>OY292344.1:547500-5347500 GCA_958496145.1 Heliothis peltigera | reverse complement strand
TCTGTTATTGTTTGGAGACCAGTTCCTGTTGGCATTGACTTTTAGGAGACAACGACAGATTTTGAAGTTTCGATGTTATAGTTTTGGCACCTGATTTGGACGTCGGAATCGTAACTAAACGGTAGCTCATCCTTCGGCATTCTTCGCCAGATGATGAGGTCTGAGGATGTATTGCCAGATTGAAAGCTAACTTTGGACTTTTTACTTAGACCTAAAACCTTGGAAAATCTAGAACTATCTACTTACTTTATATGAGTACTGGGTTAAATAAACACATCAAAGTACTGCTGTAATGTAGATATTAAGTACTGAGATAAATATGTAATGCTGTCTATCCTTCGTTTAATACTTTAGATTCAGGGTTCAACGGCAGTAATAGGAACTCTACGCGATAAAAATGACGATACCCTAGCCTTATGTATCAGGCTCTAACATTAGTGGGACAACAGTTAATAATGCAGTGATTAACTTATTGTGAACACTAATATAGACTACATAGAACTCATTATTTATTGTAATGCTTTAAACAGCCTGACACATAGCACATACCATACACACACTTATATACGAGTAAAGGTCTATTTACTGGATTTGGAACAGCATCCTATTCAAAAAAAAATTCAAAAAAGGAATGTAATCCATTTTTTTTTAAAGTTAACCAAGGAGTTTCACCATGTGAGCTAACTATAAGCCTCAATTCCCTTATAATAAAGTAAACGCCACGTCATTAAAGAGACCACAAGTTACTCTTGCCACAATAATCTATAAAAACTCAATAAGAGATTCGTCTTTTAGCAACATCTTATACAAGCACGCAGTGAAAGTCTTGGCCAGTAGAGCAGAATGGGGACAAGTGACTCAGATGCTTCAACTGAACTGCACACGTATGAACATGGAGGACGTAAGACGAACTGGTATCCGCTAGAAGATAGCCAAAAATAAATTAAAAGAAAAATCTTTTTTTTTATAAGCTTTTATAGTCCGCCATATTGGATTTAGAATAACGACAATTTATTTTTTAAGTCACTCTCAATAGGCCCTTTCATTTGATACCCATATTGTTGAAATTCATTAAAAATAACAACTCCGCCATCTTGGACGGTCCGCATATATATTGGATTTAGAATAACGTCATATAACATATCTTGCATTGTCATCCAAACTGAACGTGTATACAAAATTTCAGCTCAATCGGTTGAAGATATCTACTTCAAAATTGAGTTCAAAGAATCCACCGTAACATACATACACGGCAAGTTAAATAAAAGCTTTTAAAAATAAAAACTAACTATTTCAAATGTAGAACAATTTGCCACAAAACAATGACACCTCAAATTTTGGCACAGAGCGTGAGAAGTTGTGTTTATCTGTTTGACTGTTTGTTCGTCATCTAACTAAACTAGATCAAAAATAATGGCTCGTACTTGCTTAGCTAAATTGAAACAATAGTGTGAAGCGTGTCCACTGACATTGTATTGTCAAACTATTCACAAAAACAAATGAACGCGTGGAGGAATTTTATCAACGCTGACTGTGTGAAACTTCGAAAAAGCTTTTAATGTAAGACAATAGTGTCTATTCTTAAAACACGTGTTATCTCCATATCGGGCCCCGGAAGGCTCTTTCATGGATTTATACGTACAGCCTCAAGTTTGTCAGTAATTTACGCCAAGTATCTAACATCAGCGCGTCTGCACCGCTGTCTAGATACTAAAGTGTTGGGTAAAGGCAATAAATTGCTACATCTAAGTTCACACGGTAAATACTGGCTTTCAGCTCTAAAGTACCTTTTATCGATGCCTTTAAACTTATGAGGCGAAGAAAAAGCTACGATCAATAAATTCTTCGAATTAAGAAGCATCGACAATTTGACACAGTTCTTAAAACTGGTTTTTATAATTCTGTTACGCTTTGCATAGGTACTTTCGTAAAAATGTGGACTAACAACTCCAAAGTTCACGGTATTATTATTATTAGACGTAAACCTTAAATGCGTTAATTATTACCATGCAACCCCTTTTTTTCGTGGGAAATCATCAAATGACCCCTCCCGCTGAGGGTGCAGCTGAAGGGAGAATCAGACTCTTACTGACTAAAACCCACTATGGTCCTTCTGGAGGTGCTAGGACCACGGTAACTATTGAGACGTAAAGCTTCGAATTTATGGTATTAATATTAACCTATCTAGCAAGCAACTTAAGATAGCAATTGAACTCTACAAACGGTAACCACTTTTACCTGTTAACTAACTACCAACATGTTTGTTCAGTTATCTTTTATTATGTCACGCAATATAATCGAAGGTACTAGAAGCTAGCAGGTAGTGAACACCAAATGTTTTGCGAAACACCCTTACTGAGTAACAGTGGTTACGTAAATATTCGCCGACTAACCGACTTAGGTCGATTTTATCGTTTTTCCCGACAACTGCACTGCTAATGGCGGACTTTCTATAAGTAGCTTCCTTTTTTTTCTGGAAAAAAGTCTTGATGATGTAATGGACGATTGTTCTTTGTGAAAAATGTAGCGTGACTTTTTATATTGCTTTAGTACTTAGATGTTAGATATAGTTGCCAGTCTAACCAAGAGGTATTGGGTTGCCCGGGTAACTGGGTTGAGGAGGTCAGATAGGCAGTCGCTCCTTGTAAAACACTGGTACTCAGCTGAATCCGGTTAGACTGGAAGCCGACCCCAACATAGTTGGGAAAAGGCTCGGGAGATGATGATGACTTAGATGTTAGATAAGATTTTATTTAGACTTTACTAAAACTCGGATAAAAAATATGTACATATAGGCTACTAGATCCGATAGTAGATTCACATGGACGATAAAAGCCTTATTACAATAATAATATTATCATCATCTATGATATTAATGATAGAAAACATATAGATAAATCGGGGTTGCGGGATTATTCACAAAATACCACGGCCCAGGCATACAAAAGAGGATTTTAGTCAGTAAGAATCTGACACCTTGGTCTCGAGTTTAGAGTCTGGCCACTACCTCCAGCTGCACCCACAGCGAGAGAGGTCATTTAATGATACCATCACAAAAAAAACAAAAACAACAAAGCCGGAGAGATGATGCAAACAAAATACAAACTTATTAGCATAATTATAAACTCTAACTGTTATACATACATATATCGATGTCCTTCACATTTCCAATAAACCTTACTAAATGTCATGTAAATAATCTAGGTATTTAGAACTTATTTTTTTTTTTGCTGATTCTTGTTCTATTAATTATCTAGGTAATATATTTTGTGAATGCCAATGTATTACCTATTTTTCTTTAATCTATTACTAATATTTATATCCTTAGTACCTGTATCCTTAATACCAACATTATTATGTAGGTATACTTACTAATTTCATAAAATTAAAGGGTTTTGTTTGTTTGAACGCGCTAATATTAGGAACTACTGGTCTGATCAATGTCAAAAAAATCAGTATACGACGGACCCATTTGTTGAGAAAGGCTATTTTCTATTCGGGTTTGCGGAGTAGCTTCCGAAAGACGAAAACTGGTTATAAAATAAGCTAGTACATACAAAGCAACTGTCTGCTTAATTAGTGGGTATATTTTTAAACATTAACATCTCAATCAATTTAGATGTCTTTTATGGAACTAAATGGAAACCACCATGTACTAACGCAGGAGTTGATAAATAAGCTTTTAAAGACCTTCCAAAGAAGGGGGATCTCAATTCTACGACCACCTAGACTCTATACTACCCCAGCTAAGAAGGCATGACGAAAATACCTAGGTAACCCTTTCAGGACGGCAGGGAAGTTAGTCAAAAAAGCATAGACAAAAAAACCCTTCTATCAAGTCGAGATATTTTATTCATGGTACGTCCACATCATGTTGATATGATACAAACCATCAACAGCATTACGCTAATCATTGGGTAAGAGTCTCCATCGCAGAAACCTTGAGGGCTACTCTGTAGGCGCTCGCGCACAAAGTTAAGCAACATTCAATGACAAATTACATTGACAGACGATTCAAATTGGTTTAATTTATATTTTAATGGTGTATTGCAAGTTTGATTGGTGTTAATTAGATTTGTATTGTTTTGTGTAATATTTTTCTGTGACTAAATAGTTTTTATTTTGATTAAATGTATTTGTTGTATTAGTCATTACCGCCGACAATAATAAACCTGATTAAATTATTTCGAAATAACACGACATTTGATTAAAATAAGTATTAAGAACACAAATGCTAGGACTTTTCAAGATATTTCAATTAGGTAGTCGAGATTTTTTTATGCTGGTCACCGCTTCACCCTGAAACATACTTTTTACAAAAAAAAAAACACTATCGACCTAGGCTTTAAGTTAGATGGATCATAAGTAAGACAATAGGGTGTTTGACTCTTTTTTTTTTCTATTTTTCATATCAAAAGTAACACTATACAAAACCAAAAACAGAAATATTTTTTGGAATCCATTGAGAAATAAGTAATTTATAAACCTTTCAAAAGTCAAACAGTTAAATAACAGGAAAAGGATGCACATACAAGCTTGTGACGTCAACGCTATTTGATCACGCATGTGCAAAAGAGATAGCAAGATGTCCCCACTATGATCCCACTCTTCATCATACGAATATAAAAAATGTTGATTGCTGCTCCATTTATCAACCAATTTTGACGCTGTTTTCTGAAAAATGTTCCTTTGCGTGTGTTTATTTGTTTTGTTAAACATTTTGTAGACTTTTGACTTATAGACCCACAACACGACTCCATAATAAAAAAGCTCAATTTATTTTATCTCTGGCTACAATTACAAACATTGTTAACCAAAAACAATAAAATGATATAAAAGTAGCTCCCACGAATGAAAGTAAGTTAGTGAAAGAGGTTTCACTCTCAAGTTCCGAACAATGAGATGAATCTAGACCGAGTTTGCAACAATCTGATATACTTAAACGGTTTTTTTTTATTTAAAACTTTTTTTAGTTTGAAGACACGCTAAGATCTACATTCAGAATTTTCTGTTGTTTAAAACTAGGTCTTAGATGGTAGACGGTTTATACATAGTTCATGAGAGAATACTTAGATTTTTTCAGCGTGTTCTAGATTTGAATTTGACATTCGAAAGTTTTTTTTTACATTTTTGGTTTTTATCATTGTCGTACCGACTTAATTTTTCGATGCTTACATAAAGTACGTAAACATACGTACGCTTACGTACATTTTTTTAAATGGAGTTTGTTCTCAATTGGGATATACATAAATAGCAATTTTATTTTAAGCTTCATAAATTGTTATTTTCATAAATAAAAATAAAATATCAACTCTTGGTTAGCTCAATTCAGTGGCAGGTTCCCGTCGTCATAAAATTCAAGGGAAACCCACCATTTTTACGAAAAAGGCCATCGATTAAAAGCAATCATAGCACTTAAAGGAAGTATAAACCAAAAGTTCATTTCCTTTACCGCTGTCCCTTCAAACTTTTTTAGGGTCAGCACTGCGCATGCGTTCGGTAGATCAACTTGTATACCTTGATCGTTCACTTTTACATCAAGTTTATAAGTAACTTGGCGCCATACTTTTATTCCGAAGGTCTCCGCAATCAGTTACGACATGAAACCTTATTATACTTTACAATGGGCATGTTTAATGAAATGTGCCCAACGGACTTTGGGCCAAGTTAATTTGGTACCTATCTACCTGCCTGTTCCAAATTTTGTTCTGTCGACTGTCACAACAGTTTTAGCAACGACTCTTGTGATGTAGAGCACGCAGAATGCAGACGTAACTTAAAAAAATATGTTTAACATGTTAACATCCGTTGTCATATCAGCTATTGGTATGGCCTACATACCTAATTAAAAAAACAAATAGATGTTAAGGGCCTTACTACAAAAAAGTTAGAAAGACGTTTGACACGTGTTTAAAGAAAAAATTTACTTACGCAAAATTATTTTAAATACGTGTCAAACGTTTCCATTGTTTTTGAGAGAATTTCCAAATTAGTACTACATTTACATAAATCGCAACCGATGGGTTTTCCCGATTTCCCACAACATTATGGTTAAAGAGCGAAAATACAAACTTCACAATTGCTGACCATTGCTAATCTGAACAATTTTATTAAGCGGGCTGACAACTATCTTGAAATTTCGTTTATTTTCGAAGGCTTTTCTTTTCGCTTCACTTTTCGGGACTTTGGACTCGCGCAATATTGGAGGAAGATTGGAGCCTTGCGAAAAATATTTAATTATTAATAGAAATTCCACTAGGTACACGCGTATTGAATTATAAATTATTTTGTGTCTGTAAATAATTATGTCTATATAATTTTTTGTATCTATATAATATATTTTGAGACCGACATAATTTTTCATGACGGTAAAACGGCATAAAATACTGCCTAATTGATTTGTGTCATTCCTACTAAAACTACAAAAACTCACTGTATCGTGATGAATTTATATTACGTTCCTGGAAAATCCAAAAAAACACGAGAAAATGGCCTACCTTAAAGTTTGTAGAGCGACGCAAATTCCAACTGCAACTTGACTAATATCCCACTAAGGATTTTTACACTATCAAAGCTATCTTATTAAAATTATTCACTGAAGTTAACACACAAAAAGTTATATTGAAAATATAGATGGTAAGATTCTAAATTTAAAATTCGTGCGATGGCCGTACCCACCGCACCGAGTGTCGCTTCAACACTGAGATAGGTACCAACAATGTACGCTGTGTTTGTGCGAACCAAACAACTGTCGACTCCAAACGAACGCAACACCTAGCGTAATAAAACCTCCTAAAAATATGCAACTATCGATGCATTAAAAACTTTTTGGAATCACAATCTGGGATCAGTGGCCTATTTTCAAAAAGATGGCGCGATTTCTCTGATTGGTCGAGCGTCGCGACCGGTTCTCATCGATTGGTCATCTCACCGCGCGGTTTCCCTAACTTTCTTTGACCCCGATAATATCGTGTCGGTACATTTTTTTCGTGATTGCATTTTGATAGAATTTTAATGCAATATAATTTAACCATTGCTTTTCTGATTGCAGGGTACGTCGCAATAAAAGGTTGTCTTAATAATTAGTTGTTTTATTTACGTTTAACTTTTTAATTTCTTTATTTGATGAGAAGCCAGACTATGGCATGTTGATTAATGATTTAGTTATTACAACTATTACGGAGATATGTAAAACTAAGGGCCAGTTTCACAATGTCCGAATAGTCACTATCCAGCGAATAAATTCAAATATGGAATAGAATTTGTATGAAATTATCTACCAAATAACTTAACTGGAACTTATTCGTACGTGGTGAAACAGGCCCTTACTGAGACAATCCCTAATACAAAAAATATGAAAATTAAAAATAGGTAGCAACAATACGTAAGTACCTACAACATCTAGACATACCTACTAGGTACTCAGATTTTATTTTCGAAAAGTTCACTGGCTGGAGGTTGGACTTCCATATTTATCACAATATAATCTTCTTCAAGGCCTATTGCTACGTCAACAGAGGCCATCCAGTAGCAGAATTCTTTAGTTAATGGCCAACATTTATAACGCAGACACTTCCTCACACAGACATTCCCAAATGTCTGAAAAATAATTTTGAAGACTATTTTCCTTATATAACTCGAAATGTTAATCATAAACCTTTTAATGTCTCCATGCTGGAATACTGACCTCCGAGTACCAGTGTTTTACAAGGAGCGATTGCCTATCTGCCCTCCTCAACCTAAGCAGTTACCCGGGCAACCTAATATCCCTTGGTTAGACTGGCGTCAGACTTACTGGCTCCTGACTAACCGTAACGACCTCCAATATCTAAGTTAAATAGATTTTCGCCCTCCATCTCCGGGCTACTTAATATTAGGTAAACCTTGACATTGATTAGTGTTTACAAACGTAGAATAGAATTAGACAAAATTAATTAGAAGGAAGAACAGAAGACACTGGCCTGATGGATACCTGGATACACCAAACGGATTCAGAAAATAGATTGAACACAACGGTAGAAAATATATGTTGCGGAGGCATAGTTTATTCATAGTAAAAGTAACTCGATAGTAAAAGTTCAAAAAGAATCAATCTCATTTAGCCTTTTTGGTGTATGATTAGCAAAGACCATCTTTATTATTTTTCTATGTTTATATACATTTTTTTATTGCTCCGCTAAATAATAGCCGGAGTAGGAGATATAGGCTCTTTGCTGTTCCCGAGAGCCACAACGCCGCGCGCCCCAGCGATTTGAATTTAAATTCACTTATAAACCATTGCGTATTTAGATAGAGTAACTTTAGTACTTAGGCCATGTGTCGTAAGTCAGGTTAATGAGTCTATGGGTCAAGTGAGCCTCCTTACATTTGCCAGGAAGCAATGCACATTAAAAGATTCTTAATCAAGCTCTGATTGGGCAAGTATACCTTCATTCAAATTAATGTTCTTAAAACGTCGTCGTAATTAAAGACATTTCCGACTTCCTTTGCCATTTTCACCTCTCTATTACCCTGGATTAAAAACCTGTTTAATTTGCGACATGGAGCCGATAAAATTGATCACCCAAACTGAATTTCCTAAAACATTTTGCGTTATTGAGGAACTGGGAGTATAAAGGTTGGCTTCATAGTAGTTCATACGACGCAACGTCGTCGCGGTAATCTGGTTGTTTAACTTAAATTAAGAGATTCAAAATCAACTTCATCTTTACCTGTACTTTATAGGTACCTACTAAAATGGCGCTAGTACTCGTATTGATTTACGACGCTAGGTCGCGCCACACCATATACTTCTGTTTACTCACCCCGCCATGATTATAAACATGCATATAAGAAATAAAGGATAACAATACCATCACTATCCTATTATGAACTATGGAAGTTTTGGTTGCCTATACTTCTTATGTATTTAACTGTAGCCGTTATAGGACTTAAACAGAAAATATGATGAAGATCTGGTTGATAATGCTTGGTTAAAATTAGCGGAACCCCTTAGGTCCAAGCTTGACGGAGCTGCGGGATTGTTTGAAAGAGTTGGGCTTGGCACACAGAGGGCTCCAAAAGGAACAAAAGTGGCTTTAGTTAGTACATGGCTGACACTCCCTCCAGCTGCACCCACAGCGGTAGAGGTCATGATGATGATTGATCATCTAAATAAATATGATGCTTGGTGAACACAGTGACAACATGCTACGTGCATAGGATGCGCTATTGAAAATAAGTACACTAATTTGACTAATGACACGACGGTGACACACAATACGACTGCTGTTGTAATACTAGCCCATAAATCACGAAAACCTTCAACGAAAATTACGTTTAGGTAGCTACAAGGTACCATGCAACTTTTAAATGACAGATTATTCAACGGATGCGTTTTTTTACAGTAGATAGTGTTGCATGTGATGTGTGGGGCGTGCGTGACGACCTTGTAACAGATGTGAACAAATCTTTGACGCTCACGGTTCAAACTACGGATATTGTTCGCCAAATATGTATTAAATTACTGCGAGCAATCAAACTGTATCCCACGGTACCTGATAGAAAAGTACAGACGCCAACATATCATCAAGCTACTTCAATCTTTCAAATTTCCTTAATAGATTTTCAACTTTATCGCTGAAGCATATATGGTCCAAAGTTGTTGATTCGGGCACAGATTACTGAATAGTGATTCGGGTAGCTGTTGATGCGCTGGCGTCTGTACCTTCAACAAGTTCGTAGCTTTCACGATTAGAGTCAACAGTTGCGGTGGCGGAATCAGCGGCTTCATCATATGCCTACTAAGAGAACTTCTTCACGCAATCGGATAAAAATTAGCCTGTGTAATTTTGATGTATACGATTATATTACAGCCATGTTTCATAAAAGTCCGTTCAACGTTGGGGAGTGAAGAAGGGCGTAGTCCAGGTTCATCATCATCATCATCAGCCTTTTTACTGTCCCACTGCTGTGCACAGGCACAGGTTCTCACACGGAGAAGGATTGAGGGGTAATCTAGGTTATTAGCTTTTTTATTTACCCATGAGGCAGGCTAGTCTTTCGACCATAACGCCTATGGTTATTAGTTTGTGATTTATGTGGGTCTATGGTTGACATAAAAAACATAGAGTAATAGCTAAACATAGAGGGAGCGTTAAATTTCCTTCTAGTTGTACTCTTTACACTTATGACATACGCAGTGTGGAAAAAAAGACAGACGTATATTTGTTTAGGTTGTATTTTGACTAAGGTGTCCACTTTATCTGTTGTAATAGTAGTAAATATCGATATCGATGCATGGTATGTTAAGGTTTTAAAAGGAACCGTTGCTTTTGGGTATATTTTAATATAATTTTAATTTTAGAAGGGTTTTACGATTATTTTATGCTAGAGAAATAAAATAACAATGTTTATACCTAATGGTTACCAAAAACATGTAAAAAAAGAGTGCAAAGTTTAATACAAAAATTATGCTAGGCTGTCTAAATGAGTGCTAAGTTTTATGGTAAATCGCAAAATATTGTATTTGCAGGAATTTTGTTCCTATTTATTATGTTATTGCGATTTTTATGAACAAGTATGAAACTCTATTTTACTTTTATTCTGTGTATAATTACGTGGTATCGCGCGCTGCTGACGACAAACATACATATTTTTGACTTACATGTATTTGTAGTCGTTCAAGCTAGCTTCATGCAGTTTGCGCTGCTACATGTTCTTATGGATATAATTATACACACGTAGTTTTGTGTTTACGTTAGGTTTTGCTATAAAAGGGTAAAATATAGAAACAATCGGTGCTGGCTAGCCAGTTCGTTTGCTATAACTTGGCTTGACACACTCTGGCATGTCTGGAGCTACTAAGATAGAGGGGAGTATTCCAAAAGTAGCATAGAAAAAAAGTAAGAAATGAAATAAAAACTATAGAATCACCACGCCTTTATAATTATATTACAAAAAATAAACTTTCAGGGCGATGAAGTTCAGGGAGTAAAGGTCTTCATATCCTGCATCCTGGCTGTCTGGCGGGATACTGTCCCGTTAGTGGTTGTCGCGTCCTTCTATGTATGTTGAATGACGTTAAAAACTCTGCTTGTGTGAGGCAAGATTGTCACAGTTAGTACTGGAAGTACGTGTTAAACTAGATGGCGTTGTATGTAGTTTCACTACATCACTCCCATCGGAGACTGGACCTCGAAGCTAAGTTTGTTCAAGTCTAGGTGCTTGATGCCGCATGGTCCACGGTTAGTTGGTACAGTCTTTTGCGAACTCTAGTGAGTCGGGGCCGGCGCTGAGTGTTCATTTATTTATTCATTTAATTCAGGCATCAAGGCCCATAGAAATATACAAGCTGTTGTTTTGCATCCTCGTCAAATTTCAGGTGGCTGTCATAAAAGACATAAATAATCAATTGAAAGTACTGTACCGGGAAATAACAAATAAGCGCCGCTTTTTTTTGTTGTTGAAATTTAACAGATTTTCAGAATTGAAACCTTAATACAAAACTAAGCGAATCACCCAACTACGCAGGCTACGCACTCTACGCACGCAACTACAAACAGCTGAGAGCGAGTAATGACCTTTGCGGTAGCAATAATTTTACCAAATTTTATTTCGAAAATCACCCACATTTTAGTTTGGTAATGAACTCATTTTAAGCATCAGTACGAGTATAATAGGGAATCTTACGAATGACAGTAACACTAGACGCCGTATAAAGTTCACTGACTTGCGATCAGCTGATTAATAAAATTTAAGTTTTGCTTTATTCCTATCGTTTAGCTAAACTTTTCGTAGTGATTTTTTTTTTATTTGTGGATTAAATTAGTTGATTTTAAATTTTCCTTCCTACCTAACGGGCTTAGGATCGGCAATAACACTTATCCCGATCTACTTAGTATAAAAATGTTGCGAAACATTTCCGTGAACATCCGAATGGCTTTCCACTGATGGCATACAGGCGAACCATTTCCACCAACTCGACATTAGAGTAATTGTCCACCAACTTGCACTTTCGGCTATGGCTTCACAAAGGAGCGGAATTTGCAAAACACGCAATCGCTGCGGCGACATCAAACACACTGTTGGTTTGGTTCGGGTGGGTGCGAGGGGCCGCGTGCGGGAGCGTGGCAAGCTGTGGTGGCAAGACGCATGCGCGGGAGAGCGCCCGCGCCGTGGTTGGTTGGGGTGGCATTGACTACCTACGATTTTTGTGAATGATCGTTGCGTATGCATTGTGTATGAATGTTTGCGTTTGTGTGCGTGTGGACGCGCGATTATAGGGCTAGTTACAGACGCGCCGCCTTTAAATACGCCTAGTTCACAATTACGGATAGGAAAAAAAATAAAAAAAATGACCTACCTATTTTATTGTTGATTTGGATCGAGAATCATTAGCATAATTACGTCCTTGAATTTGACGAGGATGCAAAACAACAGCTTGTATACAATACTATACAATATATCTTAAAAATACTATAAATAAATATAACATAGTTAACTAATACTAATGTTAATGTACACGAAGTGTCGGCGTCGTGTTTCGCTGACTGGTGTCACGTAGCTGGTCACGAAATCAACGTCAACAATCAACAGTCAACAATGTTCAACGTCGCGATAGTGGCTGGCTGCTGCGTCGGCTGGGAGAGTCTCGCCCTGTCCTGCCGCAGGTGCAGAGTGCTGCGCCAAGGTCGCTAGATGAGGCTGAGGGTGCTTGACCAGGTATGTACGTCCGCTACTTGCTGGTGGCTAAGGATACCCATTTGAAGCTGGAAGGATCCTTCGACCAGACGGGTACTTCAAATTGCAATATGCAATTTATCGGAAACACCTTACTTTGTAGGTCACTGTCCCCTCAAAATAACAGTTTTAGTTAAATGTGACCTAATTTTTTCCTGTTCGTTTAGTTTTTTTTTTGTTATATAGTGAATTCTAATATTTAAATAGTTTTGCGTTATGGTTTTAATCAAGAATGTTCTGTGATTTTCTGTGAAGGTGTCGTCCAAACCAAACCATGTTCAATTAAATCAGCAAACACGCTCGTAGGTAATAGATAATTGCTCAATGTTAAAATCATATTATACATTTGTGTTTCGGCAATCCTAACATTTTTGTACCACTTTTAAATTCATACTCGCGGAGTACCTTTTCACTCACTCTACAAACTTTTGCAGTACTGAGAGATGGTTGTATCAACCCACCCCAGTCTTTGACACCAATTAACAAATAATGACTCTGTTTGCTTACCAGGGTATTTAATCATATTTCACAATTATTATTTTTTTGTAATGATCGCACAACCCTGCTATATAATTTGCAACATCTTTGGCATATTCAGAAAGAGCAGGCGGATCATAAATGTGTTCATGTTCATTGACTTCCAAAAACGAATATATTATATTCTAAATTTAATAAACTCATTCAAGCTTATTTTGTTCTAAATTTTCTTCAATAAGTATTTCCAGTAGTCTCTTTTGCAGAGTAGAATTTTTCTGTGCTAAACGTTTTGTTTGTTTTCTAAGTGCATTTATTTTCAAAAAACGTTTCCTACACAGTCTCTTTGATTTTTCTAGTTCACATTCTAGCCTCTTTATTTTGATTTTTAAAGCTGAACAACATGATGAACTAGAAATTTGAATATTTTCATCAACTTCCATAGTATCTGAGCAACTCTGAAAAGAAAATGTATTATTTGCCTAAGATGTATTTTTCTGATAATACAACAAAAATAATATGTTTTAAATTTACCGTTTCTTCAATTTTTAAAGGGTCTTGGTCTCCAATATTACTTATAAAGATCTTGTGATCAATTGGCATAGTTTGCAAAAGCTCTCGTCCTGAATTTGGGTATAAATTCTCTGTGTCCGTATCCTGAAATAATAAATAATATACAACCAGTATCCATCATAATCGGTGAAGGTGAGAGTGAACATTAACATTCATGATTGATGGACTCTTCTACATGAGAACACGTAAAGATAGCTTTACTTACTAAAAACAGCGTTGGTATGGCACCAGGTTTGAGTCTTTTCCATTTATCTTCTCTATTTACAAAGCAATTGTCTGTAAAATGCTTCGAACAAATTCGACTATGCTTAGTCCAATAATTTTGAGCCCTGGGAATTACATGACACCACTTATTTTTATCATTCATGGGCATACTGAAAGAAAAACGATACATGTTCAATATTTATAGGAATAAATTATCATATCGATATAACGCAACCACATCACTAGCAGATTGTGAACCTTACAATTTGTAGACTTTAATTTTTTGAACAATATTTCGAAATCGCAATATAATTCACGATTCATCATCATCAGCCTATCGCAGTCCACTGCTGGACATAGGCCTCTCCAAGTGCACGCCACTGAGATCGATTTTCGGCTTCTCGCATCCAGCTCCTGCCAGCCGTCTTGCGCAAGTCATCACTCCACCGTGCCTGAGGACGTCCTACACTACGTTTGCCAAGGCGTGGTCTCCACTCTAGAACTCGTTTACCCCAACGGTTATCGGTTCTTCGGCTGATATGGCCAGCCCACTGCCACTTCAGCGTGCTGATTCGGTGGGCTATGTCAATGACCTTGGTTCTCTGACGGATTACCTCATTTCTGATGCGATCCCTCAGAGAAATGCCAAGCATAGCTCTTTCCATAGCCCGCTGAGCGACTTTAAACTTGTGGACCAGCCGTACCGTCAGTGTCCACGTTTCGGCTCCGTAAGTCATGACAGGTAGGACGCACTGATTGAAGACTTTTGTCTTTAGGCACTGTGGGATCGACGACGTTAGGACTCGACGTAGCTTCCCAAAAGCAGCCCAACCCAACTGAATTCTCCTATTCACCTCGTCCTCAAAGTTGTTTCTACCTAACTGCAATGTCTGCCCGAGGTATACATATTTCCGAACAACTTCGAGAACGGCGCCGTGTATCGCAATCGGTTCCGGTAGAACATGTTCATTGAACATGACCTTGGTTTTGTCCAAGTTCATCCGTAGGCCGATGCGTAGAGAAGATTCAGCCAGGTCGTTCAGCATCTGTTGTAGGTCCTGCAGCGTTTCCGCCATGATGACGATATCGTCAGCAAATCGCAAGTGAGAGATGTGTTCGCCATTGATGATTGATATAATTCACGATTAATGGTTTGAAATTATCATTATAGATCTTCTACGCATGTTATTAGTATTTAAATACAAAAATAGCATGTAATTTCATATGAAAACTGTAAAAAAAGTACTCACCGGTGAAAGCTTATGAACTTTTCATTATTTTGTCTCCGTGACGAATGCGATTTACACGATAATATGAAACAAGCCATGTTTATATTTATTCGTTATTTGTTTGTGTATGATTTTCACAAAATAATTAGAGTGCTGACAGGTTCTGTCAATAAATGATGTAATATACGACTATATCAAATACTATGTATGGTATCTATGTTCAAACCAATTACTAAGTAAAAAATATGCGTTCTTTAATTGGTCGTATAATAAACAAGACCAACCCTGACCACTTAACATTTCGGAGTGGACCTTAGATTATTATACACCTATAGATGTAACAATGAGACTGTAGGCAAATGTGGAAGTGAGAAGCATATATACGAAATACGTAAGAAAATTGAGACATAACATAATATTCTCTGACGTATTCAGCGTGTCGGGTTTTTGCTGGGACAACTTTTGAAAGAGTTGGCCCAAACAAAGTCTTGTCACTGTCACCGAGAAATCGACTCGGATCATTTTTGTTTTTAGAAAATTTTCGGCAACTAAGCTACACTTTTCAGGAAAGATTTCAGGCATATACGTTTGATTCTTTCTAGTGTACTATCTGCGCCATAAGAAATAAGAGCGTTGATATACCGTAATTTTAGCACTCTCTCTATGTTTAGTTATTACTCTCAAGGCCTAGACCCTCCTAGACCGCACTACGATTAAACCGCTGTGGTTTTTAATCACGTGAATTTGTGCCCCTAGAAAACTAATACAAGCGGCCGCACCTGCGGTTTTTTCCCGCGACTGACAAAATGCTTACAAAATGCTCGCGGGTAAAAACCGCGGCAAAATTTGTAATCTATAGAACTTGATTGACGCGCACGCACTGGCGTTAAACGCGAGCGGTTTTTTGGTCAGTATTTGGTAGACCGTCTTGCAGAGCAGAGCGTTGTCGCGCTATTTCAACCATGTCATCCACTTTTTTCTCTTTTTTTATCAAGAAAAATATGTTTACATGCTTTAAACTGTTTCAGCATCACTTAAACCTCTCAGGTTTGTGTGTGATACTTGAAATCCATCTTCGAACTGCGGGTCGTTAAACGATTTTTTAATCGTGGTGTGAGCGTCTCAAGCGGTATCGCGGTTGTAGCGATTAACCGCTTGCTGAAAAAAATCGTAGTGCAGCCTCAGCCTAAGATAAAAAATCTGTGCTGGAGACATTGTCACATTGACATATGACAGCTCAGCTGTCATTGTAGTAAAACAACAAAGATGGCGCAGATACCTATGCTCGGTATTAAAACTCATTCTCAAAAAGTTTGTTCGCTTTACAAACGAGCATTACGCAATTTGGAGGCGTATTATGATAGACGGTAATATTCACTTTATGTTTTTATCGACTACGTAATTTCCTTTCGTTTGTTTTCCCCGTTACGTAATTCTTACAAACATAACCAATCAAACTTTTATTTTTCAGATACCTTTTGAATTTTTAAAGCTTTTCTTTGGCGCAAAGCATGCCTGCATGAAGTCATTATCAAGTCCCAATATCTACAAGGTTATTGAAGTGTTTGTTTTGAAAAGTATTACCCAGCCCTTGTAGTCAAGGGTTTAAATGGAATAGACCAGCATACTTCCTTAATTTTAATTACATTAAAGTCATTAGTGTAAGTTAAGTGAGCTTAACCCGTTGTATGCCGGAGCGCACATATGCACGAGACACAATTAATTTTCTATTGTCTTATTATTGCCGGCATACTAGAGGTTAATAGATACTTACTACGTATTTGATTGATTTTAAAAGTAGGAAGTAATTAGTAGTAAACAGTTGCCCTATAGAATGTTGATGTTTTAAGTAAAAAGCCAATTTAATGTATTTATTTATTTGTTCTTGGTGCCTACTGAGTCAGTAGCAGTGTTTATGACTGCCAGACCTAAGCATTTTTCCCTTCATCATATTTATTGCAATCAAAAAATGCCCCAAGTAATATAACAGATGCCTTAAAAAATCAAATTAAAAAAGGTATCAAATATTAAAAGCTTGAATCACATATCTATACTAATATTATAAAGTAGAAGAGTTTGTTTGTTTGGTCTGATTTGAAAAATTCTTTCAATGTTAAATAGCCCATTTATCGAGGAAGATTATGGGCTACTTTTTATCTGGAGTTGTTCTTATGGGACATAAGTAAAACTGCGGGCGGAAGCTAGTCTTCTATAACTGTTACATTCTTATAATGAAAAGTCTAAAAGTTTGGTCACTGTCAATAAAAAAGTTCCATATTGATGCAGTTGCTTTGAAAAATGTGTCACTTTTTAGTTAATTAATGCATAAGAAAAAGCGAGCACAGTCCTTTTTGTTCTTTGGAGGTCCAAAAAAACAAACACACTAAAACATTAAATAGGAATTGCAATTAAAACACTAAATTTGATGTTTTAAACGTTTTACTTCTAAAAAAGGCACTTGGAAAATTTCTAAATACGTTTTTTACGTATAAAACTATATATTCGATGTTACGATATTAATAATTGCATTCTCTATTAACTTTCCTAGTGCACTATAGAGCATTATTTTATGATTTCATAAAATAAAATTGAGAAATTAATTAAAATATGTAAATATCTGACAGCTATTTGCGACGTTGTCAGATTTTCGAACACGCGCCCTTAATGGATGAAGGATTCATTAAGGTGCCAATTAAATGAATTGTCCTCAACATTCCAGCCATGTGTACCGGTACCAAGCGGTGCTCCTACGTGACAGGTTTGACCAGAATGCCAAGATCACCGACATGAGGAAAGCAGTTGATCTACTGAAGGAAGGCGAGCAAGAATTGTTCTTACTGCAGCATCCTATTCCCAGAAACTGTAAGATTTATACATTTATCTTATTTATTTTTTATTCATTTTGCACATATTATGTTACAATGTTGGATTTAATAACTTTGGCAAGTGGAGGGGAAAAAGACATGGCAGTTCCTCACACACTTGGTACATAGAAAACAATAATTAAAGAGTCCATCTTGTAGTTTAGCTATATGGGCCACTTATTTTTTGATTTTTCTCACAAACTAATAATGATGAAGATACAACACATTGAAGTTAATGTTAAGTTATTTTTATCCACTACTTTTACTTAAATATGACGTCACAAGCCCCCATTCCAGAACTTAATGAGACTCCAGACTTATTTATGTGCCTGATATATTTATTAATTTCTTGATAAAACAAGAAAAATGAGTCATATTGAACACATTTTTTTGTTTTGCTGCTCAAAAAGACTGAATAATAAGAATCACTATTTTGTTATCCTTGTCATCTTGCCTATTGATAATACTCCAATCCAAATGCTTTTATGTTAACTAACATAAGTAATAAGAAACACGAATCTTTTCTCTATACCATTATCAGTTTAATTAGAAAAACCTGAACATTTATAGCAAACAGCAGTATAATTATTGCAAGTTTATAAAGATTTAGGGCCACATTCACTGGTTGCTAAGTTCCAGATAGTTTATCTGGCAGATAATTTCATTCAAATAAATACAGTTCAATTTTTTAATTTATCTAGTAGATAGTCATCATCACAGGCCTCCTCTCCCACGGAGAAGGATTGAGCGTTAATCACCACGCTTGCTCAGTACGGGCTGGTAGATAGTGGCTATCCGTAACCTGTGAACCTGGCCCTTAGTAACGAAAACTTGGCACATTTTATAATGAAGTTTCCTGTTCTTAATTATCCCTTATCTTCATCCCCAGTTGCCACAAGCTTGGGAGGTGTCGCCCACGAGCGTGTAGTAACCCCTCCTGATTGGGTCATCGACTACTGGCACCCTCTCGAGAAGGCCCACTACCCAGAGTACTTCAAGCGCCGTGAAGAACGCAAGAAAGAGTTCATTGCCATGTGGGAGAAAGAGTACGGCCCAGCCGACAAGAAGGAAGAGAAACATTGATGCGTTATTGTATAGTCATGTAATAATATAGTGAATTGCGTTTATTTATAAGTGTGTTTCCATTTGTTTTTTTTAACCAGCCAAGCTTAAATTTTTGACCGCCACTGTCACGTATAGATGACAAGTCAAAAAGTGCCCAGCACGCCACGGTCACGACTATATGATAGACTAAGTTGAAAATTAAAATAGTTTTAGGGAAGGTTCATATATGACGTAAAATACGCCGAGCGTACTGGCGTTACGCGACCGATGATACGCAACGCATGTACCGTCAGTTATGAACCTTCCCTTAATTAATTGATACAATTCCGAGCTCACTTCTATATTTTAGGTCTTTTCTGTTAGGTTTTTTGGTGTGGCGGTCTAAAGGTAAAATCTTTAGAAATCGTTAATTTGTAACAACTTTTGCATTAAATTTCTTTTGTAATATCAAGCACTTTCACACCAGCGAATTTTGACGCCCGAACGTGCCGCGCCTAGCCAAACCAAGCATACACTTCGACAATACCCGCTAGTGTGAAAGCCTTGCAAAATCCACAGACTGTCCGAACGAATCAAGCGTCGCCGCGCGGAAAATTCTTGTACACACGGCTACTATAAAAAAACCAGTATAAGCTGACCGTTCAAATTGTAGAAAGACCATATAAAGCGAGTCCAAGATAAACTGGTATTGTATAGGTTGATGTATAGCCGTGTGTACACATTACTAAATAATTGATACGTACGACATTAAATTTAAAAGCGTACCGAAATGTTTAGGTGATTGGAAATGTAATAAAACTAGCCTTATTTTATTTCATCCGCGTATTTTATTGTTAAAACAATTTTGTTATAGAAATATAATATGTAGTGTATTATAATATCTTCAAATCTTCGTCAATAGACTAGGAGTTTTAAAGTAAATTCATGATATAAATATTTATATTGTGTCTTTTATGAAGTACAGACAATAAATGCGGATGAAAGGTCAACAAAAATTGAAAGGACCCTTGAAACAGTGTGATAGAAAATAGTCTGTTTTGAGACCTATACTCCTTAAATTAGTAGTCTTATCATTGAAAAATAAATGCAGAGCTCAGTGGAGTTAAATAATGCTAAATTAATCCAATCATCCAATCAAAATAAGTTAAATTTTCAAAATGGGAAACAGGTCTCACATTTGCAGAAGGTGATTTTTTTTTGTTATGTCCATTTCCATAGACAATCCTTAAGAAGGCTTATTCACAATCGGTTCAGGAGTTCCTGAGATTCGCACATTACATTAATTCGCACTAAACAATGGGCCCCTTCTATAGGAATTCATTAGTGGCGCAGACGAATTACCTGCACTTTGCTTAACGCAGAACTCATCATACATAAATGTAATAGTGTTACCTTATAAAAATAATATGACATTTCAGTAAAGTAGGGAATATGCAAGTAATATTTTTATTCACTAAATTAATACATTTTTAGCTGTAATAAATAAACATGAAAGAATTTTTAAAATATTATTTATCGACAAGAAGTTATAAAGCTTCAAAACTGCTAATAAGAAAGAGAAGTCCGAGTGTAAAATTTACGTCACAACTACACACGCCCGTAAGGCTGTCATTGAATATAGCGTTTTGGTGAGAGGGACAGGTATACTAGTTTAACATTTTGTTTTTTTTCACAGTTAGTATTCTATTTTTGTATATTTATTGATAAACTAGTTAGATTGCAAATATTTTTTTCATGCATATTCCCTATTGTCACTTTATATACTTTTAAGTGAGAGGTATTATAGATGGTATTTGGTTAGTACGATGTAGTATATTCAATATACTGAAAATGATATAAAGCATAGGTAAGTCTCCGTTTCAAATCACGTTGCGTGAAGGGTTACGACTGTGAAAAGTAATCGTAGGGCTGAATTTTATTTTGGAGCTACGTGTAAATTTATGTAAATACATAATATAAATTATCAATCAATTAAAAAGTGGCCTAAGTCATTTCACGGTTCAGTAGTTATGGCGTGAAATCACGACAAACAGACAATTTATATTATTATGTAAGGATATCATTATGCATCAATAAGCAAAAAAAAAATTAGAATTTAGTTATATTTTACAATGATTAGATTTTGAGATAACATAGAAAAGTTTTCCTGTTTCAAACCATAGATATTTTCTTAGTTTAAATATTGATGTGAATTCAGACAGACGGCAAGAGTATCGAATCGATACAATTATTCGGTATTAGGTAATTATTTCTCTGTGCTGTTAATTTATCGTACTTATGTACTAGTAAGCCTCACGCAGATTGCAATAAATGATAAATTTTATAAAATTACATGGGTAAGTGGTAGGAAATGAAATTACAGTCTGTCTGTATCCACACTTTAATATAGTTCTTATCAGAATATCGACATCAAGAATCGACATAGATTCTTTACATACATTTATTTATACAAACACATATCAATGAGCACAGACCCTATCCCACAAATAATGAACTCCACTATAAAGTTAATATACTTAAAACATCACCAAATAAAGCCTTCAGAAAACAATATGTTCCCCAAACATCGATACTTTTAACTTTATAGTAAACATTCGCATCTCTAATTTTCAAGTTGTGATAATGTAGGTTACTTAAAAAAAAACAATCCATAAAGAAAAAAAGCAAATTAATTTTAATTTATACAAGCTATCGTTTAAAAAAATGTCATTAGTAACACCACAATCACATCTTAAAACTGGGACACTTGGTATTCTCTAAGAATGTCTCTCACTAAATGACGTAGACGTTATTCAATCAGTTGCCGCCGAGGGCCTGGCCTCTGCCCCAGTTGTGTCCGCCGAACATAGTCCCGCCAGGCCTCGTGGGCACCCTAGCTTGGGGCGCGGTGCCGAAACCACCCACGTACCTTGTGTCGGGGAATATCTGTTTTCTGCAGAAAGGATAACTTGTTAATTACCTTACTAATTTATTTGATGTACCTATTTGAGCTCATTAAAAAATGGAACAAAATTATATTATTAGGAAACTAATACCAGATATTATCTCTAAAAAATATTTATTAAGCGACACAAATACAGGAGACAGCTGTTAAAATGAAGGCCTTTGATCACATCTGCCATGCTGATGGCAAGCTTTTTGTCCCGTGCATGGCATGAAGAAGTGGCCCCCATATTATGGGACCCATAACTACCAAGAATTAGCTTCTATACCTCCTTCTTCCATTAATATAAGCAAGTTATACTTACAAGAAAGCAGGTGGCGTGAGGAGGGCTGGGCCACCGAACTCTTGTGGGTACTTGAAGAGCAGGAAGAACGCCAGGTGACCGATCAGGATACCCAGCAGTTCCATAACACCACTGTAGCAAAACAAAGTTTTAGAACACATAATAAATGGTGCCTTTTGGTAATCTATGTTTAGTAAAAAAAAATGTGTTGATGAAGTTTGTTTGTTTGTAATGGATAAACTCAAAAACTACTGAACCGATTTTAAAAATTCTTTAGCCATTAGAAAACTACATTATCTGCGAGTAACATTGGCTATATATAATTATTTTATTTTACAAAAATAGAGGTTTGTAAAATACTTGGGTTTTTCGGTCCTAGGGTGTAAAAAATCTTCCAAAAAAGTTCCTTATTTGGCGCGTATACCGCCTAAACTATAAAAGATTAAACCATAATTTTTTCTAATTAATTAAAGACCTTAAAAATCATCATCTCCCGAGCCTTTTCGCAACTATGATGAGGTCGGCTTCCAGTCTAACCAGATTAAGCTGAGTTTTACAAGGAGCGACTGCCTATCTGACCTCCTCAACCCAGATACCCGGGCAACCCAATACCGCTTAAAAATATCTACAACAAAGACTTGTAAAAACAGTCCCGTAGTTTTAACAAAACAAACAACATTGGTTGGTTTTAACAACATTGGTAACAAATATTTAATGCAAGTCATAGCTTCAGAAAAATATCGCATTTATTCTGTTAATAGTGTCCGCGACTCTATGACACAAAAAATGTTACGATAATGACGATAGCGTCTGATGTGGTCGAGTTGTTGACTCATTGCTACAATGTCGCCCACGATTGTTCACGATAACCTCAATATGGTACACTAGCTACAGCTCGAATTTTGTCTGTAATTTTTACTCATTTTTAATAAGTCATCCATATTGTTAGACGGTACTAACAATATGAATACTAACATATACAAATACATACATAAAATCGAATGTGATTTGGTCTACATATGGTACTACGTTTTCTCTTTTAAATTTTAAATTTCAAAATTAATAAGGTCAGTTTTAATCAATATGATTCCGTACTCCCTACTATATTGTAGGTGTTTATGGATAAATATAATAATTATAGCTAGGCGCTTAGGGCACGTCTTTCTTTATTTGGTGTGGTGATCAAAAAGTTTATACACAGTGATAATCAACTATAGAGGTCAAATTAAAGAGGTTACAACTCACCCGCCGCTGATAACAAGATTGAAAGCAAGAAGTACCCATGGCAGGTACATCGCTTTGAACCGGGTACCAAACCAAAATGAGACAATGACGTCTTTGTTGAGCTGGCACCATACGTACAGCACGGAGAGGACCATGGGGTCCATAAGAATCTGAAAAAAAAAAAACAAAAATGATGTTATACTCCGACCAATCAATAATCTTCATTAGAAGTTATGAGATTGCTTTTAATAAATATTTAATGTTCAATCACACTTGTATTATCTGATAGATGATTTAAAAAAAAAAGTATTTAATGTAATTTTTAGTTTCAAGCTGTAGTGTATGTATTTTGAAACCATACTATTAATATTAGGAGATCTACAGATGAAATCCCATATTATGACAGTCATCATCTCAGCCATAGGATGTCCACTGCTGAACATAGGCCTCCCCTTTAGATCGACCTGCATCCAGCGTCTTCCGGCGACCTTTATAAGGTCGTCTGTCCAATTAAGCCGTGGGGCGCCGGCTTAGAATTGCGTTCCCCCAAATCATCCCGTGGGTGTCGTACGAGGCGACTAAGGGACAAACCGGAGGTCGGGCAGCAGCGTCCTCCGTGTACTAAACACCTTCACTGCGATCGCCAACCCGCCTGCCAAGCGTGGCAAATTAAGGCAATATACCCCAATATGATTGAAAGCACATTATGACAGTGATTTTTTGTAATTAGTTGCCTCTATACGAATCTATACAAATATTATAAAGCTGAAAAGTTAGTTTGTTTTTATGAATTACGCTCATCTCAGGAACTGTTAGAGCAAATTGAAAATCTCTTCCAGTTTTAGATAAGCCCACTTCATCTCAGATCAGATTAAAACTGCTGGCAGAATCCATATTGCTATACTCACAGGCAAGCTAACAAGGAGTCCGATAATCACACAGCAAGCCCAGTTAAACAGTAGCATGTAGAAGTAGTCGGCAGGTTTGCCGGCGAACATGCCAGTTTCAAGTCTCTGGGAGTAGTTGTACAGGAAGTAGCAGTTGATCAGGAAATGGAATCCCGTGCCTGGACTTATTGGGTAGAAGAATAATGCTGTCAGCGGCCGCCATATCTGTGAAAAAGATAAATGTTCCATAATTGTAGTTTGAACATTTGAATTCGGAATTACTAATAATGCAAGTTATTTATAAAATAAGTTTTTTTTGCTTCTATTTTTTTTTGTAGTTAAGGTTAAGGGCTTCATTATGATATATTGTCATTTTAAATTAGGAATACCTAAAGTATAAGGACAAGCTATTTAGCTCAAACTTTCTTGTAATCAGTATATGTATTTAAAAGCAAATTAAGCAAATATTTATAAGTATCTGAAATGTTATGATGTTTTTATGGCATTTTCTAACATTTTTATTCCGATACTAGCTGTCACCCCAAGTTTCACCTGATTTCGAGGGAACTACTTTCCACACCCGCATGAACAGTAGCCACAGTCCATTCTCAGGATATAGCCTTCTATCTATTGAATATATAGATGGAGGTGTGTTTGAACAAACTTCACAATAACACACTGGATTTGCCAAGAAGCTTAGTACTGCCAAGTACTAAAATTCAGACTTTGCACACCTTTTGCTACATTCTGACCCATGTAACAATGAAATTAGTAGTTCTTTGGTATAATTTATAAACACTGGAGCCCCTTAAGATATTAGACACCATAGGAATATAAATGTGATAGAATTAGATAATTATTTCATCATTTTCCTTACCTGGAACTTATGGACTATGGCATGGAAATCCAGTATCAAGTGAAAATAGTTTACGAGTCCAAAGCGGCCTAATATACTCAGCGCTAACGTCAAAGTTAACCAGTAACGAGTGAAGAACGGTACACTATTGTACCAGTCCCGAAATTCAGACATTTTAGTATGTAAACACAAACAACTGGGTCACACAAACGAAGCAGGTTGCAACGAGTTACCACAACACTCTAGACCACTACACACACCAATCCTATGACCATAAATAGATACTAATGATGAAATTATTAACATTTAATTGTAGGTACACGTGTACTTAAAGAATTTGTCGAGAAAATTCAACCAACAAGACAAGTAGACAAGGATGATTTTGTTGTTTTTGACAATTCGCTTCGGTGTTGCTTGCTAAGTTGCAACTGCAATGAAAATAATATAAATATTTTATACTTGGCTTGTTCGTTATCACATTCCGAATGTTATCAATAATTTTAAAACTAGTCAATAAATAAGATCTTAATTATTTTGTAATTTTTGATTTGATAGTTCATATTTTACCGTTAAATTGCTATAATTGTACAAAATGCGTTTCGTGGTTTCAAAATAACCAATCAAAATAAGAATTAATCGGAAACTGACAGTGACTTTGGTGTTTCAAATCGGTAGTTTGACAATTTGACTTGACAATTTATAGTCTCGCTCGATCGAGTCGGTTGTGCGAGATTTTGTTGTTTTGATTCGAAATTGAATTACTGATTACTAAGAAAATGAGAGTTCTTATGAAAAGATTAATTTCTGTTACTAATATACCTATAAAGCGGTATGCTGTACGATTATGTTCTAGTGATTCTCAAGCTAAAGCGGCTGAAAAAGAAAAACCCGAGGAACAAGAACCGGAAAAAATAGAAGTTATAAAAAAAAGTAAGGTTATATTTATATTTTTGATATTGCAGTAAATATTAAACGTGTTATGGAAAGAATTTGTACCATATATTTTCCTAAAAAAGACGCGTAAATACTACATAATATGTAATTTGTAAATTACCATATAATAATATTTATTTATAATGATCGCCAGCTTCCGCCAGTAACAAAAAGTATGTTATTCTGATGTATAAGCTTGGTACAGCCGAGGTTGGATGATTTAATTGGCACATTATACACATTTTATTTTTCGTACATTCATTAAACACTAGACACATACACAATTTAATATTAGGTACCATTGATTCATTAATAATATAACATTTGTTCCAGACATTGTCGTTGAGAAATTCGGATCGATCATGACACTGAACATAGATCGTCAACCAACACGTAACAGTCTAGACATTGCCACTCTTAACGAAATGACGGAAGCCATAAATGCTTTTGATGATGATCCCGAAGCAAAAGTTTTGGTGTTCAATGGAGAAGGTGGCTCTTTCTGTTCAGGATTCAACATGAATGATATAGGCACAGTTGGTTACAACAATCTCAAGGATGCAGCGGTAAGAATTACATAAAGGTTTATAGTTAAAGGCTGACTGTTAGCCAGCATGTCGTAAAAAAGTATAGAATTTTTTTTATATCAATCATTTTAATTTATATATTTTTTAATGATTATACAAATTGTGTATAAAGAAAATATTGTTTAAAGGTTCTTCAAACCTGCAGACAGACCATGTGTTGCTGGGGAGTTTATTGCCCCACTTCTTCTTCCCAGCAAAAACACATAGGAAGTGGTGAAGGGTGGGCGTTTTGGGGGCTGTGTTTTGTAAATTTTGACGATCAGTGCTGTTTTGCAGCCAAGTTTGAATAAATGATCCTGAGTTTTTTTTTACCAATCTAATATCTGGTGGAATGTACATACCTACCATACAAATTATTGTTTTTTAAATACACCACTGAACGCTTTCACAAATGCTTTGTAATAATAATTAATCGCACTAATTAGAACAACAATATAAATTAAAAGTCGAACACAGAACGGCATACGTTCACAACTACTGATATTTGGATTTTCAAAAGTTAAGATAATATTTTTTAATAATTTTAGAAAAGGATGAACTCCTTTTTGATTATTTTTCATGTTTTTATGTGTTGTTAGAGCAAGTGATATAGGAGTTAAACTGAGTTATTTACAGTGTTTTGGTTATTATCACTTGAGTGAATGCATTACAAAAGTTGATTTTCCGGGTTCTTTGTTAACCATTTAGAATTAATGGTCTCATAATAAATGATGCGAACACAATTTAACCAGAAGTCATGAGTGCATAGATTGCATGGTATTTTTTATTTGTATTTGGTTATAGATGATTCACCAAGCAGTTCTATGTCGGCTATAACTATGTTTAGAGTTTAGATGTGGATATACTTATATACATTAAGTTTTATTGATGACAATTCATGATCATAGTCATGGGCCTCTTAACTGACCCACTGTAGGGCACAGGCCTCTTCTCATACAGAGAAGGATTGAACTTTTATCACCAGCCAGCTCAAGGCCAGGGCCGGCCCGTCCATTCGGCGAACGGAGCAGCAGCTCCAGGCGCCAAGTTGTAGGGGGTGCCAAAATGGCAATGAAAAACATAAGTTGCGTTTTTAGTTTTTCTATAAAATATGTAATTATTCACAAAAGAGAGGCGCCATCATTGGATCTCGCTCCATTCTAAAATTAACTTCGGGCCAGCACTGCTCAAGGATAATTAATGATTTAGACTTTTAAGTTACGGCTCAACGCAAACCGGTGGAAGCGGGGCGAAGATAGTGAGAATAAATAAATTTAAAATAAACTGAGCATAGTGGGCCGCTAAGCTGCCACGAGAGCACAAGCGCGACATAATGTACTCTGTGAGCGCGACTGCCGTTTTCAACCGCATGTCATAGGAGTTAAGGTTTATTTTAAATTGATTTATTCTCAGTATTTTTTGGGCCTAGGTTTCTTATACCTTTTCTGTCAGACATTGGTGTCTAAGATACCCTTAACAACTTACTTATAAATTTAGAATAGTAGGTTAACTTTTTTCTTCAGCAAATCAGCAAATATTCAAATGATATCTTTATTCTCTAGATGCGCCTAGAACGTCGCCCCTTATGCGACAAAATCACAATAGCTGCAGTGTCAGGGTATGCAGTGGCTGAAGGCTTCGAGCTCGCTCTGTCGTGTGATCTACGTGTCATTGAAGACACCGCTATACTCGGCTGTCTGGGAAGGAGGTTTGGTATGTCTGTTTGTTTACATAGACAAAATGGAATATGAGGGCCGGTTTCACAGATAGTCACTATCTACCAGGTAAATTAAAAATGGAACAGAATTTGTATGAAATTATCTGCCAGATAAACTATATGGAACTTATCAGCAACCGGTGACACTGGCCCTAAGGGTGGTTTGTTTTACGTAGAGTAACTCAGCATATCCAGTACTGTTAGGACTACTTGAGATTAGCGTGTTCAGGCAAATAAATAAGGAAATTTCAGCAGCTTTGTTCCTTACGTTTTTGGGCGCCTAAGTGTCGGGGAGTGAAGGTAAAACTGCAATAAAAAAAGTAACAGCAAACTCATGAAAGGCCAATTGATGTATTCTGCAGTACCTATAATACATTTTTTAAAATAAATCCAAACATGTACAGTGCCTTAAGTAATAAAATTTCAGTGTCGTCATTTGACCTCTATTTCACACTTCTAACCTATTTGCTAAAAATTGCAGGAGTACCCCAGTCGCTATACGGCGCTCGTAAGCTGACGTCACTGATTGGGCTGTCGCCGGCACTGGACTTGCTCATCACCGGCAGACTGATCACGGGAGTAGACGCCAACCGGCTAGGACTGGCCTGTAAACTTACTTCTACTGGCACAGGTAAGGAAATACTGCATTTAGGCATAAAATAATTAGACTAACTCGAAAAAAGTCGAGAAATAGTTATTGTGTACAATGTAAAAAATAGAAATTTAAAGATTGAATAGGGTAAAAATTATTTATTCAGAGTAGGCTGAAATCATCTGCCTAGATCTTTCTCAAGTTATGTTGGGGTCGGCTTCCAATCTTAACCGGATGGAGCTGAAAACTAGTGTTTTACGTGGAGCATTACTAACAATCAATTTAAATATTTAATTTTCCAGCTCTAGGCGAATCAATAAAACTAGCCAAATCTCTAGTGAAGTTCCCTGTGAACGCAATGGTCATGGACAAGATGGCGGCCATCAACTCGCAGCTCAATCCCAACAGCGAGGAGAGTATGAGAGACGAGGCTATCATGACGAGTTTACTTGGCAATGCTATTGAAGATATGAAGGAAGGTGTCAAGAAGTTCCAAGCAGGTTTGTAGCATTGATTATGTTGTCTATGGTCTTCAAATTGAAATGTCATCGATATCCTTTTCAAATTATTGGATGCGCCATTTTTTTTAACGGGGGGAAATCCTCATGGACTATCCTCTTTCTGGGGAGAGGCGGAGGGGTATGCCGGACTCTTACCGCCTAAAACCACCCCGGTGTCTCCTCGCACGTGCGCGCGGTTGCGCCCTGTTCCAACAACCATTTAACAACGTTAAATGGAAACTACTAGATTCTTCTTCTTTAGATCTTTTTGGGCGCCTTCATGTGTCGGGGATTAAGAGGAACTACAGTAATATAAACTTAGTAGACAAATAAAATGCCAACTGATCTCCAGTACAGTGCCATTGTAAGACTTACACCCCCTTATTATAAAACTTGGTTTAAAAAAGTACCGCCATTAGTGCTAGCTTTAAACCAACTTCTTGAACAAAGTTAATTATCTAAATCTACTGCTAAAGTCGGTACTTTTCAAAACCACGTTTTATAATAAGGGGGACAATGTCTATGTCTTGTTTATGTATAATACATAGACAGTAACGTTTAGACATGGCTGTGGAAGGGTCATTTAAATAAATTCAGTTTCTGTTCAAAATATTTCATGTCGATCTGTAGAATATTAAAAACATTTTCTTTATATTCAGGTATAGGCAAACACGGTAAATTCTACAAGCTAACAGAAGTACCGCTAAAAGATTGGGAGCTAGAGGAAACTACAGAAGAGGTCACCATCAAACTAAAGCAGAAAGAAAAAGGGGAAGATGTGCAGTCTTAATAGTTTTAAGTGTTGTTAATATAAGGCCGGCCATACACAGACCGCTTCAGCGGTGGGTTGTTGACTGCTCGAGTTGTCCCTACCAACTGCTCGTTGATTTTCTACCACAGTTGAATGCAACATTTCTTCCCGGACGAAGGAGGTCGTAGAGCTGTCGACTGCTCTAGGGCAGTCAACGGCTCGAGCAGTCCATGTGATAATCGCAACCGCTCGAGCAGTTGACGGCTTGAGGGCGTAGCGAGTACTCGAGCAGTCGGTCTCTCTCAACTGCTTGAAGCAGTCCGTGTACAGCCGCTAAGACTTGTTTGATTTATAAGTAAGATTGTTCGCAAGTGGACAATAGTTCTACTTGGCCAAAGAAGAGCCAAAAGCATTTTGTATTTCTAAGCTAGTCATTTTAAAGATTAATGTTGATTAAGTATAGAAAAAAAAACTAACTGCATTTGTTTATTATAAGTGTCTAAACACACTATGCCGAGGATACGCGACGGAAGTTCGACATGATTACGCCTGCAATGCTATTTGAATTACTGGCGACACATTATGTCGAAATTACGTTGCGTAATAGCGTACAGCCGAACTTCAGTCGGGCGTAAGTTCAGCGGAATTCGGCGGCAACGTATTCTGTAGAACACACATTATACGCGACTATTATATTTTGCATTTGTCTGTCCGGTTGTTCAGATAACACGACACGATGCCACGACAGCGCTCGAAACACTGAATATACACACAAAATTGCCTAACTGAATTTCTGCCGCGTAAATTCGGCACTTATATTGAAACGTAAAATCAGCCGCGAAACTTCGGTCGCGTACGTTCGGCATAGTGTGTTTAGACACTAAAAATCTGTTTGCACAAACTTTTGAAACAGGCTAAAATAAAGTTGCCAGTGGAAAAAATTAAACAGCTGATTACAAATAGCAGTTTTTTATTATCTTAATGTGTAACCTAAACTTCATTGCCCTTTTCGGCGGCATATTTGTAATGGAGCTCGGAACAGTCCTCGTTGGATATGTTAACCCATCCCTTCTCACTGATGTGGTAGACTCGGATGATACCACCTGAGTACGCGTCGCGGTGAGTTGCGTGGTAGATGGCTCGGCGGCCCAGTTCTGTAGAGAAGATTGTGAAAAAATCCATATACATATTGGTTTTCAGTCAAACTTGCTAAATGGTATTTTGTTGGCTACAATTACTTCGATAAATGTGAAGAAGCTAAGTAAATATATTTTAGTGAAATCTTAGTAATAATTTTCGATTTGATACTATATTTAGGAATATGGACAAGAATTCGATTTAAGATAAGAAGTAATTTATTCTATTATGGCTGAAAATCAGCACCTTTTGAAGGTCAATTTCACAAAAGACTGGCTCCTCACCACTTCCCCATGTTATTGCTGGGAAGAAGAAATGAAGAATGGTGGAACAAACGCCCTTATAACAAAATTCAGTCTGTATAGTTTGAAGAACAGGTGAAGTATCAATTTCAAATAACTTGTTTGTAATAATTGTTAACCTTGCGCATCCTTATCAGACAAGTCCCAGCTGTAGCCACTGTCAAGCACACCAAACGCATACACAGACCCGGAGCCCACGGAGAACACCTTGCCGGGCGTGCGCGTGCCTTCAGAGTCCACATAGTACAGTTGAGCACCCTGGAATAATATTCCAAATAGAAACAAATGAGTATCAGTAGCTGTGACTCTGATTTTCGAAATAAGGACATTTCATAGTCTCACGCGCGGAGGCGTGGCAAAGATACTGAGAATAAATCAATTTAAAATAAACCTTAACGCCTACGACATGGGGTTGAAAACGGCAGTCGCGCGTCAGCTCTCGTGGCAGCTTAGCGGCCCAACATGCTCAGTATGCGCGCGACTCGCTTTGTTATGCCGTTTTCAACCACATGCCATAGGAGTTAAGGTTTATTTTAAATTGATTTATACTCAGTCTTGCCTGTCTGTCTGCTTTTTACAGACTGCACTTCGGAGAGTGTGCTTAAGGACTACATGAGCTTATCCAGCCTTCCCCTTTTTACCATCGCGAGTCCAGACGCACGGCGGATTACCATCCTCAATTGGTTGATATATTCTTGGTAGATACCTTTCAGGCGTACAAAGCGCACAGCCAAAGTGTGGAATTCTCTGCCGGCGTCTGTATTTCCGTGTTCTTACCCAAGACTCTTTAAGGCAAGAGTGAATAGGCTTCTTCTGGGTAACCTCTTACCACAGTAGATTCCATCCTTGCCATTCGGGCTGGATTGGGATCAATAGCGATCCTATTACAAAATAAGTATATTCACCGTGACTCTGCTGGTTTGCATTGGGTCTTAAAAGTTGCATAAATGATGGGCTATCATTTGTTTTTAGCCATATTTACTTCATGAAAACTTACCCTCTTATCAACACCAGCGAGCATCATCCCCATGCTGAGCCCCATACCCTTGTAGTTGTACACCATGTTGGCCATCAGTTTGCTGGCAGCGGCCACGGAGATACGCTCCCTATTACGTAGCTCGTAAAGGCGACATTGCTTTGCTAGTACACGGTCCCAGTATACACAGTCAGCCGCACCACCGGCAAGAGTACCTGTGAATTAATAAAGAAATCATGAAAACAGGAATCTTCAGCTCTAAAAATGTAGTTTGCACATTTTTTTTTTTACAATAGCAAAGATTCTAGGTACTGTGAGTGGTTGTATTATGTGTTGGCCTAGTGGTTATAGCACCAGCCTCTTCGGTAGCAGTGGGCAAGTTTGATTTCTGGTCAAGCATGTACTAATATAAGTTATTTATCTAAACTAATATTGTAAAGAGGAAAGCTTTCTTGGCTTGTTCAATTTGAATAGGCTTTTTCACTGTTGGGAAGCTACAGTATCCCAGGTGAACATGGGAATAGGGGAACAGGTGAACATAGGCTTTAGTTTTAGCTGGCTAGGGGAAAAAGTTATACAGGGAAACAAGAGAAACCGAGACTAAGAGTATTTTGGACACTAATTACCTGCATAAAGGTGAAAGTTTACATAGGTATAGTTAGAAGTGGGAAAAAAATGGCTAATGATGAAATACAATGTAACACATACAGTTGTTTTCATTTATTGTAACACTTACCAAGCAAGTAGTCATTGATCTCCACGATCTTCTTCATGGACTGTGAGCCGATGAATTGACCACCAGTGGCTCGGGAGTCAACAGCCAGTAGTACTCCTCCCTAAAGAATAAAAATAACTTGATTTTATGCTTTGAACAACAGTGGCGAGCCTTTATTTGTACACCTGGTCAGCTAGTTATTTCAAAACAGTGATAATGCAAATTTATCACCACTTTTGTAAATTGTAGTGATGTTAATTCAACATACAATAGAACTGGACAAAAATAGAGTTCCAGAGAATTCATGAATAGTTTGATGAACATTTCAATGAAAATATAATTTAATGATGATTTGATTTGGTGGAATCTACATAATTTTATCGGGTGGGCATTTTAGGTAGCTGTCTTTTGTTACATATACCATAAAAAAATATGATTTTCAGCCAACTTTGAACAACTTTGACTTTTTATCTTTGTTTTTATTAGCGTTTTAACTAGTAACAAAGGGAGAGTTTTGGCATAAATTCCTCTATAAATGATAATAATGATATTTAAAAGTTGCATATGATTATGACTGAGTCAATTGCAGACTAAAAGGGGGGAAAAAACTATGGTAGCGCAAGTAGTAAAGCTAGTTTTGAAATAGTAATTTTCAATAATAATCAAATGTAGTGTTTTACCTGGTAACGGAAGCCAAGAGTAGTGGTACCGTGATCGAAGTTGATTTTGATCGCTTTCCCAGTCTCATCTTTCTGGTTGAACTGCGCAAGGGTTTCTACAGGCTGCAAATAAGAGAAAACAACAGTAAAACTCACAAATACTATGAAATTAATATGTTTTTGAAGCTCTATAACCTTTACTTACGTTTGCAAACGGTGGCGTTGCGAGTTGTGTGCTGTTCAAGAAGTTTTCGCTGAAACCAACAACGTCATTTTGGAACGAAGCGAGTGCATCGACGGGTTTCAAGTTAATTTTCTCGTCTAGACGGCAGAAATCAAGTAAAGCCATTTTTGTTTTGTGAATTCAAATAAACTTTTCTGTGTTGGATGAATGACAAGCGATTTCTTCAAAAACGCCGATTTGTCAAGTATGACAGAATCCTTAGTGTTGCATTACTATAGCAAAACTATTGCCAATGAAAATTAATGTAAAAAAAACTAAAGTAAAAAATACATTGTGATGTATACCTTAATATTTTGTTGATTAAGTCAAATATAATTGTTTTATATTAATAAACTTATATATTAATCAATTGAATAACAGTCTTTACCTGTAGTTATTCTACGCCATCTAGTGTCATCGACGTGTATTTAGTAAATTAGAGTAGTAATGCTACTCCCTAACAGATGTCACTATAAACCTTTAAAACGTTCAAAGTTTACTTATTATCGAAATTGAACAGTTAAAAAGTGAGAAAAAGTACAATTTCGAATAAAAACAATACTTCCATCCAATCAGCATAGCACTAATTCAGGCATATGTTATTTTCTCAACCCCTGAACCTTTTCTAGACCTTAAAATTACTTACGTTTAAACCAAGAAACTCAAGTTTCGAATCTATGGCATAATTCGTTAATGAATAGTTCGTCCACCAAAAATTATCAGTTGTAAATAAATTCAAGGAATCGTTCAGTCGAACGAAATTATAAAATTCACCGAATACGAATTGTGCCTAATAAATAGCGAAGAAGTTAGCCAACCTATCATTACGCTATGAGTCAGAGGTTTGATAGGATCTGCTTGTCGATATTATTCGAAGCTTCTCAGTTTAAAGTCTGTCATTATATCAAAGATATGAGATAGCGTTTGTATAATTTATATATTAGTCATTAGTTGTTGGTCAGTTTGGAAAGCTATCAAGATGTTATTGTGATGTCGTTGTGCGGAATGTTTATCATACGTTTTATGACCTGCTCCTTGTATTTTATTTATAAGTAAGGAAGTTGCAGATGTTTATATAAAATCCTTTTGTTTTATTTATATTTCACCAAATAGAGCTTTGTCTGAAGCTCACAACATAAAAATAGCTCATTTAATAGGCACTGAAGTTAAGTAAGTCAATTCAACATTTTGTGCCTAATAAGTAGGTAATTTAAGGTGTGTCTCTGCACTTCAGTGACGTATCTGAGACGGGGTAGAAACTTACATGCCTTCGTGTCTTCAGGAAAACTCCGTTACCGGAACCAAGTGTGGACATCATGTTGATGGACAATGTATGAACTGAAAACTCAAAATCATTTATTCAAACTTGGCTGTAAAACAGCACTTTTTGAACGTCAAATATTACAAAGACAGCCCCCAAAACGCCCACCCTTCACCACTTCCTATGTGTTTTTGCTGGGAAGAAGAAGTGGCGCAACAAACTCCCCAGCAACACGTCTTTCTGTTGGTTTGAAGAACCTTTAAACAATATTTTTTCATACACAATTTGTATGATGTAATTAAACATATATATGACAATATAAAGAAATTTAAATAACTGATAGTTTTTGGACTCTTGACAACACACGTTCCTTTTCCACCCCTAACATGGCACAGCTTTGTGGTATACAGCTGTGCATAGTCTTCTGTCTTTTATCGGCCAGTATGACGAACAGTCACGGATTCTATTCCGGGTTAAACTAAGTACCTAGGTATCAGCTTAATCATTGATTTATATACGAATTTATATGTCCGTCTTGCAAAATTACTCCAGAATCCCTTGACTAATCCGGCTCCAATGATGAACTCTACTATAATTTAAAACGTTTCGCGTTCCCAACTCTAAACTTCTCAAAGTTTATAGGGCGTTAACAGAAAAAAATCCATCTCACAAACATACATTTATCTCAAATCCTGAAAATTATGTGTTTTGTCGAAATTTGTGGCGCCGACATCACCCACATCAAAGGTTAGCGTCAAATAAATACAGAAATCGTGTTGTGTATCGCGGGAGAGTCACGACCGGGTGGGAGACGCACCTAGCACACAAATGATAGCCCCCCAAACTCGAAATTGTGAGATTTAGAGGATGACTGTGACACCGTTGGTGGTTCAGAGAACAAGTATTGTATAGATGAAAATGTTGAAGTAAAAATGTTTATTAATTTTGTTTTCCCAGCTCTATAAATACGAATAGTAGGTACCACGTTTTATTCTAAGGTAGCTCGAGTCTCATTAAATCTGTTTAAGTAAGCTAAGTCTTTTAATAATTTCCGATATTTTTTACACATAAGCAGCTACAGAAGTACTTCTTTCTGGAAAGCTGAGTGTTGCTTATGTCGTTATAAATTGTTGAACAATATATTAGCGGAATGAAGGTCCAGAGGGGTTTAGCCAAGATGTCTTTCCACAAACGTAAACGCTAGTAGAATGGAGGATCACGTGATTTATCGATTGACATGTTAGTATTGCAATTTCCATACATTTTTTTAGTTTCTACTAGCGTTTACGATTGTAGAAAGACATCTTGGCTAACCCCACTAGTTACACCTTGCTACATTACGGTGTAACAGACATCCAGTTTTGGGACTGATTAACGCATTCCCGCGGTGCATGGTTGCAATTCGTCAGTTCTCGTGCCTAAGGCCGTCAGAAGGCCGAGGTGAGGGGAGGGGGCAGTTTGTTTCCCATAGGAAACGGGCGCGACTCGGCCAGTTGTCACGCGACACGCTACGGTTTTCGGTAGTCCAATATGGTGACCATGAGATTTCTGTGGGATAGCTTAGATAGGATATTTTGAGGAGGGGATGATATTTGTGTTTCTTTTTTCACAATTTCTTTAATTCTTCGTAAAACAAAAAAATTGTCTCAGAAAGATCAATATAAGGGACCGAACGATTGAGATATCGATTTTTTTAACCAATTTGCTGGCATCCATGTTGATAAATTACCACTGCTCAATAGTAAAAGACCAAACAATTCTTTACAATAAACATCACCGACCAACGACACAGAGAAAAACACTAACTAGCATAAGACCACCATATACTCTATTTTGTTGTGAAATAAATGAATTGAACAAAAATGGCTTTACTTGATTTCTGCCGTTTAGACGAGAAAATTAACTTAAAACCCGTCGATGCAATCGCTTCGTTCCAAAATGACGTTGTTGGCTTCAGCGAAAACTTCTGAAAAGAATGAATTGAATTGAAATGTCCCAAAACTCCTCAAGATCACAGTGTCCCTAACATTTGTGTGTTGTGAGTCCACCCGAGGCCGGCAGTAATGCCACAGATTTCATAGGCATCTTAATGATATCAGTAACACTTGACAATATGATTGTAGTGACCCGTATGAAATTATAGCGTTTCCGAACGAATACGGGACTAATGTACCACGGATTGGCAAACGATTAGATAGCAATTTGAACCCTGTTAGGGCTTACAAGAAATAGTTTTGAATAGAGACGAGAAACTTCTAGGTGAGGTTTCTATGCAAATATTATGTAATAATGGTAAGGAATAAAGGATAAGTAATTTCTGGGGTGATTTTCATAAGTCTTTTGGACAAAATAAAGCTTTATTGTATGCTAACTGACTGTAATAACTACATGGTATGGGCATGTAATGCGGAGGAATGAGGGTCATGTTGTGAGGAAAGTTTTGAACATGAATGTGGATGGATATAGAGGAAGGTGGCGACCAAAGAAACGATGGATGGATTGTGTGAAAGTTGATATGGCTAGAAAGAATGTAACTTATAAGATGACGGCAGACAGAAGATCGTGGAAGACAAAAACATGCTGCGCTGACCCCAAATAAAACATGGGATAAGGGCAGGAGGATGATGATGTATGCTAACTGATTCCAGCGATTTCGATCGATCAATATTAGGACGAATGTCCTATAATCAAAATAATTGCAAGAAAATGGCAAAACATTTTTTTTAAATTGGACCCTTATAACTATATACCGTAACAAACACACAAACTTTACCTCTTTATAATGTGTAAGTATTTATAATTATGTATGTATTTATTTATTATGTATTTACGTCGTGTGTAGCCATTTTACTATATGCTGTAATTTGTTTCAAAAATCTATTGCTATCGCACGCATGTTGCTAAATGCAGATATTGTATTCTTGAATCTTAACTAGCGACCCTTCTGGACTGTATTTATAAATTACTAGCTGTTCCCAGCGGTTTTACCCGCATCTTTGATTACTGCTCCGCTCCCGTGTGTCTTGGCGTGATGGTATAGGTATAGTATAAAGCCTTCCTCGATAAATGGGCTATCTAACATTGAAAGAGCGCGTTCAAACAAACAAACTCTTCAGCTTTATAATATTAGTATAGATAATTAGAATGTTAATTTATTTATTTAATCTTTATAATCAGGCATCAATGGCCCATAGATAAATACCTTAAAACTAACATATATATGTAAAATACAAAATTGATTAGTAAATAAAAACTTAAAATCTATGTTAGTAACACTTCACTCAGTAAGCACTATGTCATTGTGCGGTTCTGTGGCACTTGTCCGCGGAAGCGACGGAACACCACGTCTTGTGGCCAGAAGCTCTCGTTCAACACGAGGTGCAGGAAACATGTAGGTACTCGCACCACGAACGCCTTAAAGTTAACGTTATGGCGCGACTCCAGCAGCTGCACTCTCGGGGCGTACTTCAGCTTCTGGCGCACGTACTCCACGATGTCCTCCGCCTTAGTGGTGTAGTGTAGACGCGAGATGTACACCGGGGTGTTCGGCTTGGCGGCACGGATTTTTATGGATGGCTCCACAGGAGCCGTACCACAGCGGTTCTTGTTGGTTCGCTGACGGCGCTTCCTCCTTTCTACCGTCACGAACCCATCATCATCAGCCCGATTCAGTTCCTTTACGAGCACGGGCTTCATTTTTGCAACAATTGTGCTTCCGACGACGCTGGCATACTCTCGACGATCACCTTGAGGTTTCGCCGAGGCTGCAGAAACGAGCAGCTGGTCGAGCGGTCGAGCGGCGGGGAGTGGAGGCCCCGCGGGGACGGGAGCGGGGCAGCGCGGCGCACAAGGCGCGCACTGTGCCTGCTCAGCATTCGGCGGTGACAGCGGCGGTGGCGACAAAACTGCTGACGCGAAACTTGCACCCGATACATCGAGGCACGCTCCGCGCCGCATGTTAACGTTGCACGATGCATCCACAGGTGACCTAGTTACCGTCACCGATTTACGCAATTCGTTGACTTCGGTGCGCAATTCGGCGACAATGTTTTGGGATGCATCCAGCTTCTTTTGTACATCCGCTAAGCTGGCCTTCAGAAAGACTATGTCTTTTAGAAGGCACGTGACGTCGACGTGGTCGAATGTGACGGGTGGAAGCTTACTAAGATCCTTTGCCACAAACGTCGGCACGTCGTCAGGATCGGTCTCTTTTAGCAGCGTGATAACATCTTGTATGCTTTTCTTGGTCCCGTCACGCCGGCGGGACACCATCTGGTCACTCTTATTAAGCACCTTGTACAGCAACTGCTTTGCAGCAGCGACGTCATCCTCACTGAAGTTCGTCGCGCAGATCTGGACAGCGGACACCTCGTCCATCACGTCCAGCTTCTGCTGCAGGAACGCCAGCAGCTCATTCGCCACAAGTTGTTCACTCATGGCGATTAAATGACTAGCAACGGCTTGCGCCGCGCTAAATTCTAATTTGTACTAAACAAATCCACGCGTCAGCAATACGACTGCATCGATTCGCAGCTAGTACGAGACTAAGAGTTAAGACGCCAGCACATCAACCTACAATACCGAAAAGTTAATATTCGATTGGTAACATTTTACAGATTCGGGTACTAAACTGTCCATGATATTTTAGCTTTAGAAGTTTTAATATCCGTTCTATAGATTTTGAATTTACCGTGAACAGACAGTCAGACATCACCCGCATATTTTTTACAACTCATATTTTTATGCTAGTAACAACGATGAGCATAACTCTCCGCGTAAAATCACCACATCTCTGCCTCTGACAATCAGTCAATAAAGTCAATTCCATGAATGATCACCGACTCCGTCAATAATATGGTCGCACGCGCAGACAGACATTAGACGTCATATAAATCGGCGGCTGGTGTGTTTTGCACCTCGTTAGCTCGCAATCACATTTACAGCTTCATGGCCGAACATTTCACTAGAAACAATTCGTTTTTAAATAATACATAATTAGTTATTTATAATTGGTTGTTGGTTTTCAGGTGTTTAAAAGTATAGAGGTTTACTTATTGCGGCAATGTTTTAACAACTTAGAGTATTTGATAAATCAGAGGCGTTCAAATTAGGTACCTACCTTTTTGTTTCGTGGGAAATCATTGGAGGGAGTGTCAGACTCTTACTGAGTAAAACCTACAAATGTTCCTTCTGGAGGTCCCTGTGTGCCAGGGCTACGGAAATTCTTATTTATTATTTATTTATTGAATAAAAGGTACATATTACATTTACAACGTGTACGATGTCCAACACAACTATGCACATAGTTTGTCTGTTGGATCGATGCTGTTATTAATTAATTAAGACTTATGGGCTAAAATTTACAATTAGATATTGTAATACATATAGTAGAATTATATTATAATATTATGTATGTATAGTAATTATCATTGAGATCTTGTAAGCAAGTATATTATCTTGCGAACAACCCACAACCCAGGCAATTCAATTATGGTTCCTATGGAAGAGCGATATTTAGCAAGTCTACTGGCAATTCCAAGGCGATTTGCTGCGATACCGCTGGCTGAAGTGAAAGTTAAATAGGTCAAGAAAACGGCTAAGATGCATTTTTTCTGTCACAAAGGTTGAACTGCGAGATTCCATACAAAACAAGATGCAAGGTTATGTCCTATAATAAGTCGTGGCCTATGTGGTTAAAGCACCAGTCTTTCGAGTTTGAGGGTGCGGTTTCGATTCCAGGTCAGGCAAGTACCAATGTAACTTATCTAAGTTATACGTACTTTCTAAGTTTATCTTGGACACCAATGACTGATTAAAGGTGAGGAAAACATCTCGAGAAAACCTGGACTATGAAGGCTGAAATCACCATTAAATCACATTAACGCTCAATCCTTCTCCGTGGGAGAGGAGGCCTAGCAGTGGGACGATAAAAGCTGTGATGATGATTTGTAATTTGCAAATTGTATTTTTTTATTTTACACCAAAAATTACAGCTAAAAGTCGGTGCACTAGGTAGACATTTCTGACGAACCCTTCGGATAGCAGTCGGGCGTGATGTTATCTTCTATCAAGTGAAATGTCGACCGTAATATTAACGCCAAGAACTTAAAATACATAATTACATATGTAAAGCAACTTTATTTCTTTATACACCCACGTAATGTAGTCTCATTACATTTTCCCTCCACTGAATGAGTTATCGGGCTAAGGTAGTAATTACATATAGCCTATAAATATGCAGATACATGAGTCGTTATAGAACTTAGATAAATCTCCGTTGATCTACCATCTTGCACCGAAAAGGTCGTCATTATATGAATTTTGAACATTAGAAGAGTGAAGAGATACATCGTCTGCGTTAGATGAAGTGAGAAAGAAGATAATGATGTTACCCAATGTGAAATACGGTGTAATGTTGCACGCTCCTTATTAATATTCGAAAATAAAGAATGTTGCCATTTGCCCTCCGGGGTGGGGAGTATATTTTTATACTAGTGATGACTATTGTTGTAGAGTATCGATATTTTTTCAATGAATTGGATTAGCTTTTAAGAATAAAATAACTAATTTTAGATATCGAGATCTCAATTGCAAGGAGTTCTGATATGAACACCTAGGTACTAATATCTTCCAGGATTTTTCAATTCTGAAATCTAGGTAGCGGTAGGCTGTATGTGTTAATGTCTTCCAGCACTAGATGATTTACCAATATACATACTTAATTTGAGATTTAACTTCTCCTTTCATGAACGACAGCCTTTATGTTAGGAAATTTACATTCGTATCTTACAAAACCCAATAGCGGTTCTATTGTTATAGAGAAGTGGTACGACTGATATAAATTTCTTATATCGAATGACCACATTTACCGCCCCACAATAAGGAAAACATTAAATTCATCGGGATTAGAGATTATAGAAAATCGACAATAAATCGTTGTCACAACACTAGCGGGAGCAGGCTCGATGGTGAGCGATAGTAGTGGTTGGGCCGCGGGCTGCGTGCGCGCCACCCTTTCATTTTCTAATTATATAACTGGCAACACCGGCCCGTGCGCGACCGGCCATCGTAACTTCTTCAGTTTTGAATTTAGAATTATTATTGCGCATTATGCTCTCGCCCGCCGCGATGGACGGACGTGCGTGTCTTTAAGTCGTTATTGTTATTTGTGAGATATGTCCCATAATTTGATGTTCGCGTTTTGTATTAAGATTGAGTTTATCGTATAAGTACTATGATTACAGAAATATTGCAGTTCAGTTTTATATCACATGGTATGCTAATGATGAACGATAAAATGGTATATTAGATGTAATTTGCATGTGAGTCATCTTGGGTATATAGTTATATACCTACTTTGAATAAAGTCGTAGGTTATACGATATGCATTAAAATAGTTAAGCGTTAGCTTCAATTTTAAATTGCTGTCCGGTTTTGAATAGTAGGTAATTAATAATATGTAATTAGGTACACTAAACGAACATAGGATTCAATATTGTACTTTTTTCGTATAAAAATACATACTTTTTAAAAAAAAGAACAACCAAAAAAGGTCATAGACAAAAAGGTTTAAAATCTGTCGTAACGATAGAAAGAAGTTCGTATACCAACTCCATAGCTGGCAAACTAGTTGACAAAATGATAGCACAAGATAGCAAAGTTTAACACTACAGGTACCAAGTGTAGTAGATTGACGGATGCACATTATAATCCCGTGGTAATCGTGTAATAGCTATCCGTGTTATTCAAATGCCTGGCCCCCGGCGGCCGGGTGCGGAGTCAAGTGCGCGCGCATTTGACACTGACAGTTCTGACATGTCCGATTGGCGGGAAAAGAGATTACTTTTTTATATTTCGAAATGAGGAAATGAGATTGTTGAGTATTCTCTTTTTGCAAAGTCTTAAGGCCTGTTTCTCTACTTACGAATAAGTTCCAGATAGTTTAGGTATTTGGTAGATAATTTCATACAAATTCTGTTTCATTTTTTAATTTATCTCGTATATAGTGGCTATTCGTACATTGTGAAAGTGGCCCTTGATGTACATCCCTGTTTTTTTTGCTATATATGTAGGTATCGAAAAATGTTTTGCGTAGTGCTCTAAATGTATTCTTACTTTATATTGAAAATTCGTCATTTTATTAATCATTCTGCAATCTTGTTCCAGGCTTTCGAATAATTCACTGAAAATGGCTTTCACACTAACCAACGATAATTTATGTAGATTAAGTATTTATAGAACCAGAAACGTTATTTATTACTTCGTTTCCTTCAATTGAACCCACGATTTCATAAAATGCAAGCTTGCAGTCTTGAAATGCTGATGATGATGATGATCAAGTATCTACACTTGCTATTAACAACATCAGGCGAAACAACCATTTCTACAAGTATCTATTCATGCTGAGTACTTTCTATAAGAACTACTATTTGTGTCATTGTAGAAAACATAATATACGGTTTAGTTATATTTTCATAATGTATCCGCTTGTTCAGACGCTAGCACATAAAGCTACTCACTACAGTCTGTCAAATTTCCTTGTCAAAGATTCTCAACTTCATCGCTGAAGCATATGGTTCAAAGTTGATCGTGAAAATTTGATTATATAGGCCTGTATATGTTATTTACTTTTTGTAAGTAAAATAAGTTGTACAAATTGATTTTACTAAATTACAAGATTATTTAGAAGCTAGCAACACTTGGAAAATGGCGGAACTCTGAGCAAGATCGCCGAATTGTACGGTAGTGAAAAAGGAATATTTATACAGTTTGAATAAATATCATTGTGATCTGGAATTTTCAGCTTTCCTTCCAAGAGGATAAGACTCTTCTAAATAATAGGTAAGTAAGCTCGTTATTATAATTTTCGTTCATATCTTAACATGCTTTCAGTTTTGTTCCTGATTTTTACGACATGTTTTTTTCTTAATTTTTCTCTTTCTTATTCTGTTTCACTTTGTTTTCCATAAACCAGCCTGTAAACTTATTTCAAGTTGAGTAGGACACAAATTTATGAAAATAAAAATGTGGGTAGGTAGAAAGCGGTTTGTTTTAATTGGGTCAAAGGGATATCTACAAAGTTTAATGACTGAAAATACTTTTCTGCTTTCAGTATTTACTTTTATAACTTCAGCATTATTTTTTTCTTCTCTCAAAATGTAATATCTATATTACTTTGTTGCGGTTTGTTACCTAGGTATAGCGTGGATTCTGCCATTGTGCATATCGCTATCGATTTTATGTAATGATTCTGGCATTATTAGTTGGATGCGCAATATTTTGACGGAATGTACTGTGGTTTTATGTCTTAAGTTATTGTTGGTGTTTTTTTAATTATTATTTTTTTGTGTTTGTAATATTGTATATATTTGTTTGACATTACGAGGCTGACTTGGCACAGTAGTGATCAAGCCTCATGAAATAAAAAGGAATCTAAAGGAAAAGACTTCGAAAAGACGATTCGATTTGACGATTGTTCATATTTAGCAAGACGTAAGTAGGTTATATTATATACTTTCAAATCACTTGACCTTTTTCGATGAAAACTCAATCTATCGAGTGATTAATCGCTTGTAACAACTGTAATTAAACATTTAACTGAACCATTATGGATTACGTTTTATCACGTATGACAAGATGGCGCCCGAAGCTGTTCACTAAATGGTGGTTTGAAATCGGTCAAATGCTCCAATCAAGTTTCTAACGCGATAAAGAGTTTATCTTAATGTTTTTGTTGTAATTACTCTCATTATATTGAACAATTAATCGGTTTAATCTGTTATAAGCGGATTGAGCTTAATTAATTAGGTGGTATTTGTTTTCTTAGTCGTGTATAACAGGCAGTGCATAGTTGACCTCAGAATTATTTTAGTCATTCGATGAATTTAATTTCGTTTCTCTTCGTTGAAAATTCTTTCGGACTAACCTCAACAAAAACATCAAAATTTATTTTGGTGTATTTTATGAGCGCGGATGATAGATCACGATCTGATTTTAAATTAGCTAAAATAACAAAAAAAAAAAACATTTTGCATTCATCTTTACTTAGTATAAAGAAACCACCAAAAACAGAATTTTATAATTTGACATAAAAAAGCGCGCGAAGCCACAGATGATATCTGGAGCAAGAGATCGGCATCTAGTTTATGGTCGGTCACGTGACTGCCAGCGGGTGGCCACGTGACCGTGTTTACACAGTAATGCGCCCTTTATTAACCCGCACTTGAGGGTACAAGGTAGGGTGGTAAGCTAATAAGTACTAACCCTAATAAGGTCGGTTGTATATTAAATTTTGACAGTTTGGGGGACTTTTCTCCTTTTTGATTAAGTAGTGCTGCCCGTGTAGCTATCGGGTCGGTGGAGAATGTAAGAAGTGTAGAAACTTGTAGTAGCTCTCGGTCTCGGGAAAATTGTAGATGCAAGTTTGATACAGTATTATTTATGCAGTTTAAGATGCAGTAAAACAACATGAATGATGAATGTCTTGACTTTTAGTTCATTTACTCTTCAGCAAATAAGTAATAGAGAGTTGAATTCCAGAAAATCTATTCAAATTCACCAACTGCTGAAAATCTAAATTAAAATATGCTTTCAACGTATCGATTCTAGTCTTGCAAACGGTAACAGAAAAGAGTAATTTCCAGCAATAACAAATATAAATATTCATATAGAGCGTTCGGCTATAATCCTGTACGTCAACAGCTCTCGACTATGAGTGACGCTTGACATTCGGCCGCTCACACGGATTAGCGGAACGAGGGAGCGATTGATGCGGCACTTTATGTGTGCACAGTTGAGAAAGAGTAGATTAGGAATAGTATAGTTGACAAATGGAGAAGCCATTTTAAAATATTATACTCATATAAGTTCTTTTTGATCATGCCTGTGATCTGAACCGTATGGAAAAGTATAAAATTTATCCGAGGTAAGCGACAGCCGTGCGACAGGCTTTCGATACTGCGACAAGTGTCGCACGGGCCGCGGGCGTTGTAAGACAGCCGCTAATTTCCAAAATGAAACTTAAACAAGATACTATTCTCATCGGTATATCAGGGTATTTATCCACTGCAGAATATTATGGATTCACAACCGAAGGATCTCCCGCTGCACTGTGAAACCATAAAGGGGGCGAGTTGCCGAAGAGCCTACATTAAGCGGAGTTACCATATCCGTCAGTTTCCGACATCACGGCCACCCAAAAATGAACAACACGGGGACAAAACTCGTGTTGATTTTTGTTCTCAGAGGGCGATCAGCCGATCGGGTATTCAGTCCGCTTCCCAAGACTGGCCTCTCTTGGGAACACCACAAATTCTGCTGATATAAGCCTGTTAGCGCCCTGCCACGTCCGCTAGATTGTATACAATTACTGTAAGGAGTATTGACGATTATTTTTAGGCGCAAAAATGTATATTATGGCACGAACGTCCGGCTTTATGAAAGGTAAAGTGCTTTTGATAGGTACCTTGATAGGTACTGTTTTATGCGTTGGACTTTTGAGGTCATTTATACCTAGACAATATAACTAGCTTCCGCTACCGATTTCAACCGCACCTCGTAGGAATCATACTCAATAATCACTGTAACCCCAGATAAAAAATAGCCTATTGAACACTAAAAGAATATTTCATATCAGTTGTTCCTGAGATTTGCTCGTTCAAGTAAACAAAACAAACTGTTCAGTTTTATAATATAAGCAAATTCGGCCGAAATGTCGGGAGAAATAGAGGTACGTGTCTTTTTAGCGTACATGCCTTTTTAATTTTTCATCGCGAGTAAGACCCTTGTGTTAATTATGTGTACAATTCGCGAAAGTCTAAAAAATACATTTTAAGCAAATTGTTAAGCTTTATTCTTAAGGATATTCTTAAACATACGCATTCGACCATTATTTAGGTAGAGTCTCAAAGTTATATTTCGAGATAACATACAATATTAATCTCTAGCTAGGACTGTAGATACTTCTAACAGAGGGTTAGAGAGAAGTGCGGCAAACATCATCATCTTTGACATTCTAAAAGTCTCTCAAACAAAATTCCAAGCACTTTAACTTGCATTACCATAACCATAACCACAAAACGGCGTACCACCCTTCTAATCCCTAAAAAGAGGTTGCATAACTTTATGCATAACTAATATTTATCAGTTTATCTGCGCATGCGCCTCGTCATCGCTGTGACGTCATTAGATCTGCATAAATGTCCCCGTGCGACTGTGGGTCTCTCGGGAGGATAAAGAACTTGTATAATTTTGTAGTAGTTAACAGTAAGGTAGGTAATGGAAGTTGAGCTTTATGACGGTAATGTTAAGGTTGGTTTTAGTGTTCGGCAGTTGAAATGCAGAAGGGCAATTTTGAAGACATTGACAAAGACGATACAAGACGGCTAAGAGCAAGACGTGTTTTTTGGTTAAGTTAGATTTTATTTTATTTATTTCAAAGAAATAAACTCCTTCCAATAAAGCAAATTGCGTTATTGGAATTATTGGGTTTGTGGGATGTGGAGGCGAAATAAGAAATACAAGGACAAGGTTTTACACGCATAGATTTTTGGATATTTACCTGTTTTATTATTTTTGTTAGTGAGTCAGGTTTCAAGTGCGTGAGATTTCTTCTTATTTAACTAGAAAAATAAATATTGAAAAATAAAAGGATTTGAAATGGAGTTAATCTAAACAAGTATAATATGTAATTTTCGTTTTCTTCAAAGTATAATTCTCGGGCAATCCTTTTTTTTATTCTATTGACCACCGAACTGAACCTTCTTCCTTTTACATGCCAATATTAATATGTCGCCCTACAGTTATAATATGCAAATAATACGCATAATTTAGGGTGTCGTGTTTTATCTATTTATCTATGGAATTGCTCAATTAGCGAGACGGAGCATGCAAATCGCGACATTATCTTCTCTATGGAATATGTTAAATGATTTATTGTCTCTGGCTGGTGTATAATTTGGTGATTTATTTGAGTCTATGGGTCTGTGGTTAAGAACTATTTGGTTAGTTTTCATCGTTTTATGCGAGTTAAGTATTGATTGATTTTGTTTCGTGGACGGATATTACTGTTACTTGTTTTCTGAATGCATCAAAAGAAGACTTTATTTTGGCCTTATTTATAGGGCTCTTTCTATTAAAGAAAGTAGTTAATAAATTTGATTTCTCTACTATCGTGACACGCTGGGTACTAATATACCTACTACGTATAGGTACTATAAGTTAGATGACCACACGCATTTGATACATGTAGGTGTGATTAAGGGCTCGTCCTTAAATATCATTTTATTACGGTCACACATTTATAACCATTAGCGGCACAACAAAAACATTAACAAACCACTAATTTCACCGAATCTATAAAAATATATAAATCAAATAAAAAGGCAAACACCACAGACTATTAATATCTCTATCCTTATACTTAAGTTCGGAAAAGACGATAATTACAGTTCACGAACGTCGGCCTTAACGTTCGAAAATTAAAAGTTTTAACGTTCAGCCAGCACGTATATTATTATGTTTGTATTATTTTGTTCTTATTTGTCGACCTGAGGTTAAGCTGGGTCACGACACATCCCAATTAAGGGTGATTAGGCGTCGTAATTTATTGAGTGCGTTTCAGAACGGTTGTGGCACCGCGGCCTCTTTGACTCGTGAGTGTCATGGCGCCAAAATATTTTTTTTTTTAACTTTTTTTTAATGTGTTGAGTTGCGAACATTGTTGCGTTGTCGAATAATGCCAGTCATCGATTTAATCGACGCCACGAGCGAGTAATAATATTTTTATTGTTTAATGAGGCTGCTTTCTCTTGTGGGCGTTGTAATAGCCATTAGGAGGGTGTTATTATAGTCTTAGATGTGACCTCTACTCCAGATTCTTTATGCGTAGCAGTGGACGTGAGGTTCTCTGTGCGTTTGTTTTTAAGCTAACATAATGGGCCGAATAGATTTTGAAATCTTTGCTGTTGTGATAGTATTAGAATGTGAAGTATATAGTAATTATTACACTATGCAATTTTATTGTAGATTAAAGCTTTTACAAAACGTACCTGTTCGATCCCTGCACAAGAAAATACATTAATAAGTCCATAATAGTTAGGCAAAAAGTCCCTTCAAATATGTATAATGACAGTCCTATAAATAAAAGCGCGAGCGCATAGCAATTATTGATGCTAATTGAAAAACAACTTTAAATTGTCATAGAGTAATTTCTAAACAACCTCCTTGGATAACAAGACTCATAATAATAATCTATGCAAATTGTATAATCTGTGCGTGTCAGGTAAATTGCGCGGGAAGATAATTTGTCACCGTTTGACCCCCGCCCCGCCCACGCAGTTATGCATTAATGAGGGGTCATAATCATTCATTGAACTCAGTAGCCACACGCTTATGTTATGCCACGGCTGTGACGTCAGAGCTCGTATTGAACTTCGCGAGAAGCCTGAGTACATTTCAATAAAGGAATCCCGTAGCTCTTTAATTTGGTTTAGAAAGGCCAGACAAGTTAGAAGGTCAAGTTTCAACAATGTTCTTAATTCCGTACACATGATTTTCAGGCCATATTTCAGGTTTTTCGGGGTTGATTTATTCTGTTTCTCTATGGTGACCCGACTGTCATATTTTGTAATAAAAATTGGGTGAACAATTTATATATTAACCACTTTCTAAGGCCTTTCCCTAACAAGCATTTAAAATTAATGTCCGCAAATTACTTTGTAAGTCTGAACTTATAATTTCCTTGTCACGTAAGATCAAGTAGATTCTCATGCATTAACGTCGAAACAGGCTTAATAACTCGACGCATTTAACGTGATGTAAGTCAATGATGTCCTGCTATAATGGCTCACAACATAACTGATCATCAGCTAGTAATTTATTGCAAATCAAAGGCCGCTTACCTAATTATCTAATCACATATTAAATATGCATAGGAATAAAAGACAATTGCCAGTGCCTTTGACGTGCAAATCAAAATAATATGACGTTTACGCGGTTGTCTATGGTTAAGTGTAATTTTGGCGCGAATTTAATGCGGTTTGTTATTACGGGTATATATCTATTCATTCTAAGAATTTTGTAATTGTACGTTATATGGGGGAATCCTGGTTTATTCATTATTGAAGATATAAATTATATAATAGCTGACATTGTTAGGAGTTACCTACTTATGTGTTATTTAAGATCTAACTGGTAGACTTATCCAATAAGTAGATAATGGTTTTATCCCTAAAAATGTTCTTCAAAGGAGACTTCTGATGGCGAGTTCCTACGCTGCAACGAAGAATCAAATATGTAGTTTTGCGCACGCCCTCAACATTTTAACCCACATTCCTAAAAGGAGAACACTTTTAATTCGGATTATATGTATTTCGTATTGCATCTTCGTCATATACCAATGGACATGAAGATTATTTTGTTTTGAAGGCTCAGCTTCCCAAAAGGTCTGTCCTGGTACTGATGAAAACAGTAAAAAGAAAAGTACGTAGTAAGTAAGTAGTAAGTAGAAAAGTACAGTAAAAACTACCATCCGTTAGCAAAACCAATAGTTTCTAATTAAACAGAAATATAGCTATCAAAATTGATATATTCGCATCACATGCCGATACCATAATAGCCGGATTCCACATAGTTTTTCGGTGACCGGTTTCGAGTTACTCTCAAACTAAATAAATAATTAAAAAAAAAAAAAAAACAATTTATCTTGGAAAGCATTCTACGTGCGTTCCTATACACCTTGATCTCAGATCTTATAGAAATAAGGTGTCCTACCTTAGCGTAATGGTATCGCGAAGTAAGTGATGTCTTCCCTTCCTTGTAGTGGCATGGCGGACAGCGATAAGCGCAGCCCTAATAACACAGCTACGAGATTGAACGCACTATTAGTGCCTTAGTCCACGGAATACTTCGTAGAAACGCTTCTGTTAAACACGAGTTTGATGCTTGAAGCCGATTTTTTATAGTGCTCTGCATTTAAGATATTGTAGGGTAGTTGACAAAGTCAAAAGTAAAATAGTTACTTTATCATACTCACCTGGTAAAGGTCTTAAAATAATGGAAAAGCTGTTATTTAGAGGTGGCGTGCATTCGTTGTTTGTCAAATTTTCCAAAGTAGCGTGCATTTGTGGTCAAGTTTTTCGAGGTAGCGTGCATTCGTTGTCAAGTTTTTCTAGGTAGTGTGTATTCATTGTCAAGTTGTTAGAGGTAGCGTGCCTTCGTTGTCAAGTTTTTCGAGGTAGCGTGCATTTATTGTCAAGTTTTCCGTACTCTTAAACTTACGGGGACATGATATTCGGTGTTACACTTTTCTAAGTCATGTATCCCACTCAGATATTTTTTAATAATCAAGCAAAATAAATATACAGCTTGATGTGATGTGGTACGGAATCCGCAGCGGTTAGCGTTATTTTTCTTAAAGAAACCAAAGCGAGCCGTGTACCCAGCATTATACGCCATCAACTATGCTAATTGTCGTACGTGTAGATAACGATCGAATAACGGTTTGTATCGATCGTGTGCTCGTAATTGTACTTCAGTTATAGTGATTAGAGCGGCGCGTGCGATCCCTGGCGGCTTGTGACGTCATTATGTTTAGAACATGGAGCTCGGAGGTACCATGAGAAAGATTTCAACATAAATAAGCCTGTTACCACAGGTTCCAAGTTTAAGGAAGGATATTTATTTAACTCAAGTATTCTATCTATGCTCAAGGTAGTAATACGTTGAGCTCCATAACATGGATAACATGAAGTTCGGGAATACCCCCTGGTAAGACTGGTTGTCAGACTTTCTGGCTCCGTACCCGTAAGGACTTAATGAATCACCAATATGACAGCGGAGAAAGTGGTCATGACAAAATGGTCACCCCTTCAAGCACTGGTGGCGCCAATTGCTTACCCTTATAATCGAACGACCCACGCGGCTGACACTCAGCATAATTTATTGGAAAAATAAGAAAATATTCAGAACCTTAGGTTTTTCTACGATTATTAAATCTACGCAGGTTTCTTCTTTTTATAAAGGAACCTTTTCAACATTCAACATATGTAGATATTAACTATAAGCAAGGTCCATCCCTATCTTAACTCTATGTAGTCCGCATTAGAACATCTCACTGGCCCACGCGTAAACTTTTAGTGGCATGCCGTCGATATGTCGATGTCGATATGTCATAGATAACCCGTGATTTATAAGCAGTTATTACAGGCCGGCTTTCTCTATGCTTTGTCTCTATTGGCTGTATAAATAGCTGTCTATGGTGATGAGTTGCCTCCAGAGGTGTAATGATTAAGTTTTCATGTGGAAGCTAGACTTTTATCTATGTATGAAGAATTTTAACGTCTATCAAGATATTATTTGAATATAATCCTAGGTAGTCGTTACGGGTAGTCAGAAGATAGTAAGTCTGACGCCAGTCTAAGGGGTGTTGGGTTGCCCGGGTAACTGGGTTGAGGATGTCAGATAGGCAGTCGCTCCTTGTAAAACACTGGTACTCAGCTAAATCCGGTTAGGCTGGAAGCCGACCACAACATAGTTGGGAAAAGCTAAATTGTATTTGAATTGATATTTTTTTATTTATTCCTTTAATTCAGGCAACTAAGGCCCATAGAAAATACACTACATAAATAACAAAACAATATCTATAAACTAATACAATTATCAAACAAAAATTTATATTTTTGTTCTAATGCACACGAAGTGTCGGCGTCCTATTGTATAATAATAATAGTCCTATTATATAATTGATAATGGCTTCCTATTCGTGAAACGATACTTAAGTACATATTTTTAGTCTGAACACTTTAGTTTCCTTTCTTTAGGAGCTATCAGGTTCTGTAGTCCCAAAAATAATAACAAAATATAAACGGACTGCAAAAAGAACCCAAACAACACGATTCTCCCTCCTACAATACGCATAGACAATCGATTGAAGACCGCAGATATGCATAATCTCGTTTAGGCGACCGCTGCGGAGTTGAATTGGCACAATTATGAGGACCAGCGTACCAGGGGGAAAAGCATGTGGATCTATTGTCACCAGTCTGCGAAGGGTGACTAATCACACAAAAAAAAAACAATTGGATATCTTAATATTCACTTGTTTTCCTACTGACGTAACTATGTGTCAAAATGTTCGATCCTTTACTAGTCTTTGGGCCAGTTTCACAGGCTATAGATAGCCACTATACCGAATAAATTATAAAATGGACCAGAATTTGTATGGAATTACCTATCAAATGAACTAATTGGAAATAATGCCCTAAGTAACTTCAGTTATGATGGTTGTTAGTTAAAAATTTGGTCTCTAACTATTAAATATCGGTGTGTTTTTCTAGAGGGTTCCAGATATTAAAAATCTAGAGGTTATCGGATTACCTTTATTTTTTAAGATTGTATATATATAGTTTACTAATAGTCTGTAAATATAGTTTGTGTATATTGATTTTAATTGCATGGTGTGTAAATAAATAAATCATTTAGTGAATTATTAACACTTTATTTTGGAAAAATATTAGGTGCCCTCATAGCTCCTACTGGTGAAATGTTTTTGCTTAAGCACCTTATCTTTGGGAATAATCAATCACTCAAGACAGTCTAACCTAGCTAGACTAAAGGCTACGTGTTCGTTTCCACAGGGCATTATACCGCAGGGGTATATAATTGGCACAATTTTCGCCGCTAACGTATTGGGGGTGTGATATGCCTGACAGGAGGCTCGGGCCTATTGTCACCACACGCGTGCATTGTACAACCCTTTGCGAGCTGTGATTACGTATTGATTTATTTCTTTGTTCTAATTGCTTGTGATGGTATTTTGTTTTTGGCCTTTAAGGGCCTTACTACAAACATTGAGACGGACTTTTGACACATGTTTAAAATAATTTTGGATTTTAATTTTACTTTTTTTGTAGTAGAACCTCTCTCTCAACCAGCAGCCATTCTAATACGCCATCTTGGGTTTCGCCTTGTCTGAGGCTATGGGTCTCTTTTGTCTGCCCTAAGTATTTTTATATCTTAGACAAGATTATGTAGGTGTATCTATATGTCAATCATTAATAAGATGACGTGTTTTTAAAAACGTCAAGGATTAATTTTGCGTAGTATGTCGTGAGGACCATGGGCTAGTTGATGTCAATGACCTACGTATTGTGCACATTTTTTTTAAATTTAAGCCTGAAAATTACATTCGTAAGCGTTGTAGCTATTTATGTCATGTTGTCGTTGTCATGAAAAAGGTGGAAATCGCGATGGAAAGAGACCTACAATCATTTTTGGACATCATTGCTGCATTCAAAACTCCTCCCTCGAATCTCTTAAGCCTGAGTGACATATACAAAAGAGTAAAAGAGTAAAAAAAGTGTACATTGATTGCCCTCAAAATCTTTTATTAGCTAAAGAGCCCTATGAAGCTTATCGTACGATTAGCTAGGGGTCACCGCGCCCTGACATACGGATTTTGTTTTAAAGTTATAGAGTTGTAATTTTATCGATATTAGTGTAACTTGATTTTTTTAATATAACTAACTGTATGCGTGTAGCCAGTCAGGATAAGGTAGTGATACTTGTTACAATTGAACTAAGTTAAGCTAGAAGTTCCAATACAAGTTTGTTTAAAAAACAATGTTCTTATCAAAGATTCTATGTAGGATAGATTATTTAATTACATAGCTTGTGTGAACCACGAGCTATGCTAACTATCTTCACATAAAGAGTACCTCCCTGTTTGGGTGACACGTTCAATTGGTGGGTCCCGCTGCCATTTGTATATCTTTGGCAGTCGTTACGGTTAGTCAGCAGCCAACAAACAGTCTTAGCAAGGAATTTCAGGTTGCCCTTGTTGCTAGCTAACTAGTTGAGGAGGCCAGATATGTAGTCGCTCACATGCATGTAAAGCATTGGGTCCTACTCAGCTGCATTCAGTTAGGACTAGAAGCTCGCTTTTTATACAAAAAAAATAAACATCGGTAGTAAAAGCAAGTCCCCTCACTAATCGCAAAGAATTAAACAGTAATATTATTTGGACATCGTATAATCTATCTTTGATCTTCAAAGGGGATGTATTCGCCAAAGTGAATTAGAAAATCATCTCTTATTTTAATTAGCGAAATGTTTTTGAAGGTCCATAGCTATTTTGATTTTATTTTAGATCATATTTTTTTTTACTGTAGAATTTCAATTTACAACATAATAGGGATGCGGACAACTAGTCAAATTCAATACTTTTATAGAACTGTCAAAAACGGTTACTCTCTATGAAATTTGTATGAAAACACCACATATGACGTCACAGATTTTTCACATCAATCCGTATACCTGCTTATTTCGATTATATTACTAATAAAAAAAATAAAAACAGTTTTCGGTTCAAAACGATAAATTAAACTGACATTATTTTAAGATGATTTATAATATGAATATAATAATGTATGTTATTTATGACCTAGTCCGCATCCCAATTGAAAGCTTCTTTTAAACCGTACATTAATTGATTCAAGTAACAAAATCTTAGTTTGAAGCTTTACCTAATAATCTATGAAGACTTAGGGCCGGTTCCACAGGTTACGGGTCTACGGGGCACAGGTCACTGTCTATCAGATCTGATAAATAAAGAAATGGAACAGAATTTGTATGAAATTATCTGCTAGATAAACTATTTGCAACTTATCAGCAACCTGTAAAACTGGCCCTAAACCTTCAAAATTCTTTTTCTTTTTCCTTTTTCTTAGAATTCTCATTTTTTCGTAAGTGTCTCTGTAACTGTACTTAATAAATACACTATCTTACGTCCTTAATTTATGGGGCTTAATTTTTCAAATTTACCTTGGTTCTGAACGTTTAAAAAATAGAGTAGCTATCAACAATACGGACAAAAAAACCACACCTACAGCATAATATGATCAAAACCCCAATTAGTCTGAATACATCTTTGTTATTTGAGCAAACCTCAAACTTCACTTCAATAGTTAAACTAAACCAGAGCTAAATAATAACAAAGATGCTAAATGTTTACTTTCATAACAATATCTCAAAGGATAGAAACCAACAGTTTGAGTACAGCGATGGTGTACAAACTCTTTGGTGCTTAAATTTAACAATGTAACCTTTTTGCTATGAAAATTTTAGTTTTTTTATGCTTCCTTCTGAGTTTTTGCTACTGTTATGGTTAGGTAGAGTGTATTTAGGAATATTGTACTTTAACATTAATCCTGTAATTTAACAACGCTCTAAGAGTGTGACTTTCAGAAATACTACGTAAAAAAAAAGCAGAAAGTAAAGTAACAAAATTCACACGAAACCAAAGATCATACAAAGTATTATCCTCAAAAAAAGACGATAAGGACGTTTCAACTCTCAAAAAGCCCTTAAACAGAGAACGAGGCAAGGAACACCCATAACAGCACTGATTACACGCGAAATGCCTGAAATATCCGAACGCGTCGGTCTGGCTGCATGCGTGGAATACCTTGAACAACCAAAAGCTAAAGAAAAGAGTATTTGGAGCGAAAAAGTCGTGATAGTTATTCAAAAAAGGAACGCGGGGCAATTACTGGCACGCGAGCGGGCAGTCGCGCGCCTGCTGCGGGCGCGTACACACTGGTTTATGTGAACTTATGGAGTTTTCAATTTAATATTTAATTTACATGATACAGGGTTGAGAGAGAGAGGTGCGTATACTCGAGATCATTTACACAGTATAAGAAGAAACTCAAGTATCTTGTGGTCAATAACATTTTGTGCTGGAGCATTAGTTTCAGAATTTTATTAATGGTCCGATTTCTAGATAACTATGCTTCTGCTCATATGATCCTAAACTTAAAAAATAGGCTAAACTATACAATCCCGGGCGATTTAAACCATACATTTCTATAGGAGATTATTCAGTTAAAAACCATTTTCACAATAGAAAGATCATCTTTAAACCAAAATCAAAATCGAAACAAAAATAACTGCTTTCATTGCCTGAATTGAAAACCTCAAATTCTGGATTTTCGATCAAATTCTTTCAAACTAATGATTTCGTATCTCTCTAGAAAGTAATTCGGCAAAACTTATTGGTCCACAATCTGTGTGTCCATCGGCTTAGGTCGTCGGTCGTCGTGACCGCCGCGAGCCGTTGACGGATCGCCCCCGCCCCCCGCGCCCCTCTGCTCCTCTACTACCTTGTATATCTGTGCGCCTGGTACCTACTCTTGATGATTTGCTTCTGGCCTCGCCTATTGGGGCTTGCGAATGGGCTATTTTATTGCCCCGATAGGCTGGGCAAGATGGGCATTGGATCTTAGGAAGAATTTTGATAATTTAAAAAGTTACCGTTTTTATGTTGACGATTTCTCAAGCGCTACAAATGATAAAAGTTTGTCGTGTTCAAATAATTTTGAAAGATTATCATTTAAATATAAGCTATTCCTAAAATAGTTAAGTCATAAATTAACTACCGAGGGACTGTGCAGTCCCTCACAATTATCGTTGTTGTAACTCATTGTTAATTCGACCAGAAGGTAAACGTTATTTATTAATTTACCATGTTTTTATAAAGTCTAACTTTATTATGTATTTTCGAGTATTCACTCTTTCCCTTATTTCACATTTGCTAAAGGAACCTAATTATCTTTTATGGTGCTCACTTATTTCTAATTTTCTTTTTAAGTCCTAAAGCATTTTTGAAATTCTTTATGATAATAGGTCATAACCGGTAACTGTACCCCAGCACCCAAGCTCATAGTAACAAGTTATTACGGGGTGCAGATTGTCTTATTCCAATACGTAGTCTAAACCAAATAGCTTCGGGCTATACGGTCCCCTCGACACTATAAAGAGCCCATAGCTAGCTGACGCACCGATATTCGAATACTTATGTTCCAATTAAAAATAAAACCTATTCTTTTTTCAAATCCGTTAGCGGCGGTTGCATCGCAGCTGGAGGTTGACAAGAACAATTCGGTGAATATAAGGCGCGTGACTTTTTTGCAGTTTTTTAATAAATTGAGTTTTAGATGGGATATTCGAGATTTGAAATATTTACACAGAAATTATGTTGAAAGAAGGGACTCTTTCCAAATTCGGGCCGACAATATTTGCTTTACTGGAATTTATAATTCCTTCGTCCAAATGCCTTCGTTTCAGATAGGGATTAAAATTGTCGCGCCCAAAGAGGCGCGAGCAAAGAGGCCAGACTTCGTGGTATCTATGGTTCTTCTATAATATGCGATAGCGATAACGTAACGCCAAAATCAAATCGAACGTAGAAAAAAAAAACTAAATTCGAAATTCAAATCTCCCTCGTGTTTTGCGAGTGCGTTCCGTTTCGCCCGCGGTTATTTACCGAACGACCGAGAATTGCGTCTGCATTTCTATGAGGCAGGGATTATACCGATCCTTCATTACCTAATGGCACAATAGTAGGGGGACACACAACTTAATTTTGACAGCGTTTCGTTTGTTAGTAGGTATTGTATTATAGGTATACGGATAATCCGTAAAAATCTTAATACATTCTCATTTCTATCCGAACTTGATCCGAACACTTATGAGTATCTCGCGAAATGCTTTGGCATTATATTTTTTAATTCCGTCAAAGATCGTTTAGACATAGATGCAGTTGTTTGGAATGCTAAACAATCTAAAACACATAATATTGAGGAAATTTGACCTCATTGATAAAAAGTATGACAAATAATCAAAATCCCCAGCAGTGTGCGAAGAATTAGGAAGTAAAGAAAGACTGGGATGCAAAAGTGCTGCAGTTTTTCTTTGAATTCTTCTCGTCCCATCTAAGTCTTGGTTAGAAGCTAGTCAAATCTAAAACTTTTAGGGCCAGTTTCACAATGTCCGAATAGCCGCTATCTACCAGATATATTAAAAAAATGGAACAGAATTTGTATGAAAGTATCTACCGAATAAACTTACTGGAACTTATTCGTAGGTGAAACAGGCCCTTAAAATAATAAAAGAAAGAACTATGACGTCACAGGTTTTTCATATCAAGCTGTGTACTTATTGTGCTTAAAATTGTAGTTAAAAAAAAATTAAAACAAATTTTCCAACGAAACTATGAATGAATGTGATTTTACTTCAGGATGCATTACCAAATAAATATAATAAAGGATTTTATTTTTCATGAAGTCAATTACTTAATTATAGACGAAGATTTTCATACAACTCAATCTAAGTCTCAATCGGGCAACTTAACAGTGGTTAGCCAGTGGTGCCAACATACGGACTACAAGGTACAAGCTTGTTAAGCGCGCGCCGGGAAGCTGGCGTCCCGTCGCGCGCTGCCGCCGCTACCGACCGCTCTTATTTTGAATTTCGAATTTTATACCGACATATTGATATGGTGCTTCTGTTTTTAAAAATAGGTCAATTATATTTTTTTAAATTTAATCCACTAAAGTTGTTTTTTTTTTCATTTTAGTCTCTCCTATTGCAAAATGTAAGGACCTCGTCCTGAAAATAATTTTTTTTTGTCAGATTTTCACAAAAAGATAAGTAAATCACTTTAATCACTAGTTTAGCATAATGACACAGTTTAAATATTTATATTCGGATAATTGGAACACTTGAATTCCTCGATTCATTTTTGTTTTTATTTACTTTTCTTTAAATCGTTATTTTTAATTATGAAAAGGCTAGAATAACCTTATTGCTAAATCACAAAAAACTGTCAGTACAATAATTAAACCTCTTTTGTACTATTGTTCTAAAACAATGACCTCCCCATCGAGGTATCGACCATTTGAATAAATAATTGGGGCAAAGCTGATGAGATAAGGGGACAGGAAAAGATTAAATTCTGCAGGCAAAATTGTAGCAATGCGTGGACATTAATTGGTACTGACACCAGCACATCAAGCGTCTACAATCTGTTAAATTTCCCTAATAGATTTACAAATGTATCGCAGAAGCATATACATTATGTAGTTCAAAGTTGATTGGGAAAACTTGACAGAATCAGGTAACTTGATCTGCTGGCGTCTGCAATAAATGAATAGTCAGAATTGAAATCCAGAAATACGTATCATATTGTCTTACATCAATAGTCTACCCGTAACTTTACTACAATATTGGAACTAAACAAATGTCACACAACACCATTTTATTTTGACTTTCACTCCAAAAGATGAAAAACATTTAATTCTTAATAAAGCTTGCGTTTGTCATGCATAACGCGTTTTATCGGTACGTGTATAATCACCGCGATCACCCCCGTGCCTGTTGTCACCCGCTCGATATCGAGGGTGAACCCTGTGTGCGCATCACTAGTGGTTACACTGCGAAATTAATTATCTGGATGTACTGCATTATTTGGTCATGAACATTGTCTGGGTGTATCTCTGAGTTGGTTGTTGTCACATTGCTAACAGGCGTGATATTTTAATGTGAATATTCTTCAATTTTATTAAGGGTTCAATTATATTACAAGAATATTGTTGAGTTTATTGGTGTAAGGTTTGAAAATCCTTTTTTTTTGGCATCCAAAACTTCTACGTCTTTAGAATACCGCACGTGAATAGTTTACTTTATATTTCAATTCTAAAGCTACCCAAGAATCATGCACTTCTTATTGTAAGCTACTGGTTAATAATTACTTACACTATGGAAATGTACCCAAGGACAATCCCCGGTTTGTGCTAAACTATTGCTAACTATGGAAGAAAAACTACTTGGGCTATTGTGATGGGATGCTAGTGGACTAGGGAAGGGAAAACTATGGGGACTATGACCCCTGCCGATGACAATGTACTGAATACATGTAAAAATGGCAGGAGGAGACTCGCCAGCTCACTTAACGGGCCCCCGGGAACTAGTCGCTAAGTCGCAACAAGGGGGCAACGGGGACGTGAGCGGCTGAAGGGTGAGGTTGCCCCGGCCGGCTTTGTATACAGGGATAATCGTCGGTTATGTGTCACCGTTACATAATATTAAAGTTGTCTTAAAAGGGCTTCAGCGTGTTGGCTTCGGCCCCACGTTCGCCTTCCAAAAATCCGGGACTCTATAGTCCCGTGGTCGGAAAAAGACTTACACTATCAAACGATGTAACAATAACAGCGTCTAGACAAATTGTCGGCCATGACGGCTTTTTAACCGACTTCAAAAAGAAAGAGGCGGTTCTCAATTCGGGTATTTTTTTTCTCTTTTAAGGAGATCAGCCATCTGCTGATGTGTAAAACATTATATAATGCACACGACAAACACGGGTGCACTATCTATTCCCTCACTCTTCTAGACCGATGGCGCGGCTATCCGACATGACCGGAGAGAGATCGGGCAAGGGCTTATCAATCACCTACTTCTAGACTCCGGGCTTTTTTGTCAAACTTTCTTAAAACCCACAAAGCAATTTCGACCCGACAAGGGAATCGAACCCGAGACCTCAGCTCAGCAGTTGTGCCATGCAAATAACTTCTACACCCAAGAGGCAGTTACAAAAAATAAAAACGACATGAATGTAAACACACCAAACTGATAGCGATATGTTCACCAGCTTTTTAATGACTTCCGAACCGCAACCCTCAACATTTTGTGCCTACAGTCTCAAAATCTTTTGTTTTTCTAATCAATCAAGTCCCGTTTTCCCCTCGAAGATGAGAAGAATGCTCGTTACAGATTCATGTATTAGCGTATGCTACGCCAGTGTAGTGTGACGTGTCAAATATATGAATATGATAGTACGGACGAGTATCGTCGCCGCCGGCGCGCCATCTGTCAACGTTACCACTACTGTAAGGATGTGCTGAAGTCGATGATTGGAATACGGTAGGTGACAACTAGTCAAATTCAATACTTTTATTGAACTGTCAAAAACGGTTGCTCTCTTGTGCTTTTTAAATAAGAATAATGGCGTCTCAGATTTTTGACATCAAGCTGTGTAAATACTTCTTTTGATTAAAATAATAATAAAAAAATTTGAGCAGCTTTTCCTTCGAAACGATAAATGAAAGTGACTTTATTTTAAGTTGCATTACCAAATGCATAACATAAAGGATTTTATATTTGATCTAGACAACTACCCAATTGGAAGTTTTCTTGGATTAGGAGTTTTATGGAAAAAGAACGATCTAACATTACTGATGGGTTTAAATAACTTGTTATGAAAATACTGAACATCGCTTTACGGGTTTTGTTAAATAATTAGATAACAGAGACTATTACAATATCTAATAATCTGATCTCATACTATAGCCAGTTATCGATAAACCAATAGTGATGTACCAAACAGTCCCGTTGAATAATTTATGTTGTAGTTTTTTACTCATCACTTACGGTTCGCGGCGTACACGACAGATGGCGGTGTTTACTGAAAATTAACTGTCAAATGGTGTGTGAAAACATTCGGAAGGGAACGGCAATTAATGGAAATGAATAATTCGAATGGGATCTTGAAGAATGAAAGGAATTTATTGATACTTTTTTTTAATAGATTCTTAATTTGCATTTACTTTTGATGACAGCAATATTTACAAATTTATTTAAGTGTGTGTGTGAGTATGTGTGTATGTTTGTTATGTGTACGTGTGTGTATGAGTGGTTGCGTCTTTATCTATACTTCGAAAACAGTTTGTCTCTTAGTAGATTTTCCGTCTGTGAATCAAAAAATGAAAACTGTCACTCATCTATTCGATAACGAATATGAAGGAATCCATTTTAATCAGAACCCTGGTAAATGAATCAAGCAAATATTCCTCACAACTTAATTCTACACTAACCGTACTTGGTAAACACGTGCATATTTCATGGCTGCAACTAAATTAATTCGAACATTAAAAGTATAATGGCAAGAATTCAATTATTCGCGGTACTACATTCGCGCAGCGTGAGTCGGTAGCGTGTAGCTAATACATGTGTGTCTGTGCCCGGACAAATGTTAAAAACATATTGATATATTGTCTGTGGTGTATGAAGATGTATGGTAAACTTTTTATATGAAAAAATGTCACCGATGATATAAAAATAATTAAATAAAATCCAATGTAAAAGTAAGAAACAGTAATCCTAGCTCATTTTTTTCGTTGTCAAATTTTATTTGCTACTTTTAACCTGAAGCAATAATAGAATTAAAGATCAATAGCTCAGCTATTATGACTAGTTACATAATTATAATATTTTAGTTCGAAATTATCACCTGCTTAGTCGTTTCCTGACGAACTTGGGATCGGGTTCCTAGATGAAACTGACTATCAATATTGCGACTGAGAATTTTAAATTATAAGAATAATTTTAACAGTGCCTTTTTCTGAAGTGCAAAAATTCAAGTTATAATTATTCGAACAATCTCTAGGGCTTGAATTGATTGATGAAACAAAACAGATAGTAGACGAAATAGCCATTACAACAACATGAAAGGGCATCATCATCCCTTGAACGCCTTGTTTTAGGCATTACTTTGATTTCAAACAAGACACATTTCTCTAAACGATAATACTATATTGTTAGTAGTATAGCCACGAATACAGACGCTAATCAGACTGTATACCTAAGATAATGTTGAAAACAAATGAAATTTTAGTCAAGCGGTTTAAAAATATATTCGATCCAGTTGTGGAAATATTTAAATTAATCAGATACCTATGAGGTGCGAAAAAAGGTTTTTGGAACTCAGAAAATGAAGGGCAGAATAACTAAGTGCTAATAATTTGCCATAAATTGTGGGTCCAGCATTATACAATCAAGGATAGATAGAGCGAATAAGGAAGTAATTTTCAATTCTAATAGCCTACTTCAGCATCTTTAAACTGCTTATTAACTCTGCTATCTTTAAGAGATAAATTAAGTAGGAAATGAGATTTCTTAGCCATATTCTAACTAAACCGTAGACCATATTATGTAAGCACATTTTCATGAAAACCTCTTTTTAGAAGCATTCATCAATCGGTGTTTTCAAATTCTCTGCTTGCTTATCTGAATAATAAAAGTGATCGAAACGAAAGACTGATATTATGCCTCATGATGAGACACGGAAAGCAACAACTTTACGAGTGTTCCTGCCATGTAATTGAATAACAAGATGGCGGCATTAGGCTCTGTGTACAATCGGTTTGAAAGAATGAAAGGAGAAAGAAAGAAAATACATTTATTGACATAAGACCAAAAAACATGAAATATTAATAAATAGATAACACAAATATGGTTGTGCCAAATGGACTCCAGTCCAGCAGTTATGGAAGATAACTAGTGCCTGACGCTGATTTTCAACTGGGCCAATCTATGTAGTTTATTACAGCCATCATTATCAAAGTTCTTATCAATCGTTCAACATTATTTTAAGATGCTTAACAAAATGAATATGATCATGTATTTTATTTTTGATCTAGTCATCATCCCAATTGACGGATTTTCGGATTTCTTGCACACGTTAATTCCTATCGTTAAAATCAATGTCTATCGTTATGCGTAGACCCTAAGGCGCCGAAGTGTTGTCGTGTCGTGGACGTATATATCAGTTGGGAGGCGCAGCATGCGGCCCGCCAGCGGGATAATGTAGCTACTTTAACATATCAGCGAAAATATACCTAGATTTGTCAGGCGATCGCCCTAAAATGTCTGATTATATTGCATTACCTGTCTAGGTAGCTGAGACACTATGAGTATCTGTTTGATTTAATCTTAAAGTTAGCTGTTCTGTCCGAGAGCACTACTTCCGGCAACTGGATAAAAATTGGCCTATGTCCTTTCTCAGATTCTAGACAATATGTTTACCAAAAATTAAATTGGTTCAGTAGTTTTGGCGTGAAAGCGTGACAGATAGACTATTTATAATATTAGTAGAGATAAGGATAGTAATTAAGCATAAGGATAACAATGAACTGGACCCATGTTTGAAATTTTGATTTCAATTTTTATAAATGAGGCATTTACTAAAGAAAAGGCGAGGAAATCTTGGAAGCGTTTCCAAATAACGGTTTTTTTACATTTACAACATTTAATTGAAATCCTAAATAAGCGTTTCCCACATTTACCTACGCACGTTTGGCGAATGTTTAACAAAAGCTGTCGTGGAGCGAACACGCCCGGGACTAGGGGTCATAATCTCACAAAGTGACGTCACAAACAGCTCCAGTAGGGTCTGCCGTCCGTAGCTTTTGATCCGCACAAAGGGCAAAGGGGGTATGCTATAATGCCTGCGAATATAACAAGTTCATAATTAAATTAAGTGCTCTTTTTTATATGAGACTTATTTGCTTTGTTCATTATTTAATTGCTATTAATTTGTGGTCATAAGCAAAAGGACCAAAATCGAACGACCAGGATATTAAACTTTTTCAGGATATTTAAACCGTTTCAGTTACGATTGCAACAAAAAAAAAAAAACAATAAATTGCCATTTTAACGCTGATAACGTTTCGTCCAACGGTCTGATAAAAATCATTTTTGTTTACATTTTAATTGTAAATACATATCATTTACTCAATTGAAATATGCAATAATATATTGAAAAAAAAAAAACAATAAAACCAATGCCCAATAAAATTACCACATTTTTATCGTTGTAAGAATCTATCGCTAAAGCAAACAAGCCTACATATCTGTAATGTTGGCAGCCCAGCATGGCTTCGCGCGCAGCGTGGCGCGAAAATTATAACCTCGCGCGATCTGACTCGCACAAATCAATTTATGCCGTTATGGCGATGTTAACGCAGCCGCGACACGGATGCACTGCTCCTTGTACGTGGCCACAGTCTTTTTGTATTTAAATAATATGGTAATAATATTATAGAGATGATTAAATTACGACTTTTGTACCACACAAAAAATGGTCCGTACAATAATGTTTGCATAATGGATTATATTCTTAGAACTCCAAAAACTAGTAGTCATAAGTGTCCTAGTGGTTAAAGTACGTGGGTCAGGCAAGTACCTACCAATGAAAAGTAAGTACCTATTTGTGGAAAATGTATGCCTTACAGCGAAGGAAAACATCGTTAGTCTAAAATCTAATTTTGTATTTTAGACATACGTGCATTGCGTGCTCTGAGTGAACCTCGTAAAGTAACGTAAAAGAAAAGGCTCGGGAGATGATGTCTATAATATGGAAAATATCTCAAGCAGTATGTCAATCCATTACAAAATCATTATAACATATCATAACAATGTTTATTTTAACATAAAATCACGACATCTGGCCATAACTACCCAGCACCATAGTGTTTGCTTTCTAAAAGTACTAGGGCGCCATACAAGACAGGAGGTCGTCGGAACAATGCTGTGTACGGAGCGCGCAAAGGCACGACTAATGACTGCTGAATAATTTAACGGAGAAGCGGCGCGACTTGCGTTGCCGTTTGTACGCTGTGAAGAAAACGTCCGACATTTTTCATACTTTTTTTTAAAGTGTTTTGTGTTTACTACAGTGACAAGTATTAAAGTTCTAGTCGAAGATGTGATTTCTGGCCTGTATCATCATTTTTTTTGTATGCACGAACATAACTGCGATAATAGCTCTGATTAGCTACTAATCATATTTTTCAGTATCTAATACTCTTTTTGAGATTCAAATTCTAGAATTTTTCTATTTTTTATTTATCCCGCCTTCAGTTCGAAGATTCGCGATGACAACAAAACTTTTTGGTTCACAGTCAGTGTTGTGATGCAGCGGTCTTCTTCATTCGTCACGCTTTTGCCTCACAAACCTTCACAAAGTACCACTTAACGTACCACAGTGCAAAACATTCTAAAAACATCCTTTCATCGCGAAAAAAATGCAAAGCTAACACACTCCAGTTTTGATTTTAACAGAATAAACACCCACGCATGGACAATGATTATTTTTTATTGTCGATGGTATTATGCCCATTGATCCTCAATCGAATCGAATCGATAGATCGAGCGTGAAATTCATAGCAGGGTTAAACTACCTGAGTGATATATTATCGTTTTGGTAAAGTATAGAATTAATATTGTTAAATGTTTTACAGGAGTTAAAATATGAATGGGAATTTACCTTGAATTTTCAGTAATTTGTTTATAAAACATGCCTTTTTCATCGACTTACCATAAAGAACCTCCTTTTTTATGGTTGGCAATTAGACCGGGTATATATTTTTTATTTTATGTAGATCGATGATAAAGCTCCGTTACAATTTTGCTTTTTACTAGACCATTTCACAATTTTCTAGTGAGGTATATATTTTTAATACAATACACCTCTATAGATGCAGTGTCTTAATTAAATTGCCAACTTTCGAAAATGTTTCCCATACTTGTAGTAATGTAATTTAACGATAAAACCAAAAGATATTCTTCATTTGTTTTTAATATACAAAAACTGAGTTTATCTAGTTTGGCACAATTTTCGCGTGGAAGTGAAATACACTACCTAAATACTGCGAATCATCTAGTATCCCGGAATGGGAATGGGATTAAAGTTTTTTCCATAAATGGCCTGTCAAGTGTCGAAAATTTCTTGAGATATATTCTGCTATCACAAAAACAAGCATGTAATCACAATCACAATCCCCGTGGTAAAGTCTGCAGGTTGCACGAGTTTAATGCGTTTTGTAGCAAATTCCGCGCATAGTAGGTGCGTGGCGAATTGTTGGGAGGTGTGGCGAATCGAGTGGCTAATGCCTATTTTGAAGGTAGGATACAAAGTAGCAGGTATTTTTATTGGGTATTTTTTTGTGTGTTTTTTTCATCAAAACTAGACTAGCATTTTTAACTAGCAATAAAAGTTTAAAAGTTATACGAACCTATGTATGTATGTTAATAAACATATTTTTAAATGTAACTTAGAACAAAATGATTATATTATTTAACAAGTATGGAATATTATGAATTAATTTATCGTCATATCCAAGCGACTAAACGCTATATAAAAGTCGTACACAGCATAGTGATACGTATAATATACGAGTATGTATGTATATATGTAAATATACCCTCCAATTCCGTAGCCCCTCTCAAAATAGCATAGTAAAAAGACAATATAAAATACTCCTATACCCAAATAATACAACAGTAAACTTCAGTTCAAAGTATTCAGTAGGGACGCAGAATCAGAACGGACTTGTTATTACAAATTATATTTTTTTCTCAGGGGGAGGATGTTTGTACGAATCCTTAATAGAAACGAAACATTGGTCTGAAAGAAATCTGTATAGCATTAAAGGATTTGCACAAAATTGAACTTTGTTTTGATGGGGATAAGATTGATGTAGGTCTTTATTGTAATGTTATTTGAAATCTTCAGGTCTGCCAGCGACAGGTTTATTAATTTTCCTTTTTCTTTCTTTTTGTTTTTCTTCGGTTTTCGTTTGTGGAGTTTCCTTATTTCTTAATGTACCCGGGCTTTCCTGATTTGCAATTTAAACGGATGTATATGAGGCAGGTAGTATTTTGCCAAAACTAATCAGGGTTATTCACGATACATATTTTGAAATATCGTTTGTGTTCATCAGAAAAATAAAACAGATGACTAAGTACTTATAAACTAAGTAGAACTTTGTTTTGCCTGTTTCTGTAACTCTTAGAATTTAAAAACAGGCTGATAGATGGAAATAAACTAAGTATTTTTTACGATCTTCAAAAACTAATAACAACAGTTAAAATAGATTTGGTAAATAGACAGTAATCTTTCTTCCTTTAGCAGTCGGGTGAAAAGTAGTTAGCTACGTATACGTACATATGTATTCATATATAGATATATATAGCCATAGCTATCAATCAGAATGATACTTCTACTTCAGCTTTTGCAATTTCACAGTGGGAAATAAAACCAGGTTATAATTTGATAATCGGCGCTCCTTGTTCTTTAAAAAATACTTTTAAAAGCGTCAACAATAGCTACTAAGCCAATAGTGAGTAGGTATTATTCCTATCTTTAGGCCTATTGCTAGTTAAAATGTACCAATGTTCATAATGAAGGAGATTCACCTTCTTAGGTACAATAGTTACTTACATAAAGTCAATGCCAGATTTGTTCCTAACGTTCTTACAAAACCCTCAGGCTTACATAATCTGCCACTGCATTCGTTTTTAAACCGACTGTTCAAAAAGAAGGAGGTTCTCATTTCGACCAACGATATTATCTACCTATTATTTTTTCAGTCCACTGCAACAACTTACAAATAATAAGAAGTGTCTTCAGTTTGTTTTGTTATTTAGTATGTGAGCCGTAATTAGTTCAAATTAAAATTTGGTTAATGTCCAAAGATCATTCTTATGCGACATCAATCACAGAGTAGCAACCTATGTGTGTATCGGGTAATTCATATCTAATCGCCACATCTATCAATTGAAGAGGCTCAACTTCAAGAGAAAAGCCTCAAAGCCCGATTTGTGAACGTAAATATAAAATCCCACAGATAAAACTCGCAAAAGCTGCACACAGCAGCTTTCATAAAACTAAAAACAAAAATATTTATCCATAAAAATGCAGGTATTTTTAAACGCAACCAAAACATCACGCTCCCTGCAAAGAGATGTTACTGTGAACGTGTAGGTGTAGTTCGCAAATTTCAACAAAGCTTCCTCTGACAGCAATTCCGTTTTAGAGCCTTAATCCCGACTCTAGTACGAATAAAAGGCATATTTCGTTCGCCGACGCTCGCAAAATTGTCATCGCAAATAGCTTTTGCCTTGGGCGTTTCAGTTCCCAACTCCAGAACTTTGTAACTCCCCAAAACTTACGAAGAAATTTGAACTTTGAACTTCGAGTATAAAGTCTAAAATATATTCCACTAAACTCTCCTGAGCATTGTAACAATGAAAATGCCAGCATTGCACACGTAAATACAATTCGTTGGCGCGCTTCGATCGTCTAGATTTAACCGCTTAAAGAATAAGGTCCACAATCGTTTGAATTGGAAATCTGAACTTGAAAATCGTCGCCTGCCTGACGCTCGATATCAAATAAACATTATTGTGAGTGCAAAACGCCTGAAGCGACGCGTTCTGTTTGAACGATTGTGAGCTTTATATCTCTTTGTATAAAGTTCGTAATTGAGAAATAATTTCATATTGCTAGGATTTTCGCCGGGGGAAGTAACAAGGATGGCCGGATGCGGGTATCGATAAGAGGAGAAGGGAGAGCAATATAGCTCGGAGCACTGTGATTGGTCAGGAAGGCCGCAGGCTGTGAACAGTAGCCCGCCCTATGTCTACTGTAAACGATGACGCAGCTGGCACAAAAAGACGTAACTAGACCTGAAGTGGTAACTATTATTTTTGTTTGTTCACTTTTACAACGTTTGATAGGCGTGGAAATGAATATGATTTTCAAAGCATAAACGTTTGACGGTCTTTTATGATCATTTGTTGTTTTTGAGTATTCATACGCACTATATCAGGAAATACCCAGTAACAACGGACACCTGTTCTTGTGATTGAAAGCTTTGAGTGTAAGAATGAGAACAGACACCTCTTTAATGGCATAAGATTATGTAGCTACTCTTAATCGCTTTGTACTAAGATAAATAATAAATGTTCGTTTTGCTAACACAGTCCTCATAATGAAGCATTTTAATTGTTAGCAAGCAAAGATTTTGCTTTCAATCTTACAAAACATCTAAGGTATGCACTTACCCATCTATTCGTGAAAGCCGTTGCCGCCGGCGTCACCGAGGGCGCTCATAGCTCGGGGCGGGGCGCGCACACACTCGCAAATACACCCTCCGTGTCTCGTACGTACACGGAAAATTCTATACATGTGTGCGAATTCCACGCACATTCTTGCAGAAGCATAAAAAAAATCTTCACAGACCCTTGCGTGAGTACCCGGACGAGTTATCTGTGTGAGTGTCGGTCATACAGATACAATAGAAACTTTTTGGAGCAAATACACAGATCTTTTTATATTGTTCCACTCACACATTGAAGCGGAGTTTTTTCCAAGATCCCTGTTTCCCTGAATACGAAGATATATTTATACATTTTTCGTACAAGCAATTTGGTTATATAACAGGGCTATGTAACGTATACCTACTTTTTTTTTTAATTAAAAGATTGTGATATCTGTTTATATTAGCTTCGGTCGTTGTTTCAACCGTTTACTGAAGGAACTACTTCTTCTGCGGGTTGTTCGTAAGAGATACCGTGGCCCTGGCACACAAGAACCTCCAGAAGGAACATAGTGGGCTTTAGTCAGTAAAAGTCTGGCACTCCCTCCAGCTGCACCCTCAGCGGGAGGGGTCATTTGATGATATCCCACGAAAAAAAAGGAACTACTTCTTACAAAAGTAGCCTGTGTGGTATTCTGATATCCAAGCTATATTAATGGCAACTTTCATTAAAATACCGTTTGCACATGTAAAAGTATCAAACACACACAACTTTCACCTTTAAAATAGACATTAGTGTGTCTTATCTTATCGAATGTCTGAGCGTTTTAAACATTATCATGTAGCTTGTGATCAGTATACTTATAAACGTAACTTGATGGCTGGATTCATAACGAATTGTTGTAATGGTGAATGAAGGATTACTTCCTATGCTTAGTTCGGATTAAGTAGGTACCTATACCATGTGATAAAATCATTTTTTTTTCAAAGTTGTAGGTACAGACGTCAGCGCATCAAGCTACTACAATCTTTCGATGAAAGTACTTTGATCTTAATTTTTGACATAGGTATAAATTAAGCATAGTGAATCTTCCTTGACAAGTTCTGTCGGAGTCGGTCCGTCGATGTTGAAATTTTCTAAATAAGATTCTTTGTTTCTGTAATATTTTAATATGCTAATTTATTCGCTTAAATGCTAATTAAAACAAATAATTTAGTCGTAAGATTTATTGCAAAATGAAACGTTACGTAAACGTAACGTAAGAATTATTTATTATTTAATAGTTTAAATATTTCCTTTCTGAAACACATGTATTTAATCAATAAACCATTTCATTTTCATTTAAAAATGTTGGCAACAAAGCTGAAAAAATATTTTCATATACGCCAAATAAAAATCTATTTTCCAAACGAAATCCATATTAAAACCGAATTACAAATTACATTATGAAATTATCGATACAATTCATTGTATATGTAGTTATACTGCATTTGTTTCAGCGCCGCTCCGTTAGTTTCAGCCGGGTCGTCCTGAAACGCGGCCATTGCGCGACGGCGACGCCATGTTTGTTTTATAAATAGCATTCTTTATTTGAATTTACTTTTTTTATTTGCTTTTAAATTTTGCAGTTGCGTGGTTGTTCTTTAAGGGTGCAAATTGTGTTATAAAAATGGATTTGTCATAAGTACAGAAAAACTAATTAGTTGCAAGAAAAGGTACAGTTTTCTTTGGTGAAAATATTTAACAAGATAACCTTAATTTGACTAAGGGCCAGTTTCACAGGTTGCTGATAAGTTCTAGATAGTTTATGTGACAGATAATTTCATACAAATTCTGTTCCATTTTTTTATTTCTCTGGTAGATAGTGGCTATTCGTAACCTGTGAAACTGGCCCTTAATGTCAGTTAACGCTCGAAACAAGCTTATTATTTTAAATCGGAGATTATGTTCATCTAACAATTAACATACGTACCTATATATCTAAAATTATTCCGTTCTTGAACATGTGCGCGTTACCCTTAGCTGTGGGTTTAAGAAAATGTCTAGGTACGTGTTTACGGCGATTAGGTTGACTATTGCTTTTACTGATTTTAGAATTAAAACAACGTGTGGACTGTACGAAGGTTTTTTTGAACTAAAAACTAATTAGCTACAAGTGGACTGTAACGACACAAATTAAGTACATATGAATAGCTATGTATAGACTATCAAACATCGTAAGCTGTGATTTTGGACAGTACGTATTTATAGGAGCGTATGTGGTGATTATTTTGAATGTTTAGAAAAAATAATGCGGTTAAGTTTTGTTTACAATATGCTCAATTAGATTTCGTCAACGTTTTCACCCGCGCGATCCTTGGGAACTGCAGACCTAGAAAAAAGTATCCTATAGTTTTCCTATTCTGTGTGTCGGATGGCACGATAAACTGTAGGTCCCGGCTGTCATTGAGCATCCTTGGCAGTCGTTACGGGTAGTCAGAAGCTAGTAAATCTGACGCCAGTATAACCAAGGTGTATAAGGTTGCCCGAGTAAGTGGGTTGATCAGGTCAGATAGGCCGTCGCTCCTTGTAAAACGCTCGCACTCAGCTAAATCCAGTCAGACTGGAAGCCGACTCCAACATACATAGTTGGGAAAATGCTCGGGAGATGATGATGACTTTTCCTCGATAAAAAGAGTATCTAACGTGATGTAGTTTCTGAGTTTAACGCGTCCAAGCAGGTGAATCAGAGAATTATCGATACGTAAAGATTTCTTAAGCGCACATCTCTACATTTCGCGAATAAAGCTAAATCCCCATGTCTTATCGCCCACAAAAGTGCACAAAAGCATTATAGCTACCTAATTAAAAGTTCTAAGAATTACAATCATAATTTAAAAAACACAGATACATAAAGAAACTGGTAACAACAGGCAAATTAGCGTAAAATAAAAAATAAATTCGTTGATAAAGCCAACAGGTACCTAATCATCGCAGCCCGTAATCTTGTTACAGAAATGTTTGCCAAAATAAAAGAAGTATAATTATTTAAGAAATTCAACTCACAAAGGGTCGGCACCCCCTCTTTATTCCGCTGAAAGGGGGGGACGCCATTGTAATTATTTTTCTTTAAAACTTTCCCGTTAGGAATTTGCTTTTCAAAAGAAAGTCTTTGGTTGTGGTTCTCAGTAATTTTACGTGTTATTTAATTTTAATTGGTGTTTTGTTTTGTTTAAAAAAAAAAACTATTCGAAGTATGCATATAGGTGTTTAAAGGGAGCGTTTGAAAGTTTATATATAGGTACGTATAAAATATGTATTCACTTATTCATATTTTAAAGCGATAACCTCGTCAAATAATGGTTCTTATGTACTGACTTCAGCTACCCAGCACATCAAGCTACCCAAAACTGTCAAATGTTCCCAATCAACTTTGAACCATAATATGATTTAGCGATAAAATTGAAAATGAATTAAGGGAAGACAGATTTTAGTAGTCGGATATTCTGTCTGTACTTTTAATGTATTAGCATTTTTGCGTTTTATTGTATACTAGCGACCCGCCCCGGCTTCGCACGGGTGCAATGCTGATACTAAAATTATACATATAAACCTTCCTCTTGAATCACTCTATCTATTAAAAAAAACCGCATCAAAATCCGTTGCGTAGTTTCAAAGATTTAAGCATACAAAGGGACATAGGGACAGAGAAAGCGACTTTGTTTTATACTATGTAGTGATTATGCATTTATAGTTGACCTAAATAAGCGAATGGTGGAAGGATGTAAGTAGGTAATCATTTGAAAACTATAAAGTTAACTTTTAGGTACGTACAACACAGTTTATTTAGTCGAGGGACAAGTTCTATGTAAAACTTCGTACTTGCGTAGGTAAAACCTACCCTTTAACTACAAGTAAAATAATAGGGTGAAATTCAACTTAAATAGGGAAAGTTGTGTAATAGTTTTAACTGCTAACTAACCTAAATACTGTTTTAGGGGCTCTTAGATTCTTTGTCTTGCGGGATTTTTCGCAAGAGTGACTCGGCCCTGGCACAGTAAGACTTCAGCAGGCTCAGCATGACGATTCTATGTCTATTCTATCAAGAAAACACAAAGCTCTTTCTGTCAATGTCAACAAGTCTTCTGCCCGAGCATGGCGCGAACTGTCAACTCGCATATAATCACTTGTAGACTTATGTCGAACTAAGGAAAGAAAAATTTCTTTTCTACGTGTTAAAAAAAACTTACGTCAAATTTTCACTTAACTGTCATTATGTCCATTCTCCGGTAGACAAAACTTGTTTCACGTTTCACGATTGCCATGTAGAGCCTGCAGAAGGAAAAAAGTGGGTTTTAGTCAGTAAAAGCCTGACACTACCTCCAGCTGCACCCTCAGCGGGTCATTTGATGATATCCCACTTAATCTAATAAAGGTGCTTTTAATGTAACAATTAGGTTCTCTTATTTAACGTACACAATCAATCAATTTTGTATGGCTTTAAAATGTTGTCTGAAGCAAAAGTTGCTTTAACCACTACGACTTATACTGTACCACATCTGAAGAATCGAAACTATATTATAGGAAATATTCTTCTATTATAACCTCCTTTTTTATAAACCCCTGGGTTTTCAGAAGGAGTTGCACTTCTGTAATCAATATTGTATTTTTTTTCAGCTGTTGTGTTTAACTACGAATAATTGAATGGACTTAAAAAAAACTCTTTAGTGAACCTGAAACTATGGTTGTGATGGCGTCCAGACTATATTGTGATGTGAGCTATGGTTATGTGTGGACTAAGTGATGACGTATCTGGCCCTGGAGCATAACGGATGGCAGGTAAGTGTTGACGTAATAAATTTATTAATAAAAAAATATAGGTATGTAGATGGAATGATACATGCCACAAGGACTTGTCTTCATGTCAGTGCCAATGGGTTAATGGGACGTATAGTTGAAGAGGAAAAGGAGGGGGGGGGGGGGAAGATCTAAAGCAATCTATACGATTATCATGAAGAGGAAAGATTAGATTTTTTGTTTAGAGTTTAGATTGAATAGGCTCCGAAACTACTTGACTGATTTGAAAAGATAATGCACTGTTGGGAAGCTACACTATCCCGAGAATGAGGCTATGTTTTATCCGGGCAGCGGAGAACTTTTCCGGGGACGCGGGAGAAACTGCTAAATAAATAAAAAAAGTCTGATGTCTGAGAATGTTCTGTGGTCGTATCACTTACTTATAGGGAGATTTTCGGGATCGTATTTTGTCATGTTGTCTGTCTTAACGAATCGTATACAAGCGATATAACTTAAAATAATTTTTAATAACAAAGAGTTTATATTACCGTAGCAGATAGATAAACAATCAGTCATAATTAATTACATCAAATTACAGTGAAAAGCGTGGGGTGCATTTCACTATATTTCCATATTACGTCAAGCACCCCACGCTTTTCACTGTAATTTGATGTAATTAATTATGACTGATTGTTTATCTATCTGCTACGGTAATATAAACTCTTTGTTATTAAAAATTATTTTAAAGTTTTTAGTTCGATTTGCTACAAAAGCGTGTTTTTTTAGTTTTTTTTAAACTATTATTTTATTTTATACTTTTTAGTACGATTTTTTTTATCGGAGGGAAATCCTCATGGGCTATCCTCTGACTGAGGAGAGGCGGAGGGGTGTGCCGGACTCTTACCGGCAAAAACCATCCCGGTGTCTCCTCGCACGTGCACGCGGGGCTGCGGGAATCCAGATTCTACCGCAGCCTCGCACTAGTGCTGGCCCGGTTGTCCGGGCCTCGCCTGCTGCACGGGGTAGTGAGGTGTTGAACTACCCTGTGCATCGCTTCAGAGGCGCGCGCCTCGGGTCCATCTAGAAGGGGGGTGCACCTTCTGCGGCCGGGGAAGGGAATCGTGATTTCCCTCTCCCGTGCCGCAGATTCCTTCTGCGACATCACGTTCTCGCAGAAGGACACCACCCTGTCCCACGACTCTGCCCTACCGACCATCTTTCGCACCACGGCCGGCAGCAACAGGTCGACTCCTACCTCGTTTGTGAGAACACGGCGCTGCTCCTCCCAAGCTACACACTCGCGTGTGCGAGTGTCGCGTGGGCGAGCGTGTGTTGCGCCGTATCCTCCCCGCAATGGACGCAGTGGTGGCACCGAGCGTCCGGCTCCCTGTCTGTGCGGCACTGGTACTTGCCGAAGCAACCGTGCCCCGACAGCACCTTTTTTTTTTTTTTTTTTTTTTTTTTCGGGGGGAAATCCTCATGGACTATCCTCCGCCTGGGGAGAGGCGGAGGGGTGTGCCGGACTCTTACCGGCTAAAACCACCCCGGTGTCTCCTCGCACGTGCGCGCGGGGCCGCGGGAATCCAAATTCTTCCGCAGCCCCGCACTAGTGCTGGCCCAGCTGTCCGGGCCTCGCCTCCTGCACGGGGTAGTGAGGTGTTAAACTACCCCGTGCATCGTCTCAGAGGCGCGCGCCGACACCCGCGCGCGCCTCCGCCTCGGGTCCATCGAAAAGGGGGCGGGGACTTCCCCAAGTCCCTCACCCCTGGACCCGTTTATGGGGGGCGGAAAAGGGCGTTGTCCGCCCTTCTCCTGCGCCCGGTGCGCCTTCTGCGGCCCGGGAAGGGAGTCGTGATTTCCCTCTCCCGTTCCGCAGATTCCTTCTGCGACATCACGTCCTCGCAGAAGGACACCACCGCGTCCCACGACTCTGCCCTACCGACCATCTTCCGCACCACGGCCGGCAGCGACAGGTCGACTCCTACCTCGCCCCGACAGCACCTGCGTCAACCTGAACGACAGGGAGCCGTGCCTTCTCCCGAGCCAGTCGTCGAGTACTTTCCGGATCGCCTCTACGGTAGCGAGGCCAGCGGAAGGGCGCAGAAGCCTTTGCCGCCATTCCGCCACCAAGATCTGACGGAGCTCTTCTCGAGCTCGAGCCCCGTACCCGCTCTTCCTCGCGCCATCGATATAAGGACCCGAGTAATATGGAAATATAGTGAAATGCACCCCACGCTTTTCACTGTAATTTGATGTAATTAATTATGACTGATTGTTTATCTATCTGCTACGGTAATATAAACTCTTTGTTATAAATGAGGAAAAAGATTGTTCTAAGGTGGGAGACCCAAGGAGGCGGAGAGAGTGCTTATCTATGATTTTTATCTGTGGAGCTATGGAGCTATGGAATGAAATTTGGAAGTTGTCAGTTGTCTGTCTTGTCAGAAATAAATAATTCGCATTTTGTAAGTTTGAGTTGTAAACCAATGGAATGAAATGTATGCTTTAACTGAAGTAAATCCTGAAAAACAGTCTCTGCATCACCGCAAGACTGCTCTTACTCTATACTCTTTCGATAAAGAGTCTGCCGCCTATTCGAGACGGCAGTCATGCGCAGATCGCACACTAGCTCTGTCCCTTTCACTCTCATAGAGGATCTATGAAAATAATAAATATTAATCCTGGCGGCCCTAACAAGGATAATGGAAAATTGTTAACGAATTATTGCATTGTCATCGGTCCTTGAGGTATATGCAAAGTTTCAAGTTAATCGGATGTTTAGAAACCGGTGAAAATCGTGCTCAAAGATTCCGTTACATACATACATGCATACATACATACAACCCAAGCTAATAAAAGCGTGTTAAAAAAACATGGAGCTCTGTTAATCTACCCTCGAAACGGGACATCGGCGAAACTGGCGTAAAATCGCATTTTCCCACTGAAACCTTATTTCTTCAGCGGAAGTGACGGCAAACTAAATAGTGGTGCCACCTGGCGGCCCGTGGCGCCGGAAGTGGGCTTTATTGGCGGAAATGGACCGTCCGACCGGATATAGCAATTTACACGGCGTTTGCTACAATTTACTCTGTTGACTTTGTTGGAAACAAACTTTATTTTGAGTTTGTTAGTGTATTTGTACGCTGTTTGTTGTTTGTTAAGAGTTTTTTGTTAGGAATTATTATTTTTGAGTGTGCGGCAATGTGTAGGCTGTACAGAACCACGATCCGCGGTGCAGACCACAAGAGTACGGCATAAAACTACTTAGAAGGAATAGAGAGGTAGTCCTAGATGCGTATGAGGTAAGTCCTCATAATTATAGTTTTATTTTTTGAATACTGATTTTATATTGATTCTATTGGTTCATGGAATCTCAATAAACTATACAATACACATACATTTAAAAAGAAAAACCGATATGCTGAACACGTCCGAGTATAAACCCAACTTCTTCAATTATCCCTCACTGCAATGGAAGACATCTTAAATTCTTGACAGGTGTCATAGTCATAAATGTCAAACTTGTTTTTTTAAATTTAAAATTGAAAGTTAACGGTCGTCAATTATTATTCATTACGAATCTGCTTCGTGATTAATTTAAAACTATTTGCTAGTCCTCTTTAACACATTAGCACAATGTTCGTGCTAACGATTATCACCTTTTGACGTGTTCTTCGAAGTGTTGCGACTATTTGTCAACTGTCATTTTGTCTAGGCGATAAATGACTGTTGTATTTGATAGTGTTGGGACAGTATCGGCAAAATATTCAATCGATAGTTCACTTGTCAAAAAAAGTTCATTTTCCCAATAATGTTGGGGTCGGCTTCCATTATTAACCAGATGCAGCTGACTACCAGTATTTTACTCAACTCAGTTACCTGGGCAACCGAATACCCTTTTTTAATACTGGTTGTCAGACTTTCTGGCTTCTGACTACCCCTAACGACTGCCAAAGATGTACAAATGACAGCCGGGATCCACTAATTTAACTTGCCTTCCGAAACGCGGAGGAACTCGTCATGTTCGGCTGTTCCTTAGCCACGAGCTCCTACTCTCGATATCAATAACCGATCAATCGCTGAAAACGATAGCTGATATTTGAAATTCTGTCTGTTAGTATGTGATTTTAGTTGAACTTCAATAATCAATTTCACATATGGCGAATGTCTTTGGAATAAAAAATAACCCCTCTTTTTTTTAAGTATCGGTACGGACGGTAAACAGTTATAAATATTACCAATTAACACATCAAAGTGACCCAAAACTAACATTGTTTATTCCCCCAACAATTGTAGATGTTATCGAATCGTATTAAAATCAAATTGCACGTTAAACTCAGCAATTTGTGGCGGCGATCAGATAGCGCCCCCTAGCGTGTGCAGGCGGGCAACCGTGACTAAATGACCGGCAAGTCACTGCTCATTGATGACAAATGTAACTACATATAGTTATTTAAGCTCTTGGCTAAGTTATATTGAAGGTTAAGCAACCCTTACTGCGACTGTAGAATGTTGGTTGATGATAATTTGTAATGCGGCAGTTGACAACTTGTCAATTCAATACTTTTACTAAATTGTCAAATACCTTTTATGAAAATGCAAACTATGACGTCACAGATTTTTCACATAAAGCTGTATACTTATTTTGCTTTTATTTGCCATAAAAATGATAGCAATATTTCCAACAAAACGACATTATCTTAAGATGCCATACAAAATGAGTATGGTAAAGTATTTTTGGCTTAGTTAACTGCCCAATTAGTACTGTGTACTTATGTGTATTGAACTAATTAAGCTCGTGACTGATCGTTTAGCAAAGGTCAAGCAAACAATGTGTTCAGAACGTCGATACTACCATCTTCGTCATACAAATAGTTTCCTCCGTGCTTTCTCTGTGCTAAGTAGAATGTGATAAAAGTCCTAGAAATTCAAATATAACGTTTTTTTTTTCAATTTTACCTAAGTGGACATCAGACATGTGACGTTTCTATCATTCGCGCTTAAAAATATATTTAACAGTACTTTTGTCTTTAAGTTAACAAATACAGCAAAAATATTGAACTCACTTTGTTGTAAGCTCCTAATCATCCCCAAAAGGCGATTTAACTTAACGAAAAACTTTAAACACCGTGCACATTATCTAATCTAACAAACTTCACAGCTTCCTTGCACAAAGACGTTTCTAAAATCAATTTGACAACAACTTAGTTACACTGACATCGAGTTTTCATTTCTGCGTGCAAGAGGCATGCAAAATCGCCTTAGGGTTGACCAGCTAACACAGACCCCCCAGTCATTTAAATATGTACTTTATTGAGAGCACTTACGGTTTGTTTTGCATAGTCGAAGGGTTGGAGTTAAAATGGTCGGTTGGCAGAAGATCATCAAGGTGTGTTTGTGGCCGTTTGGGCAATGCCACGGTTGGGATGCGCTGCTGAGGGTTCGTAATAGGCGAGGCAATGACGTTTTATGCTTACACCGTTGCCATGGATACGAAAAGATATTGATTTTTGAATATCATGGAATTGAGCGATTGCTTGGATGATTTTTAAGAGTGACTTGGATGGGACGATATTGAACAATGTGTTTTACACAATATTAGGATACTTTTTCTCCTGGTTATATTGAATGCACACGACGTTATGAGCTTAGCATCTCGAGAAAAATAAGTTTTCGGAACTATCAGACTAGCAGACTACACGCTTAAAAGAGAGACGTAAAAATGGGTTTTCCTATTTGGGGTACTAAAATGTATTATTAAGCAAAATAAAAAACATGGGTTTCTCTCACTTTATGATTATTATTTACTTTATCATAATGCAGATGAAAAGCAATAAAGATCCTGGCAGATATCGCGCTATTTTTTCCTTTAAATAAAAAAAACTATTTTTATGTAATACCAAACCAGTAAGAACCTACAATATTTGACCATATTATGTCATACTAGCTTCCGCCAGCGGTTTCACCCGCTTTCTGAGGGAAGTACTTTCCATACCCGGATAAAAAGTAGCCTATATGTTATTCTGATGTATAAGCTATATTGTGGTAAAGGTTCATTCAAATCCATTCAGTAGTTTTTACGTGAAAGAGTAACAAACATCCATACATCTATACTTACAAACTTTCGCCTTTATAATAATAGTAGGATATGCTACAATGGGTGGGCCAATCTCTATTCACAAACTTCGTAAAAACATTCCAAACCCATATTTCGCATTAAAATCATAACCAAGCATGTACACAAGCGATTACATTTCACCAAACAAAAAAGTTCAGCATTAGCATATCCCTATAGTGTCCGGTGCGATACGGAGCGTCTCGGGCGCACTATCCGCGCCTCAGGCGACGCGCGCAGCTGCCGCAGACCGGTAATGAACGCACCCTGTATGCTGACGGCTTAGACCTGTATATAGGGGGTGGGATTAATATTGGAGTGTTGTTTTTATGGGATGAAATCTGTTAAACATGTACTAGAAAAATTATAGGTACTACATAGATCATTTGAAAGCAGCTTATTTAGTCCTGATAAGGATATAAATATATTTTTTTGAGATAATAATGTCGTCTAGACCGCTTGTCGGCCATGGCGGTTATTTTCTCTAAGAGGATCAGCCAGCTACGCAGGACGTATTATAGTGCTCAAGCATTTGCTCAGACAGGTGCACTCTAGTACCTCACTCTCATAGCCCGATGGGACGACAATTCCACAGTATTGACATTTAAATGCTCTCCGATGCACGGGTGTATCAATCACCAGCTTCCAGACTTCGGGCTGCTTTGTGAAAGTTTCTTAAAACACACAAAGCTATTTCAGCCTGAACCAGGAATCGAACCCAAGACCCTGTATTGACTACGTGACGGTTACGAGACCAAGTAGGTACTTAAAAGAAAGAACTTCACTATCCAGAACATAGTCTGGTGATTATACTCTTTGGCTAGTTAAAGCTTTGTCATTGGACGACAGGGGCGTGCGCTCTATATAGGCCCATAGGCTAAGCCTACCCTACCAAAACAACGGATAAATAAAACAAATGCATTTTCTACAATTATATAATAACAAAACACAACATATTGAAAAATAAAAAATGCCTACTAAAATGCTCATAGCAATAGCAACAGCGCGTCGCGTCGCGCTCGAGTAACTCACACTGAACACAGTAAACATAACTAAATCTTAGAAAGTTGTAAAGTGCGGCTAGATAGTATTTGCTTGATCCATCATGAATATCCATTCATAAATTTATGCATATGTGTGTTCATGTTTTCGTGTATATGAACGGCACACATGTAAAAAAATAGGCGCGCGGGAGATGGCCGTGATTGGTCAATGGTCATGCCACAAATTTTAAATGAATGAAAGTGAAGAGCTTTGCAGAATGACGAATGTTGCCAATTTCATAAATAAAAACCCACAGAATATAAACGATAATTTCCTTATAACAAATAAATAAAAACCATATTAAAAATATGAAAATAATTATAAAACATACCACAAAAATTGTCTCAATAGTCATACCTATTTCGTAGTTCCAATAATTATTATAATAATAATAAATATTTATTTCCAAAATGACCACCGGGTCTAATAAGTTTGCGGCAGTTTTTATTTATTTAGTGTCGGCAACTCCGTGTGTTTTGTTTCTGTCAGTGTTTAGTATTTGTATAGGTTATCCGAAAAATAATGTAAACATCATTTTTGAACATGACATTATGCAATGATGGAAATTTAATTTAGAAGTATTTTATTGGGGCGTTTGTTTATTATTATTTTTTTCAAAGATGCCATATTGTTTCTGTGACTAGCGATCATCGCGCGAATATTTTTGAATAGTGATTGTTTTGTATTTTTAAATTACTCGTAGTGAGTTTTAAGTAATTCGTTTTTCAAGTAGTGTAAATATTAAAGTTTATTTGTTTGTTTACGTAACAATGGTCCTAGATTGTGAAGTTTGTGCTGACAATGTGTGTTTGTTAGAGATTAAAAGCAGTAAGTTTTCACAGCTAACGTATAATGATAACATTCAAGTTGTGTCTAAAGGTAGATGTGTACCGGAGTTACGAGAACTAATTCAGAAATACAATAATTCATCTCGTACTCGTCATCTCAATCCTCAGAGTTATGAAACATTTCACTGGCTGTGTGGTTGTATACACACAAATAAATTGTATTGTTTTCCTTGCATTCTGTTCAATACTTCTAGTATTCTTCCATAACTAACATTTGCCTGGACGGAATAATAATCGTGTTTTGAATCTTACGTTAACTGGTGAGTTTTTGAAGTGAAGTGGACGAAAACTCTCATCGTGATTTGAACACTGAATAATTTGGTGAGTTTTTTTTTTACATTTATAGCCTGGCCTACCCTTACTCAGAACCCACTGCACGCCACTGTTGGACGATAAAAAAAAAACAACAATAATTGACAGTTAAACTTGTATAGATCATAGACAACATGGAGTATGTGAACTGAAGTAATCAGCTCATTTTCATCTAACGAATAAAGGTCGTAATTCGTTTAGAGAATATAAAATAATTTACCCCACCCTACAACAGCTTTGAACGCTAAATCATTAAATGCGAGTACAGGAAAACGTCTACATACAATAAATTGATAAGTCTATGTTATAGCCTCTCATTAGTTCATGTCACCCTGATGTATGACATCGCTTACAAAACGGTAGCATTAATTCTTCTTCCTACTATTAATTCTACCAGGTTTTATATATCGTTAAATTAATAATTACTAGTGGCACTGACTAAGGTCTTAGCTTAGCTTAGAAAACGTGAATAATTTTGTAACAAGACTTATCTATACTAATCACACTAATATAGAAAGGTAGAAAGTTTGTGAGTGTGTGTATGTATGTTACCTCTTCACGCCCAAACTGCTGAACGGATTGTGATGAAACTTGGCAGTAATGTAGCTTATACATCAAAATAACATATAGGTTACTTATTATCCGGGTTCGGGAAGTAGTCCGTACTAGTTTTCATAAAGAGGAAAGATTTGAATGTTTGTTTCTTTGGATTGAGTAGGCTCCGAAACAACTTGACCGATTTGAACAATTGTTACACTATCCCCGGCGAACACAGTCTATGTTTTATCCGGGTATAATAAGAAGTTACCCGGAGATGCGGGATAAACAGCGAGAAACTTCTAGTACCCACATAAAAATAAATGTTTTTTGCTTACGGATCCAATGGTAGCTAAGCTTGACGTTTCTTCCACGAGGCTTTTGTCAATAAACTACTCGTTTCTTGTTCATAGGAAACCAGACATTAGCTACAGCGATTAATAACACTAGACGTAATTGCATACGAAATTTGTAATTCTACGTGATTTTTTTTAAAGGATACTCTCATGTGATTATTAAAGTAAGGATTGTTAATAATACAACATACTTACCTCCGTTTTAGACAATATATTTTTCAGTCAATACAGTATTTCTTTAATTTAAAATTTTCACAGTCCTAAAACAATGAAAAAACAAAGTTAGAAGCATCAAACACCATGTGTTTTGTGATCTCAGAGCGCATTACATATTCGTGCGCCGTAATAAATGTATCCGCTTAATTATTATTTTGAAAATATCCGCGCCCCGGGCAGGCCGCGCGCGGCACCGCAATCATATTTCTTGTAAAAATAAAATAAAAAGTTGAACGAATGTGCACTTGTTCGTTTGTTCGTGGCTACTCTTGGAAATGGGACAAACTCCGAAGAGTTTTGTAGGATTACCAGGTGGTAGTCAGGTTGTGTGGGTATGTTATTTCATAAAAGCAAATCACTTTGATAAAATGGTTGTAGGTACATATGTTTTGCTATGTAGGTAACTGGGTTAAAACATCATCATTAGTCTTTATTTGTCGTCTTACTTCTGGACACAGGCCTACTCTTATATTGAGAAGGATTGAGCGTTAAAATACAAAAATATTTTATTTCATTCTTTCAAAACATTGTAAATATACATCCTACATAAATTGAGGCAACCCCAGTAAGTTACAGAAGTACTTGTGGGTTACTTTTTATTATGGTGCTGGAAGGACTACTTCCAGCCTCGGGACGGCAGCGAAATCACGGGGGTATAGGCTAGTGTAAAAAAGAAATAAAATATGTGTCATGGCTAATACTCTTCTCAAATAGGACATACTTCGGAGAGTTATTTAGGAGTTTGAACTTTCACATATTGTCTTGTTAATAAGTATGACTATATTTCTAATTCTCTTTAATTTATGACATGAAAAAAGAAAAGATGTTGATCTTTACATTATTTTTGTAATTTCTTAGTTTCAGGCCGTTTCAGGCTTTCCTATTTCATAAAACAGAGCATATTAGATTGCGTTAGACGGAATAGCGCATATTCTGGTCAGAGAAAAGACATTTTTAACCAACTTTACCAGAAAGAGTATATCTATTTAATTCCAACTTATCCATATAGTTAAAAACCGCTTAGATTATCTGCAATAATCGTAGAAATGTAAACCTATATACCTAAATTACAGTAAACTATTTGCTTCGAAATAACGAGCGAGGTACCAGGAGATTAGTTATTAAAGGAGGTTTTGGTGTACAACAGAGTGGCGCTCGCCTTGCCATATTGTAATGGCTGCCGAAAGGGAAAGGGTTGCTTAACCCTTTAGCGCATAGACTTCCAAAATAAATAGACGCGTAGTTACCAATTCTCTATTTATGAAGAATTATTGTAGCGTGTTACACTCTCCATGTAAGAAAGAGGCAATTAATATAATATACTTATGTATAAAAAAAAAACATTTAAAATGACAAATTAGAAATACAGAAGACTGTTCAAAGCAAGATAAACGAATTTTCGCTAAGCATATTTGAAAAGATAGCCAGCTAGTATTCAGAAGATAGCATTCAGAAGACCTTTTAGTTTTCAGTGACTGAAAATTGCAAGCAACAGAATTTTTATTTTTAAAATTCTATTGCTTGCAATTTTACCGTCGATACTTAGTACATTTCGATATAATCCCTATGTGTGGTTTTGTTATGGCATTACAAATGAAAAAGAAATGACATGTCTGTTCACGACCATATATGTACATGTATAATATTGTGAACAAAATTAAAACCTTTATGGTTTCTAATAGTCAACAGCTATATTTTTAATTTATGTAGAAAAAATGACAGTTTTGGTTTGATCTTATTGGAGTGTGTCAATGCTTTCTTATATTTTTCAATGCGTTTTTCCTGGGGCAAAAACTGCATTTTTATGTTTCACAAATATACCAGTGACCTGACCTATATAACTCCATTATACATCGAAGATAATTTATAGATAAGAACTTGGTGTGGAACAATGCCTCGTCTATCAAATAATCTAACGCAAGTCTACATCGCCCTCAGTTCCGAGGGCATTGTTACCGATCAATAGCGACTCCCGCTTAAATAACAATCATTCATTCAATCGCTCTCGCTGCAGATCGGTTACATTCCAAATTTGAATTCAAATAGCCGCACAAAGCCACGTCGTTATTTTAATTGACATTATTTTGTTAATGTTCTTTTTAGGGAAAGGTTTTGATAAAGGAAATTATAAATGTGAAAATATAAATACAAAGAAAATACATTTATTTGTGCGAACATGACGCATAGAAAAAAAACAGACGAAAAAATAGGACAAGTAACACAAAGACAAAGGTTGAACATAACAGAAGAAATAAGGAAAATATGCGTCACACACACGCAAAATAATATCATAGATAATAATTATTATCTCAAATAGGGTTGTCAACATTTGGCATGTGGATTCTGCAATCATTGTGCCGATAGTCGTTTCCGCAAATGATTTAATAGCCAAGAGCCTCGACTCACACCTCAAGAGGCTCTCTTTAGACGGTTGGATCAAGCGTTTGATGCAGAAAGCTGTACTTCTGGACACGGCACGCATCGTCACGAGGTTTCTCTCTGTGGAGCCCTGATCGGCCGGTTGCTTGGACCCTGTTCCCATTACCGGTGGAACACTATTTTAGTATTTTTAAATGTTTTTTTTTTATGACAAATATTTAAAAATGTAAAAATATGTTGAATAAATAAATGCTAAGAAAAAAATATATCTCAAATAGCATTATCACAAACCAGCTTCTTTCTCTAATACTTAAATAAAAAAAGAAAATCTTTTGTGTTTACTTTTAATTAGGTAAGCCTGTCTTACTTAATATTGCCTTGGCTAATTGTCATATTACTGAAGTAAAATACAGATCAACAATAAGTACAAAAAACTGTTTCTTGGTTTGTTTGTTCTCAAGAACTACTCCGGCCGATTTGAAAATTTCTTCCGATGTTAGATAAGTGTCCAGTTTTCAGCTACAATGTGAGTCAGATTATTATATAATAATAATAAGATGTTATAAAAATATCTGCCACGGCTTTAATGGGAGGTAGTATAGTAGGTATTTCTATAATAAATAGCATAAGTTTAATTTAAGCAATTATTTTGAAAATTAAAATGTTAAGTATACACGATACATAATCGTTTACAAAATACTCTAGTACACGTAGTAACAATAAACTTTAATAATATCTAATTTGTTTAAAACAATATTTGCTATAGCAACCCTCTAAATGAGAAAATTAGATGGCAAAGGTACGCGGCAATAATGCCTTACTCAGATGCAATTATTTATTCGATAAACTAACACAACCTCTTTGGTGGCTAATAACTACTCCGAACTTTACATGCAAAACAGGTGATTTTCAACCTTAAACACCTATAAATAGAGGTTTTTAGAAGTGCAAAGTTTAATTTTGTTGTTCCTAATAATAGGTTATCGATATAAAATAATAATATTGTTTGTTATATGACATATCGCAATATTATAGTCACGAAGTTTTGTTAGACTATTATTTATTATTTAAATTTTCGCCATTACGAGATTTCTTATCCTCAATCATGGGCAGATTAGAGTGAAGATAATGTATTATGATTATCTAATTATATGTTATTATTTATTACAGTAACGGCTATGTATATGACATTAAGATGACACAATTTAACTGTGCTAGCATTTGAGAAGTAAATATTGTAAAAACTTTATAAAACTTTATATATAAAAAAAACATTAAAATAAGGATCCGAGGACTGGACTGAAGTCCGTATTAGACAAATTATATTACCTAACTTTATTATATTTTTTTAATCTATGACAAATTTATTAATTTTACGATCAAATTATTTAACTATAAAACATTAAACATTGTTATATATTTTCTAAAGATGATTATTTTTTACGTCGCGTTTACCTATACAAATAAGTTCTTTCGCCACAACAAAAATTGAGACCACAGATAGGTACATCTCATATTTTTACTTAATGAGAAAGTTGTTGTATTTCTGGACTTGAAGCATAATCTATTTATTTTGACATTTTGACTTATTCAAAAGATGTTCAAAAGCAATAAACAAACAATAAAAATAAATCCGAATATATTCTTATTAATTTTAGTCATAAAAATCTGAAAAAAAAGGCATTATTTTTCAAAAATCGAACACTAAAAGTTAATTCTCAAATTAAACACCGACCTTAGAACTTACATCAGTTTGGTATCTACTTCACTTCATACAAAGCTTTGCCTGTTCGTGCATAAGACTACAACTACAAACAAAAGGCAATGGTATCACATTATCAGTATACTGTACACCATTGTACGATGGTTAGATCGCCATAACCACCGGTGGAACGGCTTGGAAGCTGGCCACGCCTCGCAAGACGCACACCTTTCTATGTAGCTATGTACTGGGTATGTTGCAACCTTTGTGGTGCACTGTACATACCTATGCTACGGACGTATCGCTTTTACGGTTGGTATATCGATAGGAATTTAGTTCGAAATTTAAATTAATATTCGGGAAGTTCGATTTAGGAGTTTAAGAACCAGCTTCACAATGTCCTAATAAATTCAAACATGGAACAGAATTTGTATGAAATTACCTGAAACAGTGAAACAGGCCCTAAATGATAATACTATACATGATTCATAAAAAAATTAGGGCCTGGGCTTTTCAAACATCGTGAAACTGGCCCTTAGGATTTTTTTGTTTGTTTGTAACCCTAAAGGTTCCGAAACTACTGAACGGATTTGATAAATTCTTTCACTGTTGGAAACACATCACATTAGGGCCTTAGAGAAATTTCATTATCACCTGTATTGTATTTAAAGTTAACGTGATCGAAAAAAAAATTTATTAAAATACTAAGATATTTTTGTAAGTACGTATTTAGTTCTTAAACCAATTTATATGAAACGAATAACAATAAACACAAGTTACAGCATACTTTCAGAAATTACACACGGCAGGCATGCAACATTACCAAGATGAGCGGGTGCTGCCAACTGCAGCGGCCTAATTGTGCCCCGGTGCCCTGTCCCAAGGCGGTCATGATCTAGCCACACGACTCCCCCACGGCCCTCGCTAAATACACCCAACATCACAACGAAAAAATTCCCAACTTTTAATTTGACGTTTCGTAAAATTCCCGCCATAAACGGTAAAGGATTTTTTTCAATCGTGAGAGGGTTTCGTCATAATCGTGAAGTTTTTTTTTCAAGTTTAGCCTTAGGGTTTGTAATTAGAAGGTTTGGTGCATGCATGGTGCATGTGACGTGTGAACTGGCTCCATGAGATCGTGATGCTCCTCATCAGAGCAGGATCGATGTCAATTGTAGGGATCGCATTGTTTCGGCGTAATGACGAGTCTGCATTCCTGCCTAAATTATTGTTACGTGGAAGTGAGGAGTTGTTTTCATTTAGCACGATTTTTTTTAATGTTTTTTTTTTTACGAATCGGCATATGAACGATAAATGATATTTACTTTGCAAATACATAGATTGAAATCAACACATTTTTTTATAAACAAGATGTGGTCATTTATCATTTATATTTAGTCTCTTTTAAGGTGCAAACATAAAATAAATTATATAGGTACTATAGAAGTATGGTTATTCTCATTCTATTTCGCAAATTAGTGAAATATTTACTGTGATAACCAGCACCATCGGAAATATATCTAGATGACGCCTTAGCCAACATATACAAACACAGGTACAGACTCCAGCAAATCAAGCTACTACAATCTGCCAAAGTTCCTTTTAATATATTTAGAACTTTATCACTGACGCATTATGGTCCAAAGTTGAATGGGAAAATAAGTTTCGTTTCGTACATACTCAAAAGCAAATTTTTAAAAAGAATGTACCTAAATATTCTTTGTTATTTTTCTTCCATCCACGATTACCCACGGAATTAATAAAGCCCGTCAATGTGCAAGCCACAAGCGTGTTAGCAGCAAGCGTGTTTGTTTGGTCAGCGACATGACAGCGCTAGTGGGAGATCAAAGACGCGACCGACATGCGCAGCGATGCACGCCATGTCGCTTATTACGAAACACTGTCCCCTAAATGTTTTCTAGGGAACTGCGATGTACAGACGCCAGCACATCAAGCTACCCGAAAGTGACAAATTTTCCAACTATTAAACAAGGTTTTGACCACAGCGTCGCTAGTATCATAATCATCAGAAGACAGGTATATCAACCAATAATAACTATTACCTACTTCAAACTATTTCGTGGCCGCGGTAAATACTGCACAGATCGATCAATCATAAGGTTAGCAATTGCGGTCGGTCCGTGGATGGATCACCATCTTATCATGACGACTTCCTCCGTCCTTCTGCAGGCACGCTAAATTGGCGGGTCCCGACTGCCATTTTTACAATTTTGGCAGTCCTTAAGGGTAGTCAGAAGCCAGAAAGTTTAACAAGGAGGGGTTGAGGAGGTCAGATCGACAGTCGTTTCGTGTAAAACACTGGTACTCAGCTGCATCCGTTTAAGACTGGAAGCCAACCGCAACATAGCTCGCGAAAAGGCGAGGCAGAATGGACTTAAAACTATTTTCGGTGCAAGGCATTGCCAAAAAAAGTTGAAAAGCAATAAGTCACTAGCGTGTTAGTTACGAGCGTGATTGCGCTCCGTTTGGACGATGACAGTCTGAAGATCAAAGGAGTGTGCTCCATTTGATTATGTGCACTGACAAACGTGTGGGGAGAAGAGATGGGATGCTGTGTCTATCTATCGATAGAATTGAATTGGGAAGCACTGTGGAAGCGTATGAAACATCGATAAAAATAAATTGCATTGATTTTTGATGAAAATTACTCCTTATTTTCATTTTGATACTTTTATCAGTATTTATTAATATTACCATTGATAAAGATTTTTCTATAAACCCAAATCGTTTTGAAAATGACGTATTCAATTTATTTCTTTCTATTTATTGTATACTACTACAAGTATATTTCTTTGTAATATTATAGTGATACTCAAAACTTCGATCAAAATAATTTTCATTGTAAATGTAGGCCATTTTCTTTTTGAAATATTTGTAAAAATAAGGATAAAACTTAATTTTACAGTTCAAAAAGATTTTTCTATTAACTCAAATCGTTCTGAAAATAACATATTCAATTTATTTCTTTCTATTCATTGTAATATTGTTCCACGATAGTCTCGACTTCGTACTTACAAAAAAAAACAAACAGCTGTCAAACAAAACAATCGACATTAGTCACAGCACTATTAAAAAAGCCGAATGCACTGATAGAAATTTGTTTTTAATCGACCTCAAATTGGGCGCGAAATTACTTGGCCCCTCCGGTGGGGAGTGATGGCTTCATTACAAACGCAGAATTAATATTCTAAACATTTATCATGTTCATTCCTTCTGCCCTTATACCTATTTCATTTTGTATTGGGAGCAGCCTGTCTTCTTTTACGTACTTCTCCTCTCTCCATCGTGACGTCATTCGTCATGTCAAAAGGAACCTCTTTTCTAGTCAAACCGTATATTTGTTTTTTCCTTACCTCTATCTATTTGATGGAGGTCTTAGCCAACTCGCGAACGGACTTATAAAGTAAAGAAGCATCAAATACAGGAAATACATTAGTGTTAGATTTGATAATTAATTTTGGTGTAAGCAGTGCAGTGGATTGCCAAATTAAATGCTTATTATGATTGTATTTCTCTATGTATTATTATATAAAAAATGTGTATAGTGAACGGCTACAATTATTGTGTATTGTGAATTATTGGCGATTTAGCTTCACATCTTCCTTTATAGATTTCTCCGTATTCTTTAAACGTTACTAATAGTGAAAACCAACACAATTCCTTCAATATATAAATTCTGTTGTCTCGTCAGTCAAGGTTTAGTACCAACTACGCATATATTATGTAGACAACATTTGAATTCGGAATTCCAAATTCAACATCATTGTATCCCTCCAAAATCTGACAGCTCAATTACATTCGGCCTCGGACGACATTTGTTCAAATTGCCCATGTTTTATAGATATTACCACGTCACATTGCTACCGCATAAAAAGTCATGACTCGTATCATCTGGGGTATAAAGTTGGAATTGGAATAACAATTACTTTTGTAGTTGTTAACATAAGTTTGTAAAATAGGTTCTTTTTACGTTCCATTTCGCGGTTAACACGGCGTGTAAATGAGTTCTTTATCGTGGCGTGTTTTAAGCGGTTGTTGATAAAGTTTTGTTTCGGGTGACATTGGAGGGTGAATAAATTAAAATAAAAGCTATATTGTAAAGGGAAATGAGCGGCTAATTACCATGTAGGTGTAACTAAATTACTAAATAATTGGAGTATTTGTAGGGATATAATATAATGCAATGTTTGGATAGAAGCTTGCATCGAAGTACCAAAATGCTTTTTCTTTTTTTAAAAGACGATATGTAACTAACTATATGGGAACCGGCTAGTATTATATGGGCATGTAATGCGGAAGAATGAGGATCATGTTGTGAGAAAGGTCTTGGATGGATATAGAGGACGACCAAAGAAATGTTGGATGGATTGCGTGAAAGTTGTCGTGAAAGATGACGGCAGATAGAAGAGCGTGGAAGACAAAAACATGCTGCGCCGACCCCAAATAAAACTTGGCATAAGGGCAGGAGGATGATGATGATGATGTGTAACTAACTACATAGGCTTGAGGCACTTACATATAAAGTTTCAATGGAACAAACATAAATTTCATCTGAGAAAAACACAAAACAGCTTTGATCTCTTTTTGACTTTCTCTCGAACTTTCTAAAAAAAAATTGTACTACAACAATAACTCTATGGTATAATTTACCCACTTATATACAGTTTAATACATAAAGACATTTCGCACTGGATACATACGTTCATCTTGCACCTGCCATTCAAATCACGCCTACAGCACTTAACAGCAATAATACCAACGCGAAAATAAACGATTTTCAACCTTATCGACCGGCAATAAAGACGAAGAAATATTAAGCACTAGTAAAGTATTTGTCTTAGTAAAGCAAGTTATGGACAAAGATTAAGAAGTTTATCTGATAAGTATTTTATTTTTTAGGTAACACAAAATTATTGGTTTCAAAATAAAAACTTATTCGTCGTCCCCTGATTTCTCCTCTAATAACGCTAATGTTGTCTAAATATGACTATAAATATCCCTATCCCTTAAAAGGAAAGCACAACTCTTAAATTTTGGCGGCAAATACCCCGAAAGCTCCTAGTGGTTTTGAAGTTCGGGACAACAACAGCCCGGATTTGATTTGACGTTCGAAAACTGCTTTTTTATCTCTTAGATTCCTTCTCGTTTGATATCAATTTTCCGTTTTTCGATATTGTGATCCTCGTGCATATCGCAACTGTTAATTTATTAAAAGGACCTCGGCATCTAGAAAAAAAAAATTACACGCTTTATTATCCATATACCTGACTTCGTGACCTGAACTCATAGGCACAATTCACACATCTCCCGAGCCTTTTCCCAACTATGTTGTGGTCGGCTTCCAGTCTAACCGGATTTGGCTGAGTACCAGTGTTTTACAAGGAGCGACTGCCTATCTGACCTCCTCAACCCAGTTACCCGGGCAAGCCAATACCCGTTGGTTAGACTGGCGTCAGACTTACTGGCTTCTGACTACCCGTAACGACTGCCAAGGATGTCTAGTAGGCACAATTCGTAACCCATTAACCAGTCACATCTTTCAAACTCTTTGTCAGCCCGTGGCATACAGTTACCGAAGTGGCAGAACGCAAGCGTTGCCTCCAGGCATCACGGTGCTCGCTCCGTACGCAGACCGCATACGTTAAACTTGCCAGCCTGAAAAATATAGCAATATGAGTATTGTTCATTCAAGGTTAACTTTATTGTGCACATTCATAGAGTGTTCACGTTCTAAAATGTCGTAAGAAGGTCGATATATGTAGAAGGCAGAAGAGTTAGGTCTGTGCCTAAATCTTAGATATGGACTTCTAAACTACTTAACCGATTTTAATCAAATTTTGCACACCATTTGCAGTTTGATCCAAATTGAAAGATAGGATAGCTTACATACTAATGCTTAGTCGCAATATTATTTTGCTCTAAATGATTTATCTATTATTATAACAAAAAGCTTAGCCACAGCAACGCGAGGCCGGGTTTGCTAGTAAGAATATAAAATATCGTTGGAGTAAATAAAATTACAAACGAAGTTAAGCAGTGATGGTGTTCTTAAACATGGACGTGGCTAACTAAGAGAGGAAAGAGACTAAAGACAGGATAGATGGCTTATGTAGAAGATGATATGCCTGAATACTATGTCACTTGTGAGATAGCATCCGAGAGTATTGAAGAAGGAAATAAACTGCGTAAACCAGAACATTAAGAAAAGGGATATTGTCAAAATAATCACAAAGGAAAATTATGGTGATTAATGATAATGATAAACCACAGCTTATTAATGAAGCCTCAAGACCTTAATAGGGATGTAATCATGTTAGAGATTTAGAGGTTAGAGATTTTCCTCGAGATCAGGAAAGAGGCAAGAAAGAGGCTTAACTAGTTCCAAAACTCTGAAAGAAATATCCTAGAAACAACAATAATAAAACAAAGCCAACAAATTAATGATAAGGAAAATTTTCCTTTCTATAGGAACAATTTATAATGAAAACTTAGGCAGCTAGTAGTCGGTAATTGATTCCGAGAAATTCTTAGAAATTGTTATGATTCAGTTTGTGTTATTATGAGGTCATGGAACATTTATACAGGTCACCGTATATTGATATAGCTACAGTTTCCTATGTAAACTATGCATTGTGATGAGTCCTTATCCTACAATGTAAAAGTTGCGCTGGTCGACATTAGGTTCGGATAATTTCCCAGAAACTACGCCTACGTCTCAAAAAAAATCTCAGTTAAATCACAAATATGTGCAGAACCAGCACCGGCTAATCACATACCTTCATCTTCCCTAACTAGCTAGGTACGATAAAGCTAAATCTCAAAATATATTAAAATGGGACCACGCTACTGTTACTGTACTATTCTTTCCCAACAACACAGCTGATTTATAACACAAGCTACATAATAAACACATCAATAGAACAATAGGCCAATAATTACGGATAACGTATTGTGAACAACTCTTCAATAGGTTCTACTACAAGTGAGGATTGATGTTCAACTACATGATGTTCAACTACATAATGTACATAATACATATATTCAGTACAAAGCTTTTGGCCTGGATTTTTGTTGGTGTTTCGTATGGCGTTTGTACAGATGCTAGCACGTCAAGTACCTACCCGAAACTGTCTTTTCCCAATCAACTTTGAACCATATGCATCAGCGATAAAGTTGAAAATCTATTAAAGTTTGACGGATTGTAGTAGCTTGATGTGCAATGTGAAAAAGAATAGCGTTAGCTACGCATGCTATACTACATGCCAAGTTTCAGTATAAAAAAGAATATTTTTTTAGTAAAATAATTGCAAACGTCTATCCTCTCAAATAGCTAAAGACATGGTTTTTACTGCTTTTCTTTGAAACATCTGTATCTAGACCAAAATTCTGCAATAGCGTATTGTCTGCCAAGGCTGCTGTTCTCCCGTAAGGAAATCAGCCAACTGCACAAGACAATAGTGCACAAACATTTGCGCAGAAACAGGTGCACTCTTTATTCTTTCATTCTCCTAGCCCGATTGGTAGGCAGTTCGACACGACCAGAGAGAGATCAGGCACAGGACTGACATTTACGTGCTCTCCAATGCACGGGTGTATCATTCACCAACTTCCAGACTCCAGGCTGCTTTTGTGAAAGTTACTTAAAAACCTCCATTTCCGTCCGCATGCTCTGAACCTTTAACTATAGAATGATATGAATACATAGATAAGATCTAACAACAATAAGCAAAACAGAATTAGTGACACAGCTATACCGTTGTCGTCATTACTCAATCTTGGCGGTGGTCTATTTACCAATACATAAGTACATAATATACTTATAGATAATTTCACAATATCCAACGATTATATATTTAAGTAAATAGCACAGATACAGTTTATATTCTGCTGGTACTGAGAAAGGTAATAGCCAGCTTTAGGGTGGCCAAGGCGACGGTTGTTTTTAGGAATGTCTGGTCTAGTTTTTATGACCGTGGGTTTATTGTTAATAAAAGCTTTTAAAAATAGAATCGTTGAAATTCTGAATTTTATTTCAGGACTGAACCTAATGTAATAAATTGGTCAATCTAGTGCTATACTACTCATAATGAAGTCCCAAAAATGATCAAGTATTTTTTTTTATTGTTTTGCACACTGCAAACAGTTAATAGGGACAAGCAAACGTAAACAGGGATTTTGGATACACTTTTTTATGACCATACTCAATCGTTTTCTTCGATATATGACCTCAAACCCTAGCTTCATTCGTAGGTATCATCCTTAATCCACAATTTTCCTGAACACGTTAATAGTAGATAAAAACTGTACAGAAGCCAGCTCATCAAGCTACTACATGCTGTCAAATTTACTTAATAGATTTTCAACTTTATCTCTCAAGCATATTGCTTAAAGTTGATTAAGAAAAGACAGTTTTGGTGTTTGGCGTCTATACTATACATATTACATTTCGATCGATGGTCCAAAAGTCCTGGTATTCCATTTCTCATGGTGTCCCCACCGTGCAATAGTGTAGGTACAGTCAGTAGGTACGCTAGCCGCGGGCCGTCACGATGAATGACCCGCCACGCCGCCCATACACAATTTCACTGGACTGCGCTCATGAAAAACCTTTTTTTTTCTTTCAACCTTTTTTGTAGCATGATGAGCTCCTTTTTTTTAGCTTCGGATATTGTCCGTGCGCCTGTTTTGTCTTTGTTTCTGGATGTAGGTGATATATGATATTTTTTATGAGATATTGAGATACAAACTAACTTAAAAGCCTTCTCATTAAACTAATCAGCTGATACTCTATAAGAAAAATCTCTTTTCACCAAATTTCATTTATGGAAATCAAATTTAAAATTTTTGAAATGAAACGTCAATAAATCAAACCGCGAAAATGTACCAAAAACAAAACGCAATCCTACAAATCAATCAACACATGCGCCACAAAGTCTAAACAACAAACACACACATACAAAAAAAAAATAACTATTCTTTTAATAAACTAGCCAAAAAATACAAAAGGGGATCAGCGTCACAGACCCCCAAATTATACCGCGGCCCGACTATAATCACCCTATCTGGGTTTTTTATCGGGGACCCACAAATCTAATATGAGTAATGACAGGATCGGAGTGGCCGGTATAAAGCGCCTATTTGGTACCCCCAGTGTCATATCCGACGATTTATTTCAACCGTAATAATAATGATTCAAGTTTAATGTAGTTGTCGAAGAAAATGTTCGATTTTGCTCTAAATGTGAGTTATGGGGAAATGGTTGGTCATTGGTTCGGTTTGTCTTTCTTGTTACATTTAAATTGGTGCTTGATTTGCTTTTTAATTGTTGATGTTCGCTTGTTTTAGAATATAATTTTGTAATGGATTAGTAATATTACTTCCGCCGAAAATATTTTCCGTAATGTTTTTTTTTGTATTAATGTTCCTTTGTTTTAATGTACCTTTGAGTTTTATTGTAATCCTACTACTATTATAAAGGCGAAAGTTTGTAAGTATGGATGTATGGATGTATGGATGTTTGTTACTCTTTCACGTAAAAACTACTGAATGGATTTGAATGAAACTTTACCACAATATAGCTTATACATCAGAATAACATATAGGCTACTTTTTATCCGGGTATGGAAAGTACTTCCCTCAGAAAGCGGGTGAAACCGCTGGCGGAAGCTAGTATACATATATCTTTAAAATAGAGTAGTGCCTAATTACCTACTCCTAAAACAGAAAATTAGGTTTCCAGGCTGCTACATTGAACGGGGTTTGTTTTCGTGTTAAACAACATTTTTTCACCTACAGTTTTAATAAATACATAATTTTTGTTGACACGTCAAAAACTAAGGCCAAAAAAATGCAACTTACATTAATGGTTTATTACCTCCTCCTCTCTCCTTCAAGAATTATTCATAAACCAAGCATTGTTGTCAACACATTTCTTGAATCAATCAATTAAGCGCAGTGCATACGACGAGCGCCTTGCAAGCGCGGGTGCGTGCGCGCAGCGGGCGCGCCGCGGGGAGCGAGCGCCCGCTACGTGGCGCCTTTGTCTTTACGCACCTACCTACACATTAGCGGGACGTTTGAAAATAGAATGTCTTTGTTTTAAATTCAGAACTTGATGAGGACAATATGTTTTTTAAGCGGGCGATTAGAATACAGAAGTTTTTTTGCTCTTTGACTTTTAATTATTTAAAAAAATAGGTGCCATTGAGTTTTTCATCATATTAAATGCATAATAATGAAAATTTTAGAGAATTTATAAACTCAATTTCGCCAGTGATTTCACCCGCGTTCTGTGGGGATTGCTTCACACATACGCTAAATTGGTAAAAAAATAACCTATCTGGCACTTACAGAATATTTTAAATTGGTCCAATAGTTCCTGAGACTAGCGCGTTCGATCAAACTCTAGAGCTTTATAACATTTGCATATATACTTTTAGATGCATTAGTATGTAAGGATATATGAATAGGGTAGGTAACTATGTATACATGCTACGTATTTGGCGCATACTTTTATATTTTTTTTATGTCTCTACATTCTTGGGTTGTGTCAATACATGGTTTTTCTTTCTTTTTTTCTGTTAGTTAATGTTTCAAGCAATAAAACTACAGAATGTTTTTTTTGTGAAACTTGGGCAGAAATATAGCTTATAGCCCGGGCGGCAGCTAGTAGGTAATAAACGTATTATTCTAAAAGTAATTTGCTTTAATTTATTGACTCTCAAGGCAATGAATTGTAATTAACTTATCGCAACTTGTATCTAGCATGTTTACCGTGAAATTATAATAAAATTATCCCGGACAAGTAGGTACTGTTTTGCTCTATTTACGGACATCTGCTAAGAATCGGTATTTTCAAAGGTATTTTTTTATTCAGCACTTTGTAATATAAGGTCAATAATTATTTCACTAGATTAGCTTTTAAGTTCGTAAGTTCAACTATGGGGGTCAATGGCTTCGAGGTAAGCCAGGATTCGTCAACCTGCTCTAAATTGACGTACCTTCAGATGTACTCAACCTTCAATGATGGTAATATGAACGTGATAACACCGAGATTGAAATTGATAACTAAATATCAGTGATTTCATTTGGGGAACTTATTAAACCCGGATATAGCTATGAAACGTCCCCAGGCCTATTATAAGCCAAACACTATTATGGCTGACAATTTCGTTAGTTCTCGCAAATCGGATCAATATGAGCAATTGTGACAAAAATTAACTACTTATAAGATGGAGTTTCTTTCGTTTTTGTGACAAATTAAGGATCAAGAATTTAGCTTTTTTAGCTTCGCTTAAAAATCAATTATAATTACTTTTAACTCCTTTACTGTTGACCTTTTCCTAAATCCAGGATGATTTTTTTACGAACTATCCCTTCAACAAATTCCTAATTTTCCGTCACCGAATAAACGCAATACCCACGATAATTACGCACTAGCGCTAACAAGCTAATGCTGAGAGCTGTCAGAATTAATAAAGTAGAGGTATCGAGTGTCGACGCGTGGCCCACAATGGCCCAATGTTTTTTATCCGTGGCCGGTAATGGGCGCCGCGTGGCGACACGAGGACTTATTGTTGGCCACGAGTGACGTAGCTCATGATACCGTAACAAAGTATTTACTTACTTAATATTTTGTTTCTTACATTATTAGACACGTGTGTTTTTGTAGTAAAAAATATTGAGTGATTTTTATGGAGTGTAGAGATAAGGGTGAGGTCTACTTGACTGGTTATAGATCTGTGTTTCGTTTATCTCGTTTCATGGTTTAGGTTTATTCCCCCAAATATTCTAATGTCGTTTTTTGTACTTAAAAATTTAGATGCAGCAAATATCAGATAGAGATTATGTAAGAGCCAAGAATAAAAAGTACTCATTTGTAGAAAAGCGGATTACTTCATATTATGGATTTAAATCACAATTCAATTCGTTAAGAAAAAATAATACTTTCTCAAACTTTCATATTATTTAAAACACACATAATTCGAACCACTCATGTAAGTACCGTACATTTTACGCGGAAATATGCAAAATAAATGCATAGAGCACGCGCCACCTGCCAGTTCAATTTGAATTTTGAATTTCGAATGCTTTTAAAACTTATCTGGCGTGATGCGATTTGCGGCACGCAAGCGATGCGGGGGCGCGAATCGGAGGGAATCGATGCTTGAAATCACATTCTTGAAAAATCATTTTTGGTCCTTTGATATTTCGTGTTATCTGTCGATGTATTTTTAGATTGAAGAAATGTGCCATTTATGATTGTAAATATATCGTTCACATTGAATGTTTTCGTAGTAGATGTCAAATTGTCTTTGATTATTCATATTCTGGTCATTGGATGAATAATTAAGAATTTTTCTTTATCTAATTTCACTCGTAGGATAATTTCACCTGGAATCTATAATCCCAGGATTTAAACTGTACCTACTACTGTTTGTTTTCCCAATTTTAATAAATGAATAAAAAGTTTATTATTGTTAAAGGTACAGACGCCAGCACATCATGCTACTCGGAACTGTCAAATTTTCCTATTCAATTTTGAAACATATTATATTTCAGCGATGAAGTTGAAAATCTTTTAAGGAAATGTGCCAGATTGTAGTAGCTTGACGTGCTGGCGTCTGTACCTATGAAAAAAATACTTTAGGTATTTTCCGAGATAACTATGTTTTCCTTTTCATCATGTCAGGTTATAGCAGGTTAAAATAATTCTCATAGGTACTTATTCCACCTCATTCCATTATCTAATGCTTCCTCATGAATTCATTATTTGACCCTTTCAAAAAACTTACTTGACGTCCATAGACACACCTGTTCGAATTTGAGTATCGAATTATCATAATCGATCTATGGGTAAGCCACGCAATAGGCTCTATGATAATGCACTATTAATTATGATAGGTACTTGAGTCCCAATAGATATACCACGGGCCAATTTCACCGGTTGCTGATAAGTTCCAGATATTTTATCTGGCAGATCATTTGATACAAATTCTGTTCCATTTTCTAATTTATCTGGTAGATAGTGGCTATCCGTAACCTGTGAAACTTGCCCTACATGGCACAAAACAAAGTCGCTTACCGCGTCTGTAATTTTTATGTAAACTACGTAACGGATTTTAAAGCGGTTTTTTTAATAGATAGAAACTAAGCTAAGTTGACTTTTGAAATCATATATATACTTTATTTATTAAAAATTCAGTTAAAGTTATACATAGCTCTCACTTTGTGTGATAAAATGGTTTTTCTTTCTTTTATTTATTATCTGGATATTTCATGGAAAGTAAAACTATACCTAACTTTAAATAATAAACCTTTTCGTGGAAATAAATACTTCTTGTTTTACCTTTAAAAACATTCTATTAAAAAATACGATCGCAACATTTCGGTTTGTCGACGACCAACTATAGACAAAATTTCTTTTTTCAGACCAGACACATAGACACCTAAAAATAGTTTTAAAATCGGCAATCCCAACAAAATCATTTCAGATTCATCCCAATTATTGTATTAAAAGAATTTGGTAGTTAATTCGCTGTATCGTAGAGCTAATAAATCAGCAGATAATGTTGACTGTACATGAGTGATCGCTCAACGGTAATAAATCACTTTTTGGGGATGAACGTGGTCAAATTGCGGCCATATCTCAGCATTATGAATTCTCCTAAAAATTTTCGAAATTCGAATTTTGATTTTTGAACATTTTAAGAATTACGACGTAGATGCTAATGGGCTTTGTTAAAAAATAAATGGAGAATTTTGGCAGTTTTTGCTTTTGCATAGGTACAGACGCAAGCACATCAAGCTACCAATATCTGTAAAATTTTCTTTTAATAGATTTTCAACTTTATCGTTGAAGCAAAAAGCTGGTTCAAAAATGATTGGGACAGATTCGGATAGCTTGATATGCTGGCATCTGTACAACGCCAATAGCCGTAGCTGCCGATAACGCTTGAAATAAATAAATTGCCAATTATAGGTACCTATTTATGTAGGGTGAGAGATGACATAGGTAGATATTTTAGTTTTGGTAGCTGGTAGAAAAAATATACCAACTTACAAAATAAGAGATCTATTACTTTTTAATAGTTATAAATATAATGTACTTTTCTCAGATGTTTACATCGCACATTAAATACCAATTACTCTGAAATTTTCGAAATTCTAAATTCTGGGGACTTGCGTGCGGCATTCAAGCGTCCAAGATGGCGGTGCAATCAATCAGTCAAATTATATTGTCTTAGAGATCGAGCCAAATCGTCTCGATCCGGGCCCGAAAGTTTACCACGACGGATTAAATTGATCTAAATGGTACGTAATTGTAAATATATTATAGTATTTTATAGATTGTACCCCTTCAATCTTTTTCTTTTTAGGTTATCATGATGTTGGTCGTGACTTATGGTAAAGTTTCAGAATGTCTTCACTCCAATTCGCCGTACGTAGTTAGCCATTTGACGCTTTGCACATGCGCAGTAGTGTGCCAACATTATAATATTATTCATACATGCAAATTCATACAAAAGTATTCGTACATTTTAAATCTCATAAAATCTAAACTATCATCGTATAGGTACATATAATAAAATCGTAGAAAAGTCAAAACATAGAATATTTTTTTAAAAGAATAATTGGGGCATGATCTACAATCGATATCGAAGCCAAAAATATAGTTTTTTGATATTTTGTCTGTTTGTCTCTGTCCGGGATAATATCAAAAATTACTGCATAGATTTGCGTCAAAAATTGGTATGAACATAGCTAAGAGGTCGGGTAAACATATAGGCTTCATATAATCACGCTATCACATACGAGGGGGGAGGTGGATGTTTAATCACCTAATGCCCACGCGGACGACGTCGCGGGCAACAGCTAGTAAAATTATAAAATTAGCCTTTTGCAAGACCTTTATGGACTGAGGATTTACTTATAAAAACAGAATTCCAAGAATCAATTCTTGACATTTGACGAATTACTGAACAAATCGTGACAAAACCAACCTCTTGACACAAATTAACATAACACACTACAATTTAATCTTATCACCATAGGAATCAATGGTCGATTACTCGAAAAAAATCGGCCAAGTGCGAGTCGGACTCGCGCACGAATGGTTCCGTACCATTATTTATAAAACGGACAAAAAATCATGTCTGTTTAATGGAAGCCCCCCGCAAATATAAATTTAATTTTAATAAAATTACTTATTTTTAAAGTAAGTAATACATTCCATATTCTGTGAATATTTCAAGCATCTACCTGTTGCCGTTATCGATATAGAGCAAAAATCAACAAAAAAATCACGTTTGTTGTATGGGAGCCCCCCAAAATATTTATTTTATTCTAGTTTTCAGTATTTGTTGTTATAGCGGCAACAGAAATACATCATCTGTGAAAATTTCAACTCTCTAACTATCATGGTTCATGAGATACAACCTGGTGACGGACGGACGGACGGACAGAGGAGCGAAAACAATAGGGTTCCGTTTTACCCTTTGGGTACGGAACCCTAAAAACTAAAACAAAATGCAAACGTGCATCAAAATTTTTTGTATGCAATCAAAATATGAGAGGTTAAAGTCAATCAGGCTATTATCAGATTAGTCAGACGATCCTTTAGACGAATTATTATAATTTAGCTTCGTGTTAGTCGATTGTCTTTTTGTAATCGACTAAAATACTCGGATCGTTTTGAAAAGTAAATTTTGATTGATAGAGTTAATTTTTTTAATGTACGTAGTATTGAGATCGTGAGGTTATCTTGCGTGTTTGTTATTTAAAGATTTAAAGATTGACTGCCTCGTTGGTCTAGTGGTCGCAAGGCGCGACTGCTGTGCATGGGGTCTCGGGTTCGAATCCCGGGTCGGGCGGAAATCGCTTTGTGGGTTTTGAGAAACTTTCATAAAGCAGCCCGGAGTCTGGAAGTTGGTGATTGATTCACCCGTGCATCGGAGAGGACGTAAATGTTGGTACTGCGCCCGATCTCTCTCCGGTCGTGTCGGATTGCCGTCCCATCGGATTATGAGAGTGAGGGAATAGAGATTGCACCTGTGTCTGCGCGAAAGCTTGTGCACTATAATATTATGTTCTGCGCAGCTGCGAAGAGAACGGCCGCCGTAGCCAACAATCGGCCTGGATGCCATCATCATCATATTTTAAAGATTTGTATGTTCCTATGTGAACTTTAATTCTCTTGTTGGGGTGAATTAAATCTCTATGCATTGTAGTATTATTACAAGATATTAGTTATTTAAGAACTTGAAAGTCCTGGTGGCCTAGTGACTACTACCTACTACGATTCCGGGTGGAGCATGAGCAATTTTTTTTTAACTTTCATGCACAAGGTACACATTAAGCTACTAGGTACAATCTGTCCAATTTCCTTAACAGATTTTCAACTTTATCGCTGAAGTATTATGGTTCAAAGTTGATTCGGAAAATTTTACAGTTTCTGGTAGCTTGATCTGTACCTTCTTAGTACCTATATCTTGGACACCAATGACTTTAAAGGTGAAAAAAAAAACACCTAAAGAAAATAACTTGAAAAAGTCTGGAATCTTCAATAATCCGCATTGAACATGAGTTGTGATTAACGCTCATGCCTACTCTGTGTGAGAAGAGACAATAATGATTAAAAAATATGGTTATGATTCATGTTTTGTAGCGCTTTGCCACTACCTTATAGATTCCTACGTGATATCTCTGTCTACATAGACACTGTTCTAGATCTGAAAATAATGTCGTCATTGGTTCCTACATGAAAGACAGATCTACCAAACTCACAAATAACAAAACAAACGCGATAATACACGGTAACAAAGCCGAACAAACTAACACCCAAAATCAACGTAATCACATTACGTCCACAAAAAAACCTCGGTATTTTAATGCACCTTTAAGTATAGGGTGCTTACCCACTAATGTCGCAGACCACGTGGTGCCTACACTATACACCAACGCGCTGACCCGACATAGTCCAACGCAACCTTTAATTTGCTACATAAAATTTTAATAACATAAAAATTATAATTTTACCAACATAATTATGGATCGTTTCAACGAGATTTTAGTGGATTTATATGTTAATATAGTTTCAGCAGTTAGTGTTATGATGATTCTTATCTTATCATCGCCATATCTGGCAGGTTGTATTGGTGCTCGCATTAAAACCTTTTTAGAAATTGCCTCTTTTGCTGTTCTGTAGATGAAATAAAAAAGTTGACGTTGCCTTTCCCGCCCAAGTTGTAAGTAGCGAAGCAGCCTCAGATCCGAATTCAGTTAAAGAATTTAGAAGATTTCATGAATAATTTTATTCCGCAATTAAGTACAATCTCAATTGGGATGTGAACTAGGTCAATAATAAAATACTTTATCATTTATTATTCATTTTATAAAGCATCTTAAAAAATGTCCCTTTAATTTATCGTGTTGAACCGAAAATTGATTTCATTTTTTATCATCACTACATAGTATAAAACAAAGTCGCTTTCATTGTCCCTATGTCCCTTTGTATGCTTAAATCTTTGAAACTACGCAACGGATTTTGATGCGGTTTTTTTAATAGATAGAGTGATTCAAGAGGTTTATATGTATAATTGTATCAGCATTGCACCCGTGCGAAGCCGGGGCGGGTCGCTAGTTTATAATAAAATCGAAATAAGTATACGGCTTGATGTCAAAATCTGTGACGTCATAGGTTGCGTTTTCACACAAATTGCATAGAGTAACCGTTTTTGACAGTTCTATAAAAGTATTGGATACTACTAGTTGTCGACATCCCTATTCTATTAGTAACGACTAAGTATAAATAAAGAAGTAACTAGTTAACAAAATATAAATTATTGTACAACGTTAAAAACAAATAGCTCGAAGACATTCTTAATGAATAATATGTAAAACGCAAAATGCAATAAGAAATCTGACATTTCCACTACAGAAAAAAAAAACAATATCGTCATGATTTAAAAGGTGAAGGTGGCACACTGCTCGATGCTCTCATGCCTTAAAAACGTAAGTTTCCACAAACAATAAACCGTGACTTTTTAGTCGTCTTACAAAAGTGGTCCCCTCAATGTATCCGACATAAAATACCTTTAGATGCGATTATTATTTTTATATCATTAATAATAATTTATAAATAGGTAAATTAGAAATATGAAACACCCTATTAAAAATGTTATCGTATCAAACAGTTGAGTACCTATATCTACCCAGTGCACGAGTCGAGCAGATAATTCCATCTCCATTTTTCAGAAGACAAGGGTGTTTCTAACTACGTCTTGCGTCATAATAATGTTTTTTTTTATTGTTCAAATCTCACAAATTCATATTTTTTTATTATGAACGTTTACTAGTCATTGGATAAATGAACTGGGCTGCTTTTGGAAGACGACTAAAAAATCACGGTGTATATTTATTGTTTTGGCCATAAAATATGGTCAATGACTATGTTTAGCTCAATTACAGGTGTGGCCCAAAGAGGTGCAATTATAAAACGTTTTGTGATATACCCGACCTCAATTATGAAATGGTCCTATTGTTTTTGTGGATTTTTATTGATTTTCTAACCTTTGACGTCCTTTTGAGTGGTACTTTTTTTGATTTTAGAAGGCTGTCATTAAATATTGACGATAGTTAATTTTTTTTTCAAAAATTTTGAATATGAAAGCGTCTAATAATGAAAAAAAAAATACTGACTTTTAAAGTAATTTTAATTTTTTTCGTATATAAGCTTCGAACCACTCATTGTATTACCTAAATGGGTATTGAAAATGACCTACCATTTAAAAAAGTAAAACAAGAATCTTTTCACATACGTAAACAACATTCGCAGGATACGGATGACAATGACTGATGAAATTATAAAAAAAAATGTATGTATTTAAAATTCTCAACACCAACTAACGTTTGTAAGTGCTTACATATTAACAACTTATGTATTAATACAATAACAGAAAACAATAGCAAACTTTTAAATTAGACAATAAATCGCTTAAAAAAATTACATATTTTCGCTGCCCACTGGAAGTGTACCCCATAGCAAACATTAGAAAAATGACCTTATTGAAACTAGATTCGCCAAAAGAATCAAGGTCTATAGAAAAAAAATCTTAACTTCAGCATAGAGCTATAAAGTCAGTGGACGATTCTTCTACTTTCAAACTATCTAGGTACTTAAGTATTAAAATTACACGACATTACCCGCGTTATTCGTATCGAGGCCTAATAGAGACTATCACATAATATCCGAGTAATAGAGGTGCACCACGCTCGCGTGCGTCCCCAAATACCTCAGTAATTGTAGCGGACACGAGTTTTCGGATATTTCGGATTTTTCCCAAATTATACAACACTAGTTTGACGGAATTCCTTCTCGTAATTGACAGGTGGTCTAGTGTCGATTTCGTTTTGTTTTTGATTCTTTGATATTGGTATTTAAATTGTGTGCATTCCGATCGAAATTGAACCGATAATTAATCGGGTTTTCATCTGTAATTTTAGAACAATATGATATATTGGTAACAATTTGGGAGTTATTCAAAAATGTCTTAGCATTCTTTTAAGATGACTGTCAAGAAGCTATGCAGCGAATTATTCTTATTTAAAGAAACCAGATGAAAATAATTTACAAAACAAAACATTATTAATAAATACAGAAATGCGTTACGAAAGGCTAATGATAAAAAATGGCGACTTACAAAAAAATACAAATGACAATCTAATTGCTAATATAAAATAGGCTTTCCAAATTCGAAACTTAAAAAATACCGTTAAAGAATTATTCTAAAATCGAAAATCTAACGGGATGGCGCGTGACTAATAGGTCGGCTAAAACAAAACGACATAAGTAAGAAAATGTGAATTTATCAAATGCATCTGACAGTTTTGTAATTTTTAATTGATGACCCGTGGGTCGGGTCGCCGTGGTGAATTAGACATTAATGAGCTGATAATGTGTGAGGCCATTTTTTTGTCAGAAGTTTATAGAGTTTTTTTTAATCATTTGTGTGGGACTGTGTTGATGTTTGCAGACTTCTGTAATGCCTAAAGGTATGTGATGATATTACCTACCTATGGAAACTTTTGTTTTGTGTAAAGTTGTTGTTTGTTTTCGATGTTTTGTTTGGTGAATCTTGTTGATAGTTGTGTTGAGCTTTTAACTTCCTGTAGTAGTACTTATAGGAAATACGGAAGTTAGCCTTAATTACTGAAATTAATAGCAAAAATATTGCAATCCACTCAAAGCAAGACCGAATTCTGTTTACTCTACACGCGTGTAACAACGTTTTTTCACTAAAACACATGTTGTTTTTTATTAAAACCTAAACCGTTATATTCCTACAGTCTCAACCCCGTACTCATACAAAAACATAAAACCTAATTAAATAAATTAGCTATTCACTCGTGAAAATACATAATTATCCATTGTAACATCAGAGAAGGGCTTATTTTGTAAACTTTCGATATAATGAGAGAGTTCCCCAAAACCCGCGCCGGCCAAATGTCCAACACCTCGGGGTAGTTATTAAACACACGGGGAGGCGTGCGTTTCCACAAGAAATTAATTATCGCGAATTATTCGCGATGGCAAACCCGAAAAATTGACAATGTCGCCACCGCAAGACCACACAATGGTTTGACAGCTGTCATCTGGAACATAATTAGAATAGCTCAAGGCTGTCAGCGGTTTTTATTTTGAAATGGTTTTGGCTGTGTTTGATATTCTGCCTTAGAACGCTTCTACGTAATTTGTACCTTATATTGGTTAATTAAGTGAAAATTGACTTACAAATCAAGATAACTATAGATAGATAACAATACAAGTTTAATAGTATGCAAAAAATATATACCAAGACTGTATCATTCGGTATTTATTTTAAAATATTTTGTAGAGTCGCGTATTCCACTACTATTAGTTTAAAATGTATATCAATATTATACCCACGATTACCACAAAGGTTCATACTAGCCAAAGCCTTTACAGCCCTACAAATATTTCTACATTCAAACAAGACATCGAGGTAGTTTCCTTATACTATAACAACTAAGTCCCTTTGATTCCATTCTTCCTTACATTGTTAGGTAACATTATACCTATCGCTACGACGAGGCTCACCCCTTACCATTCTCCCCTAAACAGGAAAACCCGAAATCCGTTCCCCATACTTTTCCAAGATAAACATAGTAAGATGCGCCCAATGGATGAGGGAGGTGCGCGGAATATATTAACAACAACCTCGTTCCTATATGTTTTCACTGTATTGTGTTTAGTAAGACCTTGTGGAAGCCCAACTGTGCTCTGTGTAATACTCGTAACGATTGTAGAGTATTCGATTTTTGGGACTATAAAATCAGTGACGGGTTGTGTTTTAAGATGATTTTCTATTAAAAGGATACTTTTGGTATCTATTGAAGTTCTCTATTAAATGTTTTTATAAAGCAAACGTTGCACGTCATCCTTAGAAAACGATTTCATAGAATATTTTTTACATAAATGCAAACTTTGCACTTACAAGGCCTTTTGAATAAAAACATAAAGTAAACAGGTGGTATTAACAATAATGTACAAACTTAGCGCAACGAATCCAAACTCGCTGACATCGAGCCTACACAAATAGCAGCAAAAAACGAACAAAACGATGCGCCCGCGCAAATCTGACACAACAAACGTATCCACTACAAACGAGCTATTCAAACATGGAACACAAACGTCACGTATAACTGCTCACTTAACCCTACAATAGCCATATAGAATTACAATTAATCGCCGCGACGAGAAATGCCACCGCGCCGGTAAAAAAACGTCAAAATATTGTCGGTGGATGCGACACGGTACCCCCACCGGCGGCTACCGGGTAGCCAATAGGGAGGCGCGGTCGAGGCCCGCTACCGCTTTTTAGCCAATGGCGTTCCCTGGGGCGGAGCCTCAAGCTACGCACGGTGTTTCGCCCCCAGCTAAAACCTTTTCGCCTGCAGTCGTTTACAGATAAGCCCGCGGGATGGTCGATTATTATTACATTTCATACGCGTGATTCTGTGATCTACGCGCGTCGCCTCGGGCGCTTACCGAATCAATAGCGATGTACAAAGCGAAGTGCGATACTAGAATTAGTTTCGGAGATATGATAGAACTTGCGTTGTTGTGATATGGTAGAGACATATTGTGCGTTCTGTGATATGTTTGCCTTAGTATAGATATAGCGTGCGGTATGAACCTATATATGCAGTGCCATCGTGAGGTATGGATGTATCTATCTTATATGCTTGTGTTCCTATAGCGAGATGAAGCCACTCTTGTTAACGCATGTGATGGATTGCACCAATGATTGCTCTGGTTTTATAAGTTGGTGCAATTAGATTTTAAGTTTGAATTACAAGATTCCTGAATGCTTTTTGGGAATCAATAAGTGAACTTAGCAGTGTATGTTTATTAATACAACATAACTATATGTGCTACTTTTGAGATTCATAATTTATTTTTATTTTGAGTTCAGTTATTACTATTTGTTGTGTATTTTTAAACTGCCGATAGACAAACTTATACATTAAAAATAATTAAAGTGAAAGAATTAAAGAAATTGAAGCTCAAAACGACGACGTAGCATCAAAAGCTTTAGCTTAAGATAAACTACATTTACAAATCATTACAATCTTACTAATTATACCAAGTTCTACAGCTCAATTGAATTCAGTAATGTAGAAACAATTTTTCATCCTATAATTTTCATTGACTTTTAAAACACACATTTATCCAAAGTTCCATTGAAAGCTTTAATTATAAACACAGAAACAGTTACAAGAAACATTTTAAAAGAATTAAAATTTATATGCGACGACAAACCACAATTAAATAAACAAAAAATAAAAACCAAACTTTTTAAGAGCAAAGCGGCCGTTGCTACATTTAAAGCATTCCATCAAAGGATATAATTAAATAGCCCGTATTCTCCTCTAAGTTATACTTTAAACTTATAATTGGCGGTCCTCGACAAAAATTACACTTGAGACATCCTTTTGTAGCTCGTCTACAGAAACGGGTTTGTTTTTATACATTTTATATATAGAAAAAATATAGAATGGGTCGTTTAGAAAAATTTATGATAAATGTTTACCTATTTAAAACTGTTAAGGTTGTCGTCTAAAAAAATGTGATTTTGGAGTTATGCCACTTTTATCATAAAGTTCCAAAATAAAAAATTTCAGAGTAAAATTATTTTGAAATAAATCAGTGGTCACTTAATCCTTACGCTTAAACGCTCAATCCTTCTCCGTGTGAGAAAAGGACTGTGTCCAGCATTGGGACGATAAAAAGGCTGATGATGATGATGAAATCAGTGGTCACCGTTAAAATCTCATTGTGATCCCGTTAATCTATATACCTTTTTTCAATAAAATCTATGGTTTTCTTAAAGTATTTACTCAGAATTTTGGTGACTGAATAATAATGTAATTTGATTTCTAAATAATTAAAACGACCTATCATGTATCATTAAAAAAATAAACAGTTTATCCCAGGTCAAAATTACTGAAAATAGTAAAGGACTAATTATCAAAATATACTTGCGCTAAACTGTTTATTGCAAGGAAGAGATTATTATGATATTGTAGAGATTATATAATTTTTACTTCATCCGTCGGTCGAAGTTAGTTTCAGATATATTTTTGATCAGCCTTTACACTTTTTAAAAATAAACTAACGTGAAAGAAAAGTAATTTAAATGATGTTTTCTTTAACTTAAAAAAATCAAAAATATAGTATGTCGTCTAAATACTCAATCAAGACTCTAACAAAAAAAATATGTATCGAGTAATTTACACTTCCACTATATTTCAGCGAAAATAAATACATTTACTAACTCGTAAATCCAATGACTGCATATTAAAGAGTCAAACTAACATTGTAATATTAATCCATAGGTATTATCGGTAACTGCCAATATCCGCATGGCGAGTCTTTTGTACAGAAAATTATCAGGTTTGAGTTAAGAAATTGTAATATTCATTATTTTGTATTATATTTTGTTATACCTATAAATCTCTGTAGAAATTTAAAAAGCGCAATCCGACCAGATCGCCGTCGGAGGTTTGATTTACGGCCGAAATAAAAAACCTATCTATCAGTGGTTTTGCTTACTAGAGAAAGGAATTTGACACAAATTCCTATATGGGGCTAATGCCAAAATTCAAACTTCTTTGCTTCACGTACTTTTTATTTTTGTTAAATCCAAATAACCCAGCACCTTCTTGTAAATCCTAAAGTTGCAGAGTAAAATGTACCATTGTACAAACTTTAAAGTTTTATCTTACATGAGACTCAAGTAACTTTTGCTATGTATTTTTTATTTATGTTAGACAATAATGTAAGTTGTTAATATTAAAACCGTAAATATAAATTCAAATAGCACCTACTAATAAATATTTGCTATCAAAAACAATACTAACCTGACTAATCACATATTGTCAAACAATGATTCACCTGCTGACCAATCCGACATTCCATGAGATCGGATGGTTATGTTCTGTCTGCGGTCGACGGGCTCCCAGACGAACGCAGACAGTCTGGAACGCCTCAGTAGGCGCAGCCGAGTCAATACGACTCTACGAAGCTTTGCTTCGACGGTCGGAGTCTGAGATTTATTTTCAGTCCCAATATTTACTATTTATTACCTAGCACTTTCTTTTAAGACTAAGGGCCTGTTTCACCACCTGCGAATGTGTTCCAGATAGTTTATTTGGTAGATAATTTCATACAAATTCTGTTTCATTTTTTTATTTATTCGGTAGATAGTGGCTATTCGGACATTCTGAAACTGGCCCTTAGCGTTATCGTCATATTTATTATGTCAAAAAAAATCTTCTAAAAAGTACTTACTAGAGATTTCATCAACCACAAAAAGCTTTTTCAAAAGAATCCCTTAATGCCATTATCTTATTCAGATTAAAGTAATAACCAAATTAATTTCCACATAAACAAAAGTGAATTAAAAGCAAAAAGGAAAATAATTCAAAACGAAATGAAAGGCATTATATTTTTATGGCGGTGTTCGCGATCCCATTAAGACGCTGTCATCGCTCGTTGATAAGATTTAAATTAGCCCCACAATAAAGCTCCTGTCAAATCCGCCATTAATTTCGAATTTTGAATTTGGAACAGAAGCGGTGTTTGATCACACCACTGGCTGGTAAAGTGGCCTCTATGGTTTAAATTAAATAATTAATCGAAGAGATTTAAATGCATTGCATTTGTCAAAAATAAAATAATTACATCACCGAGGTATTATTTATTGCCTATGTATTTTTATTAGATAAAACTCTTACATATTGTTGTACTATGAGTAATATAAAATAAGTATAATCTAAACTACCTATTTACTTATCTAAACAAGTCACACTAACGTTACAACTGCAGTACTGATTTAATAAATATCCACTTATTAATACCTAATACCTACCTTCTACAAAGTGTCAAAAGCCAACCAACTCTTTGAAAAAGTGACCAGCGCCGTTCACAGCAAGCTCACGTCAGAAAAGGACCCCGAATGTAATTTCAAACTAATTAATTTTGCTCCGCCTGTCTGCCTTTGAATAACACTATTTGGACTTCAATTGTCTGCATGCCAAATAATAAAATAATGGCGATTTTGATGGAACACCACACACGAACCCGTGAAGGTTTTTATACAATCAGAATGCACGACCATAAAGTTTTTAGTTATTAATGCCACTGAAATGGCAATAATAAATCAGATTTTTTATCAAATGCCATGAATTGCATTAACGAATCGATAGTAGGTATAATCAACATTTTAGCTTTCATTTTATGCTAGTTTATTCTAGAGGTAGATTCTATGGACCTAGTTTCCTTCTTCTAACATTCCTAAAAAACATGGATGATTTTTTTACGTCCATAAAAAATGACCAACGCCAAAGTTAAACAATGTATCATGTGGTTACAGCTTACGTCACACTGTATAATAGATATTGTCAAAAAGATTTAACGACATGTCACTTCGGCCCCGCCTACCGGCCGGCCATAATCTATATCGGACAAGTCGATATCCGACTAATTGGCTATTTCGAAATTCGTTTTTCAATAATCATTGCCGATATTATATTTTAATAGGCAATAAGAGCAAGGATAAAAGCGGTGATTCTTTTTTTAAATAGTGTACCATCGACTAAATGAGCGAGTCGTTGTTTTTCAATTTTTTTGATTTACTACCTATGGATTGTGAACGGCAATTAATGAAGTATTGAGTAGTGTCGCGACGAATATGAACGTATTTATTTTTAGTTTTTAATGGGCATCTATTAACATAACTCTAGTTGTTTGTGCTCCTTTATAATTCAAATGGTTACCGACCGTTTCAAGTAAACGTTCTTTTTTTAAGTCTAGCGCGTTTGATTTGATAAGCACTTCAAAAGAACGTTCTCATTCGCTATTCAAACAATAATAACTTTCTATGCATCAACAAAGCATTCTATGAAGGTGCTAGTAATTTTTCACCGTCTGGTTTTTGTAATAGCACATTTATAACAGCAAATACGAAGCTATTGTGTGGTAGATACAGAGGTCAGGCCGCGCACGGCCATCGCTTTTCTAAGCCATAACCGGAATTTATACCCGACATTATTCATGCGATGCTGTTCGGTTGTTTTCCTCTAATTAGAATCCATTCAAGCGTACCCCATTAAAACTCGTCTAAATTAAAATTCGAATAACTTACTAACTAGACGTATAAATCACAACCGTACATAAAGACAATAAAATATATTGTCCAGCCGGCCGAGGATACGACCGAGCGACGCAACAATAATTAATACAACAATACACTCACCGCGGTAATTAAAATAAACTAATTTCTAAACGTGAATGGCTTGGCTTTTATGAATGAATATCCTATGCCTTTTTTTTAAACTGGCAACATTTCTCATTTTTCGTCTCGCGTACTGACAGTTCGGTTGACGGCGTTCTTTTTTTGAAGCGCGACCTCGCACAGCGGGGTGCAAGCGCATCCGTTGCGCGCTCGAATTATCTCATTTTAATTTAGGAATCGGCACTTTTAATGGCGTTATTGAGCTAATAATTCATTTTAAATCGGAATCAATTACGTGGATGGTTTTGGTATAATTTGGTGCGTTATTACCTACCTACTTTCCAGTAATCCCTTTGTTTCTTTCTCACGCTAAGCAAGGGTTGACTCCCACGAATTAGTCTGCTAAGGATTTTTATTTGCGGGAACATCGGATCGGGATGAGCAAATCGGTGTTCATAATTACAACGTTGGGATATTTGGGCGATGGCGGCCGCGTGCACAGTAGCAATAACGTGCAATTTAAATGTTTCACATTTCGAACTGATTCTTTTTTTGAATGCGAAACCGTTGCGTGTGAGCACGCAGGAGAAATATTTGGTTATTGCTGGCTGGAAATGTTCTTTATATTGAGGTATTTGTTTTTTTAACTATTTCAACAAATATTCATGGTATCAGAAGACTACAAACTAAAATCTCTCGAGTCTCCTTGTTGTCTCATGATAAACAGGATAATGGCATCCAGGCCGATTGTCAGCTACGGCGGCCGTTCTCTTTTATGGAGCCAGCTGCGCAGGACATATTGTAGTGCAAAAGCATTCGCACAGACACAGGTGTACTCTCCATTCCCTTACTCTCATAGTCTGATGGGACGGCAATCCGACACGACCGGAAAGAGATCAGTCGCAGGACCAACATTTAGGCCCGACCCGGGATTCGAACCCGAGGGCCCCGTGCACAGCAGTCGCGCCTTGCGACTAATAGACCAACGAGATAGTTACCAAGTTAACCACAAAAGCTTCTTAGATTACAGAGCTTGCAAACCTCTACTAAACAGCATTCCTGTCTTATACGCAGACGTTCTCTCGATTACCAAAATGATTTCACAATTACGACAATTTGCATACTCTACAGATAAATTAATCGATACTTGTTTTCTGAATTGAAGGCGTGTTACAACGCATTCTAAATTATTGTATCATCAAAAATATAGTCAAGCGATAACTATTAACTAGCAACTCTATAATAAGCATTGCCATTCAACGTAGCAACGCTGCTGACCTCGTGGCCATACTCCCAGTAGACAGCGATGAGGAAGAATTTTTCTACGCCTTTATTAATTTTTCTTGACTATTTCTTTTGTAATGTGTGGTTTGTAAATAAAACTTTGTCGTAAAATAAATAAGGATTACTTCAATATTACCGTATGATGTAAGCAATCAAGGATATTGGAAACCTTGTAAGTTTTAAGAAAAATAAATCAACGAATAAATCTCTCTCTTCTCTAGTCCCTGCTTTCTCTTATCTATACTGAAGTACGAAGGGCCCCTTAGGGCCAATGTCTGCCTGGGCTGCGGGTTGTTCGCAAGAGTTAGTGGCCCTGGCACACAAGGATCTCCAGAAGGAACATAGTGGGTTTAGTCAATAAAAGTCTGACACTCCCTCCAGCTGCGGAATGATTTGATGATTTTCCACGAAAAAAGAAAAAAAACGAATGCCTAACCAATAAATTCTAACGACGAAACTGGCAACAATGCATTGTAACAGATTATTAAGAACAGAAAATGATTACTGGCCACAAACCTGACCACTGTTCTGTCCATCACGTACACACAAATAATACCTTTTGTTTTGTAGAAGAAATTCGAGCTTTCTTCGGTACTTATGTGCATTCGAATTCAGAATTTTAAGTAGTAACTGTGGCGCTGGCGACATTCGGGCCATTATGAGCGTTTAATTCTTTATTTAAATTTTTTAATACAAAAATATCTATACTTTGATTATACCAGTAAACATCCCCTTATTTTAAAATACTATATTTTTGGGTTTCATATATTGTTTAACAGATCACGTAGGGCTTTTCAAACTAAAACTATACACCGTCATTTTCTTGGCGTTAGAGCTGACTGCCTAAATAGGGCCAATAATAAAGTTAAATAACTTTATAGCACAATCTTTAGAATCTAACATCTCTTCTGTCAAATCAGTATCACAGTTGACAGGTGGTCCTTTCGTCAAAAATCTTGTACAACATTTGACATTTACTCACCATGCAGGTTAATATATTAGCTCAAATTGTCTGTCATCGCAGTATAGTAATTAAAATAAATAATGAGTATGCCTCAAAGCTATCGGTATGAAGCTTAGGCTTGTAGTCTATTACAAGCGATGATGGGCTGTAAATATCATATTTTTATAGCTTTATTTCAAACTTGTACCTATTTAATTTGCTTTTGTGAAAGTTTTGACGTTTAGTTAGGTCCTCATAGGTATGTTGTATGCTGTAGAAAAATAAAAATATCGTTATTTGAATCTAGTTCCTTACAAATGTATTTAGAATTCTAATCCATTTGTTTAGCGATAATTAACTTAAATCCAATTTGATGTTTATTGGCTCGTTACGGTTTAGGTATCTATAAAAAATCTGAAAATTAACATAATTATGCTAGACCTAGGTATATTATCAAGTTTAAGAGCCTTTTTCTTTGATTGCGCTAATCTCAAGAACTAGTAGACCGATTTGAAAAAATATTTCAGTGTTATCTAAATATCTCATTTATCGAAGAAGGCTAAAGGCTACTTTTTATCCGGGTGCGCGGAATAGTTCCCACGGCAAACGGTTGAAACTGGATGATAGTTTCTCATATTCTCTTTTAAAATATTTTTAGTTATTTTTTTAAGCTAAAAGAATATTATATTATACAAGGTGTAAGGGACAGTCCTCCGCAGACTAATAGGGTGCATTCAGCTACTTATTTTGAATCATATTCATGAATCATTTTCATGAATCAGTCATCTAAGTATGGTATACTGAACTCACCCCATAAGTCTGCGGAGGACTGTCCCTTACACCCTGTATTGTACTTATTTTGCCGTTAAGAAATGTATCCCATGTAAAGATGCCTTTAGCTTACAATATTTATTAAAAGTCCTGTAACTATAAAAGCTTTTACTAAATCAACAAAGAAAATAGTTTCACGATACTTTTCTTTAAGATTATACTTATAACCAAGTTCATTAACTTTGAAACAAAACTTTGTATGTACGAAGTTTATACTCGTAGCTTTTAAGGTTAGCAATCTTTTACATTAACTATTGAGTGCCCGTTTCACCACCTACGAATAAGTTCCAGTCAGTTTATTTGGTAGATAACTTCATACAAGTTCTGTTCAATTATATATAATAGTGGCTATTCAGACATTGTGAAACTGGCCCTAAAAGTTTGAGATGAGAAGAAAACTCCTTGGTATTTGTACTTTGGTATTCTACACTGGGAGACATGACATGACATCAATTTAATACCATCAATCAATGAGTATGATCATGTCGATCGATCATAAAGTTAAGCAACGATATGCACGGTAGGCACGTGGATGGGTGACCATCTTATCATGACGAGGCTCTCCCTGTGTATACAGCTACTGCCTATAGGTAGCCTTCATGTAGCTCATCATTCCACTTGGCCGTAGACTTTCCTTCGTATCAAATAGAATGCTTCCATAACAGCGATCTACGTTAAAGAAAAAAAAACGTGTTCAAACTGCCAGTTCGTGATCAATGTTGCAAGTTTGAAAAAAGAATATTCTCTGTGTTACGCACTACGCTGCAACCGGTGAACGGTCACGACCCGAGCTCGACCTATCAGGTTAATTACTTTATCTTGGCTACTATGGAACCTCTTTAATAGTTTACTTTTATTTGAATTATGTATGGGCGTGAAATGTAATAATATAATGGCGACCGATTCTCGTCCACGGCTGTTCTCTCTTAGGAGATCAGCCAGCAAAGTACTGTTTATAGTCTATTAGAATTTGCAAATTCCCCCACTCTCATAGCCCGATGGATCAGTAATCCTACACTACCTGATAGAAATCACGCGAAAGATTCCTGTGACTCCGGACTGTTTTGTGAAGCGATTACGGTCGGAGCCAGGAGCGAACCCGAGACTCCATGCACAGCAGTCGCGCTATGAGACTACTTGACCAACAAGGACGTGAACAATGTTGAAACATAAAAAAATCTTATTTCTGAAAGTAGTAAATTACTGCAGGCATAGAGATGACGAATATACGTAGGTACCTACTAAAACATCAATTCATATTTAACAATAAATACTTAGCTAATTAAAAACAACTGACTTAGAACTCGTTCATAAGCCAGATTGCCCAAGCGATGGCATTTTGCATTCAAACAAACCCTATTTTATACCCCATAGTTAAACAGATACTAATAACTAAAAATATAAAGCATCATTTCTCTAGATGCATGATTAATTTTATCCTCACAAGCGCAAGCTATTTCCATTCTATAACGAAAAACATTAATCAAAATACAACCTTTCTAAACACCAATTAACCACTCCAATATTCCACGATATAGAAAACGCCTACCCATAAAAGTATTGCCAGCATAAAAAAGTTATTACCGTGTTACGCCGAACCCGCCACGCGCGTGCCCGAGTCACGACCCGAACGAACTGATTTTATTACTTTACACGAAGCGCGGGTAACGCGTAATTGAAGGTTAACGAACAAGTTTTTGAATTACGAACACTTGCGGTGTTCTCGGTTTAAAATTTTGAATTCGAATTTTGTTTTTGGAACGTCTTTCTGTATACGTATGGACAGGTGCTTAAAGTTTTTGATATTATGATTGGTAGATTTAAGATGCCCACTATAGTTGAAGAATTAATGGCTTATGTGACACAGAAAACTATAGTGTGCATTATGCATATGAAAGAGTGAGGTAGATAGACGAGTCTAAACACGCATAAGGTAGTGGAAGTATCCAACATCGACCATAAAAAACTGCAATATTTGGAAATATGAGCATAATTATATTATTTGCCAGGTTATTATTTGTTAGGTTACGGATAGCCACTATCTACAAGATAAATTAAAAAAATGGAACAGAATTTGTATGAAGTTATCTGCCAAATAAACTGTCTGGAACTTATCAGTTAACTTAAAATAACCTGTGAAACTGGCCCTTAGTAGAACTAATTTTATTTTCACTGTTTTGAAACCGTCATACCGTCGAATTGATAACCTCCTTTTTTGAAGTCGGTTAAAAATATCATGTAAAAAATAAGCATAGTATTTTATCACAGTGATATTTCGATATTCTACTACGAATGGAATATATTTTTTTCGTGGGTAACATTTTTCTAATACGTGAATTTCTCTATTTATAAACACAGTCCATAGACACGGACTCTATCGATGAAATTTTGTCGATATCATTACGTAAGTGAAAAGAAAACATTTTGTCGGTGGCATTGCGTAAATAGCGACTTGCCAAAAAAACCGTATATTTAAAAGCGTCTTTCACACTGTCTCTTCGAAAAATATCTTAATTCCTATCCTAATTTACATTTCTGTAACAAACAAAATCATCTATATAATGTTTAAATAGCCATTACTTTCCAAAAAGAAACGAAATGAATACCTACCATATTAGATTTTTTCTCCTCGACAGTTTTTTTTTTGGCCTTGTGAAGTTTTGTGTTCCGTTTTGTAATAAGTTTGGATAAAACAAGGACAAGACATTATCTTTATCGATATCGACATTGCGTAATGGAGCAGACGGTGCTGAACTAGTTACCCACACATAAAAATGTCACGCACACTTGCGTATTTTTTTTAGCTTCGTCATTCGATTGTCATTCTATCGACTATTATACTCGTGTATATATGTTATGAAATGCTTAATGAAATTACATTTCATACTAGATAATATTATAAAGACTGAAATATGTGAGTATGTAGGTACGTCTGTACATTTCATATCAGAGAAGCTCGTGGCTAAGTAACAGCCGCACGGCTCGATCGATCATAAGGTTAAGCAACGCTTGGCACCGTCCATCTTGCCATGACGAGTTTCTTCGTATTTCGGAAGGCACGTTAAATTGGTAGGTCCCGGTTGTCATTTGTACATCTTTAGCAGTCGTTACGGGTAGTCAGAAGCCAGAAAGTCTAACAACCAGTCTTACCAAGGGGTATTGGGTTGGCTAGGTAACTGGGTTGAGGAGGTTAGACAGGCAGTCGATCCACGTAAAATACTGTTACTCTGCTGCATCCGGTTAAGACTGGAAGCCGACCCCAACATAGCTTGGGAAATCAGAATAACATAGGCTTCTATTTATCCGGATGCGGGAAAGAGTTCACAATTTTATTTAAATCACTTTAGTACTTTTGACGTGAATGCGTGACAAACAGCCAGGCATACAGACTTACTTTCACATTAATATATCATCATCATCTCCCGAGCCTTTTTCCCAACTATGTTGGGGTCGGCTTCCAGTCTAACCGGTTTCGACTGAGTACCAGTGTTTTACAAGGAGCGACTGCCTATCTGACCTCCTCAACCCAGTTACCTGGGCAACCCAATACCCCTTGGTTAGACTGGCGTCAGACTTACTGGCTTCTGACTACCCGTAACGACTGCCAAGGATGTTCAATGACAGCCGGGACCTACAGTTTAACGTGCCATCCGAAACACAGTCATTGGTGTCCAAGGTATACTTAGAAAGTACATACAAACTTAGAAAAGTTGCATTGGTACTTGCCCGACCTGGAATCGAACCCACGCCCTCACACTTGAGAGGTTGGCTCTTTGACCACTAGGCCACCACGACGTATGCATTTCACATTAATATATATGTAGGTACACAATAATATTATAAGAAGTAAGGATGAGAATTTTTCGCTATGGTTACCATAAAAGCGGAAAAAAAACTATACAAATTTATTTGCATAGTTTTGGACAATTATATATAAAAAAAAACAATAACGAAGCACTTTATATTAAGGCATGCGTGAATGAATGTTATCAATTCACTCGGCACGGCAAATAGCTTATTCGGCATATATTCTAATGATAATTTTTGTGAAATTCATGGTGAACATATAGTTTTTTGCTCTTTCATATTAATGATAATTAAATTGCATTATCTCTATCAAAATATTACTTACATTATCATAACACATATCTACGTCCTACATGACGAAGGATTCCACACAAAGCCTAGATATAAACTGTTTCTAATTATTTCATAACATTATGTAATGTTATCGCAGACGTATATAAGGGGGGTCTTTAGGATCAGACACCCCCCCCCCATTAATATCTACATCTGTATCTTACTTATTCATCAGAAAAAAAACATGCGCCCGCCGCGTTTTGAGTCAACGATAGTTGGTGTGGAGCGTGTCCGTCTGTACTTGCGTGTTATACTCGTAGTCGCAGGCATTGTTTTATTTGTAAATGATATACTCAACTGGTGTTTTCGGGGCTAGGGGTCTGTTTTTCGTGGGTCCCCTTGTTAAAGCTATAGCTACGTCCATGAATATTAAGTAAGTGTGGTGATTAGCGCTCATTCTTTTCCGTGTGAGAGGAGGCCAGCGCCCAGCTGTCACTTAGCCACGATATAATTCAAGTCAACCTATAATGGATTATTTTTTCCAAAAAATACAAAATTTTTGCTGTGTCCTGTTTATTTAAAGTGGCAATCTTATCATATCATAATTTAATAATGTAACTAATATGGGTGTTTTGAATCAGTCCAGTTCATACTTGCTCATCGTGACGTAAGCAAACTACCCGGATTCAAAACATCTGCGACTATTTCATGACTCCTAGACACGGATCATATAGGTAACTTCTGGCCTATTATAGCCCCTTAAGTTTGTGTCTTCTGTTGTGTGTGTTATGAGACTAGGACTGTTAAATTCCCGTAGACTGTAAAATTACAAGTAATATTTATTTTTAAAATAGGTTGAAATCAATACCTTTACACCTCAAGACCTTAAAAAAATGAAATAACGTCAGCATTTCCTGACTTACCTTGAGAAGAAACGCGAAGGGTGACAATGACAGGGGCCAAGGTCTGCCTTGACTGACCGTTTGTTCGCAAGAGTCACCGCGTCCAAGCACACCAGAAGGAACATAGTAGGGTTAGTCAGTAAGAGTCTAACACACCCTATAGCTGCACTGTCATTTGATGATTTCACACGAAAAAAAGGGGTAACAATGACAATGCTTTCTTGATATCTTAAGAGTTTAATAGGCAAAAAATAACTGGGTTATGGGAAAACATCTAATTACCAACCAATCTTATCACAAATAGATAAAAAATTCAGTTGTTATCGTGGAGATAAACGAGGCACTATATAGCCATATTAAAAAGGCACGTTTCTAGCAGATCTTAGTACACCTGATTAGACTACCACCATGGCGCAATACAAGTTTGAAGGTGATACTCAAAATATAGACGAGCGTCAGTTAGAATTCATCAACAGAGTGATCGAACAGCAAGGATTCAGAAACAGAAAAGTGACGTTTGAGGCTGTTGGTGCAGCTGGTGACAATTATGTGGCAAATGTTAAGAGAATCGTCGTACAGGGAGACGGTGGCAACTTGTCTATAGTTGCCAAAATAGCACCAACATCGGACGTGTCACGGAACAACTTTCAAACAGGAATCACGTTCGCTAACGAGATATTTATGTACGAAAAAGTCCTACCAAAGTTTTTGCAACTACAGAAGCAAGTGGGTGTACCACATGATGAACTAATTAAGTTCCCAAAATATTACGGAGCACTTAGTGAAGCGCCGTATGAAACACTACTGTTGGAAGATCTGAAGTTATCGGGTTATAGAATGCTGAACCGATTTATACCCCTCACTGATTACGTAGTTAGAAGTGTTCTGAAGAGCTTAGCGATATGGCATTCACTATCTTATGTCCTGAAGGCCAAGGAACCCGAAACCTACAAAAATTTCAAAGATAACGTCACCGATTTAATGGTGTATTATGCAAATACTAAACATAGTCCAATGAATGATTTCCTCGCCCAAATAGAAGCTGTTGCTCTTGGTATTCTGGATGACCATCCCCAGTACCAGAGTGTTATTAAGAACAAAGTAACTGGTTCAATGGAACAAGCCGCTAAAATGAAGAAAATTGAAGATGGGAGCAGATTTGCAGTTATTCAGCATGGCGATGCTTGGACCAACAATATTATGTTCAAGTTTGAGGTAAGTGTATTTCTTATAACTTATCGCATATTTAAACAAAGCAATGTTATTCATTGAAAGTCCCTTAGAAAGTGTTCTGATGCCATTTTTTCTTTCTTTCGATAATCCATTTGTATCAAACTATTGTTCGTGTGTAGACAAATATAATTCTCTGTCTCTGTATTTTTTTTTATTCTCTAGACCCATTTCTCGGCACCAGGGCCGTCACGTAAAAATTGAAAAATTTGCTAATCAAACTTTTTTTGGTATTTCAGGGCGACACGTTAAAATATCCAATGTTAATCGATTACCAAGTAGCAAAAAATACGAGTCCAGTCTGCGATCTGCTATATTTCATCTTCTGCTGTACTCACCATGAAGCTAGACTGGAATACTTCTACGAGTGGCTGGATTATTATCACTCGGAGTTAGACAACTCGTTATCAAACTTTGGAATGAAGGCTAACTACGTGTACCCTAGGGATCAATTAGACGCTGATATGAAGAGATGTGGTAAATTTGTCATAGGATACACTACAATGATTGTCATGATGACAGCATTGACACCAGAAGTAGCCAGTAAAGTTCAAGAGCAAATGAAGTCGTCTGGCCTTAGCAACTTACTCGCTATGGAAGATATAGACATCGCAACTCTAACTGAAGTTAAGAAGAAAATTATTGGTCTTGTAGAGAGCTGTAACAAATTTGGCTTGTTGTGATGATTACATTGCATATTTTTTGTAAATATAAGTTACATATAAATTCGACTGTTATTGATACCTATTCTTATTAATTATCAGTATTTTGGACACCTTGATTTGATAAGAATTTATTTGAAAAGGCAACATCATCGAACATACTTCCTACCAAATCCCATTACCTAAGCTTAATAATTTTAATTTTAAAATAGCTCATAAAAAAGAAATAAAAGTATTGTTATTTTGCCATCTTAACAAAATGATTTTTGTTACCATAGTGTACATCCTTTCCTCATTACGTAGGTAATTATAATACATATTTTACATACAAAATACAATATTTTTTGGCGTTTATTTTGATGCGAAACTACGGGCATCGACCACATCAACTACTTAGCCAAAATATGCGAAAGGGTCATCCCAGCATTAACAGCTCTAGCATACAAATGTCTTGTGGGGGGTGAGCCCCTACACTATGAAACTGATTTACAATGCGCTAGGCCGCAGTATCTTGGACTATGGATCGTTTCTACTTATTCCCTGTAATAAAGTCGCCTTGGGTGGATTAGATAGGATTCAGTCTCAATGCCTCGGATCATCTCAGGTTGTATGAAGTCGTCTCCTACCAAGGCCTTATAGGTAGAATGCGCCGAACCTCCCTTAGCTTTGAGAAGGCAATATTTGGCATCCCGTTTTCTCTCTAGAGTTATACCCAGAAGTGCTCATCTCCTCCTACCTAAATTACAAGACCTTCATATACTTTGCCATAATTCCAAATATTGGAAAAACAAAGAATGCCTCTTGATCTAAAAACATTCCGTGAGCTTCAAAATTGTGACGATCTTTTTGTTCGGCATCATAGACTTCCACTTTTTAAGTTTCCTTATGAAGTATTCTGCTTCAAACCAAATATTGTACATGATACCGGAATTAAAAAAAAAACAGAATACAGTTTCTATTGTTTTTTTTTGCTGGCGCCTGTTCGGTTAAGGATCTTCACTTTAACGCAATCTTATCATATCAAAATATAATACTAACATTAGATCATTTATTTTTAATCTATCCTAGATCATACTTGCTCATCGTGACGTAAGCAAATTTTCCGGATTCGAAACATCCGTGACTATTTGATGACTTCTAAACACAGATCATATAACTTCTGGCCTATTATAGCCGTTAAGTTAGTGTCTTGGACTGTGAGACTATAGCTAAGAGTTAAAATCCCGTAGATTGATAAATTAAAAGTTATATCTATTTTGCCACTTAAAAAAACGATATGAGGTCGGCATTTCCTAACTGGCTACCTTGAGAAGAAACGCCGAAACAAACCCAAGGGTGATAATGACAATTCTTTCTTGATATCTTAAGAGATTGATAGGCAATAATAGGCATATAGCTAATTACCTACCAATCTTATCACAAATAGATAAACAATCATCGCGGAGATAAAGAAGACCATATATAAACATACTTTAAAGGCACGTTTCTGGCAGATCTTAGTAAACCTGATTAGACTACCACCATGGCGCAATACAAGTTTGAAGGTGATACTCAAAACATAGACGAGCGTCAGTTAGAATTCATCAACAGAGTGATCGAACAGCAAGGATTCACAAACAGAAAAGTGACGTTTGAGGCTGTTGGTGCAGCTGGTGACAATTATGTGGCAAATGTTAAGAGAATCGTCGTACAGGGAGACGGTGGCAATTTGTCTATAATTGCCAAAATAGCACCAACATCGGACCAGGCAAGGGAGAGCTTACCAACTGGAATTTCGTTCGCTAACGAGATTTTTGTGTACGAGAAAATCCTACCAAAGCTTTTGCAACTACAGAAGCAAGCGGGTGTGCCAGATGATGAACTAATTAAGTTCCCAAAATATTACGGAGCACTTAGTGAAGCGCCGTATGAAACAGTACTATTGGAAGATATCAAGGTGTCAGGTTTCAAAATGCTGAACCGATTTATACCCCTCACTAACGATGTAGTGAGAAGTGTTCTGAAGAGCTTAGCGATATGGCATTCACTCTCGTATGTCCTAAAGGCCAAGGAACCTGAAACCTACAAATATTTCATAGATAACATCATCGATTTATGGGTACATTTTAATGATACGAAACAAAGTACAATGATTGATTTCCTCGCCCAAATAGAAGCTGTTGCTCTTGGTGTTCTGGCTGACCATCCCCAGTACCAGAGTGTTATTAAGGACAAAGTAACTGGTTCAATGGAACAAGCCGTTAAAATGAAGAAAATTGAAGATGGGAGCAGATTTGCAGTTATTCAGCATGGCGATGCTTGGACTAACAATATTATGTTCAAGTTTGACGTAAGTGTATTTCTTATAATTTATCATCAAGGCTGGAATTGCTAAGTTGGAGTATCGTACTTTTTGCTGAGCATATTTAAACGAAGCAGTCAATATTTTATACATTACGATACAATTCATTGAGAGTCGCTTAGAAAGTGTGCTGATGCCATTTTTTCTATCTTTCGATAATCCATTTGTATCAAACTATGGCTTGTGTGTTGAAAGATTTAAATGCTCAACTACCTTGTTGGTCTAAAGTCGCAAGGCGCGATTCACCCGTGCATCGGAGAGCACGTAAATATCCGTCTTGCGCCTGATCTCTCTCCGGTCGTGTCGGATTGCCGTCCCATCGGACTAGAGTGAGAGAATAGAGAGTGCATCTGTATCTGCGCAAATGCTTGTTTACTATTACATTCCTGCGCAGCGAGCTTATCTCCTTAAAAAAAGAGAACGGCCGCCGTAGCCGACAATCGGCCTGGACGCCAACATCAAATGCTCTGTTCCTGTATATTTTTTATTCTTTAAAAACCCTGCTCGACCATCTTTAATTATTTGAATTACACTGTCCGTCGCTAATCAAACTTCTTTTGGTATTTCAGGGCGACACGTTAAAATATCCAATGTTAATAGACTACCAAGTAGCAAAAAATTCTAGTCCAGTCTGCGATCTGCTATATTTCATCTTCTGCTGTACTCACCATGAAGCTAGACTGGAATACTTCTACGACTGGCTGGATTATTATTACTCGGAATTAGATAACTCGTTATCAGACTTTGGAATGAAGGCTAATTACGTGTACCCTAGGGATCAATTGGACGCTGATATGAAAAGATATGGTAAATTTGCCGTGGGAAACACAATAACGACAATGATGATGACAGCATTGACACCAGAAGTAGCCAGTAAAGTTCAAGAGCAAATGAAGTCGTCTGGCCTTAGCAACTTGCTCGCAATGGAAGATATAGACACCTCAACTCTAACTGAAGTTAAGAAGAAAATTATTGGTCTTGTAGAGAGTTTTCACAAATTTGGCCTGTTATCATAAGCAAACCTGTTCAGTACTTTTTGAGATTATCCCGGACATACATACAGACAAACAGACAAAAATTCTAAAAACTATATTTTGGGCTTCGATATCGATTTTAGATCACGCCCACATTATTATTTTTTTAAATATTCAATGTACAGTTTTGACTTTGATACGATTTTATTTTATGTATAGATTTTAGAATATAAATTCGACTGTTGAGACCTGTTCTTATTAATTATCTGTATTGTCCAAGCACACCTTGATTTGAAAGGAATTCATTTTAAAAGGCAACATCATCGAAAATATGTACTTCCTACCAAATAATACAATTTAGCTCATAAAAAAAAGAAATAGGCTTATGTTACCATAATGTACTTGTTACTCCATTTTTCATTAAAACGGCACTTTCCAATAATAGAATCCTCTAAACCAGGATAAAACATAACTGTAGCGACACTACATACATCGCCATCTAGTCCTCCCTTTACTGAGGGTTATGAAGACCTTTGCTCTCTGGACTTCTCAGCCCCAAATAACCATATAAACCAGTTCCAACAAAAAGCTCTTCCGTTGTTAACAAAGGACACTGACACGCCACATAATTGTTTCGGAGCTCATAACTCAACGTCAGAATAAACTAAAACAAATCCAACCGCGGCTTCCTTCATTAGCAACTTGTTACTCCGGACCTCCTTACGAAAATTACCTACTGGCCGAACAGAAAAGTTAACAGTTCAAATGTGGAATGTTTACTGGAATAATATTAAATTAGAAAAAAGTATCGTTTAAAAAGTTACGTATGTTGGTAGAATTTTAGTCAATGACACGATTAGATAAAGGTTTACCTACTGCTAATTAATCCGGTTTAGTTGTTAAACTTGACGTGAATACTTAGTTATTAAATGGTTTATTCAATAATCATTTTGTACTGTCTTAGAATAGGCTGAATAGGCATAAGTTCCGATACTAGCAAGTTCAAATGACATGCTTTATCTGTCAAAAATGTTTGCTCTCGATTATATAATAATAATCTATATATAATCTTTATAATCTCGATTATATATAATAATATTTATGTTTAAATAAGGATTACGCACCTACCTGTGTCATATGTAAATACCTAAGTATGTAGGTAGTTAAAAAGACTGTGTGTTACATAACATTTAGCAGAATCCAACTTCTTCTTAACCCAACAAGCTGTCAGTCAGTTCTATTTTCAAATCAATCTCGTGCAGGACAGTGCGAGTGCAGCGCATCGATCATAGAGCCACGCCCCGCAGCCGGCGCGACAACCGGCCGGAATATAACCTTTTTGAATAAACCTCTTTTGAACGTGGAATTTGTTAATCGGTTTTGAGATGATCTGTGCTTTTGACTTGCCTTTGTAACGAATTTATATCGGATCAGTTTTATCAATGAACTTGTTAGGAAATTATATAATTCTGATAATTGATAAATACTGAAGACCTATCTTCCTTCTTTTGATAGGTACCTCCACATATTATAGGTACCTACTCCCTACATACATGGATAATATCTACTTTATTTTTCGTGATACGAAAAGGTTGGTATCTAGTTTTCTCAATTCAGCAAAACGAAAATAGTCTTGCAGTTCTTTAATTGCTTGAGTTTCTTTCACAGTCTGAAAACTATTTAAAAATCCCAGAATAATATGTTTTCTTTTTTCGAAATAAATCTTATTTCATCTACTAACACGAGTTCAACAACAAAAACAAAACGCTGGCAATTTAAAAACAGCAGAATTTAAAAAGAGAACGACTGGAATGTTGAAATGAAACCCGCTACCATTCCCGAATACGCTCCAGAAAGTTTTAATCAACTTTGATCGTTATACGTATGAAAATAGAATTGTTTTTTCTAGATCTTATTTTTGCGATATACAACGTTTCGACTTAATTTCTTTAGTAATTTTGACTTCCGTTCTTATACATCGAAAGAATGTAATTTAATCTGTAAGAGAAAGCAATTAAGTCCAAATTCATTTGTTAAGGGATAAATTGTTAATATTAATTTTCTTTTTTTTTTCTTTACCGACTACCTGTATTGAAAGTATCGAAAGTAAAAATGTTAAATAATAATTTAATAGCAGGTTATAATATAACTGCTACCAGTAATCATATTTCGTAGGGAATGCATCGTCAATAAATATGATGTAATGTGTGTGTGAATAAGAAATTAAACCACCAGCTTCGTCGGTAGTAAAATGAAAACTGCCTTTATTTTACAACAAAACAAAAGTACATACTATCAAAATTCAAATATATAAAATAATAAATCATCAAAAGGTATAAAAAGGTGCACCGCGCACAACGCCGTTAAAATCTGTTGTTTAAATTGACAATGGTTTGTTTACTATCGTTAATGGTGAAAAATATTTCAGTCTGGCTTGCACACGTCCTAAACTATGTTAGTTCGACAATAATGTTTTATGTCAATAAAGTTTATCTAGACTTTTCTATTCCCAAATCTTGTGCGTATAATCCGAAATTAGATAATAAAGAAAAATTTATTCAATAAAGATATTAGTGAATGCTACAAACTGCTAGTAGGGAAGCTACCTATAGGTATAAAATCTAACCGACTCCTAACTTGTATTTACAGCTTACACTCATGCAGTGGGTTTATATCTAACTAATTTGTTAATTGGTTCTAGATGGGATAATTCAAAACTGTAAACGAAGCAGGTAACAATGCCGGCCAGTTGTTAGCGGCCATGTTGAGGCTTCGTTACCAAACGCGGCCTTTTGTTAGTAATTGTTCCAGCCAACAAGACATTCGGAGCACAAAACTCCGTTACACAGGAGAAACCAACAATAGTTAGCAACCTGCACGGGCCAAATTATTATACTTAATAATGCATTACATAGCACAATATATATCTATTCTATCATACGCTGAGCTACATTCCGCAAATACGCTAATTAATCTTTCCAAAACACGCAAAAAATGCCAGCATAATGATAACTCAGTGTGTTCTACAATGAGGCATAAAATTCTTGATGTCTGGTACTCACAAAAAATATTAAGTTGAAAAAAGCGACCTCTGTTATCGAATAGTCGACCTAAAGACTTTAATATAGAGTGGTTATTTGTGAGTGGCAACATCGTGTTTTGTTTTTTTGGCGGTTAAAAAATGGTGGTGCTGGCCGCTGCGCCTCGGGCATGGCACGGGCCGCGCGCGCTCTGCCTAGAAATCTTCACTTCAAATCTGTGCTTAATGATTGCGTACAACTTAAAATTACCTGTCAATATTAACTGTGGGCTATTATTTTTATGATGTCGACTATTTAATTTTAGGTGTAAAATATGAAATGAATTTTGGTTTGGTCGTTCAAGCCGGATGTGTTTTAAAATTAATTTTACATTATGAACCATGAAAATATAAAACCGTTCCGCTTGAGCTGCTTCACTTGATACATAAAACATCGCCTACGAGATTATAAATCTATTGCCATATTAATTTTAAAAAGAACAAAAGATAAAATCTTAAAAAAATAACTTCGGAATTCAAAAACCGGACCAGTTGTGCAACTTTTTCTAACCCGCTAGAAACACGTAACATGTTTTGTACCCCTACGCGTAAATCACTATAAAATTATACCACCAATCATATACCAATCTAAATTATGATGGCTCCAGTAACGTTGATGGACGCGCGATGATGATTGGAGTCAATTAACCCGTCATAAGTCAGTTATCTATAAATCAATAGAGCCTTTTAAAACGTTTACCTTATTCGGGATGCATTGTGTAGAACTATGTCTAAATTATTGCAGTTTATTTACCCGATTGCGAAAAGTTATTATATTGTCGTAACACAGGTGTGTTTACGAATTTTATTGATGCCTGCAATGTACTGAAAACTATCTATACTATATCATTTTCAGTTGATTCAGATAATCTAAACAAGAAAAGATTGACTAAAATGCTGAAATTTGAATTTAAAAAAAATTAAGTGATTTTATTGCAAATTGCTGCATATTTTGTATAGTTTTACCTCACATTATCACTGATTGATGTTCTTATTTGTATCACTAAGTAAGTGTTTTGTTTTGTTCTAGGTAAGCTGTGAGAAGAAGTTTATTTGTTAACAAACTGACCAATTTTGTGATATTTAGCGAAAATGACTTTTCGGTGTGTTCCTACTTTTCAATCTGTATCCAACGATAGCAACGCCACCTGGGTAAGTAACTTAAAACTTTCACTTAGCTATTCCATACTAGATGGCGCTACATGGCTGCTTCTTTTAATTCACTTTCATAGTGTATCTTAATTTTGTGATAGCAACTTTAATGTTTTTTTTTTTTAAATGACGTACAAGGAAATACGGATAATAATTTTGAATAAATAGTCCAAATCCGGTCTTAATACTTTTATGTAAAAGTAGCGCCATCTAGTATAAAATCGTCGAACTATTACAGAACATGATCAACAAACTGTTGAGTTAGTTATTCTACTCACCGCTAGATGTCCAATGTTTAAAATTATTTTAATTCGTAAACTTCTTAATATGATTATCATTAATTGATAAGTATTAAATAGTCATTTATTAAAATGTATCACCATTTTAGTTTGTGGATTAGTTATACGTACAAATATTTTCATATAGGAACATTTTTTTAACCCATCAAGTTTCTGCTTAATCATTCCGCAGTAATCATAAAAAGCAATTAACAAGTTTTAAATCAAGGCTTCATTGTCGATGTTCAAGCGCGCTCGAGCCATTGACACATGAAGTGTTGTCTCGTTGACATGTCGATGAACTAGTGCTGTGACCTCAGCCATCGCCCACTCACTGCTTAACCTACAAATAACCAGTATATCTTGATGGTTGTAGATGGCGCCACTTGTGTTGACGAACCGTCAAATTTAATTAAGTCTAGTTTAGTTCTTAATATTTGCACGTTTCAAGTTATGCTGGATTTTGTTCTAACATGACATTGTTTGTTGAGAGTGACCCTGTTATCTCCCTGGGAATAAAAATAAAATAAGGATGGTCGGCACGTGGGCAGGAGAAGGTGTTCTAACACTTAAATGTTCTGTTATTTAGTTGCGTGCGGGTGATTTATTTCTTATAAATATTAATTTGTAACTTTTTTAATAGTTATGATGTCTTGTCTGGTTTAATTTATATTCGAGTGTGGGTTGTAATTACAGGTATATTTGAGTTAACATCCATCATTTATCTATTCATTTAGGTCCATTCAAACTAGTATGACACTTTCCTCAAAAAGTCATTTCAGACACAAGCCTACATTGCTCATCCATACTGTAGTATGTATAATGTATTTTTATGTCTGGACTCTAAAATAGACTGTGACCCTTGAGTTTGTTTCGGTGTTTCTTCTTAGGGTAGTCAATTAGGAAATGCGGGCCTCATCTCGTTTTTTAAAAATGGTCTTGACTAATTTGCAAAATAAATATAATTTAACATTTTATTTATTAATAGGCTACTTGCATTACTTCAACCAAGTGATGACTTACGGCTCCGAAACGTGGTCTTTCACTATCGGCCTCATCTCAAAGCTCAAAGTCGCTCAACGAGCTATGAAGAGGGCTATGCTCGGTGTTTCGCTACGTGATCGAATCCGAAATGAGGAGATCCGTAGACGAACTAAAGTCACCGATATAGCCCACCGGATTAGCAAGCTAAAGCGGCAATGAGCAGGCCATATTCCTCGCAGAGCAGATGGCCGATGTGGTCGAAATCTGCTAGAGTGGAGACCACGGACCAGCAAGCGCAGCGTAGAACGTCCACCAACAAGATGGCCAGAAAGGTCGCCGGAAGACGCTGGACGCAGGTCGCTTCCAGCCAGTATGTGTGGAGATCTAAAGGGGAGGCCTATGTTCAGCAGTGGACGTCCTATGGCTGAGATGATGATGATAGTTGCACTTTTAACAAAGATTTATATGAAACTCACTTAATCGCAAAAAAGTATTTATACATATATTGAACTGTTACATGCACGCATACATAGGTAATCTTCGCTATCTGTGCGAATCTGCAGAACACTAAATATATCAGTGAAAGATAATTAGTTCTAGCCGTAGATAATTACAAGTTTATATTCATCAATAGCTTGTCATTGCGCATGTACAGTTCATAACGATTGTCTATGAACGGGCTCATCATTTTTGATTGGTTCTCTGGTTGTGTCTTGTCTATACATGCGAACTAAATACCTTAACCATAGATTTATTATAAACTAGCTTCCGCCAGCGGTTTCACCCGCTTTCTGAGGGAAGTACTTTCCATACCGGGATAAAAAGTAGCCTATATGTTATTCTGATGTTTAAGCTATATTGTGGTAAAGTTTCATTCAAATCCATTCAGTAGTTTTTACGTGAAAGAGTAACAAACATCTAACATCCATACTTACAAACTTTCGCCTTTATAATAGTACTAGCTTCCGCCAGCGGTTTCACCCGCTTTCTGAGGGAAGTACTTTCCATACCCGGATAAAAAGTAGCCTATATGTTATTCTGATGTATAAGCTATATTGTGGTAAAGTTTCATTCAAATCCATTCAGTAGTTTTTACGTGAAAGAGTAACAAACATCCATACATCCATACATCCATACATCCATACTTACAAACTTTCGCCTTTATAATAGTAGTAGGATTAGGATTAGGATAACTGACTTTAACTTAAAAATTGTACCAAAAAAACTTAAACAGGTACCAATTTAAAACGCTAAAAATCTATTTATAATTAGCAAATGTACCTAGCAATTTAGCCTAGTGGTTAAAGCACCAGCCTTTCGAGTATGAGGGTTCGATTCCAGGTCAGGCAAGTACCAATGTAACTTTTCTAAGTTATACGTACTTTCTATGTTTATCTTGGACACCAATGACTGATTAAAGGTGAAGGAATAGATACATATCGTGGAAACCTGGACTATAGTCTTAATTCACTAACCGGCATTGAGCAAGCATGGTGATTAACGCTCAATCCTTCTCCGTGTGAGAGGAGGCCTGTTCCCAGCAGTGACGCTAAGAAGGCTGATGATGATGATGATGAATTAGCAATGTCCATCATTCCATCATTGATAGCTAATTATAAAATTAATTCAATTGATCAAATTAGTAAATTTCCGTGTTGAGACGAAAAATTACATACGGTACTTAAGTATTTATAAAATTTGCATTTTTAAACAATTTTTTTATGTTCTAAAATCAAATTTTCAACTGCGTTAGCTGACGTTCAGAAAGCTTACCTGCTGTGCCTAATATTTTAAATAAATTCTTCATGTTACAAAATGTATGTAGGAACCTATAGCTTGTACTTGTACATTGATTTTGTCTGACGATCGTATCGAAACTCATCTTAGCGATCATTAAAACAATGATTGTAACCTCCCGCCGTGACAAACATTTGATACTGCTATTGTACAAACGCCAGCACATCAAGCTACTATAGTAAAATATCCTTAATAGGTTTTCAACTTTATCGCTGAAGCTTTTTGGTTCAAAGTTGATTGGGAAAATTTGATCGTGTCGGGTAGCTTGATGTGCTAGCGTGTTTAATATAGGAACAAGAGGTTATCAAAGTACTTACACTTTTGGAAGTAGGTACAGTTACCGTTTAACAAATTAACTGTTACATTTTAATATCTACTAAATATGGAATTTAATTTTATATTTCTGCGTGAACTTTGCCTTTGGTACCTACTTAAATCTCTAGTCTTCTAAATTTTGACAAAAAAGTCTGATCCCCGAAGTTCAGAGCCGGCGTTTATAGTGTGGAAAATCGACGTTCGATGCGCACTGATACTTAAGTTATATTATAAAAAGTTCAGTAGGTAATTACGTCTAATTAACAAGCAGTTTAATTCTTGTTTCAAAAAATCTCATAAGCTAAAAACTCCTATTAAATAATAAAGCTTCTCGAATTGAAACTTTCTAAGCTCCGAACAACTTGTCATCGAGGTGCGTACGCGTACCAAAAAATCATTTCACTCACACACGCAAACTGTCATGCGCACACGCACCTCTCACGCACACAGAGACGCGATCACCTCACAATCAAACCTGATATGAGAGGAACAATGATACACATTCGCGGCTTAGAGCGAGAAGGAGGTTTTAATGTAGTATACGGAAGAAATTCAGATAAATAGGGATGCGGACAACTATTCAAATTCAATACTTTTATAGAACTGTCAAAAACGTGCACGTTACTCTCTATGAAATTTGTATGAAAACACCACATATGACGTCACAGATTTTATTATTTCGATTAAATTATCAATAAAAAAATAAAAATAGTTTTCGATTCAAAACGATAAATTAAACTGACATTATTTTAAGATGCTTTACAAAATGAATATGATAAAGTATTTTATTTATGACCTAGTCCGCATCCCAATTGTAGGGGTTGAGTGGGTATAACAAAGATGAGATGAAAGATATACTGGGTGTAAGGGACAGCCCTCCGCTGATAGGGTGAGTTCAGTATACTATACTAAGAAGACTGGTTCATGAAATTGTTTCAGGAATGTAATGAAAATCCAATAAAACTGATTTGTTTTGAAACCTCACAAAAATTTAACAGCTGATTTCACGCGTCGATCGTTACGATTATTTCAAAATCTATTGCTGTTTTTTATTTTTTATTTTATCGATTAAAAAAATGAAATTCTACGAACATATGTAGAAGGTGATTTTACATTGAAGAGAAGAAAAAAATTTCTAAACGATAAAAAAATCTTGAAAAAATCCTGAAAAATACCAGGACTATTCAGCTCCTTATTATAAATCTTATGTACTTAACATAAGATTCAAAATAAGGAGCTGAATAGTCCAATATTAGTCTGTGGAGGGCTGTCCCTTACACCCTGTATTGTCTCCGGATATATTGTCTAACACTTTTTTTAAAGATGTGTTTTGAGGTCTTTATAACCTTTCTTTATTTCAAAGTTAGCACTTAAAACGAATTTATTGAAATAAATTAGCGACATGTAAATTCCAGCGCGTTGTAATAGACTCATTTATTAGTCCTGTCATTTAAAATAATTACATAATCTACACTAGTAAGGAAGGATTGCATCGTATGCCCATACGTAGTAGTTATGTAAAATTATTTAAATGTATCAACTATACATACATAATCTAGTATATCATTGACGAATTCAATTATGCACTCAATTTATCCACGTAGGTTCGTCGCCGATTTATCAACTTATTTTATAAGGTGTTATAAAAATGTCTGCAAAGGCTTTAATGGGAGGTAGTATTATGGTTATAGATTACGATAGTGAAGATAAATTATTGATTATTTGTCGTATTTTTTTTCATACAAAAAAATAGAGAAATTAGCCAATTATCAAATTTATAGGTCCGGGGTACGAAAGTTCTTCACTATTGTAATCTTTAAGCACAATACTACCTCCCATTAAAGCCGTGGCAGCTATTTTTATATCACCTTATTTGTGTATGTACAACATGTATCTTGATCTGCATACTTGCGGTGGTCTATAGCCCTCCCCGAGTTATCGCGGCACGTCAGCCGGCCGACACTCCATGTGATAGCCGCGGGCCGCAGCCGACTGCTCACGTGGGCCCGAACACGCGCCAACATACGAATTTAAACTTCGAATTTAGAATACGAAAACTTTTTTTAAAATATTTGAATTTGACAGTGATTGTGGTTTTATTTTTAATTTTGATTTTAATTGTTGTTTTAAATATTGGACTTTTCACTTTGAGTGTAAACTTTTTATGCAAAACTTTTTTAAGCTGTGCGGCAGTGTTAATTTAGTGAAAAGATTTTTGACTTCAATTGATATAGTTATTAACTTCACGAGAATTGAATACCTATACCAATCAGGAGGTAATCACATATTGGCCGGCCAATTTCCTATACCATCAATAATAACGGGGCAAGTAAACAATAACATTATTTGATGTAAGAAAGAGACAAACATACACAGAAGAGCAAGAGAAAAGTAAATCAACGATCTAAGAAAATAGAATTCTCATACGAATTGTAATGGCGGTACAATAATCGTGTAAAAGTTCACGATAGTTGCCCAACGTGAGGCGGTAACAATACAATAAAGCCAGCGTATGCAGGTCCTAAACAAATCGATTTATGTATACTTGGTGTACTGAAATTAGAGGTCGTTGTAAACTGGCCGGTTATAGCGGTCATCTCGGCTGGTAGATAATGATCTGTCGATGATTTACGCCGCGTTAAACCGACAATGGCACGAGATAACCCCCAGCCGCTGTGCACAATGTGACCAATTAGAAACGCGGAACATTCGCCACGATGACTAAAATGAATGGTATCAACCTGCCCGTCATGACCGACCAAGATCTCACCGTCGAAGACATCTTCAACGAGAACTTTAATCTCAAGAGAAAGAAACTACAAGTAGACTACGAGGAAACTAAAAAAGCTCACATACCCAGTGACAACAACAATGTCATCGATAAAAACGAACCGCCCCAAAATTTGAAACGAAAGACAAAAACATTCGCTGACAACTACGATATCGATAAAATCGTGCAATCGAACATGATAATCGATAAGGAATCGAGTAAAATAAGACTGGAGATGAGACAGATAGGTGATGATCTGGAGTATAAAACAAATGGTCATATTGGTGATGATATGGCCGAAGTTGGGTCCGTGGCTGCGGAGAGCAATGAGTATTCTATGAAGAATGGTACTGATATCAGAATGGATGGTGGTGATGATAAGATAATGAACAACAATGAAGGTGGTGATTACATCAATGGGAATGATGAACATGGGAGCGACGTGAGTAATAAAACCTACTCAATCATTCATAGACAAGTTTGCAAAATAAGGTCTCTTTCTAGCCATTGAAAGAGGTTTTATGCCTTTTCAAATTAATGGCCAGTTTCACGATGTCCGAATAGCCATTATCTACCGAATAAATTCAAAAATGGAACAGGAATTTGTACGAAATTATCTACCAAATAAACTAAATGGAACTTATTCGTACGTGGTGAAACAGGCCCTAAGTATTTTTAATATTATGCAATGTATTGCGATATTTTATATAAACATCTTGTTTCTTAATTAACATTTAAAGACTAATTATGTCAAGTGTCTATCAATTAAAGGTTAGCGGATGTTATTGTCACAGCACGGTGGTATTTTTTAAGCAACTGGTGACTTAAGCAATTAATGTTAATTTATTACAGATTAAATTAATAAGTGTTGTCTCGTAAGTTTGCGGGCTCGGCAGATTTTTCTTTATGTTTTTAAAACAAGGAATAATCTGACACAGATTTTTCGTTGGTTCCACCTTATCCGTTCCACCTTATCTACGTTCAAACGCCAGTACATCAAGCTACTACAGTCTGTCAAATTTCCTTAATAGATTTTTAACTTTATCGCTTAAGCATATTGCTCAAAATTGATTGGGAAAAATTGACTGTTTTTTTTTTGTATTAACTGATGCCACCACGTCAAGTTTCCTAATGAACTTTGAAAAATATTACAATGCTTTGTGATAAAGTTAAAAATCTATTAAGAAAATATAGTAGCTTGATGTGCTGGCGTCTGTACGTAACCGGATATAAAACGGCCTTTATCTTAAACGAAGTAGAAATCATTCACAACCATCTAGTTTACATCAAAGCGTATAAAATTCGTCATGATTCGATACTAATCTCGATAACGCGCCGAAATTCCTACAATACTCGACTAATTCCGACAATAGTCGACTAATTCCGACAATAGTCGCCTCGATGCCGTTAGCTGATCACAATGGACTTATCGAGTGGAAATAATCGCAATCGCTTTGGAATCGATGCCGTAAAACTTATGGATAATCAGGTCCTTCCTTATTGTAGTTTAAATTTGGTAAATATGAGCTCGAATTCTAAATTTAAAAACATTTTAGATGAATTCAATTGGAATGTGGACTAGGACAAAAATAAAATACTTTATTATATTCATTTTGTAAAGCATCTTAAAATAATGTCAGTTTAATTTGTCCTTTTAAACTGAAAATTGTTTTATTTTTTTTGTTGATAATATAATCTAAATAAGTATACGGCTAGGTGTGAAAAATCTGTGACGTCATAGGTTGCGTTTTCATACAAATTGCATTGAGAGTAACCTTTTTTGACAGTTCTATGAAAGTATTGTATTTGACTAGTTGTCTACTACTAAACTGTAGGTCGTCGGCTATCATTGAACATCCTTGGCAGTCGTTACGGGTAGTCAGAAGGCAGTAAGTCTGACGCCAGTCTAACCAAGGGGTTGCCCGGGTAACTGGGTTGAGGAGGTCAGATAGGCAGTCGCTCCTTGTAAAACCCTGGTACTCAGCCGAATCCGGTTAGACTGGAAATCCCAACATAGTTGGGAATAGGCTCGGGAGATGATGAATGTTTATTTAAGATTATGTTTCGTATAGTACAACTTTTCCGGTTGTTTAACAAAATAACACCATACATATAAGTCTCTTTTAATATTTCCACGTTCTACAAAATATCTACAAAGATACCGAATACACATGACATAAATTAAAGAAAGATAGGAAAAGTCCATAAAAAACATTATAAAAGTCTTTTCAGACAAAAACTGTGAACAGTTAATCAATTTCGCGCCATAAAGCCATTTATGTCACACTATTTAAGGCCATGACCATAAAGAAGCATAGACAATCGCGTGGTTTTTTTTTTCATTCTTGCCGGCCTGTGCTAAAGAACATAAAATGGTTAACAGTACTCCTATGCACTTGTGGAGATACAACTTGACACGTGCGCCAGGCGTGACCTTAGCGCGCGTCGGTTTTTTTGTAAATAATGTAACAGAATGTTGGCTGTACATTTTTTTTTATTTGTAATCATCGCAAATACATTTTTTTTTAAATCATCGTAGAAATACAATGCACATTTAGAGTCGGTATGATTCTTGTACCTAGCACGTCATGCCAGCCCACGAGCTGAGCCAGTAGCTTTCAAAAATATCCGTCGATTGCTGTCCTCCCCCCAGCGACACTATGACCCGAGGTGCTAACCCCACAGGGATTGCCTTAGCGCTATCGTTTAGTTTTACATTTTAAAGCTCTGGCTGGAGGCCTAAAAAACTTTTTGGTTTCCATACTACGAGAAGACATTCAAAAAAAAGAAGAGCCGGTATGTCTCTGTCTTTCAGACTCTTCTATGTCGTCAGCCCTTCTGTTAACTTTTTGAAACAAATACTTTCAAATGGTCCCCCATACAAATGCTTAGCGAGTCAAAAGTCAAACACAAGCTGACCACGCACGTAAAAGATAACTAGGCCACAGACTTTAAGGTTATAGGGCATGAACAAATTGAGCTTAAGAGGTATAGAGCCTCCAATTATTATGAGATAGCTTCATAAACTATAGACTTCTATTATAGACGATTTATGCGCAATTATTTTGGTATGCAATTAGGATTTTATGAGGGCTAGTCCTTTGTATCGTGTACCATTTAAATGGCGTTGTGAACACTATGGTAGGTAATGTTCTAAGTTTGAATATGGACTGGCTGGAGAAAGGCTGAATAAACCCAGTTTAGAAGATCATGTTGCTATACAGAGGATAAAGGCAAAGATTTGTACGAAATAAAAGTGCGCTCAACCAATACATATATATTTTTGATTGGTTGAGATTTTGTCAAAAACAGAGCAGGCAGATAAACACTTATATATGTATATTGATAAACACTATAAAATCCTACCAATTTTATAGAAGTAAACATTTAAGTTTGTATGTCTCCCACCGGAGAGAGATCAGGCGCAGGACCGACTGTTACGTGCTCTCCGATGCACGTATGAATCAATCACCAACTTCCAGACTCCAGGCTGCTTTATGAAAATTTCTCAAAACCCACAAAGCGATTTCGGCCCGACCCGGGAACCCGAGACCCCGTGCACAACAGTCGCGCTTTGAGACCACTAGACTAACGAGGCAGTCAAAATAGAAATAGTTATAGAAATCGGTCGTTAACGAATCAAAATTCTTATACACAGGTGTACTAAAAATGTCCTAACACGCCCAAAAACCTCTTAACGTCAGATCAACACATGATCAAGTTGATATATTGTTTATGGTAGCGTTTCGAGTTCTTTAACCTTTAACATAAGTAAATGTGTCAGTCTGGCTGGTTGTCCGTACAGTTTTTGCTATAAGAAACCAGAATACAATGTGCCGTCGGCTCGTTGAGATTGATATGTCGTATTAAAATATTTCTTAGTAACTGAAGTACTCTTTTTTACTGAAGTGCACTTTCTAAGCCAATTTTGACTTCTAAGGAAAGATTGGCAATTTCAAACACAGTACCTGTAAATTTGGCTTCTCTGAATCGGGTCATTTAAGGCCTTGCGCAGGCGCAGTAATGTTTTTTTTTTCATATATTTGGACTATCGTTAATTCACTTGTAGTGTAGCTAACTTAAGACAAGGAATCTTTACTTTGCTCGGAGAACTGTAATTTTAAATACGAGCTGAAATCGTTGATCCTGGTTTTACATAGTGTGTAATTTTGCCAGGGGGGCTAGGACAATATTTAAGCCGCAAAGTGAATGATATGACTGATGACATCCAACATTATTTTATGTTATAATAATAGCATCCTGACCATCTATCTAAGGAGATCAGTTAGCTACGTAGTCATATTATTTATAGTGCACAAGCATTTACGTAGACACAGGTGCACTCTCTATTACCTCACTCTAGCCCAAGAGAGACCAGACGCAGGACCGACATTTACGTGCTCTCCGATGCACGGGTGTATCAATCACTTACTTCCAGACTCGGGGCTGCTTTATGAAAGTCTCTTAAAACCCACAAAGCGATTTTGGCTCAAGAAGGCAGGCTACTTTGAGGTATATCATTAGCGCGAATGATAAGATTTTATAAAAAAAATATCTATTTGCCGAACCTACCAGTCGTTGCGTTGACTTTAAAATGTAATCATTAATTAATTCAGAATCACTGAGCTCGGCAGCTTATTCAGATAACAAGAGCGAACAAAAACCACCAAATAACACCGTATTGTATTGTAATGTATTTATTCGTATCGCATACATTAGGATAATGACATCATTTCAGTCTAGACTGTTTGATAGACTGTACGTCTAGATCTCTTTTTGTCAAGTATGGTTAGAATGACAATGTTTAGACAAGCTACTACAATTTATCAAATTTCGACTTTATAGCTGAAGCATATGGTTCAAAGTTGATTGAGAAAATTTGTCAGTTTCAGGTAGCTTGATGTGCTGTCTGTATTTGTTCTGTTATTTCGTCTACTTGTGGGTGAATGTTGGTGATAGATTACTCTGTCTAAAAAGTTTTGTGTGGCGCGACTACTGAGTACGGTCTAGGGTTTGATTCCCGGGTCGGGCCGAAATTGCTTTAATTGTGGGTTTTAAGAAAGTTATACAAAAGCAGACCTGAGTCTGGAAATTGGTGATTGATACACCGCCTGATCTCTCTCTCTAGTCTTATCTAATTGCCCAACCATCGGTCTAGGAGAGTGCACCTGTGTATGTGTCTTCTTAAATGCTTTTTAGAGAGCTTCTCTCCTTTCTTCACTTCTCTCAGCGTCATAAAACGCTCATATTTCCCAAACGATTTCTCTCCTAAACTGAGCTTTTAGAAAAATAAGTCACCCCCTACGTGATATCGTGATAATATGTGACCTATATGTTGACCCGACCTCTTAGTTATATTCAGTCCAAATTTGAAGCAAATCCTACTTTTTGAGAGTAGCCCGGACATACAAAAAGACAAAAATTCTAAAAACTATATTTTTGGCTTCGATATCGATTGTAGATCACGCCCCAATTGTTCTTTTAAAAAAATATTCAATGTACAGTTTTGACTTATCTACGATTTTATTATAAGTATACGTAGATCTTAGGTATAGATGCTCGTTGACATCTCAGTGAACAGTGTTGCTAACGTAATAAATGGCCAGTTAGAACCAAGACGGTTGTACCAAAGAGTATCATTGTATGACACGACACCCACGCAAGCACCTCTGACTCGTAGTTTCACACGACACTACTTGATTGTGAAATATACTTTGATTATGTTCTGTCCTCGGCTGAATATCTATGCCTAGGATAAAACTTATCTTTAGACGTTCCCTGGGACATGTTTAAGCTTCCCCTGAAATGACGTCAACTTGATTCAACGGTTATAGATTCCGAATAATAGGTTAATAGAACTATAATATTAACTATATATTAAGGTGTAAGGAACAGCTCTCCACAAACTGATAGGGTGCATTCAGCTCCTTATTTTGAATCATATTTCACTGGAATTTTCTCAGGATTTTTTTTCCGATTATTCCGTATTTTTTCTTTCTTTCAGTGCAAAATTACATTCTTTGCACGCAGAACTTATTTTTTTTAATAATCATCTCAGCCATAAGACGTCCACTGCTGAACATAGGCCTCCCCTTTAGATCTCCACATACACCGGTTGGAAGCGACCTGCATCCAGCGTCTTCCGGCGACCTTTATAAGGTCGTCCGTCCATCTCGTTGGTGGACGTCCTACGCTGCGCTTGCTGGTCCGTGGTCTCCACTCTAGCACTTTTCGACCTTATCGGCTATCTGCTCTGCGAGCAATATGGCCTGCCCATTGCCACTTCAGCTTGCTAATCCGGTGGGCTATATCGGTGACTTTAGTTAGTCTACGGATCTCCTCATTTCGGATTCGATCACGTAGAGAAACACCGAGCATAGCCCTCTCCATAGCACGCTGAGCGACTTTGAGCCTTGAGATGAGGCCGATAGTGAAAGACCACGGTATTTTAATAATACCGTTAAAATAAAAAATACAGCTATTTTGAAATAATCCAAACGATTTTGTGATGTGACGAATCATTTTATATAGAAAAAAGTAGGGATGCCTTTCGCTAAGTAGGGCTTTTCGTAGGTCCAGACATATTTCAAAGTTATCTTGGTTTTTGAGGACCTCGTTCGTGCAATGGCCAATATGACTGAAACAGAGAGTCCCGAGTTTAATTCCCGGTTCGGTCAGTGTAATAACCATGTTTGTTAACTATGGTGTGATCTGGGTGTTTATAACAATATGTTATGTAGTTTATTAGTTGTGTTAGTACCAATAACACAAGCTAATGTATAGCTTACTTTGGGGCTAACCAACCGTATGTGAAAGGAGTCCCGATAATATAAAAAAATAGACTTACTTGAGCACTCATTTATTTTCATTTACATACCGACAACAGTCATTATAATCACCATCTTCAAACCAAATAAGTGTTGGCAGACACACCAAAACAGACCAAATCGTAGTTGATACAGATCCAAGCATATTGGAACACGTACTTCAAATAATTGCGATGATTAGACAGGTCCGACTTCCTAGAAACAGATATTTAGTTCCATTGGAATGTTCAGTTAGCCGCTAGGTCCAAGTAATGTACGGTGTTGCCAGAAAAGAAAACTGAAAAAAGAAACCGCAAATCTTATTTATTCGATTTAAATTGTGTTTACTGTAAACTTAATTGGGTATCTTGTTGGGTTTTTGTGTTGGCAAACATTTGAGGTTTTTATTTTTCGTTACCTATAATACTTGGAAGGTTGAGGAGTTTTCATGCGTTTTGTTTTTAAGGAGATATGATAGGATTATAAGGGCTAGTTTCACAGGTTGCTGATATGTTCCGGATAGTTTATCTGCCAGATAATTTCATAAAAATCTGTTCCATTTTTTCATTTATCTGGTAGATAGTGGCTATCCGTAATCTGTGAAACTGAGCCTAAATTAAGCTTCGGCTAGATAGCGGTTTCACCTGCTTCCTAAGGGAATTCTACCTTCTGATATTGTGATATGGTTCAAAATCTATTATTAAGGTAGGTAATGTGCTGGCGTATATACCTGATTGTTCTATTATTTTTCTAATCTCATAAACTGTGTACCAACGCCAGCACATCAAGCTACCCTTAACTGTCTAATTTTCCCTATCAACTTTGAACCGTAATATGCTTCAACAATAAAGTTGAAAATCTATTACGGAAATTTGACAGATAGTAGTAGCTTGATGTGCTGGCGTCTACTAACTAGACATAGAAAGAGTTATACCAATGGAAAACGTTCTGCGACACCACAAAACCATGACATCATGAGTTCGCCGCAAACAAATATAAAACCCCAAACATACTCGTAGCTAGTACAGTGACCCCTCTCTAGTGAATAATGAGTAACATAGTGGCTATCACACGCCGTCGGTCAACCGACAATAACATACCTTCAGGTCTATTGTGTTTTTATAGCCACTAGCCACTCATAGCCCTGTGTGCACGACAAATGCAGAAGTACTAGTCGTGTGCGTCCATTTGAGACTCTCACCGACTAAAACCCACTATTTTCCTTCTGGATTTAGGAATAACTCGCATCCCAAGTTGTATAAGTGCTTGAGAGGAATTTTGATGCAGAGCTTTCATGCGAAAGACTTTTTATAGAAGAACAAGAAAGGTGCTGCATGAATTTTAGTCTAACTCGTAAATGTTTATTAAACAAAAAAGGTTAACAATCTGTCAAGTTTCCTTAATAGATTTTTATCCTTATCGCTGAAGCTTAAGGTTCAAATTTGAATGAGAAAATTTGACAGTTTCGGATAACTTGATGTGCCGGTCTGGACATTCTAATATTGTAGACTTAAATCTGCTCTTAACTAAAAAATCATAATTAAGGGTAATTAAAAGCAGCAATTTTCACTCTTAAAACAGTACTTACAAGTTTTCCAAAGCAAAAAGGTTAAAACACAAGCCATTACTGAATAGAATGACAGCTGTCATTCAGACGTCAATCTGTCAAACGATTGGAATCTTCGCGCGCCGTCGTTAGCGAAGTTACGGCTGCGTTCTTGTGTATTGTTTTGTGATAAATAGGTGATATGCGATAACAAATACATTAACCTATTAGAACATAGGTGAAGGCTGTATTGTACTTTTTTTAGGCCGCTACCTCTATTATTTGAAACTCACAGCAACAGAAAGAAAAATAAAGAAGGCTTAGTGGATTAGACTTGACTCGGCTAGTGTCTATCAGAAATAAAATATTGAATAACTTAATAAAATGACTGATGAATGAAAACTGGCCACACACATACCTACACACACACACATCTTCTTGGCACTCAATTAGATGTCCATCTTTTTTATGGCGAAGCCTACAGCCAAGCAATTGTTTTATTGAACTCGGCTCTCCTTACTTACATTTATGTTTTTTGTTGAATAAAGAAAACATCGGAACAGCCAAGCTAAGCGCCTTCTTTGAAGTTTACCTTCTGTTTGATATTTGCATCGTGACACCATGTACCGACACTCAATACTTTTGCGTTACAAAAGCTCTAGCTGATAAATTATTTCTATGTAAATATTTGCTAATATATTATGTATAATGTAAAAAGTAACTTACGATCTTTATGGGTCTAACGTACATACGCCAGCAGTTTAGGCTACATCAATCTGTCAAATTTCCTTAATGGATTTCCAACCTTATCGCTGAAGCATAAAGTTCAAAGTTGATTGGGAAAGTTTGAAAGTTTCGGGTAGTCTCATGTACTGGCGTTTGTACCTACAATTGTCGACCAAATTTTATAATTATGATTTATTTTCCACCTACGCAAGTCTGGCTGTCATACGATGCAAGTATTTCATTTCGGACGAGTTTATTCGTATCGATTAATCATAATGAATCGGTATATCTTTTTGGATATTCGGGGTTTAATGAAATTGTCGAATCTAGTGGTTCTTGATTTAAGATTATTTTCTTTATTTATGTTTTTTCGCATAGCGTAAGTCCAATCGTACCCTCAACATAACAAGTATCACATAGACAATTGTATGTTACAAGCTAACAGAATATATATCCAAAACGCTTATAAGATTTAGTTTTATCTATTCTTCAATATTGAGAATAGGTACATGTGGATGTATGTAAATATTTCAATTAAGTTTTGTAAATAAACATACTACTTTAAAATACAACCACTCGTATAATCGTGAGAAAGAACTAGGCAAAAATCCTAAATGAGATTGTAAATAATATTCTTTTCAAAATCTAATGGCAATAAACCTAATAAAAATACTAGAAATCCAGTTCAAATAAAATTAAAATCAAATTTATTGTAATGTTTATGACATCGAAATAAGGAAGCATTCCAAAACGGACAAAATTAATTAATGAATTTAACATCTGTCCATCAAATCTGTCATTGAAGATTTCACATTCAACTTGCAGATCAATTTCGTAATTTTCTTAGAAAACTATCTTCACTAAGATTAAAATGAGAGTATGAGTTTGTTTGTTTTGCCTGTATAGTAAAACTAAATTTTGCGTGGACATAGAGCCCAAGAGATTTGTATAATATTATAACGTAATTTTGTAAATTTAGTTCCTATTTTTTAACTAGATGGCGGTGTACATTTTTGCATAAAACTACATTGCGGTGTCAAGATTTTCCGCAATTTGATGACCCGCGATGTGATTTCAATCCTGTTGTCTAGTAAACTCACTCGCTTTTCGCCATCGCATTGGGCCCGTGTAAGAGTGTATAAGACTATAGATAATTTTTTATTAGAACCTATACATAACATTAGTGATGCAACTGCAGCGTTTTTTTAATTCGCTTCGGCCATTCTGTTTAAATAAAATCTTGTTTTGTCATTACTATTATTTGTTTGTGGTTTTCTGTGTCGTTTTATGTGTAGAATAACTGTTGCTCCTTTTTTTCTTTCTTTATAAGACTTTTCGATACTTGGCACGTGACAACATTTTGTATAGTATTAAGTCGCTGTAAACAAAATCGTCCCGTATTGACGACTTGCGTAGCCTAACGTACCAAGGGGTCAATTACTGTCAAAAAGACGCGGGTGAAGCCGCTTGAACTAGCTAGCGTGTTATAATACTTTTAATTACCAACTAATGTTTCCTGTTTGGTAAGAATACGTTGATCTGCTGTAGAATTTTGGCGTTAACCAGATAAATCGGGCGATGATTTGCCACTAACAGTAATTTCGTAACTGGGTCGTTTTAGTAATTAAATTTTAACGTGGGATTGTTAATTATAGTGCGTCATCAGAATATTATTAGTAATAGTTGTTATTTCAAATTTTTGGAACAAAATATTACCATTTAACCCATTTATTATATTTTTTATTTATCATTTATTATACTTTATTCTATACCGTATCGAATTAATACTAAACACGTATGTATAATATAATGCCCTTCTGTCATATCAACTCCGTATAACATGAAATTTCCACAAAAAATAAATAAGCTTGCAATTGCATCAAAAGCGCAATGTGACAACTACCCATACAGTTAAAAACTTAATTTCCCTAAATAACTTCGGAAGTTATAAGGAAAATGTCGCTCACAAACTGTATAACACTTACTACATTCACATAACTCTTGACACAGGTGTGTACGCCGGCTGAGCGTGACTCATAATACGCTGAAGTATTGCCACATACAATATACATATAGTTCTCGGTAATCCTTACTAGAAGCTAAAGCTACGCGTCCAGTACCAACTGTATATTTCGATATGACCTACCGTCGAAAATCAGCGCTGAGATTGTCACACATTGGGCTGTCATACATACATGTCTCACATTGGGCTGCGGGTTGTTCGTAAGAGTTACCGTGGCTCTGGTACACAGGAACCTCTACAAGGAACATAGTGGGTTTTAGTCGGTAAAAGTCTGTAGTATATCCCGGCCAGCTTATTATTAAAGATATCGGCTCGGTATATATTTCAGCGTCCTCTCGTGCCTCCACACTGTCTGCCCGCCAATGCTTGGCCATAAACAATGCCCCCCACTTCGCGCTGCTCATAACCGAGACCACAAATAAAAAACATACCATAGATATAGCATCCGCATACACTACAGAGTCTGACAGTCCTTTCAGCTGCGCCCTTAGCGGGACCCCTAATTTGATGATTTCCCATGAAAAAAAAAGACTTTAGGTCGCAGAAGAAAAACATCGTAAGAAAAACACAATAATATACATAACTTTTTTCATGGGAAAATAACAAATGATCTCTCCATGTGGATGCAACTGGAGGGAGTGTGAGATTCCTACTGACTAATACCTACTTTGTTCCTTCTAGAGGTCTACAACACGCAGCTCCGGCTGACTATAAGACTATTTACGTAAAAAAAAGTTGCAAAGGTGCTAATTTAATTTGACTATAATTTTATTGACACTAAGCTTTTATGAGCACAAAATAAGCTGTGTAATATTTGCCACATTTTTACTAATCTTAATAATTTCGAAACTTTCAAATTTATCATCTCACAAATGAATCCAAGTTGTAAATCTAATCAGGGTTCATTGTTTGTAGGTTTGTTTGTCACACCAGTTTTATCATTTAATTGGCACTAGGCATGCAGTTGCGTAATTGCTGATATTGCCTTTCCTACTGAGACTGTAGACTTGAGAACATTTTTTTTTTATTTCATAGACAAGCGAAGTTAGGATAAGGAATGGTTAGTGTCTATAAATTAAAAAAGGTTATAGAAGGGTATATTTAAGTAGTTTTATAATTTCCGTCAGCATTTTTTTTTTATTTTCTTAATTTAAAATAAAATAAAATGAATCATGTTTTATCAACATGGTAAAGCATAAATAAATAAATTATTTATTAAAATTCAACAGCTTTATAGGTGAATTTATACATCCTGAGAAATAGTATTTTTTTTTACATTTATTAATTTATCTATTGCCGCTATTTCTGATGAACTTAAGTCTCCACTCTCTGTAGCAACACCATACTCAAATTTCGACAGTCGTTACGTATTCCACATACACATACATACATACAAGTCATACTTGTTTATACTTATAGAAAGTTGCTCCCAAATCAGCCTGCTTGTCAACATTACTCAATACAAACCGAGATAGATTACAATCGGGACACTGTCGCATGCAATATCATCTTTATTACCTGCGACGTAAAGGTCAAAGTAGATTTTATCGGATGCAAAATAAATTTGTCGCATATATCTTATGATTGGGACACAGTTTTTTTAGGATTTAATTTGAATATAATGTAGTGCATAATGAGATTGGAGACGGTGATTAGGTTTTTGATTTAATTATTTTTCATCAATGCTCTTCTTAGAGCTAATTTCATGTTTCTATATAATATCTTTAAAACTTTTAACTAAAGCTTAAATAGCAAACTATTTACATATACGTATACATAGCTAATACAACACAAACCAATTGACAAAGTTTATTTCGTTGATATTAAGATGTATAGATTAGTGACTCAGAGTATAAGGAGTTAAAACAGTGCTGAAAACGCGGGAAAGCATCCCAACCTCATAGCTAGCCATTAATGTTTTTAAACTTTCGCGATTATTAAACATTTTAAACACAACACACAGGTCTTAGTCGCGATTAAAAAATATTATAAAGACATGTACGCTACCTCTATTTCTCCCGAAGTTTCGGCCGAATTACACCGGCCGTGGTTACGGGTGGTGAAAAAATAGCTAGCCATTATCCATAATTCTAAATATGAAAAGTTTTCGTATGTTTATGGTTCATCCAACTTTATAGTTGCTAAGAACCTGTAAGTTGGGAATGGAGAACAAAGTCAGGAATATTGAACTGTTTTTTTTTAATAAGTACGTTCTAAAATGTGGTGACAATACAACTCCGTGTTCACATCACACGCATTGAAAGCGCAAAAGCGTTTTTTTTATTCAAAGCTTGGAATCGAATAGGAACCCCTGTAATATTCTTGATAGTTTATTAGATACCATCGGGCGAGTGCTAATTGACCTCTGTTCCTAACGCCTAAGCCACATTCCACTTTCAAGCAGTTTGCCCACGCAGCCATCACAATCAGCTGACCACAATGGGCGGGCGCGCGGAATCAATCACGCTCTTCCAAGAACATAACGGTTGCAGCGCGCCTTTTTACTTTCTTTATGGCGTTCCTTTTTCGAAATTTCGTAATTAAGACCTTTTTTGTGTACCGAAAAATATTTTGTTAAGAACGCGCTTTATTTCCTTGCTGGCTGATTTATCGCGTCATTTTGATGCCCTTTTGCTGTATAAGTATTTTAATTACATAATTTGCAACATAGGTCGCTGGGTTACCTATGTCCTGCTTTGTTTTAATCTAAGGTCTATATTTTTAAAAAGTAATTCGTAAGGAGTAGTTTTGTATAATACACTATCTTCCGCCAGCGGTTTCCCCCGTTTTCCGAAGGAATTACTTCGCACACCCGGATAAAAAATAACCTATAGCCTTCCTCGATAATTGGGCTATCTAACACTGAAAGAATTTTTCAAGTCAGACCAATAGTTCCTAAGATTAGGCCGTTCAAGCAAGCAAACACACTCAACAGCTTTATGAGTATAAAACTATTCTTTCCGTCCCGTTCTATTTGTGGAAAATATGTCACATTTCATATTATATCATACAACTACATAAGCTTTATCTCTTACATTATTTATAATGTTTCTGTGAATCAGTGAAACTCCACATGATATGCAATTAATAAAACGAAAGCTACTCAATTACTTTTGTCATTTAAATATGTTTTTTCAAGTGCTCATTAATGTTTTTTTTTTTCACTTGCAATTCTTTGACACGCTTTATTCGAAAATCGAAAGAACAAATTCGAATTAGGAAGGTCATTAGACAAACAGAATCCATATTTCCGGCCGAGAGGCTGGCAACATTCGGCACCCCGCCATCTTGCCCGAGGCGATATAGCCAATCGGCGTGCGTTCTTTATTCAAAAACTACTTTTAGCACAATGCACTTTTATTTAATTTTATATTCGTTGGACATTTTTATTGTGTTTAAAAGTAATTGGTTATTCGTGCTCATAGTGGAGTACCTACATAGCTTTTTTATTAAATAATTTTACTTTTATTAGGTATCCGGGTGGGTATACTAGCTAATAATAACTTTAAAAACACACTAATCGGTAGTTAACGCCTAAAAACTAAACCTAGTTAAAGTAAACAAATTAATTAAGTAGTCCATTTACTGTCATACTGTAGGTCCGCGGTTTCTTCTCATATAGAGAAGGAATGAGTTAATCACTATGAACGCACAAGGCGGATTGACGATTTCGGACTTTAAAGTCCAGGTCTCGGTTTCTGCAAAATGTTTTTCTTCACCTTTACTCAGTCATTGATATATGACTTAGAAAAGTATAATTGCTATATACTTGACCTGGAATCGAAACCGCACTCTTTCTTGAGAGACTGGTCCTTTACCCACTAGACCATCACGACTATTATTGTCTTTAATTCTTGATCTCTAAGTTTCCCTTCAAAACTTAAAATATCTCATAAGACTATCGATTTAGTCTTACTTAGCATCGGGTATATTTTTCACCTAACACAACTGCATATTTAGACTTCATGCTTGATCACGTATCTCCGACCGCAAGCCATTATCAGCCGAACTCATGTAGACTTCAAACTTTTCTATACAAATGTACTAATATTATAAAGAGGATATTAAAAACCCGTGTTGATTTGTAATGGATAAACTCAAAGTCTACTGGAAGGAATTTAAAATTTTTTTCACCATTAAAAAGCTATATTATCTGCAAATAACATAGGTTATACTTTATTTTAGAAAAATAAAACAGGGGGATCCTAAGGGACTTAGGATTTCGGTCGCGAGAACTGACATCAACGCGGGCGGCCGCTGGTTTACAAATATTTCAAATCTAGACTGATCTAGCACTATCTGGGGTGTTAAATAACACATGTGTATGTTTTATGGATATGTAGGCCTACAGCCGGAGGGCACGCGGAGACAGGGCGGTACTGTGGCGGAAATTAACGAAAGTGGGTTTGAAATCCCGTCGTGTCAAACGAAAATATCAGTGTTGCCAATTGAAAAATTGTGAATTTGTTTCAATTTTACAGTGGGTGAATCGTTGATTGAGAATTTTGAGCGAATTAATAGTAGATTATGTTTGTGTAGGTGCTGTATCAGCAGCCTAGCGTATACAGTTGTAGTTTTCAATGCTCCCTTTTCAATAACAATGTATAGCAAATATGTACATAGCACAAATGTACAGACGAAAGCACATCGAGCTACGTAACTGTAAAATTTTCCAAATCAACTTTGAACCATATGCTTCAGCGATAAAGTTGAAAATCTATAAAAGAAATTTGACAGCATGCAGTAGCTTCATGTGCGGCCATCTGTACATATAGTACCTACCTACTCGTAGGTATATCAAACAGGTCCTAGTCTAATAAAATTTCAATTATTTTTTTAAATTCTTATATCTCGATTGATTCATGACAATATATACTATTTGGCATAGAAGAGAGATTCTGCACACGATATTCCCAATTTGAGGATAGCCCACAACTCCTGCCAACGATAACTTCTCTAACGTCATCTACGTATAACATACGTATACAAAAAACTTCATATCATTCTCTCGCTTGTAACAAACACAAGATTAGCATTAATAAACCCATTAAGCAGTAACATAGTAACATTGTCGGTACATAAGGCCCGCTACACACGACTGATCACCAATCGCGCGCTCGCAATGCTGCCTACTAATTAGCGGCCTCAGGGTGGGGCGAGAAGTTACTATCGGTTTTTGCAATGTGCTAAAGTTGGGGCGAGATATGATCGAGTTGTAGATGAAATTGTTTGAATTCTTCTGTTTTAGATGTTAGGTTTTAATTACGTCGGGTTTAAGTCCATTCGAAAATTAAAATACAATTTAATTCAAGAACTACTTATCATATTAAAATTGGATGATTGTTTGTCACATAATATGGTGCATGAATTTATGGTAAAATCTTCTAATGGCTGATTTAAGTCATCATTAGACATCACTTTCGTAATTTCCCTTCACCTTGAAAGAACTAGAATGCTTCGAGAATTTCTCACTTGTAATTCACTTAGCTTTACATGAATAGTGCAAATAGTAACCGTTATAATATTAAAAAGGGTCACATAAATCGAATATCAATCGTAAGGTCGAGAGCACATGGTTACCCCGAGGGCGGAACGCCCGCCCTCTGGCAGTCTGTGCCGAGCACGCGACGCGCGCGATCGTAAACCGAGCTTTACGATTTTATCGATACATCGATTAAAAATCCGATTCCCAATCGATTATTGTGATATAAACTTTAAATACTATAAAAGTCAGCATTTCAAATCATATTATTGTTTCTCTCATTATATTAATAACAAAATAGGTTTGTTAATTAAAAAATCGTAATCGTTGTTTGTAAGAATCGTAATGTCGGTTTATAACTTCCCGTTATGTAGTAAAAATGTTCATCAACTACTAGTTTCTCTATTTAATAATAATTATATTTGAAACAGCGTGCTGAATTGGTTTAATCGATTTTATTTGCAAAAGATATTAAAATTTAGTGATGGGCACGAGCGCGTATCGACGTAATTAGTCGATAAACTAAATTGACTGAAATTAATTTAATGTATTAAGAGAAAATCTTTTGCTGGTAATTAAAATATTTTGTTAATAGTTCGTTCTTAGATTAAATTCATCATAATAGCTATTGATCGTTTAGAAATAGGTATAGATTGTATTGTATAGGCTGAGCGGCATTGTTTATCTTTTGTTTTTACTTTCGCAATCGTCGGCCGGCCGATTGATTAATACGTTTCATTAAAATATCATTAGTCACACTTTTTATCAATATCTAGATACAATTTAATGATAGCGACTTTGTACAGCTAAACCACAGGTGTTCAAATAACTTTTATGGTCGGAGCCTAGTATTTTTTACGCGTGCGTATTATTAGAAGCCGATACTAAAAGAATTTTAGTTCCGCCCCATCCGTGTAGGTTTCTAACCAAATAAATTGCAAGCCTAAAACACTCATTAAAACATTGTCTATAGGCTAAAACTGACGTCAGCGCGCATGTTTCAAATGTACTATTAACTGTAGATTGCATCTTGTTTTGAACTTAATAGGCTACCACGTGACTCGACAAACTATCGACATAAATCCACCACTGGGTAATAAATAAAAAAAACCTTCCAGTAGTCGGTATTCGGTCATCGAGCCGAGGCACAAGCCAGCAATTTAAAAAGCAATCACTAACCGATTGTAGCCGGAATCGCCCGCCTTTTAAGGGACCGGTAATTATCGATACTCGAACATTTACATATCGGTTTTTTGACATTCGCTTTCACTTCACTATTATGGCAATAAATTGTTTTAGCCGCGTATCGGCTAATTCATAATTATCGCGATAATCCGACGGTTATCGCGATTTAAATTAAATTGATGAATGAATCAATAATTAATAATAAATTATGTAAAATATGTGATTGCTTGCCTGTATTGTTAAAAAAGTCTCATTAAGAATAAATTATTTAGCTTTGAAAGACTTAATAATAAATCATGACTAATATTAGCAAGTAATATTGTTAAAATCTAAAACATAATTCGTTTTGGGTAGAAAAAATATAATTTATATCGAGGACCTAGATTAAGTTGTTAATTAACATCCAAAGATATCACCAAACTACATTATTACATCCAAAGATATATACATAAATAATGACAGAAATATAGTAAAGTTATGTTATAAATAACAAAATAGTGCTCTTAACTTCAGGTTAAGAGAATAAGTTTTTCTGTGAAGTGTATCAAAAGCTTCGGCGCTGGCGTACGTGGATTTATCCAGTGTGATCGAGGTGCAGGTAAAGAAAAAAACCATAAAAATATAATAAAAATAATTTAGAAAAGAACAAAAAGATTCTCTCCGGCGGGGAATCGAACCCCGGTCTCCCGCGTGACAGGCGGGGATACTGACCACTATACTACCGAAGACTTGTTCTGTGGGTCAAAATAGCTGCTCAATTGCTTTAATCAATAATTTGTATTGCTATTGTTTTTCTTGTGTTTAAATATATTAAGAATAATGAAACAAAATGTAAACACTATTTTCTTAATTTTTTTTTAATATTCAATGTGCAGTTTCGACTTTTCTACGATTTTATTATATGTATAGATAAGTATAAATAAGAAACATACTTATCTATTTAAAAATAACCTTATGTATTTACCGAAACATCTAACAAAAAAATCGACTTTCACCATATTGTTACTCGTCCCCCCAATACCATAACAAGTCAATGATTAATAACAGAATAGTTCTAAACAATGCATAATTGCACGATTCCACTCGGTATGTTAATGAGACATACATCCGAATCGATTTATTATTGCATTCGAATAGAGACGTACACCTAATACACATTCCGCCATTGATTGATGGCGGGTATCCGATTGTAACCGTAAATCTATTCGATTAGATTGGCTATCGATATCGATACCTCTATTCTCTATATGACTCGAGATTACAAATGAAAGTTTTCCTTCGCTTATTTGCATGACTAGAGCTGTATTAAGAAAAGCCTTTTATTGTTACGTTAATTAATTAAAAAAAAAAACATTAAAAAATACTGCTGTATAAAGTTGTGATTTTCAAAATAAAAATTGAAGAAGGTACAAACGCCAGCACATCAGGCTACTCGAAACTGTCAAATTTTCCCATTCAACTCTGAACCATAATGCTTTAGCGACAAAGTTGACAATCTATTAAGGAAATTTAACAGATTTTAGTAGCCTTATGTGCTGGCGTCTGTACTTTACATATTTAAAAGATCTTAATACCATCAAAGATATATTATCTGTATTTTTATCGCATTAAACAAAAACGGTGATAAAAAAAGAAAAAGACGCCAGCACATCAAGCTACCCAAAACTGTCAAATAACTAAGATCAACTTTAAACCATATGTTTTGGCGATAAAGTTGAAAATCTATCAAGGAATTTTGACAGATTGTAGTAGCTTGATGTGCTGTACAAAGCCAAGATTGTAACTAACAAACACACAAAAAGCAATATATTTTATTTAACACCAACGAACAATAGGAATTCAAACATATTCTTTTTTCAAATTTTATCTCAAAATACAGTCACATACATCATGAATTTATTTTTATTTTGACAGCTTAATCTTCGATAGTATGTACTGTTAGCCGGTCGTATATCTGGCTATTTATCACGTTGCCAATTTATATGTACGTATGTATGTCTATCAAGCTTCCTAAATAATGGGTAGTGTCTCCATCTTAAAGTCACCCAACATGCGTTGACCCCGCGACCTGAGTAAACAATAGATACCTCCTTTCACCTCCACGCATAGACAATATTAAGAACGTATTTATTTTTGTTTTATCAAGATTGTCTTTTGATTTCCCAATCGAGCGTTTGATGATATCGGTTGTATACTTTTTGGTGTAGGCCTTTTTAATGGACGGACGATATCATTGATTTCTATCGTTTATGTTCGCAGTAAGTACATTTTGCAATGAAAATAATTTAGGTAGGTAGTAAATTATAAGACTTTTCTTTCTTTTTATACTTGTCTTAAAAGTTATCAACGTTTATTGAACTCATATAATACACAAAACACAGGTCTTACAAAATAGTTAATCTAACCAACAAAATAATATACTAATTCATTATAAAATATAATATTATTCTAATTTAATTAACTTACCTCCATAATATGGTTACGCGCATAAATCAAGTCAACAAAATCAGAGCACTTGCAACACGGCGCGGGCGCAGGTAGCGTCAGCAACGTAATCTTAGCTCGCGTAGAACCTTATTACTGTTTACCACATGTAATAAAAGAGCTGTTTCCTGGAGTATCACTCGTTGTCTAAAGGAAATTCAGCAATCGAGTGTAAACTACCCTTCCAATAATCCCCCCCCCTCCCTCCTCTTTGAATTGAAGTCCGCGTTACTCAATGCCGTCTGTATTATTATAGTGAGTTAATCTGTTTTGACTCTAAAGTAAGACAAAATTTCTTTTGCATTTAAAGTTAAGGTAATATACAGAATACGTTAGTTAAAATACATATAGGTACTTAGGGCCAGTTTCACCGGTTTCAGACAACTTTGAACCATATGCTTCAGGGATACGATTGAAAATCTATTAAGGAAAATTGAGAGATTTTAGTAACTTGATGTGCTGGCGTCTGTACCAGATAAATTCAAAAATGGAAAAGAATTTGTATGAAATTATCTGCCCGATTAACTATGTGGAACTTTACAGCAACCTGTGAAACTGGCCCTTAAACTAGCTGTTCCCCGCGGTTGCACCCGCTGCCCGATGGAACCACTTAAAAAATAGCCTATGTCCTTGTTCAGACTCTAGTCTATATGTCTACCAAATTTTATTTAAACCGGCTCAGTAGTTTTGGCGTGACAGACAAACAGAGTTGCTTTCGCATTTATTATATTAGTACCTAAGGAAGTAAGGACAAGGATAATAAATACGTTAATAGTCTAGCGGCTTACCAAAGACTGGATAAGAATTTATGTAGTAAAGTTTTGTTGTATCAAAGAGCTCTTTCTAAGAAGTATACCCACACTTATTTCAATGAGAATAACTAATCAAGCTTCAAACTGTTATCTTAATACAAATAAATACGTTGAAAGTCTAGACGCTCCAATGTTATTTCCTGCCAGCAAGCTGCATCAAATCATACATTTTGATGTAGTAGAGTATAATAAAAGAAATTGAGCGATGACAGATCGTTTTGACAGACTTTATTGGTCAATCAAACTTTTCGCTGGAGGCATGAATCAGATTATCACTTCTTACCATTTACGGCGTTTTATTAGTTAGTTGCTAATGCTTCAAGTACGCATTAAACTATGATAAATAAAAAGTCGTGGTGGCCTGGAGGTTGAAGAGCCAACCTCTCAAGTATAAGTGCGTGGGTTCGATTCCAGGTCAGGCAAGTACCAATGCAACTTTTTTAACTTTGTATGTACTTTCTAAGTATATCTTGGATAACAATGACTTTTTTTTCGGATGGCACGTTAAACTGTGGGTCCCGGCTGTCATTGAACATCTTTGGCAGTCGTTACGGGTAGTCAGAACCCAGTAAGTCTGACGCCAGTCTAACCAAGGGGTATTGGGTTGCCCGGGTTACTGGGTTGAGGAGGTCAGATAGGCAGTCGCTCCATGTAAAACACTGGTACTCAGCTGAATCCGGTTAGACTGGAAGCCGATCCCAACATAGTTGGGAAAAGGCTCGGGAGATGATTAAACTACGATGAATTTGTCCCATTAATCAAATTTTATGACCAATAAAATGTTTTTTTTTCGTAATATTTTTTTCGCTGCTACTACATGATACCAACAATTAAGTATGTAGCACCTATGTCATCATACAACGACAAGTTTTCACCACATCCGGTAACAAGGTGAATAAATTAAAACAGATAATAAATAAAAAAAAAACTAGATCGAAAGTAATCGATTAGGTGTCGTGGTGTAACTCGATATAGATACCGTAAGTTTTGTAATTGATCTACATTATATAGAGTATAATTTCGAACGAATGGGTTACTCACTAGAGATTTGAAATTGGAATAGCTATACAAACTATTTTTTCAGATTTAATGGCTTGTTCTGTTGACTTTGACTTGGATATGTAATGACAGCCAAATAAAGATGGCGGGTCTGTTAAGCGTTTTATTAAGATCGTTAGCGTAATTAAGTGAATACGCACAATAAATGTTTTTGAATACGTTTTAGTCATTAAGAATTGTAGTCTAGTTTTATTAATATTTACAATCCAATTGACAATATGTAATTATTAATTAGGTATTAATTATTCGCCTTCGGTTTTACAACACACTGATAAAAAGAAATTTAATCAAAATAGGCATAACGGGCCTGCTGCAAGAGCCTGTGCCTTTGTACTTGATTGTTCTATTTTACCTCTTGTCTTATTTACTGTGTACATAAACTGTTAAATAAATAAATAAAATATCTTATATGTTATTCTGATATATAAGCTATATTACTGCCAAGTTTCATCTATATCCATGCAGTAGCTTTAGCATGGAAGAGTAACAAATATCACAGAATTTGTTCAAAACTGTTCACTTAAATTTAACTTGAATCCAATTCCGACGCACGTGCCATAGAACTCCATCAACATTCAAGAACGCCTTCTCCAATATGGCTTCCCTTACACCATAAATCAAAACCCATTATAATCACATTTCGCTTAATTCTTTTCATTAGAATAAATTGATTACTACAATCCAACAATCCAACGCATATCAAGAATTAAACTTTAAAAAATAATTATAGACCGCATGTCTGTATTAAAAACAAGAAGTGCTAATTCACAGATTGCGTGTAGATATAATGGAACCATAAGGTCATCATTGTCTATGCGCAGATTGTGACGTATATCGACATTACTCGGGTTAGGGAAGTTGTCCAATACCAGAGATATGCTATACATATAATAAAGCTAAATTGGCCTCTAGAGTTCGACACGAATGCTTTGTTTTTATCGATACGTTAAATGTATCGGCTACCAGGCTACTCTTCTGCACTGGGCACACTGGGCAAGTGGCTAGAGCCTCGCGATGTACTCGGGCTCCCTAGTCTAGCACTCCATTTCCAAACTATAACCAACAGCTACTCTACTCTCGCCTTATAAATATACTCTTACGAACAACTCGCAGGTCAGGCAGAACTCAACTCCCGCCTAAAAATCAATCTTAACAAATGCTTTACCGTCTATGTCAGTTCATAAGCATGATCTGGATGATGAGTGAACACGTCACGACTTTTTGAAATCATTGGGTGCCATTGTCCTAATGTGACCAGTGCCTCTATAGGTAAAATACGGCTCAGGGCTACTTTAAATATGGCATACAGTAAAATGCTTAACATTTTTCACTCTAATGGGTAGAAGATGGCTCAGGGCTACTTTAGCATACAGAAAAATACTTAACATTTTTCTCATTTTCAAAACTAAAGGACAATCACAATAATAGTAAAGACGCTATAGTACGTCAAGCTACTACAATCTGTCAAATTTCCTTAATAGATTTTCAACTTTATCACTGAAGCATATAATTCAAAATTGATTGGAAAAAATTTACCGTTTCGTAGCTTGGTGTGCTGGCTTCTGTACGAAAAACAAGTTGTCTCTACTACTCAGGGTTTCTTTAATTAAAGAGTAATCAGTATAATCTCTTAGCATTATAAAGAAGGCACCCGTCCGCACCTGACAAAATATCGGTGATTGATTACATTGAATTACATTGAGTCAACTGATCGGTAGCAATTTCATAAGCCATTTGCGTTTCACTATTGGTGCTGGTGTTACCAAAACTTTCTCAAATATATCTGTTACGGCTAAAACCCGAAGTGCAGCTACACCTAGTTTTAGCCGGTTAGATCTAGGTGTAGCCACTTACTCTTGGTTAATCCTAGTATTAGCCGATTGTTTTCAGGTAAAACTAGTCCCTGTCATTATAAAAGTGTGGTTTATAATTATAATAATATTCTTTAAATTATAAAATACATCAAATTATCTATTGTTAAAAATTCCTGATTGTTCCTATTATATTAAAAATTGTACTCCTTAATTGTACATTTTAAAGCTGAAGCTCAGGTGCTGCTGGTCCGATTAAAAAAACATTGTCTGATAGTCAATTCATCGAGGAAGGCTTTGGGAACATCCGAATTCTCCAGCGATCCAGTCGAAACCGTGAGGGGGTATATTATTCCTACGTTACAATACGGATTTTTAGCGTATCTTTCGTTGGACGAACATCCTAACTCTCCAATTTATTCCACACAATAGCATCAGTTAGCTCCAGTAAATGACCAGTGTAATACCGACTGATACAATAATTAGCCGCTATAATTACACTATCTGATTAAGATCTCGTCATCATGAATGATGGCTTTCAACGCCATTAACAGTAAGCAGCGTTATTTAGTGGTAACAGTGTTGCAAGCTTCGAATTAAACACATTCATTAGCTTTATTTCAACACTGTAGGTTTATTTAAAGTAGGTATTATTTTGCAGTCAAGACTGTTTTTTTTAATAATCTAAAATTATACTATATTTTACTTTCTCTTAATTTATAATATAACACACAAATATTATTACAAAAATGCTCCGGACTTTAGCGGAATCCAACCTCTGCTGTTTTTTCTGAGAAGTAACAAAAGTCTGACACTCCCTCCAGATCCCACAGCGGGAGGGGTCATTTGCTGATTCCACACAGAAAAAACAAAAAAATTGTGTGCTGTACGCGTAGCTTTGATTATAATAAATATCCTTTAACAATATGTATTGCTGCGCCGCTTCCAATCGGTCCTTTTGGAAATCAATGTCCTATGTTCAGCATAACGTTCCTTAGCTGAGATGAAGATGATAATGTATATTGTTTGACCAGGAGCGGCTGGGCAGTGGCGGGCTGGGTCTGGGCGGCGGCGGGTTCCGCGGCGGCACGCAGCCCTCGCTGGCGGACTTCCAGCCCCCGTACTTCCCGCCCCCCTTCGCCCCCGCGCCTCACCCCGCCAGCCCGCATCATCAGCAACAGGTTGGTACCTGATGGAGTTATAAAGATAGATTTCCTTCTTATATACCCTAAGCGATAATTATGTTATCTTGAAGGCCTATGGCACAGAACTGTTCCCACAGAACACACAACACATATCCCAAAAAACTGTTACTTTCTAAGTTTATCTTGGACACCAGGCTGTGATGATGATGATCCCAAAAAATGGTGTCTAATCTGCCACTGTGAGAACACTAGGTGACTAAATCCGAAAAGGCCTTCATTTTGCAGTGGGGTATTCTAACCCAGGAATGCAAAACGCCATCATAATAAACGGCCTATCATCAATAACTGTATATAGCTCTATAGAGATTAGCAAACTATGATCACTATAACGGATCGAGATTTATTTAGGAACTCCCATTACCCACACCATCGACCTACTTCACTTGTTTACCTACGTCATACTAAGTTAATTGCTAGTACCTTCTGACGTCATTTATATATTTTATTAAATAGAACGGCCGAAGCCAATTGTACAGACGCCAGCAAATTAGGCTACCAGAAACTGTCAAATCACAATCAACTTTGAACTTTATGCTTCAGCCATAAGGTTGGAAATTCATTAAGGAAATTTTACAGATTGTTACAACCTGATATGCTGGCATCTGTACTATTTAATATTTAAACTACTAATTTTAACACAGTCATGCATTCTTCTTAGAAAAAAAACAAACATTCTGACATTATCATCTTCATCGGCAAACACATCAAGACCTGTGTTTGAGTTCAGGAGACCGTTAATGGCGGCTTCTGTACGAGGAATAGGCGATTTAGAATATACGGAAACTTGGGACAGTCAGTAGGTGATGTCTTCTGCCACGACAATTCTGAGCATCAGTCACCCTCTAAGATTTTTTTATTTTTAAATTTTGAAAGGCGGGCGTTTTTGGGGCTGTCTTTTGTAGAATAATAATTGACCTTCGAAAAGTGCTGATTTTCAGCCTACTTTGAATAAATGACTTTTCTTTATCTTTTTTATCTTATCTTTTGACTACCATTGTCATCTAATCGCGCGAGCTTCGTAAACTTCTGAGCTTTCTAAGCTACCTATACGCATAATTGTGCGGCAGAGCCATGGTATGGACTACGGCGGCGGAGGCGGCGGCGGCGCGGAGTACTCACAGCACTACGCGCCGCAACAGCTGCTGCCGCGCCACCATGCGCACCACGAGCCGCATGCGCACCTGCGACATCATCGGGACCACCACGACATACACGCGCACCATGTGAGTAACTCTTATTATTATTTTTTTGGAGATTCCATATTTAAATTATTGTATGTTCGGCCAGCAACATCTGTAGAAGTCCAGTGAAACCTCGACTCACAGTACTTATCATATTAATAGTAAAAAGCAGTTCTCAAGTTGTGGCTATGAACGTCTAGCACGCCAATACTAAGGGATGCAGCAAATGCCTTGTCACATTATTAAGTTACAACAAAATTTAACTCAATCTCGCACCATTTCAAACTGCGGAAGAAATCAAGGGTCTTATGTCACTAAATAATTCCAACCGATGAGATCTGAAAAGTGTGAACACCAAAAAGCTATGCACCAGCATTTCTATTTTTGTAGCTAAGGTCAATACAATTCTTAAATAACACTCTCTCTTTAAGAAGGTGCGCGCCAAAAGCAAACTAAGTACAAGTACATAATGTTCCATTAGCTTGCGAATTTGGAGTTTACGACTAGTGTCCTAAAAATGATCTGAAACCGAACTAAGAAGTAACAATAACAACGCCAAATAAAAGTTCCTCAAACAAATTAATATCAAAATCTCCGATCTCAGACATTTTCAACCACATACCAGCTAATCTTCATTCACTAATCCCTCAAAATATGCTCTCAGTAGCGAAATAGATGTTCGTGCACCGCAGTTTAGTAAGAAACTATGCGCTTCCCCATGATCGCCCCCATGCGAAAGAATTCGCGCATAGTTCACCCTCCGCACGGAGAAAATAATGTTGTTCATATTATTATTAACTTTGGGTACGTCTATAACTATCGCGTTATAATCATATAGGTACGTGATATTTTGAATTTCTGAGCCCTAATTTAAACTGCGTTTTATATTCTACTTCCTGCTCCTGGATAAAAGTTGTACTAATGTGTTATACTAATACCTATTATAAAGCAAAAGAGTTTGTTTAGTTGAACGCGCTAATCTCAGGAACTACTGGTCCGATTTAAAAAAATCTTTATGTGTTACATAGCCCATTTATCAAGGAAGGCTATAGGCTACTTTTTATCTAGGTGCGCGGAGTTGTTCCTACAGGACGCGCGTGAAACCACTGGCGGAAGCTGGTACTAAATTTCGCTCGTTGCTAAGCTAAGCTCGTTGTTAATCGTTTTTACGTGAAAGAGTAACAGACATCCAATAATTCGACCGGCCCCTGATGTTTCAACTTTAACGGTCCTGGTCTTTGCTCAAGTGAACCAAATGTCATTTAGAAAATTGCAAACAAATAAATGACAGACTGGAAGAGGTATGCGTTGGCCTAGACGAAAAAAATCGTATGCCTCAAACAATATGAGATAGGTGTAAGTAGGTACGTCTCCGTTTATAGAAAGAATATAACGGTTCACGTATTATAATAATAAATAAATATTGACGTTTATATCATGGACATTATTCAAGATTTGTATATTTTTTATTGTCATAAACAGGCATTTTATCTTGATTTGTTGCTGTAAAATCAACAGATCAATTTTTTCTTTGACTTTTTACGGCCAATTAGCAGTAGAAACTTCCGTTATACGCGCTTAGAAAATAATATTTCAATTAATTATTGTCTAATTGGCAAACCCAACTTACACGTTTCTAGTACTAGGTTAAATTATAAATGGCGTCAGAAAGAAAGAAAGAAAAACCGTTTATTAACCGATTTTCCAAAACGGAGGAACATTTCAGGGAATTCTTTAACGGATTATAGGTGTTGATGAGAATTTCCCACTAACATGAGTTATGATAGCTATAGCGGGTATGAAGTGTATAAATGGATGACGAAACATGATTTTGGAGCTAGACACGACCCTGAAAAGCTCTAGCTCTTGGCACCGACTTCTAGGGCGATGTACTTAAAAGTATATATTTTTTTGTTTTTCAATGGTTTTAGAAAACGGTTTTATTTTTTTGCAAAAAGTTTATTATTCGTCACAAAATCGGCATTGCCTCACCCAACATTTAATCTTATCTCATAGCGACATTCGATTTTGGAAATTTCAAAACTAATCCAATTTCAAAATATGAACTGGTAGGTATTTAGTTATTTTTTTTCGTTGCTACATCGTTAACAATATTTTGTACTAGCAAAAAGGTTCAAACGACGAGGTTCGGGATGGGGCCACTTTAACAGATTAGCCGTTGGTAATGCCCCGGTTTGCTACAGCGGGCTATTCAGCACAATGGTTGCTGAACTCTGGCAGGAAGATGCGATGTCATTATATGTGATTGAATGGGCATTTTATGAAATACCTTCAAAGATATTAATATCTTTTTGAAATATTGGAAGCCTGTATTGCTGAAATCGTAATGGACTTTAGTGAAACTTCTTGTACAGACGCCAGCAGGTCAAGCTACCCAAAAATCAAATTTTCTCAATCATCTTTGAACCATAATTATGCTTCAGCGATAAAGTTCAAAATCTTTTAAGAAATTTCACAGATTGTAGTAGCTTGAAGTGCTGACGTCTGTACCTACTTAGTAATTGAAGACCTAACTTTTATTGACAGTTTCATTTTGTGATGTCTTTAAGTATGAAACCCTCATTAATATTCCACATACCTACTTATAAATAAAACTATTACATAGTGTTGATCTTGCAACATCTTGTAATTTGACAGTAATTTAGACATGACCCCAACATATCCATACATATCTATAACACTATCGGCCACATTCACCGGTTACGGATAAGTTCCAGATAGTTTATCTGGCAGATAATTTCATACAAAATTTTCCATTTTTGAATTTATCTGGTAGATAGTGGCCATCCGTAACCGGTATAACTGGCCCTATATGATCTACTAGCGGTCGCCAGCGGCTCCGCCCGCGTGGATGTCGGTTTTCGCGACAAAAAGTAGTCTATGTGTTGTTCTGATGTATAACCTATAGAGGAACCCCGCGGCTACGCCAGTGTGGAGGTCGATTACCGCTACCAATGCCTAACTTTTGTCGGGATGAGAAGCTCGCGCTCGGACCTCCCGCCTTATATTATACCTACCGACCGACCTGCTGATTATCGTATTTTATGTATAAGTTTGGTATTTCTACACCGATTTCTATGATTCTTTTTTTATAGAATATGTTATCTTTTGTTAATTAGGCATGAGCGAGAATATTATAAACATAAGAGTAAACAAATCAATAACAAATAATCAGAAAGCTCCGAACTGGTAAACTATCGGGAGTTATACGTGTTATTGTGAGTCAACCATTAAAGATAGACATATGCTGTTGTGGATTTTTTTTTAGATAATTTTATGTAGAATATTTCCGTCATACATGATTTCTATGTATCTTTAACCATTAAGGCTGCACACGCGACGAAAGCTTAAAAAATGGTGTAACTTCTCCCGTTTTCCCAACATTTTCCTTCACTGCTCTGCTCCTATTGATTGTAGCGTGATGAAAAGTATCCTATAACCTGCCCAGGAGTATGAAGAATAATTGTACCAAGTTTCATTAAAATCCGTCCAGTAGTTTTTGTTCCTATTAATAACATACAGACAGACAGACAGACAGACAGACAGACAGACAGACAGACAGACAGACAGACAGAAAGACAGACAGACAGACAGACAAAAATTTTACTGATTGCATTTTTGGCATCAGTATCGATCACTGATCACCCCCTGATAGTTATTTTGAAAATATATTCAATGTACAGAATTGACCTCTCTACAGATTTATTATAAGTATAGATAAACCTTGATGCAATTGACCCTCGATTCTTCGTACCCAGTTGTCCCATGGCGGGTTCAGCTACGGCGGCGGCGAGCGGCGCGCGGACTACGGAGCCCGAGAGCAGCATGAGTTGGCCCTACATCATGCGCTGCACTCCGCTGAAGAAACGCCGGTAAGGATCAGAACATACAACTGATATATCTTAGCAGGGTTATGTAGACAGTATGTCTTTGACGACTGGACAACACTGGTACTCAGCTGAATCCAGTTAGACTGGAAGCCGACCCCAACGTACTTGGGAAAAGGCTCGGGAGATGATGAAATGATGATGTCTTTGACGACCCCGTTGGCGCAATGGCAACTATGCTGGACTGCCGAACTCAGAGTCCCGGGTTCGATTCCCGGCACTGACGACATTTTTGTGTGATGAGCATGCTTGTTGGCTGTGGTCTGGTTGTTATATGGGTAAAGTATATGCAGTTTATCAGTTGTGTTGGCACCCATAACACAAGTTAATCAATAGCTTACCATGGGGCTAACCGATCGTGTGTGAAAAAGGTATATAGAAAGAAGATGTATAGAAATGACATTCATCATCATCATCAGCCTTTTTATCGTCCCATGGCCCATAGCAGGCCTCTTCTCACACGGAGAAGTATCAAAAGGATAGAACTAAATGACAAATATTAATCACATAAAATCATGTGACTTATCGGTTTTAGTCAAGACTCATCATGATTCCATATTTAACGTAAAACAATCTTTAATAAGCTGAATACATATGTGTATTTACCTATTACTTGCTGTTGCCCGCGACGTCGTCCGCGTGGGCATTAGGATTAAACATTCAGCCCCCTTCTCCCCGTAGTGATAGCATGATAATATGTAGCCTATATGTTGACCTGACCTCTTAGTTATATTCATGCCCAATTTGAAGCAAATCCATGCGGTACTTTTCGAGATTACATGGACATACATACAAACAAACAGACACAAATTCTAAAAACTATGTTTTTGGCTTCGATATCGATTTTAGATCACGTCCCAATCATTCTTTTAAAAAAAAAAACAATGTAAAGTTTTGACTTTTCTACGATTTTATCATATGTATGTATAGATTGTATTACCTATGTATACAACTGAATACGAAAAAAAGCCAATTACATTATATTTAAAATTTCACCCTCACATCGCCGATATTATGGTGGACATTCAATATCTAATATCTGAGAAATATGTGCGCGATGAAAGGAATTTCATAACAAGCTAAATTAAAATGCTTCTCCGATGGCTTGGAATGTGGGAAAGATTATATTTAGCTAAGTTTATTTTTATATACTTAACGTATTAGGAGTCGTGGTGGCCTAGTGGTTAAAGAACCAACCTCTCAAGTATGAGTGCGTGGGTTCGATTCCAGGTCAGGCAAGTACTAATGCAACTTTTCTAAGTTTGTATGTACTGTCTCAGTATATCATGGACATCAATGACTGTGTTTCGGATGGCACGTTACACTGTAGGTCCCGGCTGTCATTGAACACCCTTGGCAGTCGTTACGGGTAGTCAGAAGCCAGTGAGTCTGACGCCCCAGTCTAACCAAGGGGTATTGGTTTGCCTGGGTAACTGGGTTGAGGAGGTCAGATAGTCGCTCCTGGTAAAACATTGGTACTCAGCTGAATCCGGTTAGACTGGAAGCCGACCCCAACATAGTTGGAAAAGGCACGGGAGATGATGTACCTTTCCCCGATTATCAAGACATTTTCTGTCACAATTGTCATAAATGGAGACCACACTACAATATTTAATTGTATTAAATTCTTTGTTTGTTTTTAGAATGCTGGCATGGATGATACTACGGGGTTCATGACTGATCTTCCACTACTAAAAAGTAAGTTTTTCTTTTGCCGAATGACGTCACAATATATAATTAAGGGCCAGTTTCACAGGCTACGAATAGCCACTATCTAGGTACCAGATAAATAGAAAAAATGGAACAGAATTCGTATGAAATTATCTGCCAGGTAAACTGTCTGGAACTTATCCGTAACCGGTGAAACTGGCCCTTAGAATACGGTAGTTGATAACTAAGTAGTTAAAATCAATATCTTTTACTGAACTGTTAAAAATGCATTTTGTATGAAAACAGAAACTATGACGTCACCGATTTTTCACATCAAATTGTATAGGTACCTACTTATTTCGGTTATATTATCAATAAAAAAAAATAAACAAGTTTTGGTTGAAATCGCTAAGAAAGTGACATTATTTTAGGATACCAAAGAATATGATTAAATACCTATTTTATTTCTGACCTAGTCAATTACCTAATTGTTTATGGCACGTGTCTACAACTTTACCCCCATAGAAAACTAACTTAGTCTATGTGTGTTCAAGTTTTAATAAAGAGCAAAAAGTTCTAATCTAATTTTGAGTCGTGTCCAAAGATTGAATTTTTTATAACCTACTTACTAGTTTTGGTTTCACACATACAAATACTTACAGGATCACAAATACTTAAAGCTTCTTTTTAAACCAAACATAATATCTTTAACAAACGACTTAATAACCCTTCCATGACAAGAACCATCTGCTTAAAAACCCCCTCAATTTATCGTCCATATCCAAAGATTAAGTGCGGAAATTATTGACTTAATTCTTCGACCGTGCCTCCATATGTAATTTAAATTGCACGGACATCAGATAAAAAGAACTACACATTATTAACATATCAAATATTTTATTGTTACACTTCCAAGATGACCCGCTTAAGATAAAAGTGTAATTAGGCTTCATACCGCACTTATCAAATAGGTGGATCGATATTTCTAAGTAGATTGTAAAAAAACCATCTCATTCAACGGACGAATGAATCAATATCAAATAAATAAAAGTATCGATCAATCAATCGATATTTGAATAGTAGCATTTAATTTTGGAAATGACTCTTTGATTCTGTTTTTTTTTTTTTTGTTTTCTCTATGCTTTCTGAGTGGTTAATTATTTTGTAAAATTGTAATAAACCGTTATCTTGAATGAATAGTCTACATTTATAATATCTTTAATAAAAATACTTTTGTGGTATGAACCAACTGGCTAGTAAGAAATGCCAGTTTACGTGTGCAAGTCACACACGGTCGCCTTTTTTCAAAAACATAATTGGCCGGTAATAAGCTCGCGCACCTTTAACTTTTTTTGTACAAAAAGCGCGGGGTGTTAAACAGCCAGTATGGTGCCAACCTAATGACATACTAATGTTTATTGTATTAGGGTTGCCATATAGAAATATTACAATGAGAATGGAGATCAAGCTGGGTTCATGTTTGGGGCGTGGCAATGATTGTTAGTGGCCCTATTGTGGATATTTGAAGCCGAGGATTTTGTAATCACTCCAATTTTGTGCGGCTATATGTTTAATGTATTTGTAGCGATTGTGTTTTTTGTCAAGGGAATTTTTTGTTTCTTTTTTTTAGCGAGACGTCAAAATAAAATAAAGCATGTACTATTGCATTTTTTGGCGAATGAATCGAACAGCTTATTGTAATAAAGCCTACCCTTATATAGAAAGATATTTCAATTTTCGAATATTTTACAACTACCTAGCATATCTACGTTAGCGTACTCGTGTAATAATAATTTTAACAACGATGGCCTATTATGATACAATCCATACTATCAATTCATCAAACAGCAAAGTAAAAGTGGACCCGTTGAGATCGCTGTTGTTAATGAAATAACTACAAATACCTAGTCAAAAACAATTTCCTGTTGGAAATCTCGATACAGGTTGTAATCGATATGTTATAGTGCGTACAACACTATCTATTACACGTATGAGTTATTAAGTGTCGCTTGTAAGTTTGGGCTGATAAAAAAATTATCAAGGTAACCCATGTAGGTAGTTTGTTGTGGATAATGGAATTAATTCAACAACGGTTTGTGTAATTAAGTTAATAGGTTATAATATCACACTTTTAGTACCTAGTTTTGAATAGGAAGACACACAACTATTTACGTTTACGTTAAAATCTTCTTATTGCCTTTGATTTAATTAATGTCAAACATAACATATGCAATATCTTAAAACCTTTGAGTCGCGAGTGTTTATACCTACTTCTAAGAAACCCTGCTTCATTTCAGCACATATTTTTACTTGACTTCATGTGAAAAGGTGGTCAAATGCAAGCCTATTCGATCAGAAATACCCTCGATAGATTTTTTTATCATCATCGTTATAATTACTGTAGGCCTACATTCACGCCTTTGGTTTGATAAAGATAATGAATAGAATAGAAATAAAACATAATAAGGGCCTTTTCAAGAACCGTAAGGGCCTGTGCATTCCGGGTTTTTTAAACGCGCCGTCAACAAGCAATGCTAGCGCGCGTGTGTAATATCGATAAAAACATAAACAAAGTTATGTGTAGGATAAAAGGGCAACGTGCGATTTCAAAACGTCGAACACGTCGTCAGCACTTAAAAAAAAAAGTGGGTTAATAAGTCCCTGAAACTGCCCCAAAAATTCTAAACATCCCCTTTCTTCCAGCAATGAAAGGCCGCGACGGCCTCGGCGGGACAGGGTCGTGTGCGCCTAACGACGTGTTCTGCTCAGTCCCAGGGCGCCTCTCACTGCTGTCGTCCACCAGCAAGTACAAGGTGACAGTAGCCGAGGTCCAGAGAAGGCTGTCACCCCCAGAGTGCCTCAACGCGTCTCTTCTTGGGGGAGTACTTAGGAGGTAAGAGCGAAAATCTGTTTTGACAACTTCCTTGGTCGGTAGGCTACATAAGATGAAGCTTAAGACTCCAGTGATATTTTCAATATAAAAGAATTTGTATTAAGTACCTCATTTATGTTCTAGCTTATCGATTTACTGACGTAATTAAAACTCGCAAATTTATTAAAGACAATCGTAAAACAATATCAAACGTTTTGCTCCCGCGATTAAACTAAAATAAACGACAACACATTTATTTTATTCCGTTGTGGGTCCAAAAAGAAAATGTACACAATGATTGCACCTACAGCTGCGTTTAATCCACTTAAAATTGATTAAAACGATAATTACTGTATGCATAATGAATATTAGACAGTTACAAGACAAATTCGCATTACAACAACCGGCTGTAATATTGAATTTACTAGTGATGTTCTTATGTTCCGCTAGTGCGGTTGGTTTATTACAGTTTTTTGTTCTGGCAACACTGCACAGTTTGCGGCCAGCGATAAATACATGTTTGACTTTTAAGTTCGACCGTTTTGGTTTGGTTAGCGGTTATTTAGATATTTAGGGTACCATAGTATTATGCATATTCTGGTAATATTTAAATTTATTAGTTACTAGTTTCCCCTGTGGTTTCACCCGCGCTCCGTGGGAACTACTTTGCGCAAACATAAAAAGTAGCCTAGAGCCTTTTTCGATAAATGGGCTATCTAAAACTGTTTTTTTTTTTCAAATCCGTTCAGTGGTTCCTCAGATTAACGCGTTCACACAAACTCTTCAGCTGAATAATATTGGTACTTATAGATTTTTGTTTTATCCCTTATATTTAATTAACCTACAAGTATCTAATAAATAAACTATAAGTAAAATTATAGTGTCAAGCAATATGAACTGTTTACTTCCCTTAAACTGTTTTTAAGAACCATCAGCCAAGTATAAATAACAACCTTTCCGGCATAACCTTAAACATTAGCATCCTATAAAATTAGCATCCCAATAAAGTTAAAGAACACGACAATTTTATACTGCCTACATAATCGTCTTAAAGTGTAAAAAACCCTGTAATTGAATATTCAAGTAACTAGTTTATTTAAATGATGGAACCCGTAAATACTGGTCAAATTACTTCGATGCACTTTTTGTAATGTGGTCGTACGCTCGCAACAAAACGGTGTTTCCTTTATATGTTTATTGAATATAATTATCCTCGGATGATTATGGGAGGGTATTGGGGGTACGGACGATGGAGGGGGGAGAAGGCATCCATATCTTTCTAATTTGTCGTATAGAAAAAATACATCCACTGCGCCATCCTAGTCGCAGGCATTGTTTTATTTGTAAATTATATACATATGTAGTCAATGGAACTGGGACTTTGTTTTTTCGGGACCCCCCCTCCCCCACTTGTCAAAGCTACGTCCGTGTAATTATCGATTATTAAGTACTTATAGATTATAACTCATTTTTATCGTGTCTTATTCTATACGTCGTACGTCTAGTTTTCTCATATAGATATTATTTTATTAGCCATTATATAATAATCATTCAGCATAATTACGTTTACTAGAATGTTGATGCCTAATTGACAAATTAATGAACTTTTTACTCCGTAAATGTTATTGTACGCATAAGTAAAATTTCGGCCGCGTTCAACTCTGAAGCTCGGTAAGTTTCAGCAAAAAAACTGTCCAATCATGATTTAACAAAAAATCCAATTATTCCACAAAAGGAAGCCGTAATGACTACCTATCCAACTCATGAGGTCATTTAAGCACATCCTAGTCTGTACGTGATCGTTGTAACACTAAGATTAAAATTAGGGCATTGTTGAAAAACTGTTTAATTAACATTTTCAATGCATTTCGTTATCTATTTTCCTAAAAATACTACAATAGAGATCGATGGTAAGCAAATATCAAGCATACATCATCCATGACACCGCTTCTCGTCACGGCATACAAGTCGGTCGTACCAACACCAAAAAAATTGAATCAATTAATACCTGTCGCGCGGAGACCAATTTACTTGTTTTATTAAATTTAGACCGCGATAAACAGCGCATCATCGAGCCCTAATTGCCGCCATTACATGGCGATGGTTGTGTCAAAACGCCATGCAACCTTCATTGCGGCTTTAGGAAATAATTTATACGATGGCAACACTGCGCGAGTAATGGCGGGAGAATACGCAGCTGCTTGTATGCTACTTACTCGAATATTTCACATTCTGCACCCGGAATCTTCTTACATAGTAATTGAATTTATATTATCTAAATAAACTTAAGCAAAACTAAGAGACGAGGCGACAGACAACAGCAGAGTATTACTTTAACTAAAAGCTTTTTTCTTTGAATGAAAATACTAAGTACCGTAGTCCGATAAATAAGTATGTACCTACCAACTTCATCCCAAAAAGAAAGTCCCTGACAGCACATACAAAAATGTAGAGATACTTATTTCACAACTAAATTCAAATGAAATTAATCACTCGTAAAACCTTGGTATCCGTAGCCGCTTTCCACAAAAGAAATGCTGTCAAAACACACCTATGCCGCCGACCATTATGACGAAATTCTAAAAACTCATTGTGTCGTAAGTAGAGACGCCATTTTGATTTAATCAATCGCGTATTATTAATGGATCCGCCGGTTTACGATACGAGAGTTATTTTTATTATTTTTCATATCGATACGTTCGATTCAGTAATTGGAGATGAAATGATCTCGCATTCATCGAGTAGTCACATTCAATCGATTTTTCTTTGCAGCCGGTAAAAGCTAAAATATCGATTACTCAAAAATTAAATACGTATGTCAATTTGATATGACGCCCATAAAGAGCCGCTGCAAACAACACATATGGGGAAATCGGCCAACGGTATATTTTCGTCATAATTATCTTACTCGAATCAAAGACGTGTACTTGATTGATAATATCTTTAATCGGACACTTGAGTATTCGATACATACTCGATATTCGGTGCCCATTAGTTCTTTCCAATCTGTCGATTCATTCGATTTAGTTTTTCCATTGATTCTAAATTCAAATTCATTGTTTGGCTCGTTAGCGGTGTGGATGTATCTTGGTTCTTTTGTAGCTGACTAAACGAACGTGTGAAAATATTAAACTCGGCTAACGGGACTGTCTAATTACAATTGTGATTATTTTCACGTTAACTATTGTGTAAATAAGAAATAGTAAAATCATTGGTCACGGATTCTGTTCGATTCTTTTTCTTCGCGGCTTCTTAATGGCCAATTAAATGTGTTCTTATGTATTTTGAAATAATATTTTTATTCGGTCGGTTAGCTTCAAATAGCATCAAATTGAATGGAAGAGCTTGATTATATTAAGTTTTTATTTCTTAATTACACAGATTAATATCGAAATACGGTTAGATACGCTAATTTGCTTTTCATTAATTAATTGAAACAGATACAGAACCATTTATCTTCATAATATGAAGCCAATATGATGATATTGTTATAAATAGATGTACGTATGTGTGTTGTATGAAAATTCTCCAACTAATAACAATTTTGTTAGGAATTCGTTCGCATACCAACCCCGTCCGTAGGGGCGGAAGACGATCAACGACAACGGTTCATAAAACTAGTCAAGTTCGAGTTGCACTCGCACACAAAGGTTCTGTATCTATAGCAGATTTTCAACGAAAAGAGAGAGTTTTCAAACCTATATGATTAAGAACTTAGAAGATTAGGTTAGCTTTTACTTTTCTGGACTTTTTTAAACTCTGAATCAACGATTGCGGTTCTAGAATTAGAAAATTACATCTTTAATTATGACTATTACTAAGGTGTTAACAAAAAGTTTATATTTAGTAGGTACTTTATTTACGAACGCAGCTTTTAAACAAACCGCCTGTCAAAATTGAAATAATACACCTATATTATAAATATATGTATGTAACATGATGAGCGAACCCGCATTCTTGAGCTCCATACAAAGTCTATTAGTTCACCGAAAACAATTTCGATAACGAGCTTTAATTTTAAAACTGGTAGCCATTTTTAAACGTAACTCAACCAGAAGGAATTTTACCGCCGAAAAAACTGTTATTCTGAAAGCAGCCCTATTCCTTAGATGATAAAGTAAAATGTTAATTACTCGTTAGAACGTCATGTTCTCTATGCTTCAATCAAGACTTTCAAATTTGACGGTAATCAATACGTTATCGGTAGCTCCTTCTAGCGGTCAGTAGCAGAGTCATTGGCTCTACAATAAAAAAGGTCGCCACGCAATTCTTTGTTTCTGTTCATAATTTATATTATTTATTTAAACAAATAAAAAATACTTAATAGCAAATAAAATATGTACTAGTATGTACAAACGCCAGCACGTCAAGCTACTACAGTCTGTCAAATTTCCTTAATAGATTTTCAACTGTATCGCAGAAGTATATGGTTCAAAGTTGATTGGGAAAATTTGACAGTTTAAGGTAGCTTGATTTGCTGGCGTCTGTATATTAGCTTTAAAGTATTACCTACTCTGCATGACTGTCACCCGATAGCAAAGTGCCCAGAAGACCAGCAACATGGCCACGCCATCCAACTCTCTGAAAAAAATATATACTAACTGCCAGTTTCACCGGTTGCAGATAGTTTATCTGGCAGATAATTTTCATACAAATTCTGTTCCATTTTTTCCTGTGAAACTGGCCCTAATGTTTTATTAAGTGGTACAAAACACCTAAATTATATCTCATAACTTTTCTTAACTTATCTCGCTCCTTTTACTACACAATTAAGAACAAATTTTATAAACTTACTTCTTCAAAGTTCTTAATTACGCCTCAATTAATAATAACGTCTTTATTCCAGAGCGAAGAGCAAAAATGGCGGCCGATTACTGCGTGAAAAATTGGAAAAGATTGGGCTCAACCTGCCGGCCGGCCGACGGAAAGCTGCCAACGTCACACTGCTTACGTCTTTAGTAGAAGGTAATTAAACACTTTCTTGCTTTTACAACCTTTTATAATTGAGTATTATACGTAATTAAGATTTCAATATTAATGGTAGCAATTTACTACCATATAAATCTACTAAATACTACTATTTAAATCTGCCATTATCTTGCGTACTATAGTTGGATCTTTTCGTACAATTATATATTGTTCAACATATAAGATAGGTACGTTTTTATTTATTCTTATGAAAACACATACTTACAAAAACATAAAAAAAAAGTTGTCCACCGATATCGAGATCAGGATGTAAGCTACCGGTGGTTAAGGCTCCAGAGATAGAAACCTCCTCACAATACGTGCCATTGCTAGGAGTACTGCCTTCTGAATTATTCCCTTGACCCAGCCGCCTAACGAGACCCTCTTGAGGTGGAGGCTCTTGACAATTAGACCATTACCAGTAACCATATGGCAACAACCTCGTGCGCTAAGTCGAGATACTTCATTTACTTGATCTTATTGCTATGAAAATCCATTGTTCAATAAACAAGAATTAAAGTAGATAAAATTATTAATATTAGTACCTAAAGATACTTGTTAATTTTAGTTGTAATTTTAGTTACTCTACTGTCACCTATAACAGTAATTTATTACCAACACAATTTATTTGGAACAGCTGTTAGAACACGCTAACTACTAGTTTGTGTACAGTTATTAATGCGCTGATTTGCTTATCGAAATGATTCATCATTGTGATTTGGCTTGTGTTTCGTCACCGAAGGTATACCTAATAATAAATACCTAATAGTGATACGCTATGGTTATGTAGGTATGTCCAGCGTTTAAAAATAATCAAGAGATCTAGGACTAGTGGCGATCCTGAATAAAGGTCTTTTACAAGATTAATATACACATAACATCTGCCTAATTTGCCTTTTTATCGTCCCACTGCTGGGTACAGGCCTCCCACACTGAAAAGGATCTCTCACACAGCTGTTCACCACGCTTACTCAGTATAGGTTGTGGTTTCAGACTTTATAGTTCAGTCAGTATTTGGTGTACAGGATGTGCTTAGAATGTACATATAACTTGGAATCTTAGCCTGACCTGGAATCGAACTCACATAGTCATACTTCAGAGGCTGGTGCTTAACCTAAAAGGTCACCACAACTTTTTGTGTGCTTAACCTTGTAGGTCACCACGACTTTTTGTTTTTCATATTTCTATAAGTTTAACTTCGGAAATATTCCAAAAGACCATATTGCACACTTCTACATAATTCCTAAATGTGTATTGTTTGTGGTGCAGCGGAAGCAGTGCACTTAGCGCGCGACTTCGGCTACGTGTGCGAGACGGAGTTCCCGGCGCGCGCGCTCGCCGAGTACCTCGCGCGACAGTACGCCGAGCACGACTCGCGGCGTCGGCGCGACCTGCTGCAGGCTACTAAACAGGTAAGCTGCAGCTACACCTATAGCGACCCAGAACACCTAGGCCCACGTTTTGCTGTGCCTGAAAATGCCGGGGGTCTAGTGAAGCAGAGTTACCGCTGCCACTGCGTCGTAATTTGTTAAAATCTTAAAATAATACAAGAGTACTCATTACTAACAGTAATTCCACCGTATGAGCCCACTGGTCGTATATTATTTCGTGAGAAAGATTTTTTTTTCTTAAGCCAGTTGCCACTGTTAGCCACTGCTAGCCAGAGAACTCCCCATTTCGTTTCTACACCTCCCAATATTTTGACACTTTCCACCAACTAATCACGGTGGTAGGCGACCAGGTCCTCCAGTCATCTCTTGCGAGGCCTACCACTTCTAGGTATCCGTTATAGGGTATCCACTGAGTGACGGCATTTGCCCACTTGTCCGGATGCATTCGGTTAACGTGTCCAGCCCAGTCGCTACTTTATTTTGCTACCTTTCGGCCCACATGAATATTCCCTTTTTGGAACGTGGAATGTTCGTCAAAAATATCAACTCCATCCATAGCATTGCTGCTAATAATCTAGACAACACCCTTCTCATGTTCATGTGTATTATCATCGTTTCAGGTAATAAAGGAACTGATGGACCTCCTGAACCAGGATAGATCGCCGCTGTGCAACACTCGGCCGCCGCACCTGCTGGAGCCCGCCATACAGCGCCACCTCACGCACTTCTCGCTCATCTCGCACGGCTTCGGCGGCCCGGCCATTGTAGCCGCGCTCACGGCTATACAGGTGTGTGGGCATGGCATTATATTGTATTAAGACACGGATGATTGAATAAATGGAGACTTGATAAAGTACTACATCTTTATATATATTTTCGTGGAATGTTTTTCGTGTTTGATAAAGATAACTCACTGATTTAATGTTAATAGCTAAATGGATGATAAATTATTAGTCACTATTAGAATCACGGTGCAGATAAAAAAAAGTTATAAACATTATGTACGTTAACTTTAAATGTAACATTTGTTGTTTACAGAACTTCCTCAACGAGTCACTAAAGCATTTAGACAAGTTATATCCCCAAAGCGGAATGGTGTCATCATCGATGGACAAAACAAAGATGGACCCTGACATCAAAAAGTAACACTTGCGTGACGGCGATGGCGTCGGTCTCTGCAGCAAGGAACTCGCGCAACGAGAACAAACCTCTTGCGAACACTGGCCACTACAGTGTGCCCTATATATCGAAATTAAAATTAAAAGTACTGAATTTGACATTTGTCTTTGATAGCTCCGCCATGGATATCCAAATAGGGCGAAGACGATGTTAATTCTAGAACCAAGGTTACTAACGATATCTAAGTAAAACTGCCATACAGATGTGCGTATGAACGAATGCATGGAGATTGCGTATTTATTTTTATGATGATCTTCGTTAGAGGCGACCCGCATACAAATAAAGTGCAATTATAATACTCATGATTGTGAGAATCTGTAAATATAGTCTAGAATAAAAATAGTGTTATTTAAGCATTTATAGTGAATAATTTTCAGCTCAACCAGTGATTTTTGTAATTTCAAAATGAATATTTTTTAATAAAAAGTAAAATACATATTTCACATCCACCGCAATAAAGACACATATCAATAATGTAAATAGTAATAATTATAGAACGAAAGTTTTATCGTTTGTCACAGAAATGATTTCATACTGTTTTTAGATTAAAAGAAATAAAACCTCTTTAGTTGTTAATTAGCTATAGTTTTGCTAGTAACTCAATGTGAAAGTGTGCCAATTAGTTTTTAATTATGGAAACACCATAACGGGTTCCCGAAAATTAAGTATTTAATTAATATTTATTGTGGCTTGTACATAATACATATAAAATTACTATTCACTTGCCTAATATTTAGTTTTTTTTCTAAAGTTATTCTAGTATTCGACATCTATCTCTTACTCCAAACTTTTATTAAAGTAGGTACCTAACATACATTTGTATTTTGATTTGATCTAGATCAGACGTGATTTGTGAAGTCTAGAAAAGACAGGGACACCACACATGCTAGAGATAGAAACCATTTTTTTTAACATGGCAGCAATTTGATAATCTGCGATATGTACTAATGTGCCACATTTTAGTCAAAATAATTTTGAACTTCGTAGAAAAGCTACTTTTAGCTACGGCTTACTCGTCACTGAAAGTGTGTAATTTTTTTTATAATAGGCATAATTATAAAAATGGCAATGCAGACGTACAGACGCCAGCACATCAACCTACCTCAATCTATCAAATTTATTTAAAAGATTTTCAACCTTATTACATCACTGGAAGGTTTCGATTGGTAAAATTTGGCAGATTCGGGTAGGTTGACCTGCTGACGTCTGCTATTGTGTTACCTCAAAAAAAGAGATTAAATTAAATTGAAGTGGAGTTTCTTCAATCATGACGATTGTGATTTTGATTTTTTAGGTACAGTCACCCGCACATCAGTGGAAACATTTGAACTGCGAAAACAGCTCTTATGTCGTAGGAAATAGAGGCGGTCTCAAGGTCAAAGTGTGTCTACTGATGTGCGGGTGACTGTACAATTGTACCTGCGTCACCTGAACTACCAAATTGCACTGTATTCTCTGAATGTTATAATCTGTGTCAACGAATCTCTTTCATTAATAAAAGATCTGTTTGTAACAAGAAATCCCAATAAAAGATAATGTTATTTTTGTATAGTTCATAATAATATAGTCAGGATATTTTTTTAGACAACAGACTAAGTCAAAAAGTATTTTTTTTTTTATTCAATAATTCAGGCAACACTGAAAACCTTGGCAGTTGTCACTTTTAAAACATTTTCGAATTCGAATATTTGTACTAAACTAACGAGCACTGTAATTTATAAGATTGTCTTAATTTGTTTTCATTTTGTAATAGTTATAAAATTTTCGATTTAAAATTTACCATTGTGTACTTAAATTTTGTTTCGTGGAGTAAAGAATGATGTTAAAAAAGTCTTATTTTTCTTCGCATACCCACCCAACTACCTTGTTTGCTTGTTAGGTACGTACATATAGTAGTAGTGTATAATGTACTCTAATGTAACTAATCAGTAATCTGTGTCTAAACTCGTGAAGTGACTTATTGGTTTAATTTAATGGTTGCTCTACAAATCATCATCATCATCATCATCATCATCATCAGCCTATCGCAGTCCACTGCTGGACATAGGCCTCTCCAAGTGCACGCCATTGAGATCGATTTTCGGCTTCTCGCATCCAGCTCCTGCCAGCCGTCTTGCGCAAGTCATCACTCCACCGTGCCTGAGGACTACAAATACGGTAAGTTAATTCTGTAATTTTAATTATAACCTTTATTCCTAAATGAAATAGGTACTAGTACATACTAATAATGAAATAGATACTAGTACCTGGCGCTGATACTAGTGGTACTGGTACCATATTGAATTGGATCGCGTACCTACGGACATCGTGGAGACCAAAAAGTGATAATAAGGCGTAATAGTGCCCTGTGCGGTGTGCAGTTGACGAAAGGTTAGTAGGTACCTATTTTATGTTCTTTGGACGTGTTTGTAATAGTAGAAACTTCCTAAATGAGTTTTTGAAGTCCCAAGATTTAATACATACATCATATTTAATATATACATAATACATCATTTTTTTTTTATAATATAGTATATCTTATTGGCGAATATAAAAAAGAACCATATCTACATCTCAACTTATCATCATCTTATTTTATCATACATTAAATTTGTAACTTAGCTGACGAATAATTGGATTTATTGCAAAACTAAAAATAACTGGCCCCTGTTGACATCCGATGACTGATTCGGAAAGACGGTCCTTAAAAAGTAATTTGGAAGGATATCCGTAACATTGCCAAAGAAAATTGTAATTTTGGGTACCTATTTCTTTTTTCGCTTTTGTCAACAGGTGCCCAGGATGTATACACTTAAATATGTACAGGCATTTATGACGTATTTTGGCTTCGGTACAGCAATGGTAAATGTAAAAAAAACTTACAATAAGCATTGAAACAACATAATACAATAAATAACTTCTAGAAGAGCACCACTGAAAATTGTCTTGACTGACGTCACAGGGTGAGGCTGCGGTCGGCCGCTGGAGTTGTTGCCAACGCCGTCACACACAGCAGCTACCCGTTGCCACCGACACTAACACGGCGCGTCGTGGTTGCGACCGTTGATGTTCACGTTCTTAGTGACTATCGTGGTGGAATTCAGCAGCTCATTTTGCTTTTCACACGGAGATGAGGAATTCTTAAGTTCTTGAGATTTAGGTATCTCTATTTAGTTTTTAACCAACTTCTTTTATTAATTTATTTCGTATTGTTAATTCGTTATTATTAATTCTTAATTTTATAATAATAATTGATATCCCATAATCCCATGACAGTAGGTGGAAAAATTTTTTTTTCAGTGTCATAATGATCCTATTTTGTTTTAATTCGTTGTTTTATACATGTGTACATCCTCTTTGCTTAAATGATGGCTTGCATCCAAGAGTATAATCACTATGTCTGTGACTTCGTTTTAGCTTGCATTTGCAATTTCAATGATCTTATTGAGGTTTTTGTGGTGCCTGTGGAAATTTCACCTATTAGTCCTACCCTCTCCAGGCAATCACCCTGGTCGCAAAGTGTAATAGAAATGAATTACGAGTGCTTAGCTTTTGTTTATGGGTGTTCCAATGTGCTGGAGGCGGAACCATATTTATTTTTTGTACACAAGGATGCTAAAACCGCGACTAGATATAACGACGACATTTGTAGATAGATAATAGCAGGAGCAAGCAGCTGTAGGTTTCCAATACCATATCTGCTGAATGCTACGAAGACATTAAATAAAGGAAAACAAAAAAAACACAAGTCACATTCCACAAAAGTTTATTTAAAAAGCCATTGCCACAAATATTTTGCGAAACTCATCCTATAAGATGGAACATTAACTTTGAAAAATTCATAAATCCATTACACATGTCGGTAACTGAAACATCTGAATACACATTTATAGCGAAAATTTTACGCCTACAAGTATACGCAACAAAAAACACCGTGAATTGTAATATACATACACCTTAGGCAGTTCGCGCTAACAAATAAATATTAATAAGCAAAAAAACAATACCAAAAACGGTTAACAAATTCCCGTCGAAGCAACAGCACATTTGTTTTAGAATTACATAAATATTTTAGTGGATAACGATCACATCGCTACACAAAAACTTTTAAATACATTAATTTATACAATACAAAATTAATTTAAAACAAAAGTGACCCCAAATTTTGAATTTTAATGTGATATTAAAAATTTTACAGAAATGCAAACATTTTTCTACTTTTTACTTTATACTCCAGCGAGTGACACACACACTCCTTGTTATTAGATAAAGTTACAATGCAACATGATTTCAGGGTTCCAAAGTATCAGCGCAACACAAGTTGTGTGGTAACGAAATATAAACCTTAATGCGGATATGCATAAAGCTTATATTTGTTTACCTTCATTTGATGCGGAATCGCGACTAGTCTCAGTTTATTCGACGATGGAACCTCTGAGCCGCCTAGTACTGTTAGGGTTGTAATCCAAAGAAGAATGGTCGGGAACCATGAGAGATTCAACTAATAGAATTCCTTTATTTTCACAGTTTATAATTTCCCGTTGCTCCGTTCAATTCATTGACACAATAGATTGTCACCACTATATAGGGTGTTACAAAATTAGTGCACACTATTTTTACAGGTCATTTAGTACATGCTAAGGATTATGTTTACCACAAACAAAGTTGAATGGCCAAGGGGTTAACGACCGAGCGCCTTCATAGAGACCGGCATTATACGTACAATTTGGCGACTGAGATGATAAATTTAGTAAAAAATGTTATTATTTTCATAACTTTTTTGTGATAAACATGATCCTTAGCATGTACTAAACGACCTTTAAAAATAGTGTGCACTAGTTTTGTTACACCTTATATACTCAGCTAATGTTATAACAACCAAAATATTCGAAATGTCTCTGCTATCACGTTAAATGACAATATTATGTATTTTAGAGAAAATAAAAATATTGTATTAAACTTAACTACTTACTAAACACGTTTATCTTTAAATACAATTTCAAAAGTATAAAATGAAAGTGTAATAATATTAATAAAATTGTATTTAATTCTAAATGTGTTTAGTAAGCAAATACGTAATGTAAAAGTACAGGCAACAGCACATCAAGCTACCCGAAACTGTCAAATTTTCCCAATTAACTTTCAACTATATGCTTCAGCGATAAACTTGAAAATCTATTAAGGAAATTTGATAGATTGTAGTAGCTTGATGTGCTGGCGTCTGAACAGTTATTGGGCGACATTATTTGTTACCGGCTTCGTATGAGTGGTGACGTGATATTAGCTAGTGGTGACGTCACTGCTGACGTCAGATCTGGTACTGGCGACGTCATGTATGCTGGGGACGTGTGTAGGAGTGTGTGTGTGCGGGCGCGGCGCGGGCGTCACTTGAGAGCGCACTCGACGAAGACGGCGCGTGCGGGCGGCGGCGGCGGGAGCGCGTCCCCCGCGTGCGGGCTGCCCGGCGCGCTCGGGCTGGGCGACGACGCGGGGCCCACGCGGCTGGCAGCGAACTGAGACGCGGTCAGTGGCCGTAACTCTTTCAGAACGCACCTGTAATACATAAAATACATTGTAAGGCCTAGCTCACACTGCCTTGCGGCGGAATGCGGTGTGTTTATTCTACCGCAAGAAGCGGGAAGCCGTGGTTAATTTACCGCATGCGTTGTATTTCAGCGTAGTGCGTCTATGACAGTCTATACTTCACAGATTGTGCTTTAGAAAATCGCACTGCAGTGCGCGCAAAGCCTAATACACACTTATAGAATATAATACAATTTATTTCTTTTTTACATACAGTATACCAGTACATTTAAATTTCTGACAACTAAGGAGCAATTTTACTTATTCTTTAGTTAGTTCAATTTTATTTACACCTGATGAAGTTTTTTTAGTAACTGCTATAAAACTGATTAATTAAGAATAAATTTGGTGTGGAGATAGTTTACTTTCCAGAGATACTTATAGATATGAGATGGATATTTTTGGGTATAAACAAACAGTGCTTTCTAAGTTATAAGTAATCGCAACTCACGCGAGCCGAGCATCGACGACGGGCCGCACAGTGGGCACTGGGAAGCCGTTGAAGGCCGACGCCACGGGCAGCGTGTAGGCGCCCATGTCGCGGAACACGAGCCAGTCGCCGATGGCCAGCGTCGGCAGGTGGACGCTGGGTAGCACGCAGTCCAGCCCGTCGCATGTCGGACCCCACACGGAACACGGGGACAGTGGGGATCCGTTGTCCTGGGAACAATAATAATTAAAATTTGTTAATTGGCACGTTGTTACTGTCTAACAAATACCTTACTTACCTCTACCTTTTTTTTATTATAGATAAGGTTGTATACTTTACATTAGTAAAGTATTAACTCTATTTTTAATATTATGAAGCTGAAGACTTGTGTTTGAACGCGCTAATCCCAGGTACTACTGGACCGATTTGAAAATTATATCAGTGTTAGATAAAAAGCCGATGGGGTCGAAAAGTGCTACAGTGGAGACCACGGACTAGCAAGCGTAGCGTAGGACGTCCACCAACAAGATGGACGGACGACCTTATAAAGGTTACCTGAGGACGCTGGATGCAGGTCGCTTTCAACCGTTATATGTGGAGATCTAAAGCCTATGTTCAGCAGTGGACGTCCTATGGCTGAGATGATGATGATGATAGAAAGAAGAAAGTAGACTACTTTTTATCCAAGTGCGCAGAATAGTTTCCAAGGAACACGGGTGAAACCACTGGCGGAAACTTAGTATTTATACTTTCATTAATACTTTAGTCTTCACCATTAATAATTACAGCAATCTTATAAAAATATCCTCTTATCGTCCATATGTCTAGAGCGGAGAGTAAGTAAAGTGTCCTTACATTGAGTGGTTCAGCCACGACGCGCTGATGGTCGTACAGCACGCAGTTGAAGGACCCGTACACACCGTCGTTGATGAAGTACATTGTGTGCGTCTCCGAGTCGCCGTCCTTAGACGCCACCTGGAATTTTAGTGTTTTTAGTACATATTCCTAGTTTTTTTAAGGTCAATCTTTACTAAGCAGTCTTTCGCCTTGCAAGTTGGAAATTTAATCAATGATCGTGTTTTTGGTTCATTAGTTGGCTTATGACAATAATGTTTGGGATTTAAATTTCATCATTTAAGTCGCAAGACTGATGTAAAATTATCATTTTTGTAAATGATAATTGTAACAATATATTCATATAAATTTTACATTTTCATAGTAGTCAGAAGCCAGTCTAACCAAGGGGTATTGGGTTGCCCGGGTAACTAGGTTGAGGAGGTCAGATAGGCAGTCGCTCCTTGTAAAGCACTGGTACTCAGCTGAATCCGGTTAGAAGAAGTCGATCCCAACATAGTTGGAAAAAGGCTCGGGAGATGATAATATAATAATAATAACCGAATTTTTCGATTTGCATCATAAACCATTAAACATATGAGTTAGTATCCATACTTTAGAATGTAATCTCTTTTTATGTTTGGACTCCAAAAGAGACTGTGACCCTTGAGTCTGTTTCGTCGTTTCTTCTCAAGGTAGTCAGTTAGGAAATGCCAACCTCTTCTCGTTTTTTATAAAAAATGTGTTGACGTGTAAAAGTGTCTATTTGCAAAATAAATATATCATTTAGATATGTTACCTCTCGCTTAGCGTGGACCATGGCAGCTAGGGTGTAGGCTGCGGCGGCGAAGTACCGGCCCGGCTCTGCGATCACACGCACCGAGCCCAGCGGGAAGTGCTCCTCTAAAGCGTTGTTTATCACCTCCGCTACCTGCACACCAAATAATATATGGTGATAAAACTTTTAAAAATATAGACAAACAACTTTTATTAAGATAAACATACAAAATCCTGGTCTATTATTTTAACAACTCGTAACTTTGGAACCATAATATCATTTATCAAATATTTTGAAAATTTTAATCATAGTCTCACGATTGCTCAATATGGTGGTACAGTACAGTATGTCGTTGGATTCATGACGTCATGAGCCATCCACGGGCAGTACCCATACTGAGTTATATTTTAAGACACTCGCGTATACATCGGACATTAATCGCTTTTTAAATCCATGTTTTCTGTCGAAATTAAATTGTATGGAAAAATGGACGTCAGTGGACACGCCAATAATATTTCCACTACTTCCTTAAGAACACAAGAATTCCTACAATACAGACGCTAGCACATCAAGCAAACAATTTGTAAATTTTTCTTAAAACATTTTCAACTTTATCGCTAAAGCATTTATGGTTCAAAATTGATTGGGAAAATTTTACAGTTTGGGGTAGGTTGATTTTATCGCTAAAGCATATGGGGTCAAAATTGATTGGGAAAATTTGTCAGGTAGCTTGATATGCTGGCGTCTGTACATTCGAGTGGTTAAAAAAAAATACTAATAAGACAAACCTCGCAGATGTCGTCGTGGCGGCCGCCGGGGAAGCCGCCGCCGATGTCGAGCAGCTGCATGCGCACGTGGCCGGCGTCCCGCGCCGCGCGGAACAGCGCGCGCGCCAGCGAGATGCCGCGCGCGTACACCGCCGTCTCCGACGCGCCGCTGCCCACGTGGAACGACACGCCCACCACCTGGGGGACCACTATACATTACATACATGATACTGGGTGTAAGGGACAACCCTCCGCACACTGATAGGGTGCATTCAACTCCTTATTTTGAATCATAATTCCTCTGGAATATTTTTCGGGATTTTTTAAAGTTTTTTTACCAATTATTCAGTTGATTTTTCTTTCTTTCAATGCAAAATTAAATTCTTTGTAAGTAGCACTTAATTTTTGGGGATTACGAAAATATAATAATACTAGCTGTACCAGACGGAAGGAAGTAATTCCTGCATCTGGACAAAAAGTAGCCTGTCCTTTCTCTGACACTTCGGCTATGGGTCTACCAAATTTTATATAAATCGGTCCAGCCGTTCACGGCTGACCTGGGATCACAGAGATCAGATATAAAAATATAAAAGTTTGCGCACCCTAAACCAGAATAACCAACCATATACAATATATCCCGTTTCTATTCAAGAGTTATAATACGTCCTCATTATGAAAAGGCTAGGCAGATAAGTATGTGACTAACGTCGAGGCCGAGCACAGCAGCCAGCTTGAGTAGACGCGGCGCCTCAGTGACGGGGTCGCAGCCGAACTTGATGCCCAGCGGGCACTGCGCCGCCACGGCGTCACAGCGGATGCGGATCACAAGCCTGCAAACAACACTTTTGTTTATAAACTGCCTCGTTAGTCTAGAAATCACATATTGCAACTGCTGTACACGGGGTCTCGGATTCGATTCCTGGGTCGGACCGAAATCGCTTTGTGATTTTTAAGGGACTTTCATAAAGCAATCCTAAGTATCCGAAGTATCGAATATCCGGAGTTGGTGATTGATACACCCGTGCATTGGAGAGCAGGTAAATGTTGGTCTGAACTCTCTCCTGTCGTGTCGGACTATGAGAGTGAAGGAATAGAGAGTGCACCAGTGTCTGCGCGAATGCTTGTGCACTATGTCTTGCGCAGCTGGCTGATCTCCTTAGAGAGAACGGCCTTGGTGGCCAACAATCAGTCTGGACACCATTATTATTTTAAAAAGATAGAACTTCTATTAACACTATAGTTATGAATACGATTAAGTAGGTAGCTTACTGTGCATGCGGCATAAATTGTTTGATCTTCATGAGCTCGGTCTCCGAGTCGAATGTCATGACATCGACTCCTACGGCCGACGCGTAGCGAATGTGCGACGCCATCTTGGCGGGGTTCGCGAATATTATGCGCCTGGAATAAATATGTCCGTTTAGGTATATTGTAGTAATCCTAAAAATGCGAAATTTACTAAGTCAGCGGGACACGCTTTAATTGCCGAACTGATTGAAATAAAATTTTAGACAAATATTCGAAAGCCTGAGAAAGGATATAGACTACTTTTAAGTACCCTTGGGACGCGGATAGTTAATATTTTAATATTGATCTAAAATCTAAAGGAAAGGATATGGACTGCTGTCTTGCTACGCGATGTTGTGTTGCTAAATTTGTGACTTTAAAAGTCTGCAAAGGTGAAAAACTTAACAGGATAGCATCAACATAACTGGTACCATTTCAGTTGTAGCTGTAAGATAATTTAGTCTAATTAGTTATCTTAACAAGAAAAAAAAAACAATTCTAATTTGTATTACCCAGGTTTCTTATCAACTGCTTAGATACTCATTTAACTTTTTGACCCCCACAGTCACGTATAGATGACAAGCCAAAAAGTGGACAGACTTTGAAAGTTCAAAATTAATAGTCAGTAGGTAGGTATTTATGGATGTGTTCTGAGCTTGGCGCGGCGCGGAGGGCACGTCTTTCTTTTTTTGACGTGGTGGTCAAAGGGTAAAAATGTTTTGCCCAAATAAGTGTTCAACACGAGTACGTACTGTGGAGCGACGCCGATGGAGGTGACGAGCTCGATCTCGACCTTGGAGGCGCAGTCGAAGCCCGCGCCCAGCGCAGCCAGCGTGCTCACCAGCAGCTTGTCGTCGTTGCATTTCACCGCTGGAGAATAAACAATACATAAATTAAATTGCTATTGCTTGTTAGTTCTGTAGTTATCTCTAGATTTATAGGAACCCATTCATACTGCGGACAAAAGCTAATATAAAATGAATAAATTTTCGTTACATCCAGACGCCAGCACATCAAGCTACTACAACCTGTCAAATTTCCAAAATAGATTTTCAACTCTATTGCTGAATTATAGGGTTCAAATTTGATTGGGTAAATTTGACAGTTTCGGTTAGCTTGATGTGCTGGCGTCTGTACATTTACGTAGGTATACTTATTTCGTCTGATACATAATCGTATTAGGTCCTTGCTAAGTATTTACCATTTTTTGACAGAAGCGTCTCTATTTTGCAGGTATCCAATTTAACAAAATAGATTCATAAACGAAGTCAATACTGGCAAACAAATAAAAAAACGCGGACGAAATCGAGAACCTTTTCTTTGGGAAGTCGGAAAAAAAATTGGGGCCCTTTAAAACTTACCATAGAACGGTTCAACCCGCGGCATTAGCTCCTTCCAGCGATGGTACCTCGCCACCACTTCGCCCAAATCCATGATGTAGAAGGGGTCCTCTTGCGTGCCCGAGTCCACGATCTCGCGGATCAGACCGGTCGGGGACCACGGCCCGTCCATCACGGTAATAAGTTGTTCCTCTTCTACCACCTTCATTTTGGCTGGGATCTTCGAGCCTTATGCAGTTGTGTTAAGGTTGACTTTGGAGCCGACTTAGCCCCGGCAGTGCCGGAGCGTGGGGTCGGCTATGCTGCGCTTGCCTGTCCGGGCCGGAGGGGTCGGTGTCAGGTGTTCGAGCCGGGTTGTGGTGGCCCACTAGCGCTAGTCCACAAGTGTCAGCTGAAAGCGAGAAGAAACACTAAGTTATAGGTTACTGCAGGTAGTGCCCATAATGATATTGTAAATTTTGGAGTTGAACACTTAGGCATCAGGCATCCAAGCAGTAAGGTTTATAATAGTATCATATACAGTCCTACATAGTAGGATACATCTTGGATCATTTAAACTACTCCTTGCTCGTGATAGAAACACAATTGCTAAAATATGATTCAAGGGACAGAAAATCCCATCAATCTATCTTATCATCAGATTTCCACCGTTTCCCCAGCACTTCTATAACCATCTCTTGAGTATAATTTATTTCTTATACAACACTTTATTAAAATTGTTGCAGAATTTCTTTTTCGAAACAAACTAACAAAAAATTCGCATTTCATGTTAATTAATCTCAGAAGTGCCAGGTTCATCACACGAAGTACCAGGGCCACATAACTGCGAAGAGACTCACGTAATGTCTAGATGGCGTCAGCGGGCCCTCGCTCGCAGCCAGGGCGGGTCGACGTTGAGAGCGCGGCGCCAGCAGCGCGGCGCGGGGCGGGGGCGCGCGGCCTCCTGCGGCCTGCTCGGCCTCACTCGCCCGGCACTGGTAGACGCGCCGGACTCACCCGGTGCTCCCTGGAACAAACAACATACGATCATCAGACTGGGACCTCTTGTCTATCGAACATTGTGGGAACTTGTCTGAAGTCCCACAAACCCCCTTACAATAGGGGCTCCCATAGACAGTGCTCAAGGCCTTTATAGTTCGTTTAAGAAAACTGAGGGCCATTTTCACAGGTTACAGATAGCCACTATCTACCAGATAAATTAAAAAATGGAACAGAATTTGTACGAAATTATCTGCCAGATTAACTATCTGGAACTCATCAGCAACCGGTGAAACTAGTCTGAAACGTTCTGTCTCTAAATATTTGGAGGTAAGCGTGGTAACACTTTCAGGACCGTGTACAACATATGCAAATTGAGCGATAAAGCTTGAAGATTTTGAGGCAGTCAATTACAATCTAATACTAAGTAAAGGCTTGGCGAGCCGTTTATATTGATTATAATTAATTACAGGCCAGTCATAAGAAGTCTATAGTATTATTTCAATATTGTTTTCTACGGTGAATAACATATATTTTTTTTCTCACAACTAAAGTCATTGCTAAGATTTCGCTCACACAAAGCACTTAAATGAAATTGTGTTATTAAAATGTGTCCAAAATAATATTTGATAACAAACCGATATCACTAGTTGATTGACAAAAATAATTGTTACATTGTACCTATAAAAAAAAACCGATAATGTCACGTTCTAATCAATTTTATTACTTACACACACCGTTCCGATTGCCGATTACGTAAACCACTCGATAAAATATTCACAATCGATTTTAAATGTGAAAAATTAACAATTTTAAATCCGTTCTTTCTATATCAGACTGTTATGCTATCAGAGACGAGCCTTGAACTAAGTTAAGCGATAAACTTTTGAATACTGATATAAAAAAGATAAGGCAGCTGACGAGTTGACGACAGTTTTATCGGATCAATTAAATTACGTGCGATGACACAATCTGAATGGAAACAAAGCAGGTTTACACACGGCTCCAAACTCCTTGGGACATCACTCCTAAAGTTTTATAGAGTTTTGACGCCATATCTGACGTAAAATACGCTGAGCGTATCCTCAGTAACTTATCATCGGCTGAGTGTGAACGGTCAAGTGTTTCTCTATTGTCTGTACTGGCGTTACGCGACCGATAATACGCAGCGCATGTTCCGTCAGATATGAACCTTCCCTTAAACTGGGCGCTTTGGGCGTTTCTGTGGCCAAACTTTCGAATAAGCTACGACATCAAGCTATTACAATCTGTCAAATTTCTTTAATAGATTTTCAACTTTATCACTGAAGAACTACAGTTCCATATCACAGAACCATAGTCGTGGTGGCCTAGTGGTTGAAGCACCAGCCTTTCAAGTGTGAGGGTGTGGGTTAACTTTTCTAAGTTACACGTACTTTCTAAGTTTATCTTGGACACCAATGACTGATTAAAAGGTGAAGGAAAACATCTCGAGGAAACCTGGACTATAAAGTCTGAAATCACGAACCCGCATTGAGCAAGCGTGGTGATTAACGCTCAATCCTTCTCCGTGGGAGAGGAGGCCTGTGCCCAGCAGTGGGACGATAAAAAGGCTGTAATGATGATGAACCACAGTTCATAGTTGATTGGGAATATTTGACAGTTCAGCTAGATTTGCTGGCGTTCGTAGCTATGCTGAATTGTTTCTCTAATAGCGGTTCGAACAAACTATTGTGCCAAAGAATTCATGAAGAAATTCAATCGATCATTGTTTTATTGATTCGCCTTTAGAAAAAGTAGTTATGAAGATCTTATATCAATTGCGAGCAACACGGAAGAGTAACTACGATACAATAACATCTGAACTTGAACCGTTTCATAGATTTTCAATGCTTTCAGCTTACAAATACGACCTTGTTGATAAGTAACGTACTATTAAGAGCGTAGGGTATACCATTAAGGGTTGCCAACAATGAATTTTTTATTCTACTACTTATTTTTTAAAGCTAGAATAGTTTACTTACATAATTCGGTAGTTGACAACTAGTCAAATTCAATACTTTTATTGAATTGTCAAAAACGGTTACATTTTAAGTTTGTATGAAAACTATGACGTCACAGAATTTTTACATCAGGCTGTATACTTATTTTGCTTATTATTATCAATAAAAACATGAAAACATTTTTTTTTCCATCAAAACAATAAATGGAAACGATATTATTATTTTTAAGTATACTTACCAAAATAAGAGATAAAGTTTATTATTGACTAAGTCAACTACCGAATGTACCTCAAACATTAATCCTTTTAAAAATGGTACCGACGCCAGCACATCAAGCTACCCGAAACTGTCAAATTTTCCCAATCAACTTTGAACCATATGCTATTAAGGAAATTTGACAGATTGTAGCAGCTTCATACTATTTATTTGCTGTAGGTACTTTTTTTATATTAAATTACTGATCTAGCATTTTCACAACGATTTAGTAAGAAGTTAGATGGTCATTTAGAAGAAAAACAAAATCTGAAAATTCAATATTGTCAGCGTAGCAACCCTCAATTGGTAGTAGCATGTGATTTGCTGATTATAGTGTAAGACAACAATTTGCAACTGTTAACATTTTGAACGAATTCGATTCGAAGAAAACTAATACTGTGTTGTTTATGTTTTTGTCACATAGGGCCAGTTTCACAGGTTTCTGATAAGTTCCACATAGTTTATCTGGCAGATTATTTCATACAAATTCTGTTTTATGATAAATGACTGAGTAACAGCCGCACAGATCGATCGATCATAAGGATAAGCAACGCTTGGCGCGGTCGGTCCGTGGATGGATCTTATCATGATGAATTCCTCTATGTTTCGGAAGGCACGTTAATTCAGTATATCCCGGTAGTCATTTCCACGACTGGCAATCGTTGGGTATAGTCAGAAGCCAGAAAGTCTGAGGACCAGTCTCACTAAGGGATTGCCCAGGTAACTAGGTTGATGAGCAGTTGCTCAACACTGGTACTCAGTTGCATCCGGTAAGATGGGAATCCGACTCCAACATGACAGACAGATGATACATGATTAAATGTGACCCGTGTTCCTGGTTTCTGTTATCAAATATTTGACCAACCTATTTGATGCCAAAACTACTACAATCTATTTTTTTTATTTTTAGTCTACTTTCTATAGCTTTGTTGTTTCATTTTTTTTAAATTAAAAGTGAATGATAACCGGTAAATTTGGATCACAAATGAATTTGGCGTATTTTGTTTAAGTAGATAAACACAACACTAATTATGTAGAAGAATAGTGACATACTTCAATTTATAATTATCATTATCAAACCTGTGTAATAATCACTATCTTTCATCAAGTAATTATTTATAGGATGTATTGATAAGTACTGAATCTTATCATCGGCTTAAACGTAAACAATCATTCAACTAATTGTATTTCCGACATAATTATTTCGACTATGATCTAGCAAAACCCAAGCTGTTACTATACAGCATATCTTAATCTCTATACTATAAGTATTAGTCGTCAATAAATTAAGTATTATCTATCACTACGTAGTATACGATAATGAGGCTTCCCATCTGTCTGTCCTTATGTATGATCAGATATCTAAAACTACGCAATGTATTTTGATGCGTGTTTTTTAAACGACAGAGTGATTCAAGAGGAAGTTTTATAGGTATATAATAACATACAAAAATACAAACACTAGCCCATGTCTTTTTAATCAATGTCTTTTTTAAATGTGTGTGTGTGTTTACATTGTTGATGTGCCTTAATAATAATAAATAAATAAATAAACATACAGACCAGAATCAGTGATCATCTAAGAGACTTCTAATGAGTTGTAAATAGACACATTTTTGCTGTCATTGAACATCTTTGGCAGTCATTACGGGTAGTCGGAAGCCAGTAAGGCTGACGCCAGTCTAATCAAGGGGTATTGGGTTGCCTGGGTTGAGGAGGTCAGATAGGCAGTCGCTCCTTGTAAAACACTTGTACTCAGCTAAATCCGGTTAGACTAGAAGCCGACCCCAACATAGTGGGGAAAAGGCTCGGGAGAAGATGATTGCAAAAATGGTTCAGTCCAATCTTTGTGTGTTTCTGAACATTCTAGCTTTATTTCTTGTTGAATTGCGACTTTAACAAAACGCTACAATAATTGATTGTTCAGCTACCAATTGGTTACTTGTATCGCTTTATTTAATAATTGGATAAAAATCAAGAATCAAAACAAGATGTCCTAAATTCCAGCTCACGTTGTTTTCGTTCGTTCGGTCATCAAACATCAAAGTCCAATGATAAATTACGGACTAAATTATTGGACCCCTTGCATGAGGTTGCTGTGTGCGCATTCCTTTAGGACAGTCGGGGAAATTAATTACTTGTATATAAGATAGAATATAAGGGTCTGCAAGACCTTAACGTATGCTTTGTAAGTGGCTTTCAAAATCTAAGCAGAGTTTTGTCAAAATCAACTTAATATATTCCTGTTTGTTAAATGATCACGTTTTGGCTAAGTGCGACTACTAGAATAGTAGTTAATTGGGACTATTTGACAGTTTCGTGTAGCTTAATGTGCTGGCGTTTTAACCTTTATATAGGTTTTTTTAAAACAAAAATTAAAAATAAGGTATCAACTCTGATTGCCGACAATCTGTATAATTATTCTGCACTCGTCCCAAATTGAATTTGAATCCAAATTTCAACATGGTAACCAATAAACTATTTCCAATTGAATATGATTATCGATAAACTAACCAATTAGTACAAAGAGCCTACACTTTGTTGTTACCGCCATATTCTTGAGGACAATTACCTTTTTTCGGCAGTGGTAGAAAGAAAGAAAGAAACTGTGCTTCAGTTTCTCATTTCATTACTTTTTTCTCTTACAATAAAACATTACATTAGACAGACGTTCGACACGTGTTTAAAATAATTTTGTATTCAATTATTTCTTAAAACACGTGTCAAATGTCTGTCTAACCTTTTGAAATAAAGGGCCTATAATCTTTAATACTGTAACAAGTCAAGGAAGCTCAAAGCAATTCGATAAATTAACAATCAATCGTCATCGAGGCTCCATTTCACGAGAATCTCATCGTGACAGACATATCAATGGTGACGTCACACGGCGCCATGTTGAATCAGCGCGTGCGCAAGGTCAATGTTATGTGGCAAAAGATAATTCCATTACGCTTGTGTTGAGCGCGAATAAATTTTCCCGGTTATTAAAATAATGAATAAAAAATTTGAGTATGCCTGTACTTATCTTTTCATTTTAAGTTTTAAAGGTTATCATCGCACAATTATTTGTTTGAAATTTAGGTAAAATATAATAAGCATTACCACTAACTACATTAATATTATTTTAATAAATAAAGTTATCAACGAATGCGATGAGTACGCTTATAAAGGATGTGGGACATGAATTTGAATTAAACTCTCTGTTTCATAAGCAAAATAAATATGGCACAGAAATAAACTTAACAAGCCTGATATGAAATTCGTCATGTTATAAAAAATAACACTGTTGTTGAAATCGGTTACCAAGTTGCGATCTGTTTTAAAATAAAACAGTTTTCAATCAAAATATTATTTAACAGTACCCTCTAGAACAATGTGTTATTTTTATAAGTAAATATAAGTTAAAACCGAAATATTGATAAGATATTTGGACACCTCAGATGTCTCAGACTTTATGGTTAAATAATTCCAATTAATAAAACTTATGTGTGGAGATCTAAAGGGGTGGCCTATGTTTAGCAGTGGACGTCCTATGGCTGATGATGATGATGAAAAAAATGTAAACTCACCCGTAATAGCGTAATTCTCAAAGCTTTTTTTTCACTTGAAAGCAACAACCTGAGGTTGTTGCTCAAACAACAAAACTATTAAACGCAAAGAAAGAACACGTTGCAATAGCAACAAGCGTTGAAAACTTTTTGATTTTCCGAACGAAATAGCGACTGTCACTGATGCGCGATGGCGGCAAACTGATAACAAATGGCCGCCGCGCGCGTATTTATGTGGCACGTTATCAGGATTCGTGGGATGGCCCAGTTATCACGAGCGATTCTACTATAGCCTGATGTAATTGTAAAACCTCGTCTACACTGCTGCAAACCGCTTCGGTGACGTTGTGACCACGAACGCGAGATGTGCTTCCTCCAAGCTGTAAAACTGTTTGTTTTGGACAAATTACGCCGTGTTAACTAATTCAAATCTTAAGGAAATCGTCTACGCGATAATTGTTATAAACGAGTTCAATGCTTTTTTGTTATTAGTTTATTGCGTCTCGAAAACGGCCTTCAAAACTTTAACCTACTGAGGAAGAACTGGGACTCTATACACTGCTTAAAAGATTAATTAATATTAAAAGAACCTACACCAAACATTACCCGAAAACTCATAAGCATTTGCGACTGTTTGGGAATATCATAACCTAAAACTATCTGTTATGGTGTATAGAATTTTCATAACATGTAAACCAACCTTATTTTGGCAAATACAATTCGTGCAATAAAATCATTAGCCAAACTTCGCTAAGAAGATACCAGGTCCACTTAATATAATTGGTTAAGGTTTAAGTTAGCCCACTAACAGGGGATTATGACGCCATTAGCTAAAGATCATAAAAATACATGATTACTAAGTATCTTGTATTTGTAAAAAAACATATCGCACGTTCAATAAACAGATTGACTTATCTCTTAAAAACAGTTCCGAGAAATCATAAAAAGACACCGTTTACAATAGCATCTTTATCTGAGAACTAGTTTCCGGCAGGATTTTCACTCGCGTCGATAGGCAGCTCCGCGCACCCGGATATAAACTAGATAGAACACTAGCAGGTACGTAGTCCGTCACCTGTAGCTTCTAAATGTCAAAGGTCCACCAAGGTCTGGATGTAAAGAGCGGGAGCAATGCAACGCCGCTCTGACATTGACCCCGCTACGATCGATCTGCGCGATGTCCCACTAGCGAGTCCTTCCATATGTATTACGTAGTTGTCTATCTAGGTATATTTGAGAATATGGTACGCAATATCATCCTGTGGGATGAAGGCTATATGGAATTATATATAAACGGGCTTCGGCTAGAGCTTTCACCCCCGTCCCGTCGAAACAACTTGGTGGACGCGGATAAAAAAGTAGCATATAGCCTTCCTCTATCAATAGGCTATGATAATTTTTAACTTTCAGTAGATCATCAGACAAAACCATACATTTGAGCAAAAATGGCCTTATTCTACAAACATTTTCTGACGCCTATGGTAGGGAGAGTTAATGGACAAAATGATTAAGTATTAGAATGTCTGTGCACTATTTGTTATTTATAGCTTAGCAGAATATTTTAGTACAATTTGGATACGACGATTGGAACATATTTGCTAGATTCGCTAAAACATCCCAAAAATAAAACCGCATCAGATGTTGCACTATCAGCGTCAAACTAAGCAGTGTACCAATTCAAGAAAAAGACCTATGGCCAATTTCACCGGTATCGGATAAGTTACAGATAGTTTATCTGCCAGATATCATACAAATTCTGTTCCATTTTTTAATTTATTAGGTAAATAGTGATAGGTCCTAAATTCCCAAATTTGAAAACGGCAGATTTCATAGTTCCAAAAATGTATCCCAATTTGAATCTGGATGCAGGTCACTGCAAACAAAGTCTAAATATCAATAACAATTGCAATTCCGTGCTCGATAACCTTTGGCATTTAAATGTTTACGATAGTCCAACGGGGGTGCGACCGCGCGTGACCAATAGGCAACAATCACGCTTAGCTATTCAACGTCTATTTACTTTTATGATGTATTTATTTACACACGTTTTATTTTTATTGTCATTTCGACATTATATTTATGTTTACGCTGTTTTCTGCTTATTATTCGTCCATTTATATTTTTCTTGATTTCGATAAGGACGATAACGTATTTCATTGTAGAAATGTACCGTTACCCATTGTTTGTTAAGCCAATAATTAAGGACAACCAATTAAGGTAAAATTCCTATACACATAGTTAAACAGGGAAACAATAAAACTTTTCTAAACTTTAGGAACCTGGCCTTTAGAAGCGTGATGATTCACGCTCATTCGTTCTCTGTGTGATAAAAAGCCTGTGCCCTGAAATGGAAACAGAAAAGGCTGTTGATATAGTTAAACATAAAATAAGTCATTATTATTAGTAAACAAGCAATTTCATAGAACTGTGTCATACCCTCCTAACACGTGACAATATTGTTACAGATGCTGCTATCAAAGATTTTCCTAAGAGCTTATGCTGTTTCTCACTTCGATAAGAATTTCAATAAACTATGTTACTTTGCTAAACTTGTTTAGTTGAAGTATGAAGCAATACAATTTTGCTTTTACAAAATCAAACATTTTACGAAAGGGGATACGTTAAAAGTGGAGAAGGCAACATTGTATCTGATAGCACACTTCAATGGTGTAATTTGGACACCATTAATAATAAATATTTTAAAGCAATAGTCATCAATTTCCTTGCAATCTCTCAAAATAACCATCGATTCATTTGGTCATAAAATGTTGACAAATTGCCAGGTATAGGCGATGTATATATATATGTAGGTAGGTCTAGGGAGGTAGGACGCGACTCTGACTAGTCTTAGTTCAATTATGCCAGCAAGTATATGGAACTGCAGTTTTGCTGGAGAAACGGTGCCAATTCTTCCAGGAAGGTCATTTGGAGTTAGAATGCGAAATATAAATGTGTATACAGTATACCATACTTTTTGGAAAACATTGATACAAATCAGAGTCGTTAGAAGCACTAGTTAAAACTAAACACTAATATTTAGATAGTAAATATTATATAGAAAATTACATTCTGTTAACTTCAACATCCACATAAATGATGCACATTCATGATAATGTTGCTAAAAGAAGAATTAAGGATTTTACGCGGTAGATCCGTGGATGAGCAATCTTGTCATGACGACTTCCTCCATGTTTCGGAAGGCCCTTTAAATTGGTGCCTTCAAGCTGTCATTTGTACATTTTTGGCAGTCGTTACGGGTAGTCGGAAGCCAGAAAGTCTGACAACCAGTCAGGTTCAGTCAGCCCAGGATTGCCCAGTTAACTGAGATGAGGACGTCAGATAGACAGTCGCTCTATTTACTACACTGGTAGTGGCCTGCATCCGGATACACTGGAAGACGACCTCAACACAGCTTGGGATAAGGCTAGGCAACTCACAATCATAACTCACTTAAGCAAACAGATAGAACTCTCTAGAAGCGTCAACAAATAAATCGTCTAATTATTTTATAGGCATACAGTAAAGTGATTCGAAGTCGTTTATTGCTCTCGTCTGTATCATCTTGACAGAGATATAAAATCACGTTTCTGAGACTATTGGGATGACAGATATTATAATTGTGTGTTGTGATAATATAATCATAAAAAGATTACACATTCTTATCTTTATGGCAAAAGCGAGCATGCTATCTTATGTTATTAGAGCGGGTATGTGATTTGCCGAGCAGATATTAAAAATTTATAACGTTTGTTAGTTTAGCTCTAGAAAATAATGTTAGTTAAAAATTTGTGGGCGAACGAGATTTTAATAGACTCGCCACCGAGTCTCGGCTTTGAAATAGGCATCTGGTTTAAATCATGTTTTTAATTTCAAAAAATTGTGCTACACAGTTGACGCCACAAGTGGTCCCATCGAGCCTAGTCTGTCCTGCGGGTTGTTCGTAATAGATACCGCGGCCCTGGCACACAGGGACCTCTAGAAGGAACATAATGGGTTTTAGTCATTAAAAGTCTGACACTCCCTCCAGCTGCAACCTCGGCGGGAGGGGTCATTTGATGATTTTCCACGAAAAAAATAAACCCAATTTGTTCCGGCTATTTTTGAAAATGGGTGGACTGATTTTGACGGGGCAGACATCTGCCTGTCCCGTTCCCGGTATCCGGGTGCGAGAATTTGACTTTGGAAGCGGATGGAACCGGGAGGAGTGGTTAGTACTTTTAATGTTAGTGAAAGATTCCATTTCTACTGTTTGTTTATTTTATCTTATACAAGCTCATTGTAGTCTTATTGACAAACCGATGTTTAATCTTCTCGGAACACAAGTTATAATCATGTCTTGGACATCCACAATTCCACAATCTACAAAATAATCATAAAAACACAATCCCAGTACATGATAACGGTTAAGTATCTTCGCGATGACATAATGAAACAATTTCTTAAACAAATACAAAAATAATCCATCTTCGCTCTATGTTTGTCTTTATCTCTCTAGTTTAGACTTCGTGGCTCTGCAGTGCAGTTTAATAAAATTTTACAGGTATGTAACAGTGCCTATATCTACTTATTATTATGTGTAATTGCTATGATTTTTAGTTGCTGGCTGAAAGCCAACTTGACTAGTAGAACATGGGTATTCCGCAAATGCATCGCGAAAGTATATATAACATTATTATTATGCTGATTGCTGGCGTTATGTTCCAACCTTTAACTATCTACCGAGCTACCAATAAATGTAAAAAAACTAGTTTTTTACGGCCGAAATTAATAACCTATCTATCTATTGTTTTGCTTACTAGAGATTGAATTTTGACATTAGCCCCATATAATTTGTGTCAAATTCCTATCTCTAGTAAGCAAAACAACGGATAGATAGGTTATTAATTTCGGCCGTTAGGGTGTTACTAGGCCTATCGATCGACAGCCAATCGACGCCGTCGATAGTTGGTAGAATAGATTGGTCGACGCTATCGGTATGGTGGAAAGTGGAAACTATGGATCGACGTCGAACATTCCTTTTTATGATCAATACATGGCATCTATCGACAGTCGATCGATTGGTTTGGTAACACCCTTAAAGTTTTAAGGCATTTTAAAAAAAGCCATGGCCATGGCATATTCTTCTTAAGGCTTATTCTAATAACTGAGACGAGTGTTCTTATATTCGACTATTACATCAAGATATTCTTTCTTAGAAATCTGATGTGAGGTCTTAATTTGAGTATGACTATAAAAATATCGTATGTATGTACGTATGAACACGCGTGCGGCGGTAGACTCGTGTGTGACCGTGCGACCCATGTTATGTGACACATGCCAATTCTATTTTTAAAACAATGTGGGTTATCATTTGTTAGGCTATCCCAATTTGTTGTACTTGTTTACGTAAAAACCCATACAGAATTGGGTAGTTGACTAGGTCAAAAATAAATTCCTTTATGATATTAATTTGGTAAACATGTTAAAATAATGTCACTGTAATTTATCGTTTTGAAGGAAAATCTATTGATTTTTTTTTATAGATAATTGAAGTAAAATAAGTATATGGCTTGATGTGAAAAAATTGTGACGTCATAATTTTAACTTTCATACAAACAGGGAAACCTGGATTACTGATACAGTTATCCAATATCTCAGATATCTACGTAATTATATCCGTCTCATTTTAAGAGGACTTCATTAGTATTATACAGCTGAAGATTTTGTTTGTTTTTAATCCGGGAGTGCGAAGTAGTTCCCATGCGATGTAAGTTTCCTTTGTCGGAAGCTAGTATGTAATAATAGAGGATTTCAGTCAGAGATGTGCGATTATGAAATACATCGGAAGGCAAGCACAGCTCGAGAGCGACGGAAATTGGATGCGATGTTGTAGTTACGCGAACATCGTGCCGTATGACGTCACAGTCTAGCCGGTCACAAGGCGCTACTAGTGAAATTTTCCGTAAAAAATTTAATAAAATTTTAATAACCTACGATACTGAAATACCATGTGATATGGATAAGTTTAACGTATCCAAATAAAGATGGGTCATCTCAGAGGACAGGGGTCATTTAGTATCCCCAAAGTGTCTTTAAGTCATCCAGAGATTACAACTCGAAATAGTTATGGGACCATCTATTTTAATATTGAGACCTCAGAAGAAGCCTTCCTTTCAGTTTTATTAATTTAGTTTCTTTCACAGATTCAACGCGACTTATTAACAATTATCACATAGCAGCTAAATATAATTAGACGCTTTTCGAATATTGTTAGCAGCCGCAATCGAATTTTAATTTTATCGTGACAGATTCTAAATTATCGCCACGATTCCGCGATTGAAAGGGCATTGCCCAAATGTCCTTGTAAAGAATTAAACTTAATTTCTACTGATGAAACGTTTTAATACAGATTTCAATAACCTATCTAACTGTTGATTTGATTACTGGAGAAAGAATTTTGAAATAAGCTCCATACGTTTAAAGTCAAATACTTTCTCGAGTAGACAAATCAACAGATAGGTTTAGATAGTTTTAAGAAATCCGCTGTTAGTTGTTTTCAAAGATTTTGTATGTGATTTCAAAAAGGCTTGTCTACTATATACTATAATAGTCGGTTCTTCCTCCATCAGAATCGTAATCTCTGGACGTAGGATGTTGTTTAATAAGCCATATTCTTCCTTTCATACATGATATCGACATTTCCAAGAACACCGGATTTTAATACTCTTTCCTATATTTCGATGACATCAGCGATAAAGCGTCGATAAATTATTTATAGGTAAGTTAGTCTGTTATTCTATCTAAAACAATCTATGTTTTTAAAAAGCCAGCACCATTTTCTTTCAATATCCCTTGGCATACTCTTCGCTTTGACAAAGATTTAATTAGAATACAATTAAAAATATTAACAATTAAAAAAAAAAAAAGTCGTGGTGGCCTAGTGGTCAAAGAGCCAACCACTCAAGTGTGAGGGCGTGGGTTCGATTCCAAGTCGGGCAAGTACCAATGCAACTTTTCTAAGTTTGTATGTACTTTCTAAGTATACCTTGGACACCAATGACTGTGTTTCGGATGGCACGTTAAACTGTAGGTCCCGGCTGTCATTGAACATCCTTGGCAGTCGTTACGGGTAGTCAGAAGCCAGTAAGTCTGACGCCAGTCTAAACAAGGGGTATTGGGTTGCCCAGGTAACTGGGTTGAGGAGGTCAGATAGGCAGTCGCTCCTTGTAAAACACTGGTACTCAGTCGAAACCGGTTAGACTGGAAGCCGACCCCAACATAGTTGGGAAAAGGCTCGGGAGATATACAATTAAAAATATTAATGTTGTTATCCCGAATGACTAGCCACATATCAATTTTAACCCTGGACACCTGACCTAACAAAAGATATATGTAAATAAGACTTAATTAAAGTTGTGTGAAATCATGCGTACTATTAGTGTTACTTATCCTGTACTTTTATCAAATTTAATATCTGTGGTCCAAATGTCAGCTGTCAAGCCGCACATAGCGCGCCATTATCAATTTAATTATTATAACCTATCATTGGCGCCATTTTTCGTCTTGAGCTACTGATAAATGGGTCACTTCGGAGTCAGGTGTTTGACTTATTATCAAATAAATACCTAGAAGTTGTGTTTTTGTTATCGACATGCGTCAATCGAATAGCCAAAATACAATGTAAATGTAAACAAGAAATTGTTCCAGTTGCTACCTTGCATTTCTATTATGGCGGCCATTTACAATTTTAGGTTAGGTTATAATGCAGATTTACATCAAACTCAAACTCATCTATTAAAACATAGCTGCAAAACTGCACTTTTTGAAGGTCAAAAATTACAAAGCCCAAGACCCTTCACCACTTTCTGTGTTTTTGCACGGAGGTAATGGCGCAAAAAAACTCCCCAGCAAATCTGTATCAGATACCTACCAATTAAGCAAGAAGATTACTGGCTGCGTCAACATACATCATGAAATAGCAATACAAAGTCTTTTTATAAGAATATTCAAAATACGTGATTTACACATTATTACTTTCGGAATTTGGACTTTTGAATAGGCTTTCTTTAGACTTAACTAGCTAATCTTTTATGACACAGTAAAATAAAATAAGTCTCTACAAATAATATGTTTGCAGAAAGCTACATTGCATTGTAGAAACAGTACAGTTCTAAGCTAATCTCGAGTTTCAAGCAATGTCATTAAAAGTGAATTTCTCATGCATTCAATTCGTCAAGGATTCGCACGCCTTATGTTACATTCAAATTAAGAATTTCTTTGTATTTTATGCAATAAATTAAAGGAAAGACTTAGTAGTACATTAATCTAGCCTTCAGTTAAAGAATAAAATATACGTTTAAGGAGACGTAGGTACTCCTCATGAACAAAAACCATTTAATAAATTACACAGGTAAAAACTTTTGATAAACAAAGTCAATACTCACAGGAATCACAATTTTATTTTAAATCAAACAAAACAGACTAATCCAAAACAAGAGTTCAGCTTAAGAAACAAACACGCTTTGCAGAGACACATGAAACTGAATAAAAGCACAGTACACAACTAAAAAACTTCATAAAAACCTTGATGCACATTACTCATATCGACGAGCTAATTAATATAGAACAAAAGGTCATTACCAGAGTAAATTACCATTGTAGGGAATCGTAAAATCGAGACATTACTTTGAAAGTCAGTTAAGTTCACGTGTTCAGGCAAAGGGCAGACCATTAAGATAATAATGATCCAACTAAGACATTAAATATGGCATCAAACCTACTTATTTGGATATGCAAAATTAGCATGTTGTCGAAAAAATCCCAAAGAGGCCTTAATTTTGCTAAAAATGTATTATGAAAGTCATAAGATTATTATACGATTTTTGAAAATGCGATCGAAAAATGTTTTTCTAAATAAATTTAACTACAACAACTGTACAGTGCCAATGAAACGCACTAGCAGTCCTAAAGAAATGAAGAATGATTTCCTTATTTCGATTTCTGAATTTTCTCCAAAAGGAGTTCTAATCTCCCCGTCATAACTGGCTGTCCTTTCTTCGTTTTCTTACTCAGTTTCTTAAACCGATCATTCTTCTTCTTCTTATATTCGTCCAGCTTTTGTTTTTTCTCTTCTTGAACTCTTTGTATCTCTTGCTGCTTCAGCAACTTCTCCTGTTTCACTTTATTGAAATGTTCTTTAGCTTTGCGGTATGGGTCTCTTTTGCCTTTTACGTTTTCAGAGTTCTCTTTTTCCGAAATATCTTTAACAGAATTGGTTATTTCCTTTTCTACGAAGTCGGGATGTCGGACATATTTGCCGACTTCTTGGTTCGCATCTGTAGTGTCCTCGTCAAAGCTCTTGGCTTTGTAAGTGCCTGTAGTAGGGTCATTTTTTATTTCTTTATGATACTCGCGGAGCAACCTCTTTTTGCGTTGTTCCTCCCACTGCTCTAGTTTGTATTTTTTACTGTATTTTTTTAAACGATACGCTTTTTTGTCGAATGGCTTTTTCTCTTTGTTTACCTCAAGACCTTTGCGGTTTTTATTGAATTCCTCCTGTCTTTTAAACTTGTTTTCTCCTAACTCTTCGTGATTCTTCTTGACTGGTTTCCCCGTGTCCCTTTTCATTTTCATAAAAAATGAGTCTCGTTTCTTTTCCATTTTAATTCAGACCTATAAAGAAATGAAAAAGCGTGTTTGACAACAGAAAATAAAACAACAAACCAAATTTTGACTGCCATATTGACTGCCTTTAAATTATAGGGGTGCAAACAAAAAGGAATAATAAGTTAGTTTGTCACTTCACTTATAAGAGAAGAAAGATTGAAACAACAGCAGTTTTATCTTATTGCTCAAATCTGCTTAATCAAAAATTTCAAAATATCAGGTATCTATAAAAATTATATTTATGAAAAAAACTCAAATATACTATAACCTCCATAAAGTTGTATGAATAGTAATTTGAACAATATTTTCGAAATCCCACTACCAATATACCAAAATTTGGAAAAGCTAGATATTTTTATAAGTAAATAGAATAAGGATATTTAATTGCATTATAAACGCGAATATTGAGGCAGTCATCAGGCAATAAAATCATGCATTACATAGAACATAAATAATAATAAAACACGCCTTTTCAATTCTGCTCGTAAAATAAATGTAAACATAACTTGCTTTTGCTTTAAATAATAAATAGATTAAAGATTTTACATTATAAAAAAATAACTGATTACTCTAAAATATATACTACGCATACATAAATATGTGCAGGTTAAAAAAAGTCCTTGTAAAATCCTGTGCCACCAGCGAGTCTACTACTAATCCAATATGGTATGTTGCTTAACACAACAGAAATAAATTCTTATACCTGTCTGTTCGCCAGTGCCTCCACCCAAAAATAGTTGCATATACATAGCATATATTTAAGAAATGTATTCATAACCTAGACGGTTCCCCAGTGCTTGTTATGATTTAAACCTGCACCGCTAATCTAGTTGAAGACTTTATCTCACAAATCCACTGTTAATGGTTGCTATTTTGATTACGTACTCAATGATTTCGTACAATAGCACATTTATCAAATCGTGGTACATATCTAGATTGGCATCGGGAATTTAAATTGAGCTCAATTGCAATACGCTTGGTCTTTTACGAGTAACTACGTCATTATGTGCTTTTGCTGTTTTATCAGTGCATGCACACCAAGCTACCGAAACTGTAAAATTTCCCCAATCAACTTTGAACTATACGCTTCAGCAATAAAGTTGAAAATGTATTAAGGAAATTGTAGTAGTTTCATGTGCTGGCACCGGTTCATTTTTTTTTAATGTCTAATTTTTGGATATGTTGAAGCTAATTTTTAAGTTATTATCTTACACAGTATGAAAACATTTAAGCATTGTTACCAGTCTTTTAATAAAGGTGTGGTTTTGATGACACAAAAGAAGTTTTTTGATATAGTTTATAAAATGAAACTTTCTCATCCTTTGTTAAAACCTAACTCTATTATATATTTCTTGAAGATGTTGAAACATAGGTGTATCTGTATGAGTTTATTTGTTTGACCTTGCCTTATGCCAAACAATAGAAGTGGTCTCATTTGCAGATTGAAGTATCAGACTCTTTTCATGTAATATAGAGTGGTAAAAATATGTAACATAAAATTTCAGGTAGAATATTTGACTGTTTGCTAGCCCGTACAAAGTTTTGTTCCTAATTGTTCACTTCCGGGAAATATTCAAAATTGACATGTTTGTGTGATTATCGCACATTATAGTGTTGTTTTTATTAATTATTATTTGTTTAAATATGGTTTGCCAAAGATGTTCCACGATAGGGTACCATGTCATGAATAACAGCTAAATATTTATTTGTTAATGAGTTAAGGGAATAAAATCCATACAATATTAGATTGAAATTGAGCATATGTATTTTGTTAGGTTATAATTTTTACAGTGAGCAACATAAAGAAATATTTTAAGTATATAACGGCCTATAATAAAATCCCCCTTTTTTGTTCCATTAAATGGCACTTTGCCAGCAATATAATCAAATATTTATTAAACTAAAAGTTATTGTAGTAAGTGATGTTAAATAAATGTTGAATCAGCCATGAATAGAAATGCAACATAACAGCTATTTTAAATCTATTCTACAATAATGAGTGAATTATATTCATCATTATAATATTTTAAGAACTAAACATATTGCATTAAATTGCATACTTCTAGATATGTCATTCAGTGTTTTGGACAATTGTATTTTTCCATGAATGTGTACACTATAGCTATCTTTAAAGGTATTTATGTATATATGTGCTGTAAATTATGTACCTACATTTTGAAGACGAAAGCATACGTTATCAAGCACCTACTAGAACAATACAGTGACGTATATTGCCATGGTGTAACGAAGTTAATCAGACTTTACCCATTCAAAGAGATTATTGGCCGATACCAGATCACAATTGACCAAGACTTCAAGGTAAAACGTCACGACAACGCTTTTTCAGGCACCAAATACGGTCAAAATGAGAGCTATGAACTCTCAATTTGAACAACATTATAATGTACAATCTAATACAAATATGAGTGCCCCACGCAATATTATCATATAGAGACGCAAAAACATATCATTAGCAGCAAAAAAATGATGAAATATGCAATAAACTTACCAAAATAAGCCACCCACTGGGTAGGCTTTGAATTATCGGCGGAATCTTGATTGTTTAATTGCACTTGGCACAAAAAAACTTAACCACGGTTATAGATTTTATATCACGGTGTTTCGTGTGAAAAACTTTACCGAGCATGCCCTAATGTGATTTTTTTGATGAATTTTCATAGGAAACGAGACCGACGTTTCGCAAAAATATCACGGAAGGAGCGAGAAAGGGAAGGAAACGAAACGTGCTAAGCTGCTACGCCATCTACTTCTGTCTGTCACATTGCAATCGTATCGATTGATACGTAAAACGGAGCATGCGCGCTGATTATTGCGAAGAAAATGCATAATATTGCGCTATTATTGCTTCATGTTAGTCAATCACCTAACAGATCTGCGTTATATTTAGGGCTTAAATTGTTTTGAACTATAATAATGTTTTTTTTTTTGTAATTAATTAGTAAGGTGCTTCTCTTACGCATTAGGTTGAGACCTGTAATGTGAATGTAATGGAATGTGACACGGGAGTGAAATAAATAAATAAAAAATATCTGCCTAGAACTTTACGATGTGTTTGCCTTTGAAATAATCTTAGCAGTACAGTTTTTGTAATAATTGGAACGTATCATGACACCTAGCGACATCTACAAACTATTTTCGAAACAACAGTTCTAATTTTCCTTGAATTTTCATAGTTTAATTTAACTGAGTATCGCGAGATGGCACAATCAGTACAAATACAGAGCCATTTTTTTTTTACAATAAGGTTATGTTCCCTAGATTCTCACATCCTAACAAGTATTAGGAGAAACTCAACAAGACTATAATTACACATTATATGAAATAGGCTTTTACAGTCACACGTAAAAAATTGAATCACTCAATTATGTTCTATTCAGCTCAGCAGTGATTCATTTGTTTGTGCCAACATCCCAGAGCCGGTTTCTTAAAAAGAAGTAGATTTTTACTTCTCTTCTACTATGTGAGGTCAGTCTTTACACATTATACAGTCTCCCTACATCGTAGGTAGTCGTAGTTTCATTGATTTTCATGTGAAAGCAAAGGAAATGTGTAGGTACCTACTTCCTACTATTGTAGACAAAAATGTCCAAAATGGGACGTTATATATGATTAAAAACCGGACCTTTTTCCTGAACGCCGCCGCCGTGACTTGGTAGAGCCAAGGCATGTATAGCATATTTTTTTAATTCCCTGGAACTAGTTTTATTAGTATTTTTTATTATTACACAGCCATTTAATTTATCAAGGAAGGTTACTCTTATCTCGAGCCGAGGGCCACCAAGACCATGTATGGAAGCTAGTAGAGTCGTCCTATATCCCGGAACAGGACATTTTATGTAAAACAGTTGGTTACTTAACCCGGTTTTATTGAGAACAGATAGAAATAAAGGGAAAACGCGTGAGTGGCAAGTCAACGTTCGCTTCACCATGTTAGATACGCGTATTGAATTACGGCAGTGCCCGGCTTGCAGGTACAGATAACAACAAAGTTGTTAAGGACTATATGTATATTAATTATACTATGACTAGCTTCGGACCTTGGTTTCACCCGTGTCCCCAAGTAACTACTTATTTCACATGAATAAAAAGTAGCCTATATATTACCTATTCTGATAATATAGGTACAAGTGGGTACTAACTGCCTATGAAAGTAGGTAGATCCATGTATTTTGTAGCTTTTTATTCGGTCTTCTTCAAATAGATATATTGAATTTATATTTTATCGTTAAATAAGCCGAGTTAGTTCTGGCTATTGGATTACAAAACAGACATTTAGGGCCAGTTTCACAATGTTCGAATAGCCAATATCCAACGAATAAATTCAAATATGGAACAGATAGCAAATAAACTCTCTGGAACTTATTCGTAGGTATAAGTAAAGTAATATTTAAAGTAAGTAAGTATTTCAATTTTATGTATTTTATATAATTTTATGTAATTTTAAGTATTTCAGTATGCATAGTAAATTGAGATTAAAAATAATTAATGTATTACCACGAATCAGGAATCCAGTTTCATAAGCGCCGCTCGTCTGCAGCGTAACTAATTAATTATTGAAATTAATAATAATATGTTAAACAACACGTTTGTTAGATATTTTATTATACCTGTCTATCAATTCAGTGAACTGCTCCAAACTGAACTTCCCAGATGTTTGTTCCTTTAAAATCATCTAAAAGAGATACGGATAAATTATTTCATAAGAATCCATGTCTTGTTTCTTCAGGATCAATCTTAGGAGAGGCATAAGGTGTCTCTGCCTGGGCTGCAGGTTGTTCGTAAGAGATAACGTGGCCCTGGAACACAGGGACCTCCGAACGGAACATAGCGGGTTTTAGTCAGTAAGAAACTGACGCTACCTCTGCTGCACCCTTAGCGAGGGGTCATTTAATGATTTCCAACAAAAAAAAAAGAACAAAAAAGGCATAAGGTGTCATTATATTTATATTGATAGAAAAAAGTCAATTGATTATGAAGGTTAGCAAAGCTTAGCGACCATCTAATCTGATATCTAATCATGAGGAGTTCCCAAGTGTTCATATTTGAACTTTGAATTTTCCGCAAATGACATATTTGAACATCTTGAGTAGTCGTTAGTCTGAAGCCTGTAAGTCTGACAACCAGCTCTATCAAGGGATAGCGGGTTGCCCCGGGTTGAGAAGGTCAAATAGGCAATTGTTCCATGTAAAACACTGATACCCAGCTGCGTGCGGTTAGAATGTAAGCCGGCCCCAAGATACCTCGTGAAAGAAGCTAGGCAGCTCTAGCTAAGCTAGCCATCAGCTTGCTTCTTGCTGTGCTTGATCACTTGAATAATAATTGAAACCTGAGAACATTTACCTACAAGACGGTCATTAAACTTGCAAATGGACGTCATTGACAAAAAAAAACGCATTGGATACGATTTAAGTAAATTGGGTATTTGAATTAATTATGAAAGTCTTGTACAAGCGGATTTTCAATAAATATAATAAATAGGTAACTATATTGACAAGCGCAGCCACTTTTTAAAGGTCGTTCGGTAGGTCGTTCTGCTGTCAAATTATATCAAATCAGATTCATTTATACTAAATGCATGATATTGAGTGCATGTGCTATTGTGAAAATCGAAATCATCATTCAGTTTTTGGCGCGAGACTAAACGAAATATGTTCTGCTTTGAGCAAACATGAACTGAAAAATACCTTTAGAATCTTAATTTCGTGAAGTAAAATCTTTAATTGTGTGTGTTTTTTGTGGTTTTATCTAGTTTTAAAATGTTATTATAAGGTGAGTAAGGTCCGAAGACAAGCACCGTGACACATTTGTTTAAAATAAGACTACGTATTAACAATAATTATACTTTTTTTATTTTTATTGAAATAGGTTTCGTAATAATTTTAGGTAGGTACATTTGATCATATTTGTTGTCAACGGCGAAGACCTACAATACAAAATACCTGGATCATCATCTCCCGAGCCTTTTCCCAACTATGTTGGGGTCGGCTTCCAGTCTAACCGGATTTAGCTGAGTACCAGCTGCTTTACAAGGAGCGACTGCCTATCTGACCTCCTCAACCCAGTTAGACGGGCAAAACCCCTTGGTTAGACTAATGTCAGACTTATTGGCTTCTGACTACTCGTAACGACTGATAAACATACAAACGTTCACTTAAAAATAAATTCATTAATCAACAAGAACGTTTTGTAGTCGACTGTCCCCTTCGTACTTGCCCAATTGAAGCGGTTAGTCTTATTAGGTTTCTGTCGTGCTGAACGCAGTCTATCCAGTGATCGAACTATGAAATAATTAACATATGTCAGTAATTAAAAAAATAGCATGAAGCCTTGTTTAAGTGAAATTAAAAAATAAACCTGGATTTGTGAAGCTAATTAGTTTTACTTTGTGTACGGAATCCTTAAACATGTGTTTAATAAATGTTAAAGATAGTGGAATCTACTAGTTGTGTTCTGTTTTAGTTTTAAAAAATAAATAATTAGCCAGGCTGAATGTGCTCCGTCTTATGCTTGTGGCTGCAAGAATTTTAAAAGGTTTGTTGTATGAATTCAGTTTCAGCACAGTTTCAGGCTGTTATAACATTATTAATTAATTAAAAAAAACATTCTTAACTCTAAACCGGCTGAATTGTTTATGTGTAATTGCCCGAATATCGAAAAACTACGAAAAAGTGAGACATATTGAAAAACCATAGTTCGCCGGGTAATTATCAAAATAAATAATATTGCAGTATTTAGATACCTGTTAGAAAAATAATAAAAAATGACTATTATATATACTTATACTATATATTAAGTCTGTTAGATTATTCGATTCTAATTAAAATGGAATGTTTTAGCATAAAAATGTAGTTAACGTAGTGATTAAAAGTCCAGTCTAGACTGATAACTACATAATATTGTAAAAACTCATTTTCTAAAAGCTCCTTTTGCGGAGCATGGAAATTCGTAACTAGGGAAAAATCAGGCAAAGCCGGGTCCATGCCGGGTTTCTATGTAGGTATACCGGCCAGTTAGATTAATTAATATTACTCAGACTTCAGATAAATCACAAAAGTAAAGGAAAAATTCTACGTATTTTTTTGTTTCTGGCGCCAATATGTCAACTAGTCGTGAGATGAACGATATTTTTTTTATGATAAGTATCCGTATGCTAAAATGCAAAATGTCATTAGCCAAGGTCTAAGACATTTGATACGAATCAATAGACAATCGTGAGACTATTTTTTTCGCATAATAATTATTGCACTCGCACCTACTACTACCTACTATTTTTGTCAACGCGTTTGTCTAAACATATTTAATTTAACAGGTTAATTTATCCTGTTTATAATCTATTTCAAATTAAATAAGTTTGGACCTATAAATGGCAAATCAGCAGAGAGAACGAGTAGCATTCCTTGTAAAATACTTGTACACATGTCAGACTGTAAGCCGACCTCAATACAGCTGGGAAAGGGCAAGGCAGATGATTAGATGCAATTTGTAAATAACATATTAGCATAGATACAGATATGAAAGACGAATAGGATAATTTAGTTTTTTAAGTTTCTAAATATGAGATCGGGATGTTGATGACATTGAGAAGTGCGCACAGAAGGTTCTTCACATAAGAATTATACGTAAATCACTACATGTACAGACGCCAGCTCTTCATGCAACCTCATAACAGAATTTCAACTTTGTCGCTGAAGGATATGGTTCAAAGCTGATTGGGAAAATTTGGCAGTTTTGGGTAGCTTGATGCTAGCGCGGCGTCTGTACAATGAGACTTTTTGATTAAGGGCCGGCTTATGATATCTTACTTTCCATGGATCCCACATGGTGGTCTAGCGGGATCTAGATATATGAAGTAGGTACTCTGTGCTCTAGATCGACCCGAGACAGAAAGTTGCAGCGATAAACCCTCGTAGGCTGGTGGTCTCCATCTTAGCCGGCTCTCTTATATTTTATCTGCGACATGCTACACGTATTTTTACAGGTTACATTTAGTAAGACAGCACAAAGAGGAACGAGACATTATTATGAGTTTATCATATTATCCTTCAATTAATATGCGTATGTTCACAGCAACTTTCAAACAACATCGCGGTCTTTGTAACGCTGCGTCTGACATGTGTGCATAACGCGTTTATATCAAAAATTCAAAACTCAGCATCGATGACACTTGATGAAAAGCGCATAAGGGACTCCAACGTGGCATATCTTAAAATGTTAACTGTTGTTATCTTTCAGAAAGCCACGAGATGAAGCTACCAAATTTCTTGGACTACATGTCCGGCGTCACATACAAGACTAAGCAAACATCTGTGGTCTCCCATCACGATGACTACACTGTTGGGGAGACGACCGGAGGCCTTAGTGTCCTGTTCACTATCCTGTGTATAGTCGACCTTTTTGGAGTGTTCCCTGTCATTACATTGCCGAAAAGTGTTATTTCTTGTGGTGAGTGTTTATTTGAAACCCGAGTTGCTATAGGTACCTAGTTGAGCTAGTTAGAGGGCTTTCTAAAATATGATTTTATAACAGACGACTAACGCGATACGAGCATATAGTCATGACAATTAGGTACTGGTTTGAACACAAACGATCTTCGGGTGTTTGGTCAGGGATGTAGGTACTTTAAACTAAATTTTATGATTTGACTTACCCAAAACAACTTTGTCTTACCAGGTACCTAGGGTGTCAGCTATCGGTTTAGTATATAGGTACTACCTTTAGTTGGCGAAGCTGATCTGTGCGGTTTTATACGTAGAAAATTGTTGCTCATACTTACAGTTACGGTTTCTCCCAATCCCATTGCGATTGATAGAATTGCCGCCATCACCATACCCATTGTTCTTCTTAGCGAAATAACTTCTTTTCTTCTACGCAGGTGTATACGGTCTCCCTCTAGTCCTCTCAGTATTCGGCCTACAGTTATACACAGCAGTTTTGCTAGGAAGAAGTTGGATATTAGCGCAGAAGATCACCCCAGATATCAAGGAGAAGAACCGGTGAGTTTAGACTCCCAATAGGTAATTAGTTCATAGTTATATTGGCAAAGGTCGTCGGGATCCCTAGTTCTAAATGATCACGACAGTACACATAATACAAAGGCTACGCCTGACGATCATAATAGAGAAATCTTGTCACCTGGCAACAGTATCAAACGGTTCACCTGAGAATCTAACCAGAGGACCTAAACAGCGTCTACCAGGGCTGCGGGTTGTTCGCAAGAGTTTCCGCGGGCTTGGCACTCAAAGACCTCTAGTAGAAACAGTGGGTTTTAATCAGTAAGATTCTCACACTCGCTACTACGAAACTGAATTTATTTCACATACTAAGCATTGTTTATTCCTATAAACTTACACTTGTAACCAAGGATTCAGGGAGCCTAAAAATGCCACTCGCACTGTAAGCGCAGAATAACACATTCCATTGTGGGGAGCTAAAACCTAACGATCGCCACCCATGATCAGACCTACCTATTTGTTTCAAACTCAGGTTCCCATACGCTGCGATAGCGGAATTGGCGTTCGGCCCGTCAGCAAAAAGGATGGTGATCTTCCTTATTGACGCAGCGGTCTTCGGCTCTGGGGTACCTAATTTTATTATCGGTGAGTCAGTGAGTGACGCAATTTCAGTTTCTGTGTTACTTTCTTCTTTAAATGTTCAGTAGTTTTCACCGAGATCCTAAAACTTTTGTCCTCTAGAATCCGTTCTTTGTACATCGGCACGGCAAAACCTTAGCAGTCGGGTAAAAACTGGACGTATAGTGCTAATCCAGCGTAATCGAGAGATGTAACATGACTATCCTCCATTTACTGTCAGCAAGTCAGCTTTTGTATTAGAACCTATTTCGTAACACTTAAATATGGAATGTCTTTCTTTACTTTATTCACCACGCGTTCTTGTAAGCACAGCAGGGTTAGCCAAGATGTCTTTCCAAGTTGATAAATCACGTGGTCATACCTAACGTGATTTGAAATATAATTCCCATAATGTTCATCGATTGTACCTTCGCTGATAATTTCTTCACTACAGCATCGCAGACACTGCAGATATTCTGGTGGAAGATATCTGGTGGGGAGATCGGCATCACTTACTGCGTGTGGATGGTCATCCTAGCACTGTTGCTGTGTCCAGTCATGTGGCTCGGGTCGCCTAAGGATATGAAGTGAGTGCTCTGGGTATAGTACAGACGCCAGGAGATCCAGACACCAGAAACCCTCAAATTTCCAAACAAGTTTGAACCATATTCTTCAGTGATAAAGATGAAAGTCTATTAAGAAAATTTGGCAGATTGTAGTTTGCTTTAAAAAACCTGCTTACCTACGTGAATTTGTTTCTTCGTTACGCCGTGTTAACACGTAGTTACGGCGAGGCCTCGTATACCTAAGCAATTTTTTATCCGGGAAGCACATTTCCTATGACACAGGGAAACAGCTGGTTTTATGAATGGTTAAGTGTAAAGTGTTATCCTTGATAACACTTTACATGGATGACCCTGTCATAAAGATTTCTAAAATCCCTATTCTTTGGTACCTACATTTCAGGCCATTAGCAATATCTTCAGTCTTAATTGTGACGACGGTGGCGGTGACCATTTGGACCTGCATCCTCCGGGACTATACGTCCCCATCACCAGTAGACAACATGGTGGCGCTCGAGCCGCAGCTCGAAGACTTCCTCATAGCATATGGAATACTTGCTTTTCAGGTAAATTGGACCTTAATGTTTTGTGCATAAGGTTTTAAATAACACTTCCTGAGGCCGTTTGTTTGCCGTACCTGTCACGTAAACGACAAGAGTTTTGTCTGATCTAGACACGAAAATTTCTCGTTTCAAACAATTGTTTTGTTGACGAGTTCATATCCGGTCAAGTGACACACCGCATGCGCCGACTATGAGCTCGATGATGTTTAAACTACAAAAATATAGATAGACTAGCTTATGCCCGCGCGGCTTCGCTCCCGTTCTTCTACCCTAATCTACACTACACTACTCTACCCTACTCTTCTCACCTTTTAAACCTTCCCTAGACCTCCACGAACATTTAAGACCAAGATAAGATAAATCCGTTCAGCCGTTCTCGAGTTTTAGCGAGACTAACGAACACCAATTCATTTTTATATACATATATAGATGTCAAATTGCAAATTTGTGACGTCACACTGGGGAGGGAGGGGCCTCACAAATGTGACCACCAGTGATCTCAAAAATCATGAAATTCACGTAGGTACGTTATGGATGACCCCCAATGTCCTATTTCCAGTTCGACATCCACCCGATGCTGCTAACCCTTCAGGTGGACATGAAAGACGGTAAGAAGGTCAACGCTGCAGTACTGGGCGGCTTCGGCGTCACGGGCTGCATGTTCGCTGTAACCACAATACTGGCAGCCATCAGATATGGCACTGCTGTTGATAATAATATATTGCAGAGTGAGTAGTACAGTACTATGCAAAAAACTGTCAGTAAAGACACCCACCACTCCTGCTCAATGCGGGTTGATGATTTCAGACTAAACATAGTCCAGGTTTCTTGGAAATGTATTCCTTTCATCTTTAATCAGTCATTGGTGTCCATGGAAATACTTAAAAAGTAAGTATATATAATTACGAAAACTTATTAAGTTCGTACTTATCTGATCTGGAATTAAACCCGCACACTCGTACTTGAGAGGCGAGATAATAACCTTAACCAAAACCTTAGGCCAGCTCTTAAATGACCGCACTTGAGAACTTAAATGGAGGAAAAAATTGTCGTTCGGGAGTAGAACGGCATAACTTTCCAAAGCTACTTTCATGTAATGGCGTGGTTTCAGTGGTATGTCCACTAGTGTAACAAGAAAGTCGTATCAAAAGCTGGAGAACCAAGGTTTTTAAATTCAAATGATTTCCAGGTATACCTTCCTCAATCCCACTGTACCTGGTATCGTTGTTGGTGACACTGCAGCTGTGTCTGTCGAGTGCCGTCAGCCATTCCGCGCTCTTCCAACACTTTGAGGACATACTCAAGATCCCTAGAGGTGAGTTCGTAAATAAAAAAATTAATATTGCTTAGATGTGGTAAATGCCAGTATATTTGATTTTCGTCACAAAAACATGTAAGGCACCTCTTCCAAGAACACGCCAAGAGTTTCAGTAGACCATCATATTTCCTGTTTTTTTAGCAATCTTTCCAATAGGCGGTTTCGCTCAGAATCCCGCCATTTTCCATCCAGTGTCGAAATCAATAGAGAAAATCATGTTATTTAAAAAGAAAATGGCGGATTATTTGAAATACAACTAAATGTTACAAACACAACAACTAACATAAATAATTTATACTGTTACAGATTTTTGCTTTCAACGCTGCCTATTAAGATCAAGTGTAGTGGCCCTAGCAGTAGTTCTAGCGGAATCAGTGCCCAGATTCGATTTAGTCATGGGTCTGGTCGGTTCCACTTTAACAGGACCTTTGATGTTCATATGCCCACCAGTGTTCTTCCTCAAGCTATGCTATATGAAATCAAAAACGCCTACAAATTATTTCAAGATATCGGAAAAACAAAACGGAACGCAAAATGGTGGATTACAAAATGGCGACCTGTCAAAAAGCCCGCTAATTTTAGACGCTTTGCAGCCTAAGTATAAAACATTTACGGAATACGCGATAGAGGTAACAGAAGATGATGATTACACTATTAGATGGTATGATGTAATGTTTGCACTAATTGTGATGACTTTAGGCATTGTTGCTACGGTAGTCGCTACTTACTCGAGTTGGTCCAACTCTATAGCTTACGCGACGTTTAGTCCGCCATGTTTGATGAACGCCACTGCAGCGGCGCGGAGTTTCCTAGAGATCCCTATGGCTATTTAGAACAAATAAAATTCGAATTTAGAACTAGAATGGAACATATTTGAATTGGTAACGTTTCCTACAGACTTGTTATTGTTATTTTTAATTAAGCATTTAAGTATAAGGCTTTTTGACATACCTAGATTTAAGTAGTTTGAATTTCATGACATGTGTAAGCCTACCTATGGTATTAAAACAAATATCATTTAATATGTAAAAAGACAGTTAAGTTACACGGCTAATAAAATGTACAGACCCCAGCACATCAAGCTACTACAATCTATCAAATTTCCTTGATAAATTTTTAACTTTATCGCAGAAGCGTATGGTTCAAAGTTGATTGAGAACATTTAACAGTTTCGTGTAGCTTGATGTGCTGGCGTCTGAACCTTAGATCTATTAAGCAATAGAATACAGTGTAAGAAAGAAAAGTAGGTAAGTACCTATGAAACTGTTATAAGGTAATTAAAATAAACATGAAAATTAAAACTCACAAAGATTAGAATTGTCTTTTATTCAACATTAGAATCAATAAAACATAATTAAAATATCAACATTACGTCAGTCGATAAAATTAACCGATCGATATAGGAACAACAAATAAAAATTTAATTAAACTTAATGCCTTGAAATGCCTACAGTTGCCAGATTTCAATTATTTCGCAAAATATTTAAAAGTAAGAAACTAACAAATTTTTGGTCAATTTTAGTTTAAAGGCCCATTTAGATGGGAGTTTCTCGCACGTTTCGGTACGAGAATGTCTTCGCGACTATCGCAAGCAATAATCGCCATAACATAATCGCAAGCAATAATCGCCGTAACAAACTATCAATTCGGGCAAGAACTAAAGTCTCGCCAGCGGTCTTCGTATATGACATATACGAATTTAGGGAAAGAATTAAGAATGTTTGGACGAAGAAAATGATTTATATTCTTTCCATTATCGTTTCTTTAAGAAGAGAATCTCTCCCCGTTGAAATGGGCCATTCAGAAGTTCAGAAGTTTTCATCTATCACAAAAAAAGGTTATACTAAATCAGACTTGATAAATTCCTGCAATATCATTTCCGTATCTTGTGCTTTATTATTTTTTCTTGATGAAATCTTAAACAAAAGTACAGCCGACAGCACATCAAGCTACCCAAAACTGTCAAATATCCCCAATCAACTTTGAACCATATCCTCAAGCGATAAAGTTTAAAATCTATTAACAAAAAAAGAAAGACTAAAGTTTGTCATTGTAGTCGTGACTGTGGCGTGCTAGGCACTTTTTGGTTTGTCGTCTATACGTGACTGTGGCGGTCAAAAGGTTAAGGAAATTTGACAGATTGTAGTTGCTTGATGTGCTGGCGTCTGTTACATATCTATTTATCATTACATTTTCAAGTAATTTTACTACGTTATTCCTCTTGAAAATTCGACTATTACTTAATTAGAAGTCCTTTAGAAGAATTCTACTCTATGGTGTCTTTGAGTCTCATAAATAAGGCATCTCACAATAGAACCTAGGTTCCGTAGTCCACGTGCCCACTACTGGGTCCAAGACAAGCCATTTTCCTTTAGCATGATATATACGAGTATAATTGCATACATTACATATATTATAATTTATAATATTTGAATATTAAGTCACGGCCATAAGTAGATTCTTCAGTGTTATTACAAAAAAAAAACATTTAAAGATTTGTTTATTTTAGGCTATTATATACATATTTAGTAACCGCGGTTCTGGCACGCAGGGACCTCTAGAAGGAACATAGTGGGTTTTAATCAGTATGAGTGACACTCCCTCCAGCTGCACCCTCACCTACGCCTCAGAGGGAGGGGTCATTTGATGACTTAACACGAAAAAAACCTATATATCTCTTGTATAATATTCAGGTTCATTCACTCTTACTCGTTCCATTTCATTTCACATCTTATACATATATATTGTACATATATAAATTACATTTCAATACGCAAATAAAGAAATGAAAAAGTAAAAACGTTTCTATTTTTTTTTATTTTTTTTATAATAACACTGCTTAAGCTTTATTTCAGTCTCTCTATTTGTTCTTGTTCCTACAAAAATTTAAATATTTTACAAAAATTGCACACGATTTTTTCATTTTATTCTTTTAAAGATGAATTAGTGAATAGCTACGATACATACTAATATGATTCTTTAAGGTTTCAACTTTATATAGACAATAAAATTATCCTATAAGAGTTTTCATTTATTTGTTTAAAATAATGCGAAAACTATAATAATAAGTATGTTTATGTAGATGACAAACAAAGTTCACTAACCCCAACACAATCCTAATACATATTACAAATAGATAAATGCAAAGAGTATTTAAATAATTTTATTTCATTTTAAAAACTAGTATAAATGCTTTGTAATATTTAACAAACATGGCATCCATAAAAAAGTGGAAATAATAATATAAATTCCATCAATGTAACCTTACGTCCGAATTAATAACCTATCTATCCGTTGTTTTGCTTACTAGAGACTGATTTTGACATTAGCTCCATATTACATCTGCCTGGGCTGCGGGTTGTTCGTAAGAGATACCGTGGCCCTGGCACACAGGGACCTCCAGAAGGAACATAGTGGGTTTTAGTCAGTAAGAGTCTGACACTCCAGCTGCACCCTCAGCGGGAGGGGTCATTTGATGATTTCCCACGAAAAAAAAAGCCTCATATAATTTGTGTCAAATTCCTATCTCTGGTAAGCAAAACAACGGATAGATAGGTTATTAATATCGGCCATTAGTCATTAAACTCCACAGAACCAAAGTTCAATAAAAGACATTTTCAGGACCATAGACAAAACACGATCATAACGGATCTACTTCTTTAACAAGACCAACTGTTTTCCAAAGAGCTTACGTATTTCCTTCTTATCTAACTTGCCCATAGCATTTCTTGGCATCTGGTCGGTAATCAACATGGTTTTAGGTAGCTGGTATGGTGCTAATTTCTTCCCAGCAGCTTCTTTTAGCTCTTGTAAAGTCAATTTCGTATTTTCTTTTAAGACTACAACTGCGGAAATTATTTCTCCGTACGTGTCGTCTTCTATACCGAGTACGGCGACGTCAGCTATGCTTGGGTGATCCAAGATGGCGGATTCGACTTGTAGTGCACTTACTTTGTATCCGCTAGTCTTGATGATGTCGATGGAGGTTCGGCCGAGTATCCTGAACCTGCCGTTCTCGATGGCGGCCGTGTCGCCCGTACGGAACCAGCCGTCGTCAGTAAAATCTGGGGAGTTCAGTCTTGGGGCTCTGTTCCAGTACCTGAAAATATATTTTTTAATTTTAATTTGGTGGTGCACGCGCTCTATGTCGAGAGGTGTGGAAATAAAGTGGGGAGACCATTGCCCAGCAGTAGGACAACGCAGGCTAAAGAAAAAAATAATTAATTTGGTTATGTTTACCGACTTCCAGAAAAGAGGAGGTTCTCAATTGGACGGTATGTTCTTTTTGTCTTTTTTGAATTTTGAGTATTTTTGCTGTCGTTTGTATTAGAATATGACAGTCATATAGGAAATATAAGGTGTTATAAAAATATCTGCCACGGCTTTAATGGGAGGTAGTATTGTGTTTATACATTACATAGTGAGGGTAATCATCATCAGCCTTTTTTATGGTCCCACTGTTGGGCACAGGCCTCCTCTCACAGAGAGGGATTGAACGTTAATCACGTATAAATTGTGAACCACGTTATGCAAAACCAAATTGAATTAACTATTCCGGGGTATGAAAGTTAGTATAGTATTCTATAAACACAATACTACCTCCCATTAAAGCAGTGGCAGATATTTTTATAACACCTTATATGTTTTATTGCCTATCTTCTCACTGAGTGAAGCGCTAGCAGTTGCGACCAAACAATTTATATAACATTCATCTCCCGAGCCTTCCCAACTATGTTGGAGTCAGCTTCCAATTTAACTGGATTTAGCTGAGTACTAGTGTTTTACAAGGAGCGACTGCCTATCTGACCTCTTCAACCCAGTTACCCGGGCAACCCAATACCCCTTGGTTAGACTGGCGTCAGACTTACTGGCTTCTGACTACCCGTAACGACTGCCAAGGACGTTCAATGACAGCCGGGACCTACAGTTTAACGTGCCATCCGAAACACAGTCATTGGTGTCCAAGATATACTTAGAAAGTACATACAAAATTAGAAAAAGTTGCTTTGGTACTTGCTTGCCCTGGAATCGAACCCACGCACTCATACTTGAGAGGTTGGCTCTTTAACCACTAGGCCACCACGACTTAATCATAACATTATTGATACAGAAATGAAATATCAGACGTACTTCCTAAATATTGCATCAGGTAATTATGACGTGTTTAAGTCAATCATGGGTACAAGGTAAGCTAACGCATCACTTGACGACCTTTCCCAAGCTTTTCTGTGTAGAAAATGACTATTTATAGCCTTATTTGTGTCACAATAACAACATTTCTATATTTAGATTTAGTATGTAAATAAAATTTGATTATATGCTATTTTTGACCATGAATACAAATAGCATTATTCTGTTTTAGAAAGAATGTTGATATAGTGCAACTTCGCTTAATTACCTTTAAGAACTTTATTCTCTTTAACTTTATGTTTGTTAACCTTTCCCTGGAGAAGACAAAGCGGTCCAGCTATTCTCGAGTATATGTACAGACGCCAGCATTCAAAGCTACCAAATGACCCGAAATTGACAAATTTTCCCAATCAACTTTGAACCGTATACTTCAGCGATAAAGTTCAAAATATATTATTTGACAGATTGTAGTAGCTTGAAGTGCTGGCGTCTGTACTAACGAACAAACCACAATTCATCATTACATATAAGAAGAAGATTGGATACATTGTGCGGTTCGACCAGAACTGTTAACGCTAACCAGTGCTAATTAGTGATTCTAAAATATTATTAAAATTATATATTATATATAATGTAAGAATTTACTGTTTGTACACCATCAAATGGTATGACATAGAGACCGACATATTTATTTGTTTATTTCTGTAACACCTATGTATTGTAATCTATGTTTACAAAGAAATGATTTGAATTGAATTGTTATTAAACTATTTAATGAAATCAAATATAATGGCCATTTCCAATCGTCTCAACTCAACTCAAATTCGTTTATTCAAATTAGGCTGATAATAAATCAGCACTGTTCGAACGTTAAAAACAAGAGACCGCCCCCAAAACGCCCACCCTTCACCACTTCCTATGTGTTCTCGCTGGGAAGAAGTGGCGCAACAAACTCCCCAACAAAAACTGTCTGGAAAACATCTTGACATTATCTTTTATCGTAGAAAACAATAGTGATTTTTATTTATTTTATTCGCTTGGAGATACGTATCAATATAGATATCAAGGTCAATTCGACATTGAGATAAGAAATCAGTCACATTTGAATTGTAAAGAGCCGACAGCGCCACCGCGAGCTCACATCAACATAATGTAATCCGTTTTTAGGGTTCCGTATTCATACGCTGATCCGGCGAATTTCGTACCGTCTGTTTGTTGTTTCGTATGTTACCAGGCTGTATCTCATGAACCGTGATAGTTTTATGTTGTTATTTATTTCTGTTCGTCGTATCGTCTGTATCGTTATAACAACAAATACCTACAACTAAAATACGATACTTATTTCAGGGGGCTCCCATACAAAAAACGTGATTGTTTTGGTGTTTTTTTTGCTCGATATTGATAACAACAAGATAAGCGTCTCGGTGTGGAATATTCACAGAATATTGAGTATATAACTTATTTTAAAAGGTAATATTAGACTTATTATTATATTAGTTTTATATTATATTATTACGGAACCCATCGTGCTGATTTCCTACACCCGACTCGGATTTAACTGGTATTTTTTTTACAAGTGCTAATTTCACAATTATGTTTCTCCGTATTTCGGAAGGCACTTTAAATTAGGAAGTTCGAGTTTAGCTGTAGGTTCTGACTGAAATCAATCATTTTTTGTTTTGGCTATCAATAGACAATAATACAGTCGCCAGCACATCAACCTACCTCAATCTGTCAAATTTCTTTAATAAGTTTTCTACCTTTTAACAATACTGGAAGGTAAACATTCGATTGGTAAAATTTGACAGACTGGAGTATATTGACCTGCTTGCTGGCTTCTGTATTAATAGACAATAGTAACTGGGTTGAGGAGGTCAGATAGGCAGTCGCTCTGTGTGAAATACACAAGACAAGGCTAGACAGATAAAATATTGATATTACTATTATCTTACCTGGTAAATACAGCAGGTCCACTTATGAGTAACTCTCCCTGGTAGACATTGTCAGCGTTCTCCTTGTGTATAGTTATGGTCGGCGGCTGCCACTCGTAGCCCTCTGATTCCACGAAGAAATCCTTTGAAGACAAGCCAAGTCGGTCCAAGCATATCTGTAGGATAAGTAAAGCTTCAGAATCTTTGTGATCCTAAATTAATTAGAAAAGCTATGTTCATATCATATATATATTTTTTATTATAAGGTAGGTACCTATAGGAATAAAAACGTGCAGTATTTAACCGACTTCCAAAAAAAGGAGGAGGTTCTCAATCCGGTATGTTTCTTTTTTATTAATTTCTTTTAAATTTTAAATTTCTTCTAAATTCTTTTGTGCACTAATGATTTTCATTAAATGCTCACAAAACGCATGAGTTCAATTAAATGCTTACCATCATCTAAGATAGTGGTCAAACTTGTTCATTTCACCAGGATTCTTACCTGTGTCTCAGGCGGGGGAGCCTCCATAGTGACGAGAGGCTCCATCTCTCCAGTATCCTCCCTCACGGAGACTATCCTCGCGTTCACGCCCGGCAGGGGCAGACCCACACAGCCGACCGTCCTCTCCTCAGCCGGCCGGTACGGATTGCTTAGAGCCATGCCTACTTCAGACATGCCGAAACGTTCAAGGAGTCGCATGCCGGAAACCTGGAGAAGAATATGGCATATGCTTTAAACAGAACTTTTGAAGATCTTTGTTATTATGCTGTTCCATGATGAACTAAAACATATTTAAATATTTATATGGCAGGTAAAGGCGTCTAAAAAGCGCGCAGTGTCATGCGAATTCCCAAACTAGGCTTCTCGTATTCTGCAGTCTTCAAAACAAATTGTGTAACATCTTGACGTATCATCTTAAACCATCACTAATCTCCTCCCACCACAAGAACAAATTAGCGCAGATAACGTCGCTGACCCAGCGAACATCAGTCTCATCAGATTTCCAAGAGCAGTCCTTAAGTGTTCCGCAGTCTTCGAGCCTGTGAACCTTCGCTCAAGGATGATGTCCAGTCTCTCATAGGTACGATCATAATAACCTTACAACCTAAGGAAATTATTAATCATCACCTATCCCGGGCTGCGGGATGTTCGCAAGAGTTACCGTGGCCCTGGCACACAAAGACCTCCAGAAGGGGTATACTGGGTTCTAGTCAGTACGAGCCTGACACTCCCTCCAACACCCTCAGCGGGAGGGCATCATTTGATAATTTCCCACGAAAAAGAATACCACCACCTATTAGACTAAAGAAACTATCAAAATAGACTATCACTCACCTCCTCCCATTTCAAGAACAAATTAGCAGGTAACGGCGCCGACCCAGCGCACATGAGTCTCATGCGACTTCCGAGGGTCGTCCTCACATATTCCGCCGTCTTAGGGTCGGAGAACATTCGCTCGTGGTCGGCGACCAGTCTCGCGTACATGGCGGGCACGCCGTGGAAGACGGTGACTTTGGTCTCATCGCGTTCCCCCATGCCGAGGAGGCGAGACCACACGTTGTGGGATATGAATTGTGGTAGCATGCGGAGTCTGGGAGAAAGATGACTCATAAGTTTACTAGCTTCACTCGACGGCTTTAGTTGTCGGAACTACTTCGCTCACGTGGATCAAAGGTAGCCTAGAGTCTTCATCGATACTAAAAGATTTCATCGACCCATTGGTTTTAAACTAAATGGCTTGAAGCAATCAGAAAAAAAAAACTCTTTAGCTTTATCATATTAGCATGATTGTGACTAGTTAATGTGCTTCAGATTTTTGTTCGACATAAGGTAGCTGTTATGCTATTCATTATTTCGAGAGTTCTGTCTCCCATTCATTTCCACTGAAGTTCAGCTCCAGTGAAATTTGATAAAAAAATGTTAGAACTTCAGAGGACATTTAATTAAAATCGAACTTATGCATTTATAGAAAGGACAATAGTCATAAATAAAGCCAAGTAGAAAATAGACCATATGTATTTCTTGAAAAAGAAAATTTTGAATTTCTGTTAATATTGAGGCCTATACCTGTTGGCCTTTGATTTTTTTTATAAGCATTATAGTGTATGCGCAAGCGCCAGGCGCGGAATCAGCCGTGCAACAACCGTGGCCGCAATCACACGCGTTCAGTATTCCGCATATACTATGTAGATACACTCTAGTCTAAAAGAGTGTTATATTTGCTATAGAGTTAGTACAAGCATCATAAACTAAATATGAAAATACCTGGCCCCCGCAGCCAAAGACGCGAGCATAGAGTTGAGCTGTCCATGTATGTGGTGGAGCGGCAGCGTATGTAACACTACGTCGTTGGCCGAGTACTGCCACGCCGAGTGTAACGCAGATATCTGAGTCTGCAGCATGCTGTGCGTCCATACTACTCCTTTGGGCTTGCTTGTGGTACCTAGAGTAAGGAAATTCTGCTGATTTTCTATCAAGTTTTCACCTATCTCCATACTAAATTTCAACAAAATTTGTTCAGCCGAAGGCACAGACGCCAGCACAGTTTTGGGTAGCTTGATGTGCTGGCGTCTGTACTTAAGAAACAAACCTCTGTCGCACTTGTGAACATAGGGCTAAATGGACTTTAATGAAAATTGCTATAATAGACAGCACAAATGAATAGCAAAGTTCTCGCCAAACTTAATGGCGGTGCGCAGCTAACTGCCGAGCACAGCGCATGTGACCCATGCGTCCCGCACCTCCGCCAGAACCTGACACGTAGACATGGTTTCTGCGCAGCGATTTGCGCATGTGCCGAGCTGCTATTATACCACAGGAAACACAGATATGGGTCTGCGAGTTGTTCGAAAGAGTTACCGTGGCACACAGGGATCTCCAGAAGGAACATAATGGGTTTTAGTCAGCAGGAGTCTGACACTCCCTCCAGCTGCACCCTCATAGGGTCATTTAATGATTTCCCACGGAAAAAAAGGTAACACCGATATATGGGTAAAATCTTCTATATAATAGACAATAATAAAACTTACCACTAGTGTAGATAATGAGCGCCTCATTACTCCCATACCAAGAATTAGTCCTGCCTACATCATTCAGATTGTCCTCAGGCTTTGGCTTCAAGAAGGACGTATTCGGCTGATACAGTTGTGCGGTTAACACATTGTCTCTTCCCGTTACCAGAAGAGGCTTCTTAAGTTCCAGGATTATAGGGCGGAGAACCTTCTCGAACTCTTGGGTACATACTACAAGGCTTGAAGAGCTGTCTGATAAGTAGTATTTGAGCATCTCTGGTGGGTGGAGTGGGGTTAATGGTACCGCTGTGGAAGAATATATAGGTTGTATATAAAATAGCTTAGTCCTATCTCTTTTACTCGCATTATATTTTTATAAAGTGATAATACTACAAAAGCTACTTGACTTAGAGATCGAACCCGGGAAATCTTGTTATTCCTCATCCGTATCCGGATCCTCAGGTTTTCCGCAAAAAAAAAAACATTGATAATAATATGGCAATCCGCCAAGCAGCTACGCAGGACATATAATGATGTACGCGCAAACACAGGTGCACTCACTATTCCCTCACTCTCATAGTCCCATGGGACGGCAATCCAAATACGAGCGGAGAGAGATCAGGTGCCGAAGCAACATACGAGCAACATCGATTTTCAGACTTTGGCTGCTTTGTGAATGTTTATCACTAAATAGTATAAAACAAAGTCGCTTTCTCTGTCTCTATGTCCCTTTGTATGCTTTAATCTTTGCAACTACGCAACGGATTTTGATGCGGTTTTTTTTAATAGATAGAGTGATTCAAGAGGAAGGTTCACATGTATAATTTTAGTATCAGCATTGCACCCGTGCGAAGCCGGGGCGGGTCGCTAGTTAAAATACAAATACAAGAAGCAGGAAAGCGGACCCTGGGCCCGAAAGGTTGCAACCGGGATAGCGCTCGGATGAGAAATATATAGATATATATTAAAATCCAAATGATTTTTGCACTATCAGGGATCTTTGTGAACCAACATAAATATGTAAAGTGTATGACAAGTTGTCGATAATTTGTTGAACACGAATATGGTAATACGTTGAGTCACTATATTACAATGAACAAGCACTTTAAGAACTTTTCATACATATTCATATCATATTCAACTTTATTTCTAAAGGATAATACATTTGTTATGTTTTTTTTCTGATAAATGTCGTAAATTAATCTTCAAACAATAAATTTTTTAATTTAATTTTGTTTGATTTTAAAAACGTTATTTGCATGGCACAGCATTTTTTGTATTCTAAATCAAAATAATGATATAAAAATATATAGTTAAATGGTAGGTACAGACGCCAGCAAATCAAGCTATCTGGATCTTTCAAAATTTCCCAGTCTACTTTGAACCGTAGCCCGTCAGCTATAAAGTTGAAAACCTATTATGGGAATTCGAGAGGTTGTAGTAGCTTTATATGCTGGCGTCTTTACATAAAAAAAAAACTGTAAAATATGTGTATCGGTTATATTTACCAATGTTGCCAGACATCCAAATAGCCCACTGCACTATTACATGCGACGCATCATTGTTGCACATATAAGCTATCGTCTTCTCCGATTCACCAACTGAAAATACAATTAATAAATAAAATACTTCCAATCATCAGACTTAGGCCTTATAATAATAGCATCCAGGCCGCTTTTCGGCCATGGTCACTCTCTCATAAGAACAGCCAGCACCACAGGACATATTATGACATATAGTGCACCAGCATTTGATTTTAGCTTGGTCTATAAGGGCCTTTTAGTGTCCTGCCTTAGCATGTCTCTGAACTCAATTCTTTTTATTCTAAAATCTGTTGCTTCCTTTAATATCAACCAAAATTCAACATTCAAAGGACTTTGGATGGATGTGAACAACAGTTATAAAATTGCTTATCAATGACATAAATATTGAAATACATACTATAATACGTATATTCCATACCCAATTGTGCAGAAATATCCTGAGAAAGCACGGATGCAGCTTGGTACAATCCGGCATATGTATAGATACCAAACTCATCTTGTAAGGCAACGCGAGTCGGGAACAGCAGGGCTCTACGGAATACTGGGACCACTCCACCTGAGGAATAAAATTTTGCTTTAAGTTTGATGCTCTGACTGCCGCAGGAAATAAAAAAATATATATATGTATAATGCATAATTTTAAATGCCTTTGTATAACTTGGTTTCTGTAACAATCTTAAAATAATGTTTCTCGAAATATTGTTATATTTTGCTTATAAATTTCTCCTATAGTAGGTAGACTTTCAAACTTAATAAAAGCATTTATATGTATGTATGTACATGAACTTTTCTGTGAAATTATGGTAGGCATCATATCAATAACTATATGACAGCATCAATATTTTATTAGATAGTATATGTTCCCTTAACTATTTTTTAGAATAACAAGCAATTTTAAACACAAAGTTAAACTACAAGTTGTATATAGATATCAACAGCCTTTTTATCGTTCTACTGCTGGACACAGGCCTCCTCTCACACAGAGAAGGATTGAGCGGTAATCAACATACTGTAGTGTACTATGGTTTGAGACTTTATAGACTAAAAAAATAAATTGATTATCATGTCCTCGATTTTGACATCAAAACAACAAGTAAAATAAATATTTTATCTATATACATATATAGTTTATCATTTGGTTCAAATGTTTATGTATAAGCAAGCTATCTAATATTATTATGTAAAAATGTATTTTTATGCACAGTGTGATAAAATTGAGATAATAATTACATAATATAGTGTAATGAAGTTACATAGTAGACAGTTAAATTTTTGCAAACTCTTGTTTTCTGTCGAGAATAGTGACATAAAAGAACAATTTTTGAATATCAAACACTTTTATACTCCCTTAGTCATACTAATTGTTTACTTAGCTTAATTATTATTCTTATTATCCATAAAAAATATTATAGGGCCAAAAAATATTTTAATTATAAGCAGACATGCATCGGAATATGTTATAGAAAACAGAAAATTGTGTCTCAGAAATAGAGACATAGGGTCTAAGTAACTTGCTAAACAGTGTTGTGACAATCAATAATATGAACTATTCTACTAGCCAAACATGAAATAAAATATATGTGATTTTAGACAATATTTAAATACAAAATAAGAATTTATTGCTCAGAAGACTAAACTTAGCTATGGTTGAAGTTGAATGGCAAAAATAAGTGAAGCTGAGGACATAATTCTAAAGTTGTATGGTATAACAGATCTTAAACAAGTATGCAATAAAATTGATTCAATTTGAGGCACTTAGAAATATTATGTATGATTGTGGTATTTCAGTCCATTATATGCATTATGTGACGCAGTTATATCTAAGACTGTTCTCTAATCGCTTTTTCTATTAGCTAAATTGAACGATAAGGCATATTCTTCGTATATTTGAGGTTTAATTTGAATGAATTTATCGTGACATTACATTTAAGTTAACTGCGTATAACAAGTCCAAAGCACTTACCATTCCTAATATCTCGGTTGAATACGTTCAGCAACTCTGTGTTGACCTCTTCCTTGACAGCCGTGCCCGTAATATTTCTATAAGATGTGATCCCAAAGGGTTTTCTCAAAAGCCGGTTAAAAACCCTTACACTTCGAAGACTCATTTCCATGGTGAAGAAAAAACTGATCACTAGAATGAAAATATAGTTTTTTACGCGTCCACCATGTAAAGAGAAAGAGGCTATGAGCTAATTTATATGATATTTTGTGAATAGATAAGATGAAGAGGCGCAGATAAGGTTATTTTGGAAATGACAGACAAAACTGACAGACGAGGAAGACAAGTGACCGCTTGATATGAGTGAGAATCAGATGACAGTGACTGATCCTATTAAGCGCTGAAAGATCTCTCTAATGATCTGCCACATGTCTATGTTGTTAATAAAAACAATTCTTAAGAGAAAAAGAAATCTTACAAAAAAGTTGTTGCAGCATTCGTTAAAAAATGTATTTCAGTTTGTAACTTATAACGCGTTTATTTTTGCGTAAATGGAATCGTTAAAATTGACAACCTTAGCCAAACGTCATTATTGAAAATGTCAGATGAAAATGTCATCTGTAGTCGCTTGACAAGCGTTTGTGTTGTTATTATAGTTAAGTTTTTAAACAATTATTTTATTTCTATGTAAATAACGATGGTAGTGAACGCTCCAGACTCGCCTGTACAGGCTGAAGTGATATTCGTGATAGAGGCTACGGCTGCTAACAGCGCGTATATAGGAGAACTGAAGTCAAATTATATTGTTCCCACATTAGAGTAAGTATTCATCCTCATTACAGTATTTGTATAAAGTAGACTGCTTACTGGGTAAATACTTACTTAATACATTATTGTGATTTATTAGTGTAACGATATGGGACTTTACAAACAGTCATAATCATCACATTTTACAAAGGCCTCCAAGGGTAGTTCAATTTACTTTATCTTGGGCTTCCCTGTGCTGTGAATGTAATAATTTACCGTCCCTTGATATGCATCTCAGTAACTAATGAATTAATAGAAACACTCCATAATTAGTGACTGCTGTAATATAATCACATTTGTTATTCTTTCAAAACACTGCTAACATCAGTCACAGTGCCATATCAAAAAAAAAACAATCAGTATTTTGTTTTCAGATATTTCCATGGTGGGCCATTAGAGGAAGGAGGGGGGAGTGGCTCAGTGTATGCCATAGTCACATACAAAGCTGCTGACTGCCACCCCGGTGTTCCTGTTTCCACCTTCGGTCCATACACAAGTCCACAAACAGTTGTGGAGACTGTTGATAAAATACAGTAAGTGAGGCTAAATGTAATTTATACTAATATTATAAAACTGAAGTGGAGTTTGTTTGTTTGTCTGAACATGCTTTGCATTCTTTCAGAGTTAGATAGCCCATTTATCAAGTAAGATTATTTTTTATCCGGTGGCATACAAAATATGTCTTTGCAGTTAAAATAGTGGGTTTCGTGTTGAAAGGCTATTAGGTATGACAGACGTCAGATAGATTTAGAAACCTACTTCAATAGTTAAGACTAAGACAATAAATTATACTGCCTATTATAATATTTTATTAACTATAACCAACAACCCTACAACTATTAACTACATACAGCACTACTGAAGAAAATGATTTTGAGTCTTTTTTTACATTGACTATAATTGATAGTGTCACAGACTTTTATTTTTTCTGTTTTTTTATAGATACATAGGTGGTCATGCAGAGAGTCGAGCATGTGTCACAGAAGCGCTCACAGCAGCCCTGGCTTGCTTTGATGAGCTCGGAAGAACAGATATACCAATACATGTGCTGTTATTATGTTGTTCCCCCCCATACTCGGCATATGCGGGGGGAATGGTTCCTGCTGGTATGTAATAATAACATTTATTTAATTTGTTGCAAAAAACAATTACAATTACATGATTTATTTTAAGCATATGTAAAAGTACCTAGAGTTCTGGTTGTATATCCTGCTATCTTTTCTTGGTAAAACCTACATTTGTTACTTACAAAATTCGTCATAAAAATTAATTTAAATGGGCACAACAATTTATAGTTTTATAATAGAATTCTAATTAAGAACAAGAGAAGTTTCTGTTCAAGAAAGAATAAAGAGCCCTATCAAAAATCTGCTTAAATTTTTCTATACACATATCTGGAACACAAAGTTTCTCACCTCTACTAACTGATAGCAATCATATCAATTCCATAATAGAGACATTCAGACATGTTTAAGTTACTGCTATGCTTTAGCTAGACTATAGCTTGGTGGCCCGATCAACAAAAAGAAGATTTTATACTTAGGGGCTCCAGCGACAGTCGAGCAGGCGGCGCGGTTGCTGGGCGAGCGCGGGGCGCAAGTGTCAGTGGCGGCGGCGCGCCGCGTGCCCGCGCTGCACGCGTTGTACGAACACGCAGGCGGCGAGCTGCATCAGGCGCAGCAGCGGAACTACGCTAAGGTAGGCGGTATTGATATATCTCTACCCCATACTGGTGTTAGTAGTTGGCTTCCATACGGTAACCGGAGTAAAAGTGTTTTACATGTTTTACACAAGCCTACATTGCTCATCCGTACTTAACTATGTAATCTCTTTTTATGTTTGGACTTTAAAAGTTACTGTGACCCTTGATTTTGTTTCGGCGTTTCTTCTCAAGGTAGTCAGTTAGGAAATGCCGACCTCATCTCGTTTTTATAAAAAATGTGTTGACGTGTAAAAGTGTTGAGTTCAACCTATTTGCAAAATAAATATCATTTATCATTTATCATGGAGCGCTTATCTGAACTCTTCTGATTAGTTTCCTGGGCACACAATATACCCAAAAACCTGATACCCTGACAAGGCTGCTTTTCAGACTTCTAGCTTCTGAATAAAGTGGTACAACAATATAGCCGGGACCAACTTGAAGTATTGAATCGTCGATTCACGAATTGAACGCTCCAAGCATTACTTCGTCATCAATCTCCTATAGACGCGCGACGGTTGTATCTCCCAAATGACCGATCACTGGATACAGAAAAGTTGGTGACGGTCTGATGAATATCTTCATATTTCAACTAATGATGATGATGATGAGCATAATAAGAGAGAGATTGTCGTTGAGTTTGTCAGTCAGCCAACCAGCCAGTATTTTCATTATCTAGTCACCATTTGCATGCGGAACCATTACTGATCGATGATTGGCTAATAAGATCTAGTAGTGAGAACGATTGTTGTTCCCAGGACCCCCGTCACTTGGTACTACTGCGCGGGTACAGCCTAAAGGAGCGGCCGCCGAGCCCCGCGCCGCCGCCCGTGCCCGACATACAGGCTGATGTCTACGGGTATGGTCGCTTAAAACTGATGAGCTTGCTGTTATCATGTGATTTGACCCTTGTTCATATACCCTACGTCATCATCCTTGCTTTGTGCTATTAGCCTGGTGTGGCAAACGCGGATATTTTTAAGAATGTTTTTAAAAACCGTCCAAGTGCATGTTGGTTTCATGGAAAAGGTTTCGTAGCATTATCTATAAAACGACCACAAAGTCTGTCCCTTCGGCTATGGAACCCTAAAAAGAGAGAGGTTTCCAAAGTGTTGAAGAAACCTTGGTTTCATATCAGTTACTTCGGATTGATGGTGTGGGATTTGGAAGAAATATTTAGGGCATACCTTATATGTATGCCATTCACATCTGCCTTGTGTAAAATTTCCGAAAACGTCTCTTAGAAACCACATAAAGAAGCGAAAACGACGAACATAAAGAAAAAAAACAGGAACTTTGAACACCATCAGGCAGTTCAAAAAAGCTTTTAAAAAGGGTTCCCCTAACATCTTCATTTAACTGCCTGTTCAAAATGTAGTGTTCTTGTAACAGACAAGGTCGCGGCACTACGGGGCCCGCGCGGCCTGGAGCCCAGAACTTCCCGCGGCCCGGCGTCGCCGCCGCGGCTGGCGTGGGGCCCGTCGGCAATGTGCCTGGTGTGCCCGGAGTCGCTGGCGTGGGTGAGTGTCCAATGTCCGAATACGTTGTGCTTTTTTGGCTTTCATGACTGAAAAAGCAGTAATATTCACGCGATGATATTAGTTGTAAATTATGCTGGAACAATTTCTTCTCTCAGGTAACGCAGCTTGTGGCCGCGGGGCCGGTAATTGGCTGGCCCCCCCACGCGCCCCCCTCTACGCGAACAACTCGGCGCTACTGACTCAGCTGGCGCAGCCGTCGTACCCGCCCCCGCCCCCGCCGCCCGCACATGCCGCACAGGTCAGTTAGTGCAGCACTGCAACAGACTGAACTCAACAACTCGGTGCTACTCACTCGCCACATACTAATGAAGATTCTAACATAAGGTATTTTTTTTTCTGGTGAAGGCATCCAGGCCAATTGTTGGCTATGGCGGCCGTTCTCTTTTATGGAGATCAGCCAGCTGGGCAGGACATATTATAGTGCACAAGCATTCGCGCAGACACGCGTGCATTCTCTATTCCCTCACTCTCACTCCTCACTCGGCAATCCGACACGACCGGAGAGAGATCAAGCGCAGGACCGACATTTACGTGGTCTCCGATGCACGGGTCATCTCATGGCACAAAGCTATTTCGGCCCGACCCGGGTATCAAACCCGTGCACAGCAGTCGCGCCTTGCGATCACTAGACCAACAAGGCAGTCAAAAAGTTTCTCTGGTATGTCATCAAGAAGACTCCCGCTGAGGGCAGGAGCCGGTAGGAGTGTCAGACTCTTAACGACTAAAACCCACTTTGTTCCTCAAGCAAGCAGCTCCGGCAGAAATGGTGTCACTTTTTTTTTCATGAGAAATCATCAAATTACCCCTCCCACTGTGTGTGCAGCTGGTAGGGGGTGTTAAACTTTTACTGACTAAGGGCTATGGAAACTCGTGCGAATAACACGCAGCCCCGCCAGAAATTTGTCTCCACATTTTGATAAAACGGATTCTGTATAATTTTGTAACAATTTCTTTAATGTTTTGGTAACCAGCGCATGCCATCCATGGTAACCCCGGGCCCGTCGGGGGCGCAGCTGCAGCGTTCATACATTTGGAGCGGCGTCATCGAGTGGATGGAGAAGGGCAAACAGCCCGGAGACCAACAGAAGACTACCAAACACTTACCTTGTCAGGTAATTCTGCAACTTATGTCTTTTGGATAAAGTGTAATTTTGTATGGCAAATGATGAAATTTAAATTGAACATGAGAGTTATAAGTGTCAAAGACCAACAAAGAACTGTTAAGCTTTAACCTTGTCAGGCGATTGTGACCTTTAAGACTGTTGTGGAAAGTTGAAATTTGTGTGGCAGGTCGGATAAGCAGAAAGAACTGCCTTGTCAGGTGATTATGGACTATGTATGTGTGGACTAAGTTGATATTTAGGTGGCAAACATATGTAAGTTTTATGTGCTCTGTCTCAGCTAAAAAAAAAGATGGAAACATACTAATTATGTCTACAAAAGTTCATTTTTTTAGTAATTAGATATTTAAATATTTAGCTTCGTTAATGCAAAAACAAGAACTACCAGTAACATTGAAATTTCAACTTTATTCCCATAACATTACATTCAATTTTTATTCTTCGAACTTCAAAACAAAAGACAGCACACAAAATCCCACCCTTTGGCCTTTGCCATTTCTCCGTGTCCAGGTGCATGAGGGAGGGAGGGTGGATCTTTCCTTCCTGTGCTTGTGTAAGTGGGCGGGAGGGCGGTATTGCATGTGCATCCTGCACTCAATGCTGGATTTTTATCTCGCGGAATTAAAGCTAGATATTATTCTTTTCTAACATTTATTGTAATGGAATTCCGCAAAGTAACGCCTGATTCAATAAGTTATCCCACCCTTCACCACTTCCTATGTGTTTTTTGCTGGGAATAAGTGACGCAACAAACTCCCCAGCAAAATTCCTTGCCGTCAAACAGCCTTCATAAACTTCCCCAGGTATCAGCCAGCACAAAAGACATAGAGCCTGAACTGAAAGTGGACACATGGCCGAACAAACTGCTGATGCAGCTGATGCCTAAGCAGCTGATCAGCAACATTGGCGGCCAGTACCTGAAGGACAGCAAGTCTGTGCTGTTCCACTTGCAGCCAAGCGAGGCCTTGGATTCACTGACTAAAGTTATGGTCAATGGCTTTGTGAGTATTATTATTGTTATAGCTTTTCTACCAGTAGGGTAGTTGACTAGTCAAATTCATTACTTTTATAGAACTGTCGAGAAAGGTTACTTTCTTTGCAATTTGTATGAAAGTTAGAATTATGACGTCACAATTTTTTCACATCTAGCCATATATGTAATTTAAGTAAAATAAGTATTTTACTTAAATTATCAATAAAAAAAAATCCAATAGATTTTCCTTCAAAACGATAAATGAAAGCGACATTATTTTAAGATGCTTTACCAAATTAATATTATAAAGGATTTTATTTTTGACCTAGTCAACTACCCAATTTCATTACTACCTATATACCAATAAAAATAATATTTAGAATAGATGTTTGTTTTTATGTGAGAAGAATGCATGACTGTGTTAAAATTAGTAGTTTAAATTTTCAATATGAAATACTATAATTGGCTCCGGCCATTCTAAAAAATATTTTTTTATTTATTTAAATGTAATACTTGCTATGTCTACGTTATAAGAATCAACCTTTAGAAATAGGAAAAACACTTATGTGAGTTTATCTTTAAAATAAAGGCTTACTATACTCCTACCGTGAAGTTAAGCTATCTTGTTATGCTTTGTAGGCGGGCTGCGTACATTTCTCCCCGATGCCGACGCCCCCGCAGTGCGACATCAAAGTGTTGATCCTCCTGTACACTCCGGACAAGAAGGCCTATCTGGGCTTCATTCCTAACAACCAGGCTACCTTCGTCGATCGGCTGAGGAAGGTGAGTTTATTGATATCTGTTTATCACATCACATCACCCTACTATATGAAGATGAGTTTGTGTGTGTGTTTGTTTGGTACCGCTTCATGCCCAATCGGACGAGGGGATTTTGATGAAACTTGCCAGTAATATAGCTTACATATCAGAATAATATATAGGCTACTTTTTATCCGGATAAGAGTCCTATAAAGCAAAAAAATATATTATATAAAACAGATTTGTTTAAACTTTTTGGAATTTTATTGATTAAAGTTGATTGATGTTTTAACATCTATACCAACAAGGTTAGTATGGTCATCATCATCATCATCAGTCTTTTTATCATCCCACTGCTGGGACAGGCCTCCTCTCACACAGAGAAAGATTGATCGTTAATCACCACGCTGTCTCAATGCCGTTTGGTAGCACTACAGTAATACACATTTAAATTTCTTCAGGTGATCCAACAACAGAAAATAAGCCAGATCATCAGCAAGCAACAGCTGCCGGCCGCCGTCAGTAACGCGGGCGGCATGGCCCAGAACATGCCGAACGCGACCATGGCTGGTAAACTTTAATAATATAATATATTATATCTTATATAATATTCCTCACACTTTCACACAACGTCATCTGGTCCCAAACTAAGCAGAGCTTGTACTATGGGTAGCCTAGACAACTGATAAACGTACTTATATACTTTTCTTTTGTAAATATGTACATATTATACGTAGAAACACCCAGACTAAGCCAAACACCCAAGTTCATGCACACAAATGTTTATGCGGGAATCAAACCTGTAGCGTGGCAGACAGGTTCACTAACCACCTCGCCATCTGGTCAATTGCAAAACATTTAACAAAATATTGATCTTAATAAGGGCCTGTTTCACCACCTATGACTTAGTTCCAGTTAGTTTATCTGTTCCATTTTTGAATTTATTCGGTAGATAGTAGCTATTCGGACATTGTGAAACTGGCCCTTAGAGTAACAAAACATAATAGACACGTATTTTTGTCTCATAACGCATTCAGATACGGGATACGGAGTGGGGGCTTGTGACGTCACGTTTAAGTAAAATTAGTTACTAAAAGTGACGTAACACGAAATACCAATGTGTTGTATCTTAGTAATTCCTAGCTTAGAGAAGAAACGATAAATTATGATCGCAATATTTTAGGCTAAGCGATGCCATATAATTTTCCCAGGTTCAAGCGCGATGTCCAACGCTGGGATGTCGTCAGGCGGCTTAGGCGCGGGCATGGCGGGCGGCATGCAGCCCGTGGGCAACGTGGGCAATGTGGGCAACGTAGGTAACGTGGGCAACGTGGGACAGATGGCCGGCCCCGGGCCCAGCCAGGGCATGGTGCAGTCGCAGATGCAACAGCATCAGCAGGTATATCAATGTTCAATAAATACGTTTTATAATTAAATTGGACGTTTTTGATTGATTAGTTGAATCGATTGGTAGACGTTTTAAGCTAAAAAAAAAATACTTTTAAATATAAAACGGTCTTTTGATATTTTACTTAATTTAACATCATATATGAGGCTTGATCTTATCATTTGCGCTTATAATATACCTGAAAGTAATTTTTCGATGACTTGCTTAGCTCCAAAAGTTCTTACAGCGTAAATGCTTAACGCTTAAATTGAAATAAATTTTAACTTAAAAATAAATTTGCTGCATAGTGGGTATATGACTCATTTTCAATAAAATATCATTTACATTACATACCTTTACATACATACATGAGCATATAATTTATTTTTATGCCTGGACCTTTAAAGAGACTATGACCCTTGAGTTTGTTTCGGCGTTTCTTCTCAAGGTCAATCAAGGTCAGTTAGGAAATGCCGACCTCATCAGGTTTTGAAAAAAAAAATGTGTTGACGTGTAAAAGTGTTGATTTCAACCTATTTGCAAAATAAGTATAATTTATCATTATATTCGTATGATTAAAGTATCCATATTTATGTATCAAAATCTTTCTCATATCTATCTTTCTTTCTTCCCAGGGCATGATGATAGGCGGTTCGATCCAGCAACAGGTGCAACAAGTGGGCGGCAAGGGTCCCCGCCCAGTCACACAACTGGATGGGCTGGAGGCCGCCCGGCAGCAGAACTTGGAGAAGATACAGCACCTGCAGCAAACGTTGGAGGCCGCCCATCAGCAGGAGGCGCAGTTCAAGTCGCAGATGGACATCATGTCGCACCTGCATGCAGCTCAGCAGCAGGAACAACACTATAAGCAGCTCGAGGTATGTCGTAACACGTAAAATACAGCATCAGCTTTTTTGGTAGTAAGTCATCCCGCTGAGAGTGCAGCTGGAGGGAGAGGCAGATTCTTACTGACTAAGGCCCACTATGTTCCTTTTAAAAGTGCCAGGGCCCGCAGCCCCAACAATCGAGTTTCTACGGAACTATTTCCTGTTCAATATAGTTTATAGAAATCTCCAAACCATTTTTTTATTAGTCCATCCGTTTGAGCGCTTATTAAATACATTATATTAACAGACATACACACAATTTTTACTTTGTAAGTGTGATTACTGAATGTCGGCGCTGCGGGTTCTTGGCAAGAGTCACCGTGGCCCTGGCACACAAAGACCTCCAGAAGGAACATAGTGGATTTCAGTTAGTTAGAGTCTGACATTTCTACCAGCTGCACCCGTAGCAGGAGGGGTGATTACCCACATTAAAAAAAAAACTTTTTTTATGTATAAATACGCGCCTGATTGCCTATATTGTTGACAAGCATTACAAATTTAAAGTACCCATGGTACGACAGCAAACCTCACTTTTACCCTACAAGCAATAAAATAAGAATCCTGAATGGCAACCCCCCAGGAGCAGCAGCGCAAGCACCAGCTGCAGCAGCAGTTGCAGCAACAGATCCGCGGCGCGCCCGCCGCCCCCCACGCGCCGCGCATCATGCGGCCCCTGCTGCCCTCCAACCCCGGCCTGCGACATCTGCTGCAGCAGGTCAGTGCGGCTAGCGCAGGGCATAATCAGAGAAAAAATTACATAAAAAAATATTTTGCTGTTTTGCATAGTACGACTATACAGAATGTTACCTAAACATAGCCCAAATCAAACCGATTGACGACCCCATTGGCGCAATAGTAACTACGTCGGACTGCCAAGCTGATGGTCCGGGTTCGATTCCCGATCGATATTTGTGTAATGAGCATGCTTGTTGGCTGTGGTCGAGTATATTATCTCTCTCGGTTATACGGTTTTGTAACAACCTGTATATTGTATATAACACGTCTCATGTTAGATTTTAAAAGTAAATTTTCCAACTGAAAGTTAATTATTTCAACTTTGTTATGAGACTCAACAGTTTATACTAAAACTTTATAATTGGGCAGATGAACATAGCGTTTATAGTTATACCAAATACAGCAAGAGAAACAAGAAGTTATGTTACCGTTTGCAATTGTCATATTTCATGACAGAATAGCATTCTAATTCTTTAAAAGAGGTATGAAAGAAAGAAAAAGTGTTACATTGCGTAATTGAACGAATACATAGTATACAACATAATAAAAAAAAAATAAAAAAAGATAAAATAATGGTACAAAAAAAAGTTTTAACAAAGCAAACATGATATCGTTTTTTGCTGTTTACTGCTTAACCGGACGGTCGTTTTTGTCCCTGTCTACCTGTATATCTATGCAAAGTTAGAGGAGCCAACAAAAATATATTTTTCAATCATAATACATACAATAGAACCGTAGAGCAAACGTATTGGCCACGCCGCAAAGTTGCGCAGCGCCGATTGGAGTAATTAAGTACTCTGCCCTATTATTTAGTTAAGTAATAAGACATAACATGATATAATTAATATACATATGTATATAAAATAGTGAAATTAAATTATCATAACGTAGGCTAGCCATAGATGCAAATAATAGTCTAGATAGATTAAGGATTCAACTAAAAATATCAAGATCCTAGCATATTAAGTAGGTGTCATAGAACTTAGCTTACCTCATGACTATACTCAAGTCCACAAAAAACATTTTTCTTTAATCATGTTTTGTTCACTAACATTTGGACCTAAGCTTCAAAGTCATTTTCAATTGCTTTTCTATGGAATAAAGTAAAATATCAATCATCGGCATTTTATTATCAGTGCGAATATCGGAGGAGAAAAAAATAGAATCACACAATACGAATTAGAAATCTCGGAGTAATCGGTGTATGTACATACAAACTTAAAAAAAGCAGTCGAATTGAGAACCTCGTCTTTCTGAAGTCGGTTAAAAATTGTATAAATTGGAAAACAATAAGTTGAAAGTGACTTTAAAGTTGTAGGTTTATAAGAGCCCATTTTTATTATTTATTTAATACTTTTTTTTAATTTATCGATATTCGGGAATAAGGCTTTGGGTAAGCCTTATTCAAGCATTTATCCAAAGACATAGTGACTTGCCATTGACTCGAAAATCTCCATTAAAACTTAACTCAATATCCTCTCTTATCAATTGATATACCTTTCGTTCAATTAATATAAGGCATTATTTAATTTAAATATTAATAAAATATACGCATTTACAGTATGGTCGTTTTAAGCCCGTGGACGGTCGAACCGATATACATATGCATATAAGGTCTAACAATACTAGTGCACCGTATTTTTACAGGTCATCTAGTAAACATAAAACATTTAATGACCTAGGGGTCAACGATAAAGCGCCTTCATAGTGACAGGCGTTATGCGTACAATTTGGCGCCTGTGGTGATAAATATAATAAAATATGTTGTTGTTTTCATGACTTTTTTGTGGTTAACATGATCCTTAGCATGTACCTACTAAATGACCTGTAAAAATATGGTTCACTAGTATTGTTAGACCTTATATATTATATGTATATATGAAAGAAAGGTATGTCAGTTTAATACCCATTTTTCCAATTATTCGGTTGCGTTTGTAACATAGTGTTATACCTATATTCATTCATAGAGCCTTTTCAGATGTCTTCGAGCTCACTACTAACGCTTTGTCATCATTGCAGCTTGTTTTAACATGTCGTGCTCAGATCTTAGTGACCTAGTTGAGCGTGACGGCTTAGTATTCTACATATATGAATGAACATACTTTTAATAAGTGAATGGGAATTTTTATGTTGAGGCCTACTGGGTTTAATGCTTTTCTAAAATTACATTTTGTATTTATTAAATCTGTAACCAGTTAATTTTCAACAGTTAATTCTATTAAATTTATTATCACAAAATTAAATTAATTTACCTGAATTTTTTGTGTCTAGTAACACTGGGTTTAATACTTTTTTAATTAAAGTACATTTTGTTATATTCACGTCAAAAATTTTGAACAATTTTTTTTTTTTTGATAAATTTCTAAGCACCCTATAAAAATAAGTATTTTTTATCACAAAATTAAATTGATTCACTTAAAAAAAATCCGCAGTAAAAATGTATCATATTGTGTCGAAACCGCTCACGCTCAACTGACCGGGTACCCTGTAGCGAGGCAGGTCGGCTGAGCCGAGTACGTAATGTTCTAGCAACAGCAGCAGCCGCGCGGCGCTCGCCCGCACATGTGAGCGGCACGGACTCACGCACGCACTTAGTTGCACAAGTAATGCTTCACACCTTCTACTACTAATCTGTGGACTATAACATGTATTTGTAAGATACAAATATATATAGAAAATTTGCGTCCCCTGCGTGCATAAAATATAGCCTATTTTCGTTCCAGGGTTTATCTGTCTTCATGTCAAATTTTATCTAAATCTTTTCGGTATTTTGAAAGCGAAATAAAATCACGTTCGCATCAATAACATATTAGAAAAGAAAAAAAAGTTTTATTACTTCTCCGTAAAATTGCAACACAAATTAAGTGTAATAAAAAATGCACTAATTTTTATAATTTTATTGGGAGAAAAAGATAAGATATAGTTCTAGGAGGGTAGAAACAGCCGAACCGCTTCGAGACTTGGCTACTTGACACTACCGTGCCTTCAGAAACTGTTACCCTAACAATAATAGAATTCAAGCCATTTGGTATTGCGTTTTGTTTCTGTTATTTACAAATACATGTTATTGATCCACTATTTATGTTGCATGCTTGTTTTATTTGTTGTACCATACCTACCTTCTTTGTACATAAAATTAATAGTGTCATTAACACCCGCTTTTTAATTAGAATCATCATACAACCATCCTATCGAATAATACAGACAGCACATCAAGCTACTAAAATCTTTCAAAATTCCATAATAAATTTTAACCGTTATCGCAGAAGCATATGGTTAAAATTTGATTGGGATTTTTTTACAGTCTCGGGTAGCTTGATGTGCTGGCGTCTTTACCTCGATAATAATTTTCAGGGAAGTAAAATTTTAAATGTTCTTAATTTGTGTACAATTCACAGGTGTTTTTGGAGCTTTATAGAAATTATTTTTGTTACCAAATTTCATCTAAAATTAAAATAGTAGGAATTATTTAAAGGTTTTTTTTTACCGTATCGTTTCATTTTTTGTGACGTGTCTTTGGGGATATTGTACGTCAACGATGCTTTTTGTGAAAAGTGCTACGAGATTATCTTCCATTTTTCGAATCAAAAACCTTCCATATTAAAATCAATTTCTGTTCCTAGCAGCCGCAGTACAGGCCCGGGGGCGGGGCACCCCGGCCGGCGTCGCAGCCCCAGCAGTTTGATGACGTCAACAACTACTCGGATTTTATCTAGACTTAACTACCTCCCTCATTTAGAAATGATTAAAATAATTAGGATGAAAACATTTAGGGCTATTTTCACGATGTCCGAATAGCCACTACCTACCGAATAAATTCAAAAATGGAACAGAATTTGTATGAAATTATCTACCAAATAAACTTATTGGAACTTATTCGTAGGTGGTGAAACAGGCCCTTATTGTCAATGTGGCACGTCAAATTTAGATAATATAAAATTGTTGCAGAAATAATTTTAAAAATGATAGAGAAGTTTTAACTACAAAGAAAAGACAACGTAGATAAATTAACTATAAATCGACGATAAATGGTGACAAAATCTAAGAATTCTTATTTATGAAGTATGTCTGTAAGTCCCAATATTGATTGTGAATTGTTTACACAAAATAGTACCTAAGGAATAAATGAATTTTTACATAATTTTTGCTTTTCATTTCATCTGAAAGATTTGGCGAAACATCGTGTATTTATCATAGGCTTACTGAAGTACCAATGTTTTTCTTAGACTGCATATCAAGCACATCAAGCTACTAAATATGTCAAAGGAACATGCCCATATTAGTATGGAGCTGAAAGTCAGCAATGCCCTGCAATGCCAAAATTGCAACTCTATTTCATATGATTACTTTTAGAGCAATCTTTTAATGCACAGACGCCAGCACATCGAGCTATCCGAAACTGACAAATTTCCCCAATCTATTTGGAACCATACGCTTGAGCAATGAAGTTGAATATCTATAAAGGAATTTTGACAGATTGTAGTAGCTTGATGTGCTGGTGTCCTTACATACTTTATCTGGGAATTTCCTTTCCTTAATAGATTTTCAACTTTATCGTTCAGTGTTCAGCATATAGTTCAAAGTTGATTGGGAAATACATTTACTGATAGCTTGATGTGCTGGCGCCTGTACAACCTCTGGCTATATAGTAAGACGGAAATAACAGAAAAGATATATAAATAAAAGACAATAATATAAAATATCTCCTTATGTATTAAGTATTTGTTTTCCAATTAAGTATACAAGAATACAATTATACAAACACTAGCAGTCTAGTTAGGTTTAACTTTTGGTATAAAACTCTGGCACTCATAGACAATTTTGATTTATACCATAGCTACAAGGAAAGACGTAAGAACTGGGGGAGTCTACCTACGCTAGGAGACATCTGAAACGATTAAAAATTAAGTGTGCCCAGTAAATTCAATAATAAATAATTTACAGGAAAAATGTAGAGCCTTACAAAAAAGAGCTAGACACACATTTGACACGTGTTTAAAATAATTTTGCATACAATTTTTTCTATAAACACGTGTCAAACGTGTGTCTAACTTTTTTGTAGTAAGGCCCCTAATGTCTAACGATTTTCGTACTAAGTGTCTAACAATATTGTTATCAAATGTACTTAGTTGTGTTAGGAATATTGAATATCGTTCTTTGTTAAGATAGGGTAGACTATCCCCAGTTACTATGTGTGGTACAGTCAGCAACGAATGTTAGTTAACATTTTCGGTCTATCAATCACAATATTATTACCTATACAAAAAAGGTTCTTTATTATTGCGAAAAAAACCTTTTTAAATTGTGAGTGAATTCTTTAAAAATAATAGCGTGCACCGAATGTCCACCAATTTCCTTGTATTTATGATAAAAAAGAAGCATAATCAAGTACAGCAAACGTCAAAAGTTAATGATTTGTTTCAAATTTCAAGTGTCTTACCTATATTATATAAACTTGCTAACACTATTATTTTGTACATCTATTTAATAGAAGATTATAAGATTCTAATGACTAACACAATAAAATAGATTTAGAACAGTTATACGCTTCTTAAATATTAGATTTTTTTGTTGACAGTCATGAACTTCTGCTATTGACTGTACTCAAAACATAATTATTATTTTTCATACCAGTGACAATAATATACATATACGTATATAACACGTGAAGTAGACACGTATAAAAAGAATATTAATTAATATTCCTCACACATTCACACAACATCATCTAGTCCCATACTAAGCAGAGCTCGTACTGTGGGTACTAGACAACCGATAAACGTACTTATATAATTTTCTTTTGTAAATACATACATTATTATACGTAGGAACACCCAGACTAAGTCAAACACCCACGTTCATGCACACAGATGTTTGACTTATGCGGAAATCGAACCCGCGACCTCCGGCGTGACTACTGCGCCATCTGGTCGTCTTTAATTAAAAGCAAAATATGTGAATTAGTGAAAAGTAGGCTGACAGAGAGGAATGGAAGCGGAAAACATTGCGCCCGCGCCGAGTAAGTAAATTTGGAACATGAAGAAAAATATATGCGCAAAGAAAGCCAAAAAAGTACAACTATTTTAAAAAGTCATGCCTTCGCCTTTTGTTAACACACAGACAAGCGCATAGTGAACGTTATTAGATATATTTATACTAGTTTTAGTACAATACATAGACTCTGTATACGATTATGGTCGTTTTATATCAAATGCTAATAACTCGAGAACATACCGCATTCATTTTCGACCTTATTCTCTTAGCCATAAGGTGGAAAATCGACAATATAGCCGTCTAGTTAATATATAGTATGGTTCAATTATTAGTTAATATTATTATTTTGTCTGACGTTTTTCTCTATCAGACCACGTTACATAAGTTAGTCTCCACCAAGAACTTTTTAAATTAGGTTATTTCTGGAAAAAAAACTCGGAGTTTTCAAAAAAAAATTGCTGCTAGTGATATTTCTCTTTATTTCACAAAAAATACATTTTTGAAAACACCCAAAATGGTTTTCGTATTGGTCTCCAGTCATAACCAATTTAAAAAAACTTCTTGGTTGACCATCTTTCCCGAAATATGCTCCGGGAATACACAAAACTAAAATATTTGCATCCAAAGAGTAACCAATGACACATTATTCAGACTTATAAAAAAGACACTCATTCGAAAATCTCACAAACTTACTCTAATATATAGATAACGTACTAGACTACGAGCCAGTTTCACTGGTTACGGATAGCCACTATCTACCGAATAAATTCAAAAATGGAACAGAATTTGTGTGAAATTATCTGCCAAATTATCTGGAACTTATCAGCAACCTGTGAAACTGGCTCTAAGAGCCTGTTTCACTACCTATGAATAAGTTCCAGTTAGTTTATTTGGTAGATCGTTTCATACAAATTCTGTTCCATTTTTTAATTTATTCGGTAAATAGTGGCTATTTGGACATTGTGAAATTGGCCCTTAATCTTTTGTAATGTATTTCAAGCAGAATCGACGATCCTATTATATATAAAATGTCTAGTACGTTATCAAACTCCATTCCAACCGTTTTGTGACTAAAAACTAATAAATACAATTATACCATTAATTTTGTTACTGTACTATACTAAAAATGCTATTTTGTATCTCTGTTTTACACGATATATTTTTATATTATCATAATACAATTTTGTTATTAACCGTTTGAACGCTGGTACAAGCGCCAGCATACCAAGCTACTACATTCTATCTTTCCTTAATAGATTTTAAATTTTATCGCTGAAGCATATGGTTCAAAGTTGATTGGGATAATTTGACAGTTTCGGTAGCTTGATGTGCTGCCGTCTGTAGGTACATAATATAACTTACACGAAGAAAAACATAGTCAATAATATAGCCAATTAATATCCGGGATTTATACGCCAAAATCTACATAAATAAGAGTCATCCACAATCCATAAACAATAAGCTCTATTACTACCATAGATAACTAAATAAAGTGTCCAATTACATCTAACATTATTATATTATCTATACTAATATTATAAAGCTGATGTTTGTTTGTTTGCTTGAACGCACTAATCTCAAGAACTACTTGACCGATTTGAAAAAATATTTCAAAGTTCCCATTTATCGCGGAAGGATATAGACTCTAGGGTTTTTTATCCGCGTGCGCGGAGTAGCTCTCTCGGGACGCGGGTGAAATTGCTGGTGAAAGCTATTATATAACTATAGACTGCGGGCCTTCAATAATATAAACTTCGCAGACAGTTCATGACACAAAATAAGCGTTCAAAAAGCCAACAAATGCTTTTAATTACCTACTAAATATACGTATTTATACACCTCTCTTTCTATCACTTCAATGACAGAGAGAGACAGAGTAGCATGGCTACGAACTAAGCGTCGTCGTAATTTTAAAACTCCCAAGAATTTGAGAACCCAATTCCTTATTCTTTTATCACAATTTAAGTAACTATAACGTACATCTGATATGTGAAAAGCATTTAAAATTCGCAAAAATTTAAATTCGATAAAATACATAAAAGCTAAATAAAGGGAATGCATTCATAATTTCATTTTGATTGGACACAAAAATGTTCAAAAATTTTAATTAATATATTCATTTAAAATAATATTTCTACATTATAATCGAAATGCCATCGAGCCGACATAAGTAAATAAAACCTTTTTAATAGCGATACACAATAGTCTACAATAGACAATCGTTGTTCCCGCTCATTTTCACCTGTCAAAACTATTTAACAGAAAAACAAGTACTTAAAATTACATTCAACCGATCAAACGTTTGATCAAGAGAAAATCTCTATAATTAGGATGTGGACTAGGTCAAAAATAAAATTCTTTATCATATTCATTTTGCAAAACATATCAAAATAATGTCAGTTTAATTTATCGTTTTGAACCGAAAATTGATTTAATTTTTTTATTGAGAATATAATCGCAATAAGTAACCGGCTTGACGTGAAAAATCTGTGACGTCATAGGTTGCGTTTTCATACAAATTGCATAGAGAATGACCGTTTTTGACAGTTCTATAAAAGTATTGAATTTGACTAGTTGTCCACATCCCTATTGAGCATTGTTCGGTAATTCAAACCTAAGACTCAATTTCTTCCACTCAATGTTCAAAACATTCTAAAGAGGTTTATTACGAGCTATAAGCGACTGTGTTCAGATAAGTTCCACACACTATATCGAGTATTAGCACCTCCATGTTGTTTTCTATGTTCATATTTAATGCAGGGCCTGACTAAAATACACTGTACATTAAAATGGCGGCTTATTTTAAACTTTTGTTACTGTGGCGCTCGAAGTTCGTTTGTTTTTTTTTTATTAAATGCATGAAGTACATAACTTATTTGTATGGACCTTCGTGGGCTGTTTTCTTTTTTAAATCTATTTTTTAAGCTTTTCTGACGTCACGGCACATGACTGGCTTTAAACATTCAGCCTACACAAATAAGTTCACACCATAATCTGTGCAACAGCACGAAGCAAAATGGCCGCCACAAAAAAAACAGTTTTACCAAAATTCTAACAGCCAAATCTCTTTTTTAAAACGCCACTTAAGTTAATTAAAAATACATATAAAATCCTTCACTTTATCACTGAAGCCTTTACGATACTTTTGACTTAGCACTTTCACTCTTGTCACTGTCATTTGGCTTGAGGGCGCCATTTTGGCATTTTCCGTTGGTGACAGGAGGGAGGGGTTTCCTCCTCTTAGGTACGTAGTGGACCCTCTCTATGAGGGCTTGGAGTATACTGCCGGGGATCTTCTGGTGTTCCTCTACTAACTCTTCTATTGCACTGGCCACCTGGAAAAATTTAGAATGAATGAAGGTCTTTCACTGGACCGGTTCTGGAAATATGCTATAGACACACTATTGACTATATTTTTTACCAAACTGCCAAGAAGGGTTATATTTTTTGTATGTATGTATACATGTATTAATTCTAATCCTAGAAACAGCTAAATGGATTACGACAGTTATCCTTAGATTTGTGACCGAAGTGTTCTTAGATGGACCCGGGGCTACGGGTTGTCCGCAAGAGTTACCGTGGTCCTCCAGAAGGACCATAGAGGGTTTTAGTCCGTAAGAGTGTGACACTCCCTCCACCTACTCCCTCAACGGCAGGGGTTAATTGAAGATTTCCCACGAAAAAAATGACATACACTAAAAAAAAATAAGGTTACCTTTAACTGCAGTTGTTCGGGCGTCAGGTCAGGGTCATACGGTATTGGAGGTCCGAGGTGCGTGACTAGCTTGACGGGGAAGCCACCGTAGACCGGCGCTAGGGGCATACGAAACGTGGCGTATATCTTCAGCCAAACGCCACGCAGCCAGCCTACTGTGCGGAATGCTTCTCGAACGTTCTGGGTGAACATCGGGACTATGGGCTGTGGACAAAACCGGGATTTAACACTAGCTGTTTCTGATATTTCGCGTCAAACATCCTGAGTTAATGAAATTGATAGTAAGTCCATTTTAAGAATATAGTCTCTGCGGAAAACCAACTTATTTGTTTTGGGAATTGAGTCAGGCGATTTCGGAATAGGTTCTGACGACTTCTGTATTGATCACCAGCTATTTCTCGCCATTCCATCCTTGTCCCAGGGGATAAAATATTGTCTTTATTTATCAGGAAGGGCATTTCAGGAATTAGGGTAGTAGTTTTTGGGTTTGTTCATATCTATTTCTTCTTTTATTTTACAGATCTTATTTATAACGTCATCAAGACCAATGACAGTAACAGACAGGTCAAAATGAGAAAAAAGCACTGAAACCTACTCCTGAACGTAACAAATACTTTTAGGAAACCGGTTGAGCCGAACGCGAGAAAAAGGTGGACAAACATTTTTAAGTCGGTTATAAAAAGATCACTCACCACTTTAGCTTCCTGAGCGACTTTAGCGAACCCGATCCTATTCCTCCAGTTAAGCCTGTAGTAGTGGTCTCCGAACTGCGCCTCGTACACGCCGCCCGGGGAGATCGCCAGAGGGTTGCCACTGCGCAGCACTGACGCACAGGTCTGTACCGTGCCTGGTATGACGCACAGGCCTTCTAGAAGCGTCGCCCAGCCTGAAAGGAATTTGGACTTTATTGAGGTTGATGTTTAACCTTTTCACCGACGACGCGTCAAAATAATAAAGACGTGCCCTCAGCGCCCAACTAAGAATTCATCCATAAACCTACAATACAGTAGTGGGATCGGCGCAGCATGTTTTCTTCTTCCAAACTCTCGGCTTTTATCTCACAAGTAACATAATATCTAGCCATATCAACTGTCACACAATCCATTCATCGTGTCTTTGGTCGTCCCCTTACTCTGTATCCATCCACGTTCATACTCAAAAACTTCCTTACAACATGATCCTTATACCATGATAGCCGGTTCCCACATAGTTTTATTTCTATATAAAATATAATAGTATATTAAAAATAAATAAATTAAAAGAAAAATCTTTTTTTAAAAAGCTTTTATAGTCCGCCATATTGGATTTAGAATAACGTCAGATTATTTTTTAAGTCACTCTCAATAAGGCCTTTCATTTGATACCCATATTGTTGAAATTCATTAAAAATAACTACTCCGCCATCTTGGACGGTCCGCCATATTGGATTTAGAATAACGTCATATAACATATCTTGCATTGTCATCTAAACTGAACGTGTACACAAAATTTCAGCTCAATCGGTTGAAGATATCTACTTCAAAATTGAGTTCAAAGAATCCACCGTAACATACATACACAGCAAGTTAAATAAAAGCTTTTAAAGACGGTATACTAACCAGGAATTTTGAACATGAACCGGTCAGCGACGGTGTGTATGTGTCGCCTCTTGAAGAGTAGCATCCTGGCGATGAAGTAGTACATGTCTATGGGCAGAGCTCCGTGGTAGTAAATCACCAGGAAAGGCCCGTCTGGAATGTTCTCCAGACCTTGGATGTCGTAACCTGGGGACGAGGTATGGAATTCTAAACAAAATCCACTTCAAGAATACTTCTTGATGTTGGTGGCCAATACCATAATGCATAGGTACATATATTGGAAGGGCGTTGCATTCGTTTCGCCTTCAAATACGCGGCAAAAATATCTGAAAACTGAACTTGCTGGCAACAGACTATCGAACCGATTCCGGCAGTCTTGACTTTTCGGAAATCAGCTTATTTACTATACTAAAGGCCAGTTTCGCAATGTCTAAAAACTCACTAGGTATCTACCGGATAAATTCAAAAACGGAACAGAATATATGAAATTATCTACCAAATAAACTGGAACTTATTCGTAGGTGGTGAAAGAGGCATGTCGACTTGCTAAATGAATGTAACTTTAATAATAATATCTAAGTAAGTTAAGAAAGTCATGCATTTGTACTTGTAGCTTAAGGACGTGTTTTTCTGTCAGTATCAGCGTCTATCTTTAACAATAGACTTACCATGCCACAGCCAGCCGTGCGCGTCCCATAGCGCACAGACAGCGAGCCGGGCTGCGTGCTTCCAGTCAGGTTGTACTCCATCCACCACCTTCATCCTGTTAACCAGATACATCTGTCATTTCTATAGAATATGTAAAGATTACCTTGGACGGAAAGATAATATCGTAGATAAAAATCATGTTTATTGTATGGATATCTCTTACATCATTTATCTTATTCTAGTTTCCAGTATTTGTAGGTTATAGCTATATAAACAGAAAGTGAATGTCTTCCTTCTTCACCATCGTATCGTGTTTTTTTTATTTAGCTAGCTAGCTATTTCCTGCGGATAATCAGCGTCCCAAGGAACTACCTACTTAACGCACCCAAAAAATACGATGTTTTGCCACTAATTGACATGTCCCCATGTTGACTTTGACATATTTTCCCCCCACAGGTTTTAATACCATGATTTCAGGCGTTTAACCACGAAACCATATATTCAAAGTTTATTATCGCTCGTTAGTATATCATCAGGCACCTACATTTGATGAAAAAGTTCCAATCACATCCACAACGCATGACGCCGGGGCGTACGTACAAAGTTTAGCAATAACTCTCCCCAGCAGATAATAATTACATATATAAAAAATAATTGGACATAATTATATCTATCTAATTAAGACGTCTGGCAATTGTCTACGATATTACACAATTATCTGGTAAAAGTCGTCAGGTCTTCGAGGTGTTTGGTTCAGCGAAACATTATTTTTAATTAATGCAACCTAATTAATTATTTTTCGGTACCTACGCAGGTCACAATGTATTTATTTGTGTCGGAGAGTCGGTAACCTATGAAAATTGGTACTGATTTTTTCGTTTGTAACCGTGTTACAAAAGTTCTTTTAGTTTCTCGAGAGATTTAAATGTGGGCAAAATATCTGAGCATTGGTTTTATTATTTATTTTGTGTCTCTGCCATGCACTCGATCTGTAGAGTCCCTGAACGGATGAAGGCGGCCATGGGGCTAAAGCCAACACGCTGAAGCCCTTTTGAAACAACTATAATGAAAGTATTAGGGGCACTTAATTTATTAAATTTTTATCTGCCAAAATTAAGGACAAGAGGTGTCCGATTAAATAGTTTATTTTATATGATTAATTAGAAAAAAAGGGCATATCTAAAATACGATTAAAAAAGCCCAAAAAAGTACACCAATTTCAAAATTTACATTTTCAATTTTTTTTTCTTCTGAGTTATGAGAATGTTCCAGTTTGTATCCTGCATTACAATTTTCGCACACACTTTTAATTTCGATCGCGGTCTATTTTTTGCGGTACCATAACAATTTGCATTTCATATGCACCTCATCGGATTTTCGTCGGGTAACGACCTAAGCCGACGCTGTCTGTAAATAATGACTTTGCCCTTGAATTAATGGCAACACTGCCTTCATCATGGGATTTGTGGCTTTTTTGCTGGACCTTGATTCAAGTAAAAAACTCGTTCGTCCAAAATTTGACTGGCCTTGAATGCGATCACCATAACTTGAATTATACGATGTGTGTTATAAATATTATCGTATAGATATGTTATAAGCTTATTCCTATGGTGTCGTCCGTATTGTATGCACCTTGCGCCAGCTATCATAATACCTATAGGTTTCTATGTAGGTATAACATATTTTTTTAATGAGACAAATATCCCCGGATTATCTCATATTTGTTCTAAATATTTCCCTTTATAATATTAGTTAACTAGAACCCTGAAAAAAAAGCCTGACTGAGCCCTGAATGAACCTCTTCTGCTGCAGCTGCCAAAACTTATTTTAAGAAAGTTTCACAAAAAAATATTCTTATTCTGAAAACCGGATTTTCGATTTCTCAAAGATAAAACTATAAGAGTCATAGGTATGTCAACAAAACTTGTTTATTTAAGGTAAGCGAATATTATCGGTGTTATTGTATTGTACATGCAGCAATTTTGTGATCATCACAATGTAATAATTATGTTTTTTTGCTACAAACCAGTCGCTGTTGCCTCGAGACCTCTGCTCCGTGATAACTTTAAAGTTATTAAGATTTCAGAAAAAAAGGTAATCTTAGTATGTATTACTTGGTTTTTAGTTCGATTGACAATTTATTATTCTAGAAAATTCCGGGTTTTAGCACAGGTTGGATTTGTCGCTGCGCGCTTCTTAGAAATTGGCTGATCCACCCCTCCAGAAAAAAGGAGAGGAGGAGTATTGAAAGGTTAACGATTTTTCAAACTCAAGGATCACTCGGGCAGTTTTCCGCACGTGTATACACGACTAACCCGGATCTGTCTGCTTAATGTTAGCTCCCTGCCCAATCCGCACGTATAGGGCTGGCTAAGACCTGCAGTTTTTTTTCTATTGTACAGTCTGATGGGCAGATACGTACGTGCATGGCTGACAATTGATAACTACCGTTTCAAGTGGTGACGCCTGAAAACGCGCATGTACAGGCGACCAGTCAATTTTCCGCGCGGGATGTGCTGCGTGTAGTTAAACCTTGAAGACACACGCGGTAATTTACTTCAGTGTGAAATCGCTCTTATTCCTTACAATCAACTTTGAACCATAAAGCTTCGGCGATAAAGTTGACAATCTTGTTTACTGGCGCCTATACAACCACCCATTGCAGCTTATTCCTTGTCTTTAAGCTCACCTGTACAGCCTGTATAGATGGAAGATGATCACGCTGATGTATATGAGCACGATGATCACCGCTGGCAGGAGGAAAGTGACGATCACTGGCATCAGGAACCATGTTAGCCATAAACTGTATTCTGCGTCCACGTATTCCACTGGAAAAAAAGAAAAAGTTTGGTTAAGATAGTATAGTTATTGCCAATAATGCCTACCAGTATGTCAGCCTCTAGAATGTCTAGAATAATATGTGTTTGAAGTTTTGGGGTTGACGATCCTATTGACTCCGAAGTCTGTTATCTGCGTGCAACCTTACTGCGCATCCAATTCTCTCAAGTCTAATCTAAGGTTCCCATATACTATGCTGAAGCATTGCGTCGCCGTTCATTAAGTTCTACATATAAATAATATTCTATCAAACGGCTATATGTGCCTGAAAGTTTTTGCTGTAGCCGACTTAGAAAAAAAACTGTAAGATGTTCAAATTCTAGGAAATTCTAAAGTAAAATGTTTGCCATGTCTCATTTTCAACGATTTTGTGTGATGGGGTTTTTCTTAACAGTGTATAAGGTAAGGTATACGTTTAGTCGTATGTACATATTTCCTTAAAGTTGTCTTATAAGACTAAAGCTCCATTCATTTAGACTTAGATAACCTTTTGATACCCTAATGTCCTGTTCGTGTACCTATCAAAGAACAAATGACTGAAAAAAAAAAACTAAAAAAGGACATTTAAGATGTGAATAAAACCTCTAACCTCAGTCCTTTACCACATAATTTTCTAACTGCAAATAACCATAAACAAATGCTAGATTATCACTTTTTACTTCAAGCAAATCATGAGAGACCCTGGCTTATTCGATAATCGTCGTAATTTTCCAGTAATACATTCTCAAGCAATTTGTTCGGATATTATCTTTGGCTATTGTTGTATTCTTAATTGTAATTACAGTTATTTTTATCAAACTTTGTAGTACTTGAAGCTCATTTTGCGTACAATTTTCAAGTTAAAATTCAGTCGTCGTAAAGCTCAATGAATCCCTTACAAGAGAAAAGTTAGGTTAGTTTGGAATCCAAATAATAATATCGTAGGATACATTGAAAGGGCCTAATATAGGCACATAACCCTTTGGAAAAAAAACACAATATCAGAGACCATAGATAAAAATATTACTGTCAAAGTCCAAAACAAAAGTCCCTTTCGTTTATCAGCCGACAATGAACTCAATACACGAATAGAATCGATGGCATCAATATCAACAGGATACGAGATACGGAACGCACCAGAAAATAAACGACATTATTTTTTTGAAACAATCATGGCGGGACGTCCGGGTGTTATCAACGTCTATGAAACGTCTGGTTGATGATGAGAGCTTATACGAAATTGTACTCTATTGCGCATGACATAAGGTTGAAAATAAGTAGCGTTTGTCGTAATGCACTATTGGCACGGTGACCCAAGAACACGCATCGCGCATGCGTCGCGCACCGATTCCCGCCTTAAGTTAATGTCTGGGTTATCTATGGTAAGCAATTACTCAATTGGCTTGATTTCCTAATAAACGATTATTCAACATGTTTATGTTGGTTGATGATTTATTTCAAGGTTGTCGAACTTATTGCGTTAGTGCTAAGGAACTTTATCGATGGTTTCTGCAGTTCTAATTTATAACGTAACGTTGATTTGCAAATGCTCGCCATCACTTCTTATTTGAGGCGTTGATGAAAAAGGTTTAAAATTGCAGATTTTCATTAGATCAGTGCAGTACACTAGATTAACTTAGGCATTAGCGTGAATGATCACGCCTTTTATCTGATGTTAAATAAAGACAAATATATATTAAAAAAAAAAAAAACATATTTTCCCGCCTGAATTGAATTTCCCGCGCAGTCGTGACATCGACCTTAATCCAAATACTCAGTTCAAAGATTTTCCTACGCACTAAGTACTGAAGTCTTACATGTCGACAATTTGTAAGGTTGCCTACATATGTATGTGTATATTGTTATGCATTTCGCTACAGCAAATATCAGAGATGCAGTTTCACCCGTGTCCATAGGGAACTAAATCCCGCAACCGGGAAAAAAAGGAGCCTAAGTAACGCCTTGTAACATAAGATATCAGCTCATTACTGTCGTCAAAATCGGTTCCGCTTTTTCCAGAAATAAAAGCAGAGTTAGCAGAACAAACCTACAGACATAAATTGAAAAAAAAAAAATGTTTTGATAGGAATGTACTTGTACCGTTTCATCATCATCATCATAGCCTTTTTATCGTCCCACTGCTGGGCACAGGCCTCCTCTCCCACGGAGAAGGATTGAGCGTTAATCACCACGCTTGCTCAGTGCGGGTAGGTGATTTCAGACTTTATAGTCCAGGTTTCCTCGAGATGTTTTCCTTCACCTTTAATCAATCATTGGTGTCCAAGATAAACTTAGAAAGTACGTATAACTTAGAAAAGTTACATTGGTACTTGCCTGACCTGGAATCGAACCCGCGCCCTTATACAAGAAACCGTGGTGCTTTAACCACTAGGCCAACACGACTTGTACCGTTTATCGAAATTTAATGTTATCACGTTGACCGACAGCACTTAAGCCATGACCATATTTAATGGAGTAAACTATAAACCAGGTAATTGATGTAATTGTTATTCACTTTTTGCGTGTTCTGAACACCATGCATAGGCATAATGAGCATGGGAGCAAATTGTTGCTAGGGACGACTCACTATAATTTAAATTGAAGAAGTTAATTTACAAAATAAATTAATGTCGATGTGTGATTAAAAATTATTGCAATCCTCGGTCAGTTTTTTTTACGATGCTTTCAGAGAAACGCTGCTGAACATATTTGTATGAAACTTGGTATGAGGTTTCAGGATACGATTTTTTTCTGGCCGTGGGGGAAATCCTTATAGACTATTCTTCATCTGGGCTCAGTGGAGAGGTGTGCCGGACTCTTACCGGCTAAAAATCTATTTGGTGAAGAATTAATCCGTTTGCAAGATTTTTAATTTGTATTTTTATCTGGGAGTATGAGGCAGCCTACGCCTATAAAAGCCTATAAAAAACATATTTTTATTTAATAAAGCAAGAAAAAATAAACAAAACGAAGTCATATAGTATTTCGTACTACGCAGATACTAACCAAACACGGATTTGTGTTAACAAAAGTAATTGCGCAGCGGAGAGCATCTTGAATGATGATTGAACTACTTTAAAATGCATTCAACCTTGAAATGTAACCAGTTATGCATGACTTATGCAATGTAAGAGTGTCTGAAGCCAATGCAAAACGACCGTAATTTTGTGGGATGTGCATTCATTCAATCATTGATCAATATGTAAACTTAATGGATATAATAACATTTTATTTAAGTATGTTGTATATCTGGAAGCTTTACCCTACAGCTACTTACTGTTTAGTTTTATTTTTTTTATAAATACACACATTAAATTATTTCAAGCTGATTGACACACAGAAAGCTTCTCGCCAGCGTCAGATACTAGTTTCTCTGGCATAAATGCTGAACTGAAGTCTATTTGGCACAACCTTATTTTTTAAATTTGCTATTTCATTTATTAGTATTTCATGTTTTGTGGTCTTGTATTAATAAACGTATGTTTTTTCTTTCTTTACTTAAAATTTTCAAATTTAGTAAAAATACTCTTTATTTAAAATTATATGGTGAACATTTTAACATAGTGTTGTCACATCAAATAAAAACGACGCTAACATTAAATTTTATTTATATGCATTTATAAAAAATTTGGTCCTGCATTCCGCGTTCAAATGTCGGTCGACTACCGCATTAAATTAAAACTGAAGAGAATTTATTGCATTTATCTGTTGCCAAAAAACTGCGAAACAAAGAAATAATGTTTTAATTTTAGAGCGTTTGATTTGGAGACCACGCTTCTTGTGGGTGCACGAAGCGTGTGCGGGCTGAAAAACTCAAACTCAAAATCATTTATTCAAACTTGGCTGTAAAACAGCACTTTTTGAACGTCAATGATAACAAAAGTGTTGAAGGATGGATACTCCTAGTGGGCTGGCCACATAATACTAGACAATAATAATCTGACACATGTAGTGGTTAATTGTTAATTCATATGATTGTCAATACCAAATGAAAAGTCTGTGACGTTGATACAATATCCAATATATTTACATTATAACACTTTTAACCAACTGCGACTCTCTTATTTCCAATTGGTCATGGACCCAGAAGCCTAGGTGTCCAGGAGATGCCCAAGGGAAGCTTTGTAAAGTGTATGTACTGTAAATTGTGAAATTTTCGATGATGATGACAGGTGAAGAAAACTGTTCATCAGGTTCCATTTGTGGAATTAAAAAGCTAGAAGGAGCAGCAGGATTCCAGGTTTGGAAATTCCATGTAAAAAACTATTTGGAATGCAAAAACTGGTGGGTGGCTGTAGAAGCCGACGAGATAACACCTGCGCTCAAGGAAGCTGATCGAAAAGCACGAACAACTATATGTCTGCTATTAGAGCCTTCATGTTTTGCCCACGTGTACGACGTAAAGACCGCGCGTGAGGCATGGCGCAAACTGTGTGGCGCATATGAGGATAAAGGCTGGGGAAGACGTATAGTACTGCAGCGTCAATTATGGACGTGCAGATTGGAAAATTTTTCATCTATGGAGAATTACGTGTCAAAAGTAATATCAATTGCACAGCAGTTGGATGCCATAGACGCAAAAGTCGCAGACGATTGGATCATTTCCATTTTGCTTGCTGGATTAACACCGGAATATAACCCGTTGATAATGGCAGTTGATAACAGTGGCAAGGAAATTAGCTTAGAGCAAATCAAAACGAAATTGCTGCAAGAAGCGAATAGACAGGCTGATGATAAAGTAGGAGCTGGTGAGCAAGCACTTCTTTCTCAGCAGAAAAAGTCACCAAAAACGAATGCTCGGAAACCAGTGCGCAAATGTTTTAAATGCCATAAACCAGGACACAAGGCATCAGAGTGCAAGCAGATACATGCTGGAGTTTGCATGAGTACGGCGGATACGAATGCCACAAAAAGAACTGGCTGGTATGTAGATAGTGGCTGCTCAAACCATATGACTTGGAATGCTAAAAAGTTATGCAGTTTTGAGAAAATGAAGACTAACTTTAAAATCAAGGTGGCCAATGGCGAAGAAATACCAGTTGAAGGTAGAGGAATTGCTATACCAAGTGTTAGCGAAAGTTCGAAATTCACATTGAATAATGTCCTACATGTTCCTCAACTTTCTATGAATTTAATATCAGTAAGTGATCTTGTGAAGAAAGATTTCACGGTTAATTTCAACAAAAGAGGTTGCATTATTAGGAATAAAACCGACCAAATAGTTGCGACTTGCAATGAGGTTGATGGAATTTTCAAATTGAATGAAAAAGAAAAATACGTCAACGCGACATTGTCAGACAAACCTCTGTCAAACCTATGGCATAGAAGATTAGCGCATTTAGGTAAACAATACATGTTGATATTAAAAGATATGGTAACTGGTATGAGTTTCGACAATAAACAACAAATTGAGCCATGTATTCCCTGCATTCAAGGTAAGACATGTAAAAGCCCATTTAAAAATAAAGGCACACGAGCAGAACAGATTCTAGAATTAGTCCACACGGATATTTGCGGTCCAATGGAAGAGCCATCATTTGCTGGTTCTATATATATGCTGCTATTTATTGATGACTACACCCGCAAGACGCATGTTTATTTTTTAAGAAATAAGAGTCAAACTTTCGATAAATTTCGTGAATATAAAGCGGAAGTAGAGAATGAAACAGGAAAGTCAATAAAATGCATTAGATCCGACAATGGTACTGAATTTTGCAACCATGCTTTCAACAGATTCCTCAAGTCTGCTGGAATAAAACACCAAACGACGGTGCCGTATACGCCTGAACAGAATGGCGTAGCGGAGAGGGCGAATAGATCCATTATAGAGAAAGCTAGAACGTTGCTTTATGAGGCGAATCTCAGCAAGAAATTTTGGGCTGAAGCTGTACGAACTGTGGTATATTTAAAGAATCGTAGCCCCACAAAGGCTGTCACGAATAAAGTACCTGAAGAACTTTGGTCTGGTAAGCAAGTAAACTTGAGTCATTTAAAAATCTTTGGATGTTTGGCGTTTGCATTAAAACCGAAGCAGAAAAGACAAAAGCTGGATATGAAGACAGAAGCATTGATTTTTATTGGTTATAGTGAGTTTACAAAGGGTTACAGACTTATGCACCCACAGACTGGCAAGATAACAGTTGCGAGGGATGTGAAGTTCTTGGAAAACGTATTTCCTGGTGATGGTACGAACGTGACGAAAAACGCAGTTGTTCCTTTGTCCCTTGAGGAGGAACAAACTGAACCTGCGGTTTTGGATGAATCTCCTGATGACCACTCAAACGTTGAAGAGGATTTTCAGGATGCTGATGGAGGATGTACCGAATCCGCTACGAATGAAGAAGTACTTACAGAGACATGTATAGAACCGAGATATAACCTGCGTGCGCGGAAACCGGTCGATTATACGAACGCATGCATCAACGCTCTCGCTGCAATTGACGGCAATCCGACGACTGTAGAGGAGGCACTAAGTAGACCTGATCGTGCACTGTGGCAGAAGGCCATCGACGATGAGCTACAATCGTTGAAGGAGAATCAGACGTGGACACTCGTTGATTTACCACGTGACAAGAAGCCGATTCAATGTAAATGGGTCTTTAAGATTAAGCGAGATAGTGATGGTAAGGTGTCAAAGTACAAAGCTAGGCTGGTAGCGAAAGGATTTACACAGGTACGTGGCGTAGACTATAACGAAACGTATTCACCCGTAGTAAGGAGCTCGACTTTACGACTTTTATTCTCATTAGCTGTAGAATACGATTGGGACATAGATCAATGGGACGTGACGACTGCTTTCCTTTATGGCAAATTAAAGGAAGAAATTTATATGATGCAACCTGTAGGTGCTGTCACCAAGGGTCAAGAGACTAAGGTTTGCAGGTTAAGCAGATCGTTGTATGGTCTCAAACAAGCATCGCATGCTTGGTTCAATGAACTTGACCGGGAGATGCTTAGTCTAGGTTTCACACAATCTAAGATAGAGCCATGTTTATATCAAAAGTTACTAGGAGACAGGAATAGTGATAGGATAGTTGTAGTTATTTACGTAGACGATATTTTTATTTTTTGTAGTGATATACACAAAAAAGAGAAAGAAAATTTGAAAACCAAACTATTAAAGAAATTTAAAGTCAAAGATCTAGGTCGTGCTAGACATGTTTTAGGTATACGACTTAGGAGAGACGAAAATACCATTTATCTGGATCAAGAACAATATGTTATGAATGTTTTAAAGGATTTTGAAATGACGGACTGTAAACCAGTCATTACCCCCATGGAAACTGGTATCAGACTTGAAAAGGCTACGGAGTCTGATAGTAGGTTACCCTATCAAAATCTTATAGGATGTCTTAACTATTTAGCTCAAAATAGTAGGCCAGATATCGCGCACGCTGTTAGTGTTTTGTCACAGTTTAATAATTGTTACAATGAAGTTCATTTTAAGTGTGCAAAACGGGTGCTGAGGTATCTGAAAGGGACATCGGATTTTGCATTAACCTTCCGAAAGTCAGGTAAATTAGAACTTCTTGGCTACGTGGACGCGGATTGGGGTGGGTCATATGATAGAAAATCTTTTACTGGTCTTATGTTTATGTTAGGCGAAAATTTAATAACTTGGGAGAGCCGTAAACAACGGTGTGTCGCTCTGTCTTCAACTGAGGCGGAGTATATAGGTCTTAGCCAAGCTTCAAAGGAAGCGATTTATTTGCGTAGTTTATTAAAAAGTTTGACAAATAATACTTGTGCTAAACCTGTTGTTATTTACAACGATAACCAGTCTGCACATCACATAGCGAGAAACAAGATGAACCATAATAGGACAAAGCATATCGACATTAGGTTTCACTTTATTCGCGAAGCAATATTGAATGAGGCGGTACAGGTGATGTATGTGTCTACACAAGACATGCTGGCAGATATGCTAACTAAGTCTCTGCCAGGCCCTAAATTCAAAAACGCTTTAACGAGATTACCCATGAAGAGGGCGGGTAGCGAAAGTGTTACTTAAGTTTGTATAGATATGTACTTTGTTAAAATTTATATTTTTGTTTATTTAGTGTAATGGTTAATCTCTTGTTTTTGTATTATTTATTTTTAAATATTTAGTTATGCTATGACAATGTGAACACATGTGGCAGATTAAGGGGGCATGTTGAAGGATGGATACTCCTAGTGGGCTGGCCACATAATACTAGACAATAATAATCTGACACATGTAGTGGTTAATTGTTAATTCATATGATTGTCAATACCAAATGAAAAGTCTGTGACGTTGATACAATATCCAATATATTTACATTATAACACTTTTAACCAACTGCGACTCTCTTATTTCCAATTAAAAGACAGCCCCCAAAACGCCCACCCTTTACCACTTCCTATGTGTTTTTGCTGGGAAGCAGTAGCGCAACAAACTCCCCAGCTTGTAATCGTACATTGTCAATGACATATAGGCCTTATTAAAATTATAGCGCATTTTAATCTGATAAATCTACGAGTATTTTCTGCGTTTATACTTGCAAGTTCAAAGCAATTAACATAACATACATTGTCCAGTCCGCCAGATTGAGGCTCGGAAAGTATGTCACTCAACTATATGTCATGTACAGAAGCCAGCACATCAAGCTACTACAATCTGTTAAATTTCCGTAATAGATGTTCAACTTTATCGCTGAAGTATATAGTTCAAAGTTGGTTGGGATTTACAGTTTCGGGTAGCTTAATTTACTAAGTCCTACGGTGACGAGAGCTTTGTGATCAGCCTTAACCTGATACATACTTCGAAATGTATGAATCACTAGGACAATATAATGGAGTCTCGTACGATAGTCTAGCCTCTGACGCATACGTTGAGAGCTATCAAGCAATATTGTTTAGTCTATTTCATAAACAAACAAGATGCAATTTAGGTATACGGCGTTGGACGTCAGTCCGTAGCAACTATCAGGCATGATCATTCCTAAGAGATTAAGCAGAACTTTTCCCCATAATGGACCCATATTTTGTTTCCATTCCAGTTATAAAAGTAAGAAGAAATCTGCTACTGCCACTGAGACCGATCTGAGTGAAGACCTAATAGGAAATGGCTAGTCTTTTTACAAAACAATAAAAAAAATACTTATCTTTTACCCAACCTTGTTTTTAAAGACATTTCATCAATCGATTGGTCTTATTGTGCTCAATTATCCGGCACTAATTAAAGAAGCAAGTCGGTCGATAATATAATAAGAAACCTTGACCTTGGTATCGTAGGAAGTTCGAAACAAACAGTCTTACAAGATGCACTGAATATTGCATAATATGCACTAAACAGATAAAGTAATAAATAACTAACAAGCAAATAGATATTATATCGATGTTCACTTATCTGCGATATTGTTTTGTAATATAGAGCTATGGAGAGGGCTATGCTCGGCGTTTCTCTACGTGATCGAATTCGAAATGAGGAGATCCGTAGACGAACTAAAGTCACCGATATAGCCCACCGGATTAGCAAGCTGAAGTGGCAATGGGCAGGCCATATTGCTCGCAGAGCAGATGGCCGATGGGGTCGAAAACTGCTAGAGTGGAGACCACGGACCAGCAAGCGCAGCGTAGGACGTCCACCAACAAGATGGACAGACGACCTTATAAAGGTCGCCGGAAGACGCTGGATGCAGGTCGCATCCAACCAGAATATGTGGAGAATTAAAGGGATGGCTTATGTTCAGCAGTAGACGTCCAATGGCTGAGATGAATGAATGAATAGTATTATTGTGGAAAGATTAATTTCCTCTATGTCAATGTCTGCAGTAACCATTTTGGTTATTGATTACGTTTTTTTTGTCTCTATAAAAATACTTTCTTTATTTCTACTTTAATTTGAACAAAAGAAACTAACTGACTTCTATCTACAACCAGTACTGTGCCAGTCAGCTTTGCTTTTTTATTCTAAATAGTACATCGATATAATTAAAAGTGAATATACGTAAGTGTATATTTATTTTCTTTCTTTTTACGGCTGTTTAATGATTTGATCAAGTGTGACTTAAGATAACGAAGTAGGTATACCTCAAAATGACGACCGTTTCAATACTGAGACATTAGCTCAATGACTTATAGCAATTATTAAACTAACAGTTATTATTCTGATAACCTAAAATACTCGTCTGGATCCTGTCTGGGCGCAAATTGATCTCGGATATTGTGTCATAAGTAGGTTGAAGACTTTGCTTTGTAGATTGTAATTCTGGAGTCTCTAGCTTTACTTCTTTAAGTATATTTCGAGTAACATCAACTATAAAAGTGTTTCATTGGTCCATACAGCAGACCCCTTCTGCTGTAACAACTCTTCAACGGTCAATGTTCAGTCGCTGCAAAAGTCTTTTTTTTTTAATATACTTTCCTGGTTCACACTTGTGCTCCGGTTAATGTTATACTAGAGCTTAGTCAAAACAAATCATTTAGATAACTTTTTCTAATTCTACGCAGTATAGTTTTTTTTAGGTAGTATATAGCGTAAGTAAATTGAGGACTTGATTGGCATTTTTGCTTCTCTACGTTTCCTTCTTTAAGTATTTCTCGAGTACCATGGACTATAACAGTGTTTCATTGGTCCATTACAGCAGAACATTAGGACATGAGGAAAGTATTTTTTTTTAATATACCCTTTTGGTTCACACTTACCTATACTCATCAAAACAAAGCATCGAGATGATTGTTTCAAATTTCTAATTCTACTCAGTTCAGTTTTTTTTACTTAACTATATCTTTATCTTACCACGTTTTTATCTAACTGATTGAGTAACTCGGAAGCTGTTACGAAATGATCATTTTAATATCACGTGTTTAACGTGGTATCTTGTACTGATAAGCTTTCAACTCTATTGACTAGGAGTCTGAACATGTTTTAATGAGGTACTAGATAATATATGTATGTAACTATTACATAGTAAGGTCTTCACCTAGCCAATCTAAACTTACTTAATTTTTTAGCATTTGTTAATGTATAGGTTAGGTAGTGGAGTGAGTAATCCCAATGACGAGGAAAAAAGAGTTCTTCCCATTCTTTTTACTTTTTTGTGACCATCAAATGACCCTGCACGCTATGGGTGCAGCTGGAAGGAGTGTAAGACTTTTATTTTTTTTTTCACTTTTGTTCCTTCTTTGGTCGCAGCTTAGGCATAGTATTTTCCTCAAGGAAGCATTAAGGTAAAGATAAAAGGTAAGTTATTCAAAGTAGGCTGAAAATCAGCACTTTTTGACGGTCAATTTTACAAAAGACAGCTCTAATAAACGCTCGTCCTTCACCACTTCCTACGTGTTACCGACTGCAAAGAGCTCAGAAACAAGAGCATATTTTCGCAGCATTTTCAACGCCCGGCACGAAAAAGGGAGATATTATAACTTCGACCAGCAATCTGTACATATAATAAAGTCGTAGAACAGTCAAAATTGCACATTGAATATTCTATTAAAATAATAATTGGAGCATGATCTACAATCGATATCGAAGCCGAAGAATTTTTGTCTGTTTGTCTGTATGTATGTCCGGGATAATCTCAAAAAGTACTGCATAGATTAGCTTCAAATTTGGCATGAATATAACTAAGAGGTCGGGTCAGCATATAGGCTACATATTATCACGCTATCATGTACGGGAGGGGTGGATGTTCAATCACCTAACGTCCACACGGACGACGTCGCGGGCAACAGCTAGTAATTAATATAATTCAACATCAGTCGATGTAATAATAACTCACAATGCTTGTCTAGACTGGTAACCTTTAACGCTTAACGCTTCGGTACATTTTAAACACAACTAGTTTTTGTCATAATAATTATCTATTTATTAAAAAGAATAAGGACAATACGGATAAGTTGTTGTATTTTTTTCAAATAAATTATATACATATAAGAACTAACTAATTAGTAATTTTATGTTCGAAACAAGAAATTCTGTTGTTCTTTAATTTTTGCCGCTATCCTGACTCGTAAGTGCACACTTCACATCAAGCTATACAAAACTAGTATAAACTGACCGTTCAACTTATAGAAAGACCATATAAAGTCCGAGTCCAAGACAAACTGGTTGTGTAAAGTTTGATGTTTAGCCGTGTGTACATTAAATAACAAGGCTGGCGAAAGCTAATTCTGGTTATTTCCGTTGTAAGTTGTAGTAACAATGAAGTTAAAATTAGCTACTACATACAAAATATAACAGCATTTCTGCACGACTTTCAAACTTTAACTTATTTTTAAACAATGACAAAAATAGCTAGGCAGTTAACAAATAATGCACTGAAAGTACAGAGTTTAAAATTAAATGATTTTAAGGGCCTGTTTCACCACTTAAGAATACTTTCCAGTTAGTTTCTTTAGAAGGTAATTTCATACAAATTCTGTTCCATTTTTTTATTTATTCGGTAGATAGTATACAGACGCCTGCACATTCAGGCTACCCAAATCTGTCAAATTTTCCCAATCAACTTTGAACTATATGCATGAGAGATAAAGTTGAAAATCTATTAAAGAAATTTGTCAGATTGTAGTAGGCTGATGTGAAACTGGCCCTTAGTTCGAAAATTGAAAAGTCATGTAAAACCTTCATTCATATTCTATAAATAACTGACCCCTTGTTGTACCAACAGTAGAAGCGCAGTAACCGAGCACTAAATAAACAACATACCATCAACACAAACTCAAAATTTCTAATAAAGGTTAAGATCAATATAGACCTCTGTAATCACTATCTAATCAAAATATTGACTCAATGACTGTAACTGAAAAACATGAGAAGAGATGCTTGTAAACATTGATATAAGAGTCTTGAGGACTATAAAAGATAAGGTGTGTATAAACACAATTTCCATGGAAACTTGGATGGTTGAAGAGATACTTCACCTACACCCGCTGTGGGTGCAGTTGGAGGGAGTGTCAGATACTTACTGACTAAAACTGTCGTTACTAAAGTTCCAGGCTGACAGGCAGATTCAATAAAACCCTGGTTCGCTATGGCTTTTTGGGCAAGTCTTGGTCTCAACACGTGTACAATTTATGAACACAACACTGCTGCATAAGCACAAGACGTCAAATTTATAACTTAGATCAGCAAAGTTATTTGTTACGAAATTATAAGCAATGCTCTAGCCTTATGAAAGAGGCAGGTTCTGAAAGACGCATTTAAGTCCATAAATGTCAATTTAAATAAATAATGTAAAAAAATTAAAAGAAAAATCTTTTTTTAAAAAGCTTTTATAGTCCGCCATATTGGATTTAGAGTAACGTCAAATTAATTTTTAAGTCACTCTCAATAAGCCCTTTCATTTAATACCCATCTTGTTGAAATTCATTAAAAATATCTACTCCGCCATCTTGGACGGTCCGCCATATTGGATTTAGAATAACGTCATATAAAATATCTTGCATTGTCATCTAAACTGAACGTGTATACAAAATTTCAGCTCAATCGGTTGAAGATATCTACTTCAAAATTGAGTTCAAAGAATCCACCGTAACATACCTACATACACGGCAAGTTAAATAAAAGCTTTTAATAAATAAATACATTATAATGTTGGACTTACATATAATTCAAATAAAATTTCTCGTTTTCGTATAGATAACACAAGTAATTGAATCTTAATACGTATTTATAAACAGTACTCCTGATATTTAAGATGTCACTACGCTCTTTTTAATAAACAAGTACAGAGCTAAGATTGTGGCATTGATAATAATTTTATGAATCAACAAGTTATTTATTGAAAGCCTATATAAATGTATTTTTGTATAAACAAACTTGGTTAAATGCCCTCTAGACATATTCGGTCACGACTTATAATCTAAACAAACAATATACAGAACATTATTTGCTGCGAAGACAGTGATGTTAAATAGATAGAATACCTCATTATCATGATACAATCGAAATAATTCATGGTTATTGGTCAACAAAACACGAACAAAATCTATAGACAAACAGATCTAATCACATGAAGTTGTCATGACTTGAAAAGCTCTTTTTTTTGCTTGACATCGTCGTGAGACATGCTCGTAATGAGAGCAACAGTTGCAAAATGAGAAGACCAAAATGACAACAGAATTTGCAGTTCTTTTTTTGGCATTGGGGCATCAATCGTCATTAGCGATTAATTCCCGATTCACGATGCCGGTGCAGAGCAAAAGAAGTATCAGAATTATACGTACTAAAAACTACTCATGTTCCTTGTGAAGCCCTTCGTATCCAAGACTAGGGCCATGGTAACTATTTAAAACTATCCTCCTGCCTCAACAGGATAGCATTTGCTCTAAAAACTTAAAACACTCTCTAGACCAATTTAGGGATCATAAAGAAGACAGCACGGAGATTTAGATACTTATATGTCACTGATGACATTAGTAGGTACCCCTTAAAAGTTATTTTTACATATCATGCCAAATCAAATAGTCCCTACACCGAAGCAACTAGCGATAACAACTATTATTAAGCTAATTCGTCTCGCGTGTCATTGAAAGTGCCCAAATTGTTTTCACGAACAAGTTCAAGAACACAGAGAGTTATAAATGCGAAAGATAACTGCCTGGACGATATCAAGTAGTTTTATTTACTTTTATCTCTTTACCTACTGTTTATCGCCCATTCAGGCTCTGGATTGTTTTTATGTTCTTTGTCAGAAAAGACATCGGATTAAAGTGTAAGTACTGGACTGTTCTTTACACTAGTGAAGTCTGTGGTTGCGCTTATGTGTCATAGGAAATCCACGAAATATTATTGAGTCTTCTGTGATTTTTTTTTGCTGGGGAGTTTGTTGCGCCACTTCTTCTTCCCAGCAAAAACACATAGGAAGTAGTGAAGCGTTTTGGGGGCTGTCTTTGTAATGTTTCACGTTCAAAAAGTGCTGTTTTACAGCCAAGTTTGAATAAATGATTTTGAGTTTGAGGTTGATTTGTGATTGTGATGGTTTTTGATTTGATTTGTGAGTGTGTGTGATTCCAATGGACGCAAAAACTCCAAAAGTTGACTTCTATTCATGAATATACATTTTACCTATTGTAGAAGCAACCGCTTAACCTATAAATAAACTAGGCATTAATTAAGTTTAATTCTTGCGCATGACTCAAGATGACCTATACCTAACGGTGGTTTCCTTTGTTTCCAAAATAAACAAGGTGAGTATACCGCATACATTTATCAAACCGTTAAACAAGGCTAATTCATGACAGAATTTTGAAAGATATGACCGACATTCTGTCGCAGGACTTATCTATACTAAATATAGCAAAGCTGAATATTTTGTTTTAAAAAAAAATTAAGCGCAATCAAGCGCTAATCTAGAACTGATTTGAAAAATCCTTATTTACCTAACAGTTTATGAGATAAGTAGAAACATAGAGCCATCAGGTACAAAGGGGACTGCTTATTTCTTAAGAAATCTCTTCTAGCAAGCGCGCTATGGGAGAGATTTTTACTATGTTATCCCATTTATCGAGGTAGGCTACTGTTTTTCCGGTGCGCGGAGTATTTCCCACGTAAAGCCGGCGGTGGCACCTAGGCACAAATGATAGGAGAGTCTATCTACCTATCCTATAACCCGGAATCTATCTGATTTTCCCAATCAGTGTGTTTGTAGATTTACCTCACCGTTCAAGGACTCTGCAGCAGTTAGCAACAATCCCGTAGGTCTTGTTGACATTAATTATCGCGTGAATTAAGATACATAGGTACTACTTATAAGACAGGTCAAGAGACATTTCTTGGGACCGGCGACCATATAATAAGCCAGAAGCTGTAATAGTTACTTATAAATGAAGATATAATCGGGACGCTACTTCTTATACCGAGAATTATACCAGGTGCAGGAAATTATAAGTTTTTAATTAACAGCCTTTAAGGGTATCGTTTATCAGATGTAGGACATATACCCTCTTACTATGAAATGTGGTATTAAAAAGCACCAGGTCTAGTGCTAGGCTATAGCCTAAAGCTATAAACTTCGAGATGACGGCTTATACCTATTACCTACTCAAGCTGGTGCTTTTAATACCACGTTACATACATATGATTATGAGATTATGGTCTCTAATTTTTTTTTTATAATCTTGTGTCAATCTCTTATTTTCGCTTCAGATTAAACGTATGTTTGCTCGATTTATGTATGAATTTCAATATTTATATTCTTACGCGTCTCGTGCTAAACTTAGCAGTACTTACCTACCCGCGCGAAAAAGATTCGCTGACTTTGTAAACTATTGACACAGTTTCTCTAATTTATACATTTATGTAACATTTGAATATACATGTGATGAATAACTTTAGCGACACGTGTGTTTGTTAACGTGCTTGTAAACTTTTATATAATAATAATAATATTATTCCCCGTTGCCCCCTTTTTACGACTTAGCGACTAGTTCCCGGGGGCCCGGTAAGTGAGCTGGCGTGTCTCCTCCTGCCATTTTTACATGTATTCATTACATTGTCATCGGCAGGAGCCATAGTCCCCAAAGTTTTCCCTTCCCTAGTTCACTAGCATCCCATCACAATAGCCCAAGTAGTTTTTATACTTCATAATCTCTTTCAAGCCCCAAAACCTTTTCCAGCCACTAGTTGCTCTTCTTTCAACTTCTTTGCGCATCGGATTATCATTTTGTTGATAGTTGTCCTAGGTAAATATATGCATCTTTATATTCGATTTGGTTGTTTTGGTAATTTTATGGGTATTCTAAATTTAATAATTCGTCCATGTCATCGGGCGGGCCACCTGCAAGCCACCTGCTTACCTACATGTTATTCTTTACAATATTTTGGAATTATTTGACGCGAATCGAAGATGGTAAACGATTGCGTAATATGTGCGAAGGCAATAAGAACCAACCAATTTATGAAATGCATACAACGCATCGATTCCTTCACCCCTCATGTGCAAAAATAACTGATGATCGCAAACTAACTGAAGAAACCAAAGCTGGTTGTCTGTTGTCTGTTGTTGGTCTTGTGTGGGCTGCCGCAACAAGAAGTTTTTGGGACGATGATGACCAGGGAGTAAAGGTCTTCATATCCCACAGTAAAGGGGGGATCCTCTGACCAGACGGGTGTTTTGTCTGGCGGGCTATTGCCCCAACAGTTGTTGTCGGGTTTTTCTACCTATATAATATGTTGAATGACGCTGAGAACTCTGCTTTTGCGATGCAGGATTGTCACGTGTTGAACTAGATGGCGGTGTATGTAGTGTCGCTACAAGTTCAACTCAAGTAACTCTGACATACAAATATCTAACACGACATCGCCTGCTCCAAACATTACAAACACCGTAACTCCGCTAATCTGTACTTCCGAATCACCAGACCCAGGCAGCTTCTCACAGCTCACAACGGAAATAAAACTTTTGCGCGACCATGTCGGCGATCTTAAATCCAAAATTAAAACGCAAACCGATCTCCTAATTCAGTGCAATCAACGACTCGAACTGTCTGAAACGAGATTAACTGATGCTGAAGTCAAAATTCAATGTTTAGAACAAGTAAAGGAAGTACCCGTACTAAAAGCCACAATACAACAACTCAGCGAGCAAGTAGAGTCCAGAAAACTTAATAATGTAACCCCAAATACACCCCCTTGGGAACAGGGCAGGAAGAAGAAATTCTTTCGCCTTTATTTACGGTTCTCAGAATATATTCAGATTAGTTAATTATGTTATATTTATTTATAGTATTGTATAGGTATATTTATATAGGCCTTGATGTCTGAAATAAATGGATAACTTAAAAATACAAATATACGAGTATATAAAGAACCAATTTTCTCACTGGTTTTTTTTTCAATTGGATCTGTTTTCATAGACGCATCTACCTTAGCTTTCGGTTACATTACAACAAGTAGGTTTCACGCTTTAATGACTATGATAGAAGATAAAAAGAATGAAGATGGGAACAAACCCAAGGAATAGAAACTCAATTTTCAAGAAGATGTTTTCTATTCTTTAACATGTAAAAATTAACGGATACTCAGAAAGAACGATTTTTATTATAATATACACTTAGATTGAGTTTACAATGACATATGATCTTAGGCATAAGATAATTTTTATTAAAATTCTGTATGATGTAACGCGTTTGATTACCAATGAAGTAATTTCTTCTTGTTTCTATACGAATTGAAAATTCTACGAGCTAAATATTAAAAACAAAGATTGTTAGCCTGTAATTGTATGTTCTAGAAATTACTAGAAGGCTTCCACTTTATCCCTAACAAAAAATGGTTGAATGTCATTTGAGTGCATATACCTACACGTAAAAATCTGTAGATAAAAATAAAACGGCTAGACCAATCATTTTAAACAAAAAAAAAACGATTATTCTTTTCAACAAAATTACAAAAATATATTATGGTAAATCCCACATAGTTGCAAGACCGTTAAACTAAATGTCATAGACAAAAAAGTGGCGGCAACTCGGTATCACTCAACCCGTTCGTGCGCGCGCATCCTACCGACGCATAAGTCCACGATAAATTGCATATAATGTGGAAAAAATGGCCGGCAAACGACAGGTTGTTTACAACCGGCCTAGGTACACCTGCCAGGGACATCCTTCTATATGGACCCTAATATTATGGTTACTAACTTTAACTCAGGACAGGTCGGCATTAATCTACGTAAATTGTCAATAACGTTGGCCAACCTGTTTATTCCTAGACGTTTATTTAAAAAATACGAAGAAAAACTAACTGTTCGATCCGGAATTCGAATAAAGAATTGGGTAGTTGACTGGGTCAATTTTTTTTTTTTATTATATCTTTATACAATGTCACTTTCATTTGTCGTTTTAAAGGAAAATCTATTGGATTTTTTATTGATAATTTAAGTAAAATATTGATGTGAAAAATTGTGACGTCATAATTCTTACTTTCATACAAATTGCATAGAAAGTAACCGTTTTTGACAGTTCAATAAAAGTAATGAATTTGATTAGTTGTCAACTACCTTATTATTTATTTTCGAAATTATTGCGCAAAAATGCAGAATCGTAAGCAGGTAATAACAGGTCAAAATATAACATTACTTTCGTAATTTCTCACAATAATTTTTAATTAACAATATTAATGTAATAAAATTAAGTCGTTCATAGCGGAACAATGTAGGTTTTGCGGTATTTGCTAATTTCATAACAAGCACGAGTACGTAGCTTACCTATAAGGAAATTCACTGAACTAGTTTGTGGTTTTCTCAAATAACACTTCGGGTTTACCTCTATAAGTACCTACTGTCTAAAAAAAGTTTGTAACCATTTTTTTTAAATTTAAGAAATAAAGCTCACATTTATATTTAAAAAAAATGCTAGAAAATTAATGTACAAATTATTTAAAATTTCACCTCATAAAAATAAAGATCACTTTAGAATAAAAAAAAATACGAAAAATAAAATACATACAACAAAACATCCCCAAGTAGAATCCGGCGATCGCAACAGCAATTTGGACGACATCGTTCCTCGTGTCGTGGTCAAATTTCTTCAGCAAATCACTCATGATGTAGGCTTTCACTGGCCGCGCATCACACTGATTCTTCACCATCTTTCCGAACCCTTATCTTTATTGCTTAAAAAACAAATAAAACGATTGCACCGATAACCCGCCGACCGATCGATACTTAATTTGCATACAGAGGTCGCATGTTAACGAAAAAAAAACAATTAAAAAATAAATTGACGCGTATGATTGACTCGATGTCTCGACTAAGAATGATATTGAAATGAAAGCATACCCGGAGTGCTGACCCTAGCACAATTATTATCTATCTAATAACTACGAGATAGCTGATTATGTTTATATTTAGAGAGCACTTATATATTTTTATTTAATTTTTTATTTCTCAGAGGAACCCGTTACTCCCGACTCGCTCCCGCCGACTGGCTGTAAATGTCAGGTTTTTTAGCTCCTGTGCGCAAGGGCCGGTGTTGAACACACTACGCGATGTCCATTGACGACTTATTGATTACTTTCATTGACAAAGCAGGTTATGCTGCGATAGAACATATAGTTAGTCATGAAATTGCTGTGGGCTAAAATTGCACGTAATGAGTCTAAATACGTACGACATAAACAAATAAAATTGTATATTTACAGCAATAGTGCCTTCGTAAGCAATCCATTAATATTGAATCTTTAACTATAAACTCCATCGTTCTGCAGACGGCAAAAAAAAATACCTGGCCAATTTTTTTTCTGGAAACATCTAAATGGGTACAAGAAAACTCATCAAAGCCAGTTCAAATGTCAAGGTATAAAATCTATACTAATATTATAAAGCTGTAGTTTGCTTGTTTGCTTGACTTGAACGCTCTTATCACAGGAACTACTACTCCTATTTGAAAATTTCCTTTGGTGTTAGATAGCCCATTTATCGAGGAAGTGTATAAGCTTTAGGCTACCTCTTATCCGGGTGCGCAAAATAGATCCCATAGGATGCGAGAGAAACCGCTGTCGTTAGCTAGTATTATATATGTATCTGAACAATAGGTCCATAAAACTGCCATCCACGGCCCACAATGATCAAGATTCAATTTAAGTAACACTTTTCGGCGTAACGACCACTTAGATATAAGTGACGTTGGCTTTGACGTAAATATAGAAACAATGAATGGCGCGAAAAAATACCAGTGTGGGAAAATTGCGTTTTTCTTATCATAGCCGAATGGCACCGACGACCGTTAGTTCAGCCTCTTTTAAATATCCTAATCCTATCCTAATACTATTATAAAGGCGAAAGTTTGTAAGTATGGATGTATAGATGTATGGATGTATGGATGTTTGTTACTCTTTCACGTAAAAACTACTGAATGGATTTGAATGAAACTTTACCACAATATAGCTTCATCAGTTCAATCAGCATCAGAATAACATATAGGCTACTTTTTATCCGGGTATGGAAAGTACTTCCCTCAGAAAGCGGGTGAAACCGCTGGCGGAAGCTAGTTAGAAATAAAAAAAACTTGTAGGATCATTTCCCGTTATGCCTCTATTCCCCCTTGAGTTTGTTTTGGCGTTTCTTCTCAAGGTAGTCAGTTAGGAAATGCCGACCTCATCTCGTATTTTCTACATATAAAAAATGTGTTGACGTGTAAAAGTGTTGATTTCAACCTATTTGCAAAATAAACATCATTTATCATTCTCTAGAGTTCTTAATAGCAATCGTTAAATTATTCTAGACTCGCGTACCTAGCACAAATGTAGCGAAAATTCATCAGTTAATTTCGAAAACAACATATTTACATTCACTGCAATACTTCACGGAAAAGTTTTACAGTTTCTTTGTTTCAGAACACGCAGTGTTATTGTGAAGATTTTATACCGACGCGGGAATTGAACTGGCGACCTTCATTTGAGAAAGCGGTCATTGGGTGCACGCGTAACATATGTAGTGGACATTTTCGTCACATTATATGTACAAGATTGTGATCAAGGTGGACGCTTCAGTTCATCTAGCGAATTTCCTAAAAGTAGAGTCCTGTATAATTCGAGTTATTATATTTTTTTGAAAAATTATCATAAAAGATTAATTAAAATGTATTCTAGATCTGAGTAATATTAAGCAATTATTAAATTAAATGTAGGCAGAATAGTGACAGATTGGTTTTTGACAGTTACCCGCGCGAAGTAGGGTAGAAAAGTAATAACAGAAATTAAATAACGTGTTTACATTATGAAAATAATTGAGTAGGTATAAAATTAACACATTAATGCATACATTTCATTATTTATTAATAACTAGCGACCCACCCCGGCTTCGCGCGGGTGCAATGCTGATACTAAATACACTACAGAAAAACTGTGAACGTTGTATATAAAAACATAGCGGCCCGCTCCGATGTTATTATACATATAAACCTTCCTCTTGAATCACTCTATCTATTAAAAAAACCGCATCAAAATCCGTTGCGTAGTTTAAAAGCTTTAAGCATACAAAGGGACATAGGGACGGAGAAAGCGACTTTGTTTTATACTATGTAGTGATGTATTTTAAGTAGCTGTTATGCTTGTCAGAAGGGTAACAGAAAGGCAAAATTGCACCTGTCTGCGTGTATGTTTGCATGTAAACATGCTAATTAATACGTTGCTAAGTAAATGTTGTGATATGGCATAGACTATGGAAGCCTTTTTTAATATGTATGAATGGAAAGTCCTCAGAAGACCTTTACAGCTGTAGGTGCAGATGGAGGGAGAGACAGACGTTTACTGGCTGAAATTCACTTTTGTTTCTTCTAGAGCTTTTTGTGTGCCAGGGCCTTGGTAACATACGAACAATCCCGCAGCTCCGTCAGAGATTATGGAGGCTTATGTATTTAAGTAATACAAAAATGCTGGAAACAGCACCAATATAACCTTCTAGACGTAGGTACCACATCAGGTTATAATACTACCACAGACAGGGTGTCTGGATCTTGCCGGCGCTGCGGGTTGTTCGCAATAGTTACCGTAGCCCTGGCACGCAGGGACTACCAGAAGGTTCTTACATAGTGGGTTTTAGTCAGTAAGAGTCTGACACTCCCTTCAGATGCACAATGATGATTTCCCACGAAAAAGAAACAGGGTGTTATGATAAGAAGAGGTACCTATACATATTTCCTATTCCCAAAATACAGGGTGTCGCAGATACCTAGAAGAGGTTAAAAGTAAAAACAATGAATCATGCTGCTTTGGAAATGCCAATTATCACAAAATCAAATACAAAATGAGGTCCGAGTTCAACACTAATGTCGATATTCCAGTTAAACTGTGCGTCACAAATCTTACATATTCAAGTATGTCAGAGGAGATTATGCGTCAACTTGACAACTTAACCTACGTGACTGGGTGCCTACGTGTCGGTCATCTTTGCGAGTCCGAAGTCCATACTGTTACGTGAGCAGTGACAGGTTGAGAAACTACGACTGGGCAAAGTCCGTTTTGTCTATTTAAGGCCTTTTAATCGTCTACCGGAGCTGCGGGTTATTCGTAAGAATTACCGTGGCCCTGGCACACCGGAACCTCCAGAAGGAACATAGTGGGTTATAGTCAGTGAGATATTGATCCCTGATACCTCAGTTCTTACAGCCCAAGAGTCTTTTTATCTTGATTTTGCATTACGGAGAAGAAAGGACGTAATCGAACTGTATTATTATGTTGTACATTCATGAATATCTTAAATTGTACACATTCGCCGTTGTCTGTTGTAACAGCGCAATTTCGTCATTTATTTTGCATTCGCAAAGTGTACGATATTAAGCTCTTGTGTAAATAACAAGGCAACAGAGCTTAGTTTCAAAAAAAGCGGACAAGTGTGAGTATGACTCGCCCACCTAGGCCATTCAGGAATCGAATTTGTTGTTTTTAGGTCAACCCTAGGAGTTTAAATTCCCTAGAGAGTGTCGAAATATGCATTTTCGCCGTATCTCTTTGTTACACAAACTTTGCAGTTTGATTTTCCCAACATTATGAGACTCTAGGTGCAATCTGCATCTTACTGCATAGTTTTTTCAACTCGAAATAACGGATAACCTTAAAAGCGTTGCGTTTTTTCCTCTTAAAGCACGGAACCCTAAAACCAGGATATTTGATTAACTAAGACTTGATATTTCTTCGAGATGAAGAAATATATGTTGGTTCATAGTTTGTTGTGCAATTTGCGAATAATATAAGCGACGCTGATGTAATGCCTCCTTAAGACCTTGTGTGGACAAGAACTCTAGATCATATTCATCGAATGCAAATAGTAGATATTGCGTTAAATTTAGTGCGACTGCGCAGCTTTTAGGTAGAGTGATGCAGAAGGAGAATGAGAAATAAAAATCTTTTCCGATTACATTATTTTTACAATTAGGTGCCAGTTAATCTATTTTATTTTTTCTGTATAGTTTTAGACCTATTTTTAAGATACACTGTGTCATATAGTAAATTATTTTGATCTAAGTATAGAACGTAAGCGCAAAAAATTATGTTTAGATACCTCTAAAAAAATTGTTTCTCTATATTATCGAATTTACACACATGTAAAACTTTCTCTTGAATCACTTTATCTAATAAACCCGTATCAAAATCTGTTGCATAGTTTTAAAGATCTTCATCATCATCATCCTCCTGCTCTTACCCCAAATTTTATTTGGGGTCGGCGCAGCATGTTTTTGTCTTCCACCATCTTCTATCTGCCGTCATCTCACAAGTTAATTTCTTTCTAGCCGTATCAACTTTGACGCAACCCATCCATCGTTTTTTCTGTCGTCCCCTTCCTCTATATCCATCCACGTAGTTGAAAAGTAGTTTTATAGATCTTAGCAGATAAAGACATAAGGGAAGCTTAAGGGACAGTTCATATCTGACGTAAAATACGCCGAGCGTATCATCAATCGTACTAACGTATCATCGGTTGAGTGTGAACGGTCAAGCGTTTTTCTATACATTTGTCAGTTCTGGCGTTACGCAACCGATAATACGCGACGCATATTCCGTTAGATATGAACCGACCCTAAGTGGAGTGTTAGCCACTTGTACCTTTGGTCAGAAACAAATGACTGCGCTCACCAATACAAAGAAATCTATTCGGACCTTTTTCTGACTTTCCGTCAGAGGCCTTAACCCCCAGGTGGGTAAAAACTGCCCTAACTGACGATAAGCTCACGTCTTAATTAAGAATCCTATTGTTGTTTATGTTAGTTACCGTATAACAAGACGTGTGTGTTTTACCTCAAGACAACGAGACAACAATATCCTTGACCCATCCATCGGTCAAGGCCGATACGTAATTAACTTGTCTTTTTTAGCACAATATCAATCATCTCAGGAGCATCGCGTCTTATTGCATAATTATGTAGCCACTTAAAAAAATGCAACGAACATTTTCTACAGAATTCCATGATGTGAAGTTTATGATCAGTTTTTTTTGTAATATAAATTGGTGTACCTACATCAAAAAGAATAGTATCTATTTACGTTAAAAATATGGAATTTTACAGATCTCGTTAGAATTAGAGCTGTGAACTAGAAAACTACCCTTATCACTCACCAGGCTCAGGGTATAATGCCTAGTTAGAGCGGCGAGTTTTGCTATTTCCGGGATGAAGAGAATGTTATCTTATTATGGACAAGCCTACAGAATCCTGGGACTTTCTTCTTGATCTTAGGACCATTTTCATTAATTATTGTAAATTTTTGCCATGGTACAGTTGTTGATATGAATTTAAATATTTTTAATTTATATGGTTTAATATTTTTTTATAAATATGGCTGTCATTTTTTTATTGACGCCAGTTTATAATGGTAAAGGTAATCCATATTAATATTAACGTTAAAGTTCGATACCAAGACCAGTACCTACTTCACTCATTAGCAAATAAGATCTAAAAAACATATTCTTTCCTTCCCTATGACTGGTTATGACATCACACACAGAAAATATTTTTTTACAATATATTATCTTTTTTATTTCTATTTTCGATTTACTATAGTTAGGTTCCAAAGCCATTAGCCACATTGTGAATCAACAGTAATTAAAAACATTATGATAAACAAAACAACAGTGGGACATTTAATTATGATAATCTTGGCCTTTGTTTCTTTCCTTAATGAGACTGCAAAGTCCAGTAAATGCATTTTTCAATGCATGCTAGATATAAATAAATAAATGCTCCAAGTTAGGTATATATGACTCCATAAAACCATGTTTCATCCCATCAGACTATGAGAGTGAGGGAATTGAGAGTGTACCATGCACCTGTGTCTGCACAAATGCACTATACTATGTCCTACGCTGGCTGATCTCCTTAGAGAGAACCGCCATAGCCGACAATCATAACCATGTTTTTGTGTTGTTCAGGTCAAAAAACCTGTCAGGCATCTACAAAGCTGAGGCTCTTGAATCAAAACATTTTTGCTTTGGCACTATACAGGCACGATGAAACTTATTTTTCATTCAGTCAGACCACAAACAAAAGAACATGTCACACTTTGTTTAAAAAATATTCATCTTCCATACTCAAAACTTTATTAATTATTTAGTACCTAATATTAAGGGCAACAATGTAATGCTACAAAGTTTTTATAGTATTTTTTTTTAAAGAATAGTAAAGCCCATTTGGTGCTTATCAGTTCCATCAACAATGCATAAAATGCTCAAAAAGCGCTTAATCTTTTTGTGGCATCATATAACAAATACATACATAATGATTAGCTGATAAACCCATCATAGATAAAAGGGTATGCAGAGATTTATAATTTTAAGCCTCTGCATAAATATTAGTTGTTTATTTGTTTGTATTAAAAAAATATTACAAGTAAACTCAAAATCACTTATTCTTCTTCTTCTTATTTTTGTTTATGGCTCCTTCGTTAGTAAAAACAAAAAAACACTTATTCAAACTTAGCTGCAAAACAGCACTTTTTGGATGTCAAAAATTTAAATTACAAAACGCCCACCCTTTTCGACCTTCTATGCGTTTTTGGTGGGAAGAAGAAGTGGCGCAAGTTTGTTGCACCACTGCCACTTACACCCAGCAACATATGTCTGTAGGTTTTTTTAGCAAGAACTTTTAAACAATATTTTGCAAGCAGCTAAGCAAAGTTTACCCAAGTTTTAAAGTTTATGCAGTTTAGTTTTAGTTTAGTTTTAGAGCTAGAAATAATTAATATTCTTATCTTATTAAGATAAAGGTTCTAATGGGTGGCAAAGAGCTTACTACGGATAAGAGTATTCTTTTATATAATACTAAAATTAAGATGACTATAAGATATAAGTTCCATCATCTTATCATGCCCTTATCATATATGTCAGCCAACACAACACTACATTGAGCTAGCATGGTAATTAACACTCAAACCTTCTCTATGTGATAGGAGGCTCGTGCCCAGCAATGGGACCACAAACAGTCGGATGATATAGGTCAGTTAATAGATTGCATATAAATAGTGATATATTGCATCATAAACATCAAAACCTGTTGAGATTGCCTAGGTTTAAAATAGATAGAGAGGGGCATACATAAAAAGAAACATCAGCTATACCTGAGCAAAGAGCCTGTTCGACTCAGTAATAATAATCTGACAGTTGACTGTAATGATTAAAAGAATGAGAAACAATCATAATTTACTAAACAATATTAATAAGCTGTAGTTAAGCTTAGGGGCCAGATGGTTATCTCGACAATAGCTGGAATGGCAATATGTTCGTACAATAGCGACTCTTTATGTATTAAACTCTGAACATAAAGACATAACACCTATATGAAATTTATAAAAAAACCATGAGAAAGATGCACACAAAACAGCATGGTGATACCGCTATAGGCACCAATTATAATCAATAAAGTACAAGGTCAATATAAAACACCACTCACCGATTATATCGTATATACTGGCCGTGTAATTATCCATAAAATAAGAAATAAATCCCATTTTTAAAAACAGCTGATCACAGATTAGGTAAACACAATACTATCACGTAAAATGCAGTTAAACTTGACACGAAAATAATACTGGTTCAGTTACGAAATACTTTACGCGCCATCAATTATCGAATTACGCTTTGTTTTGCTTTATTTTTTCATTGAATCGTCAGCGATTCGCGAAATTGCTTTAACAATTTGACAGTTTGCTATGACATGACAGATAGAAATTGCGTCAGTGAAACAGCTTCGGGATCGTTCTGAAACTGACACGGACAAGCATTTGAAAAAATTGAACTGATATGATATAAATAAGTAGACCATTAGTTCAAAAAAAATCTTAGATTTCTTCGCAATATTATAGCCATTTTTAGAAAACGAATATTTTTATTTCATCGATAAGTAACATCCAAATACGCAATGAAGAGAATGAAGAGAAGAGAGAGTGCCTGTCAGCCACAGCGCGGCGGCCCCGTTGTTATTTCTTAGGAGATCAGCCAGCTGCTCAGGTACATAATGTACTCTCTCTATTCCTTCACTCTCATAGTCTCCCTTAGACTATGAGAGAGAAAGTGTGACTATGATGGCAATTAGACATGACCGGAGAGAGATTAGGCATAGCACCGATATTCAAGTACTCTCCGACGCACTATTCAGCAATCACTACACCAGACTCCAGGTGGCTTTGAGAAAGTTTCTTAAAACCAACATTAGCTCGACCCTGGAATTGAACTGGAGACCCCGTACATAATAGTTGCTCTTTGCCATTTTTAGACCACCGCCATTAGGCTGCGTTCCGTATGCCGTTTTTAGCCATTCGGCGATAAAATCACTCACGAACGCACTGCATCGTTTTAGGGCGATAACAATTTAGTGCGCCATTAATAACTTCAATGCTAGCTTTCGTAGACGCACTCATGCACGGTCATGCGGAAGGAGTTTGTGTGCACTCACAGCACTAAAAACCTCTAAAAACAGTCTGCGGAACGCAGCCATATTGTAAATGTAAATGTCAATATTGACTGACAGACTTTGTTTTGTTTACTGCATATGCATAATAAATTATGAATTATAAATCTATTAGGAATAAAATCTCTGAAATGGTGCCACAAATACGAACGTGATTATTAATTAATCATACCGTCAACAATGAATGATAAAATTTACGAAAAGATGTTGCTGCGCCGTCGATTCTTCAAAAGAGTGTCCCTTATGGTCGTAGGTTTTACCATATCTTTTTACGTATCAGTTATTCTGTTTGGTGACTTGAAGATACCGAGAGTGATGACTATGACTGACCTGAACCGTTGTCCGGCGTGCTACGGAGTATCTGTCTGTCCCGAACTTTACTCCAACCAAGTTATTATGGAGTCTAACACTTGGTCAAGCATGTTCAATACCAAAAATATTTTTTATGGTTACACAAGGTCGAATCGGCGGGTTGTTTTGAAGAAACTAGCTCACAATTCAGAATGGAAGGCATTTGATCAGCAAATGTGTAAGAATTTCAACCTTAAACGGAACTGTAAGCCTATGCATTTACTAAATGTTTCGAATATTGACGATAAGTTGATAAAACTTGTGGCTTATAACTTGTCTAAGCCGGATACGAAGCCTCGGAAGGGGCTGGTGATGTGTCCTTATGCGTACAGCTTGTTTGACTTCATACTGCCTGTGTTGAACAGCAAGAAGGATCAGGTTGATATCATTAACATTTGGACTATGTTGAGCGTTAACCCTGAGCCTATCATCCTTCAGGTAAATAGCTTAAATGCTCAAATACAAATTTCCATTTATTTCACTATTTTGTTAACAGTTTTCTTGGTATGATTTGTTCAATGGAAAGTCAATATTTGCAGGCTCTATTTTTGATGGCACTGGAAATATTTATTTCTCCCAGTGCACAAGTGTATGCAATAAAGAGATGGTGGCTTTTAATGGTTAAATAATCACAAATTATTCCACATAAAGTAAATGAAGATCAAAAAACTACACAAACGAAACAAAAGAACAAGGATTATTTCATATAAAAAATTTCAGGTTCTCCAAAAGTCCCATGGATGGCCCATACCTGCATATGGAGGTGTTTGTGGCCGAGTGGAAGTGGTTGCACATGAGGGTGAACCTCTTGCATCACTTACTCAGGTAGCTTGGCACCGAAAGCTGAAGTTTGCTAAAAAAATACTTGATGCTGCCATGGATTTTACGTTTAAACATGACAGGTAGGTAGCTAAATGTATTTAGACTTTCGAAACTTGTACACATATTATACACAACACACAGGTCATCGCGATGAGACCCATGTGTTGTGTATAATATAGGTAGGTAGCTTTTCAATAGTATCAGCCAAAAGACATCTACTGCTCAATAAGTAATAGAATAAGTGTTCAATAAGGGCTCAAGGTATGCCACTTCGAGCTATCTTCAGCAATTTGCATCCTCTGCTTCCCAGCAACCTATTTAATGTTCACATTAGAAAGTGCATATTTTGAGAGAAAATAATATCTAAATCAAAGGCTGTAACTGTTCCAGGTACCGTTTCTACCTCATGGACTGGTCCCTTGACAACATAGTGGCTAACGAAAAAGATGACATCGCCTTCATTGATCTGGAGGATATAGTTGTGTTAGACAAGCATATATCTCCTAAAGTTGACCTGCCGGACTGGTATCAACGATACGGCAGAGACATACCAGGCCCAGGCTTCACATTTTCCATACACAATATGTGCCGGCATCATCTAAGTGACCATAACATATGGGCTGCATGCTACATCTTGGTTGGAGATGAAGATCCATTCTTGTATCCCATCCCTAAAGAGGTTAATGCATCTAGGCCTCATTTAGACCGGTTAATGAAGGAATGCTTGAATGGCGAAGATAGATTTAAAACTATTACTAAGTTGCAACATGTTATTGATGATATGTTGATGGACGAGAATATTATAGGGTACCGTGCAGGTGTGAGGTGATAAACACATTTAGGTCTCTAGGTCTGTGCACTGATTGCTATTTAAGGATCTTATGATTTGTGGAGTTGTTTGTGTTGCATCCCTGTAACATATTGTACAAAAATATCTATTGCTTGCAATAAATTTTACTATGCTGTATCAAGCAATAAAGGAAATTTTGTATTGTAAGCTAAAATTAATGCCGCGTCCAAAGAGTATAATCAAAATTATTTATATTATTATGCGGAATTGCTTTTTATTAAGATGTAATAAGGCTCATTTTTAAACTTTATTCCAGAAAAACAGATCTTATGTATGATATTTAATTTTTTAAAACTACCAATATTGTATTTTAAATCTGTGATACCTCTATACTTTGGTTTTATGAAATGTTTTAATTGGTTGTGAAATATATTCCAAATTTAGTTAAGCATGATGGCATTTTTATTCACTCAAAACCAGCTGGCTAGAAATCCTCACCACAAGGACTGTAGTTTCTCAACTGACTACTGAAAACCAAATAAAGGTCACGAATAACTACTTCCATCACTCGGCTAAAAAGAGTGTGTTATTGTGTCTAAGAAATATCCGTTCGGCACTTTTAGCGTGAAAAAATAATCGTCAAAACAAAAAAAAAAACCTTGTGACGATATTATTCTCTTTCCAGTTGGTATAGGTACTAACTTGGCTTGATGTATGGGGACAACAATGTTAAATTTTTCTTCGCATAGTATGGGGCCGAAGGTTCCCAATAGTAAGGAGATTAGGCAATGCAAACAGGATCGCGGTGAAACTTCACAACTCATCAAGATACGCCATTCAACTCCGACTCTCCGAGGCATTGTAGAGCTTTGTTTAGTAAATAAAACGTATTGATATTTTTTTAGGTTTATTGTAAAGTCATATTCCTAAGTTTACAAGTAGGGTTCGGGGAATTCAAAGGTAACTTCGCGCCCCGTCAGCTTCTTGTATACGGACTGGAAGGTGTCCACCTGTCAACAAAGTAAAAAGGTTGGATGAGCATATGCCTTCAATCAATAAAATTAAGATGAGCTTCATCTTGTTTGAATTTTTATCTATGCAAAAAAAGATTTAAGTTGCGTTTTCAAACTGGGGTAGCTTTCCGCGAGTAAATCTTGTAAAAAAGTAATCTTGTTTGAATGACAATTCCCGGCCCCAAAAAATCGGTTGAGGGCACGCAGGCTTGTTCGCTCGTACCGGTAGTTGTCAGTTGCGTAGGCTCGTAAGTTTAGGGCATGATAAACATTGAATATTAGGTAAGAACTTGATTGTGTGACATGCCTATCAATTTGTATGGCGAGCATCATTCTCGCTCATAGATTCAGACTTATCATTACACTCAGATTCTATACAGATAAATAAACAAGAAATATGTACATATAGGAGAGGCCTTTGCCCAGCCTTAAAAAAAAACAATTTTTGTATTATTTCAGACATCTCACCTTGTGTTCAATAGTGGTCTGCTGGTTCTTGTCGAGGTGCACCTTGATAAGCTGGGAGCCGTCGAGCTTGATCCGGATGCGCTTGCCCACAATCTCTGCGGGGAACACGAGGTCTTCCAGGATGGCGTCATATACTGACGTCAGTGTCCTGAAATGGAAATAAGATAGTTTTTAGTAAATTCATTCAAGTAATTACTTGGTAGAAGACGATTGATGATGATTAACATTCATCTAAGGAGGAATCTAGGCTCTACAGGAACAATTTTTTATCCCTTCCTAGGTGTTTCAAGTTTATTGGTTATAGCTAGAAAATTATTATGAAAAAAATTTCATGATAAACTCTAACAATTAATATTTATAATAAACTGCTATTTTAGGCTATTCCAATCAATTCAATTTAGGTCCACATAAACCAGCTATTTTTGGGCTGCATACAAAGGGTTTCCATCCATTATCCTATGAAAAAAGCCAAAAGGTCTTCAAAAAAAACTATTAAATATAAAAATTTCTATTATTTTTTCGGATTTGTAGGATTTAAAATAAATATTAAACATTTGTTGAAGTCAAATGTTTTTAAATCATTTAATAGAAAAGTCTAATGGCAGGCTCTACTGCACTTCAAGTTCCAAAAGTGATCCACACAGAGGAGAGTTGACAAGAAATTCCATAGATATTCTTTTTAAAAATAATATTGTTATTTGAGCAGATTTCTATATAAATGATTCTATAATCAAATAAATTGAATATTGATTTCAGACATAGTTTGTTCATTGTAGTGCTCATTTACGATTCTTCCAATTAATTTATTTTAAAAATAAAAATGTTTATAGATCATACCTAGATCTGGGCCTCTTCTGTTTGTTGGCTACACGCGTCTTGTGGCTGGGCTTGGGCAGGATCTTGCGGTCACCAATGAAAACAACATGTTTGCCGCTGAATTTCTTTTCCAATTCACGCACCAGCCTGATCTGGATCTTCTGGAATGCCTTCAGCTTGGGCATGGGCACGTAGATGATGATCGACTGGAATATAAAAATATGATGGTATTATGAGCATTTCTGTCAAATTCTTCAATAATTATTGGAGGTAGGTAGTATAAATCTAGTCTATCTAGTCAATTCTAAATGAAGGTAATAATAGTACTTCCTAGAGAAATTAGAAAATTATTTCCTAGGTAAGTTCCTTAGAAATTATGTCGGTCAGTAGGTTATTATAGGGGGAACTATGATAACTATTATTTTAGAAGGATCACTTGATAATAAGAATATTTATTCATAGTAAATAAACACTGCTAAATACTTCTACCCTCATCTCTCCAAAAAGAGATTTTACCTTCTGGTAGTCAATCATATCAAAAATTTACAATGTAGTCTCCATAAGGACTTTTCAGGTCACAATATGAATGAAATAATAGCATATTATACCCTCAGGCTAAGCACTACACTATACTATATCCTTTTACTGGTACACCTAGTTTTAGGAGACATATTGTATATCAGGAATTCAAATGTATCTGAGTACCTGCTAGTATTTTAAAGAAAATCAAGTACTTGGCTGGTTATTCAAATAAAATTCATTTTGTGAACGTGAAAGGTACCATTCACATAAATAAAGAGGTTACCAATAAGTTTTTAGCAAGTGTGTAATGCCAAAAATTCACATGGACAATTTTGACATTTGGTCCATTAAAAACTAATTCTAGGACAGTATTACTGGGGAAATTATAAAAAAAAAGAGTGTCTAACTATCGTAGGTGGGTCTTATTCTTACCTTCTTGTTGTGCAGTTCAATTTCCTTAGCCTTTGTAATGTACAGCTCCCTAAGTTGCGCCTTCAGGTCCGAGTTGGTCTCCAACTCGACCAGGGCCTGTGAGATCGATGTCTCGAAGACATCGGGCTCAGCAGCGCTCGCCTTGATGATTTTAGTACTCATCTGTAATATACAAACACTGATACAGAACACCACTCCGAACTTATAGGTTAGGAAATTTTATATCACGATTTCAACTTTTTCTAACAATCCTTCACTTCAAAACTCTGCCACAATTGCACATGCGCCTAATATTTAGGCATTTTGTTTTATTATAACAGCAATCTTATCAAAATTACACTTTCAGAAACCAAAACAACGTTGGACACCGAGGGAGCGGATTTGTCACCACAAAATATCTAAGTAATCTTTACCGTTAACAACGAATTATTATCCTAAATATATTATTTGTGCAGTAAAGAAATAGAAACACTTATTATTTATCTAGGAAAAGGCTTAAATACATATAATTTTTCCAAAAAATCATAAGGACAGCTACCTTGAGAACTATACGGGAGAGAAAGAGATAGACACGTAGTGTTGTCAGCATAGAAACTAAAATCTACCAAGATGAATTTTAAAAAATCTGCTAAAATTTAACATAAACCACAATAAATAAAAGTTAGTCTAGTAAAAGGTAAAAAAAAATATGTTAATTAACTGAATATCTCTCAACTAATGCTCTCTTAACTGCCTCGTTGGTCTAGTTGTCACCAGGTCTCGGGTTTGATTACCGGGTCGGGCTGAAATCACTTTGTGAATTATGAGTAACTTTCATAAAGTCAGCCCAGAGTTTTGCGATTGATACACCCGTGCACCGGAGTAAAAACCGGAGAACAAGTAAAAACGGTCCTGTCCTGCACCTGATTTCTCTCCAGTCGTATCAGATTGCCATCCTATCGGACTATCGGATTATGAGAGTGAAGTAAGGGAATAGAGAGTGCACGTGTATCTGCGGGAATGCTTGAGCACTAAATAATTATTTCCTGCGCAGCTGGCTAACTATTATTTGATTGCTGGTGAATTCTATACTTACTTGGTTGCTGGTAGAGCGCTGATAAAAAAAAATAAGTAATTGTTAATCATGTTAATGGATTAAGGAATACATATTTCTCAATTTTTGTGTTTTTTTACTTACTTTGGCTTTCCCCAATTTTACCCTTATTTTAAATAGGTTTTATAAATATAGCAACTTCGAAGAATCGTTCTGAAACTTTCTGAAACAATATGAAACAGTTCTGAACTTTTGCGATTAGAATTTGAAATAAATGAAGTATATCTAAGGCTTAAATATTATAGATAAATAAATTTCTCTGGTGTAAATTGTATTATTTAAATTAATCTTTATATCGAACGCACAAGACGTCAAATCAACAGCTGTTAATGTTCGAAAACATGATGCTGTTAATGTTTCTCACTGCATTCTTTAAAAATCTTTCTTCTTGAATTGCAACTTGTGCGATTACACAAAGCTACTTAGGAACTTTCATATTATAAAAAGCACTCTGCTAGGAATTAATCATTCATTGTATTGATAAAAGTAGGTAGGTATTTGAATACACTTTGTACATTCAAATAATTGACACTGACATTTTTTTTGACATTACAGTTTTTCTCCCCTTAATCCGGCCGAGTTTAGGCTGTATAAATAATCTAATTCGAATTGAATGAATAATTTATTTACATGCCTTTGTTAAAATAAATGCAATAAGTATTGGTTGTATAAAATAAAGAGACTATTCAAGACAATTTATTACTCCAAAACTTCTTATTTACATTTTAAAACCATCCGAATAACCTGCGTTTGTAAGTAATTTATGTAAACAAATAAAGATGTTTAGTGTTTCAGCTTATTGAACGGCGAGTAATATATAAACAGACCTTGATTCTCAAGGTAGGAACATCTGTTCAATAATGAAACCTTCTGAAAATGGGTGAGTGTATATAATTTATTCAGTTGTACTAAATCTAAACATTCCGAACGTATTCCATTTCATTTGCTTTTCTATATTGTTAAAGTTACTCTTTTGTTTAGAACAAGAGTATTAATTAAATTTAGTTCAGAACTGTAGGAACACTGTGTCGTCTAAAATTATTATTTTAGTCAACTAATTATATTATGAATTGTAAAAGCTTTTTCTAATTTAAGATTATTTTTTGAAGTCGTAAAGAAGATCTATAATTTTTAAAGCCTAGAATTCTCTTGTTATGTATAATATTGAACTGGGTCATAGACTAATTAAAGTTTAATGCCATATTATTATGATAATAAAAAAAAAACATTTAAATAATTTTCAAAAATCAGTTCAACTTCATCCAGAGATAAATTCTTGAACCTTACAAACTATTCATCTCTAGATACTTATATATGAACTGAAATTATTAAAATTGTCTGAACTAGTTTCCGCAAGCAATTTCACCTGTGTCCTGTGGGAATTGCATCACACATTGATATGAACCTATAACCTCTCCTGATAAATGGGCTATTTCATATATTTATTGATAATGCTAGGCCAATGATCAAATCATGCCAGTAGACAGACAAACCAACAGACAGACATGTGTTACTGGGGAGTTTGTTGTGCCACTTCTTCCCAGCAAAAACACATAGGAAGTGGTGAAGGTGGCGTTTTGGGGGCTGTCTTTTGTAATATTTGACATTTAAAAAGTGCTGTTTTACAGCCAAGTTTAAATAAATGATTTTGACTTTGAGTTTGTTTCTCTCTATAATGTTAGTAAGCATTAATTAATATACAATAACTTGATTGAAATTGTGATTTATTTAATTGGTGTCCAGCATTGTAAACCATTTACTAAATAAATAATTATTAAGATAAGTCTACCTGTGTCAAATGCCTGTCCTGCTTATGTAAAAGTGTTACTTCATAGTAATTGTATTGCTTAACATTTAAGAAAGTAATAAACCTTTTTTTGCTACTTATTTTTTTTTAAGAAGAATTGTGAGTTTAGACGAACAAAAAATAATACTCACTAACATTTCCATGTCTTTTAAAACTATTCCAAATACCATTACCATTCAAAATGAATCAATCATTCTGAAAATATGACAAGCAGTGTTACAAAACACATAACTCTACAGTTTGATACAAGTGCTGATAATGTAATCTGCTTGTAATAGTATACAGGAAACATACTTAGCTTATGTCACCCTATAATTATTTTATTACTCTTGTGTGCTACTTGAGTATATTTATTAATGTTCAACAGTTTATTCTTGGAATACATTTACGGCCGAAATTAATAACCTATCTATCCATTGTTTTGCTTACTAGAGATTGAATTTTGACATTAGCCCCATATAATTTGTGTCAAATTCTCTCTCTAGTAAGAAAAACAATGGATAGATGGGTTATTAATTTCGTCCGTTAGACTGCATGATTACATTGTCTTAGGCATCTTCCTTCCTTGTAAAATCTTAATAATTTACTGACTTGTTTACAGACCCATTGTAGAAATATGTACAGATGACAGCAGGCCAACATTTTACTAACTACTAATCGAATGTTAACCTTCCGGTATTGTGATAAGGTCGAAAATCTATTATAGAGATTTGACATATTGGGATAGGTTGATGTGCTGGCGTTTGTACTTACAAAGTTACAACCTTATTACTTCAAGTTTCATCAAAATCTATCCAGTAGTTTTTGCGTGAGAGTTATAAACATATCCACAATGCATACATCCTTACTCACATACATTTATAATATTAGTAGGCTGAAACAGTCTTAAAACTTAACAGTTTACAAAATTTCGACAAAACACGTCTCTATATCAGCACGTGTTGTAAACAGTGCGCCCACGTCACTCATTGTAGCATATGCTCAATATATATTTCCGCTTTAACATAGTCAACGATTTGATAAGAATTCTCCGCAGTGACCTCATAGCCGTTACTCGGCTCGCGTGTGCCTTTGCCACGTAGCGAAAAAAAAAGTTTGTGACATTTTTCTCATAAAATTCCCGCGCGCCAAAAATTGTTGCCAGGTATGAAGTACAAGACCAATGAGGTTGTAATTATATGTATAGAGTATTCATTGTTTATACAGCAGTTTTTGTTTCAATTAATTAGGTATTCCATGCTTAATTAAATGCTTATATACTACGAGTATACTGGTTCAGATCGGTTAATTTAATTTTAATTATAGTTTTACTAGATGGATATTCTGAAAATGCGTCAACCATAGGGTCTGATAACCATTTGGTATAATATTTCAAGTTCAGAGCAACTTTTTGTACATTCATCATGTGGTAGTATCAAATTGAATTCATGAATTAAAAATGGTCTAAGTAAATAAAGTAGAAACCAAACTATACTTAATGTATGTCCAGAAAAATACCTTAAAATAACGGGAAAAAGAAAAACCTTGGTTTTTATCTGTTAATCACACGTACACATTTCCAATTTCAAAATTAATTATGACCAGATTGCCCTGCAAAGGAAAATGGCGATATTTTTTTCGATTTTCAATTTTTCTACATATTGTTTGGTCGCGTATCGAGACGAGTAGAAACTAATGAGCTGGTTGCCTACCAAATAATACTGGTAGACTATAAATACAGCATGATATTGAATCAACCGGTAATCCAAATTGATAATATTTATTTATTGGCTAATAAAATGCTAATCCTGTCTAATTGATAATAATTTTTGTACGAGTTTAAATAGATGTTGTCCCATGATTCTGTGGTAATCGTTATCAATATTTTGTATTTTTTTATTATTTTCCTTGAGTGAGTGAGAGTTAGTTAGTTTATCAATAGTAGGCTATATAGGTCCCTATACACAAAAATTCCCCTTTTTACCATTGCGAGTCCAGACGCACGGCGGATTACCATCCTCACTTGGTTGATGTACCTTTCAGGCATACAAAGCGCTTCTCATCATCTTTCATAATTCGCACAGCCAAAGTGTGGAATTCTCTGCCGGCGTCTGTATTTCCGAGTTCTTACAACCCAAGACTCTTTAAGGCAAGAGTGAATAGGCTTCTTCTGGGTAAGCTCGTACCACCGTAGATCCCATCCTTGCCCTGGATTGGGATCAAGAGCTATCCCATTATAAATAAAAAATAAAAATACTACATGATGATATACTGATAGTACATAATGATTCCTTACTTGTCTTTATGGGTGTTTCTTAAATTCATCAAATGAAACATAAGTAAGGTTCTAGACTTCTAGACCGTTGAAATAGGCTCCACTTTTAACCGGAAATATTTTGTGTTTGACATAATTAAGTAAGAATGCTTAGAAAAATCATAGGCGGACAAATTATACTTTTAATAGCATCATCACCCTAGCTTTGTCTAGCATGAGCATTCGATAAACGTGACGCCTGCGCAGCGTAGTCGGCGTCAGCGACAGTCATGAATACTCTGCGTAAGCGCCGCACTGCGGACTCATGTATTCATTTATATTGAAACAAACATTTCAATAATAAGCCTTATTCTGTCTATTCGTTAAAAACATCTGTATTTAACATACATAGTTATAATAACGTAACTAAAATCAACACATTTCATTGACAAAGGTGTTGTGAAGATAACCTCTGCATCGCCGATTGTAAACATTTTGCTATCGGGTACCCTTCATATGGTTATCGTTCGATCATTCATTACCTTCAAGATGTTTTCATGGAATCTCATCATTTATTTAAGGGATTTTATCATGGCCGAAGTCCTGGTTGTACCTTTTCACACCACACAAATGTCGACCTTACCGGGAATCGAATCTCTGACCCTCAGCTCGACAGTCCGGCGTGGTTACCCAAGAAACGCCATGGTTAAATCTATTCTATTATGATGAATAAATTAACTTCTTGCCAGATATATACATAGATCAGTCTTCCTCCATTAGCCCTCTTATTAAGTTTCTGATCTTACTATTTTCAACATTGATGTTTCTGTTTTATGATTTTGTACAAGAGTCCAAAACTTTTGTTTTTCGGCTCAATAAATTCTTCATTTCAGTGTCAATTAATATTGCTATTGTGGTTCAAAAGTTAATAATAAGTTGAAAATCTTTACACCATAATGACAAACGTTGATAATATCGATATCAACTAAACTAATTGAACATCGCTAATCCATTACAACGAGGAAAGAGCATCTATTTAAGTTTAAACCTATCAGTATCTACTACTATCGTACACGCTTTCTTAATTACTAGATTTAATACTGATAAACAACAAATATTTTAGTAACGAATCATATTTATGTACCTACATAAGTGCGTCAGTTTGGTCTAGTTCCGTATAGTAATCCAACTGTTGCTAACTAAGGATGTTGTCCACAAGCCATGGTCCGGAGCGAGCGAGAATGGGATGCCGTCGCCTCCTTAGCAGTTATGTTAGCGAAGGAGGCGGCGGAGCGGCTGAGAGACCGCTCATAAAATCAAATTACGTCTCGATATTAAGTCGTTCGATATAAGTTCCACCTAAAACTCGAATTAGGTAAGTTTATTAGCTCCGCCGCAGGGTGTCAGGGACTGGGATAAGGCAGCGATAAGGCAAGATACTGCAGAGGGCTGTCCCCTACACCATGTATAATAATTTTTCCTAACTTTCTTGTTGCATATAGCTCGGTAGATTTTTTGATTTGTTTCATCTCCAGTTTTGCGGCTGTTATCGTTTTTTGCAAAATAACTACCAAGTCATCTCCACCAATCTTTATTTCAACCTATCTAAATTACGTTGAACTGTGCGCATGGAGAATGACCTTTTATTTTGATCGTGTCACCATCCCACGCATCGCATTTTATATGTAGTGATATGTCGTACGGTTACCCGCACATCAGTGGAAACATTTGAACTGCGAAAACAGCTCTTATGTCGTAGGAAATAGAGGCGGTCTCAAGGTCAAAGTGTGTCTACTGATGTGCGAAATTTCTTTCCTTTTTTAATAAATTGTTTACTAGCGATAATAAATAGGAAGTGGTGAGGGGAGGGTATTTTTGGGGGCTGTCTTTTGTAAAAATTACCTTTAAAAAGTGCTGATTTTCAGCCTACTTTGAACAAATAATTTTATCTTTTTAAGATGTTACCGGTTGGTTAACCCGGTAAAATCGAGAACTGGCTCTAACTTTACTGTCTTTTTTTTGAGATGGGAAATCATTAAATGAACCCTCCCGCCGTGGGTGCAGCTGAAGGAAGTGTCAGACTTTTACTGACTAAACCCATCTTTGTTCCTTCTGGATCCCTTTGTGTGCATCAGGGCCGCGGCAATTATTTCGAACAAATCAGCAGTCCTGTCTCTACCTAACGATACGATCACACCATGGAGAACAAAATGACTAGCGGAGATGCCACAACGTAAAATCTCCTAAGAAAGTAGCGTCGCCTAAATGCGGGTGTGCGGGGGACGAGGAATGAGCGATGACTCCGCCTATGCTCTGCCTACTTTGGAAACCACCCATTTTTTGTAAATCCACCTAGTGCCGAATAGAATAACTAAAAATTTAACACTAAACTAACATCAAAACTTTTTGCAACATTACTTACACTGTAGGGTACAAATGTCCCAAAACTAAAAATTATATCGTCTTGATAGAGAAATGTCACATTTTGATGGACTTAAAATAAGCCCAGCAAAATGTGTAAGATGAGAAACGTTCCAAAAATTCTGTTTCTGACTTCCATTGAAGCTGAAATAGTATTTTCTAGACAGTATCTACATACCCGGCGTTCCATGGGAACTTCTTCGCCTCCCTCTATTACATAAGCTATCTAACACAGATTTTTTACAATCAAACCAGTAGTTCCCCAAGATTAGCAAACTTCATAGTTTAAACACGAATACAAACTCTGCAGTTTTATGACATTAAAATAGATGACGCTCTATTTCTAGCAAAACTAAATACGAAACATAGTCAGAAAAGACTTACAACCCTCATTACTATCCAGGCTCAACGGCAGATTTTTTTATTTCATTGGGAGTAATTTAAAATGTAAAGTGAATATCCACATTCAACAAACATTGTGGATTTTTCTACACCTGGGTCTAAAATTACACCTTGGTGTTATTTATGGGTTGACTTACGAACTCTTCTTAATTTTAGTTCGTCTACTCAACACTTTGGCGTGACCAGCACGAAAATTTATTCTAGAACATTCGCCAAAATTCAAAATTAGTAGGGTGGCTGCACCAGTTCTCAGCATACTTCGAGTGAAAAAAACTGATTAGGTACTGATTACCGGTACTGATTTCAATGTTTGATATTGAAAGTTTTAAAGTGTCGGTAAGAAATAGATAGAGGTCATGAGAGTAAAAATGTGGTTACTGTTTTATGTTTGATTTTGGAAGATTTTTAGTGTCAGATTTTTAAATAGTCCTGAGGATATTTAGGTCATAAGCAGTGATCGATTAATCAGATGCGTATTTGTCTAAAGTTTATGTTTGTTAAAAATATTATGGAAGCGGCTTGCTAAAATATGTATATATATTCAGCTCCGTTTAACTAATCAGAGCGCGAGGCCTTTTACGTTTCACAATTTGACGGTATCACTTCGATAGACAATTACAATCTAAGGAATAATAGTAGGATAAATTGTAGGCAGTACGTTGCAACCTAAGTTTCAGCGTACATATGTAGTTGTAACATTTTGTAGGTTTCCAGTAAGGTTGATAAATAATACATCTCCGTGTATTTCTTATATTTATATTAATAGGAAATTCTAAAACGATAAGAACAATAAAAAAAGGAATTAATTGTAATAATTATTTTGAATAAGTTACATGGCTTGTGACTGGCACTTTCACCCTAAAACGTCAAAATACCTATTTGTCAAAATACAAAATACTATTTTGTTTACAAATGAGGTCCACTATTCCCCAACAGATGGCGGGGTTTTTGTATTCAAAAAATCCTTGTTTCATATCTAAAATTAACAAATTTATTTATGAAATAATTTGTAGTTACCATAAGTGGCGTAGCTAACATACCAAGCATATTAGACTAACATTTGTCGCAATAATAAACATAGTTAAATAATAGTATCAAATCAGGGAGAAATGATAAAAATTCAGCTATTCGACGGCAGATGTCTCTAGCTATCAGCAATGAAAATAAATAAAAAAAATAAAAATACATCTTATTATTACTTATAAGTGAAATTTTGTGCTGTCAACATGCCTCAGTTTTTATTCTGAATAATTTTAGCCCCCAAAAACATCGTATTTAACTGTTAAAACTATTATTTCACCAAAAACAATAAAAATACAAGACATCCGAACTGGACGACAGCTCACTTGAGACTGAGATTTTTGGCCACGCCCACTGTGACGTGTGAGCCCTGCCCATGCCCTGGTTGATACGACAAGGCCTGGTTGCCTTGTGGCATCTCCGCTAGTCATTTTGTTCTCCATGGATCACACTCACGGAGACATCAATTTCTATTCCAGATTTTCTTTTTGCAAATATTCCGAACACATGGATTTCGTACACAGAATGTGTCTCTGTGTGATCGTAGCGTAACGTATTTAAAAAAAACAACGTGACACTTCATTTGTAACTTAAGAATACTTCTAGTTGTTGCCTAAGCGACCAGACGCAATTCCGAAGTCACCTTACTATCGACAAATCATAAAAGCCATAAAAACAATACCATTGTCTGGACATAACAAGCTGAATAATATATACACAGCACTTCATATTACACACATAGACACAGTCATGTAAACCTCTACAAATAAACATGAGTATTTACTTTAGGTAGGTATATAATCTTGTATCATATTTGCGCAATACTTACAAATGAAAGCCACTTAGATCGCTGATTGTGAGTGTATCTATAACAATTCGTTACAATTTTTATTTCTAACAATCGCAAATAATGCATTTGTTTCGCATGCAAATTGCATTCGAATAACTAAGTAATCGGGAAAATTTTTGCTCATGTTATGCAATTTTTTTATTCAAACGCTTAGTAATCTAACCTACAAGCTACATGCATATTGTATTTTGTTCTATCAATAAGGTATTTACGTCACTCGGTACCCTGACTATTAAACGCGCTCTTAACGATCCAAAACCGACCACTGACAGAGGTGACCATGGTCTCGTCTCCCGTACACGTCGGCCGATAGCATTCCACACGGTTGGGGCCGACCACGTACTTAACCTGTCGCGATGATGCGTTCCCGACCAAGGTAGTCCAAAGTCGCTTGACTATACCCACATCTGTTCGGCCGACCAACGTCTACACGGCAGATTTTCACACCAACTGAACCAAGGTGGCCTCTGTCGACGGTTGATTTGTATCATTTAGAAGGCCTCTTAAATTAAAATTGTAGATGTTGTCAGCGGTTTCGCACTCTTGCCGTATGAAAATAGGTTTTACCCTCTCTATAAATGGTTGAAATAATACACTGATATTCAACTCCTTCAGCTTTATACTGCTTCTGTTTTATTTCTTTCATAAGAACTTTCTTCTGACAATAAAAAAAGTTAATTTGGTCCAACCATTCACGCGTGATGGCGCGACCAAGGGAAATAGGGATTCATTTTTATATATATAGGTAGATGATATATCGACAGTCGCTTCTTCTTGTTTCAGAGTCACAATGACATCAGCAATTCTCGTGACGGGCGGCGCGGGCTACGTAGGCTCCCATACTGTGATAACGCTTCTTGAAAAACAGTCAGACAACCCAGAATTTGAAATAGTAGTTATAGATAATCTCTCAAATGCTTACAAAGCTGGTGGACAGAAGAAACCAGAGCCGCTGAGGATCATAGAGGAGTTGACGAAGAAGAATATACATTTCTATGAGTTGGATATAAGTGATGGAGAAGGATTGAGCAGGATTTTTGAAAAAGTGAGTTCGGACTTTATTAATGGCAAGATAACGATCATTTCAGATTAATCATAATTGCAGCTGTAGAAAGAACATCATAAAAAATAGGTAAAATATTTTTTGTTTTTTTGTTTTTTGTTTTTGTGTAAAATGTTCTTCTGTAAACGTATGTAAATTCACATATAACTAACTAGACAAATAACATACGCTACTTTTTTATTCGGGTATGGGAAGTGGTCCCTCGGGCGGCGGGTGAAATCCCGGGGAATAGCTATAGTGACTCAAAAATAGTCACATCTCAATAGAATTAATCCACTGAATATTCTTTAGGCCAAAAGATGTATTAAAGATATCAGCACTTCACCGCATCGCCCAGAAAGATCATGACTCCTTTTAAACGACCATTTTTAATTTTCGTCTTACTTTTCATTACAGCATAACATAGAATGTGTGATCCACTTTGCGGCACTGAAGGCAGTTGGCGAGTCCGTAGAGAAACCCTTGGAGTACTATCAGGCTAACATCACTGGGACGTGCACACTTTTAGAGGTAAGGGAGTTTTACCTCAACTGTCCTAAGTCTTTTCCCAACCATATTGGATTGGGGTCGACTTCTGTTTCGGATAACCGGATGAACCAACCCGCATTGAGCAAGCGTGGTGATTAACGTTCAATACTTCTCTGTGTAAGAGGAGGCCTGTGTCCAGCACTGGGACGATAAAAAAAGGCTGATGATGATGAACCGGATGAAGCCGAGTATAAGAGTTTTACATGAAGCGCATGTCTGATCCCCACAACCCAGTAACGAGGTTTTATACCTTGTTTCCTTTTTTTCGTTGGATATCATCAAATGACACCTCCCTCTGAGTGTGTAGCTGGAGGGAGTGTCAGACTCTTACTGACTAAAACCCATATGTATCTTCTGGAGGTCCCTGTGTGCCAGGGCCACGGTAACGGACTCTGCCAAACCACCAATAGAATTTTTGCTCAGAGATACTACTGAGTGGGCGGAGACAAAATGTTTACTTTTTTGACCACCACGTCAAAAAAAGAAAGACGTGCCCTCAGTACCAAGCTAAGAATTCATCCATAAATAATTAAAAGTCTGTCATGTAGTCGTGACCGTCATCTTTACGTGACTGTGACGGTCAAACTGTTAAATAACGAAATTCGAGAAGCTTTTCTTCCGCGTTTTCACACGTATCCTATCCATGTGTAAGTAGATTAAGAAAACCATCCCTCTCAGTAGTTTATTATATAGACGGAATTATTTTTCGTAATACTCAAATCCTTAAACAAACTTTGCTAGTTAATACTTATTCGGTGTTTTTGCTGTCTGTACATACGCTAGTTGCACGTGTCACGATAATGGGAATAGGTTATTGTAGTTATACATCGGAATGAGGACTTATTGATGACCTGAATGTCTGAGCGGACAAATATTTGTGCGTATATCTTTGTTGCTCGCCACAATTGTGACATTGTGAATGGTATGTGTCGCGATTATTTGTAACACACAATATGTTGTAAAACATTGTTGTTTATTATTACAAGGCTGGGATTTATTAAAAACAAATTGTAAGTTCTGCAGCAAGAGCTAATTAAGCGTAAGGCCCAGCGCAAACGGGTGGAGGCGCGGCGAATATACTAAGAATGAATAAAATTGCATTTGAATACGGTTTTTTTTTTGAGTGGGCTTCTCGCAGTTCAGCCTAAGGAGGCTGTTTACTGCTTAACCGGACAAACCCTGTGGATGCCTAGAATTTAAGGCCTCCAGCCAGGGGCAAAATTTCTCTTATAAACTAAACGACTGCGCTAAGCGCACCCCCTGTGGGGTACGAACCTCGGCTTAGGGCGTCGCTGACTAGCTGACCAGCAAGGGACTGGCTGGATCATATTTTAGGGGCTATTTTTATAGCTAAGGCTCGCCTCGCTAAACTACCACGAGAGCAGACGAGCGGCTGCCGTTTTCAACCGCATGTCATAGGAGTTAGGCTTATTTTGAATTGATTTATTCTCTGTATCTTTGTTGCGACTCCGTCGGTTTGCGTTGGACGCGGAATCGGCTTAAGCCGAGTGCATATAACCATACTTCTCGCCGAGATCGCGACGCGTCGTCCAAGCCTCGCGCATGCTGCCGCATGCTGGGCATAGGCCTCCTCTCCCATGGAGAAGGATTGAGCGTTAATCACCGCGCTTGCTCAATGCGGGTTGGTGATTTCAGACTTCATAGTCTAGGTTTCCTCGAGATGTTTGCCTTCACCTTTAATCAGTCATTGGTGTCCAAGATAAACTTAGAAAGTATGTTTAACTTAGAAAAGTTACATTGGTACTTGCCTGACCCGGAATCAAACCCGCACCCTCATACTCGAAAGCCTAGTGTTTTAACCACTAGGCCACCACAACTTATACCAACACTTTATTCACAGGTGATGCGCAAATACGGCGTATACAAACTAGTATACAGTTCGTCTTGCACAGTGTACGGCGAGCCCACGCGGCTGCCGATAGACGAGGGCCATGAGACCGGCCGCGGCCTCACCAGCCCTTACGGCAAGTCCAAGTACTTCTGCGAAGAGATCATGAAGGATTTATGTACTAGTGATAAGGTAAGTACGAGAAACTGCTGTTATAATATGTATTTTTATGTTGTGGCTAAGATTTTTTTTTAAGAATAATAAATGATATTTATTTTGAAAATAGGTTGAAATCAACACGTCAACACATTTTTTATAAAAAAACGAGATGAGGTCGGCATTTCTTAACACGGATCACAGTCTCTTTTGGAATCCAGACATGAAAAGAGATTACATACAAAAGTATGGATGAGCAATAGATCAATATTTTGCAACTATAAATTATGATGTAAGGTATCCTATCTTTCAAGTTGTATCGAAATGCCCGCGCTGTGCAAATTTGATTAAAATCGGTTTTTAAGTCTATCGTGCTCAATAAATTTATCAGTTGTGTTACATCTCATAATGCAAGCTAATGAATAGCTTCATTTGGGGCTAGCTGGAAGGTGACCCCAACATAACCTACATATATATTGTCTATAGAAATGGAAGGTTATATCCCTACGTTACTTCAACCCGGTGGGCGCACACCGCAGCGGCCGCATCGGGGAGGACCCCGCCGGGGTGCCCAACAACCTCATGCCCTTCATTGCACAGGTAATATACGACAAACAGAAATATTGCCCAAGCTTCTTTATTTTATAGTCGACTAGATGACCCGAAAGACATATTTTTGGTTCTTTACTTTCATGAGATCCTTCTCCTGACAAAAAAAACAAACACAACTAAAAAAAAGTGAAGTCGGTCCAGCCGTTCACGCAAGATAGCATATATAAGATAAGGATTAATTTTTAATATATAGATGGAGAAGAACAGATTTAATTGCTCTTTGGTCTTTCTCTATGCTTCTCCATTCATCAGAATACAAAAAAAAAACCTATTATTTGCATTATTGCATACTGCTTACATTAATTTGCCTAAAACATCGGCACAAAATGGCAGATTATTTTTTTTTTGGCAAAGATCAAAATTACTGTTTAACTTGTTCACTGTCATTTTCCAATTTTAGATTTAACTTTCTGTGATTTTTTGTTGATTTCTTGAAAAACTAAATACACATAAGGATTGTTATAATATTCAATGGTATCACAAATTCTAGGTAGCCGTAGGTCGTCTCCAAGAACTACTAGTGTTCGGTAACGACTACCCCACGATAGACGGCACAGGCGTACGTGACTACATCCACGTCGAGGACTTGGCTGAAGGTCATGTGAAGGCGGTCAAGCTGTTCCAGCAGCCAGGGTTCAGTGGCTTCCATGCTGTCAACTTGGGTGAGTAGCTTGTGACGTCACTGACATATATTTTGGTGTAATTATCTGTTAATATCGAGAGGAGGTATAAGGCAAAAATGTGGTATGTGCCGTGACGTCAAATGGCATGCTGGTCAAAATAGGGATGCGGACTAGGTCATAAATAAAATACTTTATCATATTCATTTTGTAAAGCATCTTAAAATAATGTCAGTTTTATTCATCGTTTTGAACCGAAAACTGTTTATATTTTTTTATTGGTAATATAATCGAAATAAGTATATGGATTGATGTGAAAAATCTGTGACGTCATATGTGGTTTTTTCATACCATAGAGAGTAACCGTTTTTGACAGTTCTATAAAAGTATTGAATTTGACTAGTTGTCCGCATCCCTATTCAAACTCAGTTTAGTAGGTTATTTGAGTATGGAGTGAAGAGATGTATGTCTTAACTTCGCACAAGGCGTATCTGAGTTTTCAAAACTACCTTTTGAAGACTTTTGAAGTGTTTTTGTACGGACGCAAGTACATCAAGCTGATCAAGCTAATCGACATTGTCAAATAGTCCCAACCAACTTTGAACCATATGCTTCAGCGATAAAGCTGAAAATCCATTAAAGAAATTTGTCAGATTGTATTGTGAGTAGATTGATATGCTGGCGTCTTACACTCTTAGTTTGAAGGGTTTTTCCTTCGACGTGAGGAAACCACAAAATTAAAATTACAAAAAAAATAAAGAAGCACTTACATCCGAATTCAGAACCTCCTCCTGTTGAAAGTCGGTTAAAAATCACCATTACATAACAATATTCAATATCTATCTAGGTACCGGAACCGGCTACTCAGTCCTCCAAATGATAGCCGCGTTCCACAAAGCGAGTGGTCGCGACATTCCCTACCGTATCGTGGCGCGTCGCGCGGGCGATATCGCCGCGAACTATGCAGACGTGGCTTTATCACATCGCTTATTAGGTTGGAGAGCTACCAGGACCTTGGACGACATGTGCGCTGACACTTGGAGATGGCAGAGCAACAACCCTTCTGGTTTCAAGAAGAGCTAAGCGCAGGTATTAAGGGCCAGTTTCACAGGTTGCTGATATGTTCCAGATAGTTTATCTGGTAGATAATTTCATACAAATTCTGTTCCATTTTTTAAATTTATCTGGTCGATAGTGGCGACCCGTAACCTGTGAAACTGGCACTAAATTTTTGGTGCATGACCTTGTAAAAAGGCTTAGGACCAAAAACTATATTTTGAAATAGAATTACCAAACTTTGTAGTTCAAAACCAAATTAAGATCCTAAGGATTACTTACCATTAATTAATTAATATATAAATTATAATAATATATTTAATATGACATCTGCATTTGAATGCTATTTATATCAAAAATAATATACAAATATCATTAAGATAAAGAAAGTGTGGTATATTTTAATTAAGAGCTGTGCACATTGAATTGTAATAGCTATTAATTTTACAAACAATGTCAGGCTATAGCCTTAGAGGTGTCATTTAGTTAGCTACATTCTGTGAAGCGTGATAAACGTGGTCTTTCACTATCGGCCTCATCTCAAAGCTCAAAGTCGCTCAACGAGCTATGGAGAGAGCTATGCTCGGTGTTTCTCAACGTGAATCCGAAAGGAGGAGATCCGTAGACGAACTAAAGTCACCGATATAGCCCACCGGATTAGCAAGCTGAAGTGGCAATGGATAGGCCATATTGCTCGCAGAGCAGATGGCCGATGGGGTTGTTGGGTAAGCGCAGCGTAGGACGTCCTCCAACAAGATGGACGGACGACCTTATAAAGGTCGCCGGAAGACGCTGGATGCAGGTCGCTTCCAACCGGTATATGTGGAGATCTAAAGGGGAGGCCTATGTTCAGCAGTGGACGTCCTATGGCTGAGATGATGATTCTGTTAAGCAACATTGTTATATGGTGTAAAGTTGAATGTCGCCAGTAAATTAATTAAAATATATTACTTTATAGAAAGTGGTATTCGTTGTACGACTCAGCCATTTTATTTGTTCTGTCACCAGGCATTGGATTTTCTTGCAGCGTATAAGTTATACACTGCAAGAATTGTTATATTTATTACAAAAAACATCAGAGTAAAGTATATGCTTGACAGACAGGTGACTGTATTTTGTAAAAAAATTATGTCCCAATACTGTACTAAGCATTTATTGAAAAATATTTGACAACCAGTTTAATTTCAACTTTATTTATATGGAAGCAAGGCTCATTTTATAACAACTACTGTCGTATCGACGAATCGCCTAGATATAATAGAATAGCCATAAATAAAATGTCATCATTTTTCAAAAACAAACCTTATTGACATTGATTTAACCTTTCAAATAGAAAACAAAATCGAATAGATTAACATTTTAAAACAAGTTTTACCAAATGTTGATTGTTCCTATTATGTTGCCATAATATTATATTTTTATTTATTTAATTTTAATTAAGGACTAAATACCAAATACATGCCAAAGCATTTACCAGTGATTTTAAAGAAAAATTAAAATATTTTTGCAATATTATTTTATTTACTAAAAATAAACGTTTTTATGTTTTAAGATTTATTTTTGAGACCGTGATTTTTAACAGGAGATGGCAGGTTTTATGCAATTGCAAATTCAACAATTGCAACAAGTCTAGATAATTTAATTCAAATCTGAGTCTATCAACAGGACGTATCCTGCAAGTATTTGATATTATGTAGATTAAAATTATGTACAGACGCCAGCACGTGAAGCTACAACAATCTGTCAAATTTCCTCAATATATTTTCAACTTTATCGCTGAACCATATGATTCAAAGTTAATTGGGAAAATTTATCAGTTTCGGTAGGTTGATGTGCTGGCGTCTGTACATAATTTAAATCGTAATCGTCTGTGCAGATTTGTGATCTATTGTAGTTTTTGGTGCGTTATCTACATAGTTGTTATTGTAGTTTGAAGCTGAAATTATCATAATTGGGTAGTTGACTAGGTTAGAAATAAAATCTTTTATAACATTTATTTGGTTAAACATCTTCAAATAATGTCAATTTCATTTGTAATTTTAGTGAAAAAATAGTTATTTATTTTATTGCCAGTATAAGCAAAATAAGTACACAGCCTGATGTCAAAAATGTGTGACGTTATAGTTTGCATTTTCATACATGTTGCATAGAATGTTACGGTTTTTGAAAGTTAAATAAAAGTATTGAATTTGAGTAGTTGTCAACTATCGTATTGACATTAAAACATGTAGTTTAATTTTGGAAATCTTGTTTCACAAACTACAGAACATTCAACTTGCGAGGCTGCCATCTCCTGTCTAGATCATTTTAGGTGCTAGCTATACCAAATCTTTCGGCGTTGCCTATTTTTTTCGGCATTTAATTGACTTGACATTCCTTAAATTGCAATTAATTTAAAAAGAAAGAGTTTATTTTGTCTATATGTTTTTTTGGTGCTAATTATTATTACGTTTGATGATCGATAACCATTGTTGTGTATGTAATAAATAAAATGTTTATAAAAATTTGATTTTCTTTTATTCTCTACATAAATCCTCATTCCTTATGTAATTTCAATATAAATGGTATGTTACATGAAATTATTTTCTTGCAGATTAACCCACTTCCTGATAAAAATACTTTCAAAACCGTATAAAAGTTTTTAATATCCATTACGATAAGTTAAATTCCTGTATCAGCATCTCCTGAGCCTTTTTCCAACTATGTTGGGGTCTGCTTCTAGTCTAACCGGATTTAGCTGAGTACCAGTGTTTTACAAGGAGCGACCGCGTATCTGACCTTCTCAACCCAGTTATCTGGGCAACCCAATATCCCTTGGTTAGACTGGCGTCAGACTTACTGGCTTCTGACTACCCGTAACGACTGCCAAATGTTCAATGACAGCTGGGACCTAACGTGCCATCCGAAACACAGTCATTGGTTGCCAAGATATACTCAGAAAAGTTGCACTGGTACTTGCCTGACCTGGAATCGAACCCAAGCACTCATACTTGAGAGGTTGGCTCTTAAACCACTAGGACACCACGACTTTAAGTCAGATTCCTGTATAAATAACACAAGCAAAATATTTTAATTAATCTGTATTATCTAAAATTACAAATCTTTCATAATTTCAATCATTACAACTAGTTACCACGTGATTATTCAGCACATACCATTATCTCTGTCGTCTAAAAATATCAGATTTACATTTTTACAACATTCGCTAACGATTAATGTTCAAGTTATTATCTGAGGGGCAAGTTAAGGAGACAGTGGAAACAGTTACTATAGGCAGTAGAATAGAAATTCCTTCTGACTAAATATAATGGATACATACTCTTTCAGTCATTTTTCGCAGCAAAGATTATTAGGTAATAAATACAAAAAAAAAATATTTTAGAAGAAAAATATTACTGCGATCGCACGTGAAAAATTATGGGTACTAACCCAGTCAGCATAAACAAAAAAAAGTACACAATTTTGAACTAAAAAAACTGTGCTGAATTGGTAATAAAAAAAAAACGCTTCTAAAAGCTTGACTTAAACTAAGTATTGATACGGTCTTTCTTAGAAACATTGTGACCGGTTTTCAATTATTTATTTTTCTTTATTTAAATGTTTATTTTATGCTGGCAATATAATATATGTTATAGCATTCTTTTATCAACAATATTCCTTAGAAAGCCGCAAAAATAATAATTGCACCTATTTCATCTAAGACATGTGAAAGAAACCCATTTTAAGTATTTTACAATATAAAAAAGAACCTTTTGGTAAACTAAAAAATACATTTATCGAATATTTTCCGAAGTAAAAAAAAAAAAAATATAATGGTGCCTAGATCATGTTCGCCATCTTAATTTTAATGTCAAACTGTTTTTTTTTTCTTCAATCTTATTTTTATATCCATTTTTTGTACTAGACAAACAATGGATTGCATTGATTTAGGTACACAGGTATAAAAAAAAAACATAAGATTCAGTTTGAGAAAATACATCACAATTACACTTTTAAGTAAGGATCAATCAAACAAAAACCTTGGAAAGTGTGAATTCAGTTACAAATGTACTAAAAAGGTTATTTTAAATAAGTCTTGTTATGTCAGGACGAAGCAAGTCACATAGCATAGACAATTTCGTGTCTATGACACTGAAAAAAAAAGCATGCATTTTTTATAGAAATATGATCGCATATGTATGGGCAAATATAAATTTAATTTGTTTGACCTGAACCCGACATAACAAAATCATTGCTACAAGATCATAATATGGTGTATTTTATACATGAAATCAACAAACACCTAAATATCTATAAGCATTGTCGTTACACATACATATTGCAATACAGGGTGTTTGTCTCAAATATTTATCAAATCCCTTTAAAGTAGATTTCTTTAATAAGTCAAGGACACAGAGTAGACAGTATTTAATATTAATTAACGAAATGGATATGACAATGTTTTTAGAGCATTTTTTTTTCAAACCATACTATCTTAGCCAGTCATCTGCCTATAAAATAAAGGTTTGGAATATATTCTCAAAAAATCTGAAATTGATATGGTAATAAATGGACATTTTTGACACGGAAAACCTGCCCTAATAATCTATATTAGGGCCAGTTTCACAGGTTGCTGATAAGTTCCAGATAATTTCATAGCAATTCCGTTCGATCTTTGAATTTATCTCGTAGATAGTGGCTATCCGTAACCTGTGAAACCAGCCCCTTAATATTATAAACCGAAAACATCAGGTTTTTTTTATTTGTTAAGAAACTACTGAAACAATTTGAAAAACTATTTCACTGTTGTAAAGCTACATTTTATACCGGGTACGGGAAAAAAATCCCCGGGACACAGGGGAAATCGCGAGAAAGGGCTGGTGTTTAATAATTGTATGTAGATCGGCACAACACCCTGTATTGCAGTCACTATTCAACTGTAAGGCAACCATTGGTGGAGTGGATAGTCTAAGGCATTGGTGCGGCCGCGTGGCCCAATTCCTGGCCCATGATCGTCTAACGGGAGGCAATGGAAACGCGCTCAGGTAACCACGAAAACAGGATTCAAATATTGTAAGTTGTAAATAATAATTACTACTGAAAAACTATTAGGTGCTAAGAAATTGTTCACAGAGGAATTTTAGTATTGTACCAACAATATTTCGTTATAATTTATAGACACATTACGTAAAACATGTTTTTGAAGGAATTTGGCGTATTATGTGACGCGTGCGCATGCGCATATTAGCTTTTTAAATCATTTTTTTTACCTATCGTGAAGTCTGAATTAGATATTTTAGTAGTTTATTGCAAGGGAGCACATTTTTTTACCTTTCGGAGCACATTTCCATCCCCCGTTGGGCGTTAAGTGAAGGGTGTGGTGTTATTATATACTAATATACTTTGGTCGTTAGGTAACTCACGGAGCAAGGCAGGAGCGGAGCCAAGAATTAAGAAAACACCGTCGCACCATTGCGTGTGGGCACTAACTATGTATCGAATGCAGTGGCAAGTCGTATAGAACCTTATTTCGTGGTTAATAAAGTCTAAAATCGTGAAAAAGTTATTCCTACAAATTCGAGACTGATACAACGTAAATTTTCTTTAAAATGAATGACTATTTGCTTGTTAAAGTGCTTGCGAGCCAAAATAACACACGATTTGCCAAAGCACTAATTTAAAGTCACAATATATAGGGTGTTACAAAACTAATGCACACTGTTTTTACAGGTCATTTAGTACATGCTAAGAATCATGTATACCACAAAAAAAGTTGAATAGCCAAAGGGTTAACGACCGAGCGCCTTCATAAAGACCGGCGTTATATGTACAATTTGGCGACTGAGATGATAAATTTTGTAAAAAATGTTATGAAACTTTTTTGTGATAAACATGATCATGCATGTACTAAATGACATGTAAAAATAGTGTGCACTAGTTTTGTTACACCTTATATATGAAATACATTGTTGCGAACACTATCAGCGGATTCTTTCATACTTATACCATAAAGAAATATAAAAAAAAAAAACACCCAAATCAGATGAGATCCTGGCCGCTGCCAGATTCAATGTGATACAAAGGCAAGGCGTAACACATTCTTTTATTAGAAAAAAAGAAAAGGAGGTTGAATTAAATCTTATTATCACCAATGTTGTCAACTCTCAAAAAAGGCCTTAAGAAATTCTTGGTAACCAATCTCCAACATTTGGTGGCAATTGCCAACGTTTAGACCAACGCCCTTTTATTACTACTATGATAAACCTATTTTATATGAGTCGAGCGATGGCTCAATGTTGGTTTTTGCCAGACAAATGTTTGGTTTTATAAGAATTTTATATAATTAATCCTCAGTCAGAATTTAATTAAATTACTAAAATGGTAATTTTTCTTCAGATGACAACACTGGCACTTGATAATAAAGTAGTTTATGGGATATTTTGTTATTCAAACTGAAATATATAGAAAATATTCATTCTGTCTCAAGATTTTTGTATTCACATTCACAGTGCTGCATAGAAATGACTGTTCCATTTAAAATGAAGGCAACAAGGCACAGACTGATAATTGTTTAAGGCACATCTCTCAACAAATCTTGAATGATAAGACTTTAATTAGAAAATTATTTCAAGTTATATATAAATGTTTGAGGCAGAGAGATTTTTTTAATTCTAAGATACTGGCCAACAAGTCATAGTTCATGTCTACACAAGAATTGATTTTTACTTTGATAAGGGGGCTTAGCCAAGATGTCTTTCTACTATCTTAACGCTAACAGTAGAAACCTGTAGAAACGAACAAAATGTATGGAAAAGACATTTCGACTCACGTTATGACCACGTGATTAATCGATTTCAAATGTCATTTACATATATTTTTGTCGTTTCGACTAGCGTTTACGATTGTAGAAAGACATCTTGGCTAAGCACCATTCTATTCAACTTTCTGTACATTTCAGCGTCCTTGTATTTAAAGTCCGCTATTATTTCAATACAAAACAATGTGTATGTGAATACGCAACATAAAAGCCATACTATGGAATATCAGGCACCCTAATTCCATAAACTAGATGTTTTTGAATGTGGAACAATCATTGCTGTACAATCAACGGTCAGAAGTGCACTTCCACCAGCGCTATACGGGCTTCGGCGCCTACACACTCATACGCATATTTATCTGTGTGAGTGATGTTCCATCGCTAACAAATTTAGTTTTAAGGGTCATATCTAACGGAATATGCGTCGCGTATTATCGGTCGCGTAACGCCAGAACTGACAATTGTATAGAAAAACACTTGACCGTTCACACTCAACCGATGATACGTTAGTACGACTGATGATACGCTCGGCGTATTTTACGGCAGATATGAAACTACCCTCAGTCTACCCTCATATTTTAATAACCACACCAAGGCGACGTTTCACCACCTACGAATAAGTTTCAGATAGTTTATCTGGTAGATAGTGGCTATTCGGACATTGTGAAACTGGCCCTAAGATTTAAAATCCGGAAGGTCGTAAGTATAACTTATATTGGTATGCCATAGTTTTGTGAGACTGGCAGAGCACTTCTGACCGTTACTGTACATTGCTTTTGGTGAATCTGAAACTGGTTATATGATTGTGTCGTAGATTATTTTAGAACAAAATTGTCTACTGTTTATCAGCTCACTTTAGGTTCTCTGTGAGACATTGGATATGGTTTAAATAGTTGATGGTTTGGAGACAGAATGCATATGTCTATGGTGAGTAATGTTACATGGTGTAGCTCATACATATGTTCACTATAGTCTTTGCACTGGCACTGCGGGCTAGCCTTCTCGCTTGATGCTGGGCATCTGCGGTGGGGGCTCGGCTAGGCCTTTCACCTAAAACAAACAGATATTTTTGGTTTATTTATGTCTTAAAATAAAATTATAAATAAATAAAAATCTTTCATTTTTAGGCGTCAACGACCCATAGCATGTTAGTAATCGTTACAAACTTAAAAATTATGTTAGTAGTAACACTTAGGGCCAGTTTTACAAGTTGCTGATAAGTTCCAGATTGTTTATCTGGCAGATAATTTCATACAAATTCTGTTTCATTCTTGAATTTATCTGGTAGATAGTGGCTATCCGTAACCTGTGAAAACGGCCCTTAGACACACATAAGTATAAAAAGACTATAAACATACAGATTAGAGGAAGATTTATCAAGTCCCATGTCTGAGATGCAGCTTGATAAATCTATCCATTGTAGGCCCATCTAGCCTTTCTGCAAATTATGACAATATATAATATAGAAGAATACATTTACGAAAGTTTGAACTAATAGTTAATCGTCACACATTCATTAAATATAGAAAATGATCAAGGAAAAATTGCAAGCTCCAAGTGTAAGATTGGTTAAGAAAATTACAAAAAAAAAAACACAAACATACAGTACAGAGTAAAAAGTTGTTCAACTACTACGAATAAATACATTTAAAATGTATCAGATATACCAACATATAATCAATTGCTACAAATCATGAATCACTTACAAACATCACAAAAAAAATTTGTAATCAGTAAGTTTTTGCTGTGGCAACATCAACACTTAAGCATAGGTAAAAACCCAAAGAGGCTTGTTGGGAATTACCATTGATCTATAGAAAATCTTGCAAGTTCATGGTCAAATATAATTGTTTAAACATTGATGAAAGGGATTGAAAGAGAATATTACAACATACTTAAACGATCAAACAAATGGTCCTGTCCCGTCCACCACACTGAAGTGATAGGCATTAATAGGATTTACTAGCTACGAACATGATATCCAGAATTGAAATAAAATTAAGTTACCCAAGTAAGGGTTTAAGCCAGCATGTGGTAAAAATAAGTATTTGACTTTATATTCTAAAAATGATTGCTGCCAGATTAGACTGCCCCTTCCAGAAACACTGGGTTGGGATAGCCATAGGTTTGGACAAATAATAGATTTTAATCTTAAAATTAATTTAATTTAAATTGTTTATATGACCTTTGTCTGAGAATAAATACTATTATATTTTTATTATATGGTTATTTTTTAAAATCAATTTGTCTTTTATACATTTATATTATTTATAGTAGACATGATACAAATTGTACATTAAGTAAAGATTGTTTAAAGGTTCTTCAAAATTACAGATGGGATACAAACATGTGTTGCTGGGAAGTTTGTTGCATCACTTCTTCCTACCAAAACACATAAGTGGTGAAGGGTAGTTAGAGAACGGTTTGGGGACTGACTTTTGTAATTTTTGACGTTCAAGAAGTGCTGTTTGGCAGCCTAGTTTGAATAAATGATAATGGATTAGAATTAGAGTCTGCTGCTGAATGAAAATTACCTTAAGCCGAGCGGCGGTTTTAAGGAATGCGGGCAGCTGCTCCTGCGACACGTTGACCTCGCCTGCATACATGAACTCCAAGATGGCTTGCAAGTGCAGGTACGACACATCCTTCAGGATTATTATAGGGTGCTTTGATGGATTCTCCTGTGAAAGTAAGTCATCCAAGAGATTTACATCGGGAAGGTTTTTCGGATTAAAATTATTAGAAACTAGCTGTTCTCCGCGGTCAGCCTATGTACACTCTCAGGCTCTATGTTATGTGTTTACAAAATTTTATTTAAATCGGTTCAGTAGTTTTGGCGTGAAAGTGCGACAGACAGACAGACAAAGTTTATTTTGTTTAGGACAACAAACTTTATTTATGTTGTGTAGACTGTAGTATTACTAGCAAATAGAAGACATTCCTTATTTATTTAAAACTTATGTAGCTTTGAAATAATTCCTCAAATCTACGGTCCAGTAGTTGCAGAGATATAAATAGCTTTATAATATAAATATAGATTTAAAAAAAGGCGCTACAAAGAACATTAAAACCTTTTTGATGCAAGGATATGCTTTCTAAAACGAATTTATCACTCACAAAATTCGGAACACAGAAAATAAAATTCACTATAAAATTAGCTTCATTAATAGCAAAATTCTTTTAGGTCAGCCAGTAACCTATACATATAATAAAATTGTAGAAAAGTCAAAAGTGTACATTGAATATTTTGTAAAAAGAATACTTGGGGCGTGATCTACAATCGATATAGAAGCCAAAATTTTTTAGAATTTTTGTCTGTTTGTATGCCCGGGATAATCTCAAAAAGTACTGCATGAATTTACGTCAAATTTGGCATGAATATAACTGAGAGGTCAGGTTAACATATAGGCTACATATTATCACGCTATCACCAACTTGGGAGCAGCTGTGAATCTTTATTCTATTATCTTGTCTAATGCGCACGCGGACGATGTCGCGGGTAACAGCAAGTAATCAATAAAATAGATAAGTGCTACAGGAAATGACGTAGCATAGTGAATTCGTTACCGCAGCCCACATTCGGCGGGTGTCATGTTCTGGCTAAACCAAACATCCCGCGCGACGACTATGTTTAATATTTGCATCCGTGATACACATGTTTTTTGTTATTTCATCACATTGAAATTAAATACTTCAATAATATGGAAAATCATTTCTTATTTCAAGGCATTTTAGCTGATTCCCATGATTTTATCCTATCTCCCGAGCCTTTTTCCCAACTATGTTGAGGTCGGCTTCCAGTCTAACCGGATTTAGCTGAGTACCAGTGTTTTACAAGGAGCAACTGCCTATCTGACCTCCTCAACCCAGTTACCCGGGCAACCGAATACCCCTAGACTGGCGTCAGACTAACTGGCTTCTGACTACCTGTAACGACTGACAAGGATGTGTGGACAAAATTTTAATTTGCTGTGCGCTTAAAGTCCACAATTGTACTTAGCTCTGAGCCATTCTGCATGATCTTTTTATACATTGTGGAATGTAAATAAATAGTCATACTGTTATAGCCTAGTGGCTAGCACCAGCCTCTCAAGTATGAGTATGCTGGTTCGATTCCAGGTCAGGTAAGTAACAATGCAACTTTTCTGAGTTTTATCTACTTTCCAAGTATCTTGGACAGCAATTACTGATTAAAGGTGAAAAAAACCTGGACTTTTAAAGTCTGAAATCACCAACCCGCATTGAGCAAGAGTGGTGATTAACGCTCAAGCCTCGCTGTGTGAGAGGAGGACTATGCCCAGCAGTGGGACGATAAAAAGGCTGATGATGGCAGAATGCAAATAATTAAAATTGTATCGGAAACCAGATAATCTTCCCAACATGCTTATTAACATCCACTTTTAATTTGCAACTTACAAAAATAGTATTTATGTAAGTTTTTCTTTATTGCGTATTTTCGAAATAAAAGCTTGTAGAAAGATAAATACACAAGTATGACACTGCTACCTTCGTTTCGCTCACCTCTAATAAGCTTTTGAAGTATGGACTACATGCGGACAGGACCATCTTATGGGCCTTACACGTCTGGCCCTCGCACGCTAGTGTCACCTGAAATATTCATAAAGATTAATTAAGAAGTTATATCTATTAAAATTAAATTAGGACACCTGTTTCAAATACGGTGGGTTAGCATGGCAAGCTATTGATTAGCTTGTGTTATGGGTGCCAACACAACTGATATACTACATATACTTAACACATATATATTAAAATTTATAAATACATATTATTACACCCATTATCAAGTGATTTTTTATTATAAAGCTTAATTTGTTGCCATTAAGATGTTGTTTGATCGAACTTGCTGTTCAAGATCTGGAATGGAAAGCCAGGTTGTCCCTGATCAGTCCCTTGATGTCAGGATTTCATCATCATCAAGATGTTTGGGGGATTGCTGGTAGACATAAATTGTCTTTTAGACTGCTGGCTAGCTGGTAGACATAACAGAGTTTAATTACATTTGTAAGGATAGGTATCAAAATACGTAGGTGCTTAATTAATGCTAATTTTATTTATAATGAATATTTATAGTAATACAAGAGAAGGGGGTCATACAAATCTTGTACGACAAATGGTGGAAGAACACAGGAGATGTCTGCAATAGGGACGGCAAGGACAGCAAAGCTAATCCTCTTGGCGTGCAGAATATAGGTAAGTCCATAGTGGCTTTATAATAATCTATATATGTATATAAAAATGAATTGCTGTTCGTTAGTCTCGCTAAACTCGAGAACGGCTGAACGGATTTATCTTATCTAGGTCTTGAAATGTTCGTGGAGGTCTAGGGAAGGTTTAAAAGGTGAGAAGAGTAGGGTAGAGTAGAGTAGAGTAGGGTAGAGTAGGGAAGAATGCGAGCGAAGCCGCGCGGGCAAAAGCTAGTAATATAATATAACTAGCTTCCGCCAGCGGTTTCACCCGCTTTCTGAGGGAAGTACTTTCCATACCCGGATAAAAAGTAGCCTATATGTTATTCTGATGTATAAGCTATATTGTGGTAAAGTTTCATTCAAATCCATTCAGTAGTTTTACGTGAAAGAGTAACAAACATCCATACATCCATACATCTATACATCCATACATCCATACTTACAAACTTTCGCCTTTATAATAGTATTAGGATTAGGATTAGGATATTAGGATTAGGATTTTATAATATTCAGGAATTTGAAAGTGATTTATATTTAATATTTTGGTTATTAAAATTATTATGCTGGCAACTGGACTCATTGGCAAAAAAAAAGAGAGATGATTGACAGGTGGTGGTTTTTGTTTATGCCTTTTTAAGGGCATGATTGTTTTTTCAGGGTCTGCTTAAAGCTTGTATGAATTTAACTATTAATAAAGAAGACTTGTACACCTTTCTGGTGGTTTTATTATACATTTATATAGATTGTAATGCAAATGTGATTTAAATAAATGAAACTCATATAAAAATGTGACATTTCTAAAAGAGTACATATGTCATTTGTCATCATTATTGTATTCATTGTCACAAATGGAATTCACCTTGTTTACGGAGAATATACATTTTTTACCTACATTTAAAACCTTTGACTTCCGAAATTATCTAATCAAAGGTCAAATTGAAGTGAATTATTCAAATTCAGTTTGTATGATGAAACAATGACTGTATGAGCTATTACAGAAGCAAATACAACAAGCTTTGTTGTTGTTTTGACGTCTATGTTGTTATAGAAATGCAATAACAATTACTAACACTTATGAACAATATCATTACATACTTAGATCAGGCAAATGATACATTAGCACTGATAAATGATATTTATTTTGCAAATAAGTTGAAATCAACACTTTTACACGTCAACATATTTTTTATAAAAAACAAGATGAGGTTGGCATTTCCTAACTGACTACTCTGAGAAGAAATGCCGAAAAAAACTCAAGGGTCATAGTCTCTTTTAGAGTCCAGACATAAAAAGAGATTACATACTAAAGTATGAACGAGCAATGTAGGCTTGTGTCTGAAATGACCTTTTGAATTACTACACTAATTTAATATTTGGGAAATTGTTATATAATTTTGTACAAATGAGAAATAAATGTTTATTTTATACTAGAGGATGTATTACAAGTTTTATAGCAAGATTTATACCGTTGTAATGGAACTTCTTTCAGTACCTGGATAATAAAGAGCTTATGATACTCACAAATAATATTATAATATTTCATTGGTAAAAGAATTTTCAAAAATGGTTCACATCATCCAGATATTATTATACCCCAATGAACTCTACCTCTTTATAATATTAGTCTAGATAAATGCATGTTGCAGATGCAAGCACCTTAAGCTACTACAATCTCTCAAATATCATTAATAGATTTTCGATTTTATATCTAAAGTATATGGTTCAAAGTTAATTAGGAAAATTTGACAGTTTTGATTAGCTTCATGTACTGGCTTCTGTATAATCTATTTTCTATGGCCAAACTTGTTGTTTGAAGTCTACAACATACCACTGCCATCATATTATACTATAAATAGAACTACCATTTATAATTTTAATCTATTAAAGTGCAAGGATAGGATGTTAGGCCCAACAATATGGTTCTATTTTTAAAATTTTGTACTGGTCAAAAATAATAAAGTTAATTTGCCATAAGCAATATTATATACAATATTGTTTTTTTTTATGAGTTTCACAGGGTATCATTTTCTAAGCAGATAAAATTTTGAAAAATATTTTGATAGTATGTCAAATTATTAATACTGTTTTTAGGTTTCCGTAATTTGGTAAGTCTACGAAAATATTTGCAGATGAGATCACAGGGTCGAATCCTATAATAGCATAGGTTATATCAGTTTGTTTGTACACAAATATATCAATACTTCGCCGTACTCACGTCTGTGAAGCTTTTTTCATCCCTCAAATGCCTAAAAGATGTCACCATATTTGTCTGGAAGTCATTCCATTTGAGGAAGAATTGTTGATCACCCATTTCGAAATTTTATTTAACTGAAAACACACAATAAACAATTGAAAATAATACAAAACGCAACACTTTTTTGTTTAATTGTGAAATTTAGGATGTAAGCACGATTCTTATAACATTATCTAGATAAAACCTTCATAATTAAATAGTGCACTTTATATCGTTTACCTACGTCACTAGTTGCAATAGAAATGATGCTTACCTACGATCACTTGGTTACACTAATTATTTTCAAATTTGGCCCCTGTAGACCAACTTAGATTGTTGTACAAGGGCACCGCGTATTATTTCGAAACTATCACAAAAAGTTAAGCAATTGAATCTCAAAATAAAGACGCTGTCTCGCATAAATTAGCGACTTCTTTCTATTTCTTAAAAATTCCTTCATTCACCTAATGGGTTGCCAGTTGTAAAGTTTTATTTTACCTGCGTTTTAACGAAAAAAGTTGAAAAAAAATCTTATTTCTGACTGTAACAGTAACGAATTTCAGCTCCCTCTGATTTAATGAATTAATATTATTAATTTATTATTATCTATTGCATTAATTATAGTTAAATTAATAGTTTTTCACAGCTGCATTATAAAATAAGAATGTCGTTGCTTTTAAAATTTAATTTAAATGAATTTATAAGAAATATTTTTGTAAATAAAAATGATATTATGGTAACAATATACTTTTGAAAATGTAAGCAATGCACCTGTAAGCAATTTTGTGTTATAGATACTGCTTGAGTAGTGCCTTTACACGAGTGCAAGTTTACCCATATAATGGGTAAATTTATAATAGCGTTACCCCTCGTAATTCATTGGCTATCGTTCATTCTAAAACGTTGGGATGCGTTCAAATTTTACGTTTTATTGTTATGTTCGTGTTATTGATATGTTCATGTTAACATATTAATAACAAATATATTTAAAATATAATTTAAAAGCTTTCTAGTTATAAATACCTATCGTCAATATTATTCATGAACTTTTTATAGCTTCCAAGCGGGTTTCTTTAAGATTAATCGTTTATATTTTACGCGACCTTTCTGCCATCTCACGGGGAGTAGCTGTACCTTATGTTTTTTGGTAACGGCAGCGACATCTAGCGAAACGTTTAAAAACTATCATTATTGATAAAAATATTGCAATTATTTCTACTTTTATTACTGGAGTCTGGCCTGCAAAAAACATCGGCAAATAATTGTTAGACATTTTCTGTAATCACGTGCATGAATCTGCTTCATGTATGTTAATATGAGCAATGAAAAACCATAGAACTCGTTTCAAAATAAAACAGCCTCTAAAGTAAGACCGGTGATTGTAAGATTTTATTACTTGAGACACTTTATAGAAGGGTTAAATAAAAGATTTTGTTTATTTTAATAATACACCATTATTTATTTGACATAAAACCGTTTTTAAAACGACACTCGTATTGCATAAAGAAAGAGAGGCAAAGGTGAATCGTAACATCTTAATATAAGTATAATAATTGTATGATATTTACTCTTAAAAACATGCGTAATAATGGTAAAATTTAGTTTAACTTACTTATACGAGAGCATATTTTAAAACACACGAACACTACATTTAAAAGGCCAAGCGGTGTTGCCACATTATACTTATATACTATTATTCTTAATTTATATTTCTAGTAAGTACGAGATTACTACCTATGAGCTAATTATAATTATGTAACATTATTCATTAATGTTATTAAAATAGCAATTCATACCTACTGGCTTATTGGACGAAGCAAATCATACAACAACAGTAAAAAAAGAAAACACTAAATAAATATAATTACAAATATCAAAATCATTCGCTTTTTTTCTAACTATAATTGACATGAAGCAGGATTCAGTTAAATCAATACATACACTTACATAATATTACTTACTTTGGTATATACTTTAGTTAAACTGATATTATAATTTAAGAAAATTCACATCTATCTTTGAAATACTTATAAATAGTTATTACAAAGTCTAGGTATAACTTTACAATGAGTAAATCAATGTCTATTGCATTATTTATCCTCGGAAACTTCAAAATGCAATTTTAATTATTATTTGCTGTATTTATTCCGAGGATAAATTACAAGACATTTGTTTCTCATCAAACCTTTATAAATTACTAATGCAATTTAAACAATTATTGCTTAAAACTGACTTCTATACGAAGCGCTCTAATAAGAGCTTGTTAAAACTATATTATATTATAATATTTATTATATTAAGCCTTACAATAGTTCCACTAATAAAATATATTTGGTATATAGTAGCGTTACCAATATACAAAGCACATTCGAACTTAGGTATATTCTAGCGTATGATTTGTCGATCCATTGCGGAGACTGTAAATCCTATAACTACCCTAAAAGGTTCATAACCTTTACGAAAAAAAAAATATTGCTGCACCGATATATTACCGATAAAATTATAATAATTAAAAAAAAAACTCCAATAAATTTTTGAATGAAAACTAAATACTTTTTTCTTTTCAACATAATAATAAGTTCCCTGTCTGCTTAACGGGGTATCTGTGTACCAGTGTGTAACATCCATGGGTAAGAAACGTAATATAAATTTCATGTGAATTTTAAATAAATTTCTAAGTACCTAAGAGATCCAAACCTTTAACCTTAAAATGTACACTAACTAGTCTTTGTAAGTAAAGAAATGCTATGAATTTGAGCAAACAAAATGTCATATAAATTAATTCACGTTTTAAGAAATTAAGGTTTTAGGAAAGTCTAAAGATCCTATTAACTGTTTTTTCCTTAAACCTAAGTTAGCTTTTAGACTGGCGACTGCCCCTTGAGATAAAATGCTATGTACACGGTCCTTAAGTTTAAAAATAGTTACTTAGTTTATCCAAAGAAAGAAATAGAGCCTAGCAGTAAGATATAGAGTTGAAATATTCAAGATAATTATTAGTTTAGCAAAGATATTATTATTATATAAGACTGTAATGTCTGCTGAAACTACTCGTAGACTATTTTTTAATTATATTTATTTAAGTAAACCGTTGTAATAGATACTTAAAAACTATTCATTGGTAGTACAATTGGAGGTTTAAACTTTAAATTCTTAGAATAATATTTTTACTGTAAGAAAATGTAAACTTGATATTTTGGTATTATAGCTTAGAATAAGAAAAAAAATCGTTTTAAAAGTTGACTAGATCAATTTTGGGTTTGCGAAAACTAAGTTTTTTTGGCTGAACTTTATTACTAAAATTGATGTTTTCTTAGTATATGAAAACGTATGAAAAATAGAACCCGACTAGATGGAAATGCAAAATTCATCGGCTCGTTGCTCATTGATAGATTATCATCTAAATACGTGCATTAAATATAGAGTGAAGTTGAGTCATTTAAGATCCGTGCTTTTATTGTTTTTGGAGGCATACGATAGAGAACAATTCTCGCAACATGAGTGTGTAAGTTGTTGTATTGAAAAATAATAAAAGTTCACGATCTTATATTGACTCCCCATATATGTAGTACTTAGTAAAAATGGCTTATTCAACCTATGTTATTACTAAAAAAATTAAGAGCATGAGTACCTACGTAAATTAAAAACTACAATTCTTTACAGTGTACTTTTAAGAACTGGCACTAAGAAACCTTCGTTGTTATTTACCCACATTTTTAAGCTTTAAAATAGTACAGTAAGGCATAATAGGACGGTTTATACTTTAAAATAAGGCAGCTAAAGGCACCTAGTTAAACTAGCAGTTATTTACACGCTATTGCATTGAAGTGGTTATTGCCAATACGGCTGCACTTAATGCTTCTACTCGTTGCTAGATGGCGTTGTTACATAATATTCATTCGTTGAAAATCCATAAGGACAAATTCTTACTTTAAAAACTAGAAAAATATTTACAACATTTTTGCGCAAACGTACAGATACGTTACGTCTATTCGTTGCTAGATGGCGCTTTACCGTTTTCATTAGCTTTGGACGTTTGAATTTGGATGTTTTGCACCGGTATTTTTAGTCCCCGTGGTGCTAGAATGAGTCTAGCGGGCGTCACGAGGACTATAGCGTACTCTCATTTATTCACGCCAAGGATTTTGGCGGCTTCGTCTGCGGAGGAGAGTAGTTTGTTGATGGTTTTGTCTGGTATTCCGAGCAGTTTACCAATGAGGTCGCTGTTTTCTGGGTCATTTTCGGCCTCTGAGGAGTACTTGCGCGATGTCATGTCCAGTTTGAGCTTCTTTTCGTATGGAGCGGAGGGGGGAGAGTTGTTGTTGTTGACGTTGCTTGGGATTTCGCTGCCTGAGCCGTCGTCGTCCTGGTAGCGGAATCTGTAAGGAAAATTGTAAATTAGTAACGAAAACAAAGTATTTTGTTAGCGTTTCGTGCCAAACTGGTACAACTGGATTTTCACTAAGACTTCGCTGGCTGTTACCAGGCTACGTCTTAAATACATATGTATATAGGGGGTATCATACAAAAAAGTTTTTTCTAATATTTGCGTCCTTATTTGTGAAGATACTTTACTTACCCATTAGTCACGGGATCTTCAAGCGGCGTGTTCGGGGGTGAGCCCTCTTCATCATCCGTGATTTCTTCCCTGTGCTTCTTGCGATGTCGCAGCATGCTGTGCTTCAACGTGAACCGACGTCTGCACAGGTCGCATGCGAAAGGCCTTTCGCCCGAATGAGTTCTCATGTGGCGCCGAAGATCCTCCGCTGACCAGAATCGGCGGATACAGAATGCGCAGACCACCTGGAACAAAAAAAATATATGTTGTAGAACTGTCTTTGTTTTTATTAGGTTGTTAGTTATAAGGTAATTTGTAATAACTAATTAGTACCTTTCTATTAGCATGGTCAGGAAACTTTCCCCTTTCATCATCATCAGCGCTCTCACTTCGGTCACTAGCAGCATCCAGGGCTCCTTTGCTGACTAATTGCTCATATTCGGCAGTATGTCCCGTCGCCAAATGAGATAGGGCTCCACTTCTATCACCGAAAGACGCTTCGCATAAATGGCATTTGAAGACAAGACCACCTTCATTTGTTTCTTCAACTATTTCAGGGTTTGGAGAGCCCGGTTGAGAATCTGCTCCGTGCCTCGAAGACATGTGCTTCTTCAACGTTTCTAGCGAGGAAAAGGTACTGGTGGGACAAGAAACACACTTGAAGGGTCTCTCGGGTACCGCTCTGGTGTCGTTTACTGGTTGAGGTGGGGACACGCTCTCGGGGATCGGTTCGGCTAGTATCGCTCTTGCTGAACCTCCATGCTTCCTCAGCAAGTGACGGTCGCAGTTTGACTTAGTGGTGAACAGAAGTGTACAGTGTGGGCACTTGAATGGTTTCTGGCCTGTGTGCGTGAGGACATGGCGCCGGAGGGAGGATGACCACGGGAACTTGCGGTGGCAGTAGGGACACGACACTCGGTTAGGTGCGAGGCTGTAGGCCGACTTCTTTTTTGGTGGCAGTGAAGTGTCTGTCTCTGATCTGAAAATAAATGACGCATTTGTTATTAAAAAGGTTTATGCTACCAAGAATTTGTGTAAAAAAATCAAATTATTCATGGAACTTATTTAACATTGTGGTAAACTTACTTGTTTTCATCGCTCCCAGAGTTGTTTCCCTCGCTTGTGGAGGCAACTAAGCCCTCTTCATCTTCCTCCTCGTCACTACGAGTGGGCACTACAGGTACTGGTAGAGGTTCTTGAGTCGGCGAAACCGAATTAGTTCCAGACTCGGTCTTGTCATTGGTAATAGGAACAGGCTTGTTGATCAAGTTCCCAGCTATTTTAAGGTCGAAGTCTTTAGTCATTTCCTGTTGGCACGTAGCCATGAGGATTTCGGCGGCTGCACGGCGCGCCGCAGTATGATCTTCCGCTTTGTTGTCCGTCTCGGGTTCTTCGTCTATTACTAGGGTATCCTCTTCATCTTCCTCGTTGTCGGCTACTTCATCAGAATCTCTTCGTACGGGCGAATGTTCGGATTGTTGTAAAGGCCTCTCAAGATGACGAGCTAATAAAGCGAACTTCATACGGTCACTCAGTGAGTCAGGGGTCGGGTACGGTGGTGGCGCCCTCGGTGCCGGTCTCCTGACGCTCCAGTGCTGGGGGTGCTGCTGCTTCACATGACGTTCCATGTTGGACCGTAGCGTAAACCGCGCTGAACATTGAGAGCATGAGAAAGGTCTTTCAGTTCTGTACCTTCTTTGTTTTTGCTTGGGCATCAAAACTCCGTTCTTTATAACCATCTTCACTGAGTCCGTTTGTGGGACGAGAGTGTTATTCATTTGTGGGCGTGGAGATTCCGAGTGTGATGATGGTACCGGGGAAACTGATGGCGGGGGCTTCGGTTCATCTTCTTCAGGCTCAAGTTTCGGCTGGCTTTCTGGATCATTAGGAACAAGTCTGCCGCCAGACATACTTAGGCCTCGAATGATTTCTTTTTGAATATGTTCTTTTATTTCGGCAAGTTCCCGAGAATCAGTTGGGTGATGAAAAAACGAAGGTTGAAGTAAGTATGGGGCGATAGGAAAGGACGGGGGCAGAGGTAAGCCAGGAATTCCTGGTACAGTTCCAGCGTAGAGCTGGGATAACTGGCTGGCATAGTAAGCGGGATCGATTTTAGGAAGTGAGTTTTCAAAAAGTCTTTGTGAAGCTAAGAGGAATCTAGTCTTCTCCAGTGCTGTTGCGGCTACGCTTGCCGGGTCTGGCTCGAAAGAAGGACGTGGTGTAGATTTCGGCTCCTCAGCATCAGCGTCACGTTTCTTCTTACTAAGATCAAGAACATCACAACTATTGTTGTCACTCGTGCTCAAGTCTACCGGAGCTTCTTCATCGTACGAATCGTGTGAAATATCATTCTGTTTGTAAGTGATTTCTGGTGGCCTGAACTCAGGTATTTGGGTTAACTGACCGATTCCCTTCACTTTAATTCGAGGAGCGGGCTGTTCTGAGTCTCTTGTAATAGGTAAAGGTAAAGGAGACTCTGGTAATGGCAATGGTAACGGTTTGGTCGCTAAGTTAGTGACAGGATGTCTGTCAGTAATAAAACTTGGGGTAAAGTGTGTCAAAGGCGTATCACGTCCGGTAATTTCATTTCGCCTATCGATATCAGGAGTGTGGAAGGCAAGTGATCTCTTCACTTCATCTCTTGCGAGTTTTGAGTTCACTTCGTCATTGTTGGGATCTTCAGATGGATGGTAAATTATTGATCGTTTAACATCTTCTCTTGTAACTTTGGCGTGTCTGTTTCTCAAATGACGCTCACAGTTAGCTTTGGTTGTAAAAGCATAGTTACAGACGGCGCATTCGTACGGCCTGTCTCCGTTATGTGTGCGCATGTGACGTACTAACGCTGCTTTGTCTAAAGAGGCATGAGGACACATGTTGCATTGATAAGGTCCCGGGCCCGTTCCACTCAAGTGCACCCTGTTGTGCCCCTTCAAAGCTCTAAGATTGGGGAACTTAGCGGGGCACAGCCTGCAAGGGAACTCTCCACGTAGCTTCATTCGCCTGAACTCTGCTGCGAAATTGTCTTGAGTTTCCTCTTGATCTCTATCCTTAGTAATGGTATCAGGCGGGGTTAGAACTGAGCTTTCTAAAGCCACTCTTGTGCCAGTAAGCCTTTCTAAAAGGCCGCCAGCTGACGTGACACTTAATATCGATTGAATATCTGCCAAATCGCGAGCGGCATCGATGTGCCTGATGCCGTTGGTAAGATGACCATCATCGAATTTAGGTGTGAATCTTTCCATTGGTGGGGTTAACGTGCCAGGTATACCAAAAGATCTGTTCTTTAGATCTAATTTGGCAAAGAAGTCTTCCCTCGTGCGGTCCCTTTCAGGGGTAGGAATCCGCGTGGTCGAGGCGCATGACTTCCTGTGCATTTCCAAAGCTTGTCCGCATGGGAAGTCTCTGCAGCACATGTCGCATCTGTAACGCTGTTCCGTCACTGACACGTGCGGGTTCCTCTCGCAGACTCCTCTGGCAATTTCGGGGAACTTCTTGCTGGAGAAATCAACGAATGTTAGATCGTCAAAGCCGGTTTTGGTATTGTCACTGTGCGCCGTGAATCGGTGGATGTCGAAAGCGTTGACAGAGTCAAACCGCTGTCGGCACTTGGGACACTCGAATCTTGCAGTTCTCTTGTCCATGGGGATGGGTGACGGTGAGGTAGAGGCAGCTCGTTTGCGCGCTCTTCGTAAGTCTTCCTCCTCGCTTCTGTCAGATCGGTTGTCACTGTCGATGCTCGTCGTCCTAGTGACGCGGAGTTCTTGCTTTTCAATTTGAACGCTGTCCATTTCTTCGTCGGCCTCGATTTTAGCTTCACTGATGACCTCCTCTGTTTTGATTTCTGTAACAAAAGAGTACATGTTACAATTGATTACGGATTGTATGTTTGAATAACCCGGGGCGCTTTCTTACAATTCCAAGAAAAGTCGACAATAGATGAGTCAGGCAATTCATTTGTGCGAGGTCGCTATATTAGAATAATAACAACCAGATATTATTATCATGGTTAGAATCTATTCCACAATTTGATAATAGTTTTTAATGAATTAGCTGTAACAACAATATATTTGTTTGTTGCTACTCGACAACAGATGGCGTTGCTTGTTGCTGCAGTACTTTATGCGCAAGTGAGTGCAATCTTCTCGACCTAATATTAAAGTATCGCTTACTTAGCCAAAATTAAAAGTATATCAACGGACAAAACTGAAACCCTAAAAGCTTTTCTAACTCTTCAATTTGAAATCGACTGTAATTCTAAGAGAATACGAAACAAAATCCAACAACGCTATTCATCCCTAATATTCTCAAACCACAACAAAGTTCTCGACGGATGATTCACACTATCTTTTGTTTTAAAACGAACTGAAACTTTGATCGAAAAGGCGCCCTAGTTACTGTGAAATAAAGTCTATTTTCCTTGATAGCAGTGCAGTGAGCCGTGTTGAGGCTATAGGGCACAAAAATCAATAAGACTGACACCTAGTGGGCTATAGCTAGGAGTATGTTGGCAAGCGACTGAGTCACGTAAACGCTATCAGATCGTTGTTTTGTGAAAAGTAGCGATTGTGAGATACTTTAGGAGCGTGCTATGAATAAATACATACATTTGACGGGTAATTCCATAAGCTACACGCTTGATTATGGTATTTACAATGTTATGAGAGCGCCTGATAACTTTACCTGCATCGGTAAACTGCGGTACTAACTAAAATGCTTTAAAATCAACAGGAAGGACAATACATTTTTAAATTCATGTGGAAAACAAATAATATAAAAATTATTAACAATAATTACAAATTTTGTGAAAACTATAGCAGTTTTTTTTGGGGTCCCAAAATAGTACCTTGAGGAACTCCAATCTAAGAATAGAATCAAAGGGCATTATTGTACTTATCTTTATCAATAAACACTTAACTTAGAGAACCAGTACTCAATAACACCCATATGTTTCGTCTCATTCGCTCTTAGATTTCCAAGAAAGATACAAAGATTAAAATAAGGCTATCAGATGCTTTGTGAAATACTAGCATTTGAAGAATATTTCAATGTACGTGTCTTGAATAATTTCGGGACATATTTGACTGGTAAAACACTGATTTTATTTAGATTAGGTCGCCCCAATACGATTGGGTTTCACGATGTTCCATTTTAGAAATCAGCAATGTTAATTAAAATGTAATTCAAGTAGTAAGTTTGATATGGCATGACAAATTTATCTCTAGTATTAATTTAGGGGTGTAGTGCTATAATGTTCAAGGTTTCGATTGATCAGTAGCAAGTATTAATGACAAGCAATACACATTCCGATATATCGATTTAGTTTGAGGTAGGGTAGTCATGTCATTCCTTATTTGGTTTGTCACATCGTCATCATCACCTCCCGAGCCTTTTCCCAACTATGTCGGCTTCCAGTCTAACCGCATTCAGCTATAAGTGGTTTGTCACATTCGCATTTATTTCCTTAACATATTTTCAGTATATTTGAGCTCTACAAGGGAGAAGCTTATGGCCTGCCTGGCCATAAGCATATGGGTCTGCCTGGGCTGCGGGTTGTTCGTAAGAGTTACCGCGGCCCTGGCACAAAGGGAGCTCCAGAAGGAACATAGTGGGTTTTAGTCAGTGAGAGTCTGGCATTTCCTCCTACTGCACCCTCTGTGGGAGGGGTCATTTGATGATTTCCCATAAAAGTATTTTTGTGCTATTGACTGTTGAATTGTGTTGCATTAGATTAAATTCCTATCATTTATATACCGCTCTGTTATATTATACCTGTTGTGAACTTTTTATTGGCAACACCAGAATATTAATTTATGGTAAACGTCAATAAAAAAAGTCACAAAGCTTTTTCAATTATGGTAATATTCTTTAATGAACGATAGCTCAAAACCATCCAAACAGAATCGGACATCATACCATAGTTTCCGAGCAGGACAACGTAGGTACTAACTTGACTCATTGATACGTCATCAACCTACATACGGGGTTAGTAATCAACGCTCAATAATATTATACCAATTATGGAGTTGAATTATGTAATTAGCTGTCTTTTACCGCGTGTTGGATGTTGGAAAAAGAATGCTTAATTTGGACCGTGATCCGTGTGTCGTCATTTATATCCGAATAATTTTCCTGTAGGTACATTTATGAAATATTTTCTTGTATCGCTTTAGCTAAATTCAATAGTATTGATGGTCAATAGTCAAATTCATTACTTTTATTGAACTGTCAAAAATGGTTACTTTCTATGCAGTTTGTACGAAAGTAAGAACTATGACGTCACATTTTTTTCATATCAAGGCATATAGTTATTTTATTTGAATTATGAATAAAAAAATTGAGTGTCAAAGAATCCACCGTAACATACATACACGGCAAGATAAATAAAAGCTTTTAAAATATCAAATAGTGTTCCCTTCATTCAAAACGACAAATGAAAGTGACATTATTTTAAGATGCTTTACCAAATTAGTATCATAAAGGATTTTATTTTTGACCTAGTCAACTACCCAATCTTCTATAGGAGCATACGAAAACCATATTTTGTAATTTAAAATATCCAAGGCACGAGTGAATAGGCTTCTACTGGGTAAGCTTGTACCACCGTAGATCCCATCCTTGCTCTCCGGGCTGGATTGTGATCAAGAGCGATTTCATCATCAATAATAAAAAAAAAATGTTCTCTTAAATTAATTTTAGAGGATCGCTGAACCCAATTATGTATATAACCTCAGCTTGTTTTTATAAAATTTGATACCTACATGAGTATAGTGCATATTCACCTAAAATGTTATAAGTATCGTAGGTATGACGCGATACATTTAGATAAACACATCCGCTAAGACTCAAATTACAAAGAATTTTATAGCTGATATAAGTATGTTTTTCATGTATTGAGAAATTTGTTACATACTACGTGGATTATCCGGTTACACTCGCATCTTGAAGATAGAAGTTCACAGGGTGAATACATATACTGGGTGTAAGGGATAGCCCTCCAAACTGCAAGCGACTCCCAGCAAATTGATAGGGTCCATTGAGCTCCTTATTTTGAATCATATTTCACTGGAATATTATCAGGTTTTTTTTTACCCATTATTCAGTATTTTTTTCTTTCTTTCAATGCAAAATTACATTTTTTGTACGCAGAACTTCGCCTATATTTTATTCTAATGTATAAGCTAAGTTACATCAAAGTTCATTCGGTAGTTTTTGCGTGAAGGAGCGACAAACATCCGTCCATTCATCATCATCCATACAATAAGTTGTGAGTATGGGTGTGTTCTATCATATCCTCCCGAAAATTTTAGTATTTTTTGATAACTACCTCAAACAGCCACGAGCCACTTTATCGTAAAATCACCAAAATTCTTTTTCGAAATTGACATCCATAAGAACGATTTTCGTTTGCAAATTTTCCTGTGGAAATTTTGGGGGTGGGAGATTTGTACCCCTACAACTACCCCGGTCTACGCCACTGCGATTACCCCCTAGAGACGCGTCTGCCCCGACTGGGAGGAGGGGAGCGAGGGGCGTTTTGGCTTTATCAATCAAATATCTCCTACAAGGGGAGAGAAAACAGGTGAAATTTTCATAATTTGTGTTTAGTTTTAGTATCCAAGAAGGCTTTTAGTGAAAAATATGTTAAACGACCAATAGAGAAACAGATTTATATCGTTTTTGTTTTTAGAACCCTAGTTTGTATTTGGAATGGAATATTCCAAATTTAAACCTAAAGCCACAACTGTCCTGTGTGATTTGAGCTAAATTGCAAGTAATAAAAATACCTTAGCTTGTCAATAGAATGAAGATATTTGTTTTCATTCATTCTGAAACGTACTAACAATATTTTAATCAAAAGCTATTTAGGGCCAGTTTCACGATGTCCGAATAGCCGCTATCTACCGAATTAATTAAAAAATGGAACAGAATTTGTATGAAATTATCTACCAGATAAACTAACTGGAACTTATTCGTAGGTGGTGAAACAGGCCCTTAGAATTATTTAGCAAATTGTTTTTCTTGGTAGTCTTCTTCAGTCCACTTACAAAGCTTTTGAAGAAAATCTGACGAAGCAAAGGTATCGTGTTTTTCTTAGCAATAAGTATAATCATTTCACGCAATCTCGCCTGTAACATGATGCGTGCGCATCTGGCCGCAATCACACCGCAATGTAACGATTTGTTCACGATCCTTCTAGATGTTGTTACATTCGTGAAGATCGTCCATGGCTTAGATATAACTTTCTATTATGTTATACATGTACTGATCGCGTTTGTTTAAAATATTTGTAGTTTTCGTAATTATTAATTTTGGCATAATTTTCTAGAGCAATTTTGATATAACAAAAATCCCGTAATGAACACAAGAACAAAGTATCTTCCTCTTAAAATAAGACAGAAAAGTTTTAATAGACACATGTCATACTTAGATCTCTCTTCGTAGCAAATTAAGTCCATATAGAATTAGGTACTCATTATCTTAAGTATTACGCTGGTATGTATCCTATATGTAACCTTACCTATGTGATAACAAAAAAGAAAAAAATAACAAGAAGAATTGATGACATAAGAATAAGATTCCTGAGCTTTTTACCTGTATTTGTCGTTTATCCAGAAATTAAAACGACCATTCGTCATGTATCACTAGCGACGGTGTTAATGTAGCCATATTTTACGCAACATGTACGAGGAAAATAAAAGTGAAGTTTAATCGCAAATGTCGAAATTCAAAACGTATTTGTTCTCGGAAACGCTCTGAAATGCGCTAAATACACGCTTTTGACGGCACGCGTTCATCGAACCAATGTAATTAATGATTTAGGTATTGTAAAATTAATCACCTGTGGTTGGGAACTCAGTTATTGATTCATAACCTAGGAAAAATATAAATAAATAATTGAATAACATTAAATAATATTAGCGACATTTTGATATTGATTTTCATTCAAATAATATGGCAGAAGTAAGCTGTATGATGGCTGATTATAAAATGTATTATTCGCGTATATTTCGCGACTGAAAATATGCATATTATTTTCCGCATCGTAATGTTCTAGTAAGAATTCTTCATATGTAAGTAGAATAGGACCATATAGAATTCCGGTTAGGTACATGATACTTATAAACTGATACAAGGAACACGTGTAAGGGTCATCAAAATAGTACAATCGCGGAATAAACACCATCCGAATTCAACGTACAGGCGAGTTCAATAACTTCATATACGGAGAAAAGGTGTGACATAGAAGCATTGGCGCACCGTGACTTCCTCCTTCCCGCTTATTCGGAATTTAAATCGACCTATCGCCATCCCGAAGTGTCCCGAAGTCAGCCGATGTTGGACGACAATAACTCTTATTGTCTGCATAATAAGATGGTAGTCTTTCTAACGGTGGGCGGCGCATATTATAAGCTGTTTGATTGATATGTCGGGGACGTCGCACAGTACCGCTGCTTTCTTCAACACTCCAATGAGCCTCAACGGTACTGAATTACACCATGTAGTATCTCCAAACCGTCATTTATGGTGTCGCCATAGGCAATTACCTGACCATACGGGTATGCTTTCGCAACTGTTGTTTTGCTGGGAAATTGGTGTATTTTGCACGGTATTGTGGTCTCGTTAGATTTTCCTGGCTGTAAAGTAAAGTTTGTCTGTCACAACTGAGACGGCTATTGTCTAGAAATTGATAATGTGGTGCGCGGACGTTCATTTTGTTTGTTAGTTGGACTCGTTTCGGATCTCGGGGGAAACTTAATTATGGGTTTATGCAATTTATACTATATTTTGGATGGAATACTTTCTATTCTGGTCAAATTGCTACTGGTAATAAGCTAGCCGTCTCTCAAACAGCCAATTCGCTAACCACAGTCAAAAAATCAGATGGCTTTGGATGCCACAGCAATGAGATGTCCACACGGAGTCTAAATAATTTATGGAGCTTTCAGGACTTTTATCAAACAAACTAGAAGGAAACCAACAAATATTCCACGTTCAAAAACACCTTAAAATGTAATAAAATCAACGAAACATTTTTTATACCTCATCATCACTCTGTGGCCGTACTGTTTATGGTTTTAAGATGGCGTCCTGATTAATGCAAGTCAGGAGCGTGCCTTCCGCAGTAACGGTGCAGTTATGATGCCACGCTGCCGTCTGACTTCAATATTTTATGAGACGTTATAGTTATATTGGTTACTGGGCCGTTTCGCGACTGCAGGGCTAGGAAGAAGTCTGGACTACCTAGTACTTGACCAATTACGACGACAGATTCTAACTTGGGGTTGTTCTAAATTTGTGTTTGCGTGTTGGTGCGGTTCGTCGACAAACGCACCATTTGCTCTGACGACACGGAATGTCCAATTAATTAATTATAAATAAAATCTTTATTATTACCAAAAAGTCATAAATTCTTACATTTCTAGGAACGTGGCTATGTAGACCAAAGCATAAAGGCCCTGTCTTTTAAACTAGGAAGAAACCTGTGTCTTAGGAATCAGTGCACGAATAATCCAATGCAATTACAATTCCAATTTCAATTTGATGCATATTTTTCTGCTTCTAGGTGTCAAGCATGACCATAGAGGTTTTAGCAAAGATTGAAGACTCCTTCGCTGGTTGTCATTAATTGATTATTCTAGATTGAATTAGAGTACATAAAGTCTCTACAATGAAAACGTCGCGTCTTTGTTTTCATATTAGAGGAAGTAGTGCTTTAATTACTTAACCTTGTTATTAGAAGGCGAGGTATCATATTCATCATTGATGTGTTTATTAATATCTAGTGTTCCAGCTAACGTGTGTTTTTCAAAGAAAATAGACATATTTGGCGCAGTTGGAATTTATGAATGAAATATGTTGATGTTAACAGAAGTTGGGTCGCGTTGCGGTTTCTTGTTACAATGTCTATGTCGGACGTATTATGACATTATGTTGAAGATTAAGACGCGATCCAATTATCGATGTAACTAATATACGTGCGCTTCTGTTTTTAAGGTAAGAATGAAATTAGAGCAAATAGGATTACGCTCAAGACATCAAATTATTGGTAATTTCAAAAATAGAATAGTTAAATGGAAAAATTTCAAGATTAATCCCTATTGCGTAACAAGAATCGGGGTTTTCCTCCAGTCTACGTCATGTAAACCTTTGTGGACACTCAGAGCTGTTCCTTTACTTCCAAGTACTTAATCTTGAGAGCACTCAAGACAGCGAACAGCCAACAATGATCACATTGTACCAGCAACAAGTACTTTAATCGCTAAAACGAAATCTCGATACGAAATCGATCAATCGCACGCCCAAAAATGGTTTCCACTCGATCGCTCGCTTTCTCCGAACGGAAAAGCGTCCCAATTAGGCGCATACGCAAGTCGTGGAGGGTGGAGGGGGGCAGTAGAGATGTGAATAATTGAATGTTAATTCCATTAGGGCCCGAGAGATGGCAGGAGCGGCGACCCGTGGTTCGTGAGCTGATTACCAAGTGGTAGCCACATATTTCTTGTAGAGTGCTTTGACACAGCGTTGGTTTAGGATGACTTGATTGATTGTACAGCCGTGTAGGAGTGAACATGGATTCCAGGGAACAATTTGAGTAGATTCTTATATAAAAAATCTCTTATCAGATCGCGAACGTATTTTTTTAAATACCCTTGACGCAGTTCATTTGATTAGTGTAACCATTTCTTGAATAATTTTGTCAGGATAGTTTAAAATAAATAAATACTTAGCCAAGTTAAAGAGTATGAAAGGAATGCATAAACACGTTGGTACTATGTAGGTACCTATTTCACTGTCATAAAATAGTAAATTTATTTCAATCAAGTAAAACAGATTTGCCTTACACGTGTAGGTTTATTGACTTAATTTACATTAATATAGATACAGTGACGTAGTTTTTTCAATGATTTGTATAGATACTAGCACATCAGGCAAGATCTTGAGTACCAACTCTAATCAAAATTGAACCTTATACTATAGATATAAAGTTGAAATCTATTAAAAAAAACTGTAGACGAAAAATAAGGGTCCAGCTGTTTCACACCTTACATGTAATGTCAAACCCATTGATCATCGTCTATGGTCAGAGAAAGTAAGGTTAGTCTATGGTTTCATAATAAACTTAGCAATAGCAAATTATACTTATATAAATGTGAACTATTCTAGAACAATGCTTTATTATTATTCATCTGAGTATATCTTTAAAGTATTGGGGCGCTCCGTGGAGCTCAGCTTAATTTATCTGCCAATTGCTTCTGTCAATACCTTATTTGTATCTGAATTGACTGTAGGCCAGATTGTGTCTTATATGGGCGTGAGATATTGTTATCTATTATAGCGGAAATTTACAGAATCACTGCGCAAGTTCGTCCAATCAAAAATTATCTCCAAAAGATATTTTTAAATTTGAAAATGAGTAAGACAAAATTGTAGCAGTCCTTTTCGGGTTCGTCATTATTTGCCGTTCGGTATTAACAAACAGCAATTAGGGCCGGAAGACGACGCAAATGGGTTATCTGATAAAGTACTGTTAGAGCTACGCCTTCGACAGACATCCTAATCGGTCAGGGGATATTGAGAACACCAAGAATTTTTGTGAAACATTTCATGTGATATTATATGCATTGGGTAACGATGATTCCAGTCTCTCTAGTCTTTCCTTACGTTTATCGTCAAACACTAGCCCCCTTATTATAAAACGCGGTAAACATGATATATCATTTAGCTCTTTAGAGTACCTACTTGATAAAAGTAACATAGGTATGACAAAAAAAAACTGGCTATTAAAACAAGGCTAGTAGACGTTGAAAAATGCCTTTAGTTTAAAACCTCTACCCCCTTATTATAAAACGTGCTTTTAAAAGTTACCGGCGTTGGTACTGGATGTAGACCAGTAACTTTGTTCAAGAAGATGGTTCAAAGCTTTAGCTGCTAAAGGCGGTACTTTATTAAGACCATGTTTTATAATAAGGGGGTAGTAGTTTTTGACTAAAGATAATGTTTGAACGTCTACTAGCCTTGTGGACAATTAATAGCCAGTTTTATTTTGTCATTTGGATCGTCACTAATTATCTTCTATCTTACTTTTATCAAGTACTTCTTCTAAAACTCTTTAAAGCTAAACGATATGTCATGTTCTAGTTAAATTGATTCACATTTCCCTTTAAGATGATTGTGTCTACGGAAAAAGGAAGTAGATTACTGAATCTAATCTATCAGCATGTTTGTTAGTTCCTAATCTGCTACATGACCATGTTTGAGTGAATCATATGGAGTTTTGTTAAAATATTTGTTTTGAAAAAAGAGTTTTTTGTGTTGTCCTATTTCCTTACTCCATTTTGTTTTGGAGGCTCTTATTAATTTATTTTGAAGGCATTGATCCAAAATATAGGTACTAAAGTTTACCAAAATTCTGTTGAAATAATAGTAAAAAAGCTTCATATTCGAGAATTCCAAGCTCTATTCTAGATATGACTAAACCTATTGGTTTAAGGTACCGTTGTCTGCATGAATGGCCTTAAGATGTCTGTTGACACAAGTGTGTGGCACAAAAGGATGTGAGGATATCTCTCGAGATTGCCGCTTCGGCTGAGCAAACCGAATTCCGTGTCCGATTGTCTTAATGAGTCTCTAATGAGATATTTTGTGTCATGTTTGGCTTACGAAACTTCGCCTTGGTTTTGTTAAATCTTGCTGTTTGAACAGAGGGTCTTGAGGGCTTTATTGTACCGCAATTGTATAAGAATTTTAAGGTAAAGTAGATTTTAAAATATATAGAAGTAAAGTAATGTTTGTAAAAATATTACTGCGTTCGAATATTCTAGCATTAACGTGTCCTCTAAGTGCCGTAAATGTTATTTGAAATAACAATAGATACACACCTGTGATGGCACGCCGCAGATAAGACGAATATATACTCAGTTTAATTACTTCTATTTGAAGTATCGATAAAACAGTCAATAAAGTTTGCTTGCTAACTATTTCACATAACTTAACGAAGAATCCGGGCGATATGTCGCTCAATACCGGATGCCAATAAATATTATCAGCTGTTCTAAACCGCTGTCATAAAATGAGGGTAGTCGTATAAATGCTCGGGTGTCGGGTACCGCGCGTGCGCGCCATTAGTCGTCAGGTTGCTGTCATTGAGTGCATAGCATCTTGTTGCACCGGAGATGCGATGAATGGCAATTCTTGATCTTTAATGGATGTTCAGACCCGAGTGGTCGATGACGTAATTATATGTAGAATGTTGTTTTGATGTCAATAATGTTACTTGAGTATCTAATAGTATTCTACTCTTGCAATTATACATATAGGCGCTATACTATACTAGATGAGCGTGTTTTATCTGAGTGTCAATATGAATCACTATCTATATCTATAGTCCGTCTGTGTTTACGCACATCTATCATTCTTATTAAGTTATACTTTAACAAGTATAGTCTCCGTGTTGCATCAGTATTAGAACTAGTTTGGCTTGATGATCTGGTACTCACGTTGCGTGGAAGGCGGCTCAGCCGCGGGAGGCGCGGGCGCAGTGGCAGCACCCTGCATGGCCCGCGACGGTCGACCGCGCTTACGCCTGCGTAAACAATAAAAGATATCATAAATTAATTTGTAACATTCATTCTTGACTATTTACACAAAATCTTAGAGGAACTTGTGAACCTATTATTTATGTCTCTCCATGAATGAGCGTTAATCGTCTTTTAAGAAAAATCTGTATCAGTCTCAGGACTGTTTCCCTAAAAGTACAAATGATGGTTAACCTAACCCAAAGCAGGTGTGAAGTCAAATAAAATAAAAGTAATAATTGTACGCCTTTCGGAGTTTCGTTCCATTTAACTTTTATGTTCTTAAAACTTCTTAATAGTGTGTAGTACCCGTATGTATTACAGTTTAATTATACATGTATGGTTCAAGTACTTTTATCAACGTTCGTGTGGTCTTTTTTATGTGTTTCTTTTCAATAAATAATATCGTAAAAGACTTTTGTAACTGAAGTCGAATAAAAGTAATCTGTATAGGTTGACATGGAGGATCGATCATGATATGTAGGTACTTGGTACGCTGCGATGGAGTGATTTCCACCGTATCTCGAATTCAATTTTTTCATGAAACTTGCCCAAATCGGTGGATTTATCTCTAATCTAACCAAAGTTTGGACTAGTAGACAACAAGGCGGCGATAAGACAAGAAATCTGTCAAATTTCCTTAATAGATTTTCAACTTTATCGCTGAAGCATATGGTTCAGAGTTGATTGGAAAAAAATAAGTTTCGGGTAGTTTGATTTATTGGCGTTTGTACACTGATTTCTAGGTTCGATCAAAGTATAAGCCGAATTAAACTCTCACAACATGGTTAAAAAAAATGCTAAAAATAAACGTTTAGGGGCCAGTTTCACAAGCCACTATCTACCGAATAAATTCAAAAATGGAACAAAACAGAATTTGTATGAAATTATCTACCAAATAAACTAACTGGAACTTATTCGTAGGTGCAGAAACATGCCCTAAATGTTAACACAAAAACGGTTATGTAAATAATTGAAAACTTTAGAGTGAAAACGTTGATAGAACTGGCTTGGAAGTGACAAAGAGTATTGAGTCATTCACTGTCGTATCGGCGGCTTCCTGCGGCACTTGACGCTAATCATCGATCGACGAGAAATGAGGGTACCTAATCTATGTACACCTATCTGTCGGGTAGGGACGCCATGCTAAACTAAAACGCTGAGACTTTCCCGTTTTTATTTTTTAAGATTTTTTTTACATCGTAATTAATAGATTCTGAATGTAGATATTATTGACACTAATATAAAATACCTACCTGACCTGACAGACGTTATCCTGTTTTTTTTTCCATAATAACCTTTTCCTCACAAAAAGAAATAAAAAAAATGAAATAGTTCCAACCTATAAAAACCAAGGTATTCATCTTTATATATAAGTATTTTTATATAGATTTATAAATTTTATTTAATGGTCGTAGAGAAATTGATGAAGCAATTGGAAAGTTTTTTAAACAAATTGATTAACTCTAAAATTGAAAAAAAATTGAAAATCCCTAATGATATAAATAGATACATACCTTCTTTTATTTTAAAGTACGTCAATATGTTTACAAGCTAAGAGATAGTGGTGAAATTAATAAATAATTCTTATTTCTATTGTAATTGTAGTCGCATTATCCAGCTGTAGTGCATTGCGCCTGCAAGTCTCGCCATTTATTATAATCCAGACAATGTATGCTAATAACCAATCGTCTGGCTTGCTACTTAAGCCATTGTGTAGTCTCCAATCAAATGGTTTTAAAAATAAATGTAGAAATTATTACCATAAAAAAAGAAAATTTATTCCTAAATGACGAATTTACAAGATGCAACTTTTAATGCAATAAATACCCTCAATGGACTAAGTTGATATTAAAAGGCAAATAATTAGTTAATCTTCTGTTTCTAATCTTAGGCGCAATTTTGATGAATATAATTTCTATTTTCCATGTAGATATAGTTATTGTAATATGTAGGTATTTCCGTTCTTTAAGCATCGCACCTTGAACATTACTTTCTAAGTAACAATTTCCTGTCCCATCCGAGCCTCATAGTCACCCTACTCCGCCACTATTGCAGCGCACGCGCGTCTGACCTATTATAGTCCAGACAATGCGAGCTAATAACCGCCACTGGTATGCGACTTGTTATGTACAACCGAAGCTACCTGTCTGCTGTTACTTAATGCACTCGTAGCGTTATGTTGGCTAAACTGGATTATTTTTTACTTTTTTAAGAACTAGGTTTTCCTACTAGTGTTTTTTTCTCGCGGACCCCTCACGCTGAGAGTGTAGTTGGAAGGAGTATCTGATTCTTACTGACTAAAACTCATTACGATCCTTCTGGAGGTCCCTGTGTGCCACGGTAACTCTTACGAACAACCCGCAGCCAATATCCTTCTGCCCTCATCCCAAATTTTATTTAGGGTCGGCGCGGCATGTTTTCTTCTTCCACACTCATTTTATCTGCCGTCACCTCACAAGTAATCAATCCATTTGTAATCTTTGTCACGTCTTGGACCGAAAATCCTTGTGACTTCAAACTCAAGATCCCGTCTCTCTAATTTAAGTAGGCGTAAGTACATTTTTAATCGGCATTTCTCAGACCTAAAGGTATCTCGGAATTTCCACGCGAAACTTTTGCATCTTTCGCTAAGTGTTACGTCTCAGCTTACGTAAAATACGCAAAATGCAATGAAACCGACCTCCTTCGGCGCCTTTGATGGATAACAGTTTACTCGGAATCGTAATACAATATTTATTACTTATCTTGGTAAGCGGTGCGCTTTGAACGTGGGACTTCGCGAGTTATCTTTAAGAAGTTATTGTCATCAAATTGATTTCATATTTTTAGATTGTCATATGTTTTTCTACCGAATACGGCCATATTGTAGTCGTTGTGGCCTAGTGGTTAAAGCACCAGCTTTCGAGTATGAGGGTGCGGGTTCGATTCCAGGTCAGGCAAGTACCAATGTAACTTATCTAAGTTATATGCACTTTTTAAGCATATCTTGGACACCAATGACTGATTAAAGGTGAAGGAAAACATCTCGAGGAAACCTGGACTATAAAGTCTGAAATCACCAACCCGCATTGAGCAAGCGTGGTGATTAACACTCCATCTTTCTCCGTGTGAGAGGAGGCCTGTGCCTAGCAGTGGGACGATAAAAAGGCTGTGATGATGACATATTCTACTTTTTAATCACCAACGAAAAAATCTGTTTGTCTGCCCGTGACATTAATTAAAGCTCTAATTATCTTAATATATAAATACTACCGTTTTACCCCGACTTAAATTATTATTTTTACAAATTTAATATTGCAATGGGTTTTTCTTATGACAATATCTACGGAAGCTAAATGAATATCTTAATTAGAACAATTAAAAACAAACTTCTTTTGGATTCTAGTTAGCCCAGTTGTCGGCCTAATTTCCATTACTAATTTAAAAACGAAAAGTTATAAGACAGCTTAATTGTAGCAGTGCCTAATTTAACTTTTAAAAAATTTGATAACTTTTAATTACTGGAATGTGGACTAGGTCAAAAATAAAATACTTTATCGTATTCATTTTGTAAAACATCTTAAAATAATTTATCTTTTTAAACCGAAAATTGTTTTATTTTTTTTATTGATAATACAATCGAAAAACCTATGACATCATATTGCATAGAAAGTAACCGTTTTTGACAGTTCTATAAAAGTATTGAATTTGACAAGTATTCTGCAAAAATATGCAAATACATATTCCTAACAAATTAATTCTTATTACGAATCCCAGTATTTTTCTGACGACAAAATAATCATGTCCTCATTCTATAGTTAACCATTAATAATGCAATAAACCAAGGCACCTATACATTCTGTTATCACAAAGAAGCAAGGATTTCTTCATTATCAGTATGTAGACGTGATCCGATGGTCGCCTCTAATCTCTACCTATTGTTAGCTAATTATTACATATTATATTTTTGTTAAGTTTATTGAGTATTACACTATAAAGGTGATTTTTATCACGTATGGGTTCTTATGTAATATATTTGCGCTGTTTTTAGAATATTTAGTAAGGATTCATTATCTCTCTCTGTCTAACTTCTTTTGTCTTTGGTAAATGATAAATTATATTTATTTTGCAAATAAATTGAAATCAACTTTTACACGTCAAGTCATTTTTTTATAAAAACAAGATGAGGTTGGCATTTCCTAAATTGGAATTCTGGGGTTTGGCATATTTGTCCTCGATAAAATTATTTGGTTTGATGATTTTTATACTTACTTCGTGTAGTTCTTACCTAAGTTAGTGAATAATAATATGAAATAGTGACATGGGAAGAGATGAGCACGTAAAGACTTGGTGTGAAACAACATGGCGCATCTAATCACCTCATTGCGAAGTTCGAGTACTCTTATCACCAAGACAGTTTTAAAACTGATGATGAAAATACCTTTTAGTTGTATAGATTATATTTTGAAGCGAAAACCATTTAGAAACAAGGTCACTGTAAAAAGATTTGCTACTTAAAGTATCGATTGTTAAAACGGCACATCAATTTGGAACTCCTCAGATAAAGAAGTTTTGTAGAAAACTAAATTAAAGCTTCTATCTCGTGCTTCTATCGAGATAAAATCTACCTTCCATTCCACGAAGATCATAATGTAGAAACAAGCGACAATCACCAGATAAATTGAAAAATATCTGTCAGGTTCACACTATCAGCTATCAGATAGTCCGTGATTCGAAACATCTTGAAACGCTAAGAGGCTGGTTGTCGCAATCTGTTACTGCAGATGCCGATAGACACTTGTTTGATAGCGATTGTAAGGTACAACACACGATTGCGATTTAAAGAAAGCCAGCTGCGATTAATCACGCAGCGTCATCGTTATTTTAACGAAATAATTGCAATCTTTTTAGATAATAAACCCATTGAGGTTGGGTTGTTTTAATCCGATTTTGTTGTTGTATTTTCTAATTATTAATAAGATTCTCATTGGAAAATACATATAAGTATAATTTGTATTTTGTATATACATAGATCAATTACTAAGTTGAATAAATATTCTTACTACGTCCCAGTTAGAGTATGTATTTAATAAAAGTCAAAGTTGAGATGATGAGAAAACTGTCGCTTCGTAACATCGATATTGTGCAGTTTTTATATCATGGCTATCCTATCAGCTACACTTGAGATACAAGCCATTATGAGATAATGGACGACAAATGTCTCAATGGGAGATGAGCAAAAGACTTTATCTAGCAATTACTTATCTGAACACTGTATCTAACATGAGACTCACTTGAATCATTGTTTCACAATAAGATAATAGATCTGTTTTGTAATGTTTGACGTTAATGATGACATTCGGAATCTTTTTAACATTTGTCAATTGGGTACTTGACAACGAGTCAAATTCGATACTTTTATTGAACTGTCAAAAACGGTTATTCTCTATGCAATTTGTACGAGTTAAAAATTATGACGTCACCATTTTTTCACATCAAGCCATATAGTCATTATAATTAAATTATCAATAAAAAATTCAATAGATTTTCCTTCAGAATGATAAAGGAGAGTGACATTATTTTAAGATGCTTTACCAAATTAATATCACAAAGGATTTGATTTTGACCTAGTCAAATACCCAATTCAATCGAGTTGGATGATTTTCTATAAGATAAGAATTCAAAAACTGCTCTCTTATTCGTACTTTTACCAAAGGTTCTATATAAATGTACTTTGCTAGAATGATCAGCGTAAGATAAGATAATTAAACGCAATAACGAGGTATCAAAAATAGTTGATCATCTACATCATCAAGTTCTCAAGAAAACAACAAAATACTTATTCATTTCAGACTTAATCGGCAGAGATATGTTGAAAGATAATGATTTATCAGTAAGATATTATTTACGACATGCTGTGATCGAACATCAGTAAATAGTGTGATTGCTAGATTGTCTAAAAATCATTCAAATTAGGCATGCGAGATTATTTTTTTTTCCATAGGGATAAACTTTTTGGTTGCGTTCGCTCGTTCAGCCGTCGCTTTTGACGGAAGGCGATCCAATCTTTTTGCAGAATATCGCTTCTTCATTTGACATTTATATTTTTTTTCTTTGTTATCTAGACCGTTAGTAAAGGTTAAAAGATTAACAGCCTAGATTTTTCTAAGCTGCTGGCTCTAGATAGAATTCCTTAATATAATAATTACGATTTATACTTTTTATTTTTTAAATAAGCACAAAAAGGAATAGATGGCCAGTTCGAAATTACTAATACTAATTTTTTCACACAAATTAAAACTGGCAATTAGTACCTACTTGAATAAAAATGCACTGGCAAAAAACATACGGTTTATAATAATAATCTTATGAAGTTTAAGATAAGAATAATAAACTTAATCACCGTGAGGCAACAATTAATAAGCTTCACTTGAGAACATCCGACGGCGAAAGTGTTATTATTTTATCTCCTTATAACGTGTTAAATTGATACTTTTTGGTAGTTTTGTCTATTGGTATTCTATATTTGAAAATTAGTATTCTAAAAGTATTTTTTTTTAATTAATTCTTTCTTATAAGATAATCTAATTGACAGGTGCAGGCAGATAATTCGTTTCTTATCTTAATCGGATTAAAATCTGTTAGAACGTGTTTTTTAGAAAACGCTGCACTTTAAGTAAGGGTATTTGCGATAAATATGTAGGTAATATCCGATTTTTTGTCACAATGAACTCAACCACTTATTTGGGTGAAAAAAATATCGGTTAACAACAATATAAAAAGAATAAAATATACGTTTTTAATTTTAACACTCGGATATTACACCAAAAAATATTTTTGTCATAATTCGAAATTGGAACATTTTCTTTCACACACTAAAATAACGTGCTTTAAAAATAGAAGAAACGATATTCTGCAATAGTATTGAACGCACAAGTCACCTCTAGGGCTCAAGGGTCAACAGACGACAAAACATTCGCCTGTCGCGTATCGCACTGAGCCTACTCGATATTAATTTTATTTACTAGAGGTACCTACCTAAAACACAGGGCGACGCCCGCCGTCACAAACGATAATTTGCATCGTAATCTAATCGAAATAACTTACCCAATGGTGGATAATTTTTGCGATATCAGCCGAAGCCCGAAATAAAACAAAAATTATAGTCCAACAGCACACGAAACAGTGTCCAGTCTCTCACAAAACACCTTAATTATTTTTTGAGCACAGATTTACAGTCTTGGATTATTTTTTTATTTACAAACACTTTGAAAATATTGTAAGGCACTATATTCAGTTAATTCGCGCGTCGAACGTGTGTCGCATCTCGCGCGGGAACGACAACCTCGCGCGGCGAGATGTCGTCTCCTTGTGATCGTGATGAGAGTACGCACTGTCGCTCTGCTCTCGGGGGAGCAGAAGATGGCTGCCGATTGGTCGAGAGCGCAGGCCGGGCGCGCGGGGAGAAGGAGAGAGCGCATCTCGCGCGGGCTGCGAACGAGCGAGACAGCTAGCGTCATTCGTTTCGTCGGCCGGGCGAGATTGTCCGCGCGAGTTCAGGTGGATCACCGTCGAGAGCGCGCAATGATAATAATGTGGAGATGCCGCACCGAGTGGTTCCGTCATTATCGAATCTTTGTTCAGCTTTATATCTGCGATTAGAACAATGACGACAGATATATATGCTATTTGCCTAGGTAACGTTTTAAATGTTTAAGCATAATTTCTATTTAGTTAAAAAAACCCTAAAAATATTTGCGTCACCAACAAAGAATTTCTGATATATTTGAATTGTTCTGCAAATATAAATGACCTATCATTGTATTCAATAAAGATAAGTGTATCGAATCAATCAACACAATAAGAAACTAGTTTATCATAATTAGTTCACGTAGGTATACCTTTAAAAAAACATTTAATTGATATACCTATTTAAATAATACCAAATAGGTAGTTGGTGTGAGAATAAACTTATCTAGAATGGTTTTTATTAATTGTCTATATCTTTAAGGGGAAAACAAACAATAAAAAAATCGTCTGTAGATAAATATCCTAGTTTGTATTTCATTTTATTGCCTTCATTATCCGATAATTTTGATTGTCGACAGACAAATGCCGATCGATATTCCAAAGAAAGAAATTCGAACGCATTACGGCTATCGTGAAAAATCATTGCAGATAAAGGCTTTTGCACCAGGTTGTCAAGTAGCCTTGTAATAAATGGTTGCATTTAATTTAATCGGGACTCATTGCAAACGATCTCGAACTTATAGCTAAGAGAAGCGATTAAACAGTGGTTCCGATTTCTAGAAAGAAGTGATTAAAATCGATTAAGGTAATAACTACATGAGCAGAGTCAGGTTAGTAAGTAATTAGGCGTCAACCGAAGTCAGTAATGACGTAAGCATAATTATTTATCTACCTTATATCTGAAAACAGTATAGATTACCACAATGCAAAGACAATAAGTAAAATATTGTACTATCAAGAACTAATTTTGTGTAAAACCTAATCATCACAATTTACGATTAAGATTATTGTTTTAACATGTCTGAACGAGTTCAAATACGTAAATAGTTAGAGGAAATAATTAGTTTAGCTTATAACTGATCCTTTGAAAGGTTTATTAATCGTTTTCTGATAAGAGATTGTCTTTCTCTTCGTAATTAATTCGTTATGTGATTTCACCTACATAATTTTGTTTTATCCGCTTGTGACGGATTGTTTAATTTTTATTATTGAATTATTATAAAAAAGCCAATTTTAGTTCCCACAATGACACAGTTCTCAATGTCCATAAACAAAATCTATAAGAATATTACAACCGCAGTTAAAACACGTATCTCGTAACATATTCCCATTCCCTATCAATGAGTCGGTAAACATCGTCATTTGACTATTTAATTAGTAGGTACTTGCCCTATTTTTAATTGTTTATTCATGTATCTCAGATGTCTTCAATTCCACGCATTTACCTCTATTTATATGTTAATCGTGTTATTGGTGAAATATAATATGGTAATTTACGCGCGTAAACTGGGATGACAGTTGAAAGAAAGATGGCGCTGGCGATTCTTTCTGCGTCTGTTTTGCAACATGGCATTTAAATATTTGCATCATTTTAATGAATTATTTTTACGCTTCTTACTTACGGCCTTGAGTAGTGTAATGAATGATAGACTAGCGCACAATCACTTTGTTCTATGGTAAATCTAACAAAAAATTAAGTTTCTAAAATTCATAAGACGGTATTTGTTATTTCGTCCATTTCGTGTCTATCACAGTCAGAACTTGTACATTTGAATACCAATATTTGTACATCAAAAATGTATTCTTATTTGAGAATACCTAATGAGAATATTTTTAAAATTCTTACTTAAATCAATAAACCGATCCAAAAATTATCATACTCGAGTAGTATTAACAGTGTGATACATAATTTATTTGTCTAAATATTTGAACTAGTAGCTTTAATTGACGTAATACAAGTGTTTCATCTTGTATATGTACCAGCTGTTTATTTTTCTGGTTTTATCTACCATTGTTAAAACAAAAACAATTCTACCAACTCTAAGGATCTACTGTATTTTCTCTTGGTGATTTTATCCTTAGACAGTATAAAGTTAAAGCCCTATGATACATTTAGAAAATATGTTTTTTTCTAACGTAAAAGGTGTTTGAGCCTAATATTTACTCAAAAGAGGTGATATGCTTCAATACAAAAATCGGTTATTTATCAAACGTTCGGTCCCCATCTCAGAGTCGACCTCTGGTATCGGTCAGCGGAGCGTATGCAAACATGGCTCCCTCCATCTGTCAACACGTGGTAACGTCTATAATCTGCTGACGGTTTTATTTTTTATTTTTATTGTATATTTTTAATGATTTTTATTTTGGTTTCATGCATGTTGAGTTATTTTGTTGTTTGCCAAACACTTTATTTCATGAACGGAAAAGTAATTAAATAATTTTCCTCATTAGTTCAACATGTGAGCAAACCACAGGCGTATTTTTTTCTGTTAATTTGATAGCAGTTGGTCATACGAGATTTATTGATTCAAAAGTAGAAACTCCATAAATGAATGGTTTAACTTTAAAAAAATCACTAAATAGTCATGTATATCGAGATAATGCAGGAAAATTCCAAATATACTTTTGTCGCAAACCGACTTTATCTTTAAAATAAGATCAATAAGATAATTAAATGAGTAACAAAAGAATTGAGGTCGAATCGAAACACTAAATAAGTGTATCTGCCTGAAGCGTGTACCTATCTACGCCATGACATTAATCGATATCGTACACTTAGATAAGACTGATCTCAAACAATAAAATATTGTTTTTCAGTTTTCAAGGATTTTAATTATCTTCTTCGATCTGAGAGTTTACCTACAAACTTAGACTTACTACTTACTATTTTATTGACATCGATTCATTCATATATACGAAGTAAGATTTTATTTTTACTGAAACTAGGACCGCCGTCTTTCTGAATTCAGTTTAAAAAATAATTGCACCTGCATAATATCTTTATAAATACATGAGATTATTTTTAACGTTATCAGTCTACTGGCAGACACGTCAACTACCATTTTTCTTTGAATAGCCTTTAGTTATGCTTAGTCATTTTTCACTTGCTTATTAAATAGCATATCAGTTAGAAAGCCTCCATTAACAGCATATTCAGACAACAATAATAAATCGTGATTGGCATTTCGCAATTGCGTTTTGTTATTGAGGAGTCAATCAATTGATAGTTTGGCCTTAATATCGATTTAAACCGAGCCTTTGGCTCGAGAGTCCACAACTGTTTAAAGTATAGGAAACTATAATTATTATCTGATAGCAACGTTATTGAACAAACAACATACGGATGGAGGAATCTTATCTTCACTTACTCGGTGTCCATTAACAGTTCTACTAGATATAATGTATACTTCAAAAATCTTGTTCCTAAACGATGTTCCGTTACCAGATAAGAATGCTTCAACACCTTCTGACGTAACCAATTCGAAGAAGAAGGTATAAACATGCTTAGTAACTTTATCTTTACAATATTGCTTTTTCAGTCACTAGATAACTTCCTTTCCTAAGTGTACACCAAATTTAGTGTTGCTTTTACTATTTATTGATTGTCTCACAAATGGCATTATCGCTAATGCGCGAGTCTGAGAGTACATGACTCAATATATTAGACTTTGGCACTAATTAATCTACGCTATCAACTCTCTATCCCGCATTCTTGAAAAACAACTTATTTACCAAGCATTATTAGGTATTTAGCAAATACCACACACAAATTATTCATCTCTGAAACTATGACGCAAACCACCCGAATGTACTAATGATATTCTTTTCAGGATAACAGATATGACCACGGTGCAGCCGCGTTATATACGTCAATGACTCGTTGATAAGGAAAAGTAAAATTGTAATCAATTGGCGAAATAAGTCACAGAGGTTGTATATGGTGAGCTAGTTACACTGACAAATTCATCAGACGTATACGGTGTACTTGAAAACGGCGTGAAACCGCAACATTTATGACAAACTCAGAGAAAACCCAAGATTTTTAGGTCTTTGACACATTGCGACGTGCTAAGGATAAGGTAGGAACTACACGAAATGAAACACAGTCCACTAAATACCAATGCAAAAGTAGATTGACGTAAAGGTATGAATAACTTATTACCTACACCTATTTGTTTATAAATTTTTCGAGTAATGATTTAGCAAAAACATCTACTGCAGGTGTACATTCTTTACCTGACGTAAACACTGCCTAAACCTAGCTAATTGATTAAGAAGCGGACTAGCTTCTTAATCAATTAGCTAGGTTTTTGGATTACACAATTACAATTAGGTGTTTTTGGATGGAAGAACCTTAAATAAAAAAAAGAAACTGCAGAAATTGGTTCTTCACTCTCAATGGTTTTCGATACAACCCTCTAAAAAATATGTACTTGTATACATTTTGTGGTTAATTCATATTATTGCAATAGGTAACTTAGTTTTATGGGTATATTTAGTAACATTTATGAATTTCCTCTTGAACACGCGCTTCTAAATAACCCTTTATGGCGTTACACGTTATTTAATTTCTATTCAAATGAATGGATTTATATAGTCCATTTGGACGAGTGATTCATTAAATTTTGCCGCTTGTATTTAGAAGTAAATATCATTATGTGATGGATGAAGTAATTAGAAAAAAACAGTAATTTTCAGATAAAAAGTTAGTTTCAGAAAAATTGCATAAGTTCGTGATATAGGTAATTATTATCATATCAGGACAGTTTCCAAGATGCAGTCATTGTCCTCACGCGATTTATGATCGTACGACACGCAGCAAATCAATCAGGACCTTATTGTATAACAATAAGGTTTATAATAAATATGTCACAAATGTTTAAATAAAGATGTTTGCCTGCCAACACGTTCTCCCGCCAAATCGCGGAAACCGCGCGAATTTCATTCACAAACCGACATAGACGTTTACAAACATGGCTTCGTCAACGGAAAAAATAGATGGACGGGATGTTCGGGCAGTTAGTTTACAAAATATAGACTAGGGTGGCTGCGAATCCCCTAACACAATAGAAGTTAATCAAAACCATCTTATAGCTAATCGATTTCGTAGTTTAGGAATATCAACACTAATCTTACGTGAATTGAGTCACCAGAAATAGGTACGATTAAAATGAATGTTCTATCTGCGAATATTTTGGTATTACTTATACTACCTACTAATTTTTATTAACTGTGGTAAACCTATTTACTACCTACCTATAGGTATCAAATAGGACACAGTAATATTCCCAGCTATTTCAGCTGACTGCGACACGACAATATTAAGCTAATGAGCAGGAAATACAATCAACATATTTTCAATAACAAAATGGAACGAAACGAACTAGGAAGAACACTAAACATGATGAACATCACAGTTTCTGCATCGAAAGTGAACGAAAGTCGCGCAAATACATCATTTTCATCACGCGACCAATATGGCGGAAGAGTGTTGGCGCGAAAATGAATCTTTGTTTTTTTTTCTTAACGGGCGTTTATTAGCGCGGGACATTTACCGGCCAGTGTCTGTTACCGCTCGCTGCGTAGCGTAGAAAAAAGAAAATAATGTCATGCAACCAGCTGTTATGCCAATGCAATAACGCGATAGATAGGCAGATTGAATGACACGTGATATAATTTCGGTAGGCATGTTTTGCGCAGTGCGGAGTTGACGAGGTGGTTGGATGTGTGTTATTTTTGTCTATATTTCGTTTACGAATTTTAAGTAAAGCTTTTAGCCTATTCCGAACACACCTTTAGATATTTCTTAATTCAAAATAAAAAAGATAGCATGACATACCATTGTTTATAATTTTGTATGAGAAGATGGAATAGTAGATCCACACAAACAGGGTAGGTAAGTATTCAGTTTTGTTTTTATAATTGACATTGACCTAGTATATGTATCTACAGCAAGGATTTTGATGAATAAACAAATTTAAATAAACATACATAGAATATTAAAGAGATTAAAAAAAAGAAATAAATTGGTCCTTCCTGGTTCTTTAATTCGTATTCTAAAATTCGAAATAGCATAAATGTGACGTCATTTAATGCAATTCTAGGTCAAAGGACCATAAAGGATCCAAAATTCTTTAGAATAAGTATAACACAGAGTACGAGAACTTACTTGGAATCGTAGTTTGAGAGAATTTTATCTAGCCTGCGCGTCATGCAAGATAACATGTCAAAAAAGTAAGACCATAAACAAAATATTAAGGATACAAGACCTTTTCCGATCACATCTATCGTCCTATTTGGTCACATTATTTGTTTGAGTCTCGGTATCTCTTCTTGAGTGTCAATATTGTTAGAGCGGGCATTGACCCCGGTGCATCGCACGTGATCCGAATCTCTCATACTTTATAGGTACAAACGTCTTATAATAAAATTTTAACGATTTTTTTTAAGGATATTTTGTGTAAGAGTAATTAAATAGGTATATGGAAAGATTTATACTTAAACTAATACTAGTTAGTAGATGTCTAAGTCTTAACTATTAAGGTTAGGTAAGGATTATTTAGGTAGGTACAGACAGCACATCATGCTACTACAATCTGTCAAATTTCGTTAATCGATTTTCAACGTTACCTCTGAAGCATTATGGTTCGAAGTTGATTGGAACAATTTGACAGTTTCGCATAGATTGGTATGCTTGCATCTGTACAATCATCAACTAGGTATGTACTTACGTAATAAGAATTTGAAAAATGAATTGAAAATAAATATAGCTACCTAAAATATACCTTCGTTTTTTGAACTTGAATTTCGAACGCTTGTTTGTTAAATAAAATATCAAACATTTTGTATTTTTTCAATGAGCTCATTGCATAAGAATTACATTTTGAGACAACCAATATTTGTCTTTGACGTTATTGTTACTTAAAACCAATATGTAATAAATTAAATTGTATAATTATTGATATTATCCGGCTGACATCTTGTTGGAAATGCTAAAGTTTATTAACCTTTGTATTTTGTATGAAAATGTATTAACATAATGATAAAAGTTTATTATGTATGTACTAACTATTACTCGCGGTCACATAACTACTCTCCGCACCTGGATAGGGCTTTAATAGGCATCGTCCTTTCTCAGGCTCTTCTTTCTCTGTTTACCATATTTTATTCAAATCGGTTCATTAGTTTTGTCGTAAAAGCTAGACAGACAGACAAAAAGAGTTACTCTTCTTTCTTACATATATCATCTCCATCATCATCTTCCGAGTCTTTTCCCAATTACGTTATTTCATCTTCCAGTCTAACCGGATTTAGCTGAGTACCTGTATTTTATTAGGAGCGACTGCCTATCTGACCTACTCGACCCAGTTACCCGGGCGACCCAATACCCTTGATTAGACTGGTGTCAGACTTAGTGGCTTCTGACTACCCGTAACGACTGCCATTGATGTTCAATGCCAGCCGGGACCTACAGTTTAACGTGCCATCCGAAACACAGTCATTGGTGTCCAAGATATACTAATAAAGCTCATACAAACTTAGAAAAGTTATAATGTATTTTATAAGTAAGAATATCACACTATGCCTACCTATGTTAGGTGAATTGTTCTTAAAATCTTTCGCGATATTTGTTGCAAATCAATCTCTTACTTAAAATGGACGAAGAAGTAAAAACATATAAGTTCTTTAACAACTTATTTATATTAGTTACTATGGACATTGCATATGTACGTAATCTACCAATTCTTTATTCAGCTGAAATCATGTTACTTAAGAATTAAGAAAGCATTGAAATAAATGTTTTATAAAATTTGTCTAGGAAGGTTCTTAAATATCGCAAAAGCATGAACCACAATATAAATATGGATAATATGGATGGTTAGTAATATATTATACTAAAAAAATAAGAATAAGAATAATCTATACTTATAATAAATCTGTAGAGAGGTCAATTCTGTACATTGAATATATTTTCAAAATAACTATCAGGGGGTGATCAGTGATCGATACTGATGCCAAAAATGCAATCAGTAAAATTTTTGTCTGTCTGTCTGTCTGTCTGTCTGTATGTTATTAATAGGAACAAAAACTACTGGACGGATTTTAATGAAACTTGGTACAATTATTCTTCATACTCCTGGGCAGGTTATAGGATACTTTTCATCACGCTACGATCAATAGGAGCAGAGCAGTGAAGGAAAATGTTGGGAAAACGGGAGAAGTTACACCATTTTTTAAGCTTTCGTCGCGTGTGCAGCCTTAATGGTTAAAGCTACATAGAAATCATGTATGACGGAAATGTTCTACATAAAATTATCTAAAAAAAAATCCACAACAGCATATGTTTATCTTTAATGGTTGACTCACAATAACACGTGTAACTCCCGATAGTTTACCAGTTCGGAGCTTTCTGATTATTTGTTATGGATTTGTTCACTCTTATGTTTATAATATTCTCGCTCATAACATACTAGCTTCCGCCAGCAGTTTCACCCGCTTTCTGAGAGAAGTACTTTCCATACCCGGATAAAAAGTAGCCTATGTGTTATTCTGATGTATAAGCTATATTTTGGTAAAGTTTCATTCAAATCCATTCAGTAGTTTTTACGTGAGAGATTAACAAACATCCATACATCCACACATCCATACATCCATACTTACAAACTTTCGCCTTTATAATAGTACTAGCTTCCGCCAGCGGTTTCACCCGCTTTCTGAGGGAAGTACTTTCCATACCCGAATAAAAAGTAGCCTATATGTTATTCTGATGTATAAGCTATATTGTGGTAAAGTTTCATTCAAATCCATTCAGTAGTTTTTACGTGAAAGAGTAACAAACATCCATACATCCATTCATCCATACATCCATTCATCCATACATCCATTCATCCATACATCCATACATCCATACTTACAAACTTTCGCCTTTATAATAGGATTAGGATTAGGATTCTATAAAAAATGAATCATGGAAATCGGTGTAGAAATACCAAACTTATACATAAAATACGATAATCAGCAGGTCGGTCGGTAGGTATAATATAAGACGGGAGGTCCGAGCGCGAGCTTCTCATCCCGACAAAAGGTAGGCATTGGTAGCGGTAATCGACATCCACACTGGCGTAGCCGCGGGGGTCCTCTATAGGTTATACATCAGAACAACACATAGACTACTTTTTGTCGTGAAAACCGACATCCACGCGGGCGGAGCTGCGGGCGACCGCTAGTATATAAGATAAGATAATATATAATATAACTCGTATACATATAAGGTGTTATAAAAATATCTGCCACGGCTTTTATTGGAGGTAGTATTGTGTTTATAGTTTACAATAGTGAAGAACTTTCGTACCCCGGAACAGTTAATTCAATTTGGCTCTGCATAACGTGGTTCACAGTGTATGAAAAAAAAATTACAAATAATCAATAATTTATCTTCACTACTGTAATCTATAAAAACAATACTACCTCCCATTAAAGCCTTGGCAGATTTTTTTATAACATTTTAGGCCAGTTTCATCGGTTACGGATAGCCACTATCTACCAGATAAATTAAAAAATGGAACAGAATTTGTATGAAATTATCTGCCATATAAAGTATCTGGAACTTATTATACGTCGCCGTATATATTATGTACCTATTTCAATTTTCGCTCTTGAAATCATGGCCTATATAATAATTTTTCGTGTAACAAATGAAGTATTAGTTTCTAATTGACCTTGACACGTGTAGAGGCCGCAAAATCTTGTACCTTTAATACAATATTAATGAGATAAATAAGAGATAACACGACGCAGTTTTCTTCGTCATAATTATGACACTTGTTTAAATATGGCGGCTAGAACACATCTGTTGAGGTATAACGTTTTGATTGTTATTGAATTGTAATACATTCACCTCTTATAAACCGCTTTGTAAATAATAAAATGCATATGTACATACCTACATTAATAATTATTGTGCAGAGAATAGAAAATTGTAATGAATAAAAGAAAATTATACAATGATAATTTTGCTCAATATTTAATTGGTTTTCTGTGGGTACCCTACACGAGAATGTTAATACTGTGGATGAAGATATCTTAAAGAGATTTACGAGTACCTATATCTTCTGCGCAGCCTTTTCCCAAGCTATCTTGGTGGCTCCATAGCTATGTTGGTGGCTTAAATCTTAACTAATGGCAGGTGAGTTTTACGTTTAAGTTTTTTAGCAGATTAAGCTGCCCGAAACTGCCAATTTTTCCCAATCAATTTTAAACCATAATATGCATCAGCGATAGGTAAAGTTGAAATGCTAATAAGGAAAATTTACAGATTGTTGTAGCTTGATATGCTGGCGTCTTAACTATCTGGTATTCTCTCGACCCATCGTAACATTATTTTTCACTGTTGTTCAGATCTCTGATCATGTAAATATAGATTACCATGGTACCACCTCGTTATCTGTCATTTTGTTGGTAGTTCTGTGCGCACTCGGTTAAAAAGTACCTAGTACAGGTTTTCAAGACTGTCTATGACTAAAATATATTTTTTAATCAGACCAAACAAACCCTCGGCTTTATGCTTATAATATTAGTACCTAGTACCTATAGATTTTCTTCGCACGAAGTCGCATTGTTCGACAAATTGTCATGTGCGAGTAAACGACCGAGTGGTAGACTATGCGTAATAAAAATGTCTACCATGGTGTCTGAATACGTTTAAAGATGTCGCAATTGTTAGGTTTCTGTAATAAATCGACCGTCGCATTAAACTTTCTTCTTTTATATGATGATGATGGCATCCAGGCCGATTGTAAGACATTGGCACTTTTGTCATTGGCATAATTGGGATGTTGACTAGGTCATAAATAAAATACTTTACCATATTCATTTTGTAAAGCATCTTAAAATAATGTCAGTTTAATTTGCTTATCGTTTTGAATAGCAAAATTGTTTTTATTTTTTTTTATTGATATTGATAATATAATCAAAATAAGTAGGTATAAGGGTTGTTGTGAAAAATCTGTGACGTTCATATTATAATTCATACAAATTGCATAGAGGGTAACCGTTTTTGACAGATCTATAAAAGTATTGAACCGTTTGTAATAAAGCAAAAAAAATACTTATTATTTAGACCCTTTCAGTACTTAAAACAATTTGAAAAAAGAGCATTACGACCTAGGTCAATACCACTGCTTAATTATAGTACAAAATAAATGTGTGTGTAGTTAGTAATTAATCTCTCTAAGTGGCTAGACTATGATTTAATTATAACCGTTCATAATAGCTACTTTAATACAAATTGCGTTGGACAATCAAGTCATTATGGAGCTATTAAAAGCTTAATAAAGTTTTTAAAATTTTGGTAGACGGTTTTTCTAATAATAATGGATTATAAATGCAAATACTGAAGACTAAGGGCCAGTTTCACAGGTTGCTGATAAGTTCCAGATAGTTTATTTGGTAGATTATTTCATACAAATTCTGTTCCATTTTTTAATTAATCTGGTAGATAATGGCTATCCGTAACCTGTGAAACTGGCTCTAAGTTTATTTATTTATTTTCAATTAATGGTTACACTGATTGACATTTTCATAAACCACGGTGAGTTTGTTGTACTAAGGGCCAGTTTCACGATGTCCGAATAGCCACTGTCTACCGAATGAATTCAAAATTGGACCAGTATTTGTATGAAACTATCTACCAAATAAACTAACTGGAACTTATTCGTATGTGGTGAAACAGGCCCTAAGTATAACATAAAATACATAACACGTAAAATTATGCAATTTTAGCATCAGGGGATTATGCATTATTACCTATCTATGGCGCCAAAAACCTTACGTCAAAAAATCATACCAAATACCAAATTCAAAACCGATGTTGCTACAACAAAAAATAAAACAGCGGAACTTGCTACAGTAAAAATATTAGGTCCGTAACTAATATAAAAGAGGTTTGCCAACGTGTTAATTAAAATGATTTAGGCGTGAATTCTAATTATTTGCGACTAAAGAGGGCAAGACGTAATGATATGACACTCGTTTCGTAAGAGCATGAGATGAGCCTCAAATGTAATGCTTATGAGTAGACCTTGTTACTACTTAACGGATCGTGAACACAACGTAGATGTAAAGCCTTTAAAAGCGGCATTTGTTAAGGCTTGGATACTCTCAGTGGTCTCACATTAAGCATCATCTAAAATACTACTAACGTAATACTTAGATTTGTGCTTCATTAAGGAGGAAATCCATACACATAAGCATAAGTTTCTACTGTACTAAAGCTGGTGTATAACTATTGTGATTATTTTTTTCTACAAAAAAATCAGTGTTCAATGGAAGATTTCGGGCTTTTTTTCGCGTTGGAAATCATAAAATGACCTCCCCCGCTGAGGGTGGAGGCAGTGTAAATTTTTATGGGCTACAATCCACTGCTTTATTTCTAGAGATCTTTGTGTGCCAGGGCTGCGGTAACTCTTGCTAACAACCCGCATCCCCGGAATGCATCGGCTCTATCAGGCCTTTCCGATGTTGCTGACTTCTCTTTGAGGAGAAGCTCTTGTAGCTTGAAGCTCAAGCTTGAGTATGGTTCCGAAAAACTTCATCTGCCTAGCCTTTTCCCAAGCTGTGCTGGGGTCGGCTTCCAGTCTTAACAGGATGCAGCTGAGTACCAGTGTTTTACGTGGAGCGATTGCCTATCTGACCTCCTCAACCCAGTTACCTGGGCATTTCTGAAAAACATATATCATAAACATACAGACTTAAAATTATATCTATATTTTTATTAGTTTTACTGCTCAACTAGGCCACATCTAGTAAATCTCTAGATCTTTGTAAGTAAATATGCAAACTCATACGAAAGCAATGTATAATAAAATTATTTAGTTAAACGTTTCACAAGGCTTAGAGAACGTGTTATCTTAAATAGCTATTTCTATCTCACTGTGTTCGCAACTGCGGAGTTAACGATTTGCTAACATAATGAGAACTTTTTTGTTAAGTACGATAAACAAAATGAAGGATTATTAACTTATTGAAATTGTAATCTTCTTTGCAGTTTTAGGTAACATATGTCAGAAGGGATAAGTGTCTCTTTGCAACAATGAAATAACTTTTCAAATCATTTCATTGGTTTTGGAGGAAATTCAATGCAAACTTATAAAAAAAACTGCTGTGCACGGGGCCTTTTTTTTTCGTTGGAAATCATCAAATGACCCTCCAGTTGAGGGTGTAGCTGGAGGCAGCGTCAGACTCTTACTGACTAAAACTCATTATGTTCCTTCGGGAGGTCCCTGTGTGCCAGGGCCACGGTAATTCTTGCGAACAACCCTTAGCCCAGACGGACCCTGGCCCTTATGGGCCCCTCCTATGTTGCTGACATCTCTTTGAGGAGCGCCCTAAAGTCGTGATCTAACCGTGCTTCCTAGAACACGTAAATATCGGTCCTGTCTGGCCTGATCTCTGTGGTCGTCTCTGCCGTCACATTGGCCTATATATGAGAGTGAGGGAACAGAGAGTACCTGCGCACGTGTCTGCGCAAATTAAACATTAAAAAAAATTTAATTCGTTTCTAGAAAATTCTCAATCGACTTTTGTTTTTCAGTTCGGTTGGTACATACAAATAACAAAACAGCATCGAATAATTATATTAATGTAAAATAATGTCTATTGACCATGCATTCTCTATCGTATCAGACTACCGGACGCTCCCACGAGATTCGCTATATTATCATCGTGAACACCTAAATTGTGGTCTGGGATAAATTAATGCGGTATTTTTATCACACCACGATAAAAAATAGACTTAAATGTGTACAAAAAAACATCTCTACAATAAGTCGTGATGTCACCAATAATATGGGCTAATCATGACTTGTGAAATGTGAAATTTTTGTATATAATGCTTAGCTATGCTGAAAACCATAAAGATAACTTTCAGGTGCTACATTCAATAATTAAAATCTAATCTTTTCTGAATTACGGAATTTTACTAAAGAAAAACATAAATTATTTTTGCAGTTAGTCTATTTCAGGCGATATCTAAGCGGCTGGCTGACGTTTCTCGTGACCCAAAGGCTGGCTATTACTTTTGGTAAAGAATTAACATTTCCGTTCAACGTGGCAATGCTGCTAGCCTCTTGGGCATGCTCCCAGTAGACAGCGATGGGGACAAATTTTTCGACGCCTTTTAGCTTTTTTGTAGTATATTAGTATAATTTTTTACTCTTTATTGCTCTATCAAGACCATATTCAATGGGGTGGTTTAATATTCAGTCAGAATTTTGAAAAGCAAGTGATACCTGCGACTTTGTGAGACTCATAATTCATTCCCATTTTTGTAAAGGTGTTGTGTTTTGGTAGAAGACAGCACTAGTATTCATTCACAGAAATTCTCCCATAGGTAAGCGGATACTTAAAACTTCGAAACTCGAGTAAATTCGGATGGAAAACTTAAACATCCTGAGTTGTCTACATTTTAGGAGCATAAATAGGAATATTTTCCTCTCGGTACATACCGAGAGCAAAATATTCATAAGAAACAGGAAATTCCTTCCAGAAGCCAAACTCGCCTTATTGGATTTTTTAAGATTTTCACGAAGTAGGCCGGAGTCTTGAAGTTGGTGATAGTTACACCCGTGCATCGGAGAGCACGTGAATATCGGTCCTACGCCTAATCTCTCTTCAGTTGTTCCGTCCGTGAGGGAATAGAGAGTGCACCTGTGTCTGCGCCAATGCTTGAGCACTATAATATGTCCTGCGCAGCTGGCTGATCTCTTTAGAGAGAACCGCCATGGTTGACGATCGGTCTGGACGGTATTATTGTTTTTGTAGAATTCTTCCCAAATAAACCCTTTTTGGATTTCATCCACCCTCAGGTGTTTTGTTTTGTTTGACTATAGTAAAGTACACTACCAGCCAACTTCGGAACTGCAAAGTTACTTGAAGAGACAGTGCGTGCATTAGCGAGTACATTACTGTATTCTAACTTCTTCCGCATAGTTGGATTTTCCCGTTCACATCCCGTCGTCCCTAGCCAAAATAGTATGGAGACATACAGATGTCAAATATTGTTTATATATACCTAAGTATATTTTAAGCTTTGAAGTTCTTTGACCTATCACATTATTATGATCGTAAAGACACTTCCTCTGTAGATAGATACTAGATTTGAGTGTACGTGAGCGCCATGCAAAGGCAGACGCGATTTGCCATTTAGGAATATAGGAGCTTTAGACGAGCTTTAGGTGTGTATGTTTAGCGAAAATATTTATCGATGTCTGAATTTGTAAAGGTAACCCTGTATATCGCGCTTTCCTGTCAAAATACTGAAAAATTCCAATGAAATTTGTAATACAGGTAGCCTAGACTTAATCTATTATGTCTTTATCTTCCTGATAAAAGCTTGGGCTACTTTTTATGTACGGGAATCTGGTATCCCTCAGGACGCAGGTCGCAGGGAACAGCTGGTTAGAACTTTTTTTGGCAAAATGCTGGTGCATGGCATCAATTTCGTGTGTGTTCTTACCACCAAATCAATTGGGTGTTTCCTAATTTCTAATCTCATCCGCAGCTAGTATTATTAGCATTAAAGCATGACGAGGTAATTTGTTATCTATAGGTATTGATAACAGCCAGAGTATCACTCCTTCACCATATGGTATTTTCTGCTGTCACTACTATTGCAAGAAATGATCAAATTAGAGACTTGCAACCAAGAAGACGTCGTGGTGGCCTAGTGGTTAAAGCACCAGCCTCGCAAGTATGAGTGCGCCGGTTCGATTCCAGGTCAGGCAAGTACCAGTGTAACTTTTTTAAGTTATATGTACTTTCTAAGTATATATTGATACCAATGACTGATTAAAGGTGAAGGAAAACATCTCGAGGAAACCTGGATTATTAAGTCTGAACCCGCATTTAGTAAGCGTGGTGATTAACGCTCAATCCTTCTCAGTGTGAGAGGAGGCCTGTGCCTAGTACTGGGACGATAAAAAGACTGATGATGTACCAAGAAATACAACCGGATAGTAAATTTACAAAAATCACTAAAAACAAGTACACATATTAATGAAACTTTTTGTCCGCATGAGTGACTGAGGAAAAGGCTTGTCCACACGAACCATTGACGTAGGCACGCTGGTTTTGCGATAATTTACGGAAAACTAGTTGAAGCCATATGCGCCTGACTCATAGGAGATAGGACCATACTACATGACCACAAATCAATTAGTAACGCCGATCATTCATTTTAGGTTTTATGAGTATGTATGAAAGTTGATGGATATATAGGAAGGGGACAATCAAAGAAAAGATATATGGATAGTATGAAAGACGATATAGCTGCAAATAATAATGAGACCGAAAAGTATGGAACAAGATACGATTTGGTTCTTCAAACCATACAGAAAGAATTGTGTTGCTGGGGAGTTTGTTCCATTATGATTTCTTCTTTCCAGTGACAGCATATAAGAAGTGGTGAAGGGGGTGCCTCTTTGAGGGCGGTCTATTGTAATATTGACCTTCAAAAAGTGCTGAATGTCAGCCTATTTTGAACAAATAACTTTTTATCTTTATCTTTTATCTGATGTGCCTATTTTAAATTAAATATGTGAACATGTGCAATTTTTGATAAGTAGTATGACATTTTGCTTGGTAGTATGTCATTCTGTACTGATAATCAGAAGTCAGAAAGTCTAACTAACAGTCTGACGTACTTACGTTATTGTGGGGTCTTATCCTCATTATAGGACTACAGAAAGTGTCGTTTCGGAACTTCGTACTAAATAGTTTTTTGAGGAAATTCCTATTCTTTTCAAGGAGTTATGCTGTTATGACATTGTATAACCAGATTTTATCATTAATAGTAACTAATGAGTATTGGACTGGTGATTAACCTTAATACGAGGTAGCTTTTTGCCCCGTTGCGTACAGTTTTATTGGAGCGATAATTGTCTGCTATCTTTATTGAACCTTCATCACCGTTGGAGGCCCCACTGGCGCTGGCTAGCTATAGACCTATAGTTGAAGATTGGTTTGAGGTAATGGGGAATTCCGTCAAAATATTAGGGTGTTATCGATTGACCGTCAATCGACGTCAACGATTGTTAGAATAGAATATTAATTTATTTGCACAGAATGTAGGTACAACATAAATACAGATGTTTAAAAAAATACAATTGGAGATCCTCGTACATTCTACCTTAACTTAGGCACATGCAAACATAAAAACATTTAGTGTAGGATTATGTATAACAATATTTGGTATTGGATGCTATGACATGACTACTTTATCGTTTATGAATTCAGAGATGGAATAGTAACATTTATTTAATAAGAAGGATGTCATTTTTTTTTAAAGATTGTCATTGGCTCAGTTTTAATATTATCTGGTTATATCATTTCATTTTAGCATCGGTACATGGCATCTATCAAGTCGATCGCTTGTTCCGGTTACCCTTAGTAGACCTGTTCGTTGCAATGTGCGCACTGCCACACATCTCCATACTGATTTAGTACTTGATCGAACTATAGGCTTTTCTATACTTTTACTTGCTTTTCCATTCCAAACTCTGACCTTGGAGTCAACACTTCATCAAATGATTAATTTATGTTACTTAAATACTTTGATAATTCTAATCTACAATAATCGTATCATTTTGAGTGACAGTTTGTTTATTGCAGATTTAATTATTGTAATCACTCCTTTTTATCGCTGGGTAGATTGCTTGACACCTAGCTGAGTCACATTGACAAGTGAATTACTTCAAGCAAAGTAATTTATTGTAGTGTTGCCTTCTCTGAATACATATGTTTGACTAATAATGAGACTGGATTTGGGATCAAAGTTAGTTAGTGTTGTTTATAGGAACTTTGGAATATAATTTCTGATTCTTCTAGTTTTTGTCCTTATTTGTTTTGTTTGTGAGGATTAACATCAAAGAGTTGGTAGTAAAATTTAAAATTATGACCTTCGTGCCTTCCGTCACCGTGACCTCGTACGAAATCCTCACATATGTCAAATTGAATATTATAGAAATCGGTCGTGGTAAGAAAACCTATCAAAGAAATTCACTTTTCAATTTTGTTTCTGTAATAATGGCGTCTATGTATAATATAAAAATTATTCGCTGAATGTGTTGCTAAGTAAAAATCTCGAGAGGACCTGAACCGATTTCGCAAATTTTGTTTTTATAGAATATTTCTTGATATATGAGGATGTTTTCTAAGGCCAGAAAAAATAAAGTCCGATAAAGATATACATTATAAAAAAATAAAGATTGGACTTTTAAACGCTAAGGTTCAACGGTACCTACGAATTTCGCTGGGTCAGCTAGTTTTGTATTTTCGTTAAGTTGGTATGGTGTCTAGCAAATATCTGTAGGTATGTCTTTAGGCATATTGCCAACCTGTCAGATGTTACGAGGCATTATTTATTTACTCATCTTCACGGCATTTTCTTGGAGAGGTACGATTTCATTTACAATTGTAATCCGAACTGTGGAGTGCATAGTGCTACCATACGTATAGTACTTGCGTTTGCGTTTTAAAGTTCTAGCCGTTTCAATCTAAGTACTTTATGGGATTTGATGAAAAGTAAAAATAAAAAAAAAACGCCAGCTCGTCCTATTACAGCCTGTCTTTAAATGGATTTTCAACTTTTATCGCCGAAACATATGGTTCAAAGTTGAATAGGGAAATTTAATAGTTTTGTAGCTAGGTAGCTTGATGTGTTGGCGTCTATACACGATAAGCTATCGTCAAGGTAAGATTTATCTCTGGGCAAACACATTAATTGCAAGTTGTGAATAAATAATAGTGAAAGTAATAGTAGAAGTCGTTTTAGTTATAAAGATTATTAAAGACTGTTTCCATGCTTAAGATCACCTATGTCACATCCCAGTTGCTTAGCGGTATTCATTCAGAATATTAAGCCTTAATTCAAAATATTATAATTATGATTAAGTGTATTCAATTATTATATAATTATGCTTTTATTGTATAATAAAATAACCGTTACTTGATCCATAATTCGTAATAATCATCATCATAATGTAGACGGTCGGTCCACCGGTCGCCATGGACGGAACCTTCGAAATGTGTCGCCCGCGCCGCCTCCGACGCGAAAGCGGCCGGATGTCTGCGCGTACGCATCCACGCTCTCGCATCGCTAATGTATTGTCAAACTTTTCTCTAGAGGAATTTTTTGAACGAATTGTCCTCGAGTTCGCCTACTGTGATAGCTTTTCTATGCGCTTGATTCGTTTCTATAATTATTTAATTTTAGGCAGTAATTTTTCAAAGCTCATGTTTTTTCTTTAATTAAAGCTTGTAAAATGTAGGTACCGACGCCAGCACATCAAGCTGCTGCAATCTGTATGGTTTTGCTTTATAGATTTTCAACTTTATCGCTGAAGCACATGGTTCAAAGTTGATTGGGAAAATTTTACATTTTCGGTAGTAATTTTGCATTAAAATTTACAGTAAAAAAAAATAGCCAAAATGTTAACTTGCGATTCCGCCAGTTGGGTACCTTCTTCCGTAGACCATCACTCCGTCTCCCGAGCCTTTTTCCAACTATGTTGGAGTCGGCTTCCAGTCTAACTGGATTCAGGTGAGTACCAGGAGCCACTGCCTATATGACCAGTTACCCGGGCAACCCAATACCCCTTGGTTAGACTGGCATCAGACTTACTGGCTTCTGACTACCCGTAACGATTGCCTAGATGTTCAATGACAGCCGTAGCCTACAGTTTAACGTGCCATCCGAAACACAGTCATTGGTGCCAAGATATACTTCCATAGACCACCACTCTTCTAACGAAATTCGAATGATTCTGTTACTGACAGTAATGAGATTCCCTACGTTAATTGATGCCAGTAATTACTTTACCTCCCACGTCGAACATCCTCCGTCAGGCTAGGCAATCCACGTGCTGTATCATATTATAATAAATTAGTGGTTTTCCAGGGAAATCGGTGCATATGTTTACTGATCTGACACGTAGTAAATGGTACCAAGACTTTGTATTGTAATAATGTAATTTAAAAAAGAACAGTATTTTGTGTGGTTAGTAAAATGTATTTTTAGGTGAATGCGACGGCTGGCGCGGGAAATTTGAAAAAAGAATGTTTTTTTCTTTTTATCAATATTTTACTTGAGTTAGTATGAAATATGGAGGTGTGATTTGAACATTAGCGGAAATGAGTAAAACCTCAAAGTACATTTTCGTGACTGTCTTTGATTCCAAAAAGTTTTTTCAAATTCAAATGTTTCTCGATGAACTTTTAAATAATTTCTGTATTTTTGTTTTAATTAATTGTTAATAGGTATATACATTTTTAAAACTTATAATTACATACACCAAAAACAAATAAAAAATAGAATTTATTTCTAGTTTTTTTGATGAATAAAGTAATTTCTAAAGTTTTTTTTTATATAATTTGTGGCAAAGGAAATAGGTTATTATTGGCTTATAGGTAAAATGAATACAACAATACGTAAAAACTACAAGTTTAATTTTATAATAATGTTATCATAGCAGCTGGTCATTGAGTTTTCCATTAGAACATAATTTTTCAAATATTATTTTAATTAATTGTTTTCCTTCCTCACCAGTTCAAACCGGTTTACAATGAAATGTTCAGACCACAACTTTTTTTTTACTTGTTAGATAACATTGTGCGTAACACTTTGTTTAAATAAACGATTTATATATATAGGTATATTCTTCATATATTTGTTATACCTGTTTCCCTATGTCATATAATTAATAAAGGTTTGAAGTAATTTGTTTCGAAAGATTACAAGTCACAAGTCACTAGTGCAGAAATTAATACTTAAATTACTTATGTACCATTTGGTCCAGCAGCAGCGAGAGTTTAATCGCTAACAACAACAAATTAAAAGTACCAAATTAGTAGTTATTTTATTATTCTGAATTTGTAATACTGAATTTCCGATGTTAATACAAATATCGCGTGGGATATTTGCACTAAAAGTAGTCATTTTGGGACTTAGCTTATACGACAGAAATTTTGCGATTAACGGCCGATCTCTATAACTTCTCTATCTATTGATTTTCTTACGAAATCTCTAGTAAGCAAATCAGCCAATAAATTGGTTATATAAATCAACCGGCAGTCAATATGAAACTAGACACTAATTTGTGTGGGTATCGTAATTTTTAGCGCAGTTTTATTTAAATCGCTTCAGTAGTTTTGGCTTGAAAGCCGGACAGACAAACAGACAGACAGAGTTACTTTCGCAATTGTAATATAAGCAAGGATCGTAGGATAAAATATAAATAACCTTTTGCACCCGCGCGTCCCGAAAAACTACGGCCAAATAGCTTGACTCAGACCAACTGAGACATTTTGTACTAAGTAATCGTAAAATAAATAACTAAACGTACAAGACGTTTTGCTTTCGGAAGGTGGCAGGTGGCAGCCTGGTTCTTATGCCTAAAAACAACTGTCCTTTAGGAAAATGTGAAGTTTCTTGTCTATCGGTACCGGGCATTATGCGCTTGAGCACCTCATCACCTTTCATATCTTGCAACACAAACCGGGATGGTCCTAACGTGACAGACTCTCCGCCCCTCCCACAGATCCTCTGCCAACTTTCCACCTGAATCATCCGCCAGGTGGCGATCAATTAGCAATCGATAATGATCAGCCGGTTGCGCAGGCGACGATTAACATTCCTCTCGCTGACAGGCCCTCTGACAATTAAGTAATTCGCTTTCCCTTATCGGTTAATGTCGCTTTTGTTATGCAATTAGGTCTTAATTGTTGTTTAGAGTTAAATATAGAACAGAAAGTTAGCATGGATCTTGAGGAAGACTTGGCGAATGCTTGGAAAAGATTCGTTGGTCGGTATCATCATCACAGCCTTTTTATCGTCCCACTGCTAGGCTCGGGCCTCCTCGGAGAAGGATTGAGCATTAATCACCACGCTTGCTCAGTGTGGGTTGGTGATTTCTTCACCTTTAATCAGTCATTGGTGTCAAGACTGGTTGTCTGACTTTCTGGCTGCTGACTACAAGTAACGACTGCCAAAGATGTGTAAACGACGTCCCAGACCCACCAGTTTAACGTGCCTTCTTAAACATGGAGGAACTCGTCATGACAAGATGGTCACTAGACAAACAAACTGACCGAGCCAAGCGTTGCTTAACCTTATGATCGATCGACCCTTGCGGCTTTTACTTAGCTACGAGCTCATTGAAGATTGTCAATTGTTACAGGCTCTTCGTCATACTTCGTGATTCCTCGGGCGCATTCGGGCGGACGTTATGACCCGGCTATTGTAGGTCCCAATGAATATGCAACCACATCTATATTACGTCTTGTAACAATACGAGGATCTACCTAATTACACTTTGAAATGTTTTGATAACATTTCGATAACGCATATGGACTTTGTAATACGGAAAAAGATATACAATTTGTCTAATTCTATCGTTGGAGCTACGTACGATAGTGCTTTATGTATAACTATCTTTCGCCCGCGATTTTACTCGCGTTCTAAGGAAACTACTGCGTACGATTTAATAAAATGTAGTTAATATATTATTCTGACGTACAAGCTATGTAAATGGGAATTTTCATCAAATTCTGTTCAGTAGTTTTTACGTAAAAGCACACCTAAATTATAACAGTTAGGTGTAATTGTACAGACGCCAGCACATCAAGCTACCCGAACCCAATCAACTATGAACCATATGCTTCAGCAATAAAGCTGAAAATCTATTGTTTACGTCTGTATATCGAGTGAATAGGTAATTTCAGAAGATGGTGGAATATGGTTCAAAGTAGATTTTTAAAATTTATCAGTTTCGGCAGCTTGATGTTCTGACGTCTGTACATAATCACATTTAAAATGTCATCTTTAAGAGATCGCTTCCTAGCTTCATCCAGTCTCTATCGCAGTTAACCGTATCATAAAAATAGAATTGTTTTTTTCACACATTTGTAACAGTTTCCTTCAGTTTCCAGTTGCCGTGACCTCCGTGAATCGATTGACATTCAGCTTAACATATAATTATGACTTTGCATATATGTTGCGCTAATATACATCGTACATATTATCTACTTGTGTGTGTATTACGATAGACATTTAAATGTCAAACTAATGCATCTTTATGGACGACATAATTATTGTCCAAGCGGCATTTGTTTTTTGTTTTTGGAAGGTTAAGGGCCAGTTTCACAGGTTACGGATAGCCATTATCTACCAGATAAGTTAAAAAATGGAACAGAATTTGTATGAAATTATCTGCCAGATAAACTATCTGGAACTTATCAGCAACCGGTGAAACTGGTCCTAAGAGAATTACTGGCAAGTTTGGATAGTAGGATTTTGTTTAATCATACTTAGGAGTTAGGGCCAGTTTCACAATGTCCAAATATCACACAAATATCTATATAATTATTTAAAAAATGGAACAGAATTTGTATGAAATTATCTAACAAATAAACTGTCTGATTATTTGGTATTCTAGCTTATAAGCGCATATCCCAAAATTTAGCAACATCGCAAACAACTGTCAAATATTGATATATGTACATAATTTAATGCGAATATTTATATAATTGGAAATTTTACTGCTTCAAAATAAGAAATAGGGCTCTGTAGTGCACTACAAAATTATTAAGGAATGCAATAAATTATATCGTAACACTGAATACATAGTTTTAGATGTAAAACTATGCCTAACTAATGCCTTTTTACCAAAGACAAAAGACAGCTTTATAAAAATAGAAGCGAGAAGTAAACTCCTTTAAGATGTGGCGAACATAACAAAAAAGTGACCTCAGTTGACACATATGACACTTAACACGATGTTCTATTTTATACTCGCACCACAAAATCTGACGTCACGGGTGACCCAAAACGAAGTCCAGAAAAGACTGCTATCAAGGCATTAGTCATTCGGCCAGCGCTCAGCCGTGGGAAATACCAGTAGTTCACGATTCCATCCAGCGAGTGTTTCTAGCAAAAGTGCACAATGCCGAGATCACAATACCTCTTTCTTAGAAGCGAGCGTTTGAGTTGATTCGTCTTATGGAGATGTGGTGACTGATGGTGGGTGCTTCGTGGTAAACGTGATGATATTTCACACGGTTTTAATGATGACTGGGGATTTCTTGAGAGAAAAGACTAGTAGCTACGAAGTGTTAGTCAAAATTTTGTACTGGGTCAAGCAATCACCATTTTTGGTATCCAGATTATTTCACCTCGTTGGTCAGTTGTGCAGGAGTCTCGGGTCCATTACGGGGTGGGGCCGAAATCGCTTTATCGGTTTTAAGAGATATTGTTGGTGATTGATACACCAATGCATCGGAGAGCACATAAATGTCGGTCCTGTGCTTGATCTCTTTCTGGTCGTGTCGGATTGCAGTCTCATCGGACTATGAAAGTGAGGGAATAGAGAGTGCACCTGTCTCTGCGTAAATACTTGTGCACTATATAGTATATCCTGCGCAGTTGGCTGATCTCTTTAGAGAGAACGGCCTCCTTGGCCGGCAATCACCATTATTATTATTTCACGACTGTTTATGAGGGCTGAGTACAAACAAAAGATTTTAGAGGGAAGTAATAAATTTACTAGTAGTTGAACACTTGCCAAGCTAATTTAGCTCTTACGACGTATGTAATTAGACCCTAACAGGTCTTAAAGAGTACTAAACTGCTGGGCCCCTTTATTGCCATTTTTCTCAACCCAGCAAGGTCGTTATGAATGCTGACTTTCCCTGGCGTTTGCACTTGAATCTGCTGGAAGTGTCAAGTTTACAATAAAGCAGATAAACTATTGTATACTTTAGTAAACACGTGTATAAGATATTTCTCACGGTAACTGTTTACTGGAATGTGTGAGATGATCTGCGTTAGGGCTGACAGAAGCAGACTAGGGTTGCATTTTCGAAATAGTTTAATTATTTTCGTTTACAGAAATAAAGAATTACAATGTTCCTCTTAAATCAATTTTATCTCTTGGTCCAGACGCCAGCACATCAAGATACTACAATTTGTCAAAATTAGACATTTTCTTAATATATTTTCAACTTGATCGCTGAAAGTGTGTGGTTCAAAGTTGATCGGGACAATTTGACACATTCGGGTTCATCACTACATAGTATAAAACAAAGTCGCTTTCTCTGTCCCTATGTCCCTTTGTATGCTTAAATCTTTGAAACTACGCAACGGATTTTGATGCGGTTTTTTTTAATAGATAGAGTGATTCAAGAGGAAGGTTTATATGTATAATTTAATATCAGCATTGCACCCGTGCGAAGCCGGGGCGGGTCGCTAGTATGGAATAAAAAACTGTTCAGAATTTCATTTGGGTTTATGGCGAACTAGAGACTCGTAATTATTGTGATGTTTTTAGGATTGGAGTGCTAGTTTCTGCCTACAGATTCATCCGTATTTTATGCCTTTTAATAGCGAGCACTATTCAGAGTCAATTTGTCTAGTAGAAAACATTATCTTAGTATTAGTAAAAGCAACGAAGCCCTCTCTGTGTTCCAAGGCGAATGAAACAGCTAATACAATTTTGTTTCGTAGTACTTTATTTTTTTACAGATAAACAATAAATCAGTCTCTATGGATAAAAACCGATAAGATTGACACGGAAGAAGTTTAACTAATCGGTATGGTTTTTTCAAAATAATAAAAATATTTTTTGGTGTTTGGGATTTTCATGTGATTATAAAATTAGACACTAGCATTATCTTGGTTGAGTAATATCTGATTTTGTGGTGCGAAGAATTGACTACCGTTATCAATATTTTTTCATAATAATTCCATGTGTTAGCTTCCGTGTGCGATTAGAGCCGCATCTCGTAGGTAATAATCCGCGCCCCTGGAAAAAAATGTTTGAGGCCTTCCTCAAGAAATGTGCTATCTAATACCTTAACTTTTTTTTCATTCAGCTCAGTACTTTCTCAAATTAGAGCATTTATTTTATTAAAGCAACCAAATCTTCTGTATCTTTTCAGCTTTCTAATAGTAGTAGATAAGAGAATAGCATAATAGCAATCCGATCGGAGAGAGATCAGTTGCAGGCGCGAAATTTACGTGCTCTCCGATGCACGGGTGTATCAATCACCAAGTTTCAGACTCCAAGCTGCTGTTGTGAAAGTTTCTTAAAACCCACACAGCAATTTCGGGTCAACACGGGAATGGAACCTGAGACCCCATGCTCAATAGTCGCAGCATGGGACTACTAGACCAAGGAGGCATTTTTGTAAAATAAGGGCTAACCATTCTACAACTCTTGAAATGAACTCTTAGAACATGTCTTTGTACTAATATAACTATTGTAATAACTTCTTCTTCCTGCCCTGTTCCCAATTCTATTTGGGGTCGGCGCAATGTGTTTTGCTCTTCCACTCATTTCTGTTAGACTTCATACTACTATCCACTCCCTTCTCAATCATATCATATCCTTAACTATTGTACTAACTATTGTACATATTTTAATTTGTGGCAACCCTAATTAAGTGCAGAATCAACAAGCGGCCAGTACAGACGGCGCACCTGAGCTCGTAGTTAGTAAGTAAACGTACTCATAACATGCTGATATCATGTACACTATTGTAATGCACTTTTGTAGTATTTACTACCATTTTTAGGCGACCGATGCATAAAATCTTATACTACTGTGTCTCCTCCAAATACACATTATAGGGGTCTTACTAGCACGAGGGTCTGTGGGCGATGAGTTTGGGTAGCTCATCGTGTGTACGTCTAAGGATGACAGGCCCGTGGTGCGGCGCGTACTGTTCCACGCGCTCCTCGAAGAGATGTGACCCTTCCTTCGTGGCCCCTTAGGGCCGAGGTCTGGCTGGGCTGCGAGTGAGATCCCGGATTTGTATTCTGTCAGGTTAAGCATCCATATACTAAAGAATAAGAGTATCGCGTTCGAAAAAAAAAATGTACAGACGCCAGCACATCAAGCTGTCAAATTTCCTTAATAGATTTTCCACTTTATCGCTGAGCCATATGGTTCAGTGTTGATTGGGAAAGTTTGATAGTTTAATAAGTAGCTTGATGTGCTGGCGTCGGTGCCAAAATGCTTTTATACCGGTAGCACCTCTTATTCATTTTCTTCACAGTTAATTAAAGTTTTGTCTTCACATAACACGTAATAAACAAAGCAATGAACGCTAAGTATAAACAAATAAACAAAAGAACAATTATCTCTCATTTGACGTCGTGCGCGTGCGTCGCAGAGCGGTAGTGTACGACAAACTTATGTATAAAACCCAACCAATTAAAACTGAACTTTATTTCTTTAAGATAAAGTTGTAGCAACATGTATGGTTAAGTTGGTATTCGTGTATAGATGGGCACGCAGCCTGCTAACGACCAATGACCGCGCTTTCACTGTCGTCCATCTTGCGGTATGATTTTGATTTTAAAATTGGAACGCCCAACGGTCTTTGTGCATGATTAGAATTATTGATTTTGAAAATTGCCACATACCAACGAGAGAGTTAAAAGAAATGAGAGGCTCTCACATATAAAGTTTTTGACCTTTCAAAATAAAGATATTCCATATTTACAAATGACGAATTATTTAATCATCTTATATCTAGTGTATTTCAGACGACGTGAGACCACTTCACTTTATGTACAGTCACACGCACATCAGTGGAAACATTTGAACTGCGAAAACAGCTCTTATGTCGTAGGAAATAGAGGCGGTCTCAAGGTCAAAGTGTGTCTACTGATGTGCGGGTGACTGTACTAGAGGTCACCTCCATTTTAAAATTGCAAGAATCTTGACCATCTTTCTCAGATTAAGTGCCAGTTTCACCGATTACGGATAGCCACTATCTACCAGATAAATTCAAAAATGGAAATGAATTTGTATGAAATTATGTGCCATATGAAACTATCTAGAACTTATCAGCAACCTGTGAAACAGGCCCTAAAGTTTTTAAATCAATCTATTTATTTAGGTAAACAACTCTCTTTTAATCCATATCGTTCATTAGCCACCACGCATTAATTTCAAGACATCCTCAACAGATCAAGATCTTACAAAACAAAAAGAAAACAACACATAACAAGCAAATAATTAGTAAACTATCACTTTCCGTACTATAAAAATCGTCGTAGTGAAACAAAGCATAATGCTGGTATTATAAATAATAAAAAGAGTCAGACTAACTGCGTGGTTTCAATCTCGGGCTTACTAGCGTGACGGAGTCATTTACACATATCTACGAGTATGCACGGAGTAACTAGGCTGTTATACTTGTTATCTAGTGCAGATTAGCTGCTGAGTTATTATTGGCCAGGCTTTTTTGGGTGCGGTTGCATCATATTTTTGATTTAGGGGTCAGTTGCAACACGGTAATGCTGTGTGAGGTACGGTCAATTAATAAAAGGCTAGATGACTCTGATGACGCTGGGGTTGCGGGTTGTTCGCAGGAGTGAACATGGTTCTGGTACACAAAGACCTCCAAAAGGAACACGAGGGTTTACGTCGGTAGAAGTTTGACACTCCCTCCTCCTGCAGGCTTAGCATGGCAACCGTAGAAACAAGTTTTGATTATCGGAGAATGGACACAATGACAGAAAAGTGGCAGATTGACGTAAGATTTCTTTTGACATTTTGTGAAGAAATTTTTCTTTTATTCGATCGACATAAGTCTACAAATGATTATATGCGAGTTGACAGGTCGCGCCATGTTCGGGCAGAAGACATGTTGACATTCACAGAAAGAGCTTTGTCTTTTCTTGACAGAATAGACATAGAAACGCCATGCTAAGCCTGCTGCACCCAAAGTGGGAGGATTCATTGTATGTGTTTCCATAGAAACAAAAGAAAGAAAATTGGACTCTGGTGAGACTGCTGATCTTTGACTGTCAGTTCGAGTCGTTCTTTAACAGACATAGTTTGATTTCTAGAGATTTTGGTATGGTTTATGCGGTAAATCATGTTTTGGGGATCGGGCAAGACCTCGCTCCATGTAAAATATTAGTAGCAGCATTCGTTTATTGATTTTAATCTCAGCCGTTTGATGATAGCATAATGGAAAATTTACGAGTCTATATATTAAGAGTTCAGGCCTCTAATCAAACAAAGAAGGAATGACCGTTAAACACCGTGCTTACTAAAAAGCGGAATTGAATTTTTTTTAAATTCCAAGTCCCGGTACCCAAGATCAGGTCTACTTAGGAAAGGACTAAAAATTTCAAGAAGTGTATGACTTGTATTTGCAATTTAAAACAATGTTCTATGTGGAATCCTGTCTTGAGGATCAGGTTTTCCCAGTACCATGAACAAAGTGAATGATCTAATAGCACCGGTTGCTGAAGATAATAAATCGGTGGCCAGTGAAGCGCGATTGATGTGGAAACGTCGGCCGCTACATGAAATGTCGTGAAAAAATCGTGTCGTTTTCGTAACGAGCGCCCGCGCACCTAGTCGATGTCAGTGATTTGCTGTGTGGGTTGCCAGTTTTGGAAACAAAAACTACTTTGTTTGTTTTACATTTTTCATTGTTTTTATGACTAAGTAATGCTTAATTAATTTGTAACGGTTTAAAATAATTTTGTTGCGATATTAATTATGTTTAAATTTTTTGCTACGGATATCGTAGCCGCGTAGTGGGTTTTTCGTAGTAAACTTAAAATTCTTCTTACATAATGACGTGATTAATTAAGTATTATAATATGCGGTTAATATGACTTAAACATTAGGGTTTATTGTATTATATATTTCCCGGAATACATTAAACGTATTTTCGTATAATCCAGAGCATTTTTTTCTCTGCTGTCAATACCGAGTGGCCGCTCGGGTGAAGATATGGCGCGGCTACAATCAGGATGCGCGAGCGACACGCAAGCGGTGCGCGCACGCACTCTATGTAGATGTACCTGTGATTGGGATAGTTTATTGATTAGTTAGCATTTATCATGACACTTGGTACTTAGGGTTTATAATAAAAAATCACTAGCTTAAAATTATGAGTATTTTGTAAAAGGCGTCATCGTTAATTTGTTTTTTTTTCATAAATAGTCTTCGAACGTTACAAGGCAGTAATATACTTTTTTATACTCATTTATATCAAGTCAAATAATAATATTTTATTAGGTGTAGTAAAATAAACGTGAAAGCCAGGGAGAAAAGCTAGTATTTTTCTGTATCTGATTTTATCTATAGGGTAAAAATTGAGACGAGACAATATTTTCAAACACCAACTAAGAATAAGCTAGTGTTTTTCTGTATCTCATTTTCCCTATAGGGTAAAAATTGAGACGAGACAATATTTTCACACACCTAGAATAAGAATAAACCGCCAAATGATTTCCTATTTCACCAGGCATCAGCCTGCTTTTTTTGACTTCAAAGAGATTTTGCATTATTCTCTTAATTTTTTTACGGTAGCTGAAACTGTATGATTGAATAATGAATTGAGAACAAATTGAGTATTTGATTTGATATGTTTGTCTTTAATTAATTACGTATTATTTGTGGTATAATGAAGGTCTATTTATAAGCGCAGAGGTCGAGGTGTGCGGTGACATCACGGCAAGGTTCTCGTTTCTGAATATGCATCAGTTATTCAGTGTCTGTATGTATCTTTACGTTCTCACGTACCTACTTTTGAAAATTTTTTTCGTCGTTTTGGACTAAATTGTCAGTTTTTCAGATCTTTTGTATTTTTTGTTAAGTATAGACGCTAGAACATCAGGCTACAATAATATGAATTTTCAACCTTATCGTTGAAGCATAAAGTTCAAAGTTGATTGAGATAATTTTACGAAGTTCTATCGACTATAGTTTGGCAGATTCTTTAGTGAAGGACGTTATCGTCATCATCGAAGACGGTACCAAGAGTTGTTCCCGATGAATTCCACGGGCCATACGGGCCAAAGTCTGCCGGGGTTGCGGGTTGTTCGTAAGAGTTACCGTGCCCCTGGCACACAAGGACATCCAGAAGGAACGTAGTGGGTTTTAGTCAGAAAGAGTCTAAGACTTCCTCCAGCTACACCCTCAGCGGGAGGGGTCTATTGATACATTCTCACGAAAAAAAAGACCGTTTAGTCGTTATCACTTTTAAAACTGATAACGTGCTATCCATTCTATAAATTAAGCTGCACTATTAGACGGTTCGTCCAGTTATCAGTATGTTAAAAATTCCCAAATACAACTAACAATTATCTGCAATGGAATGTTCTAGAAAATCAGTCAAAAATACATTTTAACTAAATGCGTCGTTTTATCTCTTGGCCTCAATTATCTATCAGATTCATACTTTTTGGCTGCACTGCCAAGTATTTTTAAACAATCTTAATTCTTATTTTGTGTTCAATATGGCTATCAGATAATGGACAGAAAATATTTTGGTAAGACACAATCGTTATCAACGATATAAGATCGAGGTATTATTGACGAATTACTAAAATCGATAAGATAAAGAATCGAGAACAAACAGTTACGTCCAATGTAATCGCGTACTGTTGAGTATTTTTGTACGTACTTATTTATTTGTATGATTGTGATTGTTTTTTTAATTGGACACATTATTGTGGTCGGGAGCAAAGGAACTTTAACATTTTCAAAAAGTCATGTCCAAACAGTAGGGTGTCAAAAAACCAAGTCACTTTCAAAGACCTTATTTGTTTCACTAGGCTCAATTAACAGCAAGTTCTCACAACACAGAATAATGAACTTTAAGTCAATATTATAAGGTAAAAATTATACATGAGCCAAAAAATAATTTGTTCAATTTACCGATCTCCTCGATGTTAACGAAGTAACGAAGATTTTTCCAAAATGTCGAAAATCGAAGGCGTACCAAGACAAAAAGAAAAAACTACAAAATTTACAAGATCGCTACTTCTCTATGAAACCCTTTTCATGTAAACAACCAAAGAGCCGCTTTTCATAGTTTTCCCTAAAATAATTTGTTACTTGTTAAAGGGAATAGCCAACTACAAGCATATAAAATATGCAGGTTGCTTGATTTTTTTACCTTTTTTCCAGCATTGTATTTCCTGAAATACTTTTTATTATTTAACACCCAATAACAGCATTCAATATATTTAATTCCGTGACGTAGCCGGGGTCACCTGTCTGGCTGCTCGCGTCCGACCCGGTGTATTTGAATACAATGCCCGCTCAGCCGAGTACTATGGTGGCCGACACCCGACTTGATACGTTGTTTACGTATAAATCGCTCGAATTCATTAAGAGCAGGTAATTTAATGAATAATGAGGAGGAATTTAATCTATATTTAACTGCTGGAGCTACGGGTTGTTCGCAAAAGTTACCGCGGCCCTGGCGCACAAAGAACTCTAGAGGGAACATAGTGGGTTTTAGTTAGTAAGACGTAAGAGAGTCTGACACTCTCTCCAGCTGTATTCTCAGCGGGAGGGTGTCATTTGATGATTTCCCGCGAAAAAGGGTTCAATATGTAATGTTGCTCATATTATACTAAGAACAAACAAGTTTTTATAGGTACATGTAAGACTTAAGAAAGGACAAAAAAAAGGCAAAACTCAAAAAGACTTAGTCTAAATGAAAGATCAATTTTCGATCACATTTTTAATCCTTAATATGAGTGTTAGTAAAGATTAAGGAGTGTCCTAAAGAACTACAACATGAACCCTAGATAAAAACACAAAAAAAACACGTAAAACTAGCCTATATGTTACATGGATCTAATCTTCATCTATCTATCTAATATCTATCTATCTAATTTTCATCAGTCAGATCAGAAGTTTTTACGTGAAAGAGTAGGTAACATGTATCCACACATCAGAATTTTAATTTTTATAGTATTAGCGTGATGATTGAACCTGTTGATTTAACATTTCTATTGAAACATTTCGATCTTAAGCCACGTGCAAAAGATTTTAAAGTTCAATATCCTAATTCCTAATACTATTATAAAGGCGAAAGTTTGTAAGTATGGATGTATGGATGTATAGATGTATGGATGTATGGATGTTTGTTACTCTTTCACGTAAAAACTACTGAATGGATTTGAATGAAACTTTACCACAATATAGCTTATACATCAGAATAACATATAGGCTACTTTTTATCCGGGTATGGAAAGTACTTCCCTCAGAAAGCGGGTGAAACCGCTGGCGGAAGCTAGTACTCTAATAAAGTAATTATCTTTACAAAGGAAGGCCGCATCAAGCGCATGTTGCGCTTATCTACACTTTTTGTTTTGCATTCGTTAATTAAATATGTTTTCTTTTTGTTTTTCAGCATTTATCTATATACTTAATTTTAACTGTCTCGTGAATTGAGTATCTGCTCTCTGGATTCAGTCTAGGAACACTGCTTTTCATGGAGTGACTGCCTGTCTGACCTCCTAAGGGTGTTACCAGACCTATCGATCGACCGTCAATCGACGCCTTCGATTGATGGTAGACTGGATTGGATGGATGCTATAAGTATGGCGAAAACTATCGATCGACATCGACCATTCCATTTTAACATCGATTCGTGGCATCTATCGACAGTCGAACGACTGGTGTGATAACGCCCTAAGCCCTGTAACGTGAGCAACCCGATATTCCTTGGTAAAATAGATTGGCTGACTTTCTGGCTTCTGACTACCTGTAATGACTACCAAAGGTTATCAAATGACAGCCGGGACCCACCAATTTAACGTGTCTACCGAAAAACAGAGGAGCTCGGTATGATGAAATCCATCCATCCACGGACCAACAGTGCCGAGCTTTGCTTAACCTTATGATCGACTCATATAGCTTCGTGGACCACAGCTAGTCTATACTAATATTAAAACCATGATATAAAGTTTTTAAGTTTCTGGGTTTATTAAGCCACGATATATCCGAGTCTCATATACTATACCTATGTATTTTATCCTGGTACAAGGAAGTAGTTCAGGCCACAGGTAAAACCGGGAGGAACGACAAGTATTACATAAAATATAATAACAAAGTTGGCAGTACGCCGACACAAGAGCAAGTCGTCTGGATAATTGCATAAAGCCACTTTTCCACACGTTGCGTATTCGCTATGCAAATCTTGTGCGCGCGCGCAGCTGAGAAGCGGCTGGGGAATAGGGCCGCTAGATGTGCAAATGTGTAGAATAAAATAATAAATTATGTGTACCTAACATAATTTGTTAGGTTTTGTTATTAAGCACGAATTACATCGCTGGTAAAAAAGTGTTCAATGATGAAATAAAAATTCAGAATCTTACTCAGTTGTTGTTTTTCTTCTGAGTAAAAATTCAGTTCTAGAAATTTAGGTAGGGATTAGCACCATAAAAGAACATTTATCGATTTTTCGGCAACACTTACTACTAATAATTAGTAACCCGCGTTATATTTTTAGTAACTAATAGTGTGTTTATTTTATTTTCTTAGTTTTATTTCTTCAAAATAAAACTGTACATAAAGGTAGACACATAAAAAAAAATAGTAACGCAAAAATAATAAGTGCCAACCCTGGGGCGCGTCGCGCGCTCTGCCTCACATTAGTTGAACGATGAGTTATGCTATCGTTACAACATTTAATGAATAATTACAGTTTTTACACACCCTCTATTATTTCACAATTCAATAAAGTTACTTTGTCAGTGTTTTAGACTTATTATCACTACCATTGTTATGAATAATGTCTATCTATACTTATAATAAATCTGTAGAGAGGTCAATTCTGTACATTGAATATATTTTCAAAATAACTATCAGGGGGTGATAAGTGATCGATACTGATGCCAAAAACGCAATCAGTAAAATTTTTGTCTGTCTGTCTGTCTGTCTGTCTGTATGTTATTTATAGGAACAAAAACTACTGGACGGATTTTAATGAAACTTGGTACGATTATTCTTTCATTTATAAATTCTGGGTCCCAGGCACAGAATACTAAATAGTAACTTGTCCCAGGTGTGATTTGAACAGTCGTTACAAGTAATAAGAAGCCCGAGTGTCTGCTAATTTTAGCAAGGGGTATCGGGTTGTCCGGATAGAGCCTGGGAAAGGACATAGGCTACTTTTTGTCCCACTGGTGGTTTAATCCCCTTCCACCTAATTATAAAACAGGGTCGTAAAAAGTACCAGCTTTAGTCCTATACCACCATCTCGAACAAATTTAAAGGCGTAAACTTAGCACTAAACACGGGACTTTTTAAAACCACGTTTTATAATAAGGGGTGAGTCTTGGTAAAGAGTATGAGGGCGAGGGTTTGATTCCAGGTCGGGTTGGTACTTACCAATGCAACTTTTCTAAGATTGTATGTACCTACTTTCTAAGTAGGTATATCTAGGACACCAATGACTGTGTTTCGGATGGCACGTTAAACTGTAGGTCCCGGCTGTCATTGAATATCTTTGGCAGTCGCCACGGGTAGTCAGAAGCCAGTAAGTCTGACGCCAGTCTAACCAAGGGGTATTGGGTTGCCTGGGTAACTGGGTTAAGGAGGTCAGATAGGCAGTCGCTCCTTGTAAAACACTGGTACTCAGGTGAATACGGTTAGACTGGATGCCGACCCCAACATAGTTGGGAAAAGGCTCGGGAGCTTATAATAAAGGGTCCTGGGTCACGGGTGGAAGGTAGTTCCTAATAATGTAAAATGAATTAATTTGGCAAGATACAGTGTGTAGGTATGCGCACGCGATCCTCTTTCGTTTAATCGTTCCATTGGAGTGTGATTCCTGAGCTCTGAATTAGTGCGCTTTGCTCAATCAAAGGAAGTCAAGACGTGAAATGTATATAGAAATTTGTTTAATGATTGATGGTCAGTGCTGAAATTTGTAATACGAGTAGGTTAAATGCCACTAATAACATTGTTTGAAGGTTCTTCAAACCTACAGACAGACTAGTGTTGCTAGAGAGTTTGTTGCGCCACTCCTTCCCAGCAAAAACACATAGAAAGTGGTGAAGAGGGGGCGTTTTGGAGACTGTCTAAAAGATCTAAATAAATAATTGTGCTTGTCGTTATCCCAAAGACACAGTTTTGATTTTATTTTTCTACCATAAGTGATGATGATGGCATCCAGGCCGATTCTCTCTCCGAGCCGAGTTTCCGACCCGGTATTCGAACCCGAGACCCGGTCGCACAGCAGTCGCGCCTTGTTACCATAAGCAAGAAACTGTAGAATTATCAAAATGTATATTTTGGAAATATTAGCAAAGTTTTTTTCACAGTACCTTTGCAATGCAGAACCCTACTTAACTTTTTATGAAAACTCTTCATCCGTGATTCATATTCCTCTTTACATCCTCAATGTTTGTCTCTTAAAGGGCACGTCATCAGCCGATCAGCATCAAAAAAGTTACATCCGTACTTGAATGACCTGGAATCAAACCCGCAAAACCCTGGAATTAATCCAATATTGCGTCAATACAAGTTTTTCCTTTAGCCGACATCACCGAACTAAAATCAAGTTATGTATTGCGTTATATCCTGCGAGCATCGTGCTCCACTTTACGATCTAATAAGCATCGATTGGTTACAAAATAGTCATGAAATTTCTACTCAAGTGTTTGAGAATTTAATTATGTACTAGTATCCTATGTAACCGTTCAGTAAGGATGGTTGATGACTTCAAAAAAAGAACTTTACCTACAACAAATTTATTACCCCGATTGCCAAAAAGTGTTATGTATTTAAAAGTAGGCTGTAGGCAAAAGAGGCTGAAAATCAGCTCATTTTGAAGGTCAATTTTACAAAAGACAGTCCCTAAAAAAAGACCGCCTTTTACCACCTCCTACCGCTGCTGGGAAGAAGAAATTATGGAATACAAAAAGTTTGAAGAACCGGTTTTATACAAAACAAAATGATAATAATATCGCGTATACCTTGTATGACATATGTATGTATGTATACATGTAATACGTATTATTTATTACCTCATCTTCGAAACAGTCGAAATGTTCTTGTTCAAACAGTCGAATCTAATCACGGCAATAAAAAAACATAATATTGCATAGAGGTAACATTACATTTTTTTTTTCCAACAAAGGGTTCATTATGAGTATTACCAACTTAGGACTAAGACCGCCTTCCTAGATTGATAAACAAGGATTCCATAGATCAATTCCAACCAATTAAAACCAAATAGAGAACCAATACAAAAACAACATAACAATTTTTGAGTACTTAAAATACAATGAGGGTTTTCCCAACGTTAAAACCCTATCCAAGTGTGAAGCCTTCCATTACAAAGAGCCATACCCCATCCCATGTACCTACTGAAAATCCATTTGAAATACACCCCGAACAGACATGGAGCGAGATTAACAAAATGGACTCCCCCCTTCCCCACCCCACGGTACGGGACGCCGATCAATACAAACTCTAATCTCCACGGAATCTTGCGTCCTTGTCGCTCACGAGATGTAGATGAACTGCTCCCATCCTCGATGGAAATTCGACCTTGTGATGAAAGTTATAGGGTTGGTTTTGAAATAGGGTAGTGGCTTAGAGATTATGTACTGGTTTAATCTTTTAGGTATGTTGTGGTCTGCGGTTGTTAGGCAGGATAGATGGTTGAAAAAGAATAAGTATATGTATTTCATTATGAATTAGCTCATACAGCGAACATCTTATCGCCCGACACCTAATTTTTTTATATTTGTTTTCTTTTTTAGGCTTTTTTAAATATTTTTTTTCTCTCATAAAGGCAAAGTCACAGTCTCTCACCATCGTCACAGTTCAAGAACTATTCAAAAAAAGTATGAACAAAATCAATTAAATCAATTTAGCTGCTCTTGAGATTTGAGCATAGCAACACATTCAGGGAATCATTTTTTGTATCAGGTATAGATAATTACTTTTTTCGGGATAACCAGAAATGAGGTGTAGACAAAGAAAGTCGGTATTGAACACTGACAGATAAGATAACAATCGCATACGATCAAATTAATTTAACGATGACGGAATGCGAACTTTAGACCGGGAATTCCCGTATCATAAAAAAAATGTTTTGAAATTATCGGAGTACGTATAGCGTGGCAATAAAGTTTCCCAAATATGTTGTTGTCTAGAGATTATATAGTTTTACCTATAAGTTATATAATAAGGATCAGGGTATTTTGAAAAGCATATTATAAAAACTCCTTTAATTGTTTTATTTTTGTTTAGGATTTCGATTGACGACTTTATGATTCACGTTTACACATATTTATCATTTCTTGGCGGATACATCGCTTATGTAGTTGTGTAGCTTGTGTAGTTATTTATGTATGTAAATATAATATCTGCTGATTATCTAACCGCTTTGGTATATTGGCAAATGCACTCCTAATTGAAGGCATGATAAGAGAGTCGAAGAAAATACCGTTAAATACTACATAATATTAGTGTTGAAATATGTTTCATCTTTTCAGACTTGTTTAAAATACAGAACATAGATCTTTTCGGGGAAAAAGGGTAAAAGGGCAAGAAGTACTGTAATTTTAAATTTGTTAATACAGTTTTCCCTTCTTTTCGTGGTAAATCATCAAATAACCCCTTTGGCTGAGGGTGGCCACTTCTTCTTCCCAGCAAAAACATATAGGAAGTGGTGAAGGGTGGGCGTTTTGGGGGCTGTCTTTGTAATATTTGACGTTCAAAAAGTGCTGTTTTACAGCCAAGTTTTAATAAATGATATTGAATTTGAGTTTTTTGAGTTTGAGTTTGGTGCAGCTACAGAGAGTGTCAGAGTCTTACTGACTAAAACCCACTATGTTTCTTCTGGAGGTCTTTGTGTGCCAGGGCCACGGTAACCAACCCGCAGTCCCGGCAGGTAATAAAATACCCTTGAAATTGACAATTACAAAATAAACAAACACGCAATTTCTACGCAACAAAAATAAACCACACATGTTCTTTGTTCGAATTACAAAATGCAAATAGAAAAAAGGTTGAAACATAACGTCTTTGTTCACCAAACTTCTTGCACGCAATTCTATAACACTTACACTTTCTAAGAATAATAATATTATGAAGATATCAATCACTCGTACGCGGGTATATTAGATTGTTTGTGAGTCATAAAAGTCTGTGATTCACGGTGTACCCAAACATCCACATCGAAATCATACAGTACTTATAAAAGTGGCATAGCGTACGAAAACCTGACATAGTATCAACAATTGCAGACTATGGGCTACTGCTAAAGATCTTAATGAATTAACTCATCATATTCTACCTAAAATTGACCCGTGAACCTCATGTATAGCTAGCTATTCGGTAGATGACTAGGTCAATAATAAAGTACTTTAGCTTATTCATTTTGTAATTCATCTTCAGATAATAAAAAAAATCAAAATTGTTTTCCATTTTTTTATCGAAATATTTTTCTATGGCTTGATGAGAAAAATCTGTGACGTCATAGTTTGTGTTTGCATACAAATTGCATTGAAAAAAGTTTGTCAGTTCGGTAAATATTGTAAAGTATTGTAGATATTTTTTTTTATTTGCCTGTAGGGCAGGCTAAGGTCCTTCGACCATAGCCTGTAGATAATTATGTAGAAGAAATTCACGAAGTAGGTCAGATAAAGATTTGTAAAACCTTTTTTTAACCGCTGTCAAGATGGAGGACATTCTAAATTCAAATGTTGTCTTTTATCGTTCAATATTCTCTAAATTCAAATGTCTTTTATCGTTCAATATTCACAAATAGAAGAAGGCATTATTTTTCATAAATTTTTTCCGCTTGTATTTTTCAAGCTACCAACAGACACGTCTTAGTATACCTACTCACAAAGGAACCGTCAGCGGGGGTGAAAGGTCGAATATTAATTATCGCCACCACCCCCCGACCCCAGGGTGGAGAGGGGAACTCCTGAGACAGCGCCTGGCACCAATACTCCTGGTTTATGTGGAAGGGAGGGAGAAACTGTCTTTGGATTAAATGGATGATGTTTTGGGATAAATTATGTGCTTTCTTTGTGTTTATCTTTTTTAGTTAAGAGTGGTATATAAATAGGTATTTTGTTTTGATTTCAATTGAAAATCATAATGTTATACAATGATATCGATAAAGTACTTTCTTAATATTTATGATGCTCACAATTTGTTTGTAAAATTACCCATTTATGCATATAAGAAAAAGTTTTCGCAAAAACTATTGATTTTCTAAATCAAAGTTAAAATACTTTTCTTCTTCAAGCAAAGGTTGACATCAGTTTAAAAATAATAATTTCATCATACTTTTTCGCAATCTATCAAACAACAACTCAATTCACTATAAAAACGTTATACAAAACCCATAATCAACTCAACTTACCATAGACTAAGATTCGAACAAGAAAATTCTGAACAAAGAAGTTTCTAACAAAGAGTTTTTCATAGCGTTTGGAGGTGATGAGTCACCGCGGAGAAAAGGGTGTGGCTCCCGCCATTCTCCCGTGTAACTGATGACTATGGCCTCTTAAAGCCCCTTTACAGTAGTAAAAAGCCTTTTGAGGGCGCTGCCACTAAAATACATACCTATTTCATTCACCCTTGTACCTACACCTATATCAAGTAATCCCTTTTTGTTCGTACATACGTGATCATATTTTAAAGTATTCGTATGTAATGTAAGTTCTACTTTTAACTCTTAATTTAGTATTAGATGAGCTGGAACTGCAGCATTCGCTGAAGATTCTGAACGAAACGTGCCTAAATTTAAATCATTCCTTTTTTAAAAGGTCAAATGAAAGTTATGTTTAGCAGTGAAATATCGCTTTCAATAATTGAAGAGAACAAAAGAACGATTTTTAAAATTCAAACTGTCATGCAACAGAAATTTCTAGAACGTTCTCGAGAACTATAACATCTGGTCCTGTAATGTTTTCATTATGTCAACGATTCTCGTAAAACAGGGGTTCTACAATGTAACGAGGAATTTACGTAAGTTTTTTTGAATAAATACAATGTTTTTGTTCCCTCGGGAAATTTTGTTGGCTGTGTATGAATACTTTGTAAAGGTACATTCAACTAAGCCAAGTTAATTTTCAAAAGGAAATATATTGGTTCTATTATGACACGGGAATCAATACCTAGGCATAGATACTTTTAATTGGATAAGCCTCGCAGCAATTACCTAATTAATCTAGTCCAATTAAGACCTATTTTTAAATATATTTGGTATTTTTCCACTCATAGCATATAATATAAGAGTTTCATATAAAGTACCCTCCGCATCCCTCTCGACCAATCGGAGTACTCATTCAATCTTAAATGAAATCATTCTGCAGCAAGAGATACAACTAAGCTCCCTGTTAAACCTATCCCAAGCAAAATTCAACTCTAATCTATCAAAAATACATACGAATACGACTCAATATCAAATAACCAGGACCAACGTCGTTTAGGCCGTTCAAAAAAGGAATAAGAAACGAGATCGATTCTCTTAAAATGTGCAATGTTTTTCAAAATTAAGTCTTATCTGCATGGAGTAAAGTTGAAATCAAAATGTGCCCAACTAAATTATAGAACAATTTAATATGGAACGGGCAAAGATGGTTCTCTAGGGAAAAACCGTGGAGACAGCATGCAATAATGGTCCTTATTGCTTGAATTTTGAAGTTGTTTTCGGTGATTTTCCTGTGGTAAGGTGTGAGTTATGCTTTTATGATATCGAGTGGGTTGATGAAGATCGATTTGCTCTGAATAGAGACACGTATTATAATAGTGATAGAAAATGTGGTATGAGCGCCCATTGAAGATTTTTCTATTGTATTTAGAACAAAGTAACCCTAGCATATATTCAGACACTTAAATTTTTTTGTATATTTTCAAAAAATGTAGTTGAATATGTCACAATTTTGTACTGAAAAATCTTAAGCCTGAATTGTAATATGGTTTTACTAAAGTATTTTTTCTCGTATATTTTCCGTTGCATACTGCTTACATGCTGTGCAGTTTTTAATAACAATATTGCTAGTTTGTGTCCTCATGTCTTTTTGTTTCAGGAAATTAGCTTATTGCGAGGCGATAATGCGATTTAAAGTATAGTTTTTTTATTTGTGCTAAAAAATCTTCTATTTCACTAGTTTAACTGCATTGTATTGTCTGCATATACCTACTTTATATGGATATAATATACAGTATACATTATTTACTCAGCCCATCGCCGAGTCATGCTCTCACAGACGCCCAAGAACAAAGAAAATTTACCTAGCAACAATTCATCACTCGTAGGCGCGGCTAGGGCGGGCGAGATGCCAGGGCGGGCGGCACTCACACACACATCCTCACCCAGTATACACGACACAAATCGCGTTGTCAATGTGTGAGTGTCAGTGAGAAGAGGTCGTCTCACTTACTCATACACGTATACCGTACATATACCTATAAGCGTTGGGATTTTACCTGTGTGCGTGGAACGAGAAAATTCTTATTTAAATGTATGTGTAAATTGAGCCTTTATAGCTTATATGTGCGGTATATATGTGTGGGTTAGCTGTGTGGAGGTGTATTAAGAGTAGAATAATATATGTAAAAGTATTATACTATGTAATTATAGACACATGAGAAGTTTCAGATTTATTTCTTTGATATCAATGCGTCTGCTACATATAATAAATGGTTTAACATAATATCATATGGTCCACGGTTTGTAATAAATAACTTAAAGAGAACACGAGAAATTTAGCTATTTGGTAGAAATCAGACACAAATTAATGTGTGTGCAGTTTTTAGATCTTAGCATCGATATGATCTTAGTGTGTTTATGTGAATTGGTACCATGGTATACGAAGCCTTTAGAAAGGGGGGAGTAAGGAGTTTATAGGGCTTTGAAGTATCTATGAATAACATTATAATTACTGTATAAAGGCAACTATTGGTAAGCGGAACCGAGAGTTTCTTGTTTATAGGAACCGGCCGTTAGTGGGATCTCGTCATAGCAATAGTATTTACGTACAGAAATAGTTGAACATACTCACATAGCAGAGCTAGTGACATTACAGATAACGTGATGGAACGGGGAAGTCAACTCGGCTAGAACACTCTGGCGATAAGCTAGCTTGGACTATTCTGTACTAAGAGGAACTATATTTTTTTTCTTTTTTTTTAAACCAATTTTTTAATGCTCATGTAAATATAATACTTCTCTGCAATATTCAATTCTTTATTGATTATTTAGAATTTAGCATTTTATTTATTATTTAGAATCAATATAGATCCGCCAATATAAGCCGAAGCCGATCCCAACATAGTTGGGAAAAGGCTCGGGAGATGATGATGATAGATCCGCCAATGCACAAACCTTTTGACTGCCACGTCAAATAAAGAAAGACGTGCCCTCAACGCCAAGCTAAGAATTAATACATAAATACCTACAATATAGTACGGAACGTACGGAAATAATAATTTGAAATAGTACGGAATGAATAATTTGAAACTTTAAAAGTCTGTCATGTAGGCGTGACCGTGGCATGCTGGGCGCTTTTTGGCTTGTCATCTATACGTGACTGTGGCGGTCAAAAGGTTAAAGAAGTTGCAGTAGCTTATTGCTATTTTAATACATATTTATAAATGATAATAATATTATCTTTGACATATTTCCATTACAAAATTTATCGAACTGACAAACGCTGACATGTTAATCAATCAACTAATCCCGATTATAAATTAAGTTGATTTCTAAAATTTTGAAACGATACCTCAACTTTTGAAACTGATATTTTATAATTGTTCAAATTGATTCTGGCTTTTCAGTCTATTTTTCATGCGGGCCAGGATTTTCTTCATGAATAATATATTTTTTTGGAAAAACTACTCATCTAATACACACGCCACCAACACGTTAAGTCTGTCAAATTGCCTTAATTAAAAAAGTTGATTGGGAAATTTTACAGTTTCGGATAGCTTAATGTGCTCGCGTTTGTACATCCCAGTCGACAATGTATAAAGTGCAGAGCACATCACAGCTTGACCCGGAACTATCATATTTTTCTAATCATCTTTGAAAATCTAATAAAGAAATCTGATAGATTTTAGTAGCTTGATGTTTTGGCGTCTGTACCTATTTACTACGAATCGACGATAACCTCATGTCAGACCTATTAGCTTCTGAATTTCCGTAAAACGATCAAACAAGATTAAAAAGTGAATAGATAATTTAAAACGATTAATTACATAAATATAGATAGATAAATATCAAATTCCAATCTTAGATAATTTATTTTCAATGCATTTTGTTTCTAGGCAAGGAAGCCGAGAATCACTAACGGCCGAAATTAATAACCTATCTATCCGTTGTTTTGCTTACTAGAGATAGGAATTTGACACAAATTATATGGGGCTAATGTCAAAATTCAGTCTCTAGTAAGCAGACACCGGATAAATATTATTAATTTCGGCTGTAAATAGCTACATTTAATTCGGACATCGGACATAAGGAAAAGATAACGACATATTGAGTAAAATTTTACATTCGGAAAATATCAATCCGCGTATCTTATAATTTTTCTGGTACAATAAATTTCCATTGTTATTTTGTTATGCTCGGTATTTCCTTACTTCTCCTATTATCGGTGCAGCTGTGGGCTGGAGACTCTTACTAAACTAAGACTAATACAGACAGACTAAAACCTACGATGTTCCTTCTGCAGGTTTTTGTTTCCCTGGCTATATTTTATCCTGTTAATAAGACAGATACATAGAATTTTTATAACACAAACAAACAAAAAATAAAAAAATAAAGACACCATGATGACGTCAAAAAGGAAAAAAGTATATACTTACAAAGATTTTCACTAAATCAGACATTTAAAACTATAATAAAACAAAGTTAAAAAGAAAAACTGCAAGAGCATTAGTAAAATGACATGTTTGAGGGTAGTAAGACAAAAAAATGGCGCCGTCCGTGTCGGCGTGTCTTAAGTTTGCACCGAATGGGAGTACAGGCTCAGCGCTTGTCAGGTAGAATACCTGACGCTGGTATTCTGCAGTTATACGGATATACGGTCGCAAGTAGAACAAAAATATAAGACCTTATATGGATATTAAGGCCTTATAGTGCTCAGTGAAGTGCAGTTCAAACAAATTGGTTATAAATAAGTTATATCCTACTACTATTATAAAGGCGAAAGTTTGTAAGTATGGATGTATGGATGTTTGTTACTCTTTCACGTAAAAACTACTGAATGGATTTGAATGAAACTTTACCACAATATAGCTTATACATCAGAATAATATATAGGCTACTTTTTATCCGGGTATGGAAAGTACTTCCCTCAGAAAGCGTGTGAAACCGCTGGCGGAAGCTAGTTTGTAATAAATAAGTGTTCAATATGTACAATGTTCTGTGTGTATTGTGTTTAGTGGAACTAAAATAAATTGTATCGCGACGCAGGTAAAACCGCGGTATTCGGCTTTATCTTTCCCAATAATTGCAGAATGCGTCGCACTTCAGATACTGTGAGTCAGGGCCGCGCCTGCGCGCTGCGCATACGGGTTCCGGTGTTCCCTAGAAAATTCTGTACGTATGTCAGGTGTGTTTGTAGTACTTATTCATTGGTTGAATTTATTTTACTATTAAATAATAAGAACAAATAGTTTTTATGCTATAGTGTGACCAAGTTAAACCAGCTTAAATTACGGTTGTGTTCTTAAAGTTTCGTCTCTTCGTTATATGTATAGCTGCGACCTGACGATACTTTTCTTAAAACATCGATTTAAGTAAAACAGCTGAATGAAATGAAATCATAATCTCTAATGATTAACTAACTCTCTTTTTGATAAACTACCTGACTAGCCTTTTCCCCAAGCTATTTAGCTTCCAGTTTAACCGAATGTAGATAAGTACCAGAGTCTTGCATGGAACGACTGCCTCTCTGACTTCCTTTACCAAGTTACCTAGGCAACCTGATACCTTAGGTATACTGGTAGGTAGACTTTCTGGCTACTGAGTACCCGTAACGTCTGACCAATATGTATAAAAAGATAGTCGGGACACACCAATTTAACGTGCCTTCCGATACACGAAGGAACTTGCCCATCAAAATATATTTCTCTTTGATTCTCCTAATTATACATATACAACCAAATCGGTACGAATATCAGAGTAGGTACCTATCTGTCATTAAAATTATATATCCTCTATGTTAGCTACCATTCCTTCTATGTATATAGTGATGCCCTATCGATATTCAGGAAGTCCACGTCAAAATCTGAAGGCGAAGTATTCATTAGTTCCTTTAAGACATTGAAGACAGAAACGGTTTGTGATGCGTCAGTTCTAAGAAATGTGCGCAAGAGACTCACGTCATGTGGTCTAGACTTTATTTGGTTCTACATTATTTTCCTTTAGGTTTGAATTAAGAAGGAAAGCATGAAATTTTTTTAAGGTAATTTAGGTAAACTTATCATACTAGCTGTACCCTGCGGTTTCACCCGCAAAAAGACAAAAACCGGCATATCAAGCTACTAAAATCTGTCAAATTTCCTCAATAGATTTTCAACTTTATCGCTATAACATATGGCGGCTTAGATACAGGTGTACTCTCTATTCCCTCACTCTCATAGTCCGATGGGACGGCAATCCGACAAGATCGGATCAGGCGTAGGACCGATATTTACGTGCTCTCCGATGCACGAGTGTATCAATCACTAACTTCCAGACTCTGGGCTGCTTTTATGAAAGTTTCTTACAACCCACAAAGCGATTTCGGATCCGAGACCTCTATGTATATATTAGATACCTATATATTATTAGACATTAGGTATTCGATCGGGTTTTTAAAGAGTTGTATTATGTTTTATAAGAAGGTAAACTGATAACGATTTCAGTCTAATTATGAGATCATTGTATTTTCCTGTTAGAAAATCCTGAGTTTAGGTAAATTCTTAGTATTAATATCACGTAATTTTGGAGTCATTACTAAACATTTAATTGTATAGAGAAAAAACTGACTTTATTATTTAATAAATTATATAACTATTTATTCAAATAATTTTCTTCCGAAAATTCTAAAAATATTTTTAGTAGGAAAAATATACAGTCTAAAAATAACGCAAGTAGCCGCTTATTTAACCATTTTATAAGATAAAAAACTTCAAATGAAACTTTAAGTACATACTCAAAATTTCAGGAGTTATCTTTTATCAAAACAGGTGCTCTTCTGCTTACCTAGTTTGGTTTTGATAACACTATCAGGCTATCAACGTCGTATGAAAATCCTATCACAGCACTTGAGTATCTCAGAATTCCAGGTCATCTTTATCGATATTTCGGATCATAGGATTGCAAACGGAGCGTCCTTATTCTGGTTTTCCGATAGCAATGTAAACACGAGCTCTTCACAAGTAAATTTTATTGAGAATTGAACCTCCTTACAACCAAATTAAAAAGAAAGACATATACATATTATATGATACAAATATTTACATAAAAAAAGAAAAGGCGTCGAAAATTCATCTTAACTTAAATTGTACGTTATGAATAAACCATTCCGATAGTCATTTATTCTGTCGATCTGTCAGAATTTTCTGAAACCCAATTTTGTTCTTTGTAGCCAAGATCGAGGTAACTCTGGCGAAGAATAATCCCAAAGTCCCGTCATCGGCAACCTTCAATTGACTTTCATAAAATAAAAACTAGAAGTCATCATCCAGCGATACCGAATCGATAACGATTAAATTTCGAGTTCTCATCGCAAATCGATTACAGAATAAGACCAGGAACAAAGTGTGCCAGTGCTCGATAAGATGTTTGACATCTATCACTTTAGATAAACTGCCACAAAGTAGTAGCTAATCGATTTAGCAGAAGTGGCCGTCAGCTATTTGGTGATAGGGAAAATATTGGATACAGGTACAAATTATTTGTTTGGTCCTTTTCACTATATCAGTGTGGACCTACCTATGTATGTGGTTGTATTTTATAGGACATCTGTCGACAAGGAGGACTGATGTCCTTGAAATAAGATGTTACAGCCTTTTTTGTTACGTGTGAATTCATCACATAAACCCTCCCATTGAAGGTGCTGCTGGAGTTAGTGGCAGACTCCTACTAAAACCCTCTAGTTATGTTCCTTCTCGAGATCTTCGTGTGCCAGGGCCACGGTAACTCTTGCGAACAACCCGTAGCCCCGGCAGAGATGTTACAGCCCCTTAATACAATTCAGTCTTAATAAACTTTGTAAGAAGATATTAGAAGAAGCTTACAAAAGCGGTTTCTATCCTTTCCTTCCTCCTCGATAGTTGGTTCACTATCTTTCCAGCAGGCTTAGCATGGCAACCGTAGAAACAAGTATTGTTTACCGGAGAATGGACATAATGACAGAAAAGTGACAGATTGACGTTCTTTTGACATTTTTTGAAGATTTTTTTCTTTTCTTCGATCGACATAAGTTTACAAGTGATTATATGTGAGTTGACAGGTCGCGCCATGCTAAGCCTCCTGAGATTAGCGCGTTCTAGCAACCAAGGTCAGTATTTTTTTTCTAACCATCTCGCAGTCTTGATACTTTACATAACATCATCATTACCTACCAGGAAAATATCTATATCATCTTCCACCATTTTCTTCATACGTAATAAAATACCTTAACTCTAAACTAGGAGTGCTGTATAAATAAAGTCCGTCATAGATAATATTTGAACGAATTATTGAACTATTACGATAAGTGATAACTACTAACCCAGTTTATAAGATAAAACTGCTTTTGATGTCCGCTAAGATTAACTATCAGAGTGTTCTTGGAAGGTAATGCTTAGACTTATAATAAATACAATTGTATGTGTGTGCGTAATGTGAATAAATAGTATTAGGATGACGCAGACGTTTCCTGGTAAATAATAATGCACGCCCTCTTTTCTTATTGTTTTCCCGTTCAGAATTCTAGAGCGAATGATGCTAAATTATTGTATGTAGCTACCGAGAGAAATCCATCCAGGAATAAAATTGATATATTTTAAACAGTATTTTCCATTAGAAACATAATCAAATTATCCATGAGTCAAAAGTGGGCCTTTTTTGTGGGAAATCATCAGATGACCCTCGCTATGGGTGCAGCTGGACAGTCATTACTTGATCCCGCTGTGGGCAGCTGGAGGGAGTGTCAGACTCTTACTGACCAAAACCCACTATATTCCTTCTAGAGGTCTTTCTATGTCAGGGCCGCGGTAACTCTTGCAAATAACCCGCAGCTCCGGCAGATGTGAAAAGTAACGAGATTTACTTACCACCCTTTAACAACTTCCCCGTGGTTCGCAGTAGTTGCAAGCGTTGCAAGTCTTCTTGCTTTTTGCTTAGCTGTTAGGGTATACGTGTTCCATTGTAATTAGCCATATTCCACAATATTCTGATGATCAAAATTTTTACCTGCAACTGGCATATAAGAATTCTCTTAGATAGTAACCAGCGTTAGAACAATACAACTCTCAATTCAACTTAATGACATAATGTCGCGGGAATCTGTTCACTACGCGGCCCAGGAATTCGCGTCGCAATGAATGAAACAGTAGTGTACTTGTTAATTAAAATACTAACAGTTCTGCTAACTAAACGCACTTTCCATTTATCTATGCGTTAGCACGTGACCCGAGCGTTCATTAATGAAATCACAACGTAGGTCAATGGTAGTCGTAGGGAATGAGAGAATCGGTATACGAGTATGCCTAGGAGTTTTATTTATTTATTTATTTATTTTAGATAATGTGTGGGATATGTCCATCACTGCATTTTTTTACCCGAAAAAAGGGTTTGTTATTACCATTATTATGTGAGTATCTATTTTATATATTATTCAATAATCACAGAAAACACGCAGACATTAAATTGCTCAACATTTAGTCGTAAATACAATCTTTATCACATAACTAATTATGTTATGTGGTACTAAATCGGAGAGCCTTACAATACCCAATTGTAAAACATTCTTTTGTTTTTCTCACGCACTTTGACGCTTTACAAAGACGTCACAGTAATTCCGATTGACAGATAATATCTCCTCAGAACAGCGGCGAAGCATCCAAAACAAAAATATTCCGCTACATTTCTCCAAAGCGATTGAATGGCTTCATTCACCGCGCCGATCATCGTATAACGGTATCGTTGGTCTATCAACCGTCCACCAATTCACGCTGACCCCTCAATCTCACATCACGACCTTTTAAAAGCCTTTCTCTTGGGTGTTAAAAGGGAGCAGGGTAGGTCAGGAGAATCTGGGCGATGTAAGAAGACGTGTTTTCGATGCAGCTCTTGTCCGCTACGCTTCCTCGAAGTCGGGCTATGTACACGTACTGGCCGTATGAATGGACGTTGGTACGTAACAAAAATTACAATGATTGCCCTCGATTTTCAGTTGAAACCTATATTGTGTATGATGAAAGTGCTTGAGGCAATGGAATTAGAGACAGTTGAGATACTGGCCGTTTAGTATGTTAGTCTAACCAATTTTGGAGTTTTAGAAGATGATAAATACTGTCGGTTCTGATAAACAATCAGCTGATGACGAGTTTAATATTCCAATGATTTGAAAAAGGAAATTCAAGAACGGCCTATGGCTATGGCATTGCATCTATTGGGTATCCCCGATTGGCAGTGATGAGTAAGAATTTTTTGACACTATGTAGTTCTCTTTTTTTGTTATAGTAATATTTTGTAATCATTTGTAAATAAGATGTAAATATGTCGTTACTTTAACTTTTTAAAATAACATAATTAGAAACCTTTTGAATACAACTGGGCAAAGAGCAAATGGGAAGAGAGAGAAGAAAATTGAAATCCCGATTTTACGATCACTAGATCTCTCTTTAATCGGGATGAAGAAAGTGATCCTAACTAAACGCAATAGAATCAGCAATAAGATGCTGTCTGTAAATTGCTTTGTCTAAATATTTTTCATTGAGCAAAATATTTTATCTTCTTTTATAGTAAAAAAATATTATATTTAAAAAAGGCTAGATCACTATATCGTCATTTAGCTGTTCCTTAAATACCTCAACTTGATGGAAATCGTACTTATAAATGGGCGCTAGCACGTGCTAGATATTAGAAATGCTACGCCTATCCTTACAATTTATTTAGGCATGCGAATTGTCTATGATTTTTCGTAGAAGCCATTGTCTGCGATTATGAGGTGAAGAATCACTAGTTGTGTGTAATAATGGCCGAAAATATCTTGGTTTACGATATTTTTTTTCGTGAATAGGTTTTTTTTGGACAATATCCTTTAATAATATAGTGTTATTGTCAATCAAAATGCTGAACGTTGAATTGTAATAAATCATATTCTTCAGTGTTTATTTTTATTTTGTTTCGCTCCGCTAAGGGTTCAGCTTTCTACCGCAATTTAAAAAAATCCAAAATAAATTATCTTAAGCACATTAGTTTCGTTCAACAAGTAGGTACCTAAAGAAAGGTAACCAAACTAGGATATCAAATTCACCATTAACAAGCCTAAGGGCCAGTTTTACAGGTTACGGATACCCACTATCTACTAGATAAATTAAAAAATGGAACAGAATTTGTATGAAATTATCTGCCAGATAAACTATCTGGAACTCATCAGCAACCTGTGAAACTAGGCCTAAGAGTTGTACGTCTAAACCCTAAAACACCCGACCAAATGTCCACAAACCTTTCCCATCAAACGAAAATACATTAAGACCAAAACGCACATCTCACAAAGGAAGTTAAAAAATCCGTGCGCGCGGAAGCAGCGGGCATTGGCTCCATACGCCTCGCACATACTGATGGTGGCGAGCTAGAGATGCTAATGATCGATCGTGCGCCGAGAGGAGACCATTACCATACTGCGTGACTTGACGAGCTGTGGCCGAGTTGCAGCGCGTAAGAGGTTATGATCCGAGGAGATGGTGCTGTTTGTAGTAGGTAGGTCCTTTATTATTTAGGATATCGGATCTCTGTGATATAAATAGCGTCCCGTTGTGCCTCCACTCCACCAATCTTTGGCAATAGACAATGAAAATGAGACGACAGATAATAAACATACTGTAGATGTAGCTACTGCAGACACTACACTATTTAAAGTGATATATGATCTTTGCATAAGGAATCAACATAGTACAGACGCCAGCACATCTACCTATCTCAATGTGTCAATTTCTTTGATAGATTTTCAACCTTATCACAATACCGGAAGGCTAATTGTCGTTTGGTAAAATTTGACGGATTCGGCTAGGTTGACCTGTTGGCGTCCGTCATATTTCAGATGTGATCAAAAAAGGCGTAAAGGCACCTTATATTCCTAAAATTTACGTACACGTACAAAAGTATTTAATAAAAGCTGGTTTAAAATAGAATTATTTTAAGGGTAATATACGCTAAAATAAGGCAACGTTAAGTTAGAAATTAGAGAATTCAGAGACGTGGAATAACAAGCTCATATCTGAACTCTCGCATCCATTTTGCTTCTAATATCGATTTGCCAGCTTTCTTTAGCACATTATACATACCGACTGCCGTTAACCAATACAATAATTGTGCCCATTTTTAGAAACTTTTAATTTGCATATAAACAACATTATCATTCGTTTAGAACGCATCTCGGGTGTTAAAATTCCTAAGTGTCAAGTTCGAGCGGTCACAGCTGTGATCGGAATTACGAGTGCCATCACCCAGCTTAACTTGGCACTTGGAGAGATACAAAACTTTATTTAGTGAACTATATTGATGTATTCTTGACACTTTGCTTTGGATACGGAGCTGGAATTGGCTGCAAAGATATACTGGCCAAGATATTATATGGGATGGTAACAGTCCGAGGAGGTGATGGAGTCATTAGATCTATTCGTAGTGGAGAGAATAATTCTTGCGTTTTTCAATTAGTTATAAGATTTCTTAAAACTTTTCTTAAAACAATTTCTTTTTTGTTATGAAAAAAATCTTTTCCTTTCCGTAGAGTCAAGGATCAAGTCGCTTAGCAAGAATGCTGGTAACATCTTTCGCGCCAAAAAGACCAAATGGATTTTGATGAAACTTCACAATAATTATATATCGAAATAACATATATATGGGATACTTTTTATCTAAATGCAGAAAGTGTTTCCGATGAAACCGGATGAAACCGAGAGTGGAAAATAGAAGATGTATTTTAAGAATTCAATTTTGTCATGTAAGAAGAGATGAAAATGTTATACACTGGTTTTCAGTTTATCATCCTCTACTTTTGAGATGAGTGTTCTTCAACGTAAATTAATAAAACTCAAAATTATTATTGTATGTTAAACCTATTGATTGATCCAATTCAATACAAAATTTACTTTTCAGATGGGCAGAATTTAGCTCTCAAAAGCTTAACTCTTTCCTGCATTTTCACCCATGTCCTGAGGGAACAGCTTCCCGTAGCTGGATAACTTATGTCCTTTCTTAGGCTTCTATACAAGGAAGTAAGAGACAAACTTAATTTAAAAAATCGCAATCCATTATTAGCTGTTCCCGCGTCCTGGTGGAACTTATTCCTGCACCCGGATTAGAAGCATTTCTATATATTCTTTCTCAGGCTCTAGACTATCCGTGTACAAAATTTCATTTAAATCAGTTCAGTAGTTTTGGCATAAAAGCCGGACGCACAGACAGTTACTTTCGCATCTATGGATTCCTTAATATAGTTTAGGTTTCCTCAATGTTTTCCTTAGGAATTAGTCATTACCACACAATAAGCAGGATCTACAGCATTTTCCTACAATTCATGATGAATATTTTTATTAAAAGCTTTTATTTGAAACTTGCCGTGTATGTATGTTACGGTGGATTCTTTGAACTCAATTTTGAAGTAGATGTCTTCAACCGATTGAGCTGAAATTTTGTATACACGTTCAGTTTGGATGACAATGCAAGATATGTTATATGACGTTATTCTAAATCCAAAATGGCGGACCGTCCAAGATGGCGGAGTAGTTATTTTTAATGAATTTCTACAATATGGGTATCAAGTGAAAGGGCTTATTGAGAATGACTTAAAAAATAATTTGACGTTATTCTAAATCCAATATAGCGGACTATAAAAGCTTTTAAAAAAAGATTTTTCTTTTAATTTATTTATTTTAAATAACTCTTTCTTCGGACTCGAATCGTAACAGGATATAATTTCGTTCAAAATTATCCTTAGACGGCGTCAACGTTAAGCTAATATGCCAGATAAGTTGTATTGATAACAGATCGATCGTTCGCGTCAAAATCAATATTAGTCAACGAGATTTATTTAAAACCCGTTCCCAAGAGAAGGTTGGTTTGTTCCGTTTGCCTCTTTGGTATGCACTCTACTCTGTGACAAGACTGTGTCTAGTTCCACCATAGCTGAAAAACTGTGGTAAGACATGACAATGACATCCTTACTAATATTATAAAGAGAATATTAATAACTTATTAGCCTATGTACATATAAACAAACTTAATATCTAATACATAAATATACAAAATTAAATAAACTACATTTAAAATACAGCGTCAAAAAAATCCTCCTCATCCATCGCTGCCTATTCAAATTCAAATTCAAATTCCTTTATTTGCAAAAACATGTGTAGATAATATACATACATAGTGTGATGCTTATTATAGGTGTTACATAGTCATCTTTGGCTCAACATGTTTGACCATGGCTGGTGTACAAATTAGTTTGCAACTACCATAAGATTTATTAAAACAACAAAAACAAAGAATAGTAATACAAATAACTCAATTTTTGATTAATTTCAATAAATATAAAATAATAATAATAATTAATAAAAAAAAAAGAAAATTGTAAATATGTCATGCAAATTCAAAATAAATAGAAACGCTTGAAAAGGTGCATTTAGAGCGATTTGTCTGTTAAAAATTCGTCGACATTGTAATAGGCTTTTTCTGTCAGTATTTTATTAAATGTTTTCTTAAACTGGTCTGTATTTAGCTCTTTTACACATTTAGGGATATTATTATAAATTATTGGTGCTCTGCATATAACGCTTTTATACAGTAGCGCTGTCTTTGCTCGTTGAACATAGAGTTTATTATTATCCCTGCGATTTCGTGATATAATGTCAGATATACGAGGAAACAGATGGGGGTTATTTATAACAAATAAAGCGATTTCTAAAATATAAAGTGAGGGCAATGTGAGGATTTTATGTTTTGTGAAGTATGGCTTACAGCTCTCAGTACTTTGGATACCAAACATAGCACGTATGCATCTCTTTTGCATTTTAAATGCCATTTCTCTATTTGTTGAGTTGCCCCAAAAGATAATGCCATATCTGAGGATAGATTCAACAAGACCATAATAAGCCGAGAGTAGCACATCCGTGTTGATGGTTAGAGCAAGTTGGTACAAAGCATATGCTTGACTACTGATTCTTTTACATAGTGCGTCAATATGTTCTTTCCAATTTAGTTTACTGTCTATAATTAAGCCGAGAAAGCGAGCATTAGATACTTCATTTATAGTGTGACTATCCTGAGTGAGTTTTACATTTAGTGGATTATGTAATCTTTGTCCAAAGTGCATTATGTTTGTTTTTAATAAATTTATTTTTAAATTATTATTATTAAGCCATGAAATTACAGATGTCAGTGAATTATTTATGTCCGATTTATAATTATTTATGTCCTTACATGCAATTGAAATTGTACTGTCATCAGCAAATAGAGTCATAGGTTGAGTCGTTGCTTTTGGCAAGTCGTTTATATAGATAAGGAATAACTGCGGACCTAGCACACTGCCTTGAGGAACACCATATGTAATACTTTTCCTCAGGGAGCGGAACGTTTCTTCTTTTTTGGTTTTAGGATTGATTTTACTGGTAGCGTACCGAAGAGGCTGGCAGCATTGCCATATTATAAATGCATTTTACTTATTTGTCTCGTCTCTTCTTCCCAGCGAGAAGACATAGGAAGTGGTGAAGGGTAGGCATTTTGGGGCCTGTCTCTTGTTTTTTGCCGTTCGAAGTGCTGATTTATCAGCCTAATTTGATTTTTGATTGATTTCGTATACATATGTATATCAATGTTCACCTCATAGAAACAAGCTCGAAATTACCAACTCATGCGCCGACAAGTGTGTCATAATACTTGATTGATTTACGTCCTTTTAATCATAATTATATCTATGACACATGTATATTTAGATAATTTGTAATACTCATTATCTTTACCAATATTAAAAACAGATAAAGGGCGTAGTTTTACGTAATAGCTAATATTTGGAACAACTCCACCGGTCTCAGAAATTATTTGAGAATCTAGTGGAAAAATATTTATGCTATTCTCCCCGAAATATTAATAAATGTTCCATTAGGATTTAAAATCAATAGCTATCAATTTAAAGATGTAGAAGTAATCTATACTACTATTGAAATGTTGCAAAGTTTGTTTGTGTTAGAACGCGCTAATCTCAGTAACCACTGGTCCGATTTGAATAATTATTTCAGTGTTAGATAGCCCAGCTTATTGAGCAAGGCTATAGGCTACTTTTTATCCGGATGCGTGAAATTGCTGGCGGAAGCTAGTCTATATTAATATTAAAAAGCTGAAGAGTTTGTTTATGTGTTTGAACCCCCTAATGTCAGTAACCACTGGACCATATAATCTAAGCCATAGGCTTCTCTTTATTCGGGACACGGATCTAACCGCTGATAGAGCATAGTAATTTTAAAAAGTCGATAGTATAAAAAGTTGGAAGAGATTTCCCCGTGACTTACGTCCGTCTTTGTATCATTTTGTATAGACACCAGCACACCAAGGTACCCCAAACTGTCAAATCCCAATTAACTTTGAACCATATGCTTCGAGGATAAAGTTGAAAATCTGTTAAGCAAATTTGCAAAATTTGCAAAAAAGCTTGATGTGCTGGCGTCTGTACTACATAAGGTTTTAACACTAAAGCTACTGCAGTCGGTGTATCTTTAGTTTTCATATTCTTATCACGTTTCGTCATTAATTAATTCTCACAGCTTATTCCCGTGTTATTTACTTTAGTCATTACTCTTGGCAATCAATCAATTATTTACGTAATACGAGATGACAATTATTATTATCTCGTAAATAATTTATATTGATTGCTTCATTATAGTAATGTCGCACTTCTGATTTTATTAATTCTTCAATTATCAGATCGATCGGTATTTTACCTATTTTGGTTTTTTCCTATCTCGAAAGTCCGGGTCTTGGAATCAGTTGATCGGGTAGCTAGTAATTTTCCACTAATTTATTATGTACTAGCGACCCGCCCCGGCTTCGCACGGGTGCAATGCTGATACTAAAATTATACATATAAACCTTCCTCTTGAATCACTCTATCTATTAAAAAAAACCGCATCAGAATCCGTTGCGTAGTTTCAAAGATTTAAGCATACAAAGGGACATAGGGACAGAGAAAGCGACTTTGTTTTATACTATGTAGTGATTTAGATGGAGCATTTGCCATACTCAATAAACTACTACATCATATATTCCTTTCCATGTTTCGAACTCATTTTATTCCATTCTAGTACCCCATAAGAATAACAAACTGACAAATTTTATTGACTTATTTACTGTGACTAAGTTCATAGCATAATTACCTACATACCATCCTGTGGTTGAACTCGCGTCCCGTGCAAATTGCTTACTCCCCGCAATCGGAAACAAATGCTTGTATGTCATTCTAAATCTAAGCTACAATAACTGGCAAATTTCATTAAATCCGTCAAGTAGTTTATGCTTGAGAAAGTGACAAACAATCACACGTATTTATCATTCACGTTTAAAATTGTTAGGGAGGTCGATTCTCGCGGCTCCAATCGGAACAGCCGGTATCGTAAACATTGGTTCCCGGTATCACATAATGCTGCATTGTGACATCTCCGACGTTATCAATGGCCGAACACGATGCTCACACATTCTTTGCATACTGTCCTATCTTGTAAGAGGAGCGCCCGAGTATTCCGCTTTCTGGATAAAGCAGATTTGTGGAATATACAGTATTTCTTAAGACATTTGGGAAATATCTTGAGGAGCTATCGATCATAGGTAAGGTTAAGCAACGCTTGGCGAGTTCTGTGACGAGTTCCTCCGTATTTCGGAAGGCACGTTAAATTGGTGGGTCCCGGTTGTCATTACGGGTCGTTAGAAGCCAGAAAGTCTGATAACCAGTCTTACCAAGGGGTATCAGGTTGTAGGGTAGTTGTAGGGATACTGGGTTGTAGAGGTCAGATAAGCAGTCGCTCCACGTAAAACACTGGTACTCAGCTGCACCCGGTTAAAACTGGAAGCCGAGCCCAGCACAGCTTGGGAAAAGTACTTTCCCATCATCAACATTATCAGCCTTTTTGTAATCCCACAGTAGAGCACAAGCCTCAACCTCAACTTTATCGCTGAAGCATATGGTTCAAAGTTGATTGGGAAAATTTGACAGTTTCAGGTAGCTTAGTGTGATGGTCTTTACATAATTTAAATAGTACCAGAGTCTTGCGTTAAGTTACGAGAAGCAAAAACCACATTTCAAAAGTAAATACATAAGATTCACACGGGAGGCGTTTGCCAGAAAACCTATAAACAAAGAATATGCCTTAATATCTGGAATATACACCTTCTGAATACAAAATCTCGTCATGACTTACATTGAAGTAAGCATTGTTTACATTTTAAGTTAAATTTTTGGAGAATATGTAAGATGTATCATTATGTATTTCAGATGTTAAAGTTTTCCCACTTACTGTTCTCCGTGTTTCCTCCCGGCTTTCAAACTCAAACTCAAAATCGCTTATTCAAACTTGGCTGTAAAACAGCACTTTTTGAACGTCAAAAATTACAAAAGATAGCCCCCAAAACAATGACAGTTTGTGGGGAGCTACTATCTTACCTACTTCAGCAGGCATAGCATGGCAACCGTAGAAACAAGTTTTGTCTACCGGAGAATGGACGTGATGACAGAAAAGTGACAGATTGACTTAAGATTTCCTTTGATAGTTTTTGAAGAATTTTTTCTTTTATTCGATCGACATAAGTTTACAAGTGATTATATGCGAGTTGACAGATCACGCCATGCTCGGCCAGAAGACATATTGACATTGACAGAAAGAGCTTTGTCTTTTCGTGACAGAATAGATATAGAATCGCCATGCTAAGCCTGCAGAAGTAGCCTGCAGGATATCGGCTACTTTTTCCTAGGGGGCCTATCTGTGTATGTTTAATTTCAATCGGTTCAGTAGTTTTATCATGAAAACCCGACAGAAAACAGACGTTACGTTCGCGTTGAAAATACTATAAATAAAAAATAAAAAAGGATAATAATTTCGCCTGCGCTCGCGTCTTTGACCCCGATTAAAAGAAGACTTTCTCCCAATCCGGTGTGAGTACGTAAAAATGCTGTACCGATTGATATAACATTTGGCATTAGTTAGACGTAGGTATAAAAAACATAACTGTTCTTGGCAATGAGGGAGGTACATATATTAGTTTCTACTTTTCGTTCTTATTTTTCTTCTTAATTACGGGTGGCCTAACAAACAGACCACACATTCGAATTATTTTTAGAACAATATAAATAAGAGAAGGAAACATAATTCAAAAACCCATCTCGGTGGGATCCATGTAATGTTATGCGTGAACGCATGCCAGCACGCCTTGCACCATTGGCCGCGCATTCAGATCGACTCTTGCGCATCTCGCGAGAAGTTTTAAGGAAAAATGTGTGTTTCTGCTTATGATAATTATGTACCCGTAGTGTTATTGAACTTGTCCCTTTGTGGTTGCGTGAGTTAGTATTTTTTATTTATTGGAACAATATTTTCTAACCTAGCTTGTCGTAGGAAATTGTGATGTAAGTAAAAAAATTACCTTAATTATGTTTCACTATGCGATTCTCTCTCTTTCACTCTCATACTCTCTCACACACGCACACACTTTCATACTCACTCTCACTCTCATACTCTGTCTCTCTATAACTTTCACTCATATACATATTAGCGAGTGTGCTAGCATAAAAAAATCTGAATTTAGATCTTCTTTCTTGCCCGGTTTGCGTCTGACTCATGTTTTCCTTATTTAGGTACTTTTTTGGACTATGACTTATTAATAAATAAATACAGTCATAATAATATGTAATAGCTACGCAAGTAAATACTTAACTTACTATTCATCGTTAAATTATTGACGCAATTCACTGAATTTTGTTTTTTTTTCCATTATAAAATATTTGTGATAGGTACTTACTTGATGACTGTTAAGTGACAAATATTAAGGCAATTAAAGATTTTCCTTACAAAAGGAATATGTTATTATTGGATCATATTTATTCAAACTTAAGAAGGAGCTCGTGGCTAAGTAAAAGCCACACGGGTCGATTGATCATAAGTTTAAGCAACGCTTGGCGCGGTCGGTTTGTGGATGGGTGATCATCTTGGCATGAGAGTTCCTCCGTGTTACGGAAGGCACGCAAAATTGGTGGGTCCCGGCTGTCATTTAAACATCTTTGGCAATCGTTACGGGTAGTCAGAAGCCAGAAAGTCTGACAACCAGTCTTACCCAAGGGTATCGGGTTGCCCAGGTAACTGGGTTGAGGAAAGGCTAGGCAATTGATGATTTATTCAAACTTAAATAACATAATATCATGCATTACCAAATATTTATGACGTAATTAATAATTTTAGGTTTGTAAACAATATGAGTAACCTAGATTTAAAGAATATAACTTATTCGTTTTATTAATGACGTAAATCGAATTAATTTTAAACGTCACATAACAATACAATTATGATGACTAAGTAGTAATAGTTATGTTGTGAATTTGATTGACGATGAAACGCGAACTACATATCATATAACTACGCATATAGATATAGTTTTAGGTGAGTCTAGAATGAGGGTGAGGAAAGAGAGGTCATAAAGGTACTCAATACTTATGTGTATGTCTGCTTTGTTGGTCTTATGGTCGCGTTGTTCCCAGGTCGAGACAAAATCGCTTTGTGGGTTTAAAGAGACATTCATACAGCAGCCTGAAGACTGGACATTGGTGGTAGATACACGCGGATCGGAGAGCACGTAAATGTTAGTTCTGCGCCTGGTCTCTCTCCGGTCGTGACGGATTGCCGTCGACTATGAGAGTGAAGGAATAGAAAGTGCAGACCTGTGGCTGAGCAAATACTTGTGTACCATGATATTTCCTGCGTACCTGGCTGATCTCCTTTGAGAGAACGGTCGCCGTGACCGAGAATCGGTCTGGACGCCATTACTTACGTCACAGCGATTTCAGAGGACAATTTTTGTAACTCCCTTTATTACTTTAAGACGCTATTTTTTATATACTACCTAACTAGTTAAATTAGCTAAACACTTATTAGTTTCTTCGCAAAATTTTCGCGAAATAGTTCCATGAGGACTTATTGAAACCAAGCAACCATTTAAGCAACATCAGGGAATCCACGAGCAAAATTTTAACATCCGTCAAATCCAAGGAAGTAGTCGACGTCTTCATATAAAAACTGTCATGCATTTGGGGTCAGCGCCAACAATGAGGGTCACTGATTCACACCACGAACCGAGAGAGGGAATTTCCATACAAAGTGACAATCATGATCTTCCTAAAACTTGTCCAATCGATCGACCACGGTTTTCCAGTTAATCTAGACTCGTAAACTTATTCTAGAACAGTAAAAGACATTTGGCAATTGCAGTGAGTAATTTTGCTGGGTATAATAAATACTTCTTGATGAGGAAAAAACAAATGTTGTTTTGCAGTGTTGAAACTTGTGTTTTTTTTTTGGAAAATACATCTAAATGTTTAAGGATAACGTTTAATGCGTAAGTTAGGCAAACATGCCATGGGTCTGCTATGAAATGAAAATAAAGATTAGTTCAATATTATTGACTACGTCTTCGCGCCAAACTATAAATGACTGTTGAAAGACGCTTTTGAACATCTACCTACTTCCAATTTCGCCGTGAAATATCAAAGATTTTTTGAGCAATTAAACATACTAGTGTAATTGAATTCTTAATAGAAAAAAAATAGATGATTTGAATTGTTAATATTTGCAAGCCAAATCGCAAAACATGGCTGACCTAAATTATATTATTTAATTCTATATTAAATTGCTCCTTCACTACATAGTATAAAACAAAGTCGCTTTCTCTGTCCCTATGTCCCTTTGTATGCTTAAATCTTTGAAACTACGCAACGGATTTTGTTGCAGTTTTTTTTAATAGATAGAGTGATTCAAGAGGAAGGTTTATATGTATAATTTTAGTATCAGCATTGCACCCGTGCGAAGCCGGGGCGGGTCGCTAGTTGAAGATAAAAGTGTGATGATTTGACACTGATGCGAAAATACACATAAGTACGTCATACGTTTAATTAGCGTTATCATCTCCCGAGCCTTTTCCCAACTATGTTGGGGTCTTCTTCCAGTCTAGCCGGATTCAGCTGAGTACCAGTGTTTTACAAGGAGCGACTGCCTATCTGACCTCTTCAACCCAGTTACCCGGGCAACCCAATACCCCTTTTTAGGTTAGACTGGCGTCAGACTTACTGGCTTCTGACTACCTGTAACGAATGCCAAGGATGTTTAATGACAGCCGGGACCTACAGTTTAACGTGCCATCCGAAACACAGTCATTGGTGTCCAAGATATACCGTTATATACTTATGCAATATATAAAATTTACGTCAACAATTAGGCACAATCACACGAAAAAACGAGGCGCATTTTATTCCGTTCACCAACCAAGATTAGAGACCTGCCAACCTACCGCTCACGTCCGCTAAGGAGTATGGATTAAAATTCGTGAGTGCCACATACATAACTAATAACTATGAAGTCTTTGTACAGAATAAGGACGCATCGATTTCACCGCGGACCATTGTATTCGGATTCTGCGTATCGAAAGATCACCGAACGTGATCCGGGTGCCAACGAAGCGAGGAAGGCGTTATGACGCCGCTGGATTCATTCGAAGATATGTCATCTTCGTTGTAACGAAGCCAAAATGTTCTTATCCTTGTTCATCACGTGAAGGACTTAATGAAAATCTGCATTAGATGCTCTCAGGGATTCCCGGATAAGATTAAAGCATATACCTACAACATATGTACAAAATATGTACTATATTTTTAGTTTTAAATAGAATATTTAAAATAATAAATATTTATTAACAAGTCCCTGCAGTTTCCGAAGAACAGACTTGCTTGAGGATCCGGCCAATGTCTGAATTGTCACTTTGAGATTTAATTTTCTTTTCCACTGACGATTCGGACACCAATTAAAAAAAAGCTGTTTAGTAGGTATAGTCAGACAAAAACTGCCAACGAAGTTGAGGCTACTTTTATCCGACTGCGTCAGAAGGGGTAGCACTCCCGGATTACACATAAACATTTCTAAGTTAAGTATTAGGGTAACAATTACATGTGCAACAATTAATTACAGTTTAACATTACAAGCACAAAAAATAAAAACGGCTTTAAACAACATACTTTTATAACTAAACATAATTTAAAAAAAAAACAAAGTTACAATAACATAAAGAAAATTAACAATTCATCCATTAAAACGTTTAAAAAAGCCGATTGGCATCAAAATTACTGATTAAAATGATAAAGAAATGAACATAAATAAATATACATAGGTACATATGTATGTATATAGGTACCATTGGGTTATGGGTAATAATTTTACATACACAAAGCACAGACGCCAGCACATCGGGCTACTACAATCTGTCTAACCTTAATAGATTTTCAACTTTATCTCTGAAGCATACGGTTCAAAGTTGATTGGGAAAATTTGTCAGTTTCGGCTAGCCTGATGTGTTGGCATCTGTAGCTATGGATAAAGTTTCTGTTCTATTCATTGCACCTCTGCCTACCCCTTTTTCTGAACAAAGGCGTGATACTCAGAAAAGTTAATCAATAATACATGAATAGCGTAATTGTTACCTCACCACCTTGCAACTTTAACACCTTACATTGCTAACCAAAATTAAATACACAAAATAATAATAATACACTTCAGGCCAAAAGTAATGGGCCACGAACGAAAATGATAAATAGGTACATTATCATCTGCCTAGCCATTTCCCAAGCTACGTTGGGGTCAGCTTCCAGTGTTTTACGTGGAACGACTGCCTGTGTGACCTCCTCAACCCAGTTATCTGGGTAACCCGATACTCCTCGTTAAGACTGGTTGTCAGACTTTCTGGCTTCTGACTACCCGTAACGGTACCCAAAGATGTACAAATGACAGCCGAAACACGGAGGAACTCGTCATCGACGACAATATGGTCACCCATCCACGGACTGACCGCGCCAAACGTTGCTTAACCTTAAGATCGATCGACCCGTGCGGCTGTTACTTAGCGAAGAACTCGTCAAGTAGGTAGGTACACACATACCTACGTATTAAAACATTTAATTTAACCAGCCAATTACCGTCTGAAGGCATCGCCGAATTTAAATGTATTTTATTGTCAACTTCTTAATATATGCCAACGGAAATAAGTTTAAAGATAAAATGACTTGTTTCTTCCATTCCTTGGTAATGGGCGGCGAGGCGGTTTCGCATATATAAACTAAGATGTGGGGGCTACGTAGGCGAGGAGTCTACAGCTGTAGTTTTTTGTTACATATCGTAGATATTATGATATTTTTTTTTTGTTTTGGCAGAATAGAGTACTTGACAACTAGTCAAATTCATTACTTTTATTGAAATGTCAAACACGGTTAATCTCTATGCAATTTGTATGAAAGTTAGAATTATGACATTTATGACGTCACCATTATTTCACATCAAATTATCAATAAAAAAATCCAATCGATTTTCCTTCAAAACGATAAATGAAAGTGACATTATTTTAAAATGCTAAGTCAAGTACCCAATTACTGTGTTGTATTTTTAGTGTATTAAGAAGAATGTTGTCAAAATTATTTAGATAAAATTGTACAACGGTATTTAAGACACTAACTTCCGCTAGCGGTTTCACCCGCGTCCCGTAGGAACAACTCCGCGCACTCAGATAAAAAGTAAAATTAAAAAAAAAACAAATCGGTTCCTGATATTAGCGCTTTCAACCAAACAAACAAACTCTTCTGTTGATAAGAACGAAGAGTAGGTAGTAATAGGGTATTAGAAACAGAATACTCATTCAAAGATTTGAACACCTCATCTCCCGAGCCTTTTCCCAACTATTTTGGGGTCTGCTGAGTATCTGTGTTTTACAAGGAGCGACTACCTATCTGACCTCCTCAACCCAGTTACCCGGGCAACCCAATACCCCATGGTTAGACTGGTGTCAGACTTAGTGGCTTCTGACTACCCGTAACGACTGCCAAGGATGTTCAAAAAGATTTAAACACCTACGATGATATAATTAAAAGAAATGAAAAAAATAAGATATTGATAATTTAATTTTCTTTGTTCCAAGATATTATTGCAAAACGAAGATTTGGTATCAGCAGCTCTCGAAAACATTACCAACGCGAGATAGCGAACAGATAAATTGTCCATTCGATTATTAAATCGATAAATTTATCTAACGATTGCAGATAACGAATACTTTTGTGTAAGTGTCATTAATTACGATTATTATGCAAGATAAAATATTTATTTTACTCTCCTGTATAGAATTCTTTAAGCGTACTTAACATACGGAGTTTTGTAATAAATAGCTAGGTATAGACGCCAGCACACAAGCTATCCGGAACTGGCAAATTTTCTCAATTAAGGAAATTTGACAGATTGTGATAGCTTGATGTGCTGGCGTCTGTACATTATTTTGTACTTTAGTGGTACATGTGTTTAATGTTTTATGTAAAACTGCTTTTACGGCATTTTAAATAACTACCGATACTACTATATTCCTTGAAGAAAGGGGTATTTTTATTCACATAAATATTTACAATATATTTACAAATGAAATATAAATTAATATATACAAGTATAAAAAAAAAACCTTATTAATAAATGGCGTCAAAAAATTCTTCCTCATCGCTGCCCGCCGGTAGTGTACCCAAAAGGCTGGCAGCATTGCCACGTTGTATGGCAATGCTTAATCGTTGGCCGAAATAAAAGCCAGCCCTTGGGTCGCGGGAAGTGTCAGCGAGTCTCTTGGAAATATCCTTAAAAAGGAGGTGTGCACTCGGACCCCACGGCCCCAGAGTTTCAACCCCAAACGGCTCAAAGGTATAGTTGCCTATTAGGGTACTATATTTGCGCCGTTTGAGGTTTTCGGCTTCCGAAGCGGCAGAGCCAGCACAACACGCCGTCCCAGCAAGGTGGGAAGGCGCCAGAGTGTCGACGCAGGTTGCGTCCCACACTAAAGACCTACCCATCTTCCAAGGAAATAATGACATACCGTCTGGTCTCTTACCATCGTCGCGTACCAAGCCATTTGGTTCTAATACAGCTGGTACGCCTACGGCGACAAGAGCACGACGGATGATGTCATTGATGTTCGAATGACGAGCTATGCGGCCCGCACTTCGGCTGCACGACAGGCCGTGGTGCCCGAGGCCGCTGACAGCTTCACCACAGGGGCAGCGATGAGGGGAGCAACATGGGGCACCCAGACGCAGGCACACGGCGAGTCTGAAAGTGGTGTCATCAAACATGGTGCCGATGTTTGACGACGGAAGTGCGTGAAGCCAAAGACCCGACTCCCATTCCCCCACAGCCAGTAGGCGCGCTCGCTCAGCAGGAGTATTGGATGTTTCAACTAATTCTTTCCGAATTACTCTGCAGAGCGGCTCATCCCACTGTCTCTGGAAGGATGGGTTAGCGGGGATATCGGTATTCGGGCAGGCGATTTTCCAGGCCTCTATAGCATCAGTCAAACACGGAACCTCAAAATTGGCCAGTGTGATTGGTAAAATTTTCCTGGTCAATATTTCAGTACCGTGGACGGAGGATATAAAGGCCGGTAAACTTATACTTGAAATTTTGCGAACACCGAGCCCTCCCAAACGAACGGGGAGAGTAGCCTGAATCCAGGCCCGGTCGTCCATAGCCACATTTAATATTGATGTTAATGTATTCCGAATAATTTCATCAAGTTTTTCCAAAAGTTTTGTGTGCTTCCAGAGGCTGGAAGCACACAAAATTGAAGAGAGGTTGAAGAAATAGGTTTTTAGCTTCGTTTCATAGAAAATTAGCAAAAATAATTCACCTCATACCTTTAAAACATATAACACCTGAAACAGCCAGTCTGTCTGCTTGCCTATCATGTTTTTTCCTCCCGTCTCGACATGCTCAGACCAGCAGAGCCACTGGCCCGTGAAGACATCGAGGGACACGTATCCTGCCTTCTCCTAATGAAATAAATTACCTGTTCACAACATTAATAACACCTCAACCGACATGACAACCGCCATGCCAAATTCAACTCTGTCCACCAGACATATGGTTGAGGTTCCAATGTGGGCTCCATTGTCCCTGAGAGGATGAATTTGTAACCTTTTTACTCCAATACATGGGTTGTACGCAGTTCGTGAGAACAGGGAGCAGTTCTATCTGAATAAGTAATTCTTGCAGGTGCGGATTTGAAACAGAATTCTAAAGGTCATCTAGCTACACGGACGATAAAAAAAATGTGTTTTTGTGTTTCCTAACTACTAGAAATAACTAGAATTAATTACGATTGTTCAAGGTTTTTGTCACAAACAGATCTATTACAGTTTCATAAGAAACATCAAATGCTATGTGCACGGTTTTGGGGTGTGGTTCTCATGGAGAAGGGCCTTACGAAACCCGATCTTCTTCTCAATAGACATGATAGGTTCTTGATTCTGAAAGAAAATCCGGTTACAAGATTTTGGCAATGGCTGATCGTTTAGACGTAAAATATAAATAGCCTGCCACCATAAAATGTAACTATCTACTGTCAAAGCGAAATTTGGAACGAGAATATGAGAAGGAAAATGAAGACATTGCAAATCGCTTCGCCTCGCTTAAAGTTTTCTTAGAGTTTTTTAACCAATTAAACCCGGAGTATTTCTTTTGTAACATTGGGTAAAAATTACGATGTGTTAACGGTTCCAATGCTTCAATAGATTCAACAATAGCATGGAAGAATCAAAGATCAACCTTATATCGGAAGAGCATTGTAGAAATACTTATTAAAGTTCGTAAAGACAATGAAAACAGAAATTAGAAAAATAGAAACAACCATTGCACTTTATGGTTATTCTTAGCAATAATACGTTTCCCTTTAGAAAACAAAGAAATTGCGAAGAGTGCGTGTATCAGTCGTTTGGCTTTTAAGGAAGTTGTAAATGCAAATGAAGATAATTGCTTACTGCACTCGTAGGAGAATATGTCAGTGACTTGGATTTACTTGGTGATAGGATGTAGAATAGACGATCTGTGGATGGCACGGCTGAAAGGTAATAGCTAGAAAAAGTATTGATGATTGACCAGATGGCGTGGTAGTTAGTGAACCTGCCTGCCACGCTATAGGTTGCGGGTTCGATTCCCGCATAAGTCAAACATTTGTGTGCATGAACATGGGTGTTTGACTTAGTCTGGTTGTTTCTATGTACAATATGTATGTATTTACAAAAGAAAAGTATATAAGTATGTCTATCAGTTGTCTAGTACCCATAGTACAAGCTCTGCTTAGTTTGGGACTAGATGACGTTGTGTGAATGTGTGAGGGATATTATATTATATATTATATTATATTGCTGATACACTGATTACAGATCCTAAATAGTTTGTGAAAATACTATTAAGTGATGATGATGATGAGTAATATCACAAGGCTAGTGCACAAATGATTAAATTTTTGAGCGTTTAATGATATACAGTCCAAACAGAAGATGAAACGGGCCTCCTTTCATTTAAAAATGAACACTTTTCTGCATCCGTTTATACGTCTCCATTAAAGTTATAAAAAAGGACAGGCTATTGATGATTTTTGTATAAACTTTTCTAAAATAAGAAGATTATCAATATGGACTTTATCAGAAAGCATTAAGATTCATTTTGTACTGTATTCATCACTAAAACATGATCATCTTCCATCCCAACTCCGTCTCTGGAGTTACGAGATGCTTTAGTCGCTCCAATGCGTCCGATAGCACACGGACTTACATAAACCGATCGAATCCGAAGATAAGTCTTACGATACACAAGATGCATCATCTGATACCAATTTATGTGAGATTCATATTGAAATAGTTGGGTAATTAGGTTTATAACTCTACGCGCGTTTTTGCAAAATTTCTTATTAAGATTTTATCGGATTGATTCTGTAGTATATGGTTATTAAAAGAATATAAACTTTCTGGAAACGAAAGGCACTTTTTATCCTTCTTTAAAGCATAGGAAAACATCATAAGAGTCTCAGGAGGACAGATATTTTTTTCTAACCCACTCAGGGCTCCTGATCCGTTTAATACAAAATAATTTCTAGAGGAGTCTTTCCAATCCGATCGAAATCAGTTCAGTACTTTAACCGCAAAAGCGAGACATTTATTATTGATAACGATTTTTTTTTCAATATCCTGTAAAGTCATATCGAATGAATGTAATTTATTCAACAGATGATTCAACCGCCCCGATTAAATTTCTTTGTCATGAGATATGAAAATCTAGCATTGCCCAAAAATGGCATCACTCGCAAAAATAGTGAACTCACCGTTGATCGTCAAAAACTTCACCTCTTTTTAATATCTTCATAGATATATAGGTACGTAGATCTAACTGCATGTGTGGAGTTATCTCATAGTATTTTTTTTTTATCAGAGCGTAATGACGTAAATTAATGACAACGCAATCAAGGGCCCTAATTACGTGTCCACGCGCTCCTCTAAGAGATGTCAGTAACATAGGAGGGGCTCATTAAGGCCAGGGTCTTCCTGGGCTGCGGGATGTTTGCAAGAGTTACCGTGGCCCTGGCACACAGGGACCTCCCGTAGGAACATAGTTGGTTTTAGTCAGTAAGAGTCTGACAATCCCTCCAGTTTCACCCTCAGCGGGAGGGGTCATTTGATGATTACCCACGAAAAAAAGGTCTTGCTTTCTTCTTAAGTTCTTAAAATCTCTTTCAGCAGGCCCAATCTTGCTCAAGCACCTTATCTTTGCTAAAACAGAATATTCAATGACTCAAGACAGCCTAACCCAGCTAGACTAAAGTCTACGTGAAAAAAAGGCCCTAATTACGTTAGATAGTCATTTTTTCAAGTTTCTTCAAACCAAAGCAACATAGTAGAACTTTCTCATTCATATTAAACTAATAGCATAGTTTACAAAAGCTCTTGTATAGTTCCCTCAATAGCCTGTATTTATTTACTGTATAATTTGCGAGCTCAAGGACAGGACTTAATAAGTTTTAGCCTGGGAGCGGCGGGGGAAGATGACGGCGTCATGCTTGGCTGAGTTAGGACTCCTAGTCTGTATGTTTGATATAACGTTGGTCATTTTATATTATGTGTATTATCTTTCACCTATAAACTCCTTATGGCGATGGTTTAGGATGTTAAGAGCCAGTTTCACCGTCTGCTCAAAAGTTCCAGATAGTTTATCTGGAAGATATATTCATACAAATTCTGTTCCATTTTTTAATTTAACTGGTAGATAGTGGCTATCAGTAACCCGTGAAACTGACCCTAAAACTTATATATGTACTTAACGGTCACTTTATATTACGCGTCTCATTCTTTACCTATAGCTGGCTAGGTAAGGCTAAGTTATAACTTATATACTTCAACCTTCCTCATTTAACAAATAACTTTATCAGTTGGTGATAACCGCATAAAAATGCACTCATTAGTAAAAGATAAAAGTCATTTATTAAAAGTGGGCTTGAAATCAGCACTTTGAATGTCAATTCTACAAAAGACAGCCCCAAAAACGTCCGCCCCTCATAGTTGTTGCGTATATCGCGTATAATCAGAAAGACATCCAGGCCTTCGGAGAAGTTAAATCTTCGAAATTTAAAATTCTCTTGTTACATCACAGCTGACAGCTTATTATCAATTCAATAGTACTGAATTGGCATTGAGCCGTCTCCACGATTTGTTTCAATCTTAATGGGGAACTTGCGCTAAAATTATATTTAGTAATTAAATTAATAATTCAATAATAATATTCATTATCCCCGTTGCCCCCTTGTTGCGACTTAGCGACTAGTTCCCGGGGGCCCGGTAAGTGAGCTGGCGAGTCTCCTCCTGCCATTTTTACATGTATTTATTACATTGTTATCGGCAGGGGTCATAGTCCCCATAGTTTTCCCTTCCCTAGTCCACTAGCATCCCATCACAATAACCCAAGTAGATTTTCTTCCATACTTAGCAATAGTTTAGCACAAAACAAGGGGTTGTCCTTGGGTACATTTCTATAGTGTATACAGGGATAATCGTCGGTTTTGTGTCACCATTACATATATTAAAGTTGTCTCAAAAGGGCTTCAGCGTGTTGGCTTCGGCCCCACGTTCGCCTTCTAAAAATCCGGGACTCTGTAGTCCCGTGGTCTAGTGGAGACATACAAAATATTCATTAAAAGTGTATTACTGAACGATTTATTCTAAGATTATTATTTTTTTGCGAAATATTTATATTATAAGTTACGTAACTTGAAACGGAATTTGAAACACCAATCAGCGCCAAGTGACGTCTCTCCATATGACCAGATATGACCAGCTGCTTTTGACAAAGTGTTATGAAGTAAACATTGAAAAATATATATAAAATGGAAAAAGGGTTTATTAAAGCCGACTCGCGAAACCTTCCTAAGGTTGATATGGACATGGTGCGATGGTTTTTTATGGAGAATTCCGATTTTTTAAGTGTAGAGATAAAAGGACGAAAGCTTTTCCGGTAAGGTGTTGATGTGAGGTTATGTTGTTTAGAGTGCATTTCTTAACAAAACCTGAATTTATTTACCTATTATGTTGTATTTTCAGCTCGACACGAGAGCCTTATGGAGATAACGCAGTTGGTTTTGTTTAGATAAAAAGGGAAAATCAACTGGGTTAAAACACATAGGTACATAACAATATATCACTGCACATTTTTTTTGTGAGTCATATCCACTTGTTGAAGGGTTATCCATTGTTGTAAAATAGAAAATATAAAACAACAACAAATATTCACGCGCAATAAAAAGTGAGACAGATGGAGTGACGTCACGTCAACCCAGTGAGCGTTTACGCGCGAACTTTGAATTGCCAATTTTTTTATTTGCGTTAAGTAAATTATTTGGTATACTTTTAATTTATTGTTTTTGGTATCTTTAAATAATCATTAAATCTTAAAGATAGACAAAAAAAAAATAATGCAAGTTCCCTATTATGAAGAGCAAATCCCCCATATCCTCTTATTAATAGCTATCTTATTTACTTAATTTTATCATCATGGGCGAAAACTTCTTAAAACTGCGAATACACAAGATAATACATTGAATATAATATTGATTTCAATATCGATCAATCATTTGTATAGCAGGATACAGAGCTGCTATAAAACCAATAAGCTATTGAGATACGGAGTGTCACAAGGCCAGAACATGAAAGTATTTCAAAGGAAATTTTCTTAAGCAAGTACACGCGTGACAAATATGTTTGATCATTGCATGCGTAATACTTAATTGAATAATAAGTTTGTTTGCGTGTTAACGTGTGATAAGCGAGCATGAATCTTGTAGATCTATATTTTATTGATAAATTTGACATCATAGATTTGGAGTTGTTTAGTTGGTTAAATCTAATTTACGGTACTTACTTGCGCTTGAGTTTGCGTCATCTTCACATCGGGCGCGGTAATACCGCATTTTTGGTTCTAGTTTCGAATCGTCATTGCTTATGTCTGGATGATGCTAAAACCGATACTATATCTCCTCAATCAAAAAGTATATAAACTACATCTATAGTAATAATATATGCTGTAGTTTGTTTACCAATCTCAGGAAACTCGAAAAATTTGTTGATTGTAAGACAACCCATTTATCGACCAAGGATTACTTTTTATTCGGGTGCGCGGAGAAGGGGATGCAACTGCTAGCAACGGCAAGACACTTTATAAAACTCTACAAGGGTATAGAAAATCTAGACTGAGGTCCAACAGAGACATTCTAACTATCCCAGACAAAACACAAGACCTTGTGAGTCTAAAGTTATTATGAAATTTAACAAGAGTAACTCCTACTAAAACGAGAACAAAGCTCCCAAAGATGACACATAACAATAAATATAAAATGCTAGCCTGGCAGCCGTAGAGATGAACAGTCACGCCTGGCCAATTGCGAGGGTCAGCCCACAGCTTTACGATTATAAAGACAGGTTATACAAAGGCTAATGTCATCTATTTTTTTTAGTTGCAGACCTTTATATAGAGGATACGTCGTTTCTCGATGTTCTATTTGTATATTGGCTAATATATGGATTCAAATAAAAGATATTGAATTTTCTCGATATACAAGATGTTTCTTATGAAATGATGCTAAGTATGGAAGGAGATCATGCGCCGACCTTAAATAAAAGTGACAACAGTAATAGTAATTCTCTATAAGGACAAGCACTCAAAGCGCAGACAAACTCTCTAGTCCTGTTCTCTCATAGGCCGAGGATAAGACGGCAACCAGACACGACCGGAGATAGATCAGGCGCAGGACCGACATCTACGTGCTCTCCGATGCACGCACGCGTGTATCAATCACACTCCACCGATCTTCGAACTGCTTTATAAAAATTTCATAAGATACAGGACCAGTTGTATTTCTTCTGTTATTTGAGTTAAATGGTAGATGTCCATCAATTTTTATATGCATAACCTGACGATAGTTTTTTCAACGTCGACAATATGAAATATCATCGTTAGGGAACTGCAATATAAGATAGTAAACCAATAACAGTATATTAAAATTCACATTTTCATTGCTAAAGTCCAGTTTGTCTCACGCAATCGTACGTATATCGTATTTAAATGCAAGCGAGCCGCGCAAAGCCATCGACAAAGGGACGCCATTTTTTCCCCGCCGATTTACTGACAGTTAACCCATATTTTAATTAACGCTGTTACATTTTACGGTGTTGTGTGTTACATGACGTAGCAATGAAGTTTGTTGGGTAGTTTGTTTGTTTATATAATATATAACTTATTTTTGTTTTAGGTTCTAGTTGTTTAAAAATAGAAAGTGCTTAGTAAACGCATGTTAAATGTTTAAACCATTTGAACTTTGAACTGTTTTTCAACAAACGGTCATCATAAACCGTATTAGTAATGCTTATTATAGCTTAAGTAATGATTTTATTTTTCCTTAACATTAGAACTCTTTGAAGGTTTTCACAACGGAGATGAATATTTACCTTTCTTTGTTCTTTGTTTAATTTTTAAATCGTAAAGTACTCACTGACAGTGAAAAAGGCGGGAAAGGGCGAGTGAAATAATATTTTTATGTCTACTTTTTTATTCCGTTTTGCGTTCCGTCACGCGATCGCCGTGTCGGCATAATTTTTTGTTATTATTTCGTGAAATTGTGAATTTATTTCGTTATCTCTCTCTTTGTTGACGATTAATTTTGTTTTCGTATTATGCCACATATTCATACTTCTTGGTATTCGAAAGAAAATATGTGAATTAAGTAGGGCACACAGTCTTGAAAATGTTTAAGAGTTTAGCGTAAAATGAAATTGCGTGAATTACGTATTTACAGCGTTCACGTAATTATTGATAAGTGTATATTAGCAATAAGTGTTAGTCACTTATTTAGGTAATCTGTATGCGCATGAACGCTGTGTGAAAATTTTCGTAGAAAATTAATCCTAAACCACAATCATAAACAAGTGGTTGGGATTTTTCTAATAGGACATACTTAAGTGGTTAATTATTTATTAATTAGAAGTAAAGTGTAGGAAATTAAGTAAAGTATAAGATCATCATCAGAATTATACTTTCGCAACTTCTTGACTCAGCCATTCCACACTATTCTCAATTCACGGTAACCAAAACAGAAAAAATAAATAATTGGAAAACAAACAAGATGAACCTCCGTCCATTGGTGGACGCAACGTTGCCGTTCTGGCATCCCGCCGAGATGCGCAGCACCTGTCTCTCTCACACGTAAGACTTACAACATTCCTATCTCTTTCTTCAAATGTCCGCAGGATCGTCTCGCTTGAAGACGTAACAGAGATATTTTATCCGAAAGCTTTGAACTTCGAACGCGTTGTTCGTGTTTATTTTGAATTGAGAACCAATGGCGGCCGAGCGAGATTCTTTTATTGTCTTGTTTTTGTTGAAAGTAATTAGGTAGTGGAAATAAGTATTGTATTGGTTTAATGTGGGGTTTGTTCAGATGAGAAATGGAGACGTTCAGGCTGCAATCCTACGAAGGCAAAGCTATTTTTGTAACAAAAATTACAAAGCTCACATCTTGATTGTATCTTAATTATTTAAGCTAAAATATGTGCTCTGGGCTGCGGGTTGATCGTAAGAGTTTCCGTGGCCCTGGCACACAGGGAAGGCCAGAAGGAAGGTAGTGGGTTTTAGTCAGAGTCTGACATTCCCTCCACCTGCATCCCCAGGGGGGAGTCTCCACCTATGCTTTCAGTATAAAAGCCCTCCGATACACTTACTCAATATTTTCAGAAGCCCAAATACATTAAAAATACTGTTATTTTGGAAAGCCTTAGGCACCCTATCCCAAAACATAGTCAAAGAAAAAAACCACACGTACAAACATATATCCTACTAATGGGCAGGGCCAATGACGACCAGGGTACAAAATATTCTATGTATATTGATGACATAATTATCTCAAGTCTACATCGTTCATCGAAATGGCACAGCGATCAGATCAGAGCAGGTCGGTGAGTTCACGTTCAAGGCCACGCATTGTTCCTTTGTTTCTAACGATCCGAATAAATGAGATACTTCAAGAGACAAAAGCTTTGATTCGCGACTTTCGGAGTTCTGAAAATAGGTTTAAAATGATGGAGTTTTAGCGAGGTTATGGTATTTACTATTTAGTGTAACAGTAGTTACGAATAAGAGGTCAGAAACAATTTTTGTTAACGAAACTCCTCAAAAACTGTACAGCCAATAGACAGTCACTTTTTAAGCGATTTCTAAAAACAGTAGCTTCTCAGTTTTATATCTATAGGAAATAAATTTAAAAATATATGGGAACAATTTAAAAGCTTTGACGTTTTTTTCGCTAGTTCGTTTGTTTATGGAAAATCTTCTTTCTGGTTTTTCTCTGTACTAAAGGGTAGTCCACTAGGTAGACGGATATTCTAGTCAAGGTAACTGGGAAGCAATGGATGCGGATTGCTGAAGATCGCGCAAGGTGGCGAGCCTTGGGGGAGGCCTTTGTCCAGCAGTAAACGTCCTTCGGCTGAAACGACGACGACTAAGGGGAGTTTTACGGTCACTTTCCTTACAAAAAAAGAAAAATTATACTCCCCGATCTGACTGCCAAATAGAAGCTCTAAAATATTAACCTACCGTTAGTGAAAAAAATGCAGTGAATTTGCTTAACTTATGTACGATCTGACAATACAAGTAACGCTTTCTTAATGCATATTGTGAACTTTATACAAAATAAGGACAGTAAAATAAGCCGTCACGCGCTAACTGACACCTACGATGGTATCGAACACTTATTTTGGTAGTCAATAAGTTTTATTTTCAATTCAACTTGGAGGAACAAATACATAGGTACAGATACCAGCACATCAAGCTACTCGAAACTGTAAAGTTTTCCCAATCAACTTCGAACCATAATCAGCAAAAATAGGTTTTTTTTTTCATGGGAAATCATCAAATGACCCCTCCCGCTAAGAGTGCAGCTGAAGGGAGTATGAGACTCTTACTGACTAAAACCCACTATGTTCCTTCTGGAGGTCTCTCCGTACCAGGGCCATGGTAACTCTTGCGAACAACCCGCATCCGCAAGCAAATATTAGCGACTTCTAGCGCTTTGTTTCGTAAACACTCTCGTTTTGTATAAATTAGCTCTTCAAAAACAAAAAAGCTTCAAACAAGATCAGTACCTACTATAAGCAATTAAAAAATAACTGTAGCCTTTAGCCTTTCTTCAGTAACATAACATGAGGGTCTGGACCTCCTGGGCTATAAATCGCCCGCGTTGAGTAACGGTCGGCTCTTCGCAACTGTCTCTTGAGAAAGGGATTGGTCGGTAGTCGCGTGCGCAATGGACTGAGACCGATCTTAAGAACGTGTAGAAGCGGCATTATCTTTGATAGAGGTTTTGAATAATTCATCTATTCATATACATATGTATCAAGAAGTAGGATATACATACATATATTTCTCTTTAAGTTTCTCTAAAGTTATTTTTTTTTTAACTTGACAAAGTAAATTGTTATTTAAGAATTGTAGACGAAAATCAAGACAAGTGAGTACGGAAGTGTTTGTATCCGGTAGATAATTGAAATGGAATGATGATAAAGAATTAACTCAGGCATTTAATTTCGAAAAAAAAAATTAGACAGGGGTACCTACTTACTAAAATAAGGCTTTTGTTACTATATTTTCGTTTCGAAATTGGGACTTCACAAAAATTTCTCATGTAAAAAAATTGACCCCGTAACTGTCTACCAGTTCATAGGTCTACACGACAGGTGCGTACAAGCGTCACCTTTGAGAAAAAATGGCGGCCGCGGGGGAGAGACCCTCACGTGTCACGATATATTTTTTTATAAACGAATTAATGCTGTTCACTCTTATGGTGGTTGTACACTCACGTTCATGGAGTATTTAAAACTTGTTTGTTTTTGTTTATTGAGGTATGGTCGGTCTTAGCTTATTGTAATTAATAAAAAATGTAGTACTTAGGTACATGTTGGGAAGATGTCTTAAAAGAATGATGATTAAGATGTCTTTTGTGTATATTATATAATATCTTAAAGACATTCTTTTAATAACTTAAAACTTTTTAATAACTTTGAATTCATTTTAAGACATTATCATATTTGACGACCAGATAGCGTGGTGGTTAGTAAACCTGCCTGCCACGCTATAGGTCGCGGGTTCGATTCCCGCATAAGTCAAACATTTGCGTGCATGAACATGAGTGTTTGACTTAGTCTGGGTGTTTCTATGTATAATATGTATGTATTTACAAAAGAAAGTATGTTTATCAGCTGTCTAGTACCCATAGTTCAAGCTCTGCTTAGTTTGGGACTAGATGACGTTGTGTGAATGTGTGAGGGATATTATATTATTATATTATATTGTGTTAATTTTATTTAAGTTAAGTTAAGCTGTATAATACAAATAATAGAAACTGTTTCAGGTGTCAGCGTAGGACAGTCATCAACCAGGTCGTCGGACGATCTGACAAAGGCCGGTCCATATATATATACTTTTTTCGTGTTGAGATGATATTATCATTCTTGATAGTTATACGGTGGATTTCTTTAGCCTATCTATCGGTTGATTAGCTTACTAGAGATGTGATCTTGAAATAATCCCCCTACAAGTAATGTCAAATAGCTATCTCTAGTTAGCAAATCAAAAGATACTATACGTTATAGAAACAGGCCGATAGTGACGTAATATAATTTAAAATATAGATTTTATTGGCCAAAATATGGAATCTGAATTACTGTTGTTAAGATTTCCGCTCCTCTTCACGAATTTTGGCAATATCTATTCATAATTTTTGCTTCTTAATTTTTTATTTCATTAACTACGCGTATACAACAACTTGCGTAGTAGGGGAAAATTCGACCTGTCAGGGAAATCATAACGCGAAAGAAGTTTAGGTAGGCGTAGGAAGCAGTTTGCTCCCAACAGGTTCTTTTGAAAATCAATGGGGAAGTCTATGCTCAGTTGTGGACGAAATTTCAAGTAATTTTTATTCATTTGTTTAATATAGGTAGGTGCGAAGTTCTTAAAAAATAAATCGTTATTATTAAGGCGATGTATGGATTCCTAATTGTGAAAGCATTCTTGATAATTTATTATTCGTAATTTCTTGAAAATTGGTAGGCTCTATCCGCACATCACACTAATGTAATTTAATATCTCGTACAAATAACAGTTTTTTACACATCGTATGAGTGTCCAAGAACCTTTAAAAGACAACTATCTCCTGCCCAGAATATTAATACTTAATTTCGTAACCAGGCGGCTATTTTTACTATTTTACTTATTTACTGACACTGAGTTTATTTATTGTAATAACTTTGAATTCGTTTTAAAAACTCGTGCGCAATATATTTTGTTATGCAATAGAAAGGTGTTCGAAAAGTAATGGCGCACAAAGTAATATCGCTATTAATTTTAAATAAAACGTCAAGAGTGACCTTTGAAACTAATTGGAAAGTTGTATCAGAAGCGAATGTATCTTGTAGATAAATTGTGAAATAAATAAATGTTGGAGACATTTGGTTAACGGACACAAATTCTTAAACACACCTTGTAGCGAAGAAAGTGTTGAAAAACATATTACTTTGTTAAATAGGGTACTTATGAAAACACATTTTTCTAAAAGCTTTGATGAGTTTTTAGAATGGCTTTCATCAAATATATATTTCAAAAAATCTCTTGCGATTTTTTAAACTACAAAGCCCAATTAATCTTTCTTCATTAAAGAGCAGCAAAGATCAATTATACGTACTTCAAAAGAATCATCAAAAGACCCATCCCGCTGTGGGTGCGGCTGGAGGTAGTGTCAGACTCTTACTGACTAAAACCCACTTTTGTTCCTTCTGAAGGTCTTTGTGAGCTAGAGCCGCGATAGCTTTTGCATACAACCCGCAGCCCCGGCAGATCTATTAGTCTTAAGTGTAGATGACATTCTTCTCAAGATTATTTTTTTATTTTTATAAGAAGCCTTTTTATTATCCCACTGCTGGTCATATGCCCCCTTTCATGCCTATTTTCATTTGAAGCTATCTATTATCTTTAATTCAAAATTTCCTAATTAATTCTCTTTGCCTACTCAAAAAGCGATCATGTCAAGCAGGCATGAGGCCTTAGGTAGCACAAACCATTGTATATAAGTGTTATATATTTCAGCGCTAAGCCATATGCCTAATAACAATGTATGTGCCTCCTCTTATATAAACATTTAATGAAAATATTATCAGACGACCGATCTTTCAACGTTTGTTTTGAAATCGGCACGAGTCGATGCAATAACAGGAATGAATATAATGTTTTATTATATACATGTTCAGTCATAATAGTAGCGGTTATTTAAAAAACTTCGGTCTTATTTTCTGGTTGAATATGAGATTGTTTTGTTTTAACAATCAATTAAATGTTTGGGAAGTATTTGTGAGGATATTTTCACGATCTGCGCTTGAATCTGATAACTTGGATCTACATACTGTTTACTTTGAGAGTTGAATATTACCTATTGCTTGGTTGAACCTCCAAATGTATACAGCTAGCAATCATGGCGAACTAGAGTCTAAATGTCAAAATTCTCTAAGATAAAACTTGCAAATCCACGCCTGTCCGGTTAAGCAGTAAACAGCCTGCTAATGGCTGAACTGCGAGTTGTCAGAATCAAAAAAAAAGCAAATCCACAATGCACATTTTTTCCTACTAATTATAAGAGTTTTTTAATTGGAACTAGGTACTATTTTCTAGCTACAGGAGGCAAGTTTGGTAAAGTATTGTCGACTACCAAGTAACGATTGATGTCCAGAATTGTGGTGTGTTCCCAAAAATTACCAGCGTGGACTGCCTTGTGAGATGAGAATGGCTCTGTCGCAAATTTACACTGTTCTCATTTTATAAGGGCTATGGAGACGTGTCTTGGATGCTCGCTGATTGTAATATCAGGTTACAAAGAAAATAGTTACTACTAAACATCAGATAAATTTGCGTAAAAAATGCTTGAGGTACACCTTTTTCGCATAACCCGCGCATTTTACATACAACCTACCCATATTAGGGCCAAGATAGTCACCCACGGCGTAAACTCACCGCGCCACTTCCGGTGCCGGGGAGGGGATAAAAACCTCATTTCCGGTGAGAACCCTTCCTTTAGGGGACGTTCGGTACAATCAGCGGGTTGCCATGGTGATAATGTATGCGCGGTCTTCGAGAATGGTCGTAGGGAGAGCCGAGAGGAAATTGTAAGAAACACCTAAATTGTGTTCAATAGCTCGTTAAGTAAGGTCATTCCTGACTGAAGAACTCAGTAAACGTACGGACGCCAGCACATCAAGCTACTACAATCTGTCAAATTGCCTTAATAGATTTTAACTTTATCGCTGAAGCATAATTATGGTTCAAAGTTGATTGGCAAAATTTGTCAGTTTCGGGTAGCTCGATGTGCTGGTGACTTTACACAAGTATTCGTCTGATCTGTGGCCGATACGACAAAATTCGTTCCGTGAACATGTGGTCTAAAGGTGTACAACCCTCTATAGGCACATAATATAATTCGGTATGACTAGACTCAGCTTTTAGACTAGCAAGGGTAAAATTAAACTATTAAAATCAATATAATATAAATGATTTACCAAACAAAGACCTGCCAAAAGTTATTCATAAAGTCAAAACAAAATCAGAAATTCAACCGAAGCTAATTAGCATCTGATAGGGTGTAACTGCACCATACGATTCGCCATGGACCGAGGGGAGTGTACAATAGGCGAATCGGACATGTGTGGCGCCCCTAATGTAATCAGCAATCAGCAATCATACAGGTGATAGTTTGTTTTATATTGATTTTGTTATATTGGTTGGTGGGATATGCATTTTTAGAGGTATAGGACATAAAAAACCAACAATACAAATCGAGTTGAGAAGAATTGAGTCCATTTATTATGCAATGCGCGGATATGTGTAATGCGCTCTTAAGCATAAAAAAATATTCCTGAAGAAAAAGTCGTGGTGGCCTAGTGGTTTGAGCACCAGCCTTTCGAGTATGAGGGTGCGGGTTCGATTCCAGGTCAGGCAAGTACGAATGTAACTTTTCTAAGTTATACGCACTTTCTAAGTTTATCTTGGACACCAATGACTGATTAAAGGTGAACTGAAACTGGACTATAAAATCTGAAATCACCAACCCCTTGGTTAGACTGGCGTCAGACTTACTGGCTTCTGACTACCCGTAACGACTGCCAAGGATGTTCAATGACAGCCGGGACCTACAGTTTAACGTGCCATCCGAAACAATAATGACATCATCAAGAAACATTAAAAGAAAATATAAAACATACATTTCTGACGAAGCCTGCACAATCCCATCAGCATAAAGCTATCCGCAATAATCTAGAACTTACCTATTATACCACGAGTCTTCTGGGAACCGCGCCGGTTGCCATGGCAACGCGCCGCATCAACAGTCCGCCTGTCCACACGCACGCACACAGACAGCCGTGTGAATGTGCAGGTGACCTCGTTAAGTGAGGGACACACCGCGCTATGGTTATCAGTCACCGATATCTGAGGACATGTCGTGGTGGCCTAGTGGTTAAAGCACCAGTCTCTCAAGTACGAGTGCGCGGGTTCGATTCCAGATCAGGCAAGTACCAATGTAACTAAGTATATCTTGGACACCAACGACTGATTAAAGGTGAAGGAAAACATCTCGAGGAAACCTGGACTATAAAGTCTGAAATTACCAACCCGCATTGAGCAAGCGCGGTGATTAACGCTCACTCCTTCTAAGTGTGGGAGGAAGCCTGTGCCCAGCAGTGGGCGATCAAAAGGCTGATGATGATATCTGAGGAAAAATAGCTGGAAGTCTGAAAGTCATCAAGGTAGACATCGGACGTTCCTGTGTTTGACTTTAACTGGGAGGAAACAGTAAGTGCTCAAAGGAGGTGGGGTCATTCATAGCATATGCTAGTTTCCACCCGAACCTTGAAGGAACTTCTTCCCGGACGCAAACAAAAAGAAGGCATTAACTAAAGTAGGTAGGTATTCAAAGCTATACATACATTTGATTACTCGTTTGCCAATCACTCACACTCAAAAACGAATCAAATAATTTTCCATGGACTACCAACTCATTGTACAGACGCCAGCACATCAAGCTACTACAATCTGTCAAATTTCCTTAATACATTTTCAACGTTATCGATGAAGCATATGGTTCAAAGTTGATTGGGAAAATTTGAAAGTATCGTCGCTTGACGTCCTTGCTTCTGTATGTACCATCAAAAGAACAATAGACTTGAATTACAATAGAATTGAGAACCTCCTTTTTTGGAAGTCGGTTGAAAACTGCGTCATAACTCCTACAATAACACGAATCTCCGTGAATAAAAAACCCCATTGTGTCCCTAATCTAATTCATCACAAGTGCTAGTGTGCGTGTTTCAGGCGGGCGTTTATCTGGCTCGGCCACGACGCGATGTCATACCCGTGATATACACACATACATACATACATGTGATACATTAGCGAGCTGACTGTATCATAGAGACTACACTTCGAGCTTAGAAATAGGGGGAAATGTTCATCATGCACCATTTGAAAAGCTGAACGATTTATTAATGGCTAACAAAGATTGGTTAATAGCTTAATTTCGCACAAAATTAGTATGTACTCGTAGTTGGATGTGATATTAGGATCTAGTACTTAGATACACAATACTATACAATTACGGTAGTTGACAACTAGTCAAATTCATTACTTTTATTGAACTGTCAAAAACGGTTAGGTACTTTTTGTACGAAAATGCAAACTATGACGTCACAGATTTTTAGCATCACGCTGTATACTTATTTAGCTTAAATTATCAATAGAAAAACAAACAGTTTTCCTTCAAAACGATAAATGAAAATGAAAGTGACATTATTTTAAGATGCTTTACTAAATGATCATCAAAATGCATTCTATTTTTCACCGAGTTAGTTACTCAATTGACGTGCTATAACTCAAAATTTTGTTTTGAGAAAATTTGCTGCAGTGTCCCTCGCAATAAAAATTTGTTTTTATTGCTAAATTTTGTGTTTTAATTAAGGAGTATCTTTGGCTGTATTTATCCTTATTCTCATTTTAACATACAAACCTGTCTGTCTGGCATGTTTCACAACCTGCGAATAAGTTCCTGTTAGATTACTTGGTAGATAATTTCATACAAATTCTGTTAATTTTTTGATTTTATTCGGTAGATAGTGGCTATTCGGACATCGTGAAACTGGCCCTAAACGTATTTAATTGTTCATAACGAGTGTTAAACAAATATAGGTAGGTATGGGTTTTCTTTTGGCAATAAGTAGATAATATTATATCCTTCTTTTTGATCAACTTTTGTGATAGTTAGTAAATAATACGGTAGCTCGGTAGCTTTAGATAGGGATGTCGCGAGGTGTTTGTGCTATCGATTTTGTGGACACAACCAGGGGTTTTGCTCGCCAGTTTTAAGTGTTTTCTTTGGACAGTTCACAATGTAGCTTGGTGTGGTAAGGGTGAGCCTTATTAATATGAAAAATTAATGACTATAGTTGTAAGAACTTGGAGTAGAAGTTGGGTTCTATTAGTCTTTGGCGATGGTCTTGTAATTGCGATGTTTTCTGAGAAATACGGCGTAGAACTTGGGCCAAATAAATCCATTTACAAATTTAGTATATAAACACGTTGTACTCAAGAGCCCTCGAGAGCTGCAGACGCTGGTTGACCCTATGGTTGGATTAAACTTTATTTTAAAGGTAATTGTGAATCTACGCAAATCGACAATAGAGCAATTGGCTCTTAAATCAGAACAGAGATGAATAATGCACGATGCACACTACAACGGCCAGGTATCTGACCCGTAACAAAACGGCTAAAAAGCTTGATTACGTACAGTATATTTTGGAGGTAATTTTGGAATCACGATTACCAAACACCAGGCTTACTATTGGCTGACAGTTCAGTTTTCAAATTAGGGGTGCTATGACGTCATAAAGTTTCGGAAATATTCACCTTCAGCGAAAGAAAAAAACTCATGTAAACCTTTAATGATTTTATTGTAATATTGTTTTAGTCTTCATTGTTCATTCGTTCATTCAGTTTCCATGTCGAGCTTGCATGATTCTTCTCTCAGCTGGTTGCGGCAGAGGTGCCTGCACCGTCAGTACTCCATCACGCGAAAGCGAAGACACGACCCTTTCAGGGTCAGTCCCTGGGGGCAGTTTGAACTCCCTGTTGTATTCACGGTAGACCGTGGTGTCATTGGTCTTTTCTTCATGGTTTGCTGTGACGATAAGGAGGTCGTTTAAGAGTTTTACTTTCACCTGTGGGAAGAATAAAATATTTTAGTAGAACACAGCGTAATAGCGTATCATAAGAATTGACTACTGCTGTCTGTGACCATCTTATAGTTGCACAGTTGCAGATTTTCTTAAGTGCGTTAATCAGTTACCAAATGCCCTGCAAATGTCTGATTATTTCTCAATTTCAAACACTTTTATTTAGCAAAAAATTGACATTTTTAAAGCGGACTTAAAAGCGGTTGTAAATATAACCGACCAGAACTGCTTATCCTTTTTGTTTTTTGGGTCTTTTCTGTTGGTGTACCAACAAAAAAATACTAGTACATAGTAAATTTTATACTTAATAAAAACTAGACAGACTCAGTCACTTGAGTTACATTTTACTGTATTTAATTTAATCTAAAATGCTTCAGAGCCAGTCGTTTAATGTATTCTATGTACTCTAATACTATAAAGCTAAAGAGTTTGTTAGTGAACGGTTTACACTAATCTGGTGAATTGCTAGACCGATTTAGTAAATTCTTTCAGTGCTAGATAGCTCATTTATCAAGGAAGGCTATATGTGGGTAGCCTTTTATCCGGTTGAGCAGAGTAAGAGTTCCCAGTTAGTTTGAAGAACATTTTGTCATGGCGGTTATTTATAACAATGACGAACCTCAGTGGGATCAAATTGGCTGACGTCAAACTGTAGCTTTAGGGTCTTGTCCTCTCCTTCACCCTGCACTAATGGGGAGCTGGTGAGTATGTCCCAGTTGGAGGTCATGGTCTCCGGCCGAGAGGACATCAGTCCAGCTTGGACGGTGGAAGTTTGGCCATAGTACTGCATTAGGTCCGTACTGGAAGAAAATAAAAGAACACGTAAGTGTTTTTGTATTGTTTTTTTGGTGGTCTGAACTGCAGCACTGATGTAGAATTGCTTTTTTTTTGCGTTGCAGCTTTACCGCGATTAGTTGTTTGTGTTATACTAAGTTGGCTTAGTTCTGAATCTATCCTAATATTATAAAAGTGAAGAGTTCGTTTTTACGTTTGAATTATTCGTTACGAGTCACGGTGATCATGGCGCTTGTAACAGTGCCGAAATATCGGCAACTCAATAAAAATTCACATGGTATCTCGTAACGAATAATTCAAATGTTAGTGACCATGAAAGTTTAAATCAACATATCGTCTGTATGTTGTTTTGCTTGAAAATGCGAATCTCAAAAACTAATAGCCCGATTTGGAAAATTATTTCATTGTTAGATAGCCCATTGATCGAGAAAGTTCTTTATCATCATCATCCTCATGGCCTTATCCCAATTTTATTTCATAGTTTCATGTTTTCTTCTTTCACACTCTCTCCATCTGCCGTCGTCTCACAAGTAATATTCTTTCTAAAATCATATCAACTTTTACGCAATTCATATATTCTTTGCACGTCCCTTTCAAGGGCTACTTTTTTACCTGGCCGAGAGCAAGTAGTTCCCTTCAGACCGGGGCGAAACAGCCAGCCGAAGCTATTAACAATTTTGAAGCATTAGATAATTGTCAACAACTCCTGGTTGAATGAGCAGTTCTATTTACGACCGATACAGATCACGGTTTACCGGTAAAGTAACCCTAAGACAACCTACTGACCCGCTAAGCTTTACCTGAACTTGTGCATTTGTTGGTCGATTCGTTTCATCTCCTGAGTGAAGCGCTCCTTCATGTAAGCATACGTATTGTCGAAGATCGACAAGTCCGTTAGTTGTACCGGGATATTCTGCTTTTTCTGTACTACTTGGTCATTCTGCTTAGAAGACTTAGTGGAAGGTTTTGAAGCCATTTTTCTTATCTGTTTATTTATCGGAAAATTTTGTTTCAGGCCTAAAGATTTGAGTGACAATTTTGCATGTTGTGAGTGACTTTTTCAATTTCAATCTATCAAACGATTTTTTCTTCTTTCTTTTTCAATAGACACTACTTCTATAGACTGACCTCTTTTAAAAAATGGAATAAAAACAATTCCAATTTGATTTAAATTAAAAACCTAAACATTCATAAGATGAAAAGAAAAACGCGAAAATAAATTAACGTTAATAAAAACCAATTAACCTTTCACCATCTCTAAATGTCAATGTTGCCAGATAAGCTAACGTTCCCCCTGAGATGTGGTATTTAAGCGGCGTTAGAGGGTGGACAGACAGATTGACAATCACCCTGCTGCCATGGTAACGGCAGTCTAAACACAGCCCTATTAATCTCATACCGAGGGCGTGTCGAAATCATAGGGTGAAGTGAACTTTATGGGATTAGATTTTACGCAATTGGTCGTAATAGGAGCGTTATAGAGTCATCAACGTTGTTGACGATGAGTTGGCGATTAATTTAAAAGTTAGTGGTGTCAATCAAGAAATTATAAGAAGCTAACTGCTAAGAACAGAATAAATAATCATAATATTATATAGAATATTTATAAACTGATAGATAATCATTAGCCTTAAAGCATTACAGAAAATGTGAATTCACGTTAGGGACAAAATCAATGTTTTCAAGAGAACAAACATTATAAATATTTAATATACCAATCGAAAGAGCAAGAAATTCTGAATTTAAAGATTTGACAAAATATTCCATTCTTCGTTTCATCGATTTGCGAAGAACTCTGTCCATTTGGTATACCTAAGATTCTCATCCTAGTTCGAAATTAGAACTGTTGATATTCATTGAATAAATTAAATGTTAATAAAGAATCCAACATAAAAAATATATTAATGCAATCATCTCATATCCAACAATAATAATCAAGTATATCCCTCCGAACACAACAATAATTATTCTCCCAAATGGCAACCCTAAGTGGTGAGGGCGCGAACTGCCGCCAAATTGGCGGGAAAGCTGCCCGTTTGACAGATCATTTTTTATACCGTTCGGAAATTTGGTACCATTGTTCCGTTGATTACCAGGTGGTCAGGAAGTGAATTATATACGCTTTTATTATTTATACTGATACTTCTTGTCTTATAAATATATATTATTTTATGTAGCGAATATTTTTAGGAAAAATATTGATACAAACGGAACGCCAGCACATCAATGTTCTGCAATTCATTAGAACCTTAACAGTTTTTCGCTCAAGCATATGGTTCAAAATGGATTGGAAAAATTTGGCAGTTTCGGGTAGCTTGATGAGCTGTACACACATTTTAGTCCATGAGTATCTACGTAATAACCGGGTTTGAAAATGTTGTTTAAAATATTTTTAAAAAGTTGACTAATTCCTGTTTTAAATTGTTTGAATGCAAAAATAACGCAATATGTACCTAGGTTCGCTAGATTCTTGCTTACCCATAGTTTATAGTCTACGATGTTTTTTCTAACAAAAAACTTAATTACACAAACTCTTAGATAACAGTACTAACAATTTTTTAATCCATTTTCAAAATACTCATAACTTTTCACCACCACAAACTCTCAAAAGAGATTTTAATCAACAAAACACAAGATATAAAAGGGGAGGTCGGGCTAGCGTTTTTAATTCACGTAAAACGTCACGTCATATCTCGGGGGAGAGTGGGCAAACATCGTTACATGTTACCAGGTATGTTTGTGTTTAGTCAATATGTTCGCGGGGGCGATGAGGACTGGCCAAGGGGATAGCGTGTTTTGGTTAGAAGACAGGACTGAATGTTTTTTCTAAGTTTCTAATACGAAAATGGATAACGATGGAGTTGGTTTTGACCATTTTGTTAATAATCCCATGCCTGGGGCTGTCTTTTGTAGAAATGACTTTCGAAAAGTTCTGATTTTCAGCCTACTTTGAATAAATGACTTTTTATCTTCTTTTTTATGTAGACACTATGGGCAAAAATTTCGGAATTAAAAGCTAGACTAGACAACTTAAATAGGTAAGTTCTTATTCTTTTGGGCTTTGCAATAAAAATACAATAAATAATTTCCTAAAGCAACTCGCAACATCCTTTTATTTATTTATGTATGTTATGTATGTTTTTTTGTGTCTTTAGACTTACACAGTCGCCATTTACTGGTTAACCAGCGTTCACAAAATAATAAATTACAATAGGTCATTTATTCTTTGGTGAAAATCATCATAATCCTTGCTAATATTACCTGCCTGTTTGTCCAGCTTTTGTGCTAAAACTACAGAACCGGCTTAAATAATATTTGCTACACAGATAATCTAGAGCCTAAAAACGGCGTCTCGTTCACTTGGAACGCGAATGGAATCGTGGTGAACAACTAGCAATAGAATAAAACTTCTACGTAATAAAATTTAGAATATCAAATCTAACGTCACACTTAATTCATAAATAATTAGTTACATCAATGAGCAATCACAGAACGTATTAACAAGTGATTATAGTACGTAATTACCAATACGTCATCGCTCTATAAAATCTATGACGTTCAAATGTCAGATGACGTCATTATTTTTGAAAATGGAAGGTGTGTTCATTAGCTTGACGTTGTCACAATGCATGAATCATTTAGTTATCGCTTATTGGACAAAGGTGTTGTTTTGGTTGCATTGTCTCGTCTCTGAATGTCCTTAGTATTTATATTAAGGTCTATTCATCATCGGCCTTTTTTCACTGTCGCATTGCAAGGCGCAGGCTTCTCATATAGAGAAGGAATGCGCGCAAATATCTACGGTTGTGAGTTGTTTTCTTTCAGCTTTGCTCCAGTTGTTGGTGTTCAAGATATACTTAGAAACTACATATGTATATTACCTCCTTATTACAAATATATATGTACATATATATGGTAGAACGTGTACATTACATTGATATCAATTGATTAAAATCCAAGCATCCATCTCCCGAGCCTTTTCCCAACTATGTTGGGGTCGGCTTCCAGTCTAACCGGATTTAGCTGAGTACCAGTGTTTTTATAAGGAGCGACTGCCTATCTGACCTCCTCAACCCAGTTAATCGGGCAAACCCTTGATTAGACTAACGTCAGACATACTGGCTTCTGACTACCCGTAACAACTGCCAATTTCCTAATAGGCACACATACAGACAATCAAATCACGCAACATCATAATCCTTTTTGATATTATCTGTTTGTTTGTTTGTTTTATTTTTTTTCGACAATTTATACAATATTTGAAACAATAATCCAAATATTCATAAACTGTAGCTAAAGAATTATATTATGTACCTATTTAAAACATACTCAACTACCATCAAAAACATTTTGTTTATCTTCAATTCATCTTTAAATTCGGAAAACATCATAAAAAAACAGCAACACATCAAATCAATCAATTTAATTACGTGATCTAAGTAGTTATTTTTTTAATTTCCTGTGTATTGGGAAGTTTATCCCAGTGCAGGGCGCGGGCGATGCGATCTCACGGCGCTTGCGTGTAAAGTTACAGTTTATACACCTACAACACCACTACTAGTGGTTTAAAGTAACTATAGTTTGAAGCGAGTTAATAGTGAATATTCTGGTGTGTCTAGTTCACGAAAAAGAAAGGAAAAGTGTAGTTTTTTTTTTAGTAATAAATAATTTTTGGCTTTCATTTAGAAGTTAATAATATAAAATCTTTTTATTTCAGGCATATTTAGTTCACATTACTAAAAAAACTATGTTTGGTACATGTATATTTAAAAAAAAAAATTATATATTTGCTGCGAACTGGACGCAAATGCCTGTGCCCGGACATACGTTTGCGCTTGGCCCCAGTGACGAATTATTCATTAATTGGTTAATTTATCGGCATCCGAGTAACTGATATGCAGTTGTTTCTTCCAAAGTAAATCAGACGAAAGAATTCCAAGTAATTCAGAATAGATTTAAATATCAATTAGCTGAAAAGAAACTCGCACAAAATAGAAGCCACGGCACACAAAATTCACTTTTCCAAAATCGAGAACGCTTGGTACGGCTCCATCCTACGCGTGCTCTTGTTGATGGAGACCAATTAACTGATTGTGCTGGCAGGCGGCTGGCGGAGCGCCCTGAGCAAATCGATGGGGATGGGGACCGTGATACCCAGGTCTAATCAGCGTTAATGAAATATTTTAACAATATTTAATAACCTTCGTTGGGATCACGCTGACCTTTGTGATATGGTTTTTGTAATATTTGATGTGGTATTTGGCTTACCACAAACTATTTTAGGTACTTAGGATTTTGACAAGGACAGATGTCGTCAGGTAGCTTTGCCGCTCCGAAGTTTGGCTACTAGTAACACCGTCGAAATATCTGGCTTCAAGCTGAAAGACAGACCTATTTTACGAGAACTGTCTGAATTGACGAATTTTTTTGTCTGTTTGTAGTGAAAGTAACTTACGACCTACGAGTTCCATAGTTATTTTCGTAAATTTTCTGACATGAAGCAGTGATTCTCCAACATCCCTTAAAAAGCAGCTGCTAAAAGTATAACGAGTTCTAGATATAGTCTAAAATTACATTTAAGTTATATGGAAAAGGCACTGAAAATAATTCGACCCTGAGTTGTCAATATTGTTTACCTAAAACTATGAAGAAAGAAATGATAAGCTATCTATGATGATTATTAACTTTTAAGTTAAATCAATACATAAAAAAAACTCCACAACAACCATGAAAACCCATTACCACTAGCATAAACGAAATCATCACTATACCATTTATCCGTAGCGAATGCAGATAAAACATCCAACGCAACCCCCTCACGAAGATCCCTCGTCGCGTGCGCACGCGCAGATGAACCTAATCACATCGATCATTGATCCAGGGGTGGTTAATTACTAAATGGGATAGCAAAAGGCAGAGTAATGATGTTAGTTAATCGAACAGAAAAAAACTTGAATTATCGACAGCTTGACGCTTAAAATGGGTAGGATTAATCATGGCGGGCGTGCGGTTTTTGATTTTAATTTGTTTGAAAATAAGTTATGTGGGCTTGTTACAACCACGAAAATATTCGTGAGATTCTATTAGTCTATAGATCTATTTTTTTTTCGATAATAAGCCATTTGGCTAAAACATATATGTACAATATATTGGCAAAGAAAATACCCTAATGCTGCAATGATACTGACAAAGATTTATTTCAGATGTGGTATGGTAAAGGCAAATAAAAAGGTAATTCAGTCATATATTGTCTTTTTTTTCGTGGTCCATCCGACCGCTGAGGTTGCAGCTGAAAGGAGTGTCAAACTCTTACTGACTAAGACCCACTTTGTGCCTTCTGCAGGTCCCTGTGTGCTAGGGCCGCGGTAGCTCTTGCGAACAACCCCCAGCCTGACAGGTCATAGAGTGACCTCATAGCCGACAGATGATAGACAAATGGACTTATCAAGTAATAAAGAACACTGTTTGTAATTCCTTGATGAAGCATCTGTATCAGCAATAATATCTGTTTCATGACTAGAAAATAATTGAAATAACTAAAAGTTAATTCTTATAATAAATATTATAAACTGACTTCGTAATATTTTACTTGCCTATCAGCTGTTTAATGCTGATCACACAAGAGGCGCCACCGACGTCGATTCGCGCTCACGATCTTATTGTCATAGGAGGATCGTGATGCACCCGCGTGATGCAGCCGGCACGAGCCATCCTCATGCCGTCTCTTTCTTACATCACACCTAGCTAGGGTAGGTGGTAAATACAATCTTAGAAGTCAATATTGAAAAGAAATATTTAAAAAACGAAACAGCATCCAATTCATAGCCTTTAATAATAGCGTCCAAACCATGGAGAACTAAATGACTAGGTCCAAACCGATTCCCAGCCACGGTGGCTGTTCTTTTTAAGGAGATCTGCCAGCTGCGCAGGAAATTTGGGCAGACACAGATGCACTCTCATAGTCCGATGGGACGGCAATCCAACACGACTTCAGAGAGATTGGACGCAGGGCCGACATTTACGTGCTCTCTGATGCACGGGTATATCAATCACCAACTTCCAGACTCTTGGCTGCTTCATGGATATCTTGAACCCACGAAGCGTTTTCGCCTGGGTGAAATTCGCTAATTTTGTAGACTAGCGTGATTCTACTTTGTCACGCAGTTCTCGGCAAACAATGAAACAAACCCTTGGTTATTCCTATAATACATTGAAGTATTCATACCTAATATACTACTTACTAGAAGTTTTTTTTTTTTTTTTTTGAGTGGGCATCTCGCAGTTCAGCCTGAGGAGGCTGTTTACTGCTTAACCGGACAAATCCCTGTGGATGCCTAGAATTTAAGGCCTCCAGCCAGGGGCACTAGTTAGTTAGGCAGAAGTTTCCAATGCAAAACAGTTCTGTATTTGAGTCCAGTGTACTTTTAAATTGAAAAAAGACGTACCTATCAGTAGTTCCATAGTCTTTACAAACAAACCAATATATTAAGAACATCAACATATAGAATCTCGTTAATACATTAAAATCATTTGACACGTCGCCGCCGCCGCGCCGCCACAACGCGGGTGGGACACGATTGCACTGTCATGATGCATTTCGTGATGCGTTGCGCACGCGCCATCCTCGTGCCATCCCGCTCTCGCACCAATGTGACCCATTTAGCAATATTAAACGTGCATTAATTTTATTGTTTTATTTTGTAATTAATTGTGGAGACGATAAATAATAGACTTGGCTTCATATTTTTGTGACGTATTGCATGAACAATTGTTATTTATAAACAAATCATCTGCCTAGCCTTTTCCCATACTACGTTGGGGTCATCTTCATGTCTAGCCGGATGCAGCTGAGCGATTACCTATCTGACTTTTATTCTGAATTTCTCCCTTCTAACTTCTGATGTTCATCATCAGCCTTTTCATAGTCCTCCCGTAGAGCACAAGGCATTTCCCATACAGAGAAGGAATTAACGTTATCATCACGTTTGCTCAAGGCGGACAGGCGATTGAAGATATTTTAAGACTGCAGGTTTCAAGATGTTTGCTTCACATTTAATCAGTCGTTGGTGTCTAAGATAAACTTAGAAAATATATATAACTAAGGAAAGTTGAATTGGTGCCTGGAATCGAACCCGGACACTCATACTTGACAAGCTGGTGCTTCAACCACCAGGCCAAGTAAAAATCTGCACAAGATTAAGAAAAGAGAGCACACTTATACATACATGTATATACATGCTTATACATGTGCATCTCGACCTCTAAACTCAGCCGAGTAACATCATAATTGAAACTTAATTAACGCCTCTAATTACCATGTGGTGGTGCAATGGTCAAAAATCAGACACTTAAAAATATTTTTGAATTTAATAATATGTATAATACTTTGGGTCCTTTTTTTCGTAACAACATTGTGTTACTTGATTAAGTGCAATAAATTACCTCTGGGATCTTTATATATATATATTTTTTTTTAAGGTCATGAGGAAGAAATTGTAATCAAGTATTTTCATAAAAAAAAACTAAAAGGTGTTGAAACATTCATCCCGATCGCTACCTACAGGGAGTGCGCCCAAGAGGTTAGCCACACTGCCACGTTGAATGGCAATAGTTATTCTCTAACCAAAGTAATTGCCAGCTTTAGGTCACGGTCAGCGTCAACCTGCCGCATAAATAGCTACTTATAAAAACCTAAAAAATGTTTTTACTTAAATAACATAGAATAACCTTCCAATAGCTAGATTTTGTATTTGCAATACCACCTTCGTACCTGATAACAAAACAGTATCAAGCTCATCTTCTAACACCAATACAAAATTGGTCATTTCATGAAATCCCCCACAGGAAAGTTAAACTACAACATGCCTCGACTCCACTTCATTTTACGCGCGCTTACCAAAGATTTATTTTAAATTCTCATATAATTAATTCTTTAACTCTATGTGTTACACAATTTACCTTAAATTGGTTCATAGCGTTTAAATGCGAAATAATTGCAAAAACTTTACGCGTAGTTGAATTTATTGGCTTTAAAATTTTACGCACTTTTGTAATTAAAATTTGCAATGGATCTGTATCGTGTTTATTGTATAGTGTATTATTTTATTTTTAACCAACTTCAAAAAAGGAAAAAGAAAAAGGTTCTCAATTTGACCGCGTATACTTATGTTTTCCTCGTGCCTTCTTTCACCGAAATTTGTTCCTTGTTGCGTTCAATAAATATTCTTTTGAACGCAAAAAGGAGGAAGAAAGGAGAAAGTTCTCGGCCGGTATAGTTTTATGTAGTCTGCGCGATTTAAAGTTAAATTTTTAACTAAGTATCAATATTAGATATTAAATTGATGAAATTTTAGCCCTTAATTTATTAATGGATCGCGTAGCGCTCACCTGCGTAGCACATTGCTACGAGTTTTGTAGCACTCTGGTTTATCTAGTGGTCTAAAATTCTAGGTTCAATTTTAATGGTGCGTAATGTTATTAATTGTTTTTTTTTTATATAAAAATTTCGGTTAAACCTTTGATTGAATATACAAACATGCCTTCCGAAAACAGGCGACATATAATTCCGTTGTTCGTACTTATCTGTTGTCATAAGTGACATCTTAGTTCAAGTTTTACGTGTATTTTTAAAACTGGAATTCTACACCTTGGCATTCTTCTAAACAAATAAGGAAAGAATCAGTACACCCTCACATCTAACTACATATACTATAATTTATGTACAATTGTCCATACATATAAAGTTTCAAATCATTTTACAGCCTTATATAATCGTGACTAACATCATAGACACTACATATTATTTATTCCTATCACATACAAGTTTCTATTAGTACTAATACAGCAAGGTGCTATACAACGAACATTGACTTTTGTCATAATTAAAATAGCTTTACCAACTTACCTATACAGTTTATCACAAATCTACTAGACCTTATGACTTAAAACATAGGACTCAAATTCGTTTGAATTTTATTTCCGTGACAGCAAAGAGGTTGTAAAGTACCGATAAAAAAGAGGTTTGAAAACAAAGGCGGGAGGTACAAACCTTCGTGGTGGCGATGCTTGAGATAACAAATGTCTGGTGACAAATATGTCCGTCTGAGATTTATAGAGCATCTCTTTGTGATTGCTGGCGAGTATTTGTTGCGCGGGAGTTGGGACACGTGGAATTATTTTTTAATTAAAACGGTAAGAGACTTTTTAGCTTGTTTTACCAGGTCTTTATAAGGGATTTTACCAGACAGGTATTTATAGCGAGAAAATTCTTTTGCGCCAGTATGTTCTCATCAAGAAAAGAAAACATAAAATCTCCTTGCCAAAAAAGTAGACTTAAAAAGAGTAATACTCCCGGCCTATTGCTTAGTATTCCAGTGTCATACAGTCACCAGCTACTGTTCCACGAAGGCGCATCGAATAATGTCGAGATGCACTTACATTTGCATGAACATGTAAAGCCCCTTCAGACAGTCGTTGAATCGCGCGCATCTAAGCTAGGTAAAATTAAATTTAGGTAAACATTTTACTAACAAGCGTAGTTATATTTTTGAAGTGTATAGACGACCCTCGTGATAAAAAGGTGAAAAGTGAAAAGGTTGATAAGTTGGATCTACTTTATATTACATAACCATACCTGAATATAAATATAGGTAAATTAACCTTCCTAATGAATACAAACTAACTACATATACATATAATTGTAATTGTTTCGCCCGTGATCAAAAGTAACTTTAAATTTTGAATATTCTGATAAGATCTATTTCTTTTCCTTTTCACTTCCAAAATCTTATCAAATAATATAAAATACGCGCAGTAATTTTACGCGCGATACCATGCCAGTGTGAAAGGAGGTTATTGTCCCGCTCATACCCGCTCATCATATAGATATGTAGCAAACGTGAGTCTGTCTCGCAAAATATTTGGGTGAATTGCGTTTTTTTTTTTGTTTTTGTTATTCATTCAGTGATCTTAGAATAAAGAATGCCGACTGAGGAATGATATCGTGGTCAATAAAGTGGAGATTTTATTGGTGTCGTTATCTTGGGAACGGTTGAAGGTCGGGCTTCAACTTTTTTTTTGGCAATGACACATCCGTGTGTAAGTTTATTAAAGTTATAAATAGAATTAGAAGAAAAATGTCCTTTAAAAACGTGTTCTTATACCTAAGTGCAGTGCCGGATTAGATATATGTACAGCAAAATTAGCAATGGCTACGGGCCCCGCGCTTATGAGAGTCTTACAAACACGCCTTGAGAATCCCTGTGCAACCGAACTGACTCCATTTTTCCAAGGTTTTAAGCCGTTTAATCACAAGAGGTAGTTAGTATGTAGTCTACAATTTTTTAGGACTTACGGAATCCCGCCTTGTTCTGGGTAGAAGCCCCGAGCTTTCCTTGCTACGGGCTCCAACTTTGCTTAATCCGACATTACCTAAGGGTTGAATATTCTCCCCCTTATTATAAAACGTGGTCTTAAAAGGTACCGGCTTTAATACTAGATTTGTCATTAACTTTGTTCAAGAAGATTGGTTTAAAGCTATCACTAAAGACTTTATTTTTACAAGAAGACGTTTTACAATAATACAGGCTGTCGTTACGGGTAGTCAGAAGCCAGAAAATCTGACAACCAGTCTTACTAGAGGGTATAAGGTTGCCCAGGTAACTGGGTTGTGTAGATCAGATAGGCAATCGCTCCACGTAAAACACTGGTATGTACTTAGCTGCATCTGGTTAAGACTGGAAGCCGACCCCAACACAGCTTGGGAGAAGGCAGATGATGTTGTATAATAAGGGGGTCTATATTTAAAAAACCAAAAGTTACTGAATATATTATGTACATTGTTATTGGATTTTTGTGTCAATATTTTAACCCATTAAGTGATAATTTTCAAAGCGAAACTCACAAAGTCATGTTGAAGCTCATTTATTAACATTTTTAATTCAACCTGTAGTCATTTAGCCAATCATTGACTTAAGAAGAATTTCTGTCTGTTTCTTAACACTTTAAGTATTGGAACTTAAGCAATTAGTGTTTTTGTGGTCCTGCGATACTGGTAGACTTGTGGAAAACATTTATCTAAAGGTGTATGGACGAACGTTTTAGTCATTATCGCCCAGACGCAGTCGGGAATGCCGCTATTATCGAGCGCACGCGCCGGTTGCTAGCGCAATGAAGTTTAAGAGGGATCAGATAGGCATTTTGTTAGTTTGGATTATTATTTTTTATTTCGGAAGATAAAATATGTTTTAATTTAGTTTACTAATAGTCCGTAAATATAGTTTGCATATATTGATTTTAATTGTATGTTGTTCGAGATAATAAACAATTTCATATGTCTTAATTATAATATGTTGATTTAAACTTTCATGGTCACTAACATTTGAATTATTTGTTACGAGATTGCTACCATTTCGGCACTGTTGCAAGCGATCATGGCGCATGGTCGTGGCAACCTCGTAATAAATAATTCAAATGATTTAATTATGTCCAAACCTGATACATGTTCTTAGCTAAAAAACATTTTTTCAATAATACATCAATCTGTGCTAAAAATAGGTTTTGAAAGCAAGGATGTCAGGTCTATCAATATTTGAATGCTATGGCCAGGGATGTTGGATTCATCTCTCGAATATGTGACGGACATGCGGACGTTATCTCTCCCAAAACCGTAAACTGGTGGTCACCTGACCGTAGATTATGTCCTCTTAAATTTTACTACAATCTTTGTTAAGACAAAAAGGCTTAGAAGTGCACTTTGCTACCTTTTGACGGAGAAAAAAACTAAGTGAGGCCGCTACTAGAAAGACAGAGTAAAAATGTAGCGAAGAATTCTTATTTTTTTTATCCAACAGCCTATAGCTATTATTTATTCATTACATGTTTCAGGGTCTTGAAGAATATAAAATAAAAACTCAATGATATAAAAAGATATGGGCATAGGGAGACCTTTTGTTGCGTGTGAAATCTTTAAATGACCACTCTCGCTGTGGGTACAGCTGGAGGGAGTGTCAGACTTATACTAACTAAGACCTACTTTTATTCCTTCTGGAGGTCTTTGTGTGCCAGGGCCGCGGTAACTCTTGCGAGCAAACTCGCAGCGGCAGCAGGCTTCTGCCCTACTGGGCTGTCCATCTTTGCTGAATGCTCTTCGATGAGAGGAGACTCGGTTAGGCCTCCAGTTTTACTGACTGGAGGACAGAGAAGGGGATCTTAGAGCAAGACGAATATTCCTAATGCAATAGGTATAGATTATAGAAACAACTTCTACTTATATTTTGAAAATATCATCATTGGTTCTGTAATAGTTATAGAACACTATCATTGCATCGTAAAAGTAAATGGAAAATCTATTTTTATTCCAATTGTTTGACGTAAAACTTTTCTAGGTTAAAAATAAATACCAACTGCACATGAAATCGAGTACTTATGTATCTAGTTTTTTATTTATTTCCCTTGTCTGCTGTCGACAATTATCGTTTGGAATCTAGTTCATACTGAGTTAGAGTTAGTCTAGATTTTATTGAAAATGGTATCTGTGAGTTTCAAGGAAGCTTCGTTGTCTAGTATTTGTAATCACGATGTAACTATAGTTTAAACTATTTATCGATCCTTAACTACCATATAGGTACAGAAGCCAGCACAGTAGGCAACCCGAAACTTCGAGAGATCAGCAACAAAGTTGAAAATTTATTGAGGAAATTCGACAGATTAGGTATAGTAGCTTGATGTACTGGCGTCCTTTAACCTTTTAAGTATGAGTGTGCGGGTTACATTCCAGGCCAGGCAAATAACAATGCAACTTTTCTGTTATATGTGCTTTCATCTTGGACACTGATGACTGATAATTGTAAAGGAAAACATCTCGAATAAAGCTGGACTATAAAGTCTAAAATTAACAAAACACTGTAAAGCATGGTGATTAACACTCAATCCTTCTCAGTGTGAGAGGCTGTCTGTGAAAATCGTAATTTCAAAATTAAAAGTCTAAATTGTCTAAGATTCATCATGATCAGGTCAAAAAGCGAACTAAAATGGTACCTATATTGATGATGACGTTACCTACGAAAAATCCCGCGTATATCAAAACTGCATTTCAAAAGATTGGGAACATTTTGGCGGTCGCCATATTGTTGGTCCAAAATCCGTAGAAAGCTATGTCATTATGGTGTCCATTGTCCCATAAACAATTGAGTTGCTTGAATTATTACAATTACTCAGTGTGGGTCAACTACCTTATTGAATAATTACAAGAGATCAATGCACTGGGTCGCTCTTTTTTGGGTTCACAGGTAGGAAGGTAGGTATGTACCTCGAACCTAAAACTTATGACTGCGCCACTGGTGTGCACGGGGTCTCAGGTTCGATTACAAGGTCGGACTGAAATCGCTTTGTGGGTTTTAAGAGACTTTCATAAATTGGCCTGAAGTTTGGAAGTTGGTGATTGATACACCCGTGCATCGGAGCACGTCAAATTATTGTGTTAGTCTGGGTGTTTCTATGTATAATATGTATGTATTTACAAAAGAAAAGTATATAAGTATGTTGATCAGTCGTCTAGTACCTAATACAAGCTCTGCTTAGTTTGGGACTAGATTACGTTGTGTGAATGTGTGAGGGATATTGTATTATATTTATTACTGTACTTATTTTCAATTATCTTTTTTCATGCATATAACCATTATGTTACACAGATATAGTCGTACTTATTTCGGTGTTTCTAACATAGTTATGGAACCCATTCATCTGTACTCATATTCTCATAGCAGCTAACAATCTCCTCAACAATAGAATGACAGAGTCTGTTGTCCGCGCCTCTGTGACATACTGAGCTTACGTAAAAGCTTTGTTTACTGTAAAACGTGTAGTTTACCATTTATATCGACACGATGCAAAGGAACGTCAAAAAAAACAGCTGAAAGTCTAATCGATTGTCACAGAAAACTTTCTTTGCGATATGTATTTTTCTTTATTTACACAAATACATATGTGTAAAAGTCGTGGTAGCCTAGTTCAAATCCTCTCGAGTATGAGAGGGTGAAAGGTCAAGGATGAGGGTCAAGTATCTATCAAGTATTTCTAAGTTATATTAGTCACACTTTCTAATTGATATCTTCGATAACAATAACTGATGCAGAATGAAGGAAAACATTTCGAGGAAACCGGGACTGAGCGCCTGTACTGAGCAATGGGACGATAAAAAAGGCTGATAATACTGATACAATGCGATGCAAATAACCAGAAATAATTGTAGAAATCGTTATTATAAAACTAAACTTTTCTGAATTTCTATTTGCAAGTCAGACTCAAACTCGAATTTATCATTTCCCCTATACCCGTTGCCTTTTTATTAATCTTTAACCATAGAAGGGCAGTCAATACCTCTACCGAAATTTGACCACGTTCAAAATATGTAACCACCCCGATGACACATGATCTTACGCAAATCAGTTAACGGTAACTTCGCGAGCCATCCAAGACTTGCGGTTAACGATCTGTTTGTTTGCTAATTTCTTTTATTATTTCATAGGTATGTGTGTCGAATTATGACGTAGGTACTTATTTTATTGAATGCTTGAGTCATATGTTACTTTGTATAGGATAAGTTTGAGGCGATTCATGGTGTACAACTTTATTCGTCTGCGGTTTAACCGATCGCGTTGCATTGCGCTTTATTTCGTTTTTGCTCAGTGTGTCGTCCATAAAGAAAAACACCCTTCAAATTCTTTTAAACACAACTTAGTTAAAACGTTTGACTGCCCCGTTGGTCTAGTGGTTGCAAGGCGCGACTGCTATGCACGGGGGTCTCGGGTTTGAATCCCGGGTCGGGCCGAAATCGCTTTGTGGGTTTTGAGAAACTTTCACAAAGCAGCCTGGAGTCTGGGAGTTGGTGATTGATTCACCCGTGCATCGGAGAGCACGTAAATGTCGGTCCTGCGTCTGATCTCTCTCCGGTCGTGTCGGATTGCCGTCCCATCGGATTATGAGAGTGAGGAAATAGAGAGTGCACCTGTGTCTGCGCGAATACTTGTGCACTATAATATGTCCTGCGCAGCTGGCTGATCTCCATAAATGAGAACGGCCGCCGTAGCCGACAATCGGCCTGGATGCCATCAGTTAAAACGTTGAATATTAAAATCATAACGAAATGGTCATATCTAATTGCTCGTCTCCGTCTCAAAGTCCTTCATATTTATAAAGGCTTTATATTTTTTTAACCTTTCGACCTCCGTGTCGACATAATTGGAAAACTCCCACAATGACATCTGCGTGACGTGTAATCCTACAGAATAGCGCAGATAATAGAATTAGTGGCCGAGTCTTATCCCACGCGATGTCCCAGCCAATTGTACGAGCCGTGTCTTATTCAAGTAGGTATAGGATAAAGAGGGGGCTGGAGAAACAAATGAACACCGTTATTTGATCTCCAATTGGCGTCGATGACGAAAATAGGTCAGGTTTATTACGAAGACAACGGAATATGATTTATGACTACATAATGATACCTTGGTTCTTAGGTTGATATTCGTTTGCATAAACAACAGTGAAATATATCTATATTAACAGTAGCATTCGTAGAAACTACTCCGCGCACCCGATAAAAAGTAGGTAGCGTATCTCCATGAAACCGGTAATAAACTGAAATAAAATGTATAATCTCATCATCTCCCAAGCCTTTTCCCAACTATGTTGGGGTCGGCTTCCAGTCTAAGCGGATTCAGCTGAGTACCAGTGTTTTACAAAGAGCGACTGCCTATCTGACCTCCTCAACCCAGTTACCCGGGCAACCCAATACCCCTTGGTTAGACTAGTGTCAGACTTACTGGCTTCTGACTACCCGTAACGACTGCCAAGGATGTTCAATGACAGCCGGGATCTACCAGTCTAACGTGCGATCCGAAACACAGTCATTGGTGTCAAAGATATACTTAGAAAGTGCATACAAACTTAGAAAAGTTGCTTTGGTACTTGCCTGACCTGGAATCGAACCCTAAAACTAATAAAAATGTATAATCTAACTAAACAAAAAAAACATGCTTTGAAAAACCCTACGAAAATACATCCAATATGTCTGGCATTTCCGAAAAATACGGTGTCCACAATTCAGGGAAGTGGAAGCCGCATTCATCCAGTTTCGGAATCGGACATAAAAAGAGCGGGCGCTGCCTCCCCCGGCGCCAGGGGAGCGCTGAATCGATATGCAAGTAAAATGTACACCTGTAGTGACCATGCTTTGAGAATTTTCAGGATAAAATAAATGAGGAAGTCTGTTTATAAAGTAAAGTCAACTATGTATGCTGGTCTTCTTCTAATTTATTTAGCATTTTAACATTATTTTTTTTGAGAATAAACATTGGCCACCATTATTATTCTGAATATGCTTCCTTTCATCTTTGTCAGCTGTTTCACTAACGCTTCTTATTCATCAGGTAAGCTCTCTTCTCTTCAAAGGTTTCTCTTTCTCTCTCCCTTTGTACCTAATTTACAATTGATGACAACTTAAAAAGTAAAAAAGTATTTCAGTAATTCTTTTTACGCCATACCATAGAATTTTTTAAAACACATAGGAAGTGGTGAAGGGTGGGCGTTTTTGGGGGCTGTCTTTTGTAATATTTGACGTCAAACAGTGCTGTTTTACAGCCAAGTTTGAATAAATTATTTTGAGTTTGAGTTCTCAGGAAAGGAGGAGGTTCTCAATTCTGATACCTACTGAAAAAATGATATGGGACGAAATATACTAAAAGATTTCCTTCACAGACAAACCCCTTCTACCACCCTTTATCCGCACCACCTCCTCTCAACATGGTCACCTCACACACACCCTCAGGTGAGTCACAATCGCTATCTGTTCGTCTGTGTGCGTGTTGCGCCTGTGTGGGTGCGAGACACCGTGGCGTCTGTCACTGTAGGACGAACGAACAGAATTGGCATACGAGGGTAGCTATTAGAGCAATTTTAATTGGAGTTCGGTAAATGTTGGTATATTGATCGAAATCATTACTTGTTGGTAGGTATTTAGAGTTTATAATGCCCTGTGCCGTTATGTCATGTTGTTGGATAGGATAGTTTTATAATTATGTTAAGTGCGCACAATATACCGAAAGTTGACAACGTCACAAGTAGCTGTCAAATATTTACAAGTTGTAGTATGAAATAATATGGCTCTGTAGAGCACAAAGAATAAGAAATAAGAATAATAAAAAAATAACAAAAAAGTGGAAATATGAATTGTAATTCAAAAATAATAATTCAAAAACGTTTTAGGTGTAAAAAAGGCAGACAAGTTCCTAAGTACTATTTTTACATCATCACTAAAGCGGTGCGCATGATCTGACCTGATTTCACTTAATCCGGTTAATTTTTAAGTTAACGAAATAATGTTTTAGTTTTTTACGTAAAAATTAAACAGACGCCAGCACATCAAGCTATTAATAATTTTTTTCCAATCAACTTTCAACCATATGCTTCAGCGATAAAGCTTGATGTGCTGGCGTCTGCACCTACACTATTAAACACTTATAAGAGGATATATACAATTTCGTTTTAGATATTAGTTTTAAGTATTTATAAGTATGTATGTACATAATTTGACGAATAAAAAAAAAAACATTTTTATTTTTTTATCAATACTTTTCTACCAATGTCCAACAGTCTCACTATACATCGGCAGTTAGGTGTTGTTTTTAATATTTCACTGCGCAGACTAGAGACACGCGCGTCTCGGGGGAGCATACACAATCATACACCAACATACACGGCACGGCCACTAACAAGATAAACTTTGCATATGTGTAGTGTAGGCACACCTTTATTTAGCTGTTAGGGTGCATTTTAGGGTTATATCGTGCAGATATTATCTTTCTGTTTTATCTGTTGGTAAATAGGATCAATGATTATACGCGAATGCGCTTTTTGGTACAGACGCCAGCACATCAAGCTACTACAAATGGAAAAATTTTCTTAACGGGTTTTTAACTTTATCGCTGAAGCATATGGTTCAAAGTTGATTGCGAATTTAACAGTTTCGGGTAGCTTGACGTGCTGGATGTACTAAGTTATTTATTTTGTGATGAATTGTATAGAAGCACTGTCCCTTTTTTGATTGAGTTAAAATTACTTATTTGTTTCTCCGATCAGGCAGGTTGTGTGGGGTCAACCTTTAGTCTACATAAATAGTTAGTCCTATTTCTTACTTTTTAGGTGTAGTACTGAAACGCAAAAGTGGCGCAGTTTAAGGTAGTAATAGAGTTAAAATTGGCATTTAATTTACTGCTCATTTGTTTCTTTTAATTACATAAAATCTTGTGATAAAGAAAAGCTAAAATAAAGAAAAGCGAAGCTGTGATTAAAGTGTAATTGATTAAACTAATCACACCGATATAAAAAGGCGAAAGTCTGTGTGTATGTATGTAACCTCGTCACACCCAAACGGCTGAACAGATTTTAATATAACTTGGTAGTAATACAGCTTAGACATCAGAATAACATACAGGCTTCATTTTATTCGGGTGCGGGAAATAATTTCCTCAGGAAAAGGATTTTTCATGAAACACACTTAATCTGGCGAGTCCTACATATACCTAGTTTAACTCAACATTGATAAATACCGTTTTTCCCCAAAGAAAATGGCACCAATCAAAGTGAAACCGTTTTCTCAAATCAATAGGTAAACATTTCCTAGTCAGTTGGTCTATTACAACGATTTCCACGTACAATCACAAGTAAAAACCTCAGACAGTGGCATATCAATGCCGGCGTAACTTCATCTCGACACATTCCCATGCAAAACTGAACTGAATCATATTGGAACATGGAGAACTAACTAATGGAGTGTTAGATAAAGAATAAAGTAAGTGGACAACCAGTCAAAATTCATTTCTTTTATTGAACCGTCAAAAACAGTAAGGTACTTTGTTTGTAATCTATATGAAAGTACAAACTTTTGACGTTTTTTTCACATCATGACGCATACTTATTTCATTCATTTATTTTATCAGTAAATAAAAAGTGGCAATTAATGAAATGCTTGTTAGTTATATAATACAGACCTTCGCTCTAAGTAATGCAATAACATAATTAAGCGTTCATAAAATGCATTCTCGTGGCATTAAAATTAAACATTTTGTTAAGAAATGTTAAGCCTAGCAGATAAGTAACAACCTGTATTTTTGTCAGTGGAACAATTCATTTTTTTTTTTCATTCACTGCTGATTTGGATAACTAAATCAGTAAGAAATAGCTCATTTATTCATTAAGGCTATAGGTTACTTTTATCCGGGTACAAAAAGTAGTTCTTACGATACGCGAACAAAACCGCTGAAAACAACTACAACCTACTGTCATTCGTATTATTAACCAACTGCATAGTAAAGACGATATATTAGGTATATTATATTGTGTATAGTTTCCATTTAGTAAGTGACACTAAGCTTCATCGTACTCCATTTATTATTGAATCCGAGCAAAAAAATTACCTTACGTAACTTTTGCATAATTCACGTTTCTACGCGTACTGCTGTTGCGTTGCTGAGAAATGCACAAACTACGGATTTTTAATCAATTTTCCCACTTTGTTGTTATACCTAAGTCCTTTAAATATAATAGAAAATTAATTTAAAAGCACGCGATGAACATTAACTTAACATCAATTACTTTAACAGTGACATATTCGATGATAAGTTTGCTCATATTATGGATATATGTCTAAAATACATTGAAGACAGTTTATAATTGTATTTTTGTTGCATGTATTGATTTTATTTTAGTTAAGTTTCTTTCCTGTTTCGATTTATGTAATTGGCTTTTTAAGTCGTGTAAATCAAATAAATAAATAAATTAACATGATAGTTAGGTACTGATTCCTAGTATATTTAGCCAACTAAGAGAACTCAAATATAGTTTTCAAGATAAATTGGTAACAAGGCAGGAAAAAGAAGATATTCCCATTTTAATTTTAGACGCATATATATGTACATAGTATAAATATTTACATAGTATTAAATAATGCATCAAAAAATTTATCCGCATCGCTGTCATCGGGTATCGTGCCCAAAAGGCTGGCCGCATTGCCACGTTGGATGGCAAATATTTGGTTTAATTTATTTTATTATTCTACTGAAATGACCTTACTTTTAGACCAAGTCTTGCCGTCTCCTCAGAAAAGGAAGAATTCAAACTATTGTATCTTTCTTCATAGTTATAAAAATTACCAAATCCTAGTAAAAATTGTAGCTTATCAAAATATGTAGATATGAATTAAAATATTCTGAGTATGTTTATTGGAGTAATATTTTAATGAGACATACATGGGAAGTGGAGCGGTAAGGTGACGTCACAAACGTTTAAAAAAATACTTGTGTATGAATACAGCTAGGTACCAATGACTTTAACTAATGTTAGGACCTTTTGCCCTAACGTAATGATAAATATATTTCACACCATTTTTAAATGGTATTAGCAATTGATCATTGCTATCTCTTCATCATCTGCTTTGCTTCTTTCCAATTATGTTGATATCGGCTTCTAGTCTACATCGAATGCAGCTGAGCACCAGTGCTTTACTTATATAGAGTAGCTGCCTGAACTCTTGAAACCCCTTTTAGCCTACCACCAGGACATCCATTGGTAAGACAAGTTTTCAGACTTTCTGGTGTCTGACTCTCTGTAACGACTACCAAAGATTGACGTACAAATGACATCCAGGGTCCAGAATTTATTGGCTTTCTCGAAACACGGAAAAACCATATGTCATATCATCATAACGTATACCTAATCATGGTGGATGAACACTCATCCACAGGCAGACCGCGCTATGCCTCACTAAGCGTTGCTTAATCTAGTCCAAAATCGGTTGACCCGTGCGGCTCATCGCTAGATAAAACCTTTTATATTCTTTCAGTATTTGTAGATATAATTGACGAAAAAAAAGAGCAATTAAAAATACAAGGTGGGTGCGGTTCACCTGAAAGTGGACACGCCTCTACGATGAAAAACATCCGTTCACTCCCATCTCAGGGGAAATATACACAAAACGTCGCTTTTACAAAACGCTCAACTTTTTGTACGTCATTAATTCAGTTTTGAAACGTTACCTACACGTAATATACAGACGTCAGCACATCAAGCTACTACAATTATGTGTCAAATTTCCTTAATAGATTTTCAACTTTATCACTGAAGAATATGGTTCAAAGTTGATTGGGAAAATTTTATAGTTTTGTCTGTACATATACCTATGTTCACCGGGGATCGTGTAGCTTTCCAAGAATGAAAGAATTTTTCAAATCGTTCAAGTAATTTCGAAGCCTTTTCAATCCAAATACATAAACCAATCAAATCTTTTCTCTTTATAATATCAATACAGACTAAATTTATTCTAAAAGCAGGCTTAACCAGAATCACCAACAAGATTATTACGACTCCGCAATTTCTATTTTCTTCATCACGTTATTGTTAGATGACATTGGTTTCTTTTTCTTGTGAGGCATGCTAACTGGTACCTTAAACTGCGGTGGGAGATACTCCAACAGTCTGACAACTAGTTTGCTCAACAAAAACAGGGGATCCACCTCAGTATCATCTTCATCCACAGTCTTCATTTTCATAGGACTCTTGACGCTCATATTTTTGTCACGCAAATTAAACTTATCCATACTGGCTCTATTGGTAATCTTCTTAAATCTGGTCTGTCCTACAGTATCAAACGAAGGTCTCATAAACCCATTAGGGTTTTCAATTTCAGAATGTTCTATTTCATCGGGTTCCGAATCAGCATTCAACTTCACTAAAGATCCTTTGTGTTTTACCTTGGTTCCTTTGGCTTCTGGGAAAATATTGCTCAGTACTTGGTTTATGAGATTGTCGTCAACTTTCACTTGTTTCATGGAATATTCGTTGATAACTAATTCAGCTGGTTCTACAGTAGGGAGTAGTAGCAGCAAATGTATGAACATTTTCAATTGAGTTGTGTGACATCGATCTGCTGATATGTAATTGCTACTGGTGTGTCAAATGTGGCGTGAAATGTAATCAGGGTTTATAGCTAGCTAGTTTTTCGTGTTCGTTTCACTTGCTGTTTTATTATGAGCTATAATTTCTACTGCATTTATGTTATAAAAAGTTAGTGTTTGTACGTTTGTGTATGACATAACAGGATATGGATCGGTTTTTAGGTTACTTCTATGACTCGATAGAAAAATACAATTTTTATAATTTATTGAATCATTCTATATCTAGTACCTAGGCTTTAATTTTTTACCTATATTCACAATCCGATAACCAAAAAAATTTAGGTACAGATGCCAGCATGTCAACCTACCCGAATTTGACAAATTTTGACAATCAAATATTAACCTTCCAGTATTGGGACAAAGTTGAAAATCCAATAAAGAAATTTGACAGAGTGAGGTTAGTTGATGTGCTGGCATCGGTACCGATTATAATGGTTTTAATCTAACTTACTTACGATAGTGTAACTTGAATGATTCTTCATCCAAATTTTTATTGTGCCACTGCTGGGCACAGGCCTCCTCTCCCACTTAGACGGATTGAGCGTTAATCACCAGCTTGCTCAATGCGGGTTGATGATTTCAGACTTTATAGTCCAGGTTTCCTCGACATGTTTTCCTTCACCTTTAATCAGTCATTGGTGTCCCTTAGAAAGTACGTATAACTTAGTACAAAAACTTAGTTAAAAAGTTACATTGGTACTTGCCTAACCTGGAATCAAACCCATGCCCTCATACTCGAAAAGCTGGTGCTTTAACCACTTGGCCACCACGACTTATAAAACGTATAAGACTATAATGAGTTAGTATAAAGGAGAATTTCTTTAGTAATAATGCGTAATTAATAGTGTATTTGTGCCACCCACTTTGATCTGGAGCACAACCGTGAAATGGCCGCGCATGCGCAATCGGCGTTACACAAGCTAGGCTCAGCTGTAACTTGTTTTCATACTAGAAATATCTATCTGCTCGTTTTTTTATTAAAAAATGTTCGTAATCCGAAAGAATGTCTAACTTATAGTACAGACAGCCAGCACATCAAGATCGAATCTGTCAAATTTTCGTAATCAACTTTGAACCATATACTATAGCGATAAAGTTGAAAATCTATGAAGGAAAAATTGACAGATTGTAGTAGCTTGATGAGCTGGCGTCTGTACATACGCCAGCAGATCAACCAACCCGAATTTGTCAAATTTTACCAATCGAATATTAATCTCCCGATATTGTGATAAGGTTGAAAATCTATTAATAGAAATTTGACAGATTGAGGCACATAAGATTGAAAGTATTTTTGAAATCTGTCAAAATTGGGATGTGGACTAGGTCATAAATAAAATACTTTATCATATTCATTTTTTAAAGCATCTTACAATAATGTCAATTTAATTTTCGTTTTGAATCGAAAACTGTTTTTATTTTTTTATTGATAATTTAATCGAAATAAGTATATGGATTGATGCGAAAAATCTGTGACGTCATATGTGGTGTTTTCATACAAATTGCATAGAGAGTAACCGTTTTTGACAGTTCTAAAAAAGTATTGAATTTGACTAGTTGTCCGCATCCCTATTGTTCTATTACTTAGGTACCAAAAATATGGCCGATATGAAAGTAAGAGCTACTGATTTTAGAGCAGATAAAATTATGTAGGATAAGTATCTCATGAAATTATTTTGATTGATTCTTTACTACTTAGGTACTATAGCAAAATATATTTTATTGTTAATCCAAAATGAAAATAAAATAAATAAAGAACACTAAGATATACAAACAACTCTAGCTAATAATATCTTCTCACCTTTGATAGAATTGCGTATTATATTAAAAGACGTAGGTACTGTTACCCCATTCATCTTCATCCGTTACACCTCTAATTCCAACCCTTCACTGCGTCACCCTAAGGGTCAAGACACGTTAATTTCAAGGGTCACTCCATTGTCAGTTTTGACCAATCCCAGTTTTTTTTACAAACTAACGCCTTTGTCCCAAATTGGTCCAGATGACCCCTGGTCGCATTTCAGTGTTATTCGAGAAGGGTCAATAGGGTTTGAATGAGTGGTCAGCGAGGAGGCAGGGTTAACCCTGCGTGAGATTTGTTATGCTAAGATTTATTATTAACAGTAAGGTAGTAAGGGCAATAAAAAAAAACATCTTTATACTCCATTTTATTTTACAAAGGAAAGCGAAAATAATCTAGATTTTGAACGCTTGGAAGACAATTTTTATTTAGGGTAACACTGACCATGACAAGAAAATTGAAATGATTATCCTAATGGTTACAAAAACAACTCCTGGAGTGTTGATCTGATGAACTCCTCAGCCAGGATTTTGATGCGTCTAGCCGATGACTGGCATATTAATGTACTGAAGAAAACTGATTGATGTTGATGAAGACATTATATAAGGTGTAACAAAACTAGTGCACACTATTTTTACAGGTCATTTAGTACATGCTAAGGATCATGTTTACCACAAAAAAAGTTGAATGGCCAAAGGGTTAACGACGCAGCGCCTTCATAGAGACCGGCGTTATATAGTACGTACAACTTGGCGACTGAGATGATAAATTTAGTAAAAAATTTCATTATTTTCATAACTTTTTTTTGTGGTAAACTTGATCCTCAGCATGTACTAAATGACCTGTAAAAATAGTGTACACTAGTTTTGTTACACCTTATATACATCATCAAGTTAAGTTAATTTTTTATTAAAGGGTCCCTTAAATTCACAACTGATTCTTCGGAACACAATGTGCACCTACCTACAGGGAAAATTTGAAAAAATGAGGTGCAAACTCCAATAGTCTTGTAACAAGATTGGTCAACTGCGCCAAAGGTTGGGTTCTATGTTCGCTCTCATTTCTATTAGTACTCGTAGATCGCGCACCCAAGTTGAACTTGACAGGCTTTTTGCGTTTAGTAATTATCTTAAATCTTCTTTGCCCATCAGTTTCAAATTTCGGTAGCATGAATCCTATACTAAGTACTTTTAGCATATCTTCCTGATCTTTTTTTCTTAAATGATTTTCTCGACTCTCTTCATCATCATCAGCGGTGGTCGTCACAATACTATTCAATGCGTCTCCTTCAATTCTCACTTGTGTTATAGAATACTCGTTTATAACTATGTCTGCCGTTTGTATATTTGGTATCAGTAAAAGCAAATATACGAACATCTTGTTGTCTAGTGTGTCATCTACAATTTGATTGTTAATTGTATCGATGAGCTCTGATCTGGCGTGAAAAGTAATCAGATTTTACTGCTTGCTTCGTTCTGTATCTAGTTTTACTTGCTTCATTGTATTAATATTAGATACTTCTTTTTCTGATCAAAACTCAATCTATAATGTATGATATATATATCCCACAAGTTCATTAAATAATTAAATACGCCAAACAAATGAAAGCTATGAAATAAATGGACACCCGCAGTCTGTAGCAATATTAATCATTTGCCTAGCCGTTTCGTTCGGGATCGGCTTCCAGTCTTACACTGACAGTGAGTACCAGTGTTTTAGTTGGAACGACTGCCTATCTGACCTCATCAACAAATTTACTTGCGCAACCCAATACCTATGATAAGACTGGTTGTCAGACTTTACGGCCAATGATGTACAAATTACAGCCGTGTAGCAGTATTATTATATGTACGGAAAGCAAGTTATTATCTGAGTCAATAATCAAATGATTGATTTCTTACTGACATCATAGAGATTAATTGATCACAATATTTTTTATTGGAAATTTAGTTTAGTACCTACTTGCTCGTCAATCAATGATCAGACTTTAAATTAATGTATAATTAAATAATTAGATAACGCTTAGGATTAGACATTGACTAGAGAATGGATGGATATATCAACGCATTATAATGCTAGCAATTTCTCGTGGTTTCTCCCACGTCCCTGGGGAACTTATTCCCGTACCCGGATAAAACATAGCCTATATTCACCAGGGATAGCGTAGCTACACAACAGTGAACGATTTTTTCAAATCGGTCTAGTAGTTTCGTAACCAATTCAATTCAATCAAATGAACAAGAAATTAGCAACAAAATATTTTCATAATCTTTATTCTATCTTACATGGGAAGTTTATTCCCAGCTTCAGTCAAAACAAACAAATAGCCAACATTTATCTCTGTGGATTTTTATCTAAACTCCAACCGTCAGCTGCCGATACCAACAAAAGATGCAAAGACCGTTATACGTGCAAAGTTTTAATTGCCAAAAATTTGCATAAACGCCGCGCCGTCTCAGGGACGTTCGCAAAAAACATAAAAGACAGGACAGTAGGGACGAAGGATGATTAATTATAAGTGGTCATGCTAGTTCTTGAGAAAGAAAGAGAAGCTTCTTAATCTGCTGTTTGTCAGTTGCAAAAAAGTGTGAAGGAATTGTTTTGCGTTTTTTTGTTTTGTTACTATTTTGAAGTGCATTTTATCTGTTTTCGATATCCACATGTCTAGTTTTAGGCAAGAATTTTGATTCTACTGCAACTGACGACTGCAGTTCCTCATCACCTGCAAGTAGTATCTCATCATCTCCCGAGCCTTTTTCCAACTATGTTGGGGTTGGCTTCCAGTCTAACCGGATTCAGCTGAGTACCAGTGTTTTACAAGGAGCGACCGCCTTTCTGACCTCCTCAACTCAGTTACCCGGGCAACCCAATACCCCTTTGTTAGACTGGCGTCAGACTTACTGGCTTCTAACTACCCGTAACGACTGCCAAGGACGACCAATGACAGCCGGGACCTACGTCCAAGATATACTTAGAAAGTACAAACAAACTTAGAAAAGTTGCATTGGTACCTGCAAGTAGTTTATATTAGGCTTTAATTAAATGCTATTAGACGTCTAAGATCCATGCCTAATGATGGAACCTCAGACTAATAGTTCCAGTAGACAGAGTTAAAGAGACTTTAAAGTTCAGCACCTATTTTTGGTCTCAATGACCCTCATCTTTTATTCTAAGAAATCTCTAAATTTTTAGCTAACCGCGCAATTGTCTCAGTAAGATGTACTCAGTGCGATGATGCCGAACTCAGAGGCTACTAAGACAAGGAATAAAAAAAAACAAAAATCCTTTATCTGAAGCGTTTAAATTCTTTATTGTAAACACCTAAATACACGACCACTAATCCCATTTGCTATAAGTCAGCTTCCGAGTCCCACGTCCAAAAAAAAAACAAAGATATTCAACAATAAACACCCAAATTACCATAAACAAAGCATGAGACGGTTGGGACCAGTCGAAACCGGTTTTATCCGGAAATTGTTGGATCCTATAGTTCCGTGACACCGCTGCACAATTGTGTCTTTTGTTTTCTTTTTTTCTCGTTACCTGCGGACTGCGGATCTGACCGTAGCAGTGGAGGGTTAGGCGATTAACAGTGAGAATATCAAATAGGGTCATTTTTGGTGCGGATGGACGCTGGAAGGGTTAGATGTTATGATCTTAATAGCCGGGTGTTAGCAAAATGGGTGTTTTGTTCAAGATATTAATTGTCTTTTGAGGAATCTTCTCATGGGATAGCGAGAAGCTTAAATAATATTGTCTAGCAAATTATGGTGTAATTTGTTTTCATATTGAAAATTGTGACTATATTTTAATACTAGCTTCCTCCAGCGGTTTCACCCGCCTTCTAAGGGGACTACTTATACAAAGTAGCCTATAGTGTTATTCTATTGTATAGTCTATATGACTGCCTAGTTTCATTAAAATCCATTCAGTAGTTTTTGCGTGGAAGAGTAACAAACATACCATTCTCACAAACTTTTCGGAGTATGGAAATATTCACTAACGTATATTAATTTCTAGAAGCAGCTACCAAGCTCCTTTGGAATTAAGCCTATATATTAGGATTAGAAAATTTGATAAGTTTTAGAAATATAAGTTTTATTCTTTATTGGTGACTCGGGTATTCACCCTGAGTAATCGGCCTTGCTACGTATCTTTGCTATCTCTTTTCTTAGTACCTACCTATATATTATTTAGATATATGTTTATGCGGATGCCATATTAGGAGCCAGTTTCATCGGTTACGGATAAGTTCCAGATAGTTTATCTGGTAGATAATTTCATACAAATTCTGTTCCATTTTTTAATTTATCTGGCAGATAGTGGCTATCCTTAACAGACCCTAAACAGCTTATTTACAAGGAGTTTCAATATGTACGTATCTTTCATTACATAAAGAGGACACACATTTAGTAAAACAGTTTTTCTCTCCGTTTTCTTATGCCGACTGATAACGAAATGAGCTTCAAAGGTGCGAATCGTTGACCTCAATAGCTACCTTATTTACCTTCGCAAAACCTAAGACAAACGATTTTGAACCTTAAGAGTTAAACAATAAGAACTATGAGACATAATGTGTGTGTAGGATTAAGTTTGGCATGTGCTCAGAGCGTAATATGTAATTGTATACCCGTACGTTATCTTTGCAGGGTTAATTTTGCTGTTGCCGTGAGCCGTATTTCTTGAGTTATAGCGTGCATTTTCTTTAAAATTTGTGGTCAATTATGTGTGTAGTGTATGTTTAAAACATGCAGTTATCGTGGAAACATGTATCTTTATCAGTGCGCTTCAGTGAGCTCAGCAGATGTGAGACAACTGTCTCACTATTGATTTTTGCCTTTGTTGTTTCAACGTTTTTCGTTGAAATAACGTATTTAATACATTGTTTTATTAATCATTTGGGTTCTTTGTCTTTTCAGGTTTTAATCTATTTCAGTATAAACTTTTATTAAATCACCACGCTTGCTCAACACGGGTTCGTGATTTCAGACTTTATAGTCCAGGTTTCCTTGAGATGTTTTCCTTCATCTTTAATCAGTCATTGGTGTCCAAGGTATACTTAGAAAATACAACTTAGAAAAGCTGCACTGGTGCTTGCCTGACCCGGAATTGAACCCGCACATTCATACTTGACAGGCGGGTGCTTTAACCACTAGGCCACCACAACTTTTGCTTTGATCACTAGGCCACCACGACTTTTTCGATCTTCTTAGTACCAAAATATACAAATACCATCAAAATTCCGTATGTAGGTATACTGTAACCTTGATTCACGCTTCATTAAGAAGCCGTTTCGCCTGTTAATTAGCGACCTACCGTTTGTCAGCCATGCGGGCTGATAACCACGGTATTTGAGAATGTTGATCTTAACTTCTTAGTTCTAAAAACTATATAGTTTAGTTAGGTATTTTGCAATTATAGTATCGCAAAGTACAAGCAAGTAGAGAAATAAAGACTATAATTTAATTTATTTTAAATAAAAGCTATATGTATAGCTCTCGTACAATAGCTAAAAAACTTTTAGGGTCGTGCGATTTCATCTTACAAAATCAGTACGGCAGCGCCATCTAACTTTTTTTGATACTGACATGGTTAGGCTAGGTTATAATATTGTCTGCATTCCATTAATTAGAAGATTCAAAAAGAAAGATCGCTTTTAAGGGAAGAATAAAATATGTGGATATCTACATAAAAAGATAGCTTACAGTTATTTATTTAGTAGTAAAAATAATTATGACAAACGTCTTCTTTATGATGATGATTTGACTTCTTTATGAAAAGACCAGTAATTCCTGAGATCAGCGTGTTTAAGCAAACATACAGACAAACTCTTCAATTTTAGAATATTAGTAGAGATCTATCAACAAAATTGCGTTGCATATTAATCTTTCGGGAATCTATCTTACACTCTCTATCTATATTTTACGAAAATAAACTATTTAAAATACTAAAAAATGCCTTACATTTGTCTGTTTTATATTGCAAACCAACACAGTTATAACTACTTATGACCAAGACTGAGGGCATTCATCTCATTACCAAGAAACAAGTGAGTCGGCAGCAAGATGCTGTCTTGACCTTTGATCGCTCAGACGTGCCAACTACATTGTGGACACTTTATAACTAACATTAGTTAGGCTTTATTTAGAACGAACATCTTAACAATATTGCGAGCATAAGTTCATCGTCTGCCTAGCCTTTTCCCAAACTATTTTGGAGTCGGCTTCCAGTATTAACTGGGTGTAGCTGGACATCATTGTTTTACATGGAGCAACTACCTAACTGACCTCATCAACCCAGTTATCTGGACAACCCGATACCCCTTGGTAAGACTGGGTTGTCATATTTTCTGGCATCTGTGCTACACATAACGACTGCCAACGATGTACAAATGACAGCCGGTACCTTCCAATTTAATGTGCTGAGCGTTCCGAAACATGGAGGAACTTGTCATATCAAGATGGTCACCCATCCACTCTGACTCGCCAAGCGTTGCATCACCTTACGATTTCCTCTGCTAGCTTAAGTTTGGTATTTGACACTTATTCCATGGGAATATGATGAAAATTCTAACTAGATATTAATTAGAATCTCATAAGATATGATACAAAGCTTGTTTGAAACTACATAATCGACAGTCAAGTTTCTAGAAATGCCTTATCATATCCACAGACCACAAACAATTGATGATTTTTCAACCAAACTAAACTACTTTTTACACTGATATCAGGGAACACATTGTTACAGACTTCCACTACACTGAACGCAAATAGTTTTTGCTCATGTTTGCATTCTTTAGTTTGCCGGGTACATCTCGTATAATAGATATAACATATCATAAATCTGTCCTAAACTGATCAGCAGCTCCATTTTACGTGACGTCACAAAATCTCAAACATCATCACGGTATCACAAAAGCAGCCGCCATTCGTCTTCCCATCTCTCAAAGATCGCCCCATTGTTCGTGACCAACCAATTTGCATAACCCTGCGATGCGACGGAACAATACATTACTATCCTTAGTACCTGCCGGTCTAACTGACCCATTTCTAACTGTAGCCTGTTCAGTCCACGCAAAATTTCTCACTGTCCATAACAAAGACGGCTTGTATGACCAAACCCTTTTCGCGTTACAATTTTTATGGGAAATAGTTTTCTATGCTCTATTTTTTTGCATTGTCCATCAACGCCCCACGGATTCGCCGTTAGCGAATGTTTATGTGATTTTAATATAATGCAAACATAATAGAATGGTCGGTATTGCCTATTATTGTGAAGTTATGACCGTTATACGTCAGTCTACTGTTGCTGTTATGTATCGCAATTTAAACAAGGTCCATTGAAAGGGTTGGACTTCTAGAAATTATTGGAACGGAATTTAAAACTTAGTACTACCTACAAAGAAGTAGATTCTTCCTACAGTTAAAGCGGCTTTTTCAGAAGCAGAATAAGCAAAAATAAAGATAGCAGTTAATTAATATTTATAGGGTAGTTACAATTATATAAAACAATTGAACAAAGTTCACATAGTTCGATTGATCCGTTAAAAACCTTCAGAATTCAACCATCGAATTTTAGAGCTCTATAAAATTCTGATCCGCCATATCTTGCCGTCGTTACACGAACTGGTATTCCCAATAAAACGATACAAATGGCTGCACAAAACTATCAACTAAATACTTTATAAAAGAGAAAGGTTATCGCGATTTTCCCAATTACCGTTGATGCAACGTTCTCGTTTTAATTGTCCATTCTTGGGCAGGGTCAACCCGGCCCGTCCGGTCCAGGTAGCCAACCCGTGCTGACCCGCACACACAATACAAAAGGTCTTGGAGGTCACGACAACCCTTTACACCAGTTTAAACACCCCGAAATGCGCTGCACCGTGAGTTATAGGGTCAGCCCTACGCCTCTAGTGACCTCACTGACCCTTCTTTACAAAACCACCCCTTTCTTACAAGGCATTATTTGTAATCCCTTTCGCGAATCTATTTTATTGTTCGTCATCTATTCAGTACCTATTTTCGGACGTTTGTCTATCAGCGAAATTTTTGCGTTGCGTGAGAACGGTCTAGTTTCTTTGCAAAAGTGTATCGCAGGACAAAGGAGTTTTAGTCCTTTTAAGTTGGATATGGGAAAGCTGGTTCAATGTCTGTTAGACAATAGAGTGGTCTCTTTTTAATGATTCGCTTTGTGTTTTGCAAGGTGGCTGATATAGTTTTTTTGTTCGGTCATTTTGACCGTTGCCCAACGGATTTGCCGATAGTATTTAAGGCGGCGATGTAACGGTTGAGAGCATTGGGTGTCTCGACGGTGTCTGATGCACGGCTCGCGTTGAAGCCTGCTAACGATGCAATAAAATGTCTTTAGCGTTTATTTTTACATTTGTTGAGGAAATCAATAAATAAATTATGTGATGCATTTTAAGTATGTATGACGATGCGGTTGTGATTGGATTAGCAGCTTCCAGAAAAGCAAACGATAAACTATGCAATAACATTAAGAATATTCGAATAATCTAGAAAAATATAGAACATTCAATCTTTATATTGAAGTACATACGACCATAGATCTAGTCTTCGTTTATAGGTACATTATATTATCAAGTATTGTGCAAGCCATATAGCCTATAACTTCGGTCCTTCTGCATGGAACTTAATAGTAAACAGAAGTGAGTCATCATTGAAAACTGCAAAAACATAACGAATAGACGATTTAGTCCGAAAGTAAGATATCAAATATAAATGTTTTTACCCGATTGCCAAAAAGGGTAATTTGTTTGAATGGAGCGTTTTTTACTTGAAATGTTTCTTGATGAAAATATTTTATAAAATAACAAAACTGACTTTAACGATCCAATAGGAACGAAAGTATAAGAAAGAAAAGACATACTGAAATTGACCATTATTTTGTTCAAGAAAGCTGCTTTGTAATAAACTAGGGTTCAGTTTTTTTTGCAGAACTTGATAAGATAAGTCAAATTACTCCAAAAAAATCATCTTCAATTACTACATAATACCGTCCGTACTAAGATCCCAACATACTGAATCACCTCTTCCATTTTAATCGAACTAAAAAAGGTTCGATGCCAATAAAAAGTAGACTTACAAGTCGGAGGCTCTTGCCGGATGCAGCGGAAGCAGCGAGGGCGGCGCGGGGGAGGCGAGGCGCGGGAGAGGGGGGCGACACGGGACAGTTGGCACGTGCCCACGCGCAGGTGCCTACACCCTCGCCAGGGGTGCACAACCTATTAGTGGTTTGAGTTCAGGTTATCTAGGTGGAACTGGCAAAAAGGAGTAATAATGAACTTTTTTAAATGACGCCAGGACATGAAGTTGGATATAAATATTGTTTGCCAAAAGATAATTAAATTATATTAATAATAATAATAAGATGTTACATGTAATGCATAGACATTTATTTTGCATATGAAAAGGTACAAAATACTAAATCATTTTCAGTACACTTAGTACTTACACGGGAAATATTATATTTACATACATTATATTATTATATTTACATGAATGCAGAATAGGTTCAATATTTTTTTCTTCTACTTTCATTTTCATAACAGTTTCAAATAAATGTTGACAGCCCCTTCGATTTCCTCTCAGACTCAACCGACCCACGCATGTGTTGATCCGTTATTTATTTTTTATTCCTTTTATATCAAGATCCAAGACCAATGCTCAACTCTTGGCCTCAATTATATCGAAATTCGTTATTTTTATTACTAGCAAGAAAGGCTTTTATGGTGATGCCATGCCACCTAGGCATCTAGTCATATTGGGGATGACCAAAATTAGCCGCGATATAAATAAAAATATTTAAGAAAATAATATATTGGATTAAAAAAAAAAACTGAAAATAAAGTTCGAACTAAGAACAAGAATTAAATAAGGCACAGACGCGAAAACATCAAGCTACAACAATCTGTCAAATTTCCTTAATGGATTTCCAACTTTATCGCTGAAGCATAAAGTTTAGAGATGATTGGGAAAAATTGTTAGTTTCGGGTAGCCTGCTTTTGCTAAAATAAAACTTTCTTCTGTATATACGAAAAAAAAACACAACCATTCAAAAAAATTATTTGTAGTGCTATACTCTATAGTCACTATACTCTTATGTTATGATGACATAAAGAAAATATCCTTAAAAATACCTAAATATGTTATTAAGATATAAATTGTTACAAAAATCCAACAAATCCACTTATCCTAGACAGTTCTACAATAACAAAAGCAGGTGCTGCCGCCCGTTGCGCAGACGCACCTCTTCGCCTTTGTCTGCACATGACTCGTAATAAATGCTATAGGTGCCTTTTTTTAACAACTAGTTGATTCCCGCAGTTTCGCCCGTATTCCAAAGAAAGTACTTACCGTAACCAGATAAAACATAGTGTATTGCAATCAAAACTAACGTAGCTTATTGTGTATTGGTACAATCATTTTCAGAACTGTTAAGTTGTTTCAGAGATTACCCCCGACAACGTGACAGACTCGCAAATTTTACCCCTTTAAAATGTTACTGGCTTCCGCCACCGGTTACACCCGCGTCTGCTAGGAACTACTCCGCGCACCCGGACAAAGCCTAAAGCCTTTGTCTATAAATGTTCTTTCTAAGGCAGCAATATTTTTTCAAATCGGTCCAGTAGTTCCTAAGATTAGCGCTTTCAAACAAATAATAAAGCTCTTCAGCTTTATAAAAGTCAAGGCATAGACCAGTGTGTTTACCTGTTGTCTTTTTAGTAGTAAGCACAAACTTATATATACCTGCAGGTTTATCTTAGAACGATTATCCTTTTCGATTACGATAGCAGATAATTAAAAAAATCCTTTCAAAAAAAATTTAACAGTATTTTTTTCTTATTTTAAAGGCCTTATTCTCAATAACCGTTAGAAAAAACGGACGAGGACTGTTCCATATTTAATTCATCGCTTTCCATTGAGCCGTACATTTGAGGGAGCGCCAATTATCACGTCATATGCAAGACGTTGGCGTGACGTCACCGATGCCATGCCTTGAGTACGTTACGGCGGTTAAGACGAAGCGGCAAGGTATGGCAAGCGGTTAAGGGGTATGGATAAGACAATGTATACATACAATTTATTTTAAAGTGTATCTTTTACTGAGAAGTATAAAATGTATACAATGTGATTACATCTGACTAGACTTATCCCAAACTACATAATAATACCTATTGGGTCGGCTTCCAGTGTAACAGGAGGTAATTGAGTGTTAATTTTTTACATGGAACAAGTGCCTATCTGACCTCCTCAACCCAGTTATCCGGGCAAGCCTTGGTAAGACTGGTTGTCAGACTTTCTGGCTTCCTGCCTACTCGTAACGACTGCCAAAGATATACAAATGGCAGCCGCGACCCACCAATTTAACGTGCCATCCGAAATACGGAGGAACTCGTCATGACAAGAGAGACCGACCCATGCGGCTGTGACTTAGCCCGCCCCAAGCACCTTGATGATTATGGATTAACGCAATTTATAAATTCTAGAGAAGTTAAGCTTGTATTAAGTTAGGCTTTTGGCAACTGCGATACCTACTTTAGTTGTTCGAGTTAAATAGGGAAGATCACACAACCATCCTTGAAATGAAAAATTATTATTCTTTTTGGTTTAAGAACGCGCAAGACTTGTCTTATTCATACCCCGTGGCTTGAAGCTAAACCATTTTGAGACAAACATCTTCCATTATAGAGGGACATTTAGTAAGCTCGTTCGGAAGGCGTCTTTAGATAATTGTGTGTTTTAATTAAATAGCTGTAATTATGTCTTCATCTTTATGTCGATTAAAGTGTTTGTTTGTTGGTGAGTCCTTTTATAAATGACGTTATTTATTATATTGTGAGTAGTAGCTTGGCTGTTATTGGAAGGATAATAATTATATTACTGTTTGCTTTGGTAATAACCTTTGTGGTAATGATTATGAAGCACCGGCGGTATTAAGAAGATCATATGGATTCTTTAACTTTTTTTAGTAAATAATTGTGTTATTTAAGTTTTTAAGTTCATCTTGCTTTCTTATTGGAATATGTAAAGAATTGTAATAACTGAAGTAACAAAATAAGATTTAGTTAAACATGCCTATTAATTTCAAATGGTATTCACACTATACTTTTCATCACTTTTACAACCCCGTAGTCTGGTAGTTTGTAATACGTCCGTGCCTTGGAGAGCCCGTAAATGTTGGTCCTGCGCCTCATCTCTTTTCGGAGTCGTATGAAGCCGTCCCACAAAAATACGAGAATAGAGAGTGCACCGCTTAAATGCTTGTGTACAGACGTCAGCACATCAATCTTCCTCTATCTATCAATAGATTTGAACCTTATCACAATCCATATAATATTTAATAGATGACACAATCAAATTTGACAGATTCGGGGAGGTTGACCTGCTTACATATTACTGTACATATTACCTACCTATATCTTGCGCAGCTGCTATGACCGATAACCGATCAACCAACACATCATTACCTATCTAAAACACCAGTACTAACTTCCACTTCCTAACACTGTAATACCAAAAACAAATAAATAATTAATCTAAATTCTTAACCCCACAAACGAAGTTGATACAAACAGATAGATTGGGCAGGGTGAGAGCACGTGTTGTCGGCAGGTGGGCGCCCAGGTGCGATCGATCACAACTTACGTAACATAGCCTCATGTAACCGCAATTGGGTGTTACACCTTGTTTTTTGGTAATTCAATGTTCTTATTGGTATTGAGCATTGTAATTATTTCTTGTATGTTAATCGTGAAGTCATAAAATTTATAAAACGATAAAAAAATACAGGTTGAAGTCAAGATGTTTTTTTTTAAATTAATTGTTCAGTTGATTAATTTTAGACTATATGTAGTATTATACTTCCGTCCTTATATAAAAATAAAACTACATATTAATATTATCTATAAAATAAGCAAACTTTTATAAAAAAAAATTGTATTGTTTTAGTGATATTTTACATGAGTTTATTGGAACGTTAAGTTCGCTTCTTAATTTAAAAACAAAATATTATCCTATTTCTTTTAATAACAACAAAAACCTTAGAAAAATTACGAATCCATAATTATCACAAAAAATGTTTAGCAAATGAACTAGTTATAAGACGATACAAGTTTCTTCTGACCTTCAAAAATGTTAATGTCTTACAATGCCCACGATTATAAAGAAAGCATTTTACTAGACTAACCTATAGGTTAGGCTATTGATAGACCAGATGTGTTTTCTAGCCACCTTTAGATAAACTGCAACACATTAACTGCAATAGGTTACGTAAATGTTAAAAAAAAGATCCACTAGATAAAAGGTAAGCCACGTAATTATCGTCTATCTAGTCAGAAATTCTAATCAGACAAAATGAAATAAAAATAGTAAAAAAATTGTTTACTATAATTACAAGAAAAACATTTATTCGGATAATAATGGAACAAAAAATAAGAAAGTAAAATGAACTGAAAGATAACATATAAAAAAGTGCAAATAATTACAAGAAACAATGATTAAAATAATAATGAAACAAAAAAAGTAAGATAATAAACGAATATATAAATATTTTGCACAAAAGTAACTATTTTTATCTTTATCTTAATCTGAAAGATAACCTTAAAGCCTGCTCTATACATTACCATTAAATACCTGTTTCACTCTTCCCAGTATTTAAGAAAGTAATTTAATTCAACATAGCAAAAGAACCAGATGCAAGCGCCACAATATTAAATAAAACGATAAAATAAAAAATGGCGGAACTGAACTTAACAACCGTATAAAGACTCAACTCATAAGGCATTTTACTATATTGTGATTTTGCTTATAAAACAACAAAAGGTTTTTAATTAAAAACTTTACACCAATATAAAAATGCGTAGGATTCTGTATTTTTAACAACGATAATTACATTCAAGTATCTATCGATACCTATCAATTGCAAAATGATAGATAAAAAAATCTTCAAAGTTAAACCATTTTTTGCTATATATAAAACTATTAATTATATAAAGTCTTCCTAATCTAACATATAAATCTTAAACTACTATCTAAAATAAAATAAAAAAAAACTACAAAAAAGAAATTAAAATTAAAAATTATGCTATATTTTGTATTACAAAACTATTCTTTTTAATCTATTTGTGCTATTGTAAAATCGTAGTGAAAAAGAAAGCATTTTACTCGGCGCTAGGTCACTGACAGTCCAGATGCGTGGACATCTGCCGACTACAGGGCCTCACACCCTACGGACTAACGTTCCTTAGCGCGAGGGGATCGCACTTAGCGAGTTCACGACAGTTGTCTTAGTAGCTAAATGAGAAATACTTGGTAATAGTACGGACATAGCGTCACTATTTATATGTTTTTTTTTCTTTATATCATTGGGTTTATATGTAATTTCTTAATTAAATGATCATTTTGTAAGGCTCAAATGAATTGAAAATAACTTTAGTTATGTAGGAAATTCCTGTAGTGTAGTGATTAAAGCACCTGGTTTGCCAAGTGTGTGGGTTCCGTTTTAGGTCAGGCAACCAATGTAAATTTTCTAAGTTATATCTTCTTTCTAATTATATATCTTCGACGCCAATGACTGAGTAAAAGACGCAGAAAAACATCTCAAGGAAACCTGGACTTTAAAAAGTCTGAAATCGCTCATCCCCATTGAGCAAGCGTGGCTATTTCTTCTGCCACAACCCTGCAGTATGACAATAATAGGGCTGATGATGAGGGTATCATCAAATAACCGTTTTAGGAGTCAGAACGCTATGCTACAATTACTTTAGTCCTAATTATTACATAATCAGTTAAATAAAAACTTAATGCAAAAATAAAACAAGGAAACTTGAAAATTAATTCGGTTTTATCAGATTCTAATTTTAAAATGGAAATTCGAGCGAATTTAACTGATTCGATTTCATTTCCTAAACTATTGCCATAGAATCCTGTGATAAACAATTGAACCAATTCTCCCTAAAACCGCAGAAATCCCACCAAGTTCTCTATCAAGCTAAAGAGCGTGTTTGTTTGTCCGTTTGAACATGCGGCATGGGATTTATTTGGCTGGTGGTGAAATGTATGCCCACTTATTACCTTCCACGAGATAAAATAGTCTAGCATAAGAAATCAATACGAACACCAATCTTCTTTATTTGTGTCTGAGGTACCTATAATATTATTTTATTTTTATATTTTTAATCGACTTCCAAAATCGGACGACGTATGCAATAGAATTCGAATGTGGCTTAGATCCATTTTTTTATATAATTTTATTTGTATTTTTTTTTTGTAAAAATACTATTATCCAATCCTTATTTCCCTGGCTCACCCCATCACTCGTCAAGGGCTGCACCGATTTCACTTTTTAATATTATTTTCACTGCCAGGAGAAGGATCTTATGAATGAAAAAAAAGTTAAGACAGGACAACGCCCATAGTATCTACTAATTTTCTTAAAAAAAATATCAACAAAATTATCTGGAGCTTGGGTAAAACCGCGTGCCACACCTATACTACGTACAACAAAAGGAGCGCAGTATAGGATGTAGCGTATGTCCGGCGGACGGTCGGAAGGTAACACGATCGGAAGCCTTACATCGCTTCCAGGGGCGCGCGGCTGTGTGCGTGACGCTCACGAGGGAACCGATCTTAGGCTTGAGCTTCCAGCAGGCTTAGCATGGCGATTTTATATTTATTCTGTCAAGAAAAGACAAAGCTCCTTCTGTCAATGTCCACATGTCTTCTGCCCTTCTGCCCGAGCATGGCGCGACCTGTCAACTCGCATATAATCACTTGTAGCCTTATGTCAATCGAAGAAAAGAAAAATTACTTCAAAAAATGTCAAAAGAAATCTTACGTCAATCTGTCACTTTTCTGTCATTATATCCAATCTCCGGTAAACAAAACTTGTTTTTACGGTTGCCATGCTAAGCCTACAGTACTACAAACTATGAAGAAGAATTTGTATATGAAAATATTTCTAGGCATTCCGTGTGAAATTCCGTTCGTTGGTGAACGAACCTCTAGAGACAACTACATTATTTTTTCTTAAAACGAGGCGATAATACTCCTTCTGAGAATAAAACCACGTCCGTCTTACTCACTTAGTCCATTAGAAATATGTCTGCTTTTTGGCATACATTCCAAACTGCAATCACTATGCTGAACTGCAGAACTCAGGGTCCCGTACGTACGGTCAAAATTTGTATGAGGAGCATGCTTATTGAGATTTAACATGAGAATTTATTGAGAATAAAAGAGTCAAGTGGTCAGAATAACTCCCTGGGCTGCGGGTTTGTTCGCAAGAGTTACCGTGGCCCTGGCACATAAAAGGCTCTAGAAAGAACAAAAGTGGGTTTTAGTCAGTAAAGTCTAATTCTGCCTCCAATTGCACTCTTTCCAACTCAATAAAGGCTCAGAATAACAAAAGATACATACATATACATAAGTACTGACACACCAGCACATCAAGCCACACGAAACTGTCAGATTTTCCCAAACATCTTTGAACCATAAGCTTCAGAGATGAAGTTGAAAATTTATTAAGGAAATTTGACATATTGTAGTAACTTGATGTGCTGGTGTCTGCACAAAAACGTCAAAAAGTTAAGGGATGGGCAGGTCTCTATCCTTTCTCACAGCACGCGATTCGGGAAGCTGCGGTGTACCTAGTTCCTTCCCAGGGTTGTAAACCGCATTTGTGCTGACATGGTAATAAAATAAATCTTAAATTTAACAAAAGAAATCATAGGTATCACTTTTAAAATAATTTAATATATTTTTTCTAATAAGAACTACATGGACAGATAACTTGATATTTCATCGCGATTAAAATCGAGATCATTATAGATTGAGATTATTTTTTTAATTTTTTAAGGATTTGTATTCAGACTTCTTTCGTTCCTGTTTTAATTAACACAAATTAGAATAAACTGATTAGAAAAACATCGATTCACTGTATCCCTTAACGAATATCCTGTTCTTAATTCGAAAATTTAAATAAATGACAATATTATACAGATGCACGCTAACTATTGACATCTACCGGAAACTAAAAGAATCATTCTAAGAAATTAACGCAAAATGTCACAGGTTAAAAAAACTAATCGACTAAAATTTGGGGTTCGCTAAATCGACTAACATAACTTGACCCTTGTTCCGAATGAAATCGTATGAGCATAGAGATCATTTTAATTTGGACTTAACTGTGATTTATAAAAATCACTGTTCCGTTACTAAATAGTCTTATTAGGACGTTTTGAAATACGTGTTATTTACATAAATCCTCTTTTTTTGCTAAGAAGTAGTCTTTTATTTATGGTTTAATGGGAACTAAATGTCTTCGACGTTTTGATTAGATCTACAAGTATGTATATCTATGTAGCTTACTGCAAATGGTTTGGTACGGTTCTGAAATGAATAAAACAACATGTTTAATGTTTTCCCACACATTTTTAAGCGTTTATTTATTGGGAGATGACACTTAGTCGAGCAATATTTATGTATGTAGGTAGGTATAGTGTGCAAGTGCAATCGCACACCACGTCATTGCATTCTATCAGTTTTATCTTTGATTTTAATCTCTTCTACGAACCTACACAAACTGACAAACACGAAGTTGTGATCTGTAGTTACAAAAATAAAGATTATTAATAATAAATTCCGAAATATTATTCATAATTCTTAGGGCCAATTTCACAGGTTACGGATAGCCACTATCTACCAGATAAATTTAAAAATAGAACAGAATTTGTATGAAATTATCTGGAACTTATCAGCAACCGGTGAAACTGGCCCTTAATAGGTATAAATATAAATTCTCTGATCCTTATGTTCAAAAAGAAGTTGAAATAGGTATAGGTAGTGTTTGATGTTCTAGCTTCTGTTAACGAGAATCTGTGTATCTGTCAAAGTCAACTGGATGAAATAGTCTATTCAATCAAACAGTTATATAAAATTAGACTACTGATTGAACGGCACTGTTCAATCTAAGGCCTAGCTGTTTGACTAAATGGCTGTTTCAACCAGTTGCTTGTGACATTTCTATAAGAATTACCATAGATAAGGGTCTACAGACAAAAAAAAAACTACTATCAAATTAAAATTCTAACAGTAGTCAAACCGTTTGAATCTCCATTCAAAGTAACATAAAACAAAATCTTTTGTTAAATCTTAATTTCCTTAAAAACAGGTAGAAAGGACCAGAGTTCATTATTTGTCCGCCATTTGCATTTGATATCCATTCAATGCATTAAAATGGCGTGTTTAACAAAACACCGGAAAACGCGATTTCAATCGTCAAAAACTTTCAATAATAAAAACTAATAGTAATGGCCGATGAGTTAACAGTTAAGTATAGTTTGGCTTATCTATTTTATATTCCATGAAGTTTTTATTTGATTGCTCGAGTTAATGCTAACGTGACATCGTTTTTTTTACGAATACGCATTATAGAGCCCTTTTCAGCTATATATACATATGTATATCGAAAGTGTCAAATAACAACTCATTCAAATTAGGCTGATAAATCAGCACTTTTCGAACGTCAAAACAAAAGACAGGCTACCACTTCTTATGTGTTTTCGCTGGGAAGAAGAAGTGGCGTAACAAATTCCCCACCAACTCATGTCTGTCCGTTAGGATTGAAGAACCAGATTAATAATCTTGTCTCTAAAACTCCAGCCCCCATTCTTCGCAAATTAACTAAATAAAAAGCCTAAGGGCCAGTTTCATAGGTTACGGATACGGATAGTCACTATCTACCAGATAAATTCAAAAATGGAACAGAATTTGTATAAGATTATCTGCCGGTGAACTATCTGGAACTTATCAGCAACCTATGAAACTGGCCCTAAATGTCTCTTTCATACTTTAAGATTAACCTCTCCACCCATGTCGCCTTTCACACAATATGACCAAAGACTCATACCAAAAAACACATAGGAAGTGGTGAAGGGTGATCGTTTTGGGGGCTGTCTTTTGTAAATGTTGACGTTCAAAAAGTGCTGTTTTGCAGCCAAGTTTGAATACTTTGAGTTTGAGTTTGCCTACTCCATCCACAAAATTCGCCAATCATCACATGTCAAAAGCTTTTTTCACGGTTATATTCCTCCAGAACGCTTGACTTAGTGAGATGTACAGTGCACCAATGAAGTTGCGCTCTCTGGCCAGTTAGCAAGGGTAGCAATTTATCGCTATGGCACATACCAATCTGTCTCGCATCACAGATTGCCTGAACACCTATATATGGCTATCATAGTGTGACATCTCCTTTGAGTATTTCTTAAGCAATAATATGAATGAAAGTTGTGGTCTAGGCTGCAATATTCTACGGCTGTAATGGATGCAAATTGCTTGGAGAATTGACTTGATTTGTATCCGTATTTCAAGATATTATTTAGGAACCACTTGGCGGTTATAGGCTAAGTACTTCACTTTGCTCTTTAGATCGCCGGTGAAACCCAAGGTAATAATAAAAGGCTATGATAAGCCTGCTGTTTCTAGTCATGTCTTAAGCAAACCCTTTGGTGTACCTTTAGACGCCGAACATCAAGCGACTACAATCTGTAAAATTTCCTTAATAGATTTTCAACCTTATTTCTGAAGCATATGGTTCAAAGTTGATTGAGATAATTTAACAGTTTCGGGTGGCTTAATGTGCTGAAGTTTGTACATCAAGAGTTTTCCTTAAGACATGACGGAAACCAGCAGGCTTATCACAGAATAGCTCTTAATTTGCGTTTAATCCATGATCCAAAAAGCAAAGTGAACTACTTTTTCTCTTTAGATCAAAAAGCCTATAACCATCATTGGAGTCCTATCTACCTCCATAGCAAGTAAATGTCGGTCCTGCGCCTCATCTCTCTCCGGTCGGATTCGTGTCGGATTGCCGTCCCATCGGACTATAAGAGTGAAGGAATAGAGAATGCACCTGTATCTGCGCGAATGCTTGTGCACTATAATATGTCCTGCGCAGCTGGCTGATCTCCATAAAAAGAGAACGGTCGCCGTAGCCGATAATCGGCCTGGATTCCATCATCATCATCTTCCACCATATTCATCTCAATTACAATAACAAACTTACATTCGCATTGACAATGTCAAGCTAGCATACTATTATGACTAAATCCTCCCCGCCATTAATACCCGTTTACGTAATACATGTAATTAAGAACAAAAATAAAAAGGTTCAATGAAATAATCCTTATACATATGAATCTGTCGGTGCAACGAGGTGCAAGAAGGTGCAATGACACGCCGCAGGTGCAGCACGCGCGATGCACCTTGCGCGTGCACTCATGAGATTCAAATGAGATTGTATTGTCTCGATCCTGCGAGTCTCGGCGGTTTTTTTTATTAAATGTTTTACTGTGTAATCGATAAAATAATCGATTGTGTTTAGTCGATTTTTTTTGTGAGGTTTAAAATTCGATTACGACTTAACGACATCAAATATATGCTCCGTTGATTTGTTGTATATGTTACGGCTAAAACCCGAAGTGCGGCTACACCTAGTTTTAGCCGGTTAGAACTAGGTGTAGCCACTCACTCTTGGTTACACCTAGTACTAGCCGATTGTTTTCGGGTAAAACTAGGTCTATCCTTCATCGTGCCGGTTAAAACTAGGTCCAGCCATTCCCTGTTGGGTAAAACTAGGTCTATCCGATATCATTCCGGCTAGAACTAGGTCCGGCCATTCCCTAAATATAAAAGTGTTATTTATAATTATAATAATATTCTTTAAATTATAAAATACAACAAATTGTATGTTGTTAAAAAATTCTGATTGTTCCTATTATATAAAAATTATACTCCTAATATTTGGTGTTAATTAAAACAATGTGATTTTAAGAATAACGAAACTCTCTACGTTTCTTATTATTGGGTGTTTTTTTATATCTAAAAAGTTCTGCCGATAGCATGCCTGCTACAATTATTTACAGCCAATCCCTGTTGGATAAAACTAAGACACGCGCTGCTGCTGCAGACGCTGTGAGTCACACTCGCTAGGAGACCTGCAATAGATCAGCAGCACCTGGCGCTCTCAACCTGCAGAGCCGCGTGTCTCCACCCCGCGCCGCTGCTGCAGATGCTGTGAGCCATGAGTGTGAAGGCGTGACGGGGTACGCATCTAAGTTTTATCCAACAGGGAATGGCTGGACCTAGTTCTAGCCGGAATTATATCGGATAGACCTAGTTTTACTCAACAGGGAATGGCTGGACCTAGTTGTAACCGGCACGATGAAGGATAGACTTAGTTTTATCCAACAGGGAATGGCTGGACCTAGTTGTAGCCGGCATGATGAAGGATAGACCTAGTTTTACCCTAAAACAATCGGCTAGTACTAGGTGTAACCAAGAGTGAGTGGCTACACCTAGTTCTAACCGGCTAAAACTAGGTGTAGCCGCACTTCGGGTTTTAACCGTAACATATACATATTTTTTGTATTGATTGAGATAATAAGCACAGACACGTTTTGTCAACTTTTAACCGACTGTTCAAAAGGGGTAATTGAAAACTAACTAACATAATACGTTATCTCAACTATAAGAAGCAAATGAGATTATTTATTATTCATCATCATCAGCCTCTTTATTGTCCCACTGCTGGGCAAACGCCTCCTCTCACACTGAGAAGAATTGAGCGTTAATCACCACGCTTGCTCAATGCGGGTTGGTGATTTCAGACATTATAGTCCAGGTTTCCTCGAGATGTTTCCCTTCACCTTTAATTAGTCATTGGTGTCTAAGATATACTGAGAAAGTACATACAACTTAGAAAAAAATCATTGGTACTTGCCTGACCTGGAATTGAACCCGCACACTTTCTCTTGAGAGGCTGGTGCTTTAACCACTAGGCCACCATTTCTTATTCAATATCTTATTTATGATTAATTTTATAAATTCAATATTTTTCTGCATTCTTTCTTACCAAATCGGTAAAAATCTATCAATAGGAATCTACTCTAATAAGATTCAATCACCACTAAACAACTAGTTTTATTGAAATTTATATACAGTTGTAATATAGCTAGGCTTTTTATTGAGAGGCGATTGGAATTCGCAATCAAAGAAATCTCAGTCGATTTATCGAATAACATGTTCTATAAATAAAGTGGGATTAGGGCGACCACAATCGTTCTACAATACAATAGAAAGTAAAGTCTGAATTTTGTACTAAAAAAAATGAAAGAGGTTTCCATCATCATCCATCATCAGCCTATCGCAGTCCACTGCTGGACATAGGCCTCTCCAAGTGCACGCCACTGAGATCGATTTTCGGCTTCTCGCATCCAGCTCCTGCCAGCCGTCTTGCGCAAGTCATCACTCCACCATGCCTGAGGACGTCCTACACTACGTTTGCCGAGGTTTGAAAGAGGTTTATTGATTAGGGATTTTGATTTAAATGGTTTCGATGTAGGGCTCGTTTTTACTATTTTATCGAATGCTAAATCAAAGGTTGCAAAAAGATTGTGTGGTCTAGTACAACATATTTATACTTAATAACAAATTACCTAATTAATTATAGGTAACAAAGTTTCATTTGTAAATAGTGTTAAAATAAGATATATTATAAATATATCTGTGTAATAGTAGCGATAAGGTACAATGGGGTTGGCGAATCCTTGTGGATAAAAACCGCTTATAATTTTAAAGAATAAAAAAATAGTCTGAATTCATCAACCCGCATTGAGCAAGCCTGGTGATTAACGCTCTATCCTTCTCTGTGTGAGAGAGGAGGTCTGTGCCTAGCAGTGGGACGATAAAGGCTGATGATGATGCTGTATTGTCTAACCAAGGGGTATTATGTTGCCCGGGTAACTGAGTTGAGGAGGTCAGATAGGCAGTAGCTCCTTGTAAAACACTGGTACTCAGCTAAATCCGGTTAGACTGGAAGGAACTGACCCCAACATACATACATAGTTGGGAAAAGGCTCGGGAGATGATGATGATGGTGTATTGTGTCCACAACCTGCATAAGTGCATGATAATTATTTAAAATTAAATTTATTTACGTTAGTCACAATTTCAATAATTATATTTATAGTTTATGTAACATAATTAGATGTTAAATAACATCACACATCTTCACAATAACACAATCATACGATGAACTGTAACCACAAACAATTACTTAGTAAGTTCGTATAAAAGTGCGCGAGCGCATGACTCACAGTCTACAAGGGGAGATTAAAACAAAAATTTTCAAAACATTCCTGACGCTGTGACAGACAGACGTATGACTCACGGTCGTTGAATCATTTTATTGTCTGCGAAGCTGTTTAATTACAATATCGTATTTTATTTTATATGAATATAATGAACTTGACAAATTGTATGGAGTTTCTTCACCTTTACAAGTGTTTACTTGGTCTATAAATAGGTTTGTCTGTGATCGGTACTCATGTTTCGCTTATTATTGTGACATATGACGTCACACTAAAACATTTATTATTACAATTGAGTAGCAATTAGGACGATGACTAGGTCAAAAATAAAATACTTTATCACATTAAATTTGTAAAACATCTTAAAATAATTACAGTTTCATTTATCGTTTTGAACCGAAAATTGATAAAAAAAAAATATCGCTCATAATATGCTCGGAATAAGTATACGGCTTGATGTGAAAAATCTGTGACGTCAAATATTAGTAATTTCATATTTCATGACAGTTCAATAAAAGTAATGAATTTGACTAGTTGTCATCTACCGTATTCTATCCTTCTCCGTGGGAGAGGAGGCCCTGTGCCCAGCAGTGGGACGATAAAAATGCTAATAATGTATTGTGAATTTAGAATTCATCATATGACGCTTAATTACCATTCATATTCTGGATGAGTGGGATTTTAGTGTGATTCATGAATATAAGAACATATTCCAATAGATGCTACAATATGAGTTTAGTGTCACAATCATCATAGCTCTAAAGAAAATATTGCGTCTGAAATAACTCGCGCAGAACTTTGCTCTGAGATAGCTAAAGTAGGCAATTATTATGCATAATAAACAGATGTTTTCTTTATTAATTAATAATACTGCTCGTTTCCCGTGCATTGGAGAGCACGTAAATGTCGGTCCTGCGCCTGATCTCTCTCCGGTCGTGTCGGATTGCCGTCCCATCGGACTATGAGAGTGAGGGAATAGAGAGTGCACCTGTGTCTGCACGAATGCTTGTGCTCTATAATATATCCTGCGCAGCTGGGTGATCTCCTTAAAAGAGAACGACTGCCGTAGTCGACAATCGGTCTGGATGCCATCAAGCAGTGATGGCAGCAATTTATTTATATGATATTCATTTTTGCATGTATTTTTGGAGCTAATAATGTCCAAAGCTATCGTTCCAAGACATAAACTTTACCCCCAAAAACGAAAACCCCTTTTTTGCAACATTGACGGAACAAGCTACTAAAATCGTAATACATATCTACTAAATAAGTTTGTACAAGATGTCCTGCAACCGTCATTCCGTCTAAGGGCGATCCCCCTTTCGGCCAGATACTAGATAGTGATGGGCAGTTAAATCCCGCAGCTGTGTCCCACCCACCTGCCGCACATACGGATTTCCCGGACGATGACCCATCACTAGAACTAGGGTTTGTTGTATAAGGTGGTGCGTTAGAGTAGGAAGGGGTTCTAACTGATATATTCCAATTGGATTTCAAATTGTCCACTCGATTAGTACTTTATGCGTTTGTATTATTCTATCAGCTTTTAAATCATTCAAATATTATATAATATAATAATATAATATATCTCTCACACATTCACACAACGCTATCTAGTCCCAAACTAAGCAGAGCTTGTACTATGGGTACTAGATACCTGATAAACATACTTATATACTTTTCTTTTGTAAATACATACATATTATACATACATATTATACCTATATGTTTCTATTTTTTTTATTTTGTAAATACTTGTTCAATTCAAAAATAAAATTTTGGGAATGTTAATTAATTTTAAATTATTCTTAGTATGCCACAATTTTATCTGCCGGGACAACGGGATTGTTCGAGCTACCGCGGTCCTTCCACACAAAGACCTCCAGAAGAAACCAAAGTGGGTTTAAGTCAGTACAAGGCTGATAGCTTTCCAGCTGCACCCATAGTAGTAGGGGTCACTTGATACAGACCCATTCAAAAAACAGTTTGCTAATGTTGCTCATACCATACTTTGTCCATTGCTTTTATTAAAATTGTCGATCCTCAAGAAATGGCATTCGAGAATTTTAGGCATTTTTGACCTTCTCCTCTGGTCAATAATACGTGATAACCGTCTACATTTCATTGCTCTCTTCCAGAAATGGCACCGACAGCTTGCAAGCAATTATTTCCTCACAAAGAAACATTTCGCCGAAACAGAATACATCGAAAATGATATCGTTACTGAAAATGAGGACCTCATTAGTTGAATTTAAGTTCGGCGATAAAACACTATCAAAAATATATAAAATGAGCATCGAATTTAACAAAATGCGATCGCGATAAAAAATATGAAGGACAGTGAAGTAACACGTTGAAGTCATTTAGTCACTATGGTCAAATTAAGGTCTTTAGGTCAAACTCGGTAGTTTTTGGCAAACAACAGGTGCATTTGACTACACCTGTAAATTTTAAAAACAATTGTAAAATTATGTCAATTTTTAACCAATAATTATTCGCGTCATGGTTTTGCATAAAGTTGGGAAACTCCTAAAAGGTGTTCTTTGTTGTTCAGACTGTCAGTTGTTAAGTTTTGAAGTCTTGCAAAATATCCAACAGGATAATCCAAAACAATACTTTTCCTCGGATTTTACGGAAAAAATCTAAAGCAAAGATAATTCTGCTTCCATAAGAATAATAACAACGCAAGCTCTAATAAACAACAAGCAGTAACAGAAGAATATGATAAAATGTCGACGATCCAACCGATTCACCACCTGTTAGATATATCAAAATATATTATATTCCAACTAGAACTTAATCTAAGAATACTCCATAAGTAAATAAACTATCAAAAACCCGATAAATTTTAACTACGCAAGCGTCCTAAGTTCGTTTTTAACTGACCATACCATGCATTTCAAAAAAGAACTCTTTAAACAGCCTGACCATATTTTCCTATAAGAAATTAAAAAGCCATTCATTGTCTATACCCTATTTGGGGCAACAAATCCTTCTTCGAAATAAAAACTATAAAAACGCCGCCAGGTAGCGATCAGCTGTGCGGCAGGTTGTTGCGAGTGTGTGCGTGCGACGAGATGAGCGTTGTGTCGTTGTGTGCGTGCGGACAGATGCTGCGAACATCTGCCGTGGCGCGTGCGCAAGTTTCCAGTGAACAGTCTTGGTACTTGGAAGGTTGGATGATAAAGAGTTTCTTGATAAGGAGCGAAGCTTTACAGCAAATTTTATACAAGTTTGTCTGTGGTCGTGGTGTGTTTCATCGCTTAGACGCTAACCCGTTTAACCCGTTCAAAGAAATAGAAGAGAACCAAAAATTAGTCAACTTAGAAAGTCAAAATTGAAACCGCGGAGATAGTTAAATCTCATATGTACCTCAACATCAAGAGTGTTATAATGATGCTTAAATTCCTTATGAGATAGATAACATGAGTCTCCTAATTCATGTCAGAGGTCACCAGGCAGATTTGTCAAAATTAGGACAATACAAATTTTCACTAGAAATCAGTTAAAGAAGCGGGATGATGATGATGATGATGAGAGATTTTTAGGGTGATTAATCCTGCAGCCTACACGATAAAAAGAAGAATCACACTCAAGGTTTTTACATATTGATCCTATATTCCGTGGTGAAAACATTTTGTTGAGCTCCGAATGTCCGAATACCTTGGCACTAAATAGTTAAATAAGTCTTCCCAAAGATTTATACTTTGTGTATCATTTTCAAGTATCAAGATCATTAAGTTGCGATATCTCATGGGTCAGCTGCTTCGCAGGCAGCGCGCGCATCTCGCGTCTGTCTGTCTGAGTGCCGGTGAGGCTGCGACTGGACACGTAACAAGATGATAGCGAGTTATTATCTGTGGAATTAATTGACTCAAAAGCAATAACATAAATCTATAAATACCAGTTTACTTACTTTTTAGAGCGTTATTCTGCATACTCTACGTAATCCGTTGGAAATTATAACTTTATTTACAATTTATTTTACGAGTACATATTTACAAATTATATTACATATACATATAATACAAATATAAACATGAGATAAAAAAATGCAGGCCGCCTTGAGAGCCTCCACCTTTTTTTTTGAAGTCGGTTAAAAATAAGTAAAAACTAAAAGGCGTTTAAAAATTCGTCCTCATCGCTGTTTATTGGGAGCGTACCCAAGAGGCTGGCAGCATTGCTTTTTTCCAAAGTTATATCCAACCATTGAAAAAAAACACAATGAAAAAACTTTTGGGCCAGTTTCACAGGTTACGAATAGCCATATATCTACCGAATAAATTGAAAAATAGAACAGAATTTGTCTGAAATTATCTGTCAGATAAACTATCTGGAACTTATCAGCAACCTGTGAAACTGACCCTTAGTCTTAACTGAAGTCTTAAAGTCTCAAAGGTGAGGTAAATGATAAATCTATTTACAACAAAGGACCACCCATATCCGCTACCGCCTATAGCTTGCGCAGGAGTTGAGTCACGGCGACATTGACCGCGCAGTCTCCGCCATAATTACGACATCAGTGCATCTCGTGCGTCAGTGCACCTTTGCCTACCGCGGTATGCCTAATTCATTAACTGGTTGTTATGTTTTGATAAGGATATTTTTGTTACCATCACGAAGAGAAAGATAGTAAGAAAATTATCAATCCTACTACTATTATAAAGGCGAAAGTTTGTAAGTATGGATGTATGGATGTTTGTTACTCTTTCACGTAAACACTACTGAATGGATTTGAATGAAACTTTACCACAATATAGCTTATACATCAGAATAACACATAGACTACTTTTTGTCGCGAAAACCGACATCCACGCGGGCGGAGCCGCGGGTGACCGCTAGTTTTAAAATATAGGTGCTCAGTTGATCGATTTAAGGTTACTATACTGTCAGTGGATGGGTGCACATTTATTTTCACCCATCATAGCCCGGATTGTATATCTGTATATCGAGGACACCAATGACTGCCATGTGTTTCGGATGGCACGTTAAACTGTAGGTCCCGGCTGTCATTGAGCATCCTTGGCAGTCGTTACGGGTAGTCAGAAGCCAGTAAGTCTGACGTACGTCTATCCAAGGGGTATTAGGTAGCCCGGGTAACTGGGTTGAGGAGGTCAGATAGGCAGTCGCTCCTTGTAAAACACTGATACTCAGCTGAATCCAGTTAGACTGGAAGCCGACACCAACATAGTTGGGAAAAGGCTCGGGAGATAAAACAGGCCGGATTTAGGAAGTCAGTTAAGTAGCACGAGAGCTTCACAAAACACAGCTACACGCTAGTTTAGAAGCGAAGCCAACCGAAACATACTTACAAAAGTGATATACTTATAAAAGGGATATTACAAAAGTGAAGAATAGTGTCAAATATAGTGCTCGTCGCGTTAACAGATTTTTTGTTTGCCATATTTTTTTTTGCTCTTTGAATTTCGAATGGTATTCTTAACACAGAGACTAGAGCGTGATTTGTTTTTGCTCATCGATTTCACAAAAGAGTTTCATAATTTCTAGATATTCCAAAAATAATCGTTCTTTTAGTTTAATCTAGCGTCGGTCTTATTTAAGTTATCCTTTGTAATAAAAAAACCCAATTTTCGACCTTAAGGATGCTTACACTTACTTCGTCACCATTCAACGAACAAATGAACTAGATCCTGTTCCTAAATAAAAGAACATTTGGAATTAATTGTAGGAAGTAACAAAAACTATTTCAAATAACCGATATCCTGTTGGCCCGTGCCATCGACAAAAAAGACGTAATGGCCTGTTGCATCTTCTACAATCTATGGTGCTATTCATTATTTGTATGGTATCTTTTTTATTTAAATTTTGAGCGTAAGAGGATCTACTTAGTTATCTTCTTCGTTATAAAATGGCGCCTTAATTTAAATCTTTGTGCTATTGTTTTTAGAGACGAGATTTAAGCTACTAGAGGTATCTAGTGTACACTTTACATTCAACAATTATCATCAACAGCTATATGTATATAAAAATGAGTCGGTTTTCGTTAGTCCCCCTAAAACTCGAAAATGGCTGAACCGATTCAGCTTATTTTGGTTGTCCAGGGAAGAGTTAACAGATACGAGGTGGTTACAAGTTTGCCGGCTCAACTAGAAAAAAAAAATAAAGACTTAGAGCCAGTTTCACCGGTTACGGCTAAGTTCCAGATAGTTTATCTGGTAGATGTGGTGGCGATTTACGCTCATTCCTTCCTGTTTAAGAAGAATCCTTTGCAATGCAGAGGCTGTAGGGCACTATAGATGAAGGTGGAGGGCAGTAAAAACATTGGCAATGTACTAGAATTTTGAAAAAGATGCAATACACGACAGAATAAAGTGAATCATTTATCTTTCCAATACCTAACTTTTCCTTAAAATTAGAATCTTCGTTCGCATACGTTTAAAAAAAAATCGTAACATATGCCAATTAGAAAATATACACATTATAGAAAAACTAATTTCTCCTAGTAAGAACCTTTAAGGTATAGGTATGTCATTGAATCATTGTTCTACTATAAATCGTACTACGTAAACACTTTATGATTAAGATGGTATAGCTCGTCACGCAAATACTGTCTGTCTGCAATATAAGTATTTATATACATTTGCGTCTAGACTTGTAAGTGACTCATCTTCTTATTCCCACCTAACCTTTGTGAGACAGGTCGTCGGCTGACCGCGTCTAACGCCGAGAGAACAATGTGTCGAACAAAAAACTGGAGAAATTAACGGCAACCCACAAAAACTGACGACAGATGCTGACAAAGGGTGTACGTACAGGTGAGGACTCAACTTTGATGAGTTTTAAATAAAACGGAGCCATTTTTTTTAGACAATGACGCTTTATATTTTGCACAATTTTCTATTTTGTTAGATTCTTGGTTTCATCCGCGTCCCAAGGGAAATACTTCATATAGAAACGCCAGCACGTCAGGCTAATACAATCTGTCAAATTTCCTTAATAGATCTTCAACTTTATCGCTAAAGCATTATGGTTTAAACTTGAATGGGGAAATTTGACAGTTTCGGGTAGTTTGACAGTGCCTGTGTGTCTGTACAAACGCTAGCACATCAAGCTACCCGAAACCGTAAATTTTTTTCGGCATTCTAAAACTCGATTCATAATTCGAATCAACAATAGCACTTCACTTGCGAACATGTTTGCGAGTTGAACTAAACTGACATTGAGATTTTAAGGGATAAAATATGAGATGACGTATTCTGTAAGGTATTCCCCGTCACTTCGACGCTTACTTCGCACTCAATTCAAAGTGTCGAGCCTTATGTGAAGTGAGAGCGAATAGCGAAATGAATGCGAGTTCTTGTCGGAATTTTAAAGAATCGACGTGCAAGACCAACATTTACGTGCTCTCCATAGCACTGATGTATCAATCACCACCATCCAGACTCGGTTGCTTTATGAAAGTCTCTTAAAATCCCCAAAGCGATTGCAGCTCGACCCGGGAATCAAACTTGAAACCCCATGCACAGCAGCCACGCAATGCGACTACTACACCAATGAGGCAGTCACATTATCAAATAAATAACTTAATTTAAATGCAACCGTCTTTAAGAACTGTGTTATCGCCATTACCGGAAGCGTGCCGGTGCCGGCACGGGCCACGGACCGGTAAAAACTGAGCAATTGTATTACATCGATCGAGTATCGGCACCCGGCACCTTGGTCCCACACTTATTGTTGCATCTAAAGCGTCACTAAACACTCCGTAATTAGGCGCTGATTGAACAGAAAAAACTAGGACATCCTCCTTACTTATTTTAAAAGAAGATTTTTCTCTATCCTCCGAACGAATTGGTGAATAATAAATTTGTTTTTTTAATCTTTACAAATTGGACAGTAGAAATTAGTAAAAATTACAAGTACAGACGCTAGCAGTGACCAACCGAATCTGTAAAATTTTACCAATCGAATATTAACCTTCCGGTATTGTGATAAGGTTGAAAATCTGTTAAAGAAATTTGACAGATAGAGGTAGGTTGATGCTGAGGTCTGTAACTAGAGCGTCGATTTTCTGAATGGGTATTCGAATAATCGATTGATCGAATATTTTTTTTGATTCAGCCATATGCAAATCCAATGGAGACGGAGGCCATAATAATTATAACTTCCAAAGTCTCGTATTAAGTAAATAGTAAATAAAAGACTAAGGGCCAATTTTACCGGTTGCTGATAAGTTCCAGATAGTTTATCTGGAAGATAATTTCATAAAAATTCTTGCTCCATTTTTTCATTTATCCGGTAGATAGTAGCTATCCGTAACCTGTGAAACTGACCCTTAGTAATCAAGACAATACTGGCATGCAGAGATATGTACGCGCGAACCGATTTGGCTCCCCTGGCTGGAGGCCTTAAATTCTAGGCATCCACAGGGTTTGTCCGGTTAAGCAGTAAACAGCCTCCTTAGGCTGAACTGCGAGATGCCCACTCAAAAAAAAAACCGATTTCGATTAAAAGTTCACACGGATAATCAAACCTTCACTCACCACACCACAAAGTTCAACTACTCTAAAAATGCATACAACAGTAAAAAACCTTAACACATACTTTTAACTCCTACAATTAGGTAGGTATATTGCCAAAATTAACGAGGCAAATTAATGGCGGCGCGGCCACAAAATAATTGGGAGAGAGTTGCGCAGCTGTCGCGCCACTTTCCCTTGTTAAGACGTGGCACGTGTCCTATTGAGGAGGCACTTCGTGTTATAAGGCTGCCTTCCGGGATAACCAGATAACTAGGTTTTTGTGATAACATTTTTGAGCTAAGTGCTTTTATGAACGGCAAAAATAAATTATATTATTTAATGTAAGAAAATAATACAATGTGATCTTTAAGGTACATACCTAGTGACGCCAGCAGGTCAACCTACCCCAATTCGTCCAATTTTTTTTACCAATGGAATATCAACCTTATGCAGGCTCAGCATCGCGATTCTATGTCTATTCTAACAAGAAAAGACAAAGCTCTTTCTGTCGATGGTAAAATGTCTTCTGCCCGAGCATGGCGCGACCTGTCAACTCGCATATAATCACTTGTAGACTTACGTCGGTCGAAGAAAAGAAAAAAATCTTTTCTACGCGTCAAAAATCTTACGTCAATCTGTCTTCTTATGTCCACAACAAACAAAACTTGTTTCTGCGGTTGTCATGCTGAGCCTGCTGACATTGTGATAAGATTGAAAATCTATTAAGGAAATTTGACAGACTGAGGTAGGTTGATGTACTGGCGTCTGTACCTGTATAATAAGTCCTGAAAATATCAACAGAATTCCTTTGGTTTTACCAACTACTTAACTAATAGACACTTATCTTATCAACTAGGTACCTTTCCGGGGAATCCTAAACTTCAAAAAAACACCCAATTTTGTTACTGTACTTTACAAGATAATATACTATAATGATACCTATAAAAAGATAAGCCTGAAATCTCTACAGACCTACCTACTTAATATAAGATATAGGTACTGTCAACGCCGGAGAGGGGATTGGATGCTGCGATCTCGAACCACGCCCCTCCGGAGATCGACCAATCAGGACCCAGCATCTCTGTAAGCGATATATACGTATGTAGAGTTTGTCAATAGAATCTTTGTGTTGATGACATAGGGGGGAAAGTTTTAGGTATTATGTGAGATGGGGAGGATAATTTGGGGTGAATTATTCAGATTACTAATATGGGGAAAGTAGGAAATATGTAAATACATAGGGTGGGGTTACCTGTTTTCGCAGATAGTAAGTAGGTTTGGTAATTTTCGTTGCCCGCGAATTTGGGGATTTCTTTAAAAGTAAGTTGATAGTTCGTTTCTTATAACAGCAGGCTTAGCATGGCGATTCTATATCTATTCTATCAAGAAAAAATAAACCTCTTTCTGTCAATCTTACGTCAATCTGTCACTTTTCCGTCATTATTTCGATTCTCTGGTAGACAAAACTTGTTTCTACTGTTGCCATGCTAAGCTTGCTGGTTAGGTTCTATCTACAGACGCCAGCAGGTCAACCTACCCGAATCTGTCATTTTAAACAATCGAAGGTTAACCTTCCGGCATTGTGATAAGGTTGAAAATCTATCAAGGATAGGTGACAGATTGTAATAGCTTGATGTGCTGGCGTCTGTACCATGACTGCCGCCCAGTACCTGCGTAAGCATATTGATTATTAAAATTTCATCGATAAGATCCGTCCAAAAGTAGATCTTGTCTTGCGCCAAGCTACAATTAATCATAATGGCATGTATATTTAGGTATTGAATTTCTTGTTGGGGTTAAAAAAAATATTCACCCGCGTAAAAGAAACGGTCGAACTCATCCAGTTGCTAAAGTTGGATCATCTTAAATTCAATTATCTGAACCTTATTAACTGCTATCATTTATCCTGTTTATATGATATTTACATACATACGTAGCCTTACGAATATAAAGGCCGAAAATTACCAAGTAAAAATTACTGACTAAAAAACCCACTTTCGTTCCTTCTGGAGGATTTGTGTGCTAGGCAAAACCCGCAACCTACGTAGTCCTACTTATGCCTTAATATCTTTACTCTTTCTAGCTACCTTTAAGCCATTTCTGTCGATAATCATCACTTTTTCAAGTGATCTTTTATAAAGTGTCAATTATCATACAATTTCTAAAATAATTGAGCCAAAATTACAATTAACGTGTAACACACCTCCATCTATCGTGTTCAAAACAAACTATGTTTCTTTGGTTCACACAAACACACGACAGGTGGCACCACTGCTTAACTTTAAAGGTACTGCTACTCAACACTAGGTGGCAGTATCATAAAAACATTACAAAATACAAAATACATTCCTTTTAATATTTCAAGGATGCACGCATTTTATTAATGTAATAATATAATTTTGTTTAATAAAATAAAACAAAAAATACACATTCTTATATGAGAAATTGATTAAAAAGGCTACTAAAACATGTTACGCGCGGATATTTGAACGAATGATCTGACCATTGACCAACAAGTGAATTTTCTGATTTTAGCTCATAAACATTTTTTGTTGCAATTATATTTTAAAAATAAAATGACGACGGGTAAAACTGGGATTTATCATTGGAAGTTGGGCGACATATCCCGTGCGAGAATTTGTAAAAAAGTTTACGCAAACGTGCAAGTAGTGAAAAACGATGAAGGATTATTTTACGACGACAAAGGTATCAAAACATTCAATTGTTTCGTTTTAGATAAATTATTAGAAACAGAACAAACGCTCTGATGTTTACATTTTACCGTGGCGTTTGTGATCTTGGGATTTCCCTGCGTTATGAGCTCTTGTCAGGTGTGATTAATTATGAAAACTCCGATTTCTTGGAAGAGCTTGAATAGACTCTAGTACCTATACTTAAATATTGAGTACGATAACATTCTTCTAGTTAGCTAGCATATTTTGAATCTTAGGCGTAAATACACCTACACTGCTCTTGTACTCATGGAGTTATTTGCAATGTGGCTTTTTATATACCTACTAAATGTAAGGCTATATTATCTTCGAACTGTTTTGTCAGCAAAAACAACTTCTGTCATATAAATGTGCTCTATACGATTGGAAACCGACCGCCGACAGACATAGGTGACTTCGGTCGCTTGTCCCGTCGGCCGACAGTGTTCCACACGGTAGGGTCGACAACGGACAATGTCACGATGGACGCGCTCCCTACCAAGGTCGTCTAAAGTTGTTCGAGTCCGACCACATCTGGTCGGCCGACTAACGTCTACACGGTAGATTTTCACACCAACTCGACCAAGGTGACCTTTGTTGGTTGGTTGGTTTGGGTCATGTAGAAGGCCTTTATTTGTCTTCGAATTGTTTTGTCAGCAAAAACCACTTCAGTCATTTACAAAATAGCGTCTATGTAGGTAATCAATGATTATGGAATACCATACCCTAATATTCCTAAGGTTATACACCCTACTTACCTTCATAGTTCAATTGCCTATAATTTCAGTTCTAGGCATATCAGCCAATGAAGATGGCTCCATAAAAGTGACAGAAGAGTTGTGCTACTATGTAGAGACCTGCAACACAAAGAACAGGTTCTGGCTGCCATACACCGCTATGTTCTTGGCAGAGAGATCTAGACCTTTCTACGGACCTGCATACAAGACTCCTAAAATAATCTCTCCAGTGCCTAAAACCCCTTCAGTTCCCAGGAAGGTAATTATTATTTTTTCTTAATGGAATGATAAGTTTTAATATGTTTGGAGTTCTGTTTATTTATATTCCAATGTGTACTATACATATACATTGTTTATGAAGTAATTCTCGTAGCATATCAATGTAACTGCTTCATGAATGCTAGTTATAAATTTTATACAACATATCATCCTACCTCAATCTGTCAAATTTATTTAATAGATTTTTAACCTTATCACAATACCGGAAGGTTAATATTTGATTGTTAAAATTTGACAGATTTGAGTAAGTTGATCTGCCGGCATCTTTACCTTTATTCAGTAGCATCTTCAAGCATTTTCAAAACTCCCACATGATCACTATAAAATAACTTCTAATTTTAAATTTACAGAGAAAAATAAAAGAAGACTTGACAGTACCGCTGAATGTTAAATTAAACCCGAATAGGGAGCCAGATCTGAACACCACATACGACGTCATCCATACTCCATTAAAACAAGGCAGATATGAGAATGCATTCAAAGAGTTCATCCGTAGAGGCAAAGAATCCCTCTTTGATCAGTACTATGAATATTTACAACGTGATATAGACACAAATAGAGATTGTCTGGATTATTTGATGAACGTCGACGCAAGTACCGAAGATAAGTTTGAGACGGTGATAAAGAATATAGTATCGGAGAAAGAAATGGAGAATTATTTGCATCAGTGCTGGAGATACAACTTTGTTCATAAGCAAATGGACAGCAATAGGGATAATTCTGATACTTCTGTAAGTATACCTTTATTAAAAAAAACCGGCCAAGTGCGAGTCAGACTCGCGCACGAAGGGTTCCGTACCATCACTACATAGTATAAAACAAAGTCGCTCTCTCTGTCCCTATGTCCCTTTGTATGCTTAAATCTTTGAAACTACGCAACGGATTTTGATGCGGGTTTTTTTAATAGATAGAGTGATTCAAAAGGCAGGTTTATATGTATAATTTTAGTATCAGCATTGCACCCGTGCGAAGCCGGGGCGGGTCGCTAGTTATTTATAAAACGGACAAAAAATCATGTCTGTTTAATGGGAGCCCTTAAATATTAATTTAATTTTAATGCAATTACTTATTTTGAATTAAGTAATACACTCCATATTCTGTGAATATTTCAAGCATCTACCTGTTGCCGTTATCGATATCGAGTAAAAAAGAACAAAAAAATCACGTTTGCTGTATGGGTGCCCCCCAAAATATTTATTTTATTCTAGTTTTCAGTATTTGTTGTTATAGCGACAACAGAAATACATCATCTGTGAAAATTTCAACTCTAACTATCACGGTTCATGAGATACAGCCTGGTGACAGACGGACGGACGGACAGAGGAGCGAAAACAATAGGGTTCCGTTTTACCCTTTGGGTAAGGAACCCTAAAAATACAGTTCTTGTTAAATGTGGTCATGTAGGGGTACTTCTACAGACTTTACCCACTTATATATGGCTTGACTATGTCAAAACAAAGCCCCTCTTATTAATTTTTAGTTTTAAAGGGTAGTTTGGTAAGGATGGTATTTAAAAGTACTTCAATTTATTCCCATTTCATTTACCTAATTTTGCCTGTGTTCCACCAAATATACTGAATGTGCACCAAAATATGTTCATTAAAATATGTCATAACTAGCATCTATTTAACAACTGTTGCAAATTTGTAAAAATAGTATTACACCTAATTTTAAAAACAAGCATTTATTATTTTAGATTTACTTTAGATAATGCACTGATAAATGTATTTGAATCAAACACCAATTAATGCCCAATGTAGCTTTATTAATAAAAAATGAACACATTATAAAATGTAATGCTTACTAAAAAGGTTTTTTTTTAACACTAATCAGTTGTTCACTAATCACTAATTTAAATGGGTATACGGTACTAGGATGCATACTAAATATTTTGTGTAACATTCAGGAATATTTGGTGCACGAACAGTATTTTTCGGGGTAGAATAAAATACTTATTGTTATAATAGAATATTGGCAGCGCAGTACAATAAAAAAGTGTGATATCTTGGTGTTAATTTGGAATTTGTTTGATGTAACATATTTTGTTGGCCGAGTAGTTTAATTATAGTAAAAAAATTAAACGGGTTTAAGATCAATATTTTAGAAATGCATACATAGATGTACCATTAGATTTTTGGTGAACGCAAAAATATTATCCGTTTGGTAATAATATTTTTTATTTGAAATTTAGTTTATATAGTATATTTTATATAAAATTGAATACTGATATTGCTCTTAATATCATAGTGATTGGTAAAATATTTTTTTAATAAACCTAGTTTTCTTTAAATACTAGATATTACCTGTGACTATCGCCACGGCTCAAGAAACCTCGCATAGATCGCTAAAAAGTAGTCTATCTCAAAGTACCACTTGTCTTCATGACAATTCTTAACGCCTTTTTCATACACGGTCGGTTAGCCAAATGGTAAGCTATTGATTTGCTTGTGTTATGGGTGCCAACACAACTGATTAACTACATAATATTCTTTACACATATAGGTATAATTATTTATAAATACATGTGAGACCACCCAGACACACATACAGCCAACAAGCAAGCTTGTCACACAAATGTCTACCATGCCGGGAATCGAACCCGGTACCCTTAGCTCGGTAGACCAGGGTTACCATTGCGCCTACGTCAAATTTTACCACATTAAGTTAAGCCGTTTCATCACTTTGGTACAAAACATAGATCACTTTCTACTGACGATTACAGAATTCAACATCACCAGTCAAGCCCCTGATTACACTACATACACCGTGGTGCCTTGTCTGTGGCAAGGGGGAGCGCCTCCGAGAGTGCCCCAACTGCCCTTCTGCCTTCCACCTAGCCTGTAGACGGGAGTGGCTGGTCACTGTCATACGTAAGTCTACTTATACATGTGTTGCTGGGGAGTTTGTTGCGCCACTTCTTCCCAGCGAGAACACTAGGAAATGGCGAAGGGTGGGCGTTTTGGGGGCTGTCTTTTTTGTTTTGACGTTCGAAAAGTGCTGATTTATCAGCCTAATTTGGATACATGACTTTGACAGGAGTTTGACTTTGAATACTTTCCCAATTAAAAGTACCATTTTTGAAGGTAAAAACCTTGTGGTAGGTAATAGATACAAAATTCAGGATATCCATCAATAGCTATTTACATATGTATATTATTATTTCATATGAATTGGTTCAGTAATTTTCCAATATATTGTGTGGCTCTCATTAATGGAATCAAAGGCAAGTGAGCTGGACACCTATACAAAGAAAACTCTTCTAGTATTGGCAATGGCAATCGTAACAATGTATAGAATCCTGCATTTATTCACTGAAATTTTCTTTAGGTCTTGCTTTGATAAAAATAGCAATAAATTACACTTCTTCAACAGTTAGTATAATATTTTTGCTAGGCACCTAATTGTCTCAATGCAAAATAATGTTTGTTAGTCTTGTCTCTAAACTTGGTATAGAATGGTCTCCCATTCTAATAATTGCGTCCAGACCGATTGCCGGCCACGGTGGCCGTTCTCTCTAAGGAGATCAGCTAACTAATCAAGATATTTTATCGAGCACAAGCATTTGCCCAGACACAGGTGCATTCTCTTCTATATTCCTTCACTCTCATAGTCCGATGAGACGGCAATCCGACACGACCGGAGAGAGATCAGGTGCATTACCGTAATTTAAGTGTCTCCGATACACGGGTGTATCAATCACCAACTTCCAGACTCCGGGCTGCCTTTATAAAAGTGTCAACAAAACCCATAAATTGATTTCGGTCCTACCTGGGAATCGAACCCGAGACCTCTTCTCGATCTTTCCAACTAAAGAAGTGTACTACCGTATTGTTTCTAGACCGTAAGAACCCACCGAAGAAAGCCAACAAGCCAGTGACCCTGGTGGAGAAGATATTATCCAGCACGCGCACCATCTGTTCCGTGCGCAAGGAGAAGGAGAACATAGAGCTGTGTCCTAGCTGCATGTGGGGCCCTAGAGTTGGGTAAGATATTTTTTATACATCAATAGTAATTTAAACTTTCACAGTAATTACTAAAATAGCAATATTTAGGGGATAATGGCACCAGCCTCACCCCTGTTACATTGAATTAATATGTATCTAATCAAAAAATATGTTTAATGTATTGTATTTACATAATTTACTACTGTACAAATAAATAAAATTTGAGTGTGTGTTTGTAATATTAAAATAAATGCTTTTGACTAAATGCAAAGATTCTTGTTGGTCTGTCTGTTTGTGCCAGCTAATCTCTGAATTAGCTGGACTTATTTTTATGAGGACTTTCACAGACGGAGAACTTCGGTTCTTTTATCCGGGTGTGGTAAGAAGTTTCAAATTGAAACAGCTAGTGTGTAAGCAAGATGACTAGGCCAAAGTCTACTTAGAAATTCAGTATTTATAGGGTAGTCAGAAGCCAGTAAGTCTGACGCCAGTCTAACCAAGGGGTATTGGGTTGCCCGGGTAACTGGGTTGAGGAGGTCAGATAGGCAGTCGCTCCTTGTAAAAACTCTGGTACTCAGCCGAAACCGGTTAGACTGGAAGACAGGTATAATTTTGAATATGTTCCTTTTTTGCCATCTTTTCTAATGTAAATCTTTATTAGTAGGTTTGAGAAACCCTTTAAGATGTAGAGCCTCTCAATTTTAATGACAATTCCCTGTTCCCAGGTACGACGACGTGGTGTGGCACAAGCTGGGCGCGTGCCCGTGGTGGCCGGCGCGGGTGCTGACGCCGGGCAGCGCGCCCGCCTGCCTGCTGGCCCGCCACCACTCGCCGCACCACTGGCCGCTCAAGTATTATGGTAACTTGTTAGATAGTATCATTAAAAAATCGCGTAACAAACACACAAAAAAATAATTTAAAAAGAAAACACCGTCGAATTGATAACCTCCTCCTTTTTTGAAGTCGGTTAAAAAATACATAGTATATCTAAGTATAATAGATATGGTTGAGGCCGAGCTATGAAAGATTATTTAACCAGGTTTTGCCAAATATTCTATTTATTCGTAGAGTACCAGCATGAACTAAATATAATTTTGTATATTTATATTTATCTTTAAGTTTTTAGTAGCTTTCTCTTACAATAACAGTTGCACGGATCGATCTGTTATAAGGCTAAGTAACGCTTGGGGCGGTCGGTCCGTGCACGGGTGACCATTATGTCATGACGAGTTCCTCTGTGTGTCGTCCGTTCAGCTAGTCTCCTATAATAATTTAAAATATTAAAAGGTATTTATATTTTTTTTCGTATCCCATACAGCAAACCCATTTAATTGAAAACCGGGAAGTGAGTCAAATCAAAATTCTAGGATTTTCTTACAAACATAGTTGAATTTCCAGGGACACTGAACCACTCGTGGGGAGAGTCATCACGCATGAGCCTGTTCCTGCCGAGCCACTCGCACACCGCGCCGCGGGACCAGATGCTCGCTAAAGCCATACTCGACGCATGCGATGACTACATCTCTGTCTACCTAACTTAGGTACGTATTTGTTAACCTTTTGACCGCCACGTCAAAAAAAAAGAAAGACGTCAAAAGAAAGAATTCATCCGTTCGATTAAAACTATCTATTAATCTTGAACTCTAAAAATATGTCATGTAGTCGTGACCTTGGCGTGCTGGGCACTTTTTGGCTTGTCATCTATACGTGACTGTGGCAGTCAAAAGGTTAAAATAGTTCTAAAATTACATGTCTACCAAATAGAGGTAAAGAAAATTTTGTTAATATTATTACAACTGATGTAGAAAATCATGCATGCTACAATCAGTGTGCAAGTGTTTTAGCAAATCTGAAGCCTTAGCCGACTGGCAGTGTAGAAGACGATTGTGTTTTTAAAAGATCGACGATGTTAAATAAAATCACAGTAAGTAGTTAGAGGTGAAAAATCACAGTAAGTAGTTATTTCTTTACTGTCTAACCATACCATGTTAAATCATCATCGAAATACTCAAATGTGGAGGACATTTGAGTATTTACCCTCCCAACTATGTAGCGGTCAACTTCCAGTCTAACTGGATGCAGCTGAGTACCAGTGTTTTACATGAAGCGACTGCCTATCTGACCTCCTTAACCCAGTTATCTGGGCAACCATTCTGTAAGACTGGTTGTTAGACTTTCTGACTTCTTTACCTTAATATATAAATAACTTTTAATTAAGTAATCCGACGTTCTAGTCACGTAATTTCATTTGCATGTTATCTATCATATTGTTATCTGACACGTACTTTACGTTTTAAGAATTATCATTTTATATATCACTTAATCGATATTTAATGGATGCATCATCATTCATGTTTTTTTATGGAAGCGGATTCTTGCGGAAAGTACCTAGTTGTATCTACTTTTTATTGTTCGCATAATTATTGTTGCTTATAGTCGGGGAGGCGACGATCGTTTTTGGTAATAACTCGAAAGCATCTCGAGCGCGTCAGCTTAACATTATGGGAGAATGCTTGCATTCTGCCGAGTATCTCTATCCTAGGGGGCGCCAAAATGGCAATGAAAAATACCTTTTTTTATATGTAATTTAAGCGAAGAAGCAGTTGATTCACAATAAAGAGGCGCCATTATTGGATCCCGCTTCATTCTAAAATATACTTCGGGCCGGTGCTGGGTACAAATTATGTGTCCAAGTAGCATTACTTAATAAAAAAAAATTGCAAGTCTTCCCCAGTCTTTTAAGAGGATACATTGTCTAACATTTTATTCCTAATTCAATTAATCTAAATCCCCCAAAAATAGGTCCCTTTGATGCTCGAGTTCCTACCCATTTAACATCATCGCCTCCCCTACTATAAAACATTATTTTATTTTTAAATTAGTTCTTGTAAGGTTTACCAAAGATAAGCTAGGACTTAGATCTTAAGATTAGCATAAGTTTTTAAATAGTTTAAAAGCTTTAATTATCTAGTAGTTTCAAAAGACTGAATAATTTTAAGTGAATAACAGATGTTAACATTGTTATAGCAAGTATTAAAAGCAGTATTATGAGCAATAAAATTCAGAATATGACAAATTTATTTATGAAGCCGTTCTCTATGAAGGCGCTCGGTCGTTTGATTCACAATAAAGAGGCGCCATTATTGGATCCCGCTTCATTCTAAAATATACTTCGGGCCGGTGCTGGGTACAAATTATGTGTCCAAGTAGCATTACTTAATAAAAAAAAATTGCAAGTCTTCCCCAGTCTTTTAAGAGGATACATTGTCTAACATTTTATTCCTAATTCAATTAATCTAAATCCCCCAAAAATAGGTCCCTTTGATGCTCGAGTTCCTACCCATTTAACATCATCGCCTCCCCTACTATAAAATATTATTTTATTTTTAAATTAGTTCTTGTAAGGTTTACCAAAGATTAGCTAGGACCTTAGGTCTTAAGATTAGAATAAGTTTTTAAATAGTTTAAAAGCTTTAATTATCTGATAGAGTCAAGACTGAATAATTTTAAGTGAATAACAAAATGTTAACATAGGAAGTATTATAAAATTCCGAATGTGACCAATTTGTGATAAATCTTTTAATATCATGTATGCTGGAATTGCTATAATATTGTGTATTAATAGACCATCCATAAGATTTATTTTAACTTCTTCGTTTATGGCTGTAAGCTACTCGAAAAGTATTATAAAGGTGGGTACTGACTGACTTTATTACGAGTTGTACGTGTTGCGGAAACAAGCGAGAAACGAGCCGTTCGATAAGTATAACAAAACTAGTGCACCATATTTTTACAGGTTATCTAGTACATGCTAAGTATCATGTTTACCACAAAAAAGTCATGAACACGACAAAATTTAATATAACAGTCGCCAAATTGTACGCATAACGCCATTCTCTATGAAGGCGCTCGGTCGTTGACCCCTATGTCATTCAACTTTTTTGTGGTAAACATGATCCTTAGTGTGTACTAGACGACCTGTAAAAATATGGTTCATAATGTTACACCCTATATATTATCTATACATTCTCGACATGTGAGCTCTATCATATTGACTTTTAGGTATACCTAAATATCATTACATTTAATCATCCATAAATTAAATCCTCTGATAAAATTGTCACGACAAAGATAGTGCAAATCGAAAAACGTTTAAAAATCGTTCAATCATAATTTGACAGGGGTACTGATAAATTTAATTTTTATTTATAACTGATTGTAAAGTCACAAATAAAATCAATAATCATTTAATTTAGATTAAGATGAAAGTGTTTTTTTTTATTTAATCAATAAATTACTGATTAATGACGTCTTTGTTTTCCCCGTATGCTAAAGTATGTTTTTTTGGGGAACTCAATCATCATCGCTTTGTTAATACTTCGTTAGTTATAAAATTGACGCACCTTACCTTTACGCAATTTCTGTCGCAGCAATTTAAAGTAAGTGTAACAAGGATATTTAAGCTGTCTTTAGAATTGAGAGCCGTTTCAGGCACAACCAAACCGGTGGAGAAGCGACGAAGATATTGAGAATAAATCAATTTGAATAGCGAGACGGCATGAGAGCAGACGCGCGACTGCTGTTTTCAACCGTATGTCATAGGAGATAAGGTTTATTTTCAATTGATTTATTCTCAGTATCTTCGCCGTGCCTTCACCGGTTTGCGTTTGGCCTCAGTATTCAATGTAACGTCCCTTCTTTCAAATTGGACGATTTGTGTCTGTACGGAAACCGTGCGTAAGTCGTCCGGCGCCAGTATAAACCGCAACATAGCAGCACGGTTGCCGCACCGTGCGCTTCGTATAAAACAAGTGAACGTCCGTTCGCCGCACGAAACGCGCTGTTTTCGCACGTCCAATTTGAAAGAACTCTTATCCTACAAAAATTTATTAAAACCAAAAAGAAACATTATTTACACATTTTATTTTATCGTTTTTACAAAATAATACTTTTTTTAATCAACAATTTCCAAGCAACATCTATGTGATTTCCAGTTGACATATTTTTGTACTTATAAAATTATATATTCAACATTACATTACATCACTAGTTTAACCCACTCAGAGATGTTTAAATGTACATCTATTAAGCAAATCTGAATGTGGCTAGTCGTTTAATTTTAACAGGTTCTTAACCTTTTGACCGCCACAGTCACGTATAGATGACAAGCCAAATAGTACCCAGCACGCCACGGTCACGAATACATGACTAACTTTTAAAGTTCAAAATTAATAGTTTTAATCGATATAATTCCAAACTCACTATATCGTAGGTACTTATGGATGAATTCTTAGCACGGCGCTAAGGGCACGTCTTTCTTTATTGACGTGGCGGTCAAAAGGTAAAACATGTTAAAATTAGGTCACAATAAAAATAGTTTTAATATATCAATAGTGCTGGTACCATGAAGTATTTATTCACCACTGCTTACATATCAATTTTACTCTAATGTCCATAATATTCATCATAACTTTGTATTTAGCAATAACAAAACGCAATACTTCATGGCATCAGTACTTACATAATGATTGTTCTTGTTGATCTAGTCATCTATTTGTTGCATCTAAAATAATCTAGATCATTCCTAAAAGTGTTTTGCGCAGTACCTAGAATTTATTCATTGCCGTGGCAAGAGATGTATCATACAAAATCTTTAAAGTCTAATTCTGAACAAGTAAAGCCACATAACGGGTATTAAAAATACTATATTTGAACTGCACAGCGTCTTATGTATAAAAAAATTGTCTGTTCGTCGGTTCTCGTAAAGACAATATATGTGATGCTGGCTGTTACAATATAATACCTATATATCCCGCTTAATCTACACGACAACATTGGTTTTACATTATATTTCGAATTTCATGTAAAATTGACACAGTGCCTCCCGAAATTTCGTTTCTCATCAATGTAAAGAGAATGGGCAAAATTTATGAAGGTCGGTTCAAATGTCCACCACCAAGAATAAAATAAAATGTAAATACTAAACACTTTCACTAAGAAAGCACAGAAAATAGCCTGTCCTTGATTATTTTTTTATACGTTTTCAGGGCTTTTTAGTTTTTTTTTTCTTTCTATGAAAGAGTTGCTATATTTTAGTAGAATAGGTCTCGTTGGTGGTGGACATATTAAACGGATTCGCCCATTGCCTTTTATTTCCAAAAAATAATCAGTAATTAGAGTGTCATTACCGCGTTTCAGTAACTTGATTTACATTTACCACGTGATTTATGTTAATCATCCAATAATTAATAAATTACATAAGGCAAAATGGCTGACACAGACAAACAGAAAGATGAACACTATTTTCTGCAATCGCAACACTGACATGTGTTATTTATAGCTTACAATTACATAGTCAAATAAAAACTAAAAGTATTTCTAATTTCTACTCTAAATGCTCAGGATAGCACAATCTCGCAGCACAACTTATCTGATTTCGAATTAACAGCCAAAATAGTAATGGAGGGAAATTTAAAGAAACGGTCCAATTACTTTTTCATACAAAATATTTTCTGTTACATAAATAAAGCTGTTTTAAATGCAAACCATTTTAATCGTTTTTAAATTGTACTGTGTATTTAAAAATAATTCGACATACATACAAGATCACAGACAAGAAGTATAAAAATATAATTAAAATGATTATATTTCAACGCACCGGGCGTTAGTTAGAAGCGTTTATAATAATATCGTAATATATATTTGTGTTAAGCTAATTTATAATATTTTTATCTAGGACAGTCACACGAGGATACAAAAAAAATAGTTTGGCAACATTTTTCTAATCGTGAATTTTTCGTAATAAAGGCAAATCCGTCCGCAATATTAGTTTTGTCTTCGACATCATTCTATCTACATACACAATTTAGATTTCTCTACTTTTTATTTCGTGAGAAAAAAAAACTACGATGCGACGCCGCATCGCAAAAATGTGCGGGCTCCCTCTACGCATCGCTAAGCTAATTTTCTGCGTTGCGAATTCGTCTCGCATCGTAGTTGTGTACGAGCCCTACTCTGGCGGGATTTTGGTATAATACAAAGTTTTAGCCTTTAAAAATAACGAAGATCTGCTAGTCGCTGGCTCTCCTTAATTTCTATGATGTATTATATCGACCGAGTTTATCTTATTCTTTTCAAATCAGTTCAGATCTCTATCCTCACACAAATAAAATCTAACGAGTGTATCCAAACTGATTTTACTTATTCAATTTTTTCTTCAAATTCGCCAATTATGGCTTGTCAAAAATACGTTAACTACCGATGGAAGCCCTCTTTGCTGATCCTATTAAAACTTTCTTCGATGTCTCAACTGACACAAAAGGTCCGAACATGTTCACGGCACCGCGACGAATTTTGTCTTATTTGCCATTATATGCTTAATTTTCTCATTACTCATAATAAAGTTTGCAGGCCGATAAATCTCATTACGAAATTCGATTTTAAATTCATCACCGACGTTCACTAAAGCCTAATGCTCTTCACAATTCAAAATTTACATTACATTTACACAAAATATACAAGGCAGTTTTAAAAAAAAAATAACATCGTAATTGTTTGCATTGCCCATTTCTGAGTAATTACTTAAAACAAAAGAGTTTTTAACAAAGCAATGTATAACATATTACGTAGTTTATTTGAAAATTATGAACGTGTCCAACTTCTTTGTGAATACAAAAAGATTGATACTGTATGTCATCCTCAAGTAGTATGTATATTGAACGATAATATTGCTCTCTCGTCTTGAGTTAAACCTGTTGTACACTCAATAGATTATGTGCATGATAGTGACATTGATAAGTGCATTGCTACGCAAATAAAGGGAAGGTTAAGGATTACGGCCACATGTTATGGCATCGTCAACAATATCTATAAGTAACAAACAACAGAATATAAAGTACCGAGTAAATGTGGAATTTATACAAGGCAGGAATAAAATTTTCAATTCGTATATATTTCTAGTCATAGTTGAGGGAATAATATGAGTGTATTAAATAATCTACAATTACATAATGCGTGTTACGATGGAGATAACAAATACAAATATTAGTTAACAAACCGTCTATGAAAATATTAGTGTCCAGAACGGCAAACAAGAAAAATAAAGCATAGTCCCGAAGTGATCTAAGAAAAAGAAGAAAAAAAATGTTTTTTTATTAACCAAGTGTTCAAGACGAGAAGCTTTCTTGTAATATTATAGGTATTTTGTACGAATGAAGACGACAATACAATCATCCATGTAAATCCAGATCGCAGAACAACACTATCTTAACAGTAACGCTATCGGTAACACACTCGGTTATCATCGAACGTTTCACACGTACACGATATCTTTATGTTGACTACTTTGTTTTTGGTCATCATAAATACCTACCCACTTTCACATATCGTAAGTACCAGTCAACAAAATGAACAATGCATTTTTTGTACCGACTTCCCAAAAGAAAGGTTCTCAATTCGACCGCGAATATTTTTTTTTGTAAAACGTTAACTTTTGGGATCACCTTATAGCAGTCTTTAATACTGACCCCTGTAGTCTGTATAATACAAAAAAAAACTTTTTGTTGTTATTTCACATGCGTCTAATTAAGTTCCAAATACACGACTGAATAAACATTCAAGTTAGTGTTGTTCCAACAAATTGGCCAAATCTTTATCTACAATCAAATATATAATATACATATATATAAACAAGTGAGATTGTCTCAGCTAAAATAACAATGTACAGTACATATTGTCACTTACACATACGTATAAAACTAGAGATCTATTCACCGGGCCCGATGACGAGCGCGCTCACCGCGAAAAACAGAAAAACTATTCCACCGATTATGGTAACTGCAAAAAAAAGAAAAACACTTTAATAACTTAAGGCAGATTAAAAAAAAAAAAACTTAGAAAAAATCTGCGTAAACCATATATCTTTGTAGAATCCCCAAAATAAAGTCATGACGTTTAGCCATTTGCCAAATATATGATTTGCGTCATAGCTGTTTATTTGTTTAAATACATTTGACTCCCGAATTATAGAACTCGGGATTTTTATTTGCGTCTGGAGTTTCAAACCGTCTGCTTCGTATGTTTTATATCAGGCAGAGTGGTATAAGCTATTTTTCTATGACATCCAATAAAACAAGTCTCTGAGTCCAAGTGACCGTTGCTATCTAAGCTATGTTGGAAGTCCAGCAATCTTTAGTGGTATCTTAAGAGTGTACCAGAAGTAGTATCTACAGAGCAGATTTCGTCTTGCGCATTTACAACACTAATCTTAGATACAAGAAACTCACCAGTCCTAACAGAAATCTTGGCAGCAACCATTCTACCACCTATCACAGCCAGCCCCGTACAGAGCGCGTGTCCCAGCGACCCGCCGACGACCACGCCGAACGCGTTTTCCCTGGTCGCCAGGACTACGGTCGCCAACTGCGACCGATCTCCCCATTCGGCGAGGAAAGTCAGCGTCGCCGCTTGGAGAAGAACTTTTAGGACGGCGTTTCTTTTCCGCCTTCGGTTTTCAACTTGTCCTTGTTCTAACATGTCTAACGTTTCTTCTTTTTCTTCCTGTAATTGAAGGAAACGGTGAAGTGTGTGTGCATGTCGCAAGATCATAAGGTCCCTAGGGATCGGCTTTTTTAAATTGCTTTTCGCTCAAAATTCGGAATACATAAGAGTAATTATTAAGTTTAATGTGTCCCCCATTCAAAGCGACGACACAATAGTAGATAGGGCTTTCATTAATTAATAATCAGAATGGAATATTCCGGGCATCGTCTTTAAAATCAACAGTTAGACTAATGTTTTTACAGTGAGTTACTATTCTAAAATTAGTCCACACTCAGGTGCAGACTGACTAGATTTACAGACATGTAAATACAGATAAATACATGCTAAGCGAGACGAAAGGCTGAAACAACAATATTTTTATGATAAAACAAAGGGTATCTTGCAAATAAAATGTTGCTGTGCTTTATGGTGAGTGAGCAATTTCTTATTGAAATTTTGGTGATCCGTTCAAAATATTTTTAATACAACTTTTGATTTTATATAACCAGTACGACTTTTTTCAGCCCTCCTATATGATTTTATAATAATTATACACAATAACTAGGTTATCAAAGAATGAGGCGAAAGTAAAATACAAAATGCGTGAAAATTTTATACATTCCAGGGCTTCAAATATGCAATAGGTGAGGCAAGAGAGAAAGCGTTTTGTTGCATCCAGATACTCATAACTTTTGGGCAGAACTAAATAGGACATATTTTTGAATTTATTTATCCTACACCGAAATATTTGAAGCCTAACGCAAAAAAGCTTGCCCAGAATAATAGCCAGCAGAATTGTGAACTAAGTTTTTTTCTAGCCAATTGAATGAACAAGTGCATGAATGAATTTTAAGGCAAGAGCCAGCCGGGGTTACACAATCAAAGGTTAACAAATTTACTATTTGATGGTGCAACGCCTGCCTAAACAACATTCTAATCAAATGCTGAATTCCTTTGCATAACTGATTCAATTCATCTATCTCAAACGAAGCCTCTCAAACGATATAATGATATGGTCTGTGCGGAACAGAACGTAAAAAAGCTAAGGCTAAAAGAAAAAATAACTAAGGTGTCATTCGTACTGCCAGGCATAATGACGTAAGATCACCCTCAGCGGTTCTGATTGCGCCGAGCTGCCCGCTTGGGGATCCTCTGGGGTCCCCGGGGCGCTCTTCGCTTCTCTGGGTACCGAAGGCCCCGGGCTTTGGGAGCCAGCGGTCGCGACCGACGTCGCGTCAGGCGACTTCGAACGCTCTTTTATCAAGTCCTGCGCAGTGTCATACTATTTAATCTTGAACTGGCAATCAACATCGAAATTATAAATCGATATTATTAACGGCTTAATTTAGATTTCGCAGGTTTCACGTGAAAATAAATCGTTTTTGAAAATGAGGAAATACTGGCAACATCTTGATTCGCTTTTCAAAAATCCCCTTCCCCGTTTGTCAATAAAAATGGCGCCGCTCGTGCCAGTTATAACTAGGTCAACAAAATAAAAAATAAAGAAAGGAATTCAACATTTGCTGTTAGGTATTAAGGCTGAAAAGAATCTACAAATACTAAAATATCTCAAGAACACTATCTTATCTAATAAGCATGGTCTTGTTTAAAGTGAGCAGTAAGATTCAGTGATAAATTGCTAATTCGACCTTCATTACAAGTCATTATTACTTGTTTATTATTCAACCTCCTTGGACATCGCCATTCTATTGTTTTTTAAACCCCTTTTGTTTTAGTAAGATTTTCATAGAAATAATTGATAGCCTATAATTCATATTGATCGTTGAACAGACGACTTGAATAGACACCAATTTTTCTCACCTAATTTTATTCATAAACAAAATTGCATGCCATAACTTATTAAACTGTTAAATAATATAATTTTATTTTGATACAGAACATGTTCGATAGTAAAGAAATTAAGTTTGATTAAAGGATTTATTTGTTTTACAGTGTCATTTGATAACATGGTCTGAAAAAGACGTATCTGAGATTTTAGTGTTCCGATAAAGAACAGTAGGTTAAAAAACAATTATGCTAAAACGTTTCAACGTGGTTCCTTCATTTATGTATTTATACCTAAGCCATTATTTTACGTCTTTAATTTCTTAAGCAAAATGAAATTTTCTAAATTTTTCTCGGTCATCGCTTTGTCGAATTGGAAGTGCGAAATTGAGAAAATTTTATAACCATGAATATTAACACTATTTAGACATAGCAGTAGCCGTTAGTAATCGATGATAACTGTTGCCAATTTCTTCAATCGATTATATTCGCAAAAAGTTACAATTTGACTGTCATACTCATTAAAGGCGAAATAAATGTCGTCACTTGCCATTTGCCTTTTGGAGCATCAAAATTATATTATATTTAGAGAAATATTAATCACATTCACATATTATTTCTTGAACAACGCAAATTTATGTAAATTAAAATAATTAAACATGTTATCTGTTTGTGTGATAAGAGTAGATTTAATAAACGCCCCGCAAAATACTTTTGATAAGCGTGTGAAACGATTTCACACATTGTAATGTACCTAATTAACGAGTTTTAATTCGGTAGAGCATCCAAAAGAAGATTTTTAGATTTCAGAAAACATACACAAATCAAATTCAAAAAATGTAGGTATTTATAAAAGTTCCCACTTGGCTAAGAAACAAATTTCCCTTCTTCCTTAATCGTATGCATTTATGCAATGTTAAACGTTTTTATTTATTCTTTCTATCTTTTGAGGTCATCTCAACATAAAGGACAGGGTTAGCGAAACTATCTTTGAAAAAAAAAATAACAATTATTCATTTACTTATATCCTCGGCGGTATAATAACAACTATAAGCGTTATAACGAAAAGGGGGAAGGAGATTTTAATGAAGTTTGAGTTAACCTTAAAAATAAGACTATCATTACAGTTTTCCAGTGATGTTTACCACGCTAACGAACAAGAAAGACACTAACTTATGAATTGGCCTATTTTCAGACTCCCGTATTTCCTATCCCATTCAATTACCCGATATCGAACGATATTATTTCTGCTACCCTTCCCAACACTACAAAAAAAAATATTAAAACAGCATACCTGATCTTCTCTTCTTTTCAATTCACTTTGAACTTCTTCTAACTCTTCCTGTCCTTCATTCGGGTTCATTTTCCACCCATCCCTTAACATTTTAATACCGAATATAGCAAAAAGCACCGCACTGGCATAGTGTGTGTAAACTCGAGGTATGACGGTCGCGATCCATCCAAACGCTGCTGATAATATAGTCATGAAGACCAGCGCCGATATGGCACCAGCAAATACTATTACTCTAGGGTGTTTCATCGCCATGATTGCCGCTATGAAGAAAGTTTTGTCTCCCAACTCAGAAACTATGACCACGGAGAGAGACGCGAGGAACCCTTGTAGGAAACTGCCTTGGATTGCAGACCGCTGAAAAGAAAAAGGAGGTATGTTAAAAACATTATGTATAATTAGATATTCGTGAACCACGACATTAACAAATTTATAGGCTTCATGTATACTACATATTAATTAGCAACGTAATTGGCCGTCTATATACTTTTACCAAGAACTGCAGCCAAAAGACAGTTTAAAATACAAGATTTATTTAGTATCAACCGTAAAGCTAAAATGACTAAAATTATGTTTAAAAATTATCATACTAACTATTAGCAATCCTACCATTCTATTTTACCTACGTTATAAATGCAAAATTTTGTAAAGATGTACATTTGTTACACTTTCACGCTGAAGCTACTGCGTGGATTTTATTGAAACTAGGCAATAATATAGCTCATATATTAGGCTACTTTATAATCATGTGCGGGCAGTAGTTACCTCGGGATGCAGGCAAAGCCGCCGGCGGAAACTATTCTAGAAATATTACATATAACTTAATTCAAGGCATTTCTATCTTACTATATGCAATAGAGTAATCAGAAAAGGGAATAGTTTAAGAGCCCCGTTAGGCGACTTCGGAAGAATTTGCTAAGAATTTGCTAAGCATTAGAAAGTTAATATACAGCTCTCCTAGACTTCCAGATTAAAGACCGGTTTTATATAAATATATATTTTATACTAAACTATATGCAGTCGACCGTTATTATCATACTAATAATACCACAACCTGCTCAAAATATATGACCGTGCTTGACATTTTAGCAATTTCACCAAGATTTTTTTTAGCCTCATCAGTAAGAAAATAGAAATTGTGATATTTTTGGATATTGGCACGTCAGCAATATCTATAGCGTAAAAATTATAGCAGAAGGAATAATCTATACTAATATTATAAAGCTGAAGAGTTTGTTTGTTTATTTGTTTGAACGCGCTAATCTCCGAAACTACTGGTTCGATTTGAAAAATTCTTTCAGTGTTAGATAGCCCATTTATCGAGGAAGGCTACATACCATCACGCTAAGACACACGGGAGCGGAGCATTAACCAAAGATGCGGGTGAAACCGCTGGGGACAGCTAGTTATCTCTAAATAGAACCAACAAACGGATCTAGTAACGCAAAATGCAGTATTTGGACAAGAACCAAATTTTGGCTTTTCGTCTTTACATACAAAAAAGTTAAAAGTAAGAACATAGTATTTGGATCGTGGATAACATATTGTTTTATTAAGAAATCTGCAGACAATCACTAACATAACCAGATCACGTGCTGTGCAAAACACGTTTACATAACACATCATTAAGGTCGGGGAACTCCTAAGGTTTTGTGTTGAGTACAAATTAAATCGTGTGACGCATATTTATCGACTCGTGTCAATGCACTGACATAAATATATAGAACACATAGGTATCGATGGAAGACTTGGTGACACAATTGAATTTATAGGTCTCACTCGCACCGAATAGGACCCGCGGGTGTCGTAAACAATGCGGAACGGACAGCTATGGGAAGCTTGCATTAATAAGCATTTTAATTACTGTATTGAATTTCTTGCAATGAATTCAGCTTTTTTGTAAACTCGTGGTTTAGGAACAGTCGCACGGGTCGATCGATCATAAGGTTAAGCAATGCTTGGCTCGGCGGTCCGCGGATGGATGAACATCTTGATATGACGAGTTCCTCCGTGTTTCGGAAGGCACGGTAAATTGGTGGGTGCCGGCTCTCATTTGTACATCTTTGGCAGTCTTTACATGTAGTCAGAAGCCAGAAAGTCTGACAACAGGTCTTACGAAGGGGTAATGTTGCCCAGGTAACTGAGTTGAGGAGATCAGATAGGCAGTCGCTCCACGTAAAACACTGGTTCTCAGCTGCATCCGATTAATACTGGAAGCCGACCCCAACACAGATTGGGAAAAGGCTACGCAGGTGTTGACTCTGGGCGGTATTAAAAACCAAAAACCGTGAGATCACAATTCGCTGGAAGCCTGATGTGCCGTAACAACCTAAATTGTTCCCAGTCAACGACACGAGCCAACAAACGGGTCGTGTATTATAAACAAACTGAAATATTGACTCACAAAACATAACGCCACTATACCGTTTAAACGTAATTGTTTCAGCGGCAAAGTAAAATAATTTCAACCTTTGTTACATAATGATGATATAAATATAAACTGCATATTGTTTGACAATTGCACATTATAATGTCTCGTTTGTGTGTTTTCTTTTATGACTTCCACGTTTACTATTATTATTAATTTTATACGTTTATGTTACCGACCAAAACCGATTTTATACTCCATTATATATGTACAATTAACTAAATAACTTATATACTATTTCAAATGCATGCGGTGGAAGAGATCAACATCTTTATATAAAAGTATTGATTCACCCCTAATCATTTCCTTTAGCAAGTAAAAAAAAACTTAAAGGGAATAATTCTCTAAAATTCAATAACTGTTAATGATGAAATCGTTGAACTCAAAATAAACTGTTCCGGACGGAAATCTAGTTATGCATGAGAACGCAAATTAGTTCTAGCATTTTTTTTAAATCCAGCCTCAATTTAGTCGGGTGCAAACTATCGGAACTAACGTCACATCCCTGACGATGACAAGGTTACACGAATTCTGAAATAATCTCACGTTATTTGAACGTACTACTTCTTACTTTATTACGCTTGATAACATTTAAATTGCCGTGCACTAAAAAGATAGCTTGATAAATAATATCATAATTAAGACCGGAATTTGAATTTGTCTGAAATTGGCAATATGCATATTAGCATTTTAATGACGGGACCGAAAATACAGAAGAAAAATTCTTGAACTTGACTGATTGTATATTTATAAACTAAATATTTTTTCCACGTGATATTAGCACGTGTGACTACATAACGGTACGGTGTGGCCTATTTATATTATTTGGCAGTAGTCTTTAAATATTACGAAATATGGTAACAAGTAAAAAAAACCTAGCAGTAGTATTAGTAGCAGCAAAACTCCAGCAGTTTTACCCACGTCTCATGATAACTACTCCGCGCACCCGGATGAAACTTTCCTATTTAGCTAAATAATATTAGTAAACATTGTAGACGACTTTAACAACCGATAATGTTAAAGAAAATATCAGTGTTTGCAAAAAAAAATATTAAAAAGTGCAGGGTTTGACATAAAATTACATCATTTTATAAAAGTCTTCATCCAAAATACTACAAAAATTTACAAATTTTGCAGGTATTCATGACGTCTCAAGTTTTGTCATTATTGCACGAAGTATGTACTACTTGAATACGTACTACGTAGGTATGTACGTCTAAAGTAAATATTTTATATTAGTGTATACTTTAAAGACGACACAAACACAGAAATTGTTTCAGTTTAAATAAAGTTGTTTGTATTTCCACGGCGTGTCATAAACTCTTGTTAGTAAATACATTATTATTGTTATAAATTTATAGCGCGGCTTTTTACTGGCTCCTATTCTATTCTTGTTTATGGCAAACGTTAATATGCCATATCCGTTTGTTTAACTTTTGCGTGATATTGACACGACGAAATTTCGAAAATTAATTCCTAAACGACATCTCGTCAATAAGGATTGCATTTTGGACGCTAGGAAATAAGTTTTCATTTGAATATGGTCAGGTTCACAATTTTCTGTTAAAATGCATCACTTGTCAATGAAAATACTTTTAAATAAGACCACAGAGAATTCGGAGAACTAACAAAAGCGAATAACGTCAAAAATACCATTATACGTTCTATTAATTTTAAACCTATCAATGAGCCATAGAGAGCTACTATCCAAGAGAATTCTTATTATCACAGCATATTTGATAAGAAATTGCAATGGACGAATAAAATAAGAATGGATTACATTATTTGATGAAGATGGGGTGAAATTATAGGTCCAACAGGTAAGGTAGGGTAACGATTCTTCCAAGTCGATAAATATGTCGTTTCGAAACACTAGTTAGCAACTAGATAAGCTGTCGCTTACCCTACAATTGTGATATGAATTTCATTGTCTAATGAAATTGTGCGTCATAGTTAAGATTAAAATTTTGATACCGTCTTTAAGAGTATCTTATCTATTAAAACGGTTTCTTTTCAGGTTGAGAGGTACTTCAGTGACGTTGGTATGTTTCTACAAAAGTTACCTATTTCTTATCAAAACATGATCTTCTACATGTCATCTATAACTATAATAATAAAGGTGCCTTTTTCTTTTAATTCTTTGTCTGCGAGATAAACCAAATCCATTTGTATTTTTACATACAGTAGGTAGCCAAAGAAAGTGAACATCCTACTTTTTGCGCCTTTAGGTAGGTAACATAAGATTTACAAACACAAAACATCATTTATTAATGAAAAACACGTGAGCCTCCTGTTTGCTATCCGATGGCAATCCAATCACCTAATGATAGTTTCCATCGAGCCAATTCCCTGATCAGATAATATGAAAGTAGTACAGAAAGACTAGCCAAAATGACGTCAATTATGACGTTGAGACATTCGTCTCGCTGAAAGAAAGCCATCATTGTAGAGAATGAGCTCATTGACGCAGAACGGTGGACACAAACAATAAAACAACTAAGAAAACTACGTCACAACCTTATAATTCGCCGAAAGTATGCTAAACAGTGCTGTTGTTAAAAAGTTTTCACAAATAGTCTCAAAATGACCTTAAATGTGATATTTGTCTGATTAAGATGATGTCGAGAAAAGGCTAAAGAGAATAGTTTATTGGAATTATCGCGATTTGGTATAAATAAAACGAATTTTGTCTTTAATATCGTTCGCCGTGATCGCAGGGCAAGTCATTGATCCCAGAATTCTCATAATGTTTTAAGATTATGGATTTTATTGTGGAATGCTAAGTGATTCCCGGAGCATAAAATTTACATTGCCAAGGATTAAAAAAACTAAATAGTGTCCGTAAAAATATATAGAATGACTGCAAGGGCTGACCTAAACATGCTTATTTTAAAGTTATCTGGAAAAGGATTTACAATTTAAGCAGTGTATAATACGTCATTTGCCGATATCTATAATTTAAATACATGGATTTAAATGTTTAATTACGCGCCTAGTTCCGTTTAATTACTACAGCTTCGCACGTGTATAATCTTAACATAGATTAGTACTATACTAGTCCAGGCTGCGATGAAAATAGTTATAGAATATTAGCATTTAGTTATTTTTAGCAATGACCTTCGAAAGGACAAACTGATGTCTAATTCAGACCTGGTCTTTCCTGCGAATTCGTCTGCGTCCCCGAAGTAACGTCCCGCAGCCAAATGTCACAGGGAATGAAGGCGTTAAAACTATTCTCAAAAACCTCATTATGATAGCGAGGATTATTGAAATAACACACTGACTACAACAATAATGTATTTAACTATATTACCATCAAAATAAGGAATTACGTATAGCAAATCGCAAGTTTGTTTATTTATAATATTTATTGCACAATTATTTTTCATTACCAGACCTATCGATTCAGGAGAAAATATTTCAAAAGCTATATTGTAACATGATAAGATAGTATCAGCATTGGTTTCGTTTACATTAAGACCTATTCCTATGTTCGACAAACAGGCAACAAGAAAAATTAATGATTTTTTGGCAGGTATAGTCTTAGAAGGGATGTGAATTTCCATCTCTCATTTCATCATAAATACCAACTTTGTTTATATTTTTGTACATAAATTCATATACATACAGCTGAAAAGCTTTTTTTTTGTTGAACTTAATCTCAGAAACTTTCGCTTCGATTCCATAAAATATTTCAGTGTTTGATAGTCCGTTTACCGAAGCACAAAATAGTTCCAATAGGACGGGCACAAGCCGGCTAGCTAGCTGTAGCTAGTTATTAGTATATGTAGATAAGTTTATATAAAAAAGTAACAAAATGATACCCTTGAAACCTGTTATCACACTCGGTGGGCGAAGCCGTAGGCAGCAGCTCCTGTACAATCTATATAATAAAGTGCAAACGCATCACAAATATTAACTATATCTCTTTCAGGCCTTAGTCGTAGTATGCAGGCTGCCGGCGTGGGCGTGCAAACAAATCAGCTGAGATCGATACGATAACAGCCAAGTTCATGGCCCAATATATCCGAGGTGGGCTCGTAAGTTCGCTACGCACTGTGTTTTAATGTAATTTTTATTGGTCTTTCCGTTTTTATAGCGTCCGTGGGCCATTTTTTGGGTCATTTATGTATTTTTGGTGAATTTTTATTTTGTTCGAGGATAAAAATACCGCCTTGTACAGTAATGTACTGAACGAATTCAGTTTTACGCATGTGGCAAGATAAAAGCCATTTCTCCACAGATAATCAGTGTTCTCAATAATAAAAAAATACAAAATTGAGAAGACAGCTCCCCATTTACAAAATAAACTAGTGCAAACTTTAGAAACCAATCTTAAAAATATATTTCTGATACATTATTGGCAAGACCATAGAGAACATTCAATTTCCTCTTCCACAATTCACTATACATCCAGACAGCTACTCAAGGTTTCTTATTATTTATATTTCAAAACCAGCAATGAAAATAGCGTGCAATTCGTTGTTGTAACATCAAAAAATTATGTTTCAACAGAGTATGTTGGCAAGGCCAAAGTGTACGTTTAAATAGCTAAAGCTTTCTGCGACGTCAATGGCGGGTAGTTTGCGATTACATTATCACGCTGTGTTCCACTCAAAGCTGGTATTGGTATCAAAATGCCAAAGAAAACTTTGTTAAAGATAAGTGCATATCTAGTTAAGTAAAGATAGATTTACCGTTAATGCCTAATGCACGCAGCAATTGAATTGCCAATAGTCAGGCATTTTGATAGCGTCGTCAAAATGATGATGATGATGGCATCCAGGCCGATTGTCGGCTACGGCGGCCGTTCTCTTTTAAGAGAGATCAGCCAGCTGCGCAGGACATATTATAGTGCACAAGCATTCGCGACGATACAGGTGCACTCTCTATTCCCTCTCATAGTCCGACGGAACGGCAATCCGACACGACCGGAGAGAGATCAGACGCAGGACCGTCATTTACGTGCTCTCCGATGCACGGATGTATCAATCACCAACTTCCAGACTCCAGGCTGCTTTATGAAAGTATCTTCCCACAAAGCGATTTCGGCCCGACCCGGGAATCGAACCCGAGACCTCGTGCACAGCAGTCGCGCGTTGCGACCACTAGACCAACGAGACCAATGCCGTTGTATGTAATGTAGTTCATATTTACGAAATTAAAACTAGGAACTGACCTTCCTAACCTTAGTTATTTTTATGCTATGAAAACACAAGATGTTTTATGCTATCTCATATTTTATTTAAATACCTAGACGACTTCAGCAGGTTCTACAAACACAGACAATCCTACAGACTTAACGTACGCCATTTCAACACTTCCATGTGTAATATTTTATTCTGATTTTGATAAAGAACAAATTTAAAAAGAGATAAACGGCCTGTTATTATTTGCAGTGATGTTTAATAGCGGCATCATTACCTAAAAATCTTTATAGCTTTTTATAAGTTAGTTAAGTAAGTAGTTAGGAAGAAAGTATCGACTTTTGGACGGGGGATAATTTTCGAGAAATTTGAATTTAATTTCTGAATGAATTTAGAATATAAAATATTTAAAACAAGAACACATGATTACAGATTATTCGTATTTATTTTACGGATTTCGGTCAGAAATGTAGAGCCCAGAAAAATCTGATAGAACTGTTTTTGTTATGTTATTTGTGTACATTTTTGAGTACTTATACAAAAGGCAGAAATTCTCGTGAATAAGGCATAATCACAATACGATTACAACAGGCATGTTAATATGCATTTAAAAATTCGTCATACGCTGTATGAGTCGTCCTATTGTATAATTGAATGTTTTAAAACTGTTGATAATTTAATTAGCGCGTAAACATATGCGATTACTTCTCAAATGAGTTGAGAATACTGTAAAAGACGACAATGCAAGTACATTATTAAATAATACAATAGGATAATGGAGGCTTTTGTTTGATTGATTGTTTGTCTGCATGATTACATGTTTGGGCTAAACGCAAAAAGCTGACGAATATATTGTAACGTTTTTCGCACTTTATAAAGTGTTTTTTGCTAGATTTATGTTATTCACTAATCCAAACGCGAAAACATGCAAAAGCTATATCTATGATTAATTAAAACTACGATTGCAATGTAAATGATAATGAAAGCAGATTTTTTTGTTGATTTTCGATGTCAGATGTTAATTTTCGTCTAAGATAATAAGTCACCACAAAATTAATTATCATTTGACACTAAAGTGAGTGAAATCACACTTTTTAATGAATGTACAGTCTCGTACAATAACATTTACAGACTTAATTGAAACATCCTTTTGACCGAATTCCAAAATTATGATTAATTGTTAAACAAGTTCCCTTCGCCTTCTTGTATACAAGCAAAATGAGCTAAAATCTCATATTATAAACGTAATTATAATAGGTATTCTTGAACACCAATGACTGTGTTTCGGATGGCACGTTAAACTGTAGGTCCCGGCTGTCATTGAACATCCTTAGCAGTCGTTACGGGTAGTCAGTAAGTCTGACGCCAGTCTAACCAAGGGGTATTGTGTTACCCGGGTAACTGGGTTGAGGAGGTCAGACAGGCAGTCGCTCCTTGTAAAACTACCAGTGTTTTACGATAACGATTGCCTAGGTAACTGGGTTGATGATTTAGTTAGGCAGTTGTTCCATGTAAATCACTGATACTCTGCTCAATCCGGTTAGACTGGAAGCCGACCCCAACATAATTGGGAAAAGGCTCGGGAGATGATGATTCTCTATATAATTAAGTACGTATTTGACCGTCAGTTTTTAACGACAACCCTATAAGTAACTATCTAGGACAGCCGTATTTATCTGATAGCGAAAGTATTATCAATCGAAGTATTTACCGCATAACAAACTAGATTTCATGTCAATCTATTATGGAGAATACCTACTACCAGTTTTCCTCCTCATAAGCACTTAGATAAGGAATTCAAGAAATTTAAAATTAAAATTTTGATGAGCTGCACCGGTGCACGGCAAATGCTAATGATTTTTATTGAGCACACAACATCCCAGGCATGTGATTATTACAGCCTTGAGGTTATCCATAAAGGTAATAATCAAATCAATGAAACTTATGAAACAAATATTACGAATTGCAGTTTATAAAACTTTTAACAAATACTAAAAATAAAGTACGTAAGTAACAAGAAGGTTAGACAGACGTTTGACGCGTAGAGTACTAGTAAACGTAATAATTTGGGTAATGGCTCCAGATCTTCAAAAAAATATACAATATACACACGCATTCGATTAATACCTACTTGTTATTTTTATTTCTCATCGCTGTTCGTGATTGGTTACCGAAGCAATCTATTACAGCAAACGAAAACATGAGATGTGAAAGGAACACAAAAAAGAGTTTTCTATCACACAGGCACTAGTAAAGGTAACCAATATACGATTTATCTATACCATTGCCTATCATTTCATTATTTACCACTTGTTAGGCCGCTGACTTATCGACCTATACTTCAGAATTCATTGACAATTTAGTAAGCAATAAAAATCTGAACTTTTATGAACCTTTATCATACTGGGAAACAGATAAATTTGATTTGTCGAAAGTTACGATTAAATTTACTTCTAAGTACATACTTTTTAAATTTTGTGCATGGTACTAATCCTTGAAGAAAGTTTTCGGAAACGCGAGTACTTCATCAATCTTAGTTTTTTTACAATTTTAGTTGATATAACGAGCTATTTTCCCCTGACTACTTGGACTATAATGTGCAAATAGAATGAGTTTTCTTGCAATTATTCATTCTCTTAAAATATCTTAATGCATGTCAAAACGGCCTGTAAAACATACATTAGGAAAACATTACAGTTGCCTAAGGATGAAACTGACTGATAAATGCAACATTTAAAACCTTATTAAACTCTATTCCTATAAGTTGAATAATATTTACTTAATATCATGAGACATTACGATAATAACACGGTCAATGAACCATTTCACAATTTTGTTTTAGAAACACAGTATTGTGGTATAATTACGATATAATTGTACAACATTACTATTAGTAAACAAACCTGCAGAATTAAATTTGTTAGCCATGTCCTAACATCGGGGGCCTCTGTTGACACCTCAGGCATCATCGTCGTTGAAAAATCCATCATATCGGTAACATTCATTTTTTTATCAAATAGGCTGTTTGCCTAACTTTTCTTTGCACTAATAAAACACTATACGTTTCCCGCCAAAAGCACGCACTGTCACATAGCGCGCCGATGAAGGAGTGTTAATAAAAAAACTGATAAAATTATCATTTAAACATCATGATAATATAAAACATTTCATAAAGACATTCGATATGGACGGAGCCAGTTATTCGAGCGATGTGGAACGATAACACGCGACCGCGCAGCTAGTGCTTCGCGCGACGACTAAGTACCTTACGGCATAAACTAACTGCCTTTGCCAGAAAACTAAAGGAAAAGCAAGTAAGTACATAGATAGACTTTTTTAATTGAAGAAGCTTTTGACCCATAAGGCAAAACGAATTGTTTGGGAGCATTTTGAACTCAGCCCATAGGATCAATTTGTCAATGTTTTGATAAGAAATTGGCAGCCGCTTATATTATTTTTGTCCACTATATTTTTGCCATGGTTGACGTCAAACTGTGGCGAAGGTGGAAAGTAAATTATGAAAATATAACTAACGACACATCAGACTGCGTGCTGTCTGGCTATGGATTTTGTTTTAGCGGATATTACAATAAATTATGTAATATAGAGGCCATGTGCTACTAATTAAATTATTTTCTGTCAATAATTCAAATCAATGGTGATAAAACTTTACCGTAAAGTAGTTTTCCGTTCGCAGAACAATCTATTATGTAATAATAATATTACCATATAAACGAGACGTCTTAAGACGTGCTAATGCATCGGCAGGTTCTTCTCGAGTGTTTTGTGGCTTTACTTTCGTGGGAAATCATCAAATGACCCATCCCGCTATGGATGCAGCTGGAGGTAGCGTCATACTCTCACTGACTAAAATCCCCGCTATGTTCCTTCTGAAGGTCTTTGTGTGCCAGGGCCGTGGTTCTTGCGAACAACCCGCAGCCCCGGCAGAAGGGTTTCGCGACCTGCGATCTACAAATAGACATCAGGTATCGACCGCTCATGTCATACGTGTATGTCATTCCTAATTTCCCTATTCCATGACTACGTAACTTCTTTTGCAAGTTTGTCTCGCTCGTTTAATAAGCAATGGACCCAGTTTTGTTTTTTAAAATGCTTTAGCTTCATTTTAACTAAGACATTATTTTTTAAGTCTTGGGTAGATACGAAAGGGTTTCGCGATATACCTCAGCTTATGAATTTTAAACAGATAATTTCTAAACTTATGTAACTTTTTCGACTATATAAAATTCTATTAATATTATGAACGCGAAAGTACGCTTTGGGAAGCATTTCATTCTGATTGCGTATTTAATACATTAGGGAGTTTAGACATAAGCTTTTATTTTTAGGAACTTTTCACCTTTTTACATACATAATTTTCATTTAAAAATATAATTTTTAAAACAAATAAACAACTTAATCAATGAATATTTATTAAGGCCGACAAGTATGTCATCTAATGAAATATTGATAATATCCGGTTCCAAAGACCAATATTTTGTTGTTATTTATAAAAAATATCTTGAGAACCTACATATACCTATACTTAAACGTCCTCGAACAGAAGTCACCAACATCGGAGGGGCCCCGTAGGGCCAATGGTCTGACGGGGCTGCGGGTTGTTCACAAGAGTTACCGTGGCCCTGGCATACAAAGACCTCCAGAAAGGAGATTTAGTCAGTAAGTCTGATACTCCCCCCTAGATGTACCCTCTCTGGGAAGGGTCATTTGATGATTTTCCATGAAAAACCAAAGGTTCTAGGATCATTAGATTCGTTGCACGAATGTCAGTCGTATTATCTTTTTCACTGCGATGCAATAACTCCCGTCATCATTATTAACGAGTTTAATATTAATAAACAAATCGTTTGCTGACGAACCAAATTAAATTAGTAGTTCCTTAGGACCTTCGCAAATGATGCCAAACCCGGTGACGCGCCAGGATCCGTATCATGCATACCGTGACTCAGCCATATTATAACACATAATGTCCCCGGAAATAACCCCACACAGTTTATGTCATTTTAGAAGGGTGGTCGTTAATTTTGGTAAGGCTAACTTGGGATGGGCTATTTTTTTCTTTTTGCTAAATTTAATTATGAAATCATAGAATATGCCTGAATAGCCTAGCTATTTTTCGCAGAGACCAGAACGAAATACACGCTTCCGATCCGCGATCCTATGGAATTTCCCCACCTTTCACGGAAATAACTTTCAAATCTGTCCAGTAGTTCCTGAGATTAGCAAACAAAAAAAAACTCATTACTTGAGCTTTATAATATTATCTTTAGATTGTAAAGCTAAAACTAATACTACACTAACTAAATATATTTCAGCAAAAGATGACTTTGCAAAAATCTCGAAATAACGCGAATTTAAGACACTTGTTTACAGTAATTTTAAAGCCGACCCCAAAGAAAACTTGGGATAAGGGCAGGAGAATGATGATGTTTACAGTAATTTTAAAAATGTGGAAAAGGTGTTTCTTATAAAGTGTTAATTTTGAAGTAATATAATGCACAAAGAACCTATTCATAGGTCATGCTTAGGGCAACTTTTTACTTCGCCCTTTCAAGGTCATGCAGGTTTCCATGGTGATATCATGGTACTCGTGGTACACAGTAATTAATAATTTAAGTTCAAGGACCGCGTGGTAAAGCGGAGTATCGCGATATCATACTGAATAATGGTATACGCTTTAGAATCTATTGTTGCCGTGCATTTTCTTTTTTATTTGTTCTTTCTATCCAACTATTTACTTAGGCTTCCTAACATTATAAACGCGAAACTTTGGAAGTATGTATGGATGGATTTTTGTTACCCTTTCACGTTAATAATACTGGATGGATTTTAGTAGGGAATATACATAGCTGTACATCTACGTGCGGCAAGTAGTGTATAACGTGAGCAGAAGCTAGTTCCAAGTAAATGAAGAAATCTACTTTGTTAACTAGGCTCTTTTTCAAGCAGAAATTAGGAAATTATTCTACGTTCTCAAGTATTTTTGGAGGGAAACTTGACCAGTTCCTAAATAGAACCGCCCGGAAAAAACTACCATTTTATAATTGAACAATGTTACACAGTCTTAAGTAACTCCAGACTAACGTAACCTTCCACACACGTGTGGCGTGTTACAAGCATGTCCCTCATCTCTATATTTTCGCACGTACGATACCAAGGCGATAAGCCAGGCTACCTTCGAAATACGTTGATGCTATCGCGTGCTACCAATCTAAATTGCTTTAACTACTTCTTAGTATCCGAATCTAAAAATTAAAATACTTTATAAACGCATATTTAGCGGATTACTAACTTTACTTAGTAAAGTGAGCAGTTTCTTTATACGTTCATTGCGATGACGCTCATAATAGATAATCTATCAAAGAGTCGGAATAAAATTGTTTAGGCTCTTGCCCGTAGATGTCCAGAGGGATTTCAAAAGAAAATTGTTGGTTTTGGCAAAATTTGTGATGGAATCTTTTAGATGTTTTAGTACTACACATGAAAACACCTCAAAGCCACAAAATAGTGTAACATAAAACGATTATCTGTATACTTTTCGGCTATCTCGATACTATTATTCACATCGGTCAGCCCAAGGTTACCATTACCTTAGCTTTTAGGCTATAAAGCTAAACTATTACTTCATTTTGTTTGTGCCTGAATTATCGCTAGTGCCTATCTCAATACTTTCAAGGATCATTAAACTGAAAAAATTACGTGCGTTGACAAAGAATTTATATACAAAACGTAAATACGTTTGAAAAAAATTAAGCAGTCAGCGATCAGGAGAGAGGTCTGAGAATGCCAGTTTTTTTTAAGTAGTTCTCTGTTTAAAATGCCTTAAAGTTTCCACATTCCGAGGTTTCGAAATATCAGCACATTGCCTGCATAATGAAAACAAATTGAGAGGTAAAGAGACACGTAAAGCGGTCATCCGGTGCCGGTCTGTGGCCGTCCTACTATTAGTTCCACATGCCCTACGTAGTCTAGCTACTCAGCTTATTTATAAACAAGTTATATGCAAACTTGTAGTCGTCGATTTTATTTTTATCTTTCATATATTTATGCTATTAATTTTCAGTTCTTTTGCCATATTAACTTTTAAGAACCACGCGCAATAAGATCAAAAATATGTTAGCCTACCAATGAAAAATATGACAAAAGAAACGTAAGAATTTCTATATTTTTAATGCGTCAGTATTTATTGGAGCGTAGTGGTATACCCAATGTATTTAGTTATGACGCATTTATATGAACCACCTCCGTTTTGGGAAGTCAGTTAAAAAAAACAAATATTTAATTTTTCAAGACAAAAATTTTGTAAACCGTGAAGTCACGTGTGTTCCGATAAAATCTCAGCTTTTAGTATGAAGTTGTTTATTATATTTCATAAACACTGTTGTCTTTTCCTTATACATCACTTGTCATGCTAAATTCAAAATTAAATTTGTTACACTTACAGGACATTATGTCTCATGGCTATGTCATCAACACGATGCATTCGCTTTTGGCACAATTAACCTCTATATTTATTTTTAAAAAGTAGGCCATGTAAATTCAGTTTGCAAGTAAACCCTTAACTGATGTAAGACCTTGTTCTCAATTTATTTGAAAAAAAAAATGAACGTCGCTGATTATCTCGTGCAAGGTGGCAATAATTACTTTTTTGTGCAAACAACCGTTGATATTGTAGTTTAAGCATATATTTTAAATTGAAACGCACAACGTCCTAAATATCTAACCATATTATCAAAAAATATATTGACGAAAAAATCTTAACCATTTCAGGACCTCCACAAAAGTCTCCTAAAACTTCCCCACTAAATGCTATCACAGAAAATACATAATTTCTATTCAAATGTAACCCAAACGCTTAATATTGGTAAGAATAAAACATTTTACTCGCGCACAACCTTTCAACGAAACTATGTTCAAATTTTATCGTACATCTCAAAAGTCATATTCCATGTAAAAAGTTAACCTTGACTTTGGCCATAGGTCGGCATTAAGTGCCATTCTAAGTTTTTGTACGAACCTCAGTATTTTTCTAATTACATACTGACAGGTTATATGTATAACAGACTTTTTATACTAACGTCGTCTATTTTAAAGTACGATGCAGTTGGAGCCTTTCAGACCAATGTGTAAAAAAAAGTGCTACATAAGGGATTGGTCTGTTATAGCTTATCCTAATAAAAGTTCTGCAACAATACAGTAGCACCATCTACACCAACAATGATGTACTGGCATACCACAAACCCAAATCGCGCAAGCGGAGTATTCCTCAAATTAATGAATATACAGAAGTCGTGGTGGCCTAGTGGTTAAAGTGCCAACCTCTCAAGTGTGAGGGCGTGGATTCGATTCCAGGTCGGGCAAGTACCAATACAACTTTTCTAAGTTTGTATGTACTTTCTAAGTATATCTTGGACACCAATGACTGTGTTTCGGATGGCACGTTAAACTGTAGGTCCCGGCTGTCATTGAACATCCTTGGCAGTCGTTACGGGTAGTCAGAAGCCAGTAAGTCTGACGCCAGTCTAACCAAGGGGTATTGGGTTGCCCAGATAACTGAGTTGTGGAGGTCAGATAGGCAGTCGCTCCTTGTAGAACACTGGTACTCAGCCGAAACCGGTTAGCCTGGAAGCCGACCCCAACATAGTTGGGAAAAGGCTCGGGAGATGATGATAATGAATATACAGAAGCTTCTACCCCTACAACTGTTGGGCCCACCAGACTCAACACCCGTCTGGTCGGAATATACTCCCTTGATTATGTTATGTTTGTATGTATTGGTATGGAGACTTTATAGTCTTAAAGTAGTTAACTCTCTGGTCGTCACTACCCTAAATAAGCAAACTTTTTTATACGAGGTCGCAGTTAAAACCCTTGAAAAATAAGCTCAAGATAATAAATATTCAGAAATCATTTTCCTATGGTTTGGACGGCGTAAAATGGTTTCTTCTTATGCTTATGCTGTCTTCTGTTGGAGACGGCCTTCCCATTACATCTGCAATATCCCCTGCTTGTTTAAATTTGGTACCACAATCAAAGTAAAGTAGTAGTAAGCAACAGTAACTTAAACAACTTTTTGTCGCCTCTTATAAGTTTTTGTAACACTTTAATTTCTAAAACCTCACTCTTCAATTATAATCATACAAATCAAATAAACATTGGAAACAAAAAAATACTTATCATAAGGATGTGAGATCACGTGATGTTTTTTCAATAGTTTTTGTAGACGTAGCTTAATTTATTTTTACCTCTTAAAAACTATTCAGTATTAAAACAAATATTGTTGTGTAGCCTTTAAGTACCAAATTCCAAACCGCAAGTTTTTTGCTGATTAGATAATTTTGTTAATGGTTTTTATATAATAATTTGTTTTATAACCGGGAACTTATTTTCTAGAGCCGAAAATCATCATAAATTGTTAAAGTTAGCTTATGGGTCACCGATCACCAAAATGTTTGTTGAATGAATAACATCGGCTGCTCTTTTACATATAGAAATTGACACGGCATTTTATATTAACCGATTTCAACAATTACTTATCATAGCATCAGTTCTATTTTCGTATATTCCAAATATTACACACTTTTAGTACATGACATGTTCTTAATTCTTCCAAGCTATGAGTCCATGCGAGTCTTTCGTCTTTCGAGTAGGTAAATAGTCGACACAAATTCGTTCACCTTAACTTTCTTGTATTGAAGTACGGATACGTAAAATGTTATAATCTTGGAGGTCTAAAAAGATATAAAAACGTAATAAAGCCAAATGGCTTTCCTGCGGTTTTCCTTGATACGGTAAAGTACCGATAAAACAAGTGACAACTACAGCATACTGTATACTGCATAAATACATACGTAAGTGACGATTGCACTAAACAACCATACACCCATAAAAATCGTATCTCTAAGTGCTAGGAATGACATCATATCTCATATTTTCTTACTTACCTACTTCTATTATGTCCTATTTGACCGATCCTGACGAACTGTAAAAATATTCTCACGTAGGAGACCACAGCAAATTATAAAGGTTCTATGGAACTGTAAATATGTGACACGAGCCTAAAATATGCAGTTTTCTATCAGCTATATTTTCTCTTCCAGAGAAACAACGCGGGAATGACGAGTTTAAGGAACGTATTTAAGAAATATTCAAGCTGTGACTCTAAATTGTGAACAATGGAGATACTGATGGAAGAATTTAAAAAAATGCGTCAGAAGCAAGAAGTTCCAAGAAACAGCCATCCAAAAATCATTTTAACAACCGTAAGTAAGCAGTATGGTAGCGCAGAAAATAATTCAAAGAATCTTGTGAAAAATCGTGAATTTTTCAGCCGAAAGTTTCTGTCTTCAGGTTTGTGTCATTACAGTATATTGTAGTGCCAATGACTTTAATGAGTAGTTCAAGGTGAACAATTTTCCTCTTACGAAGTAAAGTATAGGAAACTGGTTGTGATCTGAGGTGAGTAATTTCAAATTTTGGCCTATAGTTGCAAAATAGAATGCGATTTCTGGACAATAACTAAATCCAGCGAATTACAAAGTGTATTTACAAAACCTGACGTTAATTGGGGTTTTGCAACTAACCAGTGAAACTAGTCGGTGACACAAGTCCAGTCAGAATGATCCCTATGAGACAAGGCACACCTCTGCTAAGTTTCGAATTATTATGGTATTCGATTAATTACTTTTGAGACTCATTGAAATCATCATAAACACGGTATTAAGATCACACTAACAATTGAAAACTTCGAGTCAATCTACGAGTATTCAATTAATCTTAAAATACATGTAGCGCCATCTGTTTGACGTAGCGCGAACATTTATCGCGTTGGCGAAGGTCGTAGCCGGCGCGCACTCCCCGTAGCGAAGTGCTGGTGTTATAGTAGTTCCGATAATTACCGCTTCGTTAGGCTTCGTAATGAAGGCGCCACTTCTTATATTAACACGTCATAAGTCATTGAATGAATGTTAGAAAGGAAACTTCGCATTCACTTTGACTGAAGCGCAACCTCTAGGGCTGATTATGAACTTGTGATAAGGCTATGTTGCAAGAGTAAGTAACTTTTTGATATTTTGGACACCATTGACTGCCTAAATGAAGGAACATCAACAAGAAAATCTTCAGGAAATCTGAATTTTATATTCTGAAATCGCTAACCCGCCTGGAGCCGGTAGTTTGTTTGCATTGCTGGGGAGTTTGTTGCGCCACTTCTTCCCAGCAAAAACACATAGGAAGTGGTGAAGGGTGAGCGTTTAGGGGGCTGTTTTTGTAATACTTGACGTTCAAAAAGTGCTGTTTTACAGCCAAGTTTGAATAAATGATTTTGAGTTTGAGTTTGAGCAGAGCTTGTATGAGAAGAGGCCTGTGCCCTGCAGTGGGACAATAATAAAGGCTGATTGATGATGATTTCGTTGCTCTATTTTAAATAGGACGATTAAAGCCTGCCATAGCACACAATTTTATACTACCTGGAAGTACCGCTTGGTAGCTACTACAGTTATATCAAGCTACAGTTTAACAAATAATGTTGCTAACCAGGTTCGTGATAATAGTTGACATTAATGACCTCTACAATCTCAAGCGTGCGTTCATTAATAGTTTCATAGTTGATATTGTGGTACAATTCAAGTTACGCTGTGGTCTCAGGGAGTCTCCCATTATTATTAGAATATTTTGTAGTTTTCTCTTTTCGAGTCAATAAAATAAAGTCGCGCTCGCTTCGGTCCCGCATTCCGAAGCTACCCCTCGACTTTTTTGTAATAATATTTACAAAAAATCCACTCTACAGCGGTCGATAGCAGATTTCTTGAGTATCAAACACATTTTTCTAGTCGTGTCTTTTAAATCTTAAGCTATGCCTATCCGCGTCACGTGTCTAAAACTCTAATTTATATTTTTGTATTATTTTAATTCATAGTACACAGCACTTAACGAGTTACATAGAGCATTTCTCATCACCTAGTTTGAGTTTTGATCCATATACTAACATAAACGCGGTCTGCCTATCGAGCGAAACGACATAAAAATTCCTATGAATATTATGCGACACCCCGGAGACTTATTGTCACCACTCCTATCGATGATAAAATATTTTCTAATGCTTAACAATTATCTTAAGAAGTCAAGTACTTTTCTTATAATTAGCTTTACATTGCTGATCTCACCCGAAGTAGTATGTACGTTTATGTTATTCGTTTATTTAATACAATAGTATTAAACTTAAAGCATGAAATATACTTTCACTAACATAAAAACTAAATATAAAACGACTGCACTAGGTCAATGGCAAATTAATGAGTTTCTTAACACAACCTTGACGTAAAATAATCTTTATTTATAAAAACTTTATCGTACTGTAAGCAGTCAAAATAATAATAGACATCAGACGAAATCTACGCTATTAATTTTAAATGATTTAAAATTCATCAACTTATCTGAGTTGTTTCAACTCGATGTTTAATTTTAATATCTATACTTAGAACTTAAAGTTTAAGAGTTCGTTTATTTGCTTGTTTTAAGATATCAGGAACTCATCATCTTCCTGCTCTTATCCCAAGTTTTATTTGGGATCGGCGCAGCATGCTTTTGTCTTCCATGCTCTTCTATCTGCCGTCATCTCACAACAAGTTACATTCTTTCTAGCCATATCAACTCACGCAATCCATCCATCGTTTCTTTGGTCATCCCCTTCCTCTATATCCATCCACATTCATGTTCAAGACCTTCCTCACAACATGATCCTCATTCCTCCGCGTTACATGCCCATACCATGCTAGCCGGTTCGCACATAGCTTTTCGGTTACCGGTGCCACTTTTAAACTTCGTCTTATATTAGTCCGATTTGAAAATTATATGTTAGTTTTAGACAGCTTACCCGTTGGGAAAGGCTATTGGCAACTTTTTATCCAGGTTCGGGAGTAATTCCTAAGGGACGCGAGGGAAATCACTAACGGAATAAAAACGGGATATCGGCCTAGCCTCTTCCCAAGCTGTGTTGGGGTCGGCAAAAAAAGGATATAATAGAAAAAAATAAAGATCTCTGTAATTTTGCATTGATTACAACTTTATCAATCAACAATGACGAAAGCCAATTAAATTCAAATACAGTTAAAAAAGTATAGTTAAGTAGAATTCGTACGCAACTTCGTCGCGGGATATATTTGCGAGTTAGTTCTCTAAATTAACTTGTAGGTACCTACATGTAAATATTATTTATAACGATTCGCTATAATTATTATAAAATACTCAACAGTCAGTATAGTATGATAATCAACTTTTATTTCATTCAAAAGTAATTAATAAATTTCACGTAAGTGTATAAACCAGCTAATTAAATAATGACAGTCTGCGTGTCCCATGAAACATAATTAAGTGTGAACTCTTGGCTACGTAGGTACATTAAAATTAAGTCTTGAGAATACTCTCAGCCGTCTTTTCATCTGACAATCACAATTACCGTCTGGATATAAAACAGATTCACACCAGTTATTATTATTTTTGTATCTCCGTCACATTTGAGGCGATGAGAAAAAATATTTAGCCAATAATAAATAGGTACCTACATAATATAATGTGTAAGTCTAAGTTGATATTTAATCGGATTTAGGAAATATTTAATTAATTAGTATGTACTGAAATGTTGCCATACAATTAAATAATTATGGCAGTAACCATTATTTTGAAAATTCGCGCCAATTATTCGACATGTTCTAGATTAGTTAGATACAGAAAACTCAGAGAGATATCCATGGGTCTTTTGAGTTGTTACTCACCATAATATGATTCCAATAGACGTGATAAACAGGACGAACGATAGGCAACAGAATTAAAGCGCAAAACGCCCAAGACGCCAAAATATGAATGGGATATTTTTTTTCTGGTATATTATTTTTTACAGCCTGCCTGTATCAATTCATTACTCAAAAGTATTAAAACCTTTTTTTATCGATTCCTCAATAAAATATTTGGACATACCGGTGTAGTAGCGGGCGCGGAAGGTTCAGGAGATGGCGCCACGGGGACATGGCCTTGCGCCACCGAGACAGCCACCGTCCCCAAGAATACTGCCACTGCCAGGCAGACAGTGCGTTTCTTCAGCATCTTGTATCTGGAAATGTTTTTATAAGAGATCAGCTTTCACAGATTAATTAGTTTTTTACTAAGAGTAGGTGGAAAAAAGTAGTTAATTATCCTTTGTATTTATAATACGTAATAATGATCCAAATTAATTAACATTCATCATCCTTTACGAGCTGAATAAAAAAAAATATATAATAAAATTAGGATGACATATAAGGCGAATTATCTTTAGTATATTTGAAGTATTCAAATTGTCACTTTATTGCTTTTCCTTTATAAAGACTGTGCCACAGTGTTTTTAGAATACAATTTTCTGCATGGAGAGTCAACAATAGTATTGTCTTTCTTTATTTTTTATTTAGTATTGTTTTTCTAGTTTTAAAAACTTATTTCTTAGAACATTTCATTTTATAATCATAGAAATGTATTTTCTAGTTAGTTGTTATTTCCAGTACAACATGTTTAAATGTAGGTATTTACAATAATATTTTTTCTTATCAGTGCAAGCATTCTGTAGCATTTAGTTGAATAACTAACAAAGTAAGGTTCAAAATATTTTTTTAATCATTGCCTACAATTGTACAAGAACTTATTATAAGGAAAATAAAATATGAAATTGTAGGAAACTTGTTTTGTTTCTAGGTAAACATTTTAGTAACAGGTTCTGTATAACCTAAAGTTTTGTCAAGGGCATTTGAAAAGCCATAAATATTATTGGCTATGATTGTTTGTTGAAAAGAGGTATCACTTCGGATTTCTCACATTTTTTTTTCTCTCTTATTAATTACCTGACCATGCAGCTCTATTAAAGTGCAAAAAGGTCTTCTATAATATATAAAAATTAATTCCTATTTCCCTTGGTCATGCCATCATGTGTGAATGGCTGGACCGATTTAACTTTCTTTTTCTTTATTGTGTTTGTCTAGAAGGTTCTTATGAGAGGATGAATGAAACCTAACAACAGTATAGTGTATATATCAGAAAAACATATATAGGCCACTTTTTCTGAGTGCGCAAGTATGAAACTGGTGGGAACAGTTAGGATTGTATTTGATTAAAACCTGGATACCATCATCTCCTGAGCCTTTTCCCTACTATGCTGGGCTCGGCTTCCAAAACCTGGCTATATTTTCAGGGAATTCAAAGTTAGAATAAGATATCTAAAATTAAGCATCTCAGTATGAATAGTATTTGATCCTAGGCCAATAAACTTTGAAGTATTTACAGCCAATTAATAGAAATACTTGATAAATATTCTTTATCAAGTGAGATATGCATTTAATTGATTTTATAATTATATGTGATATTTGGTCAATTAAATAATATTATAACAGGTCAGATAACATCTTTGACTTATCAAGAATATAGTTTTAACATGTCTGATTTGTGTTTCTTGGAATAACAAAAATAATGTAATAATTTTTCCCTAAATTAGAGACTGATAAGAAGTTAATTAAATAAATGATATAATAGCAACATATTTACAGTAATTAAAATAATTTAAATATTCATGTTTTAATGGATATACTTACAGTTTTTTTTTCTGTGAATTATTCAAAAATAGGCAAAGGTACAGGTAGTGGAATTAAATTATTTAGCAAGTGTAAGTAAAAGTAGTTAAATAAATTATTTTATCTAACTACTATCATTAGATGAAATTTTGATTCTACACTGAAAATTGCAGCTCTTTAAACTATAGGAAAATTTCTTGCATGACCAATGCATGCAGGTACATAAAATACCCGCAGATACCGAACAATACAATTTCAAAGTTAACATAAACACAAGCAGCTCAGCTTGTAATAGATCAACCTAACAATAAATAAACCGATAACAGTAAATATAGCGAGACATACTCACGACTCCAAAATCACCGGACCTGACTTAGACACGTTACGAGCCGAATAATTTCTTTTTGTATAGCTGCCACGCTAAGCGACAACAGTCAGCAAGCATAACAATTTGCTATCGAGTACCTAAATAACCTATTAATCGATTTGAATTATTCCACACATTATTAGATTTTGTGTAACACGCTATGAAACGTCACCTTTATGTTAGATGTGAATGTCAGTTATATGTACTTACATTTTATTCTTTCTTACGCGAAGGTAACACGCAGGTTTGACAATAAAAATTACAAGCTTTAATCTTTATTTCATAGCTTTCCCAATAAATAATATTTAAATGCAAGTTTTCTATATTTTATTCAACATTTTCGTGAACTAAAATCGAAATAACCCTGACCAAACTGACATTTCACTTTAATGACATTGACTGTTAACAAAGACAATTCAACTGTTTGACATTAGTCGGCCGACGAGGATGACCTATAAAGTATGGATGATCTCAGAAAGTTACTTGTAACTTTAAATTATTAAAATTATTACTTCATTAAGCAAATTGCTGATTTTTCTCTGGAAACTTGTTCACAGATCATCATTCTACTGTTAATTCACCGAAAACAATGCAGTCAGTGTCATACATCCGTGAATGAGTACCCTTGTTGACTATTTTTTAGTCTGTGGCTGGCTGTCTAATTAATTTTGGGGTTATATTGGGGTTTAATGTATTCATAACAAAAACCAAAATAATATTAAAAATGCCTTTGGATTACCGAAGATTTAATGGACCAGAAGACAGTGTATCATACAAGCGTTTTACTAAAGACCATTCAAAAACGTATGATGAACTTTACAAAGAGTTGCTGGATGATAACGGAGTTCGTAAAGACGGGCGCGCTTTCTCCGAGGCTCGTAGCATGTGTATGTTTTGTATGTACTGGTTTAATTTCTATGATATTTGTGAATGAGAATTGTGTACTTAAGTATTTGCCTATCTGTTTCAGTTGCTAGGACGGACATGGTTTCTCAAGCAAAAGGATCAGCGTACGTAGAATTGAGAAAAACAAAAGTGGTTTGTTCAGTGTTCGACCCGCGGGAAATCCCCCACCAGAACGAGTTCAGGTATTTATAATCATATTTTCCATTAACTAAATTGAAAAAAGCTGAGATGACCCACTGACCAAAAAACAACCTATTAGATGATTAACTTTATTTTTAAAAGTTTTCATAATATATTATGTCAGTTAACTTTTAGAACTATACCTACCCACAGTATCTGTACAGTGTATCTCTCCAACCTTATTCACCAGTCACCCTCTTAATTTAAATATATGTTTTCAGTCAACTTGGTCAAATATTCTGCGAGGTGAAATTCGCGCCGTTTTCTTGTCCGCGCAAACGGCGCCAACACCCGCCCGACGCTGAAGAGAAAGCACTCTCTGTCGCCCTCAGAAAAGCCTTGGAACCCACAGTCTGTAGACACATGTTCCCTAACTATCAGGTAATTATATTGTGTATCTTAGATCCTGTTCCCACTATGATCAAATAATAATCTGATCCCTAAAATGATTGCAAGCATCTTTTGATTTTATCATATGACTTAGTTTGTCTCCCTTTATCTTCTTTTACACTCTCTTAATATTTTATAACAATTTATTCACAAAATTATCTTTTCTCACAGGTTGATGTGTTCATATACATTCTGGAGCACGATGGGGCATGTTTGTCTGCAGCAATCAATGCTGCTGGCCTTGCTTTAGCTGATGCAGCGGTACCAATGTATGATGTCATAACATCCTGTTCCATTGCTGTCATAGACAACAAACTGTTTGTGGATCCAACAGAAGCTGAAGAATATTTTGTCTTATTAAGCCCACAGACTGCTACGAATCATGGTGTTGTCACACTATCAATGCTGTCGGAATTAAAACAAATATCAGACTTCACAGTTGTAGGCTCTATGGACGTTGAATGTATTTCAAAAGCAATGAACATTCTAGAAAAGGAATGTGAGAAACTTGTACCTTTAATACAAAAAGTGCTTGTAGCAAATGTTTTAAAGTGCATCGAACAACGAAAGAGGTTGGAAGAGGAAGCCAACGAGAGGGAACAGGCTTTAAACGCCAAGATGGAGGAGTGGAAAAGATTATTAAATGCTGGATGAGATTTAATATTTGTTTCATTATTTAACCCTTTTGTAATGCATGGTGTAAAAATGCTGGCCAGTTATTATAGCCACTATCTACCAGATAAATTTAAAAAATGGAACAGAATTTGTATGAAATAATCTACCAAATAAACTATCTAGAACTTATTCATAGGTGGTGAGATAGGCCCTTAGTAGGTTACTGGCAACCACAATAATTCATAATTTATTATACACAGCACTCATACTAAACATTCAATTCTAGAAATATTGCCTATAAAATGCTGGCTTTGCAAGTACAACATCTGAAAAGTGTAAATATCAATAAATAATAAAGATTAGATAAATAAATACCATAATTTAGAGTATTTTACTTTATTGACAGTTTATGGAATCAAATCGGTATCACACAAAGCAATTATTTAGCACTTAAAGAGATAAAACTTATGGATACAGAAATACTTTTAATCTTCAGGCTTTTCTGGGGGTGGACCGCAAGGTTGTAGCATCCTTTCCATAAGGTTGAATTTTACTCTAGCTTTCGACTCGTTTTCAACGATAGCAAAGTAACTCAACAGATCTGGGTGACCCATATAGCTGCAGCATGAATCTCTATGTTGATTCGTTAACCACTCGTATTTCGTAGTGTCTGCGTGTCCTGTACCGATGTATTTGCTCTGAAGATGCTCAAGCTGACTATGAATGTTGTATCTCTCACCCATTTTGCTGGAACACAAATTTTGAGGTTAAGTTTCACTAATGAATGATTGAGAAAAACAAATTTAATAATAGGTAGTGATTTTACTAAAGTTACCTGGTTTTAAGAAAGTTGCGATAGATGTAGATTTTAGTTTATTCTGTTTTTGTTTATAGTTCGAGAGCAATTTGGCAATTGCGAAAACTATACAAACAAATAACAAACCACAGACTACTTAAAAACACTTAACTGTCTAAAATACAGCTACAGACAGCTACATCCTCAGGCTACATGGCTACATCAAAGCTTGAGAGAAGCTTGACATTGCCTCTTGAGTCAAAAATGAGTGAATTATTTTACAGCCAGTCAACCGTAGTTATTTATTATTCACTCAATCAAGAATTTATATTTTATTTATAAGTATACATCTTACATCTTTTTAATAACTTTTATTATTAAAAAAATAATAGGTGTCCTTTCGGAAAACTTAAAAGTTATTACAATATCCGAACGATTTCCGCACTATGCAGTGAAAAAGTGTAACCTGCTCAAATGACAGGCGCCATTTTCAAATTTGTTTAATCGATCATTCTGTAATTACGAGAAGATTTTACTTTATAGATATGTATTAATTAATAGATTAAACCATGAATAAGCCACCGAAATTAACTGAATTAAAAGAAAGCGAAGAAAGAATGAGAAAACAAGCAAAAAAACTTCTACGACAAAAGACCTCTGATATATTGAAAAAACAAACGCATTTGTTCATGCATGACAAAGGCATAACAAAAATAGTGAGTATCCAATATTTATTGTTAGTTACAAATGGCTTTTAAAGAAAGAATGCTGTTGCGGGTATTAAGTTTGTCGAGATGTTTTGTTCTTAAGATATGGACAATTTGACAAAACCAGGAGACTCTCTAACTCAACTTTTACTTTATTAATTTATCGTTGTTAACTCTCCAAATATAAATAGCTTTTACCTTACCTCTTTCAGCCTGCACCCAAAAATCCAAATCACGTAGTCTATGCCTACTACCACAACAACCAAATATCTAAAATCGAAAATTTTGAAAATTTATACAACGTCACCCATTTACACTTGCAATGGAATAAAATTACCAAACTGGAAGGTTTGGAATCTATGCATTGTTTGAAAAAGTTGTATCTGGGCAATAATAAGATCAGCGTTGTAGAGAATTTAGAGGGATTGAGATATTTAGAAGAATTGCATATCGAAAAGCAGAATTTGGATAGTCCGGATGCCTTGTGCTTCGACCCGAGAACCATCATTTATATTGGTGTAAGTATCAACTCCAAAAACTATTATTATCGTCATCATTCTTATGCCCTCATCCCAATTTCATTTGTGGCCATTTGTTTGCTTCTTCCGTAATACTCTCTCTTTCTGGAACTCTCACTTCCAAAAAGTGTCTCGACGTTTGTGAACAAATGCTTAATTTGTTGTATACGATTGGGGTTTCAGGCCTCGCTAAAAATACTAAATGTATCCGAGAACAAATTGTCTGACATGGCTTGGGCGAAGCCTCTGAGGCGACTAGAAGTACTCATAGCCAAGAAGAACATGCTGCACGATTACCATGTAAGTCCTTCGAATGAGCTTTTCCATAGAAAGTAAGTTATATTTTAAATATCAGTTTTTGCCTCATTCAATAAGTAACCTTTTCAATCTATTCTGCTAATACTAAGTCTTTTCAATTGTTTCCCCCATTGATGGCAGATTAGAACAGGATCTTTTACTTGTACTCAAATGCTATTAATCTGCTCATTCGCCGCAGACTACTGCTGATGAACTCTGCACGCTGGTGGGACTAGTCGACATCAATTTTCTGGGCAATCCCATGACAAGGAAGCACCGGTATAAGGAGACCATAATCGCGAGGTGCTCGCAACTGCGTACGTATCGTACTTGCCGGTGCAAGTATCTTCGTCTTAACTCTTAGCAAGTCGCCTTTGATAAAGTGAACGATACTCATCGGTGTATTAACAGTATTTTCTCTATGACCCTCAAATAATTCTAGTAATCAGAAGCTTATCGCCTTTTGAATTACATTACAAAAGTTAACGTATGTCGGGTATGTAACAAAGCCAGTCAGCGCGATTGACCTAGCATTGGACTTAGTCATGGGTTGAATCGCTCCAATTTAAAAGGCCAAATTATGGTATCAGGTACAGCCTTTTTTACAAGAAGAATTACACTATTATTTATTTCGCTTTATATTGCAGGGGTTTTAGACACAATATCCATTCACAATACTTCAAAGACGTTTATGCGCAACTTCGATAAAGTAGTCCGTTTGCGCCAGCTACACGAGAAGAACAAAATCGAGACAACCCGAAAGGGGGTGGAGGAGTTCTTCGATCTCAACATGTTACCCGGACCGAGAGCTCAAAGTGCTCTTTCTATTTCTGAGTTCTCTAATCAGAAACCTAAATGTAAGTACAATGATGAGACACACAATGAGTCAGCATTCTCAACTGCTAATTTCTTTAAAATACTGTATGTAAGCAAACCTAATGACCAGTACTTCATATGTTACAGTAACAGCCTTCGATTCCACGTACACGTTTATGCCACGAGCGTTCTGGCGAACGCGAACAAGCCCATCCCCACGCGAGGGCATCGCACCTCCGATGGAGCCCCCGCCACCACCTAAACAGCCTTTATCTGATAACGAAATCCTTCCTATAAAGGGAATACTAAAGAAACCTATGCCTATGAAATATATTTAAATACTTGTTTAATTATTTAATTATTTTGTAACTAGTATTTATCTCAAAAATCACGTGTGCCTTATTATATTTTATGTTCTGGTACAAAAAATTGTTTTATTTTTTGTTATTTTTGTATTTTAGGGCGTTGATAGTCGATCGCCCAGATAGCGTTCGCGAAACAAACACTTTTTAGAAATAAGTGTTGATTGGCGGCACTGGTATCTTATTTTGACTGCTTCGTTGGTCTAGTAATCGCATCGGAGAGCACGTAAATGTCGGCCCTGCGCCTGATTTCTCTCCGGTCGTGTCGGATTACCCTCCCGATCAGACTATGAGAATGAATAAATTAACATATGATAGTGATATCAATAATTCTCTTTCATCAATAATTGACTGGTTAAATAATAACAACTTAAAAATCAATCTAAACAAAACAAATGCAATGCACTTTAGTCAACGCACAAATAATGATAATAGCCCTAAAATAGTTTATAACAATAGAACAATAGAAGAAGTCACCACTACAAAATTTCTTGGAATCACAATTGATGCGAAATTAAACTGGAAAAATCATGTGGAAATACTGAGCAAAAAGATTAGTAATTCTGCATATGCCTTATATAAATTAGCACCCTTAATTAATATTAATACACTTCTGTTAGCGTACCACGGTTTAGTTTCGTCGCACCTGAGATATGGTATTATCTTCTGGGGCAACTCGACTGACAGAGAAGCACCATTTAAAGCTCAAAAAAGATGTATTCGATCTATGTTTAAACTTAAGCCAACAGATACATGTAAACCTTATTTTATAAAGTACAGGATATTAACGATGCCATCATTATACATCTTAGAGACTGCTATGTTTGTAAAACAGAATAAGCACTTATTTCTAAGCTTCAGAGACTTATCAAACCGTAGTAGACGTGATAATACCATCCTCTGCTCACAAAGCTCAAACACAGCATTAATGAGAAAAAGTGTTTTCTGTATGGCACCCGTCATATATAATAAACTACCAAAAAGTTGGAAGGAAGAAAATATACATATATTTAAAAAAAGACTTAAAGTATTTCTGGAAAAGAAAGCATACTACAGTATACCAGAATTCCTGAATGATAATATATAGTAGTCTGAAACTTACATATTTATTATAATAAAAATCTTTAATTTAATTTTAAGTAAAATGTTTAACCCTTATGTTTCCATAACTTTAAATTTATATTTGTACGCCTAAGAGGCCAAGCATGATGGACTTTCACTGTATTTTAACAACCTGCATAATTCTATGTACACTCATGTTTATACAAATAAAGTATCTTGTATCTTGTATCTTGTATCTTGAGGGAATAGAGAGTGCACCTGTATCTGCGTGAATGCTTGTGCACTATTTATATATATTTATGTCCTGCGCAGCTTAAACTCCTTGGAGAGAAGGGCCGCATGTGAACATGTGAGTGAACACCTCAGTGAACACATTTATTTATTTGTCATCGGTTGACGGTAATCCATCAGTGTCATCCTTGTGTCATCCAATCCAACGTCAAAACAAAATCAAAAATAAAGGTTATGTTTACAAAAATGATTTCAAAAAATTAAGAAATAATAGTTACTAAATATAAATAAAACAAAAACAGAAATAATGAATAACGTATTAACCGCAGCTTACCAAGTTTTAAATGAAGAATCTACTGGTAAATATTATAACAAAATCGTTGTAAGTTTATGATATTGTTAAAAGTAAGGAGGTTAACATTTTCTTTTATTTTTTAGCGTTATATTTAGGCAGTGAAATAGCAGAGACGGTTGTTTTAGAGCCTCTGCAGTTCCATAGAGATTTTGTGTCGAAGAATATCCCTGTAGTGATACGAGGTGGTTGTTCGCACTGGCCAGCAGTCTCAAAGTGGAATACAGATTACTTTAGGTTAGAGAAATTATTTAAACCGGCTTTATAAGCTGATTTCATGATATTTATAGTGCATAGTGCCTAAATGTGAAGACATTTCATGCTGTTGTCCCTTTTGTGTTAATACAAAAGTATGTTTTTAGTAAATATGTAAAGTATGACACATACATGAGAAAATACACTGTTTAAATAGCAATTGATACAAAAGGGTTCAAAAGGTTTTAAATAAATTCCATGCAAAATTAAATTATTTTATCCATTTGTGAAACCAATCAATACAACATAATTTATAAAATCCTGCTAAGTCAACATGTTAATATACATAGATACTTAATAAGTGCTTGTACATATCATCATCATCATCTCAGCCATAGGATGTCTACTGCTGAACATAGGCCTCCCCTTTAGATCTCCACATACACCGGTTGGAAGGGACCTGCATCCAGCATCTTCTGGCGATGTACATATATTTTAATATTTTCAGGGAAACCATACCTAATAAGAAGGTAACAGTAGCAGTTACTCCAAATGGCCTAGCCGATGGTATAACCAAAAATGAGAAAGGAGAAGAGTACTTTGTTACTCCTTGCGAAGTTGAAATGACTATGTCACAGTTTTTGGATGGCTTGAAGGAAAAGAAGTAAGTTGCAACCTGACTGCCAAGAAAGCTTATTTAGGGCCAGTTTCACAGGTTGCTGATAAGTTCCAGATAGTTTATCTGGCAGATAATTTCATACCACTCGATGGTCCCTATGTATATAAGGTCAAGTCAAAAACCAGGTTTACAGGAGAGCAGAATTTGTGTTCAATACACCCTAGAAATAGTTCTATATTCACTCTATTCAATTTGTAAAACGAGGTAAATAAATAAAATAAAAATCATATATCAGTATGTGCACATGGATAATCTAAAGCCAATGACATAATAAAAAGAATGTCATTTTCGACATGTCCTTATATACGTGGGGACCGTCGAAATGCTGTTCCATTTTTTAATTAATCTGGTAGATAGTGGCTATCCGTAACCTGTGAAACTGGCCCTTACTATAATAACTTAGTATGATTGATTTAAATAGCTGCTGTAATATACTTCCAGAAAAGACTACATCCAGTACATACAGACACAGAACTCTAACTTGACGTCAGACTTCCCGGAACTCCTACCTGATGTATTCACAGAGATACCGTTTGCCAGTGAAGCGTTTGACAAGATGCCTGATGCAGTCAATTTCTGGATGGGCGATGAGAGAGCTGTTACATCTAGTAAGTAGGCTTGGCACATGTGTTATGTAATGCATAGTATACATATACTGTACTATTTGCTTTATTATACAATATTTCATAAAAGCCCTCTCTGCCGCATAAAAGTATTATTGAGACTTGGCTGGGGCACTCCCGTGCCCTCAGATTAGGTACCTAGACAAAACTATTAATAAAACATCACCACCGGAAAAAAAACATGTCTTTGATGTTTCGAAAACTACGAAAATCTATGACAAATTAAGTTTAAAAAAAAGATAAAAAGTCATTCATTCAAAGTAGGCTGACAATCAACACTCTTGAAGGTCAATTCTACAAAAGTCCCCAGACACCCCTTAAATTAGGAAAAATCAGGAAAAAACTCACATGAATGGCAACCATACCTTAGCCTAAATAGTTTGGGTTTAATACAGCATGTCTTTTTCTTCCATACCTCTTGAAACCTAAAATTCTTTTCAACATTCCAGTGCACAAAGACCCATACGAGAACATATACTGCGTGATAGACGGTCACAAGGACTTTATTCTCATCCCCCCCACTGACCTACCATTTGTGCCATACAAACGGTACCCTCAAGCAGAGTTCACTTACAAGGATGGCAAGTGGGACATAGTACCAACAGATCCCCTTGAAATGGGTAAGCAGACAGATACAGGGCAAGAAGTGTTAAACGAGGACCTCGATCATGCTGAAGGATTGCCTTGGATTAGTATAGGTGAGATTTTGAATTCCCTAGTCTAGTTTTTTTTTTAAAGTAACTTGATGAGAAGTAGACTTTGAAATTTACGTAATTTGTCTTGATATAATTGAGACTTCAACATTTTATATAAAAAAAAACATTTTACGAAAGGAAAACTGACTTCTAAAAAGACACTGAAAAGCAAAAAAAAAACTTTTAAGTTAAGACGCTAGCAACTCAGGCTACTACAATCTGTCAAATTTCCTTAATAGCTTTTCAACTTTATCGCTAAAGCATTATGGTTCAAAGTTGAATGGGAAAATTTGACAGTTTCCGGTAGCCTGATGTGCTGCCGTCTGTACATCGCTGTGGAAGTTGGTGTCTAGAGGTTGTAGCTGTGTTTAACTCGTCACTAACTTCTTGAGTGACAAATACTTCTCCGAAAACCGCATAGTAATCGGTTCAGCCGAACACGAGAAAATCGCGGAAAAACATAAATACATAGGTACATACATACAATTACAGGTCAAACTGAGAAGCTCTTTTTTTTAATTGTGTTGAAAGTTCGATTTTCTGCATACTTCAGACTAATTGTGTTGTGTTGTTCCTTTTTCAAAATCTAGCTCTTTATAATTTATGTCTTCCAGATCCTCTAGCTCCCAACTTAACCAAGTACCCAGAGTACAAGAAAGCTCACGCGTATGCAGTCCGCCTCAAAAAAGGCGACTGTTTATACCTGCCTAGTCTATGGTTCCACCATGTGCGTCAGAGCCACGGCTGCATCGCCGTCAACTATTGGTATGACATGGATTTTGACGTCAAATACTGTTACTTTAAAATGCTGGAGAAATTATGTGGAAAATATTGAAGAAACTTTTCGCGTCACTACAAGAAAAATGTAGTCATAATATTAAGCTAAATTACAAAATTTGTTATTATTTATATGAAATTGTTAATAAAAACCGTTGAATACACATTGTACATTATTTTATTAAACAAAACAAAAGCAAACCAGAAATAAATATTAACGAGGCTGGCTTCATGGGTCTTGACGAGCTCAGTCCTCGCATGCGAATGTTCTGAAAGCAACGGATCATTCTAGAATTTCTCATTTTGAATCACAAACTATAAAAAATGAGAACCGCAAAGAACAGATTTGAATTGAATTAAACATTTTCATAGGCTTGCACGCACAGCCAGCAAAAAATTCGAACCCGGTAGTTTATTTGTTGTAGGTACATTGAAATTCTCTAAGTGTCGAATCTGAACGAATTTAATATCCCATTTCTAAATTCAACCGAATAATTCCAATATGGCAGCCATTTTGGCCAATTTCTAACCTAAAACAAAATTTGAGATAGGCAGAACCTCTGTGAACCTCTTGGTTCTAGCTTACCATGATATCCGGATAGACGTTGGACCGCGGCGTGATATAGTCCAACTTGCAGAGGCCGCGGGGGGAACAGATGCCGACTACGTTCTGTGTGACGCACACGCTGCCCGGGCGCCAGGCGCGCAACACTGTCTCGTTGCACGAGTAATCCTCGCACAGACGGACTGTCACGTTCGCTGGAATTATCATCATCATTATTAGCCGTTTATCGTCACACTGCTGGGCACAGGTTTCCTCTCATATGGAGAAGGTTTGAGCATTAAGCACCACGCTTGCTGAATGCGAGTTGGTGATTGCAGACTTTTAGTCCAGGTTTCCTCGAAATGTTTTCCTTCACCTTTAATTAAATATCGAAAGCATGTTAGGCGTAATGACCGTTTCAACTAAATGAATTACTAGATTTACTTGCGCCTCAAAAAGACAAAAACATACCAAAACCTCTTTGGAGGTCATGCAATGTAGGTAGGTATCTATGTATGGTTGAGTCCACAGCAGGTAGGTCACCTAAAGAACAAGCCGGACAGAACATAGCTATAAAATGCTATGCCCTAAATCTCTTCTATGACAATTGTACAAACTGTAAAAGCTAATACTTACTTCATCATTATCATCTCATACATAGGACGCCCTGCTGAACTACTACATAATATACTTACGTCCCAAATAATCTTCGTCGGGCCACTTATCAGGTATGTGGCTATTGCTGACCACTCTCTCGCGCGCCGCCTCCTCTGCGCCGACGCACTGGTAGCGGCCGCCGACCGCGGGCACCTCGCAGCAAATGCCGCACATGTTCATGTCGCCAAGCATTGAACCCTGTTGTAAAAAAGAAGAAAGAAATCTATCGTAAAAAAAATGAATAAATCGTCTACTCGCGTTGAGCAAGCGACTAACGCTCAATCCTGCTCCGTGCGAAAGGGGGACCCGTGCCTTGCAGTGGAACGATAAAAATGTTCATAACGAAATTAGAAGGCTGAAAGTAACTAATCTTTCTTGTGGCACGGCTCCAAGTGATAAACTAGCTCACAAGTTCCTTTTGTTGGGAGAATTATAAACAGACAGTCCTACCTGCAGGAAGCCTCCAGATCGATCCTGTTTCTTCACACACTGACACTCCCTGAGTCCGAGAGTGGCGCACTCGGCCGCGTGGCAGGAGCCATCTGGCAGACATCTGCCGTTCAGCCCACAGCGACAATTGGACGACAGGACGGGACACGTGCACTCTTGATCCTGAGTCCTGCAATCCTGGAAAATAAGTAGCATTATATATATACTTACGTAACTAAGAAAATGTAGGTTTATGTACATATGTATGTCATACCTAGTTTGGTAGGAACTTACATAGGTATTTCTAAAACCCGCACATACACAACGCGTTCTAAAAAGATTTGGTTATTAAATTGGATTGGATTATAATATGTATATAATAATAAAAGTCAAGAGAGATTTTTTACCTAGAAAATAAATAATGTAGACCACTTGATAAAATCCTTTGCGAAATTGCGTCACTCAGTATAATTTTCCAAAGGGATTAGGAGGTAGGATATCCGATGCCTAAATAATATTCTGATACAGAGTAAACCTATCAAAAAATACTTTCCTTCCACCCTCGATTTTAGAAAAATAATTCTTCTTACGTCACTAGCTACGAAGCTTTGGTTGCGTACCCGGTCGAAGGGCCTACCGCATTAAAGTCACTGCCAATCTACCACGTAATAACAAAGTAAACATTAAGGCCAAGGTCCAATTTAGATTTCCAATATACCAAAATGGGTCGCAACACCAACCGGCTCAGTTTTAACAATGTTGATTCAAGATGGCCGAATCTTTAGTCAAACATAAAGCAGCTAGAGGCACGTTCCTCTGATTTAAGGGATGAATAAAATTTAGAACACCGTCGAGTCTATATAAATAACTGTTCGAAATTACGTCACCAATTTCTTTAGCTTGGATATTGTCACGAAGTCTAGATTGTTTGTAAAGGTCTCAAGATATTTGGGGCTCTGTTTATTTTAGGAAAATACCTAGTTCTAGTTTATGTTCTTAGAAAAAACAACTGGCAAAACAGCCCTTTTCTATGAATATGTTTGTTCTGAATTACGTCATAAATTACCTCGATACTTTATGCTGTATGATAGGTTAACTAATAAAGTTGTGTTACAAGGACTACGCTTTAATGGGATCATAGCTTAAAATAAGCTTAAGAAAAGCTTGGATAAATGTTCAGTAATCTCTTAACGAGCTGTCATTTTAAAAATAATTTTGTACAATCGTAATGTTACTTAGTATTTACACTGTCTTTCTGTCTGTCTGTGCAACATAACTTGTCTGTTTTTACGCATAGCTCCGACAGCTGGATGCTTGGATGCATTATATACCTACCAGTGCCGGTTTTAGTACTACCAGCGCCCTGGGCGAGATTTCTACGGCGCCCCCTAATTGCAATTCAAACCCATACGAAAAAAGGCGAAGGATAATAATGAAATAACCATTTATGAAAAGAAATAAACATTTATTAAAAAAAAAAAACTAATAAAGTTTTACTTTTCTAGCCTTTCTATCGGTGAACTCTAAGGACGTAGTTATGCAAACTAGAACCATCCCACACTTTGGGTTAAATTGAGTTATTGATGTAGATAGACTTTGTATGGTGTATAACATCTCCTCAGAAAAAATCCTGGTCGATATAGCAAGCCACAAAGCAGAAAAAAGGAGCCTTTTAAGGTACTAACCCGAGTCTGAGTCACTTTTGCTAAGCAATACGGACTCATGTAGCGTGGTACTTATAATATTTTTCATTTTTTTTTAATGCAATGCAAACCTAAGCTTTATAGGCCCTTATTTTTTTATGATTTCATCTTGATTATTTTTAAACTCATTTATTTTTATTACGAAGAATAATTTTATTGGTTCATGGTACATGGTTCCCAGAAGACAATAAAAATAAAAATTATATTTTTTTTTTCTCTAAAGAGAACCATGTAGGCTAGGTTCTAATATTTGCGAAAAAAATAAATGAGCCTAGTCCTTTAACGTTGTTAAGTTATTTATCTCATAAAACTTACCTATTTTTTTCTACGCACCTTTAAAACAAAAATCTAATTATCTCAAAACTGATATGTTGTGGGTTAGTTCTAGTTTGCATAACTATGTCCTTTTATTAAGTTATCAAAGTCGATGTTTTCAGCAATTTCATTTTCGATTGACAAAGTTGCCAAGTTTGACAATCTAGATTGAGATATTGTCGAACGCAGATAGTTTTTAGTCGCGCGGACTTTAAGGGGCGCCGCTTTACGGCGCCCCTTAAAGTCCGGCGCCCCTGGGCGGTCGCCCAACCGCGCCCTACCCTAACGCCGGTACTGATACCTACCTGCACTAGTTATTTTGTATTTCCAATATCTATAAACTTTGTCTAGGTTACCTAGAACTACCAAAATACAATAAGACCCTAAAATACAGTAAAACTACAAAATTAATGAATTAATTTAATACGCCAAAAATACAATGAGTATTTACTAAAAAAATATATAAAAATTACAATAAATAAGTAAAAAAATACAATAAATAAAAGTACAAATTACAAAAAAATACAATGGCTTTCAAAAAAAACACTTTACATAGATAACAATGAGTATAGATATTAGGATTATACTACTAACAATACCACTCTTTATGAGGTCGGCTAGCTGGCATTTCGCGGTGCAACATAGTCCTTGGGACGGATGGCACATAGCTGACGGCGCCACCGAACATCCTTCTTTGTGCAAAGTTCTGGGAGAAAAACAATCGAAATGAGATCAGGACGGCGACGTTTTTGAATTTATATGAAACTAGCTTCCGCCAGCGGTTTCACCCGCGTCCCGTAGGAACAACTCCGCGCACCCGGATAAAAAGAGAAGCCTATAGCCTTCCTCCTTAAATGGGCTATCTAACACTGAAAGAATTTTTCAAATCGGACCAGTAGTTCCTGAGACTAGCGCGTTCAAACAAACAAACAAACTCTTCAGCTTCATAATATTAGTACCTATAGATTAGTATAGATAACACTTATGTAGTTCAAAAAAAATAAAAATGTTCGAATTGTTTCTTAAAACAATGTCATGCATCACAAAATTGAGACGTCCCCGGTAAGTTTTAACAGTTTGGGCCTGTTTCACCACCTACGACTGAGTTCCAGTTAGTTTATTGGGTAGATAATTTCATACACATTCTGTTCCATTTTTGTATTTATTCGGTAGATAGTGGCTATTCGGACATTGTGAAACTGGCCCTTATTGACTAAAACCCATCTTTTCCGAAGGGAAACCTCGCGCTCACGTTTCTAGCGTAACTTTTTCGAATAGAGAAAGAGATCGCTTTGCTATTTCTAACTAATTTTAAATCTATACTATATTAATATTATAAGCTGAATATATTTAAGTATGAATGTTATCTGTATTTTCATCAAGTTAATTTGTTTATGGTTTTATAAGCAAACTGGTGAGTACCCTTCTTCAAAGACCACAGCGCCGCCACCTCGAGGCGTGCAGCACGGGTCCTTGTGGATGCAGCGGGATGGTAGCCCGCAGTCACATGCCTCACCCTTCTCCACGATACCTAGAAAATTGTACAATGTTGCTTAACTTCAGGTAGATATGGTAAGGAGTGTGGCGCGCACGTGCGAAGAGTCAACGGTATGGTTTTGGCCGATGAAAGTCCTCCACCTTTAACCAGGCGGAGGGAGTCCATGAGGATTTAACCCGTAAAAAAAGTATGGTACGTAAGGTGCAGTTATCGTTCGTCTAGTAGTCGCATAATGCGGTTGCTGTGCACGAGTTCTATTCCCACGTTGGGCCGAAATCGCTTTGTCGGATCCAAGAAATTTCCACAAAGCAGCCCGGAGTTTGGAAGTTAATGATGGATACAACCATACCTCGGAAAACACATACATTGACGTTATTAACAACAAAAAATACTTTGAAAGAATTTTAGGAATCCGTTGAGAAATAAGTATTTATAATAAACATCTAAAATCCAGCAGAAATGGAAGCTGTTTATAACGGAAAACTAAACTTTACCATTCCCACAATAAGGTCGATCTTCCTCCAACAGACAGTAGCTCATGCTGCTGAGCGTGGCTGCGATCAGGCGCTTGCTGCATATCGAGAACTCGAAGTTCAGCCCGTTGATCGCTGTGGAAGACTGGGATCCCATCAAGAAACCACGACACTCCGGGTCCGGGAAATTGTCATCGTGGTGCGCTCCAAAACTGTGGCCTAAGGAAATGAAGAGCTATAGTAATTGGGATGCGGACTAGGTCATAAATAAAATACTTTATCATATTAATTTTGTAAAGCATCTTAAAATAATGTCAGTTTAATTTATCGTTTTGAATCGAAAACTGTTTTTATTTTTTAATGATAATTTAATCGAAATAAGTATACGGCTTGATGCGAAAAATCTGTGACGTCATATGTGGTGTTTTCATACAAATTTCATAGAGAGTAACCGTTTTTGACAGTTCTATAAAAGTATTGAATTTGACTAGTTGTCCGCATCCCTATTGAGAAATTACCCAATCAATCTCTTTTTCGAGTGCCCAGTCACGAATGAGGTTTTGCTTTACACGCAAAAGTAGGTAGAAGAGAAAGTTCTGTTTGACTTCCTGAGTCAGAAATTTATAGGTCATGAAGATAAAAAATCACACAAGTGGCCAAAACCTACTAAAGAATTGAGTGTTGATCCAGATAATTCCGATATTTCATTTAAATGTTCAAGGGCATCATTATTTTACTAAGCTATCTAAATAGTACCAAGTTCTTACCCATTTCATGAGCGAGCGTTAGGGCAGCGATCCTCTCAGGCACCCGGGCCAACTCGTCCGTGGTAGCATGCGCGATGGCCAGGGTGTTGAAGGAGCGTCCATACGCGCGCCGGTCACACAACCCGCCTGCCGCACCTCCCACCCCGCCGCCCAGAGACGTAAAACTGACAAAAAAATTAAGGGCCAGTTTCACAGGTTGCTGATAAGTTCCAGATAGTTTATCTAACAGGTAATTTCATACAAATTCTGTTCCATTTTTTAATTTATCTGGTAGATAGTGGCTATCCGTAACCTGTGAAACTAGCCCTAAATGGTATAAGTTCTGATATGATACGCATGATGGGTAATATAAGAATTTAATTTCAGGAGGCTTATGGAGATTTCGTTGTAAAAATAGAATCGGACATTTAAATACATAGATAGAGAAATAACGACGTCGGTTAAAAATGGAACTCTGTAAGGTTCATATACTATCCTATGACCTCTTCTCACCTCAAGCCCAAAGTCCTATTATGAAACGCATGCCCAGAGAAGGCAACTCCCAGACACACTTCAGACAGCCGTCGCAATCTGGCAAACCGCATCAGGTAACTTCGTCCGTCTATCGCCTTGTCTGTCAGAAGGTCTCCGAACACTCGCGCGTTTGTTTCCGCTGACGTCAGCACCAGAATGTACTTCACTGAGAACCCTGGACCAAAAAGCAAGAAATTATATGAAAAAAATCCTTTTAAATTGTATTTGTTATCAACTGTTGTGCACTTGGAATGTGGCTATTACGGTATGGGCATGTGATGTGAAGAATGAGATGAGAATCATAAAGAAGGTTTTTAGCATGAACGTGGATAGATATAGAGGCGACCAAAAAAAACGATACATGGATTGTGTGAAGTCGATATGGCTAGACAGAATCAGATAGAATGTTATTTGTGATATGACGGCTGTTACAAGAGTGTGGAAGAAGAAAATATGGTGCTCTGACCCCAAAAAATTGGGATAGGGTCAAGAGGGTGATGATCAACTAATGTACACTTCTAATCTAAGACCAGTATGATTACATGCGCACCTTACCTTACCTTTGACAATAATTAGCCCCTAGCTAAGCTAGTCGTCGATATTACAGTTTCGTCTATTGTTTATAGAATCTGTATTTCTATGTCTCTTACCAATATTATCGGGGATACCATCTTCATTGAAATCAGCATTCCTAAATATAATATCAGCTTGAGCGACTGCGTGCATCATCCGTCTCACAACATGGTTCAGACTGGAGTTGGCATCTTTCTCAAAGAACTCCTTATCAGCCAAGAGTAAAAGGTCGCATATCCTTGCGCGGGCCACTCCGGGGACCCTCTTACGTTCCTCTATTCGGAAGGGAAAGAAAGGAACGCGATCTAAGACGTTGTACTGAAAAGGAATGAGCCTTTTAGACATTTTGGATTCTTGGTTTGAACATAGTCTACGAAAAATTATACATAGTTGAAGAAACTAAAAATCACGTTTTTGCACGCACAAAAAATTTCAAGCAGCCAGCCCGCCATCTTGGGGAGGCCACCATATTGGATTTGTAATGACGTTTCAAAATTTCATCCTAATCGAAGCCCGGGAAGTGGGTAAAATTAAGATTCCAAGATTTTCTTACATACATAATGAATAATTCTAAGTAAATACATATTGAAATACCTAACACGATGTTTTTGAATCGTGAGTTAACTCTAACCGAGGGTAATTAATTGAAAAAAATATATATTCCCAGGTCACTCTGAGTTGATATATCCTATTGATTGATTGAACTAGGTAGAACAACTGATTACGCTTAAATAAGCCCTATATATTTTGTTTTACATAGTCTAGTATTGAGGCAATTTGTTTATCCTTAGCTACCTACTTAATCTTGCCAATGCTGCAAGGACTATAAGAAGCCATCATCTTCACCTGATCACCTGTGCATATTCGCGTCGAGACCGTGGCGCCGCCATATTGTCGTCTTCGAAGGCCCCAAAGAATTTGTTCGGGTCATCATAGCCGTATGGGTCCGCGTGAAGTGTTCTGTTCCCTGAAACATGTATTTTAATTTTTATCACTTATTTATTTTTTAAACATATTATTTACATTTTTAAATATTAATATAAAAAAAAAAACATTTAAAAATATAAAAAATAGGTCACCACCGATATCGGGAACAGGGTCCAAGCTACCGGTGGTTAGGGTCCCAGAGACAGAAACCTCCTCACAATACGTGCCGTTTCAAGGAGTACTGCCTTCTGAATCTGTCCCTTGATCCAGCTGCCTAACGAGAGTTATATTTGAATTATTATTATCTACCGTGCCTTTATTTAACAGCGACTGCCAAAAAGGTTAGATTATATTTCAGCCTGGCTAATGGCTAAGGCAAACAGTATGAGGAAACCTAGACTTATAAGTCACAACTCTGCCTTGAATATGAGTACTACACAGTGCATGTGGCAGGCTGTAAGATCTTCCATTGGTTAATTTCCTACTTAACTTTAATTAATTTTCAATCCTAATTTTATATCTATCAAGTAAACTTATGCTAACTACTTAGGTTATTGTAAGTATTTAAGTATTCATGTGTTAGCTGTAAATCGCTAAATGTAAGGACAATTCCAGTTCCAACATATATAGTACCCACCCAAATGTAAGACTCCATAGAACTGAAGATCTTCCCCGATGTAGCCCTCAGCAGTGCCCGAAGACGGGTCCACCACGGGAAAGCCATATGCCATGGTAATGTCGGACAAAGGGAGGCCTTTTATAGTGCCCTGAATCTCATCTTCAGGGTCCAAATATAAAGCTGAATGATGAGTTGCTAGGGGGGACGAGCCTGAGGGAAATTAAACTCAAATTATCTATGATGATGTCATCCAGGCCGATTGTCGGCTACGGCGGCCGTTCTCTTTTATGGAGATCAGCCAGCTGCGCAGGACATATTATAGTGCACAAGCATTCGCGCAGACACAGGTGCGCTCTCTATTCCCTCACTCTCATAGTCCGATGGGACGGCAATCTGACACGACCGGAGAGAGATCAGGCGCAGGACCGACATTTACGTGCTCTCCGATGCATGGGTGAATCAATCCCCAACTTCCAGACTCCAGGCTGCTTTATGAAAGTTTCTCCTAACCCACCAAGCGATTTCGGCCTGACCCGGGAATCGAACCCGAGACCCCGTGCACAGCAGCCGCGCCTTGCGACCACTAGATCAACGAGGCAGTCAAATTTTAAAATAGATAGATAGTATGTATATGGTATGCAAGTGTTAGTGTATCTGTGTTTTTTTTATTGCAATGGATATTATTCGCACAGCGACGTCAAGGATAGAGCGAAGTGGAGAAGAAAAATTAAGAATGCTGACCCCACCACCATGTAGGATACATAGCTGGAAAGAGAGCAATGGCTATTGTTCAGAAATATCTATGTTTTATACGGATTTATCCGGGTAAGTTCTTAAGGTACCTACAGGAAAAGCTTTTAACACACCTACAGGAAAGTTTAAACAATGTATCAATAGATGTCTCTAGTATGCAGTGCCAAAAACAAGGAAAATAATCGAAGGCCACTCGGACACACGGAAGGGCACGAATCTGAGCTGATCGTAGACAATAGAAAAATAGTTGGGAAATATCCTTTTGAGTTTCAAAATATGGTTACTCAATGAATGTTTGAAAAGTAGTCAGAAAGAATAGCAAACATCCTTCCTTACATAAGCAATTAAAACAAATCTGGATTGTGAGTGTTTTTTTAAGTACCACAAGTTAAAAAAAAAGTGTATTACAAGTAGGGCAACAGGTATAGCGATAGTAAGATATAGGAGCGCTGAAGAATCCTATCCTACTACATCACACTAATATATGCGAAAGTTTGTGAGTGTGTGTGTATGTTTCTTACCTCTTCACGCCCGAAGGGCTAAACGGATTTTGATGAAACTTGATAGTAATATAGCGTATACATCAGAATAACATATAGGCTACTTTTTATTTGGTTGCGGGAGGTACTTCCCTCAAGAAGCGGGTGAAACCGCTGGCAGAAGCTAGTAATTTATATTTTACTTTTAGCAAGACTAAATTCCTTATAATATCTTCTCCAATTATTGGCATACATCATAAGGATCAAATACAGATTGTTAAGCTTACCGATAGGCTGCAACTTGAGGCACAGTAAATGTACTTCCTTTCCAAACTTAGCCTCTAAGAGTTGGTACCCATAGGCACTGCAAACAGTATGGTACAGGTTCGTGATGTCCACGCCCGTTACACTGATCAGTAGACATGCACATACCACTAGAATTGAGGACATGGCACAATTTTGAATTTCATCAGGCCATATTTTCGAAAATGTGTTTGCTGGTTAGGTGTCAAAATGACAGGGTTTTTGGGTTTTCTTAACGACATTTTTAGAAGCTTAAAAGTCCGATTGGAGAGTTCTAGGTTGTTAATAAAGAGTTTTTATTCTGGTTATCTTTACATTATTATCGGTCTATTTCAAAAGACTTTTTTATTTGAATTCAAAAGGAATGAGGCATTTGTTAATAAAGAACCCACCCACCCCGGTAGAAGTGGTAGACACCGTATTTGCGGGTCTGTCGGCTGTGAGTTTTGGATTGCTCACCGCATGTCCGTCTAAAGACTACAGGCCTCAGATAGCAGCCAGCAAATTGTGTGTGGCGGCCCGAAGCCTGCCGAAGTTGCATGATTGTTCGAAATAGTAACCGCCTTAATTAACAAAGATCTGCAGAAAGAACAAAGATGGGTCAGTAAAAGTCCGACACTCCCTTCAATTTACTCAAAAAAAAAAAACGCTAGAACAATGATCCAATTTCAAAAATTCTTGCAGTGTTAGGTAGCCCATGTATCGGGGCATTCTATGGTTACTTTTTATCCGGATTCGGGTGAAACCGCTAGGGGGAGCCAGTACCCAATAAAATGTTAGTATGTTATTTTTATAAATGTCAGATATCTAATACATATATGGCCCCAAAATAGCGCCCTGTGTAACCCATAGCTTTATGGGTTCTAGGGCCCAGGAACTCTACAGGTTCCAGGTCTGGGATCTTTCTAACGAAGACAATTTAAGTGCCTAATGACCTAAATGGGTAGCCACATTGCATTGAATTGCTATTTTGATGGCGGCAGTCGTATAATTTGAATAATAATTAAATTCTGTTTAAATAAACGTGTGTTCCTTGTGTAAATGGAACATCTGTTAGTTTGTCTGTCGCAAATAAAAATGTTTAAAAAATACAGTTTTAAATTTAATAAATCTTGGATAAAAGGGGGTTTTAATCATGTTTTACCTTATTGAAATGTCAATGCTGCAATCGAAACATAAGCCTTGACAAACTATTATTCAAGGAACCATAGCACGGAACCGTTGCAACCATTGCACGCAACCAACCATTTGCAGACAGAACAAGCAACATGCGTTCAAGAAAATCCATTAAAATAAGTAGATAATAATCAGTTTCTTACGCATCAACTGTTTTATTATTTGTTTATATAATTACGTATTAAAATGACATACTGACACACATTTAATTGAAACGAACATGTATTATTCGTATAAAGTAAGCGTGATAATTTTATTTACACAGCTAACTTGCAACAAATGATATAATTACCTAATATTAATTAATTAACAACAATTGGTTAATTAATTAACAATTTGGCATGGCGAATACTTATTTAAACATCTTAGCTAAGCTATTTTTGCTACAGTTTAAGTTTTTTTTTAAAACAATTTATTAAAGCAACTCTATGCTTTAAAGACAAAATGACCATAAACTCAAGACCTAGCCGCGTTAAATACTAATAGCTCGGTCCTCAAGTGTAAGCAAACTATATATAAATTAATTAACTCACGTCAAGCTTGCTAAGAGCTTACTCCGAAGCAATGTCGTGTCTAACATTAGACGGCTCGCTAATGACAAGAAGCTTCGCAGACCTCGGATATAGGTAACGCATAGATGTAGAAAATATGGATATGTCTACGCATGCATTTTGCTGGGTTTGTTCCACCATTTTTCTTCCCAGCGATAACACATAGGAAGTGGTAACGTGCGGGCGTTTTCGGAGGCTGTCTTTTGCAAAATTTACTTTCAAAAGTACTTTGAATAAACAACTTTTTATGTTTATCTTACCTTATCCAAGCCCGGATATAAAACAGCATTTCCTTGAGAAATTAGACGTATTAAAACAGAACTTCGCTATTTAATTTTGTAAAAATAATTAAAATTGTAAATAACGAAAATAAAAATTGTTATATCACTTAGTTTATTATACATCAATTTCCAAGTTTTTTTTTCCCCATGTCAATGACTCCGCGTAACTTAACTAACTAAAGGTAGGTACCTAACCATTACGAAACTTGCACATCCAGATTAACTGTAGGTACATCCGCGTCTATCCTAGCTAAGCTATCTACATAAGCTAATACGCTAAGTTAGCCGATTCCAGGAACGGAAATAAAGAATCTTTTTTTAGAATTGTGACTAAGTTGTAACACCTCTCACTCTGTCACTTGTAACGGTTTCATTAGGCTTGTAAGCTGGTTGAAACGTGAGCTTTTAGGCGCCTCGGTGACTTTTCAATGCGATTAAGTAGGTACTAGCTTAAGGGTTAGTCAATTTTAATAGTAAGGCATATTCGCTAAGGAATGGTTCCTCGAAGCATGGATCAGTATCAAATGGAAATATTATATGTTATGACATTTTTAAACTTTTGACCAAAACAGTCGGTGACATTTTGTAGGTATGATTTAAAAATTACTACTCCCGAGGGACTATTTTATTAATTTTTAAAATCTTTAAGTTTACTCAATTTACCCTGGAAAACGGGTAAACTGTGAAGGAAAAGAGAGGTTACCTAAATACATATTGTTGCTTTTACAAATATTGCCGATTATTAAATCCGGAATGCAAAATTGTGTATCACCAACATCCTTGGCAGTCGTTACGGGTAGTCAGAAGCCAGAAAGTCTGACGCCAGTCTAACCAAGGGGTATTGGGTTGCCCGGGTAACTGGGTTGAGGAGATCATTCAGGCAGTCGCTCCTTGTAAAACACTAATACTCAGCTGAATCCGGTTAGACTGGAAGCCGACCCCAACATAGTTGGGAAAAGGCTCGGGAGATGATGAAGATGATAAAATTTCGTGTAGGTAGGTAATTTATTATGCGCGTTTAATCTTCGAAGTCCGAGTGAACTCCAATTTGTCATTTTGTTATAAATGATTATTTATATTAACAAACTTAAGTTAAGGTGAAAGTTATAAAAAAAAGGTTTGTTATGTAGGTAACGATTACGGTATAATATTGGTAAAAGAATGCTTACTTTCTATGAGAAATATTTTTATAGCCGTCGTCCTAATATGAAAGGCAGTTAGGGCAAAAACTATATTGATAAGAATAAGAATAATTAGGTATGTATTTATTTAACAACATTTTTTACATTTATGTATTAGATATGTACGTAGGCCAATGAGAAGTAAATATTCTTCTAAATAATAAAAAAAAACTCTTTAAAAATATATATTTTTTAAACATTCATCCTTTTTTTTTAATTTAAGAATATGACATTATTCGCCTATCCGTTGGTCAGACCAAATAAAAGACGTGAACGGACTCACTATACCGACTACTTAAGACAAGCCGAAGATAGAGCAAGATGGAGAAACATCATCGCCTTCTCGGTTAGGGCATATCAAGAAAGGCACGATCTTCAGTAATGAAGAGCACGATGAAGAAGAATTACATTATTTAAAGACAAAATTGTTATTTTCTCCTCAATGGATCTAAGGAACTGACTAATAGTTGTGTGGATTGTAAGTGGACATCTTTATAAAAAAAGTTTAACATATATTTTTTTTAATGTGTCAATTCTAATGTGATTAATTACATAAAGGTCAAAAGACAGACGGCACAACAACACGGATAAGCCGAAATAAATTCCTAATCTCTCAGATTACATTCATAGACGTTCTCACAAAGAGTACCTAGTACCACATTTTCATTTATCGGCCAACAATAAATCTATGATAAAAGTACCGTAAAGTACCGTTGGCACTTTAGTACCGCTACATGGTGCCATCTGTTGTAAGTTATGTGAAATCTGTACTATAATTTATTGGCGCCAAGCATGAATACCGCGGCGCGGGCGATGCGTTTTTGCACGCGATCCAGTCTATTTTTAACTGGCAACACTGAGGAGTATTATTAGAAGGAGGTTGTATGTTTGTCTATTTTTATTACGCTGTATGGGGATGTGTGAGACCCGCGGCGGATGAACGCCACGCGCCGTCTTTTATTTGTGGTGCCTCATTGTAGCCATAGAATGATAAGGCTCCCATAATGCCGTAGGGGTTAGTAAAGTTATACTTAGAAAATCATAGTTTTTTATAATATAGAATCTTATGGCGTTCATGTTATTCTGGATGACGGCGACGTGAATGAGTTTAACTTTAACGCCTTAGATTCTACGAGCACATATTTTTTGGAAATACGTTTTTAATTTATTAATTTGTTACCTTAGTTTTACGTATAAGTGTGTAGACATTTATATATAATATATTTTTTTATAAAAATATTCTCATGTATTTTAATAACCTGACCTATCCCTCATCCATATTTGACGAATCTCGAATAGCTTTCGACTAAACGCTTGGTTGACAACAAATTCCGATCTGTATATAAGTGCCAAAATTTGATTCTGTTTGAGGTAGTCATCCAAAACGATTGTCGGCCATAGCGGCTGTTCTCGCTTAAAGAGATCAGCCACCATGCCCATGGCCGTTAGAGTTCCTTAAAAACCGCATAGCAATTTCGGCCCGACATCGACTCTGAGACCTCTTGCTCTTGCAGTCGCGCCATGCGACTATTAGAACAACAAGGCAGTCAGTTACATATTGAACCAATTTTTCCGTGGGAAATCATCAAATGACACCGCCCGCTGAGGGTGCAGATGGAGGGATTGTCAGACTCTCTTGAGTATTGTTGTTCTATGGTCAGACTCTTGATGACTAAAACCCACTATGTCACTTCTAGAGGTCCCTGTGTGCCAGGGCCGCGGTAACTACTAGAAACAATTACCCTCTCAACTGTGATTAAAACTACTTGATATAACACTGTTATTGTAACAAAGAATGTTCAATTATTATGATTACATTTAGATAGTAAGTTATGACTGTCCACGTACTACTTAAAGATGCGGAACAGACAAATGTTTAGATAAAAAAGTCATAATAATTGTACCATTGTTAACTCGTATGTGGTTCAGTATAGCACGAGACTCGTATTGTTCATAATGTTTCATAGACAATATTTGGAGCGATGGATGTACCGTCTATGTAACAGGCATGTAACAAGTTATAGGGCTGTGAAATGATAAACTCAAACTCAAAATCATTTATTCCAACTTAGCTGTAAAACAGCACTTTAGGGACGTCAAAAATTATACAAGACAGCCCCCAAAACGCCCACCCTTCACCACTTCCTATGTGTTTTCGTATGTGGTAAAAAATTAAAACACAATGAGCTTTGCAATTCTCAATCATTTTTAATTGCTCAATCCTTCTCCGTGGGAGAGGAGGCCCAGCAATGGGACGATAAAAAGGCAGCGATGATGAGCTTTGCAAAGCTTTTTTCATAGCGTTACTATTATGCATTGATCTTTTATTAACTTCATACAACTCAAAAACCATACTTACGTTATGTAAGTTGATGCTTAAAAATCTTTCTGAGTTACATAAGTACCTACACCAATTAAGATTCATCCAGGTGAAACACTGAAATCTGTTGTCTCCATAGGATGTGAGGGCAGATGCGGGAAGCAGCTAGCAGTACATATAGGAATACGATTAGGTTTATAAAAAGCAAAAAAAAATAGATATTTGTACAATGTGTAGAGTCCCAAGTAAGGTATAATCTTTCTCGATGACTTTGTTCCTCACATTTTTATACGGAATCGAACCCAGAACCACAGATGGCGTCTCGAAAACCCCTATTACGTGTACGTAAGCGGTAGTCTATTATTATTAAAATAATGACATTCTTATGATGTTTTGAGTATGACCAATAGCTAAAGAATACAATAAGGACGTTTCATGAAAGCTCATTCATAATAAACAGAGGATACCTAAAGGTTTAGTTCAAGTCTCATTCATGTAGCTTTTCTTCCTAATCAGTCTATTTTTCAAGTCGTTTTGACTATGTAAGTATTGTTGACATACAACTGTTACATGTTTAAGTTGTGTAGGCTTTTAACCTGCAATCATACAAACCTTTTTGGCAGAACAAACAGAAAATAAAAAAAAAGTTAGCGCCATAATGAAAAATCCATTTTCAATTTCCTTGTATTCACCGTCCGTAACTTATTTTAATGTCGATTTTCTATTGGTTTACAAGCAATGCCTTAAATAATATAGGCTCGGTAATAGCGTCTACTTGAGATTACAGTTTTAAACAAATACTTGCGGCGCTATGGCGGCCGCCATTCCACTTCAGTGGCGGGTCGCGAGCGGTAGCCCGCGCTTTTTTTATTATCTGTGCATTTTCGTTAGACATAGTGCCTAGTTGAGAAAAAAGTAAAAAATGTTAAAATACACGATGAAGAAATATTGTGCGGAAGGGAGTAAATTCAACCAAATTATCGTTGCTAGTTTGAGTGAGTATTTTTTATATTTTATAAAATAGTTTTTTGTTATAAATAGGTATTATTTTAGGTCTATTTTTACTTTTGTAGTTTTATTCATATTTTTCATGGAAAATATTGTAACAATCACCAATAAAATATAAGCGAACGGGGAAATGATCCATTTTTAATTAATAAAATTTTCATTATATTTTAATTGATAATTTAATTAGATTGTCAAAAATATTTCTCTCAATAACTTTTATTGCATGTCGTAGTTTCATTCATGAAATTGCAAGACGCATTTTAGCTAAAATTACATCATCTCAAAAGTTCAAAAATTTTTAAGATCACGCCGTTAATCTGAAAAGCCAACGTATTACATAAAATTAAGATAGTACATCTCTTATAAAACACACAATTTGTTTAAAGCTACGTAAACGGACAATCGGATATTACGTATAGCTAATGTTTTGTAAATATGAAACCAATTGGAAAGATTTTACGATAACTCTCGATTAATTGTTGATATTTTCACGAACACCTGGGATCGGTGGAAAAGTACCTACTGAAATGTGTGTAAAATTATCATTAGATCGCGGGAAATGTAAACTCTTTGTCATTAATTCATTGTTACAATGCGATTATGTGTGTACTCCATCTGTAGTTCAATAGCTTGTCACAGTGCTTATAGGCTGTTGTGCTGTCGATTTAAGCGCGAGATAAACTTTTTTTGATATGAAGGTACACTCAATGACTAGAACTATAATATAAGTGGAAATAACTTCCCTTGGTACTCAAGTGAAACCTTGCGAAATTATTGCTAATAAATTGACATAAACCGTCGGAAAAAATAAATAAGCCATGTCATAGGATACCCCTATTTTTAAAAAAATTTAAGTAGAAATAAGTATGGGTATAATTTTCAGACTGTTTCATGTATTATTTTCAACCGACTTCAAAAAAAGGAGGAGGTTCTCGATTCGGCTGTATTTGTTTATGATTGTTACTCGATTTTGTAGTCTATAGCGATGTTACTTGATACACATAGTTCTAGGTTCCTGTAAGCTTTAATTCCCTTAAATGGGTCCAAATACGCGTTATTTTCTGAACAAATGGCCTGAAATCTATTTAAAGGCATAACCAGTAACTGACATGCCTTCTATATTTTAAGAAGCCTGAAGCTTTATGATATCAGGACGCAATTCCACCGGTAGCAACTTTCAACCCTAAAAACATATATGGAACATACCTAATTATGACTAGGTGTTATTCTTTTCAGACTGCACCGTAGAAAAACTCATAAAACAGTTACCTAAACCGGTTAATCGGTTTCAGTTAAACAATGTTACAACACCATAAAACTACCATAGCTGCTAACTATTACAGTAGTTAAATACGTAATCGATGTGTAATAAAACTCGTGAGTTTTCATAGCTTCATTATATAATCATTCATTTAATTTGGGACGTAAAATTAGGCACGATTTTGAAAATCAATTTCAAGAATTAAAAGTGTCCCTCGTTCAGGTCGCCAGCGCATGAGGATATGTTCGCCTATCGGGCTGTTTAGTTACACAAAAAAGTAGTCCCTTTATATGCTATCTATGGTAATTAATCACTAGCTTTTGCCCGCGCAGCTTCGCTCCCGTTCTTCCCTACTCCACCCTACTCTACCCTCTACCTCTACTCTACCCTGCTCTACACTACTTTACCCTACTCTACCCTAGAACCTTCTCCTGATAATAACAAACAGAACAAAAAAGAATTAGCGAAATCGGTCCAGCCGTTCAGGCGTGATGCCGTGACCAAGGTAAATAGGGATTCATTTTTATATAGGTATATATGTATATGTAGATGTCTGTTTTAAGGAAATATGATCTGTTTTTTTCCTAACGATTTTTGCCAAGTTATGTGCCGGGGACTATATACTTATGAATTATTATTATGACAAAATTTACGTTTTACGTTTTTGCGTAAAAACGGCTAAATAAATTTTGATGAGAGATATTCTGGTCTATTAAACACAGGCACGATTAAATTGTGGGTCTCAGCTGTCATTTGTACATCTTTGGCAGTCGTTATCCTATAAAATCAGAAACTAGAAAAACTGACATCTTTGCAAGGTGATAAGGAAGGTCAGTTCAAAGCGCCCACTTAAACTTAAAGTTGAAACCTACTTATTGTGTTGATATGGTGACTGGGTTGAGCCCTGATACTGCAAACACTAATACTCAGCTTCATCGGAGTGGAAGACAACCCCAAAATGGTTGGGAAAAGGCTAGGCAAATGATGTAATTAAAATCTAAGCTTAGCTAGAACATAGGAAGGCTTTGAGTACTTATAAGTTAAATAGGCAATCATAGCCGACGGACTAAAAATCAATCATACACGTATAATTAAAAAAAAAATGACGGCAACAATATTTTTATCACGAGAATCTTATATTTTGTAATCAATTGACCTGCTACATGACCTTACAATACGAAAGATTATCATTGAATGCAAGGTTATGTAAATTATTATACTGAACTTCTTATACTTTCACGCTACCGTTTTGTCAGTGAAATATTTCCTATTGTAGGTATTCCTATTTCCCCGACCATGTAAATCTCTTGAATTAATACAAGATCTACCTATATCATAAATTATAACGAGTTCACTTAATTTTCGCGTAGTCTTCGTTCATCCGTAATAACTGTCAAATCTCTATGAAATTTTATCTTTTTTACTAGCGTATACGTATAATTACGACTCCAGTGTAACCAAGGGGTATTGGGTTGCCCGGGTAACTGGGTTGAGGAGGTCAGACAGGCAGTCACTCTTTGTAAAACACTGGTACTCAGCCAAATCCGGTTAGACTGGAAGCCGACCCCAACATAGTTGGGAAAAGACTCGGGAGATGATGACCTATAATTAGGCATCCAGATCGATTGTCGACCACGGCGGCTGTTCTCATTAAGGTGCTCAAACATTTGGGCAGACACAGCTGCAATCTCTATTCCCTCACTCTCCTAGACCGATGGGCCGGCAATCCGACACGTCCGGAGAGAGATCAGGCACAGGACTGACATTTACGTGCTCTCCGATGCACGGGTGTATTAATCACCAACTTCCAGACTCCGAGCAGCTTTTGCGAAAGCTGCTTAAAACCCACAAAGCAATTTCAGCCCGACCCGGGGAAGCGAACCCGAGGCCCCGTGGTCAGCGGTCGCGCCATGCGACTATTAGACCAACGAGGCAGTATCGTATATACATACAAATAGAAAACTTTCTTATTTTCCTGGAACAGTCATAGATTGCAGGAAGCGGCATTAGATTGCAGTCCGCATGCGACCACCAGTTGTTATAAACGCATTATGTCAACTGCGATAATTAGCGGCAGATATTTTTAAAACTAAGTTTTTTTACATCTGCAATTTCTAAATATTTTTATTTTTGTATAGGAATTATATATGAAAGACAATGATATTGTTTTTCTTAGAGAACAACAAGTTAAAATGTCTGTGAATTTTGCAATAAAGGGTAGTTACCTTCATAATCTTTTCAGCATAGGTTTTAGGTAAAGTTAAATTGTTTAAACAAATGTTTCAATTAAATAACTTGCAAGAGTAAGAATTATAGTTTCGCAATTTTAAAGACTACAGAACAATACAAATTAATTGTCATTAATCCTGAAGTCATTATTTGCTATCACAAGTACATATTATTATAACAACTAGCAAGCAAGTACCTTACCCATTTACCGTGCCAAAATAGGCGTTACGGATTAAATTGATAATAGTATTTATCATCGTGATCATCTTCTCCAGCCTTTCTACCGTCCCAATGCAGATTACAGGCTTTTCCTTAAATAAATCCGGAATGAGAATAAAAAAAATAAAAAATAATGTTTTCTAAAATTGGTTCTTTTCAGAAGGAACTCCGTGTGCGTTAAATAGGAAATAATAAGCTCTTTGTTCTTTTTATGAGGAAAACCATAGAATATATACTTTTCGCTTTTCGAAGTTGCTATTTATTATCATCATCTGCCTAGCTTTATCCCAACTATGAAGCTCAACTTCCAGTCTAACCGCATGCAGCTGTGTACCAGTTTTTAGCATGGAGCGACTGCCCTTAAAGACTGCTGAAGATGTTCAGCCGTCCAGAGCGTTCAATTTATCGTGCTTTCCGAAACACGAAGTAACGTCTTATGAGGTAGGTAAACCTATCGACAGACTGACTGAGTCAAGCATTGTTTTACATCATGATCGATTTATATGTGCACGCAGCACGTGTTAGCCTTGCATTTATTTCGATAAATAAACACAATTTTACATACAATTCGTAAGTAATCATCTCCCGAGCCTTTTCCCAACTATGTTGGGGTCGGCTTCCAGTCTAACCGGTTTCGGCTGAATACCAGTGTTTTACAAGGAGCGACTGCCTATCTGACCTCCTCAACCCAGTTACCTGGGCAACCCAATACCCCTTGGTTAGACTGGCGTCAGACTTACTGGCTTCTGACTACCCGTAACGACTGCCAAGGATGTTCAATGACAGCCGGGACCTACAGTTTAACGTGCCATCCGAAACACAGTCATTGGTGTCCAAGATATACTCAGAAAGTACATACAAACTTAGAAAAGTTGCATTGGTACTTGCCCGACCTGGAATCGAACCCACGCCCTCACACTTGAGAGGTTGGCTCTTTAACCCCTAGGCCACCACGAGCTCACAATTCGTAAGTAAGTATTTATTAATTTAGATTAAGTAGTAGGTTTACGTTAATATTTGTGCCAGAACCACCGTTAAGATAAAACTTAGCAGCTCACATGTATGTATATTTTGAAAACAATAGGCTCGTTTCCAATCATTTTCTAGGGCAAAATAATAAATATCTAGGACATGTCATTATACTAGCTTCGTTTTACAATATGGACCCAATTATTTGCATGGTTTGATCAAGTGTTTTTCGATATACTTTACTGAGAATAGTTGTTATCACATCACTTTTTATCATAAAGGGCTAGGCAGGTTGTAAATTTGTTATAGGTTGTAATGTTACTCGTATTATACACGTGCGTGTGTGCATTCTTGTTGCATGTTGCATGCGATCGTCAAATGATTTGGCAGTAGACATATTTTGGCAATATTGTATTTTTAATTTCTAAAAAGAGCGAGTCTATTGCCCTTCAGCAAGTACAAGCCCAGAAGTTGTTATATGATTATAGAAGAAGTAGATGGTGGCTTCTAGTGGCTTCCTCCTGAGCCTTTTTATCGTCCCACTGCTGGGCACAAGGCCTCCTGTCACACAGAAGGATTGAGCGTTAATTATGATAAAAAGGAAATTCCTCGATAAATGATGACCCTGAAACGGTCGTCCATGAGATTAGCCAGTTCAAGCTAACAAACAATAAGCCTTTGTCTTTATTTATAAAGATATTTAAATCTGTTGTAATCTGGAAAAACTGCTTCTACATGATTTTGAATTTGAATTTGATACTGTTATTATAAAGCAGAATAGTTTGTTTGTTTGGTTGAACGCGTTAATCTCAGGAACTACTGATCCGATTTGAAAAATTGGTTCAGTGTTAGATAGCCCATTTATCGAGGAAGGCTATAGGCTACTTTTTGTCCAGGTGAACGGAGTTGTTCCCACGGGACGCGGGTAGAACTGCTGGCGAAAGCTATTAAGAATAACCTAATTATTAAAATACATTACTTCTTCCTATGATACTTAAGGAAGAACATTATGTGGAAAATGAGTGCAAATTTTGTATCCATGCAGTGATGATCCGAAATGTGTTACACTTGTAAGGAGAACTGGATGCTAAGCATGCGTACGTCATCATTGTACGCACTGGTACGCGTTCTAAGAACGAAACAATACATCCAATGGACATATTCAACATTTTCTTTGGCCTGTAATTGTCACCTTGATGTATACACTAGAAATTTTAAAAGTGTTTCCATTAATATTATTGGCGATTTGCATTTTTTTGGTATTTTCTTCGATCATTTAGAAACGGTGACATAACTTATACGACTCTCACACAGAGAAGGATTGAGCTTTAATCACTATGCTTGCTCAATGCGGGTTGGTAATTTCAGACTTTATAGTCTAGTTTTCGTCGAGATGTTTTCCTTCACCTTTAATCAGTCACTGGTGTTCAAGATAAACTTAGAAAGTACATACAACTTAGATAAGTTACACTGGTACTTGGTGGCATTTGGCATTGGCATTGGCATTTACACGTGGTGGCCTGACCTGGAATCGAATCCGCGCACTCTTACTTGAGAGGCTGATGCTTTAACCACTAGGCCACCACGACTTCGCATTAGCATTCGCTCCATGTAAAACACTGTTAGGTACTCAGCTGCATTCGGCTAAAACTCTAAGCCAACCCCCACATAGTTTGGGAAAAAGCTAGGCAGATGAAGCATGGTAATCAATGTCTATTATGTAGAAGACCGTGTTAGTATAATCAGTGATAAGAACTAAAACATCATAATTAAAATATCGCTCGAGTAATGGCGGCAAGTAAACTTATGTCACAGTTATTTATAAAAATAAATGCGGTAATTACTTAGTTGTTAATAGCGTAAGCTATAAGTTATCTGGGCTTTGACGCGTGGCTAGAGCGATCGTTATTGAATTATGTCTCTTAATTTTTGGATATATATCCATACTATATTTTTATGAACATCGATTTCTTTTGTAAGCAGTTTGTGTCCACCATTAATTGTTAGACATTGTATTAAAAGCGCTTTGTTAAGCGTTTCTTTCGGCTTTAACTTTTTGCGATGCCAAATAAGATAAACCCTGCCTTTTCGATAAAAAATAGATAAATAGTTACGTGCGTACCTAAATATGCCATAAGCTCCATAAGTTTATATTGCTTGTTAGCTGTTTTCTTCAATTTTATATTCTTGTTTTGTAATTTGTAGGTAATGATAATAAAAATTTCATCCAATCAATTTCATTCCAAAATTTCGCCTACAGGCTCTAATATTACCTCAGGAATTATTTCAGTGCTAATAGCTTATTGATCGAGGAACGTTATAGACTAATTTTTATCCAAATGCGTGAAACAGTTCCCATAGGAAGCGGGTAAAACCGCTGATAGAAACTACTATAGAATTATGTATTTAACACGGTAGATGACAACTAGTCAAATTCCTTACTTGTACTGAACTGTCAAAAATGGTTACTTTAAAAATCTTAGTTGAAAATACATACTGAGAATTGATATCACAGATTTTTGACATCAAGCCTGTACTTATTTCGGTTATATTATATTATCAATATAAAAATGTAAACAATTTTCTGTTCAAAACAATAAATGAAACTGTCATTATTTTAAGATGTTTTACAAATTGAATATGATAGAGTCTTTTATATGACCTAGTCATCATCCCAACTACAGTTACTATAGCAGAAATATAAATCAATATGACGACTTACTACCTATCGATAACTCAACATATCAAAATACAACATATATTTTTCCACGTGGACCCACTTGACTTATATTCTCGATTTGTGCGTACATTTGGTGTCACCGCGGCGTGACACTATCCAAACACTGACCAGTATTAGATATTTGATATTTTGGGATCATAATATTGTGGGTATACGAGTATAAAGATGACATTAGATAATCTAAAGTATTTTTTTGATATGTATACTCGTATATATATATGGGTATGTCAAGATGAGCTACTTTTTCTAATATGAATTTAAGTCTAAGGGACGAAACTCGATATTGACAATTTTTGAGCGTTTGGTTGTAATGCAAATATTCGCCAAAATATAAATAAGGTTGGTTGACGCTATTAAACATAATATAAAGACTAACCAAATACCCCCAAAAAGTTATGTTTAATGAATGCGAGTTAAATCACAGTTAAGTCAATAATGCAGAACAATGTCTTCGTTAGCCCCAGACTCGATATATCGATACATGTGTAACTACACAAATATTTCCGTTCAATCAAAGAGTAAAATTCATGTAAAACTATAGGTACATAGCTTACCTACCTACCTACATAATTTTGATTCAAGCATTTTGAAGATTTTCTATGTTACCTACACTTAAAATGAGTAAGCGCGTCAACACCATTATACGTATTTATTGCGAGACTATTATACGTATTATTGCTGATAAGTTCCAGATATTTTATCTGCCAGATAACTTCATACAAATTCTGTTCCATTTTTAATTTATCTGGTAGATAGTGGCTATCCGTAACCAGTTACTTAAGTCCAGAATGAAACTTAGGAACAGAATGTGTAAAAAAATATCTACCAAATAATCTAACCGGAACTTAGTCGAAGCATTTATAGCATTAGCATTTTCACAAAGCGAGCCAACTTTCAGTCTAACCAAAGTCTACACTTTTTCAAATCTTTGTCTTCTAAAAGCGTGTATCAAACGATTTGACTAACAATAATTTTCGTTGAAAGTTTACAACCGATCAATCTGATACATTTCTTATAATACTCGTACTTAGTAATTGAATGCCTAACGAGTTTGTTATCAAAACAGATTCGAAGTAATTTTAACTCATCATCACACTATTACCATTCTAAATCTGTAAACAATAGCTATCTAAAGTTAGTAGGGGTTAAGTTAAATTGTGAACCCACTGGCTACTACCTAGTGGCAACGAGAAAATAATTTTGAGAAAACAAAGGTTACGGTTGTATTGGTTGGTTAGAAGGTATTACTATGACATTTGGTCGTCATCATCCTCCTGCCCTTATCCCAAATTTTATTTGGGTTCAGCGCAGTATGTTTTCTTCTCTCACACTCTTCTATCTGCCGTTATTTCACAAGTAACACTCTTTCTAGCCATATCAACTTTCAAACAATCCATCCGTTTATATGGTCGTTCATATAGGGCATTTGCTATGTTATGTTCAGTAAATTATATTTTTCGAACTCAAAAGAGTACCTACACAGGGCACGCTTGTATAGATGCCACCAGGTGAACTTACCCAAATCTGTCAAATTTTACCAATCGAATTACCTTCCTGATATTGTGGTGTGGTTGAACATCTATTAAAGAATTTTGTTAAATTGAGTAAGGTTGATGTGCTGACGTCTGTACATATTGGGTAGAACCTTCTGTTTAACAAGCCATCAATATCACAATTAATTATAATCAGTACTTACATAGGTACGTAGGTACTATTTGTGTATGATCACAAGATATAGCAAATTAATCGCAATCTAGAATTGTCGAGACTGCTCGGCGACTCTCAAGCGAAACAACAAGCTAATGTAGATGGCGACCCTACCCAATTGATCCGGGACAATTAATGACCCTGCATGAACTTGCGTCCCTCACAATGATCATACCTATAGCTTGAGGAATTCCTTGTAGCTTTTTGTAAACAAATAGGGTTACTGTGGACTAGGTTTAGAATAGAAAAGAAAATGTTAATTAGCTCATAATGTAGGAATAACAAGACAAAACAGCATAAAAAAATTACAGCATCATGCAATAAAATACTTATGATAATATCATTACATATATCCACGTTAATGAAATAACATAAATATAAAATTTGTCTTAAATAGATATATCATGTAGGTAACCTTTCAAAAAGCAGGAACCAAATCCAATCCACTTGCCCATGACAACAAAAAACTATAACTTATTCAAAACAGACTAGACCCAGAAAAACCATGTAGTTTTCGAAATTATACTTTGTAGCTTAAATGTTATTGTAATCTAAAGCATTTCAATCGCAATCGCCATAACTGTGATGCAAACAAGCTCGTTTTGGGTTACCCCTTTGATAGTTTGTGACAGGAACGTTTCCTTATAATAATTGACGCGATGCGTAAAATATTGGAGGATGTTTTCGTGGAAAACTTTGCGATTTTCGAGGAAAGCTCTCGAAAACTAACCTTCCTACGATCGTTTGAGGTTGTTTAGGTAAAAAGCGAGATAGATCATATATAGAAATCGCAAGAAAGATTCCCTACTGAGTATTCTTGTTGCAACCGTCACGCGTAGAGCTTGAATACGTACAGACAAAACTGTCAAATTTTCCCAATCAACTTTGAACCATAAGCTTCAGCGATAAAGTTCAAATCTATTAAGGCAATTTGACAGATTGTAGTAGCTCCATGTGTCTGTACTAAACATCAATTTAATAGGCTACTTAGACCTAGATCTAGGGGTACCCAAGAAATTGGCCCCTGTTCAACACACCTTCCTCTTCCGCCAGTCACTCAAACAGGGTCATGCGGCTACCTAACGTACATAACACCATGGTGATCTGGCAGCGAGTCAAATGCACGTGCGCCCGTCATCACCCATTCATTTGATAGGTCATACAAGTACGCTAACTAATTAAATACTGATTAGTACGAGCAAAGATTGTTTTGTTTGTAATCTTGACAATTGAGAATTTAATGCGGAAAATTATGAGTTATGTTATGATCGAAGAGTTTTATTAAACTGTTTTTTGTTTGTCATGTTTTCGTAATGCAGACGATACTGATTTTAATTGACCCAATATTTGAGGTACAGTTTTGTTCTCGTTTAAATTGTTTATGCGTGAGGGAGGTACAACGCAGTTTGTTTGGTCTCCATTACACACAGTCTTATTTTTTTATTTTTATTATCTTCTTATTTATTTCTAATGGGGTCGCTCTTGATCCTAATCCAGCCCGGAGGGCAAGGATGGGATCTACGGTGGTACGAGCTTATGCAGAAGAATGCCTTAAAGAGTCTTGGGTTGTAAGAACTTGGAAATACAGACGTCGGCGCCGGCAGAGAATTCCACACTTTGGCTGAAAGATGCGCATTATGAAAGATGATGAGAAGCGCTTTGTACGCTTGTAAGGTATATCAACCAAGTGAGAATGGTAATCCGCCGTGCGTCTGGACTAGCGATGGTAAAAACTTAAAATGGGGAAGGCGGGATAAGCTCATTTAGTCCTTGAGCATACTTTCTGAAGTACAGTCTGTAAAAAACAGACAGACAGGCAACACCGCTTCTATGAGCTAAGCTGTGAAGCTTGGTTTTTTCAGCTTATCGTCGCCAATGAGTAAGACACCTGTAATTTAAGACACTAATTTAACGTGTAAGACATAAAGGTTCGTCAAAAATACTAAACTCCATATCTCTTCTTTGCAGTGGTTCTACCAGTATTTTCATATGGCACGGCGATTGGTTGGATCTCCCCCATGGGACCCCGACTCATGTCTGAAGAGACTCCAGCCGCGGCTCCCGTGCATCCAGACACCATATCCTGGATGGCATCAGTTGTGTACTTAGTGGGGACACCCACAGTGTTCTTCTTTGGGTACATCGTGGATAATTTTGGGAGGAAGAGGGCATTGATGCTGACTTCGTTTTCCATGGCTGTAAGTTAAGACTTGTCTTACGTTCGGTACAGACGCCAGCAGGTCAATCTATCCGTACCTGTCAATTTGAACACCAATTATTACCAATCAAGTATTAACCTTCAGGTATTGTGATAAGGTTGAAAATCTATTAAAGAAATTTGACAGATTGAGGTAGGTTGATGTGCTGGCGTCTGTACAATCATTCATTTATTATATTACTAACTTCCGCCAGCGGTTTCACCCGCTTCCTGAGGGAATCACTTTCCACACCCGGACAAAAAGTAGTCTATATGTTATTCTGATGTATAAGCTATATTACTACCAAGTTTCATCAAAATCCGTTCAGCCGTTTGGGCGTGAAGAGGTAACAAACATACACACTCACAAACTTTCGCATTTATATATTAGTGTGAAGTGATTTTTAGAGTTTATAGTTAGTTATAGTAGTTAGTTAGTAGTAGTTGGAGTGTATAGTTAGAGTTTATATATCTATCTAGATTCTTTTTTTAAATTCTAGAGCCAGACTTCAAAGCAGTAAATGGTTCACGCATTAGATTTAAGACTACCAGTGTCACCAAGGAATCTGTACCAATGTTTAAACTAACGTCCAACCTTTCAGGCATGCTGGGGTCTAAAGCTGTACTCGACAGAAACCTGGGCCCTCATAACAGCCCGAGCGATCGTTGGCCTCGGCGTCAGTGGTTCTTACGTCGTAACTCCCCTTTACATCAAAGAGATCAGCGAAGATTCCATCAGGGGAACTCTTGGGAGCTTGGTAGTCCTGTCTCAGAATTTGGGCAATTTGTTCGCTTATGTCATGGGCGAGTACCTGAGCTATCATGCGATGCTGTGGGTGTGTCTCATCGTGCCCTTACTGCATCTGGTGCTGTTCACTGCGATGCCTGAGACGCCTTCGTATTTGCTGAAGTGTGGGAAGGTGGAGGTGAGATTTCTTTTAGTCTTCTTTTTTAAAAGGTTAATTTAAGGTAAGACAGTCGTAGGCAGTAACGAAGAGATTGAAACTTTAGCATGATCACCAATTTCAAGATTTCAATTGTTTTGAGTCTCAAATTTAATGTTGACCACCATAACCTGGTGATGCAGAAAGACTACTAACCAGGAGGATATAGAGGAGTGTTCTTCAGCAACTAAGAACTGAAAAAAAAATGTATCGCAGCTTAAAGTATATAGGTACATAAACTGTAAAAAAAATTCAATCAACTTTGAACCATATGCTTCAGCGATAAAGTTGAAAATCTCATTAAATCTGTTAAGGAGCATGAGTGTGCTGGCATCTATACATTACGGGATCTGTTATTTAGACAATTAAAATACAACAGTTACCTATCATGAAACAAAAAAAAAATATCATCAACACATTTTAGCAAGTCCCATGTTAGCGATATATTACCTGTTGTGCAGGAAGCCCGTGACGCGCTGGCGTGGCTGCGGTGCCGGGAGCCGTCGGAGCCGGCCGTGGACAGCGAGCTGCAGAACTTGTTGGTCGAGCTCGAGCAGAGCAAGTCGGGCAAGCTCAGCGATGCGCTCAAGACGCTCAGTGAGTAGAATCCTAATTTACAATTGAGCGAATTAACCTTTTTTTTATTTATTACGGGATCGCTCTTGATCCCAATCCAGCCCTGAGGGCAAGGATAGAATCTACATTCTACGGTGGTACGAGCTTACCCAGAAGAAGCGTATTTACTCTTGCCTTGGGTTGTAACTAACCTGGATAAAGTATACTCGTATTGCTTATTAGGTCTTTATAGCTGAGCAGCATGAGAGTAAATATTGCGGCAGGAAGAAGCTGCAGCAAAAACTAAAAAAAAACATAAGAAAACCTAATAAATAGGCATAGTTTTTATGTGCGACTCATTAAGTACAGACGCGAGCATATCAAGCTACTACAGTCTGTCAAATTTCCTTAATGGATTATCGACCTTACAGTTGAAGAGTATGGGTCAAAGTTCATTGGAAAAATATTTATAGCTTGATGTGCTGGCTTCTGTACATCTTACATGAACCACCAAACGTTTTCCGATTCGCATTTTTTTTGTTTCGTGTCGGAAACCGGCCTGTACGCACCAGCGTGCTCGGACATTGCGTCGTATCATATTATCATGAACCTTTATGGTGTCATGAAACATTTAGACCACTGCAAATCGATATAACTGCGTGAACATTGCTAGTCAGCTTATACATTCCTTTAACTAAGTTAAATAATTTTGCCTGAGACTTCGAAGTTCACATGAATATTGCATGGGATGGGAATCTCTCGAATGCGACAGCCAAGGATTTATAGCAACTTTTTAGTAGGTAGGTACTGTTGCCGTTACAGCTTACAAAAGTCAAACCATCTTAAAGAATTCCCGTCCAGTTAAACCTACAGGGCTAAGAACCTCCGCTACTCAATGACCCAGCAACAACTAGCTAGAGGCAGTCATTAATTGTGTGTTCAGAAGAACAACTAACCATAAGCAAACGTCTGGTTACCAGTAACGGGACGCGGACAAACAGGCAGACATTGTTTGTGCACGCTAATGCTCTCGACGTGTTTGACTAACTTATAATATAGGTTTTTGGGTTAGAACCGACCTTTTTGGAGTTATGGGAAATGTATTGAACCTGTTTGGTTTTGACACTTGCACTGTGGGTTTTGAATGTGTCCATTTTGGGCTGCATGAAGGACTAAAATATCGTTTCTTGGTTGATGATGGTTATATTTCTTTAATAAACGAAATGATAAAAAAAGGCTCTATCGCGTACGTAGGCTATAACATAATAATGTACCTATTAATAATCCCAATTCTGTAACAAACATAATAATAGGTAGGTACCTTCTTAACAGATCACTGCCAATTAAAGCCTATAAAGACTCCTTAAACCGGTTTTGACATTTACATAAAGTTATCTTTTAATAGAAGCCTACAATTCTTACGTAGTATATTGTATACTCTTTGCCTAAAATCCGGAGTACTATTGATGCAACCGGAGCCGCGGCACAGCGCTAGTGTATCGCGTCTCGCTGTATGTACCGACATTCCCAGGGCTTTTAACACGCAGCCGTTAGACGTAGCTTCCGGAATAAACGTTTGTTAAATGTTGGCTTTGGTAGCCTAGCGGTCAGCGTTTGTGTGCTCAAATATTTCTGTACTTACATTTTCCCATATACCACCCAAATTGAAGAGATTCAGGTAACCAAACGAGAGAGGACAAAAAAATTGTGATAAAGGGCGGACACAATGAAACTAATTTAATTACTATCAGCAAATTTTTTTGTATTCTGGACCTTATACTTACCTACTATGAGAACTTTTTCACATTCACGGTCACAATTACTAAGAAAATTAATTTTGCATTCTTCTTTGTTAAGGCTTGAAAACAATTTGAGACTTGCGTATTATATCCACGTAAACAAAATTCGTTTTATTATGTGCATGTAAGCGTGGCGCATATAGCTGCTTTTACAAAACATGTAGCAACTAATACGAGGGGCGATTATAAGCTCAAATACCCAACTTCCATTCCAGTATTCAGATTCCATTATCGATTCGAGCGAACAGCATGAATATGCTCTTAGACGCGAATTTTTTTTAACTCTTTGATCAGGCTAGCAACTTAAGCGCTTCCAAAAAATTCCTCTTAATAAGGAGATATAAGCAAAATCCTCCAGCTCTCAAAGCTATGATGTTTTCTATGCAAGAAACATGATTACCACGTAAAGATACAAGTTTCCATCTCCATCTATATCTTACTGTATGAAAAAAATATTTTTCCCCAGTTACCGACCGCAGCACCTTCCGTGCATTCCGCATCGTCCTCATCATCACAGTGGCGCGAGAACTCTGCGGCTGCCTCGCCGTGTTACACTTCGCCTCGCTCATCTTCAGCAAGGCCAGTGCTGGGGGGTGCCTGCTAACTGCCAACCAGCAGGCTGCCGTGTTGGGGCTGGTACAGTTTGTGGGCTCGTGTACTGCTTCTAGTCTGGTGGAGAGGACTGGGAGGAAGGTGAGGACCTTCAGAATTTCTGGTGCAATGTGCTATAATTTGACTGATTTATATCTGAAAGAAAATATTGGCAATAATATGCGACAAGTTTTGGTTGGCTTGGGCACTTGTCAGGGTCATACCTAAGTATACTTTTAAGTGCTTCAAAATGCTTCTAATCGATTTCTTCATTAAACATTCATCCAAATTTGCTTATTGAAGATGAAGGCACTAATTTGGATTCAAAATTCTATCAAATTCACGTATTTTGAACCATAGGCACTTCACACCTAAAATTCCCACTAATATTTCCTTTCTCCGCCTAGCCACTGCTAGGCACGACCTGCCTGGTGTCCGGCTTAGCGATGTGCGCGCTGGGGGCGTGGTTCTACGCGCACGTGGGCGCCACCACGGAGACGGCGTCGTGGCTGCCCATCGTGGCGCTGTGCCTGTGCATCTACTGCGACGCGGCGGGGCTGCAGCCCGTGCCCTTTGTTATTATGACTGAGATGTTCTCTTTTCAGGTGCGTAGTGTTCTTTACGGTTTTTAATAAGGACCCTTTAATTACTCGAATCGAATAACTTGAATTTCGGAATTTCTTTACCAGTGTGCCATAGATGTAAAGGCGAGATTTAAATTCATGTATAGTTGGTGGATGACGACCTGAACGTAGTTTAGAAGATATTGATATCATCATCAGCCTTTTTACTGTCCCACTTCTGGGCACAGGCCTCTTTTCGCACGGAGAAGGATTGAGCGTTAATCACCACTCTTGCTCAATGCGGATTGGTGATGCCGACTTTATAGTCCAGGTTTCCTCGAGATGTTTTCCTTCACCTTTAATCAGTCATTGGTGTCCTAGATAAACTTAGAAAGTACATATTAGAAAAGTTACACTGGTACCTGCCTGACCTGGAATCGAACCCGCGCCCTCATACTCGAAAGGCTGGTGTTTTAACCACTAGGCCACCACGACTTACGTTATGCGTTACGATATTGATATAGATGCATGAAAATGACTAATAATGTATTTCATTTCCAGCTTCGTGGTACAGTAACAGCTATCGTAATCGCCTTCGCTTGCGGCCTCATGTCGGTGGAACTGCGAGTGTTCCAACCGATAGCGGCCTCAGTAGGCCTCTACCTCATCTTCTGGCTTTTCGCCGGCGTCTGCCTCGTCAGCACCATCTATATCGCCTGCGTAGTCCCTGAAACCAAGATGAGGTCCCTCGACGAGATCTACGCGGAAATCGGAGGCAAGAACACCAAAATAAAAAGCAAAGAAAAAGACTGCGAAGCTGACGTCACAAAACTGTAGGCTATGACGTCATCTGTCATGGCGGTATCATTTGGAGGTTTGGAGCCGTTGTCAAAGTATTGATTGCTCGTTCGTTAGAATGGCTTAACAGTGATATTTTGCACTTAATTGTGTAGTTAGTTGTAGATTTAGTTTAGGCGTTTGAATACAAGCTCACTCGGGTTTTTTTTATGTCAAGAGCCGATTAGTATGGCCGCTGGGTTTTTCCTTTGCTTGGGCTGGGCTCGCTATCTCAGGCAATGTGTATTGACCTACTAACGTCTAGCTCGTAAAGACTTGTATTGTAGTTTATGAATTAGAATAATGTTATACTATAATTTATTTAAATACATATGAGTGAGCTTGTACAAATACTCAGCTACGTGACGTAGGTACCTATAGTTAAGTGTTTCTTGGTGTCTATGAAATTGTCTCTGTTTTGAGGCCCTTGGCTTTAATGTATAATTATTATTATTATACTGGATATTTTAATTAAGTCGCTATTTTTTGTATTAAAAGCCTGTTTCTATAAATTCTTTGACAGGCTATAAAAAAATATTTATTAGTGTTTAACTTGTGACACATTTTAAACAACATAGAATTTTTTGATTGGGGCACATTAAAACCTCAAATTTTAATAGGCTTTATTTTATAATAAGACTATGTATTTTTATAAAGTATTGTTTTAAGTATAGATGTAATTTATCTACGAAGCTAATGATGCCGAAGATATAAAGAAGTGGAGAGCTCCATGTTCCTTATGGATAACAAGATATCATAATTATCTATAAAAATGTAAATCACTTACATATAATTTGTGTCATTTTTTATAAGTAGATTCAGGACGTTCCAAATATGAAATTATTTTATTAGACCGTCCTTTATATGTGTGTATAATAAAATGTCGCCACTCTGTATCTATGTGACAATGGAATCTCGAGTTATGTATAATATTTTTGTTACTTACAAATAAACTAGTATTTTATGTAAATAATGTCGTTTCCTTTTGCGGTTAGTTGCCTCGTTTATTTTAGTAACTTTCTTCTGGGATTTTTAAGGTATCTGGGCCATTACGGCATACCGGCTTTCATAACTGTTCAATCATATAATAATATTCATATAATCATTTATTATTAATATAGTGTTCGACTAGAGGAAGCTCGTATCTAAGTAAGTCGCACGGGTCGATCGATCATAAGGTTAAGCAACGCTCGGCGCGGGTATGCGCGGATGAATACCTCTGTGTTTGGGAAGGCACGTTAAATTGGAGGGTCCCGGCTATTATTTGTACATCTTTGACAGTCATTACGGGTAGTCAGAAGCCAGAAACTCTGACAATCAGCCTTACTAAGAAGTATCAGGTTGCCCTGGTAACGTGGTTGAGGTCAGACAGGTAGTCGCTCCATGTAAAACACTGGTACTCAGCTGCATCCGGTAAAGACTGGAAGCCGACCCCTAAATAAAAAAATAGCTTTGGAAAAGTCTAGGCAGATGGAATGTTCGACTTGAGGATTTCTTGAAGCCTTAAAACTTGATTTTTTTTTTACTTACGTAGATATATTATGTAGAATATTTTTTTACATACCGTACCATAAAACAATTACTAATAACGCAGTTCAAGGTGGCTCGTAAATAAATAAAACAACAAATTCACAAGCAATGGAATGTTTACAATTGCAATGATAAAGTTCTTACAATATCATGTGTAAGTACATATAAGCCTCGCCTGAAAGACAGTCTTACTTTGCCTATTAAATACAATCCAATCAACTTTTTGTATAAATATTATGCATTGCGAATAAACTCTCAATATTCAAGCTATTGCATTCGTTGAATTCACAACCTTTTTCGCCCTTCATAGGAATAATGATTTAAATACCTTTGCCTTCAGTAGGTCTTATGTCATTCATATGTCAATGTCAAATATAGTTCTAGAAAGATCTATGTATTAATAGCGCTACAGTATAAAAACTTTAGCGTAAGATATAGTTGATAATTTGAAAAATAATTTTAGTAGCGTCATTCTACGATTTGTTTTTAACAAAGCAAGACTACCTTTCTTCAACAGTCCGAAGATAGTTCATACAAGACACTCGATTATTTTGGTTATATATTACATACATAGTACATAATGATTCTGTGTTCTAACGTATACGACATTGATAAAAAATGGAAGTTATTTCTTTATATATAAAACGACGATCACGATAAGTATAGTTATTATAGAAAATGAGTGTCATTTATATCTGAAATTTGTGCTTTCACCTATAAATACATAGTACATACATAAATAGATGATAATATGCTGTATCTTTGCTCAATACGATATCTAGTTATAGAGGTATAACTTTACAAGAAAAAATATTAGCAATTTCAGCATCCTTTAATTTTTATAATCATATTATGGTATTTTCTTGTTCAATCAAAGCTGAAATACCGGGAAAATTTCTTAAATAGAAATAGGTTTACAAAAAAAGTCATAGACAAAAAAATATTTGATCATTATTATTACCCCTTATTGCGTACCAAGCAAAGACCCAGCTTATTAATTTAGTACACATTATTCAATAATATATCTTTAAACGTTAACATACAACTACTGTCCTACGCTATTACAAAATGTATAATACGCATAGTATAAAAGATTATTATGTACTTATGTAACTTTAGGTTGAATGTTCCATTTACAATTGTCTATGCTTAATTTCACCTGTACCGAACGGAACTGTAGGTTTCTGAACGAAACAAAAATACCGAAAAAAAAAACTAGTATTATTCATTTAATTGACGACATTGTCCAAAAAGCCACTATCTACCCAATAAATAAAAAAATGAAACATCATTTGTATGAAGTTATCTACCAAATAAACTAACTGGAACTTATTTGTAGGTAATTGTTGATATAAGTTCAATTCAATACAGGTGATATTAAGCATAAGTCTATTATAAAACTGTCATTATATTTATTATTCCTGATCACTTTACAATTATCACGTCTTCAAGTTTGGGAGGGAAGGGAGGGGGGACTTAGCTTATTAAAACAAAATTATTATGAACAATTAAACGTACTTATGTAATGTATCTAGATATTATCACCTTATTCCATCATTATATAGTTTTAAAGTTTACCGACTAAATTTTGAGGGAATAAGGTCGAAAATTGCATGAAATCATTTTATCAATATGTATGAAAGAACTGTAGTTAAATTTATTCACATACATAAACGAATTTCGCCCTTAAAATACAACAAGTAAGGGAAGGTATTCTATTTGTCTGACTTTTATATTTTATAAGTACTGACTTACAAACTAGACCCTAAATCTAATAATATGCTTTGGATTGACGATTAAAAATTAAAAAAAATAGTTGCCGCATAATTTTCTCGAAATTACAGATCTAATAAAAACTTAATAAGAAAAAAAGAACAATCACAATCGGGCAAGATTCCATACTCGGACCGCATAACAATATATTGCACTTATTTAACATATTTATATATATATAATAAAAAAAGTAAAATGATATGCAGATGCTTAGCCTAAGTTATAAATATACCCGAAAATCCATTCATAATATTTTCGATAATTCATTTTAAATAAAATAAAATTTCTTTATACAATTTCGCTGTCTTTTGTGATGTTCGGGTTTACAGAATGTCTGAAATGAGCAATGAGAGGGTAGGTACATAAAAATAACATAATTAACCTAACAGCGTGGAAACGCTATATAACGTTTAAAAAAACAACATTGATATTTAAGATCTTAATGACGTGCTTATCTTGTTGTATAAGTACATTTATAATAATTTATATAAATATTGAAAATTATTATGTAAAGAAACAAAAAGAATAAGTACTAAAATGATTAAGTAACAATTTTTAATGTAGATACGCTAGCACATCAAGCTACCCGAAACTGTAAAACTTTCCCAATCAACTTTGAAACAATGTATGTACTTGAAACGATATTAAGTTGAAAATATATTCAGGAAATTTGACAGATTGCAGTAGCTTGATGTGCTAACGTCTGTATACCTATCAATATAATCTTAAATATCAATGTTACAAGACTTAAAATTAAATCATAAAAGCTGCCACTAATAAAAAAAACCTAGGTGTCAAATATTTTGGTTCGTAGCAATTTTGGCTTGTATATTCGGTGAGACATAATCAATGTATGCGTCGTCAGTCTTCATGAGTGATGTATGAGCAAATAATTATAAAAACTAAGTACGATTAACAAATTATTTAAGCAAATTTAAACTCAATTTCTAACGTGATAAAGATTAAAATAGCATTTTGTTAAATAACTGAGAGAGAAGCTTTTTTTATATAGGGTGTAACAAAACTAGTGCATCATATTTTTACAGGTCATCTAGTACACGCTAAAGATAACGTTTACCACAAAAAAGTTGAATGTCCTAGGGGTCAATGATCGAGCGCCTTCATAGAGACCGGCGTATTATTATTATGCGTACAATTTCGGGACTGTGATGATAAATTTAATAAAATATGTTGTTGTTTTCATGACTTTTTTGTAGTAAACCTGATTCTTAGCATGTTCTAGATGACCTGTATAAATATGGTGCACTAGTTTTGTTACACACTATATATGAGAGAGACATTTTAATCGAAAATCATTTATTATTTTTACTTTCCTCAAAGAAATTAGAGTGTGCCAAGGAAAAAAAAATTTAAATGCGAAAAATAGCTGCCATATTTGGACAATATGCTTTTAAATGCAAAGGAATGTTACTGATTTAATAATAGGCTTAATTTTCAGCATGCAATTGGAAATAATTTGATAAGTTTAGTTCAAGATAGATAGAAGAAACGTCACAGAGCTAAAATATAATTTGGGCACAATAAAGTACTTCAAAGGTATGGCTAAAATTATTTCGTTGGTTACAAGTATGAATGATTTTAAAACATGTGGTACCAAAAGTAAATAAAAAAATCAGTGTTTCGATATTTTTCTGGTATACTATAGGTATTAATAATGTATAAGAATAAATCCTTTTCACATATGTATGTATATATTATTTTTTTATTGATATTCAGTGAAATAAACACAAGTATAAAGAAATAACTAATATATCCGCCACAAGTTTTTATTTAAAAAAAACATACCGTCGAATAGAAAACCTCCTCCTTTTTGAAGTCGGTTAAAAAGAACAACGTATGAACGCAGACAGTAGGTGACAAAAGGTCAATCAGAAGAATAAATTGTATTATTAGTAGTTCGCAATTTCTGAACTAAATACCGATTTGCTGATACAGTATTCCATATAATTTACTGAAAAAAAAAAACCTATTGGCCATCATTGCTTTCATCATAAGTGCAGACTTTTATGTCTATAAAAAAAATCATACTTGTTACCAAACGAACATTAGTGACTACACAAATGAATGAGGAGTTTGAAGGGAAGTATCAATTGACATGTTTGTACATAATATTGGAAGGAATTGACGCATGGAAGACAGGAAAGGAAATTATTTTTATATGTATATATAGGTATAGAAATCTCAAATTATATACGTTACAGTCATAATGTTAGCGCTTCTAACAAAATACATGTTGGAGATTACGATTTAGTTAATATTTTCCGAAAAAACATTACTTCGCTAAATAATACTCGGAAAAATTTGAATATTATATTCCCTCTTTTTTTTTGTAATTCTAAGTTTATCTTGGACATCAATGACTGTTTAAAGGTGAAGGAAAATATATTGAGGAAACCTGTACTATAAAGTCTGAAATTACCAACCCGCCTTGAGCAAGCATGGTGATTAACGCTCAATCCTTCTCTGTGTGAGAGGAGGCCTGTGCCCCGCAGTGGGACGATAGGAATGCTGATGATGATGCATTATTAAAAATATTTTTTCAGAATTATAAGTGAATTTAAGTCATTATTGTCCACGCAGCATCTTTGTAAGATGATGATGTCAGTGCTTGTGTGCTTTTCAATAACTCCAAAGTCCAATACTTGCATGGCACTTTTTGCCCACATTTGTCGAAGATGAATTTGACTTTTTTCCGAATATTGAAACAAAGTAATATTTTTACTATATGAAAATAATTGTATCTACCACATACTATTTAAAGATCCGACCAGAAAAAATACACAAATCAATTGTGTTAAGTTTACAAAAGTAAGTAAAATTCTGCCGTTAACGATTACATTTTAAAACAAATTTCATAGCTTTTGGACTAGACAATAAGCGGGAACACATACATACAAACTTAAAAACGAATCTAGGTATCTATGTACAAAACTAAAATGGACATAGACAGCTTTATAACATAATATTATGTTAATAAATTTTGGTATTTTATTGGTGTAAGGGTGCAATGTCCGCGCTATGTCAAAAATTAATATTTATCTCATTAATTAAATATTAATTTCCCATTAAGAGATTGTGTTTTACTTTTAATCAAACAATCTATTCAAACAACTATGTTTTTATGTCAATATTTGTGTAGCTTGCTGAGAAATTTTGATCCTTTGCGCTATCGAAAATAGTTCAGTTTTTAAAGCAAAAATTTAAATAATTTTCTTAATTTTTCTGCATCACAGATGTTCAATATTTGCTTAGATTGGGATGTTATGTATTTGTATTGGCTCAATACATAGCACTGACATTGTTTATGCGACCAAAATTATACAAACTGTGTGTTCTCGAACATTCTAAGATCATTATCCATACATTCGTCTGAACATCTCTCCTAAATAATAATTTTAAGACAATAGGTATATAATAAAAGTAAGCGGTTTTTCTCGATCTCAACATTAATATTGACGGAAAAATGACTCGTAAGTACAGACAGCACATCAAGTTACTACAATAGGTCAGTAGTAGTGAGGAAATTTCCTCATTACATTTTCAACCTTATCGTTGAACCATACGGAAGACAGATTGTAGTAGTTTGATGTGCTGGCGTTTGTACCTAACTGGTAGCTGATACCGGGTCAAGACTTTGTAACACGATCAATAATAGACTGAACAATAATAATAAAATGTATGTTTAAGGATTAAAATAATTAACTTCATCTGTAATTACATGCTCATCTTTTCAAAAATCTATCCTATATCTGGCTACGGTGATCGCAAGAGTCACCGTGGCCCTGGCACACAGGGACCTCCACAAGGAACATAGTGGGTTTTAGTCAGTGAGAGTCTTACACTCCCTCCAGGTGTACCCACAGCGGGAGAAGGGTCATTTGATGATTTGACTTGATTTGATTGACAAAAAGTCTTATAATAACAAAAGTATATCTTTCTCTTTCACCCGTATGAGTTTTGACAAGGACGACACTAGACAAAAGAGTAATATAAAATGACATTTCTCAAATGCCAGTCTACTATTGGTCTGTGTATCATTTTTAATTTTGACATGGTTCCAAATTGTCATGTAAACAAACAGAATATTAACTAATTTCGCATTTTTAAATTATTTACGTAAATTAAGTATAATAGCGAACAAAATTTGTCGTTTATAAGTAGGATTATGTCTACATAAGTTACAGTGTATATAATATAGTACATACGTTAGTTATGTAGCTATGTGCGAGAGTAGTAGTGTCCGGTGCGAGCTGGCAGTGGCGGCGGCGTGTCCTGTGTAAAGGTAAAAAAGATATAAGTTATTTATTTAAAGTAGGCTGAAAGTAAGCATTTTATAAAAGACAAAGATAGTCCCTAAAAAAGGCTTACCCTTCACCACTTCCTATGTGTTATCGCTGGGAAGAAGAAATGGTGGAACAAACTCTCCAGTAACTGTCATCTATTTTTAATCTATCCTTGATGACTTAACCGTGAGAACGTGGCAATAAGTACAAACGCACATCAAGCTACTACAAAATTCTTTAATAGATTTTAAACTTTGTCATTAAAGCATATGGTTCAAAGTTGATTGGGAAAATTTTACAGTTTCAACAGGTAGCTTGATGTGCTGCCGTCTGTAATTTCAGCCTCAACACCAATATTGTCGAAATTTGACAGAGATATAGATTGGACCTTGGAAAAGGACATGATATACTATTTGTATCCATAATGGTGCAAATGGACATATTCATATCTCGCAGAGGAATTTATAAGAAAAACAAAAATAAACACGTGTTATGAAAAAATCAAGGCGTAAAATAAACAAAGCAAATAAAACAAACCTCAAGCTTACGATCTCATTTCAACACTGGCTGTGACGTTCTGAAATAAAATAAATAACCACTAACTTACGGCAAAGAAACAAAACTGAAAACAACAAGCGAAAACAATTGCCAAAATAAAAATAATATAAAAAATGCGCTCGTTTGTACAAACGCCAGCATATCAATCTACTACAATCTGTCAAATTCCATTAATAGATTTTCAACTTTATCGCTGAAGCATACGGTTCAAATTTTATTGGAAAAATTTGACAGTTTTGGATAAACTTTATGTGCTCGCGACTGTACCTAGTTGGAAATAAATCCTAAACTTTTATATATAAAAAAAACAAAATCAATATTTCCATTGTTTTTATGGAAATAAATACGTGTTTATTTGTGTAGGGACACATGTATGTATGGCAGAGTGCAAGGTAAGCTAAAATGTATGAGAGCGCGAGGCATGCACGGAACGGACAGTTACTGCGCACTGGTCCGAGTGGACGGTTCTCTTTGGGGGTTTACGCGAAATATATCCGGTATCCGAAACCGTGTTTCATCCCTGAAGCATCGACCAGAAGATGCAGAACTCAATTAGGGATTTCACCCAATAACGAATCCCTAAATTTGTAATATATTACCTGTACGTTGTTATCGTGCAAGTAGTGTCGCGGCGGCTGCGGCCGCGGCATGGGCTCGTCGCTGTCATCGTCTTCTTCGAAATCTGGCAACATTGAACAATATTCATCGGTCTCACTTAGTATTTTTATGATCATACGTTCAAGGTTTGGGTTCAAGAGAAGATCTTAAGGGCCTGTTTCTGTTACCATCTACGAATAATTTCCAGTTAGTTTATTTGGTAGATGCTACTTATATTATACACAACATACGGATCTTATTCGCGATGAAATTCGGCCGAAAAGTCGGTAGAAATAGAGATAGCGTACATGCCTTTATAAATATGTGTTCAAGTCGCGATTGGTAGATAATTTCATAAAAATTCTGTTCCATTTTTGTATTTATTCGGTAGATAGTGGCTATTTGGACGTTGTGAAACTGGCCCTAATCCTAATACTTCATTTATTGTTGGGGTATAACCATGTTGGAAGGGTCAGAAATAGTGCTGTACAAAGTCTGGGTATATGTCAATAAAAAAATGTTTTCATATTTTTGGGGATAATTATTTGTATCACATGAAAACTTGAATGTTGAGACAGTTTAAAAATAAGGCAGTAAATTCCAGTCGATAGTAGGTATAAAATAAATTCAAACTATACAAACAATAGTCATACGCAAACATATATAATATACAGTTTAAAAAATAAAGAAAAAAACATGCACTACGTGGCATGCGAACATTAAAGTTAAACATATAAAATTATATAAAAACAAAAATGTTATACATATTATTTGAGGACATAACAAAAACAATAGAAACAACTGGACCGATTTCAATAAAATTTGGTAGACATACAGTCTATAGTCAGAGAAATGACTTAGGCTACTTTTTATCTGGGTGCTGAAAGTAGGCGACGGGTGGAACTGCGGGGCACAGCTAGTTGGAAATATTATAAAACATATTTCGCTAATAGTATCCTATATAGCTAGCTATAAAAAAGAGCGACAGTGCAGAAGCCAGTAAACGCAAAAAAAGTTGCTGCGCTATTAAAAACTACTACTTATCTTACAATAGATTTTTTTTATAAAGGTGAAATAAAAAGTGCAAGTGTCAATAGCAAACAAAAACACATTGACAGGAACGTACTCAGTCAAAAATAACTACACACCTGAAACAAAATTTACTTTAAGTAAAATTCTTCACACAAAACTTGGAAATTCAAAGCAGTTACGCACTTACCTTGTGTTCTCTATAAAGCTTACGACAAAAAAAAAAACATTCAATTCACAAAGACCTAACGTCGGAATATGCCTTCTTTCCCTTTGACTTTCTAATTTAGCCGAATAAAACCAGAAACATCAATCCAAACACTTTTCCCTAAGCAATCGCTACCTACATCCCAACTCTACAACCATGCGGTGTTACCACACTAGCACAATCAAATAAATTACAAAGAAACGTGTTAAAACACACAAAAAAAAAACACTACACGCAACACTAAAAAAGGGAGCCGAGCAGTGTAGATTAACAAAAACAAAATACAAAAATAGAACTCCACAAAGATTGCATCCTTCTCTATGGTGATTGTCTATGGCGAAGATATCTTACCTCTTTGCTTTCTGCTGTCCCCCTTTACGGTATCCTCCGTATCGGAGCCCTCTGCAAAACATGTATAGTTGTAACGTCTACTAGGAAACGGTGCAGGAGAATATAAGTTGTTTATGTATCTGCTAGTTTTATTGCACGGAGACAAAGCAGTTGCGAGGTTAGGTTACTTTCTTTTTCATAATATTGAGGTGGAATACAGTCAGAAAATTTTATAACAACTGCTATACAAACCACATCAATTTATTGAGGACCTTTTGAAAAATACATAATAAGTTTGACAAGAGAGAATTGAAAGTGTGAAAAATTTGCGTGTAACCAAGAGATAGGTGTTACGTCATCCATTTATATTTTATATATAGCAACATATTTTTCAAAATATAATTAACTATATGGGTACTATTATAATTACTACCTTAATATCTGCCCGTTTCTGTTCTGAAAAACTATGACATACGTACGGACGTATCGTGAATTTTCTAAGACAAATGTCAATCGCAACTGTCAAGTCCGACCGTTATTAAAACTTGAAGAAACATACAAGCATGCCCAATGCTTCATAACAGACCGATATTCAAAGTCAACTAATAATTTATTTATGAAATCAAATGACAAAGATTTTTCCGACTGAAACAAAAGAAAAAAAACTTTTGAATTTTCACAATGTCAATACCATAGCCATAGCATTTTATTAACAGAGTTGAAAGCATGTATATTCTATGTAAAAATATACTTATTTAAGTCGATAAAAAAACATCGATAGATTAAAGTTTTATCGATAGATCGTTGTTCGATCGATATTATTCTTATATACGAAGTGTTACTTTTTCACTCTAAAACTAATGGATGGAGTTTGTTGAAACTTCGCAGTAATATGGCCTAAAAATAGGAAATAACCGTAACTTTATACGTGAAAATGAAGTAGTTCATTCAGCACGCGAGTGCAATCGCAGCGAAAGTCTAAACTTAATATAATAATATACAAAATATACTAAATATAACTTAATATACAAAAATAATTTAAGTAACTACTAATTGGTAATTTTAACTCACAAAAAGCGAACTACTTAATTTATTTATTTATTTTTATTCCTAAGTTATTTTTTTCGATTTTCCAACAGGCAAAGGTATTAACATAGTGAAAACTCCGAACAAATCGTGTCCCTCACTAACCCGAGTTGAGTTCTCTGACGAGCGTCGACATGGCGTTGGTGACGGAATCCGCGGCGTACAAGAGGTCGCTGCGGAGGCTACGGTTGTCTATGCCCACTGGTAGACATGAACGGACATGTACAATATAATAAATAAATAATATCATCATCATCATCATCAGCCTATCGCAGTCCACTGCTGGACATAAAAACAAATATACAAATAAATAATATACCAAATTTTTACTGTAATTTTTCATCGAAGAACATTATTATTACATATGTATAGGACAATTTACAATACTCAGGTAACTTTTTTACGTATAAAATAAAAATATAATTTAGTTGCTCACAGGCGAAACAACGCACTTTTGTTATGTATGCTTCGTCATCTATTATGTACAGATGCCAGCACATCAAGCTACTAAAATCTGTCAAATTTCTTTAGTAGATTTTCAACTTTATCGCCGAGGCATAAGATTCAAAATTGATTGGGAAAAATTGACAGTTTCGGGTAGCTGATATACTGGCGTCTGTACCTATTGCTTCATTTTTAGTTTTTCTTTCTCTCTTTTTCAGATAAAATAAATGTAAAATTGCTAAATAAACTTGAACTCACACTGCCTGAAGAAGTAAACCAATTAAATAAATATTCTCTTCTATGAAATTCTCGTTATAATAATTGAAAAACAATTTAATGCTCAGCTCCCTTACTCACAATATTTTATTAAGCCCCACAGAGTTTTAGCTAGTAATTCTAGATAAGGTACAAGGGATAAGCAAAGCCTAATCATAATATCGAAGCTGACTGATAAGCCTAAGCAAATACTTAAGCTTTATTTCCGGTCAATCTAGACATTCGAAGACACAAAAATTCACACCCAGCTGAAAATTGGTAGGATTGTTCAAAGTATAGAAGTCAGCACGTCAGTCTACCCGAAACTGTCAAATTTTCCCAATCTTGCACCATATGCTTCAGCAATAAAGTTGAAAATCTATTAAGGGAATTTGACAGATTGTAGTAGCCTGACGTGCTGGCGTCTGTGCATCGTTTTTCTATTTATTGATTTTGGGCTTTCATCCACATGGATACGCCAACCCCATAAAACACTATCCTAATATCCTAATCCTAATCCTACTATTATTATAAAGGCGAAAGTTTGTAAGTATGGATGTATGGATGTATGGATGTTTGTTACTCTTTCACGTAAAAACTACTGAATGGATTTGAATGAAACTTTACCACAATATAGCTTATACATCAGAATAACATATAGGCTACTTTTTATCCGGGTATGGAAAGTACTTCCCTCAGAAAGCGGGTGAAACCGCTGGCGGAAGCTAGTACTATTATAAAGGCGAAAGTTTGTAAGTATGGATGTATAGATGTATGGATGTTTGTTACTCTTTCACGTAAAAACTACTGAATGGATTTGAATGAAACTTTACCACAATATAGCTTATACATCAGAATAACATATAGGCTACTTTTTATCCGGGTATGGAAAGTACTTCCCTCAGAAAGCGGGTGTAACCGCTGGCGGAAGCTAGTTATAAATAAAACCCAATACCCTCTTATTATAAAATATGGTCTTAAAAAGTACTGGCTTTAGCAGTAGATTTAGACCATTAACTTTGTTCAAGAACATGGTTTAAAGCTAGCATTAAAGGCGGTACTTTTTTAAGACCACGATTTATAATAAGGGGGGCAAAGTCCTTATCAATTCGGCACTTTTTATCTCAATCCGGGTACAGGAAGATTTCGGGTGGATGTCAGTTGGGACATAGACGGTAAGCGAAAATTATACTCACTGGTGGTAGGCCGTTGATTTAGATGGAAGTTTCTAGCATCACCTCCCATGCTTTCCATACCTAGAAAACCAAGGTGATTTTATTATTTATTCACGTTCAGTACCATCACTTCCACAAAAGTAACCTATAAATTCATATACATAAGTGTGCTGCTACTATGAAATTCTGTAGATAATTCTAGAAGCACATACTGGATATCAATACTGGTGACTGAAGAGCTAGTGGCTAAGTAACAGCCGTACGGGTCGATCGATCATAAAGTTAAGCAACGCTTAGCGAGGACGGCCCTTGGATGGGTGACCATCTTATCATGACGAGTTCTTCCGGTATTCGGAAGGCAAGTCAAATTGGTGCGACCCGGCTGTCATTTTTACATCTTTGGCAGTCGTTACGGGTAATCAGAAGCCAAGAAAGTCTGACAGCCAGTCTTACCAAAGGTTATCGGGTTGCCCAGGTAACTGGAATGAGGAGGTCAGACAGGCAGTATCTCCTCCCTAAACATTGGTACTCAGCTGCATCCGGTTAAAACTGAAAGCCGTACCCAACACAACATGGAAAAAGACTAGGGCGATGATATGGATATAACAAAGTGTCATTAAATTGGTAGGTCCCGGTTTTCATTGGTACATCTTTGGCAGTCGTTACGGGTAATCAGAAGCCAAGAAAGTCTGACAGCCAGTCTTACCAAAGGTTATCGGGTTGCCCAGGTAACTGGAATGAGGAGGTCAGACAGGCAGTATCTCCTCCCTAAACATTGGTACTCAGCTGCATCCGGTTAAAACTGAAAGCCGTACCCAACACAACATGGAAAAAGACTAGGCAGATGATATAGATATGACTACGTGTCATACTTACCAAGACTGTGTGACATATCAATCCGTTCTCTTTCCCCGAGCGATGGCGTCTGCGGAGCGCTCCGTACCGTACCCCGTGGTGGCGGTTCCCTTAGCAAACAATTTGATTATAAAACCTTAACAGAAGGACCATGTTTTCTCCTTCATAGCAGGTCGATGGTCACTGTTACATCTTCGCCACGTCACTGTCAATTTTATACAGTAAAATACGTGTAAAAAAAATATAGCATCTATGCAGATCACATTAACCTTTTGAACGCCACCGTCACGTATAGATGACAAGCCAAAAAGGGCACAGCACGCCACGGTCACGACTACATGACAGACTTTTAAAGTAAAAAATTAACAGTCAGTTTTAATCGATATATATTGCTACTATATTGTAGGTATTTATGGACGAATTCTTAGCTTGACACTGAGGGCACGTCTTTATTTTTTTGACATGGCGGTCAAAAGAAGAAAATGGCGTTGTTTAGCGAAGCTCGTTGCTTATCTGTGCTAGCATTAGCTTGTGTTACATACAATAGCGTGCTTAGAGCTTAGTAACAAACACACAGAAATATAAATACGTGTGTTTGTACTAGGTTATGGTGTTTACCTTTCTGGAGCGCTAGGTTGTGGCCCGGCCCCGGGTAGTGGCGGACTTTTGGTCGACCGAGGCGACGAGTTCGGCGTAGATCGGGGAGACGATTGTTGAGTCTGTGCGAAAGAGACAAAAGATTTGAATGAAATTGTGACTTGAACGTTTGAAACGTGTTGAATTTTTTTACGTTACAGATAAGTAACAGCTGCACTGATCGATCATTCGTAAGGTTAAGTTAAACTTAACGCGGTCGGTCCATGGATGGGTGACCCATCTCAGTCAGTCGTCAGCTATGACGAGTGTCTCCGTGTTTCGGAAGACGGGTGGGCCTAGAAAGTCTGACAACCAACCAGTCTTACCAAGACAGGCCTTGAGACATTTCGACTCACGTTATGACCACGTGATAAATCGATTTCAAATGTCATTTCCATACATTTTTGTCGTTTCTTCTAGCGTTTAAGATTGTAGAAAGACATCTTGGCTTGAGGCCTAAGGTAGATTGATACCAGGGAAAGTTGTTTGAAGGATATATCATTCTTCAAATATTTCCGATTGTAAACATCACCATATGCCATTAAAAATATTGATGCTTCATGCTTCATACTTGTTTAGATAAATAGACTATAAAAATCACATTAATTAGCTTTATAATCAGTACCTTAAAATTAGAATTTAACGGACATTTTAAATTATACATTGTTATGATAAATCTTGGCTTATTGACGATTTTTTTTTATATAAAGCTAGAATTTATGATTGTAGTGGGGTATTAGTTACAATGAAGGTCGTTATAGTGTTGTCTCTGGTCTGTTTCTTGGGAGTGTCGGCTACTAGTGTTGGCACGACGGAGTCTCCCGATTCAAAATGCAACCAAAATGTCACTTCATCCATTTCTAATTGCACTACGTTGGGATTGGATGGTATGCTTTAATTATTTCTTTATTGTTTCCTTACTGTCCCACTGCTGGGAAAAGCCTTTTTTCATACAGTTCGATGCCCAATCCTTCTGATTGGGCATTTTACACCATGTTTGCTTTCAAATTTAAAGCCCAGGTTTCCTCAAGATATTTTCCTTCACCTTTACCTAGTCATTGGTGCCCAAGTTACAGTTATAAAGTACCTACATATGACTTAATAAAAAGTTACATTGTAACCTGACCTGGAATCGAACCAGCACACTGGAGCACTTTAACCACAAGGCCATCACAACTCGAAGGCTTTTTTTAAATGTATATTGTTATTTGTATTCAAGATTTCAATTTTATTTTTTTCAGCAAAAATCGAACAATCCTGTGTATTGGACTCCGTGGTGGAATACATGATATGCAAACAACCCAAAGCGATAAAGCCGTTGCTAGGTGCGTAATCATACTTCGTCTAATCATTTTGACTTTTGAATTGTTTTTTCATAACGTAGAAAACGAACGGCGGCCGTTCTCTTTTATGGAGATCAGCCAGCTGCGCAGGACATATTATAGTGCACAAGCATTTACGCAGACACAGGTGCACTCTCCATTCCCTCATTCTCATAGTCCGATGGGACGGCAATCCGACACGACCGGAGAGAGATCAGGTGCAGGACCGACATTTACGTGCTCTCCGATGCACGGGTGAATCAAAACCCACAAAGCGATTTTGGCCTGACCCGGGATTCGAACCCGAGATCCCGTGCATAGCAGTCGCGCCTTGCGACCACTAGACCAACGAGGCAGTAAAAAAAAAATCAGTTACCCATATATCAACACTAACCGTGTATACAACTTCTCTTTCGCACATCCTACAGGCACCAGCACGGGTTTACAACTTGGAGGTTGGTTGGCAAATATAAAATGCATGGTGGTGACCACCTTGGATCTTATGAGGTGTATAGTTGACGGCTTATTGAAGACACCATTTTCATGTAAGTACTAGGCAGTAAGTACAGACGTAAGCAGGTCAACCTACCCGAATCTGTAAAATTTTACCAATAGAATATACCTTGCGGTATTATGATAAGGTTGAAAATTTATTAAAGTAATTTGACAGATTGAGGTAGCTTGATGTGCTGGCGTCTGTTTGTTTTTCCGAAACCATGTTAAATTGGGCCAGGCTGTTGACATATTTTGGCATCCGTTACCAGAAAGTCTGACAACTAGTCTTACCAGGGGGTATCAGTTTGTGGAGGTCAGTCAAGAGTCAGATGCTTTTGTAATGGAGTCCACTTTTACCGTTTGACTACTGAACCCTTTTTTTTTCGCTGGGAAAAAATGCCGCATCCCCTTCCCGTCAGGGAATGGAAGAGGGGTATGTGGGACTCCCCGGTAAAATCGTTCCCGGTATACCCACTAAAAATACCCAGCGGCACTCCGACCTCGCCTGAGTGGAGGGGGCCTGGGAGTCTATAGCATCCAGTCCCCCGCTGGCGACTGCCCGCCTTACGGCAGGCCCCTCACGCCCCCCTCCCCACTTGACTACTGACCCTTAAAAATGTAAATGTACGTGACACTGCTAGTGTGACGCTAACAAAAAAAAAGTACAGACGCCAGCACATCAAGCTACTCCAATCTGTTAAACTTCCTTAATAGATTTTATCGCTTAAGCATATGGTTCAAATTTGATAGATTCGGGTAGCTTGATGTGCGAGCGTCTGTGCGTTCTGTTTCGGTTATTTTTTTCAAGTTAAACAGTTTTCTTTTTAGGGGATTGGACGGCGCTTACCAGGTGTCTCGTAACGTATATACCTGCATATTTGGCGTGCGTTCCTAAGTAAGAATACAAACAGTTGTGCAGAACATACATTTGTTCAAGCTATCTTCGAAATGCAATATAAAAAAATATACAATATTTACAACCTCGTACCCAAGTCACATGAAAAGTGCGAAAGTCACAAAATCAAGCTTTTTATACGGCAGGATTAAAAACAATAACGACGTATCTTGTTGTGTTTTATTTATTTATTGTCAATTTCAGTTTGTAACTGAGGGCCCCCGTTAACGGCGACTTTTTGTAGCAGTTGCGATACAGACGCGCAGCTGTGGCCAGCCGTGTGTCCTCGCCCACGGGGCCAGATTCAGTCGCTATGCAGTTACACTGATGTTCGGCACACTCCCTCCCCCCTCTGTTCTTTCTCCGATGTCGTCCAACGTCCAGCGATGCAGTAGCGCGTTAGTAGCGCATTGTAAACGCGACTAACACACATTAGAAGCGCTGCAGTAGCGATACAGTCTCGCGTTTGCTAAACGCGAGACTCACGAGCATGTATCGCTACAAAAAGCCGCCATGGCCAAGGGGCCTAAGCAGAGACCGATTCGATCGAACCGAATTATGCTTTTAAATTAAATCCAGCGGTTTCAAGTGCTTATTTTATATTGATAAATCGAGGAGCTCGTGACTAAGTAACAGGCGCAAGGCTCGATCGATAATAAGAGTAGGTAAGCAAAGCTTGGCGTAGTCGGTCCGTGGATGGAAGATCATCTTGTTATGACGAGTTCCTCCCAGTTTCAAAAGGCACGTTAAAATGGTTGGTCCCGGCTGCCATTTATACAGACGCCAGCACATCTAGATACTACAATCTGTCAAATTTCCTTAATAGATTTTCAACTTTATCGCTGAAGCGTATATAGTTCAAAATTGATTGGTAAAATTTGTCAGTTTCAAGTAACTTGATGTGCTGGCGTCTGTACATTTTTGCCAGTACCTAGTTCCGAATAATCAGAAGCCAGAAACCAGACACTAGTCTTATTACGGTATATCGGATTGTCCAGGTAACTAAGTTGAAGAGGTGAGATAGGCAGTAGCTGCCCGCGAATATAATATAATACCTGAAAATCTCAGGAATCAGGATCAAAAACCACTCGCGCAATGTTCCGAACCGCCATTAAGTTTGGCGTGAACAGCACCGGTTTATTGTCTACTACACAAGTCTACTCCATGCTTACCTTTAACATCCTCATGAGTCCCTCGAGCTGGTGCATGAGATGTTTGCGCGACTCCTGCAGCGAGGACAGGTGGCCCTCCAGCTCGTCCTTACGTTGGCGTAGCAGACGCAGTTCTGACACCAGGGGGGCTGAGGTGGCTCCTCCTGCACTAGCCTCGGCCTCTTGTTGACGTCTGTAATGTAAAGGGATCTTAGCTATTTGGGTTTTTAACCGACTTCCCAAAAAGAAGGTTCTCAATTCGATCGCGAATATATTTATTGTTAAAAATTGCCACATTTAAAATCTTCAGTTAGATGCAGCGTGATAGATAGTAATTCAACAATAATAGTTTTCAACATTTTACAATACAAACACAAAAAACTCCTCTTTCTAATATTAGTTATTAACTAATGCCTATTGGGTGGGGCATGTGGTGAAACCGCTTTCAGGACAGTGCCCCACCCAATTAAAAAGTAGCCTAAGTTACTTTTCATTACATCAGCTACCTGCAAATAAGTCTCGTCAAAATCAGTTCAGCCATTTCAGAGATTAGCCGGGACAAGCGGACAGACAAATCCAATTTTATTAACCGATTTCAAAAAAAGGAGGTTATCAATTCCACGTTATGTTTTTTTTGTATGTTTGTTGCGCAATTACTCCGCCAGTGGACCGATTTTCAAAATTATTCGTTTCATATATATATAGATTACCTGAGCCTAGCGATTTCCCTCATGATCTCCCTGTTCTTGGCTTCTAACTGCGAGATCAGTTCACGTTGCTGCCTCGCAGCGTCCACCTCCGAACCCTCAGACGATGAACGACCCTATCACGGAAATAAATAAACTTAACTGTTACGTGAACATTTATAATTTTGTTAACCTTTTGACCGCCACGTCAAAAAAAAGACGTGCCCTCAGCGCCAAGCTTATAATTCCTCCATAAATACCTACAATATAGTAGTGAAATCGGATTATATCGATTAAAACTGACGTTTTATTTTTAACTTTAAAAGTCTGTCATGTAGTCGTGACCGTGGCGTGCTGGGCACTTTTTGGCTTGTCATCTATACGTGACTGTGGCGGTCAAAAGGTTAATTATGATGATTAAAGTTTTACTTACTAGTTCTGGAGTAAGTGACGCTGATCGTCCCGCTCTTGGCTGTAAAAAAAAAATCATATCATCATCATCTTCAGCCTTTATATCGTCCCACTGCTGGGCACAGGCCTCCTCTCACACAGAGAAGGATTGAGCGTTATTCATGCTTGCTAAAAGCGGGTTGGTGATGTCAGAGCTTATAGTCCAGGTTTCCTCGAGATGTTTTCCTTCACCTTTAATCAGTCCTTGGTGTCCAAGATATACTTAGAAAGTACATAACTTATAGAAAAGTTACATTGGCACTTGCCTGGCCTAGATTCGAACCCGCACACTTACATGTACACAATTAATTACACACACAAAAACTAGATACCCAATACAATTTACGAAATATATTTTTTTGTCATGCCGAGTTCTTTAGTTTTCCGAAAAGCACGAGAAATTGGGTGGTCCCATATCATTGGAAGTCGTTACGGGTCGTCACAAGCCAGATAGTCTGACAATCAGTCTTAACAAGGGGTTGCCCAGGTAACTGGGTTGAGGAGGTCAGATAGGCAGTATCTCCACATTAAACTCTGGTACTCAGCTGCAATCGTTTAAGACTGGAAGCCGACCCCAACACTGCTTGGGAAAAAGACCAGGCAAAGCCTTATAAAGATTGCCAGAATACGCTGGATGCAGATCGCCTCTAACCGGTAAATGTGGAGATCTAAAGGGGAGGCCTATGTTCAGCAGTGGATGATGATGATGATGTAATGACAAAGCAATGCTGACTTACCATAGTCCTGTTCTCGTGCGCCAACCTCGCCGCATATCTCGCTATCAAACGATGTTCATCATCCACTCCGCGGGATAAGTGCTCCGCTATACCTGAGAATTCATCATTATTCCTTAACTACCTTTATTTTCATGGGAAATCATCAAACGACCCCTTCCGCTGAGGGTGCAGCTGGAGGAAGCGTCAGACTCTTACTGACTAAAACCCACTATGTATATGTATTTCTCTGGAGATGCATGTGTGCCAGGAAACTCTTTCGAATAACCCGCAGCCCATGCAGCATTGACCCCAAGACCTTGGCCTTACGGGCCTACCTTGTTGCTGACCTGACTTCTCTTGGAAGAGCGCGTGGAAAAGAACGCGCCGCCGACATTCCTAAACTAGCTGATCTAACAAATTTCGTACCGGTATTTGCTTTTTATTCATTTTTCGGGTTTTTTTCTGTCCCTAATAACCAGCTTCGGTATTTTAAAAAAATATTAACGAAATTGGTTCAGCGGCTCTCGATATTTGCGCTTAACAAAACATTCAGCGATCAGCAAAAATAAAACGAATAACAAATGCCTAATTAATTCAAAACCAATTTTGAACCTTATCAAGACCTAATAAGATACATACTGCGATGAGTGGAGCGTGAAGATCTGGAGTCCAGTGACCCTGTGTTGACGTATCCGCCCACGTACTCGGGAAACCCGTTGTGTGCCGGCACCGGGGACGGCGGACTACAAGGACATGAACACTTAATTTATTTCTTGCTTTAAACGAAATGGGTACGAAGATCAATTAGTAATAAATATAACGGGATCTATGGAAATCCTTGAGTGAGATATCATCAAATGACCCTCCTATGACATCGTTGAGGGTGCAGCTGGAGGGAGTGCCAGACTCTTACTGACTAAAATTCAATTTTATTCCTTCTGGAGCCCTTTATGTGCATATTCGATATTCGACACGCGGTAGAGAAACCTAAGTAACAAATGGAGTACATAGAGCGGTACGCACACGATGTGTGAGAGGTTGAGCGTCCGCTCGGGCTGGTCGGGGTAGCGCGGCAGCGGCGCGCGCGCGCGCTCGGGCACGCAGCGGAACGACTTGCGCAGCGTCGCGCCGATCTGCTTCGACGGAGACTTCTGCACACACACACACACTTATAGGCATTTCTATGAAAATCTTACTTTCAGACAAAAAATACAGACGGCGAATTCAAACCACTACTTTGGTGTACACACACCACGTTTAATAGTAATTGGCTTCTACGAGCCTCAATTACGAGGCAAACTTTTTGAATGTGAAATGATTAGAGTTCACTCTTATATGTATATTTATTAACTATGATAACCCTTCAAATAGCAGCCACAAGGCTGAATATGCTCTCACCATGATTGGCTAGTCGTTGGAGCATTCGTGTTCGCCTAGTGGTTAAAGCACCAGCCTCTCAAGTATGAGTGCGCAGATTCAATTCTGGGTCAGGCAAGTACCAATGTAACTTTTCTATGTTATATGTACTTTCTAAGTATATATTAGTTACCAATGACTGATTAAGGTGAATGAAAACATCTTGAGGAAACCTGAACTTATAAAGTCTGTAATCACCAACCCGCATTGAGCAAGCGTGGTGATAAACGCTCAATCCTTCTCAGGACAATATAAAGGCTAATGATGATGATTGGCTTACGAATCATGTTGCGTAAAAGGAAACGACTAGGCGATAGCTACTCACGTAGGCGGCGTACTCTTTGACTTCGTGGTCGTTAGTGTGGGGGGCGGAGACTCTGCCCCGCCAGAAGCAGTCCTGGCACATGGTGTAGTTGGCGCAGCGAGTGCAGCGATAGCGGAAACCTGTGAGGGAACCCCGGCGACACGCGCTGCACGCCAGCGGGTGGACCACTGGAGGCGAATAACTTACTTGTAGATTTTGTTCAAGAATAAGAGACAATAATTATGAATTATAGTTAAAAATCTTTAGCAAAATTAAATCGATTTTATCATCTCGATAATCAATAAATTCTTGAAGCCATGATATATGTACTCACTATATATAAAGAAAAAAAAATGGACTTGGCTTCGTGTTTGTTTCCTCTGATGGCTTATATAAAAAACTGCGATGCGTCGTCGCATCGTAATTTGCAAAAATATTGCGAATTGATCGTTTCGCGCAATTCTGCAACGTTTGGTCATACTTGTTGAAAAACATCTTTGTATTTTCTTTACTTATCTTCTGATCAAAGATAATAAAAGCGCTCAACAATTTGAAACTATGGTAAGGAATGGTCACCCGAATTCTGAAATTGCGATCTTTGCCGCACTTCCTGCAAATTCGCATTGCACCGATTCGCAGATTTGTGTCCAAGCCCTCAGCATAAATCTCTAGATGCGTCAGTGTGACTCGACGGACCAGATTTATTAATTAGAAACATGAAAACGGAAATCCAACAACATACCATTTTCGACGCTAGCGAGGCGGTGCAGTAGCGGTAGCCACACGAGGCACGGAGGCCCAGGGTCTGACATCAACGTGTCCAGGAAGTCATTCACCGTTATCTTGCCGTTCTGTATTCAGACAATATACTATTTATTCTTGAGGCATTTATTAGAAGAAAATACGCTAGCAACAAAATAGCCACTGGCCACGAAGCCATAACTTCTAATATAATACCGCCGGTTTCGTGGCCAGCTACGTGACACCAGTCAGCGAAACACGACGCCGACACTTCGTGTACATTAGTATTAGTTGATTATGTTATATTTATTTATAGTATTTTTAAGATATATTGTATAGTATTGTATATGTTTTCTATGGGCCTTGATGCCTGAATTAAATAAATAAATCTATACTTATAATAAATCTGTAGAGAGGTCAATTCTGTACATTGAATATATTTTCAAAATAACTATCAGGGGGTGATCAGTGATCGATACTGATGCCAAAAATGTAATCAGTAAAATTTTTGTCTGTCTGTCTGTATGTTATTAATAGGAACAAAAACTACTGGACGGATTTTAATGAAACTTGGTACAATTATTTTTCATACTCCTGGGCAGGTTAAAGGATACTTTTCATCACGCTACAATCAATAGGAGCAGAGCAGTGAAGGAAAATGTTGGGAAAACGGGAGAAGTAACACATTTTTTTAAGCTTTCGTCGCGTGTGCAGCCTTAATGGTTAAAGCTACATAGAAATCGTGTATGACGGAAATATTCTACATAAAATTATCTAAAAAAAAATCCACAACGGCATATGTCTATCTTTAATGGTTGACTCACAATAACACGTATAACTCCCGATAGTTTACCAGTTCGGAGCTTTCTGATTATTTGTTATTGATTTGTTTACTCTTATGTTTATAATATTCTCGCTCATGTCTAATTAACAAAAGATAACATTATAACATATTCTATAAAAAAAGAATCATAGAAATCGGTGTAGAAATACCAAACTTATACATAAAATACGATAATCAGCAGGTCGGTCGGTAGGTATAATATAAGGCGGGAGGTCCGAGCGCGAGCGTCCGAGCTTCTCATCCCGACAAAAGTTAGGCATTGGTAGCGGTAATCAACATCCACACAGACGTAGCTGCGGGGGTCCTCTATAGGTTATACATCAGAACAACACATAGACTACTTTTTGTCGCGAAAACCGACATCCACGCGGGCGGAGCCGCGGGCGACCGCTAGTCTATAATAAAAATATGATTAAAATAAGTTTGGCCACTACGCGACACATCTGCTCCCTTCAATCCTAATAATTTAGGAATTTTCTAGCTTCCTCCATCGATCACGCCCGTTTTGCTGCGAATTCGTCCGCGCACCCAGATATTTGAAATTGTCTTTTTTTCGAAGCGGTCCAGTAGTTTCTGAGATTAGGGCATTTAAACCACTTGACATTGCCAGAATCGTCGACATCGGCATCGACATCACCGTTTGATATAAACAAAAAAAGAATAGAACAAACTCTTCAGCTTCATAATAATCTTCAAAATAAAGCCAGAACATTCTAGAACTTACCTGATTAAATATAGTAAGCGCAAGTGAATCTGTGTAGTTGAATGAAGGTGATTCGTAGACCGCCGCGGGCAACGCTAACACCTCCCTCAGATAGTCTGACAACCTCTTCATAAGTAGATGTCCATTGCCGTCAGATAGTTGAGAGAATATATCTGGACAAATATACATAGTATAGGCATCATTATCCTACTGCTCTTATGTATCTGTACATATAATAAAATCGTAGAAAAGTCAAAACTGTACATTGAATATTTTTTTAAAAGAATAATTGGGGCGTGATCTAAAATCGATATCGAAGCCAAAAATATAGTTTTTAGAATTTTCGTCTGTTTGTCTTTATGTATGTCTGGGATAATCTCAAAAAGTACTGCATGGATTTGCTTTAAATTAGGCATGAATATAACTAAGAGATTGGGTCAACATATAGGCAAACAAATTATCACGCTATCACTACGAGGGGGAGGGGGGTGAATGTTTAATCCTAACGCCCACGCGGACGACGTCGCGGGCAACAGCAAGTAATGAATAAATTTAAGAAAGATTGTTCCAAAAAAATGCATAGGTAATTGCATACCAGCTATACTAAAATTACATATTCATATTATGCAGGTCCAAAATGATCTCAGCGGTAAACAAAGCCATGACTCAATAGCCTAGTCACTTTTTAATGAGTCATTGTTCAGCTCGACCTTCAAGAAAGATACACTAGGTACTCACATCTTAGCTTGTCCATCAACTTGCCCGCACACATAGTGGCCAGTGCGACTTTAATCGAAAATACTCTTATTTTTCCCACATTTTCACTGAAAAAATACAAATATTATTTAATATATTTATTAAATGATTTAGGTACAGCATAGGATGACAATAGGCTGATATGTTGATAAGGTGAAGGGTGAGCGTTTTGGGACATATCTTATGTTTTAACATATAATATTACGTATATCGGGCCACCTTTTTCGCACACTGTCGGTTTGCCCCATGGTAAGCTATTGATTAGCTTGTGTTATGGTTGCAAACACAACTGATAAACTACATAATTATACTTTTACACTTATATGTATATTTATAATTACATACATAATAACGCCCAGATACATCACACTAATGTCGACTGTGCTAGGAATCGAACCCGGGACCTTCAGGTTGGCAGTCCGGCGTGGTTATCATTACGGCAAAGGGGTAGTCTAAATAAATAAGTTTGAAAGAACAACTTCCCAGACATGGATAAAAAGTTGCTTACATTTTCTTTTACTTTATAAGCAATATAACTGCCGGATTTCATCAAAATACATCTAATTGTTATAGTAGGAAAAATTAAAAAAAACATATCAAGGTACCCACATAAAAATACATACAATATACTAACTACTCGGACATAAAACATGTTTGTTTATTTGATGCACACACACATTTGTGACATATTTATTTAACATTGTTAACTTCTTATTGTAACAACACAATATTATCAATATGATGATAATTAAGATAACCTGCACAGTGATAGTACCTACCTATGAATATCTCAAGGCCTTGTGTGCATCCATGTATTAATTAAATATATTCTGTATTCTAAATAGAATATTGCAAACTTAAAATTATTTTCCATTACTAATCTTAAAGTTTGGAGTGGATAGTAGTATGACGTCTAACAGAAATATGTGGAAGCGGAAAACACATTACGCCGACCCCAAATAGAATTGGGAACAGGGCAGGAAGAAGCAAAACACTAACCCTGCGAATTGCTGCATTAGCCCTGATTCACATAAGCTATATTTTACTCATGTACGGGGCGTAGTTCTCTTGGGATGTAGGAGAAATAATAAACCAGTGATGTTATATGTGTAAAATTTGCTCTATCAACTCCATGATAACTTACCCAGTACTATAAGCAGAGAGCAGCCAATTCAATAATAGTGCGGAACATGCTTCAACTGACACTTGGTGAGCAGGCGGCAGTCTTTTGTTCAAGTTGTGATACAACGAAGATATCAACGTCTCAAGTCTGGTTACGTTCACGCAAGCTGTCGGCTCTAGTGTGTTCAGTGCATTTTCACGGAATGCCTCAATTACGTTCCATATGTCTATTACGTGTACTGAAATGTAATAATTTAATTTTAAAATATATTTTTTTATCATTTCATTTAATTCTCAAAAAAAAATCAATTGAAAATGCATTCATAATAATATGTAAAGGTATATCTCATAATATCATTTAACCTTGGTGCTCAATCAAACATAACACATTGAGTTGTAATTCCATGCCAGTTATACTCATGACTCAGTCTATGGTCTGCACCATAATTTTGGAGGCAATAAACACCAATTTAGACCAATAAAAGAGGCATTAGGTTGTTGGTAAATTAAGGTAATTATATCATCAAACTAGTCTAAAATACACAATTCCAGGTAGAGAGAGACAGGTATATGTTGTTACTTGTGTATAAAATATGTAAATGAGACTTGACATTACTCACAGTTACATTTCTTTTGGACATAGCGGAGCTTGCAAGCAGTTCTGTATGAGGCAAATCTGATCAGGTCAAAGTTCTGCTCCCTCATCTCCTGCAGCAGCTGAGATCGGGGGTCGGACGCACTCCCTCCCACGCTGGGCCCTACAACCCCCCGAATATCACCCACATTGGGCACTCCGCCCACACTTTCGCGTTCTAGCGACATTTTCACTGCTACACACAAAATCACTATTAAAAACTAAATATTTACGATGAACTATTAAAGAAAAGGTGTGTATATGTAAATTGATTTTACTTCACAACAGAGAGTTATGATAAAAAGTGATTCTAGCGACAAAAAAAATATAAACAAGACACGGACCGCAGTTTTTGAAAACATTTAAATCATTGAATAGGTACGAAATTGAAGAAGTTAAACAAGGTAAGACCTTAACCAACCGATTATCTCATAACTTTGTTGACATAACGATAATATATTCACGGCAAACGCAAGATTATTTTCGTAGATAAATCGATTCAAAGATATTAATAGTGACAACTTGGTATTTGCTTGATGATTTAATAATAAACTGTTGTTGCATTTGCATCTATAGATTAAATGTTCTTTAACACTTCTTTTCTATTTCTTTGTTACTTCCTTGTAATTCAGTTAAAAGAATAAATTATAAAAGTCATTTCTCTAAACCAATAAATTACGGAATATCGAAATCAACATGACAAGCCTGCCATTAAAAGTGCGTTCCTGAAATCAATCTTGATTCAACCTTTTTCTCTGTTAGTTATATTTTTTAGGAAAATACACCAACACCACGATATTATTTTGTAAAAGAAAAAGCTTTGATTGATATTATGTTTTTATTTGTAGAAGGTTAATAGTTTTACAATCACCCGAAACATTTGATTTTACTGGTATACATATTTTGTCTGAAAATTGGACTGCGTGTAACGGAACACGCAAATGTCATCCATAGACACCTTGTATTTTTTATCAATATTAGAAATGCGTTCGGAAACAGGATTTAGCATTCCACTACCGATTATTCATAATTGCTATGTAGGTTTATTAAGCAATGTATGTGAATGGTAAAGTATTTTTATTACCTATATAAACATTAATTGCTGTTCATTTGTCTCCCTAACTCTCGAAAATGGGACTCACCGATTTGGCTTATTTTGGTTTTAAAATGTTTGATAACCCAAGTTTTTCGTTTTTTAATTTTTATTATATAGGTGTCCTCATGATAGAGATAAGTAGATGGGAGGGCTTTGCCCAGCAGTGGGACAGTACAGGCTAATTAAAAAAAAAATGTGTCCTCGCTTAAGACTTACGCCCCGACTTTATGCGCCCCCACGCTTGGCTCCCCGTTACCAAACGTGTAAGGACGACATGCCCGTGAAGGCGGCGTGTTCTGTTACACGCGCTTCTCGAAGAGAATTCAGCAACATCGAAGGGGCCCCAAAAGTTCAAGGTCTGCCAGAGCTGTGGGTTGTTGGCAAGAGTTCCCATGGCCCTGGCACATTGGGAACTCCAGAAGCAACATAGTGGATGTTAGTCAATAGATATAAGTCTGGCACTCCCTCCAGCGGGATCCTTTGATGATGACAAACGAAAAAAAAAAATGGTGCACTGATTTAATACCTACTATGCCACAGTTTATATCCAACTGCCAAAAAGGGTTATATGTTTTGCACATTATTATCATTGATAGCATGTCTTACTTCTTGATTAGCCCATATTAGAAACAACTGAATGGATTACAATAATCGAGTAGTTGACTTTAGGGATTGTTTTGGTTACTTGTAAGGAAGTTTCTTTTTCGGACCTTTACCGAAATTCGTTTTCGGTTTCGGTCATAGGTTCCGCTCGTAAAACTACTCGTAGTTTCGGTTGGACACTACAAATAATAAGAGAACTACCGTAGCTGATAAAATATATGATGAGAATGGTTATTTGAATTAAATTAACATCGAATTTCCAGTCTCTAAAACTCTGTCCCGGGTCCCCCTTATTATAAAACGTGGTCTTAAAAAAGAACCGTCTTTAGTGCTAGTTTTAAACCAGCACCTTGAAAAAAGTTAATGGTCTAAATCTAGTACTGAAGCTGGTAGATTTTAAAACCTCGTTTTATAATAAGGGGGTGTGTATCGGAGTTTTGTACTGATGCGCTGATGTGTAGCCGAGTGTACCTTCACATTAGGTTCACATTAAAACCAATGAGTAGTTTATCTAACACATTTATTTATAAATGAACACAGTTTACATTTACATTATCTGCTGCAGACAACTCAATATAATAATAAATTATTATTTACACGACTATTTAAAATCTACACATGAATTTTATTATGAACAACACAACACTACATTTTTACAGTGTCTAATTATTTTTACTCGCCTGGAGCATTGTTTTCATACACTACACATTTATTTATAAATCTAAAATAGTAATTTTCACAAATAAGAAATTATCATAGTTATTTCGTTTCGTTTCATTTATTTACTTAAACAATATTAAGGCCTTTTAAAAAAATAAACCAATGATAATAGGGTACCTATTTGTCATAAACGAGTAGATCCGCGCTTTGTGGAGTTGAACATATTTTTTTATTGTTGCAAAGGCAGCAATGATTAAGAATAAAGATTATTCAGTGGGTACATGCTTTATAATTACAACTCTGTCCCGAAGCATACCATAATATTTGTGGGCAAATTTTCTTAGCGAATGGTACCTCTATATAATGTAAAAATATTAGGTACTGTTAACTGTTTTCTCATTTATTAATGATTTTAGCCGTCAAGTTTAAATTTAAGTTCGTTTAAAGCTACAATTAAATACCAGTTTCCTTTGAAGTTAGGCAGCTTTTTCGTATAATTTAATTAAGATTAAGCTCATCTGTTGCTCAGCATAAAAAATAAATTCAATAAATAATAATAGAAAATTATACATAATATTGTACCTGATATTTTAGTACCTAAAATTAAAATGCATGCCTTCTTTTCTAACATTTCTCGTCGTAACAGATTATCTATTATTCCATTTATTTATAAAAGGAACATATTCTTTACATTTTCTAATATTCGAATAAAAATCTAGGTGGCCAATATCAAAGCTACCAGTGGTTAGAGTTCCAGAGACTGAACAACTCCTAACCATAGACACCGCCTTGAATCAGTCCCATGACCAAGCCGATTATCGAGACCCTCTTAAGATCCATAGCAGACTACCTATTATTATAATAATAAGTACAAAATTAAATACTCCACAGTAAGCAGTAGACATTAATATAAGATACAAGAGTGTACAATTGTCAGATATAGTTTAGTACAAAGATATATAGTTATATACAAAATTATTGTGCTCGTCACAGATTTGTTTGCAAGTTGGTCCAGCCAGCGTAGAACGTAGTTCAGTAATCATACAATTTATTATTACATCTAGGTTTAAGCGTATCTAGGGATACACTTCTCTAATTCTTCGTAAATAGCTTTTAAGAGTATAGCTAATGATGATTTTCATTTAGAAGTGTAATATGTAATTTAATTAAGTTTTCGCGACTTGTATACATATTTTACACAACACAGGTTTTACTCGCAATGCATATAAAGGTATACGATACCTCTTTTCTCCCGAAGTTTCAGCCGAATTGCAACAGCCGTGGTTACGGGTAGGTAGGTACCTATTTTATTTATTGATAAAAAGGGACATGGTAAGTTTTATAAACACATAATATCCTGTCTTTCTGTTGGATCTTTATTGATAGACTCTCCCTTTAAAATTACATCGCGAGTAAGACTTTGCTTGCAAGTAAGATATGTATATGTAATTATGTAGACCAACGGCCCTCAGTTTGAACGATTAAAATGATAATAGTTATAGTCGTATATATGGTTCGAGTGTAGAGTTGGGGCCAAAGAGAATACAAATACTATGGTTGGGGCTATAATCTATGGTTGGGGCCGTGATCAACAAATAGGTTGATAAAAAACTTAGCTCAAGATTTTTTTTCAAATTCTCTATAGTCACATTTACAACACTTCTCAAAGTAGCATTTATTTATTAAAATTCATGTCTATAAATAAATATTTATAATATTATTAACATTAATTTGTCTACTTTTTTTTCTTAGACATAGATATAACGTTGATATAGTCAGAATATCATGCATTTTTCTAGTAATAAATATATTATTTATATAATTCCGATAAATATTTTTGGCAGGACGACAGTACAGCTACACAATACATACATATGTTACTAAGATATATTAAGGTTTTATTAAAATATTTTGATTATCTTACATTGTATTTACAGAACTTTTAGTTCCTTTTCGTGCCATTTTCTCCAGTGGCGAAATCACATTGAGATTTTTTTTAGGTTCGATGTTTTAGCATTATCTATCGTTATTTTCTCTTGTAAATGATCAATTCTGGGATTAAAGTTGGACTAAAAGTCGGTAGGATCCTGAGGTACAGACGCCAGCATATCAAGTTACTACAAGATACAATCTGTCAATTTTCTTAATAGATTTTCAACGTTTATAACGCTAAAAAGTTGATTCGAAGTTGATTGGGGAAATTTGACAGATTTCGGGAAGCTTGATGTGCTGGCGTCTGTAATTCTATTTGAAGAAATACATATATCATATCCACTATGCAGTTTGCCTATACTTGCATATTTTGTTATGTACAGGCATTTAAGCCATCACGAAACAGGTAATTTTGTTTTAATTAATTAGGAATTACAAATCTTAACATACTCAATGTTGTACAAAAACGTTTTGTTTACAAGTTTCGTGGAAAATAAATACATTTAGGATTCAATTTCCGTTGACCGATGAAAAATAGCTTTGAAACAATTTTGTCATGTTGTTGATCCAGAATCCAAAACCACAGAAGTTTTTGCAAATACTTCTTTATTTCTTCTCCCTTCTTCTCCGCATTCAATACCCGTTTCTCAGGGACCTTAGTGACTCGAGTCTTCAAACAAAGAGTTCTTATTCGCTTCTTTAGACATAGAGCCAATGTTTCCAAGTGAAGCGGCTGACGGGTGCTCCGCCCCTGATAGCCTCGTGTTCGGATTCTGGTGATATGCAGCACGCTAGGCGCTGGAAGTCAAAAATAAAAAATCGTTTTAAAAGATATATTACTCAAAGTAGGTAGGCTTAAAATCAGCACTTTAGAACAGCCTCAAAAACACCCACCTTTCTTCGATAGCTAGATTTCGCAAACGGTTTTATCCATGTCTCATGGAATTAACTCCGCGCACCCGGATAAAAAGCACCCCATTAGCGTTCCCTGATAAGTGGGCTAGCTTATACTGAATATTTTTTTTTAATCCGTCTAGTAGTTCAGTGCACATCTCTAAACTGAATTCAACAGTACAAAAGTGATTTCTAAAGTACAATATAATAAGTAACACATTTTTAAACTTTGACTTAAAAAAATACACGGGGTCGCTCGTAGTGGACTATCTTTTTTAGTAATATGGATGAGAATATTATTCATAAATGCCCATCAAGCATCCCATACCTGTCTGAAGGTGCCGGGAGTGGACAGCAGCTTGTAGCCAGCAACCACGGGGATCATTAGTATGGAGGAGCAGGCCAGCCCCCAGCCGAGCACGACGGCCCAGGGTGGGTACGTGTAGTGCTGGTACTGCAGCGGCTGCTGGTACAGTAGACCGAAGACTACTACCCCCTGTGGAAAGTCTAGGAATTATGCAGCTATTTTTCGTAGTGGCTAAATTACAATGTACGCCTGGTGACTCTTGACCAGTTTTTTTATTGATGAAAGGAATAAATGTCTGTTTTTAGGAAGGGAACCTTATTAGGAACCTTTTGCTACCTGTAAATTTTGAGTTGCAACAGAGCATTATTTAAATGACAGTTTTAAATGTCCAAATTACGTCTTTATACTTTTCATTGGTTTACGTATAAAAGATCTAAAAACACATGGCGGTTCTTCGAACTTACAATAATGAAGGTAGGACTGACGAACTTCCAGCATATCCTCCAGTAGAGACCTGGTCTGAAGCCCAACATCTCTTCGACGTCATCGGAAAACCGCTTCAAACCTATAATCAAATGCATCATTCATTAAGACCGATATTTCATAAAATGATGATATTTTCTATGATGATGATGATAAACAACGTACAAGAAACGGGTCCTCGCGGAATTATAACGTAACCAGGGTCGCTGTAATTCGGCCGAAACTTCGGAAGAAAAGAGCTATCGTATACCTTTATAATCACGTCACGAGTAAGACCCGTTTGTTGTGTTGGACAACTTGTCGCTATGTAGATAGGTACTTACGGCGCTTAAATCTTTCATAATTAACATTAATTCTTTAAGAAGCCATTCTGCCACGACCAATTTTATCGGAGACAAGACAAGAGACAAGTTACATCAGACATGAGGCAGGATCATACATGTCAAAGTAATTTTGATGCTTTTGTTTAGGTACCTAACTCCGAGAGTTCTATTGTTACTATTGTTTTTTTTTTTATATTACTTTTTAATTTAAATGATTTAAGAGAATCATTTGAATTTAAAGAACTTTAGTTTCAGTTAACAACACTATGTTATATTACCATAGAACCAGGATACAGCAACCGCTTCGAAGAGCGCCGAGCAGAGCAAGGAAATGCCGGCGGCGTACGTGTCCAGCAGGTGGAACATGTAGATGCCTCCCTGAAATTAAGTTAGCTTTTTCAAAACAAGTCTAACTTAGCTTAATATCCTTACTATTACTATTATTAGAAGTTTAATTATGCCCACATTAATTAGAAAGTTAGGAGCCTGATTTTTTGGTTTGACATTTTTTGTATAATAGCAAAAAAATACTGTTTCAGAAAAGGGAAGAATTAAATGGGTCTTCCTATTTTTTTTTTCATTTTCTATTATAAGTGATGCCTATAAAGTGATATTATGATTATTTTTCTCCCGCATAACTTATGCCAGCTCGATCATTATCTATAATTACAGTAAGAAGACCTACCGGCGTAATGTTGACGCAGGCGACACAGAAGGAGACGCAGACGACGAGCAGCGTGAAGTGCTCGCGCCGGAGCCACGCCGCGCCGCACGCGCGCGCCTGGTCCAGCAGACCCGTGATCACGCACTCCAGCCCACCCATCTGGGGCATAACGTCACTCAATCACATGACGGGCTACTCTAACTCAAAAAAATAAAACCTCGGAAACATAATTTTAATATTTATTTCAATTCAGTAGTTCTTGTGGAAGAAAACGAGAAGGAGGAAGAAAAAGAAGTAGAAAGAAGAAGTTTTTAAGTAATTTTCGACCGTAAAATATGGCAGACAATTATTGTCTACTACTACAAATACTAAGCGTATGGAAGTGAAGCCTCAGCCTCAAATACATGAAAACTTCCGATTTTAATTGCAGTCGATCAAATAAAAAAATAAAATGAGTAATGCTTATATTGTTTAGAAAAAAGTTAACCAAATAAAAAGTTGAGTTTATCATGTTTAAGCATTTAGGGCTGGTCCTATAGGCATTAGCTTATAAGCATATATAAATTGTAGGCCTTACCCCCGAATCCAATCCAAGCATGATTAACATGAAAAAGAATAACATTGCCCATAGACTCGCTCCAGGTAGAGTAGCGACTGCTTCTGGGTACACTTGGAACACCAGTCCAGGACCTGGAATAAATAAAAGAAAAAAAAATGAACATGGGCAAGGCACAAACCAAAATTTAGTTCCTACAAGTTAGGCCTTTACCTTCAGTGGCGACAGAGGATATCGGAACTCCTTGCTTATAGGACATGAAGCCGAGATATGTGAAGATCACGAACCCAGAGAAGAATGAGGTGAAACAGTTTACCAATGTAGTCACCAAGCAGTCTCTGAAAATAATAATAAAAAAACTATATTGATAAAGTATTATTTGTTTTTCTACTTAAAAGCTTCGACATATTGAGCCACAGCGGCAATGGTACTTCTGGCGTGGCGGCACTGAATTAGTAACGTAATTAGATGGATGATAATTATCTGCTTAGTACTGTCGTAAAATTCGTCAAAGCTTTGCGTACATTGTAAAAACGATTTTACTAGTTTAGTGTTACCTGTAGCAATTGTTGTGGAAAGTGTTGTAACTAGCGTAGGATAGATGGACGCCGAAGCCAGCTCCTACTGAGTAGAAGATTTGAACTGCCGCATCTACCCACACCTGAAAAATTTAATAATATTTGAACGAGTTTTAGTTTTTCATTTTTTTAACTCTCTTGGGTTTTGGAATCAAAATAAAATAAAAAATCATAATTTATTCATGATAAATCAGCACTTTTCCAACGTCTAAAACAAGAGACAGCCCCTAAAACGGCCACCCTTCACCACTTCCTATGTGAAGAAGAAGTGGCGCAAAAAGCTCCCCCGCAATGTGTGAATGTTATTCATGCAGGACACTCATTAAAATTACTAGTAAAAAACTTATCAAGTTGGAGTCCGACTCGCGTACCGAGGGTTCTGATCGAAGGACGATTATAAATAGTCCAGGAATGTATTTGCAAAGTGCACATGGACTACTAGCTTCAATTCAATACTAGTGTATACTTGTGTGTCTTTCAGCCGCGTGAGCTCCGGCTGCAGGTAATACGCGATGCCCCTGGTGGCGCCGGGCAGCAGCAGGCCTCGCGCCAGGAGGATGGACAGCACCACGTACGGCATGGTAGCAGTTAACCATACCACCTTGCCTGAGTAATTTAACAAATACATCATGATATACTGGCGATATTGGAAATGTGACAAACAGTTTTGACAGACCTAGCAGTTTCGTTAAAGAATATAAGTGTAGGCCTGGGGTTTTTTACCTTTGCACGGTTTGTGAGTAGTACAGAGTAGTCTTGGGCTATAACTAGAGCTTGGAGAACTTCCAATTTTACATCAAGACAAAGCGATTTGAAGATATGTTTTAACGGTACGGATCATCTTAACCGATGTAGCCCATTCCTAATTCATGGTAGACCCTCAGATGACGACATTACTTTTAGTTTTAAGAAGTTTTTCTACATCCAGAGTTGAATAGTTACTCCAAATCACAAATATGACTTTATAAAACTTACCAGAGCTCTTAACCCCTTTAAACAGCGATAGATACAGGGTAACGTAGACCAGTCCCAAGCAGATGGCCAGCTGCCACTTCGGGAAGCCAAGGTCATTCAGACCTTCTGAATGTTGCATTTCAAGAACAGCACGACTGAAATGAAAGTTAGTTTTGAGTAAAGTTTTTCGTTTACTGATCTGTCGAGTTAAGAGATTTAACTGTATTAACACTACAAGTAGTGCCATCTATGTGATAACTGAAGTACTAATATACCAAAATCCTACATCGCGCAAGTAAAATAAATCCACAACTTAAGAATATTATCTGATCGATGGACCTGCCAACAATTTTCGTGGCCGTAGACCACCAGACTCAACACCAATCTAGTTTCGAGAAGCCTCTTATATATGCAGGAGGAGAAGACCTTCTCTCCTAGTTCTTGACTACCCTAAAGTGTAATTTAACACTTTTGCAAAAAGTTCAGCTGCCTAACATTATAAAATCACCTATGATTTAATTTACTTCAAACGACCTACACATTTATGACAAATACACTATGAAGAATGCCAACGTTTCTTTAAATGAACTGTATATAATTAAAAAAGAAAATAATTATAGAATATGATTAGAAGTACTCCAAAATAGAAATACATAAAAAAAATTGTAGTTCTTGTTGGAGTATGAGAACGCATCCACATTTTATTATTTCGGCCAGTACTGATTATATACTTATTATACTGGCAACACTTTTATTCTTTTGTTTTCTCGTAGCGTCGTTTTTTCGTTTGCTCTTTAATGTATAGTTTTCTATGTAATACACGTTTTGGCATTTTTATTCAAACTAAATTTTATTTATCAACCTGGATATATTCCCAACATGGTAGCAGAGCGTGGTTGCTTGTTTGTTGGATGTAATGGTTGATACTGACAGTTGAAAAACTCCGTGAACCGAAGAAAACCGGCCGGCGTGTTTTGAGAGGTTACGCTCTAACCCCCGAAGATTGTGTCATTATAGAAAACACTGCTGGACGTCACAGGTGCAGATGTGGATGACTCCTGAGTGTGTATTTTCTTGTCCTCACTGCCTGAGTTTGCATTTTCTAATATACCGGAACTTGCAATGACTGTCCTTTACTTCCATACAATGAGTGCATGTGACATTACTTTGTTCCTGAGTCAGAGTCACACCATCATTACAACTGGGCAGCTTCTTCACATCTAAGTGTCGCTACACTTCTCCTCGCTAGAACTTAAATGTGCAGTTTCAGTACTATTCTGAGTATCCAATAAATATAGATTATTATTTAGAGTTGCTGAACATATCACTTTCCATGTGAATCATAAACATCACAGCCTCTTTGAGTAAATGTTACTTTATAACAACTGTACTCACTGAGAGTCAGGTCAGGGACATATCAAACATTTTTTAACTGAATGTTCGTACGTACCCTGAGCTGGTTTGATGTCAGTGTTTCCAACTCCTTCTACTGACAGCGGCTCCTTGATAGCTACTGTAATTTTCTGTAAATTCCATGACATTATACAATCCATGCCTGTTACCGGTCATGAGCATGGATGTACCGGAGTCAATGATACTGATACTTCTTGTTTACAATTTCCAGGTTGCAAAATTATCTCTCCCGATCAATTTCTCTAAATGAAACATATTATTTGAAGTCATCTTGCTTTCACCAGAGAGATTTCACCAGAAATATGTCATTTATAACTGTGATCGGATTTTTTTTCTTAACCTCAAATTTAAAATTGCTCCGACAATTTTTCTGATTGAAGTTATTCCGCTTTGTCGATATTTCCAAACTGTACCACTACACAACCACGCTCTGCTACCATAAAGGAATATATTTCGTGGTTCTTGTGGTAAATAATTAAAAGATTATTTTAATTATAATATGGAAAATTTAATAAACGTAATAAAGCAACAAACTAGAAAAACGGGGAACAAACGAATGACAAATATGGCGCCACTAGCAAAAGAATAAAACACTAAATAGGTTGCGTACCAATATACTCTAACAGTTCTAAATAATCATTCCAAAATATACAAGCATATTCAAAAATAACTTTGACACAAAATATTCTAATACTAAACTAAGATACCCTTACGGTGACCTAGCGAACGGATTGGGCAGAGACAAATTACGTTACAGTCACCCTTGAAAAAGGGTCAATTTCCGTGAGACCTGATTGGACCTTTTGTCCCTGCCGGACGGTCCTCGTATGACGTACAAGAAATATCGAGCCATGACAAACATATTGTTATCAATAGTTTTTGGTTAAACTACTTTGAAAATAGGCCCTGTAGCGTGTTGTAGGGATGTCATACGCGTCTTTTCAGCTTAAGAATCAAAATTTACAAGGAATGTTTTTGGTTTACCGTAAATACATATGTAAGGTAGGTAACATAACAGTCAACAGTACCAGAAGGAGATTTGGGGCCAGTTTCACTGGTTGCTGATAAGTTCCAGGTAGTTTATCTGGCAGATTATTTCATAAAAATTCTGTTCCATTTTTTAATTTATCTGGTAGATAGTGGTTATCCGCAACCTGTGAAACTGGCCCTTAATCTCTTCAAGCTGTGCCCAACAGGGTCCAAATTGTTTCTATCTTGTTAAAATTTACCACCTTTATGACATATTGCACTATTGATAGTTAACTTCAATTTTTTAATTGGCTTTTGTTCACCTTATTATTTTAGATCTAATAACACATAACACTTAATGAGTCATGCATTGATACCTACTACTCATACAAGACTTATTTATCTTCCTTGTCACGTGTTCCCTTAGACAAATGAAGACGCCGAAGCATAAATCAAAACACAAAATAAGCCTATAAAATAGATAACAGTAGATGGTGGATCAATAAAAATGTATCTCATAATTCAATTTGCTTTAGTCTACTCACTGAAAAAATTCGGAGGCGGGTGTGAAGTGCGAGAGGGGTCCTTGATACCGCACATCAGTTCTGTTGCTGGTGCCGTTGATCCTGCCGGAGTCCCAGCACTGCTCCGTGTTCCAGGAGTTGTCGCAGTGCACCCACGGCAGTTCCGAGCGAGCTGATGAGATCAGGAAGTAGAGCGCCCAACCTGAATGGTACATGGAGTCTTTGTCAATAAAAACTTTATTTTATAAATAGCCTGCATTATGGCACTAGATTAAATACCTACTAAGCAGCTTGTCATTGTCATTGAATGTCCTTGGCAGTAAGTTTCATCAAGGGGTATTGGGTAACGGGTTAGGGTAGGGTAGGGTTGCCCGGGTAACGGGGTTGAGGAGGTCAAATAGGCAGTCGCTGCTTGTATAACACTGGCACTCAACTGAATCCGGTTAGACTGGAAACCGACCCCAACCTTGTCACTTCAGATTTTCCTTAGGACTAAATCCCAAGACTGCCGGGGTTACACGTTGTCCGTAAGAGTTACGGTGACCCTGGCACACAGGGACCTCCAGATGGAACATATAGGGTTTTAGTCATTAAGAGTCTGACACAGCGTTAGTCACTAAATTTGATGATTTCCCTCAAGAAAAAAACACTCAAGGGAAGCCGCGCTACCTTGATAGTCTTACTAACAAACTGTAGAAAGTTATATGTAGAACATAACCTCCTTTGTTGCAAACTGATAAACATGACGTCACTAATTATAGCGATCGGTTTTGCATGTGTTTAATATTGGACTCGTTCCAAATGTATAAACGTGTTCGTGTAGCCAAAACATATTATCAATATCATGAATGTAGGTATATTATAGATAAATATTAGAGACTGCTTCATTGGTCTAGTGGTCGCAAAGCGTGACTACTGGATTCGATTCTCGGATCAGTCCAAAATCGCTTTATTGGTTACTTAATTTTCACATAGCAGCACTGATCTTGTAAATTGGGGGTGATACACCCATGCCTTGGAGAGCCACAAAAATTATTGATGATTGACAAAATTTCTCTTGTAGACCACGGGACTATAGAGTCTCGGATTTTTAAAAGGCGAAAGTGAGGCCAAAGCCAACACGCTGAAGCCCTTTTGAGATAACTACAAAATACATAATTATATAAAAAACTAGCTGTCCCCAGCGGTTTCACCCGCATCTTTGGTTACTGCTCCGCTCCCGTGTATCTTAGCGTGATGGTATATAGCCTATAGCCTTCCTCGATAAATGGGCTGTCTAACACTGAAAGAATTTTTCAAATCGAACCAGTAGTTTCGTAGATTAGCGCGTTCAAACCAACAAACAAACAATCAAACAAACTCTTCAGCTTTATAATATTAGTATAGATAAGAAACAGTTGGACATAATTACCGATGATGACGTTGTAGTAAAACGACACGTAGAACGCCACCATGACCGCACAAAAGCCGACACCTGGAACACGAACTCCATTGCAAAAAGGTCGTAAGTACACTTTAGGCGACTCGCCCACGACAGACTTTCTACAGGACAGATGATATAGGGCCGATTTTTCCACTGGTTTTATTTCTGACCAACTTTCTGTAGGATTATTGCTTTCAGTATATAATATTTCTCACACATTCACACAACGTCATCTATCTAGTCCCAAACAAGGCAGAGCTTGTACTAGACAACTGATAAACATACTTATATACTTTTCTTTTGTAAATACATACATATTATACATAGAAACACCCAGGCTAAGTCAAACACCCATGTTCATACACACAAATGTTTGACTTATGCGGGAATCGAACCCGCGACCTACAGCGTGGCAGGCAGGTTCAATAACGACCACGCCATCTGATCGTCAGTCATCAGTGCGTTCTATATTTCTCTTGCAAAAAATCGGTCACCGATTATCGCACGTGGGCGGGCAGCCTTAGAACCGATTGACATACGCCACTTTAATGAAGAACATGACGATACATACACGACTACCTACAGATACGATACGTCATTTTACGTGGGATATTAAACTGGTGTATCAACAGTTGTGTCAATTCACCCCGATATCAACTCGCCCTGTAATTTTTTTGATTCAATAAATATTTGGCCAATAATTCTCGGGTTCCGATGAAATTAATAGCTTTTGTAAATGTGTATTTCTTTTTTTGTCTTTATGTGGGTTTTGAAATGTTAAATCGGTTTATGTTAGGGTGGGTGTGAAATAGAATTAGTTTTATGTGTCTTTAAATGTGTAAAAATACATTTCTGTAGTTTTTATCTTATTGTGTATGTAGTGTTGTATTGAAAGTATGTAATCGGGTGCGTGTCGTTTGATTCAAATACATGTTTGAATGTACTGTTTTTACGAATTTGTATTGTACAGTCCGTCTGACAATTTAAACAATTAACGGGCACTATTTTCAAAACAAAATCTAGAATCATCATTCCTTTGTCGACGATTCGATTTGATTAATCAATGTTTTATCTTAACTTAAGAAAATTAAATCGATCACGCGTGAAAGTGGAGTTCGCATCACTCATATGACGTCATAGTAGGAAGCTTTACACACATGATTCCTATAGAAACGATGACACATACGTAGTGTAGTCCAAGTCCATATTTATACAGGTATATACCTAGATAAAATGTATAACTATCTGTGATCGACACCTCTTCCTAATATGTTTAATATGTATTAAATTTTTGTCACCATATCATCAAAGTCAACAAGACAAAGAAAGGCGTATCTAAGGAATTTAAAATATATGTATTTATATAATACCTTTAAATAGCGGACATATCTTCCACAGCGTTATCGGACCTTGTCGGTTGTACTGGCCGAGGATCAGCTCCATGTAGAACAGGGGCACCGCTCCGAAAACCAGCATCAGCGTGTATGGAATCAGGAAGGCTCCTAAATGCATTATTAATCATAATATGTTCAAATAAATTGTTCCCTTGTTTTAATTACACAAGAAATACAAAATATTGTTATTTTAATAAAGATTTTTAATATCAAATTGGTTACAATAAATGTTGTTCTTAATATGCTGTAAAATGTTATTACACGAATAAAATATTGTACATATTCTGTAGTACTATGCCGTAGCTGCTACTGAATTTTGCTACGCCGTAGTCTTACAATTTTTTATTTGAGCTGAAAAAATGTTAAGGCCAGTTTCACAGGTTGCTTATTAGTTCCAGATAGTTTATCTGGCAAATAATTTCATACAAATTCTGTTCCATTTTGAATTTATCTGGGAGATAGTGGCTATCCGTAACCTGTGAAACCAAAGTGGCCAAAGTAAAAACTATAGCAATAATCATTTTTGGGGTTTCGATGAACTTATCATTACGTAAAATATATTCAGAAGTCCCATATATGTATCATAGACACAAATTCAACAGTCACATACAATCCACGTTTATCCAGGAAGCAGGCATTGGAAGACATAAACTCAGTGACATGGAAACTCGTATAGAGCCTTACATAAATGAAAAGTAAACGTATAAGCGCGAAGAAATGAAAATCTTCTTCATTTTTGTCTGAAGAAAAACTTACTAAAACTAAAATATTGCAGAGTGACAGTTTTATAACAAGTAATCATAATTTACTATTACGGATGACGAAATTTCGTCATCATCATCACAGCCTTTTTATCGTTCCACTACTGGGCACAGGTCTCCTCTCCCACGGAGAAGGATTGAGCGTTAATCACCACGCTTGCTAAATGCGGGTTGGTGATTTAAAATTTTATAATCCAAAGTACCATTAAAAAGGTGAAGAGATTTTTTTTTTTGCTAGAATAGTCGGGGTGGCCTAGTGGTTAAAGCACCAGCCTCTAAAGAATAAGTGTGCGGGTTCGATACCAGATCAGGCAAGTACCAATGTAACTTTAAAAGTTATGTACTTTCTAAGTAATACATATAAGTACACAAAAGGCTGAATAAAGGTGGAAAACATCTCGAGGAAACCTGGACTATAAAGTCTGAAATCACCAACCCGCATTGAGCAAGAGTGGTGATTAACGCTGAATCCTTCTCTGTATGAGAAGAGGCATGTGCCTAGCAGTGGGACGATAAAAAGGCTGATGATGATGAGAATGCGCTGATCTCGACAAGTTCGATTAAAAAAAAGTCTTTTAGTTTTATATAGACAAACATATTGAAGAAATTCATATGCTACTTTTTGTCCAGGTGCGCGGAAAAGTTTCCACGAGACGGGGACATAACCGCTGGAAGAAGCAAGTATTAAATAATTTTACTCGTGTTCTTCATTAAAACTCAGAAAATAATTTAACAGCTCCACGTGTCAAACTAATGACATAAGAAGATTATAAAATATAAGGTGAAGTGTGCAACTTTATGCAATTATAATATCAACACATGGGTGTTGAGGAAACTTGTACTTAACTGTGTAACTTGTGCATGATAATGAATATTTTAACCGCTTTTATTTACTTAATTTGTTTAAATGTACTTTCTAAGCATATCTTGGACACCAATAGCTGTGTTTCGGATGGCACGTTAAACTGTAGGTCCCGGCTGTCATTGAACATCCTTGGCAGTCGTTACGGGTAGTCAGAAGCCAGTAAGTCTGACGCCAGTCTAACTAAGGGGTATTGGGTTGCTCGGGTAACTGGGTTGAGGAGGTCAGATAGGCAGTCGCTCCTTGTAAAACACTGGTACTCAGCTGAATCCGGTTAGATTGGAAGCCGACCTCAACATATGTAATTGGGAAAAAGGCTCGGGAGATGATGATGATTGTTTAAATGTCATGGTAGCCTAGTGGTTAGAGCATCGGCCTCTCAAGTATGAGTGTGCTGTTTCAATTCCAGGTTAAGCAAGTACCAATGTCTCTAAAACTTGTAGACGTACATTCCTAAAGTTATCACGACTAGATACCCTGATTCATAGAGCAGATTAAGATGAAAATTTATAGCCTCATAAAGCCGCTGTTGACAGCTAGTAGTGACCTCCAATTTGTATCACAATATAACATAGTTTGCATAGAAAATAGACTCACCGCCTCCATTTCTGTAGCAGAGATAAGGGAACCGCCATACATTTGCCAGGTCCACTGCAAAGCCGATGATGGACAGCAGAAAGTCAGCCCCCGTGCCCCACGTCTCGCGCCCGTCGCCCTCCTCTGTCGTAAAGTGTTAGTTATTATCTACATTCGTAAGTATTTTGAGAACTACATTTTTTGAGATATGTTTAAGAAAATGCGCGGAAGAAAAGGTCACAAATATTTTACAGTTAAATAAATAAATTTGTTTTATAGTTTTGTCACAAAAATATATTAAGATAGTGAAATTTTCAGTATGTTTACAATCTGTCTCCTGTCTCCTTAATAGATTTTCAACTTGATAGCTGAAGCATATGGTTCAAAATTGATTGGGAAAATTTGACAGTTTCGGTAGCTAGATGTGCTGGAGTCTGTATATGACGTACTCATAAAACGACTTAATACAAACTTTTAAAACTTTCAATTAAAATATACAAGTCATTAATTGCGGGAAAGGATTATCTTTCGGTCATAATCGTAGCGTACCATTATATATGTTAATTTAAATCAATTATCATTTTTCCCATTATAACATGCTACATGCAATAATCTACATCCAACGGTTCTCGAAAATATTTCGTAGAATTTTTTAATATCAAAGTTTTCTAATATAATAGTACAATTTAAGCAATTATAACTACCTGGTTTAATACTATTTGTTCTCAGCTTTTTCGATGTTTCACTGTAAAAACACTCTTCCTCTATTTGTATTTTCGGCTCCTCTGAAAAAAAATACAATATAAAATTTTATAATCTGAAATGTATTGAAGTTCATTTTAATCGTTATATGACTTACTTTTATAACATGATAGAGTTACAACCGAGCCTTTCGTTGATTTGTTGTCTGAAAAAAAAGAAATGATATACATGTAACAATATATATGACAACTAGCTTCCGCCAGCGGTTTCACCCGCTTTCTGAGGGAAGTACTTTCCATACCCGGATAAAAAGTAGCCTTTGTGTTATTCTGATGTATAAGCTATATTGTGGTAAAGTTTCATTCAAATCCATTCAGTAGTTTTTACGTGAAAGAGTAACAAACATCCATACATCCATACATCCATCCATCCATACTTACAAACTTTCGCCTTTATAATAGTATATTAGGATTAGGATTAGGATTAGGATTAGGATATAAAGAAGGTGAAGAGTTTGTTTGTATGCTTGAACGCGCTAATCTCTGAAATTACTAGGAAATTTATATCAGCGTTGATAGCCGCATATCGATGATGAAACACCTCCGGATTGGAGGTTTTTGGCCGAGAAGAAAATGAGTATCAGAAAATTAGATTTTAAAGGCCAGTTTCACGATGTCCGAATAGCCACTACCTACCGAATAAATTTAAGAATGGAACAGAATTTGTATAGGATCTACCAAACAAACTAACTGGAATTTATTCGTAGGTGGTGAAACAGGCCTTAAGAAAACAACCTACCCCGATCATGTAAAAACGTTCTGTAAAGTATAGTAACAAAACGTATCTCAACCATGCAAGAGAGATTCTAATTTGACATTAGCTGTATGGGGCTGAAGTTATAATTTAATCTCTTATGTATGAATGTACATATAGAATACCAATGTAATATAATAAAATTTATTCTCTTATAACTTAAACTAGTAGACAAATAAACAATCAAATCTCTTATAGTCAAATCAACTGATAGACAGGTTATTAAAGTTGACCATGAATCTATAATGTAAATTTAACATTAATTTTGTCATTGAACACCAAAAATGCGGCATCATGATCCATTATTTGACAATTCCCAACACCTCAAACATGCTCTAAGCTCTCATATGAATCCTCATCAATATGCGAATAGTCCGTACATCCGTGCATTTAGATGAGTCCTGACTGTCCCTAATACCGTTCATTCTTACACCTACCGCGGGATCTTAATAACTTCAAAAGCATTCGGCCGATTCGGGAACGCGATAATAGGATGCCAATGCGGAAAAATTCCGCAATAATCCTTAGGTGCGATTGGAATTCAAAAATGGGACCTCAATGTCGTTCAGTCGTTTTGCACGGTATTCGTATTATTAAAATATGTTCGAGAAAGTGTACGCATCGGTATTTAGCGCTGTTATTGAATTTATTGATTGTACTCGCGTGATGTGAACGAGAATTTTAATTAATCAGTCATTGCGCGGATTGTTTGCTGTTTGTTTAAAGGTTAATTTGTGTTTTGTAGTAAATCGTCGATACGTTAGCTATAAGTCTCGTATAACTCAAGATATCATAAGATTTATTTAATATTTGTTTTTTTTTATAAAAAATGGAACAGAATTTGTATGAAATTATCTACCAAATAAACTATCGGAAACTTAATCGTAGGTGGTGAAAAAGGACCTTAGTATTATTATATATGTAGCTCGTTTATCTGAGATTAGGCATGCTAGGTACAGGTTCGATTCTCACGTAAAGCATTACCATTTTGACGTATTGCCTTCTTCTTACAATACGTATCTAGAGTACGTATGGTACGTATATTAGGTAACTATAATCCCCATAGTACAGACCTCCCAACACATCAAGCCACCTGAAACTGTCGAATTTTCCCAATCAACTTTGAATCATATGCTTCAGCGATAATGTTGAAAATCTTTTAAGGTAATTTGACAGATTGTAGTAGCTTGATGTGCTGGCGTCTGTACATACATACTTTATAACTGAAAACAAAGTTTGAAGACCCCATCCAGTGTAGCAACATAATAACATGCATAGTGTGTAATCAAGTGGAACCTTCTAGAAAAACTTGTGCTTTGATTAAAATCTAGACGTTTTCATGTCTCCCCAAGTTTTCATTAAAACTTTAAGTGAATTAGATGTGGCTGTATCTGCTGGATTGTTTTATACGTTTTTTTTTTACTGATCAATCTGTAACATAATTTTGTGTCTTCCAATGTCAACCATGCTAATGCATATGCATGTAACAATGCTTCGGTGATTGTGTGATCTATTGTTTTTCTGTCTCTGAAGTATTAAAAAAACCTTAATATTTTTTAATATCATTATCATCATCAACATCAGCCTTTTTATCGTCCCACTGCTGGGCACAGGCCTCCTCTCCCACGGAGAAGGATTGAGCGTTAATCACCACGCTTGCTCAATGCGGGTTGGTGATTTCAGACTTTATAGTCCAGGTTACCTTGAGATGTTTTCCTTTACCTTTAATCAGTCATTGGTGTCCAAGATAAACTTAGAAAGTTCGTAACACTTAGAAAAGTTACATTGGTACTTGCCTGACCTGGAATCGAACCCGCACCCTCATACTCGAGAGGCTGGTGCTTTAACCACTAGGCCACCACGACTCCCATCAATAGCCATCAATAGCTTACTTTGTGGCTACCCGATCGTGTGTGAAAAAGGTGTCCCGATGTATATTATATATTATTAAAAAATATATATCGAAATAATATAAAGATCTTGGTTGGTCTCCCGAGACGTTTTCCATTTGACTGCATTGAGATTAGAAAACCCACGGTTTTGTTTAACCTTTGATGAGAAAATTCTATTTTTCTTTTATTAAAATATCTCGTTTCTTTTCGTGTTAAGGTAAGATAATACTTGACTATTTTTATCTGGATTTATTTATAACTAGAGGTGCTATTAATAAAAACGTTAGTGGATACGACCGAATTTTCCTTCGCTGTATTGGTTACTTATAGTTATGGATATAGTTGTTTCGCTGTTATGAGTGCGGTATTCATATTGAGGGCTTTAAAATTACAAACATTTGATTAATGGTAAATTTCCGTACATGTTGTTTACAAAAAACAAAAGCAAATGGCGCGTAAGTTAGTTTTTGGGATTTGTTCTAATTACAAAATAATCATGCATTAAAGTTAGCGCGATGCTACCCAAAGTAACTATATTTATAAAATTCATAGAATTAACAAGTCAAATGTGATACAAAATATCTAAGACATATGTATATTATTACATAAATTCTATTCTACATCATATAATCTGAATTATACTCGTACAAATCAAAGTTTACCAAAAAAGCGTCTCAAAAAATCTTGTTCCAAACTTCAATCAAAATTCTATTACAAAAATACGAATTCCCCAATAAAATTAATTCAATATTTAATTGAAGAATATAGCAATATAAAGTTTCCCGCCAACTCAAACAAGGGGTTGTGAAATAAATAGTGAAGTGGCAATAAGTTCGCCTTGAGTGGCACCACGCCTACCGAACTTACAGTTTTTAATATATTTCCCCTCACTACTTAAGCCTGATAGGTACTGTATTTATTGCAATAGTAAGAAATTTGTTGTGATGGGGAAATCTACTGAGGTGATGTTCAATTATCTAATTGTTTGTTGTCAAGATTAGGGTACAAAATAAAAATCTCGAGGTGCTCGTGGCTAAGTAACATGGTGGGTCTGTGGATCGGTAACCAACATATTAGGTACTTACTTTCTTACATCACAAGTTCCTCCGTGTTTCAAAAGGCAAGTTAAATCTTTGGCAGTCCTTCGTCGCCAGAAAGGCTGACAACGAGTCTTACATAGGACGTTGTAGGTTGTGTGTCGGGTAGGCAGTCACTCCATGTATAACAGTGGTATGTATTTAGCTACTTGCGGTTAGACCCGACACCAACGTAATTAGTAAAAAGTTAAGCAGATGATGATAATTAATATCGAAAGCCCGTGGCGTGCTGGTGGGTCAGCGGTAACATTTCCAGGTATTCCTCGGGTCCCGAGATAAATTAAATAGTTTCCTCACCCAAATAAAAACGAAGCTACTTGCAGGTTACCTACACCATACCAAATTACAGCTAAATCCAAAACATCCATCTTCAATAAACTTTAGCATCTATAACATTAGTGTGGGTTTTACCAAAAGCCCGTGGCGTGCTGCTAGCTGAGCAGTATCCATCGTCTCTGACGCTGCGGCCGCCCGGAGTACCGCTGGCGCCGCGGCTGAGCAGCGCGGGGTTGGCGCGCTGTTCCTCGTATGACGGGGCCGTGTGCGTCACCACCCCACCACCGCTGAGAGTCGCCTGGTGGAAAAGACAAAGAAATTGGTGCTGAGAACGAAAATACAATTTGGGTAACATATTTTTTGTTACTTTTTCGGCACCAAATTTAAATATCGATCGGTGCTGAAATGGGAATAGCTTTGGTGCTGAAATGGGCATACTTCAGTAAAACATAAGTTTTATACTTGTAATAGATAGTAATACAATGTGTGATTTTTAGGGTTGTGTACCTCAAAAGATAAAAAGTAACCTTTAAAAGATCGCTTTGGTATCATCACCAGAATTTTTATCTCGGGATTTTATGAAGGCATCGGATTAAAATTTATATCATATAATCGGACTAGAAACCTCGGAGTAATCGGTGTACATACATAAAAAAAACATACCTGCCGAATTGAGAACCTCCTCCTTTTTTTTGGAAGTTGGTTAAAAATGAGGATTACGGTCTCTTGAATTTGTAAAAAAAAATTCTAACTTCATAACTTCAAAAAAGTTACAGGTATAAAATACAAGGGAATTAAAAACAAAACTGAATCTCTAAGTTTCAATTTAAGCACTAGAGATCTAATGGTGTTCTAGAAACTTCAATTGTTTAAACACTGATTACTCAACCAATTATGAAGGTACACTTGGCACCCCCGCTAAGTTGAGTAACACTATGATTACAAACTTAAGCTGCTATTAAGTTATTGTGGCTTACTTAGTTTGTAACTTGACAGCTCTTGGTTATACTCGTAGTTAATATAATAATCGGTTAGTTATAAGATCATTGTTAATTAATCTAGATTATTGGCACTTTTATAATGACACATATTTTAGCTAAAATTAATTTAAAAAATACAGTTACTCACATTTATATGACAGTGCATTATCATTAATATTTTAATTACATAAATTCTTACTGTTCCTACTATAATATTATAAATGTGAAAGTAACTTTATCCGTCTGCTGCGCTCTCACGCGAAGAGTACTGAACCAATTTAAATGAAAATTTGTACACAGGTAGTCTAAAGCCTTCTTCTTTTATACGGGTGCGCGTAGTTCCCTAATGATATATATAGAACCACGAGGAACCATAGTTAGTCCACTGTAAATTATATTTTAGGTAACAGGCAGTCGGTAAATGTGACTAATATAAAACCAGCGCTCTTTTTGAAGTTTATCTTGAGCAATGGACATACATAGATAATAGGGTATTTGACTCTTTTTTTTTACTATTCATATCAAAAGTAACATTTTACAAAACCAAAAACAGAAATAATTTTTGGAATTTGTTGAGAAATAATTTATAAACCTTTCAAAACCAGTAGAAAGTCAAACAGTTAAGTAACAGAAAAAGGATGCACATACAAGCTTGTGACGTCAACGCTATATTTGATCACTCATGTGCAAAAGAGATAGCGAGAAGTACCCACTATGATCCCACTCTTACCCCTCACCCATCACGAATAAAAAAATGTTGATTACTGCACCATTTATCAACCAATTTTGACGCTGTTTTCATAAAATGTTCCTTGTGCGTGTGTTTATTTGTTTTGTTAAAAAAATTGTACAAAATCAAACACAAGCAAATACCCCATTCTGATAAAGTCCTTATGATAAAATTACATACCATCGTAGGCACCTTATCGTGGTACTCTCTCTCATAGCTGATGGGTCTTGTTCGCGTCACGTCGGACTTGTGAACCGTGGCATCGCATGTTTCATGCTCCTGTGAAAATAACAGTAATAGTAGAAAATCAGATAATTGTGTTACATATTACGTCAAAACACAGCTCAATTAGATGAAGATCAATGGATGCCTTCGCGCCTTTTTCGTTTGTTAAAATCTCTTTGGTGAAAATGATACCATTTTTTTGTAAAGGATTTTTTTTTTGTTATAACATGTGTGCATTTTCAGAATTGCATTGCCTAGATGTTTTTATTGTTTTTTAATTGAGACGTCATTGTCTTAATAATCAATTTAAATTTTTTATTGAGATTATAAAAAAAACATTTGGCAAATAAAAGGCGATCATCCGATCCAAACCAACTAACAGAGAGAGAAGACCTTGGTCCTGTTGGTATGAAAGTCTACCGTGCAGTTGTGATCGGCAGACCAGATATGGGCGGAGTCAATCGAGCTTTGGACGTTGGTTGAGAGCGCAGATACTGAGATTATTCTATACCGTTTGGTTTAGTTTGTTCAACAATATGTCTACTACTATATAATAATTGATACTACAATAATACGTAAAATTTACGTCGTAAATGACTAGGTAGCGTTCGGAGTAGAAATACATACTTGTGTTTAATTTTATTAATTCTAAACAAAACCTTGTTAATAAACTGACAAAATAGCTATCTAGGTCCGTGTCGCCAACACAAAATTTTCAAACAATTGAATTAATGGAATTTATTGTAATGTCGAAATGAAAGCCATTGTGTTGAAGGGTATTTTACGCAACTAACCGACTAAGAATCGGTGAAAATTAATTAGAATTTATTACAGAGATATATATTTAGCAAATATTTTCCGTAGAAATCCATGGAAGTACAAATAAGCAGTCACATCACACTAATATATTGGGTGTAAGGGACAGCCCTCCGCTGTGCATTAAGCTCCTTATTTTGAATCATATGTATTTCACTGGAATTTTTCTCAGGATTTTTCTATATTTTTACCCATTATTCAGTATGCTTTTTCTTTCTTTAAATGCAAAATTACATTCTTTGTACGCAGAACTTCGTTTTGCTTAATAATACCGCGTAAATTAAAAATCCAGTAATGCTGCAATAAATACTTTTGTATGCTGAATCATTATCGAAACTTCTTTTTATTTTTATCGTTTCGTTTGCTTCGTTCAATAAAGTAGTTCCGTAAGAGTGATGGAGTGACGTGTTAGTAAACAGTAGGTACCTGTGCGTGGTGGGGGGAGGAACCGCGTCGGGAGCCGCTGCTCGACGACCTGTCGCTGACTTCTGCGAGAAAAAACAAATGACAAATGATTAGGTACTATTCATTACTTGGATACACAAAGAAGAGCAAAATAATTGAGTCTATGGAGAGATGGCTAATATTAATTTACTCTACGGTTTATGAACAATGAAATTAATGTCATATATATAATATAGGGATATGGATACAGGAGAAACTCGAGGCTAAGTCACAGCCGCACTGGACGGTCGATCACATACGGGTATTCTTTTTTTAAAAGTAAACTCAGATTTTTGCATAGGGACCTTGCCGTTGCCGGGGATTCTTAGATCCTCCCGAACCCCGAACCCATTCGCATATCACGCACACGCTATGCACCATCATTCGTTCGTTTTCCAGAAGGACACATCAACCGATATAATGATGTCTTCTATCTTCTATAGAGTGGTCACCTTTCGAAAAGAAGATGTATCGAGTACTAACTTAGTCCTTTAAAAAGTACAGACGCCAGCACCTCAAGCTACCCGAAACTTTGCCTTTTTTAGCTTCAGCAATAAGGTTAAAAATCTATTAGGGAAATTTGACAGATTGTAGTAGCTTGATGTGCTGGCGTCTGTACTATTTGTTTTTTACAAAAACAAGTCACGCTTTCAAAGCAATTAGTGAGGAACTATTAGTCTAGAGTTTAGGTATTGTCACATGAATAAATGTATATTAGCAATAGCAAATTAAAAGAACACAACGGATATTGCTGTCTTTGTAATAATAACAATAATTGCGTTCAGAACAATTGTCGATCATGGCGGCTGTTCTCTCTAAAAAAATCAAAGATCAAATTTCTCTCTAAGAAAATTTGTGCAGACACAGGTGCCCTATCTAATCCTTCACTCTCATAGTCCGACGGGACGGCAATCCGACACGACCAAAGAGAGATCAAGCGCAGGACATTTACATGCTCTCCTATGCACGGGTGTATCAATCACCAACTTCCAGTCTCCTGGCTACTTTTGTGAAAAACGTGAACCTCCTTCTTCTAAGTCGATGAAAATGGTACTAAAAGATTTCCGATACTAAAAATTAACTTCTGCGTTGTATAATCACCAACCCTCGCAATATAAATTTACATTTACCAGTTTATATTCAAAAACATTCGGATATTGGTGGGTGAAATATGAAATGTAGTAGTAAAGTTAAACAAATACGATTGCCGGCGGCGCATCACTCGTAATTAATATCGCAATGAATATGGTCGTGAAGGTAAATATTAAAACTATCGATTTAATGCTGTTGCAAGTGCACAATGTATTTTATAGATTCATTTACGATTATAGTAACTTATTCCTCTTGTAAATGTACTTGTAAGTTATGTCAGAAGGTGCTTTGCAAGTTTCGTAAGGACAACTGCCTCGTTGGTCTAGTATAGAGCGAGTCTGTACGGGGTCTCGGATTCGATTCCCGGGTCGGGCTGAAATCACTTTGTCGGTTTTAAAAGATCTTTACAAAGCAGCACGGAGTATGGTAATTGGTGATTGATACTCCCATGCAACGACGAGCACGGAAATGTCGATCCTGCACCTGATCTCTCTCCGGTCGTGTCGGATTGCCGTCCCATCTGACTATGAGAGTGAGGGAATAGAGAGTGCACCTTTGTCTGCGCAAATGCTTGTGCACTATAATATGTCCTTCGCAGCTGGCTGATCTTTCTTATCACGTTGGCTTAAGACTGATTGATTTAAATAATATTATTTTTGGCGATAAACGTTTAGGTGAGCTATGAGCTTAAAACCTATATGCTTGTGATCCTTCGTGGAAAACGGGTGTGATTTTATAATACGAGTTAAGTGAAGCGATCGTCATGTGTTTAAAGGATTAGCCAGGAGACGGAGTTAAACCGCAACTACCAAGAACTACAAAATAATTTAGTACCGACGCCAGCACATCAACCTACCTCAATCTGACAAATTTCTTTATTTGATTTGAAAACTTATCACAATACTGGAAGGTTAATATTCAATTGGTAAAATACAGATTCGAGTAGGTTGACCTGCTGATGTATGTTCCTACGGTAATAGATTATACATACGCGCAAAAATCATGACCCTTTTTGGCAGTCGGGTAAAAAGATTTTAAATATGTACTTATATTCATTTGTTCCGGCTGCAAAACTTTAAATTCAATTGCCTCACATTTTGGACAACGAATTTCATCAGAAAAACTAGTGGAGTCGCAAGCAGTACCAGTAACTCACTCTTCCATATTATTTAAGAAACTCATCTCACTAGTATAAATCAAACTCGTGGTCTAGGCCTGGATGAAGAAAATCAGTTCTATCATGCAGGCGAAGAATATAATTTCATAAAAAACAACGCTTCTATTGATTGACAAATCCATACATCGCGATGCTTCTTCACGGAGCTCTACACCTGTGTATTACATGTTGCAGCTGGTGACTTCAGCTTATTATTACTATTCCAAATACTGACCTCGACTATTGTCGCGCAGTTCGCCTGCGCCGACGCTGTTCCCCAGCACGGGCATGCCCGCCATGCCGGCCGCTACGCTACTCGCTCCTCCATGTCACCTGCACAACACACAACAAAGTACATATACATATGTACATGTAATACACTATTTGTTTCAAAATATAGCCCAGTATATAGACGTAATGAGCACTAACAACTGATGGCGTCTCCGACAATCGGCCTCTCTCTAAGGAGATCGGCCAGCTACGCAGGATATCTTATAGTCCATAAGCATTGGCCCAGACACAGGTGCACTCTCTATTTCCTCACTCTCATAGTCCGATGGGAAGGCAATCCGATACGACCGGGAAGAGATCGGGCGCAGGACTAACATTTACTTGCTCGTCGATGCATGGGAGTATCAATCACCAACATCCAAACTCCGGGCTGCTTTATGAAAGTTTCTTTAAATCCACAAAGCAATTTCGGTCCGACCCGATACTGGAACCCGAGACCCCTTACACCAACGAGGCAGTTCAGAGTACTAACAACTACTTACAGTGAGTATATGTCGAAACACATAAATAATAAACTAACATGCATGAAGTCGTATTTCAGTCTTATTATTTCTGTTCGTACAAACACTAAGACACAGTCAGTCAGCCAACTATTCAACAATTCGCAAAAATACGTCCAAACAGTTCTGTTCAAATAATTATGCTTCCTCAGAGTCATTTAACACGTCGCGCATGCGCAGTAGTGTCTCATTACTCGCCAACATCGGACCCACAAGATTATTTGGCGAAATTCTCGTCAAAAAATCTGAACACCAAACCAGTGAGAAAATTATTTCAATTGATCTTGTTTTAAATCCTTCTAAAGCAACGTAAATATAATACCCTCCATATTGTTCCTAAGATAGTCGACATAATTGAAATAAAACAAGAAATAATTTATATTAACTTAATTGACTTTCCCGGCAAATACTTGCAGCTATAATTTGCATTAACTTCTAATACCTTCTTAATTGCGTCGTAGCTCCGTAGCACCGTAGCGTCGTAGCTATGCTACGCAGCTACGCGGCTTACTCGGAGAATGAGACTTAATTACTACATTTTTGAGTTAAGTTTATTGCTTATAACATATTATGAAGTTGTTATAATATTGACATACATATGTTAACAACTTGAACAAAGCTAACAGTTTAGCTTTGATAAGACTTACATAATATACTAGCTTCTGCCAGCGGAGTCACCCGCATCCCCATGAGTACTACTTCAGGCACTGGAAGAAAAAGTAGCCTATAGCTTTCCTCGATCATAGACCTGCCTAACACTGATAGAATTTTCCAAATCTGACCAGTATCTCCTGAGATAAGCGCGTTCAAGCAAACATACAAACTCATCAGCTTTATAATATCACATTAATCGAAAATTAATTTTGTTTTTTTTTTTAACTAAAAAAAATGCTCTCTTCTTTCTACAGTGTGATTATCTAAAAAACCTTCACGTTAACTGCTATGGCTCGTACAAAACAAAAAAAGGTTCAAACTTCGGTACAGAGGTATATATAGAACAATTTTGAAAGCCCCCGTTAACTCAATAGAATATAATGATATACGACATATCTGAAGGTCTGTCCGTACGTCCCGCGACCCACGCGAGTATGAGAGCTATGACAGCCCTTGCGTGATATCACTTAGAGAGTAATGAATTATGTTCACACCCTGTCGATTTGTAGGGCTGTCGCGTCACGCATTTTTAGGAAAACTTTTCTTTCAATAAACTAAAAAATATTAATCTTTCAGGTTGTTTGACATCCATCATTAAACTTCCTTTTTTTCTCTGTAGTCGAGCAAAAATGACGCCAGCACATCAAGCTACGAAATTGTAAAATATTCCCAATGAACTTTGAACCAAATGAGCCAGCGATAAAGTTGAATGTCTATTTAATAAATTTGCCAGATTATAGTAGCTTGATGTACTGGCGTCTGTACGTGGAACAAAGCCAATCCAACTCCGATACAGCGCTGCCAGCATAAAATTACAGCGCTTGAAAAACAGGGCAATAGTTTTAAGGTAGCCATTATCTGTAGTTATGAGCTCGGCAGCGACTCAGTAATTAGACATCATTTGCAACTGATGGCATCCAGGCCGATTGTCGGCTACGGCGGCCGTTCTCATTTATGGAGATCAGCCAGCTGCGCAGGATATATTATAGTGCACAAGCATTCGCGCAGACACAGGTGCACTCTCTATTACCTCACTCTCATAATCCGATGGGACGGCAATCCGACACGACCGGAGAGAGATCAGGCGCAGGACCGACATTTACGTGCTCTCCGATGCACGGGTGAATCAATCACCAACTTCCAGACTTCAGGCTGCTTTGTGAAAGTTTCTCAAAACCCACAAAGCGATTTCGGCCCGACCCGGGATTCGAACCCGAGACCCCGTGCACAGCAGTCGCACCTTGCAACCACTAGACTAACGGGGCAGTAACTATAATTATGTTGTATATGATACTTGAACTATGAACCTTAACTCGATTTCTATAAGAGCTCCCAAGATAACAAGATAATTCAGTAAGAACATATGTAGGTTCGAGAATCACTTGATTATCTGACTGAATCTTAGCTGCAACGGTCCTTGTGTGAAGCACACTTCGTTTATTTTTTATCACAATAAAATATGGCGACGTACGGTCCTTAGAACTGTGTAGCGTCCTCCTGTACTTTTTCGAAATTGCTTTGTTTATTCTCAAGATTATTGCTTTATAAGCAAATATTAGAGGGGCATGCCCTCATTTGATGATTTCCCAGTACAAAAAAAAACTGCTTAAATATACTTTGTATGTTGTTCAAGCATTTCCATTGACTTATAAATATAAGCGGAGCGTATATGTGCTGGTTAAAGTTGCTACGGTAACGGCCAAGAAACGCCTGATTTCGAGGTGTTTTATTCTTTTTACTTACACTATCATAATCATATTACATTATACTAACATTTTGACACACGAGATTATATCTCGATAAGTCACAATTTAATTTTTATTAATAAAAATTAGCCAAGTCGCAGATAGTAAATATTTTTATTTTCCTTCTGCGTGACAACCCTGATTCACGTCGTATGACGCGCAAGCAGTCAATTAAATAAAATTAAAAACTTACCTCACATGAAGGGATGCATGTCATAGCGATATTTGTTGTACACATTTAGTTTATTTGATTCACTACACGTATCTTTAAATGATTTCTGACCTTGGTAAAGGGTTGTTATAACTAATTATAATTGTTTCATCAATTTTGTTTGCCTATTTTTGATAGTTTGAATTCATCATCATTGACTTAGACTTGTCCACACTAATACTGTGCTATAGTCGCGGTGGTCTAGTGGTTAAAGCATCAACCTCTCAGGGTTCGATTCCAGGTTGGGCAAGTACCAATGTTATATGTTGTTTTTAAGTTTAACTTGGACACCAATGAGTGATTAAACCTGAAGGAAAATACTTTGAGAAAACTTCCAGTAGCAGCTTTATGAAATTGTCCAAAAAGCGTTTTCGACCCGACACAGGTATCGAACCCGAGACCCTGTGCAAAGCAGTCTTGCTATGAGACTACTAGACCAACGAGGCATACGACACTTACTTACTTCAAATATTGGTACACTAAATGCGTAGACTTGTGCAAGTGAAATGTATAGTATGAAATCAGTCGGACACATTAGAAAAGCTACCCATTCGGCACACATTCCATCCGTCACTACAATAAGCCCGATATTTTACGAGTTATCTGTCAGAACCTTTGTACTTTATAACTGCAACAGATGTCATTTTATGGGGAATAAAAACTACATATTAAAGATTAATGGTATCTTTTATTAATGTTTTGTTTTGGAGGAATCAAAACAGTGGCCACGAATAACCCAAAATTTTATGTGTATGTTCTTTTTAACCGACTTTATTACACCTAATTTTGAAAACCACATTGATTACAACAAACGATTTTAACATTTAGATATTTTTATGACGAACAGTAAAACAACTGAAGTTCGAAATATCGAAAAGAAAATGTCGATTGTATCATAATATCGAAAATTGACCGACAGTCCTACCTAAGATTGAAATGTTATAGAAACTAATCCAAAGTCGATTACACGTAGTTCAGTTTATCATCGTAACCTGTGCTATTTATGGTCGAGGCGACCCCCGACTTGAAGAGAAGATGCATCGCAGCTTCGTATCGCTTCTGCATGTTTCTTTTTCTAAGACAGATCTTATAACGTAGTTATTTTCATCATTCAATATTTACATTTTAAATTTTTAGAACCGTTGGCGTTTTTCTAATATATGTATGTATGTATTACCTTTAGACATCGTTAGAACCTATGCTAAAAAATAGATAATTAATGATGATTTCATCAATGTCTATTTAAGTTTAAATTCCGAGTTGGTTTTAGATCTGTTTCCACTATTTAAATGCCATTTCGCGGCCTTGATAAGTAGCCTCGCATGGTCATGTGTTATCTACCTCACCGCTATCTTAGCCATAAATTATAAGTACATGCATAAAGAAGGTCATATAGGGTACTTGGATAGTCACTGTCCTAGACCGACATTCCAGATTTAAATTATAATATTCTGTAGTCCGTTTTACAATCAACTGTAGCGGATACCTTATCCGCCATGTGATAACTGGCGTTAGACATTCAAAGAGTGTCACTTTGACCTTAACTAGAAATTGAGGTTTTTATTTCGGCCAACGATTAAGCATTGCCATCCAGCATGGCAATGCTGCCAGCCTTTTGGGTACACTACCGGGTGGCAACGATGAGGATGAGTTTTTTGACGCCCTTTATTAGTAATTTTTTATTATTATATTAGTTGTAAGTATTTTATAAGTGTGTATATATTTAGTGTAGTAATAAGTTTGTAATAAGAGTAAATTATGTGAAATTGTTACTGAATAAAAAGATATTCACATGAATTAAAATTGCATACTTTGCATACTTTATCGCAAATTATCTGCCTATAAGTATCGCAAAGTATATGCGATATCATAGTTTATGACTAAATCATAAAGGTATTCTTTTAAAGAAACATTGCCACGTCCAAATGTTACAGAGAATGCGATAAAAAGGGGAAAATTTATAAAATATCGAGGCCGGGAAATGAGAGCTGTTCGTTCAAAGCACGTGACCGCTCCATACTTTGATGTTGCCACCTAGTTAATGGTTAATTTCCTGGCTCGAAACAACAATTTATAGTGTCACTGTTTTTAAAAGACTTCAAAGAAATATCTAAAAATATACAAAATATTTTCCGCTTTTAAAACAAAAAATAACGGTAATAAAGGTAACTGATAATGTATTAAGGGCTTTCAAAAAAGTGTTTAATGTGATTTTTTTCGTTTGGCGATGTTTTTGCATACTTATCTAGCGACCCAGTTCTTCGCTAAAATAAAATTATTTGTTTGCTTTCTCATAAGAATAAACCGCTATACCTACTGAGATACAATGCTTAAGGTACAGGCGCCAGCACATCAAACTACCTCGATCTATCAAATTTCTTAAATGAATTTGCAACCTTATCACTATAGGGGAACGTCAATGTTCGAATGGTAAAATTTAAAAATACGCTAATTACATGCAAAATCTTCGAGTTTCATAGCTACTTCCCTACTGCGACGAATATAAAAGTTAGGGTTATGTTTTTACATCTTGCAATACGATGCCCAAAAACACGGTTACATCTTTCTGATAAACTCAATTATCGGAAAATATTCGTATATCCTGATTGAGTGAGTCTGAACAGACTGGAATTCATATCGCGCGGTGTGAACTATGTATACTGCTAACAAAAATAAAACTTTGGTTAGTCTTAGCCTCCGTACTTATGAACCTAGTTCGATATCTACATATATGTACATATGTATAATCGCTATACACTGCAAATATGTGCCATTCTTAAAAAGAGACCTGGAACTCGACGGGTAAGTAGGTATTCGCTGTCCGTTTGACATCAGGCGGCAGCCAGTATTATATATTAGTAGTATTATATATAGAGTATTAGTAGTATTATATATTCTCATGAATCGTCATAATTAGACACTTCAAATCTTTACAATTACGAACCTAACCCTTATGTCTTCATCTCTTCCACTAGTCAACATTTTATAATTCTTATATGATTTTCAGTGCACAATGCGCCTAAAACCCTACACTTGTGCACACCTACTAAAATCCTATTCCTCCCCAAACTACCCATCTCATCACTCACCCTTCCATAATATCTTTTTCGAAATCATCAAATGACCCCTGCTGAGGGTGCAGCTGGAGGGAATGTCAGACTCTTACTGACTAAAACCCACCATGTTCCTTCTGGAGGTCCCTGTGTGCCAGGGCCACGGTAACTCTTGCGAACAACCCGCAGCCCGGGACCCTTCTATAATAACTTCCCAACCCAAAACCATTCCGGAGAGGGGTGCAGACATACCATAAGTGTTACCCTCTCTCCTCATAGTACCAACAAAAAAAATAAGGTATTTTTGGGGCCACTAAAACTGAAAATATAATATTTTAGGGGGCTGCCATACGACAGACTATTATTAGATAATCGTACGGAACCCTTAGTGTGCGAGTCAGACTCGCAATTTGCGATTTATAATCTTGTCCATGAATTTCACGACACGAATCCAAATGTTCGTCTCACTTACATTCGGTATCGAAAACCGATACCAGCGAGATGCTTCGGTAGTTACGTTTGGAAAATGTATGAATTGAAATCGATGCGTTTGTTTTTTTGATAGCTTTTTCAAAGAAGGAGTTATGGATGCGGCTGGAGAAGTGGGCAAGAGTATATACATTGAGTGGATTTGATTTTGTTTCCCACAGACTTCTTTTTTTAATTTGGGAAGTCATCAAATGACCCCTCCTGTTGTGTGGGTGCAGCTGGAGGGAGTGTAAGACTGTTACTGACTGAAACCCAGTTTGTTCCTTCTAAAAGTCTTTGTGTGCCAGGGCCGTGGTAACTCTTGTGAACAGTCGGTTTCTGGTAATCCAGATAATCTGGCGTCCAGACTGATTGCCGGCCTCTGCGTTCTCTCTAAGGAGATCAGCCAGCTACGCAGTACAAATTATAATGCACTCTCTATTATCTCACTCTCATAGTTTGATGGGACGGCAATAACCTCTATATGGCTTAGGTTACTAACAACTCTAAAATGCATTTCTTACTGCAGTGTCTCTTTTAAAATTTCAATAAAGTCCAACCAGTGTTTGGCCATTAAATAGAATTGAAACAAAAATATTTCATAGAATTTGGCACAGAATTTTTGTTAGTTCATCTGAAGACATTATTTGATTATTATTATCATTAGATAGATAAAGATTATCATTTGATTCAGTATTATATGGAAAATGAGTATATATCTGTTAATATTAATTGAGCTTCAAGGCCGTTTTAGTACCAAAAACGGTTTCACACAAAAAGAGTATTAGATGATTATGATCCGCAGTAAAGACTTCAAATGATCAAAGTAAAAATGATCAAGAGAACTCGATCAGATTACCTCTTGAACAGACATAGAAGGAAGCTTTATAATTTTTGTGTTCATCGTGTCTTTGACGATCTCTTTACTCGTAATAAATATTGAATTAGCGGTCCGTTTAGAAAAGTCTGCGACGCAGTGCAATAGTTCACTGGTCGTATATTATTATTGCTTCGTACAAGGCATGCTGGGTTTCTGAAGCTAAAGTGACAGATTCGTTTTCGAAATTATTTTAATCTATACTGATATTATATAAGCTTGTTTGTTTGGACGCGCTGATATCAGAAACTACATGGACCGATTTGAAAAGTTATTTCAATGTTGGATAGCCCGTCTGTCGAAGAAAGTGTGTGTGGAGTAGTACCCACGGGACGCGGTTGAAACTGCTAGCAGATGCTACAATCTTTATTACATTCGTTAGCTTTAGTATCTTTATTAGAAAGAGTTCCAGTTAGTTTATTTGGTAGATAATTTCGAACAAAATCTATTCCATTTTTGAATTTATTCCGTAGATAGTGGCTATTTGGATATTGTGAAACTGGCTCTAAACCTTTTAATTTGACACTGAATAATCAATCACTATGAACCTGTACACTATTAGGTGTGCTTTCACTTTTGCTCTTAATTGTGTCTGTCTCGGCACTACCTAAGCAATTAACTATAAATCCAGAATTCTAGACTCTAGATATATGACCGACAGACCTCAACTAGTGCTGACTAGGCACTGTAATGGACCAAAGAGAATTAACCCTCTGTGTCACAGACTATTTACAAGATAAAAAAAACGACAGCACATCAAGCTCGAAACTCAAATTAATTCTCCCAATCAACTTTGAACCACATGCTTCAGCAATACAGTTGAAAATCTATTAAGAAAATTTGAAAGATTGTAGTAGCTTGATGTGTTGGCGTCTGTACATATGTTATTGTTATCAAACGAGCTATTTTCCCACACAATTAGATTGTCACTTGTTTGCATGGATATTAAACACATACCTAGGTAGTTTCTAATATTAGTTTCTGTCTAGGGTATTTTTATTATACCAATGCTTCCAGAGTATTTATCGTATATTATTGTCGTTGATAGTAAAGTTTGCCAAAAGTTTGTTATATGAAAAGCAAAAAAAAGCTTATATTGTATCGTATATGGATCTGTAGTTTATATCTACATATGTTGAAGGAATAATGTTGTGAGCTTAATATGATCGTGTGTGTTTTACTAGCGTATTTCTGGACAGGGCCTTAGTTAGCCCGTACCTTTATAAGTCTCAGTAGGTGACGTCACGTCAAAATGATCTCTCAATCAGATATCTTACAGACTTCGTACAAAACTGTGGAGTTAACAGAACTGTATATTTTCCGCGCCATCGTCCACAGACACGTTACCGAAGGTCAGGCGTGGCGTGCTTAATGTAGCATAAGTCTAATTTACACGCTAGGCACCACTGATAAAGTCATACAAAAATATAGGGGCCATGAGAACTGAGATAAGGATGCACGCTAAAACTAGGACCAAGTGAAAAGATGCGAAATCCAAATCACTTGAAAACAGTGAAAAGAAAAGAAATTTGTGTGAAAAAAAACAAACCTTTAAAACTGAATTTCAAGGTCGATTTCCTTACTTAAATGACACCTGATAATTTATGAGATTATTTTCAAATTTTAAGCAAATTAAACATAGCCAAACGATTTCCACCGTGCCTATATGTAACCATTTTCGATAAATTGAATCAACTCACCTCAAAATCATTTATTCAAACATGGCTGCAAAACAACACTTTCTGAACGTCAAGAATTACAAAAGACGGCCCCCAAAACGCCCACCCTTCACCACTTCCTATGTGTTTTTGCTGGGAAGAAGAAGTGGCGCAACAAACTCCCGAGCAACACGTCTGTCTGTAGGTTTGAAGAACCTTTAAACATTATTTAACAATATTCAAACACACAATTTTAATTAGAAATTATATATTTTCAAACATAAACAAAAATCTACTTTATTTAATAATTTTGAGAACAATATAAATGTTGGGTGATCAATCACAAGTCCCGGCCGCGAACTTCATGGCCCGCGCCAGCACGGCTATAAAGCCGAGGTGAGGCCAGCAGAAAGCAGTGGCTCGCTCGGTGATAAGGGACGCCATTGTCATGCAGTGGGGACGACGCCTAATTGTGTGTGAAGCAGTGTGAAGTGAGCCTACACCGACCTCTCTTTCCGAGAGAAAAATTTAATCCGTCCACAGATTTGTTTTGCTTTTTCTGTTTTAATAATTAAATTATTGTTTACAAATGCATTTGAATGACACTTTATATGCCATCATGCTGAGTCTATGTATGTGTATGCCTGAGTGCCTTATGATTCTGTTCCCGTTTAATGTCATATATATACAGACGCCGCCAGCATATCAAGCTACTACAATCTGTCAAATTTCCTTTATGGATTTTCAACTTCATCGCTGGTTCAATATTTTTTGGAAAATTTGAGGTTCGTGTAGCTTGATGTGGCGTCTGTACTGTATGTATCTTACTTTACTACATACATATGTATATGTATAAATAAATAAATAAATACATACTTCTTCTCAATTAATTGTCACACTTGTTGATTGCTTGTCCAAGTTGTAATGGCAATTTTGGACATTATTACTTTCAGCCTTTTTATCGTCCTACTGCTGAGCGCAAGCCTATTCTCACAGGGAGAAGGATCACCAAGCTTGCTCAATGCGGGTTAGATTGTTACCTTATCCTGTCCAACAGTTTCTCAAACCAATGTGTAGTACATACATGGTGTAAGTTTATTTATTATAGCTTCGTCGCGAACCGTTAAATTAATCAGGCGCCATGATTTCCAAATTGTGAACAAATTAACACCTTTACCTAAACCAGTGTACGTTACTTTGTAACAAAATACAAATTCATGTATTTGCCAACATTTGTAAACGTAGCCAGTGGACTGAGAAGCGATACACCGATCGTGTTTAACGGCTTTATGTGCGAATTTGCACATTATCCTGCCGCTTTTATTACCTGTACGTTGAAAAGCGTTCATATCTGATTGTGAGAGAAAATGAACGATACAGGCTATTATAAATATAATAAAATATAATCCATGTAGGATATTGATTAATAACATTCTTACATGCCCAAATAATACCCCATTGCCCCCTTGCAACTTAGCGACTAGTTCCCGGGGGCCCGGTAAGTGAGCTGGCGAGTCTCCTCCAGCCATTTTTACATGTATTTAATAAATTGTCATCGGCAGGGGCCATAGTCCCTATAGTTTTTCCTTCCCTAGTCCGCTAGCATTCCATCACAATAGCCCAAGTAGTTTTTCTTCCATAGTTAGCAATAGTTTGGCACAAACCGGGGGTTGTCCTTGGGTACATTTCCATAGTGTATACGGGGATAATCGTCGGTTTTGTGTCACCATTATCATCATCATCTCCCGAGCCTTTTCCCAACTATGTTGGGGTCGGCTTCCAGTCTAACCGGATTCAGCTGAGTACCAGTGTTTTACAAGGAGCGACTGCCTATCTGACTTCCTCAACCCAGTTACCCGGGCAACCCAATACCCCTTGGTTAGACTAGCGTCAGACTAACTGGCTTCTGACTACCCGTAACGACTGCCAAGGATTTTCAATGACAGCCGGGACCTACAGTTTAACGTGCCATCCGAAACACAGTCATTGGTGTCCAAAATATACTTAGAAAGTACATACAAACTTAGAAAAGTTGCATTGGTACTTGCCTGACCCGGAATCGAAACCACGCCCTCACACTTGAGAAGTTGGCTTTTTAACCGCTAGGCCACCACGACTTTTTGTGTCACCATTACAAATATTAAAATTGTCTCAAAAGGGCTTTAGCGGCAGATGGCTTCGGCCCTATGTGGCCTTCTAAAACTCCGGGACTATAGTCCCGTGGTCTACAAGAGACATACAAAAAGAATAATAGAAGGCAGAACTCCTTGAAACGGCGCGTATTATGAGGAGGTTTCAGTCTCTGGGTAACACAGTAGGTAGTTTAGACTCCAAATATCATTTTCAAATAAATAATCAATCCTTCTTTATCGTTTCAAAATTATTTTTATCGTTGCAAAACATAAGCTCTGATTTCTAATTGCTAAATTAAAAATACTATATACTCGTAAAGCCCTTCAAAGACCGCCATCTTGAATCTATCTCGGATCCTTTTGTAAATATATATCTGTGAACTTTAAAAGCACGTCATCAGTCTTTAGATGTCTAAAAATATTGTTCTTGGCCCGCTAAGAAATATCTACTAGGATCAAGTTACTTAAATCCTGTTACAAAAATGTATGTTGTCTATGTAATCTTTTGTCTCCAAAAAACAATATTTATTACAGGTACATACACCAGCACATCAAGCTACTACAATCTGTCAAACTCCTTAATAGATTTTCAACTTTATCGTTGAAATATATGGTTGAAAGTTGATCGAGAAAATTTGACAGTGTCGGGTAGCTTGACGTGCTGGCGTCTGTAGCTATTTTTCTATGCGTAGGAAGCTAATGAAATCGGCATTTCTCATGTACATCTTATTCAGCAATTCGACAAAATCACTTAAAAAAAATACAATTAAAAAAATTGTTACACTCCACCAGCGGACCATAAAATTGTATCGTTCAGCAATGAATCGAATGTATGCTAACTCAGCAGCTTTCTATATCTAGAATAAAAATCGTCCGTTTTATGAAGACATTTCATTAAAAAGCTCATTAAACCAACCCTTTGACTCATACAATCTACTTATGATACCTTTAAAGAATGCAATCCAGTAAAAGACGTAAGAAAGATTATAATGGCTATACAATTTTTACATATTTTTTATTTGGTTACCAGCCGTTTAACCCGCGTGCCAAAGGATTAATTTCTGTTTCCGGATTCATGTTACATTGCTGTAAAGTTACACCATAATCCATTCATTAGTTTTTGAGTGAAAGAATAACAAACATCCACACATCTAAACAACAAACTTTCACGTTTACAACAGTAGTCTAGATAGTAATTTTATTCGTCTTAGGCCACTCATCAAGCCTTTTCGCACTAAAGACGTATGTTTCTTCAAAGCATGCTAATTTGGAATAGGGATGCGGACAACTAGTCAAGTTCAATACTTTTATAGAACTGTCAAAAACGGTTACTCTCTATGCAATTTGTATGAAAACACCACATATGACGTCACAGGTTTTTCACGTTAATCCGTATACTTATTTCGATTATATTACCAATAAAAAAAATAAAAACAGTTTTCGGTTCAAAACGATAAATTAAACTGACATTATTTTAAGATGCTTTACAAAATGAATATGATAAAGTATTTTATTTATGACCTAGTCCGCATCCCAATTGTTACATTAATCCAGACAGTTTTCCCGCAGGTGTCAACAAACGACAATATTGTCGTTTATTTATAAGAGTATAGCAGGTATAATAGTGCATAGGTAATAGATATTTACTCATGTATAGTTCGTCCAGCTTCCATGGTCATTACTTCTTTACAAATTCTTATGTAAGTAAAAACTGCATAAAATTCGCTCAGTAGTTTTTGTGCCAATCGCGAACAAAGAGACGCCGCTAAAACTTTGTTTTAAGAAAAGAAGTAAAGTTCACAAATTAATTAAGTATTATGAACAATTGGGTAGTTGACTGGGTCAAAAATAAAATCTTTATGATATTCATTTTGTAAAGCATATTAAAATAATGTCACCTTCATTTATAGTTTTGAAGAAAAAACTGTTTGAAATTTTTTTATTGATAATATAAGCAAAATAAGTAGGTATATATATTGATGTCTAAAATTTGTGATAATCATGTTCTTATTTTCATGCAAATTGCATAGAGAATCACTTTTTTTGACAGTTCAATAAAAGTATTGAATTTGACTAGTTGTCAACTACAGTATGTATTGTTCAAATACATGGAGAACAAATTCAAATTCATAAGTCGTGGTGGCCTAATGGTTAAAGCACCAGCCTCTCGAGTATGAGGGTGCGGGTTCGATTCCAGGTCAGGCAAGTACCAATGTAACTTTTCTAAATTATACGTACTTTCTAAGTTTATCTTGGATACAAATGACTGATTAAAGGTGAAGGAAAACATCTCGAGAAAACATGGACTGTAATATCTGAAATTACCAACCCGCATTGAGCAAGCTTGGTGATTAACGCTCACTCTTTCTCCGTGGGAAAGGAGACCTGTGCCCAGCAGTGGGACAATAAAAGGTTGTGATGATGATGATGATGGAATTCAAATATGTCTGTTTAAGTAGAAGCTATAATTTCCAGTTTCATTATATAAGTCAGTGTTCTGTGTGACGTAACCGCAGCTTCGCTAAGTTGTCGCAACTTGGCTTATGTCTAACAAACGCACTGTAAACTTGCTAACGATTTCACTTGACTGACGTTTGTACACCTACAGCGACTTATAACATAATGATGCTAAGCAGACAATCTTTGATAACGTTGTTGGAACCACGCGCTCGGAAGTTTTAATACTATGTATTAAAATTTAATGACTACATACATATTGCACTCTACCTATAATGACGACCAGATGGCGTGGTGGTTAGTGAACCTGCCTGAACCTGAAGTCAAACATTTGTGTGCATGAACATGGGTGTTTGACTTGGTCTGGGTGTTTCTATGTATAATATGTATGTATTTACAAAAAAAAAGTATATAAGTATGTTTATCAGTTGTCTGGTACCCATAGTACAAGCTCTGCTTAATTTGGGACCAGATGACGTTGTGTGAATATGTGAGGGATATTATAATATACAAATATTTAGAGTTTGTATTTAGTGTTTGGTTGAACGTCCGATCTCAGGAACTACTGGTCCGATTTGAGAAATACTTTTTATCCGGGTGCGCGGAGTTGTTCCTACGGGATGAGTTTGAAACCGCTGGCGGAAGCTTATACTTAATATTATAAAGAAGGAATATTTGATTGTTTGTTACTTTGGACTGTAATGGTAAACTGGTAGCATTATATATATTTTTATATCTCTAAGTGTATATCTATAAATTATATCATAGTGCTTTCTATAAATTAAATCACTTTCAAATAGACATCTTAATAATGATAATTTTTCATAATGGCTTCGTGAATTTTGTCAAAATCCAATACAACAGAGCTATTATGAACAGACAGACGGACAGACGTAGTACATTGCAGTAAACATTGTCGCGAATGTGTCGAGCGCACTGTTAGCGCCTCCTACATATACGATCAGGATTGCGACTGACGGACTGACAGCCCTAATTACCTAGCTCAGTTTGTACTAGAGAGAGTATCTCTATAAAGGCATTATTTGTGCTTAAAAGGAGGCTTCAGTCACTAATTCTGTAACAACTAAAACGATTTATTGCGAATAAACTATTTTTTTTATCACCAACTCGCTGAAATGGCAAAATTATGGGTGTATCGATATTTTTTTTAATAATTGTAATGATTCAGGTATTTAAATAACTCAGCTGACTCATGTAGTATGTACCCGACACGTAATTTTGCAAAAATCGTTACAAGAAAACAGATCATAGGTATTTCCCCGAAACAGACATGGTTACAAATAAAACCTCGTAAAACCATAGATAAATGGAAAGCACACAAAGGTATCACTATTTTGTGTAACTAAACGCCCGATGGGCGAACTCATCCTCAATAAAAAAGTCAAAATCTTTGCCAAGTTATGTACGTACTGTAAGTTATACTTTGGTGCATTTTTAAAGTCAGCAACAGAGAAGGAAAGCAAAGAGAAACCGAGGCAGAAATCACCAACCATTTCAAAATCAAAGGTTAAACTGTTGGTCAATACGTAATAAAATAATTTATTAATTAAACAAATTAAACAAATGAGTAGATTTATGTTATCTGCCTATAAACAAAAAAACGTTTCATTTCACTGACGGATTTTTCACATATGAAATAGAATAAAATTAAAAATGTCGTTTTGTTCTTTCCAATATCAATGCTAGTATTAAATACAGTATGCAACTGCGTGCAGCCTTACAATAGAGGTACAGTCCAAACAAGGAGGAAGAGGAGCAATGAGACTTTGTATTTGCTCCTCACGCATGACAAAGAGCTCACTCGTTGCGGAGACAAGAGTCACTTGTTTCCCGAGTGATACGTGACACAGCCAGCCCCTACCAGGAGATGGTGTGTAATCCTGCCGCCTTAATCTGTGACCAAATATAAGATTAGTAAGCGGTTTTTGGCCCCTTAATGAGGCTGGTTCAATGCGAGGTAAAAAGAAATGATAAGGTAAGGCACAATCTTTCAAATTTTTTTAATCGATTTACAACTTAGGCCCTGAATACGGTACTTTGTTTGGGAAAGACAAAGATAGTTTCGAGTAGCTTAATGTGGTGGCGTCTATTGTATATTGAGACACATTTCACAAATTGTTTTTGAATTGATTGTTTGATTTGTTCTGCTATTTATTTGCACAAGGAGAGAACGTTGCAAGTGACAACGTAGTTTAAAATAAATACTTCAAAATCTTTCAGTGGGGTGAGCGAAAATGTCTTTCTAAAACCATAAACGCTAGTGGAAACGAAAAAGATTTGTTGAAACTACATTTCAACGTGGTCATCGCGCTTAGCGATTATAAAAAGTTGTACTGACTCACCCCGCTGCTTAGAGTACTCGTAATTGGGATGTGGACTAGGTAAAAAAAAAATACTTTATCATATTCATTTTGTAAAGCATCTTAAAATAATGTCAGTCTAATTTATCGTTTTGAACTGCAAATTGTTATCATTTTTTTTATAATTAATATATAATCTAAATAAGTATACGGCTTGATATGAAAAAAAATGTGACGTCATAGGTTGCGTTTTCATACAAATGCAACCGTTTTTGACAGTTCTATAAAAGTATTGAATTTGACTAGTTGTCCCTAGTTGTCCACATCCCTATTAGGTATATTACTCTACGCCTCGCTGTTTTGGCGAATTTGACAATACCTCAATCGACTTTCGACCTAGGTATTGCTAGAAGCTATAAACATCACTGAATTATTGACTGAATAAGACATTTCTCTATACGCCAATAAAAACAATCGTAGCCTATCAATAACACATTGATATTCTACTGGATACATTAATATAAAACATCAAAGCATCTAAAAGTCCATAGTTTTCCTAGGAGACTCTTTGAATTGAAAGCTACAGAACAGTGAATAACGTCAAACATATAAATGTACAGTCAGCGACAAGTGTTCCATGTCTTAGAGAAATGGTGACACTTTAAGATATTTTTGCGAGACATTTTTTTTATTAATATCTATGAGAATTATTCATAGTTATTTTGCTAGAATAAGTACAATTACATAATCTTTCAATTGCGTGAATCATCTGCCTTACCTTTTCCTAAGCTATGTTGGGGTCAGCTTCCAGTCTTAACCGGATGCAGCTGAGTACCAGCGTTTTACGTGCAGCGACTGCCTGTCTGACCTCCTCAACCTTGGTAAGACTGGTTGTTAGACTTTCTGGCGTCCGGCTACCCGTAACGACTGCCAAAGATGACAGTCAGGACCCAACAATTTAGCATGCCAACAACTCGTCATGATAAGAAACCCATCCACCGCGCCGCGCCATGCGTAACTTAACCTTATGACCGGTCGACGCGAGCTCTTTCAGTTGCTTGTTTTGAATTAATATTCTTAAATAATCCTACGTACCCATTCTTAAAACTACATGGCATATTTTTTTGTTACAAAGCCATATTCTAGCTTTTATATAAAATATATACATATACAATTACACACAATATTTTTTAATCTAATTATGCTTACTTTCAGGCCAATATCAATATTATGCCAATGGTAACACAAATAATTGTAATCGAATTGTTTCACCGACTGTACCTCTTTACACAAACGTGTATTCATACTCTTTGTACAATTACCAAGATGCTGTATTATTCGAGTTGAACTTAAAGGGCTCTGAACTACTTGTTTACAGTATATATTATGTTCATAGAAGATATCATTCTCCTTTCATTTCAAGAAACTTCAGTCAACTGTCGTTTTAAAACAACTGGGATTTAAGAGAGGTTAAATTTCTTTATTAGATTTTCAACTTTATCACTGAAGCACATGGTTTAAAATTGATTGGGAAAATTTTACCGTTTCTAGCGGTAAGCTGATGTGCTGGCGTCTGTACCTGCTAAGGGTAGGTCATCTTTGAGATTGCTAATTTAGTTCTTCCTTATTTATCTATACTAATATTATAAAGTTTAAGAGTTTGTTTGCTTGTTTGTATGTTTGTTTGTATCAACGCGCTAATATCAGGAAATACTGGCTGAAAACTAATTGAGATTGTACCTTTTTTATATAGACTGGTCTAAAACAATTATTTAGCTATTTCGGCTCATAATAAAAGGAAAATAATAAAAACATCATATCTACCAAACGAAAAAAAAAACAAAGTTCTTTCTTCTTGATCTTTAAATATAATTCTTATAGTACCCATATTATTTTGAATTTTAATTGCACATACATATCTCACGTGGACTACAAAGCAGTTTAAGGAGCTTGGTCGATACATTAGCACAAGAAAGCGCCTTATCTCCCTGCTTTTGTGAACCGAACGTTTTGCAAGCCGAGCCGTCCTGTGTGAGCGATAAGCTACCGTAATGACCTAGCAGGCACTTCATAGTGTTAAGTACTTATATGTATAATACAAGCCCAAGAAATTTAGTATAAACACCTCACCCCCATCGATAGGGATATTTGTTACATAGACCAGCAGGTCAGGTACCTGAATCTGTCAAATTTCACCAATCGAATATTAACTTTCTGGTATTGTGTTAAGGTTGAAAGTCTGTTTATTAAATTTGACAGACTGCGGTAGTTTGATATGCTGGCGTCTGTACCTGGACCAGCTGCATAGTTTTTCTTTTTTTATGATGATTTTGCGTATTGTATGTAAACCATTATTAATTATTTTAATAATTAACCAAAAATATGAGAAATTAAAACATTTCATTGATTCATCTGACATTTGTTTTTAAGTGGACGCGGGCAAAACGGCTGAAGGAAGCTAAGTTACTGTATAATTGCGGGAATATTTAAAACGCCTTAGTAAATGGCCGTGAGTAGTATTAAATAGAAATAACAAAAAAAATATTGATAAAAAAGATATAAATCCTGATAAAGGTCTACAGTTCCTAGACGTTTTGTTTTTCATGGGAAATAATCAAATGGGGGCCATTTCCATTCCCGCTGACTTTGCAGCTGAAGGAGTGTCAAAATCTTACTGACTTAAATATTTTTTCTAGATGTCTTTGTGTGTCAGGGCCACGGTCTTGCGAACAACCCGCAGCCCCGGCTTACCTGTACACTTTTCGCTAACATTTAATTACTTATTTTTTCAAAACATTGCATTGGGGCGTCGATAATATTGACAGAATATCGACATCTTACAACAGACAGATTAACTAATCAAAGCTATCGATATCGAGATATTTTGTGAAAAATAAAATGTTCAAACGGAAATTAATCGCGTACGTGGACTGGTCCACTTGATTTTAAGATTGGATGACTTTAATAAAAATATTATTTTGATAACTACTGCTAGGGGTTTATCGTTAACTATCAATTGGTTTAAAAAAAAAACAGAAATGGGATGTGTTCAAAAATATACAAACTATTTTTTTAACAGGTATATTTTTTACTTTCATATTTTTTTCAAGTAAGTTATTCGCCACCTTGGAATGTCGGCCATGTTGAAATTAAAATAAATAAGTGTATAGATCTATCTATTGCGTACTGTATTGTCAAAAAAAATATCACAGGAGTTGACTGACACTACACCTAAAGATATATGCAAGACCAACAAGAATCTTTTTGACTAAGTTATGCAAAAGATATTTTCTAAAAATTACAAAACATGAGATCTAAGATCAGAAGGAACCCAGTGAAACTGTCAAATTTTCCCAATCAAATTTGAACTATAGGCTTCAGCGATAAAGTTGAAAATCTATTAAGATAATTTGACAGATTGTAATAGTTTGATTTGCTGACGTCTGTACAAAATTCAGTAGTTTCAGCGTAACAGCGCGACAGACAGACTTTCGAATTAAAATATTAGTAAGGATAGTAATGCGATATAACACACAACAGACTGCAATAAGAGGAATGCGTACAGCAAGCACGACGCGGATAATCCAATTGTTCAGCTGAAGAGAAATTGAGTTTTTCAGGAAATTCTCGAGCCTCAAGTACTGGAATTGACAGCTAATACCTGTTGATAGACTTCGCTGTGGTACTTCGTACGCATTTTGGTGTATTTCTGTATATTTTATGCGAGATTAGAGTTAATCTTCTTGACGTGGCGTGTGTAGGATAGAATTTAGTAGATTTAAAGGCCGCACGTGACCACAGTCGGTGCATCTCGGCTGGTAAGTCGGGGAAAATTATAATACTTGAGTAAAAGAAAGGTATCTAGGTATAAGGTTGAGTGTTAACCTGCGTATGGTAAAAAATATTAAAATTTTTGTACATCGATAATTTTTTTATAATTTATATTTTATAATTATACAAATTTTATTGTGTATATAAAATAATGTTTAAAGGTTCTTCAAACCTACAGACAGACATGTGTTGCTGGGGAGTTTGTTGCGCCACTTCTTCTTCCCAGCAAAAACACATAGGAAGTGGTGAAGGGTGGGCGTTTTGGGGGCTGTCTTTTGTAACTCTTGACGTTCAGAAAGTGCTATTTTGCAGCCAAGTTAGAATAAATGATTTTGAGTTTGAGTTTGAAAAAAGAGGTATCGTATACCTATATAATTATATGAAATATATAAATGTGGAAATTTTCATACGTTATTAAATAAAATTTAAACATTCAATATATAATAAAAAAACCTATGCCCATAAATACTAATGACGACGCAAATCAACAGTCAACTTAAACATTCAAAATAAGTTCCACTTAAAACAGTAAGATATACCATGGTAAGTACAACAGCGTTGATGAAGTTTCACCTATAAGATATTGCACAATTACACTGCACTTTAGCGTATTGCACAAATGCAATCTCTGTTTAGTTGCTACGGCCGATTGAACTTCTAGTTATCTAACTAATACCTAATGATTTCATTTTACTTAAAGCTAGGTATAAGTTGACAGAGACAGGAGGTTTGTACAGCTGAGCTGCCTCGTTTCGCATTTTCATAAAGCAGCCTGGAGTCTGGAAGTTGGTAATTGATTCACCTGGCTGGTCCTACGCCTGGTCTCTCTCTTCGGTCTATCGGCTGGCCGTCCCATCGGACTATGAGAGTGAGGGAATAGAGTGCACCTGTATCTGCGCGAATGCTTGTGCACTATAATATGTCCTGCGCAGCTGGCTGATCTCCTTAGAGAGAACGGCCGCCGTAGCCGTCGATCGGCCTGGACGCTATCATCATCATTTTGTACATAATTGAATGTAAGTGTGGAATCTTTTAAAATGTATGTAACTGTGCATATAAGGTTTGAACGCAAAAGTTTATCTCAAATGTTAATGGACCTTAATATACAAGTTGAACTTCGAAGTACAGGTCAGATTAAGTAGGAACAGGTGCCAAGACATATCCAAACATTTTAACCTAAATAATGACCAATTTTTGTATAATCTTTTTAGGACATCGAGGTAGATCGTTCATTTGCGAAACTTTCCATAAATAACGAAAGGTATAGGTATATAATGTACCTTATATAGAAATATCAGCATTCCTTAAAACGAGAACCAATCCACCATCAAAGTATTTACAGGACAGAGCGTAACAAGAACGTTCAAGAAACAAATTAGCAGATAGCACAACAGAAAAATAAATTTAATAATAAAAAAATACAATATTTCTAAAAGCACCACAAAGACGCCCAGTAAACGCAATATGATTATAGCGAAACATTTAATAAACCCGACTGCTATTGCATTTGTTGCGGTAATGCAGCGGAGTGCACCTGTTCCCTTTGCTTACCTCCCACGGTTGTCTTAAATCCCACCGTTGTTGGTTTAGCCGCGTTTTAACATAAATTAGTTTTTGCTTTATTCTATTTATGTTGGTCTGTTGTTGATCGCAACTGCGCTGTTATACTTAGCGTTGGTCTGAAAACAACTATTGCTGAAATATCTATACTAAGGCTTGTATTTATAAAAGTTCAACAAATCTATGGTATATCCAATATGCAAATTAGCGACTTTTTTGTGTGTCCCCTAGAGTAAACAGCCAACACTTCAAAATTTACGTCCATGCAAATTGCCCACATAAAAATGTATTCATCTTGTTCAATAGCTAATAGCTTTTGGAGTGGGATATCTTCATATGACCAATCCTACAGTGGGTGCAACTGGATCCCTCCAGAGTAAGACGTTTACTGACTAAAACCCACTTTGGTTCCTTCTTTGTGTTCCGGAGCCGCGGTAATACTTGCGTTCAAACCGCAGCCCCCATGCTAATTAGGGCTCTGCCCTTGAATTTTTTGGGCAGTATTTTTTAATGATTGTATAGAAAAGTTATATCAATTCAAATAGTCCATAACATTCATGATTAACTTGACTTCTAGATCAACGACCACAATTTCAAGCCTGCTGCTATCCAACTTCAGAAAAAAAAATATTTGTGCAAAGCAAGCTGAAAATCAGCTCTTTTTGAAGGTCTATTCTACAAAAGACAGCCCCAAAAACGCCCGCCCTTCACCACTTCCAATGTGTTATCGCTGGGAAGAAGAAATGGTTGAACAAACTTCCCAGCAACATAATCCTGTCAGAGATGACACAAAATAGTTCCAAAATGCACTTTAATACACTGTTGCTAGAAGAAAATATCGTTTCTTAACAGCCTGTTCCTAAGTACTGCACTTAGAGTAATATTAGCGAGACGAATGGTGCGCGATTAGTAACAAAACACTGACGGATGGCCATCGACGAGGGAATATCGTCATTTCCATCAGTAAAATGTTTACTTACGGGATTATAAAGTCGATGATCAATCATTTTGGTGATTATATGACTGCTTCATTTGAGTGGTTGGAAAGAATTTCCTGGTTAAGAGCGGTTACGTACTAAATAGGATACGAATCAATGATATCAGTATCTGTCATCTGCCTAGCCTCTTCCCAAGCTGCGTTGGGGTCGGCTTCCAGTCTTGACCGAATGCAGCTGAATACCAGTAGTTTACGTGGAGCGACTGCCTCCTCAACCCCTGGGCAACCCGATACCTCTTGGTAAGACTGATTGTTCGGGTTTCTGGTAACTAACGACCCGTAACGTCTACAAAAGATGTACAAACGACAGCCGGGAAGTCAACAAAGTGACAAGATGGTCACCCATCCAGTCACCAGCCGCGACCCGATTTCCCAAACAATCAGTGTTTAATTGGGAACATTTTTTTTCTCATTCAGATCGCCTGCAGCAACTTCTCTAGTCAAAGAAGAGACTCTATGCCTTATCAGAAAATTTTAAAGCAATTTGATCATTTGCCTTGTTTTTCGCGGTATCTATTGACATTGCTTAGTAAAAATATTTTCTTTAGGATACGAGATTACCAGTGCAGATTCATCAAATTATCGAAATATACATAACAATATTTCTATAAAGTTTTTATTAGTTACCTAAAGTACAATATTAAAGTGCACTATGGCTCTTCAGTCTTTAGTTCAATGCGACATCATTTATCACAATGTCGTCTAAAACCAATAAATAATTCAGTACATATAAATAGTTATTCCCCAATTCTATTTATCACGAAAGCGTTGACGGAAGACTGGTTATTTCAGACTTCGTGAAGTCCAAACCTGTGTCGCAACATATTACCTAAAAAAATAACATAACATATATGTAAAATTGGGGGAAAATAGAAAAATTCGAGACCCTGGGCTGCTTTTATGAAAGTCTCTTAAAACCCAAAAAGCGATTTCGGCCCCACCTAGGAATCGAACCCAAGACACCAGCCGCGCTATGCCACTACTAGACTAACTGGGCAATCAAAAGGTTAAAGGTATTCAAAAGTAAAATAAAAAAGTAAAGGAGGGGTACGGCCGCGATGGCGCAAAGGTAACCACGCCGCACTGCCAAACAGAGGGTCCCGGATTTAATTCCCGGTACGGTCGACATTTGTGTGATAAGCATGCTTGTTGGCTGTGGTCTGGGTGTTATAATATGTATTTATAATATACCTATATGTGTACAGTATATGTATTTATCAGTTGTGTTAACACCCATAACACAAGCTAATCAATAGCTTTACTTAGGGCTAACTGACCGTGTGTGAATAGATGTCCCTATATATTATTAAAGAGAAAGAAAAGTGTAATATCACATACACATTAAATGAACAGTATATCATCACTCACAGTGAACTTCAATAAGCCGATAATGATTTCTAAATTCTTATAATCTGTTCGGCTTTTAGGATCACACACTGAAGCGCACTTTAAACTCGGTAATACTAATTGATATTGTCACTAGATGAGATAATCTTTGATCCTCAGTGACGTTAGTGCGAAATGTCCATTTGTATGTTTGTTTGTTGATTAAACAGATTTAGTTGTTTACGCTCTTGAACGTGGATGCTGCTGAACACATATTCTAAGGTATATTTGCGCATATCCTTAGTAATTAAAAAAGAAATATAGTTGGTTGGCATATAATTACATACAACTGGGTAACAGAGAAATAAAATCGTTTAAAAAATTATCTTTTAGGATATCATGAAAAATCCCAACAAGTGGGACTCCGTCACCGAGGGTTCCGTACATAGTATCATTATAAATAGTGCAGGAATCGATTTAATCATGGCTCTTTTGTATAAATAATGGGTCTCTAAAAACAAAATTTTTTAGTAAAGCTTTTCATTTAAAGGTGCTGTTTTTCTTTTGAGGTACGGAACCCTAAAAAATGTATACAATTCATACAAAAAAAATACACAGATTAATAAATCTAGAAATTAATAAACATTTTCTTCACTAGCCTCAGAATCTAACTACCACAAAATTTAAAAATTCTTATTAAAAGCTTTGAGCGTAATGAACTAACACTTTGTTATACGAGTATACTAATTAAAATTGACGCCTGATAAACAAACTACAATTGGTATAAAAAATATTGTGACGACATAGTTTGGGGACTAATTAAACGTCCCATGATGACGTATTAATTGGCGAAATCACCACGCCTTTGAGCGAAATGTTTCAACTAATTAAGTGTTATTTAATTGACTGTTGTATTAATAATAACTAACGCAAAAGTTAAATGTTATTATATTTTTTAATTATGGCAATTTTGTAGAGGGATAACGATAAGTTATCAATTTTTTGTTTTAAAATTAAATTAAAAACATGATTCACAGTTTTATTGCAGTTTCACGGAGAAATATATTTTATTGCCGATGCATTGGCTACATTTTAAGCTTAAAAATAGGTTGTTATAAAGAATGATAAGTTACCAAAAACTAAATCACCAAAACTATGTTCCTGTTTTCCCAAAAGATAAAGAAAATAAAACCTACAATATAAAACCCAAGTTAACATATACTAATATTTTAAAGCTGTTTTTATATTTGTTTGCTTGAACGCGCTCTCAGAAACTGATGAATGGATTTGAAAAAATATTTCAGTGATGGTTCCTAAGCTCTTATTATAAGCGAGGACTTGTCTTCGGCTTTCTGTAATCTATGACTTCTTTTTTTTGTTAAGTTTTTATATAGCTGTAAGACTTCCATAGTGTATTAAATAAATAAATAGAAAGCCCAGTGATCAAGAAAGGCAAGTTTACTATTTATCTAGGTACGCGGAATAGTTCCCAAGGGACACAGGTGAATCTGCTGACACAAGCTGGCAAAGTATACAATTCAATCCGAGCTCTGTGATAAAGACTGATGTGATAAAAAAATCCCCACGATAAAGATGACCAATAATGCTCCTTTACTTCCATTCTGTTCAAAGTATTAGCTTTAAGAACTTGATCCGGGGAAACATAAGCTGTTGTATGTTGTATGTATGTTATCCTTGCATATTCCAACCAGGCTAGCCCTTAAGCATATACTTTTTTTATCTCTTGGCAATTCGAATAATGACGATGGCGAAAATTCCAAATTCTAGAGTAGAAAAGTTTTGATACTGAAGTTATCGTATATAAAGATTGTATATGTAATCCGTACATTGCCTAAAAGAGTATGATTACCTAACAATAATTTTCTCCGAAATTATTAAAAGTAAATACCATTATAATCCAATTACGACGTAATATTTGCAAATATTTCACAGAAATCTCGGTAAAATCTCTTAACACAGTACCCAAAAGTACTCAAAAACAACTTACCTGCCATAAATCTTAATAAGTTCCGATTTATTGGCTTCAGAAGTTAAAGAGCACTCAATGAAAAGTGTTTGTTCGCGTTACGTCAAGTTACGAAGTTTCGCGGAGCGAGCGCCAAGCGTGCGTCGTCGCCGACCGACGGTTTGCGACTGACCGAGGCGGCGAGTCCTCGAGATTGCAAGCACTGGCTGGCAAGGACAGGTGTTTCGGACTCATTACAGCTGGAAAATAGAGTGCTCTATGGTTTTGTAGTATTGTGATTGTGTTGTGACGTCGGTGTTTATTAATTGTCGAGTAATCTTAAAGTAGTGATGAATGGATTAAACTTGACAGTATATATGAGCAATGATTTTTATGTTAGTTAAACTGGGTTTTTAAGTTTAAATACTTCATCGACAATATTAGTCAAAGCACAGTTCAGAAACATGGACATAGACTAAAGTACATACACAAAAATATCTTAAACATTATAGTTAACATAAATATTATCTACAAAACAAAGTAACATTTCTACTTTGCTACTATCACTGATCACTGACTACGGCGTAGCATTGACTACGAAAATGCTACGCCGTCCCCGAACATTGTAGTAAAAGTTGACCGTAACTCCACAATGAATAAAATAATACAGTTTTGCGAGAAAGGTTCAACATTTTATTAATATTTTATTAGCTATTACCGTTTAGTACATTGTAAAGGTACATTCTGTAAGATAATATGAGGAGTTTTGTGGCCCCACGAACGATAATGGAGGTTCTTAGGATCGATTCTAGGAATTTGCGAATCTTATCGAATATCGATATGTTTTTTATGCTGTATTGAAAAAAAGTTGCGTAAGCTGTAAGTTTTATGTGTGTGTGTGTATTATTAGCTGGTTAATTATTTGTGGTTGATGGCTTGTTTTCTTATTTAATATCGAAATGGAAATAACGCATTTTAAATAGGGATCGTCGATTTTTGCGTCATTTACTATCCAAAATACACAGTTACATAGACAACCTAGAAATTATGTGACGTCAAAAACTTAACTAGCATTTTGAAACAGCTGCAATTCGACGACTCCGGGGAGCTTCTTCGCCGTACCTGGATAAAAAATTGCCTTATATTCACCGGGAATAGTGTAGCTTCCTAAAAGTGAAAGAATTTTTCAAATCAGTATAGTAGTTTTGGAGCTTACTCAGTTCAAACTAACAATAAAATCTTTACTTCTTATAATATTATGTACCTCTAATTCAATTAAAATTATAATTTAAGAAACACAAACAATTAGTAAAATTCAATACGATTTTATTGGAAATCAATGGTATTTAATCATAATATAAAATTGAAGAAAAAATAATTTCGACCGTATTTCCTAATAGATACAGTATATAATTGCTTGGTACTCTGAAATCGGAATGTAGATCGTTAAGCCAAGCTTGATTTGTACAATTAAATGGTTATCAAGCCCTTGAAATTACTCTTTAGGTGCGGTGTTTCGTAGCATGGTGCGCAGAGAAATAAGTTATACTGCTTCCCTCTGCGGTTTCGCCCGCGTGTCGAAAAAAACTACTTCCCGCAATCGGATATTGTAGATCTTATGTTGTAATTTGGATAGCAATCAATGTCTGTGCCAAATTTCAGCTCATTTCGTTCAGCCGTTAAAGCGTGATTGAGGGACAAAGACCCCGCATCCACCCAATAAATTTCACATTTATTTAAACAGGATTATGATATACATATAGGTATATAGGTAGTACACCTACCGCGAGCGATTTCACCGGCATCCCGTAGAACCATGGAGAACAGAATCGTAGAACCTTCTTCACGCAACTGAACAAAAAGTAGCCTATAGCCTTCCTCAAGGAATGGGCTATCTATAGTCACACAGAAAGAATTCTTCAAATTGGACCACTTATTCCTGAGATGAAGGCTTTTAAGCACGCACACAAACAAACGCATCAGCTTCATAATATTAGATATATGTAGTTTGGCATGTAACGCCAATATTAAATACTTGAACTGAATATGGTGTCACTTTTGGAGATAGGAAGTACTCCAAAGATGCCAACTATGTTTCACAGGTTTGTGGAGACATACTAAAACTCTATAGAGACTTTTTCTCTATATTTTCTGTCCATTTACAATGGACATTTGGAATGCGACACGATCATTGCTAATAATATAATATCGGGACACCTTATACACACGGTCGGCCCCAAGGCAAGCTATTGATTAACTTGTATGGTGGGTGGTTACACAACTCGTAAGCTACATGTTAAAACACCCAGACAACAGCCAACAAGCATGCTTATCACACAAATAACGACTTCACTAGTAATTGAACCCGAGACCCTCAGATTGGCAGCCCGACATGGTAACCATTGCGCAAACGGGGTCGATTGATACAATATTTAAAAACAGCGATCTTAATTCTATGCGTAATATAGATATTCCAATTTTTTTTATCTTGCCATTGTTTGATTAGTTAAAGAAAGGGATATTCGAATAAAAGCCAAGTATTTTCATTGTTTGAAGAGGAAATTAATACCTAAGTGTTCAATTAATTTACTTAAAGACCGCGAATACTATGACATAGTTCACAAAAATACAGAAGGCCAAATACTTACAAGACTAAACTTACTTAGAAAAAAAAATTGCGTCATCATCCATCATCCTGTTTTAGAAGCTTGAATAATATAATCAAAAATATAAGTTACAAGCCGTTGCCTACAATTTTCTATGTTTATTTTGTCACCGACTTCTAAAGCCATGTCAAAAGTTCTTTTGTAAGATTTTTTTTATGTGTTACTTTTCATGGGCTTGGTCTGGAACCACTTTAAGCCCCTTATTATAAAACGTGGTCTTTAAACGTACTGGCTTAATTACTAGATTTAGACCATTAGTTCAAGAAGATGGTTTAAAGCTTGCACTAAAGGCGGTACTTTTTTAAGACCACGTTTCATAATAAGGTGGTAGAAGTTTATACCCCATGATGGCGTTATGTTCTTATATGTATAAAGGTACCTGCGGGACATACATATATAGTTCCTTCGGGAGGCAAACGAATTCGCGGGTGAGATCTACTGAGTTATTTTAGCTACTGCAATTTCCTACTCTGTGGCATCCAGTCCAAGGCACTTAATCGAACTAGTTGGCTCAATTAGCCGACTATAGTGCATGGTTTTGGCGTCTCCACAGTTCTTATGTCAAAGTTCAAATAAAGGATGCACCATCTACAATTATCGTCTGGTACGAATTAAATCTTGTTTCCGGGCTGTGGTTTTTGAAGGCTGACGATAAGTTTCAGGAGGAAAGTTTAGAGGATATGCATTCTGCGAGATTGACAACAGGGTTAATTTTAATTGAGCGTTACTTCATTTGTATACCGATAGCCTTAGTAAGTTAATATGTTGTTAGTTGTTAGCAAATTAGTGTAAGTCATAAAAAAATGTTTTGCTTTGATTCCTTATAAGTCGTGGTGGCCTAGCGGTTAAAGAGCCAAGCTCTCAAGTGTGAGGGCGTGGGTTCGATTCCAGGTCGGGCAAGTACCCATGCAACTTTTCTAAGTTTGTATGTACTTTCTAAGTATATCTTGGACACCAATGACTGTGTTTCGGATGGCACGTTAAACTGTAGGTCCCGGCTGTCATTGAACATCCTTGGCAGTCGTTACGGGTAGTCAGAAGCCAGTAAGTCTGACGCCAGTCTAACAAGTCTAAAAAGGGCTATTGGGTTGCCCGGGTAACTGGGTTGAGGAGGTCAGACAGGCAGTCGCTCCTTGTAAAACACTGGTACTCAGCTGAATCCGGTTAGACTGGAAGCCGACCCCAACATAGTTGGGAAAAGGCTCGGGAGATGATGATGATTATGTTTTGATTCCTTATGTTCTCTAAATAAGAATGTCTTTAGGTATGTCCGTTAAAATATAATATTTTTCTAAAAAAAAAACTATATGTTATGCTGTTATCTGCCTGCAGTTTGGAACGCGTCCTAAGGAGATTATCGTTTCATCAAAATCCATAGAGTAGTTTTAGCGTGAAAGAGTAACAAACATGCATATACCTCCATACATATTTATAAACGAAAGTTTGCTACTATGCCTTGATTATTGTATGCCTAAATTGGCTGATTTATGTGCTGTACCTATTATATTATAACAACACCAACACCCAAATGTCCTTTCTGCTGGTATTTTCGTCGGATTGTTGAACTCCTATGTTACTGTTGAGTACAACGAAGACCGACAAATGCGTACCAGCTGATTGGACAGGTCCATTCAAACTTGTATGACACTTTCCTCAAAAGGTCATTTCAGACACAAGCCTACATTGCTCATCCATACTTTAGTATGTAATCTCTTTTTATGTCTGGACTCTAAAAGAGACTGTGACCCTAGAGTTTGTTTCGGCGTTTCTTCTCAAGGTAGCCAGTTAGGAAATGCCGATCTCATCTCGTTTTTCTATAAAAAAATGTGTTGACGTGTAAAAGTGTTGAATTCAACCTATTTGCAAAATAAATATCATTTATCATTATCATTTACCTGTAATTACTCAATCAAAGCAATAAAGATTACCTTACTTTACTACTAATGTAAGATTGAATTCTTCTCATACCCTTAAAACCTTGTATTTAGTAGGTGTGAGTGTATCGACGAACGCGTGACGTACGATATATCATGTCCACACGTCAGGGGCGGCGCCGATCATGTTACAACTATCACTTGCAATGATAGGATTAGCGGCAATGTTTATAGACAAAGATGTTGTATACTATTCGTAGATATTTGCCCTTTCTTTTAGCTTCTAGGGCAGTACCCTACTCAAAAAGTCGTCGTGGCCTAGTGGTTCAAGCACCAGCCTTTCGAGTATGAGGGTGCAGGTTCGATTCCAGGTCAGGCAAGTACAAATGTATATTTTCTAAGTTATACGTACTTTTAAGTTTATCTTTGGACATCGATGACTGATTAAAGGTGAAGGAAAACATCTCGAGGAAACCTGGACTATAATGTCTTAAATCACCAACCCGCATTGAGCAAGCGTGGTGATTAACGCTCAATCCTTCTTCTTGTGAGAGGAGGCCTGTGCCCAGCAGTGGGACGATAAATAGGCTGTGATGATGATGATGACTCAAAATGTGAAACGGGACCCATGAAGACTTCGCTGTCTGTCTCTAACTATGGTGTATTTCACGACGTTTGATAGCTAGAATGTTTAATTTCACAGTTGATGTTATTCTGTTGACGCTATAACAACAAATATTTAAAACTTTGACGACCCCAATGGCGCAATGGTTACCACGCCTGACTGCCGAGCTAAGGGTCCCGGGTTCGATTCCCGGCATGGTCGACATTTGTGTGATGAGCATATACCTGCTTTTCTAGGTTTGTATAGAATCATTTAACAAATCATTTGCACAGTATGGTCAGCTCGCTTAATTGATAATTTTCCATTAAACCGGAATCTTAGTAAATGCTAATTAAAAGGGCCTGCAGTACATAAGATTTTCCCTAAAGTGCCTCACAAGCAGTCCGAGATATATGAAATTAATACAATATGTTATAACCCTGCACGGGCCACTGAATTTGTTGCCCAAAAGGAATATAAAATGGCTGCCAAAGCTTTAATATTACAGTGTAATCGAGAATATAAAGGTTTATAATTGGAAGCGAAAAATTTTATATGAAAATTATTAAACATATTTTTCCTGCATTGTACTCGATAATATTGGATAATTGGGTAATTGACCGGGTCAAAAATAAAATACTTTATGATATTAATTTGGTAAAGCATCCTAAAATAATGTCACTTTCATTTACTGTTATGAAGGAAAACCTATTTGATTTTTTTTTTTGATAATTTAAGTAAAGTAAGTTGGCTTGATGTGATAAAATGTGACGTCATAGTTCTTAGTTTCATACAAATTGCCAAGAAAATAACCGATTTTGAGTTCTATGAAGTAATGAATATAACTACCGTCAACTACCGTATTGATACATCGTTAAAATCGGGAAAATAACAACGATACCTATATAAAATAATGCTGATTTCCTAAGTAATGAGTAGTCGAAGTGGCTACTATTGAGAAAATAAAAAAAAAGATCCACTAACATTGGTCCAAGCCAACAATCGAACCGGTATATGTGGAGATCTAAAGGGGAGCCCTATGTTCAGCAGTGGACGTCCTATGGCTGAGATGATGATGAACAATCGAACCGAGAGCTTGAGATGCGGTATATGCAGCTATTAGAAACACAAGCTTACGCATAAAATAGTTTAACATCTACATTATAAAACGTAGCAGTGAAAAATTTTAACAGATATCGTCATCAATCGCCAAGAGGAGGAGATTACCAGAGACAATAGAGGTGCGCGGTGATTAATACGCGTCTCGCGATGAATGTCCACTGAGAACTAGCAGCGTTCGCGATGATCACCCGTCTTAATCGCCGTATTTAAATAATTGCTTAATTTTATGAATTTATTTTGAGTTTTTTATATACTGAATTGCATGGTTAGATGACTTTTCTTATAAAAGCTCATAAACGGGGTAAGGACATACGGGAAATTACATACAACATGTGTGCCCTCGGCAGAACAGAACAGAAGCAGGTAGAATATTTATTTATCAAATAAGTTGAAATCAACACTTTTACATGTCAAGACAATTCTCGTTTTCAAATTTCCTTGAGAAGAAACGCCGAAACAAACTCAAGAGACTCTTTTAAGACAAGACAAAAAATAAACACGAGTAAAATATCAGTGAATAGATTCAAACCAAATGCACGTGATAACCTACACATATCTAATATCTATATTAATACTAAAAATCTGAAAAGTTTGTTTGCTTGCTTGAACGCGCTATACTTAAGAACTACTAAACAGATTTGAAAAATTCTTTCAGTGTTTGATTGCCCATTTATAAAGGAGAGCGTAGGGCTAATTTTTACCCGGGTGCGTGAAGGTAGTATAAATTATATTGTGGCTAAATCGTCCCCTTAAAAAACCAGACCCGGCTTAGAAATTGGTGTCTCCGTGAAAATCTACCATAAGCTGATAAAATTCTTATATAACAACAAGAAAATACCAAACAATTAAATGATAACAACGCAGGGTTTAAAATAAACCCCTTCACCAGACCTTAATGGTTTTCCAATGAATCAGCCCGCCTGCTATCGGGAACATCTTCAAATCGTATTGCAACTAACTAAATAACCCTGAGGATTGTAGCCGGTGCACCTGGACACTTTGATGAATAAAGATTTACAAGGATAATCTACTATTGATTTGTGTTGTTGTTATTGGGAATATATTGAATATTTACATGGCTAGAATAAATTACCAAATGCTTGGAAAGATTTAAGCATAGTAATGTCCAACAGTAGGCTGCGTAAATTTTTGAGTGTTGAAGCAGAAGGATGCCAGCACATCAAGCTACTATAATCTGTCTTAGATTTTCAACTTTATCGCTGAAGCATAAGGTTTAAAGTTTAATGGGAAAATTTGACAGTTGCAGATGTAACTGAATTGTTAACAGACAAATAAAATATTCTTAAAGTAAAATGATATAGGCATAATAATTATGTAATTCGTGTTAACATAGTTATAATAATAATTAATGATTTTGCATGCCGCGAGACAAAATATGGCTGACTTGTATTATATTTTTAGGTATTTCCTTATATAACCATAATTCCAAAATAAAATTCTGTTCAGTGTTCTAAAGTCTCACGTACTTGTAGTAGCTTTTGCGAGAGCGTATTCGTCTTGAAACGTACTGCCATCACACATCCATCATAGTTATGTCGCTAATGAGCGCTTGTCCATTCTAAATTAAAATTTTTACCTTTTCCGCGATTTTAGAAGCAAAAGAAAAAATATTTCTGTTCATCAGGTCTTCAACTAGACATGACATTCGTCACTAAGATACTGAAGACAGATAAACTTATTTTAATGCTTCTTACTTAGACAATTTTGATATGTGTATGTGTGTGTGCTATAGACTGTTAACAAGTTTAACACTTTAACACGCCAATATTTTTCTAACTAGATAAGGACAGTATTTTTTTACCTTGAGAAGAAATATCGAAACCAACTGAAGTGTTGCTGACTTGCTGCGGGTTGTTCGTAAGAGTTACCGCGGCCCTGGCACACAGGGACCTCCAGAAAGAACATTGTGGGTTTTAGTCAGTAAGAGTCTGACATTACCTGCAGCTGCACCTTCAGTGCTAGGGGTTCTTCAAACCAACAGACAGACATGTGTTGCTGGGGAGTTTGTTGCGCCACTTCTTCTTCCCAGTAAAAACACATAGGAAGTGGTGAAGGGTGGGCGTTTTTGGGGGCTGTCTTTTGTAATATTTGACGTCAAAAACTGCTGTTTTACAGCCAAGTTTGAATAAATGATTTTGAGTTTCAGGTTTGAGTTTGGTCATTCGTTGATAACCCACAAAAAACAAAAAAAGGGTCCCAAACTCGTCTCTGAAATTACCTTTTCAAGAAATCTCAAATGATAAAGTGGACAACTAACATAATTTATTCTCTATGTGCCATTAAATGGATTATAGAAGGTTAAGAGTTATCAGATTGCAGCGCGGCCGTGAGCAGCAGTCATTACACGGGGACTATTGTCACGCGCCCGCAGATATCTTGGGAATTCATCCGCGGAGGGCGGGAGGGATATCTCTTCAGCGTTTCGGACGCCGCGTTTTGTTATTACTGCTGTAATTTAGATAGAAAACATTTTTTTTCCTGAATTTAGTTTTTCGTAGCACATTTTAGTCTTTAACAAGCAGGTTAAATTGAGTGAGAAATTCTACGAGTCTTATAAACGTCTATTAGTCATTGTAAATAAAGTCATTCCCCACGTCAGTCTGTCTGTAACTTTGGGCTGCGGGTTGTTCGTAAGAGATACCGCGACCCTGGCACACAGGGACCTCCAGAAGGAACATAGTGGGTTTTAGTCAGTAAGAGTCTGACACTCCCTCCAGCTGCACCCTCAGCGGGAGGGGTCATTTGATGATTTCCCACGAAAAAAAAAAAGTCTTTCTGTAACTATTTAAATGTATGATTTATAATTTTTTTTTTTATTTACAAATTATAATATTTATTTACATTAATTATTATTAAATATATACACGCTTATAAAAAAACTTACGACTAATATAATAATATAAAACTAATAAATAGCGTCAAAAAACTCATCCTCATCGTTGCCACCCGGTAGTGTACCCAAAAGGCTGGCAGCATTGCCACGCTGGATGGCAATGCTTAATCGTTGTGCGAAATAAAAACCAGCCTTCGGGTCACGGGAAGTGTCAACCAGGCGCTTGGAAATATCCTTTGCGAGGATGCGAGCACTCGGTCCCCACGTCCCGAGGGTTTCAACCCCAAACGGCTCAAACATGTAGTTGCCGATAAGGCTACTATATTTGCGCCGCTTGAGGTTTTCTGCTTCCGCAGCGGCGGAGCCAGCACAACACGCAGTCCTAGGAAGATGGGATGGCGCAAGAGTATCAACGCAGGTCGCGTCCCACACTAAAGTCCTACCCAACTTCCAAGGAAAAAGCGACATACCGTCTGGTCTCTTGCCGTCGTCGCGTGCCAAACCATTTGGTTCTAGTGCGGCTGGAACGCCAACGGCAACAAGAGCGCGACGGATGACGTCGTTGATGTTAGAATGCCGTGGTATGCGGCCCGCACTGCGGCTGCACGACAGGCCGTGGTGACCGAGGCTGTTGACAACTTCACCGCAGTGGCAACGATGAGGAGAACAACACGGAGCACCCAGACGCAGGCAAACGGCGAGTCTAAAAGTGGTGTCGTCGAACATGGTGCCTATATTCGACGACGGAAGTGCATGAAGCCATAGACCCGATTCCCATTCGCCCACAGCCAGCAGACGCGCTCGCTCTGCAGGAGTAATTGACGTATCAATTAAATTTTTCCGTATTGCTCTGCAGAGCGGCTCATCCCATTGTCTTTGGGCGGATGGGTTGGCGGGTAGATCGGTGTTCGGGCATGTGATTTTCCAGGCGTTTATAGCCTCAGTCAGGCATGGCACCTCAGAATTGATTAGTGTGGTAGGTAAAATTTTCTTGATCAATTCTGAAGTGCCATGGACAGAGGAAATAAAGGCCGGTAAACTAACACTGGAAATTTTGCGGACGCCAAGTCCTCCCAAGCGAATAGGAAGTGTCGCTTGAGTCCAAGCTCTGTCGTCCAAGGCCACATTTAATATTGATGATAATGTATGTCTGATTATATTATCAATTTTGTCCAAAAGGTCGTTGTGCTTCCATAAATGTGAAGCGTGCAAGTTATACATTAATTTAGGGCCAAAACAACAATACCGTATGATGGTAATGGCTGAATGCATATTAATTTTGAATAGCCTTTCCGAAATGTCGTTGAAATTTTGAATTTTGTTATCAATAAAAACCGAAAATGAGTCCTCCAGTATTGGTGACCCAAGGAGGCAAAGAGAACTTTTGTCTATTAGTTTTAGGTCAGGGGCTATTGCTTGAAAATTTTGAAGAGTTGTCTGTCTGTCAGTTGTGTCAGGTATAAAAAGTTCACATTTTGAAATATTTAGTTCCAAACCTATGGCATGAAATTTATCTTTGAGATACAGGAAATCATTGAGTACTGTGTCTCTATTGCCTCCTAAGGTCCCATCGTCAAGGTACCATACGTTTAATTCAGAATTTAATTGCCTAATGATTGGATTGATTGCCAAACTAAAAATCACGGGCCCGAGGGGATCACCCTGTTGACAGCCAACAGCAGATTCTAAAGGGTTGTCCTGATATAATAATTTTGTTGGGTATCTGTAGCATTGCCAAAGAAAACTGAAAATTTGGGGTAATTCTTTTTTAGCTTCTGTCAGCAGAGTATCCCTGTTTACCGAGTTGAAGGCGTTCTTAATGTCAACCTTCAGGATGACTTCTCCTTTCCCATAATTTAAATAGGTCGACAGGGCGTGTACAGCAGCCTCGCAGCCCCCCTTTGAGCCGTAACCCAGCTAATAATAATAATGATTTATATGTACCGATCGACGACAGCACATCAAGCTACCGAAGCTGTTAAATTTTCCCAATCAACTTTGAACCATATGCTTCCTCAATAAAATCAAATATCTATTAAGGAAATTTGCACGATTGTAGTAGCTTGATGTGCTGGTGTTTGTACGTTTTACCAAGAAGAACATAGAAAGCAAAGCTGGGGCTCCCAGGGCTCGCTACTAGTGACTGATATAAACTTAAAAGTGAGAAACTACTAAATCTGTATTCCCACGCTTTTAACACCCAAATCTACTAAAAATATTAATATAATTAAAACGTCGCTTCCCAACCGCCGATGAGTCGCGTACCTAAGAGACGAGGGGTGCGGCCGCGGGTATTTTGCGGCTATTTCAATTATACGTCTTATGAAATAGCGGCCGGTGTCTCTTTCGCTTGAGCCCGCAATATCGCACCAATGCGATAGGCGATTGGAATTTTTGTTGGAATTACTACGTCAAACGCGGAGCGGTTATGTTGGAATATTTTATATTTTTATTAAAATATTATGTCTTAGTCTTTATTGGTCTAGAAAATAGTATCGTCAGTTTAAGTGAATAAAAAGTTCGCACTTCGCATTCTTCGCAGATGAAGTGACATGCAGATTAGAACCACTAAAAATGGTTGATAATTTTACTTTCAATTCACATTTCACACTAATAGTACCTATAAGACAGAATGTTGTGATTGTGCCTGTATGCACATTTGTTACTTCCTCATTGACGAACGGGACTGCATGGATTTTGATGAACCTCGGCAGTACCTAAATCAGCTTATACACCAGAATAACAAATAGGTTAATTTTATCCGGGTTTTGGAAGTAGACACGATAGATTTCTTTTGTAAATACATATATTGTACATAGGAACACCCAGACTAGTCATACACCCGTGTTCATGCACAAAAATATTTGACCTATAAGGGAATCTAACCCGCAACCATCGGTGAGGCAGGCAGATTCCCTTTTTTTTGACTGTCGATTTCAGTGGCACGGTGCCGCGACACGGTTATGTGTTTCGGCCCTTACTGAAAGCCTCTATTACCCGCCCCCGCTCCGCTCACCACGTCGCCCGCTACCGAAGCACCTCACGCGCCCCCAGCCGCGAAGAATGAGAGATATAGCGGCACGACCAAGCTTTTTAAATTCAGCCCAGGGATGCTTAGCGGAAGGACAATTCATTTATTAGAATTTTTCATTTCTTATTCGTATTCTTTTGAAAATTATGATATCGATTGATTGGAAATTATTGGTGTGAGGGAGGTGAGCAAGAGAATCTTGGTTGAGTGAAAAAATATAGCTGTAATGATACTTTCATGTGCTACTTATTTATTTTTAATCATCATCTGCCTGGATTTTTCCTAAGCTCTGTTGGGGTCGGCTGCCAGTCTTAGCCGAATGCAGCTGAGTATCAGTGTTTTAAATGAAGCAACTGCCTATCTGACCACAACCCAGTTACCTGAGCAACCCGATATCCCTTGGTAAGACTGGTTGTCATACTTTCTGGCTTCTAAGTACCCGTAACGACTGCCAAAGATTTACAAATCGCAGGCGGGACACACCAATCTAACGTGCCTTCCGAAACACGAAGGAACACACGCGCTTGTCTCCCTGACTTTTAGACGATACGTACGAGTATACTATATATCATAATTGTGCAGAGTAATATGTTGGTATAAAATTCTCTGCAACTATCTTTCACAGTATAAAAATTAATCACTTACCATAGTTATTAATTATTTGTGAAATAGCAGCTTCTCACAAACTTACCAAGGTAGTTTTTACATATACAAATGTCCCACCACTCATGCAAACCTCCCATCGGATTGACATTTCATATGCAATTAAATTTGACCTTTAACACGCTACATCTAAGGTGCTAAATACTTGATGTACAAGTTTAATACACGGCCGGTACGGAGATCCGCCGCCGGTAACAATCTAGTCTAGATTAAACCGAGAGCCGGCTCTAATGTAGTTAACCGTCCCATTAAAATTAACACAACCTGTTGATTACAACTTACAACCACTAACCGTTTAGTTCTTAACCTTGGGTTTATGGCGCAGGTGATATACTATCTTCTATCCTATGACGGGTGTAGGTTGCAGCAAAAATGCGTTTATACTTTACACACACTTATAAATACATGAAGCCGCTTGACAATGACATACATATAATAGTTAAATATGACCTTAGATCAAATCTTTAAAAATACGAATACCAGATTGGCTATCTATATCAATAATTTCGTGCAGGGGTACCTTTAACTTTATCGAAAACTAACCTATATTAATGAACATAAAAAATAACAATTTCTAGTCGACGAGTAAGGAAATTTTTATTTATATACACATTATTAATAATATTTATATTACAATAATACTTAAACTACTATCTAAAATTAAGTTAAAACAAAAAATATATATATGTATCTAAATTAACAAACTAATATATACATCAGGCATCGAAGTATTCCTCCGCGTCACTGTCATTCGGAAACGTGCCCAGAAGACTGGCTGCATTGCCACGTTGAATGGCAATGCTTAATCTTTGTCCGAAGAACAAGCCAGCCCTCTGGTCACGCGAAGCGAGTAAGTATTTTGTTAAATTTCAATGTTACTGACAGACAAATTGCGGTATTATTATATGTATGTATATTTCTATATTTGTCACTCACGAAATGCACGCGGACGAAGTCGCGAGACACAAGCGATAAAAAAAATTACAGATTGGAATCGCTCGATGCACTGCGTCTATACACGTACAAACTTTTTTATCTCAACCATTTCTCATTTTTGAATCTATGCACAATAGATTTTTGACAAATTCATCAACTAAATGTGACGTTGACACTCAAAACTTTAGAAAACACAAAAAGTGGTGTTTATTTTTTATTTTTTTTACTTGTGTTTACAAAAAAGAAACAGGTATATTATATAGCAGCTTTCTGTGTTGATATTAACGTGCTTTGGATATTGTATAACATAATTTCAGTAGTAATCTACCTGCAACGTTCTACTGTTTTGTTTATCTTCATCTATGTAACACGATAATCCATGCTGATGTCCGCATGATGCTATGCATACCTTCCCCGATCCCTTAACAATATAATAATATATTTTCCAGGACTCCATTTTCACTCACGGTCGGTTAGCCCCAAGTAACCTATTGATTAGCTTGTGTTATGGGTGTCAAATCGACTGATAATCTAAGGGCCGGTTTCGCAGGTTACGGATAGCCACTATCTACCAGTTAATTAAAAAATGGAACAGAATTTGTATGAAATTATCTGCCAGATAAACTATCTGGAACTTATCAGCAACCTGTGAAAGTGGCCCTAAGGGCCCTAAGTGATGGCATCCAGGCCGATTGTCGGCTACGGCGGCCGTTCTCTTTTTTTTAACGAGATCAGCCAGCTGCGCAGGACATATTATAGTGAACAAGCATTCGCGCAGATACAGGTGCACTCTCTATTCCCTCACTCTCATAGTCCGATGGGACGGCAATCCGACACGACCGGAGAGAGATCAGGCGCAGGACCGACATTTACGTGCTCTCCGATGCACGGGTGAATCAATCTAAGCTCGGCAGGCCAGCGAGGTCGTCAAAATGGCAAACTGAGCATACATAAATAGGCACAATCTCTATTCTAATGTCGTTCTTCCTTACATCATAGACGCAATGACGGAAGGCAAGTGCACGTTCGGCACAAGGATGCCGATAGACATCCACATGCTGAACGAGATCATCTACAGAGAAGTAAAGAACTTTAGGAACTACAAGATTTATAGGCCTAACTTTGGATGTAAGTGGAATATGACGAACATCTTTCAATTACGAAAATCTTTGAATTTTTAATTAGAATTTTCCATAGCTGTTATGCCAAAATCAGACAAAATATCTGTGACATTCTTCGATTAATTAATGATTGAAGCTGACAAGATTTAATTGTTTGTTTCTCTGTATTAAATTTATTATTTTATTATTATTTATTAAATAGACTGCGAAATTACTTGACCGATTTGAACATTTCTTTCACTGTTGGGAAGCTACACTATTTCCAGCAAACCTATGGCCTATGCCATAGTTTATCCGGTTACGGAAAGAAGTTTCTCGGTGACGCGGGAGAAACGGCAAGAAATTGTTAGAAAATATATAAACTCCCCTTTTACGTAGCATAATTTCTGCAATATCCTTCCATCCTAACTTTGTCCTGGTTCCAAGTCAGAATCTCAAAAAGCAAAGTGTCGACTTAATTATAAAGTAATGTCCATAAGCACATCAAGCTACCCGAAACTGACTAATTTTCCCAATCAACTTTAACCAATATATGCTTGAGCGATAAAGTTGAAAATCCATTAAGGAAATTTGACAGATTGTAGTAGCTTGATGTGCTGGCGTCTGTCATAAGATCTTACCCAGCTATTCCGGTAACTGGCAAGTTCTACGCCGCCCACGACCAGCTGAAGGCTGAAACAGAAGAGCAAACGAAGAAGGTGGAAAATTACCACGAGAACGTGGCGCAGACAAGAGCCAAGGGTCCGCGTAGCAAGTACGACGCACCAGCTACTGAGAACCAAGTGTAAGATTTACTCTTTATCTTTTTTTTCTTTCACCAGTCTTTCATCAGTCACCAGAAATTAAATGTACATCTATATGCTCAAGAACCCAGATCCGGGACGATTCTAGCTTTATCTTCGGTCACGACTACATGACAGACTTTAAAAGATAAAAATTTATAGTTAGAATTAATCGATATAATTCCGAAGTCCCTACTATATTGTAGGTATTTATGGATGAATTCTTAGCTGGGCGTTGAGGGCACATCTTTCTGTTGTCATCTCCATCTTGCGTGGCGGTCTAAAGGTTAGATTGATTGCCCCTTGATTCCATTGTTCACAGTTACGGATGGTACGGCCCACTTGTACATCTAGATCGCAACGATAGCCGGTTCTACTATCCTCTGAAGGAAAGCAAGCAAACCAAGATAGAAATCGTTATACTCATGTCTAACCCCAAAAATAAGAAGGATTAGTGAGGTTGAACGAGGCGACAAGAAAGGCCGATCAAAAAAATGGCGTCAAAATAACGCTACAATCAATTAATCGTGTCTGTAATGTTCTCCTAATAATATAAAATCTTGAGGGACAGTTTCATGTCTCATCTCACTGCTATAGATATGGGATAAAAGTACTTAGTCTATATGTTATACAGATGTATAGGTAAGTTAAGCTATGTTACAGAAAACTTGCATCAAAATTCATTCAGAAGATTTGTGTGGACGTAAAACAAACAAACAAACATCAAACATGCCCGAAATCAATAGTTTATTGTTTAAAAGTATTCTGGTGCAAGCAACTGGCTTCACTCAATTTGTTATAAATTCCTTTTACAAGCTATTGTTATATGATTTTCCTTATGAATAACTTTTATATATATACATATGTATTTGTTACCAATCACAACGCCTAAAAACTAAATAAATTATAATACCCACGAACAGTTTTACTTTCTTTTTCCAAAAATTAAGATCCTATATTTGTTGGTCGATTATTTTCACAGTGTATGCTTTCCTATCAGCCTTGTGTCATCCACTTTTTCGTAATGAAAATAAAACACAACTTAAGTTCTGGAAGCATCGTTTATGTTTTCATCATCAGGTTTGCGATCATCAGTCGCGTATTGGTTCCACTTGCGATTGTATTTCTTCTTATAGTCACTTTGATGTAGCGGTTCTAAGTGCGCTGCAGCCACGCGGTCCCTGTCATGGAGAATTTGTTGATTTTAATGAACGAGAAACAAGTAAAAATGAATCCCATTTATTATACATCCGCTGTGGTTGCAGAAGAAAGGAGTATCCGCGGGACTGTGGGATTGTTCTCAAGAGTTACCGTGATCCTGCCACATAAAGACCTCTAAAAGGAACAAAAGTGGGCTTCGGTCTGTAAAAGTCTGACACTCCCTCCAGCTGCACCCACAGCGGGAGGCGTCATTGGAGGATTTCCTACTAAAAAAAGGGAGTCTTTACTGACTGAAATCTATCCGGGTTTTACCTGAACGTAGTCTTATCCTAAAGTATAGACTTCACTTATTAGAGAATATCTATAGACTTATTTAGATTGCCTATGCTCTGCAGTAAGATAATAAAAGCTGATGATGATGATGACAATCATCTGTACAGCATTGGACTACTATCTACTTACGCGAATTCTTCATAAGTCTTGGCCGTTTGGATAGCATCACATTTGACGCTGTTCACCTTCCAATACTGCTTATCTAACTCCACACAAGTCTTCAGCTGAGTCTCCATGTCATCAAAATCGTCCAGGGTAAGTGGTTCCATGTCGGGAACTTATATTCTTCTGTATATTCCGCAGTACCTCAACCGAATCTACAAAATTATATTTCGCTATCAACTCAAAGTAAATTTGAAAGGGTCTACGTGGTGAAGGTTGAAGATTTTGGTGCATAATAAATGAAAACATGGTGATGAATTTTGGGATGATGAATACAAAATGTTAATGGCCCTGGGGCCAGTGTAATGGTGATCAAACGATGACATGATTACCTGTTCTCTATTGTCACTGCAAGCAAAGTATTGATGTATTTAACTGTTGCTATGGGAACGAAATATTTTTATTTATCATGTTTCTAACATAGATGTCACTAAATTTTGGCAACAAACCTCCTTGATGCGCAATTTATCGATCTAACAAAAAAAAGAATGAAATTTAAACCTTCACGGAGAGCCGGTCAAACTGCAAAAGCAAACAATGCATTGGCTTCATAAAGTGGGGACTAACTATTTGTAATACGATGTTCTGTAAATATACACACCTAATGTAGGGCGATCAATCAGTTTAGGACACCCAGCTCAGAAAAAGTGCTATGACGAAAACTATTTATATGTTAGATACTATGACGGTTTACGAAGTATGGATTTCATAGCAAAAGCCTTTATAATTATCATCATCAACCAAACCTTTTCCCAACTATGTTGGGGTCGGCTTCCAGTCTAACCGGATTCAGCTGAGTACCAGTATTTTACAAGGAGCGACTGCCTATCTGACCTCCTAAACCCAGTTACCCGGGCAACCCAATACCCCTTGATTAGACTGATAAGCCTTGAGAACCTTGATAATTGGTCTAGAAAATGCTATCACATTTTTTTCAAATCCAGCTAGTTTAATACTTAGATATGGTCAGGATCGACAGCAAGAAACGCTCATCGAATAAAGTGTAAGAATTTCTATAGATATCTCCTATCCGCAGACAGAACGCAGCTCCTGCCACGATACAAACGACAATATCTTACCTACTTTCTTCAAAGTCGGTTACAAAAACAACGCTCGCGCTTAGTTTCCTTTCTTCATAAACGTCGGGTGTTAGGAATGATGTAACTAAGTAACACGCTCAGTCGTGACCAAGAAGTCAAACGGTGGATTGTAGCTGGCGACATTTACGTTCTCTCCAACTAATATGTACACACGTAAGTTTATATTTTATTTTATTATTTTAAAAATACCAATCTATACTTCAATATTATTGAGAGCGAGGGGAAATAAATTGGATTGTTCGTTTGCATTGAATACGCTCCGAAACTACTGCACCGATTTGAAAATTGTTTTCACTGATGAGAAGCTATATTATCGTTTTTTTTGCACTGGGAAATAATGCTGTTACGCATCCCCTTCCCGTCGGGGGTCGAGAGAGGGGTATGTGGGACTCCTCGGTAAAATCGTTCCCGATACCCACTAAAAATACCCAGCGGCACTCCGACCTCGCCTGAGTGGAGGGGCCTGGGTAGCATCCATTCCCCCGCCGGCGACTGCCCGCCTTACGCCTAGCTATATTATCCCTAGGTATCATACGCTATAGTTTATTCTGTCACGGTAAGAAGTTCCCTCAGGACGAGGATGTATGATATATAATTTTGCTACCGTATAGCCTCTAGGATTATCTGACTACCGCTAAAGGAAAACTAATGAGTGATATGTTTAGAATACATGAAATGGAAAGAAATAGATCGTGCCTTCTAGGGACCAAACTGCAAAAGGACCGGATAAGTAAGAACCCGATCTCGATTTCATCGTATTTGATGGAAACAGTCAACGAATCCGGTGTGAGGATGCAATGGGGAGGAGCATGAAATGTGAGACAATTCACGCGGGAAAAATAAAAATTAAAAAGCGAACGTTATAATCAAAACGTGAATCGATTTCGATTTCGAAGATAGACAGAAGATACATCATAACCCGTAAAATAAAGGTTAAAATTACTTAGTAGCTATTACTGCAAAATCAAGAAGAAATTCCGTTAGTCGCCGATATTATGGAACATACCGCAATCTATAAACACAATTGCGATAAACCTCGCGTTCAAGCAATCTGAAACCGTTGCTGTTGTTTTAAAATCGTAAACTAAACGCTACTTATGTACTGACTTAGATCGACCAAAACCCGGCGAAATTAACCCATTCGCGCGCGGTGTTTTCCCTGTTTTCCCTCATACATTTTTTTGACGTTTATAAACGTTCATTGGTACCTCTATTTATATGAGTATAACTATGATTAGAACGATATTATACGTCGGCGTATGATGTCGTGTGATGGTCACGTGTGATGTCGAGTTCGTCTTGAGTGGTTACGAATAGCACACGGCCTATAGTTTCGGTATTCATGTGTGATTTACCTCATTGTTTTGTGCGTAATTATTAATTTTGTAACCAAATATTTGAGTTAATTAATAACTGCACCCTCATGACTCAAATCAAGAAATGTATCTAATTAAGCGAACATTGTCAAAAAAATAATTACTAATTAAAATTATAAAGTAACATAATGTATTTATTACTTCTAAGTATTGTGCAGACTTGTAAAGATTCTCCTGTTTCCAGATCTAGCAGTTCTCTCTATAAACCTAATCACCAGCACGTGTTACGTGAACTACGAACTGTTCCGAGGGTTCGATGCTCCCACAACTCATAAGACCCGCCCCACCGTACTCGAGATCACCACCCTGGACCACACCAAGGCTTCTAGGCAACTTAGGAAAGATACTGCAGTAACAGACACAATTACCAGCACGCAAAACCTGTTAAATACTACTAGAGCTGGTGATGATGTAAGTTTTTTTTTAAGTGAGTGTCACTTGTTATTCTTCTTCTTAACCAGGAATGAGGAAGGTTGCAACCGGGATTACGCTCAGATGATGATGAACCAGGAATGAGTGGGGGCAAGGAGGGGGCAAGGGAGGCTACACATTCCTTGTTAAAGTGAATGTGACGACTGGTAGCGGGACATTCAAATATTTGTATAATGATTTTTTTTTTAAGTTAGTAACAGTATTATGTATCAAAAAACATAAAAATCTTAAGAAAAAAACATAATTATGAAAAGATAGGTAAACTATGTATTCTACAAAATACCGAAAACAAAGACATTAATAGCCCTGATTTCCTAACAGTTCCTGAACACACCAGAACCGAAGAAAAGGAAGCCAAAAATTAAAGTGAAAGAATTCCACCTAAGATGTCCTGAAAATGAACACCCATTGGCCATCGGCACGTATGAGATACCAACGCAACGAGACTTGGTGCTGTTCACCAAGAGAACCCTGCTGAACATGTTCAATAGCTACCATGAGAAGACACTATTATTGCTTAAAGATATTAAAGAGGTTCGTAATCCCATATTTTTTTTTGTGGGAAATCATCAAATGTCCCATCCGGTTAAGTGTGCAGCTGGAGGGAGTGTCAGACTCTAACTGCCTAAAACCCACTATGTTCCTTCTGAAGGTCTCTGTGTGCCAGGGCCACGGTAACTCTTAAGTCAACCCGCAGCCCAAGCAGAGAGGTTCGTTTTCTACCTACAATAAACATGATCGGCATTAACTACTGATTTTTGTATTAGTTTGATTAATGCTCCACATGACATGCTTATTAACGATTTTCTACGAAGGTGTTGAACTGGTGCTGATGTTAAAATTGATTTAAATGTTGCTTTATAAGTTTTATTTTATCTAATTTGTAGGCCACTAGAGCCTCTGTGGAACTGGAAAAGAAATGCTACGGTAACGGCAAGACAATGTATAAGAAATGTGTGAAAGAAGTCAGCAAAAAATGTGTTAGCATCACCAAGGACCTGGTCCAGTCGCTCGAACAACAAGAAGCGGAGGTCGCCGCTTTGACCGAGGTAAAAACATTCTACAACTTCATAAACTACTTGTTGATAAAAGAAACCTAGAAAGTATACCGATAGTACGTAAAATCTCTATGCTATAATTTGCAGGATAGAATTTGCAACATGACATCTATGAGAACAGACCCCATCCAACTTATTAAAGTACTAGCCATGGATGAAGCGACGTTAGACTTCGCTTTACCAGCCTTTTTAAGACTTCTAGGTGGATGCACAACTTATTGTAATAAGTAAGTAACTTCATGCGATACATTTATAAACACTATATGCATTTTAAATGTAACGGTAATTTTGCAGGTCATCGCCTCCTCCCGACAACCGTCCAAGGCTACGTCAACTCACCGATCAAGATCTAGTCGTAAGACATTTTCTAACCAGAAAAAACTACGTGCAACTTATAAAGGACACTCATAAGTATGTGTAAGGATAAAAGAATGCAGTTACTGGTAAACTGGATGCATTCCTAGCATTCATCACCAATGAACGCACCCACTACGGATCGATCGAGCTTTGTCGTGCTCCGCGTGCCTTACGCTAGATGTCGCTAGTATCAATGAACTTTTGACGTGAACTTGATTGAAACTTAGAATAACTTAACCAAAATATTCTAAGCTTTTTATGTGATGTGAATAGTGATAGCTGTGGGAATACGTACATAAATATCAATATTTGTAATACTATGCGTGAGAAATGCACATGTGTAGTTTAAACCGTAGAATACTACATCCTGATTCCTCCTTCCAAAACTTTGGACCAAACCTTAGGATAAGGTATGTTATGTTATTTACTAATGAAATAAGCATTATTTGTTATATTATAGAATGAATTCAATATGAATACAGCTTGTTCATACGTGTATACAGTAAAATTTATGTATTATCAGTTGGCGAAAGTCATATTAGCCCACTTTCTCGCGCGTATCCACTTATTATCAAGTTAACTACTCGCTAATTACACGTTGATTTTATTAGTTTTCTCCACTGAACTATATTTCGAAACATTCTAAATTAATTTACGCCTAGAATGGAACTTACTTGTGTTCTTATTATAAAAAAGAAAACAATTTTTATCTAAGCATTCTTGTGATAAATTTTGTAACTTAATTCTTCATTTTTCTTAGTAAGTTGTTAATAAGTCTCTCATTTATGATTGTAAGAAAACTAGAAATAAATATTTTTTTTGTGATGGTAACTTATTATATACTGCTACTTATTAGTTCCTTTTTTTTCATTAATGATCATAAAAAGATTTCAAATTGTTTTAAAACAAGACATTTATTCATTCATTTCAACATTTATTTGTAAACAGTTTTCATTGTGTATCTGAGGTACCATACAATTTTATCAGTCCCTCAAAACATGTAATAAATAAATATATACCTATTGTGTTTGAATATCAACTTCAGCAATCCATTATTCACAGTGGATCATAGTAGTATATAAATTTTGCCATAGAGAAAGAATGATTTTCTTATAGGTATTGCATTTTAAATTCAATCATATAATATATTCAGTAATCTATACAGAACATCCAATACAGATTGGTACTTACATTAAGGGCCTGTTTCACCACCTATAAATAAATTGCAGTTAGTTTATTTGGTAGATAATTTCATACAAATTCTGTTCCAGTTTTTAATTTATTCGGTAGATAGTGGCTATTCGGACATTATGAAACTGGCCCCTGACATATTAAGGAAATGAGAATGGTAAATAAAAATCGTGAAAATTAAAATTATTGCTTTAATACATTTGTTATTACAATCTATGGCAAAACAAAATTGAGTATATTTGCACTATTTAAACCTTATCATCTAAATATTTGAATATTACAATAATCAGCCTTAGTTACAATCTAAGTCTCACTTACATAAACAACTATGAGAAATACAATAAGTATGTTTACTAAGTCAAATAACAGGTTATATTGATTATAAGGTAATAATTAAACTTATTGGACAATTATTCTCTCATATGCCGGCAATAATAAGACAATGCATATCTTCGGTCCAGCATATAACAAGTTAATCATAGATAAAAAAATGCCTGTTACACATCTGCCTCAAAAAAACAATTGTTTAAAAAAATACATAGTTGTCTGTGGATTGGTTTAACTGAGTATAATCAGCATTAAAGTCAGCTAATTCCTTAAAATGCATGCATGTGTAACTTAATAGAATATCAATAATGAGACATACAAAAATCAAGATACTGGAAATAAATTACGATCAACTAAAAGGCAACCATAAATGTTATTTTCTACTTTTTTTCCTATCGCTATGAGACTTCTTGGATTTTGACTTTTTAGATTTTTTTCTATGCTTCCTTTTCTTGTCTCTGTCTGACTCGCTGCTGGATGTAGATGATGAAGACGATGAAGAACTGCTTGTTGATGAAGTGCTTGATGATCTGGGAAGTAATAGTATTTTATCAGTATCTCCACAAAAGCAAATTACTTTTACCTTGCCTAGATTTCCTGTAGATTTAGATATTCCCACAGCTGTTTCAAGGCTTCCGCATTGTACACACCTTTTAAGCCTCAAGAAACTACGACAGTACACTTAAAGCAAATGAATTATTATAATCCTAAAATTTTACATGCCTGTGGATGTTTCATTCAACAACACTTCTGCCTCTTCACCAACATGTTATTTGCTTTTAGAGAATACGAGTGCAAACTAGTCTCGTACTCAATACTCAATTATTTATTGCATTCCATGTGGTAAATAGATGGTAAAAATAACTTAGAAGATACAATATAGACCCTGTTGGGCACGCAAAAACATTTTAGGAGAGAGGAAGGGGCTGAGTAGCAGAGATATTAATCAGTCATGCATACCTAGATCTCTTTCTCTTTTTACTCTTCTTCTTCTCCTTAGCCTTCTGTAGCTTTTCCTGCAGTTTTTGCCTCAATTCAGCCTCTCGAAGCCTCTGAAGGGGTGTGGCGTATTCCTCTTCACTGTCACTGCTCGTACTACTCACGTCTAACACTATCTCCTTGTTGGGATCCACCTGTGATAAGAATATAATAATAATAATAAGCATTTAAAAATATCCATCAGTTTGAGCCTTCCTTATCTAAATTATAGTGATTAATGGCAAAATGCATTAGTTGGTAATACATTTACTGGAAAAAGAATGCAATTGGAATGAATGTTAAGAAGTAAGCTGGATATAGTTGTAGACTGCTTTTTTACCATACTGATGGGCCATGAGTGAAACCGCAGGCAACGCCTAGTACCTATTTGATAAGCCAAAGGAAGTCTGTCATGGTTTCAGTGTGGAACCTCAGACCCACCGACCGAACTGATACACAATTTGTATGTCGACAAACTTAAAATAATAAAACTTTAGACAAAAACTAAATTTTTTGTTGGATAACAACAAACTTTTTGGAACTTTCTCAAACTGTGGAGCAGTATATAAAGAGAGTTGCTATGGTAAACTTTCCAAAATATATAAAATTCCACAATAATTATGCTAAAGAATATATAATGAAAGTAGCCGTAAAATTTTTCGTACCTTTATAAAGTTTCTACATTGAAATGTGAGGTGCCCAGCATAACCACACTTTTTACACGCAGCCCGTGACGTCTCCTTGCCGAACTTATTCACTAAATCTGTGTAGTTAGACATGGTTTATTGAAATATGTGTAGAAATATCGGAATATCAAGTTGTATTAGCTCCAATTAACGAACAAAATTCTAGTAAACTCTAGACGTGAAACGTCAACAACAAACAACTGCCGTTCCGTTTCGCTTTCACTCACTGCTGCGTCGTAGTTATTTATTGTGACGCGTCATTTTTATTTTCAAGCTGTATGTCTAAGTAATGTGAATAATATGTATAATATTCTTTGTAACGTGCTTCCAAAGTTAGTTTTCTCAGAATATTTTTAATAGGTACTTGCTCCAGAATTTAAAAACGTATCAAGTTATTTCGTAAAACGAAACGTACAATGTAACGTTTCGTTACACGACATGATAATTTTTCCTTTTTTAACATTATTGCAATAAAACCTTTTTTTCCAGTAAATGACTAACATTCAAGAAGAAGTTAAATACATTTCTCCAAAAATAAGCAGTTAAAAGAAATGTTTGGAAATGGCGGAGTTCCTGCCGCTGTGCGATGTGCTCTTCAACGTGATTTCGCTCGCGGGGTACTTCTGCGATGTCGTGTTCGATGTCGTAATGGGCTATGCGCTGCTTGAACGAGGATATAAGGGCACATTTGCTGCGGCTATATCTATTGTTATTACTTCGCTGCTTATATCTCAGGTGTGTATATTTTGGTAGTAATACTTTGGCACGTTGCTTTTTGAGCGACTCAAATCCGACGACAAGCGAATTTGAGTTCGTCAGAAAACTTTTCTGTCCCCTTTTATAAAGTAATAGAATAGATAATATTCGGTTCGGTATCTCGATAATTTCAAAACATTACTTCAAAGCTTTAAAACACTTCCCCAGGTGCTATCTCTTCGCTGGTACCTCCATGTGTGGTGGGCAGGCGAGGGCCGAAAGGGCCGGCCGCCATGGCTGCCAATACTCCTCCACTGCCTCCAACTCGGAGTGCTATGGAGGTATGCGAGGCTGTTGGTACCAGTCGAGCTGAGGAGGGTCAAGCATCAAGTGCGAGATTTGTGTGAGTATGGACGTCTTCATTGCTACCTGCATTTAGCTTTTACAGATTTATACAGACGCCAGCACACCAAGCTACCCGAAACTGTCAAATTTTTCCAATCAACTTCGAACCTTATGCTTCAGCGATAAAGTTGAAAATCTATTAAGGACATGTGACAGATTGCAGTAGCTTGATATGGTGGCGTCTGTACATCGTGAATAGTCTTTGAAGTCCAGGCTGATGTACGGCGGAGACTTCGTTCTTCTTGAAAGGAGATCAGCCAATTGTGCAATATATTCATAATATAGTATTGTATAGTATTTTATATATTTATATGGGCCTTGATGCCTGAAATAAATGGATAAATAAATAAATAAAATAATAATAATAAATATAATGTACGAGCGTACGTGCTGGTGCACTTCATGTTGTTAAATCTCATAGATCCATACGTGACAGTTATCCGTCATTACCACGGAAAAATCAGGCGCAGGATCGACAGATTACTGGTTTCCGAGTTAGAATAAGTAACTAATTACAGTCAAAACTATGAAGATCGCTCCGTTGTTCTCTTTATGCGTCCTTAAGATATTTGTGCCCCATTTTTTTCCATAATAGAATTAACTCGCCAGGTATGTTGCGCCTGGTGCACGCGTTTTGCGAGGCAGCGCCGATGTTGCTGCTGCAGCTGCACATACTGTTCAAGGACGCGAGTCGGGAGCCTATCAGCGACCTCGCTGTCACGCCCGAGCCGAGCATTGATGAGCCTTCAGGTACAAACGGAAACGATACCATACAGTAATCTTATATGCTGAATTGTAGCGCAACGATTGTGGCGACGTAAATGTTCGATACGTGTAGCATGTGGCGCTGGTGTGCGGCCTGGCTTAATCCAAACTGAGTTCCAATTAAACATAACTATATATTTTTTATTGTCTTCTTTGTACAGATGCCAGCATATCAGGCTACTACAAGCTGTCAAAATTCCTTAATAGATTTTCAACTTTAGTGCTGAAGCATATGGTGCAAATTCGATTGGGAAAATTTGACAGTTTCTGATAGCCTGACGTGCTGGCGTCTGTACGAAACTATCACTGATATGGTACTGTTAACACAATGATGACGTGTAGGCGATGACTAAAAATGTGGTCCAAGCTTTTTATAGCCTACCTGCCGGGGCTGCGGGTTGTTCGCAAGACTTACCGCGGCCCTGGCACACAAAGACCTCTAGAAGTAACAAAAGTGGGTTTTAGTCAGTAAGAACAAGACTTACACTTGTGGGAGGGACCACATCGGGAGGGTCATTTGATGAATTCCCCCTTAAATAGTTTCACATCGCCAATGACTTCACTCTACGAACAATGATGATGCCGTTTTGCCGATTGTTGGGTACGGCGGCCGTTCTCTTTTAAGACCAAGCATTCGTGCAGATGCAGGTGTACTCTCTATTCCCTCACTCTCATAATCCGATGGGAAGGCAATCCGAAACGACCGGAGAGAGATCAGGCGCAGGCGACATTTATATGCTCCGACGCAGGGGTGAATCAATCACCAACTTCCAGACTCCAAGCTGCTTTTTTTCAGTTTCTCAAAACCCACAAAGCGATTTCGGCTCAACCCGAGAATCGAACCCGAGACCCCGTGCACAGCAGTCGCGCCTTGCGACTACTAGACCAACGAGGCAGTCAATTCATCATTATAACATAATCATTTAGTATTTTGTTCTATAACACATGTAGAGAACAAAGCGTTCGCGGAATTGAACGTGATATCGGCGTCGCTGTCGCTGTTCTCCGTCTGCTGGGCGCTGGCCAGCTTCAGCAAGAACGTGCGACTTCAGAACGTTCATCGACTCGTGCTCACATGGCTCGGAGTTATATTCCAGGTAAAGTAAATCCTTACTTATAAATGCGAAAGTAGCTCTGACTGTCTGTCTGTCTGTCTGTGTGTGTGTCATGCTTCCACGCCAAAACTACTGAATAGATTTAAATGAAATTTGGTAAACATATAGTCTAAAGTCTGAGAAAGGACATAGGCTACTTTTTATCCAGGTAAAGCCGGTAACAGCAAGTAAAAGTGTAGTAAATGTTAACTTAATGTATGGCAAACTAACATATTATATAGTTAGATCTAGTTGAAACTTTTTTAAAGGTTTTATTAATATTTCTAGTTTGTCATATGTTGTATATTACTATTGTACTTTCATATGTTGTATATACTTGTATATTATATACTTAGGACCTTTACGTGTGACGTACTTTATTTTATTTTTATTTATTCATTTTATTCAGGCATCAAGGCCCATAGAAAACATATACAATACTATATAATACATCTTAAAAATACTATAAATAAATATAACATAATCAACTAATACTAATGTACAAGAAGTGTCGGCGTCGTGTTTTGCTGACTGGTGTCACGCAGCTGGCCACTAAACCGGCGGTACAAAACACCCTTCGGCCAAATTACTTTATGAAGTACAATTCACTACTACAACGCACAGACGCCAGCACATCAAGCTACCGACTGTCAATTTTTCCCAATCCACTTTGAACCATATGCTTCAGTGATAAAGTTGAAAATCTATTGAGGAAATTTGACAGACTGTAGTAGCTTTATGTGCTGGCGTCTATACTAGAAGGTATATAAGGTGATGTTGTCCGCAGTTTCTATGGCGGCTGGGCACGATATCGGCGCGGATATGCGCGCTCACCGTGTACGCTCTAGTCTACGAGTATTGGGTCTTCTTAGTTATAGGTGAGTGACTAACGTGGTATTATCTGGATCTTTACCAATAAAATTGGCCAGTTTTTCACTGTAATATGGACAACCTTATCATATCTCATTATAAACATTAGCCTCTTCTTCATCATCATCATAATCCTCCTACCCTTACCCCAAATCTTATTTTGGATTTGGATCAGCGCATAAGCCCCATACTCTTTTGCTTTAAAATAATTATGAAGAATGTCAGAGATATTACCTATTATTGCTTTGAAATTCAAGAGTGGCGGTTTATGACGTCACACGACAGTTAAATGCGTTAATATTCGTTTATAGGAAAAATAAATCCTTAAAATTACACCGTATGAAAATCTGTTTGTTAGTTTTTGAGTTTATAGAGATAGCCCTCTTCAGCCCTCTTCCTCCTATGTCATGACCATTCTTTTTCTAATGAAAGGAATAAATGTATTTTTGAGGAAAGGGACATTTTGCTTCCTGTGGTCATTTTGAAAAGTGGACATTACTAACCCTTGGCCCAAGTACGAAATTTAATAGTTTGATCTCTTTCCTGTATATAAATATAGCAGATGCAGGATCCAGCAAGCTTTCGGACCTTATCACCCAATATTCTTAAAACTGTTTTATTCTTGCTAGGTCTTCATTGGCTATCGATGTTCTTATGGCTGATCTCGCCAAAGAACGTGTTCCATGGGGAGCGCATCAGCCGGCCGCGCAAGGCGTACCTCTCCGCGCTTATTGCGTTCGTGTATGTATTCGCGTATGTCAATCTACAGGAGCTGAACCATAGACAGAAGATGGTGAGTTGTTTTTTTTTTGTTATCACATTATTATTATATTAGCTTCACTTGTAACTAACTAGGTATGTGTGTAAGAAAATCTTGATATCTTAATTTGACCCACCTCCCAATCTTCGAACGAGTTCCGATGACAATACAAGACTAGTTAGGAAACGTCATTACTAATCCAATATGGCGGCCTCCCCAAGATGGCGATCTGGCTGCTTGAAATATTTAGTATGTGCTAAAAGCGTGTTTTTTTAGTTTTTTAAACTATAATTTTACTAGTACTCTTTTCATCGTGTAGTGGACGTTCCACTGCATAATGACGACCCTGTTGGCGCAGTGGTAACCATGCTGGACTGCCGAACTAAGGGTCCCTCGAAGAGCAACCCTTAGGGCCAGGTTCTGCCTGGTCTGCGGGTTGTTCGTAAGAGTTACCTTGGCCCTGGCACGCAGCGACCTCCAGAAGAACATAGTGGGTTTTAGTCAGTAAGAGTCTGACACTCCCTCCAGCTGCACCCTCAGCTCACTCATCATTTGATGATTTCCCACGAAAAAAAGAGGGTCCCTAGTTCGATTCCCGGAACCGTCAACATTTGTGTGATGAACATGCTTAACAACAAAAACAGTGAGCCATATTTTTACAGGTTATTTAGTACATGCTAAGGATCTAATGATCATATTAGGTGCGTCATTTTAGATACATATATACTGGTGACTATACAGTGTCCCCCTGACAGGTGACGTTCTACTGCGTGATGTGCGTGGAGAACTGGCTGCTGGTGGTGGCGTGGTGGTGGTCGGGCCGCGCGCGCCGCCCCGTGCCCACGGCCGCGGCCGCCGCCGCCGCCTTCGTGGCCGGACTCGCATTCATGCTTATTTATTACCGGTATAGTACGATATTTATTCTGGTTTAGGAATGTAACGCGCTTTTGAAGTGAGTCCGAGATGTTTGCGTTTTACTTAAATTGATCTTTGAGTTGTGGTGGCCTAGTGGTTAAAGCACCAGCCTTTCGAGTATGAGGGTGCGGGTTCGATTCCAGGTCAGGCAAGTACCAATAAAGTTTATCTTGAACACCAATGACTCATTAAAGGTGAAGGAAATCATCTCGAGGAAACCTGGACTATAAAGTCTGAAATCACCAACCCGCATTGAGCAAGCGTGGTGATTAACGCTCACTCCTCCGTGGGAGAGGAGGCCTGTGCCCAGCAGTGGGACGATAAAAAGGCTGTGATGATGGTGAAATTGATCTTTGCAGATATTTCCACGTGCGGCGACTGGGCTACATGTTAGGAGAGCATCAGCAAGGAACGAACAGCACCAACACATCCTCACAAAACAAAGATTGTACGTAAAACTTTAATAATAAATAATTTTGTTTACCAGTAATTATAATGCAAAATAGATTTTGATTTGCAAATCTCGAGGGCAGCTGAAGCGATTTCGCTTATTATTCTTTAGGAAAGTTCTTGAAGTACAAGGACGGGTCTTCCGAAAAGAGAAAATACCTAAAAGATAATAAAAAAAAAAAACAAATAAAAGTTTAAAAAGAGACTGTTAGGCACAGGACGTATGGAATAATAGGGATGCGGACAACTAGTCAAATTCAATACTTTTATAGAACTGTCAAAAACGGTTACTCTCTATGAAATTTGTATGAAAACACCACTTATGACGTCACAGATTTTTCACATCAATTCACATACTTATTTCGATTATATTATCAATAAAAAAATAAAATCAGTTTTCGATTCAAAACGATAAATTAAACTGACATTATTTTAAGATGCTTGACAAAATGAATATGATAAAGTATTTTATTTATGACCTAGTCCGCATCCCTATTGCCAATATGTTATATTCCAGGTAAACAATCGAACCAGGCTGACAACCCGACGATACCAGGAGTGTTCAACTGTCGGTTCTCAAACCCAGTTAGTAACAGGTAAACTAAAAAAGTATTTTTTTTATTTTTATGAATGTAATATATGTAATAATATTCCTCACACATTCACACAACGTCACCTAGTCAAAAATTAAGCAGAGCTTGTTATATGGGCACTACACAAATCTACTGATTTTACTTATTTACTTTTATTTTGTAAATTAATACATATTATACATAGGAACACCCAGGCTAAGCTAAATTACTAAGATAAGGTGGGGGTTCGTGACGTCACGGCTAAGTAATATTTGTAGCCACAAATATGCCATTAATAATTTAACCTAATAATTGATTCCTATTAGGTATTGGGTTTTGCCGGGTTGCTGGGGTTGCCCGGGTAACTGGGTTGAGGAGCTAACATAGACAGTCGTTCCTTGTCAAACACTGGTACTCAGCTGAATCCGGTTAGACTGGAAGCCGACTCCAACATAGTTGGGAAAAGGCTCGGGAAATGATGAATTAATTCCTATTGGGGGCTGTATAATGCCCCAGCTATTACTGGTAGCGGTATATTTTGATGATATGTCTGTAAAAAGGAAATAAAGCTTATAATAAAGTATGTATGTTATTGCTAGCGCGGGCAACGCTCGCAAGAAGAAGAAGCCGACGTCGTTCGTGCCGCCGCCCGCCGCGCCCGCCGCCGCCTTCTGGCGCCGCCCGCTGCCCGCCGCGCACAACCACCACGTAACTATGAAAACCTTACTTTTCTGTGTTTTAATACCCGATACTTTCAGAGCCGTTATGGTTTATTTTGAAGCAAAATGTGATTCCAATCAAAACATTTAGTCGGTCTGATACACCTAAACCTGTCCTTAAACCACACAATACAACTTTCAGGGTGGTTCATCAGAAAACGAGGGCTCAAGCGTTGGCTCCCGAGTCAACATCCAGCAAAAACTTCAAGAGAAGAAACAAAAGCAACTCGCAGAACTACGCGTCATAGAAGAAGAAATTAAACAAGGAAAACTCGCGAAAACCACTCCAGTGGCTGCCGAAGAAATTTACAGCAGTCTTCAGCGTCAACCTATCCCTAGAGCCAAAACCCACGCTGAACCAGCCTGGCCAAACCTCGACCCCACTCATTCCTACCAAAACTACCCCGTGTGCAACATCTACCCCACATACACGGAAATCAAACCAGACTTCACCCCCGAAGCCCCCGACATAACCGACCCCCTTAAAATCCGAAGACTTCCGAACAGATACGATAACACCCGAACGTTTTACGAGAATCCGGCGAATATTCGAAATGACGTCACGCGGACGCCACTGCGCTCGCCCAACTATTTAGCTCTAGAGAACAGGAATTATGACGCGAACGGTTGTTCTACCGTGCTGAACAACAGTCCAAGGAACTACATCCAGGATACGAATAACTACTCGTCGGGCTTGGAGAAGCGGCTGGGGCAGAGCGCGCTGTACGCGGAGGCGCGGGCGGCGTACGGCGCGTACGGCGGCGCGGCGGGCGCGTACAGTGGTGCAGCGGGTGCGTACAGCGGCGCGGCGGGCGCCGAGCTGCGCCGCCTGGCGCGCGCGCGCACGCCCGAGATCCTGCTGGCGCCGCACTACCTGGAGGGCTGCGAGCGCCATCTGTGCTGCCACTGGGGACCGCCATACAACACGTGAGTCCTTCTTGCTTAATATGTCAAGGCACAGTTTAAATATTCAGAACAGTTAGGAAACTACCTACTTACGCTCGAAACGGCACACGCCCACGAACACGCGAATCTACGAGCTGCTGTCAGTCTTGAGTGGTTGTTTTTATCTCTACAAATGACACGAGTTTTGCGTCGTAAACGGCTGTTTGAACTCGGCTTCATTAAAACCGGAACTTTCGTTTTTAAAACGACCTCCCAAGGTTAGGTTTGATTTATCGATATCGAAAAATAATTTGATGTATTCGTAAATTAATTTGTAAAACCAACACAAATTATCAAGTTTTTCGTCATGGGTGCCGTTTTCATGGTTTTTGAGGGTGTTGAAACGGATAGTGCTGTCAAAATGTAAATCCAAGATGGCGGCTGCAAAACATATCAAGTTTTTCGACATGGGTGTCGTTTTCATGGTTTTTGAGGGTGTTGAAACCGATATTGCTGTCAAAATGTAAATCCAAGATGGCGGCTGCAAAAAATATCAAGTTTTTCGTCATGGGTGTCGTTTTCATGTTTTTTTAGGGTGTTGAAACGGATAGTGCTGTCAAAATGTAAATCCAAGATGGCGGCTGCAAAAAATATCAAGTTTTTCGTCATGGGTATCGTTTTCATGGTTTTTGAGGGTGTTGAAACCGATAGTGCTGTCATAATGTAAATCCAAGATGGCGGCTGCAAAAAATATCAAGTTTTTCGTCATGGGTGTCGTTTTCATGGTTTTTGAGGGTGTCGAAACCGATAGTGCTGTCAAAATATAAATCCATGATGGCGGCTGCAAAAAATATCAAGTTTTTCGTCATGGGTGTCGTTTTCATGGTTTTTGAGGGTGTTGAAACCGATAGTGCTGTCATAATGTAAATCCAAGATGGCGGCTGCAAAAAATATCAAGTTTTTCGTCATGGGTGTCGTTTTCATGGTTTTTGAGGGTGTCGAAACCGATAGTGCTGTCAAAATATAAATCCATGATGGCGGCTGCAAAAAATATCAAGTTTTTCGTCATGGGTGTCGTTTTCATGGTTTTTTAGGGTGTTGAAACCGATAGTGCTGCCAAAATGTAAATCCAAGATGGCGGCTGCAAAAAATATCAAGTTTTTCGTCATGCGTATCGTTTTCATGGTTTTTTAGGGTGTTGAAGCCGATAGTGCTATCAAAATGTAAATCCAAGATGACGGCTGCACAAAATATCCAGGCTTCAGTCATGGGTGTCGTTTTCATGGTTTTCGAGAGAGAAAATAACATGACCAAGATAAATATTACTTATTCAAAAGTAAATTGCATTTTTTTTTTGTTAAACTTAATTGTCGTCACAATATGGCGCCAAGGTCATCCCATATTTAGTTGAAACTACTACATATTTATATTGTGGTCTAGGGCCGCACGGGTCAATCGATCATAGAGGTCTGAATTGCTTGGAGCGGTCGATCCGTAGAGTTCCTCCGTGTTTTAAAAAAGATATTAAATTTGTGGGACCTGTAGGTATGAGCATTTTTAGCAGTAGTTACCGGTAGTCAGAAGCCAAAAAATCTCACAACCAGTCTTACCAAGGGAAATTAGGTTTAGATACAGGGTTGAGGAAGTCAGGATAGGCAGTTGCTCCATGTAAAAAACAGGTAGTTAGCTGCATCTGGAAGACTGGAAGCCGACCCCCACCATGCCTTGGGAAAAGGAATAGAACAGATAGCATGATCCCAAATAGCATGCGTTTGTCAAACTTTTATTTAACTTGAACTGGTAAATTGCATGCTTCAACTTTCTTTTTCAGGTTTCTTTGTACACTTGACTGATATTAATTACCTACCTCGTTATTCACACAGAAACAGAAAGAAAGAGGAGGGGGGAGGCAGCAGTGGGGAGGAGTCTAGTCCAGACGGACCTACTAGGGAGACGCCAAGACCGCCCAGTGATATCGATAGCCAGGTGAGAACTCTACCTATGACCGTAAATTGGGGTGCGGACTAGGTCATAAATAAAATACTTTATCATATTCATTTTGTAAAGCATCTTAAAATAATGTCAGTTTAATTGATCGTTTTGAACCGAAAACTGTTTTTATATTTTTTATTGGTAATATAATCGAAATAAGTATACGGATTGATGTGAAAAATCTGTGACGTCATATGTGGTGTTTTCATACAAATTTCATAGAAAGTAACCGTTTTTGACAGTTCTATAAAAGTATTGAATTTGACTAGTTGTCCGTATCCCTATTTTTCATTGCGATTTTGTATAAAATTTATTTTTTACTGAATAAGTTGTATGGATCCGCGTTTCCACCATGCGATACATTAATCCAAATTACAGCAAATAAAATATTTATTTATATTATTTATTTTTCATGAAATTTTATTATTTGTGTTTTTTTTTATCAGATATCATTGCCCCGTTCTTACACCCTGCCGCGCGAGTTCCGCTACTGGCGGCGGCGGCCGCGCCTGCGCGACGCGCACGTGCCCAGCAACAACAGCAGCGACGGTTAGTACACACTCTAAACATAATATTACTAGCTGTTCCCGTTGTTCCACCCGCCCCCCGAGAGGGAACAACTTCCTTCTGCGTCCTTTCTTAGGCTCCAAACTGTTTGTACCATTTTTTATTAATATCCGTTCAGTTATTTCAGCTTGAAAGCCCGACAAACGGATTTACGTACGCATTTATAATATAAGTAAGGATTAAGTGCCCAGTGCGTATGGGAAGAGACGGTCTCGCCCGTACCGCTTAGAGGCATTCAGTTGAGAAGGAGGCTGCCTCAACTAGTCTACGCTGGAATGACATCGAACTTGCTGCTCAAGATCGAAAAGAGTGGAAAAATCTTCTGCGAGCCCTATGTCCCTGATGAGGGATAACAGGATTTCATCATCATGATCATCAAGTGCCCAGTGCTCCATAGGCCATCCACTACTAATTTAAAACAATTAATATTCCAAATGTTGACGATGTAGGTGACGTGGACAGCGCCGACGACAACGACAGCTCGCACCGGTCGAACTGCTCGGCGGCGTCGCAGCTGCAGAGCCCCACGTACGAGTACTACCGGCACGACGACTACGGCTGCGGCCGCACGCGCCGCCCCCACGCGCCCCGCAAGCAGCCCGCCAAGCCCGAGACCAAGCTATAGTGTACCTATATTTTTTCTTTTTTTTATCGGGGGGGGAACCCTCATGGAATATCCTCCGCCTGGGGAGAGGCGGAGGGGTGTGCCGGACTCTTACCGGCTAGAACCACGCCGGTGTCTCCTCGCACGTGCGCGCGGTGCCGCGGGATTCTAGATTCTTCCGCAGCGTAGTGTCCCTATGTGGTCTAGACATATCGATCGACCGTCAATCGACAACATCGATCGTTGGTAGAATGGTTTCGTCGACGCGATCAGTATAGTGGAAAGTAGCGATCGACGTCGATCATCCATTTTAACGTCGATAAATGTCATCTATCGACAATCGATCGATTGATCTGGTAACAACCTAAAAAACATCAGCTATATAAAAGTTGGATATGTACTGACGCCAGCACATCAAGCTACTACAGTCTGTCAAATGTGTTTTGAACATGTTATTTAGTCAGCAATGTTGGTAACTCGCCTCAGTTATTATAAAGTTAGGATTGGACTCAGGACCGATAACAAAACAATTTCTAGTAAGGAGGGAGCATGTATACTAATAAAAATATTATAACTAATATTTGTATATTCAATTAGTCAATTACTGTACATACTAACGTTTGTAACAATCCGTCCGTCATTGGATCTCGATGTTAGCGCAGTTTTCATGTTATTGTAAACATAGTATGTTAAGTTTAATTTAAATGTAGCATACCTTTGTATTTTTGTATGATAGTGTATATTAAACTAATAGACTGCCGAATGGAGGTGTGGAAATAAAATAATACATGACACAAGTTTATTTTATTATCCTAGTGTGCGGTTTTCCTATTTTACAAGCATCAATGAATGGTATTTATAATACACACCTACAGATAAAAACAATTAACTATAAATATAGGTACTAGTAGACCCGGCGACGCTTTGCTGCCGTTCTTTTTATAATATTAAACAAATAATTTGCAAAAAAATGTTTTGCGGCTATAAAAGATGTAGGCCTAGATATCTTACTTTTCATGTTGGATCAAACTGCACACGGTGTGAAAATTTCATTAAAATCGGTTAAGTAATTTAGATATCCATCGAGCACAAACAACGTGACGCGTAATTTACGATTTCGATCTTCATTTTGTATCATTACAGTAATTTTTATATAGGTAAGTAAATTGAAACAACAAAATACTTTTGCCATTTATTTATCAATCAAAAGATTTATCATTATCACAAATATGAATCACTTTGAATAAATCGACAATTTCTCCTTCATTTTTTGTTTAGAGCCATACTTTCGTCACTAGAATTTTTACTGAATACCAAGACATGATTCATTATTTATTGAAGATACATCAATTTCTAACATCAACAGAAACATATTATTATGATATAGGATAGGAATACAAATACAATAACTACCTAACTCACGGAGGATAATTTGGATTTTTGTATTTGGTATTAAGAAATATACCTACATAGGCTTAATAATGTAGGCTACTAAAAAAAACATGTCTACTAGGATTAACACAGTAGAAATCTTCGTCCGAAGCGACCAAGGAAAGGCGACGCCAGAGCACAAGTAAAGTTTATTTTAGTGCTTCTTTCAGGATCAACTTATTTAATTAACTGCAACAAACATAATCATATCAGACTATATACTATGACTCGCATCTTTGGTTACTGCTCCGCTCCCGTGTGTCTTAGCGTGATTGTATATAGCCTATAGCCTTCCTCGATAAATGAGCGATCTAACACTGAAAGAATTTTTCAAATTGAACCAGCAGTTCCTGAGATTAGCGCATTCAAACAAACAAACAAACTCTTCAGCTTTATAATATTAGTATAGATACTGCCGAGTTTCATTTATATCCAGTCAGTGGTTTTTATGTGAGTAATTAACATCCATAATACAATCTCGTATTTATAAGACGAGCTGCTACCTGCAACATTGTCTGACCAAAATTATAAACTTGCTTTACCATTCTTGTATCCTTAAATGTCACTATAAATAAGTAATTTATATATTAAGTAGGATTTTAAGTGTGAAGACTAAAAAAAAATATAATTTATTAATCTTCTGAGCAAAAAGTCATGGATATTACAAGAATATTTAGTTATTCTTTAACTTCACACATACATAACATGGATTAAAGTTGCAAATGTCCTCTAAGTAAATTACTTCTTTTTAGTTCCAATAATTAATAATGTATAATTATGTAAAATGCTAATATTTATATGTATCTTACAGAGGCGGTTGTTGCTAAATTAATTTTGTTACCAACTTTTGTACTCATTGGTGAATATTATCTTAATCTTTATTACTTAAGGAGAAGAAGATTGCTCATACTGACCGACATTACAGTAGCCCGGATCATATTCTTTTTGTCTGTGAGGTTGAAGTCCGGGTACCTGTTGTACACCTGTACGTACACCATCTTCATAGTAATCTGTTCCAAGTTTGCATTTTCCACAATTTCCTTCACATACATCCGGATCTCCTCATCCTGTTAGTTAAAAGATGATTGTCAGAAAAGCAGTATTTTTTATACATTCTCACAGCAGCCAAGCTTCGCGAATAACAATAATTTAAAATCGATCAATGTTTCACTAAAGAAAGTTACTTATTTTATAAATTTCCATGCACTTTCCTTCATAAATAATTTGAGCAATTTTTTTAATATCATACTAACACTGGGAGGCTGCAGATCCCTCATGATCAGTTCCTTCTTTCCTTCTTCGCCTTCTGTCTGACCTTTTATGGAGTTCAGAGCGCAGTCAGCCAAACAAAATCAAATCTAACAATATTTCTATCGGGTAAAATTATATTTTTATTTGATAACAATAACTTCCCCTGACAGCTAAGTGACAATCACTGACAGACAACTTTGGTTACAAGAAATCAATCAATAATTTCTGTTCCGTGCTGCCAACTTATATTTGTTTTAGGCTATATTCAAGACGGGCGTAACTCGAAGTAGGTGTATGCTTCTATAACTAGCGAGACGCTGACGTCCTGTTGGTCGCTGGTTCGATGTACGCGCGAAGACACGTCGAAATATCGGTGGACTGTATATTCTTGTCAAGCAGTACTATAACGTGGTGGCTTCAGGGATACGACGAAATAAAACATCTTCATACAATATACATAGGTCTTCAGAGGGCGCCCTCAGCAGCACTAGACTTCACTATTTACTATTCACTATTTACGTTAAAAATAACTATGCCGATGACTACAAAATCTCCCTGGTTCTCGTGCACTATTTTACCCCGGAATTTTACTGTATCGAGAACCTGCTAACAGCGCCCTCTATGTGGCCCTCGCCTTTATTTATTTTCATTATCGGTTTTATAATTTATTACAATTTTATCAATGAAAACACTTGACTATTATGAAGTAACATGTGTTGCCAGATTCCCTGTGAGATGCCCTATCAGTCTATGTATAACACAGACCTAGTGTCTTCATGGCTGAAAATCTATAACGAATAAACTATGAAAAACTAACGAAAACAGCCCGAATTTGAAGACAAATATTTAAATAACTCCCAAACTATATGTGTTATTCATATTCTATAAAGTGTCTGTGTTAGGGCATCTCATAGGCCATCCGAGGATACCTATGACAACAATATGCACTAAGTGTTCTAGAACCTATCTAGGTTTAAAATAAAAGACCAAAACAAACACTATTTTATTGCTTATATCTCCTAAATATTAACATTATTTTTCATGTGACATCTGTTTTTCTATTATTTGAGACCTAGGCTTTTAGGCACTAATGACACAGTATCTGTAAAACATGAAAACCTAGCTCAATACTATTATCTGTCACATCATATTTAAGTATAATTCACAAATAACAACAACTATGGCTATGAACTGCTTTGAAAACATATTAATTTACTATTTACTAAGTACTTACGAAATTTTAAACACTATACACAGCCTAATTTTCGAAATATTTGCTAAAAAACATGCACTGTTTTATCATGACAAATTAACTACGCGGGTAAACACAAAAATCGAATCGTTATTTTTTCTCGCTAGTTTTTTCACTGCCACCCGCACTAATTCTTAGCGTTTTACTTTTTATGGTGACGCACGACACAAACACTGTTCATTTCACATTTGCACTGGTCGAGTGCGGTTCGCTCGGATGACGATGGTCGCGAACATCTCTCCCGCCGTGCAGCAGAGCGAAGGCCTGGCGACACGGTGGCTCGATGACGCGATGACACGATGACACGATGATATAATGACATAACACGTAGCGATGCTGCATCTGCCCGGTGAGCGACGATGTGTAGCCGCGCCGTGTGGCGGGCGCAGCCACCGGTAATGCGGCGCTGCCGTGCGGGCGCCGCTCGCGATGATGCGATGCGGTGGAGCGGGCGCAGCTCGCGATGACGCGATGGTGCGGAGTGTGCGCAGCTCACGATGATGCGATGTAGGGGAGCGGGCACCGCTCGCGATGTGATGCTGGGGAGCGGGCACCGCTCGCGACGATGTGGTGTTGCGGAGCGTGCGCAGCTCACGCACTGTGTGGTGCGCTGCCCTGTTACTTAGGCAGCGGCACGAGCTTCTTCGTCGGACGCTTGAGCACACCGCCAGCGGTGCGCACGTCAGCGGTCCGACCCTCACCATCAGCGCCCGGGTACACGGCCACGATTCTACCTCGCGGCCATGTGTTGCGAGGCAGGTTGCCGTCGGCGATGAGCACGGGGTCGCCGAGCTCGAGTGCGGGGCCGCGGGCGTGCGGCTCCCGCCGGTGTTGCAGCTCGGGCAGGTACTCGCGCACCCAGCGACGCCAGAACATGTCGGCGAGTATCTGAGCGCGTCGCCAGTGCTTCTTACTGTCGATGTCTTGCTCGTCGAAGGTGCCGGGGCTCGGCAGGCGTGCCGAGCCGCCCAGCAGGAAGTGATTCGGTGTGATGGACTCGTCGTCGTCGCCGCTCACTGAGACGTGGGTGAGCGGCCGGCTGTTGACGACGTACTCGACCTCGCAGAGCAGCGTCGCGAGGACCTCCTCGTGAGGATGCCGCTCGTGCAGTGTGGCGGCCAGCGCTGTTTTTACGCAGCGCACTAACCGCTCCCAGGCGCCGCCCATGAACGGCGCGGAAGGCGTGATGAAGCGCCATGCGATGCCTCGTCGACTGGCCTCCTCCCGGCAGGCCTCCCGCAGCTCACGATCAGCACCGTGCATGTTGGTGCCGTTGTCCGAGTATATCTCGGTAGGACAGCCGCGGCGTGCTGCGAACCTGCGTAAAGCCAAAACAGTTGAGTCCGCGCTAAGGTTTGATGCGATCTCCAGGTGCACTGCTCGTGTGGTGAGACATGTAAACAGTGCTACATATCTTTTCTGATGCTGACGACCAACGGTGACGGACAGTGGGCCGAAGTAGTCTAGCCCTGTGAATGTAAACGGCCTGCGATGATGTGCTAGGCGCGCTTTCGGGAGATCTCCTGTAGACGGCGCCGGCGCGATCGCCTTACGAATTTTACACTCTAGGCAGCGCGCGATGATTTGCTTCGTGATTGGGCGCAGGCGCACGATCCAGTAGTGCTGTCGAACTTCGTTTATTACAAGTTCGGTGCCGCTGTGTTGTAGGCTACGATGTGTCCAATCTATGTATAGCTGTGTAATGCGATGATCGCCGTCCAACACAGGCGGGGTCTTCACGCTCTTAGCGACTTTGTCGACAGCAGCTATGCGGCTTCTTAGGACGATGATGCCGTCGTCTAACTCTGTGCGCAGCGAGTGCAGCCGGCTATCCTTAGCGACTATTCTGCGGTTTTCGAGGTCGATTATTTCCTGTGCGAATGCTTCTCTTTGTACTGCTCGTACAAGTAATTTTTCGGCCCTTCGTAAATATTCTGCTTCTATGGTTATGTATCTTCGTTGCGGATTTTTTATCGTAGGCGTTGTTCTATGCAGAGGTCGTGCTGCTCGCCTCTGTTTCTTCCAGTCAGGGTCGACGTCTACGTTTTTTCGCGTCCTCTTGTAGAACGTTTTTTCTATGCGTTGCCTGCACAACGATACGAATTGCAGTACTCTTGCTGTGGCGCGCAGTAATCGTTCCCACTTAGAAAATCGAACGGGATCAGGAACGACTTCTTTCTCGAGCGATGCGCCTTTGAGCGATAGCGTGTTTGTCTTTTCTTCGCCGGTGTACTGGTAAGGGGTGCTTTCTCTGCATATCCCTTTTCTATCAGAAAATCCTTCTGCTCCGTGTATCTAGCCTTTAGAGCAGGATTTCTGTCGAGCTTCTTTTCTATCGATATATCTCTATTCATCGCTGTCGCGTAGCTGTCAGGCATCTGTATGTCGTCACTTCTCGATAGCAGTGCAGTCTGAAGACGTCCGTCTTCTGTCGGTTCTATGCTGCGCTGTAATATGTCTTCTGCCCTCTTCTCTGGGTCGGAAGCTGGACGACACGGGTTGATGCTTACTGATTCGAGTGCGAAGTAATCACGTTGTTGCTTGTCTATGTTTTCCTCGCCGCTATTCATTTGATTTACGAAGTGCACTTGCTGTCCTATTGTTCTAGTGTGCGCGCCGTGCAGCACCCAGCCCAGAGGAGTGAGCGATGCGACTGGCTGGTGCTGCGGTCCTCTTCGAAGGTCCGTAGCTAGGAGCAGATGCCAGTTGTCCTGCCCTATGATGATTTTCGGCGTGCCCATGTTGTAGGTAACTTGATCTGCCAGGTCACTCAGGTGCTTGCAGTTTATGACGTCTTCTCTGCTGATTGACTGCGGCGACAAGTTCATGCGAGGGATAGTGCGCGCTCTGAAGGGTATCTTCTTGTGGAGCGTTGCTAGTGTGAGGTCCACTCTCTTCGACATAGGCGTGTCTATGGATACGTCGCCTATTGCGCCTATCTTCATCGGTTCGACTGGTCCCTCTGCGCCGATCATGTCTGCGAGTTCCTCGTCAATCAGCGACACGGTTGAGCCGTCATCTAGCAGTGCGTACGTGCGAACTTCTCCCGCCGGTCCGATAAGTCGTACAGGAACTATCTTCAAGAACGCCTGGCTGAAACAGTTGCGTGAACTCGCAACTACTTCTTGCGTCCCTGGTCTGACTTCGGTTTCCTTTTTTCGGTAGTGAAGCAGGCGGTGATGCGATGCAGTGCAACCCTCTATTCCGCAGTTCTTGCGTTGACATTTGTGTCCGTAGCGACGGTGTTGTAAGCATCGAAAACACATGTTGTGTTTCTTGGCGAGTTCCCACTTCTTGTTGCTTGACACTTGTGTAAACTGGCGGCAATCTGACGAGTGGTGTCCATCTCTCTCACAGATGCGGCACTTCGGCACGGGCTTCTCCACTGCGGTATGAGTTCTCTGTATCACACGTCTGACTTCTGTGGCTTCTCGAATGTTCTCAGGCGGTGCGAATGCGCTGCAGTAGCGGGCTTGCTCCGTTATGAAGTCGCTGAAGAGACTCAAGTTCGGTGTCGATTGATGCTTCTCCGTGTACGTTCTGTACCACTGCACGCGTAGAGAATTCGGCAGCTTCTCGGTGAGGATGCGCATAAGTTCAGCGTTCATGAGGTAGTGGTCCTTCTTCAGTGCACGCAGTGTCACGATGCCACTTCTGACACGGCTTGCAAAGGCGCAGATGTCCTTCGGTGCTTCTCCACAGCGCGGCAGCCCTCGAAGTCGATCGGTTTCAGCTTGCGCTATAGAATCAGGGCGGCCGAATTGGAGTTCCAGTTCCCTCATGATGTCGTCAGGTTTTGCGTGACCGATGAGCTCCGAGCTGACGGTGTCAAGCGCTCTTCCTCTTAGGCTTCTTCTCAGTCTTGCTGTATTCTCCACATCGTTGAAGTACGAGCGAGTTGTTTCGTAGATGGCGCGGAACGACAGCCACTCTGTATGTGCTCCGCTGAAGTTCGGTAGGGGCATGATGACCTTCGATGCGGCAGGGTTGTGCGGCGTGTGCTTCTCTTCGCTTCTATTGCTTGCTAGCGATGCGATGGCAGAGGTGAGCTCCGTTATGAACGGACGGAGGGAGCCCCCCCCTGCAGTATCTTCAATCTTATTCTTCAATGTTGTATGTGGTGGAAGGACTTCAATATCGATGTCCACAGGGGGGGGCGGTTGCACATTGCTCGAAGTTCTATGTCCCCCCTCGGCGGCGGTGTCTCTTCCTGAAGCTATGTTCTTCGAATAGAGGGCTGAATTCACTATGTCCACGGAGGAGGGCGGTTGCACGTTGCTCGAAATTCTATGTCCCCCCTCAGCGGCGGTGTCCTCCATCGATGCGAAATTCTTCGAAGGCAGGGCTGTATTAACGATGTCCTTAGAGGGGGGCGGTTGCACATTGCTCGAACTTCTATGTCCTCCCTCGGCGGCGGTGCCCTCCTTCGGGTCCGGTTCCGGCGCTTCCTCTAGCCAGGAACGTACATATTCTTCATTGGAGTCTCTATCGTCTAAATATTCATCGTCCGATTCTTCCTCGGCGCGCTGAAGTGCTAACTGGGCTAGCTCCAACTTGATTTTCAGTAAGTCTTCACGAGCCTTCCTGATTTTTCTAATCGATGCCGTCGATTTGTTCGACGGAGGTTTATGTTGAAATTGTTTATGTTCGGTACGGGCGTCACCCCGGGTAGTCATCGGCATATGTCGGGTATAAGTCTTCTGTGTTCTTTCTGAACAATCTTCAAAACGGGAACCGGCAGGCATCGGCGTTGGCAGTACTGTAGTCTGGATCATCGATGCCGGTGCGATCAAGTCTTCACCTCCCCTCGCGAGGGGGGGCAGGGTCGGTCTTCACCCCCCCTCTGGGCGGGGGGGCACGGCTGCTCTTCACCCCCGCGCAGGGTAGGGGGGTACGGCTGGTCTTCACCCCCCGCGGGGAGGGGGGGGGGCACGGCTGGTCATCACTTCCCCTCGCGCGGGGGGGGCAGGGTCGGTCTTCACCCCCCCGCGGGGCAGGGGGGACTTGCTCTTCACCCTCCGTGGTCGATGGCGAGAACGGTGGTTGCTCGTGGACGATAGGAGGGGTGCGACGGAGCTGTCCGGTACCGACGATCCAGCCTTCAGCACTTCTTCCTTGCGACCTCGTTACAGGCATGCTTGATCTTCTATAAGTTTCTTCGATCCGGCCTCGAAGCGACCAGAAAATATTCAAGACGGGCGTAACTCGAAGTAGGTGTATGCTTCTATAACTAGCGAGACGCTGACGTCCTGTTGGTCGCTGGTTCGATGTACGCGCGAAGACACGTCGAAATATCGGTGGACTGTATATTCTTGTCAAGCAGTACTATAACGTGGTGGCTTCAGGGATACGACGAAATAAAACATCTTCATACAATATACATAGGTCTTCAGAGGGCGCCCTCAGCAGCACTAGACTTCACTATTTACTATTCACTATTTACGTTAAAAATAACTATGCCGATGACTACAAAATCTCCCTGGTTCTCGTGCACTATTTTACCCCGGAATTTTACTGTATCGAGAACCTGCTAACAGCGCCCTCTATGTGGCCCTCGCCTTTATTTATTTTCATTATCGGTTTTATAATTTATTACAATTTTATCAATGAAAACACTTGACTATTATGAAGTAACATGTGTTGCCAGATTCCCTGTGAGATGCCCTATCAGTCTATGTATAACACAGACCTAGTGTCTTCATGGCTGAAAATCTATAACGAATAAACTATGAAAAACTAACGAAAACAGCCCGAATTTGAAGACAAATATTTAAATAACTCCCAAACTATATGTGTTATTCATATTCTATAAAGTGTCTGTGTTAGGGCATCTCATAGGCCATCCGAGGATACCTATGACAACAATATGCACTAAGTGTTCTAGAACCTATCTAGGTTTAAAATAAAAGACCAAAACAAACACTATTTTATTGCTTATATCTCCTAAATATTAACATTATTTTTCATGTGACATCTGTTTTTCTATTATTTGAGACCTAGGCTTTTAGGCACTAATGACACAGTATCTGTAAAACATGAAAACCTAGCTCAACACTATTATCTGTCACATCATATTTAAGTATAATTCACAAATAACAACAACTATGGCTATGAACTGCTTTGAAAACATATTAATTTACTATTTACTAAGTACTTACGAAATTTTAAACACTATACACAGCCTAATTTTCGAAATATTTGCTAAAAAACATGCACTGTTTTATCATGACAAATTAACTACGCGGGTAAACACAAAAATCGAATCGTTATTTTTTCTCGCTAGTTTTTTCACTGCCACCCGCACTAATTCTTAGCGTTTTACTTTTTATGGTGACGCACGACACAAACACTGTTCATTTCACATTTGCACTGATCGAGTGCGGTTCGCTCGGATGACGATGGTCGCGAACAGGCTACCTGTCGGGTGACTGCCCCGTTGGTCTAGTGGTCGCAAGGCGCGACTGCTGTGCACGGGGTCTCGGGTTCGAATCCCGGGTCGGGCCGAAATCGCTTTGTGGGTTTTGAGAAACTTTCACAAAGCAGCCTGGAGTCTGGAAGTTGGTGATTGATTCACCCGTGCATCGGAGAGCACGTAAATGTCGGTCCTGCGCCTGATCTCTCTCCGGTCGTGTCGGATTGCCGTCCCATCGGATTATGAGAGTGAGGGAATAGAGAGTGCACCTGTGTCTGCGCGAATGCTTGTGCACTATAATATGTCCTGCGCAGCTGGCTGATCTCCATAAATGAGAACGGCCGCCGTAGCCGACAATCGGCCTGGATGCCATCATCATCATCACCTGTCGGGAGTTAGCATAATTAACACATTTTAAATAATATTTTTGTACTGTTGTAAATTAACATTCTACTCGTACATACTCTCCATGAATATATCGTGACGAATGGAGCGGGAAATTCAAATACCTAGGTATAGATTTTGATAAAGTTAACAAGACTATAATAAAAGACAGATATGAAGGGTGAAGAAAATCAGTGTATTTGGTTAAATCCGAAAAAAAAATATTGAAAGATTTTCATCCGGTTTCCCGAAATACAGTCATATTGTGAAACGGCTTAAAACAAGACATTCAATATACGTGCTGGTGATGCCTTGTGTTACCTTGTTCAAGGGCTCGTAGTCATATCTATCAGGCATCCATTCATTTATGAAGGGCATATCTACGTACGACTGGTATGAAAAAAGAGTTCACTCTTTATCCGGTTGTAATATTCTGCTTTCATTAATGAACTGGTTTTAGACAATCTTTACTTCACCAGCCAGAACAAGCAATGTAGCAATTAAGGTAGAACTTTGTATGATGAGATACAACTAGGGGAGATTAAGAAATAAAACAATACATTTCAAACTTTTATTTACTTTATTATCTATTATCCAATTGTAAAAGGGGGAACCAGTCACTCGCTATCACTCGCATGTCACTACGTCGCTACAGATCTCAGCCATTTACACATTTAAAAAGAAACATCAACCGAAATAAGGTTAAAAATTCACAAATACACATTTAATGTTGATTAAACCTATCTTATATTTAAAAGGCTCGAGCACGCGGGGAGACGGCTATCAACTCAAGGAAACTGAACATAGGACATCGCTACAACCCTTAGCAATAACATGATGTTTAAAGTCTAGGATTGCTCACCACCAATGCGGTTCACGGATAGAGATTATCGAATATAGACAAAAACAGGTCACCTCTACGAGTGAACGCATTGACCGCGTCGCCGCGCGCTCGGGCCCGCACCTACGTTAGCTTCACCCACGGGACTTGGCGACATCGGCCACAAGTTACATCGAACCAATATCAAATGCTATTGCAGCACCTAAATAATAAGAAGCTATTGATTCTTTCACAAAATAAACTTATACACTATTTCATGTAACGAGAAAATTGCCTGTCTTAGGTAAGCTAAGCTCGGATTGACACAGTGATATGATGGATGGCGGTCAATTATGTAAATATTCGTTATAGATACGATTATTGCACTAGGGGAACATACCTGGCGGGAGTTGCGTGTGGACACAACAGCGGCTCGGGTGGAGACTGCGTCAGCCGCGAACGTGAACACATTATGTACTGAACGTTACGCTAACTTATCGGAACAAACTAATTTACAACGCGGGACACGCACAAAGTGAAACCACGCATTTACATGAACTTTAGCATCCATCGTCTCGTTAATAGTACATGAGAATCATAGATACAATGCGACTATTACAACTCCATGTATTACATTAATGTGCCAAAAACTCACACGCATCATCCCCATAAATTGCAAGTACTGTGTAATATTTACACTTCTTAAAGTACACTTAACCGACCCTTAATCGAATAGTTTTATTTTGCGATAGTGCCGAACTGCGAGAAAACTTTACCAGCTACGTCCGCGTTAAAAAAATATAAACACTTTCCCGAAACACATTGACAAACAAATAATTAACAAATAAAAAAAATAGGAATAATATGGTATTTTACACATACCTAATTTATTTGTGATACTATAGGTACCGGTACATTATAATAAATCAATATAATAAACTGCGAAGGCAATGTCTTCTCGCTCCCAATAAAAAAATAATTAATTTTGGATTTTACAACACTAGTATTTAAATCCCTAATATAATATGCGGATTATTACAAGTGATATCACTATATTGAATTAATTTTGGATTTTGTCAAACAAATTTATAAATAAATGAGCACATTGTGCTAGTCAAAATTCCTGAACTTTGTACATATAATTGTATATAATAGAGATTAATGACTTCTCAGCGCAAGCGAACGCGGCTCGAGAGATAGGAATACGCTTACATAAATGTACTTTAAACGTAGATCTCTAAAAGCATATGCTTTGTATATGTCGCAGTTCGTTTGCACGCTACATAAAGCTGTTGTCCGACTGTCAGCTTCAAAGCAAATAATAAACATGTCAAATTATGAAAAACAAAAACAACATTTTAAATATAAACTCATGAATTTATTCGCTAACGATCGTGCGGCAGCTTCATGTTTTAAATACAAAATCGTTCTCTTATTATGTAACTGATTATGAGAAAAAAAATATGCATTTTATTATCGAACTATAACTTATAACTCTAGGAATAATGGAAATACATCAGTTACTAGCTAACGAGCCGCATTCTTCAACATAATCAACGAACGTGATCGTAACTACTAATACAGGCACAGTTAAAATAAAACGACCTTATAAATCCTAGAGCTGTTTTACTTGGGTTATCCTTAGTCTAATGGGAATTATTCCTACAACATAAAATTACATAGGCCCACGCAGCTTGCCGGCTAACGAACAAAATTATGTATCTACGAGTAGAAATGTTGCGGTGTGGGGGATGCGGGGTGCGGCCGGCCGGTGCGGGGCATTAGTCTAAGTATTTTAAGTGGTGCTTACTCGACTATGTATGTGTTTGCGGCCGAATAGTCACCTGCTCACGATGATATGAGCTGTGGACAAATTATATGCGTTAGGATTATGTTGCAAGCGGCTAGGACATTCTGCAGAGCGTTCGACACTGGGACACTCTTGGTGTTGTACTCGGTACAAAAACTTATTCCAACACACCAATTCACACATGAAAATGATACAGTTTTAACAATAAAGACACGCTTAAGGGAATGGATGGATTGTTAAAATAATAGGAAATAAAACAAAATTTCGCAAAAGTAAGGATGCCAGTATAGGATGGTTGTAACATGATTTAGTAGATGTAGATTTACTTCAAAAGGACAATCCCAAACGATAATTTTTAGAGGAAACTAAATATCAGCTTTTGACCAAAGGCAAAAGCATTATATACATTTAATGTTACCACCAAAAAATAATATTACATACATCCATTTAAAGAAAAAACGCGGCAATAAAAAACAAAATAAGCAAAACATCTACCTTGTAAAGTAAAGCGGGTGTTTATCCGTTCCACTTCATTCATATTACTTTTATTATTCATAATATATTATTATTGTAATAATATATAGCTATTTCCTTTTATAATCTATAGGTATACTATGTAGACATCTACACTCTGCTCTTAACTCCTATCATCTTAAATACACTGCAACAAACAAAATAAAAAAATAAATTAAACATAATTTTTGTGTCATGCAATAAATTGTGGTTTTAGGATAGTTGTTACGAAACATGCAAGGAAATTATACAAAGTACTATTCATATCCCTGGAAATAAAGAAACTTGAGGGAAATTATCGCACAGCAGCATAAACTGTCCCGGCTGTCATTGAACATACTTGGCAGTCGTTACGGTTAGTCAAAAGCCAGTAAATCTGACGGCAGTCTAACCAAGGGGTATTGGGTTGCCGGGTAACTGAGTTGACGAGGTCAGATAGGCAGTCGCTCCTTGTAAAACACTGGTACTCTGCCAAATCCGGTTAAACTATAAGCCGACCCCAACATATGTCGTTGGGAAAAGGCTCGGGAGATGATGATGATGATGTTTAATAAGAACTAAACTCGTTTTAAATGTAATGCACGAAATCTATACTGATATTATAAAGTTTCTGACGATGTAGGGGGCTAACCTATTGAACTGATTTTTAAAGTACTTTTACCAGTAGAAATCCACGTCACACTACTATATTTTATCCAGGAACGGGGAGTGGTTCCACCGGGACGCGGTTGTAACATCGACAAAAAGCTAGGAGCAGTTACTGACCGACTTGACTGTGGCCTTGATGAAGTCCTTCTTGTGTGCGAGGTCGAAGTCCGGGTAGTGGCTGTACACCTGCTTGCACACGGTCTTCATTGTGATCTGCTCCAGGTTCGCGCCCTCCAGGATCTGCTTCACGTACTTCTTGATCTCTTCGTCCTGTGTTACAGATAATTAGTTAATTATTAATGAGGTATTTATAACCACAAAACGGTAAAAATACAATTGAGTCGCACAGGACAGGCTTTCCAGCCTAGGAAGAATTAAATTTTTTTTTTTTAATTTTTTTGGGTAAATCATTTATTCAAACTTGGCTGCAAAACAGCACTTTTTGAACGTCAAAATTTACAAAAGACAGCCCCCAAAACGCCCACCCTTCACCACTTCCTATGTGTTTTTGAAAAAAAGAAAGACCTCAGAACTAAGCTAAGAATTCATCCATAAGTACCTACAACATAGTAGTAGAGAGAGAGAGTAGAGTTCGGAATTATATCGATAAAACTAGCTATTAACTTTGAACTTTTAAAGTCTGTCATGTAGTTGTGACCGTGGCGTGCTGGGCAATAGACGATTTTGTTTGTAATAAATCCTTTGGAACACCTAAGTTCAGACTCGCCAAATAACGTCAAGTGATACAAAAGTATAAAGTATGACTTACAGTAGGCGGCCGCTTGGCTTTCTTGTCGGCGGGCGTGTCGGACTCGTCCCCACTCTCGTCCTCCTCGTCGCTGGCCTCGTCCTCCTCCTCCTCCTCGCTGCCCTCCCCTGACTCCTCGTCGGACGACGCCTTCTTGCCCTTCTTGGCTGGTCGGCCCGCTGCCTTGCCTGCTGGAGCCTTTTTCTTAGCTAAATTCAACATTTGATAAATAAAAATAAAAAGAAATACATAAAAAACAATACTTTAAATTAAAAAATAATACAAAATAAAATAGACACTAAAGAAAATTATCTTATGAAATAGTTTACAAACATAAATTACTTTTTTTGAATGTATGTATATACAAATGAATATAATACAAATGAATGCAATAATTGTGAATTTTTTGATAACATTAAAATAAAATAATTTACAAAACATTGGTAACAGCCTAGTCATGCCTGAAACCTGCCTGTTAGTTTGGACTAGAGGTAAATATGTGTAAATGCGACCGTAACATACCGGGTGGCGTAGGTGCTTTCCGCTTGACGGGCGTGGCCTTGGCGGCGGCGTTCTTGGCCACCGCGCCCTTGCGGCCCTTCGCCACCGGCGCCGGCGGCCGACCGCGCTTAGACTTGGGCTCCTGTTGCAAAAAAAAAAACCACGTAACAACTTTCACACAATTACCAATAAAAACAAAAACTTTCATCATCATCATCATCATCATCTCAGCCATAAGACGTCCACTGCTGAACATAGGCCTCCCCTTTAGATCTCCACATACACCGGTTGGAAGCGACCTGCATCCAACGTCTTCCGGCGACCTTTATAAGGTCCATCTTGTTTCATAATTATGCATAATTCTTTCAAATGGCGAATAAAGGTTTAATTAATTTGTACTATAACATAAGTTTTGACAGTGTTATTCATGAATTTTATTGTACAATAAGATTCTGAATTTTAATGTATGTACAATAAAAACATTGGAAAGCCACGAACTACGAAATTTGTGCAGGAGACAGCGACCGAGATATATGCCTGACGAAAAAATGGACGTCATGCCGTTTATTGTCATGTCATACCGTATCACGCAAATTGTAACAAAAGAATGTTGGTTTACTCACATCAGACTCCTCTCCCTCGCTTCCCGACTCGTTATCACTCTCGCTCTCCGACTTTTCACTCTCCTCTTCGCTGTCGGATTTTGCTCGACGACCGCGACCTGATTTACTTGGCTGCACAACAAATAAATTAACAAATCATAAATTATTCTAATTTTCCCAAAACAAATAACGAAAATTGATCGGTTTTCAAGTTTTTTTTATATAAAACAGTTATTGTTCTTTCAAAAACCAGGGTTCGCTATGACCTGTGTGCAATGTTATCTTGTACAGAGCCCAGGCTGAGCAATGGCTAACTATAATCTACTTGAATCCACAGATTGCAGACTTTTTTTTTTCAAGCAAGGATTTTTTTTCATTGCTTCTGTATTACTAACAGGTGTAATCAACTGTGTTCATAGTAAAATTCAAGCCACCACTCACTGCACTGAACACAATTTTAACCGTACTTATTTTGCTGAAGTTCCTGTATACATACCCGGCCTTTCTTCCCTTTAGGCTTGCGTCCTCTCTTAGCCGGCTTGGCAGAAGACCGGCGACGTCCGGCGGACTTGCGCTTGCGGCCCGGCCCGGCCGCCGCCTCGCCCGCCTCGGGATCGAAGTCAGAATCCGCCTCCTCCGACCCGCTCGGGTTGAACGAGCCCTGCAATGCATATTGACTTACTCTCCCTGTTCCTTGACATAAATACTGTAATGCTGATTAAATATTAATTTAATACACGATAATACATTGGAGCCTCTTAAAAAGTAGATAAATACACCCAATATACCTCTGACACTGTAGAATAAACCTTTACTTTGGCTAACTTTGTCAAGTATGTATTCGACTATTAGTGCTTTCAAGTAAAGCCCTGAGAATTTGATTGACCTACTCTGTTGCGATAAACAGAGAAAACTAAATTTAAAATAATATTCTAAAATATCATAATATTATTACCTAGGAAACTATGTATTACCGAAACATAATGGAAGTTAAAGTGATGAACTTACATCTGAATCTTCTGAGCCATCTTTGGCTGGCTTGGGTCCTTTCACTTTTGTCTCTGGATCGGTCTCATATTCTTCATCAGAGTAGCCTATAAACAAACACAACAGGGTTAGTAATTTCGCCTTTACGTCTAATTGAATATTTTTTGTGAAGAGTGAACCATCTAGTATAGCAGGTTACAATAGATAGGGGAATAGTTTGAAACATTGTCGGCTATTTTTTTTTTAATTGTTCGAATACAAATCCTGCATTTTTTTTAAGTGTAACTTGACTCATTCCCATAGCTAGGTGTGATTTGACTAAGTCAAGTTTTAGACATTTTGAAACTAATTCCGCGTACGCGACTTGTACGCGTGTGTGGCATTGCGAGCACACAGCTTAGGAGGTTGAGCGGGTAAGGCTGAGGGCGGGAGCGGTCACCTCTGTTGTGCACCTTGACGGCGGCGGAGCGGCGCGGGCGGCCGCCGGGCGCGGCGGGCGGCGCGGCGGGGGCGGCGCGCGCCACGCCCCGCGCGTGCGGCGAGTTGGGCGTGGGCTGCTGCAGGAACCCCACCAGCCGCGCCGACAGCTCTGCCGCTGAACCTGCACACGGACATACAACATAATTACACGACGCTCAACACTTATTAGGGCAGTGAATTGTAGACAGCACCGCTATTTAGCTCGATTTTCAGCAACCCAGTTTTTCAACCAGACAATATATATTCAAGTATCCTATACATACTTATTACTTATTCTGTTGCTGGGGACTTTGTTGCGCCACTTCTTCTTCCCAGCAAAAACACATAGGAAGTGGTGAAGGGTAGGCGTTTTTGGGGGCTGTCTTTTGTAATATTTGCAGTCTACCATAAGAGAATAACTGTTCTTACCTTTCTTATCGAGATCTAACATCTCGCACATGGTTCGCAGCTGCTTGGGCTCCATCTTAGTGGTCTCCTCAAGCTTGGCCTTGTACTCAGAGGACCCAATGGCCCACTCGTAGCCCTTGAACTTCTTAATGTTGCGCTTCACGTTGCGGTCCAGGCAAAGTTGCTAATAAAAAAATATTAAAATGAACTGATGTTTGAATACACACGATTTGTTTGCTAGTTTATCACATTCACCACAAAAGTCCTCAAACACTATTTAAATCAGACAGAGTAAATAGAATAGCCATCACATTTAAACTGAATAACAAAATATTTGAAAGTGAGGAAACACAGGTTCCAGGTTCACATTTTGGAAATATTCTTTATGGAATGAATACACAATTATCATCCGCCTGCCCTTATCCCAATTTAATTTGGGGTTGCAGCAGAATGTTTGCTTCTTCCACCATCTTAATAGTCTAAGATCCCACTGCAAAATCGTGCACCGATCGAGTTTTGGAATAAAACCATTTTATTACACATCTTTACGATTAGGAGAATATATACGTACCGGGTTGCCTATAAAAATTTGGCCGCAACTATGTTTAATTAAGTAATCATTAATTGATATTGGTACAAATTTTCCCCCCACTTGTTTTTTCAATAAAATTTCGTCCACTACACGGCAACATCTATAAGGACCCCGAAAAATCAGGGTTGCCACCGCGCACTTGGCCGCAACTCTTCGCAGCCGGGTTAACACGGGTACGACTGGGTACATTTAAATACACCCATAACGTACACTAATAAATTATATATCAAATAAAAGCTATTTTTTTTCTGTTTATTGTGATATAGGGTTGCCTACTAAAATCTGGCCGCAAATAAGGGTTGCCAGCTGTTAAAGATAGTAAAAACGTAGGACAGTTTAAAGCCTTTGCGCATGCGTGGGATGCTAGTGTTATCTTAGTATCTCATTGACCATATGCAGTGTAGTGTTTAGGTAATTGTTGTTGTTTTTATTTGTTTTTTTCTATACTGTGGTCCTAATTTTCTAGATTGGCGGCTTATGTTGTACGTTATGGTTACAACAGACTAGCACATGTAGGTGGGAACTTCCTTATCTCCTACTAGCATCATATAATTGGAGGCTGAAGTTTTGATTAGTTATAGTTTTATTTATTGCACTTTATTATAAAATGTATTTAATGCTTGGGTTGTAAAGGTATGTAGGTGTAAGGTTGAGTATTAGCCCGCGTGTGGTACATAAGTATTTAAATTTCTTTACATTGTTATATGTATATACATATATTTAATTACTTGCATCATAAAAATTGTGTATGAAGAAAATATTGTTTAGTAAAGGTTCTTCAAACCAACAGACAGACATGTGTTGCTGGGGAGTTTGTTGCGCTCCTTCTTCTTCCCAGCAAAAACACATAGGAAGTGGTGAAGGGCGGGCGTTTTGGGGGCTGTCTTTAGTAATTTTTGACGTTCAACAAGTGCTGTTTTACAGCCAAATTTGAATAAATGATTTTGAGTTTTGAGTAGGGACGACCTTAAATAAGAAATACTTCGAAAATATATATTTTTTTAATGTTAAATTTTAAGTATAAACTACGAGTATAAATGATACGTTTACCAATTATATACAAAAATATTGCCTAGACTGCCTCGTTGGTCTAGTGGTCGCAAGGCGCGACTGCTGTGCACGGGGTCTCGGGTTCGAATCCCGGGTCGGGCCGAAATCGCTTTGTGGGTTTTGAGAAACTTTCATAAAGCAGCCTGGAGTCTGGAAGTTGGTGATTGATTCACCCGTGCATCGGAGAGCACGTAAATGTCGGTCCTGCGCCTGATCTCTCTCCGGTCGTGTCGGTTAGGCGATGGAGATTTCAGGGAACTTTTTAATGGTTTTGTGGCAGCGCCGTATGTTTGAGATAGACGATAAAAAAGCCGATGAGTACATCGCTCAAGAAGTTGGTGTCAGTACAACACAGCTGCAACCTCATAGAGGTTTTTTTTTTATTTTATGTGCATGTAAGTAAAAATTATGTTTAAAAAAACTATAAAACACGTTTTTATAGTAAATTTAACTCAACAGTGAAAAAAAAAATTGAACAGAAAATATTTGTTTGAATTATTGTGAACAAACTGACGTGGGGTGCTTTGTTTTGTTCCACATTTCTCGTACATTGAGCACCGTACAGTAAAGTTTACTATAAAAACGTGTTTATAGTATTATTTTTACTGTATTTTTTACTTTCCTATAGCTGGCAATCGATATCCTCACCCGAGTGGTAATGATGCGCGCTAGCTCTCTTTCACTCTAATCTGAATATTTACTATCTTTAACAGCTGGCAACCCTTATTTGCGGCCAGATTTTATTAGGCAACCCTATATCACAATAAACAGAAAAAAAATAGCTTTTATTTGATATATAATTTATTAGTGTACGTTATGGGTGTATTTAAATGTACCCAGTCGTACCCGTGTTAACCCGGCTGCGAAGAGTTGCGGCCAAGTGCGCGGTGGCAACCCTGATTTTTCGGGGTCCTTATAGATGTTGCCGTGTAGTGGACGAAATTTTATTGAAAAAACAAGTGGGGGGAAAATTTGTACCAATATCAATTAATGATTACTTAATTAAACATAGTTGCGGCCAAATTTTTATAGGCAACCCGGTACGTATATATTCTCCTAATCGTAAAGATGTGTAATAAAATGGTTTTATTCCAAAACTCGATCGGTGCACGATTTTGCAGTGGGATCTCGTACTATAACATTATTAGGCATATCAAATTTCACACCAGCCATTCATCGCTTCTTTGGTCCATCGTCCCCTTATATACTTAACATTCATGCTCATAAAACTAAAATGATATAAAAATATCTAATTTTGGAGTACAAACTCACCCCATACAGATACTGATGCAGTAGTTTCTGGTCCTGCGTCTTAAACCGCGATAATGACACCTCCACTTTGCTGATGTGGCCCAGAGGGATTCCCTTGCCAGCCGGCAGAGGGACTGGTGGTTCTGTTGGCTAGATAAATAATATTGTGACTTTATTAATATTTGTAAGATAAAAGTAATTTATTCAAAGGAGGCTGAAAATCAGCACTTTTTGGAGGTAATTGTACAAAAGACAGATCCAAAAACGCCCGCCTTGCACCACTTCTTGTGTTATCATATCGCTGGGAAGAAGAAATGGTCAAACAAACTCCACAGGTAATTTACTATATTCATCAAAACAATATAAAAGGTTTGCCTTTTTCTATCTATTGTTAATATTATAAAGTTTATTTGCTGCAGTAAACAGAGGGTGTATTTCAATACAAACAAGCTACTAGGAAGTAGCCTTCAAGAACCCGTCTTTGGAAGGGGCCTTTGTAGATTCACTCTAGAACGCAATAGAAACGTAAAAATGTAGATATATCTATAAAGCCTTACCTCTTTTTTGGGCTTAGGTTTAGGTGCTTCTTCCTCTTCTTCCTCCTCCTCCTCCTCTTCTTCTTCCTCTCCCTCCTCCTCATCATCGCCCTCGTCGTCATCTTTAGCTTTCTTTGCGGGCTTCTTTACTCTGTAAACATCGTACAATGTAAGCAAGTGGCACTAAAACTGTCTTTAATTAGTCAGCTACGAATTATTAAAAAAATAAAAGGTGACAGTGACACTCTCCAGCTCCACACACGACAACACATCAAGCTATACAAAACCAGTTTGTCTTGGACTCGCGTTATTTGATCTTTTTACAAATCGAAAGGTCTGCTTATACTAGTTTTGTATAGTTTGTTGTGTCTGTACCCAAAGCAGGATAGGTGTTTCCTAGCGACAGCCGCTAAAGAAATTAACAAATCCGATTGAAATAATCAGCCATTTATTTATTGCACACAAACTTCGGTAAGTTTGGTAAGAAGATACCGCGCCCTTTGGTGACAATGAAAGTATTTTCTAATGACCCTACCTATCCATGCTTAGGGGATTACATAAACTTAGGGGAAACCACAAACATAGGGGATGTAAATATAAACGGGCATTAGGAAGGTAGGTGCCCGCCCTAACATTCATAAGTACAAATCAGTCAAACTTACTTTTCTTTAGGTTTTTTAGCTTCTTCCTCGTCTCCCTCGTCACCTTCGTCCTCCTCCTCTTCCTCTTCTTCTTCCTCATCTTCGTCTTCTTCCTCAGTGTCCTAAACCAAACAAATATTTTATTTCCCAGTTCACTACCGTCAACCCAGTTCTTTCAAACTACAAAAGAGCTTCGATGAACCGAATGACCGGTTATCCAAACGGCACTACTCCATTACGCCACTTGTTCACGTCCTTTGGCGCTAGCTAAACTTTTTAGGGCCAGTTTCACAGGTTACGGATAGCCATTATCTAACAAATGGAACAGAATTTGCATGAAATTATCTGCCAGATAAACTATCTCAAACTTATCAGCAACCTGTGAAACTGGCCCTTAGTATTCTTATTTATAGAAACCATAGTCAAACAATAAAACGCAAGAAATCCTTACCTCTTTCTTGGGTTTCTTTTTAGGTGCTGGTTTCTTAGCACCTTTGTCGTTAGTCTTTACGTCATCCTTTTCATCTTCATCATGCGCCTCGCCATTTTCTTCCTGAGTAGTAGTATAATACAGTTTTAGAATTATGCTAAAGGCAGCCAAAATGGTCTCGGGAATTACATAAGTCAGGACCATCATAATTGTATATATAAAATCATGATAGTTGTGATTGCTTCCGCAACTCGTTTATCAATATACTGTTGGGTTTTTAACCGACATCAGAAGATGATACCGACACGTAAGTGATGAAACGGCAAATTTTTAATGCAAATTCCCAACATTCTGACGTTTACTTGCATTCACATGCTTAGATTTTCAGACCTCTTTAGTGTTTTGGAAATTATAGCGTACACTGCACGTTTATGATGTGAAAAATATGTCGATAACATTGCAAGTTAATGTCTATATAAGATTACAAACCTAAAATAATAATAATTTCACTAGAACATATCTCCCAACAAAATTAAATGAGCTAAATTCGTCTGCTACCGTAAAAATAAGGCTATTTGTGAGAGGGACGCGTCCTTGACACCGGAGGTCGTGTTATTTTCAGCTCGCCGATACAATTCGGATTCTGACAATTTACCTCTATTTAAAGAAGTCATTAATTGCTTAAATTGTTTGCGAACAGTACAGTGGTACAGGTTTAATGAAAAACTAGAAATATATTACGACATTTTAACACGTATTTCGGTTAGTATGTCATAATTATACGAATATTATAATTAACAAAGAACGTGAATATCTAATGAATGAATCAAACAAGCTAAACGAGTTTTCTCGTATATCTAACAATGTAATATCAGCAGACTGGTTAAAATTTAGTGTGGCCATTTAAAGAGCGAGGTTCTCGATTTTATAGGACTATATTTTCTTTGCCTTGAATATGATGTAATTAAATAATGACAGTCATGTTCGTCTCGCTGTCTTCACAAACTATGTGGGCATGTATACTGCCTGGTCGTCATGATAGAAATAACATCTTCCTTTTGCAAAATTAAATACACCACTTGAAATGTCTTAATTTTTTTTATGACAGCAGACTCTTTATCCTGTGGTTTGAGAAGCTGAGATTACGCTACTATTTATGCTACTACTTCCAGTACAGTAGCAGGTAGATAAAAAGTAGCCTATATGTTATTTTCACCTATAAGCACACTATAAGTCATTTTCATTAAAATCCACCTAATAAATTTTACATGAAAGAGTAACTTGCGAAATGATCGCATTTTTAATACTTATAAAAAATGCCAAAGTTTGCAAGATACTCTGAATGCAAGATTACTGGTGATTAAATCAGGAAGAACGGAACCTTGTCAAACATATCATTTTGTTGGGAATTTGATGTCTATCGTATATAGGCGAGAGTATAAGCATGCCCTATGAGAAGTTCGTTTTAACTTAATATTTATGGACCTCGAACGATTTTGGACATATTGACTGTATAACGTTGCTTTATTAAAACTTCAAGTACCGATTTTCTCTATGAACAGTGTAGAATTGGATGGACACTGTTTACATAATTAGATTACCGATTAACCGAACCGAACGTATTTTGTGAGATAGCGTAGGGCGACTCTCGTTTGCATACATTTATGCACCTCAAAAAACCTTGACCTGACCCTGATAATACATATTATTTGACAGTTGTTTATTTTGTTATCGTAAGCCGATAATGTTAACTATAACAAGTTGATAATGTGATTAAACAATTAAGTTAATTAGGAAAGTATAAGCAACAATAACAAGTCTGTTGGGACAAAATTAACCAGGTATTTTGTACTTTATACACCTACAATATACATACATACAACCAAAAAAGTTTTATATCATTTCACTGACCTTTTTAGAATCTGCATCCGCCTTCACATCTCTCTTGTCATCTTTGGAGTCGTCTCCAGCGCCGTCTTCATCCTTGCCATTAGCTGTTGTTGATTTGGAGTCACCTGTGCACGACAAAATAGTATCGTTTTTGGTTTTTGTATATCCGGCTAAGGAACCTTGTTAAGGTTAAGGACCCGCATTAGAGAGAAACATGACAAAAAAATTAAACTTTTTCTTCTCTGGTGTCATACCGCGCACAGTTCGTGTAATAAAATTAAATAGCAGTAACCAACTTTAAATGTGTGTAATATTACACTACTGCTAACATTTGCAGCAGCGATCAAGACCAATATCTGTAGTAGCTTAGACTAGAACATTTTTAAGAGTCTAATTACTGTGACGAAATTTGCATTTTTTTTTTTTTTCAGAACTAAAATTAAGGAGGGAAGGGGCGGGATTCAGTACATTTATTATTATTTTAATTTACCGAACAATATTTGGTGTATTATCATATCAAAGCCATATCGTACAATGGCACGGTTTAAGTGTAGATTTTTTTATCATACGATAATTTGCGAGACACGGACTATAATCACTACACACAATAAATGTTATTGATGCTGTTCGCGATTTTAATTCCTTCTTTTTCTGTTATGAATAGAACCAAGATCTTAGTGGGAATGTAACAGAAATACAATACCTAAGTGAAAAACACTACGTAATTTGTAATTCTATAAGTATCCAATAATAAAAAACTACTTATTTCAAATTAAACATAAGCTTGGCTCAATGTAATCACTAATTATTTAGTACTCAATTCGGCATAGAGACAGAAAAGATTTGCGAACGCGATAAGCGGTGGGCGATAACCGCTATCGATTTAATTTATATAATTTACACAAATAATAGTAGCCGAGATACTAAAGCTACTGTTACGTAAGAATAAAAACTTGCTATATCAGCCTGTTGAACGCAAACACAGATTACTTAAATAAATCGAGGGTTCAACAGATTTCCGATGTTCTAGCGAAGATAACCCCGATCTTTGAAGCATAATCGCGAAATCTTAATGTGGCTTATAAGCTGGCTTTCTTACTCTACTTGGACGGGGAAATCTTAGTAACAGGGTCCAGGTTTTACTTTTTGCGTACGGAACCCTAAAAAGTAACCCTTATTCTATCGGCAAAATCAAATCAAAGTGAAATCTAGACACACGATACAGGGCATTATTTAATCGTCATTATAAAGTGCTTTATTCTGGAAACATACACAATGTAGAACAAAATATGCTGTAATCAGGCATATCAGTATAGTTATTGGACGAAATCTTTACAATGTACTCAACAATGTGTCAATGCCCTTTGGTTCCAAAGCTACAATCGATTTGAATGTGCAAAATGTTCTATGTAGACATTGAATAATGAATGAGCGATCCATATCTCTTTACATGTTAGGAAACGTCCACACATAATCATCGATTTGTTATCCTGTTACTTAATTTAACCGGATAAAAAGTATTTTTAATCTTTTTGGTTGTTTACATTTTAAAACTTATTTATAAAAATGATTTTTTGACTTCCGTCCCTTCGCTATTTTTTCTTATACCTTACCAAATAATTTGTTGACGTCTAATAGATACGCTTGTACTAAAATCTGAGGGCACGGTTACCTATATCTTTTCTGAGACTTCCTCAACCGAACTCGTACTAGCAATCAGTTATCATATCACATATTAAGCACTAATACGTAGATCGATAACATTGCATCTACGAGAATCACATAAACGAATTCAACTATACAGTTTAAGATAACTAGATAGTTTTTTTGTAGCGACAAGTGGGGGAAAGAAACTGATCCGCATTATCAGTTATATGCGTAATCATGCTTGTGCAGCATAATAGGCGTGACTCTTTCTTAATGTCTTCGACATAAGCTTAAAGTACTGATAACATTTTTGATATAACTTATTAAAGTTCGACAGTGGGAGCAAGTGACTGTGACGTCACAATTAAGTAAAATTTGTACTTAAAATAAGCTAAAAAAATACGTCTATTATTAAGTAGGTGAAAGACGAACTAAATTGTTTTTTTATTCGTCATGCGTATTAAAATGCCGGATATACTCATGTGTCTACAATGATGGTAATCTAGAAGTACCTATTTGTATTTTTTGAAAAAAAAACCTGATCACTGAAAAGAAACGGCGTGTCTCTTATGAATCTGTTCAAAATTAAATTTAACGCATGAAATAAATGTACTTTGTGGTCGCGTCTGAGCCCACACGATTGGCTAAATTGCTCAACATGCTAACTGAATCTCGCCGGTTAAAAGTAAGCAGTTAGTACTTGTGATGGTAAGAAATTGTTAGTAAAGTGAACCAAATGTTCATGAGGTGCGGAGATTATGTAGAAATCCTGATATTGTTTAGATGCAGTCACTGAATTATGAATGAGTGATCCATTTCTCTCATGCATATTAGGAGTCGAGCACACTGCGTGAACATGGTGCTTATTTTGTACAGCGACGGTGAATTGTGATACGGAAATGTATTTCGAAGAACCTTCAATACTTTATGCGTAAAACAAAAGTTGCTACATACACTAATAGACTATGAATTAGCAACGTCAAAAACTTGAAATAGACATAATTTTGTTCTAAAACCGGTATACATTAGTCCGGCCAGAGTAATCATAAGACCAATATAGAAAGACCCCCGAATTCTCAACGTTGTAACAGTGAAGGGGGTCAATGTATTTGCAGGTTTAGTGACTCAGACTTATCCACCCAGCCTGAATCAGTAATTACAAATATCACAGACTAATATAACACATTATAATAGTGTTGGATTTATCTTTTAGTTGTGAGCGCCACTACCGGGTGTGCTTCGAATGATTATCTATTCAACATTTTTTTTTTTGCATATCTAACAAAATCGTTACATGTCATGTCGATTGCCCAAACTATTTTTGTCTCCGTTGATTTTGACCTGGTGTTCAGAACGCACTTTAAACAAAATGCTAAAAGTACACAAATCTCGTCTTAAGTTCTTATGTTGTGTGATTTTAGCGAGAACCTATAAGATGTTGCTCACTCAGGCTTCTTATTGTATCCGAAATGTTTACATTCTAAATTACAAGAGCTTTCAAAACTTTGAAGATTTAGGAGAGATAAGATCCTAGACTATATTATCCTGTATTTAGGGACTAATGTAACAATTTCATAGATTTGTAACATGACTAAAATTAAATAAATAGCGTACTTAAAACTGAAAAAAGAATTTATCGCGTCCTAGCACGGGCAACTATCTTATTGACAAAACATTACAAAATAAATTGTTTCGCTCAAGGGTCTTTCTCTAGTATATTTCGCCAGACCTAGGGACATCCCTATTCTTATTCAACAGGTTTACATTGCGCGGGATAGTCATGTTAATTTCATACTACATAAATAGACCTAGATTTATTTAAAACCTGTTTTTGCGCGAGCTGAGAGTCCTTTCACTGACAAATATTTGGACGCTGCGAGAGCTTTAGACATCCTTATTCGTATGGAAAGAAAATTTTCTATATAAAGGGACTTAAGATTTCGTAATTTGTCTAAAATGAGTGTTTTTGGGAACACTCCGTAATACGCAGTACGCACTAAAACGGAGCCATTGAAACCTCCCTGAGTGCTATGCAAGGAAATCGATAATGACAAGGTTGCAACTTTACTATTATAGCATAGGTTTTGACAGTTTACTTACGATTCTCGATGTTGATAAATATCAATTTAAGGGGTTCGGAATTGTATTCTATATGTTAGTAGAAGTGTTTCAGTACATAATCTATGATTGAGTAATTTCTTTGGCATTGCGCATATAATGCATCTTGCTTTTTCGCGAGGACGGGTCTTTTTGGGTGGTTCATCAAAACAAGCAATTGCTGTTGAAATATTTAACTTATACTTAATTATTTTCCTGAGGATTATTTATTAGTCTCCATTAGGGATTATATCAAGTTTTTTTAAATATTACAAAGAAATGGCGGCAAAAAAAAATCTACATAAAAATACATTCAAAATCAGAAGGTTTTGGTCAGTTTTTAGTTTAAAAAAATGTCTAGCTTATTTATGATCTTCCTATTAGCTGAAATTGATTATGTTTATTAAAATCGTAAAGTCTTGAAAAGCTAATATTTTTATATATAGACATTGTGAAACTTAGTTAATTTTCAATTATTGTGGTTTTAAAATGTTAGGTACTTACCTTCGATGTGGTCTAGAGATAAAATGGCAGGTGAATTGCGATGTAAAATTACAATACAATAATATGATCTAGAAATACATTACTAGCGTATGAGCTCTATAGAATATTTCGCTGAATTAACTTCTTCACAAGATTGCACGGCTGAAGATTGTCTTTTTTCCATGATTTGTTTTTGTCAAATATGTATAAAATTAAGGTTCTTAGAAAACATTGTCATGATTTTTTTTATAGGTTCTTCCGAAAGTTATTTAATCATGCGTTAATCTGCGGAAATCCATGTTTCAACTTTCCTGCTGGTGATAAGCATATGGGCATGAAGGTGGTATTGGATTCTACATCCAACATGAAACTCCCGGAAGTGACTTCCTAATAAAATGTTAAAGCTAGTAATGTATTTCAAAAATATGACATGACATACAACACAATTCTTTGCACGTCAACTTTGGTCAAAACGAGAGGACAAATACATACACAAACACAAATGAAAACATTATTGTTCCCTTTCTTTGGTAAACCCAACCAAGCCCACTAGCGCCATTGCAGCGGCAGTTTTAGGAACTAAAACTTTTTTTAAGCAAAGTTAACACGCAAATGATGTCGAGATCAGCCCAAAAAGGTTAGTTGCCATGTAGATGAACACCGACTTGTGAACACATTGACCAGACTGGGGGGCTGGTGCCCGAACCTGACCTTCTGTAATAGGTGGCTTATCTTCCTCTTTGGTGTCTGGTTGATCTACATCGGCGTTACCTTGGACTGGGGCGGGGTCCGCAGTCGCCTGCGACTCACCCTTCGAGTCTTGGGACGACTCATCTTCTGTTGTTTGACCATCGCCCGTCCCAGACTTCTTATCTTCATCCTGCAGAAAAATATATACCCGTTGAAAATCTTGTCTCATGTACAAAGTTTTTATATGATAAAAAACACCATTTATATTACATGATAAAATAGCTCATGAGTAATATCATACAATGGTGAAGATGTACAAATGGTGGGTTTCCCATACAAAGCTATGCCCTCAATTTCCTATGTCATAATTAATTACTTATACTGCACATGGCTATGTTTAAAATTAAACTTTACTAATTTTATTAATGCAAAAGTAACTCTGGTCTCTCTGTAGCACTTTCTGGTCCAAACAGAAACCTACTAAGGAGACTTTTAAATTGAATTTGGTATACAGACAGTCTAGGGCCTGAGAAAGGACGTAGGCTATTTTTTGTCCAGTTTCAAGAAGAACCGCAAGGTACAGCAGGTAAGATTACATATTGAATACATAGTATAGACGCAGTAAGTTATGGATTTTAATTTCATCTTATTACAAATATTTCCACAAAGGAGTATTAATATAGTATCTAAAGAACTCAATAATGCCATCAGGGGCAGTATGGGCATAAATTGTGAATGGTCTAGTGCAATTGGTAAAGTTATTGCAAGTAATAGAGTACATTTTCACAATAGCAGGACCGCTTTGTAAGTAAAGTACTAAGTAAGCATGACCATAATACATTAATGCAACTTGACGTTGCTCTATTAACGAAAGTAATTAATTCCAAGATAATGAAACAATTCAGTAGCTGTATTGTAAAACTACTTGACAATATGATAAAAAAAATCATTACTTTTTTATGAATATATCAATTTATTATTTTTGTATAAAAATAGCAACAATATTATATAAAAATATAAAATAATGCAGCCATGTATTGCCAAATCTGCATGTCGAACACCATTCTATTGGTGAAGTCAGCGTCACTTCCGCACGCCGTCACTCAATTATCAACCTTATGTAAATAGACGCAAGTCACAAACTTCAATATCGCTCTTCTAGCACTACAGTAAGACGTATACAGCTGTGTACATACAATATCTATCTATGGATTACCATTTAAAGGAATATTCTACATCTCTCTCGTCAAATCCGACGAGCATTTCAAAATATTTCTCGATAATTATTTTGCGTTCGCGCCATAAACGTGTTCTAACACAAAAAATCTACCGGAAAAAAAACTAAAGAGGTCAGCAATAAAGGCCCCCGAAAGGATACTTATGTTTTATTTACATCGCCGGCCGAGTTCCGAGCGTAAATAATGAGTCGCGAGGCCGCGACTCAGTGGAACAACAACATATCACGCTGCCTCTAAAATGGAATAATCGCAAGAAACCAAATATCAAGGTCATGCGGATTTCATATCAATGTCATATAACATCGTGCACATTAACAAAGGCCCTGCAACGAAATGCAAAGGGGCGGGGGTGGCCAAAATATGCGAAATCCTGAAAAATATCCCATTAGAATCAGTTTCGATAACTGATCAAGATGGCATTCACAGTTTTTATTGCAAAATATTGACTAGTATCACAACCCTCCGTGGCGTAGTTCCCGCTTTTAGCGGGAAGCAAACGTTCTGTCAGCCATGTTGAGACGCAGGCAAACATTAGTGATATAACACGGAAATAACACCACTACACAAGTCAATTTCATCTTATTAGACGCGCACTATTACGGAGAAAATTAATACAAAAACATATTTCACAACTATACCTGATTGTCACTGATTTTCGCTTTATCGGTATCACCCGACATTTTTCCTACGAAGAAATTGAAAGCGAATTCCAAGCGTCTTCAAACACCGGACAACACAAATGCACGCACCCATAACATAGAAAAAAAAGCTAGAACGTTTTGTTGTCTTCGGTGCATCGACCTATCATTTTCAATTTGAAAAACCTTAAATGGTTTATTTATAATTTAATTGAAACATTTTTCTGTGTTTATTAGCATATTGCGTAAATAATAAATTTATATTTGAATTAAATACCGGAATAACTATCATATTACTCAATTTTTTTGATATATAGGATATGCAACAGATCAGCATTCTAAAATTGTCCAGTATTATTTCTTTTTTTAACTTTAATAAGTGCAATATTCAAAATAATGAGCATTTTCAGCAAAATACAGTCTTATATATTCATGAATCAAATATATCTTGAGGAATATTATTATTATATCTGAATTATTCTGATACCCTATAACTTATACCTATGAAATTTTGTGAAAATATTACTTTAAATGTAAATGCTAACTCACCTTATTTTATATTTGAATATGTACGATTATGGTTATTTGATCAGAATACTTTTCATACACAAAATGTTTATAGTTTATTTTTTCCAAATAAATCCTCCTTTGGCAAAAGCAATGGCAATAACTAAACGTATTTTAATTTTCAACCAAAGACAACGTTTTTGACTTTTCTTAAAACTCAACTGCATGTTTTTAGTATGAAAAATAGTTCTAGTATTGTTCTATTTTAGCTTGCTAAGGTCCAGCTATATTAGGGAACTCATTAATTGTACAAGTTCGTAGATAAATACATAAAGAAATACTTTTGGTAAGCGACATTTAAAACATCTCTCATTTTGTCTATGGTCCGCGTCTTTCTCGCAACGAACTTGCGTTGCGAGAGAAACCTTTCATAAAGTTTTTGGGTCATTTTGATCCTTTTTAATGGCTGCGGTATTACGCGGTTGAATGTGAAATTGGGTTCAAATATGAGTGATTATTCTTCTATGGCTACGCTTCAAAACAATAGCCAAACGGCGGGATTTGCGGCTGCTGTACAACGTGCTAGATTGGTAAGCGCATCTTCTCTTTACAAAAATCGCGTCTATTGACATTTACGTGTTATTTACCGTTAATATTTTGTGTTTATACCTTCAACATGGCAATTGTTAATAATTAAAACTAGATTTTATTCCAACCTACCCCTTTCTGTTCACACTATTGATGTTCTTTTGATGGATCGTTGGTAAGATGCTTTTACCTAACCTACTTATTGATTGTATTTTTCACGATGGTTAATGGGTGCAATTAGTAAATTCTATTTCGCCGTGTGGTTTAGACGTAAGCCCTTTCAGCCCGGCTGATTTCTGATGGCGTACATGCCCAGCAGCTGCGCCGTTTCGGAACATGATATTATTGCGTTGTGGCACACAATAGGCGCGAATTAATCATGAGAAGACAAACTTAAGTCTTTCAGGCTGTATTCGGTTCTGGGATTAGTTTTTGTAATAATACTTCTCTAAAGGGTGATCTTTCATCAAATATACCATTATATTTTATCACAATAGTGGTATTAAGCAAGTAAATTTAACAAATGAGTTTCTAGATTTTGCTACAATTGTCAATAAGTATTTCTACATATTTCTTCAAAATAAAGTTAATAATCACAGTATGCAGATAGCAGTGATCATGAAGAATTGTCTATGAAGGATTTAATCATAATATGTTATGCTAATTACAACTTATCCTATGAAAACTATTGTGACTTATTCAATCAACATTGAGTGTTTAATTACATATTCCAAATAAAAAAATTACAATATAAGACTTGCAATACTGCATTAACAAGCCACTAAAACAACAAGATTATTGTACACAATACAGAATAATTTTAGTGCCCATTTTCAAATAGTGTAATATTATGTCTATTCATATCAAGTATCTTTGCTTCTCCAAACTCGGCCATTTGTTGCTTAACACAGTTTACAAGGCTTTTGTTTGTAATTTGCTGGGGAGTTTGTTCCACCATTTCTTCTTCCCAGCGATAACACATAGGAAGTGGTGAAGGGCGGGCGTTTTGGGGGCTGTCTTTTGTAAAAATTGACCTACAAAAAGTGTGATTTTCAGCCTACTTTGAATAAATGACTTTTTATCTTTATTTTGACTCAATGAGTAGTAGTTTACTTCAGAGAGCCAGTCTGAGATTTGCTATCTGAGCATTCTACAAATATGTTGTTAACTAGAGTTCATATTTTATTTGAAAAGGTTGCGTCTACACTATTAAGCAGTCTTAACATTGCAGTCTAAAACTACTTAACAGTCTCACTATCAAAGAGTTACTTAATTATACATGATGTTAGTGTATATTAATCAAACTAGCTGTCCCCAGCGGTTTCACCCGCATCTTTGGTTACTGCTCCGCTCCCATGTGTCTTAGCGTGATGTTATATAGCCTATAGCCTTCCTCGATAAATGGGCTATCTAATACTGAAAGAATTTTTCAAATCGAACCAGTACTTCCTGAGATTAGCGCATTCAAACAAACAGACAAACTCTTCAGCTTTATAATATTAGTATAGATAATATGAACCAAAATATATTTTTACCTTGTATGTCTATAAATGGGTCTGTTCATTTAAGTGTTTATGTTTTCTTAGAAAGTTCATGACTACTATATTACCAGTAACATGTTTATCTAAGTAATTACTCACTTTACTACTTAGTAATGTTTTGTTAATGACCTACACGAATTAATTTGCAGATAATTTTTGTGTTCTCTTTTGTGACAGTAGTCCCGTTTATTCCTTTATTTATTAATACATGTATGAACTTTGATTTTGGGTTGGATTAACATGTTTCAATCTTGCATTCATCCTTGTCACATGTAATGCTAACGTTTTTTTTATTCATTTTATCTTTCAATCTATCCATCCTACATTTCGTTTTTTTTTTCTTTCTAAACCATTTATTCGTAACACACTTGGCGGGGCACTCAGGGCACCTCACTATCCCACCATACCACATTATCCGCCTATACCATGACAATCGGGATCCTCTCATGAAGACCTGTTTCATGATGTCTGAATATCCACTAGCTACTGAGTAAATTAAAAAATGGAACAGAATCTGTATGAAATTATTTACCAAATAAACTTACTGGAACTTCTTCTATATTATTCTATTCAATATTATTCTACTTATATATATGTGGTGAAACTGACCCCAAATAAAATATTTAAATTATCTATTATTGACACATTCATTAAATAATGTAATGGTAGCTATACACTTAGATATTCTGTACAGGTTGCTGCTAAGCTCGAAGGAGGTGGAAGCAAGAGGCCATTGGAGGAGGGTCCAGAACCGAATGCGAAGAAATTAGCTTCTGTAGAAGTACCGTATCAACAACAACAACCACCAATGAGGTTGACTACCTTTATTAATCTCTTTAGTTATAGATGAGCTGATTCTCCCGGTTTAACCTATTTCCCAAGTGACTACTTCCTATACTTGGATAGCATATAGCCAATGAGATTCTGAAGAACATAGTTTTCTATTGATAAAAGAATTATCAAAATTAGTTAAGGACATTATCCTCTACATCATCAAAAACTATACCTCTTTAAAATATTAGAATGGTTCTCGCAAAACTCAATGGCGGTCCGCAACTACATTCTGAGCACAAACACGCGCATGTGGGCCATATATATCATCCCCGCATCTGCACCCGTTTTTACGTGAAATAGATTGCCAATCTCGGAAATGGCTGGATTGATTTTGACGGAAATTTCGCTAGCAGACAGTCGATGTAACGAGGATTAACTTAGGCAAATTTTATCCTGATGTGGGAAGTTGCCCTCTTTGGACGCAGGTGAAACCGTGGAGAACAACTAGTAATACATATGTAGTGATATGTTCAGTGCACCAAGTGCCGCCCCGGCTGCGAGCCGGTCGGCGCCGGCCGCCGCGGCCGCACCGCCGCCACCACCCAGCGCGCCCGCCAGTCTCATGCCGGATCAGACGCTTAACGAGTACATACGGGTGCCCGATAAGATGGTTGGACTTAGTAAGTATACACTTTTGTTTATAGCAACCTTAGGGTTGAACTACATCTGGCAGCACGGAATCGCCTTTTCCGTCGCGCTTTCTCTTTCTGTCGCTTAGAACTGCCATTTGCTAGACCGAGACAGCCGATCGCCTCAAAGATTCCGCCGCGTGCTATCGCATTATGCTTTCTGTCTCGTTCTAGCAAATGGCAGTTCTAAGCTACAGAAAGAGAAAGCGCGACGGAAAAGGCGATTCCGTGCTGCCAGATGTAGTTCAACCCTTATAAAGCCTTTTTGGCCCTTAGAGAGGCAAAATTACTTGACCCCAAACGAAATTTGATTTTGCTAATTATATTAAATGAAAGTTTATTTTAGCTTATTATACAATGTTAAACAAAAATACTGTTTGAGTAGTTGGATCTTCCAACTGTTCTACATGTAGCGTCATTGTATATCTAGCCTATTCTCATACACAAATTGGCTGTCCATCCATCGGCTATGTCTAGTTACTGTGAAAATATTTCCATTTTGATTCTGCGAACCCATAGTATGATACCAAGTTTAGTAGTAGTTCGACTTTGGAGTATCCATAAAAACTTGGTGACACAATTACTACCTAGGAGAGAGGTTTATCAAACATGGGAGGGGTCCCTCAGGGCCAGTATATGCCTGGGCTGCGGGTTGTTCGTAAGAGTTACACTCCCTCCAGCTGCACCCTCAGCGGGAGGGGTCATTTGATGATTGAAATGAATAGGGCCTACTTGCGTGTACGTTTTTTTTTTTTAATTTCTTGCTTTATAACCATTGTCCTTTATCCATAGTCATAGGCCGCGGGGGTGAGCAGATCACGCGCTTACAAGCCGAGTCTGGCTGCAAGATACAAATGGCGCCTGACTCCGGTGGCCAACCGGATAGACTGTGTACACTCACCGGGTCCCGGGAGGCTATACAGAGAGCCAAGTAAGAAAACTATCTTTGTATCTATCTATATATATCTCTTGGTGTTTTAAGATGCATTCTACAGGGATAAGCCGTTGGTACCGGTATCCGGAAGCTGGTGGAACCGCGCGGAACAGCAGTCTGTTTGTAACTGCAAACTTTCCCATTTTTCGATTTATCTCCGTTTAACCACATCTGTTCAGCATCCAAATATGAATAAAACGGTCGCTCAATGTTTAGTGACTATTGTTTATAATCGCCAAAACCCTTATGATAGAAATCATTATAATACCTGAATGACATAACAAATATAAGGTTGATTGGAGTTCGATGCGGCTGTATAGAGTTGATTAGATAACGCCCATACAAAGGTGAACAACTTTGAACATAAACATGAACTTAGCATTGTATGTTGAAAGGTAACCTTTTCATGGGAATAAAATCATCGAATCTATAATCTGTTTGACACAAAAAGTAAAACTACTGGACAGATTTGCATGAAATTCTTCATTGTGTTTGAAGATTTATTATTGTCCGAAGCAGTGAATACAAAACTTTGAAATAGTAAAATAGTCTACAATATAAGTACTAATATAATAAAGACGAAATAATTGTTTTTTTTTTTTCTCTCTAAATTGTAATATGTATCGCAGGGAGCTCGTGAACCAGATAGTAAATCACCGCGGTCGAGAGAATGCGCCGCAGCACCCTGAAGGGCAGGGTTCCGGCGGCGGTGGCATGCCCCCCATGCCTCGGGGCGGCGGCGGATCGCTCTCAGTAAGTTACCTAACCTACTAACATGGTGGAGGCCTAATATAAAGCTAGGATCCTAATAAATGACTCTCTGATCAATTTGATTGCACACTTTAGTTTTTGAATTGCAGCTAGGTCCGGTTGTTTGTACATTACAGTAAAGTAAAAGTTAAAATTTTAATTTTGTCAATTTTGACCACGGTCAAAAAAATAACTTTGGTTATCTTCGCATTCAGTTGCCCAAGAATATTTGACGAGGGCTGATAATTCTCTCCTTTAATTTTCGATTGGAAATATTTTTTGACCACCCTTAGATCGGTTATTTGACCGCTGAACTTGACCAATGCCTTTTTGAATTTGTCCCTCGGTTATTAATTTTACTTAAACCAAAACTTGATGTAACCGAACTTCGAGCAACCGGACCTTAGTGTACTAAAATTCAAAAGTGTAGGTATAAATTTACTTACGTTAATTTTGATCAATCAACCGTAACTTTTATTTTGCGGTTATTTACTATAGTTTCTAATTCCGTAGGCCTTATAATTGACCAAGATAAAATATAATATAAGGTGTAACAAAACTAGTGCACCATATATTTACAGGAAATCTAGTACATGCTAAGGATCATGTTTACCACAAAAAAAGTTGAATGACCCAAGAGTCAACGAGCGAGCGCTTTCGTAGAGACCGGCGTTATGCGTACAATTTGGCGAATGTGATGATAAATTTAATACTTTTTTCGTGGTAAACATGATCCTTAGCATGTACTAGATGACTTGTATAAATATGGTGGTTTTGTTAGAGAATATCGAATCAATCTTCAGAAATGAGAAATTTAGTATTCCATATTATAATGTTTAGGTTAAGGTTTAAGGTATTAACTAATAGTAACATTGACTAACAAGCTTTTCAGCTGGTTGTGGAATGTAATAGAGCAACGACGGTAAAGCGTGATCTATGTATGTATATCTTGTACATACGTCACGACTTGGCACCCAATCTGCTGGGTCGACACATACGATTCCGATCAGTTGGTTCTTGCTAAAAAAATATGTAGTGTCAAATTAATCTATAATAATAAAATTAATCGCTGAATATGTTGCAAAGCGCAAATCTCGAAAATAGCTGAAGCTATTCAACAATTATTTTTTTAGAATATTTATCGAAGAATGCGGATCGTTCTTATCCAGAAAAAAATGCCTGCCTGAAAAAGTAATAAAAAACAAATCAAAAATTAAAGAATTTACTGCTGGGCCTAGGCGGTACGAAGTTCGTCGGGTCAGCTAGCTATTTATATATTAAATATACACAAGTAAAATTTATAATCGTAATAATTATCCTATGAGATTCGCATTTTTATAAAATTTTATTTTATTTCAAAAATGTCCTTAACCCTTCACTACTATCTTGTGTTATTGGAAAGAATAAGCAATGATGAACAAACTTTCCAGCAATACAGCTGCTTATTACAATTAGTTTAATTATTAAATTACAATAATAATTAATATTTATATTCAAAATCACTCTTAATATTGTTCTAAATATTTATTTAACAAATTATCTTGTTAGTATACAAGTGTTATTAGAAAACAAGGTTACATATAATAATTATTATTGATGAGTTTGTCTATTGTCCACGCTCTTATTGACAATAAGATGATGCAACTTACCCTATGTTACTTGCTATATGACTATATCGATGTATGGTATTCTTACCATAGGTAGAGTTGGTCTGATTCAAAGAAGCTGTCGATCAGACACGAATCCACAATTGTTCATAGCTTTAAGCATTGTGTAGGTAACACCTATAAAAACTTGTGGAAAGCAAATAAAGAATATGAATAAATTAAATTAAATTTTTAACCTGTCTTTTAAAAAGGAGGTTCTCAGTTTGACCTGTATCTATTCGATTTGTCCGCGATTTTCTCCCGTTTGACTGAACCAATTTCGAAGAGGGTTTCGGAAAAGTATTTATTGCATTCAGAAGCGACTCAAAAGAAGAAGGTTATCATTTTGACCATTCATCAATCGATTCGAAAAAATATTTTTACTTATTTGAAAAGATGCAGAACCAACTTCTTTAATATAAGATCAGGTCATGTAAGATTATTATTCTTAGGGCTTGTTTTACCACCTACGAATAACTTCCAGATAATTTATTTGGTAGATAATTTCATACAAAGTTTAGATAGTGGCTATTCGCACATTGTGAAACTGGCCCTTAAAGTATATTACTTGTATTAGCGAGAACCACTGAATAGCAAGGAAGTGTGGTCGACCGGTAGGTAGGACGTAGTGACTCCAACTTACTTGAATCCGCAGGGCAACCTACCAATCGGACGCGCGGATTGGGTGCAAAATTGTGACGTGAGTAAACATTTTCATTGTATATATTTATATTATTTAAACACGTGTTAAGTAGAACCGTAGTATAAATAAAGAGGGGGAGTAAGTCATCTTCATACAAACGCACCGTGCCGGCTTGTTATGTGTGCGCCATAGTATATACAGAGGTATATGCCTAGGTCCTGAAGCGTAGCGTGTGCTATGGCGGGGTCGCGTATAAGAAATTTAATAGGAAGGGTAAACATTCTTCACATAAGAAAAAAGATTGCGGTAAATAAAATAAATTACGTGGTCCGGATCCACGAGAGTGGGGCTTTTTTAGCACGTTGGGGGTCCTCGTGGCCCAGGGGCCCCGTATAATTGATACGGTAGGTACGGCGGTAGCAACGCCCCTGCGTAGGACTAAGCACGCACACTTTAACAAAATCTCGACCCGTTTCTCAGTGCGTCAGTCGGGGTTATACTGCATGAGGTCGCGTGACACGGCTTTTCGGCAATTCATTAGGGTTGCCTCACAAACCCCACCTAGGAAAGCACCAAAAAAAGGCGATACAAGTAAAAAATACAACTTCCCGACTCTTATCAACTTATAGGTACCGCACTATAATTTAGCTAAAAGCGACAACCCTAAATCAGTAGGCAATTATACCGCGAATTCGGCCGGAGATAGCCTACTTCCCCTCTTTATACTAGGGTAGAATTTAGTCGATATAGATAGATCATGTTGATATGCACTGTCTGATGTAATATTTTACCCTTTGACCGCCAAGTCAAAAAAAGAAAGACGTGCCCTCAGCGCCAAGCCAAGAATTCATCCATAAATACTTACAATATTTCGTTCGGAATTATATTGATTTAAACTTACTAAAATTTATGACTTTAAAAGTCTGTCATGTAATCGTGACAGTGGCGTGTTGGGCACTTTTTGGTTTGTCATCTGTACGTGACTGTGGCGGTCAAAAGGATAATAACTCCTGTATATATGCAAAGAGGTGGATAGAGGTTTTTTTTTTATATAGATATGCATGTTACGCAGTAATTAAATAACTATGTAAAAAAATATTAATGAACATAATATTATTATGCTTTAAGAAACGCGTAGTTGTAAAATGAGCAAGGCGTAGTATTTGTAATATGCACAAAAAATTGGCGTAAATTAGCCTTGAATAAGTGAATTAAATCGCACTTAGCAATATTTTAATTGCACCTAGTTTTAGTCCAATTATCACAATGCTTTGCATTATTAAAAAAAAATGAAACAGAAATTTGATATTTTATTTTATTACTTAAGCAGGATGAAATAATGCTGCCGGGGCCTAAAGTGGGGCTCATTATTGGCAAGAACGGCAAAACTATCAAACAACTTCAAGAGCAGTCCGGAGCCAAAATGGTGGTCATTCAGGAAGGACCTAACACAGAATATGTAAGTTTCAGACAAAATGAGGTTGATAATATGAGCTAGAACGACGATTTCCTACTTTTCAGGTCTTCTTTGTGATTACAATCATGATTGTCATCATTTAATTTTCGAAGGTCTACTGCTTTCAGTAACAAACAGTTTTTCAAAATCGAATACCAATCTCTTGGCAAAGAAAATATATTGTGTTTATTTCTTCTACTTTTATTGCTTATTATTCTTATTGCTTCTACAAAAATCGTGTAGTGTTGTATATAACTTAGAATATATGGTATCCTAGGGTACAGTTCTCGCAAAACTTGCCGAAGGCTTGCAATTAATTTCCGAACTAGCGCTATGTGCCGAGTAGAGATAAAGCTTGACCAAAAGCACCATCTCACATTGAGCAAGCGTGGTGATTAACGCTCAACCCTTTTCTGTGTGAGAGGAGGCCTGTGCTCAGCAGTGGGACGATTATGATACAACTACTTCTCTATATTTTCTTTAATGTCTATTTGACAAAGAATATTTTTTTGTGTGTAGGAGAAGCCACTCCGTATATCAGGCGACCCAGCCAAGGTTGAGCACGCGAAACAACTGGTGTACGAACTGCTCGCGGATAAGGACATGCAACAGGGCGGCGGCCAGAGACAGCCGCAGTACGACGACTCGTACCCTGGGCACGACCAGGGGAACGGACTCGCTACCAACGCCACTGAGGTACGGAGGATGCTTCCATATTCTTCAGGTCTAACAGTGGACATCGACACTGGGACGTGGCTCTGTATTCAAAACTTGGATTAGAAAGTCACTCATCATCTTTTTAAAGTCAATGTTTATTTGTGTTTGGAGACAGTTTGGCCAAGTTTCTAATAAAATTAATTCTTAAGTTACGTGCTAACGTACGCGAGTCGGCATGGTACTGAACTATCGCCATGTATATGCTTACTATCGCGTAGTCTGTATTCGTATTATAACAGGATTATAATTATCACATCTCCATTATACTCGGTAAGTGCATTAACCTCTCGACTGTCTAAAGATCACCATGTATACATAAGAAAAAAAAGAAAAAATCTCCACTGAATGAAAACCAAACGAATCCCATGAATAATGAAAAATAAATATATATAAAAAACTTAAGTTAAGTATTTAGGTAATTTTCATTTTAAAATGTGAATATTTTCAAATGAAATTGGGAAATGTCTCATTGGTTTTTTATTACTTAAGACATTTGAGGGGTTAAAATCAAACATTTTTAACAGGTGCTAGTACCTAAAGTAGCGGTGGGCATCGTCATCGGCCGCGGTGGCGACATGATCAAGAAGATTCAGGCGGAGACAGGGTGCAGGGTTCAGTTCCACCAAGAACGAGATGATGGTCCTGGAGACAAAAGGTACCTCATCATTCATGCATGATATAGCATCTAAAAAGATCCTATCAATGTCTGCTTGTGTTCAGGTTATTTGTGTCCTAGTTTAATAAAATTCTGAATATTTTTAATTTTTCTACAGGTGTTATCTACAAGGCAAGCCGCATCAGGTAGAGCAAGCCAGACAAATGATTGAAGACCTCATCTCTAGTGTAAATGTGAGCATGCTTACTACTTTCAAGCCATTGTCTAATAGAAATTAGGTTTTGATTTAAAATATCTTTGAAATATATAACAAGCAATTTTTTTTTATGGTTCCCTGTCCTTTGGCATTTAAAAAACATCTCACGAAGTGTTTAGAGAAACGTAGGGTTCCAGCTAAAAACAGTTACTTTTCTTGATTGCATATTATGATGTGATGATAATGCCAGGATTTCAATTGAGATGTGAATTTTAGACCATTTACTTCTCAAGAAGCCTTGTTGGGACACTGGAATATTAGTAGCTAGTAGTAAATAGGATAATCATTAGTCTATACTAATATTATAAAGCTGAAGAGTTTGTTTGTTTGTTTGAACGCGCTAATCTCCGAAACTACTGGTTCGATTAGAAAAAATCTTTCAGTGTAAGATAGCCCATTTATCGAGGAAGGCTGTAGGCTATATTCCATCACGCTAAGACACACGGGAGCGGAGCAGTAACCAAAGATGCGGGTGAAACCGCTGGGGACAGCTAGTCTTAAATAAGGTTGTCACCCAACAGAGACGCGAACAAGAAGTGCGGTCGGGCCGCGGTCGCGGCGGCTCGACGCAGCGCAACGGCGAGCGCGGCGGCGGCGACTACTCGCAGTGGCAGGACTCGCACGACATCCGCGTCACCTTCACCGTCTCCAACGTCAAGTGCGGCCTCATCATCGGCAGGGGTAAGCAGTGTATTATATAATGGCACCCAGCACGAATTTTGGCCATGGCGGCTGTTCTTGAAAGAAATTAGCCTACTGTCAAGGACATGATGATGATGGCATCCGGGCCGATTGTCGGCTACGGCAGCCGTTCTCTTTTATGGAGATCAGCCAGCTGCCCAGGACATATTATAGTGCACAAGTATTCGCGCAGTCTCGAGTTCGAATCCCGGGACGAGCCGAAATCGCTTTGTGGGTTTTGAGAAACTTTCATAAAGCAGCCTGGAGTCTGGAAGTTGCTGATTGTCTAGGACATATTATAGTATAGTCTCTATACCCTCAGTCTTATAGTCCAATTGGAGGGCAATCCGATACGACCAGAGAGCAAGCCGGCCCGATAGGCTTTACGTGATGTCTGCGCATGGGTGGATACCACCAAATTCCATACTCTGGGTTGCTTCGCTCTTCGCAGACAATTATCAATTGATAGATTGTAAATATCTTACCCCAATGCTTTTTTTTTCTAAAGTCTAGATCTACATAAAATCTGATTTAACACCCAGGTGGCGAAGTAATAAAGCAAATAAACGCGGCGTCGGGTGCTCACTGCGAACTGGACCGGCGCGCGCAGGGCTCCGACCGCAACAACCGCACCTTCTACATCCGCGGACATCCCGACGCCGTCGAGCACTGCAAACGGATCATTATGGAGAAAGTTGGCATGGTATGTAGCTATAAAAACCTTTACTGCTCATTCATCTCCCGAGCCTTTTCCCAACTATGTTGGGGTCGGCTTCCAGTCTAACCGGTTTCGGCTGAGTACCAGTGTTTTACAAGGAGCGACTGCCTATCTGACCTCCTCAACCCAGTTACCTGGGCAACCCAATACCCCTTGGTTAGACTGGCGTCAGACTTACTGGCTTCTGACTACCCGTAACGACTGCCAAGGATGTTCAATGACAGCCGGGACCTACAGTTTAACGTGCCATCCGAAACACAGTCATTGGTGTCCAAGATATACTTAGAAAGTACATACAAACTTAGAAAAGTTGCATTGGTACTTGCCCGACCTGGAATCGAACCCACGCCCTCACACTTGAGAGGTGGGCTCTTTAACCACTAGGCCACCACGACTTTTAAAAACCTTTACTGCTCATTATACGTTTAAATCTCAGTGTTTATCACGTTCATGTTACCACCAATGAAGGTTGAGTACATCTGAAGGACCGTCAATTTAGACCAGGTTGACGAGTCCTGGCTTACCTCGAGGCGATTGACCCCCACCTTTGAACCTGGGAGGGAATATAGAATGCATTCTGATAATAGATAGTTCTCGGTCTTTTAATTCGGTTGTTGAATGATCCATCAGCGGAACGTGTCTTTAGAATTTAATAAACTGACCCTTTGCACAACAATGCATTGTTGAGACTTCAACGCCTTTAAAATGACGTCACGAAAAACCATGAGAATGAATGAACAAGTTTTTCGATGTTCCGTGTCTTGCATTATTAGTATGAGGCGTCATATCGGAACCTTGTGTTGAATCTTTACCAAATACTGTCTTAGAGTCGGTTCATATCTAACGGAATATGCGTCGCGTATTATCGGTCGCGTAACGCCAGAACAGACAAATGTATAGAAAAACACTTGACCGTTCACACTCAACCGATGATACGTTAGTACGACTGATGATACGCTCGGCGTATTTTACGTCAGATATGAACCGACCCTAAAAATATAATATACATCAACCGGTGTATTGTTAAAATAGAATCTAGAGGAATAAATAGACAAAAATAAACAATGTTTATGTTCTGCATATAATATTATGCCTAGATATTATAACTACTAATACTTGCAGCCAGTAAACTTCATCCAAGAAGGCGGTAACGGAGGCAATGGAGGCAACGGCAATGGCAATGGTGTGGGCGGCGCGGGCGGCGAGTACTACGGCGGCGGCGCGGCCGGCCCGCCCGCCTGGGGGTACAACCCGCACTGGCACCAGCCTGCACAGCCGCAGGCACCACAGGTATTTAATCAGCATGTTATGAATGTGCTTTACCACTTTCTTAAGGTTTAGACAAAAATCAGTTTTTTTTTTTAATAATACTTGTTCCTTGTGTGTCTACCTTATTTATGGCACACAATTCTCGGCCTTCATTGATTACTTGCGACTGACGCGTTCCATCACCCTCACTAGTATCATGTGAATGTTATGTTAAATTAATTATTAATGTTAAAATCTGATTTTTTTTGTTTGCGTAATATTTACAAAAATGTCATACAAAATTAACGTCTAAATCTCGTATTTTCGTATAAAAACACATTAGGAATACTAAAATACTCTTTTATCCCAATGTATAGCAACAAGTGCAAATAAACCCGGCGACTGGTCAGCCGGACTACTCTCAGCAATGGATCGACTACTACCGCTCGCTGGGACTCATGCGTGAAGCCGAGGCCATTGAACAGCAAGCCAAGCAGCAGCAACAAGGTATGGAGGGTAATTATATTTTTATACTACTTATTATAAACTATAGAGAATACATTTTAACTTATTTGAACTATTTTGTATTGTATATATTTTCTTACAATGTTAACAAATATATTCACAACAAAATAATAATCTAGTGAACAGATATGTCTGGGGAAACTAAACTATCCCCAGACGGATGACATAGGTTATATTTTATCCGGGTACAAGGGAAACAGCCATACTGAAAAAATAGATTGTTATGTTAACTTTGTAAATTTGACAAAAATGTAATTGTTTGGCCAGGTGGTGGTGGCGGCGGCGGCGGCACCCCGCCGGCTAGCGCAGGCCCGGCGGCAGGCCCTGGCGCGGCCCCCGCGCCGCCGGCCGGCGGCTCGCAGCCCGACTACAGCGCGCAGTGGGCCGAGTACTACCGCAGCATCGGCAAGCTCAAGGAAGCCGAGGCTATCGAGGCGCAGATTAAACTTAAGGTACCTATAAAATCATATGCTTTTGCTTTATAAAATTTGGCGTTTTTGAAATCAATTGCCGTTTACGGATACTAACTAGGTAAGGACTTGAATGAATATACCTAATGTGTGACTGTGGTATTGTTTTCTGTGCAGTCAAGTGGCGGCGGCGGTGGTGGCAGCGGCGGCAGCACGACGCCAGGCGCGGGAGGCGCGGGCGGCGGCGGCAGCGCGGGCGGTGCGGCGGGCGCGGGCTCGCAGTACGCGCAGTATGGCGTGTACGCGCCGCAGGTGTACCCCGGCTACCAGCCCTACCCCTACCCTGCGCAGCCCAACGCCGAGCACCACCAATAGGCCGTAAGTACTATACGTCACTCTCCACACACCCGTACATAAACATTGGGTATGACTGGATGCAAATATAACTGTACTTTACATGCTGTCACCATCACCTACCCTAAACAAGGTCCAAGGCCGCTTCAAAAGTGTCAAAGGACTATATGTTTTTTGCTATATGTGTACATGATGTGCAGTCATACCCAACTTATATTATGTCTTGCCCCACACAAGCCTACATCACTTAGCTTTTATGTACAATACATCTATGGTCTATATACAACCCACACATGCCTGTGTTTTCTTATCGTGATAGTTTTATGGCCGTTTTAAATGTTATATGTGTCAAGTGTGCTTAGGAAAATTGTCTTATTACTGGTTGATGAAGTATAAATACGTGATTGTGTTTGTTTATTGCCTGTTTGATATTATGACGTCCGTCGTGTGTTCTAAAGACGTTGATTGCTTTAATCGTTGTAAGGTGTAGTCAATATACAATTGTATTTTCTATTATAACAAAAAAAATAATAAATAATTTGTGTATTTAGTGATGTATTTCAATTTGTTATACAACTTATTATCTAGAAAAATTGAATAGTAAGTTAAACTAAAATGTGAAATAAGTATTTACTTATATATTTATATATGCTTATTATCGGTTATTGCCGGTTGGCATACTGGTTGGTTACTTGAATCATTTAGAACAATCTTTACACAATTTATAAAGTAGGAAGTTGGGTCCTATGCAATTATATGGAGGGTATATGATTTATTGCGTTCTTAGTTCTTACAATAAGCATTTTATACACAGCATGTTATGATATATTTTGTGTACTTCTATCATTGGTGATTGGTTTATTTTTACATTGCAAATTAATCTTTATTTTACAGGCATATTCCGTTATATATCATAAACATAAATACATTGACGAAATGCATGTCTTAATTTATGATTATATTTTGTTTCAGTTTGCATGTATTACAGACGTATTGTAAACTATTTGCGATATCGGAGTGTCTAGTAGTTATTGACCTGTGTTGACCGGCAACTATTTAGTGTGTGTAGTGTTGCAGATGTAGGCCAGTTCCGGGGCTGCCTGCTCGTGACCGCAAACATCTATTGTTTCGTAGCAAGTGTTGCCATGTTCGTTTGTTTGTGTGATTGCAGAGCGCCGACGGAGGGCCAGGAGAGCTGCCGCCGCCTGACACCCCCGTTGTACATTCTAACGAAATAGTTTATAACTTGGAAAATGAACGCATCATACAACTTCTACAGCGTCTAGCTACTGATGACCCACAATAAATAACTCTCAGCTGGCGGGGTTTAGATCTGAGTCAACCTCTAGTGCACCCAGCCCTCAAGTTCAGATATTTTAACCATAATATGATCTGATTTATTTTTACCATTTTAATTGTTATTTATTACTGTAAATAAATGGACTCGGCACGATGTTGACGTCACTCACATCTAAATTCACGTAATCATGAACAAACATACATAGGCACATATCGCATATTTATTTCTTGTGGGTAACTAACACTTGAATATTGTCAACAAAACGTACAATTCGCGTCAAATAAGTTTTGATATCTGAAGTTAGCCATTTGACACTTTGCGTAGTTATTCGTATAAATAATTTTGAGAAACTTCGCTTGTCCTAACTTAGCTGATAGTGACTTCACGATAGTTAAAAAAATTATAAACAAAACACTACTGCGTCTGCGCAGGGCGTCAAATAGATAGCTTCCCGACCCTCAAAGTTAGTTGGCGCGAACTGTATATACGATGAGATTATTTTTTACGAACATTTTATTATTTAAACTTACGAACGGCTGTGTGGTTTATTCTTTTAACTGTGTTATATCATGTCCTATTTATACTGAAATGTTATGATTGTTTATGTGCCAATATTGATCATTTGACATGCCAGTCTGTCCAGGTATAAGTTAGGAAGCCACACTGCCTTAAAAGATGTAACAGAATGATCCGACCTACCACGGAGCTATAGAGAGAATGAACGAAAAGCGGACTACACGCCGCGAGGAGCCGAGGTAAATGCACTATGCTGAGTGACTAGTTGACACGCATACTGTCTTATGAACACATGTGTAATCCGCGTGAATTTGGAGATCGCACTTTTATTTTTCCAAAAGCAATCAGTTAGCAATCATGAGAGAACTCCCAATTCATGTAATGAACTATGTTTAGCATAAGTTAGGTTATAAAGTTTGGCGCTACATCTCTCTTGACAGCTCGTAGGTTGTGCTGGTATCAGATGTACGGTTATAAAGCCTCGGTTTAATTAGGTGTTAGTCTATGTGAGAAATAAATGAGATAAAGGTAATGTAATAGTATCTACATTCCTCTCGACACTGTTCAATTATGGTTCGACGCGGTAATGACGCTCGACACGGCACCGAGGGCGCGAGCCCCCCTTCAGACTTGTATTAATTTTTAAGCATATAAAGTGTATATTGATTCACTAGTGTGTTCATTTTATTTATAATCATGGTTTCTGTCCACAGTCCCTGGAGGTAAGTGACCCTAACTCTATAATATACATCATTGTGTATTTATCTCTTTCTGAATATTGCTAGGTTTATACGTGTCGGTGACATTTTGTTTGATGATATTATTATAATTTCTGGTACGATTGTTTCGGGAAGATGTTTACTTATATTTGAAAGCCCTATTTTACAATATTTGCGGTCACAATTTGGCGTATGGCAAAGTTATAAATGGTCAAATTCTTTAGATTTTTCATTAAACAGACAACATTAAATTTCTTGTATTGATTACATGAAATTTAATATTGACCTGAAAAATAATAAGCCACGCGTCAAGAATGCTACAGTCGTATATTTGAGTTATCACAGTACTTTATTCGGTGTAATTCTTACGTTGACATCTCGTAGATACTATCATGGCTCACTGTTTTACTCTATATCGTATTCGTATAATGATGCTTGCATATTTTAAATGTGCTTTTCACAGAATCGCATATCCAGAGATATGACATCACTTTTATTAGCAATAAAGACGAGTATACTTCACCACAAAGGCGAGACATCTTTGGCATTTAACCAACATTTTTTTAAACATTTTGCAATGTTTTTGTGTTACGAATTGTAACAGTTCCACTATTCTCTGTATGTCCTTATCTTGTAAATGTATTTTTTACATTATTGTGTACTTGCTATTTTGATTTTGATTATTATCTTGTGTGTATGCTATATTTGCATCTCATCGTGTGATTGCATCACTGTCCTCATTGTTGTCGATCTGTTAAAGGTGGGAGAAGTACTGCCACTCGTTAATGTCATTGAAAAAGACAAAAATGATACAAATTATGTTGGATTATGGCGGAACGTGCACGAAAGCTGACATAAAGGTGGTATTTCTGAGATTGTCTCGGTAAGTCTTACTATAAATGGAAGGATGAATTGAACTGTGATTTTCTAACTGGTTACTCGCAAATATCATGTTATGTTTTGGCGAAAGTATTCAACAAAATAATAACTTGCTGATAGTACAGCCTGCACATTTAATCGAAAAAAAAAAAACTATAACTAGAAGTTTTAGTGATTGTAATCCTATTGCAATTTCTTAGGAAGATACAATAGCTACTTTATTGGCGTAGGGTCACTTGGGGTTCCACGATAACTCGTCTCTCGAAATTATGGGTCAGGAATTTCGTATGTATACATTTTAATACAGGGGTTTTTACATTATTCCATTTAAATAATATGTAATGACGATCTGTTACAAATTAACAAAAGAATCATTTCTTCTGCACACTTAAGTAGCAGGCTACGGTGGGCAGATAAAGTCATGGAAGCGCCTGGACGCACTTCGAAAGCGACTACCTACATTTATATACATTTTCAGCTACAAAATAATCCAAATAAGTTGTCTAACCGACCTCATTAGTCGAGTTTAAGTGCGTTCACAGCTTTGTTTTAGACAAATCTAATGTCTAGTCATATTCGATGATAGTTTATAATTTTTGTTTTGTTATTTTGTGTTCAACTATTTCATTTCGCATTTTAGTTTCGTAGTCATCGTAAATTGAAATAACCTTTACACGATATCTATTCAACATTATTTTATTTTCATGTTAAGTGCATTTATACATTTTTTGAATTTGATTGCATAATATTGGTTTTCACAGCAACGAGTTAGGGGCGATATAATAAATTATATTAAAACAATGTTTTGTTTTATTTTATCACAGATAGGGAATATGGAAACATAGTAATTATAAGACCTGCCACGTCTTCACGAAGTAGATACTGATTACACCTAGTCAATAAATATATTTATTTTTCTATCACTTTTAAATTAAAGCTAACGGTCACTTTCTACATACTCACGGACACAAAACACTTCACTAAGTTTAATTGAACATTTTAGTAATATGAGTTATAAATACGTAGCTCTGTTGATATGCTAGTATAGTATGATACAATAATTTACTTCTGAATTATAATTCACATCATCTAAACTACCGTAGAAATGCTAGAAATCTTGAAGATGGCAGTGAAAGTAAATCGTTCTTTCCCTATTCCCAACAAATTAGTATCTCCGTCGGGTTTGGCTGTTAGAGTCTTCGTCTGAAGTATGGGAATTGAGCGACGCGGTCGAAGCACTTGATGTCCTTATAAGCTGAGAAAGTCGGGACAGCGGAGCTGTTGCCCAAGGCTGCAGAGGACTCCCTGCCTCGATAACTGGAGAAGGAGATACCCTGCGAAGAATTCTTTTATAACATGCTACGAAGTCAATGGCGTTGACAGTACTATGGGCACTTTTATTTTATGGCAGCCGAGTTCGATTCCAATGTAAACATGTGTTTTCTACCCAAAAAAATATTTCATTCCATGGCAGCCAAGTTAGTGAAACATTAAAAATTTCAAGTAAAATTTTGAATATAAAAAGTAAAACCGCGCCGGAATTGAACTTTGCTGTTATAAAATGAATCAGTGTCCTTTAAGAATTCCTCGACACTGGTTTTATCACTGTTGAACAATGAGTAGGTACCTGCTGCAAAATGATGCATAGGTACTCCTTTATATATTTGAAGTAGAACAACGTCCAGCCATATGAATCAGTTTGACTATTCACCATTATGTTAGAGTAAATTCAAAGGTGATAAAGCACCGAGAATAGGCAGGTAACCTTGCAGATGAAACCTTGTTACTGTTAATAAGGGATAACTTGTACCTGTTTCGCCTGGGACGTGCAGTTTTCGGCCTCCGAGTTTTTACGTTTTTGTTCGCCACCGGAGTTGGCGCAGCACTTTCGACTTCGACTCCACTACCGGTTCCTTATAAAATAATCAAGCAATGTTTCGTTCAATTAAATTATCTTCAGTATTATTTTAATCCTACATGATCGATTAAATTAGTCGTCAAGGTCTAAATCTGTACCTATGCCGAGCTAGCTCCCACACACATCTCAAGTAGTTAAAACACCCCTCGAAGTTGGTAAGTTACGACCCTTATACCAATTTGATTTGGAGACGGTACAGCATGTCGTCGAGGAGATAGATCCACCTAATGATTATCTATCTAATATCTATTTACAATCGTATTATTTACGACCACCTTTGAACTTACCAACGACTAGCATGGAATGCTGCACGTGATCGGGCCCAGGTGCCCCGGTAGCGGACAGGATGCATAGAGGTCTCGCGGCTCTAATGCGAGCTACGTCGCCCAATGCTCTGATGGAGAAGTTTACAACATTTTAATGAGACGGATAAAGAAAAGATAGTAATATCATGATCAAATAAATAAACTTTTTAAATTGATGGTAGTAAAAAGAAAAGCTATTTTTTTCACAAATTAATTGGGTAGGTAATTATAAAGTATAATCGTAGACGGAAGTTTTACTCTGCCTCCGAGGGAACTACTTCCCGGTCATGAATAAATATTTTAAACTCAGTTAGAGCCAGTCGCAGGCGAAAACATTTAGTACTGTAATAAACTTATATAATAAAACTTTTGTATAGTACATACTTTCATTCCAAAAATAAATATTTCGGGATTGATCGGCAAAACAGGTACATATTTCGGGGAATTTATGAAACGGACGCGGGGAATCGAAAACATTATATGGGCAGCACTGCCATCGTATGTCAAAAGTCCTGTCATCATTATCTGTCATACGAAAAGTTGTGTTTATTTATGAAACACTCGCAAAAAGAAAGAAGAAAGCCTGTTTATTGTGTTCCGTAGATTATTAACAAATAAAAACTGGAAATGAAAGAGGACGGCGAGACGTCTAAGAGGCAAAATACTTCCTCTGACCTTATTCTTGAGTATCGATCGATAGAGGAAGAATTTTTGAATACTTATAAAAACTTGCCCCAACTATGGGACACTGAACATGAACATTACTCAAATAAATACAAAAGGAACGATGCATTTGATGTTTTGTTGAAAGTACTACGGAAATTTCATCCTTCTGCGAATCGGTATAATGTACGCCAAAAAATTAACGCAGCGAGAACTAACTATAGAAAAGCTCGCAACAAACATTTGGCTTCGAAACGTATTGGGAAAAATGGTGAAGTAATTTATGATTATATTCCAACACACTGGAAATTCCAAGCTCTGAGATTTCTTGACAAAAATACTAATGATAATGAAATAGTCCAGATCAATATAGCCGATAATTTTGAAGTGAGTGCCAATATATTATTCCATATATATTATATGTTTACTAACTGTTCACAGCACACAGTATATTTTTATTCCAAGTCAACAATAACCATGGAACTAAAATCTATAAAGTTCTTAGCAAATGTCTACCTTCTGCCAAATCTCAAGTTTTTAGGTTTTAATCAGTCAGGCAGTGGTAATTCGCTTACATAAAGGATATAGCAGATCAGATCTAATATAGCACTATATAATGAATTACCAGATAAATGAGTTCATGTAGTCTTAGGCTTATTTATCTGTTAACACTATCAACTACACTGCAACTAATATTCTGTATCTGAATGAAATTTAATTGATCATTTGTTTGTAGGATGAAGCCAGTAATGAAACAAAATTTGAAACCGATGCCGACGAGCCTTCTTCTTATTCAAGTGATGTCTTAGCATCAATTGTGGACGATGAGCCTTTGAGACAAACAGATACGAAGAGTAATAAACGAGTAAAACTAGAGATGGAAAACCAGTATTATAGTGAATATGGAGACTTGATCGATAAAGAACTAGAGGCCATTGGATCCAATGTGACTTGTAAACTAAAGAGAATGAAACCTGAACAACGGTATCATGCTGAATTGTTAATTAACAAAGTATTAATATCGGGCTTGAAGAATAATTTGTCAGATGAGACCGATTTGACCGATGTGTACAAAATATGAAGTTTTGTAGACTAAGAAGTATCTTCATGGAATTTTAATAAGGTTGGTGAGATTAAATTGTTGTTAAGTTATCTTAACACCGATTAGTTCAGGTGACTGATGCTTTATGGTAGCTTAAGGGCCAGTTTCACAGGTTAGGAATTTGTATGAAATGATCTGCCGGATAAACTATCTGGAACTTATCTGCAACCTGTGAAACCGGCCCTAAATCTTCCAAAATATGGAAATTCTGTAGTAGCAGTATGGAGCTGAAAGTTATAAAGAAATGATCAAGGCATGTAAGACGTCGTAAGTTTTGATGACTTATAAAAAGTTTCTATGTTAGGATAGGTAACATACAAAACTTTTAATTTGATTGAAAAGAAAAATATGCTTGTAAGTGAATTAAAAGAAGAATTAAGTAAAAAAAAAAGTAATTTTCATTAAATATACTCACGAGTTATTCCCGGAACTTTGGTGGTCATCATATGGTACATCACTTTCCACCGCACTGCTTTCCGATGCCACCAAGTACATAGACCTAAAATACAGCAGCTGAGGTTTTATTCATTATTTTTTTTTATTACAAGTTTTATTTATTACATACTTAAAGTTTATCCCCCTTAAATATAAAATGTGGTCTTAGAAAGTACCGGCTTTAGTGCAAGATTTACCATAAACTTTGTTCAAGATGGTGGTTTAAAACTAGTAGCACTAAAGGTGGTCATTTTTAAAGACCATGGTTTAATCAAATCCAATACTTAAATCATTATCTACTGGTAAAAATTGCTTAATAATTCGTTGAGTAGTTTTTTAAGAAAACGGACACAACAGGGGTACTTTGCTCTGTAAATGTGTTTTTTTTTGGTGATCAACGATTTAATAATGATACCTGGCCGGCACGTATAAATGAGGGGGCGGTGGAGCCGCGCGACGCGACGCGGACCGAGCTCGGCGAGCTCGCGACGCTCGTCCCAACAGTACAGATTCTGTGAAAATTAAGACGAACAGTAATAACAGATATCAGGCATTTATTGGAGCCATGAGGGCTATAGGATTGATCTGCGGGTTGTTCGCAAGAGTTACCGCGACACTGAGAAACAAAGGCCTCCAGAAGGAACAAAGAGGGTTTAGTGAGAAGAGTCTGACAGTCCCCTTAGCTGCTCCCACAGCAGGCTATAGGAAGGATTAGCAGTCGTAAAATGGTAACAAAATATGTTTTCCTTACGGGCCCCAATGGATAAGTGGGGTCTGAACATAGGCCGTATAGGTACCTGATATAGGATCGCTGTCACTGTTCTCGTTCCTCTCGCGTTTCCAGCCAGTGTCGGCCTGAGCGGGTGCGGCGACTCCGAACAGTCCTGACACCGCGCCTGCCACCACCTTCCGCGCCGACCGAGCTGCCGTCTGGAAATGATAATGTCACAGGTCCAAATTCAGACCTTATAACAACGGAGTTATAAGTCAATATAGCTTGAACCCGTTCAGGTACAAAAGGGGATTTTGTCTTCCGACACGTAAACATCGGTTTGCAGTTGCAGAACATATGTCTTAATGATTTCAGGATTGTTCGCATGATGAACGTCCTCCTTAGCCACTATCTATTTGATATTTGAAGACAGAATATCAACTTGCCTGTAGCCCAATAAATCGAGCAACATGAAATAGTCCAGATGACACTTACAGACACATTAATATCGATTTCGGGCACGTGGTCTAGATCAGCAGCCTTCTCAGCGAGAGACTTAAGCTCTGAGGTGTCCGGTGTCGGCTCTTCCGCCAAGTTGATCAGCTCGAACAGGTAGTCACGGAACACTTCATCAGATACTGAAGAAGATGGATAAACATACAGATCTCAAAAATACAGAATCTACTCAATCATGAGATTCTATCTACTATAAAAGAAGGAATTGAAGGAACTTACCCGGTTTCTGGATTTGTATTTCAATCATTTGTTGCATCCCTGGACCATACATTTGTCCCTGAATCGGATACATAACTCCTGGCTGACCGTACACCATGGGACCATACATTTGCGCACCCGGTTGCATCTGTCCACCAGGAACTTGCATTTGACCACTCATTATCGGCATTTGAACTCCTGGTAGCATTTGGGTACCAGTTACTTGTATTTGGGGAGTCGGTAATTGCATTTGGGCACCTTGAAGTGGCATTTGCGCCCTTGCAAGCGGTATTTGTGCCCCTGGATGTGGCATTTGCGCTCCTGGCAGTGGCATTCGCGCCCCTGGAAGTGGCATTTGCGCCCCTGGAATTGGCATTTGCGCCCCTGGCAGTGGCATTTGAGCACCTGGAAGTGGCAATTGTGCCCCTGGAAGTGGCATTTGTGCCCCTGGAAGTGTCATTTGCGTAACTGTGTACGGCATCTGACCTCCCTGTAGCGGTATTTGGGCACCAGCTAGCGGAATTTGATTGGAGTACGCCATTTGGCCAACTTGCAGCGGCATTTGACCTTGGTGCATTTGGGTACCCTGTTGCGGGATAATACCATATGGACCTTGAGTTCCTGATACCGGCACTTGAACAGTACTTGTTATTGGAGCCGCGATTGTACTACCAACTGTAGTGGCAGTATAGCCTATCTCTAAACTGGATTTGTTCTGTGGAAATGCTGAAGGAACACTTAGTTGGTTAGGAGTTGAAACAAGCGGTATTTGGCCTGTCCTACCGTTGACCAACAAATCTGGAGTCGGTTGCTTATGTTCTGAACCTGAAATACGAAGACCTTCTTAGTACAACGAGAAGAGGCCAAATGTTACTGTAAAGAATCTCCATGGGTCATACATACCAATGGTCCCAGTAGTGCCCAAGTCCATTTCCTGTGTAAAGGCCATGACGTTGAGAGCTGAAGACAGTGCCGGAGCCACTCCGATGCCCTCGCCTCCTGCGTGGGGTACCAGCGCGCCGGTTGATGACGTCACACAGTCCGGTGGGGGCGCCGCCGCGGCTCTACGACTGGGAGCAGGTAGGTAAGTACAATAACTAATAACAGTTTGTGTTTTATTGTGTCTATACGTTGAAATCTTGTATAAAAAAATACGGTAGTTTTCCTTAAATTTCGCGGAGGGTCTTGGCTTGACACTTTTAAGTTTTTGGATGAAGTCCACTTACCCTAGGGGTGCCTTTGTAGGTGTGGATATAGAGACCCTGCCCCACATAAGTCGACGCAATTCTTCGCCGCTGATGCCTCGTCGACGCAATTCCGCTATCGTCACTTTTCCGACGCGCTGTTATACAGATTTTCTTTAGTGGCAGTTTAAGCGAGCTACATTTAAGATATCCTCAAACTAAAAAGTCAGTCAGTCTGCAGCCAAAACTGTAAAGCAACAGTTTTGATTGAATATCCACAAATTGACAATTTGCGTGATGGTAATATCCATTGGTTTTCTCCTTCGATCCATACCATTTTTATTTATCATCATCATCATCATCATCATCATCTGATTGCTATAGTGGATTGAAGAATCTGGCTTCTACTCAACAGTCAGTCTGGTCTCGACTCAAAAAACAAACAGCATATGCGAGATAAAAATTCTCACCTTCCAATTAGTCAAAGCGCCCTTCCTCTGCTTGGCCCTCGTTTTGGCCGCGCTCTTGATGACCATGACTGCCCTCACCTCATACCGAGGGTCGTCAGATGGACCCAAGCCTATGGAGTACTCTTGTAGATACTTGTGAGCATCCTCTTGGGCTACCGAACGTTCGAGAGATACCACTATCTTTGCCCACTGAAAAATGTTAACGGGCTAGTGAACAGCACACATTTTTTTTCAGTACACTAGAAAACTCTCATTTACATGAATCCTGACGTCAACAATAACTTGAAGTACCTACTATTTACCGCGATAGTGCAAAAACATCCGATTTTTTTTAATTAAAACAATTTATGACTTTACGAAACGATGCTTTTACTTAACTATAACGTAACTATGAGTGTTACTATTTTATCATATCGTTACCTGTTTAACCCATTCCTTTTCGGACTGCTCAATAACATGAGCGTAGGTGTTTCCCATCATGGCTATCAACATGTTCAGCAGTAGAATGGGCACGAACACCATGAACACTGCGAACACCGTCTTTGACAGGTTCGGGTACGTTGTCAAGCTGAGGTCTGTGTACTGCACAACAATGTTATATTTGTTATGAAATGGGAAATATTGAACGTAATAAATTAATAGAAAAATCTTTTTTTAAAAAGCTTTTATAGTCCGCCATATTGGATTTAGAATAACGTCAAATTATTTTTTAAGTCACTCTCAAGAAGCCCTTTCATTTGATACCCATATTGTTGTAATTCATTAAAAATAACTACTCCGCCATCGTGGACGGTCCGCCATATTGGATTTAGAATAACATCATAACATATCTTGCATTGTCATCCAAACTGAAAGTGTATACAAAATTTCAGCTCAATCGGTTGAAGATATCTACTTCAAAATTGAGTTCAAAGAATACACCGTAACATACATACACGGCAAGTTAAATAAAAGCTTTTAAAATGGAATCATTTGAAATGGTGGCAACGTATAAGTATAAGAACGGAGTTCTGGGCTGTTGAATTTAAGAATGTGAAAAAATATTTACTCACACTGTAATCTCCTAAAGTTATTTGGAACAATGCCATCCAAGTGCTAGGATAGCTTGAGAACAGGGTCGACTGCACGTTAGGGAAACCTGCAAATGACCATATCCACGGGATTAACCAAGATGTGTTTCTAAAATCGTAAACGCTAGTAGAAACGAAAAAAAATATGGTAATGAAATTTGAAGCCAATAAACCACGTGTTCATAACGTACTCAATTTTAAATGTCAACTCCATACAATATATGTATGTATGTTCTTCGTTGCGTATACGTTTACGGTTGTAAAAGATATCTTTGCTAAAATTTAAAATTATATTATACTAGCGACCCGCCCCGGCTTCGCACGGGTGCAATGCTGATACTAAAGTTATACATATAAACCTCTTGAATCACTCTATCTATTAAAAAAACCGCATCAAAATCCGTTGCGTAGTTTCAAAGATTTAAGCATACAAAGGGACATAGGGACAGAGAAACCGACTTTGTTTTATACTATGTAGTGATGTACTTCATACTTCAGAGACATCATTACCTTTGTATAGAAAGTAGAAGGATTGCGAGAATCCAAACAGGACAATGGAGTAGATGATGCCGAAGGTGAACATGTCACCCGTGATCATGCTGTAGATCATCGTCACGAAAGGTCCAGTCAGTTTTACGGCGCTGTGACACAAAAATTATCTAACGTTTAATTTCCCTAGAGGGTCTCCCAGAAATGTGGGTATTTAATAAGCGCGAGTGGCACTTATTTTAATTAAATAAATACTAAGGGCTGCTTCTAAGAAGTAACATAGAATGACCATAAGTTGACAATTTAGACCATTCCCAGGATAACGCCAAGTCAAATTAGTTTTTTTTTTCTTGGACCAAAATTTTTGTTACTATTAATTAAAGTCTAACAAAAATAGTGCACTACATTTTTACAGGTCATCTACAAATTTGATAAAGTCATGCAAACAATAACATTTTATTTTTATCATCAGCACATTCGCCAAATTGTAGTTGTGCTCTCACGCATAACGCCGGTATCTATAACCCGCTCGTTCGTTGACCCCTAGGTCATTAAACTTTTCTTGTGGTAAACATGATAGTTAGCATGTACTAGATGTCCTGTAAAAATATGGAGCACTATTTTTGATAGACCACTGACCTTTCGGGGAAAAAAAAGTTTTACCTCAAAGAAATTCACTCACCCAGCAAAGAACATAAGCAGAAACCAACAGCCTGGAAGTAGGAAGATGAGCAAAGCTTCCTCTAGCATTGGTTGCCTCATCAGCCGTGCTGGTATACAGGCTAGCAACAGCAGATTTGACATCAGGAATATGAATTTTGCCGGCTCGTGGATCTGACATGAAAGAAAAGTGTCAGTCTCTTATTGACTAAAACCCACGTGTTCTTTCTGGAAGTGTTAGTGCGCCAGGGTCATGATAACTCTTGCCAACAACCCGCAACCCCGGCGGGTACGTCTATCTACTACCTCAAATGAGCTTTATTGTATAAAATTGTACTTGATTGGGATAATACATGTCAAATAAACTCTTCTAGAGAGTAGTCTTTCGTATAATATGCTTTCGTCATATGCTAATTCACACTACAGTAACCGATGCAAGACTCACCAACTGTTTGAAATACGCCACCACGCCCTGATTCTTCAGCTCATCTCCTTGCTGCAGTATAATATAGCAGAGGGTACTGGCTAGAGTTCCCAGTTCACTAGCCAATCTAATGCCACTCCTCGCATCAGTTACTTCTAAACCCCAGTCGGGGTGAGCATCGGCCTCTGCGCTGCTATGACGGAGGTAGACTGAGAGGGAGAGAAGGAGGAGGTGCAGCATCAGGATTAGCAGGCGTTTGAGGAATTTGTTCTGTAATTAATGGTGGAAGTATCAGTTTTTTTTTTCTGTATAGAGGAACTTATAAATGTGTCATCAGCTTCAAGACATGCGTGTTATTTAAAGTTAGCATTATTATGTAAGTATGTACCCTGGCAAATGTCTTCCATTTTTCTTCCAAAAGCCTTTGAATAATCCCACCATCTAACATGTTTAAATGTTCTTGTTTTGTTCCATTCAAAATTATGAATAAAGCGGAGTTCCAATCTACAAAAAAGAATCTTATACATACCAAGCTTCATAATAACCATATAATAACCTATGTAATATGTTGACTGCTTACTAGTTCTTCCATCAGGTAGCAAGGTATCCAGAGCATTAAGAGGATAAGCAGAGCAGGTGATGTTTGAGTACCGCCAAAACTCCTTAGCAGACAGTTCCAACATCTCCCTGAAGACCGACGCTCGTCCTAACTGGCATGCCAGGGTTAGTGGCGTGAAGCCTGCTAGGTTCATTCGACCGTTGCTGGCTGGCACCTTCGGGTGACGGAGTGCGTAGCCAAACATATCCTTGAGTGAGGGAAATGTGACAGGTATAGATATTTAGGACCCTTTGATTTTTGGCAAATCAATTTAACTTATATATACAGGGTGTAACAAAACTAGGGCATCATATTTTTACAAGTCATCTAGTACATGCTAAGGATAATGTTTACCACAAAAAAAGTCATGAAAACAACAACATATTTTATAAAATTTATCATCACAGTCGCCAAATTCTACGCATAACGCCAGTCTTTATGAAGGCGCTCGATTGAACCCCTCTAGGTCATTCAATTTTTTTTTGTAAACCTGATCCTTAGCATGTACTAGTTGACCTGTAAAAATATGGTGTACTAGTTTTGTTACACCCTATATATAATTAGCTATCACAGGGTCAACTTCAGTACTTTCTGTACGTGTTAGAAGAATATTTATGTAAGGAGTAGAGTCAATTTGCTACATAGTCAACAGGAACTCACCAGTTTATCACAAACGACCACCATATGCAATATCATGTTTCCAAACGAGTCCTGTTTGTCAGGATCTGCCCCGGAGTCACAAAGCAGATTGTATACGCCTTCGTTAGCACAGCAAGCTGCCCAGGCTAGTGGGTACTCCCCTAAGTACGCCAGGCCTTCGTAATTCGTCTGCCGCGCTGGAGGTACCCGTTGTTGATCACGAGGGAGAAAAAAGCTACCTGTAAGAAAATGAGAGAATTTGTTCTCGAATCTTCGTCTACATAATAACATAGCTGCTTGCCTTATATTGTTATGACAGATGGGCTTGAGCCAAATGGAAAAGAATACAAGAAAGACCGCAAGACTTCGCTCCGAATGCATAGAAATACTGAAGATTTTAAAGAAAGCATCCATCTAGGGTAATCTCTGATTCAGCCTTGAAATGGCTCTCTAACTATTGGTATAGAAAAGACTCCCTTTTCTACATGCGATTAATTTTGAGCTTACCAATAGCTCTCTGGTTGACATCTGCTCCCGCTTCCACTAGATCCTGAACTAGCTCGTTGTTACTGTATGCTATGGCCAGGTGAAGAGAGCTAGCCCCTGCAAGGAACGATCAGTATATTCAGGTATTTTAATGAATATGATAGAAGACGCAAGCATTTCTTTCAAAGAGAATGTATCTGTCTTACCTAAATATTCCTCGCCTTCAACGACATCCAACGATAATTTCGGAAAGCATTTCACTAGAGTTCTTGCTAACCTTGTGTGTATCTAAAAAATATGATCATGTATGAGTATTTTTAGCTGCCCTTAGAGAGATGTGAGGTGAGAACTTCATACCTTGGTATCACAAATGATAAGCACGTGAAGCAGAGATTCTCCGAGAGCACCTCTGTAGCACATCTGCCAACACGCGGTGTGGTCCTCCCACTTAGCGAGGGGGTCGTGGGGTGAGAGTGACGCTTCTATTGGTAACACAACCTGATTATGAAGAGAAAGCCTTTAAGATTACTGTATAGGTTTTTAGCAAAATCTTTACATAGATAAGCATAAAATCAAAACGTCGGAAATTGTAATTCGCTTACTAATAACGATACGTATTGTAGCTCTACCTTCCCTGTTACGCACCGTACCTTCATATATTAGTCGAATTCATCATAGTTATCTTTGTCATTAAGTACTGAGTACATCCTACATCAAAACTGATCCGGACATCCGACATCTAAATTGATGTTTGTGTCTGTCCATGGCACACTGCTGACGATGTTCGGCTCTCTTCTTCACGCCGATGCGTTGTAGTATTTCATACCGATTATTAGATGCCAAGAATTACCTGTTCCTGATCCCTGAACTTCCATCGTAAGTATTCCGCTCGATTTATGACTCTGCCTCTCCCGCCCGCATACATATACGCTGCGAACTCGTCCCTAATTAATTTCTCTGCGGCCAGCATTCCATGTTTGTTATACGTTTCGAGAAGGAGTCCACCTTGAGGAGATACAATTTTCTAGATTAGGTACTTAAGAGTACAGTAAAAGTAAAGGCTTCAAGGTGACAGATAATATTGGGAAAATTAACCGTGTCTGTGGCACTGGTACTCAAGTTAAAGATGGGTTTTGGTAAGGGTCTGTAAGGGTCGGTTTTGCAAATTTAATTAGATTTCCAGTCCCAAATAATAAACCTTAGAGCAAGAAAAAAACTCCTGAATGGAATTCTTTGCAGACTAAAAGAGGAAAGGGGGAGAATGTTCAGATAACTTCACAACTCACAGATATCGAGTATGGATCGAACATTTGGATAGAGACATTAATGTGACAAGATTCTTTTGTTTTTCAGCGACAGCTACGCTTGGGTATCTATCAGTATATGTATTTTCTTGGTCTGAATGTGCCAATATTTACTTACCCTTTTTATAATCTGCCAGTTTATACAGCACTGTATGGTCTTCGCTGCTGGGCTGGGAAATTACTCTGTCTAGCACCGAGCCCCCAGCTTGTACTCCTCCACTTGATACAATCTTACTAAGGGCCTCACCCATTTCTTTGAAATTAAAATTCTTCTTGTCTGCTTGTTAAATCTTCTGCTATAAATATAATAAGCAAATATTCAGTCCGTTACGGTCTCTAGGACTTCAGAGCGGGAAATTGAAGAGACCCTGTATTAACTTGTGTAATTGTGCCGCCCTGAAAGCTGAGCTGGTATTCTTAACAATTCTACTTTTACCTTTTTGATTAAATACGATTCAGTACTTACTTGAAAGATACACCTAAGTATACTTGTTATATTGTGCTCAATTTCTTAATAACTTAGGCCTTTAACACTTACCACGTATTTAGAGTAAATAAGTTACTATTTTATATATTTAGTTTTAAAGATACATTGTTCCTTCCACATCATATCGCTAGAATATCGAAATTATTTTACTTAGGTACATTAAGTTCTTTTTCGTTAACTAAAAACGATTCATTATTGACATCTTTCTTGTGGGTCACGCGCGAAGCACGCATCACGAATTCGCAAATTAGGTCAAACGAATCAATGCACTTTTTAATCTTCAAAAATAATATATTTTAAGTATGTAATGGTAAGTAATTTATGTTCTCGTTAGCATTAATATAAAATAGATTTTGGAAAACAAATGAATTTCGTTTTGAAGTTTATTTACTTTTTTCGAAAAAAAAAATTCACGGTAACATAATGTTTTGGAAGATATGTTCCTGTTTATGCACTTCTTATTTTATGCAAGTAAGTATTAATGATACATCGCAAAAAGTTTTAATTTTAAACACTCCAAAAAATTACTGTTTTAGCAAATTAAACACTGTGTTAGCAAAGCTAAATATTTCCGAGGAAATAAACAACTTTTGTTGCTATGGAAACGCCACAATAGCTAACGACCATCTAACGGCGATGAATAATAGACAACTGCTAACCTATAGGTATAATACTAACTCCAAAAACGAATAAATTCACTACTAGCTATCGGCAAGCGTGCCGCTTGTTGTATAATTGGTTGTAATGGTTATAAGTGCATCTCATCATTCGGCTTCGGCTCACCTGCTTAGCCTGCAACTGAATATTAAGTGTTTTAAATGACGGCCCATCTGACCTTAATCCAGTAACCTAGTTATCAGCTCATCTAGGTCTAAAATCGCCCTAAGATCGTGTTTCGTCATACGCTTTTTAATTTAATGCTGTTTTAATTCTGTTATAACTAATTATTAAATTATCGACTTGATTAAAAGAATATTAACATTAATGCATCATTAATGTTAGCGATGTTTGTTCTCTTCAAAAAAAAATGAATATGAGATTTGGGATTGCAGTAGGTAAGAAATAAAAACAATAACAATTAAATGTTTTATTCTAGTTCCACGAAGTCACACAAACACACGACAAACCTATTTGAATTTATTATACAACAATAATTATAGGTAGGTAAGTACAAATGGCGCAGTTTTTATGACCGAACAAACATAAAGAAAATCGTCTAAATTGAGAATCTCTTCCTTAATTAATTTAATAATCTTTAATAATTTACGAAGAGCAGCTTTACTAATACACGACTGCGAGACGCAACAGAAAGTATAAGTAGTATAACCTGATGTAGGTCTGCCTGCATCGTTGTGTTGGTATGTCAATGACCCGTAGGCGCGGGGCGCGGACGGCGATAACGTTGACTGTAATATCAGAGTGGCCGTGACTATCCCGCTCTGGTGAAACAACTGCCAGCGCCCGGCGCGGTGCCATATCAGTAGGTACGCCGCCTGTTTCACGAGCGAACATTGAACGCGAGGGGGGAGAAGAGGGAGCCGCCGCCCCGCACCTCATCTCGTTTTGTCGCACCCCGCCCGTGCTCTGAGTGCGACACCGAGCTAGCGCAACGCAAACTGTCTGCCAGCACGCCGGAACTCGTGTTTAATTGAATCAATGACGTCATTATTTGTTATTAACAATCACTTTCTGTACATAGTTTAGGAGTTAAGATACAAACAGTAAAGTATTTATCAGTTTACTTAGAAATGTGTGAAAATAAAGAAGAAACAATGGATACGATGACAACGGTGAGTTCCGACATTTTGGTTTAAATGTCAATTTGTTATACCTACCTATATGAAAACAAAACTGCATGTGTAATGGTGTTGTGTATGTGTTGCACACACACAGCTACGTTCGAAAGGATAACAACGCGAACGCGCTAGAGACAGACACGCGGGGGCGCCGCGGGGATGCCATACCATACCGCACTTCGGCGCTTCGCGGCTTTTCGCTCCGTTTGAAATAAGAAGTGGTATATTTAATACGAACGCGATAGTAGAAATTTAAAAATTCCGGGAGTAAATGTAAAGAAAACCTTTTTTTTTATCATGATATATTTATTATTTAATGCTTGTTTCTTAGGAGTATATTCTTGTTTCACTTTAATATGCATATTTTAATAAATTCACTAGAAAATTTACATATAATTAATAATATAACAATCATTTTATTACCTATCTGAATGATGCGATGAATAGAAGATTAATAACAAATAAAATTAGGTGAAATTAAACTTATATCAGTAGGTACCTACTTAGGCACCTATTCACATTTGAATTAATGTTTTTTTTAAAGAGGTAGGTATTTGTCCGAAATAAATATATATATAATAAATTTTATTCTTATGTCTTTGTTGTCTATGTATTTTTTCTTTAATTCGAATAGGTATAAATTATTTATATATTATTACTTTATATTAAATATAGTTGTATTGTAGGTATCTAACTACTGTGAAAAGTGTTGCCAACCGCACTCTAAAATAAAAATAAAATAATACTAGGTACGTCACCACGACCAGGTCGTAGCGATGTTAGTACACGACTGAGATCAAGTAAGCGTTAGAGCGCCTACTTGTGACATGCGTGCCACGCCTACTTAGCACTTCCACTTTATTTCTCTATTCCGTGAATAATACCATAAAAGAAATATTGTACCTAATCTATTCCGTATAGGCGTACTCTACAACCTATAACACTAAAAGAGTACACCCAAATACTCTTTTTTCAAATACTCGTGTTTGATGTATGAAGACATACAAGTCATTTTAAATTTATAAAAAAAATATTCCGCAGATACTTAGTACAATAAAAATTTTCTTTAAAAATGTTTTACTTAGGTACTACTTTTTGCTCAAGTTAAAGGTTGGCAACCCTGACAGTGAGCATAAATGCTCGCATTAAGTGACGTATTTTCACACTGGTTGGAGGCCTAATATTATTTAGGTACCCACAGGAAAGCCCGGTTAAGCAGTAAACGGCCTCCTAGGCTGAACTGCAAGAACCACAAGAAAAAAAAAACGTATTTTCACAGTACTGTAGAACTTATACACGAATCTGATACACGGTGTTAAAATACCCAGAAAAACCTATTGAGACATAATTCAGTAAAATGGTGTCAAAGAACTTCAAATTGGTTTGGTTACTAGAGCTTGGCAAAGGGCCGTGGAGACTTAGGTATATGAACATAGTACCCACTTTTCCAACATGGTTAAGTCGTTTTGAAACTGAAACCTATGTTAACAGCACAACACACATTTAGTTCTAAAGGAGCAAAGGTAGTGGATATTTTAGTTACACCCTGTATAGCAGATACGTCATGTATAATTTGCCTTAAATAACAAATAAATTCTGCTGATTGTAGCCTGATTCTGAAATATCGAATATTTTATAGAACGTCTAGTCAAACTAGCTAGACTTATATGCCCAGTTATATAAATAATTTCAGTTCGAGAGGTAAAATACGTTGTGTGCGTGTGTGTGAGACCATTATAAGCCTGTAAATGTTGCTTAATTGAAGTAAAAATAACGATCTATTTTCTTATAGGAATTCCTGGACGGTGTCAACGACGTGCCGAGCACAAGCGTCGTTACCAAGGAGCCAGAATGTAATAATGCCGAAAGTAAACTTATTCCTATAGTTTATACAACAAGACTTGACGATATGCTGATATTCAAAACTAAATTACCTGACATGCGCATTTATGACATCGTCGACTGTATAACCACAGAGAGTCATCCAAAATATAATGGCAAACTGAAAAGAAAATATTCTGAAACCCAAGATATGTCATTTGAACGATTATCGCATAAAATTGATAAAATGAATAGAAAGGTAGCCCGAACAGCTACTCGTAACAAGACGCTGTTATCTATGTGCAAACCATTTAACGTTGTCCTTGAAGACTGTGGTAAGCGTGCGATACAAACGGACGCCTCGACACATGTTAAAAAGACAAATATTAACATGCCTAAAAGAATAACAGTCCCGACATACGTGGATAAGTTATTACCAATACATAGTAAATCAAATACGTTCAAATGTAGACTATTATACGATTCCCAACTAAAAGTGGCCGAAATATATTCTCTAGATGATAATTATTTCACCAAAGAATACATAAGAATTCATAATATTAATCAGAACGATGAGGATTTTCGTAAGTTGAGAACTTATAAAAATATGTATGAAGTGACCTGTTGCTGTTGGTATAACAGAGAGACATTTATTAAGAAATTAGCACTCCACCCCTATGAAACATTAAAGTTCATGAGAAAACCACATCAATGTCCAATTAATAATTGCCATTGCTGCTGCAGAAACAAAGATAAATTTCCGAGGAGAACATCATCAGTAGCAACTACTTTACAAAACACAGAAGAAGCTAGCATTTGGTTTAATGAAATTAAACGCACACTTGCTTCAAAACCAATTAATGATGTACAAGGACCTAAACTTATTACAAAATCTTTGAGTGTCGATCCAAAACTGCGACGAATTAATACGGAAAAGCAAATAGATGAAAAAGTCGTGCATTCAGTAAATATATATGTAGGAGAAGAATATTATGGAATTGGAGAAGATGGCCAAGTAAAAATACATTTGAAAAATTTTAGCAAAGAGGCATCAAAACGGAAACTCTTTACGGATAAAGAACTAAAATATAGCTCGAGTGACGTGTGTTGTTGGTACAAACGCGAGAAGTTAGCAGTTCATTTGTTAAAACTTGGAGTTTTACCCAGCGCTGTAAATTTTATAAGACGTATCCATCCCTGTCCAAGAAGAGAATGTAAATGTTGTTGTAAGCCTTCAATTCAAAGAACGGTCAATTTAAATTCTACGCAGGTGACTACTAGACATACCAACGATTGGGCCAGCAAAGAAGTCGGCATCAAAATGCAATTTTTAATAGCGAAAAGGCATAGTCAAGTCAACAGAACGACTATTTCAGATAAAAATGCCGTTGTACCTATGTTACGTTGCGTTGTACCTATATGTGTAGATAGGCTAGCTTCTAAAGTCCCCAATCCTGAATTATCGTTTTATGTATCTTTATCGGTATTAAGTACTGTATCAGATACTAAAATGGCGGTCTCGTTTGAATCACTGCTACCAGAGAGTAATACAACAATGGACTCTCAAAATAATTTATCATATCCAACCGTACGAGTTATGATAATCAAAGAAGGAGTTAAATTGCGTAAGTACAAAGTAATAATTGAAGGAGTCGATTTAAATAAAGCGACCACAAAGGAATTGCAAATGTTGGATTTGATTTTTAGAGCTGTAGACAAAAACATAAATATGATTAGAAGATGGGTGAAGAAGAAAGATAAACCACCAAGCCAACGAGCACCACCACCTACACCTACACGAGTGCGATCAGTACCACGTAGACTACAGGAACGTTTCGTGAATGAAGATATAGTGTATCCACAACTATTGAATGAACAATTGAGAATTGCAGCTGATTTAAAGAGCAAACGTTTCGTACCATCGTTAGAATTACACTTGGACAAGTTAGATAACCCTTTCATGAATCCTCCTATAGATGACTGGCTCGATAACGAATAACATACAAGTTTTTATTAGCGGTGAAGATGGACAAATAATTAGATACTTATAGACCAAGATCCGACGAAATAAGTAGATCCCTGTTGCCGAGCATCAGGGAATGCCTAGATGGCTTTGCGCTGACAGTAGGTTCGCAAATCGGGAGCCTTATTACGTCAAGAAGAAAGGTCACGTAAGATATTTTTGTTCCCAGTTATTTCGTTTCAATAAAGCTGTTTTTTTTTAATAGTGTGCTTTAACTTTGGTAATTACTTTTCTGAACCGTCCTAGAAGTAGAAAAGGCTCTTTCATAGATCACCGGTAATAATAAAAATAATCCCTATTCCTATTAAAAAACTGCTTAGAAGAAAATGAAAGAAGGGTTTTTGTAGAAAACTCACTTTATCGTTAGGTAAATTAACACGTTTACCTTTTAGAATAATGCAATTAATAAACGTTTCTTCCCGATACCACAGAAAGGAGTAGTGATTCATGAAGTATCTTTCTTCTGGACTGAAAGAATATTGCGCTATATTGACCCTACGCAATTAAATTGCACAATAGATATTGGGTCGATATTGAAGATGCAATTACTAAAAAGATTGAGTAAGTTTAATTTTCATTGTATCGTGTACCTACTATTTAATAGGAATTAGTTTTTAAGATTTATTAGTAGTTTTTTGTACCTGAAATGTGATAATGCCGAAATAATAAAGTCAAAGTATCTTTATGACATAATAAATAAGAATTAATTATTTTTATAATGTGTTTTATTAAGCCTCTGATCAAAATCTGAAATAATAAATGATGCGGCTTAACGCCACTTTTTTGACCATCCTGTATGTATGTGCTTGGAAGTAGTTTCCATGGGAGACGTCAAAGGTAACTTTAAGCTAACGAATGCCTTATAAGAATTCCATAAAATATCCCTGTCGGTTTGAGGTGAACACACATTTAGTTTCAGTTTGCAATTAAATTACAACTACATTAAAATATCGCTCCGCCTGGAATATTTTCATTTATCTTCCGAAACTCAAGAATCCAGGGCCCTGGCAACACTGGACTGGTCTATCAAAACAAAAATCAATCTTGCATTGTTGTTTGACATTATTATCGCCATCGCAATTCGCGAGCCGAGCCGAGCTGCCTGTAGTGGCCAGTGTTTGTTGCTCTTTAACTAGATTGCGATTGATTAATACCTAATAATCAACGTAAAGGATCAAAATGACGGTGAAAGAAGGAACTCCCGTATACGGACATAAATTTAAAATGACAAAGCTGTGCCCCCATTTAGCACCCGACTATTATGAGTATCTTATCCATGACAGTAAGTTCACAATTTATTTGTATGTTTTGTTTTTATTAGTGAAGCATAACAGAATAAGCTGTTCTTGCAATTTTGAATAAGATTCCTATGCATGGTGTCAAATGGTGTGTAATCTGTACCTAAATTACCTATTTTTATTCAATGTGTAAATGATTTAATGTCAATAATAATTAATTATGTGAACAAATCGATGCTTGTGAAAAACGAGAATACTGGATATACTGCCATTTAAAATTCTGGTTGTACAAACTTTGTGATTCAATTTTATTTTTGTTTTTTAGAGTATAACAACAATGTCGTCCAAGCTTGGGATCTGATGATGGGTATGCATAACTTGGCTTCTTGCATTGCAAGCCTGCAAAAGGCATTGGACAAGAAGAATGGTATTCCTGTGCCAGGTAATTTAACTTGAGAGAAAAACATCATTAAATAAAAAAAAAAGTTTTTTTTTTTTCTAGTAAATAAAGAGTATAGTGTTTGTAGGATTTATTGTCACATTCTAATGTTCACAATGATGTTTATGAGCTCACTAGATATTTGTTTAGAAAACTACTAAGTTGGAGGTTTGCCATCCAGCATACTGACATATTTATAAAATTTTTGTTGCAGACAAAGTGGATACCAAAGACCTGTACCACATGCAGATTGATTTGTAAACTGATCTGTATCAAGACATTTTTCTGATTACCGTTGCCAGTATTATTTAGCCAAAATGATCTTATGTTGATATGCAACCTTCTCATGTATTGGACTTTTTTTAAGTATTTAAGTTGCTACAATAATGTAATCCCAAAGAGCTTATTCCGTCTATATTGTTTTTTTTTTCATACTGTTAAGGTTTATTTTATAAGTATGATAGACAAGTTTTGTCAACTTTGGTTGGATTGGTGGAATAGGCGTCCAAAATGTGATTGATAACAACTAGAATACAGGGTTAGTTTGAAGAAGAGACTGAAGGCTTTTAAAGTGAATAGTATTTATTTTGTTTATTCATTTTAAATATTTTTATGTAGTTATTGAAAAAAAAACTCATAGATAAGTTTTATAATTTATGATATTATTTTGTAAGTTATTAATTATAAAGAATATGTATCCAATATTATTCTAGTCATGACCAATAAATATGTTTAATTTGCTGTAGTGCAGGATGTAACCGCCATATATAAAATAATAATTTGACCCTCAACTTGTTTTTGTCTTATTAAATGAGAATTCTTTCAGTATTGCATGGCCCATTTAACAAGGAAGGCTATATGCCATATTATCTATTATCCAGGCGCATGATATATATATAACCCAAAGGATGCGAGTGAAACCTCTGGCAGTAGCTAGTTAATCTATAAAAACCGGACAAGTGCGAGTCAAATTCATGCAAGGGCTCCATGTCGTCATCAGAGGGGCACTGTAGAGACTAGGGCTGCGTGGCCCTGGCACAAAAGGACCTTCATAAGGAATATACATAGTAGATGACAACTAGTAAAATTTATTACTGTCAAAAACGTTTAGTTTGTATGGGAATACATGGTTTTGAGGTCATAGATTTTTCACAATGTAAAAAATGTAAACAATTTTCGGTCCAAAACGATAAATGAAACTGTCATTATTTTAAAATGTTTTACAAATTGAATATGATAAAGTATTTTATTTTTTACCTAGTCATCATCCCAATTCTCGGTGATTTAATTTCCCTCTACTGGTACTACTGGTGGATTTATATGGCTGTCACAGCTCTTATGTTGGTCAACTGAAGCCTGAGTTTGGCGGGCGGCCTACAAATTGTAGCGTTTTTAAGCAGTTCAAAAATCACCAAACTTTTTTCTTCAATCGAAAAGTGCCATTAAAATGATTTATTTTTTGTACTCTTTTAAATGGGTCTCGTTTTACGTAATTGCTGAACGCACTGAATGAAAAGAAAAACTCAATGCTCTCTGGTTATGACGTCAATTGGCTGTGTAAACGCGTGTGTCAATATTTTGTACTATTTTGAAGTATGAGGTCAGTTGACAAATATTTTGAAAAATAAATAAAAATGAGCTATTATGCTACTTATCGTTGGTGTGGTGTTCCTGCATGCAAGAACACTAGTGTAAAGACACCGAATAAGTTATGGTTACAAGTGCCAGGTCATATGAATCGGAGAAAAGTCTGGTTTAAACTTGCACAAAGGGATCTTTCCCTATTACATGCAAAAACTCGTTTGTATTTTTGTGAAGATCACTTCGATGTAAGTACCTACCTACCTATAATAAGTACAGAAGCCAGCACATTAAGCTACTAAAATTTGTCAAATTTCCTTAATAAATTTGCAACTTTATTGCTGAAACATATGGTTCAAAATTTATTAGGGTAATTTGACAGTTTCGGGTAGTTTGATGTGCATTTACATTGTACATTTCTCCCACGGATTTCTCCATTATGGCCGCTCGCTGCGCAGAAACCGGCTAGTCGTTGAGGTGCGCGAGAGGTAGCTATGGACCTCATGCAAATACTTGTGGTCGGAAATTCGTTGGGAGCCGTCATCAAGTTTGGTGAAAACTACATTAGGTACCTACTTACTAAGAATTACCTAAGTACCTACATATACAAAGTTCTTTTAAAATGAGTTAAAGAGGTTGAGAAAAAATCCAATTAAATTTAGTGATCAGAGTAACTAGTTAATTGAATTACAAATTTATACCACATTTATACCTTGTTTCAGTTAGAGAATGTCATGGAAAACTATACAGAGTATAAATTAATGGGTTCAATAAAAAAGGTGCAATTGAAACCCAATTGCTTGCCCACCAGATTTGAATGCAATAATAAACAAAACTCTTCTCAAAACGAAACTGATCGGGTCCAAGATCAAGTAGAAGATATTTTTAAATCGCCATCATCCCGCACTGAAGGTAATTTTAAAACCATATTGTGTAATGATAACCCATATGTGATCTGTAGAAAAAACTATATTTCTTTGATATGTTTGTTCAAATTGTGTTATAATATATTGCCATGGGGAAGGCTGGTAAGCTTACAATCTTATATGATTAGAAAACTATTGTATAAGTACCTACTCAGGGTAAAGGATGAACGGTCTTCTATTAAACATTAATAATCATATGCTTCTTTTTTCAATAATAATAAAATTTATTTATTTTTCCCTTAAAACATTTTAACAAAATAAAAGAACAAAATTAGAAGAGAGACAGGAGCCCAAACTAAGCATAGCTTGTGACTTGGATCTCCTGGCCCCACCGAAGATCTTAGAAGCTAATTAAATTTCAATATTCTCTAATTGAATAAATTATGAATAATGCTTTTAATAATTAATTTGGTGTTCATTATCAAAGCTCCTTATTATTCTATTAAAATATTTTGTATCATGGTTATATGAATAGAAAACAAAATGTATTTGTGGAATGCTGCATGCATCAATGGATGATCAGAAATGTTACTAAAATAATGTATCTAATTATGAATAAAAAAAAAATACCAAATATAACCCCATGTGGCATGCCATTCTGGAATATCTTTATATGATAGAAAAGCCTCCTTTTAGAATATAGCCCAGAGGCTAGTGCGGGGGTACCGCACTATCTCCCGCAAGGCGGCGGGTCTCCTTGCCGGACTGCCACCATGGGATCTGGAGGCGGTAAGGCACTGTCCGTTACCAACTGACTGTCACCGCGATCTCATGGTGGAGTGGAGATATGGCTTCACTCAACCCCGTGCAGGGCATGCCACAATAGTGGCTATAGTGCCCCTCTTCGAGGAGTGGATTGGGACGAGTCATGGCACCCTCTCTTACCGCTTGACGCAGGTCCTCACCGGACATGGGTGTTTCGGGAGGTACCTGCATCGTATCGGGTGGGAGGAGAAGCCTGTGTGTCACCACTGCGCGGACCAGCCTGAGGACACGGTGGCGCATACAGCGGGTGAGTGCTCTGCCTGGGCAGAGCACCGCCGCGTCCTCGTAGCGGCATTTGGTGGCGGCGACCCTGGCCCTGATCCAGGCCATGATCCGGAGCGAGAGAATGGGATGCCGTCGCCTCCTTTTGCGAAGCAGTAATGCTAGCGTAGGAGGCAGCGGAGCGGCTGAAAGACTGCACCGCTCATCCCAGCCGCTGTGGCAGGGTTGGGACTGTTCGACACCACGGGCGCCGGATGTCGAGGGACGACTCCCGACCACCATAGGCGCGGGTGTGTGGGCGGTAAATCTTGGTAGCTCATCGTCCGTACGTCGAAGGACAACGGGCTCGTGTCGGCGGCGCATACTGTTCCACGCGCTCCTCGAAGAGATGTCATCAACATAGAAGGGGCCCATTAGGGCTAGGGCCTGCCTGGGCTGCGGGTTGTTCGCAAGAGTTACCATGGCCCTGGTACACAGGGACCTCCCGAAGGAACATAGTGGGTTTTAGTCAGTAAGAATCTGACACTTGCTTTGACACACGCTGCACCCTCAGCGGGGTCATTTGAAGATTTCCCACGAAGAAAAAGGACCTCCTCCTTTTTGGAAAGTCGGCTAACAAATAACATTGTTACAGAACATTGAGTAGGTAATAGACTTTTACAACATAACTTTCAACCGTTAGTTAACATTATTATAGTTTTGTTATTGTATGAACTAAATTTATGCGCGTTCACACACGATACTCCATTGACGATTTCTCATTAGCACGATACGTCATGACGGATGGACGTTCAAATTACAAACGGAAAGGTTTTTTTCACCATTTGTCATAATATCCGAATTAAAAGACACTTAATTTAAGATGTAGGGTACAGATATTTAAAAAGCATTGTGCTATCGTAAGCATGGAAAGTCAAATAAAATACGAATCGTCCTCACAATTTCCGATTTGTTCTTCTTTAAGCAACATCGGTAATTAAGCATAGTAGATAAATAAAGAGCCCAATTGACAATGCTGTTAGCAGCTTTGATTTCATTTGATTTCATTCAGTACCTAACGATATATCAATATCAGAAGTAATTAAAAGAAAATAAAATTGTTGTTCGAGTGTTCTAACAAAAAACATTTATTCAAAAGAAATACCTACTTACATATTGTGGTACTTATCTAGCATAGCATAGATACCGATGATGTAACGTAAATAAAAAAAAAAACATTTCTTATTTAAACGTTTCTGTACCAAGCCATCTTGCTTAACACTTTGACCCAAACGAATAATAATTTATCGCCCGGTAAAAAAAATTGGCTACCTACGTATAACCACGTATAACAATCTACCTGACAGCTGCGTAGTCAATGGAAACAAGTTGCGCCTAGTCCGCTCTTACGCTCGATGACGTCACAAATCCCCTACCATTCGTTCGAATTGCGATAACATCATGCGATAGAATCGAGTTCATGCTGAATAACACATTAAAATATTTTTTTTTTTCATATTGGTACGAGAAGGTAAGATGACTAACGTAAGAGGCTTAGATTTAACAAAGTACATTGTGGACTCTTCTTGTATTTGATTTATCTTATAAATAAATTAATTCAACCGATTATTTAATACCGAATTATCTAGCAACTTCTTAATAATATTAATTTCGACAAACATGAATTGTTATCGCTCGAGATAAAACTAATTAACATCGTAGTAGGGGAAATTATACGTAATACAAAATTACGTTTTGGGTAGGTATTCGCTTCGAATCTAAGTACAGACAAAAGGAAAATTGCCTAGAGAGACAATTCTAATTTGTTCAATAAAAATTATTGTACAATACTGTACCAAAGTGTCTACAAACAAGAAAAATGTTTACTGTGAATTGTTTGATCTTAGGCTAGAAATCGATCGACTTTATAATAGCACTCTTCAATTAAGTCGCACGCATGATTATTGCATGTCTTTTAAGCATATCAATTCTACACCGTGAATATTACTAAGTATAAATAACATAACATCTATATAAAGTAAGACTGTTCATTCTAGAATGTTTTCATTTATTACACCGCTTATTTCACGTCCGCCTTGCTCGACTTTCGTATATAAAGTGGTTCAATTCGATGATAACATACTGCACTGTTTCGACATGCCGACATCTCGCTCGCGCAACGCTCACAAAATACCGCTAGAGTGAGGGAAAAGGATAGCGTGACATTCTATTTCTGCCACACTCGTAGCGCATGCTCAATGTGGATTCAACGCAGTTGGCCGTCATTGAACGGTGCGCGTTTTCGCCATTTTGTTTTGAAACGTTGACGTGTTCACAAGTGCGACGAAAAATGTAAAATGTGAAAAGGTACTTTAGTTAATGTGTGAAAGTGTGTTTAAGATATTAAACGTGGTCCTAGACTCTCTGGATTTCGTTTAAACCATGGGTAATTTATAATTAAGTTGTTTTTCATTACTTTAGCGGTCGTGACTCATGCGCTCTGAACGGATTGTTCATTTATGTTGTTGCATTAGCAGTGTGCAGACGTGTCGGGTAGTAATTTTTGTTTTTTATATTTCTTTTGTATGAAAACTAAATCAGGAGTATTACTTACATACCATCCATGTGTGATGGAAGTATATAATTAAATAAATAAAAAAAAGTGGAACTACATTTTTTATTGTATGATTTTAATTCGTCGTTTATTTTAATCGGTAATCAGTCAGTCTGTAATGGAATATTTTTGTAAAAAAAATATATTAAAATGAAAATAGGGCTGAAAAAAAAGGAGGTTGTTTAAAACGAGGTCAATTCGGATGAGGTTTTTTTGAGGTTATAACGACAATATGGCACATTGTGATTTACGAAATACTACAACATGACAACAAGATACACTTCTGCACTGCTACGCAACATAACACCAACTGATCGGAAATGCCAATTATGGGTTCCGCTGTTTTTTTAAACAAATTTTTGTAAAAGCCTAGTTGGCGCCCACGGTTCGGCCGCGTAAACCGATAAAAAGTAAGCTAACAATTAATTTAATTCTTCGATAAATGGGCTGGATAAATCTAACACTATGATTTTTCAAATAGGTCATTAGATTAGCGCGCTCAAACAAAAAAGTATTCATCTTTATAATAATAGTATAGATACGTACGTAACAACGACCAAGCTACTACAAACTGTCAAAATTTCTTAATTGATTTTCAACTTTATCGCTAGAGCATATTGTTCAAGGTTGTGTGGCAAAATTTGTCAGTTTCGGGTAGCTTGATATGCTGGCGTCTGTACGCTAATTGATTTCGAAAAAGTAACGAAAAAAATTAAGTTTTTAAATACTTAAATCTTTATTTTATGTGATTAGTAAATACTGAAAGTGAAAATGCAGGGTTTTTATCGTTACTAACTAATTACAAATTAACGGACCGGGATGACGAAATAATTGATAAAAATAATATTAAGATAGGTAACGTTCAAAACAATACATAATTAAAATAACAAGCAACTGCACGTGGTATTTTCTGGTTGCCGAGAGCTTCTTCGCGCATCTGGATAAGTCGCAGTAGATAGTTCCCGTGATTGGCGCGCTTTATCAAACAAACGACGATAACTACAGACAGCCAGCACATCAAGCTACTACAATCTGTCAAATTCCCTTAATAGATTTTCAACTTTATCGCTGCAGCATATTGTTCAAAGTAGATTAGGAAAATTTGACAGTTTCGGGTAGCTTGATGTGCTGGCGTCTGTACAGTCCACATCAGTGGAAACATTTGAACTGCGAAAACAGCTCTTATGTCGTAGGAAATAGAGACGGTCTCAAGGTCAAAGTGTGTCTACTGATGTGCTTCTTTATGTAAGCTCTAAAACGACTGGACAGATTTTTCATGCTATATTATCGCTATTTTTATTAGGTATGTTAGTTATCTAGATATAATCATAGATAGGTACATACATAACGAAGTCTTAATTGTTAAAATATTTTTAACAATCTTTATCTATGTTAAAAATTGTTTTTTTTTTGTTGTAAAAATTAAAAAAAAATGTATGTTTACACGGCTTCAAACCATCTACATACAAAACTAACAAACCACCGCTATAATATTATGTGTCTCTACTAGACCACGGGACTACAGAGTCCCGGATTTGTAGAAGGCGAACGTGGGGCCGAAGCCAACACGCTGAAGCCCTTTTGAGACAACTTTAATATTATGTAGTGGTGACACAATATAATATCATGTTATTACTATACATTATATTATAGTAATACATACTTAATTTTATAAGGCTTACTAATTTTCTGGGTGCAAGAAGTTTTGGTACCTATTAGGTTATGTTTGCTTGCCGTACGTTTTATTTTTTCACAGTTATTTATGAGATTTTTATTCTAAAATGAGGTTTGCAAATAAAATTGGTTCTTACTAATTATGGGTCTCGAATTATCTAGAATAGTAAAAATAATATTTTTGCATATTATGCTCGTACGTATTTGTAGGTTATGCCGGTTGTCACTATCAAAATAATAATACTTCTGCGCATGTGTGCTCTAGCTGCTTGCTCAATAAACTCTTAGTAGATCTGTCACACCGAGGGTACTCGGAGCCCTAACAATAACAAACAGAACGGCGGAAACATTGCACGCTCTGAGGTTCCTACAAATATTTTAAATGCTAGTTTGTAAGAATGTATGTAAACATGCGTGGATGTTTGTTGCTCGTTCAAGCAAAGACAATTTACTAGAGGCTGTATTTACTGAGTAGAATTAGATTGAATTTGGCGGCAACATTGGTTATAATGTATAGGTACGAATCTGTCAAATTTTACAAATCGAATATTAACCTCCCGGCATTGTGATAAGGTTGAAATTGTACCTACTAAAGAAATTGTCAGATTGAGTTGGGTCGATGTGCTGGCGTCTGTACATCAGGATAGCATTTATACTTATTCATTACTTTTTATCGAGGTGACGGAAGTTATGTTAAAAAGTGGTTACACCACTGACGGAAGCTAGTAGAGATTAAATTATAGAGTACGCCAATCTCTCTCCTTACCCAATGTTTTGAGATGTCATACGGTGCGAAAGAGATCGCTACATGAAGAGGCCCTCGCTATCTCTCCTCTTTCACTGCATGTGTTACGTTACTGCGTATGTGCGAGTGACTCCCGCACAAATATAAAGAGACTAGCTGTCCCCAGCGGTTTCACCCGCATCTTTGGTTACTGCTCCGCTCCCGTGTGTCTTAGCGTGATGGTATATAGCCTATGTATGTCTTCCTCGGTAAATGTGCTATCTAAAACTGAAAGAATTTTTCAAATCGAACCAGTAGTTTCGGAGATTAGCGCATTCAAACAAACAAACAAACTCTTCAGCTTTATAATATTAGTATAGATAGAGAGGGCCTGCATATCCAATGATATCTCTCACACCATGCTTATTCTATTCATCTATTTGTTCCGAACGTCAAGGCTACCGAAACATACTCTTATAAGCACAAGATGGCTGGATGTGGTCACAAAACTAACTTATTACAAAAAGGGAGGAGCAATAGGGGCTATATATTTTATCGAGCATCTAGGTCTATTAATATAAGTATGTCTTGGACACCAATGACTGTGTTTCGGATGGCACGTTAAACTGTAGGTCCCGGCTGTTATTGAACATCCTTGGCATTCGTTACGGGTAGTCAGAAGCCAGTAAGTCTGACGCCAGTCTCACTAGGGGCTGGGAAAGTCAGATAGGCAGTCGCTCCGTGTAAAACACTGGTAGACTGGAAGCCGACCCCAACATAGCTGGGAAAAGGCTCGCGAGGTGATGATCTAGGTCTATTAATAAAACTTAACATTAAAATTAATATAGTTTTTTTATTCAGTAAATTGCTATGTCATTTTCAGTATTAGGATTTGTTAGGCAGAAAGAGCTTGACAAAAGCTTTTGACCGCGACGTCAAAAAAAAGAAAGACGTGCCCTCAGCGCCAAAACTAAGAGTTCATTCATAAATACCTACAATATAGAAGTGAGTTCCAAATTATATCGATTAAAACTGATTATTAATTTTTAACTTTAAGTCTGTCATGTAGTTGTGACTGTGGCGTACTGGGCACTTCTTAGTTTGTCATCTATACGTGACACAGGCGTTCGAAAGGTTAAAACAATACGAGGTTGAAGGTTTCTGTCGAGGTTCCTGTGGGGACTACTTGGATAAAATCCCCACGTGGATAAAAAGCCTCTAGCCCATTTATGCAGGGAGGCTAAAGGCTACTTTTTATCCGGTGCCATCCAGCGGGACACGGGTACTACTAGATAATAATAAATTGTTCACGCATAGTATCTAAGTGATATACAGGGTGTAAGGGACAGCCTACCGCTAACTGAAGGGGTGAGTTCAGTATACCATACTAAGGAGACTGGTTCATGAAATTGTTTCAGGAACATTATGGAAATCTAATAAACTAAAACTGAAACCTCAAAAAAATAATTACACCTGATTTCACGCTGATTTGTATAAAAACCTCATGATCCGCTGATTTCACGAGTCGATCGTTACGATTATTTCAAAATCCATTGCTGTATTTTTAATATTAGCGTATTATTAAACAAAATGTGTTGTTAAATAAAATAATAAACTAAGTTCTGCGTATACAGTATCAGTAATTTTGCATTGAAATAAAGAAAAAAATGCGGAATAACCATAAAGAAATTGAAAAAATCCTGAGAAAAATTTCAGTGAAATATGATTCAAAATAAGGAGCTCAATGCACCCTATCAGTCTGCGGAGGACTGTATTAATAGTTTACACTCAGTTTTAATAGAAATATAAGAAACAGCATCTAATAGACCTATGTATATAACAAACTAAATAGGGTAGTTGACAACTGGTCAAATTCATTACTTTTATTAAACTGTCAATAACGGATATTTTCTTTGCAATTTGTATGAAAGTAAGGAGTATGACGTCACAATTTTCACATCAAGCCATATACTAATTTTATTTAAATTATCAATAAAAAAATCTAAAAGCTTTTCCAGGTAGTCAGAGACAGCACAATGTCTTTGTGCTGCACTGTCTCGTGGTATTGTCGTCCCAGGATATAATTAAAGGGAACTTCTGATATAGGTACTTGAAGTATTTTCTTACGAGGGCTCAAACTCAAACTCAAAATCATTTATTCAAACTTGGCTGTAAAACAGCACTTTGTGACGTCAAATATTACAAAAGACAGCCCCCAAAACGCCCACCCTTCACCACTTCCTATGTGTTTTTGCTGGGAAGAAGAAGTGGCGCAACAAACTCCCCAGCAACCAGCAACACATGTCTGTCTGTTGGTTTGAAGAACCTTTAAAGTTTAAACAATATTTTCTTCATACACAATTTGTATGATGTAAGTAATTAAATATTGTACATAACAATATAAAGAAAGCTGACAAACGACTATCCAAATATCGAACGGCTACTTAATTTTACGCGATTCCATAATTCATTTATGTTCCGGCCAGACCCATAATTAATGTTGCGATGTAAAAAGGTTACATCTCTACAATACCATAAAGGATTTTATTTTTGTCCTAGTTACCTACCCAATTAAGCCTGTCAAGTCAGGGTTTTATAGATATTATTTTTTTTAGATATGCCAAGAAGAAGATCTATGACTGAGTTGGATAGGTTCAAGAGGCGTCTGATACGAGCGGTTGCTCGACTTCTAATCCAAGAGAAGAAAGAGGAGGAAGAGATATGGACCCAATTGAAAATAGAAACTGGCTCTAACTGCAAATTATTATGGTATGCATTTTTTACCTTCTCTTCTACGGTACATATTTAAAAAAAAAAAAACATTTTTTATGAACATTTATTTATTTTCTGAAATATATTATGTATTACATTTTTAATATAAATAATTTTAATAGAAATTAACAAAACAAACAGTTGCACATTATTTTCATTAAAATAATCTCAAAAACTACCGATCTGTATTGTAATATTTTTTCAGTATTACATAGCTATAATTTATTGAAGCATTCAATGCTACTCTTACTTTAATTTCTAAGTACTACACACCAATGACTGAATACAGGTAAAGAAAAACATCTCAAACGAACCTGGATTTTAAAGTCTAATATCATCAGTTTACCTTCACCAAGTGTGGTGATTAAAGCTCATTCCTTCTCTGTATGAGAAGATGCCTGTGCCCTACAGTGGGAGAATAAACAAGGATATGTAATGGTGATGATGATGTTGATGTGCATCCGGCAGTAGATTGCCACAATTCTCCACTTCTTGACTCAGTATTCAGCGTCTTATCTATTCTATTATTTCATCAGATGACGACCAGATGGCGTGGTGGTTAGTGAACCTGCCTGCCACGCCATAGGTCGCGGGTTCGATTCCCGCATAAGTCAAACATTTGTGTGCATGAACATGGGTGTTTGACTTAGTCTGGGTGTTTCTATGTATAATATGTATGTATTTACAAAAGAAAAGTATATAAGTATGTTTATCAGTTGTCTAGTACCCATAGTACAAGCTCTGCTTAGTTTGGGACTAGATGACGTTGTGTGAATGTGTGAGGGATATTATATTATTATATATTATATTATCAGGACGCGCATGCGTGCTCTAACGGAGAAGAAGCTAAGTCATCTGCTAGCTGTCAACGACCGCACGGTCGCCATACCGAGGCCAGCTAGAATGTCTCTCACAGACTGGCTGCTATTCGACCTTGTGCTCGTCCACCAGAAAATAGACCTTATCGGCCAGGTAATTGTGTTCAAAAATCAATGTCAATTTTAAGATAAGGTTGAAAAAGTGTTTAATTAAGCATGTGTTTGATGATAGAAAAGAGAACCTGAAGTTTTTTTTTTCTGCACAAAAAGTACAATATTGTTTTCGAGCAATACAATTTTAAGCGATACAAGAAATGGATAATATATAATTTACTTGGGTGAAGTGCTAGCGCATTATATTTTAATAAAGTTTCATCTAATTACAGGACAGGCTCCCAGGATCCAAAGATCCTGAGGCTCTGGTGAACCTGTTCGAGCTGGTGAAGAAGTTCAAAATAGAAGGCCTGTCCGGGGACAAGCTGGCTGAAGCCTGGTCATCCGCTACTTTGTATTATAATAACAAGTAAGTTGCACTGATTTTTGAATATACACTATAATTTCATTGCTTATTGGGATCATCATCATCAGCCTTTATATCGTCCCACTGCTGGGCACAGGCCTCCTCTCACACAGAGAGGGTGTGAGCGTTAATCACCATGCTTGCTCAATGCACGTTGGTGATTTCAGACTTTATAGTCCAGGTTTCCTCAAGATGTTTTCCTTCACCTTTGATCAGTCATTGGTGTCCAAGATATACTAAGAAAGTACATATAACTTAGAAAAGTTGCATTGGTAGTTGCCTGGCCCAGAATCGAACCGCAGACAGAAAATAAAATATAATATAATTAAATATTATATATATTATATACATGTTTAATTATATTATATTTTATTTATATTAAGTTATGATAATAAATAGATATACTTTTCAAATTGACCGAAGTAACTTGGAGTGGTTCACATTTCAAGTTATTTCGGCCGTACTGTACCTAAGTAAGATGTTATTTTCAATTCACAGTGGTCACCAATGCTCTCCAATGCTGCTGCAACGTCGCTGGTACCAGCTGAAGGAGTTAACACGTGCCAAGTTCTATGATTTCTGGTTTGCATACCGAGGTACGATCAAGCGACTTGCCCTGGCAGAGCCACATACACCATCACCGCTGCAAGCTGCTATTGCTAAGACGTGAGTTATGATTCAGCACTTTGATAATGAAACATAACTGGATCATCTCCCGAGCCTTTTCCCAACTATGTTGGTGTCGGCTTCCAGTCTAACCGGATTTAGCTGAGTACCAGTGTTTTACAAGGAGCGACTGCCTATCTGACCTTCTCAACCCAGTTACCCGGGCAACCCAATACACCTTGGTTAGACTGGCGTCAGACTTACTGGCTTCTGACTACCCGTAACGACTGCCAAGGATGTTCAATGACAGCCGGGTTCCTAAAGTTTAACGTGCCATCCGAAACATAGTCATTGGTGTCCAAGATATACTTAGAAAGTACATACAAACTTAGAAAAGTTGCATTGGTACTTGCCCGACCTGGAATCGAACCCACGCCCTCACACTTGAGAGGTTGGCTCTTTTACCACTAGGCCACCACAACTTAACTGGATAGTATGGGATTATTATCTGCCTAGCTTTTTATATAATATAGAGTGACTGCCTGTCTGATCTCCTTAACCCAGTTACTTAGGCAACCCTTTACTTCTTGCTAATACTCACCGTTACAACTGCCAAGGATATACAAATGTTCATGTTTATTGTATAAAATGTTTTCTTCTTGTTAACATTCTTCTAAACGGGTTTGCAAATATATAAAATATTTTTCAATTAATTAATCACTAAGGTGTCATTTAATATCTATACTAATATTATAAAGCTGAAGAGTTTGTTTGAACGCGCTAATCTCAGGAACTACTGGTTCGATTTGAAAAATTATTTCAGTGTTAGATAGCCCATTTATCGAGGAAGGCTATATGCTATATACCATCACGCTAAGACACACGGGAGCGGAGCAGTAACCAAAGATGCGGGTGAAACCGCTGGGGACAGCTAGTAATTTATATGTTTATTCTTTTCAGGTATAAACATTTGGTGACAAGCCCATTCCTAGAATGGGAAGAGTTGATTGAAAAGAGACTGGTCACACTACCTGAGGAGTTTGTAAGTTAATTGACTTCAGTCTCTCTTTCACACTCAAGAAGGTACAGCACATCAAGCTACTAAAATCTGTCAAATTCCTCTATTAGATTTTTCAACTTTATCGTTGTAGCATATGTTTGAAAGTTGATTGGGACAATTAACAGTTTTGGGTAGCTTGATGTGCTGGATTCTGTACAAAAATCAGCATTATAAACCTATTTATATTTTCAGGAACGACAAATGATTGACAGGACACCTAAGAGATATATGAGACAGTCTGTAGAAGGTGAGTGCAATATACATAATCTATACTTATAATAATATGTAGGTACATAATTTTGACATAAGAATGTAAACGTATATTGGAACTTATAGATACATACTCAGCAGTCTATATCCATAATTGTCTATAACTTATAATAAAAGAGCTTTACATATATGTGGATCCATTTTGTAAAATAATTTTCAAAGTTTTTTTTTAATTTCATAATATTTTATTGACACTTATTTTATTGTTTTGTATTTAAAAATAGTAATCCGAAAACTTTGTTCACAGAAGGCCCAGATTTAGAATTAATAGAACCCACAATAGAAACGATAGACCTTAGACTTGAACCAGATGATGATAACGAAAATGAAGAATCAAACCAAGCACAAGATAGTTATATAGAACCCACAGTCAAGATCAAAGAAGAACCGAAGGATACAGACATGTATATAGGAGAAATTGAGGAAGAACTCCCAAAAAAGTCCATATACGATTCAGTTTTAGAATCAACTGATATTGAAAATGAAAAACTGGAAAGTATGGACGCTGAACTCATTGATGACGAACATGCTGATGAAGAATTATATGCTGAAGAAAAAGAAATCGAGGAAACTATAGCAACAACACTTAGGGATCAAGAGAATCTGTTGCCTCAAATTACGAATGTTTTTGGTAATGTCAGTGACGCTAACGTATTGAGTAACTTAGAAACTGCGGACCAAAGTGACGAAACTGAAGTAACAGAAATTGTAAATACTGGTGAGAGGGCAACTCTTGGAGATACATGTATAAATAAAGATCTAGTAACTAGTTCCAATCATAATATTAATATAAATCCTCAAGGCAGTGATGACAGTGTAAACCCTGAAATTAACGATACAGTAAAAGAAACGACTGCAGGTAATGTCAATGACCGCGATAAAGTAGAAATCGAGAATAAAACTCACAATAATTTTGAAGATTCAAGTAAACTTGTTCCTACGTCAGACGATTTAAACAAAGTAGACGCCTTCTCTGTTCCCTCTAAACCAGATGACAATAATGATGATGTTCTAATAATAGACAATACTCCAGTTCCAATCATAATCCCGGATTCAGATGTAGACGAAGAACGAATGGAGAATAGTGATGACATTATTGACGATATATTCTTACCCGTAAATACACAACCAACGGACGTTGAAAAGTTTACGTTAACCAACCCAGAAGCGCGTAATGTAGTTAAAAAAACTGATCAAATTACATTAAAAAGTGAAAATAATGAAGATAAGAAGCCAAATATTGCTGACTTTTCGTTTGGCCAACTGCCGAATGATATAAGTTTTGCTGATGAAGGAATTGTGTATTTCGATGAAGAGAGCAGTAATGGTAAGTGAGCTTTTGATTAAATATAATACGTACAGTTGTTTCTCGTTAATAGAAAATTTCTATTTGTTTCGAAGAAGCATATATTTGTGCTCCGCTAGGAACCCAGTAGCACCACGCGCGACCTGAACACGAAGAAACCAAGGAACGCGAAAGATTTTATAATAATGTAAAAAAAAAACCGGTGGTATTAACTGATGTTTTTCTTAAGTCCTCTTTCATAAAAAATATAGAGTTAGTAAGCCTATAATTTATACCTGTAAGAAACTGAGGTCACTAGTCAATAATAAACTTAACACTTTTTCTTGTAATTGTTACAGACACGAGCGTCAAAACCGAAGCTGAAGATACGCCGAAAATTGACCCCAAGCTGTTGATGTTGCCGATAGTATACACCACCAGGTTAGATCATATGGCCGTCACAAACTTCAAACACATTAACGACAAAATATTGATAGAAACCATTTTAGCTAAAAGCAAACCAATGAAGCTAGAAACACAGATTCCTAACACAGTAGCCGAAGAAAACATCGTAGCAACTAGTATACCAATTAAACAGGAACCGCAGCCTCATATTTTAGACGAAAAAACTATTTCAGAACGACATAGTCATGTCCCACCAGACGATAGTGAATCCGTTGACGATAAAATTCCCGATAGCAAAAAAGTGAAAGCATCTAGCTATCTACTACAAAAACCTAGGAGCCGCACCTACAATCCCATACAACTATGCAAAAATCCCGACTTTAATACCAGGCTGAAATGGTTGACAGTAGGATTCTTCACCATACCCCGTAACCGGGGACTGATAAAAACCTGCAAGCCATTGACCATAGATGTGAGCAAAGCTTTCGAGTCTAAACTTATTTCTGGCAGGTTGTATTTAAAGCCAAGTGAGGTTAATGTCAAGACAGAGCCTGCTGCTAAAGAAGACGTAGAGAGCATTCAGAGTGTGACAGTGGTGCCCTCAGCTATGCCCGTACAGAGTCTCATAGACAATTCGAAAATTCCGGATATTTCTGCGCCGGTGCCCAGTCAAGTCCAGAAGCCAACCTCCGATGTAGCATCTACAAATGAGCGAAACAAAGTGATAAATCTACCCGACATTTCTGAGATTCGGCGTATCAATCAACGACTGCTGACGGCTGAGGTAACGCCTATACAATTGAAAAACAATCAGCCGCAAGTGCCGGTCTCTATTGTCACGTCTTCAAACACCCAAAGTTGTGTAACTAAAACAACAGTAGCAATGCCCGAAATAGATACAGAATTGCTAAAAGAAGCGGACGACGTCAGAGGTCCCCCTAAATGTGTTGACATCACTAAAGACCTGCCTGATAAAACAAAACAAAATGTTGCGGTTGGAACTGATACCCACATGCCGAAAAGGCCACAAGGTCGGCCATTTAAAATGATGAACGGTAAAAGAATGTATCTTCCAAGAACAACAAATGTGGCATGGAAACCACGGGTTACTCGTGAAAAAATACCATGGCTTACCAATAGAAATGCCGAATCTGTTAGTAACAAAAAGATGGAGGAGACGACACTCTTGACTTTGGATACTCTTAACAAAATGTTGTTTCTTCTAATAGATAAAGAGGAACCGGCTGTTACAAACCAAAAAATAAATAAAAAGAATAAAAAATGTGATAAGAATCACACACACACTCAGCAAGATGAAAAAAATAAATCAGTAAATGATAGCACAGGCCAGAATAATAACCCCTCAGAAAAACCTAGAAAGAACTCTAAAGTAAAAATCAATGTCAGACCTGCGGAACCTAGAGCTCACTCAAATACCAATACAAATACACCAGTAAAAATACCTGAACCGAAGAAAAAGCCAGGTTACAGATGGATGGGACCGCATTGTTGTTGGAGTCGAGAAAAAATGCTTGAGTTGTTATTTACTAAGAAGCAAAAAACGGTACATAATTGTCCGAAAAACCATTGTAAGTGTTGCTGCCAGAATCTGTTAAAGGATTATACTGCGCGAGCTATAAAGATGAGAGAATCAATTAGTTCTAAATCTGATAAAGATAACGAGGAACGCGTAATGACATACATCTCATCAACCCTCCATACTGTCGACGAGAACGCAGAAATTCCACAAGTGGTTACTGTGCCCGTAAGAGTGATAATTCATTTCCCTCCTACATTATCACCAAATATAATGGTTGAAAGACTTACTGACCCACAAGTGAAAAATTTTAACATAATTTACCCTGGTGAAACGTCTCGGTTGGTTCCTACAACGGATATTGGCCTATCTATAGTGAGAACCAGAGAAGTTACTCCAGCTACGACAACAGTAAGCACTGCAGTAGCGACTCCAGTAACGACTTCACTAGTGAGCCCAGTAACGACTGCACTAGTGAGTCCAGTACCAACTTCTGACGTGTCGCCTATTACTATAGAAGTGCCGCCAGTTAGTCTAGAAGCACCCCTTATTCCAACGGTACGTGGGATAGAAACTCCAGTCAGCGTAATTTCTGGTGATGGAAGACAGAATCTGAAATCACCTCCTTATAAGCTCTCGCGTCGTGCTAGTGCTGAAAAACAAAACAAAATTATTCCCCTTATGCACGAACCAAATACAGTAGTTAGGCTTCATACGCGTGGTAATTCTCCACCTCTGTCTAAGAAAAATGTCGCGTCAAGAAGGCATTTAATGCAGAAATCACTACGAAGAACTACAACGCCCCCAAATATTAAATCTAACATACCCCTTAATAGCAAACCTAGCATGCCACCAAATATAGGGCCAAAAAATGTCAAAGAAAAGATGATATTCATAAACAGCAAACAAATAACCGAAAAACCAACGGAGTGTCCAATATATTTGGGGAAAAACAAAATATTACTGACCACAGTAAAATTTCCTCCTAACTTGAAACAATTTGAAGAGTCCAAATTGGCTTTGTCTCGATCACTTAATTTACCGAAAGGCGTGCAGCTAACGGTCCTTGCTGATGGTACAGTATCCTATACTTTAGATAAGAACGTTCCTGTGAATGTACATGATATAGCGGAGATGCCTGCGATCATAGCAGCAGTAAAAGCACACATGAACGGTAGTCAGGCAGTTCCCGTGAATGTCCAGCCCGCTGTCGCGGAAGGTGAAGTGGTCGATCTCATTGATGACGACGACGATGTTGTTACTGGGTCTACTGCTGAGCATAATAAAAATAATGAACCCTCGTCTGTTACTAACGAACCGACGGAAATAAATGTAAATAATCAGAATGCTATTACGGACCAGTATACTATTACTGATATGCAGGAGGGGCAAGTTCAACAAACGAGTGATAGTAAAGTATCTTTACCTTCAGCTGAAGAAGTACAGGATCAGGAAACATCAGGTCTTGAACATAATCAACTCGCATCGACAACTCAGAACATAAGTACTGAAATGCAACAACCTTCAGTGGAACAGGTTAGCGACCATTCTGAGGTATCTAAGGAAATCATCGAAGAGAGCAATGAGCCAGCAAGTCGGGACAATAGTACCGATATTCAAAAAGACCCGGAAGAGGAAGAACAACCCACGTCTCAACCACAAAGTGAGGCCGTAACTGGTGTAGATAGCGCCAATGAGCCTAGCAGAAATAAAAGTAAGAATATACTATCAGATTTGATGGAGATGTCTGGAATATTTGATGAAGACATGTCGACCGCGGCAGCACCCGTGGAACCAGTTCAGGAAGAACCTGTCTTGCCACAACCTACAGAACAGGTGCAACCAAACTCGGAAAGAGGCAATGCTTCAGTACCGCTGATAAAAAGTACGCTTGGCGAGCTATCCCCCATCACCTCGTTGTACGAACTGAAATATGCGTGCATGAAAAAAGGAGCATTCTTCAAATTAGATTTCAGTACTGGATATCTTGTACCCATAAATGTTTGTATGAAACAAAACGTTAAACAAGTAGCTCCTGTAACGCCACTGAGAACCATTGTGACAAAATCAGTAATCGATCTAACTGATGACGATGATGCCTTACCAGTACCATCGGTAGCAGCAAACGAACACGCCGTAGACGTTCAGATTTCACCCAGTACGTCCAGTAGATCACTATTAATTGCCAGTAACACTGTAGGATCTGAAGCCAAACCAGTCAAACCAGTCAAGCTCTATAAAGCTTTGACACCTAATATCCTGCGAATACTAGATAAAGCTAAAATGAAAAGAAAGCAAGCACAACAAGAACTAAAAAATAAATTAAATGACTTACCAATTGATCACAAACGCAAACGAAAGCAAGTATTGATATCAGACGATGGAGCCAAACAAATTTCACCTGAACTTGAAACCTCAACTGCAATTTCATCCGATGATTCGTCAGATGAAGAACCTCTTTCTAACTTTGTGAAAAGGAGAAAAGAAAAGGACGCAGAACTTCAAAAATTGAATGCAAATGAACCTGAACAAAATAAAGAAATAGATTTAGAATTTACAGACACCATGGAGGATATTGATATGAGCGACAGCGAGTTAGCATCGAAGGAGGCGCTTATAGAAGTTGATATAAATCAGAGTAATGATGAAGAAGAGGGTTGTATATTAGGTGTTTAATCATTTTTTGAAGCCATAGAACGATTGTTGTATGACTTTGATGGTGTTTTGTATACACATTTCAACACGAAAGAAGTTACGCAAAATACCTACGACATTTTAACGAGTCTGAAGTTAGATGTTAGGCTGCGCAGACATATTTTAAAGATTTTGCCAAGTTTATTTGCTATGCTATCTTCAGACTGGCTAAGATGCGTTCGGTGTAATCTGTAAGCTATAATTTAAAGTAGAACTTAGCTTGAGATACGCTCTACACGTTTTATGTAAATAGGGTATAACTATAATTTACTGATAAGTATCTTGTAAATATTCTTTGTATATTTCTATTATTAAATATTTTTGTGGTCTTATGTGTAAGTGTAGTTTTATTACACAAACAAAAAAAGTTTTATTACAGTGTGCTGCACTGAGACGTACAGAAATAATTCTTCTGGTCTTCTCCCCTAGCTAACCGCATCAATTTACGTGTGAACATTTCTAAAATGTCGGCGAAATTGCAACAATTTTGGTGGAATCTAGCCATAAGAATTTCAATTTAATATTGATGTTGAATCTAATGTGATGTTATCCATGGATTTACTGTGATATTATTTTAGGAGACTCGTAGTATTAATAGTGTTCACAAAGAATTTGTGAAAATAAATATATATCCTTATTGCTTGCTCAGTTATTGTTTTTTATAACTCAACTTTGTTTGTTACATACTTGTGTATGTTAGCACAATGTACAGACGCCAGCACATCAAGCTACTACGATCTGTAAAATTTGACGGTTTCGGGTAGCTTGATGTGCTGGCGTGTGTACAATGCTCAGCTAAAGTTGGCGTGAATAGTGATTGCTCACTGTATAAAGTAACAAAAAACATGAACTTTTACTAAAAACTACTTCTAACGATTTATTTGTAATTTTTTCTTGCAATTATGTCGTAAGTTCTGTGTGTTGCTGGAAAAGCCTTTGCATGTAGCTTACGATATTTTCGAGTGTCGGTTCATTGTCTACAACTTTTTTTTTTATTAAGTGTGCATTTTAATTTTAAGGGTCGGTTCATATCTAACGGAATATGCGTCGCGTGTTATCGGTCGCGTAACGCTAGAACAGGCAAATGTATAGAAAAACAATTGACCGTTCACACTCGACCGATGATACGTTAGTACTATTGATGATACGCTCGGCGTAATTTACGTCAGATGTGAACCGACCCTAAAAGATTCGTTAAATATTGCTGTAATTTGATTATGATAATACTGACTAGCTCCTCCTAGTTCCCGCATTCAAAGGGAACTAATTTCCGCATCTGGATAAAAAGTAGCCTAAGCTACTCCTTGTTACGCGAGCTATCAACCAGTAAAGGTCCCGTCGAAATTGGTCCAGCTATTTCATAGATTAGCCGAAACATACAGAAAAAACAAAAAAAAAACAGGTTTTGGGATATGACACTCCAATTCTATTTATTATTAATTTGAATTTCTAAGTGTGTGTTGTAAATTATTTTTGCTTTATTATAGTGTATTATCTTCGCTTGATAATACGCGATGCCTATCAGCCGACAGGGTTACCATATAATAGTATTACTTTCCTTTATGCAGAGGACATGAAAGAATATTTTCTTTAATTAATGTTGTAAGATTGCATTGCTAGTTCTAATATGCGTTTATAGATAGAATGGCTTCACATCACAATATTTGTGTAAAATAGAAATAAATATTATTATAAAAGTGTTAATAAATAATTATGAATATAATTACTACTTTTCTTTTACTGTGTTTCGGATGGCACGTTAAACTGTAGGTCCCGGCTGTCATTGAACATCCTTGCCAGTCGTTACGGGTAGTCAGAAGCCAGTAAGTCTGACGCCAGTCTAACTAGTCTAAGGGGTATTGGGTTGCCTGGGTAACTAGGTTGAGGAGGTCAGATAGGCAGTCGCTCCTTGTAAAACACTGGTACTCGGCTAAATCCGGTAAGATTGAAAGCCGACTCCAACATAGTTGGGAAAAGGCTCGGGAGATGATGAAATACAACTTTTTTTATTTAATTCAATTAAATTTTGCTAAGTTCGGTTTCAAACCAGCGGATTGCCCGCTTGGTTTAACTAAAGCGCGTAAAGGGGTTCCACTAACGGGAATTCTACACGATACAAACCAATCGCCGACAGAGGTCACCTTGGTCCAGTTGGTGAGTCAAACGACTGCGGACGACGTTGGTCGAGAGCGCATCTGTCGCGACAGTAACCATGTTCGGCCCCAACCATGAGAAACACTGTCGGATAACGGGAGACGCGATCAAGAACTACTCTCATACATAGCAGTCGGTTTGGACCGTGTAAACTGCATTTTACTGACAAAACTGGCTCCAGAGAACAACATATACACTAGTGGGCCCATGTGAGCGAGTTTAAAGCTAGTAGCATATAGATTAAAATAATGGTGAAAGAAAATCACCTATTTAATTAAAGAAGCAAACCGGGTGGGTAATGTAATGACTGTGCAGTGGCCGAATGAAAATGTAGCTTTTTTTAATACATCGTCAAGCTAAGTAAATAAAACATGGCACAAATTCAACATCTATATTTAAATAATAAATAATATTTATCTAATGGCTACCCCGAAGGCGTCGACCACAGCCTTCTCAATGTCCTTGTGGACTTGGTTGACCTCTGCTTGAGTGAGTGTCCGCTCTAAATGTCTATAAACTATGCTGTAACACAGGCTATGTTTCTTTGACTTCGGATGAACGAATTTGTCTTTCAGCTTTACCTGGAAGTAAATAAATGATACTGTTTTATTTCTTGTTGCAGTCATTGCTTTCTTCATACAGAATTGTAATTTAAAATGAGCATGTTGTAAAAAGTATCTAAATATTCAAAATATTTTCTGTCCCAAGTTTCTGTTTCAATCTATCTGCCTAGAAGGTGCAATTTAAATTGATTCAGCTGTTCTCATATAAAATCGTTATAAATAAACGTAAATCTATACATATAATAAAATCGTAGAAAAGTCAAAACTGTACATTGAATAGGTTTTTATTAGAACAATTGGGGCGTAATATATGCTGTATGTATGTCCGGGATAATCTCAAAAAGTACTGCATGGATTTGCTTAAATTCGGTAAGAATATAACTAAGAGGTCGGGTCAACATATAGGCTACATATTATCACGCTATCACTACGGGGGGCAGGGGGGTGAATGTTTAATCCTAATACCTACGCGGACGATGTCGCGGGCAATAGCTAGTATTTGTTAAAATTACAAACCTGTTCAATAATATCACCACCAACATCTCTGACAAGATCATAGAAATCATTGCTCATAAATGTGTCTATTGTCAAATTCGGTGGCAGCCAAAAGGACATGTCATTTGTACATTGTGGATACGATGATACAGGCTTATAAGTAACGCTAGCATTCAAGTCAATATTCTCAAATTGTGTTAAAAATCCAGAGTCCGTACTCCACATTAACCGTATATCAGGAATTTTGTACAATGCCATCGCAAGTCTCTCTAATCCGAGTCCAAATGCATATGCAATGGTGTTTGAAGGACCAGCATTGACAAGAATCTCATTCCTAACAATACCGCAGCCTAGGACCTCCATCCATTTATTTTCATAGTATATTTCAAGTTCCCAAGATGGGTGAGTGAAAGGGAAGTACGCATCAACCCATCGGTACTTTATACTGTCACCGAATAAAGCTTTTGTCAAGGCAATCAAGTGTGATTTCAATTGTGTCTCCATTAGTTTCGTAGCTTCTAGAGTATGACAGCTTTGCTTCATCGGGTCATTTATAGAGTTGACGAATGCATGTGGGTTCTTGATATCAAATTCTGGTTCAAATATTTCTAAATCAGGCTTCCCGGGAAACAGTTGCTCTTTGCGTTGGGACCGTACTGCATCAACCTGAAAATATGGTACAATTTCACAGTTTAAGAGACTATAAACAAATTAACATATCATTTCAGGAGATTTTTAAGGAAAGCAAAATATTGGGCTTCGTAATAACTCACTTGGTGAAACACAGGAAAATGTGTGGAGTCAATTTCATCTCTTCTATAGACATCTCCAATCATCAAGAAATTGTCCAAACCGGACCTTAGCAGTTCGCTCTGGTGGGCGGTCATGTGTGCTCTCAGTAGAGTCTCTCGATTTATGTAGTAACAATCGGACTTCGCCCTGCTCGGGTGGTCAGAGGGGATCAGCAAATCATCGAAGTTTTGTTTTGTCGTTACTATAGGCGACAAGTTATCGTAAATGCTGAACGCCGGGTGACCTCGATGTGTAAAGGATGAGTAAAAGAAATTCACAATCCTTTGCCTTACGATTGAGAGAGGGTTATTTTTCTGCAAGTGCAAATTCTTACCCAAATAAGATATAATTTTAGGTGTTACATTAGTATAATCGTCTGATATGAACTCCTTGCCCTTTATTTGCACGGCAGCAACTGATTTTGCAGCTGTACTATATTTATAACTGGATAAAATCGCCGAAAGAGTCCGGTTTGTTTTCAGAAATATTTTGGTCATGATTCTCGCTTTATTTACCAAGGATATAACGAAACCTACGGCAATGCACTTAAGAATTACATTCGCCAACAGTTCTTATTTATAAAATCTATTAGAATTAGAAAGAAACCTTTTTTTTCTTCAAGAAAATGAAAACAAGAAAAGGATTTGATTTGATCACGATCAGTGACAAATAAAGTAACTTAATCCTTCTTATTCTTTTATACGTGACTAAAAAAGGATGGGAAATGAATTATGATTAAAATATTAACGTTTGTGATGTTGGAACAGTCCCTTAAAAACTGACATTTTGACATAACATACCTTTGACGAAAAATGTGGGTTGGATATTTTCCTCATATTTTCTAACAACTGTTTTTTATATCCTGATTGAAAGCAAGCTGTTTTATAAGCTGGCTAAAGCATTTATTATCAGAACTAAGAAAGTAAATATGATATATTGCTATTAAGAAAGTAAATATGATATATTAAGTAAAAGTACTTAGAAAATCCAGCCAGTACGTTTATTTGAAAAAAAAAACAAAGTTATGCCAGTTTCGGAACGGTTAATGTGATGTCAAATGATAACTTTATAACCTAAAAATTTTAATTTAAACGAAATCTCTGATTACGTAGTTTGATAAACAATAATCTTATTATTATTGAATTAAATATATATTATTTCAATACGTAATCTCATTTGTGGATTATAATCCATCTAATTATACAATGTTTCGTAAGCGACTTTTACATTTCGCTCAGTTGAGTGCAATCGGCCTGACTGGATTTTACGTCGGTCAAAATACTGATAAATTTAACAATATTCTGTGGAATGACTCTATTATTGTTGATGGAAAACGCGTGAAGAGTATGCCAGGCCTTCCCGTCTTCGGTACTGTTTCAGCTGCTACCCCATTCACCGAAAGCAGCAGTGGAAAAGATCGGGTAAGATTTTCTACTGGTTAAATGCATAAAAATGGTTTAAAAAGTATTAAATACTGTTTTTATCAGTCAAATATCCTCCATAATCCTTCTTAGTCAGAATAGGCACAATATATAAGGCAACAAAGTACTCTTTTGTTAAAAAAAATATTCAATATTTTCAGGTATCACAAATAATGAAATTTGGCTTTCCTAGTTTAGACAATGTACGTTCGTACGATGACTTCATACTGTCTTACGACCGCCGCAACAGGGTACCAAACTGGGTGTTTGAGCATATCACTCAAGAGCATATTGCTAAGAATGACCAGGTTGACCGGAGCAAGTGTGAGTTCAAACCTGACGAGAGCATACATCCATTCTTTAGGTGAGCAAATAGAAAATCAAGTTGAATACAGAATTAATTTGATTATTTTATCTCATACTTGAGTAGGTATCTTTTTTCTATAACCCCAACTAACAAGTTGTAGATTAAAATCTAGACTTATTAATACCACATGGTAAATACAATCACAAAACCTGTTACAGAAATATAAACCCAGGACCACAACTATAATATATGAATCTCAAAAATATCCTAGGTCCTATATCATTTTGAAATGAACTCCAGGTCACAGAACACAGACTACAAAGGCTCAGGGTTTGACCGAGGACACATGGCTGCTGCCGGTAACCACCGTCTCTCCCAGAGACATGTTGAACAGACATTCTTCCTTACCAACATGGCTCCTCAGGTATGAATACAAATATTATATGACCTTGCGGCTTAACCTATTGACCGCCACAGTCACATATAGATGACAAGTCAAAAAGTGTCCAGCACACCACAATCACGACTACATAACTGATTTTTAAAGTTAGAAACCAAACTCACTAATATATTGTAGGTATTATTGGATGAATTCTTAGCTTCGCGCTGAGGGCACGTCTTTCTTTATTTTATGTGGCAGTCAAAAGTTCAAATTAGTGGCTTTCTTGTGGCCTTAACATCACTAGAGTCGCAGTTCCAAGGAAAGTAATATTAGTGACAGTTCTTGATTTAAAATTGTCATGTTTGTCTGAGCCATTTAGAAGGTTGCCAGAACTATTTATACAAATTGTGTATGAAAAAATATTGTTTATAGGTTCTTCAAACCAACAGACAGACATGTGTTGCTGGGGTGTTTGTTGCGCCACTTCTTCCCAGCAAAAACACATAGGAAGTGGCGAAGGGTGGGCGTTATTTGACGTTCAAAAATTGCTGTTTTACAGCCAAGTTTGAGTAAATGATTTTGAGTTTGAGTTTATTAAGGGCCAGTTTCACAGGTTACGGATAGCCACTATCTACCAGATAAATTAAAAAATGAAACAGAATTTGTATGAAATTATCTACCAGATAAACTATCTGGAACTTATCAGCAACCGGTGAAACTTGCGGTAAGTGGCAAAGGGGTTTTTCATAACTAAAATGCCAATGTATGTATTTATTGTTCTGAAGGTAGGAGAGGGCTTCAACCGTCACGCATGGAATACTCTGGAGAAGCATGTGCGAAAACTGACCAAAGTGTACAGCAATGTGTACTGCTGTACTGGACCTCTCTACTTGCCCAGGTAACACTATCAAAACGTTAGAATATTTCGTACATGTATCTGATCTGATCTTAATTCAAATATCAAAAACCATTTTATAATTAACTAGCGACCCGCCCCGGCTTCACACGGGTGCAATACTGATACCAAAATTATACATATAAACCTTCCTCTTGAATCACTCTATCTATTAAAAAAAACCGCATCAAAATCCGTTGCGTAGTTTCAAAGATTTAAGCATACAAAGGGACATAGGGACAGAGAAAGCGACTTTGTTTTATACTATGTAGTGATTTTAAAAGCATTTATTTAACTGGCAATGGATGTATGTTACGGTGGATTCTTTGAACTCAATTTTGAAGTGGATGTCTTCAACCGATTGAGCTGCAATTTTGTATACATGTCAAGTTTGGACCATGCACTATATGTTTATACTCCAACTCCTCATAGTTACCTTCAATTTAAATAACTAAAAATAATAATCAGTTTGTTTAGCCATTTCTTTTGATTGATCAATCAAATAATATTTTTTACTTTCAAAATATAAAATAGAATTTATTATCTTACACTACTGTAGGTTCTTGACATTAAGGGCCAGTTTCACAAATGTCCGAATAGCCACTATCTGAATAAATTAAAAAATGTAACAGAATCTATATGAAATTATCTACCAAATAAACTAACTGGAACTTATTCGTAGGTGGTGAAACAGGCCCTTAATATTTATTTTAATACTAGCTTTTGCCCGATCGGCTTCACTCCCGTTCTTCCCTACTCTACACTACTCTACCCTACTCTACCTTTCTCACCTTTTAAACCTTCCCTAGACCTCCACAAACATTTCAAGACCAAGATAAGATAAATCCATTCAGCCGTTCTCATGCAATTCATTTTTATATATACACATTGTATAGATGGATAAATATTTTGTTTCACTGATTTCAGGCGGGAATCTGACGGCAAATCATACGTTCGCTACCAGGTGATAGGCGCGAACACGGTAGCGGTACCGACCCACTTCTACAAAGTCGTGGTGGGCGAGGCGAAGGACGGCTCTTTAGACATGGAGGCGTATGTCATGCCCAACCAGAAGATACCTGATGAGACGCCCGTGTCTGCTTTCATGGTACGTTATTTTGTACTGGTTATTCCCCGCGGTTCTACCCTCCGCCCTAGGGAACTAACCCCGCACAAGGATAAAATGTAGCCTATGTCCTTTCTCAGGCTCTAGACTATGTGCCTACCAAATTTTATTTAAATCGGTTCAGTAGTTTTTATGTGAAAGCCCGACAGACAGACAGAGTTACTTTCGCATCTATAAATTACTAAGGATTTTATTGTTTCCAACCGGTTTTGTGTTCTGCGGTTATAATCTTGAGCTTAGTCACAGGGGTGAAGCTGAGAGAAACAGTTAATTTATTATTTAATATGCAGTTTGATATAAATTTATGATGACACAGTAATTTTTGTATTTATGGTACGGATTAAGAAGCTTAGTCATAATTTAATTAGTAAGTCTTGCTCATCAGCAAAGTCCTTAGCCTACATAAATTTATAGTAAAAACCGCTAGGTGGCGCTGCGATCAGGCGGACCTATTTTACAAGTTAACTAGTGCCTGTGTTAGTACAGACGCCATCACATCAACCTATCTCAATCTGTTAAACTTTAATAGATTTTCAACCTTATCAGAATACCGGAAGGTTAATATTTGATTGGTAAAGACAGATTCGGGTAGGTTTATCTGCTGGCTACTTCATAGTCTTGCTTAGCTTATTTTTATATTGTTACAGGTGCCTCCAGAGTCAATAGAGAAAGCGGCAGGTTTACTTTTCTTCGACAAAATACACAGAAGTAAACTTAATAGAATAAATGGAAAGAAAGTGTAAAAAAATTGACTTATATACATACAATGTTCTAATGTAGATAGGTATATTAATATATTTTATGAATCTGTTTCACATGTGATTTTTGTTAATTTGTAAATAGTTGTTACCTATTTGTAAATAAATATTTCCTACATTATTTATGTTGTTGTTTAATTCCTTTATACACGGTGTAACGGAAAGGGGGTATACATACGAAGGTCAATATACTCGTGAAACTGAACTACTTTCAACATAAAAATACGAAATTCTATAAAAAAATATAGGACGTTTCATAGAAATTTTCAACTTACCCAAATATTGTATGGTGAGTCGCACTTTTTTACCAAATTGCGTATTTTTTATGTTGAAAGTTGTTCATTCAGTTTTACGAGTACATTGACCTCTCTTCGGATGTATACCCACCTGCCTTTACACCCTCATCATCATCCTCCTGCCTTTATCCCAAGTTTTATTTGGGGTCGGCGCAGCATGTTTTTGTCTTCCACGCTCTTCTATCTGCCGTCATCTCACAAGTTACATTCTTTCTAGCCATATCAACTTTCACGCAATCCATCCATAGTTTCTTTGGTCGTCCCCTTCCTCTATATGCCGTTACACCCTGTATAACATAATAATACTATGAATACGAAAGCTTTGTTTTTAGTTTGCATTGAATAGACTCCGAAACTACTGGACAGATTTGGAAAATTCTTTCAAAAGTGATAACAGTTTTGGCTCATTAACCTTACCTTATTTTAGTTTTTTTTGGAATCACTGTCTCATAATCCATTTGACAAGATCATGAATTTACTTTGAAAATAAAAAAATAAGCTAAAGATCTATGTAATGCAATGTTTAATTACTAAATCATATATTTGTGCAAAAAGTCCAGCAGATCCAGATTGAAACAATCTATATATATAAAACAAAGTCGGGTTTGTTACAACACATAACTCGAGATCTGCTGAACCAATGGGGAATATGCATGAAAAAATATTTGCAATCTAACTAGTTTATTAATAAATATACAAAAATAGAACACAAACTGTGAAAAAAATATCGAAATCAGTAGAAAAACAAACGAGAAATAACAATTTTTAACAAGTATACCTGTCCCTCTCACCAAAACGCTATGTTCAATGACAGCCTTACGGGCATGTGTAGTTGTGACGTAAATTTTACACTCGGACGTCTCTGTCTTATTTACTTACTTACTTTACTTCTTGTCGATAAATTGTATTTTAAAAATTCTTTCATATTTATTTATTACAGCTAAAAGTGTAGTAATTTAGTGAATAAAAAAATTACATGCATATTCCCTATTTTCATGGTTATTGATTCGTTGGCTTTGTCTCCACCACGAATAGCCGAATAGTAGAGAAGAGTAGGGTAGAGTAGTGTAGAGTAGGGAAGAACGGAAGCGAAGCCGCGCGGACAAAAGCTAGTCTTTTAATAAATACCAAATGGAGTATAGAACCCGGTATTTACGCACAAATAAAACTCATTTATGTATAAAACGTGTGTATATTATGTAGTAACATGACAGTACTATCAATAGTTATGTAATATGTATAGTGACGCGACATAGGTAAATATCTTGTTTAATCTTCGTCTTCGTCTGACGCGCCGTTCTGCTGTGGTTCGTCGTCCATACGTACATCTCCCATACCTATGAAATAATAGAATTAAAGAAAAGTTCTAAATAAAAGTTAGATGCTACAATGAGCTTCAAGTGCAGCTTATATGATCCTTTGTAAGTAATTTGTCTCCAATAAATTCTAGCTGATGTATGCTTATAAATGTCTCTGTCCGGTTATGGGCGCGTGTTCAAAACTCTTGCAACATCGCAAATAGCTGCCACATATTTACGTTTTAATTATTTTCTAATTTTTTTTTTTTAAGAAATCATAAAATAATGCTCTGTAGTACACTAAGAAAGTTAATAGAGAATGCAATTATTAATATCGTAACCCCGAATATATAGTTTATATGTAAAAAACGTATTTGGAAACTTTCCAAGTGCCCTTTTTACAAGTACAACGTTTAAAACATCAAATTTAGTGTTTTAATTGCAATTCCTATTCAATGTTTTAGTGACTACAGAGCCATATGTGTTACTTTCATATAGTAAATTGGCCAACTTAATTAAAACGTGTAACTATTTGACAGCTATTTGCGACGTTGCCAACTTTCGGTGCATGCGCTCTTAAGCAGTAAACAGCCTCCTAGGCTGAACTGCGAGTTGCCAGCATAAAAAAAGCTTTTAAATGTAATAGACATTAATAGTGATTATATACACAATATGCCAAAATTGTGCTGGATTTATTTAGTTACAATTGGCATGTATATAATTTGGGATACTTGAAGGTTTTCCAGGCAAACATTTTACTATATTTATACATATTTATCAGTTTGATAGCAAAATCGCGCGACCACTAAGATTCTCTGGATAGATTGACCAAAAAGTCCTATGTCATTAAATCTTATTTAAAAATACCTTAGTAGTTCCACTCGCTTATAAATAGCGACTTGACCACTAGTGAAAAAACCAAGGCGCACAGGCACTTAGTGGTGTATACTTTATACTTATTAAATACAGTCTTCGAGTGACTCATACCCTGGTCCTCGTCTTCCTCTGCGGAGTCTCCAGCGACCTCTGCGTTCTCGGCCTCCGCGCGCTCCATCTGCCGCGCCAGCTCAGCCTCGTCTGTCGCCGTCACCACCTTAGGCTGTAACGGGGAATAGGAAGTGAATATCAATGTATGTAAAAATTCATAGTTTTTGAATTTGACTGTTTGATTGAATTTTATTTGTTTTGTTAGAACAAATAAAATATAAGTTTTATTGTAGGTGCATGAATCATGTTTATCAAGATTCGAGATTTATTTGATAAATCATCACGCGATTTCTGTGACCAACGAGGGGAAACTTCTCTTTGCGAGGTTTCGGCGGTAAAATTAACTCGTTTCATGATACCGAATAGCCTGAAGCTTGGCACCATCATGTTTTACTTTGTTGATGTTGTTTGTACCGGGGTTTCTTAACATGTCTGTATAATTTATTATTTTTGGTAATAAAAATATAAATGAGTATAAACAACACTTGCCGCCATCTGTACGTTGAACACGCCCCCCGCTGTGTCTATGGTCTCTTTAATTTTGTCTATGGCATCCTGCAACGCTTTGAGGCCGTCCGCTTTCTCAGGGGTGGATGTGGTCATTACTGAAAAACAGAATTATGAAATAGATATATTTATGTTCCTGTTATACTTAGAATCTGCTCACTAAAAATTAAATAAACAACAAATATGAAATGACTTGTTTATGACTACCTTTTTGGTTGGTGTGATGCCATTATAAAATAGCACTCACTGGTATTTTCCTTTTTTATATAACTAAAATCAAAAGCTACTGAACCCAAATATTTGGGAGAAAACCAATTTTAAGATTCCTTTTGAAATAATGTCTATGCTTGTAATAGACAACCATATAATTCATCTTTATGTTCCATTTACGAAGTTTCACTTACCATAAAGAGGGGGAGCAATTAGGTTGATCTTGATAGGCAAGTCTACAGTTGACAGTGCTAGGCCAGCTTTAAGGGCAGCCCTCACGGCATCAATGCCCTCGTAGCCATAACAAGCGCACTCTATGTCCGCTCGGATCTTCACCGCTTGCGAGGTCAGTTTCCTCTTGATGTTGGCTAACAGAACCTCCTTTGTGTTGTCGTCGAGACCACATTCGTTTAGCACTGAGGGGTCCCTGTAAGGTGGTGGAAGTTGTTATAATAACTGGACCTTGAGGGTGGAGAGGTTGGAGTCGCGCCACAACACGAACTTTAAGTCGTTCATGGTGCGAGTTCCAACTCATCACGTCGAGACCTTCCTCAAGAAAGAGATTTGGCCGAAGGGTGTCGTGTATCGAAAATTCCGAGGACGGATACGCGTCACCACGCAGCGCAACACGACGCCGAGTGCATTAGTTAATGTTTATAGTTTTATAATATTATGTAGTAGTTTATAAGTATTGCTATATTACTTATGTATATGTATTTTATATGGGCCCCAGTTGCCTAAAATAAAGGTATAAATAAATAAATAAAAAAAACAATAGTGATATTGTTTGACAGAAGGTTGTTGGATTTGTGTACATTTAATCAGTAAATTACTTGTAGTCGGTGTCTCGTAACCAGCCTTATATGCGCCCGGTGCAAGTTTTCAAAACTGCACCCTTGATGTTCTAACCAGGCTCTTATGAAATTCAGAACTGGAAGGATGTTTTGACACATGTAGTTTATTATACCGTGAGTCCTTAGCTTACTTACAGTAACCGATAGGAAATATTTCCAAACTAGTGTATCAAACAACAAATCAACCTACTAGCTAACTTGAATGAAATAAAACTAGATAGGTGGTCTGGTGTTGGTGGAAGTGTCTGGTTTGGTCATTTGTGCCACCCCCTAGGGTCTGCGCTCTGTGCCTGGGCACCGCTCTATTTACGACGCTGCTTGTAGATGAGTTAATATCTTAATTGTCTATAATATATTATGCAAATGTATAATTATATATTTATCTACATATATTAAGTTTAGTATAAAAAATTTTTGCTAACTATTGAATGTACTGTACCCTTTTTGGTTGATAAAAGATATAGAGATAGAGAGTATGAAAAGTGTGTTAAGAAATTTGTTAATGAACCTATTTAGCTCAAAAATTGCAGTTTCATTATACTTTGAGTAGTACATACACTGCAGCCTGTTTAAAGAAGTCGTAAGCCGAAGCCTTCTTCTTGTATTTCTCCTCAAAGAGCCAGGCGGTCCTCTTGTAGAGCTCCTCCAGCTGCTCCGAGCTCTCATAGTGCAGCAGCTCTGCCACGTGACGCAGGATGGAGTTCACCGCTTTGGCCTTAGCGTACCTCTCCGTACATTTGTCTATGTCCTCTGCAGACACACGACGTTTGGACAAGTCTATGTAACCTGTAAGTAAATTGTGAAAACAATTTTTTATTTAGTATGTTTTATTTCATTATGAAATTTTTAATATGCAATAAGTCATAGAATTGAAATATTTATTGTTTATTTTGCAGCTTGGAGGATTTATTTTACTATAAGAAACTTTTACTTGACATGGATACAAGATACAACCATCCTATCTTGCTTTACATGCATGCAAAACATTATCACATGAAAGAAACACTACAGAAACTTTAGAATACCTTTTTCTTTGTCCACTCTGATGACGACTACCGGCTCAGTCTTGCCGACTCTGATCAATTTGTTGATGGATCTGATACGACGTCTGGACAGCTCAGACAGCAAGATCATGCCCTCAATGTTGTTGTATTCCAGTAGGTGGACGTACGCGCCCATCTCTGCGATAGACCGCACGTTCACCATCACCACATCCTCCACCTCCGGATACTTTTCTTGGTAAAATCGACACGAAAGAGGCATCTAAAAACATAGTTTTATTCATAACCTATACATTGTATTTGTTACGGATTTTCAACAGCAAAATGTCTCAATAGATATATTTTAGTACCTTGTTTGTGTTTTATTAATAATTTTGTTAACAATTATAGGAAATAACTAAAAGAATGATGAAATACACCACTTGTTCACGTTGACGACTGGAGACAGCTTTCACGTTTCGTTTTGACAAGCCGTAAGTTCAATCAGATCGCAAGTAAAAAGTTAAATTTTGTTTAGTCATTGTTGTAATATTTGTGATGTGATTTATGAATATTTTGTTAATATAACATAATTATTGTTTTAATGTGATAATTAAGTGACTTATGTCAACTTATCCAAACCTTTCGAGGTTTCGGAAATAAGAACATGCGTAATGGAACGTACGTGAATGATGCCAGAAAGAAAAAACAAAATTTTATAAAAAGCTTTATCATTCTTGACTGATTAAAAAACGTAAAAGGAATTTCAATTTGCATCAAATGCGATTAAAAGCTGTGTTAACATTGTTTCAACTGGACTTTTGTTGTACGCTTTGATTGTAATTTGAAAATCATAAACTATCACATGTCATAGATGAAATAATTATCTTCTTCTTTGATCATCTTTATCCATTTACCTACATGATAACAGAAAGGATTGGTGTAGGTACATTGTACGTGTTGTATGTGTTTAGCAGTTTAGCAGTTTCTAATACCTACTTCATTTTTAATAGTAATCAATAATCAATAAATAAATTTAATATTACTACTCGCTTTACTCTGCCCTTGTTAGTCCCTTGTATATTTCATAAGTTCGTAGTATCACCATTAATTAATGTGTATAGTTATTGTTGACGTTGCAATAAGTAAACTGGGTCGGTTGTTATGGTGGGCGGTGTAATACACGGTGTTGAAACAAATATGTCGCTCTGCCCTGCAAAATTGGTTCGGGTCTCCTATTATTTACTTTTAGGTACCACCTACAATTAGATTCTGGTACGTAAGAGTCTATTTAACATTGATTGCTGTGGTAGTCACTTTACCTAGTTAACAAAAGATTATAGATACGGTAAAAAGATGTTATATAAATTACCCTATAGGTACATTTGGAAGCCATGATACAGCAATGAGAGTCGTTAGACCGGTTTGCCAACCAAGGTGCAATGGGGTGGCCGTTTTCAGTTATGTGTGTGGGCATAAGTATGTACAGACGTCAGCACACATAGCTACCCGAAACTGTAAAATTTTCCCAATCAACTTTGAGCGATATGCTTCAGTGAAAGTTAAAGTTAAATATGTGACAGATTGTAGTAGCTTGATGTGCTGGCGTACGTATAAATCCTTTTTTTACAGAGGAACAAGCGGGGTCGTGTTGTACTCTTACCGACTGAAAATACGTGCGCGCAGGGCCGCAGGAATCAAAATTCTTTCGCAGCACGTACCTACCTACAGAAATCATAACCTAACTTCCATAATCCTGCGGATTATCAATTATGTCAGTATGATATTGAGAGCATTAAGATTTCGTTGTCTTCATCTGTCGCAAGAGGTTATTTTCTGCCTGAGCTGGGTTTGTTCGTAAGAGTTACCACGGCCCTGGCACACAGGGACTTCCAGAAGGAACATAGTGGGTTTTAGTCAGTAAGAGTCTGACACTCACTCCAGGCACCCTCGGCGGGATAATTTGATGATTTCCCACGAAAACGAGCGGACATAAAAAAAAAAGAAGAACGTTCTAATTTCAATTGCAGTTTGTACTTATTTGTAAGCGTGTCATTTAATCTTTAATGTAACAGTAGCGGAGAGGCGCGCGTTTATCTTTCTGCCCATTAAGACCTATTAACGCTTGAAATCTATCGCATTCCTCGTTGGCAAACACTAAATGTTCCAGGAAGGTGGCCTATTTAAAGATTCTCAGAGCCTTGACAGTGTGTGGTTAATGATGATTAGGTATTTTGTTCCTGTAATTGTGTCATCATTGATATGCCACTCATGGGATTGCAGATTGCTAATGAATGGAGTCTGTTTATGCATGTCGTGATGGCCTTGTGGTCAAAGCACCAGCCGCTCAAGTAAGAGTGTGCGGGTTCGATGCGCAGTCAAGCATGTACCGATGAAATTTTTTGTCAATGTAAGTTACATGTATTGTTAAAGTATGTCTTGGACACTTTCTGGCATATCTTGAAGGCTCCCAAGTTCAAATATTAGTTAGATATACAGAAAACTTATAGCTGGAAAATCTAGAAAATCCGATTAATTGGATCCTTATGGTATCCAAGAGTATTCTGTTGGGTGCTACTTACCTTTGCCTTGCCAAGTGCCACACAGATTGTATGACGTTTAAACTATAAAGATAAAGATAAATTTCTATAGTGTATACAGGGATAATCGTCGGTTATGTGTCACCATTACCTATATTACAGTTGTTTCAAAAGGGCTTCAGTGTGTTGGCTTCGGCCCCATGTTCGCCTACCAATGGTTTGGAATCCTATAGCCCTGTGTGAATGCCATAGATAAATTTACCAATTTGCAAAAACATCTGTAGTCATTCGTCATCAGTGTTTGAATTCACAAAAATTAAATTGCAAGACAGAAAGAGAGTCATCGTTTTAATTAAGTTATGAGGTTATCTTGCTGGTAACGAGGAGGGATCGAGTGTCATATGACATATGCAAGCTTGGGTCGACGTCATCTTCTGTTAATTTAGTTGATGCATTTTTATTATCTACGAATTTGCGTGTGCAATATGTTGGAGGTCCAGGAGATTGGAATCAAACATATCTTACTCGTCCAGAGTCATAAAAAATACTCAGGATACAATTATCCAACTACTATTATAAAGGCGAAAGTTTGTAAGTATGGATGTAAGGATGTTTGTTACTCTTTCACGTAAAAACTACTGAATAGATTTGAATGAAGCTTTACCACAATATAGCTTATACATCAGAATAACATATAGGCTACTTTTTATCCGGGTATGGAAAGTACTTCCCTCAGAAAGCGGGTGAAACCGCTGGCGGAAGCTAGTATAAAAGATAAAAAAAGATAAAAAATGATAAAAAGTCATTTATTCAAAGTAGGCTGAAAATCAACACTTTTCGAAGGTCAATTCTACAAAAGACAGCCCCAAAAACGCCCGCCCTTCACCACTTCCTATGTGTTATCGCTGGGAAGAAGAAATGGTGGAACAAACTCCCCAGCCCATATAAAAAAGAAATACTGAGCTAGCGGCCTTGGGGCCCTCTTGAGTCCCCCGGCTCGAGTGGCTACATTTTGTCAGCCCTGCCACCCTATACCTAGTTACGCCACTGCATATACCTTATCAATAGGTTCCTTTGGAAGATAGGTAGGCTTTTATTATGTCACTTGTGTCGATACGTAACTATTCAGTAATCTATGCTCTTGCGTCATCCCATCTTGCAAGTTTTGAAGCCTTAAGCGGCAGAAGTATAATGGAAGTCAAATATGCCGTCGCTTCATGAAAAAATATTAGTAGGTAGTTGTAATTGTTGTAATAGTTCGGTGATCGACCCCATGACAGTAGGTATAGCAAATATGATGATTGAAAATTAGCTTTGGAAATTAAAATGCGCTGGTTACAATGTAGCAACATGAAGTTATGCATTCAATATTCAATTGCGGTCCCGTCTGTCAGGAGCGAATTAATTGATATATATTATCAATGTGTTCTGTCAAATCTCAGCGGGATCCAGTCAGTAAGAGTTCGCTTGACCGCCGCGGTTGGTTCGCGCGGGACTGCGCGCGCACGGCATGCGCTCGAGTTGATATTTGAATATGGCGGTTTATAGGTAAGCGTTTGAATATTTTATAATAATTTCTATTTTCTATATCGATTCTTACACATTATGGAAAGATTTGCGCTTACTTGGGTATCTACTAAGACATCTTCTATTTTATTGGGCATACAGGTCTCCGAAGCGGTAAAGGGTGGACGTTTTGGGGGTGCTATTGTCATTTTTTATCGAGAAGAACGTGTTAATCAAATTATCCTGATTTCAATAAACCATTTTGACTTTGATTATGTTTTGGTTTTTAAAAAGGTATTTAGATAGTACGTAGATGTTAAAAAAATGAAACATATCTTGGACTGAGTATTCAATTATGAGTACAGTGTTTAGTGAACGAACAAAAAAAATATACGCTTCATCGCGAGTCCACTGCTAGCATTTGTTTGCGCACAAAAGTTGCAGTTTCACCAACATTTCCGAAATGTTCGCACGCAATTTGGTGCGACTAGACTAGGAGAACAATTTGTGTGCGTCATAGTGCAATCGCAAAATTAACCGATTGACTAAAAAAGGAAAATAAAGAAAAAAAAACTTTTATTACGTGCTTGTGATACATACATACATAAAGGATATTGTACAAAACTTGGGCCATTAAAGGAGGAATATCTATGCGTCGCAAACACACAATGCGGCCGTCGCTCAGCTTAATGCTGCAACCCTGAGAAAGAAAGAGTCACAGCTATGTTTTCAGCGATAGCCGCAAAGCGCCTGTTTCATCATCATCATCATCATCAGCCTTTTTATAGTCCCACTGTTGGGCACAGGGAAGGATTGAGCGTTAATCGCCACGCTGGCTCAATGCGGGTTGGTGATTTCAGACTTTACAGTCCAGTTTTTCTCGAGATGTTTTCCTTCACCTTTAATCAGTCATTGGTGTCCAAAATATACTTAGGAAGTACCTACACACCTATAACTTTAAAAAGTTACATTGGTACTTGCCTGGTCTACCACCACGACAGAAGCGCCTGGATAATTATTCCCGATTAACACTATGCATTTTTTTTTCAAATTTCATATACATATAGAAGACATTACACATTGATACTCGTAATTTACAAATGCGGAACCCAATAAGATGACGAGTGTCGTAAACGGCGCGGTCCATTAAACGGCGCAAATGAATTAAATGATTGTATTGTACCTATCACATCGCCGAATCAAGCGGTCGTAAAAATATACGTTTGTATAATTATGTATACTTTTATTTGTATAATTTTGTGTGCCATCTATTAGACATAGACAATACCTGCACTATAATATAGAATCACTATCACTACAGATAACTGTTTGTGGCTTCGAAAAACGTTTTTAAATTTGCATGGAATGGTAATTCTTATTTCAAGATAAATAAAAATGAAGCTTAAACGCATCTTTATTTTGACACTTCTGCCGACATTATTTGGCACTATCTACCAGATAAATTCAAAAATGGAAATTTGTGTGAAATTATCTGCCATACAAAGTATCTGGAACTTGTCAGCAACCTGTGAAACTGGCTTTTAAGAAGGAAAAATTTCACGTCACTTCTAAACTTGAAATAAAAATAGTTTTTCAAAAATGGATTACTGTACATATGTATACGAGTAGGTTATATTGTATACTTCAAAGGCGACGCTATGAATGCATTACAGCTGGGTCATCGTGAGTCTTACTTTCAACATTATAGGATGATATGGCTTACTTGTTCCGACATAGGTACACAAATGCCGAATTGTTTCCTGATGTGTCATGGTTTTCTTTGTGATAAACGTTTTAGTAAATTTCTTTTCTTGAATTGTTTACGTAAATTGAATATATATTTTTTTAGTGAGAATGTTGGGCTACTAAATCACAAATATTTACATCATAACTAAGCGAATTCTGTGCATAAGGTTTCTATGATTTTGCCTTGCCAGCGTCAGCTAATATTACTTAAGAACTTAGTTTAACAAATTTCACTACTTTACTGAGCAAAAGCTTTCACATGAATGACAAAATGTATGTTATTTATTATATTTTGCACTATATTTATGTCATAAAATCTTTCGGATTTACGAGTATTTTTGTAACACCCTGTATAATATTGCATACTTACTGCTACAGAGGAATGATACACGAAGCAACTCTTGAATAATTGGTTGACGAAATACTCATAAAGTATAATGACGTAACAATTTCCCAGTAGAAATCAACACGTACCTACTAGAAAAGCGAAGCACTAAAGTTATTGCTGACCTTCTATTAGGAAGCTAATAAAATTCCAAACAGACTTCAGTTATTCAAACCAAGTAAAATTGATATTGAACTATAAGTATGAAAAGAAATAATTCTTTCGTATGGGGAAAAATTAGCCGGACGATCTAGAGAACGCCAGGGGAAGCAATGGGTGCGTGTTGCTGAAGATCGCGCAAGGTGGCTAGCTTTAGGAGGGGCCCTTTAGGGCCAGGGTCTACCTGGGCTACGGGTTGTTCGTAAGAGATACCGTGGCCCTGGCACACAGGGACCTCCAGAAGGAACATAGTGGGTTTTAGTCAGTAAGAGTCTGACACTCCCTCCAGCTGCACCCTCAGCGGGAGGGTTCATTTGATGATTTCCCACGAAAAAAAAGGTGGCTAGCTTTGAGGGTGGCTTTTGTCTTTCGGCTGAAACGACGACAAACGACGACGATAGGGAAAATGTGATCGGAGAGAAACGAACTAATTAAGCACTTCCATTTTGTTAGAATTACTCATCAGGCGGCATTCAGGATTGCTCATATTCTTCCGAGCTTCATTTTATCACCGTCCTCTTCTTAAAGTATGATTACCATCCTTCAAGGGCGTCGCCAGCCGATGGCCCAGGGGGGGGCAAGTTGACTTTACCTACTACAAAGGTATGAATTGTAGGTAAAGTCGACAGCACATGAAGCTTTTCACTTGTACTACGAGCCTTGCATCTACAGCGATTGTAATAACAATAGTATCCTATTAGGAATTATTGTTCAATAAATCAACTCAAAGACTTAGGACTTTGGTTGCATTATATTTGGCAACTTTTTTAGGATCTCTAGGGGGGGGGGCAGCTGCCCCTCCCTGCCCCCCCTTGGCGACGCCCTTGCCATCCTTATTTAAACGTATATTTTAATTTTCACTTCAACAGTAAACTAATCATTCACCCCCCCTGTCTAGGCCAAACCATCTTGTGCAAAAACTCCTGCCTTTTGCTGGCCTCCCTCCGCTCCTTTCATCATTCACACGCATGCATCTTCCTCGCAATCTTCAATAACAAATACTGTTTTGTCACATTGACCCACTCAAATGTTTTGACGTCAAAGTTCTGTTGAAGAAACCATCAAATTGGCTCGCTAACTCATTGGCTGCTGAAGGTCAATCAACTGGGTCGTAGACGCAGTTCAATTATTTGTTGACCTGCAGCTATCGAGAGCCGATGCCCAAAGTAGGACGCTGTTGATGTTTCAATTTATTTGGAACGATGACTAGCAGGTCAATGTTAAGTCTGGCTAATGGTAGGAAAATTCAATGTTTGTCTGAGCTTCCTACTCAGAAGTTTATAGTGTGTCTACATCTCCTCTTTTTATTCTAACTATCCCATAGTAGGCGTGCTGGAAGAGATTTCTTAAGAAATATACGGTGCCTTTGTACGTACCTGATTGTTCTATTTTACTTCTTGTCTCATCAACTTTGTACGTAAAAGTTTAAATAAAATAAACGGTTGACAATCAAGGAATATTCTAGACGAACGGACGAAAGTATAATCAAACTATCGCATCAAAACAAACAAAACAAAAATAACTTGTTCCTTATGTCAAACAAACATTTATTAAGGTACCTGGTACTACGAGTATGTCCTGATTTTCTTTAAATCAATATTTTTTTTAAGTTTCGCTGGTCGTAAAAGGCTATTCTTAGGACAAAGATAAGATAAAAAGTCATCTATTCAAAGTAGGCTGAAAATCAGCACTTTTTGAAGGTCAATTTTACGAAAGACAGCCCCTAAAACGCCCGCCCTTCACCACTTCCTATGTGTTATCGCTGGGAAGAAGAAATGGTGGAAGAAACTCCCCAGTAACACAGAGGGTAATGTATAACTGACAAGTCTGCCTTAACCATTTTACTTTCTGTTTCAGGTTAACTATTTTTATAATCGTGATATCATCGTATCCAATCAGTCATGGACAAACAGGTGAGTTTCATTTGTTTTTTCGAAGTTCCCAAGTACGCCACCACATAACGTTACCCTGAAACTGTCCAATTTTCCCAATCGACTTTGAACCATAATGCTTTAAAGATAAAGTTGAAAATTGCTGTTGTCTGTCAGTACCTATCAGATTTACATGAGTACAATCTGCAATTTTTCAATGAATACTTGTTTATCAATGTGTGAATTTAGAAGAACCTTCTCCTCCTCCCTCCTCGCATCAATTTCCTCACTACTGAGGGTTGTGATAACCATAATACACGTTTATCAATGTATGAATTTAGAAGAACCTGCCTCCTTGCGGCGATTTCCTCATTACTGAGGGTTGTGATCCCCATATCCTGGAATAGTCTTGCTCTTAATAATGCTGCGCCATTTGATCCTGTCTTTGGCATCATATAACAAATGAATTGGGTACTTGACTAGGTCCAAAATAAAATCCTTTATCATATTAATTTAGTAAAGCATCTTAAAATAATGTCACTTTCATTTATCGTTTTGAAGGAAAAGCTATTTGATTTTTTAAATTGATAATTTACCTAAGTAAAATAAGTATAAGGATTGATGTGAAATAAATGTGACGTCATAGTTCTTATTTTCTCTTATTTTCATACAAATTGCATAGACAAACCATGGACTTAATATTACCTATCTAGACCTCTAAGATCTCATAGGTAATATTAAGTCCATGTAAGATCTAGACAAACACCGTTTTTGACAGTTCAATAAAAGTAATGAATTTGACTAGTTGTCAACTACCTTATTTAGGACAGACACCCCTAAATCATGTGTGTTAATATGTAATATGTCTCCATAACAGAACATAAAAAAACGCAATAACAATTTAACATTGATATTGCAAGAATTGATCTGATCCAATTCTGTCAACATCAACTGATTTTCAATTCACTGTTCGCTGCACTCAATAAATATTCTTTTTATAAAGATGTATCTTCCAATAAGTAGATTAGTTCAAGTCTGGTACATGAAATAAGAGGGAGTATACGGGACTATAGGATAATAATTAACCATAATTCACTAGCTGACCTTCCGCACTTCATACCGCCTAACAGTCAATTCCTTAATTTTTGTTTTTCTATTTCTTTTGCAAGCAATTTTAATTTTCTTCTTTCCGTAGCAACATCCTTCAATATGTATTAAAAAAAAGAATTAATGTAATCAGTTCAGTTATTCTCGAGATTTGCACTTAGCAACACATTTAGCGATTCTTTTAAATTATAGAAAATTAAGCCTACTATTTACAGATACAACTCTTTGTAACACCCTCAATTGAAGAGACTTAACTGCCTTTAGAATCAAGCCTCCGAGAATAGAAGTTTATTGTTTCCAGTATTATAGCACACAGAAATAAATAAACACTTGACACGTGCATTACAACGCTCCAGGCTGGTTATAAAGCCATTTATCGTCACAACAATCACCAAAATCACTGCCTACTCCATGTCATCCTTAAGAGTCAACTTGTTGGCTTAATATTACATATTCCTTATCCTACATTTCTACGACTACAAATATGATTTCAGAAAACACCACAACCACAACATCAGAGCGACCCCAGGCTGATATGGCGGGTCCCTGCTCCTCCCACTTGCCAGGGGACGTGGACTTTCAGACGGTGGATCTGATAGCAGTATACCGCATGGACCAACCTGATGCCAAGGGTATCACACTGGTGCAAGGGTCACAGGACCTTCAGAGAGCATATAGGATTGGGCTCGATGTGAATTTGACTTTGCCGTTACGGTGAGTACCAATTATTTAAACCTGACCTTTATAAGTTTAATTTTAGAACTTAAAAGCGTATTGGTTCAAATTCTTCCATAAAATGCACAGTCTTTTATTTCAAGCTGTCTTTTATAGTTCCCTGAATTCTGAGCCCGTCTACTGTTGACGTTTTGGTAGCAAAGTTATTAGACATAGACTCTAAAATGATACATCTTGTACTCTTAGTGCATAATTCCGAAAAGAAAGAGCTCCATAAGCAAAAACGGTACCTATGTCTTTTTATACGTCTTTCTTTATGTCTACTACGTGTCTCGATGACGTTTGAACAAAACAATTATGAACAATTTTTCATTGAATAAGCTTACTCTTCAATCGAAATTGAATCTTTTGCCTGTACGATTACGGATTAATCTACAGTGTATCTTCTTAAATTGATGCTGGATAAAATGTTTTTGTATCCTTTCTCTATAGTAAGGTGTTCCCCACGGGTCTGCCATCCCACTTCACAGTCGTGGGCACGTTCAACGCCCGCGGCCAGCGTCGGCCGTGGAGCTTAGTACGCGCTCGCTCCGAGTCCAGTTTGCAATTCTCCCTCACCATGCTGCCAGTCTCCAAGAAGATTGCTGTCTTCATCGGCGGGTCTAGGGTCATGTTTAGTAGTTACGAGGTACGATATGCTTTTGTTTTTTCTTTGTTCGTCCACTTTTGGTCATTCTGGGCGTCATTTGTTTTCATTAGTTTGGGCCAGATTAGTAGGTTGATTAAGCAAGTTAAAATGGTGTTATTTGACGGAATTATTGCTATTTTTCTCAGATATTCACTCCGGGTTGGCACAAGATACACGCTTCCATCTCCAACGATACGGTGCATATTGCCGTCGACTGTGTAGAGGTGAGCAAAATAGCTGTTATTGGAGGGACTTTACAAGCAACGCCATCTATTGAATTAACGAAGTACTAATTAACCAAATTCCTACATCACGCAAGTAAAAGAAATCTATGAAGTATGAAGTATCCTACAGATGAACAACATCCGTTTGATTTTAGGATCCCAAATTTTAAACAAGTATACCTGTCCCTCTCACCAAAACGCTATGTTCAATGAAAGCCTTACGGGCGTGTGTAGTTGTGACGTAAGTTTTTCACTCGGACTTCTCTTTCTTATTAGCAGTTTTGAACTTCTTGTCGATAAATATATTTTAAAAATTCTTTCATATTTATTTATTACAGCTAAAAGTGTATTAATTTAGTGAATAAAAAAATTACATGCATATTCCCTATTGTAAAAGTGGCAAATAAAGACAAGTAATAATATATCGCTATACAATAATGGCATAACTTGGCACGAAGTCTGTCTGTTTACTATTGCACCAAGAACCACAGTTTCCAGTTCAAGTTTCATGTCATCAGACTGTTATTTGCGGCGAGAACTTTATTTCTAGGGCTATATGAGAATTGTGAGTGGGTGCAGTTTGATATTAAGTTTATGTAATGTCAATGTGTGTGCCTTGTCTCGTCCTTATATTTTTGGAATAGGGAATTAGGAATTCCTTAGTTTTCAATAAGTCTTTAGTGAACTTAATGTAGCTAATTAGACAGCTAATCTGCTTTAATCTATACATACTTATAAAGCTGAAAAGTTCGGTTGATTGAACGCGCTAATCTCAGGAACTACTGTTCCTATTTGAAAAATTCTTTCCGTGTTAGATAGCCCATTTATCGAAGAAGATTGTACGATACTTTTTGTCCGAGTGCAGCAAGTGACTCCCATGGGGTGCAACCGCTAGCGCATGCTAATATGACTTACTAGCTTCCACCAGCGGTTTCACCCGCATCCCATAGGAACAACTCCGCGCACCCTTATAAAAAGTAGCCTAAAGCCTTCCTTGATAAATGGTCTATCTAACATTGAAAGAATTTTTTAAATCGGACTACTAGTTCCTGAGTAACTAAACTTTAATAGGTATTCTAGTATATATTCTTCTGTCTACGGCTCAGAATAGTAATTATTATTCTTTATATTTTTCAAGTTGTTGCCGGAGAAGATCAGCAGCCGTGACTTTACCAACGCTACTTCAGTCACAATCGTGTCCAATGACGACGGCACTTCAGCACCTGTAAGTAATCAATAACTTTTTTGTTGGTCCACTGGTGCACTGTCTCTTGTGTTCGATTCCGGGGGCCGAAATCGCTTTGTCGATTTTAAGAGACGTTCACAAACCAGCACGATGTTTGGGAGTTGGTGATTGATACACCCATGCTTCGGAGACCACGTAAATATCGGTCCTGCACCTGATTTCTTTTCGGTCTTGTCGGATTGCCGTACCTTCAGGCTATGAGAGAGAGGGAATCGAGAGTGCACTTGTGTCTGCGCAGATAATATGTCCGGTGCAGTTGGCTGATCTAGGTAGAGAGAACGACGGCCGTGGCCGGCAATCGGCCTGGACGCCATTATTATTGGTGAACATAATTTATGTTTTATAGGAAGACGCTAGAGACTGTTGAAAATAAACTTAGTGCAAGTTACTTCTTGTGTTTTTTTTCAGCGGCTGCAGCTTACAGTACGTATCGTTAAGATGGCCATTAACACACGTGTGCTTTTGTTTTCAGATAGACCTGCAGTGGCTATCTCTGAGCTGTGACCGATATAACCTGAGCCGAGATAGCTGCGAAGAAATCGTAAGCAAAATTATGCCTAACTAATATAATCCTAAACGATTATCATACGCCTAGCCTTTTATCTAAATTACTATGTTGGGGTCGCCTTCCAGTCTTACCGAATACAGCTGAGTAACAGTGTTTTACGTGGAGCGACAGCCTATTTGACTTTGTCAAACCAGTTACCTGGGCAAAACTATGCCTCTGGTAAGATTGGTTGTCAGATTTTCTGGCTTCTGATTAACCAAGCATGTTCAAATGACAACCGGATCTACAGGATTTTTTTCGAAACACCGAGGAACTCTTCGTGATAAGATGTTTACCCATTCATGGACCGACCGCGAAAAGCGTTGCTTAACTTTTTAATCGATCGACCCGTGCGTTAAAAAAATTAAGTCAAAAATTGCTTTTACCAAGTGTGGTGATCAATGACATAGATATGGGTATAGCCTTAGATCTTTCTTTAGCAACGGGGATAGTCAATAAATCGATATTAATAAGTCAGTGTTATTAATACTATGTGTTTCTATTACAGGACAAGCCTCAGTACCTAGTGGCTACCTCACCGCCAATGGTAAGCGATCTTTTTAATACAAAGCATAATATATATTTTTAATAGTTTTTAGTATTTTAAATAGATCGGTCAAAGAACAATTACATTATTTGATACTTAAAAGATAAAAATAAGAAAAATCTGACAATCAGAATCCTACTTCAACTCGTCCGCAAAAATATTAAAATTTTGCGTTTGAGTTCAGGAGAGTTCATTAAGAGTAATGTTATAATTTGCATGAGATACCTAACCAATAATTACTTTCCCTTAGTATGTATATACAATATATATACATAGTTTAAAGTTTAGTATGTATATAGCTTAAAGAATTAGAAAGACCAATGTAATACCAATTTGTCTTGTATACAATCTAAATCTGAAAACAAAATCAGATTTATTTGTTTGTTGTTTTCAGTTCGAAGTAGACCCTTCGTTGTTGGCCGATCCTCTGGACTCGACAGTCTGCAATACCACATGTCCTGAAGTAAGTTAAATATTAATGCAACAGCTACAAACGTTCATAAAGTACGTACGTATTTTGATATTTAAGACATACAAACTCAAACTTATTTATTCAAACTTGGCTGTAAAACAGCACTTTTTGAAAGTCAAATATTACAAAAGACAGCCCCCAAAACGCCCACCCTTACAATACAATAACCAAATACAGTGAAACCTGGTTAATTGGGATTTCAAGGGATCAAGACATACATATGTACCATGATATGTACCAATTATTGAGGGTTTCCAATAATCCAGTTTTCCAATTAAGCAGGTTTAAAATAATAGTTGTCTCATTTACAGGGGCTTACAGAGGTCTTAATGTGCCGTTGTTCCATTTTAAGAAGTGGAAATGTTAATTAAAAATGCGTATTTTTGGTGTGATGAATTTAATACATATGTATTTTGTCACTTAGGGTCCACAAGGACCGCGGGGTCCTAAAGGGGAGCAAGGTCCTAGAGGATACACTGGCATACCGGTGAGTAGTGAATTAAAATGCCTTATGTTCCAAAAATGCATATTAATTATTTCAAGGATAGAATGTTATTTTTTTGCTTTTATTTATATGTATACATATATTTTTGACTGTGAATATGTTGTTGGAAAATATGTACATGTTCCAGGGAATACGTGGTACGAAAGGGGATATCGGGGCTCCGGGCCCCCGAGGCTTTAAAGGAGATATGGGTGAACCTGGTCCACCAGGACCTGTCGTCAATGTAAGTCATTAAAACACTTTCTTTTTTTGTTTTAATACACCATAATCAACCTCTTTGTTTATTTTTTTATTATTTAAGTATTCCAAAAAAATCTTAGAATAATTTAAGTGCGAGTAAACTACAATATGGTAAAATGAAGTATTAAACAAATTCTGTTGCATTTTAAGGCATCTGGTGTAGGGTTCGTCGGACCGCCAGGAGAACCTGGGGACAGGGGACCAAAGGGCGAAAAGGGCGATGTAGGACCAAGAGGTAATCTTATTTATCCAACATAGTTTTTTGTCATGTCATTTTCTTCTAACTGAATAAACTCACTGGCAGTTTATAACACTTTTAAGTACAGACGCCAAATTTTCCCAATTAACTTGGAACCATATGCTTCAGTGATAAAGTTGAAAACCTATTAAAGAAATTTGTCAGATTGTAGTAGCTAGATGTACATATTGCCGTTCTGTACCTGTCGTATCCATGTTCAAATTATCCCTTTGACTTTGATGTGTATTTCACCAATACATACCTGGGCTTTTGACATATATGTACTTGTAATAATAATTGTTAATGGCTAATTAGCAACATAAATATTATGCTCTTAAGACGAAAATGAACCCAATTTGCAGAGCTTAAATATCATAATATTTCAGTTACAAAAAAATGTAATACCTAAATAGGTATTTTATAACATCCAGGTGATCCAGGCGATCGAGGTTTCGATGGAATCCCCGGACTGCCAGGAATTGATGGAAAAAATGTGAGTTTCCGAATGTTTCTGTTTTAAATAAGGATTTTAAACATTTGTATGTTCATTTGTTTTTCTTCCTTTAGGGTTTGCCTGGACCCCCCGGGCCTGTGGGTCCCCCTGGCGATCGCGGGTTCCCTGGCCCACCGGGGCCCGCCGTTAACATCAATGCTTCCCTGATACATGGTTAGTAGATAATAACTTATAGATTTTTTTTGGTCAAATTAAAATCACAATTTTCTTTTGTATTTTTACAAGGAACATCCACTCCGCTAAAGATTTTTATAGAAATTTTTGTTTATTTCTAAATCTGAATATTGACCGCTTAATAAGTTTTTGAGCTATATTTGAACCTTTTGGTTGTTTGTGCTAAAAGGTGCTAAAGGAGAGAAGGGTGCTCCTGGGCGGGACGGCAAAGACGGCAGCGCAGGCCCTAGGGGACCACCGGGGCATGATGGATCGACGGTAATGGATAATATTAACGTTGAATGTTTTTTATGAAAGATTATTGCAGTGGTTGACTGGTTGAATTTTCTGTGATTTTATACCCGTCCTAAGTATGAGTAATAAATCTATACATATAATAAAATCGTAGAAAAGTCAAAACTGTACATTGAATATTTTTAAAAAAGAATAATTGGGGCGTGATCTAGAATCGATATCGAAGCCAAAAATATAGTTTTTAGAATTTTTGTCTGTTTGTCTGTATGTATGTCCGGGATAATCTCAAAAAGTACTGCATGGATTTGCTTCAAATTCGGCATGAATATAACTAAGAAGTCGGGTTAACATATAGGCTACATATTATCACGCTATCTCTACGGGGGGAGGGAGGGTGAATGTTTAATCCTAATGCCCACGCGGACGACGTCGCGGGCATTAGCTAGCTGTATATAAAAAGGTGTATCCTCTCAATATCCAGTTTCACAAGACCACGAAAACTTACATATTTGTGTACATATTTAACGATTATGCAGCTGCCCCCCCCTAGGGATCCTAAAAAAGTTGCCAAATATAATGCAACCAAAGTCCTAAGTCTTTGAGTTGATTTATTGAACAATAATTCCCGTACGTCGAAACACGAATGAATTCACCAATTCCATTCCTAATATTCCGTACGCTCAACAACGCTCTGCACAACTCTATCGTTGAAGCGGGGGAGGGAGAGCACTATGAGTGAAAATCGCCTCAATGGTTTGGCCATGATGAGTGTGCACCGAAAACTGATACATGGAAACTTACAAGATTTTAATAATAAAGTAGTCGATAAGTTTACAATGAATCCCCGAAAATTATGTTTTAATTAACCTAATATAAACAAACAACGACCACTATAATATTAAAATCTGGTAATTTAAAAAAAAATACGCGGTACGCTGTACACTTATTCAATTTCAAACTCCTTTTTATTCTATTTTTCTAATAAATGGTGTTATAACTTATTCACAAGTTTTTTTATTGTATAATCAAGAGTTCGTGCTCGTGTTGCTTCACACATTGGACTCTGTACTGTCACAGAATATATACATAGGATACTATTGTTATTACAATCGCTGTAGATGCAAGGCTCGTAGTACAAGTGAAAAGCTTCATGTGCTGTCGACTTTACCTACAATTCATACCTTTGTAGTAGGTAAAGTCAACTTGCCCCCCCCTGGGCCATCGGCTGGCGACGCCCTTGATTATTATTATATGATTGTTCCATTTTCCAGGGTCAACCAGGTCCGCAAGGCTTTGCTGGTGCGCCCGGCTTGCCTGGAGTGAGAGGCCCACCAGGCCCTCCCGGACCAGAGGGGAAGAGGGGCTCTGACGGATCACCGGTATTTATCAAGCAATTATAACGGAATTGGGAGCAACTTTCATGCTAATGGACATACAAGCTGATATATAAGGTTTTATAAAAATATCTGCCACGGCTTTAATGGGAGTAATATTGTGTTTATAGATTACAATATTGAAGATAATTTATTAATTATTTGTCATATTTTTAAATTATGAAAAAAATTACATATTTGGTAAAGATAAGGTATCTATACAAACTCTTTTTCTCAGGGGATCGAAGGCCCACCAGGGGCCCCAGGGCGGCCAGGCCCGCCGGGCGCTGCAGCTGCAACGGGTGCATTAGTTTCTATCCCCGGTCCGCAGGGCCCACCTGGATTAATCGGCCAGGTAAAAGTAACGAAAATATGTATAGACACCAGCACATCAAGCTACGAAGCTGATAGACTTTCCCAATTAACATTGAACTATATGTAGGTATGCTTCAGTTATTAAGTTGAATATCATTTAAGGAAATGTAATAGATTCCCAAGCTTGATGTTCTGGCGTCTAGACTTTAATTCCTGTTTTGAGAGATAAATTCGCCTATACCTCTGACCGCCGGACCTCTGCCTTACTGTTTTGAGTTGCATATGCATTTAAAAATATGCTTTTAGAAAGGAGAGCCTGGTTTCCCAGGGTTCCCTGGCAAGCCTGGTGTGGATGGAATACCGGGGGCTCCAGGACAGATGGGCCCGCCAGGGCTACCAGCTCCTCCTAGTATTGTCAGAGAGGTGAGTAAGAGTTACCCTTATAAATATAACTAATTTTATAAAATGTTCTTGAATATTACTTTAGGGTTAGACTAAACTACAGCGCACTGGAGTGGAGAAACTTTTAATCAATAGAATTTCATTATTCAGACATCACATCTCCACGCAATCAGTAGACAGAATCTCTGGGCCAAGAAAATGTTATTTGTTGTTTAAAATCTTCTCCGCTCCGCTTTGGTGAAGTTTGAGCTAGAATTATATGACGCATGCGTCGTACTAGTTTGCTTATTCATTTTGACTAGCACAAAGTCAGTAGTAGCTAACTTTGGTCAAGAAAACTTATTTGACGAAAATTTTCCGTGCACACTTACATTACGGCAGCTACTGTTTCTTACACACCATTATATCTAACAATGTTCTCACAAAAAATGGCGTTTGACATGTTTAACAATATGTTATACCATCAATAACAGCTTACGATAATCTATGAAAACCGTAAATTTAAGTTCAACCTCCTACAGAGAAATTCCGTACCGAAAGACCACATTAGAAAAAAAATCTCTTGATACAATTTGACGACTACCTTCTTATGTTGGCTTTTATCATTTCAGGCGCCTTCCATCTCCGAAGCTGAAATAAGAAATATTTGTGAAGATATCATTAAAGGTTGGTAATTTTCATGATACTAGTAGGCCATTATACAGTATACTTAACATATGTGTGTATTTTTTATCTACGTATCCCTTATTTCTTGCTGTTGAGTGACCTTAACTTGTACTAATATGTTAATATCCCTTTATAATCTTCTTCATGTCTGGTTGTTATGCCAGCTGGATAGTCAGCGTTGATTTCCAAATAAGGTTAGCTATGATATGGCAATATGAGAAAAGTATTTACGTTAAGCGATTTTCCACAGAACGTTTACGAGAGCTGACTTCAAACCTGATATTGGAGACAAAAACAGTAGTTGGTAAGAGAGGACATCCGGGACGGCCAGGACCTCCTGGGCCTCCAGGTAAGGAATCAAACCAACATTCTTCATTCATTATTTGTTCTTGTAAAGTCACGACCACTGAGCAAAACTTAATAGCGATGTTCTACTGTTGTATTAATAAAAATATGTCTTCACTAGCTTAGTATTTTGGAAGAGATATCATTACAAAATAGGTCTCATCTCAAATTATGAACCATTATTTCACGAAAAAAACACTTGAATGTAGTATTGCTTATTTAGCTTATGTCAGTGACTCTTTATTATTATTATTATTTAGCTTATGTCAGTGTCAGTGCCCATTCCTAATTGAATGAGGCCCTTTGATCATTTTTAAGAGAATTTTATTTGCCAAAATAAATATTAAAGACAGCATTCTTAGGAGTTTGTTGAGCCACTTCTTCCCAGTGAGAACACGTAGTGGTGAACGGTGGGCGTTTGAGGGCTGTCTTTTGTTTTGACGTTCGAAAACTACTGATTTATCAGCCTAATTTGAATAAACGAGTTTGAGTTTGAATTCTCTCTATTTATAGGAATACAAGGTGACCCCGGCGAGCCAGGCCCGCGAGGATATCCTGGTGAGACCGGAGAGCCGGGCAAGCCTGGCAGTCCCGGCCATGCTGGGGATAAGGGGGATAAGGGCGACAGGGGCCCTCAGGGTATTGGAGTGCAGGGGCCTGAGGGACCCAGAGGACAAATAGGTAAATCGCATGAGTATAGCCATTAATAAAAATCTAAGATTTATTGACTAATAACTAACCATTAAGACTATATTGATTACAGTCTTATTTTTTTGCAAAGTAAACTTTTAACCTTTATATTTCAAAATAAACTTTAAGTTTCGGGTTGATACATAGTGGTTTTGTTCACAGGTCCCATGGGTCCAACAGGCCATCCTGGGAGAACTGGGGATAGGGGAGACCCAGGACGAGAAGGTAATATTAAAATTTGTTTATTACTTGAAAATATTTAAAGAGTTGATATTTAGGAGAAAATGAATTCAAAATGTTCAGAAAATTCAGAGTCGTTATATTACCTGTTTTTCTTACAGGAGCGATGGGCCCCCGCGGTCACCCAGGGCCCCGGGGCACATGCGAGTGCCCGATGGCCTACTACGCGTTCTCGCCTCAAGGACTCAATAAGGGGCCCGGATGATAACAACTAGAAAATTTACGTACTTAATAAAAAGTTAAATTGCTGACCTTTGTTTTATTACTTCAAAATACCTGTTTATTTGAAGAACTGTTTAGAGGAGCTCATGGCTGATTAAAAGCCGGGTCGATCGGTTATAAGATTAAGCAACGCTTGGCGCGGTCGATTCGTGGATGGGTGACCATCTTGTCATGACGGGTTCCTCCGTGTTTCGGAAAGCACGCCAAATTGGTGTGTCCCGGCTGTCATTTGTATATCTTAGGCATTTGTTACAGGTAGTCAGAAGCCAGAAAGCCTGACAACCAGCCTTACCAAGGGGTAGCGGGTTGCCCACGTAGGTAACTGGGTTGAGAAGGTCAGATAGACAGTCACTCCACGTAAAATACTGGTGCTCATCTGCATCCGGTTATGACTGGAAGTCGACCCCAACATGGAAACAGGCTAGGCAGATGATGATTACAAAATTTAGTTCTTCATTTTCTTTAAGTTAACATGACCCTGACATAGCTTGGGAAAAGGCTAGGCATACGGACCAAAATACCTGTTTACACGTAGTCGTTTATGCTAAGTTAAATAAAATAGACAAAATAATTAAATTAAACATAATTTAATAAAATTATACCAAAAATATTATCGTCGCTAAAAATACAAGAAATTATCTCCGTACTTTATTTTATAAAAACAATGTAGGATCGCTATCGCTATGATTTCCGTAGTTTTAATTATAGATATTGTATAAATCCGAGGAGTAGCCGCCATTATGGATTGTGACGTCACAAGTATGTCAGTTGTTGGGTTCTATCTCGCGCACAGAATCGATGTCTGCTTTGCAGAAGAAACACTGTTTGCTGTTCAAAAGATGCTGCATTATGCATGCCCTGGAAATAATAAACATAATCCCTGGTAGAGTCCTAAATAAAAGTTAAAAAAAAATGAAGCCGGTCTCGTTAGTCTAGTATTCGTAAAGAGCGACTGCTGTGCTCGGGTTCGACTGACGGGTAGGGCCGAAATTGCTTTGTGGGTTTTTAAAAAACTTTCATAAAACAGTCCGGAGTCTGGAAGTTGGTGATTGATACACCCGTGCATCGGAGAGCACGTGGATGTCGGTCCTGCGCCTGATCTCCCTCCGGTCGTGCCGGATTGCCGTCCCATCGGACTTTGAAAGAGTGCACCTGAGTCTGCGTAAATACTATTCATTATAATATGTCCAGCGCAGCTGACTGATCTTCTAAGGAAGAATGGCCGCGACAATCGGTCTGGACGCCATCATCATCAATAATGGAATGATTGTATTAGAAGCCATTAAAGGTACCACATAAAACAAAATATTGAAATTTATTTGACAAACCTGCAAGAATGATGTCCACAAGGCACAAACGCTGTGTCAGCCGGCCGCGCATAGCAGATGGTGCATAGTAAGTCGGACTGCGCCCCACTGGAGCCCGGGGACTTTGCCCTTACAATGGCGTCCCGGGCCACTCGCAACCGATCTGCTACTATCTCTAGGGCTTTCAACTCGTCCATTGTAACATCGTCAGGGTCTAGATGAAGATTGGGAATTAGAGTTATTTGGAGTGAAACTCAGGAATATATAGCTTTTAAGCAGTTTTTTAATTTTGAGTTATAGTAATAGAGAGTCGTTATAACGTTATTGTACCCTACATAAAATTTAATCAACAATAATTGTAGTATTATAATTACAATTTTAATTTAACAAAAACTTATTTATAATCTTAATTATTATAATCAAATTTAAATAAAAAAGAGGCACATTAAAAGAATGCAAAAAATTTATAAGCATCGCTGTCAGCGGGGATCGTGCCCAAAAGGCTGGCTGCATTCGCACGTTGAATGGCAATGCTGATTCGTTGGCCAAGGTATTGGCCAGCCCTTTGGTAACGAGTGGACACCACTAAGCGCTTGATTATTTAGTATTAAATTCAATAAAAAATAATTATTAATATAAAGAGGTTTACATACATTTATAAAATGAGAAAGTTTTGCTGTCTTTGGACTTTCCAAGCATGAATTCGAGACCATCCATCCTGAAGAGCGGCTCTGTTACTATTGCTTTCGTCACTCTGTCTAGATGCTGCAAAGATAACTTTATATTGATAAAATCCTTGTATGTTGCTGTAAGCAGTCGTGGTGGCCTAGTGGCTAAAGCACCAGCCTTTCGAGAATGACGGTGCGGGTTCGATTCCAGGTCAGGCAAGTACCAACGTAACTTTTCTAAGTTATACGTATTTTCTAAGTTTATCTTGGACACCAATGACTGATTAAAGGTGAAGGATAACATCTCGAGGAAACCTGGACTATAAAGTCTGAAATCACCAACCCGCATTGAGCAAGCGTGGTGATTAACGCTCAATCTTTCTCCGTGGGAGAGGAGGCCTGTGACCAGCGGTGGGACGATAAAAAAAAGGCTGTGATGATGATGGTGATGTTGCTGAGTATGCCTAAAATAGCCATTCACTTTGATAACAAGCCCATCTGGTTTTAATGTCCAGAAAACTTATAACTATAGTATAAGTGTCCATTTACAAAACTTAGAATACTGGAAAAAAATCTTCGAATGAAATAACTTCTGAAGCTACTTGTCCGCCACAAACAGTCCGTGCTCACGAGACTAAAAAAAGTCGCAAGTATGAGTGTCCAGGTTCTATTCTAGGTCAGGCAAGTAATTCTCTGAGTTATATGTATTTTTTAAGTATGTTTTGGACACTTATGCCTGATCAAAGTTGAAGGAAGCCATTCTTAGGAAACCTGAATCATAAAGTCTAAAATCACCAACCCGCATTGAGCAAGCGTAGTGATTAACGGTCAATCCTTCTCTGTTTGAGAGGAGACCTGTGCCCAGCAGTGGGACGATAAAAAGGCTGATGATGAATCCCTGCTCATGTATCTTCTAAAGTATAAAAATTATAGGAATCTGCTGTAGATCTATTTGACAAGAACCTTTGATTTTGTTCACAAGACCATGGGCAAATGAGAGCATTTGCTGATGGTCGTGTTCCTCACTCACCTCAGGAGATAGTTTAGAATCCAGCATCCTTATCAGACAGCCAGCTACAGGCGCCAATGCCACGTAATAATGTACACGATCCGTATCAGGCAAGCCTCGGGCCACGAGGCGAGCGAAACTAGCGCCCCCACCGCCCCGAATACATACCCGTGATACCACGGCCATGAGGATCTGAAAATTATGAAAATGTTAAGATTTGTTGGAAAATGGCTGACATTTCTATTGAAATTAATAGGGACTTTGAAAATGTAAAATAAGTAATAACAAATTTTGAAATTTTTGACGTCTGTGTGTCAAAATGATCATTCATTCATTTTGTGAAAAGTAGTCTCCCATGGCCCTTTAAAAGATTATCAACCTATTACCATTAACAGTCTAACCAAGGTGTATTGGGTTGCCCGGGTAACTGGGTTGAGGAGGTCAGATAGGCAGTCGCTCCTTGTAAAACACTGGTACTCAGCCGAATCCGGTTAGACTGGAAGCCGACCCCAACATAGTTGGGAAATACCATTAACAGTGTATACTCGTAGTATGTAAAAGTTAAGCATTTTTTTTCCAGTATTGAAAACTACAAAAATCTTAAATTATAAAGTCCAATAAGTGTGAAAATCAGTGCTTTTGAGTGTGAAATTCTTGAAAGAAAATCCGCAAAAAAACCCTCTCCACTTCCTATGTGGTTTCGCTGATAAAACCAACTGAAGGAACAAACATTTAATCAACATAACTGACAGGTTCTGCTCGGCGGCAGCTCGTCCTTGTTGTCACTTCTAGCTTGGTGAGCGACAAGAGTGCCATGTTAAGCGTCATCTCTAATACCCTGGCTAAGCCGTGGTGCAGGGCGACCAAGTTAATGAGGGTACCTGACAGGTCCTGCCCAGCAGCAGCTCGTTCTGGTTATCGCAGGCTTCTGGCTTGGTCAGCAGTAGGGGTGCCAGGTGTATCGTCATCTCTAATGCTCTGGCTAAGCCGTGGTACAGGTCGAAACAAGTCGCGCAGAGTTTAATCTGACGCGATTCCAAGTGAGCGTCTACACTCACGCGGTCCATCTAAATGCATATTCAATCATTATTTGTTTTTAGAAATAGTCCACGTTAAGGCTACAATGTTTCGCTGGAGCTGTGGGTTGTTCCAAAGAGTTACCGTGGCCCTGGCACACAGGCACCTCCAGAAAGGACATACATAATTTGTTTTAGTCAGTAAGAGCCTGATTCTTCCTCCTACCGCACCCACAACGGGAGAGGTCATTTGATGATTTCTCAAGAAAAAAGGCTACAACGTTCATATATTCGGGGCTCCCTGAATTTCTCGTCGTTTCAATTTTGAGTTATCGCAGAAGGTTCAAAAATTGTTTGCCCAAGCTACAGTAAGTTTGTGATTTTTGGTCTTAAATCATGCTGTATTATGACCAACAAGACTTCCGGTTTAACATATACATAGGTACAAACGCCAGCACATCAAGCTACTACAATGACCCAAATTTCCTTGATAAATTTTCAACTTTATCGCTGAAGCATATGGTTCCGAGTTAATTGGGAAAATTCGACAGTTCCGGGTAGCTTAATGCGCTGGCGTCTGTACATAAGTAATATAATTCTAAACTTTTTTCTGCAGCATCCAGCTGTTGTATAGTTATGCTACGTTCTTACCTCTTGCATCATCGTGATGAACTCTGAGAAAGCCCAGTTCAGTTGACTTAGCAAAGAGTTGAGGTAGGCGGCCGCGGCAGTCGGATGGCCCGACAAGTAGTCTTTTATACGATTCTGGATCACTTCCGATGGACAGGGACCTTCATAATAAAACATTGGAATATTTCATTTCTGTCAAAAGTCAGATTAACCTTTTGACCGCGTCAAAAAAAGAAAGACCTACCCTCAGCGCCAAGAAATGAATTCAGAATTATATATCGATTAAAACTGACTTAATTTTTTAAAGCATGTCATGTAGTCGTGACCGTGGCGTGCAGGGCACTTTTTGGTTTGTCATCCATATGTGACTGTGGTGGTCAAAAGTTTAAAGAGTACTTACCAAAACATTGGCTCATAAGCCCTGCGTCTACTTTGGCACCCAGATTATTGACTGTCGGTTCTCTATCGCCGTACCTATAAGAATACTTCATTACTTCTATTGTCATAATAGATGGGTTCATTTTGTATGGCTTTATTAATCAAATATGGCTTATGAAGAAGATACAGACGCCAGCAGATCAAGCTAACCGAAACTGTAAGTTTCTAATCATTTTTCAACCATATACTTCAGCGATAAAGTTGAAAAAATATTAAGGAAATTTTGACAGGTTGTAGTAGCTTGACGGCTGGCGACTATACTTTGAGTATAAACTTGTAGTTGTTAAAGGAAAGAGGTTGACAGTTGCACTTCTTAGATTGGACATTGACTCGATGCGATGCAGCCGTTTATCTTTCAATAATCATCAACCCATCCTATCGTTATTATTAACTTATGATAGTTTTCTTATCAGACTAATGTCTAATTACTAAACCTAAAGTTAGTGAGTGTGTATGTTTGTTACTTCTTCAGGCCTAAACGGCTCAACAGATTTTGATGAACCTTATCAGTAATATAGCTTATAAATAAGAATAACGTATAAGCTACTTTTGATCTAGTTGCAAGAAGTAATTCCCTCAGGAAGCAGTTGAAACCGCTGTAAGAAGCTAGTCCAAGATAATCTCTCCAAATACCCTAAAGGTATCCCTTATATGTGGTTCCCATTCACGGCTTCACCCAGGCGTAGCTTATGCAATGCATCTGCGTCGTTACGCTCAGCTCAATGGTTTCCATTTCGATATTGCGTCGATAAATCTCAATGATGTAGGGCCAATATATTTCAACAGAGATTGCTTCTCACTTACACTAACAGATATTGACCGAGCGATCATTTTGATGGGACTTTAGAGACCGTCATTTATTTGATGGAATGTTGTCCTTAAGATTTTGTTAACAAATGGTCCGGTGATAAGCGTTGTTCTTTGAAGAATGAATAATTCAAACATATGCTTAGAAAGAGCACACAATATAATAAATTAAAAGAAAAATCTCTTTTAAGAAGCTTTTATAGTCCGCCATATTGGATTTAGAATAACGTCAAATTATTTTTTAAGTCACTCTCAATAAGCCCTTTCATTGGATACCCATATTGTTGAAATGTATTAAAAATAACTACTCCGCCATCTTGGACGGTCCGCCATATTGGATTTAGAATAACGTCATATAACATATCTTGCATTGTCATCCAAACTGAACGTGTATACAAAATTTCAGCTCAATCGGTTGAAGATATCTACTTCAAAATTGTGTAACATACATACACGGCAAGTTAAATTAAAATAAAAGATTTTGTTGTGATTTTGTTGAGTGTAAACTTATTGGAACTACAAAACTTTTTCCGACTCTTTCTAAATTATTATAAATGCAGTCAATCTTTCTTTCTGTCTGTCTATTTGTACCGTTTTCTCGCCAAAACTACTGAATTGATTTAAATGAAATTTATTTTATTTTGTTGAATAGACGTACGCTACTTTTACGCCGGTTGCGAGGCGACGATCAAACCGCGGCGGGGATCACGTAGTAGGGAAATAAAGTTACCTCTTAGTAGTGGTTTTAAAAACTGGCAACTAAAAAAAAAAATACCTCATTAAACTATGTTTCTGAAAAATCTGTCATCAGGCCTTAAAAAGTGGTAGTAGATAGCCCAATGATGCAGAGTTTACGAAAAGTTAAATCTCCATACCTGGCAGCCAGATGTGGCCACTGCCGGTGTCGGAAGCCAAAACCTGAGCCATGCCAAAATCGGACGAGCACCCAGTTGGACTGCGCCCACGCACGGTTCTGATACGGACGCACCAGCTCTTCTACCATAGACATCTGTCTGGAGCAATATGGAAGTACGCACTATTTATATGAAGTGACTACACTCAGGAGTTGAATTAGCCAGATTTTCATTGATTGAATTTTCTGATGAGGGAATGCGAAAAGCGATTACCAGCACCAATGGATTGCTATACTAGAGAAGTCGCAACTGCGTTGGAGACTTTTAAAAAAGGACCAAATAATACGGTTTTTTCTAGAAGGTTTGAACGTACTTCTGTTTTCTTCTAGGTTCTATTTTATCAGCTCCCAGCATAGTGCTTTAAATTTCTCACTATTATTAGTGACGTGAATGGAAGTAACAGATTATCTGTCATAGTATAACGAACACATGTTAAACTGATTTAGCTGGAATGTGGTATGCTAGCTTGAACCCTGAATGACGAGGGTACTGTTGAAAGAAGTTCTTCAAGATACGAGGACCAATAGCGAAAAAACTTCAATATAATGAAACCAGGTATGATAAATGTACTCACTGTTTAAGCGGTACTCTCTCTATAGCCCTCATAGTGGCTGGTTGCGTGGCGAACGACGCCAGGGTTTGGACAAGCGACTCTCTTGTACTAGCCAACACTATGCGCTGGTCTGCAAACTCAGCGCATAAAAACGAAGCGCAGGATACCACTAGTTCTTCCCACTCTGAGAAAAGTATTTTAGAACGCTAAATTTATTTAGTTGGGAAAATCTTTTTTGAGTAAGAAGTTTTCTGAATTAACAAAAAATATAATAATACCAGTGAGATACATATGTATAACAATCTTATACATATCTCACTGGTATTATGAGGTGAGATATGTATATAATCTTATTTTGCAGATCTGAGACAAAACTATGTCAATTTGAATGCGTTTCGTCGCGAGGTTTTCCAAATACATAGGTATGATAAATATATAAGATTTCTTCACTAATATCCTTAGATTCCATATGGGCAAGTTGACAACATATTCGTGACTCATCCTTCGGAGAATCATCGTTTGGTAGTATGTTATCATTCATGTAAGTTAAGGTACAGATACCACAAAAGATTATTTAATACGTATTAAAAGACCAAAATATACAAATGGAAGGACCAAAGTACATGAACCAAAGGACCAAAAAAGTGACACCACGTTAATAAGCAATAACCTATCTAAATAAGACGACCCTGATGGCGCTATGGTTACCACGCCGGACTGCCGTGCTAAAGGTACCGGGTGCGATTCCCGGCACGGTCGATATTTGTGTGATGAGCATGCTTGTTGGCCGTGGTCTGGGTGTTATAATATGTATTTATAAATATATAATATATGTATGTGTAAAATATATGTAATTTATCAGTTGTGTTGGCACCCATAACACAAGCTTATTAATAGCTTACCATGGGGGCAACCGACCGTGTGTGAAAAAGGTGTACCGATATTATTACATTACATAAAATCAAGTTGTAAGTCACCTGGTATCTGCTGCACGGGCACAGTGGGGTGCATGTACAGCCTCAGGGTATTGCACAGTTCCAACATGGCGTCTACGTGGTATTCCGGCACGAAGGCAAATAGAGACTCTGCAAATTCTTGGCCACCTGTATCTAAGCCCAAAATAAGCCATAGTATGCGGTGTAGTACAATATCCGTGACGTATATAATATCAGGGGACCGTAGAAAATATTTATTCATTCATTAAATAGAACGGCCGATGCCAATTAGACTATTGAATATTTAAACTATTTACTTAATAATTTAAACTTAGTCATGCATGCTTCTCACAAAAAATCAAACATTCTGACATTATCATCTTTCATTCATCTGCAAACACATCAAGATCTGTGTTTGAGTTCAGGAGAGCGTTAATGGTGGCTTCTGTTCGAGGAATAGGCGAATATGTATGTAAGTTTGAAACCAAGCCAAAAAGTACATAATGACATGTCGTGGTGGCCTAGTGGTTAGAGAGCCAACCTCTCAAGTATGATTGGGTGGGTTCAATTCCAGGTCAGGCAAGTACCAATGCAACTTTTCTAATATGTAATATGTATATCTTGGACACCAATGACTGTGTTTCAGATGGCACGTTAAACTGTAGGTCCCGGCTGTCATCGAACATTCTTGGCAGTCGTTACAGATAGTCAGAAGCCAGTAAGTCTGACACCAGTCTCACCAAGGTGTGTTGGGTTGCCCGGGTAACTGGGTTGAGGAGATTATATAGGAAGTCGCTCCTTGTAGAGTACTGGTACTAAGCTAGATCCGGTTAGACTGGAAGACAACCCCCATAGGCTCGGGAGATGATATTTGAAACCATGGAGGCTACTTAGGATTGATGTCAGAAGTATAAATGGAAGGTGAAAATTGGGATGTGGACTAGGTCATAACTAAAATACGTTATCATATTCATTTGGTAATACATCCTAAAACAATGTCAGTTTAATTTATCGTTTTGAATTGAGAACTGTTTTTATTTTTTTTATTGATAATATAATCGAAATAACCATATGGATTGATGTGAAAAATCTGTAACGTCAAATGTGGTGTTTTCATACAAATTGCATAGAGAGTAACCGTTTTTGACAGTTCTATAAAAGTATTGAATTTGACTAGTTGTCCGCATCCCTATTTCCAAGCTGCGCCTGTTCAAATGTAATTGGGTTAAGGGCAGAAACAAGATTAATATTCACACTGTTTTTTATCCCTTTCACAATATTTTATTACTGTGTTATCGAAGTATCTGACATTAAATATGATTTATAGTTTTCTTTATAGATTACGATATAGAATAACCATGCTTACGATTTGAGGATCCTATTTGTGAATTGGACCCTGTTCTAGGAGTCGCCGCTCTTGATGTTGGACTCTGCGGACTGGAAACATTTGAAAGTTATAATAAACTAGCTGATATGGCAGACGTTGTCTTGTTTTTTTTTTTTAAATAAGAATCTTCTCTTCACAATAACAAACACAACAAAAAAAAAAAAGCAAAAATCGGTTCCTACCATCCACGCGTGAAGGCGTGACAAAGGGAAACAGGGATTCATTTTTATATAAATTATGATACCTATGAGTATTTTCTACTATAATCTGTTAAATTTCTTTAATAGATTTTCAACCTTATCGCAATACCGGAAGGATAATATTCGATTGGTAAAATTTAACGGATTCGGTTAGGTTGACTGCTGGTGTCTGTACCATAAGCCTTGATGTCTGCCTCTCATGCACGAGGGGTTTGTGGTTCTATTTTAGACCAGGCAAGTCTAATGTAACTTCTCTCAAGTTATACGTATGTATTTTTGTGTAAGTCAAGCGTGTCTTAAACACCAATAACTGACGGTGAAGGAAGACACCTTTGATAAAAACTGGACTCGTTTGAAATCACCAGTCCAATTTTGCACAAGTATGTTGAGTATCGCTCTTTGAAGTCTGCCTGAGAAGAGACCTGTGCGTTTCTCTGGAATTATAAAATATGTTCATGATATTCACGACAAACCTTTGATCAGAACTGGAGGTATATTCCAGCTGCAGCGACGCGTAGCTGGTACCTCCCAGTAGAGAGCTTTTCCCGGGCAGTATTTCCTTACTCGCTACCTGAGCATACTGGACAAAGGACAATTTATGCAGTTACTTAATGTAAAGTCTGTTTTTGTTGTGTTCAAGGGTTAAGGAACGGATTTTTTTTTGTTTAGTTTTAAGGCATAGAAACAGTCGGATTACGCATAGCGGTGCGTGGTCAGATTTTCCTGGCAGTTTGTTACACGTCGTGCGGCCCTGTGCACGTACGTGAATTTTAAATATAAAACTTTGAATGAAAATAAAAATCGTCTAATAAAGATAAAAAGTTTCGATTCAACAAACCGGTATCGTAGGTACTACAACACTACAAGAAAAAGCTGACAACATTATTTGTAAATTTGACATTTGCATGTATCAATTCGGTCTATGAGATTAAAAAACAGACTTTAGAGTAAAATCCAAATTCCCAAAGTCATCATTTATCGTCATCAAAAAGAAGAAGAAGTGTATATGAACCATTTTTGTAGTCAACAATTTAAATCTCTTGCACAGACCATACAGTATCTCCCGAAGTACCCAAAAGAGGCATATTGCACTTACTTGGACATGTGTGGCGTATTCCGGGTCTGAGGACAGTCGCAACGAGTGCAGGGTCCCGGAAAAGTGTTTAGCTAGTTCCGTCTGTCTCTGTTTAGTCCATATAGCGCCTATCACCCACGCCATTTGCAATGCTCCTGCTTCTAATTTCTCCTATAGCAAAATAAGTTTTGGTATATTAAAAATAGAACCATCAATAGACTGGACTGGACTGTAGACTCCTTTTATTGAAACCCTTATCAGTTCTTGTTATTGCTTAAAGGTCTTCTACACCATCCAAACCAACCGCCATAAGAAATCTTCTTGGTCCGGATGGTGTGAAAATTTACCGTGTGGTTGGCCGGAGCCAAACGACTTTAGACGCCCTTGGTCGAGAGCCCATCGCGGCAGCAGGAGATGCGACCAAGGTCACCGTTGTCGGCGGTCGTTGTGGGTCGTTTAGAGCGCGTTTTATTAGTAGTACTGACCTCATAAACTGCTTTGGATCTCTCCAACTCCTTGAGCATATTTTCCATTAATTGTTTTTTAATGTTATCTTGATCCGATTGCATATTATCAGCACCTGAATAAAATAGACTTAAAATTTAAATCGTTGATGCGTTCTCTTCGTTAATGAATCCGTTTTGTTAACTGCATTATTGCCTAATTAATTGAAGAACTTCCCAAAAGCGTAGAGTTTCTCAATTAGGATTTCGGTATTTTTCTGACTAATGTATTCTCACTAATGACATATACATATAGCGGGTATGAAGTGTATTAACAAATTTGGACATTGAGACTGAAAGCTAAAAATAAACAAAACTTAAAGGAAAATCAAAAATACTGAAAGAAAAAACACATAAATAGCCACATATATATATGTAGTTCTAGAAGTCGGTAGCGAGATAAACACAGCTGCCATTCCTAAACACCGACTTCTATGCCGACATTTTTATTGTTATATGGTAAATTTTATAAATGAAAGCAATTTACTAGATCATTATTACATAAATTTTAAGGATCTTTTACTAGAAAATAAATATATAATAGGTTTATAGAATAAAACAGACCTGTTCCGGTCTGCAACTCAGCCGTGACGGTGTATATCCGATGCTCGATGTCGTGTAGACAGTCGGCCATGTCCAGTTGGTTGTCTCTGAGCTCACATAACTAGACAGACAAACAAGACTGGCTTACTGCATTTTGCATGCAGAACTGACAAATTTTCCCAATCAAATTTGAACCCTATGCTTCAGCGATAAAGTTGAAAATCTATTAAGAACATTTTACATATTGTGTATTAAAATTGTGCGTAAAGCAAATATAATAAATGGTAGTATACAAAGAAATATTCACTAAACTGTTCTTCATTTAAAGGAATTTCGAATCGGATAAATTAGTCATAAGGAAAATAAAACTGTCAAGATAAATTTCTAGAGACTCACATCCTTGCAAACTTTTTGTTGATAGTTTAGTAAGCATCAAATCAGTCTATCCAGTTACTGATAAGAATAATCATAGGACATTCGCAAAGAACGGAAAACCACCTGATCAAATACCACTAGACTTTTTTTTCCATTAAATGCTAAATCAGTCTCAAGGAATTTTTGTTGCGGTTTTTATAGAACAACAGCTGATGTTCAAAGCAAATTGATGCATCAGTAAAAGACACGGATATAGTGCATGCCATGCGGTGTGCAGTCAAGACGTGACCACGAGGTTTATTGTGGTGAGGCACGCTATAGCGCTTAGGCCAGACCAGATGGATAAACTTTATTGCACGTGACAAAGACAAACCATTATATAAGGTGCAATAAATATATCTGCCACGAGTCAGAAGCGAGTAAGTCTGACGCCAGTCTAACCAAGGAGTATTGGGTTGCCCGGGTTGAGGAGGTCAGATAGGCAGTCGCTCCTTATAAAACACTGGTACTCAGCTGAATCCGGTTAGACTGGAAGCCGACCCCAACATAGTTGGGGAAAAGGCTCGGGAGATGATGAAATATATCTGCCACGGTTTTAATGGGAGGTAGTATTGTGTTTATAGATTACAGTTGTAGTACCCATGTTTGCAAATAAATAAATGACTATTGACTATTGAACTCTATCGCTGAAGCATATGGTTCGAAGTTGATTGGAAATAAATTAAAAGAAAAATCTTTTTTTAAAAAGCTTTTATAGTCCGCCATATTGGATTTAGAATAACGTCAAATTATTTTTTTGAGTCACTCTCAATAAGCCCTTTCATTTGATACCCATATTGTTGAAATTAAACCAAATAACAATAAAAAAAATAACTACTCCGCCATCTTGGACGGTCCGCGTCTTCACATCTTATCGTCTATCTTGGCGTCTGTACATCTATTAGTTTTGAAAAGCTCTTAAATTACTAACACGCCTTCACCAGGCTGATATAACCCAACTTCTACTTTCCCTAAAATAAAAAAGCCCATTATGCATCAAAGAAAGAAATCCTCATTTATCATCGTACATACCTTCTCAGCGTGTTTGATAGCCGCTCCGTGGTACAAGGCTAGGAGTCCGTCGACCAGTCGAAGATACGCCGACCTGATGTCTATCGACCCTGCACCAGGCATCATGGACCGGGTACCTTTGAGTGCTAGCGCTGTTTCACCTGTTGTTCTAAATGTGCAGATTAAGAGATCAGAAACTTGAATGGCATTACAATAACTTAATCGTATAAATGTTTAATGTAAACCCTTATTTTTTAGTGGGCAATTATCATGATGATGGCGTCCAGGCCGATTGTCGGCTACGGCGGCCGTTCTCTCTTATGGACATCAGCCAGCTGCGCAGGACATATTATAGTGCACAAGCATTCGCGCAGATACAGGTGTACTCTCTATTCCCTCACTCTTATAGTCCGATCGGACGGCAATCCGACACGACCGGAGAGAGATCAGGCGCACGGGTGAATCAACCAAATTCCAGACTCCAGGCTGCTTTATGAAAGTTTCTCAAAACCCACAAAGCGATTTCGGCCCGACCCGGGATTCAAACCCGAGACCCCGTGCACAGCAGTCGTGCCTTGCGACCACTAGACCAACGAGGCAGTCAAAAATTATCTATTACTCTTCCCGCTATGGGTGCAGCTGGAGGGAGTGTCAGACATTTAGCGAAACGCACATTTGTTCCTTCTGAAGGTCTTTGTGTGCCAGGGCCGCGGTAACTCTTACGGAAACCTGGCTATAAATTATTTTAAAAGGGAAATATTCGAAACAAAATCTTTCGACTTTTACTAAAGCTAAGTGCTAATTTAAGGTGTGAACTATTTCCTTTTAAAATACAATCTGATCTGTCTGCTTATCTTCAAAACAATACAGTACCTGTTAGGCACTGGTGGCATGGGAGGGTGCATGAACCTGGCCATTGACGAGATGACTTGCGGCAAGGTCGCTAGCCCCGGCGAGCCGGCCGCCATGTCGCTCACACCTGGAGATGTCCAATGGTAGAATGACCAAGCATTGAAAATGTTCTGTATACTTTTGTGGAGGTCATTTCATGGCCTGAATATTTATTTTTTTGAGAGGAACAGAAGGCAACTGTTGAATTTGAGTTTGTTCATGGCAATTGAACCTGCATCATTATCTGCGTAGCCTTTTTCTAAGTAGGTTAGTTGTTTTCCATTCACTGGCTATACCATAGTGTAAGCCACCTCTTCCAAGGATACACGAATAGTTTCAGTAGACCATTATATTCCCTTAATCTGTATAATATTTCCTTTTTTTACAATCTTACCCATCGGCGATTCCGCTTAGAGTCCCGCCATTCTTTCAGAGTATAGTTTCATTTAAAAGGAATTAAAGGAATGTAATGCATTCTCCATACGTCAAAATAAATAGAGTAACTTATTACTTTACTTTTAAAAATTATGAACTTGAATATAGCGGATTATTACCCAAATTATACCAAATAGGAAGTAGGTACCATCAGGTATACCATTGTCTCTTGGGTTACAAAATTCATGAATAAAATTAAAGTACTCTAAGTGAAAGCGTGTCGATGTGAGACCAACCGCGCGGCGAGTTGTGATGGAGAGAGCGCGACCGTCGCGCGCCAATCTGCCAAGCCTGGTCGGCCAGCCTGGGTACGTCTAATGAATGAAATTTTATTCTTCAGAAAGTATGAAAAGTTGCTGTACTTAAGCCTAGGAGACCTATAGCGGAGAAATAAGTGGTATGTCTCTGCAAACATGGGGGACAGTTCCATCGTATTCAATTGTTTTGCCGTGATCTGAATGTTGCTCGCATAATCGCGCGAGTCGACGTTCGCAGAGCATCGACTTGCGAAAAGTTGCGCGACCCGTAATTGTTCCAGGAGTCGGGCGACACGCGAATTTCGTGTCGAGCGACAGGGTTGCGGAACAAATGTCCTCTAGTGAAAAAGCGGCTTTACCTGTGTCAATTCCTCCAGCGCGGTTGTAGTTCGGCTCAAAACTCTGTATGAATGGGTTGTCTTCTCCCAAAACACCGACGAGGTCTTGTCTGCAATTGCAGAGCAATTGAATTTTGTATTTATTAACGGCTACTACAGTAGGTAATGATTGGAATATTTACAGGCCAATTTTTATCTTCAACAACGCCATTATAGACTCATGCTTATTGCTTTGACAGGCAAAGCCACGTTTCTTTTGTTTCTCCGATAAGTTCAAGTTTCGTTCAAAATTTTATCAACATACTTGTTTTTTGGGGAATCTTCAAATGATGTCATCCCACTGTGGATGCAGCTAAAGGGATTGTCTCTTATTGACTCTTACTCTTACTGACTAAAACCCACTATGTTCCTTCTTAAGGTCTCTGTATACCAAGGCGGCGGTAACTCTTGCGAACAATCCGCAACCCCGCTTGACCTCGGCAACAGTTATACTTTGTTCTTACCTCAAAGTCCTGACTAAAAACGGCAAAACTCCACCAAGACGGTCAACGTTGTAGAAGTCCAGTTCTCCGTCAATAAACGTTCGAGCCGGTAAGTGAGGGTTAGTGTGACTAGAAACAAAGGTCTTATAAATATAGGTGTATGTTTTGCTGTATGAAATATCTTCTTTCCTAGTACAGACGCTAGCACATCAAACTACAACAATCTGTCAAATTTCTTTAATAAATTTTCAACTTTATCGCTGAAGCATATGATTCAGATTTGATTGGGAAAATTTGACGGTTTCGTCGGTAGCTTGATGTGATGGCGTCTGTACAAAGAATAATGTTAGTTTATGTGTTTGTTTGTCAAGATTAAATAACTGAACGGATTCACATCACATTCGAGGTACATATTAACATTTCCGTCATACCAGTTTCGTTCCCAAATTCAATACTTGTCTGAAAGATGTGAATTCAGTAGTTGACTAGGTCAAAAATGAAAGCCTTGCATATTCATTTGCTGTGAAGCACCTTAAAATAAGGTCACTCTCATTTATCGTTTTGAAGGAAAAACTAAAAAATAATCTGTGACGTCATAGTCTTAATTGGGTACTTGACAACTAATCAAATTCATTACTTTTATTGAACTGTCAAAATCGGTTAGTTTCTATGCAATTTGTATGAAAGTTAGAATGATGACGTCACAATTCTTTCACATCAAGCCATATACTTATTTTACTTAAATTATCAATAAAAAAAAACGTATAGCTTTTCCTTCAAAACGATAAATGAAAGTGACATTATTTAAAAGATGCTTTACCAAATTAATATCATATAGGATTTTATTTTTGACATAGTCAACTACCCAATTTTCATACAAATTGCATACACAGAGTAACCGTTTATGACAGTTCAATAAAAGTATTGATTTTGACTAGTTGTCAACTAGCGTATTCTTTCTATCCAAAATCGTAACTTAAGAGCCCCAAGAAACATTGTAATACGGAATACTTTACGAGTCCGTAGAAGTGATGTGTGAATTTCTATTTAAAGATAAGCGGCGCACCCTTATCAGTCGACTTGATATATGAGGGTGCGTTTATTCAAATATATTGTTATATTATGTATGGGCTGTCCTCTTAGCGGGCTTTTGCAAAAGTGAATAAAATGGACTATTCTATTATATAGTGACGATAGTTTTGGATGATACTTTTATTTTCAAGGATGAGAACGGAGGCACTTTTCTGATAGTGTTTAGTTTTTGCTAATCAATATGCTATTTTAGATAACAATGATTTGTCTGTCTGTCTGTCTGTCACGCTTTCACGCCAAAACTACTGAACCGATTTAAATAAAATTTGTCCTTCTGTATTTATGTGTCACAGGCACGTAATAAAAGTTATTTTCTTTTTTTTATATACAGACAGACATACACACAGACGTTTGACAAGTGTTTAAAATAATTTTACAAAAAATAATTTTATTTTTTGTAAAATTATAAATTAGCATACCAAAATTTTCTTTAAACACGCGTCAAACGTCTGTCTAACTTTTTTGTAGTGAGGCCCTACGTCTCTAGAGTCTGAAATAGGACATAGGCTACTCTTTAACCGAGTGCGGGAAGAAGTTCCCTCGGGTGGTGGATGTAACCACTGGGAATAGGTAATAGATTAATAAAAAAACCTCACCAATTCCCAATAGGGTTTTCACTCCACAGCCTCAGTACAGCAGTGAGGAGCCGAGAGTGGCAGCACCACGATATAGCCGGCGAATTCCTCGAGATGTTGAACAGCCTCTGAAATATCGCCTCCTGACACTTTTTTATCGCGAATTTTTGTAACTAAAGCCGAAATAAATATACCTTGACTTAGAACGCACGCTAGTAAGAATAACATATACACCGTGACTTTTTAGTCGTCTTACAATGTCTAGTAAACGTTCATAATAAAAAAATATGAATTTATGAGATTTGAATAATTGAAAAATAAAAATAATATTAATTATTATGACGTAAGACGTAGTTTAAAACACCTTTTTCTCATTGAAAATGGAAATGGAATGATCTACTCGACTCGTGCGCTGGGTAGGTATACTCTACAGTTTTATACGTAAATATTTTTAACAGGCTGTTTCATATTTCTAATGTAGATAATCATTAATGATAAAATAATAATAATCGCACATGGAGGTATTTCACGTCCGATACTTGGTGTACCACTAGTGGTACACTAATGGACCACTTTTGTAAGACGACTAAAAAGTCAAGGTGTATAATAATTTTTATCCAGGTGTGGAAAGTAGTTTCCTCAGTAAGCGGGGAAAACCGCTGGCGGAAGCTAGTCAATAATCTAGTTAATAAAAATATAATTATGAAAACCAAAAAAAAAAATATATGCTAGTGTGTAAAAAAAATGTATTGAAAAAAATCCGCAAAATAAGTCTCATATTTCTTCCGCCGTACAATATCGTTCCTTAACCACAGCGATATCGCATACACCATCCATTTTAACCGACTTAAAAAAAAGAGGAGGTTCTTCAATACCTATTGAATACATTCCTGATTTAAAGGACGGACAAAAATTATGCGCAAATTACCATATCAAGAATGCAGTTGTCCATGATATACCGTCGGAACTTCTCCAAAAATATCTTCCTAGTGGAAGGCACCATGTTCGTGCCATCAGTGTTGTCCAGCAGAAGCAGAAGAAACTCTAGCTGTTGCGAAAAACATGTTTTAATAAAGAGATCTACTGCAGTTTCTGTTTAATCCTGGAATAACTTCTTTATGCAGACAAGTAGGTAACGAAGTTGGGATGAAGACTAGGTCAAAATAAAATATTTTATCATATTCATTTTGTAAAGCATCTTAAAATAATGATAGTTTAATTTACTGTTTCGAAACGAAAATTGTTTTAATTTTTTAATCGAATACATTATAAGGCTTGATTTAAAAAAAATGTGACGTCATAGTTTGTTTTCATACAAATTGCATGGAAAGTAAACGTTTTTGTCAGTTTAATAAAAGTATTGAATTTGACTTGTTTTCAGTTACCTAAAGTATTGAAAATAAAATGTATTCGGGACACTTCGTAGACCTGACTATATTGAACTGTTACTCTGAAATGCTATAGGAAAAAATGTTGACGCTGTTGACTTGGCATTTTTGCCTAGTTGTCCATGTAAGACCGACAATCAGTCCATTGAAAAAATGTCTGCCAATGTTGAGTAAGATGGAACACTATTTGTGCAAGCAAAGACAAGCCAACAGGAAGATTTATACAGATTTATCAGACAAATAAGGATTTCCCACATAAATCACTCGTCCGTCACATTTTTCGGCAAATACTGAAGATGTCGACAGAAATCGAAGGGGCCCCGTAGTGCCGAGACTTGTAGGGTTGCAACTTCGCAGAGTTACCGCGACACTAGCACACAAAGCTCTTCTCCTTCTTCTTCCCTTCAAAAACAGGAAGTGGTGAAGGGTGGACGTTTTGGGGGCTGTCTTTTGTAATTTTTGACGTTCAAAAAGTGCTGTCTTGCAGCCAAGTTTGAATACATGACATCTTCAGTGGGAAACCATAAAATGAGCACTCCCGCTGTAGGTGCAGCTGGAGACAGTGTCAGACTTCTACTGACTAAAACCCACTTTTCCTTCTAGCGGTCTGTGTGCCAGGGCCGCGGTAACTCTTGCGAACAACCCCCAGCCCCGGCTGTCTAAACAACAGCCTTCAAAGTAAACTGAATTTATCAGGGCATTAACTACTTCTGCCAGATATTTTGCATAACAGCCGCGGTCAAAGCGGGAAAGAAGCCAAAATTTACAAAACGTTTTTTCGCGATTCGACCCTGAACTTTATGCATTAGGCCTTCGTAGAGGTCGCGGATTTGGCATGCTGTGTCGGTATGTTTATAGAAAGTCAATTTTTGGGCAACTGGCGTATACACGCTATTAAAATAAATGTTTATTTTTAGATTGTTATAGTGGCTTTTGCTTTGATAGAATTATTGATTATCATGGCATATTAAAAATGTAACTGAAAGAAAATGAAGATCGAAATATAGTTACTTAGAGTGGGTTGCTTACAAACAGACATTATAATAGCAATTTCAGTATATTTACCGAAAATCAGAAGAGTGTAAGTAAAGTGATTTGATAGATTTGCTCAAAACTATTTTATGTTTTACCACTATTTTGATTAACGCTCAATCCTTCTGTGTGAGAGGAGGCCTGTGCCCAGATGTGGGACGATAAAAAGTCTGGTTATGATGATGTTGATGATTTTGTTAGGTCCTTTCGGAGATATTACACTCAGAACACATTTTAATGGTTAAAACATCCGCTTTTCAAGTATGAGTGTGCGGGTTCGATTCAGGCAAGTATCAATGTATTTTTTCTAAGTTATATCTACTTTCCAAGTGTATGTTGGACACTAATCACTGATTAAAGGTGAAGGAAAACATCTCGAGGAAACCTGGACTATAAAGTCTGAAATCACCAACCCGCATTGAGCAAGCGTGATGATTTGTGCTCAATTCTTCTCTTTGTAAGAGGAGACCTTTGCCCAGCAGAGCGATGATAAAAAGGCTGATAATGACATAGTTTTACCTGTACTTGTTCCAATGGAGCGACTGCCTTCGTGATCTTACCGCAGTCTTCTCTGTACTGTGCCTCCAAAGCCGAGTCGTCTTGCACTGTCGGCATTATTTTAGATATTTTATCTGCAAGTTTTTCAGATTTTATGATTGTTATTAAGTACTAGCTGTTCTCAGTGATTTTGCTTGGTTCCCGCACCCTGATTAAAAGGCACCTGTTATCTAGATAATAAGCTATATTACTGCAAAGTTTCATCAGAATCTGTTCAGCATTTTAGACGTGAAGACGTAACAAATACACACATGTACTACATACTCACGAACTTTCGCCTTTGTATTAAGGGGTTCACTAAATTCACTGAACAATATATTCGGCTATATGTAGTTAGATATTATGAATTACCTGTCCCAGTTGGTGCGAAAGGTGACCGCTTTATGGTGCCCTTCTCAGCCATTTCTGTTAATAAATAACAACTGACTGTCTAATAACGTCTGTCGTGATTTTTAGTATTTTAATTATGGTTCTTCACTAATTGGTAAGAAATGCTGAAGTTAAGATAAAAATCTACTATACATATATTTGAGTTTTACTATACGACTCGAATAGGTACATATATATGTAGTTGAGAAAAGGCTAGGCCGATGATGATGAGATTTTGTAACTTATAAATATAACTTTTTTATAGCTCATATTTTCTGCGTAATATTAATTTATATGTTAACAGGCTTTTAAAAAAACCGTAATCAAAGAGGCCACAGACGCTTACTTTTATATAAATCTCAGTTTCTAAAAAAAATACTTGATGGTTACCAGCTATCCTAGGGTCTGTTTCTCCCTGTACCGAAGTGGGTCGCTGCCACCAAGGCTTTCTGATGACAGTCCGCAGTACCGTGTCGTCTGGACACTTCACATTTAGGAAATTGTCAAACCTGGAATTATTATCATACGTAAGTTATAAACGTGTATAACGTGGATATGTTGAAATGGTATAACGTGGATATGTTGAAATGGTATCCTTGTTTTAAAGTTACGTAGGCCTTACTACGACTGTATTACAGTTTGATGGCTTGACTTTTGATTTTTCGCATAGGTCCACCATTATTTGAAGAGTCCACTGCGTTGGCTACGTTAGAGGTAGTGTTCCAAGAAAACTCCGGGCGTAATTTACTTGAAGTATTTATTTTTGGCTTGAGGGTTGACGAACGACTGACTATCAACCTAATCAAATCTAACTACTTGTTTTTATTTCGATTCTTTATTTAATTGATGTTCCTGCCTGTTATAAAATATAATATGAGATGTAAGGAGGCTACATCTCTACAGTACTTGCATACCGAGTAGTTTCAGAGTTTGTTTTGGGCACCTTTTTAGTTACCTTTCTTTCACAACAGGGAAATCCTTATCACCTTAAACCCCTCAAGAAGCTGCAGAAACTAATAAACTGTACATTTAAGCATAAAAACTTATGACTTATCGTCTCACGTGATCTTATTGAAGAACACGTATTTGACGAGATGGTGCCGCGTCTCCCGGTGTTGCATCATGCCGCACAGTACGAATACACCTTCCATCTGCTGGTTGAAGTACATGTCCTAGAAAACAGCAAGAAGAAACGGATATTTTAACACGGTTTGTGTTATAGGAAAGGATAAATTAATCGTTCCTGCTGCTAACGGTGATTCATTTTAATCATTTTGAACATGTTATTGGCTCGCATATGCGAGAGATTGTTTCGCAACCCAGTGACAATTATCTAATAATGCGGTTTTTGCAAATGTATAATGAGGACTCCACAGACGGCGAGGAATGAATACATTGTGAGGAAACCTGGCTTTGGAATCTCCTGAAACGCCATAAGCAAAAGTGGTGATGAATAAACTATTAAAAGTTCATAATGTGGCGCATGGCCTTCTGAGAGACTATCCACCTTATTACAAAACGTGGTCCTTAAAAGTAACAACTTTAGTACTTAGTTTAAACCACTATCTCGAACAAAGCTAATATCCTAAACCCGGTATTTAAACCGCGTTTAATAATATGGGGCTATGAATCTAAGCTACATATATTATTGTTCGCTAAATGACTTTCTCTTTACCTAATCGACAGAAAAAAAAATACATGCGTTATATTACCTGTGACACCAAATCAAAGAGCAGACACTCTCTGACTACACAGTGTTCTAAGACATCACATAACGCGGATTCGTCTAGAAATGTCCATAGTAGATCCAGCATTGTACAGAGGCGTGGTTGTGGCTGCGTTAGAAGTTTTGCCGCAAGACCCACCTGGGTTACCAAGAAAGACAAAGAAGGCACGTGATTAGGATAATTAATTTTACGCAGGAGCACGGACAAGACATAAAAAACAATTATTTAAATTAGGCTGACTATTAGTGGAATTAAAGTTCGAAATTTTGAAAAAAATATCAATGTGGTTTTGCAAGAATTTTGGAAAGAATGGTTAATAAACCCGTTCCGCATATTAATCAAGTAAGTTAGAAACTTAATAAAGATAGCCAAAAACATTGAACCTATTACAGAAATTTTTGAAACTGACCCAATTACCAGATATTTTTAACTTCAGTCCAAAGGTCAGTTTTAAAACGGCACATGTTACATAATGTCGTAATGAATTTAAGACTACACGAATGTTTTTTTGTAGGTTTGATAAAATAGTACAGAAATTGCTTACCAAGCCCATGGCAACATTATCAACAACAGGCAACATCATCATCTCCCGAGCCTTTTCCCAACTATGTTGGGGTCAGCTTCCAGTCTAACCGGATTTAGCTGAGTACCAGTGTTTTATAAGGAGCGACTGCCTATCTGACCTCCTCAACCCAGTTAGCCGGGCAAACCAATACCCCTTGGTTAGACGGGCGTCAGACTCACTGGCTTCTGACTACCCGTAACGACTGCCAAGGATGTTCAATGACAGCCGGGACCTACAGTTTAACGTGCCACCCGAAACACAGTCATTGGTGTCCAGGATATACTTAGAAAGTACATACAAACTTAGAAAAGTTGCATTGGTACTTGTCCGACCTGGAATCGAACCCACGCCCTCATACTTGAGAGGTTGGCTCTTTAACCACTTCTTCACTTAGGCCACCATAACTTCTCAACAACAGGCAACATTATCTAAAATTTTAATAATGGGCTACTCACAAAATTCTCATCCTTGCACTTCATATAGAAGTCGGCAGCATGTTGATCAGTGTGTATGCTCCTGCTCCTCAGGCCTATCAGTCCTCGGAGACGCGGGAGCAGTTCTGCTACCACTACGTAGGAGAGCCGGAGGACTGTGCCTAACTCTACGACCACTAGCCGTGATAGCGACATTAGGAAGGCCTGCCGAGGATCAAAAAAAAAATGTGTTTTTATATTAGTACAAATACTTAAATATGACATAACAGAAATAATAATAATGGCATCCAGACCGATTGCTGGCCAGGCCGGCCGTTCACTCTAGGAGATCAGCCAGCTGCGCAGGACATATTATAATGTACATGCATTTGCGCAGACACTATTCCCTCACTCTCAAAGTCTGATGGGTCGGAATCCGATACGATGGGAGAGGAAAGAGGAAATATGGGCGCAGGACCGATATTTACGTGCTCTCCGATGCACGGGTGAATTAATCATCAACTTCTAAACTTTGGGCTGTTTTATGAAAGTCTTTTAAAGCTCATAAAGCTGCGTAATTTCGGCCCGACCCGAATATCAAACCCACAAAGCAACAACAACAAGCACAGCAGTCACGCCATGCTACTGCTAGACCAATATACAATAGAATATCAAATTTTTCACTTGGAGGAAGCCGGACCCCAGATATATCGCTATAAGAGTTACCAATATTAATAATTATTATTTATACTAAAACTAGCGACCCGCCCCGGCTTCGCACGGGTGCAATGTTGATACTAAAATTATACATATAAACCTTCCTCTTGAATCACTGTATCTATTAAAAAAAACCGCATCAAAATCCGTTGCGTAGTTTCAAAGATTTAAGCGTACAAAGGGACATAGGGACAGAGAAAGCGACTTTGTTTTATACTATGTAGTGATAAATCAAGGTCCACTATGCAGCATCTAGTAAGACTGCAGCTGAACCTAATTAGCCGAGTAAAATCAGGAAAAAAAAAGGAGATTAAAATATTCCAGACCTTTTTAGACATCTTCTTGACCTCCGTGTTTTGTGCGTCTACGATGGCATGTGGGGAAGCTCGTGGACTGTACACAGACCCTGAACTATGGATCCTTAATGCCACTTCCTCTTCAGCTGCTTTCGAAGAGTCTGACTTCGACTGAAAAAGGAGTTGGAGTTAGAAATTGGGATTACATGAGTGACTGCTTGTTTAGTCTGTGATTTATTTATTTATTTAGATTTCCAACAAGAAAAACACAATACAAGCATATTTATATGAATAGCATAATACAAAATATCCTATGCTTTCTTATTTATAGGAAATCACATCATGCGTAATAAAAATAACACAGTTGAACACTATTTATCTAATTAGAACTTGGAAATAACGACTTAGAGTTTCTTTATGAAAGGAAAGAATGAGATGGATTATGTACCGATGAAAGGGACAACAGTCATTATAGCCTATGTGGTGATCAAATGCAGACATCGTCTCACAAATAAGTTTCTAGTCAAGATTGTATGTCCTTAATTTATCCCAATATCCTACAGCACTTTGCTTGTAGAGTTGTCAAACATACGACTCGCTGAATCGAAGGATGATGACTAGGTCAAAAATAAAATACTTTATCATATTCAATTTACAAAACATCTTAAAATAATGACAGTTTCATTTATCGTTTTGAATCGAAAATTTTATCATTTTTTTATTGATAACATAACCGAAGTGAGTATACGGCTTGATGTGAAAAATCTGTGACGTCAAAACTAAGGATTCTCATACAAATTGCATACAAAGTAACTGTTTTTGACAGTTCAATAAAAGAAATGAATTTGACTAGTTGTCATGTACCATGTATTATGCGGGTATTTTCTTTGTCTGATTTGAGCCCAGATACACTTATTCAAAAGCTTAAATATGTCAACAAATGTCTACAAAGCGAACCTTCACCAATTGATTCCGCAATCTACTGTACCTTGCTACTTCTAGCAGTGAGGGAAGTCTTCATATCTGAAGGTCGCGCCAGTTCATCCAGCAAGGCATCTAAAGACTTGAATAGTAATGCTGCGCGCGCGCACTCTCTGTTAGGAGGTGACTGCAGAGCTGCATAGCCTTCTACTGGGAAACTGTTAAATGAAGGATATTATTAAACTATTAAATAAAACTTTATGCATAGACTGGAATACTGGCCTTTGTTTTACCGTGGTTACAATAAATTTTGGAGGGGGGGGGGGGAAGGGGATTGGGTGCAACCGCTTATAATCAAATTAAAAATATTAAATTAGTCTTTAAAAAAAGATAGAACTAAAATAGGCTCTCATTCAAACTAATAAGCGCAAATGCGTACGCCCAAAGACCCAGTTCGTGGCAAATATTTAAATGAATTTATTTTTATGATACAAAATGTACCACCAGTCGTAGTTTTTTTTAGAATTGTAAGCTAAATATGCATGAAATAAAAATATTTTATTTAATACTAGCTTCCACCAGCGGTTTCACCCTTGTTCCGTAGGAACAACTCCGCGCACCAGGATAAAAAGTAGCCTATAGCCTTCCTCGATAAATGGGCTACCTAACACAGTAGTAACTAGTTTCTAATATAAGCGCTGCTTTATAATATGAGTATAGCTAGATTTACATTTTGTAAGTATGGAACGTGTTGTCTACTCACACAAACGGGACATGTCCAAAGTTAGCGTAAAGGTGTTCCTGCATGGCCAGTGACACGGCCGGGAAGTATGCTAGGCCAGCTCCATGCGTCACCTTGTCGAACGCCAAGCCCATTGATATTCCATTCCTGTACACCAAAAAAAAAATATCTTCTGTTTTTTTTTTTTAATTTCGGCACCTTTTCGGGAAATCGTGACACCTTTTTTTCATACACGGTCTGATAGCCCCACGGTAAGCTATCGATTAGCTTGTGTTATGGGTGCCAACACAACTGATAAAGTACATCTACTTTATACAAATATGTTTATAAATACATATAAGAACACCCATGCTAATCACACAAATGTCGACAGTGCCGGGAATCGAACCCGATACCCTTAGCTTAGCAGTCCGGCGTGGTTACCATTGCGTCAACGGGGTCCTCAAATATTCATGAAGTAAATCTTCCTCTTAAGTCCCTTTGTCATTATGAATTATGATACAACTATATTTAATGTTATCAATCTATAAATCGTGATCTGAAAAATACCGAATTCAGAACTCGCCTTGACATTTTACAAGGCACTGAAATATTAATAAATCTGAACGAAGCATATATATGTATATATATAACTCGCCCCCGTATTCGAGTTGGTAAAAATAGCTAAAATCGATTCTCATAATCGAGATTGCAACGTGAACGGCACGATGAATTTCCTGATCAATTTACCTTCGAATTCAGTCAGGAGCTGAATTATTGATGTCAAAGTTGGGAATTGACGTAACAGGTCTCCCAACTCCATTACTGAGCGAAGGGATCTGTATGCGTTGTTAGGAAGTAGTTTTGTTGATATTTGGACAAGATATGATATTCTTGTTTAAATGTATTCAAAACATTGTAACATTATTCAGATATCTGTAGCCATCCACCTAGCCTTTTCTCAAGCTATGTTGGGATCGCCTTCTAGTCCTAACCGGATGCAACTAAGTACCAGTATTTTACGTGGAGCGACTGTCTGTGTGATACCCCTTGGTAAGACTGGTTGTCAGACTTTCTGGCTTCTGACTACCCGTAACGAGTGCCATAGATGTACAAAACCCACCAATTTGCGTGCCTTCCGACACACGGAGGTAACGGGTCGGTTCCCGCAGTCGGTAATTTTATTTAGCTAATGCCTGAAAGGTCTTCTAAGCAAGCTTAAACTAAAACTGACAAAATGTGAGGTATTCTACTTTTCCTCCAAAAAAAACGAGTTTAAGTATCCTCACCTATAAAACTCCAAAACCCCTTTATCCAGATCGATACAGGATCCTATGACGTCACCAGGCAACCAGGCCTGACCGTAGGGTGAAGTGGCCACGTTCCACTTCCTCACTCTGCCTCCATCATAAGCGTAGGAGTGCGCCGTGTCCCCAACGCCTGTGTCCATTGAGAAGATGCACGAAGCTGTGCACCAGCCAATCTGGGAAGAGGAAAAGTGTGAAGTATCTTAGAAGGATACGTACCTAGTTGTAGGTTGGTTATATAGGCTTGATGTAAGCATGTAATTTTCAAACCATTATAATCTCACTATTTTATGTGTTACGCGAAAAAAACTTCCTAAGCTATCCTATTCCCAATCTTCATTTACAAATAGATCAGAGTAATTTTATGTGTCTTTAACGATTGATAACTGCAGAGACTGTAGCCGCTTCTCTGTAATTCGTACCAATATTTACGTGCAAAACAAACCTCATCATGACAACTTCCCATTCCTCTCTCCCTCCTAAAAGCACCTTCCCTTTCCCACTAAAACTCCACTGGGTCAATTTCTCATTATTCCCAAAAGTCTTCCCCTCCTCTTAGAATAAAGGCTGGCAACGAACTTGCGACTTTTCTGGTGTTAATGGTCCGTGGGAGGAGTTGATTGCTAATCAACTATCTTGCTGTGCATCTACTCGTTTGTTTCCTATTCCATAAAGAAAACTCTTACTAATCCAGCCCTACCTGCATGATCCCTTTAGTTCCAAGCTGCACCTCATACATCCACCTGCCGGCGTATACGCAGGCCGTGGCCCTGATGGTGGCGAAGCTGGACAGGCCCTGCACGCTCACTCTCTCGTCTCCAACCAGGACTAGACGGCCGGTACCTAGAGGAATCACCCGAAATTAGAGGATTATTTTCTACAGAAGTGGTATTCGAACCCGCGCCTACAAAAGTGGACTGCGTTTTACACAAAACTTTTTTAATTTATGATACACTAGATTTGACAAGCCAATTAAGCAACTCCAAGATAGGCAAAACACCGTGATCACACTAATCACGTCACATCACACTAATCACTAACAGTAAAATATACAGGGTGTAACGGAAAGGGTAACAACTTTCAACAAAAAATCACTATTTTCGATAATAAATAATATATATAATAATAATATATAATATATAACTACAAGCTCACCTGTGGATGCATCAAAGACAACAATTTTCGGTCCGATCCGACCAAATCTGTCATCTGTAGTGTCTGTCGTCTGTAAAGGAATGTATTACTGATTTATATAATATCCCTTTAGTCTTCCTTAGAATATACTCAATTATTTTAGCTTTATCTCCTAAAGTGTGAACTTTGCGTAAGCTATTCCTAAGGTCTCATCTGCATCAAGAAAATATAACCCGTGCGGCTGGTACTCAGCCAAGAGCTCTCTCAATTTAAATATTAGCAACAATGTTCTTGGTATCGAATATTCTCGAAAGTCCTGAAGACCCCTTACCTCTGGTACTGGAGGAGCATGTTTCTTTGGTTTACTCTTGTGGCTCAACACTTTAGCGTCCAACATCTTCGGCAAATTCTCTCGAATGTGACTCACGTATTTACTCCTTCTAGAAAATATTTGATTTAGAATTTGTTGTCGCTGAAATACCTCGTTTAAGAATGCTTTTGGTATACTTATACTGATATTATGAAGCTCTCTTCAGCTGTTTGTTTGAACGTCGTAATCTCAGGAACTACTAGACTGATTTTAAAAAACCTTTCAATGTTAGATAGCCCTTCAATCGAGGAAGGCTACTTTATTCGGTCACGTGGTATAGTTCCCACAGGAGCCAGGCAAAGCAGGCGGCAAATAACATAAAATATCATCACATATCATCAAAGGTTTTTGTTTTATAATCTTTGGACTCTGTGTTTCTGTCTATTCCCGAAAACTAAAATTAATCATTTACTAGACAACTTTTTATACCATTTTCATCACTAGACAAAATTATTTATAAGTAATATTTAGGTAAATTATTTATATCCCGTAAAGCCTGTCATGATTAAATTCATTACCTTAGCCTCGAACTTGTCAGTCGTGGATAAAATACCTTGATAGACCTTTGAAGGTTCTTTAAACGCATTGACGCCAATATAATAGTGGTATAATGACAGGTGTCACTTACCAGGTGGTATTACTTATTCTATTCTCAGGCCATTTGTAGCCGCAAGGTGGAAATTATGTATAACTAGCTGTTTACCGCAGTACCACCCGCCGAAGGAACTTTTTACCGCAACCGGATAAAAAGTAGCTTATGTCCTTTCTCTAGAGTATAATATGTCTACCAAATTTTATTCAAATAAGTGGAGTATGAGTCTAACCAAGGAGTATTGGTTTGCCCGGGTAACTGGGTTGAGGAGGTCAGATAGGCAGTCGCTCCTTGTAAAACACTGGTACTCAGCTGAACCCGGTTAGACTGGAAGCCGACCCCAACGTAGTTGGGAAAAGGCTCGCGAGATGATGATGCGTGAAATCGTGATAGACAGATATACAGACAGACAGAGAAACATTTACAATATCAGTAAAGATTGTAGACACATTATTAATATTTAATATTGTCACGGTATATCACAAATATATCGCTTTTTTCCACTACAAGATTTGTAATATAACATACAAATGGCATAACATTATGTAAGCCACCTCTTCCAAGAACACGCCAAGAGTTTCAGTATTCAGAGAATATATATTTCCTTAAGCTGCATTATATTTCTCTGTTACACCCAAACGCGGCGTGAGCGCCGAATACGAAGCAACGTAATGCTACACGCGACTATTTTCCTACGTGATTTTGATCATTACTTTTCGAATCATGGAGAAGTACAGTACAATATTGCTCAAAATTTCATATTTGAAGGACAGACTTTTAAAACATATCGTAAAAAGCCGTAGAAAGAAATATTTTTTAAATGAAATCGAAACTTCTGAATCAACCATTTCCTAGTTCGTGGTGACGCGTCTGATCGCCCTCAAAATAAGTACGCGTTGCGTCGCTTCTCGCGGCATCGGCACCGCCCAAACAAAAGCTTTATAATATATCTTTTATGTGTGAATAAATGGTTTTTCTTTCTTTATTTTTTCGTTTATATTAGTATAAATATGTATGTACTAACTGGAAATGCCTGTCCGTGTTGTCTTTCATGACCATTTCATTTCCGAACACTCTCCGGATCGTGTCGTGGACCTCACCCTTCTCAGCAGAACTGCTGCAGACCCCAAACATGGACCGGAGAACATTCATCATTGGTACTTCGGTTTCTGCCGTGATTAACAAAGGAATACCTTTGATCGCTTTGAATTTTCACAGGTTTTTGATAAGGAGATTTTCGCTTGGTATTATTTTATGGTTCCTTCCTTTACAATTATCCGTCAGTACCACGGTCCTTGCTAATAGCTCAGACCGCAAATATGCTCTAAAATATATTCATAATTCACTCCAAACACTATACGACCTAAAAGGAATTTTAAAGTAATATTTTTCGAGCAAAAGCCGAGGGTGATAACTTTTCACAACACAAAAATGAAGTTCTAAAGAATATATCTATTGCCTACAAACGAGATGGATTTAAATAATATCTAAAAATAATTTATGGTACTATCGCAAAGTTTTCAAAGTACAAAATTATTTGTAAAATATATTTCAAAATCATATGGTTGGTAATTGTCAAAAACGTTACGTCAATTTCGTGGGAGATGGATACGGTTACCAAAAAGGTTTGTTGTAATTATAAAAAATAGGCGTGAATTATTTTTTAAGCGACTTGTAAAAAAAAGTTTCGCGTTTGATCTATGTATGTATGTAAATACGTTTGACTGCGATTTTATCGCGTTCAGCTGAACCGATTTTGATGCGGTTTTCGGAAAAGTATTATTTTGTCCTATATGATTTTATTTTTGTTCGCGCATAACTCCGGCATTTATCAACCGATTAGAAAAAAATCTCTTTTTAAACTTCTCTTTGGTTATTTGCTTCTTAGCCATGCTTCTTAGATATACTTCGGACGACGTCTTTCGGCTGAAACGACGACGATGATAAACGTGTTGACAAAATGATAAATGATGCATATTGAATACCCAATGAAGTGAATATAATCTGTATATCTACAAAATCAAATAATCATGCTTTGTGTCGCTCCGATAATAGCCATTCCGATTGAATAGCCATTACAAATAAACATTTCTCTTGTTGCCGGATGGGCTATAAATTTTAATGGCCCGGATCGAGGCTTTGCGTCCTCCCTTTCATTATTTTGAACAGTACCCCTGTTATTTATTGCTTTCTCTTCGCGTGACGTTATACATACTTGTATATTGAGATATATTTATAAATTAACTGAAGTATAACAAATTAGAGGGCAAATTGACTAGCTCCAAATGAGGGCCATTTTCTGCTCATCCGAATCTTCGCTTGGTTTTATCCAAGTACGGGATGACGTTCTCCAGGAACGCAGAAGAAACCAGGAGATATTGCTAGTTTACATTAATATTATAAAGTCGAAGAGTTTGTTTCCTTGAACGCGCTAATCTCAGAAACTACTGGAAATTATGTCAGTTTTCGACAGCCCATTTATCCAGGAAGACAAAAGGTTACTTTTAGCCGGGTGCGCGGAGTAGTTTTCACGCACATAAGCAGTTCATTTTATAGTATCACATACCAAAACATGAGCTCAAAACATATTCTATACCCCATTTCCAAAAAATACTGTACTCGAGTATTTTTAATAATCATAAACATTTTTCCACGTGCTTATAGTCAGGCCTGTAAATTTTAATGGCCTGTGAAAGTGTTTTGAGGCCAGGCTCGGCAATACATGGGCTGTAACGGAATCTGGTCCACAACTCAGGTTATTATTTCGGGCTATTTCACTGAGCTACATAGGTATACACTTAATTGTCGTGATGGTTTTGCGATGTCGCCCTTAATTCAATTTATGGGCACAGTTTTATGTAAAGAAGGTTTTTGTAAATTATGCGATTTTATGAAGTTTAGGGCCTGTTTCATCACCTACGAATGAGTTGAAGTTAGAGCCGATTTCTATAACTTATCTAGCTTCGGATTTGCTTACTAGAGAATAGGAATTTTACATGACTTGTACGGGGCTTATATCCAAAGGTCTAAGTACCATCTCTAGTAAGCAAATCAGCCGATAGGTTACAGCAAACCGCCATATTTGGTAGATAATTTCATTTCAAACAAATTCTGTTCCATTTTTTAATTTATTCGGTAGATAGTGGCTATTCGAACATTGTGAAACTGGCCTTTAGTGTTATAGATTTATCTAGGTTTTTAAACGTAAGAATATGTCCCTGTTCCGGTATTTTCTTCTATAATATAAAAAATGAATCGCAGAATATGTTGCTCAGAGCAAATGTCGAGAACAGCATAACCGAATTCTTGAAGTTTTTGAATTTTCCTTGAAGAACAAGGATAGTTCTTAGGGAGAGAGAAAACATAAAAAAGTTGCTTGAAAAAAAAATTGTAATAATCGACTGTTAGGCGGTAAAAAGTTCGCCAAGTCAGCTAGATTTAAATATATTTTTATTACTATACTAGCTTTTGGCAAAAAGCTCGGGAAAAAAAAGGCTCGGGAGATGACTAGCTTTTGCCCGCGCGGCTTCGCTCCCTTTCTTACCTACTCTACTCTACCCTACCCTACTCTACCTTTTAAACCTTCCCTAGACCTCCACGAACATTTCAAGACCAAGATAAGATAAATCCGTTCAGCCGTTCTTGAGTTTTAGCGAGACTAACGAACAGCAATTCATTTATATATATATAGATTAGTATAAGAACAAAAAAAAACCGACTTCAAAAAAGAAAAAATACACAAACATTTAAAAACCGATCCCTAACTTTTCACGCAACATTCGGCAATACCAACATTATTACCATTCACCTTTAATTTCAGTAGCAAACGGCACGTGTGACGTCACTTCGCAGTAAACATGTTATACAAGTAATAAAGTACGGAACCAGCGCCGGCGATATTACCCAGACTCGAACATAGAGGTCAAGGTCAATCCGTTTGTTTATCAGTCTAGATTTTAGTTACGTATTTGTAGGTGGATTTTTGGGATTCTAGCAATGTTGGTAATCTAATATTATCTTTTATATGGTATGATGTTCTGTGGAAAATATTGCTTGGTATTTAGTTAAAGATGACGCAGTTACGGCCCGGCCACAGCTACAGGCGGTGCGGCGCGCGGCGCGGCGAGCGGCGCGGCGGGCGGCGCGACTTGCGGTGGTATGCCACAGCTCGATTAGTTGCGACCGCGGCGGCGTCAGCGGTGGACATATTTAAGAGAATGGCCCTATCAAAAGTGGCACGGTATTGCCTTGAATCAAGTGTATTACCTATATACCTAATACTCATACATGAATACACAAATAACTCGTAGGTAACAATCAATGAATAGGTAGATAACTATCAATGAAACTGTAAATATCTACGAAACTAAATTCATCACCTACTTATCTAATTCAATTGCCTACTTGTAAAAAATAGGTAATAAATACCACTATTACCAGGAAATTTATGATTTATTTCTTCCCACATTTTTTTAATTATGTGCCTATACTTATGATGTGGATGTTTTGACATCCATATTGCTGGTCTACACAGTATTTCAGCAATGAATTCTTATGTATCCATATTCAATTATTATAAGAACGCGCGAAAAAAACAAAATGATTTGTTTCGGTCGCGCGATGACCGAATGCGTCCAGCGATGCCGCCCCGCGCGCCGCTCTGAGCTGTGGCCACCTCGATACTCGCTAGTAGGTACATTTGTTTCACTCGCACAACGCGCCGCCCGAGCCGCCGCGCGCCGCTCGACGCTCACCGCGCCGCAAGTCGCGCCGCAATTCGCTCCGCCGGTAGCTGTGGCATACTTCATAGGTTTTCTACCATTTGTTTTCGCCGCTCACCGCTTGCCGCGCCGCAATTCGCGCCGCGGTTAGCTGTGGCCAGGCGGTTAGTGATTGCATTTAGCGGCAAAATTACCCATAGAGCTTTTCTGTTTAACCTATAAGTTTACCACCCTATTATAAAACGTGGTCTAAATAAAGTACCAGCTTTAGTACTAAGTTTAAAAATCTTGAACAAAGTTGTTGGCCTAAACCTAGCACTAAATCCGGTACTTTTTAAAACCACGTTTTATAATAAGGGGTCTAGAGTTTGTTTGTTTGATTGAACGTGCTAATCTCAGGAAATATTGGTCCGATTTGAAAAATCTTTCTGTATTAGATAGCCTATTTTTCGTGGTAGGCTATATGGTTATGCGTAGTAGTTAGGAACGTGGGTGAAACCGTTGGGGGGGGGGGGGGGCTAGTTTAATTATATTATGTTCTATTAAATTCTATTCCACACACATGTTTGGAAAACGAAATTTCCATTTTCACACTCTTGGAATGAAATCTTCATGAATTCCAAAAGCATTGATTTCACTAAGTCTGAAAAGTTAATAATAAAAATTTCTAATTTCGTTCTAGATATTTTCCCCACAGCTAGGTCGAGGACACAGAATTTTGTTTGTGTCACTGCTCTGGTCTAACTTGGTAAGTTTCATGTTTATTGTATTTGTAACTGGATTCTGGCCGCCATTTTGTCTATGTTGACCTCAGGATAAGTCTAGATATTGAGACAAAAATATAATTTGTGGGTTTATTTGGAACAGTCTATTTTGTGACGAGTTTTTGAGGAGCTCGTGGCTAAGTGTAAGCCACACGGATAGATCGATCATAAGGTTTAGCAACGCTTAGCGCGGTCGGTCCATGGATGGGTGACCATCTTGTTATGTCGAGTTCCTCCGTGTTTCGGAAGGCACGCTAAATTGGTGGATCCCGACTGTCAGTTGTACATCTTTGGCAGTCGTTACCAGAGTCAGAAGCTAGAAAGTCTGAGGCGTATTGGGTTGCCCAGGTAACTGGGTTGAGGAGGTCAGACAGGCAGTCAGACAGGAACTACTCCAAGCATCCAGATAAAAAAATGCGTATAGCCTTCCTCGATAAATTGTTTTTTAAATGTACAGACGCCAGCACGTCCAGCTACTAAAATCTCAAAAATTTCCTTAATAGATTTTCAACTCTATTGCTGAGGCATATGGTTCAAAGTTGATGGGGAAAATTTGTCAGTTTTCGTTTCAAAAATAAAGGTGTTCTTTTTTTATTAACAAACTATCTACGTGCAGACAGCGGCACATCAAGCTACCTGAAACTATCAAATTTGCCCAATGAACTTTGAACCATATTCTTCAGCGATAAAGTAGAAAATCTATTAAGGTTTGACAGATTGTAGTCGCTTGATATGCTGTCTGTACGAAGCTTTACAACCCGACTGAGCAAATCTTCAATTAATTAGCTCGCACTGAATAGTAGCGTCTGCCATTGTTAGTACATAGCTGTTTCTACTGCAATTTGATACTATTGTTCTGTCTAGCTTAATCAGTTCCCACCGGCGTTTTGGATCAGGTTAATTAAGAACCCACATTGTTCTACGCTTTGGGGCTGATGGGATCGCACTTTGAGTTTTGGGAGCTTCTTTATTTATTTTATAAACATATTAACAAAAAAAAAATCATTTAAAAGCATTTGTCCAGCGATATCGGGAACAGGGTCCGAGCTACCGGTGGTTAGAGTCCCAGAGACAGAAACCTCCTCACACTACGTGCCGTTTCAAGGAGTACTGTCTTCTGAATCAGTCCCTTGATCCAGGATCTTCTTTTTCCGACCACGGGACTATAGAGTCCTGGATTTTTGGAAGGCGAACGAGGGGCCGAAGCCAACACGCTGAAGCCCTTTTAAGACAACTTTAATATTATGTAATGGTGACACAAATCTTCTTTATTATTAACTTACTGTTCCTCGCGATTCCACTCGCTGCCCGAGGAAACTGCTTCTCCGTTACCACTTGTCCTTTTTCAGACTTTCTAGACTGTGTGTCTTGTGGTTGAGGAGGTCAGATAGGCAGTCACTCCACATAAAACACTAAGTACTCACCTGCATTCGGTAAGGACTGGAAGCCGACAGCAACACGGCTTGGGAAAAGGCTAGGCAGATGATGTTTTTGTTGAACAAATACACGAAAGTAAAGCTGGCACCTATACCAAGAATATCATTTCTCGAGCCTTTTCCCAACTATGTTGGGGTCGGCTTCCAGTCAAACCGGTTTCGGCTGAGTACCAGTGTTTTATAAGGAGCGACTGCCTATCTGACCTCCTCAACCCAGTTACCCGGGCAACCCAATACCCCTTGGTTAGACTGGGGTCAGACTTACTGGCTTCAGACTACCCGTAACGCCTGCCAAGGATGTTCAATGACAGCCGGGACCTACAGTTTAACGTGCCATCCGAAACACAGTCATTGGTGACCAAGATATACTTAGAAAGTACATAAAAACTTAGAAAGACCTGGAATCGAACCCACACCCTCACACTTGAGAGGTGGGCTCTTTAACCACTAGGCCACCACGGCTACCTACCTATACCTTACCTATACCAAGAATAAACGATTATAAATTCACATTTCCTGATGATTCCTTTCCTCCTGATTCTACATCGACAGTTAGTTTACGTAATAATTTCTGAATACGTAAATACTACAGAATACTACAAATTGTTTTAGGAAACATCGCTATTTATCTGGTTTGTGTCAGAATGACTTGAAACCGGTTATAAATAGAACTTCCATTTTCCCCTTGAAATAGGAGCAAGGTAAGGGCACAAAGGGACCTCCAGAAGGAACACAGTGGGTTTAAGTCATTTAGAGTCTGACACTCCCCCGGTCTGGCGGTCGATATATGTAAATAAGCTTCAAGATTTTTTTTTCAGTTCCTAATTATATTTTTTTTTGTGTTTATGAGGATAATTAATTTATTTACCATACACATTTACACATTTTTAGAAATGGTAATTAAAATGTTTCATTAAAAAATACTTCATAAATGGCGTCAAAAATTCGAGAGTGTACCCAATAGGCTGGCCTTTTTTGAGTGTACCTAATAGGGAATATGCATGAAAAAAATATTTGCAATCTAACTAGTTTATCAATAAATATACAAAAATAGAATAAATAACTGTGAAAAAAATATCGAAATCAGTAGGAAAACAAACGAGATACAACAATTTTAAACAAGCATACCTGTCCCTCTCACCAAAACGCTGTATTCAATGACAGCCTTACGGGCGTGTGTAGTTGTGACGTAAATTTTACATTCGGACTTATCTTTCTTATTAGCAGTTTTGAAGCTTTATAACTTCTTGTCGATAAATAATATTTTAAAAATTCTCTCATATTTATTTATTACAGCTAAAAGTCTATTAATTTAGTGAATAAAAAAATTACATGCATATTCCCTATTACATCAACATCGCAGCCATGTTAATTATGATCTCAAAACACATTCAGTGCACTGCATACAATCCACTACATTGCCAAAACAACTCGTTAATAACAGTTAGAGCGAGTCACCGGTCGCATAAGCACCGCAATCTAAATATAATCGATTCGAACAAATCGATTCATGCATCGGACTCAGTTTAATCGATGTTTACATGGCGAATGCTTGTTTATTTCGGTTGGAGCGTTGTATACGATTGCGATATTCGTAAGTTTAAGTTTGTAGTTGCGATTGCAATATCAGTTGTGATGAGGTTCTGTTTATTTGGCTTCAGTTGGCATTGTTACTGGAAGTAAACAGCTCTGCACTTCGAATCGATTCTGTTATTCATTCAGTTTCCTCGAACTGAAGATGAGGTAATCTTGTTGGGGATGTGTTGGCAAGAATAGATATGTAAGAACTTTTGGGAAAATAATTTATTTAAACCAAATATACCTACCTACCTACTTACAAATACTGTAAATGTGTAAGGATGTATTTTGTGTTTTTACTTTTGTGTTAGTTTTGATTTTCGGTTTCCATGTTAAGACGCGGTAAGCAGCAAATGTTTAGGTATTTGCGGAGGTGAAGCAGGGACGCGGCTCGCAGCACGTAGCTCCGCCCACTACGGCCAGCTGACGAACGCTAGTATCGGCAAGCAACGCGTGGCCTTATTCCGGCGCGGTGCCTCGGCATCCGTATTCTGAATTCCGGGATATACAAAATAAATATTTCTTTTCCCGCGATTTCGGGATTGATAAATTAAATGTTGTGTTGAATTTTTATGATATTATTTACCTAAAATTGTACTATTTTTTTTATTAAAATTTACCTACCTATGTAGTTTTAGAACAAGACAAAAATTTTTTTTTTTATTTTGGGAGAGCGAGTTTAAGTTTACAAAAAAATTGATTCTTTTATTGTAAGTTTTTATGGAAAAAAAGAATATTAGAGTAGTGTAGAGCAGGATAGAATAGAGTAAGGTATAGTAGGGCAGAGTGGGAGCGAAGCCGTGGGCAAAAGCTAGTCTATAATATAAAAATGAATCACTAAATGTATTGCTAAGCGCAAATATCAAGAACAGCTGTACCTATTTTGCTATTTTTTTTCTTGTGATTTTTATTGTGAGGAGAAAGTACTTATGTAAAAAATAAAATATTAAATTAGGGTAATGTAGGGTAGAGTAGGGTAGTGTAGCGTAGATTTGGGTTGTGTAGGGTAGACTTTTTTTTATTGAATTTTTCGCTTTATGTTTATTGCGGCAGCAAATGCAATTGGATACGTTTGCTGCCGCAACTTTTGATGTCACTTGCGGGTTTTTTAGGACGTTTAGAAAATTAAAATGTACAATATCCTTATAAACTAACAAATACTAACTTTATTACACATGATACATCTGAATTTATATTTAGAAATCAAACCATTTCTGCTTTCTCCTATCAGAGACATATCTTTAAAATTACAATCAAATAAGGAGCTATGACTGGATATTTTTTGAAGTTGCTGAATAAAGTACATCATATTTACAACTCTTCGACCGTGAATTGGTAGGTATGATTTTTCTTGAGAATCGGTTTCAACAAGGTATAGCTCGTCTTCGACGGTTTCTCTAAAAAAAGATAAATTGACTATCTTAGTAATATGCAAAGGTAAATATTTAGTTAAAAGATTAAACTGGTGGTACGAATGTAAACCATACCATTATAATGATACATACCCATAATTTCGTGCCTGTGTAATTCCGGTATCTGTTGAGATTGGATTTACTGCGGTAAGAGGTGCGAGTAATGTTGCTGATTTACTGTTAGAGTTCCTGGGTTCTCTGTAATATAATAAAAATAATGTTAGTCCATCGAACAGATAGAACTTTCCAAGTAATTTATTTATATTTATTAGATATTTCTTTCATTTTCTTGATATTTTATTATTTTCCTTAATGTTATATTGGGTGACTGGTAATCAGTGACCGATATTTAAACACGTGATTGTACTCATGATTACAAACAACCATCCCAAAGAAACATTTTTGTTTTTTTTTTGTCATTATAGCAAAATTCAAATTTCGCGCGCGCCGTCGCCCGATCAGCTGTTAGCGGCGAGGCCCCGCGCCCGCGTTGTCAGTAATTTTACTATAATGATAAAAAAAAAACAAAAAGTTTCTTTGGGAAAGTTGTTTGCAATCATGAGTACAATCACGTGTTTAAAATATATCGGTCACTGATTACCAGTCACCCTATATACACGGTACGATGTAACTTTTCCCGAAAATACCGAATAAACTGGGATATGGTACAATTGAAAATACCGATTCACAAAACGTAACAAATTTCCGGGATTTCCCGGAACTTTCGGTTACGGGATTTCCTTGGACTATTCACCAGTTTCGATAGATATAAACAAGAAACAGATTTTCTCAACTTGTACTTATTCAAAAGTATTCGTTGACCCCAAATAACATCATCATACATTTTGTGCCTAAATAAAAAAACAAATAAGTGCATACAATTCTAGGCAAATAATAATAATGATTCTATTCAATAAGTAATATAATATCCCTCACGATTTTTTCGACACTTACAAAAGTAAGTACACTAATAAAAAAGAAAAAGAAAAGGGTACCTACTCTTTATTTTTTAGGTAGGTACCCACTTATTAGTCAAAACCTCAACTTTAGATATATTATTATCACAAGATCACAGTACTCGTAGGTATACATCTCATTATCCGATCTCTGATAAAACCCAAAATATTATTCAGAAATTTAGTAGGTAATACTAGGTAATACTATACTAATACGAATATACTACTATATAATACTAACTATACTAACAATAGAAAACTGTTTTAGAATTTATTACTTTAGTTTTGATCAAGGTGTGTGATATTTTTATTATTCTGTACCTATGTACCTACCGTAGCGCTATCTCTGCAGCAGCGCCGAAGCTACGGTTTGTCTTTAGTAGATTTTGAACTTTATAGCTTAGAACATAAAGTTCAAAATCGACTAAAGATAAACCGCAGTTTCTGCGCTTGATAATGGGATGCGACGAGCAATGTTTACCTACTCGTAGGCGCCATACTATTGTGATCGTTCGCGTGATGATGCTTCCGTCCGACAAAAACAATCGTACGACCGTGCGTTCAAAGATACTGATATCTCCTGAATGACCTTCTGAAGGTTGTGCGATCATACGATGCGCCCCAAGGCCAGTCTCATCGCACGATAAAATCGCATCATCGCACGAGCGATGGCAATAGGACGGCACCTGCGAGTAAACATTATAACATTGTAAGCTTAGCGGTCGCCGGCACCGGCGCCGCCGCTCCCGCCGACCGATAGCAGCCATAGTAGTAAGAGAACATTGTGATATCACTCATAATATTTTGTTTACCTATGTCCCTACTTATTAGGTACATTCAATCGAGAAATAAACTATACTAGAATATGGTATATGATTTTATAATACGTACTTACACAAGTCGACATTTCCAGTATAAGCTGATCTCGCGTTGTATAGGCTCGTAGTACAATCGGAGATCAGCTTATACTGGAAATGTCTAGTTTTATAGTGTCGTTCAGCATGCATAAATATTATAAGTACCTACTAATAAAAAAAAATTATACTTACTCAGATGCAGTAGTTTTTTTAGATTTATTTCTCCGTTTTCTTGTACAAATACGTCGTAGCACTTTATTTCTCTTATTTCCCATTATTTTGTTGTTATCACAAAAACAAAACAGTGTCCAACACAAAAACCTAAAAAGTGTCAATTTTCACGAAATGATTTATTTTCATAAACAAATTTACGTAATACTGGAGGCGCTGCACGCAGAACGCGACCTCTCCCCGTGAGAGTTAGCTGCAGACTGGGGCGTGTCACGACCAAGCGCGCGACAGTAGTGCATCGCCGTAAACAAATACGGTTGAAAATGGCTATGCGCTGGATTTTAGTTGAATCTCGTGTCCGCTAATATGAAGAATATTTCGCAGTTTTACAATATTTAAAAAAAAAGTACGTGGTTATGTTGAAACATTTTTACATAAGTCTTAAGTTGATTAAATTTCCATTTTGATAGTTACAAAAAAAATAATAGTTATCGCTCAAAATATTGAGCATTTCGAGACGAAAAACTTTTTTTCGTGTATTTTTTGCGATTTTTTTTACAGAATTCTGGATTATTTTTTGAAAATGTTTTTAAATAAGTCTTTTACTTATACATTAGTGTATACACTGTATTTTTTCCTGGGCTTCTACTATGTAGCATTACGGCTAACCTTGCGACGAAAAAGAGGACGTTTTTACGGCGCCCCGGTATTGGTAGCGCCTTAATTATTGTAATTGGTGTTGCACCGTTTTAATTAATTTTAAATAAATAAATACATTAATATCATAAAGTTGTATGTTTTATTGATTGAATGCTCTAATTTCAGTAAATCGTGGATCGTTTAGATCCAAATATTTCAGTGTTAGATAGGTCACTTATGTCGATACAATACAGCAACACTTAGGTACATTAGCCTAGCACAAACTAACAATGTTTACAGTTCTCAAAATACCCACGTCGATTCGGGAACACAGAATTAATTTAAGCCAATCGGTTCGCGTTATTGTTCAAATGGCCGGATATGACGTAACATGACGCCATATTGTTATGACCCGCACCATAAACGACTACGGGTTCCGTTGAAATGATCAGGGTATTTGTGTGAGAAAGAGATGATGGTATTTGACTTGTATAAGTTTATATCTGTCCTTCCACGTCGGTCTTGGAGGTGCCAAGAATGTCACCTTGGTTCTTATCGCTTAGTTACCTAAGCAGATTAATATTATTAATTAATATAGTAATAAGTAAGTATTTTATATTATAAATGAGTAAGTATTTTATAATTATATTTTATAAGTAAGTAATAAGTGACCTATTTTTTATATTTTTATATTAATATTTAAAAATAAAAAAAATATGTATAAAAAAATTACATTTTAGTAAGTATGCGTATAAGTACATAATATAATTTTGAGGAAACCTGGACTATAAAGTCTGAAATCACCAACCCGCATTGAACAACCGTAGTGATTAACTCTCAATCCCTCTCGGTGTGAGAGCAGGCCTGTGTCCACCAGTGGGACGATAAAAAGGCTGATGATGTATGAATGAAGTCAGTAGAATCATAACTTATCTAGCCTTTCCCCAACTATATTGGAATCGACTTCCAGACTATTTTTATTACTTGAGCCACTCGACAGGGGATACCCTGTTAAGATTGGTTGCCAGACTTTCTGACTTCTACCCGTAAATACTGCCAAAAATGTTCAAATAACAGCCGGGAACCACCATTTTAACGTGTCTACCGAAACAGGGAAGATTTTTTTTTTAATGGCATCTCGCAGTTTAGCCTTTTACTGCTTCATCATCTACATCATCATCTCTACCATAGGACGTCCACTGCTGAACATAGGCCTCCCCTTTAGATCTCTACATATACCGGTTGGAAGCGACCTGCATCCAGCGTCTTCCGGCGACCTTTATAAGATCGTCTGGCCATCTCGTACTGCTTAATCGGACATATTCCCTGTGGATGCTTAGAAGTTAAGGCCTCCAGCCAGGGGCACACGGAGGAATTCGTCGTAACACAATACACATCCACGAACCGACTGTGCCAAGCGTTTCTCAACTTTATGATTGATGGATCGCGGCTGTTACTTAGTTAGCCACAAACTTTCTTTTATTAAGTTAGTATTTAGTAATATATTAATACAGTACTACAGTATTAATGAGTACTACAGACAGACATGTGTTGCTAGGGTTTGTTGCGCTACTTCTTTTTCCTAGCAAAAACACACATAGTAAGTGGTAAAGGGTCAAAAAGTGTCTTGTAGCCAAGTTGAATAAATGACTTTTCATAAATGATATTTATTTTGCAAATAGGTTGAACTCAACACTTTTACACGTCAACACATTTTTATAAAAAACGAGATGAGGTCGGCATTTCCTAACTGACTGCCTTGATTAAAAAAGCGTAGTCTAGACTTAGACCATTAACTTTGTTCAAGAAGATGGTTTAAAGCTAGTAGTAAAGGTGTTACTTTTTAGGAATACGTTTTAAAATAAGGAGGTTTGAGTATAATTAATGAACATGAGTTTAAGAAGCCGGCAGCTATTTCGGGTAAGACAAGATTATCTTCACATGGGTGACGTAATACGGGATTAATGGATTAGCCGGGGATTAAGAATTTTGTTAATGAAATTGTAGGTCTTGATTTACGTATTTATTGGTAGATGCGATTAGAGGGAAGTACACAATTCACACCTTCACCTTGCACATGAAAAATTTTCATATTTAGCGTCCAGCTCTCTCCACGCTGTCGAGGAATTGTTCCAATTAGAACTGAGGCCCTGGAAGATGAAGGGATGAAGGGTTCCAGAAAAAACTCCGGTTGGTTATAGACATTCTCATCAGCTTCACCTTAGTAGATTTGTGTGCATTTGATGATTTCTCACTGACCAAAAATAGCTCTGACAATAAGACTACAAATTGCATGATGAATAAAAAAAGTAATTGGTCCGTTTTTTAGTTTAGCCTAAAATATTGGAGACGTAGAAGTAGAGTTTGTTTCTCCCAAAAACTACGACAACACGTTAAAATTTCATGACACAGACGCCAGCACATCAAGCTACTGCAATTTGTCATATTACCTTAAGAGATTTTCAACCTTATCACAATACCGTAAGTACAGTCATACAGTTTCGATTGGTAAAAATTGACAGATTCGGGTAGGTTGACCTGCTGGCGTGTATACTTCACTTTTAGTTACAAAATTTTCTGAAACATGACGTCACAATCACAAGCCCCACTCCTGAACTTAAATGCGATGTATCTTATTATATTATTTTATTTTTTCATGTTTAGATAAACACATAAAAACCCGTTCAACCTGTTTAGCTGACTTAAACGACAGAGTAGGTAATTAGAATTACTATACATACATATACTATGGCAACCCTATATGTATAAAAAAATATCTATTGAACCAAGCACCAATAGTTAGTACTACTAATAATAAATTGTCCCAATAAAAACCCAGTGTTTTTCTGTAAACAGTTTTATCGTCGTCCTGTCTGCTAGACTAGAAATTATTGCCACCAAATTGTAGGTTCTTTCTAGTGATATGGTTGTTTTTGGTTATTTTACGGTTTATATATTTTTATGGTTTTTGTAGTAATCAGACCTACATGTGTGTTTAGTTTTTTACTCGTAAAAGCATTTTATTCCGTAAAATGCTTTAAGTCGCGAGTTATTTAAGAACGTAATTTTAATAGATTATTTATATTTAAAAAAAAATCTAGAGTTATTTTGTCTATGGTTGTATTAAACTAGGCGGGAAACGAAAACATTTTAATTAAAAGACGTGTAACAATAATATATTTATTGTTTTCTAGATAACAGAATACCAGTTGCTTTATTTTTATCAAAATAAATAACATCTTTATATATTCTTAAAATAAAATGTAATTAAAAATATAAAAAAAATAAGTGCCCACCGATATTGGAAATAGGGTCAAAGCTATCAGATGTCCAATAAGTACTTATTTTTATAGATAACATTCCGCGAACTACTAAAAAACCTTAATGAATGAAAATATATGTGATACTATTTTCTTTAAAACGATAATAAAATACGATATCAAGTCATGTGTAAACAGATATTATATGGTTGTGGAACATTGTGGATTCTCGTCCGCTTGTCAACTGCAGCACTATTATTCCCATACGACTGGTGACATTTCCAATTGATTTGACCAATAAGTAGTATGACATCGCTTGTTGTGGAAAAGGGTATTTTATTTTTATCTCCTTCGGGAAGCGGGCCAAACAGTATTCGCATAGCAGTTCATAGCATAACTATAAGACGTTTATATGCTAAGAATATAGATATTTAACAAACACGAAGAAAATAAAATCGCGCTCGATTCGGCGGATGCTCTCCCGTGCCCCCTGATCTATGTACTTACATAATCAAATTTCCCCTTATAGATTAATAATAAGTTTACTGCTGAAGCATTATTAGGGTAAAAAAAATAGTTTCGGGTACCTTGATGTGCTGGCTTCTGTACATTAGGCAGGCGTGCAAAAATAACAAATAGTTATATAGTTATAATTATGATACAATGTTAAAAGCATATGAAATAACGAATGCATTAAACAAATCAAAATTAAGTTATTATAGAATTAAATAGGGTAGTCTTCTAGAATATCTCCCTGCTTCCTTGCTTTGACATCTGGTTATTGAAAAAAAATACTAAACTAGTTCGTATTTATTCAGTCGCCTGTTATAGCCTCGCCTATTATCTGGTGTGATTGAATAATTATTCCCTGCGGGTAAAGTCGATTGATTGATCACACTTCGGAGACTTTATAAGCAAAATAATACATAGTAATTGTTTTTTTCTATTGTTGTGGCCTAGGGGTTAACAAAACCTTTGAAGTACGATCCCAGGGCAGGCCAGTACCTATGTAACTTTTCTGAGCAATATTTACTTTCTAATCTATGTCATTCAGATATATAATCTTTGTCATCAATTACTGAGTGATGGTGGAAGAAAACATCTTAAGGAGACTAGGTCTTAAAAAAAGCCTTGAGCAATTGAAGTGATTAACGCTCACTCCTTCTCTGTATGAAAAGAGGCTATGCGTAGCTGTGGGACAGTAAAAATCACTGTTGATTGGTGGAAATTTATGATAATGTTTGGTTAGCGTAGTGTTTAATTTTAAAATTTCCTTTCGCACATACCCACTAAAAAAAATATTTCCCCATATTTCCAAAAAGGAAAAAATAATTTCAAATACAGCTACATTTCATCGCATAAATTCTTGCAGAAATAGCAGCGATTCTGTGAAGTTGAGCTGTCGGTGTTGCCAGTCTCTAGTTAACAAAACAAGGATTTCAATTACCCGTTAGTTGGGAGTTAGAGTTTGGACTTTAACATTGTTAGAGCACTTGCCGCTACCGAAATGAACACAGTATGGTATGAAAATCTCTTCAAAGAGTTGTGTGATTTTGTGTGAGATTGTTCTAATGTAGTTTTGATAGGCGAATTTTACTTGAAAATGTATGCTTCTGCTGAATTAATTTAAATGACTCATTTTAAAATAAATAAACCAAAAATATAATAAAAACCAATTCCTAGTTCAGACAAATTTTGCGTATAATACTAATAAAATAAGCTACAAATTGGTACTATATTGTCAACTAAACAGTAAATTAATTTAAATATTTGCTACGAATTGGAGCCTCGGGCACACGCATTTACGCTTGGATACAATGCTCTTGGGGCTATCCAGTTTGTGGCTAAGCACGCTCAGGATGGTGTTAGGGCTCACCATGCATCAAAATGGACACATTTTAAAATATAGTCGGCAGTTACTAAGTTGTATGATTTCTGTCCTTATTATAAAACGTGGTCTTAAATAAGTACCGGCTTAAATTATTAGTGCTAGGTTTAAATTATTGCTTTTTTAAAAGGTGCTTAGAGTTGTTTTGTGCCCCGTAGAGAAACTACTTGTACCTATTTTTTTCTATCTAGAATCACCAGCGTCTTGTCCCGGCTGTATTCGATGTATGTAGGTATATATTTTATTAACTTATTTCATGAACCACTCTTTCTGTTAAAGACAATCACATGCAAATCAATGCAGTCGTTTTGATACAATCGCGAGCAGACTAACAGACAGAAGATTATCTTTTATAATATTGGTGATTGTCAGTTTGAAGTAGGTTATACTCTTAGCGATAATCCAGTTACACCACTCACTGTTAATTCTTTTTCAAACAACTCTTATTATAACTCGAATTAAAAAAGGAGTATTTTCGAAGTTCTTGTAAAAACAGCTCCGGGCGCTAGTTCCTAACAAAGATTTCAATTACGTACTAGTCGCAAGTCGGGGGCAGTTGAGCGTAACTTTGTTAGAGCCCTCACTATGCGGAGTGACAGGGATTGTATTACTTCCACTATGATTCTGGGTAAATTAATTTCTTGAACCTGAACGGAAATATTTCCTCCATGGGGTCTTATAAGCGCTTCTTATGCCTAATACAAATGTATACATACATATATTAAGCGATTTTTCACGTAAATTATTTTACAGAGAGGCATTGCAACTTTTTGATTTTCATATAAGAAAGAAGAAAGAAAGAAAACACATATATTCAGCACATTAACGACACAAACACAACAAACAAATAGGCAATATAATATAACTTGCAGTACATCCAAGAGGACAGTAACGACACACCGAAGATACGATAGATGCAAAATTTTTGGAAACTGATTCCGTATTTCGTACATTAAGTAGTACATGTGCCTTTTTATTGCTGAAATTGGCTATGTTTAGCGAGCTGAACACCTCAACTCCCATGAATGATCCGAATTTGGCCTTTTTGAGTGGGAAATCGTTTATCGACCTCCCTCTTTACTGCGCTTTCAGAAGGAAGTCTCAGACTTACTGAATAAAACATAACCAAAACCCCAATTTAGTTCCCTCGGGAGGCCTGTGTCTGCCTTGCGAACCACTCGCAGATCCGAATATCACCGAAAACAACTGTGAAGTTATCAAAATGCATGTTTACTTTCAGTTCATTCATTCATAATGCTATGTTCATCTCGTCATGATCAATATGGACTCTAACCACCAGTACCAAGTTGGCGAGTGGAAGCAATTACTATAAAACGTACTGGCGGTTTGCGGTTTCTGATTGGTGGGCCGCCCCGTGCTGGCAAATTACCTCGTAGTGTAGATTAAAATCTCTGACCCGCTACTAATATACTGAATTATTTTATTGTGTTTGTATTTACTTGATTTCCTGTGGAATAATGGAATAACGATAATGAGACGTTTTTGGGGCAAATTGTCTCGGACACATTTTTTTGTTGATTTTTCGAACCTTTACTTACATTTTAAGGGTTTCAAGTAATCTGTAGAAAGTAAAAACACATTTGATTACGATAACATGAAGCACAGATAAGGCAAAAGTAAGAAAACAGACAATTATTAGGAAGAAATTAACAAAAGAGATGTAATGACTTAAGGAAAGAAAGGATCCAAGGGGAAACATGCGTTTCCACGCGCTCCTCGAAGAGATTTCAGCAACATAGGAGGGGCCCTTTAGGGCCAGGGTCTGCTTGGGCTGCGGGTTGTTACCGCGGCCCTGGCACACAGAGACCTCCAGAAGGAACATAGTGGGTTTTAGTCAGTAAGAGTCTGACACTCCCTCCAGCTGCACCCTCAGTGGGATTTGAAGATTTCCCACGAAAAAAAAGGGAAATATGCGTTACTCACGTAATATGACCTTCACTCAGAATAATCCGTGACCCTATAAATGACACAGAGTCCCAGCGTTGATTTTTAGCGAAAGCTTTTCTGTAACATGTGACCTTTGTATCCTTCCTCAAGGTTCAGCCATACCAAACATCGCTTTCACATGTTTATTTCGCATGGAGATGACTGTAGACGGAGATACGCTGATTTTTATGACGTGCGGGATGTGGACGAAATCGTAGACGATATCTAGTTTATATCAACACGATTGCAAAGTGCTCCATCTGCCTCAAAGTACTTTTGATTATCTATGGAAGAATTGTCAGACACATTCATCCTACGTAATTCCCTTATTTTTTCAGCGGTACCATCTATTTTCGGCGTCGATCAATACCATTAATCTACTACGAGTCACGCTTCTCAGATATAACTAAAAAAAGAATTCTTTGATCCAAATTTCTTTGATGTCTGTCGCAAGATAAACATATGTAAACATTCACTGCTTTGCAATTTGACGCAAGTGCCACCTGTAATCTGCATATGATCATGCTAGACTTTTTTTTATTATTCTATGCTGTCCCACTGCTGCGCAAAAAGCCAGCACTCCTTTGTCCTGCCTCTAGGTCTCATTCAATCATCAGGGATCCATTGAGTAGGGGCGGAAGACGGCGAACACAGCGTCCGTCCTCATCCGCCCCCGGGGGTGATCAGCAAGCGACAGGCGCGGGGGGCGCCTTCGTCGGCATCACAGGATCCACCCCCTGTACTCCGGCCGTTATAAAAGCCCCTTCCTATCCTATTGGGAGGGGACGTGAGGGGCCTGCCATAAGGCGGGCATTCGCCGGCGGGGGACTGGACGCTATAGACTCTCAGGCCCCCTCCACTCAGGCGAGGTCGGAGTGCCGCTGGGTATTTTTAGTGGGTATACCGGGAACGACATTTCCGGGGAGTCCCATATACCCCTGTCCTGTCCCCCAACAGGAGGGGGATGCGTAACAGCATTTTTTCCCAGAGCCAAAAAAATAGGCATCCATTGAGTAGTTATCTTATGTCTCTTCCCATTGACCTGCCTATTGCCACTTCAGACTTGTAGATTTGTTGTCCATATCGACTATACCAGTCTACCAGATGGAGGAGTTGGGGTATCTGATAGCTTACCCGTATGTTCAGCAGGCTACCCTCCTCCGCTTTATTTTTGACCAGGAAATCATGAAATGGTTTGCACATTTGATGATTTTCTCGCTGTGGTAGGTAGGAGAGTAAGACTTTTACAGACTAAAAACCACTTTTCTTCATTCTGAAGGTCTTTGTGCCAGGGCCACGGTAAGTAATATACATATGTAACTAGCTGTCCCCAGCGGTTTCACCCGCATCTTTGGTTATTGCTCCGCTCCCGTGTGTCTTAGCGTGATGGTATATACATATGTGCCTTCCTCGATAAATGGGCTATCTAACACTGAAAGAATTTTTCAAATCGAACCAGTAGTTTCGGAGATTAGCGCGTTCAAACAAACAAACAAACAAACTCTTCAGCTTTATAATATTATGGACTTTTGACAATCAATCACAGACCAAGTATAAGCGCCGTAGGTAAGGATGATATTTATATTACTACAGTTCCAATAAAAAAATCAACCAACCACGAAAACCCTAAAATGGATTTGTTAACCAAAAAGAAAACACATTATTTTCGAATCAAATTATCCATTAAATGTACCATACAATCAAATTTAGTAGAACGAAACGAAAAATGCCCAATAATTTAAGAAGAAATCTTAATTCACTTACAGATCAAATTCGCTTCAGATATACCAAATAGGATTAAATGATTTAGTGGTTTGAGATAAATCCATCTAAATAAATGTGAGAGTGTGTTGGACAGAGGGTCTTGGACACGGTTATACAGATGGCAGCACATCTAGCTAATTTAATACAATCTGTCAAATTACCTTAACAAATTTTGGACTTTATCTCTGAAGCAAATAGTTCAAAGTTGATTGGGAAAATTTTACACTTTGGGGTAGCTTGATGTGCACTTGTGTGTGTGATTTTATATCCAGATGGAAGAAATAGTTTTTTGATCACTAATATTTAAAAAATTTAATTAATATACAAGTAATAATAAATTTCGTCAAATTCCTCCTCATCGCTACCTACCGGGAGTGTACCCAAAAGGCTGGCCGCATGGCGACGTTGTATGGCCAGAATTAGTTCCTTCGGGGCACGGATGAAACCGCGGGTATTAACTAGTATTTTTTTTGGCTTGAGACTTTGTTGTCATGACTAGTAGATATGATTCAACCGTTTATCATTGAAGGGGTTAGAGCCGGTCGATATCAAGTCTGTCAGTAATTGCTTAAGCGATTTTCGTAGTTAATAATGTAAATGGCTTCGTAGTGTGGCCTGATGAAAATAGATTTCTTGAACAAAAAAAAAATGTGGTGGTGTAATGGTTAAAGAGCCAACCTCTCAAGTGTGAGGGCGTGGGATCGATTCCAGGTCGGGCAAGTACCAATGCAACTTTTCTAAGTTTATATGTACTTTCTAAGTATATCTTTGACACCAATGACTGTGTTTTGGATAGCACGTTAAACTGTAGGTCCCGGCTGTCATTGAACATCCTTGGCAGTCGTTACGGGTCGTCAGAAGCCAGTAAGTCTGATGCCAGTCTAACCAAGGGGTATTGGGTTGCCCAGATAACTGGGATGAGGAGGTCAGCTAAACCGCTTTCGCTACTCAGCCGAAACCGGTTAGACTGGAAGCCGACCCCAACATAGTTGGGAAAAGGCTCGGGAGATGATGTGTTGGCAGGTTTTAAAATGGGCCAGGCTGCGAGTTATTCACAAGAGTTACCGCGGCCCTAGCACAAAAAGACCTCCAGAAGAAACAAAAGTGGGTTTTAGTCAGTAAAAGTCTGACAATCCCTGTAGCTACACCCACAGCGTGTAATTTGATGATTTCCTACGAAAAAAAATACAATCCTCAAAAGACACATATCATTCAAAAATAAGCCGATGTCGTCAATACTTTTATACTACAAAATTGCGAACGTATTCAGAACTAATATTGAGGCCTTTCAAAAAGGTTAGAACTTTGATTCTGTTCGCTTTTGATCCGGGATCAAGGCCGGCTTCGTTTAAACCCTCCCTGATGAGGGCAATTTGGGAATAGGAGCAATTTAATTCGTATAAGAAATAGCTTATCCCTTTAAATTGCTCTTTATTTCTGAACCAGTGGAATTTAATCAACTTCAAGGCGCAGAAGGTTGGACTAATTTTAACATCGCGCTGAGTTCGGCACCTTTTTTTTTTATTTGAACAATATAAAAGGTTATTGGCCTGAAATAATCTAAGAGGCTCAAAGGTTTTCTTAATGACCTATAGACGTTACGACGTTTGAAAATGTCACTACGAGAATCTATTGCATATATGAATTTATATGCACTTCGCTATACATACTTTAGGTATATACTATTGGTATATATAATATTCGCTATATAATATATATGTATTGGTCTTAATTATGAATACTCAATCATAAAATGTTACAAACATAAATAAAGGTGCAGATGCCAGCACATCAAGCTACCCAAAACTGTCTAATTTTCCCAATCAACTTTGAACCATATGCTTCAGCGATAAAGTTGAAAATGAAGGAAACTTGACAGATTGACTGAACCAGGCAATAATTATGACTTTTCCTGATCTGGGTATTTCGGAGACAATGATCCTTATAGCAGTGTTTGGGGAAGGGTACTTAAAATAACGTTGTCTAATAAATTTTTGATTCGCAGAAATCATTTTATCAATTGATAAAAACTAGACCCTTTCATCTTTGTTATGAAAGTTTTTACAAGGTCGACGATGACGATGATGAGTAAATGACATAGAAAATTGAACCTTATTGCTTTGATTTAAGTGCGACATACCAATAACATCAGTCGCCAAGATATTACTACGCAGGGTGTGTTGTAAACGTTAGAAGCCGATAAATCAAGTGTTTATTGCGTGTTTAAACGTGCCATTGAATTTTATAAAGCCTAAAGTGTTACCATCCTGTATAAAGGAAACTATACTTTAAGAACAGACTGTATATTACATTTTTTTAGTAGCTTTGTGAGCTAGAGTGATAATTGGAAGAAATTAAAGCATGGATAAATAGAAGTTGATTTTTGCGAGGAAATTATATGAAAGTTGCCTTCTCTGAAAATCGATACTACCTACTCTTTTTTTATAATAGAAAGCTACGCTAAATTGGCCATCATTGCAAGTTGTGGTTGGTTCTCCTCAATAAATTGAATCAAAAAGGTTACAAAACATTTCATCATCTCCCGAGCTTCCTCCCAACTATGTTGGGTTCGGCTTCCAGTCTACCAGGATTTAGCTGAGTACCAGTGTTTTACAAGGAGTGACTGCCTATCTGACCTCCTCAACCCAGTTACCCGAAGTAAATACAAAATATATGCTAGATATACTAATAAACCCGATGCCTATAGTTCGACATCTCAGTTGGAAATATTTGTCAAAATGCGAATAGGTTGAGAGTCAACAAATTATTATACCTCAGAGTCCCATGGTCATTGGAAATAAAGTACCTGTATACAACCACAGTAAAATAAGGGGTAATGAATTTATACACGTGCCTCACTGTCAATAAGGCTATAATCTTGGAAATTTATGTCAGCACTTAAATATATTATTGGCAATTACGTTCGTATAACCACATACAGCGCTCAAGAATTCAGACATCGCTCCATTACAGACAAGTCGCCCTTACATCTGCATGATTCTGCGAATTATTTCAATAGACGTCTCCTTCACAATAAATATACGACAGCTAACAAAATTCAGAAGCAAGTCGCAATGAACGAACGTTTATAGGACAAATAACTTTTGAAATGGGTAGGGTAATCGCAGAATCACGTCGAGTTTTCCATGAAGCTGGGGATTTTAGAAGGTCATTTCTCGTATTGACGCGGGCAGAGGGTGCGGCTTTTCAATTTGGCAGGGTGCTGTTGCCCAGAGCAGCCCCGCCCACATTTGCTACCCCTGAATTCATTCATTCCTTACCGGGGGCTCGCCCGCGCCGGGTGTGTGTGACGTGCCGTGATCGCGAGTTTACGTGGAAAAATATAAACAAATTGTTGATCGCCATTTCGAGGTAAATCCTAATTTAAGGTAAGTGCTTTTTCGTATTTGGGTCACGTGTGGTTATTGTTTTGATTGTAATTCGGTGTGACAATGTGAGTTTGCGATACAAGCGTGTCTGTGAAAACAGGTTGAATGTTTGTCTGTCTTTTGTGTCTATTTTGGAATATTCCGACGTGTTTTGGCTGTGACTGTGACTGTATTGTTAAGTGATGGTAGACCAATCTATTAGAGAAGTGTGAAAAGTTATGAAAGCCTGTGACGAAAATTGTAATTTTTGTGACGCTTTTTATGAAAATATTTATCAGTTATCAGTTTTAACGGTTATTTGGAAATAATTACTTAAAATTAGAGCATTTATCGGTAATCCATCTAAAATTATTGTCTTTCTAGTGTTTATTGGAACTCTCTCTGTGTCATACATTAATTTTTTGCTACAATAGATTTTACAAAAACAGATTTTTTTATTGATGATATTTTAATTTTAACTCCTTTGTTACTACGTTTGTTAATACGTGAATATATTCTTTCTTCCTTCACTGTTATGAATTTTCTGTTTAAGCATAATACATATATGAAATACGAAAAAAACGTATCAACTTAAAATAATACCTTAAAATTATATTCTACGTCACTGCTAATAGATAGCAAGGCTTTAAAGACAGCATTGTGACATTGATAGCCAAGTACCTACATACTATTATCATGATATTGATTTTAAAATAAATAATTGCAAACGACGACAATGTATACCTTCTAAGTATATCTTGGACACCAATGACTGATTAAAGGTGAAGGAAAACATCTCGAGGGAATCTGGACTATAAAGTCTGAAATCACCAACCCGCATTGAGCAACCGTGGTGATTAACGCTCAATCCCTCTTTGTGTAAGAGGAGGCCTGTACCCAGCAGTTGGACTATAAAAAAAAATGAATTGCAAACGAAATCTAAAATTAGCCTCTATAACACTAAAAACTATTTCCATATATAGGCACCATATTGTATACATCTAAAGATAAATAGGTATGTCTGTCGAAAGCCGTCTGTCTTCGTTAATGATTAATGACAGCCAGGTCTGGCACTGTCATGCCTGTCCTCACGCTCGCTCTTGACGTAAAGGTCGATACCACATTTATCCAAACTTCTATAAATACCAAAATAGATCTTGTCTGTCAGTTTCGATACGGACTGCTTAACTGATATTGTAGAATAAGCTTGCATAAGTAGTATTTATATTTTTTCGTGGGAAATCATCAAATGACCCCTGCTGTGGGTGCAGCTGGTGGGGTGCCTTTCGATATACTACTTAAACATTAGCCGGGGCTACGGATTGTTCACAAGACTTATCGCGGCCCTGGCGCATAACAGCCTCCTTAAGGAACATAGTGGGTTTTAGTCAGTAAAAGTCTGATACTAGTCTAGCTGCATATGCAGCGGAAGGGGTTATTTAATGACTTCCCCCCATTAGGGGCCTTTTGCCCCCATAAATATATTCTAGCAGTTCCCCCCAGCTCTACTTGCCGCCCGAAGGAACTACTTACTGCACCCGGATAAAAAGTAGCATGTTTCCTTTTCAGGCTCTAGACTATGAGTCTACCAAATTTTATTTAAATCGGTTCAGTAGTTTTGACGTGAAAGCGTGACAGACAGACAGAGCTACTTTCGCATTTATGATATAAGTAAAGCTTTTCAAGTATTATATATCCTCATAATACTTGACAAGCCTTACTTGCTCAGCCTGATAAGGCTGTCATTGAACATCCTTGGCAGTAGTTACGTGTAGTCAGAAGCCAGTAAGTCTGACGCCAGTCTAACCAAGGGGTATTGGGTTGAGGAGGTCGGATAGGCAGTCGCTTCTTGTGAAACACTGGTACTCAGATAAATCCGGTTAGACTGGAAGTCGACCCCAACATAGTTGGGAAAAGGCTCGGGAGATGATGACGATGCTCAGCCTCATAAGAATAGTCAAAAAGATTGAGTGTATACATAAAAGTGAAGTAGCAATTTAATAAAACCTGATTTCAACGATAAATTTTCAATAAACTGACAACGATTGCACAATAAACGATAATATTGAATTTATAGATCCGTGACTCTGAGCGCTGAAATTTTATTTCGCCTATGTAATATATCTGTCGTTAACTTGGTAATATAGTCTATGAACTTTGGATTATTATATGCACTACCAAAATTATTATGTACTTACGTGGTAGTTGATTTTTATTTCTAACCAGCGGTCGCCCGCGGCTCCGCCCGCGTGGATGTCGGTTTTCTATGTGTTATTCTGATGTATAAGCTATATTGTGGTAAAGTTTCATTCATTTTTACGTGAAAGAGTAACAAACATCCATACATCCATACTTACAAACTTTCGCCTTTATAATAAATATAGTAGTAGGATTTTTCTGTATCTTAAGTTTGTCTTTCCCGATTTGACAATATGAATGTATGTATATTATTTTTGGCTTTATATCTACCGAATAAATAAAAAAATGTAAAAGAATTTGTATGAAATTATCTACCAAATAAACTAACTGAAACTTATTTGACACTGTCATGTAATTATTACGTTAACCTAACCATAACCAGCCAACAATTCGCCGGTTAAGTAAAATATGGTTTGCACCAAATTAACAAAGGTTATAATGACGTCATAACATGCCGCTAACGTTATCTGCTCGATTCTGACCGGTTATTGCTATTGTAATTGTCAAATAAAGTGACAGCTTTACAATAACCTACAAATTGAGTGGAAATGGCAACTACAACACACGATTGGGATGTGGACTAGGTCAAAAATAAAATACTTTATTATTCATGTTCTAAAAATGTGACGTCATACTTCTTAGTTTTATACAAATTGCATAAAAAGTAAACTTTTTTGACAGTTCAATAAAAGTAGTAATTTGACTAGTTAACTAGCCTATTATACTATTACCGTTATAATTGCAGCTAAAGTTAACTTTGACGAAAACCTTAACCAAGACCAACCAACCAACCCATCATACCGTACCGTACAGTACCTACTGTACTTTGTAGCTACTTGCCGTGCGTACACTCTTAAACGACGACACCCCCGTGTCGTCGGCGCGTTCCGTTCTGTTTCACGCGCTCCTCGAAGAGCAGTTCACATTATTAAGGACTAGCTTTGACCTGTGGTTTTACCCGTGTCTCGGAGAAACTACTTTCCCCACCAGGATAAAAGCTAGTCGAAAGCCTTCCTCGATAAATTGACTATCTAATACTGAAAGAATTTTTCAAATCGGACCAGTAGTTCCGAATCTAGCGCGTTCAAGCAAGCAAACAAACATACAAACAAACTCTTCAGCTTTATAACAGTGTCGATATGATTAGCTTAAAGGTATTGCGTGTTCATTACAAGTTCAGGGAAATTAATAATATCAAAGGACACTCCCTGTAAGATTAGATTTTGTCCTTCGAGGATATTTCAAGGTCTTTCACATTTATGTTTATTATTTTTTCAATGGCGTATAAAATGCCCTTGAACGTGTTCGTAGATTGATAGACAAGGTTATGCTTTCCTTGCCCAAGGGTCTTGGACTTCCCACGATACACAGACGCCAGCACATCAAGCTACCCGAAACTGTAAAAAAAATCCATCAACTTTAATTGATTAAGTTGAAAGTTTATTAAGTAATGAAATTTGACAGATTGTAATTGCTTAACGTGCTGTCTGTACAGTACGAGAAAAGGATGGTGGTTTTCGTCATTTGCAGCTTCGTCTGTCTCTTTTTACCTCCTGAATAGAAATAGAAAAAGGTAGATAGATAAAACGTGACAAAACGATAGAAATCTTAATTCCCTTACTCTTAGGAGCAAGGGGTTGTTCGCAGGAGTTACTGCGGCCCTGGCGCACTAAGATCTTCAGAAAGAACAAAAGTGGTTTTAGTTAGTAAAATAACGATATATGAAAATAGTAAAAAAAAAGACAGTCAATCGATCCATGTAAAACGCCTATACCTACTAAACTGCACCTGGTAAGACTGGAACATATTAGGAAACACTATTTCTGATTTATAATTTACTACATATACCTATATTAGAACACATTCCAAGCCTTTCCAATGTTAAAAAACAAGTGACTACAACAAACAAAGTACCTATAATCCGTCACCACATCCCCGGGGTCCCCAGGGGCCCCAGTTTGCTCAGCTAATGACTTCTTTTGTGCTAACTTTATGGGTACACCGCACTTCGACGGGTGCCTCGGGCCCCGCTTTTGTCATTGAAGAGCCAGAATATTCTGAATGTTTGAAGGTTCTTTAGTTATTTAAGAAGATTTTTATGTTGTTTCTTTGCTTAATTGTGGTATGCTCATTAGTTGGTTAGCTGATCTTCCCTGAAGTGGTAACAAAGAAAGAAAAGGCATTTATTCACACAAAAAGTTGATGCAAAAAAACAACAAGTACTACAAAAAAAAAAACATTAAAAGAAAATGCTTCAGTATCGTCACCAATTTGGGAAAGGGGCAGTGCTCAGCATATACTGTGTCTCGGCACAGATTACTGAATAGTTACTACGGTCTCGGGCTTGAGGGCGCGAGACAACAGCGCTGGTTTTCAGCGCTGACCCACGTGTTCTTGCCTCGGAAATGTAATAAGTTCCGAGGCAGTAGAAGAGCTGTTTCTTTAGGGTATATGCAAGATATTAAAAACATATAAAAACGCAATATACTTTTGGGTAAACGGTGCCAAAACAAGACAGCTAAAACTGTTCAGGAAATTAACTTTTAAGCAAATAATTCCCATTGACACTTTTAGTGCTAAAAGTCGTGGTGGCCTAGTGGTTAAAGAGCCAACCTCTCAAGTATGAAGGAGTGCGTTAGATTCCAGGTCGGGCAAGTACCAATGCAACTTTTCTAAGTTTGTATGTACTTTCCAAGTATATCTTGGACACCATTGACTGTGTTTCGGATGCCACGTTAAACTGTAGGTCCCGGCTGTCATTGAACATCCTTGGCAGTCGTTACGGGTAGTCAGAAGCGAGTAAGTCTGAAGCCAGTCTAACCAAGAGGTATTGGGTTGCCCGAGTAACTGGGTTGAGGAGGTCAGATAGGCAGTCGCTCCTTGTAAAACATTGGTACTCAGCTGTATCCGGCTAGACTGGAAGCCGACCCCAACATAGTTGGGAAAAAGGCTCGGGAGATGATGACTGTTTTATTTTTGTGTTTTTATTTGTTTACTGTTTGTATTTAATTAGGAAACTCTAGTATCATAATTTCGTAAAAAACTTCAACTCTTTACGAAGATTTTTGACGACCCCGTTTGGCGCAATGGTAATCACGCCGGACTGTCCAGCTGTGGCTCCCGGGTTCGATCCCCGGTGCAGTCGACATTTCTGTGATGAGCATGATTATTGGCTGTGGTCTGGTTGTTATGATATGTATTTATACATACATAGTATGGGTGAAGTATATGTAGTTTATCAGTTGTGTTAGTACCCATAACACAAGCTAATCAATAGCTTACCTTGGGGCTAACCGACCGTGTGTGAAATTATTAAATATATATTCTTTTCCACCGTTAGACAAAACTTACCTGTCACATATACTCGTACATCCAAAGTGCGTGCAAAAAGAGATTTCAACGAAGGCTTAACTTGGCCTGTTCATGCCAAGTTAGCATGTCAAGAGTGCGTGGTTCTGCCAGCCTTGGCCCTCACTTTATTATATTCTCGTTTTTCATGACATTTGACCTCCCGGGGAAAGTATAATTGTGTTATGATTCTATTTTAATTTTAATTCTGTGTGGGATGAGTGGAAAAAAATATATAAATATAAATTAAACAATTGTCGATTTGTTGTTACACTACACTTCAACTGCCTCGTTGGTTTAGCTGTTCGACTGCTGTGCACGGGGTCTCGAGCTCGATTCCCGGGTCGGGTCGAATTGGTCGGTTTCATTAATGGCTGGTCTCCTTAGAGGGAACTGCCGCCGTAGCCGGCTATCAGTCTGAAAGCCATTACACAACACTTCAAAAATGATTCATGAATATATTATCATTTACAGTTAATAAAAGTCGTGGTGGCCTAGTGTTCAAAGAGGCAACCTCTCAAGTATGAGGGCGTGGGTTCGATTCCAAGTCAGGCAAGTACCAATGCAATTTTTCTAAGTTTTTTATGTACTTTCTAAGTATATCTTTGACACCAATGGCTGTGTTTCGGATGGCAAGTTAAAGTGTAGGTCCCGGCAGTCATTTGTACATCTTGCAGTCGTTACGGGTAGTCAGAAAACCAGTAAGTCTGACGCCAGTCTAACCAAGGGGTATTGGGTTGCCTGGGTTGAGGAGGTCAGATAGGCAGTCGTTCCTTGTAAAACACTGGTACTCAGCTGACCCCAACATAGTTGGGAAAAGGCTCGGGAGATGATGATGATGATGTTAATATTTTAATAATCAATTAAAAAGGTTTGATATAAAACTTACGTTTCGAAAAAGTTTCTCCTCCCTACATAATAAGTATTCAATAAAAATTGGTTTCTAAATTGACCAATATGGTTGAAGATTTTAAAATACTATGTATGTATTTTAAAATCTGTAATATTACTGTACTTTATGGTAACGGAGGATCCAACTAAATGAGTTTCTACGATCAACATTCACCTCCTCTCAGTATGAACGAAACTTTGAGCAAAATCTTTGAATACTCGTATAATAAAATTATAAAGTTTTAATTTGCGAAGTTACTTAGACTTTCTTCATTGCTTCGGACTTGATAATTTATTCATATATGTAAGACTTGAAGACATCTCATGATTCCTATATTTTTTGGTCGTATGTGTATTTTCCCTTTTTTAGAAGGGAGGTAAGTTATAACCTGTATGTTTTAATCAAGAACATAAATATATGAAGAATAAAAAGAGATGAAAACAGACCGTGTGAACTTAAAGGTTGATCCAAAATATATTCAGTAACTTAACATGCAACATATGCATACATAACAAGGTCGCTCCTTACATAACACGGAATCTTACTAATTGTGTAAGATACATATATTATATCAATAGATACATACATCCTATTCCGTAAGGCCTCATTCATCCCTCAATCATTGAACTAAACAACAAAACAAAGATTGAGCGTTCAATAAAAAAAGCTTGAAAAAAGAAACGAACCCGCTACCTACACGTAGATAATGTAAAATAAAAGGCGCAGCTGACTGCAGTTTTTAATACGCGCACGTGCAGCCAACTGCGCTCATTGCAGCTTCAAAGTACATTGAAGATTAATATCATAAAACCTCAGCATTTTTGTTCAATGCGAGCCGCAATGTATGGCGTGTTTAAAAAGAGGTATTATGTATCTTTTTATTACAGCTAGGCTAATAAATGTTGTCGTTTGTAATGTTGTTATGATTTTATTTTCTTTCCTATGTTAGAGGAAAGTAGTGGAATAATAAGCACTAAATATTTGCCCACTGGAAAAAAGGTCCTTATGCTTAGCTTACGACACTTCTGACTAACATTTTTTTGGCATGGGCATGTGAGACACATGCTACAAAGCGTGTGTTAAGTATGAATATGAATGGATGGAGAGGTAGAGGAAGAGACGGATTGATTGCCTGAAAGACGACATGATTCAGAAGGGGGTGGATAGTAGTATGACGGCTAACGGAGACGAAGGGAAGCGGAAAACACATATTGCGCCGACCCCAAATAATATGGGAACAGAACAGGAAGAAGAAGTCACTGGACTTCTAAGAACCAAGAGAAAACTTAAGCATAATTTATTCCGAGTCCTTGGCAAAAAGTGCCTCAAGGAAAATGGACGGACGAACAATAAATAGAACGGGTCTTAGTAGAAGTGTTTATTCTCGAGCACGCGGGGTAGTCGGCCAATCGATATAGACGGTAAATAAATAATCTTCGACTTCAGTCACTGACGGAGCAAAGACATTTTTTTCATAAACGTCTAGTTTCAGGCTAGTCGTGTTTCAAGTTATTTTTTTTGAAAACTAAGGGTTAGTTTCACCGGTTGTTATTAAGTTCCCGATAGTTTATCTGGCAGATAATTTTATACAAATTCTATTCCATTTTAGAATTTATCTGGTAGTTAGTGGCTATCCGTAACCGGTGAAACTGGACCTAAGTTTAAATATGGCGTATTTAATTTGCTTTCGTGTGAACCGCTTTTGACAGTTCACAAAAAGTATCGAATTTGACTAGTTGTCTACTACCCTATTGCTGAAAGTTCGTCTAAGGACAAATAGCCGAGACAAATTAATAAAATCTGAATGGTACCCGTATCAAAAACCCTTAATTACCCTCCACAGATTTTGTGACAAAACTTGAGGTAAAACTCAAAATTCCAAAGTAATAATTCTTCCGTAAGATAAATCCGAACTTTCTCTAAGCCGAGCCCAAGAAAAGTGATTTATAGACGAATTTTCATTTAAACTTTTAAAGTATGAAACAGTTTTAAACGTGCCGCGAAGAGGGTCATTTGAGATTATTTATTTACGTTCTTTAATGGTTAATCATTTATGGAGTAGGTAAGTTAGGCGCAGGCCTCCTCTCCCACGGGGAAGGATTGAGCGTTAATCACCACGCTTGCTCAATGCGGGTTGGTGATTTCAGACTTTATAGTCCAGGTTTCCTCGAGATGTTTTCCTTCACCTTTAATCAGTCATTGGTGTAAGATAAACTTAGAAAGTACGTATAACTTAGAAAAGTTACATTGGTACTTGTCAGACCTTTAATCGAACCCGCACCCTCTTACTCGAAAGGCTTGGTGCTTTAACCACTATGCCACCACGACTTAAGTTAGACTTAAGTTAGATTGGTCAATGTTTAAAAAATATATATTTTCCGTGTGACTTCATATCTGTCTTAGGCCTTTCAAAATGCAAAATGCCATAATGGCCATAATGGTAACGAAAAAAAGATAATTCGGTTAGCTTAAAAGATATTTAAATAAAGAGTTGCGATTATGAACTGAAAATGAATATTGTACCTTCTTTCAACGTATACAATTTACAAACAACGCATACTATGCATGAGATCTCGGGTCCGATTCCTGGGTCGTGCCGAAATCGCATCATGGGTTTAAGAAGCTTTCATAAACAGCCCTGAGTCTGAAAATCGGTGATTGATCTGAGAAATCTTGAGAACTTTTCAAATCGTACCTGAGATTAGCGTGTTCAACCAAACAAACAAACAAGCTTTATATTATTAGTATACATAGATTGATGCTTATCAAACGTAAAAATTGCGATTATTACTCGGCTTTCGAATACGATGTCGTCGATATACGACAATTATTTTGTCAATAATGTTTTATTGATGGTGCGAGTTACATGTGTTTTTACCCTACGTAACTTTTTCGTCCTTCGGTTGATATTAATAAAGCTTCGATTATTATCTTGGTTTATATATAAATTGGTATTACATTATGTGTTTGTAAGGTATTATAGTCTAATTTGGTATCATATGTATACAGAATTTAAAAGTCGTTATTTTACCGCCAAATAATTTAAGACCGAATTAATATTACGACACATCTATATTTTTTACTGATGCCACCTATTTTCTAAGTCAATACTTTTATTAAAATAAATTCTGTATACATCATCATATCCCGAGCCTTTTTTTCTAACCGGATTCAACTGAGTACCACTGTTTTACAAGGAGCGACTGCCTATCTGACCTCCTCAACTCAGTCACCCGGGCAACCCCTTGGTTAGACTGGCATCAGACTTACTGGCTTCTGAATATCCGTAAAAATTGCCAAGGATATTCAATGACAGCGGGGATCTATATTCCAAAGTGCCATTCGAAACACAGTCTTTGGTGTCCAAGATATACTTAGAAAGTACATACAAACTTAGAATAGTTGCATTGGTACTTGCCCGAACTGGAATCGAAACCACGCACTCATACTTGAGAGGTTGGCTCTTTACCTACTAAGCCACCACAACTTTTAGTTTAGCATTACGATTAGTATCTACAATTCTGCATCCAATTTTCGTCTCCACATTCCCTCCACGTCGAGCACTCAAAACTTGATTCTAGACAGAAACTCCATCAATCCGGTCCATTGTCTCGCCAGGACCTCAATAACTATGTCCCTGAACTCTTAAAACTTCCCCGATCACGCTAACAATAGGACCTTAATCCTGAAACTTTTTTTATTTGAAACAATTCACTTTGAACGAGTCTGCAACTTTTATGTCCTGTATTTTTTGCTTGAGTTTTACGGGGTAATGCGACGGCTTAGAACTGCGAGTTTATGGTGAATTGTTCCTTGAAATAGGAACTGCAGTAATTGTCGCGATTTTTTGGATGGGTGACTGTTATAGAGAAGATTTTAGTGCCTCGAAAAGGGTAAATGTATGTTAAATGTACTAATTGTTACTTATTTTCATAGCAATATGGTCTTTCAGTATCAGAATATGTGTAGAAGAATATGTCTAGATACTAATATTATAAAATTGAAGAGTTTTTTTGTTTGCTTGAACGCATTAAACTCAGGAAATATTAGTCTGATTTGAAAATTATATCTGTGCCAAATAGCCCATTTATTGACCCCCCTATAGCCTTTATAGTGTACTTTTAATCCAGTTGCGCGAAGTAGTTCCCAAGGATCGCAGGCGGAAGGTTATAAGATCTATACCTAAATAACATAAGTATATTTTAATTAAATAAAAAACATATATGGATACATAATTTGGCCTTTTTTCTCTCTCAGAAAATATTGTAGTTGTAGTATTGTATACAGTATTTAATATATGTATACAATGGTATAAGATAGCTCAAGTCACCTTAGACCCGTGTTAACCTTTCATGACCGAGAGATTTACTAATATTCTGTTTACCGCCTCGAATCGAAGAAGTATACGAGGTCAAGAAGCCTTTGAAACAATTTATGTGTATGTTTGTGTCTCAGACGTGAGTCTATGTGTTTGTTTGTCTCGTCTCAGTCATAATCACGCGAACGTTAAACGTGTCAATGACAATCATATTGTTTTAGAATTAGGACCGTCATTTTTGGTCATCACAATCCTTACTTGTGGCCAGAAAACAGAAAGTCTGACAACCAGTCTTAAGATTGCCAAGGGATGTCGGGTTCTCTAGGCAACGGTTGAGGTGGATAGATAGGCAATCACCCTTAAGATTATCAAGAGATATCGGTTTCTCAGATAACTGGGTTGAGGTGGTCAGATGGCCAGCCACCCTTAAGATTGCCAAGGGATATCGGGTTGAGGATGTCATATAGACAGATCACGTAAGATTAGAAATCAGCTGCGGTTAGACTGGAAGCCGACCCAAACTTTTAAAAGGGCTCAGCAGATGATGAATAGGTAATACAACAGTTATACTTAGGTATATTTGAGGCTTGTATCCAAGAGCAGTGGCGTGACTTAATCTTTCAGCCAAATCGCAGTCTAACGGTGACAGGCAAATCTTTTGTGTTGTAGCCCACTTAGGCCGAAGCACGCTTGTTACCTAGTTTCGTATATAGTATAATCATGCCGGCTTTATATACTTACTTCTTGAAGGGGTCTTTAACATGTTTTGACTGAGTTCCCGATAAGTTATAGTTTTTATGTGAAATGTTCGCTTTTGTTGGAAAATAAATATTAATTTAGATTATTTTACCGTAGTTCAAGTTATTGGTGCTAAATAATAAATGTTTAGTGTGCGTCTAGATGATAAATTGTTGCTGATAATTATCTTATCTTTTAAACAATTTTGAAGTTAGAATACTAAACTTTCATATTCTCTCACCTGACGAAAATATTTCCTCCTTTTTCCATTAACACTTTATGTATGCTAAGGGCCACTACCGAATAAATTAAAAAGTGGAATAGAATTTGTATGAAATTATCTACCAAATATACTACCTGGAACTTATTCGTAAATGGTGAAACAAGCTCTTAATATTAGAAAGGGCAAAGATTGTATTGTTTTTTTAATTGAAAATGCTCTGAAGCTACTTGACTGACCGACTTGCAAAATTCATTCACTATTTTGAAACTACACGATTCCTGGTAAACATAGGCCATGTTTTAGCCGGGTACAGGATGGAGTTCCCAGGGAACGTTGTAGAAACCACATACTGATCATAACTCTTTCTTCATTCGTTTTCTCAAATGAAAAAAATATTGGAGTCAGCCCTTCTCACATATCTAAGTCATAGTCAAGTATCATATGACTTTTTTATATTACTACACAAGTAATATATGTATGTATACCTACGTTTATTAGATAATATGGACGTTATGACGTACTTTGTGACGTATTACATTTCGCTTTTGATCTATTTCAATGGAGACTACATTATAATAACGCGACCAACTTAACTTGGCACTTAGTGGTGGCGCCACAAGGCAATGGAGCGTGGGAGTTGTATGAGAAATTTGGTATATATAATTAGTTCAATATTTCGCCGGCTCTCAAGTTATGCTGGGCGTTACTTTTATGGGAGTGGGTTCGCAATGTCGTCATTATAAAGAGGTATTATTGTTGTCTGATGAAAGACATGACACTGTGTGTGTAGGCTCAGGACAAAAATAGACATAATTATATGTATATAACAAGTGAAAACACGAGAATTTTTTTAGGTAGGTACTGGGCAAAATTTACGTTTTTTCTACCTAATGAAATAATATGTATACTTATATTATAAAGCCGAAGAGTTAGTTTGTTTGCTTGAACGCTATGAGGTTAGGAACTACTGGACGGATTTTCAGGAAAATCTTTCAGTATTAGATAGCTTATTTATAAGAAAGGATACCGACCACTGTTATTATGCGCGAAGTATTGGCACTGCACGCGGGTGAATCCGCTGACTAGATAATTAAATAAATATGTTAAAAGATAAAGTTTTTTTTTAACTTAAAATTATAATTTATAAAGTCTTAAATGAAATTAAAAACCAAGGCGAGATTTAATGAACGCGTACCTTATCTGTAAAGTTATCCAAATAATGACAGAAGAAATAAAATACTTTAAAACCAACTTTATTTAAATAAGTTTCAGAATGCATCTCAAGCTTAATTAAAAGCGATTCTTTAATTAAAGGAGAGCTCTCTAGAATAATCACTACTTGAAGGCAAATTTTATTCGAAGACACGAAATTAAAAAGATCGCGTTTTTTTTACTGTTAATGTTAAACTACTAATTTAATTCTAATAATTAAATATTAACTATAAATAATATTATTAGGACAAATCAAAAGGCAAGTACCAATGCAACTTTTCTAAGTTTGTATGTACTTTCTAAGTATATCTTGGACACCAATGACTGTGTTTCGGATGGCACGTTAAACTGTAGGTCCCGGCTGGCATTGAACATCCTTGGCAGTCGTTACGGGTAGCCAGAAGCCAATAAGTCTGACGCCAGTCCAACCAAGGGGTATTGGGTTGCCCAGGTAATTGGGTTGAGAAGGTCAGATAGGCAGTCGCTCCTTGTAAAACACTGGTACTCAGCTGAATCCGGTTAGACTGGAAGCCGACCCCAACTTAGTTGGGAAAAGGCTCGGGAGATGATAAAAAGAAAAACATATGACGATCTATCCACAAATCCACAATAAAATAGTCACAGAGCAGGCATTATATGACACAATGATAATTTCCGAAATTAAAGCGTTTAGCCGAATAATGTATGCGTGTGATTACGCCACAGGGTTTATTGTATTATGCATGATGTTTGAATCAAATTCCCACCATTCGTAAGCATATTACATTGTTATATTGTACCTCGTTTTTAATATATTGACAGGATTAAAATCCGTTGTGTGTAACGAGGAAATAAGAGATAGAAAAGAGCTTAAATTATTAAATAAAGGACGCAATTTACAGCGCAATTTGCTTTCCAATTTGGCATGTAAATAAATATAGTTTTATCTAAGAGTTGCAGTGTCACTAATTCCAACAATAAATTAGCAATCGTCATAGCCATTTTAGAGCGGCTCGCCATTATTGACGGTCGATTAATAATGATTACTTAGGTGAACGTTTCCTAAAACACCTACGGACTACTGCAGGCTTAGCATGGAGATTCTATGTCTATTCTATCAAGAAAAGACAAAGGTCTTTCTGTCAATGTCAACATGTCTTCTGCCCGAGCATGGCGCGACCTGTCAACTCGCATATAATCATTTGTTAACTTATGTCGATCGAAGAAAACAAGAATTTCTTCAAAAAATGTCAAAAGAAATCTTACGTCAATCTGTCACTTTTCTGGCAATATGTCCATTCTCCGGTAGACAATACTTGTTTCTACGGTAGCTATGCTAAGCCTGCTAGTTAAAACTCATCCCAAAAATGAAGGATGATCTCAATTCGACAGCGTACATATTCTTACGTAAATATCTCCCAAATATTGTACTCCGGATTTTTTGCAAGTATAATATTTCCAAAGAAATAAAACTAGATGGCGCTAAACATCATCCCAATACCGTTATAAAAACCGAGCAGAAAATAAAACAAAAAACTCCTTTGATCACAAGAGCGGTCAAGCGTGCTCGTTAAACGTTGTATGAAGGACTAAAAACAACCAGGAATTTTCAGTTAACGAATAATTTATATACATACACTTGCTGTATAAGTAAATTTTTGTATTATTTATATATTTTTAAACTAACTTGATGGACCAGCTACAAGAATATTACATTAGAGGTAAAGATAAAAGTCATTTATTCAAAGTAGGCTGAAAATCAGCACTTTTTGAAGGTCAATTTTACAAAAGACAGCAAATCAAAAATTAGAAACAATAGCCCCCAAAACGCCCGCCCACTTCCTATGTGTTATCGCTGGGAAGAAGAAATGGTGGAACAAACTCTCCAGCCACAAAAAAAACACTTATCCTTACTCCTTACTAACATTATAGGGCGAAGGAACTCTGTCTGTTTGTTCCTGGGTAGTTTGTTGCGCCATTTCTTCTTCCCAGCAAAAACACATAGGAAGTGGTGAAGGGAGGGCATTTTGGAGGTTGTCGTTTCTAATTTTTGACGATCAAAAAGTTCAGTTTTATGGTAAAATTGTGGGGTTACCTAATATCCGCGTCTCGATAAATAGGCCAGAATTGTATATAGCTATAAAGCAATGACCTGCACATATTTTTTAACCTAAAAATGTTACAACACTTATTTTGAAGATTATATTTGAAGTTTCTTAAAAAAAAGGCGTCAATCTCAAATTATTTACTGGATAAGTAATCCTTACTCTCGAGAGAGCTCTTGGACCGGGTGAATGTGGCGGATAACTGGGATTACAACCGCGAGGCTCATCCCAATCGGACGGCCGGATCTCGACAGTACGAGAACAATTGAATTTTATGAGATCTCAGAAGTAAACCGCAAAGATCCCTTGGGTTTTATGTTGCTATGAAGTTAATTGTCTGTCTGGTGCATCCAGATAAGTGGGCCAAGATCATCACCCAATGGATACCTGAGGAGATGGGAGACGGCCTAGAGGTAGACCACGAAATCGCTGGTACTCGCTGATTGGCCGCTTGACGCTTTAGATAGAGATAGATGGAAGACTTTGGGGGCCATTGCCCAGCAGTGGGAAAATACAGGCTAAGAAAAAAAAAATAACTTAGGAAGAAGATCGCTGCGTTTTGTTTTTAGATGTATCGTAGGACCAATGACTGAGTGAAGGTGTAAGATAATATCTTAAGGAAATTTGAACTTTAAAGTCTGTAATCGCGAACTTTTTAGCTTATTTAGACTATCAAGTATGTTTTGTAGTTAAACTGATTGAAATATATAAAAAATAGGCGTGGTGGCGTAGAGGTTAAATCACTAGCCTTTCGAGTATGAGGGTGCGGGTTCGACTCCAGATCAGGCAAGTACCAATGTAACTTTCTAAGTTATACGTACTTTCTAAATTTATCTTGGACACCAATGACTGATAAAAGGTGAAGGAAAACATCTCGATGAAACCTGGACTATAAAGGTCTGAAATCACCAACCCGCATTGAGCAAGCGTGGTGAATAACGCTCAATCCTTCTCCGTGGGAGAGGTAACGATAAAAAGGCTGTGATGACGATGATAATAAAAATAATAAATATTATAGATGTTAGTTAAGAATTATATAATATTATCAGATTATATCTCCCAACAATAGTACGTAACGTTCATAAAACCAAACACATGACGATAACAGATGATCCTAAAGTTTGAGGGCAAAGTGTCGTATTTCTCACGTTATACGGAGTGTGAGGACATTTATAGCCGGGTCTAGCTCGTACCCGGATAAACCGGATCGTTTACTACGCGTTATAGGCTTTAAGCCTTAATTTATTAAGGATTAGAACAGTTTTGCTATGATTATATTATATACTAGCTGTTGCCCGCAACGTCGTCCGCGTGGGTATTAGGTATGATTAAACATTCAACCCCCCACGTGATAGCGTCTTAATATGTATCCTATATGTTGACCCGACCTCTTAGTTATATTCATGCCAAATTTGAAGGAAATCCATACAGTACTTTTTGAGATTAGCCCGGACATACATACAGACAAAAATTCCAAAAACTATATTTTGGGCTTCTATGTATATCGATTGTAGATCACGTCCCAAGTATTTTTTTTTAAATATTCAATGTACAATTTTGACATTCCTACGATTTTATTATATGTACATATATAGAAGAGGGCACCAAATTAATATGGGCTTGTACACACGGCTACACATGAAGTTTTACAAAACCAGTTTGTCTTGGACTCGCTTTATATGGTCTTTCTACCAATTGAATGGTCAGCTTATACTAGTTTTGTATAGCTTGATGTGCAGTAGCCGTGCGTACATGGGATTTGATTTTCCGACATTGCATCAATTTATATGATTTATTTAAATTTTATAAATAAGCTGTTTGGACATTTCCTTTATTGGTCACATTGGGTTTTACAAACATAATATAATTTACTAGACCTTTTGCAAAGTGAGAAAAGCATTAACTTTTTTTTCCTTTGCTTGAAAAAAGCCTCCCCCAAAGTCTTCCATCTATCTCTATATCGAGAAAGACAGAAATAACTAGTTGCTAAAAAAATACGAAACTGCTTAAACACTAATAAAAATAAGTAAATTAAAGATATACATACAATATAAATCAGTACCAAAATAAAAGCAAAATTTTCTGTTCAGTAAAATCGAAAAATTAAAGAGGTAATCTCGAAAATCAATTAACCTACATAATGATGCGGGTTCCCCACTCGGTTATCCGGCTCGATATCGCCGCACGTCCGGCTATTGTCCGGTGAACCGCCTGATAACATTTACACTAGATAATGTAGATTATACAATAAATACTCGTATAGGAAATCTTGATAAGATGTTTAGGTATTTGCCTATCGTTTGATTTTACCAATTTGATAAATAAGTCCGAGGTTTGGTGTATGTTCGAAAATTTAAATGCCCCTTCTTTATTATTTAACAACAAAACTAGCAACTGGCCATTAATATTTGATTTAAGAATGTATATAATGAAATATTGACATGCATACCCCAAATATACCGACAGAATCATCTTTCTTTCTTTTAAACTTTCACAAAAAGCAGCACGGTGTCTGAAAGTTGGTGATTGTTACATCCTTGCATTGGAGAGCACGCTAAATGTCGGCCCTGCGCCTGATCTCTCTCCGGTTGTCGGATTGCCGGCCCATAGGGCTAGAAAAGAGAGGGAATAGAGAGTGCACCTGTGTCTGCGCAAATGCTTGTGCATTATTATTATGTCCTGTGCAATTGGCTGAACTCCTTAAGATAGAAGAGCTACGGCCGACAAGCGATCTGGATGCTATTATGATTATAATATATCGGGACACCTTTTCACACACGGTCGGCAAGCCCCATGATAAGCTATTGATTAGCTTGTGTTATGATTTGTTGAACGCGACTTTGTTTGGTGGCCTAGAGGTTAAAAGCACCAGCCTCTCAAGTATGGGTGCCGGGTTCGATTCCAGGTGAGGCAAGTACCAATGTAACTTTTTTAAGTTATAATATGTAATTTCTAAGTATATCTTGGACACCAATGACTGATAAAAGGCGAAGAAAAACATCTCGAAGAAACCTGGACTTATAAAGTCAGCAGGCTTAGCATGGCGATTTTATATCTATTCTGTCAAGAAAAGACAAAGCTCTTTCTGTCAATGTCAACATGTCTTCTGCCCGAGCATGGCGCGACCTGTCAACTCGCATATAATTACTTGTAGCCTTATGTCAATCGAAGAAAAGAAAAATTACTTCAAAAAATGTCAAAAGAAATCTTACGTCAATCTGTGACTTTTCTGTCATTATATCCAATCTCCGGTAAACAAAACTTGTTTCTACGGTTGCCATGCTAAGCCTGCTGGAATCACGGAAATCACCAACCCGCATTGAGCAAGCGTGCCCAGCAGTGGGACGATATATGGCTATATACCTCTAAAAGGCTGATGATGATGTCTTTGTTGAAGACATATGAAGATGATTTAAACTTTGCTAGCTAACTATGTTTCAAAGGAAAGAGTTGTTCACATTTTCATTCAATTTCCATAAAGAACGTGGCACAGATGTTGTTTACGTGCCGTTAATAACAATTTCCCAACAAAACACTCTTTGTTATACTAAACACGCAACAGAATAGACACCTAGCTACAAAACGATACTCTTCAGAGTTTCATCTAAAACGTCAAACAAAACAACAAAGCTAAAATGGACCTTATCTCAAAGCAACAGAGTTGAAATTGCAACAGCGTAAAGTATTTATATTTGATTTTCAGTGGCCGCTTCGAAACAAGTGCCAAGGGAAAATGAAAATGATGACAGCAACGTCGTTCGGCAATAGAGGTCATTATTGTTTGTGACGTGAGGTGTTTATGCAGCGGTGAATTTGTTAGATGTTGGTAAATAAGTTTTTTACGTGACCGTGAGGTGGAAACCAGTTGGTGTTCACGTAGGTCGTGGGTTTGAGTGAAAAACGCGTTAAAACCCGTTGAGTTTTTTTTTTTTGAGATTATCGCGAACAACGTCGTGGTGGCCTAGTGGTTAAAGAGCCAACCTCTCGAGTATGAGGGCGTGGGTTCGATTCCAGGTCGGGCAAGTACCAATGCAACTTTTCTAAGTTTGTATGTACTTTCTAAGTATATCTTGGACACTAACTGCTGTGTTTCGGATGGCACGTTAAACTGTAGGTCCCGGCTGTCATTGAACATCCTTGGCAGTCGTTACGGGTAGTCAGAAGCCAGTAAGTCTGACGCCAGTCTAACCAAGGGGTATTGAGTTGGCCGGGTAACTGGGTTGAGGAGGTCAGATAGGCAGTCGCTCCTTGTAAAACACCGGTACTCAGCTTAATCCGGTTACACTGGAAGCCGACCCCAACATAGTTGGGAAAAAGGCTCGGGAGATGATTATCGCGAACATACATAGAGTAGCGTGGGCGGTTTTTTAATAAGAACTTAGGTACATAATGTTTAAACTATAATTAGGTATTGTGAAAAATGTAAATGTTATCTTCTGTTTGAGAAGATAAAGCTTTTAGATAAAAGAAAGATGTCAGGATCTATTTTCTATAATAAAACCATTCATATTATATGTATTTAACTATATTTTCTCGGTAAGAGCTGAAGGGAGACTCACAACGTCAATACAAAAAAAAAACTATCTAACTACTTACTTTTTTTTATTTATTCTATATTCAAAGATCGATTCGACCAGTACCAATAGTCAATTAAAACGAAAGGAGGTCAAACCTCTACAGTACTTAATAAAGTCTATTTTACACAGCATCAGTTACCTTAGTATCTAAAAGTAAAAATACCTTTAACATTTCATTTTACGTTACAATACACTTTTACGTTACATTTAACAACTTTCGTAGAGCAGTAAACTCGTAAACTTAATTTTTAAGATGTCTCCACACGCGATCTCTTGTTTTCACCAGTATATATTGAAGATACAAGTACCTAATGGACGACAAAATTCTATCTGCCACAAGTAATTTTTCTGACTATCACCATAGCCTTTTTATCGTCCCACTGTTGGGCACAGGACTCCTCTCCCACGGAGAAGGATTGAGCGTTAATCACCACGCTTGCTCAATGCGGGTTGGTGATATCAGACTTTATAGTCCAAGTTTCCTCGAGATGTTTTCCTTCACCTTTAATCAGTCATTGGTGTCCAAGATAAACTTAGAAAGTACATATAACTTAGAAAAGTTACATTGGTACTTGCCTGACCTGGAATCGAACCCGCACCCTCATACTCGAAAGGCTGGTGCTTTAACCACCACGGCTTCAAAACTGAATATCTTACAAAAAATACAGTAAATAAGCCTTTTTTGCTTGCGTATAACAATATCTTAATTCAATAAACAAATTCTGCGTCCTAAGGCGCGTATATTCGAGACATAAATATTTGTCTACCCGCACTCGTCGCACAAACAAGCCGTATAGTTTGGGAAATATTATCTTTATTACAACAAATGTGCTATCTGTGTGTTTGAGTAAAGGGTAATCTCGCTTTTGTATGAACAATGGGTTCCTTGGATTATAAGATATTTATATGTGATTATATCTATACAAACCGTTTTTTTTTAAGTCGGTAATCATTGCCGCTGATGTACCGTTACGGGTAGTCAGAAGCCAGTAAGTCTGACGCCAGTCTAACCAAGGGGTATTGGGTTGCCTCGGTAACTGGGTTGAGGAGGTCAGATAAGCAGTCGCACCTTGTAAAACACTGGTACTCAGCTGAATCCGGTTAGACTGGAAGCCGACCCCAACATAGTTGGGAAAAGGCTCGGGAGATGATGAATCATTGCCGCTGATGCTACAGCTGGAGGGAGTGTCAGACTCTTAAACGCGCCCGACAGAGGTCACCTTGGTGCAGTTGGTGTGAAAATGTACCTGTAGACGATGGTCGGCCGATAAAACATTTTTTTTTTGTCGCTGAGAAAAAATGCTATTACGTGTTCCCTTAGTGTCGGGGGACGGGAGAGGGGTATGTGGCATTCCCCGGTAAAGTCGTTCCCGGTATACCTACCGAAAATACACAGCGATACTCCGACCTCGCCTAAGAAGAGGGGGCCACGTAAAACAGTGGTACTTGGCTGCATACTGTAAGACTGGAAGTCGATTCCAACATATCTTGGGAAAAGTCTAGACAGGTAATCAACTAATACAAAGTTAAGTATTAACGTTTATTCTTTCTGATAATTGAAGCTTACCGTTAAAACACATAATTTAAAAGCTTTTATTTAACTTGCCGTGTATGTGTGTTACGGTGGATTCTTTGAACTCCATTTTGAAGTAGATATCTTCACCGATTGAGATGAAATTTTGTATACACGTTCAGTTTGGATGACAATGCAAGATATGTTATATGACGTTATTCTAAATCCAATATGGCGGACCGTCCAAGATGGCGGAGTCATCATCTCCCGAGCCTTTTCCCAACTATGTTGGGGTCGGCTTCCAGTTTAACCGGATTCAGCTGAGTATCAGTGTTTTACAAGGAGCAACTGCCTATCTGACCTCCTCAACCCAGTTGCCCGGGCAACCCAATACCCCTTGGTTAGACTGGCGTCAGGCTTAATGGCTTCTGACTACCCGTAACGACTGCCAAGGATGTTCAATGGGAGTAGTTATTTTTAATGAATTTCAACAATATGGGTATCAAATGAAAGGACTTATTGAGATGATATTATTCTAAATCCAATATGGCGGACTATAAAAGCTTTTAAAAATAGTTTTTTCTTTTAATTTATGTTTATTTTAACAGTATTATCCATCAATAAATACCATTTAAGCGACGTCTGAATAGCAATGAACACAAGGTAACCGCTTCAATAGGCATCGTTTAGTTCAAGCTTAAGTTAAATGCTTTCAAAGGCTTTCTTGAAATAGTCCATTACGAATATTTAATGTTCCAAGCTTTATGTTTGTATTCAAATTAATTGATTGTTAATGATTATTTATACTAACAGTTTGTTGAGGTTTTACTTGCGGCCAGGGCCGGCCCGTCCATACGGCAAACGGAGCAGCGGCTCCAGGCGCCAAAGCCCAGGGGGCGCCAAAATGGCAAAAAAATATGTTTTTTTTTTTTCGTTTTCTCCATTTATTTTAAGCAAATAAATTAACGTGACGCGAGCGAATAGAGTGCACGGGTGGCGTGGTGGAGCGCCGGGCACCACATAACCCCAGTAACCTCACCCCCACGCTAATCTCACAAGTTAGTTAGCTGGCTTCATCATGATGGAATTTAGTGGAGACAAATGTGCAGTTTTAGAGTCTGAGGGACTAGAACTCTCTGATTCTAAAATAAGGCCTTTAATGGTTGGGTCATAGCAGTCCTGATTCGCTGCCGGCCGTGGTGCGGAGGGTGGTCGGTAGCGCAGAGTCGTAGGAAGTGGTGGTGTCCTTCTGCGAAGACGTGATGTCGCAGAAGGAATCCGCGGAACGGGAGATTTCGATTCTCTTCCCCGGCCGCAGAAAGGCGCATCGGGCGCAGGTGAAGGGCGCATAACGCCCTTTTCGCCCCCATGAATGGGTCAAGGGGCGAACGACTTGGGGAAGTCCCCACTACCTATTCAATGGAACCGATGAGGCGAGGCCCTGACGGACCGGGCTAGCACTAGTGCGCGGCTGCCGAAGAATCTGGATTCCCGCGGCCCCGTAGGAGGAGACACCGGGGTGGATATACCTTTCCCCAGGCGGAGGATAGTTCATGAGAATTTCCCCCCGAAAAAAAAAACCAGTTCTGATGTTATCCTTTGGCATAACCAATTGGTGAGTCGGCTTGGTTGCAGGGCTTGCTGCCATTTCTCTTGGGTGGTGAGGGTGGTATCTTTCCTTCCTTGCTTGTGCTTGTGTAAGTGGGCGGGAGGGTGGTATTGCATGTGCATCCTGCACCCAATGCTGGATTTTTGTCTCGCGGAATTAAAACTAGATATTCTTTTCTAAAATTCATTCCGTTATTTAATCATGTGGAGTCAAACGGAATTAGACACTCTGGAAAGGAGAGCCTGGATAGCGCTGACTGCAGAACGAATGCATCACCCACGATCGTCGGTGGTGAGATTGTACATCCCACGCAATTGTGGAGGACCAGTTGTTTTAAATGTTTGGACGCTTCACAACCGTGAGGTGTACAATATCTGGGAATATTTCCTTAAAAGCGGCGATAGTCTGCATCGAGATGTGGTAGCAGTGGACAAAGGGCTCACCCCGCTATCTTTGGCTAATGAGAGTGGCGCAAAACTGTGGTACTAACTACCAATGATCGTCAGGAGGTATGGCTAAGCAAGCAGCTACTGTCTGTGCAATTCTGGACGAAGTTATCTTAACAAATAACTACCGGAGATATGCCATGAAAGTTGATGAAAGATGGGACGGTTAAAATATGTTGGGTATGGCACCATACGAAGGAATCAATTCTTGTTTGGCCTGCGGCAAGTACTTACAGGCACAGAAATAACCAAGTGGCCAAGATGATCCACCAGCAGCTTGCTCTGCAATACAAACTTGTCGATCTTGAAATATCGTACTACAAGTATGCGCCGAACCTAGTGCTCAAAAATGACCATGCCACGTTGTAGGTACTGGGATCAATCTATCATCACTGACAGGACTGTTGTAGCCAATAATCCGCCCGATGATAATTTATGTTGCCGTTTAGCATGACGAGAATCTCGAGAAAGCTGAGAAAGAGAAACAAAATGAAGTATCTCGACACTCGAGTAGCGCAAGAAGCCAGGATCCTCGACCAGAATCTCCAGATGCTCTCGTTAGACGGCTAGGTCAAGGGCCTGATTTAGAAGGCGGTAAACCTTAAAATGGCGAGTATTGTGAGTAGGATTCTGTCTCTGGAGCCATTACCACCTGCTGCACAGCTTGGACTCTATTCCCGGTATCCGTGGTAAAATTGATATCACGAGGTGTGTAAAAATCATTATTTAAACATTTAACAAAATGAAGAACTAAGGCCGACCGAAAGGAGTTTGATACGTGATTTACCTCAAGTTTACGAATACGAAAAACTTGACAACGAATGCACGCTACCTACCGAATGGCAAACCTATCCCCTGGGGGAAGAAAGAAGATAATCTCACTTTTGGACCTCACAAAAGATCGACTCACGTATGAACAAGCTTACACGTACCCGGCGCCCCCTCACCGTCCCCGATTACCCTATCTTCGTATTCCAAGAGAGTCGTAGGGAAACCAGCACTTTAATTAGTAAACAACAAATCGCAATCGTTCCGCCCTCGCCGCCGAGAGGACAGTCGCAATCACCCCCCCCCCCCCCCCCCCCGGTAACCACAGGGTATGCCCGGTTAACAGCCTCCTAGACTGAAACTGCAAGATGCCATTTACAAAAAAGGGGCGCCATAATTTGATCTTGCTCCATTCTAAAACTTACTTCGGGCCGGCGCTGCTTGCGGCTTAATGTAGGGAACATAAAATTCGTGCCATGGTATTAAAAACTAATAATGTAAGTTGAAGAGTTTGTTTGTTTGAGCTTGCTTATCTCATAAACTACGGGACCGATTGGGAAAATAAGTTTTGTGCCAGATAGTTCATATACCGAGGAAGGCTGTAAGCTACTTTTTTATCCAGGTTCGAGAAGTAGTACTTTCAGGATGCGAACGAAACCGCTTGTAGAAAGCAGTTAGATTATATAAGTGTCATGACGTGATGTGTATGTTCAGCTACTTTCTATTTAAATTATGCAAATGCACGTCTCAACTGTGCTATTCTAATTGTAAGAAAAATATACCTTTTAGATTCTGGAATAATAATAACTTAGAGTAGACAATCCTCAGAGCGCTGTATGAATAATGACAGCATTGATGCTACGCCGTAGTCGTGTTGATGTTACTGCTACGTCGCTACGCCGGCTACGCTACCGTAGCGTAAATAAATTGGTGACGAGCTATTTTAGAATCACGTAGTAGAGATATAAAATTGACGATCATCGTTTGCCTAGCCTTTTCCCCGGATATATTGGGGTCGGCTTTCAGTCTTAACGGGATACAACCAGCGATTGTCTATCCGACCTCCTAAACCCTGTTACCTGGGTACCAGTTACCCTCAGTAAGAGTAAGACTAGTTGCCAAAATTTCTGGCTTCTGAGTACACTTAACAACTGCCAAAGATGTACAAATGACAGTTGGGACCCACCAATTAAACGTGCCTTCCGAAGCACGGAGTCACTCGTCATGACAGATGGTCACCGATCCACGGACCAGCCAGTCGTTGCTTGGCCTTATGATCGATCGACTCTTGCGCCTGTTACGTAGCCGCGAGCTCTTAGATTGTCGATAATGTCAAATAACTTTACAATCTTGTTAAAAAGCTAAACAAGCAAGTCAGATACTTCTACCACTGTCTGTTAGCTATTGAGACATTTACTTTCAGCTTATGCCTCGTTTGAACAACTTGTCTTACTGGAATGGAATGATTTTATTTATAAATATTTTGATATATTTATTTATATATGTGTAAAAAATTGAGTAAATCTAGAGTTGTAGTTTTTAAATTACTTTACTAAACTAAACATTTAATTTTGAGGTATGTAGACTTTAGAGTAACATTCGATGGCGTGGTGGTTAGTGAACCTGCCTGCCAGGCTATAGGTCGCAGATTCGATGAACATGGGTGTTCGATGAACATTCTACGTATAATATGTATGTATTTATAAAAGAAAAGTATATAAGTATGTTTATCAGTTGTCTAGTAGCCATAGTACAAGCTCTGCTTAGTTTGGGACTAGATGACGTTGTCTGAATGTGTGAGGAATATTATATTATACATACTTGTTATAGAGTCTAACATTTTTGAAAGTTTGCTAGTTTGAAAATGAAGAAATCGAATGCCTCGTATATATGTAGAGAGTGGTGAAATGAAAATTAATTAACCATGACTTACTTAATTAATTACATATGTATATACGAGACTATAATTACTTTACTTTGAAGAATTCATTAATGAACCCTTTAGTTTGGTTGCATAATATACCTGCCTGTATTTAACTAAACACAGAATAACAAATCCCAATTTAGTGAACAAAATTTTTTTTCCTAATTATTCTAGTGGGCGAATCATCTGAACAACGTTACAGTATTTTATTTAGTAGTAATATTTTTAAAGCAAGTAAGTCAATCTAGTAAGATTAGCCAGTAAGTCAAGCTAGTAAGTTCAAACGCAGCACGAGTCGACGTTCACGGTAAATTGATTTAGTAGCAATGAAGGTTGCTTTTACGTTGAGCATTTTTGGTGATCTTTTGTTGCATTATGTGTTATGTATTAATTATACTGTTTTATAATTTAGCTACTTTATGAGGATCCAACATCTTGGACATTTTTCTAAGTGTTAGGTGTATGCATTTCTGTTATCGTCGTCTCAGATTTGATTTGATTTTAAATGTATTTTATTGCGTTTCTATGAAGATGAAGTTGCTAAGCATATTCTATTTCTTTCTTATAAAAACTTACATATTTTACATTTCCGAGGCTATCATTATAAAGCCCCATTTAGATGGAGAGTTTCTCGCACGTTTTGATATGAGAATGTCTCCGCGACTATCGCAAGCAATAATCGCCATAACATAATCGTAACAATTTAAGTTCAGAATTTAATTCGTAGAGTTTGCGGAGTTTATTAATATTAAAACATCTTTATATCAAAATAAACGTTCCCAAATTCTTGGTAGGTACTATATAAAATACTTGTACCTACTACTCCTAGTGGTCTCAAAGAATAGCCTAGTAATACAGTTAAAATATACGACTATGTAAGTGCCTTCCTATGAGCTGGCGAAACTGCTGATCACAGCTATTTTTCCTACACATACGAGTATATCCTCATTTTCTCTGCCTTATGTTACAAAAAAGATAGCCGAGACACAAATTATAACAGTAATATTGGGTACGACACACATTCTGGGAAAAAATCATTCTGCGGATTCAGCTCGGGTATTCTGGTCCATTTTTTTGTTTGTTACAGCTTTTGTGCTACGAAATCGTTTACGTTTTTTTTCTTAATGTACTGCTAATGTATTTTTGGTACAGGATGTTCGTGTTTCATAGTTATATGATTTGTATATATAATACTAGCTGTCCGTTGTGGTTTTACTCGTGTCGAGGGAACTGCTTTAATAAAAATCAGCAGATCAGTATAATTATCAATGTATTAGCTAGCTATATTCTATGTGTGATCAGTACTTTTTGCTCCAACGTTGTTGTCCTGTATATCCCCGGTGAACATAGGCTATGTTTTATCCGGGTACGTTAAGAAGTTTCCCAGGGATGCAGATAAAACCACGAGAAACTGTTAGTGCTACGATAAACAAAATATTGATTCTAATAATATTGAAAAACGCAAAAATTTGTAAATATGGATGTTTGTTACTCTTTTACACAAAAACAACTAATGGTATTTTGATAATACTTGGCAGTTTATTCATTAGAACCACATATAGGCTACCCTTTATTTAGGTGGTGGACGTAATTCCCTCAAAAAGAGGGTGGTATCGCGAGAAACAGCTTTACTAAATTACAAAGCGGTTTCACTAGCATCCCTTGAGTACTAATTTGCGTACCCTGATAAAAATTAGTCTATAGTTTTCATCAATAAATGGGCCATTTAACACTGAAAGATCAACCAAGAATCGAACTAGTAGTCGTATAAGAATCGGTTTAGTATCAGTGTAGATAATGATGATGATGATGATTGCATCCAGGCCGATTGTCAGCTACAGCGGCTGTTCTATTTTTTTTAAGAAGATCAGCCAGCTGTGCAGGCCATATTATAGTGCACAAGCAATCGTGCAGATACAGGTGTACTCTCTATTCCCTCACTCTCATATTACGTTGTGACGGCAATCCGATATGACCGGAGAGAGATCTAGGGTAGGACCGACATTTAAGTGCTCTACGATGCACGGGTGAATCAATCACCAACTTCCAAACTCCAGGCTGCTTTATGAAAGTTTCTCAAAAGCCACAAAGCGATTTCCGCCCAACCCGGGAATCGAACCCGAGACCCCGTGCACAGCAGTCGCACCTTGCGACCACTAGACCAACGAGGCAGTCAATGTAATGTGTAGTTAATACAATTTCAACGACTGACCGATTTCTCCCTTATATCATAACTTGTACTCATAATACCTTTTATTTCATTCTCCTTGAAACAACTTTCACAAATAAATGAATATCTTCTATTCCACTAACTTTTAGTAATAGCTATTGATTTTCCCAATCTCCAGTGATTAAGTTAGACATAATTGTATCGGGCTTGGCACCTCGTGAATAACTTAGCGCGGCAGGGCGTCTGTCTGACTTAGTTCTGATGGGTCGTTTCACCTAAAGACAGGATGGATGGATTGTGGGAAAGTTGATATGGCTAAAAAGTCGAAAGTTAATGGAAGTAAGTCATCTACATTCTAGCCCTAACAACTTCCAAGAAGCTTTCTTCAGAACTTTCTTATTTTTTTTTTTGTAAATGTATGTGTCATAATATGTATGTATGTAATAATTTTTAAATACGTACATGTAAATGTGTAAAATTAAAAATATAATAATCGGTTAAAAAAATAACTAGCCGCCAGCTTCGTATGACAAGTTGTAATTTCTTTCATCCATTTTTAAATCTTATTGTTGTCTTTTTTTATCTTTTTTGTTGTCTTTTTGATGTCTTATTTCTCAGTTTATCATTTTCACTATTGCATTAAACAATCTGTTGTGTAATGGTGAAAATAAACTTAAAAAATCAATGTTTATTTTACAAAATTAATCACATTTTGTAAACAAAAGGCAGTTTCCATTCGCAAGTGGAATCTCTGTTTTATAGGGCTCTAAGGGCTAAAACAAAGCACTTATAAATTACAATTTATTGCCCTCTTAAGGCGACGGAACGTGGACGTTCAAGTTTTTTGCTTAGAAATTCGTAAAGCCATTTCTTACTCTTCTGGGTTCCGCGATTATCGGTCGCTAAATAATTCGCGAGTATACGGTTAAATTTATGTGCGATAAGATGCGATGGTAAACGGTGCTTTTTAAATTTCATTGCCTATACTTGTTTGCTTATGAATAGAATTTTTTTTTTTATTATTTAAATGTATAAAACTCGATTTAAAGTTCAACTTTTTTATATAAGGGTCTACGAAAATTTTCAATATTAAAAAAAAAAACAGACATCGTACAGCAGTCATCGATAATCATATTTTAATTTTAGTGTTGCTGATCGCTCTCTGATCGCATATCTAGCACCTATCTTGATTTTAAATCTTTGATTAATTATAATTTCGATTCAACGTGGCAATGCTGCCAGCCTGTTGAGTACACTATCGAGTGGCCGCGATTGAGGATGAGTTTTTTGACGTCCTTTATAAGTGTATTTAAATATAATAAATATTGACGACCAGATGGCGTAGCGGGTAGTGAATCTGCCTGCGACGCTGGAGGTCACGGGTTCGATTTCCGCATAAGTCAAACATTTGTGGGCATGAACATAGGTGTCTGGGTGTTTCTATGTATAATATGGATGTATTTACAAAAGAAAAGTATATAAGTATGTTCATCAGTTGTCTAGTACCCATAGTACAAGCTCTGCTTAGTTTGGGACTAGATGATGTTGTGTGAATGTGTAAGGAATATTATATTATATTATTATTATATTATAGATACATTACAAAATCTAAATAGTATATAAATCCCGAACTCTTAATATATATTTCTGTATTTATGTGTCATAATCTGTCTGTATCGAGCCGTTTGGACGAGCGCTCCAGCGTATAACGCCATAATCGGGCCGCTCAAAAGGATTATGATCGCAAATTGCTCTCGTGTCATATTAAAACCTATTTACCTACGTAAGTGGATGCTGCCGTTCATTCTCCAAGCATAATCCGAGCTCTTAAGACAAGTACTCACCGTTATCGGATGAAATTTTGAGGGGTTTGCAGGGATTTTGTTGGTTATATAAGAGAAAGTATACAAGTGAATATCCAAGGTGTTTGTGTCAAGAAAAATAAGATGTTAGAGTTAATGTTTAAATAAAATATATACATTTCATAATTATCTTTGTTAACGGTAGAAGAAAGGGTGAAAAGGTGAATAAAATTAGGGCTTTGAATATAACCACCTGTTTATTTACTAAACATGAAACATATAACATATTTTCATGAGCCTGCCATGGCAAGAGTTTTTTTTTATAATAAAAAAACATTACCACAGATTCCATCATCATCTCCCGAGCCTTTTTTCCATCTATGTTGGGGTCGGCTTCCAGTCTACCCGGATTCAGCTGAGTACCAGTGTTTTACAAGGAGCGACTGCCTATCATTATCACAGATTATAAGAATAAAATCTTCATTACTTTTATGACTTTTTGTAGAAGTCAACTGCCATTGCAAGCCATGTGGAGGAACTCCTTTTTAAAAGTAATAATTCGATATTTCTCTCACATATACAAGACTGGCGACCTCTAGCAGTTGAGTCCATATCTCGTGATAACTACTTCGTACTCAGATTAGCGCGGTAAAGCAAACATACAAACAAACAAGCTCTTTAGCTTTATAATATTAGTAGGTATAGATAAGTGTTGTGTAATACCATTCGACCAGGCAGGGTCGAAACTTTCTACTTTCCTGCAAAACGTCACTTGGAATCAAGCCAAAAATAAACCACTGTATCAAAAGCACCATAAATATAGTTGGACAAACAGATATAGGTACCTATCACTTTTATCTGAACATTCCATTTTCAAAAGTAGAGAAATTCTCAAAAAGTTTAAATGTAGAATGTACCAGTATAAGAGGGGGGCGACGGAACCCTTATCACTTCGCGTCAATCGCTCTTGACAGTTCTAATATTTTCGTGTGTGTGTGTGACCTTTTATTTGAATGTCAAAGTGTGCATGAGTGTCTGTCTATGTATTCGTATAGTCATAGCATGAGTCATAGAGATATTAGCATTAGGTACATACTACACGATCTAAACCGACCGCCGTCAGAGGTGACCTTCCGTTTCCCGTCGGCCGACGGAGTTCCACACGGTTGGGGCCGACCGCGGACACAGCCTTTCGCGATTCGCTCCCGACCATGGTCGGTTATTGACTCCGCCCACATCTGGTCGGCCGACCAACGTCTACACGGTAGATTTTCACACCAACTGGACCAAGGTGACCTCTGTCGGCAGTTTGTTTGCGCGACCCGCGCAGAAGTGCGTCAAATACACAGTGAACAAAGACAGAGGTGGTGATTCGTAATTCTTTCCTACCCGCGGACGCGGCCACCTACAGATGGAAATAGCGTATATTAAGTCCGTGTCTCATTTTTATACATGTTTATATTATATTTTATACATCTGTAGGTTATAATAGTTGTGTTTCTTATCTTTACAATTATAAATACTTAAATATTCAATGTAATTATTAATGAATATTTTAGAACGATTATTGCTTCATTAACATCTAATGCCATGCTTGATTCAAAACGATGGTAAACATAACCGGACTGATAATTTCTCTGAAAGAGAACGAAACGACATACGTATAAAAACAAAATCCCAGCACCTTTATTTAATCTGGCAATAATGAAACAAATATGCTGAAACGAACCGTAAAATATTGTAACGTAAGCGAAAACATTTTACGAGCACAAAGACTGAAATAATAATAAAATATTATTGGCAAAATTCGCAAGTTGCCATGACGGCCACCTGGTGCCAATAATGCTGGCTGCCACATTTTTTGGCAGCTGTTCCAGGGGATATGAGGCTTGTGTAACAGTGCCTATTATTTTTACGTCATCTCATACTTTTTAAACACAACACACAGGTCTTACTCGCGATGAAAAATTTATAAAGGCATGTACGCTATTTCTATTTCTCCCGACGTTTCGGCCGAATTACACCGACCGTGTTCATGAGTGGACTTGCAACAACAACGGGACGTGGACGTGGACGAGCAGTTGAGACCGTGCGGTGAACTATGGCCTTTTATTCCCTGCCGTACCTACACACGACTGCTCAAGCAGTCGCGACTGCTCCAAGCCGTCAACTGCTTGAGCGGTCGCGATGCATATACCGATGGCTGGAGCCGTTGACTGCGCTAGAGCAGTACAGCATCACACCCTTCGTGTCTCTCCGTTACCTGCTGATACCAAATCATAGTTTCTGCGCCAAAAAATAGACGGAAACATGAATACACCGGTATAGATAAATAGAGATAAAAATTTGTAAATAATAATTAAGAAACACATACTTTTTGAAGGAAAACATCTCGAGGAAACGTGGACTATAAAGTCTGAAATCATCAACCCGCATTGAGCAAGCGTCGTGATTAACGCTCAATCCTTCTCCGTGGGAGAGGAGGCTTGTGCCCAGTAGTGGGACGATAAAAAAGGCTGTGATGATGATGACATACTTTTTAATCAGAAGATGTTTTATTAAAAATATTTTCTTAATAAGATAGCTTAAACTTGATAACACTTTTAGCCATTCAACAAGGCAGTCCAACCGAAAAAAGTTTAATCTACCCAATTTTCGTTATTGGAAAATTTTCTCTCCATCGCGAGTTGAAAAATAAATCATAATAATCCGGCAATAATCCTCTCACTTATCGGATTTATAGTCTGTGGTATTCCGAATGCAGCAACAAATATCGCTTACATTTTTCCCTCGACATAAAATCGATTGTATATCATATTGTTACAGATAAAAAGTAGTCTATGCCCTTTCTCGGACTCTAGACTATGTGTCTACCAAATTTTATTTAAATCGGTCCAGCCGTTCGCGCCTCTTTCCCTTTTCTTCTTTCGTATCACACCAAGGGAAAAAGGTATTCATTTTTATATTTTGATGCACAACATACGTACCCACACATCAAGCTATAAAAAACTAGTATAAGCTGACCGTTCAATCTGTAGAAAGACCATATCAAGCGAGTCCAAGACAAACTGGATTTGTATAACTTGATATGTTGCCGTGAGTACGTAAGCGTTTATCATTTGTTTCTTATTTTTGCTAAAAAGCAGATGAACTGATAGCCGGGACCCACCTTAATGTACACAGATGCCAGCATATCAAGCTACTAAAATTTGTCAAATTTCCTTAATAGATTTTGTGTAACTTGAAGTGCTGGCACATACTAAGACTAAAGTATTATTGTTTAAATCCTAGTGTTGCAGTCGCATTCTTTATTAAAGTGTCAGTTATGCAATCTCCGCAACCCATTCTGAATACGAGTGTGCATCGCGGCATATGTTAAGAGACCGCCGTTCAATTTGTGAACTACATCTGCAATGTAGTTAGCATTGCAGCGAGAACTTTTGAACTGAGGTCTAGAATGTATTAAAGATAAGAAAAGAAGTCCTTTAAAGTTTGTTAAACCTATTTTAAAGTGCTGGTTAAGCAAATAAGATCGTCTTATGGCCTCCTCCTGTTTTCAATGTATCGTCATTATTATTCTAATCGATTCTCTTGTTTATATTATGATGAACTAATACCAAGAAGGCTAGGCCGCTAGGCCTCCACAATAGCCCCTTTTATAATGTATGAAACAATCAAATGACCCTGCCCCCTGTGGGTGCAGCTGGAGGGAGTGTCATGCTTTCTATGACAGAGATAAGAGATTTCTAAGTCATCAAATCACCCTAGCAGCCTATGGTTCTGTCACCGTTTCGTTCCAAACTCCAAGAAGATCTATTACGTCGCGCGTTTAGCAAACCCGCGACTGTATCGTTACTGCATTGCTTCTAACGCGTGTTTACAACGCGCTACTGCATCGCGATTGTGTCGATACAAACGCGTGACAGCGTTGAACGACATCGGAGAAAGAACAGAGGGGGGAGGGAGTGTGCTGAACATCAGTGTAACTGCATCGCGACCGAATCGCGTTTGCATCGCGACTGAATCGCGTTTACATCGCAACTGAATCTGATCCAGTGGGTGAGGGCACACAGCCACAGCTGCGCGTCTGTATCGATGCCTACGCGCGACAGTATCGCGACTGCATCGCTACAAAATGTCGCCGTGGGCGAAGGCCCTTAGACAGGTTGACATAATACAAGTACTCTGTCGCCCTGCCAATCTTTGTTAGGCGTTTTCCTGCTCGCTGAATTTGTTTCTAAACGAAGACAGATTATTTAGGATCGCCGTTTAATTTATGTATATTAAAACAAATGAAGTAGAAATAGGAGAATGGAAGATGTTTTGCGAAATTCATTTGTTCTGTTTGACTGAAGGTTGTTATCGTATGTTTGTGCCTTTGTGTCAATATTTGTGTGATGAGCATGTTTGTTGGGTGTGGTCTGTGTGTTATATTATGCAGTTATTTAAATAAATATAAATGTATGTAAATAGGTACGTGTAGTTTATCAGTTGTGTGTACCGTACTGTATCAGGTACCTATAACAGAAGCTAATAAGTAGTTTACTTTGGGGCTAGCGGGCCGTGGGTTTCCCAATACGTCCAATGTGTTCTAGAAGCTTGTTGTATAATAACACGTATTCTAAAGCTAAACTAAACTCTTATTATGCTAAGCTAAACTGTTATTATGGTAACAGACAGAAAATTATATCCTTGCTCAGTCTTGCTCTTACATCAATACATGACGTTTAATTTTTTTAATGATATGTCAAAATATTGGTTATGAATTAGCTGGACTTTTAATCACTTTATTGGGGTCATATTTTCTTTGTATCTATATTAAATTAATGGTTCAATGATGCTGTTTCTAACAAATTTTTGTTTTTGTTGCAGATGACATGAAAATCTCGAACAAACGACATAGTGTTACTTAAAACGATATACGTACAAAATACATTTTATATTTATCAACACATTGACAATAAATCAAGCCAAATCATAGTAACGAGTAGAATCTATTTTAAATTAAAAAAGGAAATTATTTTCATATTTTCTTTTAAGAACTTTAAGTCAAATATTTAAAATTCGAACGAGTGATTGCCATCAAATATATTTTATCGATAATACTTTTTGAAAGTGATATTTAAGTCGATTTCTTTTTGTAATAAAAAAAAATGAGTATCGATTCAAATTCTTCAGCCAAACGGCTCAATCTCGAGAGAGCAACCAATTTTATGAGGCAGTTTCGTGATCCGGACTCTAGGGAGCTGAAGAAGCTGTCTGCCAACCAGTTCATGGAAGTTTGGAGCCACTACGACAGGGATGGTGAGTATTCTTGATATTTAATTTATGTTAAGTATAATGATTATTACTGTCCGAACATGATCAATGATTAAAAATACATCGAAAAGTAAACCCGAAAAGTCTTTTACACCAATCATTCTATGTACCTACAGACGCCAGCCTACACGAATCTGTCAAATTTTACCAATCGAATATTAACCTTCCAGTATTGTGATAAGGTTGAAAATCTACTAAAGAAATTTAACAGATTGTAGTAGCTTGGCCGATTATAAATACGTCGTGTATTCAATACTTTTTTAAACACGTCTGTTTATTTTCTTTTTTGAGGTCAAAGCACCGAAGACATTTTCGCTGTATAATCTACGGTCTAATTAATGGGATAGAACCTTTATATATAACATGTCTTGAAGCATAGACTAACGGCCGAAATTAATAACCTATCAATCCGTTGCTTTGCTTATTTTGACATTAGCCCCATATACCTAATTTGTGTCAAATTCGTATATCTAGTAAGCAAAACAACGGATAGGTTATTAATTTCAGCCGTAAGACACTAAAGTTGATATAAGCTGCGCAAGAAGAAAATATAAGTAGAATTATTAAGACTCCAGGGTGTTTTAAAAGTGTTGGATCCAAGTAATTTATTGCCCAAGGCAAAGCTGTATCTCTCGTGTACTTAATAATATTATAAAACTTAATTATTAAGAGGTAGATGCTTCCCACGTTTTCACCAAAATTTTATTCTTATATCTACTTAATCAATATTTACTTCTAGTAAAAAAATATTTATATACGATGTCATGCTAATAGAACCAATTATTTTTTTCGTGGGACTAAAACGCACTATATTCCTTCTGTACCAGTGCCACGGTAACTCTTGCAAACAACTCGCCTCTCTCCAGGCCTCGGCTCTACGTGGGCCCTCCAATGTTGAACTTAGCTAGCTTTTTCCCAACTGTGTTAGATTCGGCAGCTAAGAACCAGTGTTTTACATGAAGCGCCTGCCTACCTGACCTCCTCAACCCAGTTACTCGGGTAACCCGATACTCGTTGATAAGGCTGGTTGTTAGACTTTCTGGCTTTTGACAACCCGTAACGACTGCCAAAAATTGACAAATTACTGCCGGGACTTACCAATTTAACGTGACTAAGGGCCAGTTTCACAGGTAGCTAATAAGTTCCAGATAGTTTATCTGGCATATAATTTCGTACAAATTTTGTTCCATTTTTGAATTTATCTGGTAGATAGTGGCTATCCGTAACCTGGAAACCGGCTCTAACTCTTCATGACATAGATGATTTCATTCATCCACGACGCATCTAAGTGTATGAATAAGTGCTTATTGACTTTTCTGTGTGTATTGTGATTAAAATATAACAACAAAGGGTTGGTAAGTGAAGTATTAGGAAAAAGCTAGTATGACCCAGAATAAGAAACTTCCATAAAATTGTTTTGAAGATCCACGGACAAACAAGCGGCGAGGTATATTGTATTTATTCCATCCTTGGAAATAAAGTTACGGGCGACAAGAAAACACTTTTAGCATAATAGTATATTTTTTCGTAAACAAAATGGCGTTTCTTTTAAAGACAAACAGTTGACGCGCGGAATTAAATTAATTAAGGACAATTTTATCGCACAGGTATTTCCTCTTTTTTAGTAGGACATCCTCTAATGGTTCTTCCCGCTGTGGGTGATGGGGGGAGTGTCAGACTTTTACTGACTAAATTCCATTTCTGTTCCTTCCGGAGCCCTTTGTGTTGGAAACCCCAAAAGTGAAGGAAACCATATTAAGAAAACCTGGATTCAAAAAGTCTGAAATCGCCAATCGTAATTAACGCTCATTTCCTGTCTGTATGAGTGTATATGTGTGTACGATGTACGAGTGTATACTGTGTCTTGCGGTGGGACGTTAAAAATGGCAGATGATGACTATTGTGAGCATGCCCAAGAGGCTGCAGCATTGCCGCATTGAATGGCAATGCTTACGGCCAGTTTGACCGGTCGCTGATAATTTCATACAAATTCTGTTCCATCTTTGAATTTATCTGGTAGATAGTGGCTATCCGTAAGCTGTGAAACTGGCCCTTATTCTTTCAATTATTTGCTCAAAGTAATAGCCAGCTTTTGGGTAACGGGAGGTGTCAACCAGCCGCTTAGAGAGCTCGCGAAAGAGACTAAGTGCATCCAGCCCCACAACCCGTTTTGATCCCAAACGGTTCGAAATTATAGTTATTGTTATTACCATGTTTATTGATTGTTCAAATTAAAATTGAAAACGAAATGGGATTATTCTATAGCATAAAAAATAAACGTACTTATCCCAATAACCCTTGACTTGTAGTACGGGTCCCATTGACCAAAGATATATCTCCTAACCGGCTGTCGCGCCAACACGCCTCGGTATTAATCAAATTCAGATCTAAGCACCTAACTGTCCTCGTGACGGCTGAAGTAGGGTTGTCACACTTATTTCAAAAAACTATTGTACTATATTTCGTGTAGGTGTATTTTATATTGTACTAGCGACCCGCCCGGGCTTCGCACGGGCGCAATGGATGTTATTATAGATATAAACCTTCCTCTTGAATCACTCTATCTATTAAAAAAAACAAAAGTAGTTTCAAAGATTTAAGCATACAAAGGGACATAGGGACAGAGAAAGCGACTTTGTTTTATACTATGTAGTGATGATGTATAAGTATGCTGATACTTTGTTTGTCGATCTCCAGTTATGAGCTTTTTTGCCCGCTGAGGCTTCAGCTGGAGGTAGTGTGAGACTTTTACTGACTAAAACCCACTTTTATTCCTCCTCCTTTGTATGTCCGGGCCGCGATACGCGATAACTTTATAAGAACATATTGGACGGTATAAAGGCAAAGGATTAAATCTGGGTTCAAAAGTCTCAAATCGCCAATCCGCATTGAGCAAGCGTGGTGATTAACGCTCATTCCTTCTTTGTATGAGAAGAGGCCTGTGCCCTGCAGGTGATGACGATGATGAATTTGTAAGAACCAGAAAGAGGGGCAAATTTGAATAATTTTCACTACATGAACCCACATTCAACCCACTTTGTTCCTTCTGGAGGTTTTTGTGTATCAGGGCCTCGGTCACTCTTGCGACCAACCCGCAGCCCCGATGCTGTCAACCCTAGGTTGAATTTGAAATCCCAATTACACTTCGAGAGACTACTTCGAGATAAGTAGTAGATAAACAGATTCTCCAAGCTTAAGTTGCTTTCGAAGGTCAATGTATACTAAAATGTAAGATTTATTTAGGTGTACCTATTATTGAAGACCTATTCTTAAATAAGTGGGCAACTAGCTAACTAGTTGGTGCCAGCGGTTTTGCCAGCATCCCGTGGATAGTACTCACACGTGGATAGTGCTGGGGAGTTTGTTCCACCGTTTCTTCTCCCCAGCGATAACACATAGGAAGTGGTGAAGAGCGGGCGTTTTGGGGGCTGTCTTTTGTAAAATTGATCTTCAAAAAGTACTGATTTTCAGCCTACTTTAAATAAATGACTTTTATCTTTTTATCTTTTAACACAATCTTAAAACTCGCACAATCTAATAAAAAGCCTATAGCCAAGTAGCCTATAGCCTTCCTCAATAAATGAGCTATCTAACACTAAAATAATTTTTCAAATCGGTTCAGTAGTTCCTGAGATTAGTGCCTTCAAGCGAGCAAACAAACAAACCCTTCAAGCATCATGACTGTTAATTAGCATAGAAAGATACACAAGTAAATACATAATTCTCCTTGGCACACGAGCTCAACATGAAACTTAAACAAAAGAAAACTCCTACAGAAGTTTTGTATGAACGCTCAGATACATTATTCACTGCTTTGTCTGACTACCTTTTATACGTAATTTTTTTATTAGGTAGGATGGATGTTACCTTAGGGATGCTATGCAAGGACCCAAGAAATGTATTATTAAAACCTCTGTCGAAAGCTACTATGTTATAGGTAAAGACGCCAGCACAATTTCCAATCAACTTTGAACCATATACTTGAGCGATAAGGTTGAAAAACGATTAAGGAAATTTGATAGATTGTGGTAGCTTAATGTGCTGTCTGTACGTACTTGAAGATGCATAGTTTAGATTATGCTATTTGAGATATTTAGGCTAGTTATAGATAGCAATAACTTTGTTATTTCTATTCGTAATTTGAACCAAAAAGACCGCTATTATATTTGCACTTCTTTTAGGGAGTAGTGGAGTTTATAGGAAGTAGTGGAGGTGGGGCGTTTTCGGGGCGATTTTTTTTTTACTTTCGAAAAGTGCTGATTTATCAGCCTTATTTGAATAAACGAATTTGAGTTTGAGTTTGTTAGTAAGAGTTATATGTTAAATACATAATTATCTTGGTTCTATGCTCGTTGCAAACTCACATACATACAGTACAATGTCAAATTTCACGTTTTGTAATGAATAAAGTATTAATAAATTAGTTCACTCGACTGGAGAAAATCATATGAAACGCCATTAATTATTAAAACACACGTGTCTGTCATCACGCCCGTGATTTGAGCAGAAAATCAATAGATACTCCCTTCAAAGTTAATAATAGACCGCCGAAGGAGCCTTCTCGAAATTATACCAATTTGTTTGTAAATAACAAAGCGTTTTGAAAACTTTCGACTTTGGGTAAAACTTTGTTATTGCTGTGTACAATGTTACAAACATAATTGTTATAAGATAGATAAGTACTTTAAACTTTGAAGTTGGTAAATCCTACTACTATTATAAAGGCGAAAGTTTGTAAGTATGGATGTATGGATGTATGGATGTTTGTTACTCTTTCACGTAAAAACTACTGAATGGATTTGAATGAAACTTTACCACAATATAGCTTATACATCAGAATAACATATAGGCTACTTTTTATCCGGGTATGGAAAGTACTTCCCTCAGAAAGCGGGTGAAACCGCTGGTACTCTATATATATGTAGTTTGCAACTATAGCGAAGTTAGTAGCTCTTGAAACTATAATTTAACGGTCGCCCGCGGCTCCGCCCGCGTGGATGTCGGTTTTCGCGATAAAAAGTAGTCTATGTGTTATTCTGATGTATAAGCTATATTGTGGTAAAGTTTCATTCAAATCCATTCAGTAGTTTTTACGTGAAAGAGTAACAAACATCCATACATCCATACTTACAAACTTTCGCCTTTATAATAGTAGTAGGATATTCCTCACACATTCACACAACGTCATCTAGTCCCATACAAGCTAAGCAGAGCTTGTAGAGACGCCAGAAGGTAAACGTACCCGAATATGTCAAATTACCAATCGAATATTAACCTCACGAAATTGGGATAAGGTTGAAAATCTATTAAAGAAATTTGACAGATTGAGGTAGGCTGGCGGCTGTACTATTTTAATTAAATTCTTTTTTGGTATTTTAAAGTAATTGTTTTCTTTTTTTGTTGCGGTATATTTGTTAGTGCTGCAACCAAAACAAAGACAGATACCCTTACTCATAAATAGCTACATTTTTGTTTCAACCCCTTCAAGGACCCTAGAAACATCATAAAATGTCAAGCATAGAAATACTTCAACAAATTGGAGTTAAAAGCGTATTTTTGTCCAGCATTTGTCAAAAATAGACCCACTGTGTGACAATGTGGGGTTTGTTGTGCCTCTTTCCTCACCCCACGGGGCGAAGTGCCTCTTCAATTTGCACGCGAAGGCACTCCGCCCTCCCCGTGTTTTCATAATTGTGTTAGCTAGCGAAGAGCCACGCTAAGTATTGCAATTATTTAAGCGAATTACTAAAAAGAACAATCTTTAATAAAGAATAAATAAATGAATGTTTATTTTTGTATTTTTGGAATATAACCACTAGGTGGTTTATCGTATTCCAAAAGTTGGCCACGTCGCAAATAGATGTCACATGTTTACAAGTTTTAATTAATTTGGCCCCGCTAAGGGTGCAGCTGAATGAATGAATGAATGAATAGAAGGAGTGTCAGACTTCTACTGACTAAAATCCACTAGATTCCTTCTAGAGGTCACTGAGTGCCACGGCCGAAGTAACTCCTGCGGACAACCCGCAGCCCCAAACTTACCTACATATACTTCTGTTTATGTGTTGTGTTTGTGTGTTTCACTTGCCGAGCAAAATCACAAAAGAGGAAGAAAAAAATACATAAACCAAATACACTGAATCACTTTTAATAATCAGTTCCAACACACACTCCATTAAATCGTATCAACCCTGAAGAACAGGCGCTTCCAACGAACGCGGAGAATGGCACTATTGGGTAAGGAGGTAACGAAGTCAACGTCGATGGCTTCGAAGTCGTTGCAGTCGAAGTTGATGGCTTCGAAGTCGTTGCAGTCAAAGTCGACGGCTTCGAAGTCAGTGTCACAATTTTTCTTAATCCTTTTGAACGTGATTCCTTATCCACCACATTTTTTGGGTATCCAAGCGCTAAGCCTAATAACGCTACACAAAATAATAAAATTAAATATTTCATTTCGCACTACCACAAGACTGACGCTCAATGAAGATAAATCGAATTGAGTAAACGCATCAATATTTTATAGTTATATAATTAAGAACCGATTAGTAGTACTGGTTCTTAATAGTTATAATTAGTTAATTGATTTGTCCCTTTGGTTTTGGAGTTTATCAGAATGTTTATAAATAAATATCTTTTCATCGGCAAAATTACCGATAAGTACAGACGCCAGCACATCAAGCTACCCGAAACTGTTAAATTTTCCCAATTAACTTTGAATCATACCCTTCAGCAATAAAGTTGATAATCCATTGAGGAGATTGTAATAGCTTGGTATGCTGGCATCTGTACAAAGACTGGCTGATACCAATTACTTTTTGATATAAAATCTTTGACAGTCGTTAGAGAGAAGCCAGAAAGTCTGACTGGTACTAGCTACAGGTTTGACTAGAAGTCGACCCCAACATTGTTGGGAAAACGGCCAGTAAGATAGACCTGCCTGTACCTCCTGTTTGTTGTGTGCGTAAGTCTCGACCTCTCTATGGCCAGGCCGCCAACGCCTTACCTTTATTATTACCCCTTAAGTGTACACATAATTAGCTTCTGCTAGTGGTTTTAGCTGCCTTTGGGGGAAACTATCTCCCGCATCCGGATTTTATTACGTCATACGTCACACACGCCAGTGCATCAAGCTCCCCAAAATCGACAAATTCTCCCAACCAACTTTGATCCATATTCTTCATCGATAGAGTCGTAAGTCTATTAAAGCAATTTGACAGATTGTAGCTGATCTGTTAAATCTGCACATTTTTACATCAAAGAGGAACAAAGCCATACAAAGTTTCGCGTTTTTAATATTGATAGGATTAAAATGATTTTAGTGTCTCTCCCACGTTTCCATTATCTTGAATCGCTAGATAAGATTTTACTTACTCCTGCAATTGTAGGAAGTTCAAAAAAGGTCCTCCCTAATGGCCTCCAAAATTGCCACGCAAAGATAAAATTGATGCAAATTTAGAATACATAATGACGGAGATTTGGCCAGTTCAATTTCCTTGAACCTTGATGCGGTGGGCTACGAATTACGCGATAAGTTAGCTTAGGTATACCTACACATCATCTCCCGAGCCTTTTCCCAACTATGTTGGGGTCGGCTTCCAGTCTAACCGGATTCAGCTGAGTACCAGTGTTTTACAAGGAGCGACTGCCTATCTGACCTCCTCAACCCAGTTACCTGGGCAACCCAATACCCCTTGGTTAGACTGGCGTCAGACTTAATGGCTTCTGACTACCCGTAACGACTGCCAAGGATGTTTAATGACAGCCGGGACCTACAGTTTAACGTGCCATCCTAAACACAGTCATTGGTGTCCAACATATACTTAGAAAGTACATACAAACTTAGAAAAGTTGCATTGGTACTTGCCCGACGTGGAATCGAACGCACGCCCTCACACTTGAGAGGTTGGCTCTTTAACCACTAGGCCACCACGGAACTCCTATACCTACACAATACTTTGTAAAAAAATCATTAAAACCTTTTTTAATGCAGTACGTAAAAGTTGTCTTGTTGCTAAGATATGTGTCTATTCGGACATCGTGAAACTGACCCCTAGATTTTTTTTTTATAAGTTCAACGTTAACATTAGGGTATCTCACACCTGCCGGGCAGCTGGATTGTACGCGAGACTCACCCTGGTCCTGGCACACGAAGACCATCAGAAGGAACATGTGGGTTTTAGTCAGTAAGAGCCTGACACTCCCTCTAGTTGCACCCTACAGCAGCATGCGGCTATTTGATGATTTCCAATAAAATAAAAAGGGGTCATTTAATGTTTTCCTTTGAATGATCACAATCCACAATGATGAAATCTGAAGACGTCATCCTTTTATGCCTTTTAATACCACCATGATGTGCAAATTAGTATGACATTGAACAAAAATAAAAATTATAATAACAAAACTAATACCTATAATTTTAGTGTTAGCGTCGTTTCAAGCCGTCCGTCTGAGTGACTAGGTGACCTCGACCCGGTGCTGGCTAGATGACCTTTAGCCTTGACGTATCAATCATATTGCACAAACTTTTTAAATGCGCCTTACACGATCCAAACCGACCGCCGCCGGCAGAGGTGACATCGTTGCGTCTCCCATCGCCCGACAGCGTTCCACACGGTTGGGGCCGACCACTTACACTGTCGCGATGGATGCGCTGCCGACGTGCTCACATCTCGTCGGCCAACCAACGACCAACGTTCACACATTAGATTTTAACACCAACTGGACCAAGGTGACCTCTGTCAGCGTTTGATTTAGATTGTGTAGAAGGCCTATTAATGTCGGAACATCAATTGATGTAAAGCTTTAATTATAATGAAAGGATGGGTGTAGTTTTGTTTTTAATTTTCGATCACTATAACGTGATTTTTTTTATAATTGGTGTCTTTAAAAGATATTTGCATCTTAAATTATTTTTAACTAGCGACCCGCACCGGCTTCGCACGGGTATAAAATATACAGCATATTATTATGATAAAACTCGTAGGGTTCAGCCTGCGTTTGCAACGTAAGCGGAAAAAATGTAATTATTTACGACATCACATTAGAAACCTCAAAAATAACAGTACTTCTCCACTATTTAATGAATGTTATTAGAGATAAAAACCTTCCTCTTGAATCACTCTATCTATTAAAAAAAAGCAGCATCAAAATCCGTTGCGTATTTTCAAAGATTCAAGCATACAAATGGACATAGGGACAGAGAAAGCGACTTTGTTTTATACTATGTAGTGATGTAAGTAGGTATTTTATTTTTTCTAACCTAACTTTTAATATATTTTTTCTGTGAGAAATACATGATGACAACATAATATGTATACAGACGCCAGCACATCAAGCTATCCGATACTGTCAAATTTTCCCAATCAACTTTGAACCATATGCTTCAGCGATAAAATTCAAAATCTACTATAGAAATTTGTACATTTTACAGATTGTACTAGCTTGAGGTGCTGGCATCTCTACCATGTTGTGGATCGATCGTATCGTACGCTGTGGTAGAAATTAGCAATTAATTGAGATATAATTAAAAATGAAACCCGTTTTAATGTTTGTATTCATTATTCTAAATTATGTTGTTTTTTAATGGATTTCTCTAAAACTACTATAAACTGCTAGTATTGAGAACGTGCTACAAATAATGACATACAATTTTAAACTGTAGTAGTTAGTAAAAAAAACATTTTACAAAAACAGAAAACCTACTTATAAAAAACACTCAAAAGCAAAAAAAAAATCTTTTAAGTACATCGCTCTAGAAGTCGGTTGGGGTATTGGGTTGCCCGGGTAACTTGGCTTGAGGAGGTCTGATAGGCAGTCGCTCCTTGTAAAACACTGGTACTCGGCTAAATCCGGTGAGGCTGGAAGCCGACCCTAACATAGTTGGGAAAAGGCTCGGGAGATGATGATGCTCTAAAAGTCAGTTGCAGCTATATATGTACATATATACCGACTTCTTGAGCGTACATTCTCCCTTATTAGATGAAACGATATCAGTTATTTAGATGTGTATTGACATCATATAAAATTAAAAGAAAAATGCAGTATGTCCGCTGTTTCCGGGGCCTCATTCTAAACGTTTCTCATCAAACACCCTTCCTGAATCTCGAAAGATCTCGGGCCGCGATACTGTCAAATGAAATACTTCTTACTTTGTAAGAGGACCTACTATGTACCGACGCCAGCACATCAAGCTACTAAAACCAGTCAAATTTTGCTAAATTGATTTACAACTTCATCGCTGAAGCATATTAGGTTCAAAGTTGATTGGGGAAATTTGACAGTTTCGGGTAGCTTGATGTGCTGGCGTCTGTACTATTAAATGTCAATCTTTTTTGTTTTTTTTTTTTATCGGGGCACCTTTTCACACACGGGCGGTTAGCCCCAAGATAAGATATTGATTAGCTTGTATTATGGGGGTAACATAACACAACTGATAAACTATATAATACTTTACACATAACATCCAGACCACAGCAAACAAGCAGGCTCATCACACAAATGTCGAATGTACCTGGAAATTGACCCCGCGACCCTGGGCTCGGCAGTCCGGCGTGATTACCATTGCGCCAACGGGGTCGTCTCCTGTCTCTAAATATTACCTGCTGGGGATTGATACATAGGGATTGTAAAATGGAATAGCAAACCACCTCAATCTGTCAAAATTATTTAACAAGTTTTCAACCTTATCACAATATCGCAAGGTTCATATTCGATTCGCAAAAATTTTCAGATTTGGGCAGGTTGACCGCTTGCGTCTATACTTATCTAGAATAATTTTATTCTAGGTAATGGCTACATCGAGGGAACAGAGCTGGACGGTTTCCTGAAGGAGTTCGTCTCGAGCGCAAACTTCACCGACATCAGTCCGGATGTGAGTACCTAGCTTAAGTAAATATACTATGTAGCTCTAGCTCTGATATCAGAAAAAAAAACAATTATTTTTAATCGATTTTGACAGGATGTGTGAAAAAAGATAATTTCGTCCCATTGAAGTAAGACCGTTTTTTTTTTATCAGCCTGTACTGTCCCACTGCTGGGCAAAGGCCTCCCCCATATCTTTCCATCTACGATTATCTACGATTTTTTTTCAAAAATTAGGTATTTAAACGAAGCTACTCAATTTTTCGAGCTCTATCTACAGATAAAACCGATTTTTCGATACGATGCATAATTTCCAAGATAGATACGTAAAAAACATATAAACTTTTAGGTATGTTTTCTAGCATTATCAATGAAGTATTTTCTTCTATTTTTATTATGATTTTTAAACATACTTCAGTATACTTAGCATAATAATGTAAAGAATACTTGAGCATACGTTTAGTATACCGATACTTTTTAATTTACTTAGCTGTATACAAACTCTTAAATCATTATTACCACAAGCTTAGTTCTCGGTAGGTAGATAATTGGTTTTACCAATAAAGGGACGATAATAAAGATCATTTACAACAAATGGAAAACAAAAATAAAATGCAGTCACAAATATTTGTCATTTTTTTTAAGTAAATTACGTAATGGTTGCCTACGTAAATGCGACCAAAGACATCAAATGCCATGGTCTACCTTTTAGATGATACCTACTATATTAGTGGAATATGTTAATTTATTTTAAAAGGTTGAATATATTTATTTTATTATACCCACTTCGTATTTAATAAATTCTTTTATAAACAAGGATGTCATCCACAAATCGTTCTTAAAACAATTTCAAAGCGATATTGATAAATAATGAAGCATTGATAAATTATTTTATTTAATTTTCATATATCATCAAAATAATCTATACTAATATTATAAAGCTGAAGAATTTGTTTGTTTGTTTGAACGCGCTAATCTCAGGAACTACTGGTTCGATTTGAAAAATTATTTCAGTGTTAGATAGCCCATTTATCGAGGAAGGCTATAGGCTATATACCATCACGCTAAGACACACGGGAGCGGAGCAGTAGCCAAAGATGCGGGTGAAACCGCTGGGGACAGCTAGTTTAAATATATCATATACAGAAGGTTATTTTAACCTTCTAGCGCAGTCGGTTAACAATAAGGAAGCGCCAATCTAGGTGTTTATTTTCCTGCGTCTAAGCTACAAGAAATAATAAGTCACCAAAGAGACGTGTCTAAGGTCAAAGTTGAGAGGAACGGCATTTTTTTATTAATTGCGCAAATTAGTTAATTATGCAATGAACTTAAACAATAATAAAATGTTTGTTATATAGGATGTGTATACCTATAATGGGCATACATACTAGAAATCCTATTATACTTTTTACTTTCTGTATCATGTAGGTATGTATGTATTTTGTTGGTGTGCCAGTAAATGATTAAATAAATACGAAAATGCTTCAAAAAATCAAACAGAACTTCTGGGTATAGGATTGCCAACGTGTTTTTACAATTATAGAGTATAGTCAGGTCTATGAAGTTTATCAAATAGTATTGACTAAATAAAAACAATTTTTGAGCGTCTAAGCGTAATAACGTGTCGGCTATTTTTGTAAAATTGTAAAAAGTATAATTTAGTGAAAAACGGTATAGTACTGTTTAAAATATACGTTATATATTTATTATTATTATGATACGTATGATTTTGGATGCGATATTTCGTATAGAGAGTAACATTAGCCTATGTATTTTTCTTCGATGTCTTTTTTTAAATGTGTGTGTTAACATTATTGATGTGCCTTAATAATAATAAATAAACATTAAAATTGTGACGTATGGCGCAAATATCGTACCGTACGTACGTACCTGTATAAAAGTTGATTTACCAACCAAATATGTTCTCATTTATGTATACATGTATGATACTATGTGGCTCACAGTATTGGATTACAAATAAAAACAAAACACTGTTTGTACAATTAACACGTCGTCAAAGATTTATTTGAGTAATCTGTTATCAAGCTACCTATGCGATCACAAATCAATCGCAAACAGTAACAAATTCAAGCACTTTATCTGTCCATAATTCCAAACTGCTGGATCATTTACACCTGTGATCTGTATTATCTTCTAATTCGTCAATATCACTCTAAAAGTATTAAAGTTCTTATGTACAGACGCTAGCACATCAAGCTACCCGAAACTGACAAATTTTCCCAATCAACTTTGAACCATATGCTTCAGCGATAAAGTTGAAAATCTATTAAGGAAATTTGATAGTTTGTAGTAGCCTGATGCTTTGGCGTCTGTACCTACATATTTCACTTCCTTACGTTAATCTTCTTCATGGAACCTTACGTGTAGTGGTTGTTTAGCTTCGTAAACTTCGATGTTCTCTGCACCATCGTATTCGCACACCCATTCTTCAGCACTCGGATAAATAAAGTTGCTTGTAGCTATCACTACACTCAGCGACAATATTAATATACAAAATAAAAATAGGTTCATTACTGGGCAGTGTTGAGAAGTGTGTCAGTCTGCTGAGAATGTCACCACAAATGATTTGATGACTTGGTCGCTGCTGAATATGATATACATAGTTTATAATTATTTCGTAATATCATGAATTTAAATTGAATATTAAATTCATTATTGGGTTTATTAACATAACTGGATGGATTTGTAATTTGTTAAGGTATTGTGTGCTGGATATTGAGATGAGTACAATAATCATATTAAAATTTCTATATATACATGTCACTAAACGTCATTTATTTTGCATGAGAAAATAATGTAACACGCAACAAACATTTGAATACCCAGATTTCTCTATGTACATATAATATGTATTTGCCAAGCCTTTTCCCAAGCGACGTTGGGGTCAGCTTCCCGTCTTAATTGGAAGCCTGTCTGACCTCCTCAACCCAGTTATCTGGGCAACTCAATACCCCTTGGTAAGACTGGTTGTCAGACTTTCTGGCTTCTGACTACCCCTAACGACTGTCAGAGATGTTCAAATGACAGCCGGGACTGACTCACCAATTACCCACAAATTTAGCGTGCCTTCCGAAACACGGAGAAACTCGCCATGACAAGATGTTTACTCATCTACAGAGCGACCGCGGCAAGCGCTGCTTAACCTTATGATCGATCGACCTGTTCGGCTTTTTGCTTGGCTCCTCTTATTACTATTTTCTTCTTCTTTAGCAATGATTATTATTATTCCTTACTTTACTTACTTCCTTACTTATTATTACTTCTAATTTGATTGAGACTAATAATTTAATTTAACAACAAATTAGTCACTCTAGAAGTCGTGGTGGCCTAGTGGTTAAAGAGCCAGCCGTTCGAGTATGAGGGTACGGGTTCGATTCCAGGTCAGGCAAGTACCAATGTAACTTTTCTAAGTTATACGTACTTTCCGAGTTTATTTTGGACACCAATGACTGTTTAAAGGTGAAGGAAAACATCTTGAGGAAACCTGGACTATAAAGTCTGAAATCACCAACCCGCATTGAGCAAGCATGCAAGCAAGCAGTGGGACGATAAAAAGGCTGTGATGAAGATGATAGTCACTCTTAATTTTAAATAAAACGCCTATTCAAGATATACATTATATTATGTGCATCGTCACTGTTCAGGTATACACTTATTATCCGGACCCCTCACTTGTTTTTTCATATCATTTGTAAGAGGACATGGATCCACACTTAAACTGCTTCCAGGATTAGAGTCGTCACCCTCATCATCAGCGGGCACTGGCACTATCAATACGTCATCAGGTATCACATCATCATCATCCTCATCCTCTAAACTTATCACGTTTTTATCAGCGGCGCCGGTGCGGTTAAGTTTCAGAATGTCTATATAGTTATCTTCGATAATGTCCACATAGTCACATTCCCAGTCACCAAAACTCGGATACTGAAAGTCTGCTGACACTTTCACCACGTACACTGTTAAAATTATTAATAAATACAGCTTCATGACTGGTACTGCGTTTGACTAGTTCACGAGTGATAGGAACTTAGGCTATTTAAGACTTATAATGTCTTTGAGACAGGTTTCTAACCATTCAAGAAATTTTAGGTATAGAAGATTCGCTCTTTGTTTTTAAGACTTATTATGTCATATCGTCACTGAAATGGCGAGGTATGTATCAGCTTGTAGTTTGCCTTGGAAAAATCTAAGTTCAAGGGTGTTTGAGTTATAGTCAAAAGTTTGCTAAGAAATTTAACTTCAAATTCACTAGATGGGGTTAGGATCGATGTCTTATTTTTGTTATTTTTATTTGTGTTGCATAAAGATGTTTGTTGGTCGTGGTGGCCTAGTGGGTAAAGGGCCAACCTCTCAAGTATGAGGGCGTGCGTTCGATTCCAGTTCAGGCAGGTACCAATGCAACTTTTCTAAGTTTATATGTACTTTCTAAGTATATCTTGAACATCAAATGACTGTGTTTCGGATGGCACGTTAAACTGTAGGTCCCGGCTGTCATTGAACATCCTTGGTCTTGCAGTCTTGCAGTCGTTACGGGTAGTCAGAAGCCAGTAAGTCTGACGCCAGTCTAACTTAGGGGTATTGGGTTGACCGGGTAACTGTCTTGAGGAGTTCAGATAGGCAGTCGCTCCTTGTAAAACACTGGTACTCAGCTGAATCCGGTATAGACTGGAAGCCGACCCCAACATAGTTGGGAAAAGCCTCGGGAGATGGAAAGATGTTTGTTGGTAGATATTTCAAGTTTGAAGACAAGGACATTATTTTCTTTTCTATTTACTCATATGAATTGGTCACTCTAAAATATGTGTACGTGTTATACCTACTTAAATTTAAATAAAACGATTCAATTTAAATAAATTAATTCATTATATTATAGTTATCATTTGTAAGAGGACATGGATCCGCACTTAAATTACTTCCAGGACTAGCAACGCTACCGTTGTAAGCTACAGTGCATATTTTAGAAGTAATTTTCCTATTTTGTCTATCAACAAATATAATTACAATCCATAAAAAAGAGTGCAGAATGCAGAAAAAAGACAAACAGATTTATTTAATCGTTTATTAAAATTTTCAGTATCTTAATTTAATTTATAAGTTTTAATTCACCAAATCCGTATTAAGTTTTTAAAGTCGTTGTCGTAAGCGTATTTTTTATCGGCCCCAGATTTCGATCATGTAGTAGTAGCCCCAGCCTCTTGCCGAAGTCAGTCTGATGGTGGCATTGTTGTAGCCGACTCCTCCAGACCTCAGGGAGGGCACTCCCCATTGGGTCTGACCGATCTCAACAGCCTGGATGAAGGATATGCGAGTGCTAGCGTTGCCACGGTATGTTATGTCTTGGTACTGCACTGCATTCACGATAGGGGCTTTGTAGTAATAGTTTCTGAAAATATAGTTTTAGTTATAGATTTATGAAGGAATCAATAGATAGATAGATAGACTCTAGAGTCATGTGATCTTGATCTTTGTAATTAAATAAATAATTATTTTGATGATTATGATATTACAGGTTTAGTTATTTGAGATCGCTTGGCTATGGACTTAAGTTTTTCGAGGAAAATGCATTCGTGGTTAAGACTTTCGAAAAAGTGAATATTCGAGATTTAGTTATTCGAGATCGCATGACTACGGCGTTACGTTTTTCGAGATGGCGAGGATTCGTTGTCAAATTTTTCGAGGTATAGTGCATTCGTTGTTAAGTTTTTCGAGGTAGCGTGCATTCGTTGTCAAGTTTTTCGAGGTAGCGTGCATTCGTTGTTAAGACTTTCGAACTCGTAAACTTGCGGGGACATGACCTTCGGTGTTAAACTATCGAAGTCACGTATCACACTCGGTCGACTAAAAGCGATCTCTTACAGACAACCTTTGGATAGATTCAGACTAGAAGAAATAACCATAATGCAATAATAATCAATAACCAATACTGATTATAAGTTCTAATTCCTAGGCAACGTTAATAGTAATGGTGTGCAGACTGATTGTCGGCTAAAGCAGCCGCTCTCTTTTATGAAGATTAGCCAGCTGCGCAGGACATAATTATTATTGGCCGTTCTTTCCAAGGAGATCTGTGCACTCACATGCATTTGCACAGACACAGATACACTTTCCATTTTCTCAGTCTCATAGTCCGATGGGATGGCAATCGGACACGACTGAAGAGATATCAGGAGTAGGACCGATATTTACATGCTCTCTGATGCATGGGTGGATCAATCATAAACTTCCAGACTCCGGGCTGCTATAAGACAGTATCTAAAACCTATGACTCTGTTTGAACCCGAGACCCCGTGCATAACAACCGCGCTTAAAATACTCCTACGGTTGACCATCTAATATTATTACTTAAAACTTTATGAGGATCGTAGGACGTTTCTCTTTCGTTCTAAAATCTAATCAGTAGTTATACTTAGTATTGTTTGGAAAACCAATCTACAAATTATCCATAATTAAGGAAAAGAAAGATAATATACTAAGAATTATTGGAACACTTTAAGTGAACGATAAGTCCTATCGATTTAAGATCTATACGAAGATAAAGCATAAATTGGAATCGCATGATGATGATGATTAAGTGAAAAACAGTTGCAAATTACTCAGGTCGATAAACTACCGCGTATGCTTATCGGAATAAGACTTTATTGCCCAAACAATATGATTCATTATTGATAAATCAATCAGGGGAGTCTATATATAAACTACTTTTCGCATATAAGTTATCACAGAGATAATAATTATTTTCAGTGATAATTTTTGCTACTTCAGTGGTCTTTATTTACCTAATCAGATTCGATATCAAATAATGAGTCATTAAAAGTAATAAATTTTTATAAACAAGTTTTCCTATGAGTCAAAGTACGTTGCGTATATACAACTTTGAACCATATGCTTTGGCGATAAGGTTGAAAATCCATTAAGAATGATTGGCAGATTGTAGTAGCTTGGTCTGATGGCGTCTGTACGACATTAGCTTATGACATTAAAGGTTTTGAAATGAAAATAACGAAAAACAAAAGTGAGACGGTATTGCTGTCGGTATGTTTTAGAATGTTATGTAGACCTTGTTCAAATACCTTCATGTTCCTTATCAGTAAATATCAATAGAGCTGCTCATTGAATCGGGGTTTACCCGTGCTCCCAAGGTGGTTCATAGAGAGATAATACTAACAATAGATATGTCTTTCTCTTGCCTATCGTCCATCTCCAAAAAGTCATCACAATTTGACCAGTCCTTGATTTATCATTCTCTATTCTGTAGCATGATGTATTTTTTATTTTCGCGTGACGGCTGTGCACAGGGTCTCGAGTTCGATTCCCGGATAAGGCCGACAATGTTTTATGGGTTTTAATTTTCACAAAACAGCCCGGTTGGTGGAAGTTGGTTATAGATACCGTGCATCGGAAATGTGCCTAAATATCGGTCCCTAATCTCTCTCCGGTCATGTCGGATTGCCGTCCCATCGGGCTATCAAAGCGAAGGAATAGAAACTGCGCGTGTGTCCGCGCAAATACTTGTTCTGCACAGCTGGCTGATCTCCTTAGAGGGATCTTACGCCATGGCCGACTATCAGCCTAGACGCCATTATTATTATAGTGATGTGATTATAATATTAGTGTGACAATTATTAATTTCGTAAACACACCTGTAGAGCAGCCTGTCTCCGGGTCTGGTGGCTCCCTGGTACATGTTCGCCCTGAGGGCTGCATTCTGAACTGCAGCGGCATCGCTGTACACTGCAAGTGCAGCGAGGACTGCGAAAAGGATTAGGCTCTTCATCTGCAATAGAAAAAATAACAAGCAATTAGTTTCAGAATATTTTAAATTAAAAATGATTCATCATCATCATCATCATCAGCCTTTTTATCGTCCCACTGCTGGGCATAGGCCTTAAACAGAGAAGTATTAAGAAAAATGATTGATTAAAAAAAAACAGTTTCAAAACCTAAATAAATAAATAGATAGTATCTACATTTAATTTTTGACATTACATATAGTAATTTTTGTTTTTAAATTCAATTACATACTTTTACACAGGCAACGGTAGTATATATGAAACTGTTTTATATTGTAAGACCTGAATATAATTACCATATACTAAGAAATAAATGCTATTCTCTTCTATTCTATTCTATAAACAAAATTCTTAAATATTTATCGGAAACTGTGCCACGTGGAATACAATGACGTTATCAGTTGCAATTGTTTCCAATGCAAGTAGTAAAAACAAAGAAATGTCACTCAGGGCCAGTTTCACCAGACAAATTCAAAAATGGAACAGCATTGGCATGAAATTATCTATCAAATAAAGTATCTGGAACTTATTCGTAAGTGGTGAAACAGGCCCTTAGAATATAATATTTTATTTCGGATTATTTTCAAAGTAACTCACTTCTTCACATAAAATGCTAAACTATGGTCAGATTTATTTCTCATCTATTAGTATTTTTTGTGACATATATTTTATTCATTTCCTACAAGTAAGAATACTTACCTACACATTTTATATGCTAACATAAAGTTATATTGACATGAACAACTAATGAATAACAAAAGGCGTCAAAAAACATCAACAAATTATATTTATAAGTAATTAATATAAAAAAAATCTTAAAATTAATATCAATTAATATAAAATAACAATACTTACATTTTCAGTTTCCTCGTAATATTTCTTCAGTAGAACTCAGTAGCCGTTTCAAGTACTGACTGAATATAATTTCACATCAAAAGGAGTTAGTATATATAGAAAACAGATACATCACGATAAGATTATATTATCTATGAGACAAGCCACGATGCCGTCATGTCATACTTCTGAAGAACTCTTTATCTTAACTTTCAATAGCTTAGTTAATGAAAAGTTAATAATAGGTATAAGGAAAATAATATAAACTAGCTGTTGCCCGCGACGTCGTCCGCGTGGGGATTAGGTGATTAAACCATCAACCCCCCCCCCCTCCTTGTACGTGATAGCGTGATAATATATAGCCTATATGTTCACCCGACCTCTTAATTATATTCATGCTAAATTTGAAGCAAATCCGTGCAGTACTTTTTGAGATTATCCCGGACATACATACAGACAAACAGACAAAAAATCTAAAAACTATATTTTTGGCTTCGATATCTATTGTAGATCACACCTTAATCATTCTTTTAAAAAAAATATTCAATGTACAGTTTTGACTTTTCTACGATTTTATTATATGTATGTATGTATATGTAGATTATAATGTATTGTCATTACGAGTTAATGAGTCATTCTAGTTTTAATCTACTTTACATAGAAATATAATATCGCTGTTATTATTTTTGTTTTTTGATTAGATATTTTAATTTTACCTCTTGAATAGGGAATATGCATGAAAAAAATATTTGCAATCTAACTAGTTTATCAATAAATATACAAAAATAGAATACTAACTGTGAAAAAATATCGACATCAGTAGAAAAACAAACCAGATATAACAATTTTAAATAAATATACCTGTCCCTCGCACCAAAACGCTATATTCAATGACAGCCTTACGGGCATGTGTAGTTGTGACGTAAATACACTCGGACTTCTCTTTCTTATTAGCAGTTTTGAAGCTTTATAACTTCTTGTCGATAAATTATATTTTAAAAATTCTTTCATATTTATTTATTACAGCTAAAAGTGTATTAATTTAGTGAATAAAAAAATTACATGCATATTCCCCATTATTGAATATCTTTTATTCGTCTCTGGTTACCCAAGTAGATGTATTGTGGAGATCACATACATAGGTAGACAGCAGCTCCAAGTCAAACACGGTGGTTGCTGATAAGACTTAGAGGCTAGTCGGATGATAATCATGACTCATCTTATTAATCATCATCTCCCGAGCCTTTTCCCAACTATGTTGGGGTCAGCTTCCAATCTAACCGGATTTAACTGAGTACTAGTGTTTTACAAGGAGCGACTGCCTATCTGACCTCCTCAACCCAGTTACCCTAATACCCCTTGGTTAGACTGGCGTCAGACTTACTGGCTTCTGATTACCCGTAACGACTGATAAGGATGTTCAATGACAGCCGGGACCTATAGTTTAACGTGTCATCCGAAACACAGTCATTGGTGTCTAAGATATACTTAGAAAGTACATACAAACTTAGAAAAGTTGCATTGGTACTAGCCTGAGCTGCAATCGAACCCACGCCCTCATACTTGAGAGGCTGGCTCTTTAACCACTAGGCCATCACAACTCATCCTATTCATATTGATAAAATAATCGTTAAGTAGCTGTTCCTTGCGTTTTTACTCGCGGTCAAAAGGTCTTGATTTCTTGCACCCTGTTAAAAATAGCCTGAGTTACTCCTTGGTATATTAGCCACCTGCTAATAAAAGTCCCGTCAAAATCATTCAAGCCATTTCAGAGATTATCAGGAACTAACACACAGACAGAAAATATATTGGAAAAAATTTTAATTTGGAATATGCATGTAGTAAAAATCTATCCACTCTTCTTTTTATATCCAAGCTATCCTTTTGTGGCATGCGCTGCCCTTGGAAATCAGGAAGTCAACCAGTAAGCAATCCTTTAAAACAGCTGTTCGGAAGTTTCTTTTTAAGAAAATGGCAGTATTATCATCATGAGCAATATATATATGCATATATATGCATTTATATGTGCATATACGTATATGCATAAATATGTTATTAAATTTATCGTCACAGTCGCGGAATTGTACGCATAACGGCGGTCTTTATAAAGGCGCTCGATCGTTGAACATTTTTTGTGGTAGACATGATCCTTAGTATGTACTAGATGGCCTGTAAAAATATGGTGCACTAGTTTTGTTACACCCTATATACATAATTATGTAAATAAAGGTGACACATTCACTATCAATAAATTACTTCATAATTAGGTATAAAAAAAAACCTTTGGGAATTTCCAATCTTAAAATAATATCTCTAAGAAATGTCCTAAATCGACGAATCAAAATGACATTATATCGATTCTAATAAGGCCTGAATTTCTGCTCTTTTGTACAGATGACAGCACATCAAGCTACTATCTGTCAAATTTTCTTAATACATTTTCAAGTTTATTGCTGAAGCCATGAACATGAATCAACTATGAACCATATGGTTCATAGTTGATTGGGAGAATTTGACAGTTTCAGGTAGCTTGATGTGCTGGCGTCTGTACCTATTAATACCAGCTCTAACGGTTTTTTTCAGTACAGCCGCCAGCGCATTAAGCTACAACAATCTGTCAAATTTCCTTAATAGATTTTCAACTTTATCGCTGAAGCTTATGGTTCAAAGTTGATTGAGAAAATTTTACAGTTTCGGGTAGCGTGATGTCAGGTACCACATCCATATTAATGTCATCAAAATAGCTCAATAGATTTAAAAGTGAAGAATTGATAAAGCAAAAAAAAACAAAAAAAAAAGAAACGGATAAGTTCCAGATAGTTTCATACAAATTCTGTTCCATTTTTGAATTTATCTGGTAGATAGTGGCTATCCGTAACCGGTGAAACTGGCCCTAAATCGTGTGTTATTTACAATTAAAAAGTTTCCTATATGCTAATTTTAATTGCTGTAACAATTTAATTAGTACCGATGTAATAAATAGTCTGCTGTGTTTTGAAGAATATTCTATTGTTCGTACAATAAACACATTGATAGATAAGATAAATATTAAAATCGTTTTAGTTTTCAACAAATACGATAACACACCCTTAGGTATTTACTATATAAATAGCTATATATAAATAGTGACTGCCTCGTTGGTCTAGTGGTCGCAAGGCGCGACTGCTGTGCACGGGGTCTCGTTTTGAGAACCTTTCATAAAGCAGCCCGGAGTCTGGAAGTTGGTGATTGATTCATCCGTGCATCGGACAAAAAATATTTGAACGCCTGACGCAAAATTAATTCTTAACTACTTGCAAATTGCATTAAATTAGTTTGAAGGCGTTTAAAAGATTATATTTATATAAATTATACTTTTACTAATTTCATTAATTATGCTTTTCAATTGTTTTCGAAATCTTCTGAATGGCAATGTGACTATTGATAAGTCGCTCCTATGTTTCGTCAAATATGAATGCCTGTCGAGGTGCAGTTGGACACTTAAAGATTATTCTTTTGAACTTGCAAAGGCGTCAATGTATCGAATATAAAAAATATCGCGATGCACCTTGCACGAGCTTTGTTCTCAAAAATCGTTTTAGTAATTTTAAATATAACGAAAAGAAATACAAATGACATATAATATTTTGTATTCATTTGACTGCCTCGTTGGTCTAGTCGGTCGGTGGTCGCATTGCGCGACTGTTTTTCACAGGGTCTCAGGTCCGATGCCCAGTTCGAGCCGAAACTTTTGTAGGTTTAGAGAGACCTTCATAAAGTAGCCCGGAGTCTGGAAGTTGGTGTTTGATACGCCCGTGCATCGGAGAGCACGTAAATGTCGGTCTTGCGCCTTATCTTTCTTCGGCCGTGTCGGATTGCCGTCCCAACGTACTATGAGAGGGAGGGAATAGAGAGTGCACTTGTATTTTCGTAAATGTTTCTCCATTATAATATGTCCTGCGGAACTGGCTGATCTCTTTATAAAGACCGGCCACCGTGGTCGGGAATCTGTCTGGGTGTCATTAGGTATTTGTAGTCATTTACAGAACATAATGTGCCCTTAAAAACTTACCTACATAACTCACACAATCGATTACTGGTGGTAAAAGCCATTTCTGTTCTCGAAGATAATTTAATTAGTTAGCTTAATAAAGATAATTAAGACGAGTCGAGCAGTAATTTCAAGTCTCTAATTACTCAGCAAAATTATCTTGTAAAACCGACAGATAGTAAAATTATGCATTTACTTATTTTGTAGGCGCTTGCTCTGATTATTCCCTTAGTTTATAAGTTATTCCTTTATAATAATTCCTGCGTGTACTTTGTAAAACATGCAAGATAGTTAATGCGAAAGAGAAAAATTTGAAGAAATCAACTTCTAAGGCGAATTTTCTTTTTTTAAATCCTTTTCATATTCTTTTTAAATACAACCAGTTTATGTTACTGTTATAAAGGTTTAATTACTTTTTGAAAACTACATAGAGTTCATCATCATCATCTCTACCATAGGACGTCCACTGCTGAACATAGGCCTCCCCTTTAGATCTCTACATACACTGGTTGGAAGCGACCTGCATCCAGCGTCTTCCGGCGACCTTTATAAGGTCGTCTGTCCATCTCGTTGGTGGACGTCCTACGCTACGCTTGCTGGTCCGTGGTACATAGAGTTAACGATAAATTATTTATCTTGCTGCTTTCCGACGACAGTAAATATCACTACCTCTACTATATTAAGCGATGCTTTAAATTCATTATTAACCCCTCAAATATCTTAAGTAATAAAAAACAAATTAGATACGACATTTCCCAATTTAATTTGAAAATATTCACATTTTCAAATGAAAATCACCTAAATACTTAACTTAAGTTTTTTATATATATTTATTTTTCATTATTCATAGGACAAGTGGAGATTTTTTTTTCTTTTTTTTTCTTATGGTGATCTTTAGACAGTCGAGGGGTTAACTCGATCATATATTACATTAGCCAACAGTACTTGCCATAAATGCAATTACATAAATTGAATAGGTAAGCTGAATGTATACTTTAACTTTGGCTAGAGTCCAATGTCAATTGGTTAGGTAATAAGGTGACTAGTCACATAGTTCTTCTGATACACTTTATAAGACATATTTCAAACATTTATTTTTGAAGCATAAGAAAGATTTTAAAAAGTTACTTGTATTGGATTAATTTAGAAGATCACAGTGATTGAAGAGCTAAGAAAAACTGTTATTTCCTAACTGATAGAGTTACTGTATATATTTAACATCATGATAAGATTATACTATCACAGATTCAGATTACAAGTTTCCGTCTTCATTGTATTGTATAGAAAATTACATGTGTGTAACTGGCAATGTTTTCCTCATTTTAGGTTATAGTAAACAATATTTAAGTACGAGTTAAAGTTAATCTTTAAACTCATTTATTCAAATTAGGCTGATAAATCAGCAATTTGTCAAAACAAAAGACAGCACCCAAAGCGCCCACCATTCACCACTTCTTACTGTACACTGTAATATGTCCTCCGTACCCGACTAAACTCCTTAGATAGACATTTTCTATACTAAAAGAAAGTCCCCAGCTGCGCCTGTTCAACTTGTTTCTATATTGAGGTAGTCGGGTTTTATTCGTATAACTAACTGCTCATCCCAACATCAACAGTTATACACTAATCAGTAATTAATTGCGGGTCTTCCCTTTTCTTAATTAGTGGTAATGTTTATGTTTCTATTGCATGAGCCGATATCAAGATTCTTATCACTTAGTCTAGATTTCTTCGGGAAATGTTAAGCGTTACTACGATCCCTTTTGGGATTCCACAGGGCAGGACCTTCGGCCCATCTTGATATAGTTTCTGCTGTCTTTCATTCAGCTGCGATTGTTCAATTTGTTTCTATATTTTTCGACGTAGTCGGGTTTTTTTATTCTTATGATGACTGACTGCTCGTTCCAGCATCAGCAGTAGTTATACACTAACCAGTTCAGTCAGCGTTTGCAATATAATACGCAAAGAAAATATATGAAATAAACACAAGTAAATATTAATAAACATTGACAAAACAATTTATTACAACAATCGGAAAACATACGTCGAGGTTCAAAAATCAATCCGTCTTAATATCAGAATGGTGTACAGTGTGGACCCTGCAGTTTAACGTCCCCAGATCTCGATGGTGTAGTGGTAGCCGAAGCCCCTGGCGGACGTGAACCTGACGGTCGCGAAGTTCCGGCCGACGCCTCCCGACCTCACGGAGGGGATGGCCCACTGCGTCTGCCCGACCTCCGTCGCTCTGATCGCGGTGATGCGCGCGCTGCCGCTGTACGCGATGTCCTCGGACTGTACTTCGTTCGCGATAGGAGACCTCAGCACGGTGTTACTGGAAGCGTTTCAACGTCAGTCAGCACCAAGGACATATATCGAGCAGGCGAGAGTGTACTGCTGCGAGCGACCAGCTGGCACCCACCTGTACAGCAGAGTGTCGTCCGGCCTGGCGTATCCGTGGCTCAGGTTGACTCTGGAGGCTGCGTTCTCAACTGCAGCCGCGCCGCTGCACACTGCAAGTGCTGCCAGCACTGCCATCACGATTGCGCTCTTCATCTGCAAGTGAACAGCAGGTATCAGTGACCCCGGCTTCATGTGCTGCACTTGTCAATGTTTTTAATACGCCTAGCCTTTTCCCAAGCTACATATGTTGGGATCGGCTTCCAGTATGACCGGACCCAGCTGAGTACCAGTGTTTCACATAGAACGACTGCTTATCTGACCATCTCACCTGACCAACCCGATACTCTTTGGTAAAACTGGTAGTCAGATTTTCTGGCTTAGGACTACCCGTAACGACTGCCAAAGATGTACAAATGACAGCCGGGATCCACTAATTTAAAGTGCCTTCCGAAACACGGAGGAACTAAACATGACAAGTTTGTCTCCGATGCACGGACCGACCGCGCTAAGATGTTATTTAACCTTATCCACTAAACAGTGCAGCTGTTACTTAGCCACAAGCTCTAATAGACCAATGGTTATACTAATAACATACATTATGGAATGCAATAAAGAATATGAATATGAATAATACTAATGTAATACTTACCATGGTTAGTTATGGTAAGCTCAGTAGACCACAGAGTGACTATATGTTCCAACTCCCGGAGTTTGTTTATATATAGTAAACGTAACGATAAGATTATGTTATCAAAAGTTCGGATACAGCTATTAATCTCACAGCGTCAATATTTATCTAGATTATATCAATCAATAGCTTGTTAATTACAGGCAATTATTAGTTTCATATTTACAATTGAAAATTTGTCGCGTCATGTTTGCCAGAATAAATCATTTGTTATTACGGATTTGAAATATTTATACTAGGTTAGCTTATTCAGCAGGCAATGATTCGAATATTAATGCGTACTACCAAATAAACTAACTGGAACTTATTTGTAGGTGGTGAAATAGGCCCTTAGACCCGCCGCTGATTGCAATATTTTGTCACAGTGATTTATTGTTACTGTCACCTGCTGTCACCCACGATGCGCTCACTGAATCTGCTCTTGAGTAACAAATCGCGTTCATTTTTGTAATGGAATTCAACGAGGTTGCCGTGATTTGTGCTCTTGAAATACGTAGAAGAAAACTGAAACGGAAAAGAAGCTACTGGGTGCATTCTATATACACGGAAAGTAAAGGAAAATTTACCGACCGAGTGACAAAAAGTCACCAGTCTCCGGTGTTGCCTGCCGCTGCAACTATTTGTCACCGTAATGAGCGCACTCAATACAGTTTTCATTGCTCTTGACTAAGTGACAAAAAGTCGCGGTGACAAAAAATTGCAATCAGCAGCGGGCCTTATTCTCAGAAATTATAAAAGATACGTTGGAACAAGAAAGAAGTATCTAGTCTACCAAAAAAAGGAAACGTTGACTCCTGTCACGGTCATCTTTGTATGACATAGTGTCATAGTGTCAACAGCCGTTTTCGATAATTTACATATTTAAATATATTTCCTAATAATTATATAAAAAAATGGATCAAGGGGATGTCACAAATATTCGTCCAAGCCCTACAGATTTCGATAACTTTTTACCGTGGGCTTGCAACCAATTGTCTATCGAATCAACAGTTGTCGTCACCAGAACAGCAATGAGTAAGAATTTTATTCTTCATTCCTCAGCAAATATATAAGGTGTAACAAAACTAGTGCGCCATATTTTTACAGGTCATCTAGTACATGCTAAGGAGTAAGGATCACGTTTACCGCAAAAGAAGTCACGAAAACAACAACATATTTTATTAAATTTATCATCACATTCGCCAAATTGTAATTATGTTCTTACGCATAACACCGGTCTCTAAGAACGCGCTCGATCGTTGACCTCTTGACCATTTAACTTATTTTGTGGTAAACATGATCCTTAGCATGTACTAGATGACCTGTAAAAGTATGGTGAAACTAATCTAAACTTTGTTACAATATTTTTAAAGAAAAATAATGGTCAGTGGGTCGTCTTAGGGGCGGAGAATTCCTATAGACTAATATGTTACAGGTGAATATGTAAGCGTTATAGCAAGCGATCGTAACAAAAAGAAACAAAGAAAATCCAAGACACCGACTCCAGTAGATAGTGATTCTAAAGGTTCAAGCGAGCATTACGACATGGGAGCTTCATTCGGGGACTTAGGAACCAGCGACAAAATTTTACACCTACACACGATATACGACCAGAGCATGCACCTAGTCCAAATCAAATTTCTAAAAAACAAGATCATACCAAGACGAGTCATCAAAATAATTGCACTCATAATACCACTGTATAAACACTTAACATCAATTACGATCAACAGTGGCTTGTGCATGGAGACGATATACGAAATATCGAAAATCCTACCTACATCTAAAATCACGGAATTGTGTTTAGATTACACAGACGTTGCCGAAGCGAATTATCACATTTTATTGAATCAAAACTCTTTAAAACATTTGTCGTTAGCTTAATGCAATCTAAATGATGCCGTTGTGGAGACGATAGCTGCAAAAATTGTTCACCCTTATCCAGCGGCAAAATCATTGACCGTCCTTAATTTAGCGACAAACTTCATCACGGATTTGGGCGCAAAACACTTAGCACAAGCGTTACGTACGAACCGACGTCTGAGCTACTTAAACATATCTGACAACCTGATTACTGATAAAGGAGCGGGCTATATTTTTGACATTTTAGTAGAATTCCCCTTAACACGTCGAGAATATCTCGACCAGAAAACGAGGTATAGGTTATACTTAAAAGAGAAGATGGATCTAACATTCCAGACCCTTAAAGATATCAAAATAATGGACAGCGATAAGAAGGTAGCGAGAAAAAAGGGTTTTAAATCAGCAATGTCGTGTACAACGAGGAAAAAGGTTACGAAAGAAATTTCTAATGCCGACCAAACTTTAAGAAGTTGGCTAAGCATAGAACTTGCACTTCGCGAAAAAGCTGAAGCTATAGTCGAAGAAATGATGGGACCCTACAGTGATCCTTTTGACCGTGACAATACTTCTACGAGAGACAATAGACTGTATTGCCATGGTAATAATGCCCTCTGTTACTTGAATATAGCTTATAATAATCTTACAGTTATTAGCTTGGAGAAATTGCGTTCTGTCCTGCTAGTGCAGAAAGTGTTGTGCAGGAATCCGAAAGGCCTGATCAACGTTAGGATCGATGGTAACTACTTGCCAACTCGGTGTCTTGAGTTGAAAGACATCGATAACATTCTCGAGTCTCATCTCTCAGGCATGAGAAAGACATCAATTTATAAAAAAAGAACCTCTACCAGGACAACTCCTAATACAAAAAGTAGTCCCCATTAATTTTTAATTTACGTTTATCAAGTGATTTTTAGTATCGACTTCGTTTTAAGTGTGTTGTGTAGATATTTTATTAATGTTTAGATTGCGCTTACCCTAATTTTAATGCTCCGTATAATTTTAGATTTTACCTACTCATTAAAGATTTAGATAGGTCCTTACTTGTAATTTTATATTAACTTACTCTTATTTTAGATTTACGTACATAATTAATATATTGAGATTTAATTTTAATTAAAGTTAAATATTTTTAAAAAGTTATTTTTATTTTAAACATAATAATTATGAAAGTATTAGAAGATCAAAAAGCAGCCTGGAGCCTGGAAATTGATGATTGGCACACCTGCGCGGAGAACACGTAAATGTCGGTCCTGCGCCCGATCTCCACGGTCATGTCGGATTGCCGTCACATCGGGCTATGAGATTCAGGGAATCAATAGAGACTGCACATATGTCCTGCATAGCTGGCTGACAATCGTTCTGGACAATATTAATATTATACAGCTGAAGCTTATCAAATCAAACATAGAAAAATAGAAAAGTAATAAAAACTATTTGAATATTACCTACGTCAATAGTTTGCTTGCATGCGCTAATATCAGGAACTACTTGTCCTATTTATACATATACTAGCGACCCGCCCCGGCTTCGCACGGGTGCAATGCTGATACTAAAATTATACATATAAACCTTCCTCTTGAATCACTCTATCTATTAAAAAAAACCGCATCAAAATACGCTGCGTAGTTTCAAAGATTTAAGCATACAAAGGGACATAGGGACAGAGAAAGCGACTTTGTTTTATACTATGTAGTGATTTATAATGTCTTATAGAGCGGTTATAGGTTATTTTTCTTTAGGGTGTGCGAAATACTTATGGTTCCCAAGGCAAGCGGGCGAAATCACTGGTGAAAACTAGTGTTTCAATGAAGGAAAATGACCTTTGCTACAAGCATATAAACCGTCATAACATTGCGTTCAATGGGAATCAGGAATATCTACAAAAGTGGGATCCATCAGGACTGTTAAGTATAAGATCCTTATTAAAAAATGCTAATTCAATGTCAGCAATAGTTTATTTAATATGCCTCACAATTTCCGTTATAAAAAAAAGGTTCGTTCAACGTAAAACATCAAATATGGTGACGAAAGAGTCGATTTAACGTCCCCAGATCTCGATGGTGTAGTGGTAGCCGAAGCCCCTGGCGGACGTGAGCCTGACGGTCGCGAAGTTCCGGCCGACGCCTCCCGACCTCACGGAGGGGATGGCCCACTGCGTCTGCCCGACCTCCGTCGCTCTGATCGCGGTGATGCGCGCGCTGCCGCTGTATGCGATGTCCTCGGACTGTACTTCGTTCGCGATAGGAGACCGCAGCACGGTGGTACTGGAAGCATTTCAACGTCAGTCAGCACCAAGGAAATATATCGAGCCGACGAGAGTGTACTGCTGCGAGCGACCAGCTGGCACCCACCTGTACAGCAGAGTGTCGTCCGGCCTGGCGTATCCGTGGCTCAGGTTGACTCTGGAGGCTGCGTTCTCAACTGCAGCCGCGTCGCTGTACACTGCAAGTGCTGCCAGCACTGCCATCACGATTGCGCTCTTCATCTGCAATTGAACAACATTAGGTATCAGTAACCCTGGCTTCATGGGCTGGACTTGTCAATGTTTCTAATACACATAGCCTTTTACCAAGCTATGTTGGGATAGCCTTCCATTATGACCGGACGCAGCTGAGTACCAGTGTTTCATATAGAACGACTGCTTATCTGACCATCTCACCTGACCAACCCGATACTCTTTGGTAAAACTGGTAGTCGGATTTTCTGGCTTCTGATTATCCGTAACAACTGCCAAAGATGTACATATAAATGACAGGTTGGACTCTCCAATTTAACGTGCTTTCCGAAACATGGAGAAACGGACACCACGGACCGACCGCGTCAAGCGTTGCTTAGCCTTATGATCGACCGACCAGTGCGGCTGTTAGTTAGCTACGAACTCTAATAGATCAGTGGAAAATACTCACCATGGTTAGTTACGGTAAGCTCAGTAGACCACAGAGTAACTGTTATGTGCCAACTACCGGAGTTTGTTTATATATAGTAAACGTAACGATAAGATTATGTTATCAAAAGTTCGGATACAGCTATTAATCTCACAGCGTCAATATTTATCTAGATTATATCAATCAATAGCTTGTTAATTACAGGCAATTATTAGTTTCATATTTACAATTGAAAATTTGTCGCGTCATGTTTGCCAGAATAAATCATTTGTTATTACGGATTTGAAATATTTATACTAGCTTAGCTTATTCAGCAGGCAATGATTCGAATATTAATGCGTACTACCAAATAAACTAACTGGAACTTATTTGTAGGTGGTGAAATAGGCCCTTAGACCCGCCGCTGATTGCAATTTTTTGTCACTGTTACTTATTGTTACTGTCACCTGCTGTCACCCACCATGCGCTCACTGAACCTTTTCTTGGGTAACAAATCGCGTTGATTTTTGTAATGGAATTCAACGAGGTTTCCGTGATTTGTGCTCTTGAAATACGTAGAAGAAAAATGAAATGGAAAAAAGCTACTGGGTGCATTCTATATACACGGAAAGTAAAGGAAAATTTACCGGCCGAGTGACAAAAAGTTACCGGTCTCCAGTGTTGCTTGCCGCTGCAACTATTTGTCACCGTAATGAGCGCACTCAATACAGTTTTCATTGCTCTTGACTAAGTGACAAAAAGTCGCGGTGACAAAAAATTGCAATCAGCAGCGGGCCTTATTCTCAGAAATTATACGAGATACGTTGAAACAAGAAAGAAGTATCTAGTCTAGCAAAAAAAGGAAACGTTGACTCCTGTCACGATCATCTTTGTATGACATAGTGTCATAGTGTCAACAGCCGTTTTCGATAATTTACATATTTAAATATATTTCCTAATAATTATATAAAAAATGGATCAAGGGGACGTCACAAATATTCGTCCAAGCCCCACTGATTTCGATAACTTTTTACCGTGGGCTTGCAACCAATTGTCTATCGAATCAACAGTTGTTGTCACCAGAACAGCAATGAGTAAGCATTTTTTCCTTCATTCCTCAGCAAATATATAAGGTGTAAAAAAACTAGTGCAACATATTTTTACAGGTCATCTAGTACATGCTAAGGAGTAAGGATCACGTTTACCGCAAAAGAAGTCACGAAAACAATAACATATTTTATTAAATTTATCATCACATTCGCCAAATTGAAATTGTGTTCTTACGCATAACACCGGTCTCTATGGACGCGTCGATCGTTGACCTCTAGAACATTCAACTTATTTTGTGGTTAACATGATCCTTAGCATGTATTAGATGACCTGTAAAAGTATGGTGAAACTAATCTAAACTTTGTTACAATATTTTTAAAGAAAAATAATTCCTATAGAATAATATGTTACAGGTGAATATGTAAGCGTTATAGCAAGCGATCGTAACAAAAAGAAACAAAGAAAATCCAAGACACCGACTCCAGTAGATAGTGATTCTAAAGGTTCAAGCGAGCATTACGACATGGGAGCTTCATTCGGAGACCTAGGAACCAGCGACAAAATTTTACACCTACACACGATATACGACCAGAGCATGCACCTAGTCCAAATCAAATTTCTAAAAAACAAGATCATACCAAGACGAGTCATCAAAATAATTGCACTCATAATACCACTGTACAAACACTTAACATCGATTACGATCAACAGTGGCTTGTGCATGGAGACGATATACGAAATATCGAAAATCCTACCTACATCTACAATCACGGAATTGTGTTTAGATTACACAGACGTTGCCGAAGCGAATTATCACATTTTATTGAATCAAAACTCTTTAAAACATTTGTCGTTAGCTAAATGCAATCTAAATGATGCCGTTGTGGAGACGATAGCTGCAAAAATTGTTCATCCTTACCCAGCGGCAAAATCATTGACCGTCCTTAATTTAGCGACAAACTTCATCACGGATTTGGGCGCAAAACACTTAGCACAAGCGTTACGTACGAACCGACGTCTGAGCTACTTAAACATATCTGACAACCTGATTACTGATAAAGGAGCAGGCTATATTTTTGACATTTTAGTAGAATTCCCCTTAACACGTCGAGAATATCTCGACCAAAAAACGAGGTATAGGTTATACTTAAAAGAGAAGATGGATTTAACATTCCAGACCCTTAAAGATATCAAAGTAATGGACAGCGATAAGAAGGTAGCGAGAAAAAAAGGTTTTAAATCAGCAATGTCGTGTACAACGAGGAAAAAGGTTACGAAAGAAATTTCTAATGCCGACCAAACTTTAAGAAGTTGGCTAAGCATAGAACTTGCACTTCGCGAAAAAGCTGAAGCTATAGTCGAAGAAATGATGGGACCCTACAGTGATCCTTTTGACCGTGACAATACTTCTACAAGAGACAATAGACTGTATTGCCATGGTAATAATGCCCTCTGTTACTTGAATATAGCTTATAATAATCTTACAGTTATTAGCTTGGAGAAATTGCGTTCTGTCCTGCTAGTGCAGAAAGTGTTGTGCAGGAATCCGAAAGGCCTGATCAACGTTAGGATCGATGGTAACTACTTGCCAACTCGGTGTCTTGAATTGAAAGATATCGATAACATTCTCGAGTCTCATCTCTCAGGCATGAGAAAGACATCAATTTATAAAAAGAGAACCTCTACCAGAACAACTCCTAATACAAAAAGTAGTCCCCATTAATTTTTAATTTACGTTTATCAAGTAATTTTTAGTATCGACTTCGTTTTAAGTGTGTTGTGTAGATATTTTATTAATATTTAGATTGCGCTTACCCTAATTTTAATGCTCCGTATAATTTTAGATTTTACCTACTCATTAAAGATTTAGATAGTCCTTACTTGTAATTTTATATTAACTTACTCTTATTTTAGACTTACGTACATAATTAATAAATTGAGATTTAATTTTAATTAAAGTTAAATATTTTTACAAAGTTATTTTTATTTTAAACATAATAATTATGAAAGTATTCGAAGATCTAAGACTAGAGGAATAGTGGTCTCGCAAAAACTTTCTCAAAAAGCAGCCTGGAATCTGGAAGTTGATGATTGACACACCTGTGCGGAGAACACGTAAATGTCGGTCTTGCGCCTGATCTCCACGGTCGTGTCGGATTGCCGTCACATCAGACTATGAGAGTCAAGGAATTAATAGAGTCTGCACCTGCGTCTTGGCAAATGCTCGTGCACATAATAGGTCTTGCATAGCTGGCTGACAATCGGTCTGGACAATATTATACAGCTGAAGATTGTTTGCTTGCATGCCCTAATATCAGGAACTACTTGTCCTATGATTATATGTACATATATTTATAATGTCCTATAGAGCGGTTATAGGTTATTTTTCTTTAAGATGTGCGAAATACTTATAGTTCCCAAGGGAAGCGGGCGAAATCACTGGTGAAAGCTAGTGTTTCAATGAAGGAAAATGACCTTTGCTACAAGCATATAAACCGTCAAAGCATTGCGTTCAATGGGAATCAGGAATATCTGCAAAAGTGGGATCCAGGACTGTTAAGTATAAGATCCTTAGTAAAAAATGTTATTTCAATGTCAGCAGTAGTTTATTTAATATGCCTCATCATTTCCTTTACATAGAAAGAGTTCGTTCAAAGTAAAACATCAAATGTGGTGACGAAAGAGTCGATTTAACGTCCCCAGATCTCGATGGTGTAGTGGTAGCCGAAGCCCCTGGCGGACGTGAGCCTGATGGTCGCGAAGTTCCGGCCGACGCCTCCCGACCTCACGGAGGGGATGGCCCACTGCGTCTGCCCGACCTCCGTCGCTCTGATCGCGGTGATGCGCGCGCTGCCGCTGTACGCGATGTCCTCGGACTGTACTTCGTTCGCGATAGGAGACCGCAGCACGGTGGTACTGGAAGCATTTCAATGTCAGTCAGCACCAAGGAAATATATCGAGCAGGCGAGAGTATACTGCTGCGAGCGACCAGCTGGCACTCACCTGTACAGCAGAGTGTCGTCCGGCCTGGCGTATCCGTGGCTCAGGTTGACTCTGGAGGCTGCAGCCGCGTCGCTGTACACTGCAAGTGCTGCCAGCACTGCCATCACGATTGCGCTCTTCATCTGCAAGTGAACAACAGCAGGTATCAGTAACCCTAGCTTCATGTGTTGCACTTATCAATGTTTCTAATAGACCAGTGGAAACTACTCACCATGGTTGGTTACGGTAAGTTCAGTAGACCACAGAGTGACTATACGTTCCAACTGCCGGAGTTTGTATATATAGTAAATATTATGATAAGATTGTAGTATCGTAGATATGGAAAGTAATTAATCTTAAAGTAATGCTTTATCTCAATACGGAGGCAAATAATAATAATTTTGATTATCAAACACGGAATAGGGATGCGAAATAATGACTGCGCTATTATACTTTGATTTGAAACTTTAATATGGTAAGTAGTAGAAAAACATTACTTAGTCATGTTGTACTGGCATCGATCTATCATCACTGACAGGACTATTGTAGCCAATAAGCCTGATATAGTGGTGATAGAATGATACACGGCTGTCGTTACGGCTAATGGTGTAATGGCCAAATTTTTACTGGGTCACATTTTTATGATAAGTTATTGCGTGATTCAATATTTTATGCTAAAGCGTTTTGAATGAAAACTTGCTCTACTTAATTTTCTTGGTAGCCCTGTCAAATCATTAAATCTTTCCTCTTTATAATAGATATAGAATTTATAATATAAGTACATATAGATTAGCACAATAATATTTCTGCATCCTACATGTTATTATTTACAAACCTTAAATCATGGTTCGTTTTAAATTATGATCGTACTCAAGAAAGTACCTATCAAGGCTTAAGCTCAGATTTAACACTTTTGGGAACAATGACACGACATATTTTTCAAATAAGAAACATACAATCATTTTCCTTGTAATTTCCGGTAATTAACAAGAGATTGACCGAAACTATTAAGATAAACACAAATATAAATCTGTGAGATTTAATCTTTGATAGCATAATCTTATCTGTAGAATAATATTTACTATATATACAAACTCCGGCAGTTGGAACGTATAGTCACTCTGTGGTCTACTGAACTTACCGTAACCAACCATGGTGAGTACTTTCCACTGGTCTATTAGAAACATTGACAAGTGCAGCACATGAAGCTAGGGTTACAGACCTAATGTTGTTCACTTGCAGATGAAGAGCGCAATCGTGATGGCAGTGCTGGCAGCACTTGCAGTGTGCAGCGACGCGGCTGCAGTTGAGAACGCAGCCTCCAGAGTCAACCTGAGCCACGGATACGCCAGGCCGGACGACACTCTGCTGTACAGGTGGGTGCCAGCTGGTCGCTCGCAGCAGTACACTCTCGTCTGCTCGATATATTTGCTTGGTGCTGACTGACGTTGCAATGCTTCCAGTACCACCGTGCTGCGGTCTCCTATCGCGAACGAAGTACAGTCCGAGGACATCGCGTACAGCGGCAGCGCGCGCATCACCGCGATCAGAGCGACGGAGGTCGGGCAGACGCAGTGGGCCATCCCCTCCGTGAGGTCGGGAGGCGTCGGCCGGAACTTCGCGACCGTCAGGCTCACGTCCGCCCGGGGCTTCGGCTACCACTACACCATCGAGATCTGGGGACGTTAAACTGCGGGGTCCGTACTGCGCATTATATACGAGTAAATGTTACAACGGATGGATTTTGTAAAACGGGACGTATTTTTCGGACAATATATTGTTTTTAATATAATGATTTATATTTTTCTTTTCCTAAATGTTAGTTGGCACCTCCCAAACATCTATTAGAGTATACATATATCTATCTATTATGAGTATTTATAATAAATGATTAAAATTGAAATTTTAGAAAAAAATAATAATTGAATAAAAAGTAGGTGCAGAATTTTATTTAATTGATGGTAAAGTAAATAATATAAAATCGTATTATTGCTGGTGTTCACATTGTTTAAATTGGAACAACTTAATTATTTAATTAAATCTTTCGAATGAGGTCGCAATTAATGAAACCTATCACAGGTTTTAGTGGTTTGCCTTCATATTTATTCATCAAGTTTCGCAATAGGTACGTGCAGTAACAAAAGTTTTCAGACACAAACACGTAACATGTGGCGTGTCACCTCTAAGTGACTACATAACTAGTGACATTGGACTCGTGCCAACGTTCGAACTAAGATCTATTTCATTTGCCTGCCTGAGCTGCGGGTTGTTCGCAAGAGTTACCGCGGCACTGTCACACAAACACCTCCAGAAGGAACAAAATTAGGTTTTAGTTAGTCTGAAACTCTATTTAGCACACTTGCAAGATAGACTGGAAAATAAAGCTGAAACCGAACCCGCAAACTCAGACTTGAGAGGCGGAGGCCGGCGACGACTACTTCGTCTCTTCATAAAGATGTATTTAAACCATACTGATTCATTGCACCATCTATTAAATTATATAAAAAGAATAATCTGCGTTTGTGAGGCTGCGAATGATTGTCTTGTTCCGGCTTTAGTTCTTTGTAAAGTTGTATAAACACACTCTAAAGTCGTGGTGGCCTGGTGATATAAGCACCAGCCATGCACCAGCCTCTCAATTATGAGTATGCTGGTTCAATTCTACGTCAGACAAGTACAAATGCCCCCTTGCTTGTCCCCTTGTTGCGACTGAGCGACTAGTTCCCGGGGGGCCAGTAACTGAACTCGCGAGGCTCATCCTGCCATTTTTATATGTATTTATTACATCGTCATCGGCAGGGGCCATAGTTCCCTAGTTTTCCCTTCCCTAGTCCTCTAGCATCCCATCACAAAGCCCAAGTAGTTTTTCTTCCATAGTTAGCACAAATCGGGCGTTGTCTAAATATTACTTAATCTTTTTTACTTATATAATATACAAGTCACGCCAATCGTGACTATACTAAAACATCTGGATTTACGCGCCATAAAATATTACAAATCATCTATAGCTACAACATCTCTTATCAGATTAGCCCTGATTTGAAACCAATATTACTTTGTAATCTTTTTACATTAACAATATGATAGACTGATATTGGTTATATGCGCATTTCATGTATTCGTATGTAGGTCTATTTGTTTGCTTAATTTCTCAGTCTTTAAATTATGATTATAACGGATTTGAATGTCTCGTTGGTCTAGTAGTCGCAAGGCGCGACTGCGGTGCACGGGGTCTCGGATTCGATTCCCGGGTGGGCCGAAATCGCTTTGTGGGTTTAGAGAAACTTTTATAAGGCAGCCTGGAGTCTGTAAGTTGGTGATTGATTCACCCGTGCATCGGAGAGCACGTAAATATCGGTCCTGCGCCTGATCTCTCTCCGGTCGAGTCGGATTGCCGTCCCAACAGACTATGAGAGTGAGCGAATAGAGAGTGCACATGTATCTGCGCGAATGCTTGTGCACTATAATATGTCCTGCGCAGCTGGCTGATCTCCATAAAAGAGAACGGCCGCCGTACCCGACAATCAGCCTGGATGCCATCATCGTCATAACGGATTACATACATATCTTTAACCTTTCAAGTACATATTTTCAAGCAATTTTAAAAGCAATTCTAATTCCTATATTTTAATTTTAATACATTTAAAATTTTAATTTCTACAATATTTCTTTTATGGTGGGATTTCACCGTGTTGCAATCACAGAAGTTGCAATTTCTCTAAAATTTTAAAACTGTTCATCAGAAAATTGAAAAATGTGTTATTCAGGAGAAATTAAATTAAAGGTACTTTAAATAAGTAAACATTATCATAATCAGGTTTTCAGTGAACCAAACACCACCAACCAAAATCGGAAAACAATCTTATATTTAAAAAATCAATACAGATTTATCGATAAAGCCGTCTACTCTTCGATGATACAGCATAAATTTATATTGTTCTGCGCAGTGACACGCAAAATTATACGCCCTTTTGTTTTATTGCGTAATTTGATTAAGTTTACGTTAATTGTTAATCTGTAGATAATTTATTAACGTCATTATCGTGTTTGTAAACATTGTGCAAGTTTCAAGTGTCTAGAATTGTTATTGATAAAATGTTGGTCGTATATCCTTGTTGATATTATTATGGGTCCTCGCCCACGGTGACTTTTTGTAGCGATGCAGTTGCGTTCCTGTCGCTAGCTGTATGCTCTCGCCCATGGGACCAGATTCAGTCGCGATTCAGTTGCACTGATGTTCGGTTCCCACTCACGCCCCCCCCGCCCCCTCTCTATTCTTACTCCGATGTCGTCTAACGCTGTCCTGCGTAGCAGTAGCGCGTTGCAAATGCAACTAACGAGCGTTAAAAGTTTAGGCCTAGGGTTGTGAAGACCAGAGAGTTAAACGCGCTCTATACGATCCAAACCGACCGCGCCGACAGGGGTAACCTGGGTCGCCTAACCCGAATTTAGTCAGTATTCTAGAGGTGGATTAATTGATGAAGTATCACCATGGTCATCAGACAAAGAGTGCCTTCCTAAAAAAGTATAAAAAGGGTACAAATTTCGGAGCTTTATTGGTGGTTGGTCAACAAAAACAAGCAAATACTAATAGATACAAAAACACAAATTTAATCAATTAAGTACAAAAATAAACAAAACTCATCACATTTCCTGATCACAAAGCCTACGGTCGCCGTGTTCACGTTCCCAAATTCTCCCAGTTTATCGTCCATAGATCTCGATCACGTAATTGTAACCCCTGCCCCTAGCTGACGTTAATCTGATGGTGACATTGTTCCTGCCTACGCCCCCCGCTCTGATGCTGGGGACGGCGAACTGCGACGCACCGATCTCCGAAGCCCGGATAGCTGATATACGAGCAGTCGCGTTGCCTCTGAAGGTCACGTCTTGGTACTGAACTGAGTTCGCGATGGGGTTTCTGCGGTAGTAATTCCTGTAAAGATAAAATAAGATTAATATAGGTATTGCCTGTTTTGAAGGTAGAGGAAGGTAGAAGTGCACTGGCTTTTTATTTTCGTGGGAAATTATCAAATGACCCCTCCCGCTGAGGGTGCAGCTGGACTCTTATTGACTAAAACCCACTATGTTCCTTCGGGAGGTCCCTGTGTGCCAGAGCCACGGTAACTCTTGCGAACAACCCGCAGCCCAGGGCTTAGCGCACTACCTTGCGGTGCCTTTATTCTACCGCGCGTTAGATTGAAGTTAACGCATGCGTTTATTTCACCGCAGAGCGCGCACTTCTATGAAAGTCTTCAAGGATTATGCGTTAGAAAAACGCAATGCAGTACGCGCGAGGCCTATGAGACAAAAATGCTGGCCAACTCCGCGACAAACTGTTAGCTGGTAGGCCGATGTTGATACCAAATGCCTTGGTACAACTTAACAAGTGATTTGATCTTATGTTAACATTAAGGGTCGGCTCATATCTAACGGAATATGCGTCGCGTATTATCGGTCACGTAACGCCAGAACTGACAAATGTATAGAAAAGCGCTTGACCGTTCACAGTCAACCGATGATACGTTAGTACGACTGATGATACGCTCGGCGTATTTTACGTCAGATATGAACCGACCCTTATAGTTTCTTGAAACTCCAAAGCAATTTGGTCTTGCCCTGGGAATCGGATATGAGACTCCGTAGGCAGTACTGGTACATTATGTAGGATATAAATACAAACCTGTAGAATAGTCGGTCTCCCTGCCTGATGTTTCCTTGCGACAGATTAGCCGCGTCGTTGCACACCGCAAGTGCGGCCAGCACCACGATCAGAATCAAACTCTTCATCTGAAATCAACAAAACAAAAACATTATTCCCACCGAAAAAATGGATGAAGTTAAATTATGATTTTGACCTTAGTTAGCTACTTTAGTTATACCAACACATCAAGCTATCCGAAACTGACAAATTTTCCCAATCAACTTTGAACCATATGGTTCAGCTCTAAAGTTGAATTGATTTTAGTAACTTGATGTCCTAGCTGGTCTGTAGGTACATCTTTTCGAAAATGGCGATTAAGAATCTAAATAAATTTAAGCTTTATTCTGGGTGCATAATAATGTAGTTTAGAATGTTAAAATAACTTATAATAAACAGGTGCACATCGTGCATTTTTTTTTTTTTTTATAAAATAATTTAAAGTTTTTTATTTTAATTTTATAATGTAAGTCCCTGAAGTAGGAAACTGGCAGATATGTTGGATTTTCAAAAAAAGAAATACTTACATTTTGAAATTATTTTCTGGTTCTGATGTCAGCGACTATTATTTGAAGTCCACTGACTGAATATAATTAACATCAGAAGAATCTCACTTTTTATAGTAAAACAGACAAAAAATGATAAGATACTTACTATCAGGAATCCAACAATCATTAACTGTCATCGTTTCATAGAAATTATTTATTGTTTATCTTAGTTTCCATCGGTTTACCAAATTACCAGAAAAATGAGGAAAATTGAGGATTATTTTTAATTATTTTAACGTGTTTAATTTCGTTCCGCTAATTGATGATGATGATGATGGCATCCAGGCTGATTTCGGCTACGGCGGCTGTTCTCTTTTATGGAGATCATCCAGCTGCGCAAGACATATTACAGTGCACAAGCCTTCGCGCAGATACAGGTCCACTCTCATAGCCCGATCGGACGGCAATCCGACACGACCGGGGAGAGATCAGGCACAGGACCGACATTTACGTGCTCGCCTATGCACGGGTGAATCAATCACCAACTTACAGACTCCGGGCTGTTTTATGAAAGTTTCTCAAAACCCACAAAGCGATTTCGGCCCGACCCGGGAATTGAACCTGAGAGCCCGTGCACAGCAGTCGCGCCTTTTTTTTTTTTTTTTTTTTTTTTTTTTTTTTTTTTTTTTTTTTCGTGGGAAATCATCAAATGACCCCTCCCGCTGAGGGTGCAGCTGGAGGGAGTGTCAGACTTTTACTGACTAAAACCCACTATGTTCCTTCTGGGGGTCCCTGTGTGCCAGGGCCGCGGTATCTCTCACGAACAACCCGCAGCCCAAGCAGACCCTGGCCCTAAAGGGGCCCCTCCCATGTTGCTGACATCTCTTCGAGGAGCGCGTGGAACAGAACGCGCCGCCGACACGGGCCTGTCGTCCCTAGACGTACGGACGATGAGCTACCCACACTCACCGCCCACAAGCCCGCGCCTACGGTGGTCGGGAGTCATCCCTTGACACCCGGCGCCCGTGGTGTCGACCGGTACCAGCCCTGCCGCGACGGCTGGGATGAGCGGTGCGGTCTCTTAGCCGCTCCGCCGCCTCCTTTGCTAGCATAACTGCTTCACAGAAGGAGGCGACGGCATCCCATTCTCCCTCGCTCCGGACCATGGCCTGGATCAGGGCCGGACGCGAGAGGTCGCCGCCGCCAATTGCCGCTGTGAGGACACGGCGGTGCTCCGCCCAGGCAGAACACACTTCCACCGTGTGCTCCACCGTGTACAGCAGTCGCGCCTTGCGACTACTAAACCAACGAGGCAGGCAAGTCCCGCTAATTAAGTTTTTATCTAATGTAGGAGACAGGACGCAACATCTAAGGAACCCCGTAGGGCTGAAGCCAGTCGGGACTGCGGATTGTTCACAAGAGTTACCCCGGCCCTGGCACACAAAGACCTTCAGAAGGAACAAAGTGGGTTTCAGACAGTAAAAGTCTGAGGGGTCATTTGATTATTTTTGACATTTTTACATCTTTTGCAATACCTACTTACAGCCAATCAGAAGTCTGATAACCATGTCTTACCAATAGTGATGGGTCACTCATTGAGGAGATTGAGGGAGTAACTAATTTTGCAAAATGAGGTCCTCGCAAGGTACCCCTTATTTGAGTCGTCCTCGTAGTATTCGCCTCACGAATTACGAGCCGAACTCAGCCGATAGTCTCGTTGACGTTTGACGTCTCTCTCACACACATAACACATACCAAACGTCATTATTCCTTTGCACATGCCTATACCTTCCTATTAGACAATTATTGGGTTGCCCGGGTAACTGGGTTAAGGAGGTCAGATAGGCAGTCGCTCCTTGTAAAACACTGGTACTCAGCTGAATCTGGTTAGACTGGAAGCCGACCCCAACATAGTTGGGAAAAGGCTCGGGAGATGATGACATGCCTATACCTTCCATCACTTCAATTATTCTTCCATAAATTCTGTACAATAATTTCAAACTCAAACTCAAACTCAAACTCAAACTCAAAGTCTTTTATTTGTGGTCATAGGTTAACAAAGATGGTGCTTAATATAAAGAAATGTATCACTATGTCCTGCTAGTAAAGCATACAAATATTAGGTTTCAGTATAATCAATAGAAAGCATTAATCTAAAATTACAATTATTTATCTCTACTCTATAATCTAAATTATCTAATTTTATCATCTAAATATTCTGACATCGTATAGTAAGCCTTATCTAATAATAATACTTGCAATTTTTTCTTAAAATCTTGTAAATCTACTGTCTTAACAATTTTTATAGGTAATTTATTATATATTCTTGTCGACATACTAAAAAAACTCTTGTCAAAAAGGGCAGTTCTGTGAGGTAGCGACGAAATCTTTAAAGCATTCCTAACAGACTGAGGTTTTGTAAACAGATGTTTGTTCGTTTTGACAAAAATCGCTACCTCATAAATGTATAAAGATGTAAAGGTCATAATTTTCAATTTCTGAAAGAAAGGCTTACATGAGTCTGGTACATGAATATTTGCAATGGCACGCACACATTTTTTCTGTGCTTTAAAAACGTACTCTGTATTAATGGCATTTCCCCAGAATATTAAACCATATTTAAGGGTTGATGCCACATACGCATGGTATGCTGTCAGTACAGCTGATTGATCTACTACTTTCGCTAATTTATACAAGGCATATGAATATTGGTTTAATTTTTTACATATTGTATCAACGTGTGTTTGCCATTTCATATCATTATCAATCCAGATACCTAGAAATTTTGTACTATTAACTTCTTCAATATGTGTCCCATCATATTCAATATTCAAAGAGTGTTGTATTTCTTGTGGGTATGTGACAATTTTTGTTTTATTTAGGTTTATCACTAAATTATTTCTTGATAACCATTCTATAACTAGCTTAAGAGTAGTATTTATTGCAGACTCCAAGGAATTTAAGTCTTTTTCTGTGAAAATTACGGTGCTATCATCGGCAAAGAGAATCATCGGATGTTCTATGGCTTTAGGGAAATCATTGATATAAATTAGAAAAAGGAGCGGCCCTAGTACGCTACCTTGAGGTACACCGAATTTCACTTTCATGTAATTCGAGTGATAGCTCTTTACTGTTCTACTCAGTGGACATATGCTGTCTATTTCAACCCTTTGATATCTGTCTGTTAAATAAGATTTTATCAATTTATGGACATTGCCTCTAATTCCGTAAGCATTTAATTTATCTAGAAGGGTTTCATGGTCCACACAATCGAATGCTTTAGTCATGTCCATGTACAGTGTAGCAGTAGGAGTTCTATTATCAATGTTGTAATATATAGGTTTTAAAAGGTCATGTATGGCCATATTAATTGATTTATTTCTTCTGAAACCTTTTTGCTCTTGTGTAAATAAATTATGTTTCTCTAAGTAGGAGTTAATAGCTTTGTAAATAATTTTCTCTATAATTTTGGAAAAAATGGGAAGTAAAGATACCGGTCTATAGCAAGTAATGTTTTCTTTATCATCTTTCTTAAAGAGTGGTTTAATAACAGATGTTTTTAGTTTGCTTGGAAAAACGCCATGTTCTATACATAAGTTTATGATATGGCTAAGGACTGGGCTTATATTGAGTGCTACCGATTTAATTGCCGATGTAGTGATATTATCGTAACCAGAACTATTAGTGTTTTTAAGGGATTTTATAAGCAAAAAGATGTCGTACGGAATTACAGGATTCATGAATAAAGAGTGAGGTATACTGTGACTACTACTTGAATCTATTTTAAAATTTTGTTGCGCTTCATTTAGATTTACCGGAGAATTTATTTTATCAATATTATTAGTATTAGTAGCATTAATAAAAAAGGTATTAAATTCATTAGCAATGTTAATAGGGTCTGTTATTATTTGGTTATTTACTTTCAGTCGTGTTATATATTCTTTAGGAAAATTTGCTTTAGTTCTATTAATTATTCTCCATGTGGCTTTCGATTTATTGTCTGCATTTGATATATAGTAATTGTTTTGACACTTTTGAGTTAGTTTTATAATTCTTTTAAGTCGCGCACTATAATTTTTTAGAATCTGCTTTTGACTTTCTGAAGGGTTGGTTCGAAAACTCCAAAGTAATTTTCTCTTTTGTTTACAGCATTTACCAATCCCTTTAGATAACCACCTTGTTTTCTTAATACAAGTATTTCTTATTTTTATCTTGGGAAAACAAAGGTCATAAAAAAGTTTAAAATCTTCAAAAAAGGAGTCGAAGGCATATTCGGGATCATTTGAACTAAATACATCATAAAAAGTTAGACTTTGTAAACATTCTTGAAATTTTGCTATGTTTTCCTTACTAAAATCTCTTCGTATTGTATACCAATGACTAAGAGTACACGTTTTTTTGACAGGGCATGTTAAAATCTGAGCTGTGTGGTCTGACAAACCAAGATCAATTACTTCACATTTACTACCCCTTACATTATTTAATATATTATCAATACATGTTTTGCTACTTGGGCGAGTTACTTCACGTGTACCTATTTTCATATTAAAGCTATAAATTAAATGTTCAAATCGTAGAGAAATAGGGTTTCTCTTCAGTAGGTCAATATTAAAATCGCCACATACAATTACTTTTTTGAATTTCCACTTATGTACTAAACACATTATAGAATTGTAAATGTTAAAGAATATATTTAGTTTTTCTTGTGTATATTTTGGTGGTCTGTATATACAAATTATAACCAAGTTATGTTCAATTAACTCTATAGCTGAACACTCCACATCATTACAAACGCTGAGATTAGATATCTCCTGCAATACCTTATATTTATGAATCATCTTTATGAGTATACAGGATCCACCATATCTATTTTCTCTGGCAAAGTGTGCACCTAAATTAAAGTTTGGTAAAGTTACATGTACATAGTCTAATTTGTTCATGTTATGCTCTGTTAAGCAAATTACATCTACATTTTTTGCACATTTATCAAGCTCTTGGATATTAACACATAATAGGTCAGACTTACTAAGCAATCCATTAATATTTTGATGCATTACTCGAATCTTATTGTAAACGAAAAAACTCTTTATGGTTGCTAGAACTAAACTGGGTATCGGAAATATCAACTTTATCATATGAATTAGATTCATTTAACTGTAGGGTAGATTGTTCATGATATTTATTTAAGCTTATTATGTAGTTTTTTAATTTACTGAAAACAGTATGTATGCCTTTATAGTTAATTTTTTTCGTATACTTTGAAAACATAGCATAAGTATATTTTAAATATCTGTTAGTATCAAAGGTGTAGGTATATTCGTACGTTTTGTTACTAAGGTATATATGGTAATTAAATGCCTCAATTCTCTTATTGAATAAATATACATTGGGACCAAGTTTAAAATTAGGGGAACATAATATAACATTAGTATGAGTTATTTTTTCTAACTTATTTTTTATGTATTCTACTAATTTTCCGTAGTTGCAAGATATTTCGAAATCTTTTGTACCCAATAAAATGATGCAGTAATCTTGTAAGGTATAGTTGACAAGTTTTAATTCTATATTTACAAAAAGTTCAGTTATTCCTGCATTTGGTAAACAATAATGTATTAATTTGGAGTTTGTGAATGTAAATTCAGCTGTTTTCAGTATGTTGTTTACATTATTATCACTTATAATACAAATCTTGTTAAAGGTTTTTCTATCATTAAAATTACATTGAGTTGAAATAACGGTCCCACCTGTAACTGAATCATGAAAGTCCTGTGAAATATGTTTATTTACTTGTTCATTGTTTTTCGGGATCAAAAGTGGTTGGTTGTACATTATCTCCGTAGATGGCACGCTTATTGCTACATTTGGCGTAACAGGGGGATCCAAAGGAGAAATCCTAGTTTGCTCCTGTAGTTGCGAGTTTTGAAAAGCTCCATCTGTGTTCTCCTTAAGTAACTGAGTGGATTTTGGTGCAGTCGCGCCCTCTGTCGTCAATGTGCAAAGCGTTGCATTACCTTGGTCAATCGCTGATTTATTGGGTTCAATAATAGTGTCGTCATCTGTGGTCGATGCCTCGAAACAGTTGGAGTTGCCTTTTGTAGAGAGAGGTGATGACGTTCTAATATGTGTGGACTTTTTCTTCTTCGGTTTTTTTCGAGTAACTTGTTGGTTTGTTTGTGAATGTAATATTTTAGAGTCATTGTTATTAGTTTGCGACATATTATCTTTCAATTTATTTATTTCTTTATAGGCGTTCACTAATTCATTCTTTAGTTGTAATATTTCTTTCTTGAGCTCTTCCATGTCACATCTATAACGAGTAGACAAGTCCAGTTGCAGATCCAGGTCTAGTGGGCTATCCCTTTCTCGTATTTCCGAAGTGGTCGATCCAAAGGAGAGATCAAGTGAATCATTAGTAAGGGTCCTGTGACGACGAAGAGTAACATATTCGTTTGTAGATGTAGTTGGTGTTCTTTGAAGAGGCATTGTTATTGTTAATTCATAAATAAAACATTGAATGAAAAAGAAGCAAAATTTCAGTAAAACGCTCAGAAGTTTAGCGGAAAATATGTCCCAAGCACCATGCAATATAAGCGACACAAATTTGAATGTTATTTATTTTTATAAAAATTGTCTGTAAAAATTATTAAATCACAAAATCAACATGCACGACACTGAGTTGCGAACCTGCGACACTTTCTTGGAAGTCTGGTTCAAAGTACGTAGAGCTATCTTGCTGATTCTGAATAGAAGTGAAATTAAAGTTCTAGTACGCAGAACTTTTAAATGTTCGTTAGGAGGATGCTTATTTAAAATATTTGAATTTGAATAACCTGCGCGCGCACTGTTTAAAATTTTGTTTCTAAGAATAATGATTAATATGAAAGTCACTATATAAATGTAGCACTGTTATTCATCACCTTAATAGTTTGTGGTTGTTTTAACGGGTATTATATTGTTATTTATCACTTAAATCTTACAATTACTTGATATTTCATAGTCACTGTTATGCTCTCGGTTTTGATAGCTTTTAAAAGGCACTCACACTTATTGTTTTGAAGAGATAACATTTATCCACGGAAATTAGCACTAAGAAATTCTACTTTACTATAAATTGTGTCTTATTGTTCATTAAAACTATTTTTAATCATTTAAAATACGCGGATCACTTGTTTACATGGCGAGTGGCGCCATCTCCCCATCTATATATTATATAATATGTCATCCGCATATATTAGTAGGTTGTAGCGTAAACGGAAAAATGTACAGCGAAGAGACCGTACAGTATTTGTATATTACGTTTTTTTTAATAACCGTACGATCTCCTATGACGTCATTATTTTACAATAAAAGTATGCTAAAGATCAGTTGAAGACCGTTTACGCACGTCAATTATAGGCCAAGGATATGTTCTTGTGTTTTTCACCATCCCCGATTATCATATCCGACGCCTACATCTCCTAAACACTAGATGAGGCGATAACCTAACGATAAACAAAGTTTAAACAGACAATAATTACAGCGATTACGTCGCGGGTCAGGTGGCAGCGATTGACGTTCGATATCGTGCCGATATCGCGGCCCACATCTCAAATAATTGTTTTCTAAATCACTTTCGATTAGTTAGCGTTATCTGGACGATAGATGCGGATGTTGTGTGTGCATTAATTGTTAAATGCAATGCATTTGTTTACGGAGCAGATTTAGGTACAGACGCCAGCACATCAACTTACCCAAATCTGTCGAATTTGACCATTGGAACATTAACCTTCGAATATTGTGTTAAGGTTGAAAATCCATTAAAGAAATTTGACAGATTTATTAGGTAGGTCTGTAGGTACCGCAAAGGAACTTTATGTCCATTTTATTCAATCAGTCATTCGGTTAACTATGCTAAGTTAAGCTATGCTAGTTAAGTAAGTGTTGTATGCCGAGCGTTAGTTCGCACATCAACAGCAGTTAACTTGCGAATTCGCTCTAGCACTCCAACTCCCCGACACGCGAATTTGTTTCACATAATTTTACGAAGAGCGAATCAAATTTAGAAGCTCTTGGAAACTTGGCAAACAAGTACCGTCTAAACGCTCTAAAACTCCACTTACGTATTGAGGAAATGGGTTAACCGCTCGAGGTACTCACCTGAAACAAAAACAACAACAATAAATAAACGTTATATACCAACATTATATTATTATCCACTTCTAATTTATGAAATAAGTTGGTTTATTCAGGCACCTCTTGAGTGAGGGACGCATCTCTACTTACCAAGGGGTGTCGAGTCGAGTCACATTGGTACTCATGCATATGGTGAGACTTAAGGTGACTCTAAAATTATAATTTGTATACGTTAATGAAGCCGTTTGTTTTTAATATAAGGACTGTTTTAGTTAAAAGCCGTCTTAATACTCTCCTGATCTCAAATCACAGATTTTGATGTTTTTGCGAATTCATGGAAGATTTTTTAAAGAGAAGATTTAAATTTTTGTAAGGGAAAAGTATGGCTGAGTGTTTGTATTTTTATATTTTCAATATTCAATTGTGTAATTTGGTCTTTGGCCGTTCTATTTAAAATCAGTGAATAAATTGACCTAGTTTTAGCCAAAAATAGACACTGTTTTAAACAATGTCATATGATGTGTTACTTGTTTGACATACCAGAAAAACCCGCCCTTAAGCCGTATTATTGCTTATCACGCATATATGTATATCATAATAAATCATCTTTCCGCCTTTTACAAATCAAACGTTAAATCAGTATAAACCTGATTTACATTATTGATTTTTTTATCTCTTAGCTAATCGAAATAACTACTTCATCAGATTAATATTATATTTGTAGCTGTAGTCAAATCATAAAATCGGTACACCTTTTTTAACATACGGTCGGTTAGCTCCATGGTAAGCTATTATTAGCTTGTGTTATGGGTGCAAACAGAACTGATAAACTGCATATACTTTACACATATATTGGTGATTCCAGACCTTATAGTCCAGGTTTCTTCGATATGTTTTCCTTCACCTTTTAATCAGTCATTGGTGTCCAAGATATACTTATAAAGTACATATAACTTGGAAAAGTTGCATCGAACCCGCACACTTGTACTTGAGAGGCTGGTAATTTAACCCCTAAGCCACCACGACTTCTTAATACAGAATTATCTAAATAAAAAAGCAATTATAGAGCAGAAAAGTCTTTAGGTATGTTTAGTTGAACGCGCCAATCTCAGCAACTACTGGTCCGATTTGAAAAATTCTTTGAGTGTTATATAGCCCATTTATCGAGGAAGGATATACCATCACGCTAGAACACACGGGAGCGGAGCAGTAACCTTTTTATTGTTAAACTTTTTATCCGCGCGCAGAGTTGTTCCTACGGAACGCGGGAGAAACCGCTGACGGAAGCTAGTCACCGATATAATTTCAGGTAACCGTCCATGATCACACGATAACATTGCATTTTTTTTTAATTACAGTAAGATAAGCTTTGATAAAGTTATCTTTGTTATCTTAATTCATAATTTTTTCCTTAATGGTCTAGGCATCAATGTTTCGCAATATTTATATGTCTAACTTAGTTTAGTCAGTTTCATGGTTAAGACTTCGTAGATCTCGAATATGAGCGTCCGGCTATCCTACTACTATTATAAAGGCGAAAGTTTCTAAGTATGGATGTATGGATGTTTGTTACTCTTTCACGTAAAAACTACTGAATGGATTTGAATGAAACTTTACCACAATATAGCTTATACATCAGAATAACACATAGACTACTTTTTGTCGCGAAAACCGACATCCACGCGGGCGGAGCCGCAGGCGACCGCTAGTATGTAAATACACATAAGCACCTGTCAATTGCCAACTCAATTTACCAACCCGCATTGAGCAAGCGTGGTGATTAACGCTCAATCCTTCTCTGTGTGAGAGAAGGTCTGTGCGCAGCAGTGGGACGATAAAAAGGATGATGATGATTAAGCCCTCAGTGTGAATTTTCAAAATTATTTGGCAAATAAACGAATACTACGAATACTAGAGCCAGAAATAACAGCAGTTTTATTCTTGATCTTACTACCCGTTGACTGCAGTGGTTGTTACCGCGATTCGGACCGAAATCACTCTGCGGGTTATAGATTCAACAAAAAAACCCGGTTTGTAAGTTTGCGTTGCTACAACCCTGTGTCTGGGAGGGCACGTAAAGCTGTCGTGCCCGTATGTTGTTATATTTCCACATTAGAGGCCGTCAGGCGGATCTTAAAAAAATCTGACGCAAGGGCTTGTTGGAGTGGAGCTATGGGGTTGCTGGCGAGAGCTACCGTGGCCCTGGCACACAAAGGGCTCCAAAGGTCATTAATGCAACTCACTCCATATGAAGGAGAGTTCTTCATAAAATTGGAATCATCATTTTTCCTACCAATCATTTTATCTTACCCCTTCTACCATACTACTACCATACCACCATACCTTAGCCCTTCTATGCATAAGTAGTGTATGCATTGGCTTAATTTTAATCATTCATTTGTGGTAAATGTATGTAAATGCAGTTCGGAGAAGTTTAATCTCCTACCTACAGAGCTAAAATTCTTAATCTGACTACAGATAAAATCCATTTACAAAATGTTTTTCAAGGACATTTTAAAGAAGAAAACAAACATTACATAAGTAATATAATATATTTTCACATACCCACGTATAAATTAAAATAACCGCATTGTTTTGTTTGTGCTGTCTCCCAGCGTTGGAGCTTAAATGGGAAAACTTGAAATCACGTAACATTTCTCTAGATGTATCGGTTGGCAATGATACACAAGAAACGTTTTAGAATTGTACATTTCTAGCACGCGATTTCAAATATATCGGTAGCATTTCGACGGAGTTTTCCTAAGATAGAATTTAAACAGGTAACGCGGAGTTTATACAGTCTTTAGGACCCACTACAAAAAAATTAGACAGGCTTTTGACACGTGTTTAAAGAATTTGTATGCAAAATTATTTAAAAAAAAACGTTGTTTAAAAAATTCGTTGTATGTATTTTATAAGTGTGTATATATTAAGTGTAGTAATAAGTTTGTTATTAATGTAAATACGGTAAAAACGGATTAAATAATTTATCTACCCTTTTAAAAACGTGTCAAACGTCTGTCTAACTTTTTCTTAGTACGGTCCTATAAGTCTAAGGCCCGTTTCACCATCTACGAATAAGTTACAGTTAGTATATTTAGTACATAATTTCAAACAAATTCTGTTCCATTTTTTTATTTATCTGGTAGATAGTGGCTATCCGTAACCGATGAAACTGGCCCTTAACCTCCTTAACGTGGCAATCATCAAAAGAATAGAGGCATAGTCGCATTTGCAACCGCTACTCGTGAACTCACTGCATGAACTACTTAACAAAAATAAAAAGATACGCTTAGATATATTGACGGCTATCGCGACTATCTATAACGAATAAATCTGGTGTTTCTTCGCAAAATACACGATTTGTCAATAGTTGGAGCGGAGCCAATGCTGCCACAGCTTTAAACTTTATTGGTGAGGAAACCGCTGCAAGCAGTTTTATTACGTCATTTATAGTAGAATGTTATTGGTATCCTAGACAAAATTGTATCAGTTTTCGAAGTTTTATTGACAAATATTGATAGTTATGTATTTACAAATTTTCACTAATTATGATGAAAGTGCCTAGCTATAAAAGATGAATGCAAAGTAATTTCTTTTTGTTTTAACAGAACAATATAAAATATAATAGTTATTTCCAAAAATAAAACAATTGTAAACACAAACAAGCGCCTGATAAATATTAAGAGCAATTCCGCCGCATAACAAATTGCAGTTTGGCAAGTGTCAGGCGTTGTTTGTATTTTAAACCATGTTCTTAACCATGTTCTTACTATTAACTTAACTTAAGCAAGGCTTGGCTAGGCCGTGGATGGGTGACCATCTTGTCATTACAAGGTCCTACGTCTTTTTAACAGACACGATAATCTTGTTTATTTTTTTAATAATTGAAAACAATAGTGAAACAATCAAAAATAATACTTAAAAAGTTTATTTTATTGTTAAAAAACTTATTTAAACATCTATATCTAAGCCATAAAAGTAGCACCAGAAATGGTGATAACAAGACTACAGATTAACGTCCCCAAATTTCCACAATATAGTTGTACCCTCTGCCCCTCGCGGACTGCAGTCTGATCGTGATGAAGTTCCTCCCCAGGGCTCCAGAGACGACAGAAGCCGTCGCACCCTGGGAGGAACCTACCACCATTACCCTCACAGCCAACACGATGTTCGCATTAGACCCTTGGTAACTCACGTTTTGAGTCAAAATCGTGTCAGGCACAGCACTCCGGGAGTGCGATGATCTGAAAAAAAATATATATAGGTATTTTGTTTGCAATAGTGATTAGTGAGAATTTACTTCTAAAACGAACGCACCTTAACATTTATCTAGGCTACTGAAGTGAACGCACCCCAAAATAAAGTAAACTTGTCAGAAATATAAATTATTATCCCAGTGTGGCGATACTTTAGTTAAAAACTACCTTTTATAAGGGTGGCCAATAATTTAAAAATAGTAATAACTACAATTATTAAGTTTTGAATTTTCTTTTAAATGGAGGGGTTTAAAAATATTATTTCAGTGGTTCTAAGTTACATATTTTTGTCGTATCTAAATGAGTACACTTTGATGTTGGTTAGATTTTTCTCGGAATAAAAAACCAACGTCTATACAAAAAGCGGACATCTCCTTTGATTAAAATCGGTTAAGTAGTTTCAGAAATTAATCGCGTACAAACAACGTGACACCTAATTTCTATATGTTAAGATATAAGACATAACATATTAAAATATGATGTACACACGGCTACACATCAAGCTTTAAAAAACCAGTATAAGCTGACCTTTCAACTAGTAAAAAGACCATATAAAAGAATCCAAGTCAAATTGGTTTTGTATAGCTTTATGTGTAGATAAAGAATAAAAAATGTATGTTATATATTAAAATATTGAGTACCTTCTAAGCAGCTTATCTCCGGTTCCAATTGTTCCCAAACTCAGTCCCCTTCGCGGAGCAACAAAGGGTATTTCAGCTTCATCGCTCAGTTTCAACATTCTATAAATGACTGCCAAGTCGGACGTGTCAGCTATTTCATCTGCATCAGCTATTTCATCTGCATCAGCTAGTTGAAGCTCCTCTGGAGTCTCCAAACCCTCAGGAATAACACCTACATCAGGCTTTTCAGGTACTTCATTGGTGATCACTGATGCAGCTGCAGCGACTGCCAAGAACACGGTGAGGAAGAAACTCTTCATCTGCAAAAGAATTAAGAACCCTATTTATAAGTCCTTCTTTGTCAACCTTCATTACACCTAGTGGTTAAAGCAACAGCCTCTCAAGTATGAGTGTGCGTTCGATTCCAGGTTAGCAAGTACCAATGCAACCTTTCTGAGTTGTCATCATCACCATCAGCCTTTTCATCGTCCCACTGCAGTGCACAGGCCTCCTTTCACGCAAAGAGGGATTGCGCGTTAATCACCACGCTTGCTCAATGCGGGTTGGTGATTTCAGACTTTATAGTCCAGGTTTCCTCGAGATGTTTTCCTTCACCTTTAATCAGTCATTGGTGTCCAAGATATACTTAGAAAGTACGTATAACTTATAAAAGTTACATTGGAACTTGCCTTACCTGGAATCGGACCCGCACCCTCATACTCGAAAGGCTGGTGCTTTAACCACTAGGCCACCACGACTCTTTACACGACAAGTTTTAGATAAAATTATTTTTTAATTAATACGAACTGCGTAATGTTGCTTGTTTTTGTACTTGAATTACAAAAACAAAAATAGATATTAATTTTAACAAATAAAAAAAACTCTTACCTTTAATTATTTTTGTAAAAAAATCTCCACAAAATACTGAAGTTAGCTCCTGTAAGCACAGTGAGTGTATAACTTGTTTCTAAATAAATCTGTATTTATAGTGAAATTAAAAATCATAACAATTCGATAAGATTGCATCTGACCTAGTTCAAAATTAATGTTTTTCCCCCAAAAAGACAGTTCCAATCGATGCGATGACACCGTTTTGAAAAAAAAAACTAGAAGTTGTTAGCTCATGCGTCAGCGCATGGTTATGATAGCAAAAGCTAAGTAATAATTAAAACACAGAAAAAAATGAGTTAAAAATAATACTCGTAATTTAATTTGTATAGAATATTGTATTTCACACTTACATATGCGTAACTATATTCAACTAGACTAGATTATAATTGCATGGTCTAACAGGCGACTACTGGTATTTTAATTTTTGTTTTGTTTTTTATGTCTTTTTTTTTTCTTAATAACCATCCTCCTATTACAAGAAATATTATAAAAAAAATATTAAAGAAATCGGTTCAATTGTTCTCGAGATTTATTTACGCTTAGCAACTATTTCGGCGTTTCATTTTTTATACGAGTATATTTATCTAACTGAGATGCTGTAACCGTCAATACTACGCGCCACGCTGGGTGCTACGGCGTAGCACTATGCTACGAACGCTACGATTGATAATCAGTTTTAATAGATTACAATTTTGCTGTTATGTACTTACACTATTTCTATCTGGACTATTTCAGAAAAATATTGGATCTCTTATCATTTACCTGTATAAAAATCTATCTAGGAGTATCATGTTTTAATTTGTGAACTAATAGTGTAACTACGTAGAATTGTAACATGTGACTATCAGCAGGCTTAACATGGCAACCGTAGAAACAAGTTTTGTCTACCGGAGTATAGACATAATGACAGATAAGTGACAGATTGACGTAAGATTTCTTAACATTTTTTGAAGAATTTTTTTTTTCTTTTCTTCGATCGACATAAGTCTACAAGTGATTATATGCGAGTTAGCAAGTCGCGGCTTAGAGTAATGGCAGATGGCAGAAGCAGAAGTAAGGGCAGAAGACATGTTGACATTGACAGAAAGAGCTTTGTCTTTTCTTGATAGAATTGCCATGCTAAGCCTGCAGTATGTGTATCAGATATTTTCACATTCTAACAAATATCATCTAAAGACTAATATGGTATTTAATAAAATAGAAGAAGGTTGTCTGCTTAATATCTCTCATATACATTTTCATCCAAATTATCAAGATAATCAACATTGTAATTACTTATTATAAGTAATCAATAATAAATCATAATAATAGAAGCAGGTCGTCTAAATAAAACAATCAACTCACATCTACTTACGATAAGATAATTATTAATATGTATTTTTGAAAACAAATGTTTTGTAGGTACCTACTCAAATGATATGTAGTAGTCAGGGGATGCCCCTTCGAGATAATTTATACCTATTGTATGTACGCCATCACATCAAGCTACCGAAAACCGAAACTGTCAAATTTTCCCAATGAACTGAGAAACATATTATTATGCTTCAGTGATAAAGTTGAAAATCTATTAGGGAAATTTGTCAAATTGTAGTAGCTTGATATGCTGGCGTCTCTACTCGAACAATACACGAGCTAAGTCGGGGAACCTCTTTCCTGAATTTAGTATTTTACTTTATTCTCATCTGTCTAGCATTTTTCCCAAGTTTTTGGTCGGCTTTCAGCCTTAAACCCGATACAGCAGTGTACACTATTTGACCTCCTCAACCCAGTTGCCTAGGCAACCCGAAACCCTTTGATAAGACTGGTTATCAGACATAGCTTCTGACTACTTGTGATGATTACCTACAAAAGATGTTCAAACGAGAGCCGGGTCCCACCTATTTAATTTGCCTTCTGAAAAGCGGAGGAACTGGTCATTACCATTGCTTATGGTTGAGAGATTAGCCAACAGCTTTTTTTCATTGCGAACGTATAATAACAGAGCAGTGTTCATCCACTCAAACAATAATTAATGAAATAGTACATAATTATTAACTAATTTACAGTACCTAAAAAATTATGAAAATATTATCAAAATTAGATAGAAACTATAAAATCTGATTGCAATCAGTTCGTACCTTTTCGTGGCTTACGCTATAGTACTTTAATTGTGAAGTTACCATTGATAGTAATTGACAGAAAAATAACCTGACCTACTGAATCTTGTTGTTATTTTCATAATTTGTCATGCTCTTTTACATTATTTTTATGTCTGCACCTTAAAATCGTTCATAACTATTATTTTATTGTTTTTGTATTGTTTGCGTGGATGAGCAAATGATCTATTATTTATTTTTATGTACCTATAATATGTATGTATTTACAAAAGAAAAGTATATAAGTATGTTTATCAGTTGTCTAGTACCCATAGTACAAGCTCTGCTTAGTTTGGGACTAGATGACGTTGTGTGAATGTGTGAAGAATTCATTTAAGTTTGTATTGACAGCTGTACGTAGATGACAATGTTTATGTTTTGATGCTCATTTGTTTTTTATGAAAAGAATGACGATTAGATAAAATTATATCAGTGATTTTCTTTAAATTCCAATTTTTTTTGCACGACATACATCAATATAAAGGTAGGATCTTAAAGCCTAATGTCATTACATTCTGTCTGTACCTTATAAATTATTAGGGCCTGTTTCACCACCTACGAATAAGTTCTAGATAGTTTATTTGGTAGATAATTTCATACAAATTCTGTTCCATTTTCAATTTATCTGGTAGATAGTGGCTATTCGGACATTGTGAAACTGGCTCTTAGAATTATAACTGCGTATATCAGATATTTTATCGAGTGAATAGTATGTATTCGAATATATTAGTTTATACAATAATTAATAAAATGTATAAAGAATAAAAAAAACAAAGATATGCTTACATTTTATTTTATTAAAGAAATCTAGAGCTATCAATTAAAAAACAAATGATAAAAACTACACAATATAAGACTAACTACTAATAGCTAACACATACTAAAACTAGATTTTAGTTAAGTATTAATAGCAGTACAACAAAAGATGATAAAAAATCCTGTAGTTTATCGTCCCCAAATTTCAATAGCATAATGATATCCTCTCCCCCTCGCTGACTGCAGTCTGATCGTGATGAAGTTTCTCCCCAAGGCTCCATCAATGACTGAAGCCCTTGCGTCCTGGGAAGAACCTTGGACTCTTATAGCTGTGATGATGAGTGAGCTACTGCCTCTGAAGGCCACGTCTTGAATCAGAACTTGGTTGGGAACAGCCATTCTCGAGTGTGTGGTCCTGCAACAATTTGATATGGGTTTAGGGACACAGCTTTTTAGTTTTACAATATGCCTGATAAGCTTCAGTAAGTCTGAGGCCAGTCTACCCAAAGTTTTGGGTTGCCTGGGTAATTGGGTTGAGGTGGTCAGATAGGCAGTCGCTCTTTGTAAAACACAGCTCAGCTGAATCCGGTTAGACTAGAAGCCGACCACAACATAGTTGGGAAAAAGGCTCGCGAGATGATGATGACGTGAAACCAACTTATATAATACGGTGATATAGGTTTAAACCGCCTTTTTATGATTTGTAATAAAAAAAAATCATCGTCTATATTTAAAAAAAAAACATAAAATAAAATAATAATTAAGAGAAGATTCCAACTTACCTAGACACCAATCTATCAGCTGAACCAATATTTCCCACGCTAAGACCACGACGCGGGGCGATACTAGGCCATGGTATTTCATCTTCATCGGCCTCTTTAACCATGGTGGTGATTACCGCTAACTCGGACATCCCAGCCACTTCGTCTGCATCAGCCACCTCGAGCCCCTCTGGCGTCTCCAAGACCTCAGGCTCTTCGGGTGCTTCATTGGAGATTACTGATGCAGCTGCGGCTACTGCCAATGAGATGAGAAAAAATCTCTTCATCTGAAATAGGAAAGGCATAAGTTAGTAGGAACGTAGCATTTTGAAGATTGGAGTCTTATTGAGCTACATATCAAAGGTTTTATGTCTAAAAAACAGTAAAGTCTAGTGTAAGAAAGATATCTTGACGACCACGTTGGCGTAATGGTAACTACGCCGGACTGCCGAGGTGAGGGTTCCGTGTTCGATTCCCGGTACGGTTGACATTTGTGTGATGAGCATGCATGTGGGCTGTGGTCTGGGTATTGCAATAATGTATTTATAAATATAAATGTATAAGTAAATATGTATGTATCTGTCAGTGGTGCCGGTTCCCTTAGTATTTTGGGGCTAACCGACCGTTTTTGAAAAGGTGTCCCGATATTATATCCATAAGTCTGTTTTAACAAAATGTTTGGCAAACATTGAGCTTATATTTGGCAAACATTGGCGCTATACTAACACTATAATACTGCATCGTGGTTGACCATTTAAGCCGGCGGATCCCGTGATTTACAAAACCTTTTTGAATGTATTTTACTTATTTAATAATGTACAATAAAGTGAAAATTAAATTCGTATTACCTTTAAGTATTCACTGAAAGTTGTTCCACAAAATACTAAAGTTTATCCCTCTAAGGATGGTGAGTGTATACGCTATGGATGAAGAAGTCAGTATTTATAGCCAAGTTAGAAAATCAAAACTTACGATAAGATAACTTCTGACCTACTTTTTACTTAATTTTTATTGACACTCATTTGGACAACTTATCTTGATCACTGTAGAAATGAATGCAATGACACGGTTTTCAAAAAATATGAGTAATAAGATATTTTCGTGCGATCTCGTCCGATGGGAACAACTTGCTGCACCCGTCTTTTTTCAGGATCTATCTTTCACCATAGAACATGCCAAACCAATACCAAATTTCGAAAATTCTGTAGTTTTGCCGTGAAAACGCAGCAGACAGACGGACAAAAAGATATTATTTATTTTGAGATAATTGCGTACGTCGTGGTTTCATCTTCATTCCAAGTGAATAACTAAGCTTACCCATAACTTTTAAAACCACGTTTTATAAAAAGGGGGAATGAGTTTATTTAATATGACGACCAGATGGCGTGGTGGTTAGTGAACCTGCCTGCCACGCTATAGGTCGCGGGTTCGATTCCCGCATAAGTCAAACATTTGTGTGCATGAACATAGGTGTTTGACTTAGTCTGGGTGTTTCTATGTATAATAATGTATGTATTTACAAAAGAAAAGTATATAAGTAAGTTTATCAGTTGTCTAGTACCCATAGTACAAGCTCTGCTTAGTTTGGGACTAGATGACGTTGTGTGAATGTGTGAGGAATATTATTATTATATTATATTTTGTATGTCTTTTTCCGACCACGGGACTATAGAGTCCCGGATTTTTGGAAGGCGAACGTGGGGCCGAAGCCAACACGCTGAAGCCCTTTTAAGACAACTTTAATATTATGTAATAGTGACACAAAACCGACGATTATCCCTGTATACACTATGGAAATGTACCCAAGGACAACCCCCGGTTTGTGCTAAACTATTGCTAAGTATGGAAGAAAATCTACTTGGGTTATTGTGATGGGATGCTAGTGGACTAGGGAAGGGAAAACTATGGGGACTATGACCCCTGCCGATAACAATGTAATAAATACATGTAAAAATGGCAGGAGGAGACTCGCCAGCTCACTTACCGGGCCCCCGGGAACTAGTCGCTAAGTCGCAACAAGGGGGCAACGGGGACGTGAGCGGCTGAAGGGTGAGGTTGCCCCGGCCGGCTTTCTACCCAGATCACGCGCCTTAAAACCGGCATCAAGCCAGGGTCCAGCATCTCTGTGCCCACTCGCCACTTACCCGAGGCATTCACCCTCCGAGCATTGCTCTAGCGACTCCACTCTGGACGGCCAATGAAGGCAAGCCAGAGGCGGGAGACCTATCCCCCGTCAGGGTTCACTCCGGCGAGCCGGAGATGAGGGACAGTATCCTCTCCCTGGAGCACTCGGTACCCGCGGGGTCGCTACTCCCCGACATCCGCCTCAGATGCCCTGCGGGCATATTATATTATTATTATAATCTCACTTAATTATACTTCTCTATACTCATACCATATATATTTTTTTACTTGTATAACTTTGTAAACAAGTAGAATGTGTTTAAAAGATAAATAAAAATATCATTAGGTATTTATCTGATTTTAATTAAAACTTAACATAATAATACATCATAATATTCTTAAAATTAATAGCACCAATATAAAATCCAAAATATTCCTAGAGTTTTGGAGCACCTTATCGTCCATAAATTTCGATACGGTATTGGTATCCAAAGTGCAGTTGTGACTGCAACCTGATTGTGAGGACGGTGCTCCCAATCCCACCAGACCTGATGCCTGCGGAGGCGCCCTGGTAGTTTCCGTAGTGTACCACCCGAACCGCGGTGATTCGGAGTCCGTTCTTTGTGCGGAATGTTATGTCTTGCACGTGCCTGTGGCCGGCTATCCTATGTCTGACGTGATTGGTCCTGGAAGTTTAGATTGCATGGATTAGCGAATGGCTTTGAATTCTCATGCTGAGAAATTACTGTTCATTTTTTTTCAATTTCGTCCATTACGTGTATGGTAAAGCTTGAGATACATATGTTTCTCATCTTATTTGTAAATGTATGTGTATGGTATGACAAAAAAAAAATGCCATGAAATAAAAAGATTTTAATTTATTTAAGGGGAAGGCATTATTTCCATTTAAAGTACCCAATGAAGCAGATGATACGAAAAACTATTTGAGAAATTCGTAATTTATTGTAACTTTGGATACGAAGTAACAAATTGAAATATTAAACAAAAATAAAGTTAAAGTATACTCCTTACTACTAGTAAAATTAATTTTAAATTAAATTAAAATTGTAATTAAATAAAGAACCATTTTCAAAATGTCAGAATAGCCATCATCTACTGAATATATTTAAATATTAAACAGAATTTGTACGAAATTATTTACCAAATACACTAACTGGAACTTACTTGTAGGTAGTGAAACAGGCCCTAATGTCACATAACCGGTCTTCAGTCAAGGAAAAGTTTGGTGGAGCTACCGAGTGAGATTCACTCTATCCTTAGTAGGTAGTACCCACCTGGACAGCAGCCTGCTATTGCCAATGTTGCCGATACTGACGTTGCGGCGCGTTGCCACTGCAGTCACCGGCACATCAGCCACAGAAGTGCCATCGACCTCCTCGTACGACACCACCACTTCGGGAGTGTCACTGTTGATGTATGACGCGGTGGCTGCCGCGGCAACCACCATGACGACTAGCAAGGTCTTCATCTAAAATGCAACACAATACACACGATGATGATTACAGATAGTGTGTAAAAATGCTCAGACGGCGCCTCAGACCCGTTATGCAGGCAGAATTGGGCTTTGTACTACAGTGCTACTTGTTTAAAATTTTCCTTGAACGACATCATGTCCTCACAGTCTAAGGACAACACGGCGTCTCACGACCGCAGACGGTTTCGCTAAATTGCCTTCAACTAAGTTGCGAGGACGTAGTTCTGCTCTCTTCTCTTGCTACACATTCTCTTCTCTCGGCGAATGTGTTATGCCTTGTCTATAACAACTTGTCCTACCAGTATGTTCCTTCTGGAGGTCCCTGTGTGCGAGAGCCATGGTTACTCTTGCGAACAACCCCAGCTCCAGCAAACCTTGGTCCTAAGGGACACCTTCGAATGACAACTTTCCCACATTCCCATCTTCTTATATGATCTTCGATGCACAATGCACCAAGTGCACATCTACTAAAATCCTTTTCCTCCCCAAACTACCTATCTCATCACTCACCCTCCCATAATACCTTCCCAACCCAAAAGTATTCAGGAGAGGGGTGCAGACATACCATAAGTGTTACCCCCTCTCCTCAAAGTACAAAAAAAAACATTCCCATCTAAATGCTTTTCTGGGAAAATTTTCGAATAGAATAAAAAGAAACTTGTTTTACCATTTTAGTGGAGAAAGTTCACAAAATACAACAGTTAGCGACTTGGAGCTCACTGAGAATGTAACTTCCCTATTAAGGAAACAGAACCTATTTATAGTAAAAAGATGAATGGAATAGATAAGCTATCTGTCAACTTAATTAAAATAATAACAATGACCTTGATAAAAAATTGATATTATCTTTTCGTCATATAATAATAATAATAATTCCCCCCTTGTTGCGACTTAGCGACTAGTTCCCGGGGGCCCGGACAGTAAGCTGGCGAGTCTCCTCCTGCCATTTTTACATGCATTTATTACATTGTCATCGGCAGGGGTCATAGTATCCATAGTTTTCCCTTCCCTAGTCCACTAGCATCCCATTTCAATAACCCAAGTAGTTTTTCTTCCATACTTAGCAAATAGTTTAGCACAAACCGGGGGTTGTATTTGGGTACATTTCTATAGTGTATACAGGGATAATCGTCGGTTTTGTGTCACCATTACACATATTAACGTTGTCTCAAAAGGGCTTCAGCGTGTTGGCTTCGGCCCCACGTTCGTTTCCAAAAATCCGGGACTTTATAGTCCCGTGGTCGAACAGAGAGACATAATAATTCCATTCGTTTCATTGAATTTGTCTCAAAAGGGCTTCAGCATGTTGGCTTCGGCCTCCACGTCGGCCTTCCAAAAATCCGAAAGTCCCGCTTTAATCCCGAAATAGACATACAAATAAAAATAATCTACGAAAAACATTAAATGTAAAAAGGTGCCAAGTCTCTCTATGCAATCTTTTCACCGTAAAAAGTTTTGAGATCGCATCGTAGCCAAGTCCTTTTCACCTTAGTTTGTAATGATAAATCAAGTATACCTGATGATGCGATAGGTAGGCTACAGACGGCTATACATGAAGCTATAAAAAACCAGTTTGTCTTGGATTTGCTCTATTGGCCTTTTAAAATTGAACGGGCACCTAAAACTAGTTTTATATAACTTGATGTATATAGCCGTGTGTACCTATGCAAGATACCTAGCAAAATTCGGGGGAGCACCTACCGAATACTACTCCGGTACTTTTTCTTTTATCAGTAAATCAATCAATACCTAAAAATTAAAATAGGCTTCATAACTGATAAGACAACGTGAGGTATGTCAGTTTCGGGTAGCTTGATGTGCTGACGTCAATACGTAACTCATACAGAAGGTTGTAATACATAATGCAGACACAACAGCAAAAACGCATACGAAGCGGTAAAGGGTAGGCATTTTGGGGTGTGTCTTTTGTAATTTTTGACGTTCAAAAAGTGCTCTTTTGCAACCAAGTTTGAATAAATGATTTTGAGTTTGAATGCAACGCTAGGTGCCCGCGCGGTCGGGTAATACTAGTTCCCTGTCAGTATAAAAGTGTATTTGAATTTGGTGCACATATCGATCATTAGGTAACTAACGATCGAGGGAACCATTGCCCGCACCCGGTAAAAGTAGCCTATGTCCTTTCTAAGACTCTAGAATATATTCCTACCAAATTTAATTTATATCGTTTCAGTACCGTGAAAGCGTGGCACACAGACAGACAAAAATATTACTCATATAACAAACGTGTGGGTTTATAAATGTTTATTTTTCAAGAAAAGCAGCTATTGGTCAGTAATTCAATCAGCCTAGCCTTTTCCCAAGCTGTGTTGGGGCCGGCTTCCAGTCTTAAACGAATGCAGCTGAGTACACAAATGTTTTACGTGGAGCGCCTACCTATCTGACCTCCTCTACCCAGTTACCTGGGCAACCCGATACCACTTCGTAAGACTGGTTATCAGACTGCCACTGTCAGCCAAGAGCTCAAATCAAGTAATACATTTACTTTTATGAAATAAACTGACACAGGCCCTTCCATACTTCTTACTGATATATGTACTAGTAATAGTAGGGTTGTGAGTACGTAATACCCGCAGAAAATACCCCTTTTGACTTCGGCAGCAGCTGAACATACGAAAAATCGTATAAAGGTGATTGCTAAGAACGGAGAATGTAAGGAGCATTTTAACTGAAGTCTTTTTTTTTTTTTTAATTAGCCTGTGTTGTCCCACTGCTGGGCAAAGGCCTCCCCACTTTGTTTCCACACCTCCCGATCTTGAGCGTGTGCCCACCAATCACGGTGATAGGCGTCGAGGTCATCCCGCCATCTCTTCCGGGGCCTACCACGTTTACGGTGGCCGTCTTGGGGTATCCACTGAGCGACGATATTGGCCCACCTCTCTGGATGCATTCTGCTAACGTGTCCAGCCCAGTCCCATTTTAATTTTGCTGATTTTTGACCCACATCAAGTATTCCTGTTTTGGAACGTATGACGGTATTGCGTATGCGGTCTATCCGTCTGATACCTAGGAGGCTACGCTCCATCGCTCTTTGGCAAACCTTGAGCTTGGACTTCTGACACTCTGTGAGAGACCAAGTTTGTGCACCGTATGTTAGGACGGGCAAGATACACATGTCGACTAATTTTCGCTTGAGTGAAAGAGGAAGGTCCCCTTTCATGTGTTGCTTCATGGACCAGTAGCTTTTCCAGGCATTTTCGATGCGACGATTGATCTCCTTGTCTTGCCTGTTTTCGAAAGAAACTAGCTGGCCCAAGTAGATGTACTCGTCGACATAGTGTAGAGCTTGCCCATCTACCTCAACTGAAGTCTACGGGAATAAAAAAAATACGCAGTAATTCGGTGGTTAAAAAAATATTTGTTCCATGCTATTAGGCCCAGTGGTTTCAGCAAGGTTTCAGACGCACGTGGATCGAGTTTATCAGTTTTTTTTTTTTTTCATTTATGTATAGTGGCCAGTACAGTATATTAATTATCTACTTTTATTGAACTTAATTGAACTTTATATCTTTAACCGCTTCCTTGTAAAATAATGTACTTTTATTTTACTGATATCAAAAAATCAAATGTCAAAAGGTTAAAATCAAAGAATGAAATGATTATAAAGTTTATATTTACAAAATCTTAAAATTAATAGCACCATTATAAAATAACTCTTCGACCACTAAGCATCAGTTTAGCGTCCATAAATTTCGATGGTGTAGTGGTAGCCGCGGCTGACTGCCGACTGGAGCCTGATGGTGACGAAGGTGCTCCCCACTCCGCCGGACCTGATGGCCGAGGTGGCGCCCTGAACGGTGCCCACGTGTCTCACCCGGATGGCGGTGATCCGGACGGAGGAGTTCGTGCGGAATGTTATGTCCTGCGTGTGCCTGGCGCCGGCCACTGCGCCTCGGATGTGAGCGGTCCTAGAAATGTGGAATGTACTGGTCAGAGGACGCTAATCGACCATAGCTCATGGCTATTATCTCATACCTGTCTAAAGGCTATTCCCATAAACAAAAGTAGCAAAGATTTTAAAAAGACCCTTATCATCATCAAATGACCCCTCCAGCTGTGAGTGCAGCTGGAAAGAGTGTCAGGCTCTTACTGACTAAAACCCACTATGATCCTACTGGAAGTCCCTGTGTGTCAGGGCCACGGTAACTCTTGCGAACAACCTGCAGCCCCGGCAGACCTTGGCCCTAAGGGACTCCTCCGATTTTACTGCATTCTCTTCGAATAGCGCGGAGACTAAGATATATTTCGAGGTCTTATAGCCAGTCAGCAGTTCACAGTTGGTAGTACCCACCTGGCCAGCAGTCTGCTGTTGCCGATGGTGCCCACGCTGATGTTGCGGCGCGAAGCCACTGCAGTTGCCGGTACGGGTACTTCCTCCACTGTAGTTCCATCCACCTCCTCGTACGTCACCGTCATCTCCGGCGCGTCCGCCATGTCAGTGTTGACGTATGACGCGTGGGCTGCAGCAGCCAGTAACATGACGACTAGTAGGCTCTTCATCTGGAAGGTAACATTAATACTGATGAAAAACTTCAAAGCTAAACATTGACATTATTTTTTTTTCAAAATTAAGCAGAATATTGATCAAAATACTAAGAGCCGATGGACTGCGAAAAATTGCACTTTTTTTCTAAATGCGAATTAGTGTTTTTAGATACCAGGACTAAAATACCCAACCTTTTTCTGAAACTTAAGAATTGTTTTGATATTATTAAAAAAAAATATTACCTTTGTAGTTAAATAAAGAAAGTTTTAGTTCTCAAAATACAACAGCTTGCAGCTTCGAGTTCACTGTGAGTGTAACTTCTCAAGTAAGGAAACAGTATTTATAGTAATTCGGATGATAATGTAGATAATACTATCTATAAAGTTGCCAAAAATAATAACAATTACTTATCGTATCTCTTTGCGATAACATCAATAACTCTGAAATGACAAACACAATTTTTGATTGAGTTATCAATGCATTTACGATTTTCCTTCCTTTAAAAATTGTATATCCGGGTATGCTTTTCTTAACAACGAAAACGTAGACTATGCTGCACAGATCCTTTTTTTTTGCGCTGGGAAAAAAATGCTATTACCCAACCGTTTCCCGTCGAGGGACGGGACATGGGGTAGTAGGACTCCCCGGTAAAATCGTTCCCTGTATACCCACTAAAAGTGCCCAGCGACACTCCAATCTCGCCTGAGTGGAGGGGGCCTAGGAGTCTATGGCGACCAGTCCCCCGCCGGTGAATACCCGCCTTATGGCAGGCCCCTCACGTCCCCTCCCAATGGGAAGGGGCTTTTATAATGGCCGGAGTACAGTGGGTGAATCCCGTGATGCACCAGACCCTGGTGGAAATTAAACGATGGAGCTAAAGTTCAATATTAAATTAATACATTCCATCAAACTAGTGACAACATTTTTTTATGTCAAAAAGTAGATCGTAACAGATAAAGTCATTTATTCAGTGAATATAGCTAGTATGTAGCTAAGTCTATGACGGGCTTAAACATTATGTAATAACATTAGCAACATATCCAAAATTTATACATAATGTTATTATGTATAACATTAACGCAGATTTTTGTCTTAGCCCTAAATTAATTAGATTGCCCTAAATTAAGTACTAATTCTCAATCTATAAGCCAAGTCTGCAATGAATCACCACCGGTACTTTCCCCTTATCAATAATTCATTAATACTTGAAACATCCTGATAAAAAATAAAGCTGGTATTTATTCTGAGGTCTTTTTTTATAAAAAGCCTTTTTTCGTGGGAAATCATCAAATAAATCCCGCTGTGGTTGCAACTGCAGGGAGTGTCAGACTCTTACTGACTGGAACCCACTACATATGTTCCTTCTGGAGGTCCCTGTGTGCCAGGGCCACGGTAACTCTTGCGAACAACCCGAAGCTCCGACAAACCTTGGTCCTAAGGGGCGACGATGTTGCTGACTTCTTTTCGAGAAAGAAAGAAATGTATTTGATTTGATATGGATTTGATGCACAAATCTCCCCCCCCCCCCCCTCTACCTAGACTCTGTCACATTCGTCAGATTTGGATTTATAGATCGATTTATGATAGCTTTGTTTATGACCTTAAGGTTCATATCTGACGGAACATGCGTTGCGTATTATCGGTCGCGTAACGCCAGAACAGACAAATGTATAGAAAAACACTTGACCGTTCACACTCAACCGATGACACGTTAGTGCGACTGATGATACGCTCGGCTTATTTTACGTCAGATATGAACCTTCACTATGACACACATACATAGTAATCGATGAAAGTGATTTCCGCAATTTCTATCATAACTTATCTACGTAATAATAATTCTATACTAGCATCAGGTTTTGTTTATAAAAAAAAATACGATAGATAATTTTTTATGCATTATGATTATAGATAAAAGTAATATAATCGATTACCTAAATAAGTAGGTACAGTCATTGTGCAAGTGTTTCCCCGAATTTGACCTACTTTGTTATTGTTTTATAACGTCATCCTAATCGATATGCACTTGTTTTTTATATTTATCCCGGTTGGCTGATCCAGATTACTGTATTTGGATTAAGAGCGCATAATTATACCGAAAGTTGGCAACGTCGCAAATAGCTGTCAAATATTTACAAGTTTTAGGGCCGGCTTCACAGGTTATGGATAGCTACAATCTACCAGATAAATTCGAAGAGATAAATTCAGAATTTATATGAACTTATCTGCTAGATAAACTATCTGGAACATATCCGTAACCGGTGAAACTGGCCTTTAATTAATTTGCCAAATTTACTGTATGATGAAAATAAGAATTAGGGCTCAGTGTAGTATTTAGCACTACCTACTTAAAATAATTTAAAAAATCGGTCCTGTAGTTCCTTAGATTAGCGTAGGTATTAAAGTAAACAAACTCTTCAGTTTTATAATATTATATTTTAAACTTTTATAAATTAATTACACTTTTATCAATTTCCATAAACTAATATTACAACAAACCTAGTTTAACACGAGCAGACCAAAGCACAAAAGTTATTCAGCCAGTATTAATTTTAACAAAGCGTGAAAATCATATTTCGAAATGTGAAATTCTGAATTTAATTCGAAATCCAGATAGAACTGGCGACACGGACCGCATTCTAAGTTTAAAATTGCTTCCCATTCAAGCGCCCACTGGTGAACAATGGTCGCTGCAGCATAAACGGAGAATACGGAAGCAAAACCTATATTTATGTAGCAGAGATTCTGAATTTAGTAGCTAGACCTTCCACCTACTAATATTATGATATTACGCTAGATCAGAAATATGAAAAGAAAGTTTGGTACTGAATCGTAAATAGGTGCAGACGCCAGCACATCAAGCTACCTGACTGAAACTGACAAATTTTCCCAATCAACTTTGAACTAGATGCTTCAGCGATAAAGTTGAAATTGACAGATTGTAGTAGCTTGATGTGCTGGCTGTCTGTACCTACATATTACGTATTTTAGCGGCTCGTGAATGTGGGTAATAATTACGTCCTTTTTTAAAAGTTAATTTTATCGGTGAAGAATATGGTTCGAAGTTAACAAAGAAAATTTTAGTTTCGGGTAGCTTGATGTACTGACGTCAGTACAAGCCTATAAACATATTTTTAATACACAATAAGCAATGAAAATCAAACCAGCCCAATCAAACCAGCTCAATCAAATGTCATATATCTGTGACTCAATTAAATTATTCTCTATTTCATCTTCCACAGGCGGTGTCAGATGAAATGTTGGTGGAGCTGAAGGCTTGCTTCATGGAAGCCTATGACGACAACCAAGACGGCAAGATCGACATACGAGAGGTACTAACTGTGACACGCGCTCTACATGATCCCAACCAACCACCGACGGAGGTCACCTTGGTCCAGTTGGTGTATAAATCTACCGTGCAGACGTTAGTCGGCCGATTAAATGTGGGCGGAGTCGAACGACTTTGAACGACCTTGATCGGGAGCGTATCCATTGCGACACTGTCCGTGGTCGGCACCAACCGTGTGTTGCCGACCACGATGTCGGACAACGGGAAACGCGACCAAGGCGACCTTGGTCGGCGGTTGGTTTGCATCGTGTAGAAGGCCTATTACTTTACAGAAGAATGATTTAATAAACGCATCGATCATCTTAAAGCGGTAATTGGGTACTTGACTAGATCAAAAATAAAATACTTTACGAATTTTTTGGTAAAGCATCTTAAAATAATGTCATTTCCAATTATAGTTTTATAGAAAAAAGCAATTTGTTTTTTTCTATTGATTACATATAAGCAAATATAGTAAGTAGTACCTACCTATAAATCTGCGACGTCATAGTTTTTATTTTCATACAAAGTACAGCAAAGTACTCATTTTTGACAGTTCATTACATATAGAGTATTGAATTTGACTAGTTTTTACTTTTAATAAGCTTCCTCAATTTCTTTATACCATTTTAGGATATTAAGTAATTGATGTCAATTTTTGGTAAATAGTAAAATATTCAGCAGATACTTAATCCAACCTAATTGATAAGACATTATCATGATAATTATTGTAGACAAATAATTCGCTTATGAGATAAATTTGTACATCGGGACTTTACCTATTGAAGGTGACTGTGACCTACAATTATTCTGCTGTTTTCTCTAAGGAGATCAGACAGCTGCGTGCGCAGTTACATAGTGCACTCTCTTATTCCCCCTTCTTCTCATTGACACGACCGGAACTTTCAGACTCTGTGCTAAATTTTTTAAAACCCACAAGGCAATATCGACCCGGGAATGGAACCCACGATCACGACTACAGCAGTCACACCACCAGTACTAGACCAACGAGACTTTTACTTGGTTTATCTGAACTGTCTTCAGAGGTACTACTTCATATTGCTGCCTAGCCAATGTCTAGCGCATGCGCAGTGTTTCTAACGTAAAATTTCTTGTGGCCAACATCGGATTGACAATGGTGATTTTACATTTATTCAACTTTTTTAAATAAAGAAAAAATAAAAAATTAGTTTTTATGTGAACAAGATAATTTAATGTAGGTTTTAAACTTATTCTCTTTGGTTTTGTTCCAGTTGGCACAGCTACTGCCCATGGAAGAGAACTTTCTACTACTGTTCAGGTTCGACAACCCTCTGGAGTCCAGTGTGGAGTTCATGAAGGTATGTCTGCATCTACCACGATACCATGTAGGTACGGACTCCAGCACATTATCAAGCTACCTGGCATAGTCAAATCTTCCCAATCAACTTTGAACCATATGCTTCGGCGATAAAGTTGAAAATCTGTTAAGAAAATTTCACAGATTGTAGTAGCTTGATGTGCTGGCGTCTGTACCTATTGTATTAAAATCTGAATGCACAGACTGTTAAGTTAAAAACTTGAAATAAAAATAAGGTTTTTAATGCTCAAGTAAATTAGAAGACAAAAAAACTTTTTAAATAGGTAGCATAATATATTGTTTTTTTTTTCTTAGTGGTCAAGAGAACACCCTGTATAAATAATTTCAATTATTTAACCATCTTAAAATGATGTTTACTCTTCAGATTTGGCGAGAATACGACACCGACGGCAGTGGCTACATAGAAGCTGACGAACTGAAGGTATGAACTCTCGCTTTTACTAAATCGGTTTATTTAACTACACAACTTAATATTGAACAACATGGCCTGTAGCCAAGATGTCTTTTTACAATCGTAAAAGCTAGTAGAAACGACAAAAATGTTTGCTTCCTGAGATTAAATTCCTGAGAATTAGCGCGATCAAAAACAAAGTCTTCTGCTTTATAATATTAGTAGATAGTCACCATACATTATAAGAGCATAGAGCATTCGGTGTGATCATGCCTTTATTCGTTGTTAAAGATAGTTTTGTAATTGGTCTGGTCTGTTTAAATATTTTAACAGTGTTGCAAGCTAGATAGCCGAGATAATACCACACACAGTGTCTGACATACAAACAAGATTCTTTGTTACAAAAGTTGTAATTTGCAAAATGTTGTTTGCTTGTGACTGCAGCAGACAGAGTAATATTTGGGTAACTGTATTTTATTTTTCATTATCAGCCTTTTTATTGTCCCACTGATAAGCGCAAGTCTTCTCTCACACTGAAAATAATTGAGTGTTAATCAAGACGATCAAATATTTTTAGTACGGTTCAGTCTTAAGGCTATTCGGGGACATTTCGTGCCTTCTAAAGACTTGCGAAAAAAATTGTAATTCGTCTTTAATGCCCGGTTCTCATAAAAATAAACGTCTAGGTTTGTATAACAGTTGGTAGCTTTTTTTCACATGAGTAGGTATAATTAAATATGAGGAAGAATTTTTTTATGTTTTTTCTTAACCAAAAGGAGGGTTAAACGTCAGAAATTACCATTCATTACACAAAATCAGTGATTTCTTGTTATAACTATCAGACAATGAAAAATAACCAGATATTTTTTATTTATGAGAATGAATTTTTTAATGTATAAACTTAACGTACCATAAATATTTTTTACTTTTTAAACAAGCAAAATATTTTTTTTTTTAAAGAAATTCTGAAAATAAGTGACCAGCAAATTTTTAAAATTAAATGTTTTCTCTTCTAGAATTTCCTTCGAGATCTTCTGAAAGAGGCGAAGAAGATTAACGACGTGTCAGAAGACAAATTGATCGAATATACTGACACTATGGTAGGTCCATTCGTTTGTTTGTTTGCTTTTCAAGCAAACAAAGTCTTTTTTAAACTTGCTAATTTCCAGCCCACTTTGAATAAATGACTTTTTACCTTATCATTACGTTAATTGTATGTGATTTATGTATTATATTATTGCAATGTGTTTATTTCACAGCTTCAAGTTTTTGATTCGAATAAGGATGGGAGGCTACAGCTCTCAGAAATGGCCAAGTGAGTATGAACCTTATCCCTGTTTTCCTAAGTATGTTTATTTATTGAAACAAATTACAGGAGGTCTCAACATCTAAGTAATTTACTTAATGATTTTTGTAACATGTCTAATTCTTCTTTATTTTCAAACAAAATTTCATTCAGTTGAGTAAAAAGTAGCTTATATTTTATGTCATATGTAAAAAAACGATGATACATGTAGGGAAGGTCTAAATGAGAACACCTTTTTGCACTTATTTATTATTGTACTTATTTTTTATTTGCAGAGGTAAAGTAAAACAGTCTATACAATATGGCGTCGTCGTGAGGAAGCCTCGCTATACATCTTTTTAATTAAAGACAATCTGTCGTTCATAGATTTTTTTTTCTTCATATAAATTAATAAAGAACTATTTTTAATTTAAAAAAGTAGGAGAATAACAGACATAATATTTTTAACACCACAATCTCATACATTATCAAAATAAAGTAAAGTAGGTAAGGTAGAATTTATTGTATAATCTTTCGTTAACAGTGGCTTGCATTATCAGTTCGTTTCGGTCGAGCCGAATTTGCTTTGTGAGTTTTAAGATACTTTCAGAAAAGCAGCCCGGAGTCTGGAACTTGGTGATTGATACACCCGTGCATCGGAGAGCACGTAAATGTCGGTCCCACGCAAATGTATCTACGCAAATGCTAGTGCACTACAATATGTCCTACGTAGCTGGCTGATCTTCTTAAAGAGAAGGGCCACGATGGCCGACAATCAGTCTGGGCGCCATTATTATTGATTTAATCTAGAATTAACCAGTTTGCGAAATCAGGCCAAAGGAATTAAACCAAAAGTTATTTTGGGCCACTCTCAAAATAATCCGAAATCCTATCATTGGATATTCGCCCGATTTTGAACGGACGCTACTCGACCTACAACTTTAAAATAAATTTAATTAACCCGAGCTTTAACCGTCCGCACACGGATTAGATGGCGACTGAATTAATTGATCTAAAATTCTGGACGGCGTCGAAGATTTACAGAAATAAATTGGAGGCTGATGTAGCTGGGATTAATGTAGGCCAGAAGGGAAATTTTGTTAATTAAAGCTTAAAAATATTTTTGTTTAGTTAAAATCGAATTTATCTTTTTCGATACTTAGGTAGGTTCTACTAATGTCAGTGTCCCCAAAAGTACCGATGCCAGCTTATCAAGTTATCCGAAATTGTCACTTCCCAATCAACTTTGAACCGTTTTCAGCGATAATGTTAAAAATCTATTAAGGAAATTTGACAGATTGTAGTAACTTGATGTGCTGGCGTCTGTACTATTATTTTTGCAACTATTTTCAAATAATACAAAACTTTTTTTTACAAAAAAATGGGGGCAACCCTAATAACAATACATGTTTCAGATTGCTGCCCGTCAAAGAGAACTTCCTCTGTAGACAAGTCTTCAAGGTGAGTGACACTTCATTTCCCGCCATTATTGAACTAGACGCCATATTTCCACGCACCATAAAGTAAATAGAATTCAAATATGAAAATAATTAAAAAGAGGTTTTGATCTGAGTGGGGTTTTATTATATGGTGGAATTAAACTATATTAGTTACCTTAATGATTGATTTCATTTTGACTGTTATTTAAAGGTTTATCTTGAATATAAATAATTACCAGTTAATTGTTAAGAAATACAAGGACTATAAGTAGTTGTATGTATATTTTATAATGTGAATAGATAACTAAAAGTAAAATAAACAGTAAGTTCATGTTTATTTCGGTCACACGGGTAATTATCATAATAGATTATTATGTTGATATCATACCTACTTAGTTTTTCAATAATTGCACAACAATTTTAGATTTTTTACTCATGAAATGTTGAAGTAGTGGTTAGAGCATCTGACAGAGTTAAGGAAACCTGGACTATAAAGTCTAAAATCACCAACCCGCATTGAGCAATCGTGGTGATTGCTCTATCCTTCTGCGTGGGAGAATAGGCCTGTGCCCAGCAGTGGGACGATAAAAAATCTGTGATGATGATTGATTTTGTAATTTTTTTCAATTTGCTGGTAAAAATCTAAAATTGTTAAATCGTATCGTGTCCTAAAAAAATGCCTGTAATTTGATTATTTTTGATGCATCGCTCCAGTAGTATTAAATAGTTGGTAGTTGAAAGCACTCATTTCCTTTCCATTACGTTTTGCTTTTAGTAATTTAATTTCGATTTTAATAATTAACTAAAAAAAAACTTAAAATATAAAATTTAATTTTGCAAACATTGCCCACATTTCTACAATTTCAACATCAACATACATATGTATATCAGACACGTACACACCTGTTTATCATTAGAAACATACCTACATAAACTCATCCGTTTTAGAAAAAAAAACTCATTTTATATCCTCAAACCTATTTAATTGCCTTTATAATATAAGGCAACACTTATACCATTAAAAAAAAAACAATATATCTAGATCTAAGTACCTAAACCTTACGAAACTGTTTTTAAAAATGGAACACTATCCCAACTTCCATATTCAATCTTTAGAATTCTGTACAAGAAATAAAATTGAAAATAAAATAAATGTAACTTAAATTAGCACGTTCCTACAATTTGTTGCCTGTCTGTCTGTCTGTCTATCCTAACACTAACGCTTATGTCTGCACTCTGCACTCCTAGGAGGGCATAGAGGTGAGTCCTCACGCCGCGTTTACACGTTGGCCCACGCTGGCCCACACTGGCTTTAAAGATCTACTACCATTTTTCTTCTTTAGAAATGGTAGTATCGAAATTAGACTGTTGGCCACCGTTTAAAATGTGACGTCACTATTTACTTAATACTATAGTAACACAATAGGGATGTGGACAACTAGTCAAATTCAATACTTTTATAGAACTGTCAAAAACGGTTACTCTCTATGCAATTTGTATGAAAACGGAACATAATGACGTCACAGATTTTTCACGTCAAGCCGTATACTTATTTCGATTATATTATCAATAAAAAAATGAAAAAAATATCGGTTCAATTCGATAAATTAAACTGACATTATTTTAAGATGCTTTACAAAATGAATATGATAAAGTATTTTATTTGTGACCTAGTCCACATCCCAAATTTAAATGTAAATAACACATAACGCTTCTATTACCTAAATGATAATTAAAAAACTAAATGAAAATAATGATAATAGCTTTATTAATTTGTAGTGCACAGTAATATATTTAGATTTTTAAATAGCTTGATTGTTTTATTTATTTGTAGTTTTTTCTGCTTTTGTGAAACAAATAGGGTGAACTCATCTAATTTCGTGACAAACGCATTTGAATAATAAAATACCAATAAATTATTAATTAATTTAATTCATTCTCAGCATGAGTTTTAATCAGTCTTTTATGAGGAATATTTGCACAAATAATCACATTTTTTTCTAGAAACCTAAGAGTTATACCAAATTTACTAAACCAAGTCAACTTGCCTAATTCCGTGGTGACCTCTTTAAGTCCGTGATAGCTAGTACTTTAATTCTGATATAACGGAATTAGGCAAGTCAACTTTATTTAAGTATTACAATATTAATATAATAAAATTAATCTTAAACACCTTCGAAGCTCTGTAAACTGTCATTGTTGAACTCGAAACATTTTCAACAGCGGTTTTGAAATCGGTCTCCGAGTATTTCCTGATCTTCGTGTTGGGGTCATTCATGATATATCTGAAAGTAAACAAGCAAATTAAAATAATAAATACGTACCTACCTGCTTAGATTTTAGCGACGGTTCAAATTTGAGCTCATATTAATTTAAAAAAAGCTGCGAAATTTGGTAAATTACTCACGCAATTACGTGACATGTGCAAAAAGTGTCACCCAATTCTGTGATAGCAAAATATAATATTGGCTCAAAGTCGTCATTTTAATTAAGATCAGATAAAAGTATTAAAATGACATTTATCTTGTCTACTAAACTCAAAATAAGTCAATAATTTCAGTTAAAACCACAAATATTTGTACATAACTACTATAATTCCGTGATAGCGCAGAAACCACTCAACCGCTAAAACGCTAATATTTTTGACGAACAAAATAAGCTCTAACACGAGAAAGACGCAGAACTATGGCGATTTTTTTACTGCCACATCAAGGAAATATCAATTACAATCCATTTTATTAGAAAAAAGCTAAAAAATCGGTTAAATACTTACATAAATACAGCAAAGTTCACCACCAATTCACAAGCACTGCCGAAACCTGCGAAATTCGCGCGCGATCTGACAAAACCGTTAGCTGTTCCTATCTCGCTCAGTCGAGCATCCCCAAACTTTACAGACGAAATTTAACTTTATCAAAGAGGCTTAAGGTTGTATTTCAAACCATTGATTTCACTCGTATAGCCCTATGATAGCGCTCAAACCAAGTATCACCGAATTAGGCGTGTCACAGAATTAGATGAGTTCACCCTATTGTAATTTTTGTAAATATAATATTGTTTTTTTCTATTTTAGATTACTATTTATCACGACACTAACACTCAATATCACTAAAATTCTTGTATATCCAATATTTTATCAATGGAGTCGCTATTATACTGTATAAAAACAACATCAAGGGACATTTTAACTTCACAAGTTATTTATAATCTCTTAACAATTATCACTAATTTATTAATAAATTTCACATTCCCTATCAGAATTTCGCTTTCATTTATTTAATAAGAACAAAAAAATATAAATATAACACATATACACAATAATTTTCGTTTTCACGAACCTACGCAATAAATAATATGCAAGGTATTTGAAACGAAATGTTGGCGCAAACGTGGTACTCGTTTTAAATTCAATGTATGGTTGGACACTAATACAAATTGGTTTTTATGTTAACAGGGAGCGACAAAACTCACGAAAGATGACATTGAAAGAGTTTTCTCTTTATATGATAGGGTAAGTTATAAATTTGTTTATTATAATTTCATTCATTCCCACTCCCCAATTCCACGCACCCTGTCCGCGCTCAATGCACTCTTGGACGCCAAGCCTGACTGTGATTTGTTTGCGGACGACTGGAAGACGATTCTGTCGGTATGTTTGAGATGAGCGTGTGAATGTTTCATTATATACCTACATCTATAAATATCTTCGTTTTTTGATTATGTTTTAGCAAATGTTATTGACTACGGCCGTTTTTGCTGTTAAATAAATAAATGAATAATATTTGCGACGTCATTTTATTAAAGACTATTAACACACAATCGTTCATTTACTTTTCTATTCGATACCATGAAGGAATCTTTATTCGCGATATCGAGACTAAATTTACAACTTCGTGTCTGCATAGTATCCACTTCTACGTCGACTTCGAAATAAAAAAGCCAATATTTTACTTTATCACTTTCACAGCATTTAAAATCCATGTTCAAACTAGAAAACAGCGCAAGGAAAATCCCTATTGTTAAAACATAAGTCAATCTACGTTATTTAAAGAGACCCATTCAATGTGTTCCAGGATAACAATGGCTCGATCGAGAACGAGGAACTCCGGGGATTTCTAAAGGATTTATTAGAATTAGTTAAAAAGGTTAGTGCTTTTTCTACGAAACTTTTTGGTACGAACTTCGAACATGCAGAATTCATTTTATATTTTTCAAATAGAGAAAGAAAAAAGCTAAGAACTAGCAAAAATATTTAAGTATTCTTGTATTCTTTAAGAAGTGGCTTAATTACGATTTTCGAGTATCGTTTTTCTGTTTTATACATATATTGTTTTTCCGTAACTTGATCGGAACCATATTTTGACGAATGTACCAATAGTTTTAAAGTTAATCTTTGTAAAACACAAATCATTTTTAAGACCCATTTAAAGTACTGGCTGTATCGACGACTGGCTTTATTCGCCTAAGTTTCCTTAATAATTCTCATAAATTATTTACGAGCAGAATTTTCTAAACAAGAATACCTACTTATTTGAACTTATATTCCTACAGGATTACGATGCTCAAGACCTGCTAGAGTTTGAAGAGACCATTCTCCAAGGAGTCGAGTACAGCAGTGAAGGCAAAATAAGCAGAAAACAACTGACGATGATACTCCTGGCCCTCGCTAAACATCACCAAGAAGAAGAACCGGCAACTCCATAAGCGTATCCAAACTCGACCGCCACTCCGTCCCAATATCCGAACGAATTTCTAGCGTTGCGTACGTTTTGACATATTCGTCGCCATCTTGATTATGAAATGACAGTTTTCTTTTTTCAATTTGAAATAGAATTTAATATTTTTTTCATATATTTTACATTGCGCCGTTAAAGTTAAGTCAAATATTGGCAAAGTTATTTTGTGAATAGTTTTTCCATCAATTGTTAAAAGAATATGAACTTGTAATTGATTTTGTCTAAAATGTATGCAGTTGTCGTAGAGTGCGCGATCTGCCTGATAGATAAACCTAAATCTGAAGTTTAGAGAGAGATAGCATTGCAAGCCACCGCTTTGCCGACTTTATCTAGCTATGTATTCGTCTCGACGAGAGGAACAACCAATCACGAGTTGGAGCAATGACTGAGCACTGGGTTGGGTTCTAATCTCCTCATGCTCACTCTCTCTCCAACCTTCAGACACTGCCAATTCCAGATTCAGCAGCGATCGCACACTTTATATCGTGATACCAGGTAACACCTCTATGGTTGTTATTAATCAAACACATGGTAGTTATAAAGGTTAAAACCTTTTTTTTTTATTATGGCAATGAATGTGTCAAATCAAGTTTTAAGGGCTGGGATAAATAGTTGTAACTTAGTGTATGTATTAGTCGATTAAACTGATCTGTTTCCAACTCGAAATAGTTAGCCCTACTGTTTGAGATTGTGGCTAGGATTTCCTTTGCGAAGTACACATATATTTGTCAAAATAATGCACAAACTAGCAGTAATTTATCAATAATAAAATAGTCCATTTAGTCAGGAATTTTCTCATGAAACATTGCTGTCAATAGATATTTGAGACGAGGCCAGAAAATTCTGAGACCACAATCTCGTTTTATATAGAGTGACCGATATTTAAACACATGATTGTACTCATGTTTACAAACAACTTTTAACAAAGAAACTTAATTTTTGTCATTATAGCAAAATTACAACGCAGGCACGTGGCCTCGCCGCTAACAACTGACAGGGCGACGGCGCGCGCGAAATTTGAATCTTGCTGTAATGATAAAAAAAAATAACAAAAAAGTTTCTTCTGGAAGTTGTTTGTAATCATGAATACAATCACTTGTTTAAATATCGGTCACTAATTACCAGTCACCCTATATAATGAAATTATTTTTTACCTGCACCCATTACTAATAACCACTTCCTTTATCATTGACACATATATGAAAAATAAAGAAATATTAATGTAAGGAGACATCCCAAAACTCGACTAAACTAATCATCTCGACTATTTATCGTATCTCTAAATTATGAGCTTAAAAGTTATTTCTTTTTTTTAAGCTGAATGATTGCATTGACATTCATACTTAAGACACGTAAAATAGAGTGCAAATATTACTTATTATAATATAATATAATCATATACAATCATTTACAAAGCCAAATTGTATGCCAAATATTTTATATCTAGCTATTTGATCGACTCTTGGTTTAAATGAAAATTTGACACACTATGCATTATTGAGAAGACATTTTAAAATTGGAATTATATAGAGCTGAAAATAGCATTAAAACTTTTTAGTCGATTAATTTGATAAACAAATTCTTGAAGCCACTACTAGTAAGATTTACACACTAAGCGCTCTAACGCACTAGCGGTTAACCGCGGGGGCGGCTAACCGCGCGGCTAGCCGCTTTTTCCCGTTTAATATGCAACCGCTTATGATTGTACGCACTAAACCGCCACAAAATTTCAACCGCGGCGGTTGAATGCAGGGATGCGGCCTGCTTCGCGGCTAGGCTAACCGCGAAGAAAAACGCGAAGATACCGCATTAAGCGGTTGGACCGCTTAAACAAACCGCTTGGTGGCCAACCGCTGGTGCGTAAGGGCCTGAGGGCCAGTTTCACAATGTCCGAATAGCAACTATCTACCGAATAAATTCACAAATGGAACAGAATATGTATGATATTACCTACCAAATGAACTAACTGGAACTTATTCGTAGATGGTGAAACAGGCCCTTAAAAGCACTAGGAAGCTCTTCAAAAAACAAGCAGTCTCTATTTCCAAGAATCTTAATTAAAACAATATCTTCATTCTCATTTTCATTTTAACCGAGAGATCCTTTGAAAATATTTTCATAAACCATTTTTAATGAGAAATGTAGTTGAACTTAACATTGTTATTATTCTGATGCGTACATATCACTGCTGATCACGTGGCATACTATTTTAGATACACACCTGTTTCGACAAAGAATTATAATATTCCACTTATGACGGACTAATAAAATCATTTAACATAATTCAACAACAGAATTATCATCAATAAGAATGCATACTACTGCATACAATGCTTAAATATATGCTACTGGTGACATACGAGTAACAAATTTTCCAAGAAGTAAGACATTTATCGGACTGAAATTCAGTAACTGAATGCTATATATTTTCTTTGTATTGTACAGACGCCAGGACAAGCTACAACAATCTGTCAAAATTCCTTAATAGATTTTCAACCTTATCGCTGCAGCATTTGGTTCAGATTTGATTGGGAAGATTTGACAGTTTTGGGTACCTGGATGTGCTGGTGTCTATCCCTGATTACTTAAGTACGAAAACAAACGAATGACGTTTTCCTAAGCACAACAAAAAATACTTATTTTAAAGATCTTTAATAACATGATTCAATGTGAAATGGTATGCGACATTTTAATATAATTTGTTTATCTACCTACAGATAAATGAATATTGCGTAAAACCGAAAACGAGTATCAATAAAGAAGTTTAAAACATTATTAGCATAAAGTCACCCTTTTTCAATCCTCCTAATTAAAACAAAATAATAAAAACTCAAAAACTGAAGCCAAATCTCACAGTAAAGTAAAATCAAGAAATATGTCTTTTTATTAAAGTTACAAATAATGAACAGTAGAGCAAGGACAGAATTTTCCACTAAATTTTATCACCTTACAAAAAAACTTTGGCCTAAATTTTACTATTTACAATTAACCTAACTTATCCTACCTTGTCCCTAACTTTCGTCCATTCATAGAAAAAAAATCTATGAAAAAATTGGCTACAGAATCATTCTAGATTATTCGATGTAGCTTTAAAATGTCTTGTTAGATTTCTCTCTAAATGTCTTCGCTTAAAGAACCTTCTGTAGATATAAAGCTAATAAAGCTAAATATAAGTTCTAACAAAAATAGTGCAGCATATTTTTACAGGTCATCTAGTACATGCTAAGGATCATGTTTACCACAAATAGTCATGAAAAAAATAACATATTTTATTCAATTTATCATCACATCCGCCAAATTGCCATTTTGCGTTAAATATGATCCTTATCTACAGGTCATCCCTGTAGATAAAAATATAGTGTGCTATTTTTGTTAAATTTTATATATTAAAATGTGATAAAAATAAAACAACAGAAAAACTACTAAGTATTGATGTTAAATAAAATTCGCTTTTTAATGCTAAACATAATTCAAAATAATAAAAAAAGTTTTCGGAAAGAGGTTCATGTGTGCCGGTTATTGTATTTTTTTGCGAAGATTTTGTATCGCAGTTTTTTTTAACGAATAAATTTAAAAGCAATGTGTGTATATTTTTTTTCATAAATGTTTTATAACCTAGTTGAATGATAATAAAAACTAATTAAATATACTTAATTTGATGTCTTACATAAGTATTGTTTTATAATGAATAAAATATTGTGATGTTAATTAGTATTTTGTATAAAAAAGGTTTGATGACTGTGAAAATTAAAAATAAATCTTGTACCATAAAAAAAATGACGACGTACATGATTGCCCTCTGTAAGTAGATTTATTTTTGATTTTTTGCCATCTGAGCTTAAATCGATGTTAAATATAAATGAGTATAATAATATAGTTATTGTTGAAATACCCTGATTGTGTGTAGCGGCATTCTGTGTATTATTTTTAAAATATATTTAATTATAAATGTACATTAAGCGGAAAAGATAAGTGAGCGCCAAAATGGTTTTCAGAAACAAGAAGCTTGTTGCTATTACTGGAGGCCTAGCTATCAAAAAGTTTGAAGAACAACTTAAAGGATTAAAGATTAAAGAATAAATCAATCGTTACGTGTCTTGTTTTTGAATTTTAGTAATTACATTGCCAAAATAATGCAAAATTTCCAATAATGAACAACTGATCGATCTGTGACTCACACATTTTTGCGAGTCTCCTGTTTTTTTTTATTACCCTCTAGCACAGCCCTCTAGATTAACAAACTCATTTGATAAATAAACGCGAAGATACTCACTTATCTCTTTTGCCATTTGTAGGCTTTGAATATTTTATATTAACAAAAATCTTGAATATTATGTGTTGTGATGGTATAACATGTAGCTTTAAATGAGTTTAACTTTAGAATTTTCGCACAATGAAACATCGCTCAAGTATTTTTAACTTAGTTACTTGCTAACGCCAAAGCCATATGTTTTTAGTTTTTTTTTCTTTTTCAGTTCCTTCTTTAAATTTAGTAATCTAGTGGATGATGTTATGTTTTATCCTCTAGTTGAATTGAAATTAATCATTATAGTTTTCAAAACAAATTATATTTTACTTATATATATAACTTACAAGTCCTTAGCATTATGGGAAGTATAATAATATATACATATGTAAGTTGGTTCCATCCTCTAACATTCATATACAAAGAATCTTTTCCCATTCAGAATATGTGTTTTAAAAGTAAAATAAACATAATGAATCAATTAATATTCATGACGCATTTCTTTCTTATTTTTATTTATAAAAACAATATGGCGTTAATATTATTTTTTGATGTTTCATTGTTAATATTGTCTAGTCATTATTTTTTCTGATTAATAGCATTTTGTTTAAGATCATTTATATAGCTTCGTTAAAATTATTTAATTTTATAAATATATAGAAAATGGATGTCCGTAATAGACGATAAATGGCTATTGTATTTTATGATTAATTCCTTCGCCTGGCACTAAGTGTTAAATGTAAGGTTGGAATACGATGATGTTTGTTATAAAATGTTTATATTTATAATCTGGAGTTTTATTATCTTAATTTTAATTTTATTCCAATTTTTGTAAAACTTTCTCCTTTAATTGTTGGTTATAGCTCGGATTAATGGGTTGCCCGGGTAACTGGTTTGAGGAGGTCAGATAGGCAGTCGCTCCTTGTAAAACACTGGTACTCAGCTAAATCCGTTTAGACTGGAAACCGACCCCAACATAGTTGGGAAAAGGCTCGGGAGATGAGTTAGAAAAGGTTATTATATACCATAACCAAGCAAGAACACAGCTGCCTAATGATTGAGCCTGCGCTATCGTAGTGGGCAATACATTCTATTAGCAAGAGCGGACAAAACAATAAGGAATTTATCGAACGAAGAAGTTAGTGGAATACACAGCCATCTCTAGCTTCAAATTCTCTGATTACCTGAGATATTTGTGTGTCATGAAGGAACGATAATGTTCTTTAAGATAAAGTGGCTAGTAGGATAAACCAAAAGTAGTACTGCAAAGACAGGCTATGAGTAGGTATTCTAGCGAAGACGTACAGGGAGCCACTTGCTTGAGAATTGAACTACATTCAGAAACATGATAATTATGTGCCCAGGGCAAATATAACTAAATTCAATAATCATTTTGGAGTCTCGTACCTTACCCTTACCTTAACCTTACCGTAATTGTGCCTCGATAAAATCAGAATATTGTACGGAAATTGGGGGAGCTGAGTCGAGCTAAAGTTACGTATTTCAACAAATATAAGGCAATAAAGGCGCCTGTAAAGAGCGCATGGCAATGATATTCTACGATAATACGAATTGCTCAATGTTTTCATGTTCGACCGATAATGAAAACTGATTAATCTTGTAAAAAAGAAGAGAAAAATTTCATTAAAATTGTATTATTAATTTTTGCAGCTCAGTTTTTGTTGTATTTTTTCCCGAATTCATATACCGGCGTTGTGTTTCTTGAAGAATCTTCCTTCATTTCCTCCTGCATTTCTAATTATTGACCATGCTTGGTAACAAAACTTAAAATACCCTTAATTTCGATTGTTTTGATATAATTAATGCGCAATCTTCAGTATAAATCTAATAGGTCACTTAAATCACACAATTAAACTGATCTCCAGGGAACGCCTCAAACAGGAAAATGAAAATTATATTGACCATAGACAGCTTAACAAATTTTACTGATGGCAACACCAGTTTACCGCGGCGTCCGCCATTGAAGAAAATCGGTGTATTGGAAGCCGTGTCGCGTGGTATTGGATTTAAGAAATCTTGTAAATAAATTATTTAAACAACTATGGGAGTTAACGTGGAAACTATTTCTCCTGGAGACGGTAAGTTTCATTATCCGATATATATTTTTCTACAACTTAAATGTCATGTTACAGTGATAAATTCCGGCGAGTTTTTTTATCTTCCCAGATTTACGAATTTAGCTTTTTTTGAATTTAGCGATCTCTAAATTGTAACCAATAATTAGGAAAATTACTTTATATTCCTCAATAACGCCTGCTTGCAATGCAGTAACTCTTGCGGTCACTGCACCGGGCGCGTCGTTCATATCCATAAAATCGTCAAGTAATTTGCACAAACAATGACTAATCTATTTTAAAACACGAATTCAAATATTTGTTTTCGTCATTTTTGACTGACAATAAAACATCCCTCGACTTCATTCACGAGAATCACATTCTTAATGAATAGGGCTCCTTTAACAAAAGCGTCTTTTAGCAAATGCTTGAGTATTTTACGAACACGTGCATGGCAGGCTAACATTTATTTCTGGAAATTTTACGAAGCAAAGACATACAAACGCATAAGTCCTTTGGTAATTATAACTTCGTTATCAATGTCGGCTTGTGAATGATAAGTAAATAAGTAGTTTAACATAGATAAAACTGAATAAGTATTCAACATTATAAATTATTTCATTCACATTGTTTGTATGAAAATAATCATATATGACTGCATCACCACTGTTCCTCAAAGACTATGAGAAAAGGCAGCTGTGTGAATACTGCAGTGTCCTTGGAAATTACTGGAAGGACCCATATACCATACATTAATTAGTACAATTATGGTATAAGGTTTAATTTCCTGTGCAAGTGGTTTTTACTGGATAAGCCGGTCAACTTCACCCTTTATTCTTTAAAAGGATTTCCTTCTGGTAGTGTATTCATTCACATCTTGTGGGAACTACATCATACACCCAGATCAAAAGCAACCTTCTTCAATCAATGGGCTATCTAACACTGAAAAATTATTTTGGGTTAGACCAGCAATTCCTGGGAGTAGCAAATTCAAGGAAACATAACTAACTATATTGAAAAACTACTAAGATCAAAAGTCACTATGTATGTTGCATGTGACTCAATGTGAACATATTAAAACTACAAACAAGTTTTTGTGCTACATTTAATTATATGATAGCATGTTGAAGTACAGTAACAGTGATAAAAAAAAAATTAATGAGAAAAACTGAATATTACTCATCATCAATCAAGTTCCCAGTATATACATCCTACTTCAGAATCACATATACTAGCAATATTACCACTGTTATTAATCATTAGTTATAGTCCTCGGTATATACATACAGCGCTCTTAGTAGTTATCTCCAAGTTTGACCTTCTGCAAGACCGACTGCAAGGCATAATTATTTCTGCCACGGCTGCAGGTTGTTTTCAAGAGTTGCCTTGGCCCTGGCACACAAAGACCTCCAAGAGGAACAGTAGTGGGTTTTAGTCAGTAAGAGTCTGACACTCCCTCCAGCTGCACAGCCAGAGGGGTAATTAGATGATATCCCATGAACAAAAAAGCAGCCTAAGCAGTTGTATTAGATCAATAAGAATATATATTTTTTATTTATACTACACATTAATTATTACCTAGTCATCATTCACCATCATGATGTAATTTAATAAAAAAAATATATCTTTATCCCCAGAGTCCACCTACCCCAAATCAGGCCAGACTGTGGTCGTACACTACACTGGCACCCTGACCAACGGAAAGAAGTTTGACTCCTCCCGTGACCGTGGCAAGCCTTTCAAGTTCCGCATCGGCAAAGGAGAGGTCATCCGAGGCTGGGATGAGGGTGTTGCCAAGGTAAGGACAGCAATATTTAATACTATCAACAGGAGTCACTAGCATTATTTGTGCCTATGTTACGTTTTCTAAGATATGTATTAGGGCGAGGATTTTTCATTTAGTATGAAAATTAAAGTATATTATTTGTGTTAGTAACAGCAGTTGTATGTCATGATGACTGTATTGTTTAGTAAACATGAGTGAATTGCTATTGTTCCTCATCAGGCTATTCCCATACAAAATGATGTAGAAAAGAAACAATAAATCATACACAAGGATGTAACCTTTAGTCACATAAATTTTTACTAAATATTTGCAGAATGAACCATGCCCTACTCTGAGCGTACATTATTTAAAAACTTCGTCAACTTATTTTATTTGTCTTTGTTCCCAGATGTCGGTGGGCGAGCGCGCTAAACTGACGTGCTCCCCCGACTTCGCTTACGGCCAGCAGGGCCACCCTGGAGTCATCCCCCCCAACTCCACCCTTGTGTTCGACGTCGAACTCCTGCGTCTCGAATAAAACCTTTAAGCAACCACCTACTTATAATAATTAACATTTAGACATTATCTATTTCAACTTGCAACATCTTTTTATCTAAAAACTTAATATATGTGGATGATAAACCACTTAACTGCCAAGAAAAATGTCAAATCTCCCCAATTTATGAATTTACTTATTAATAACTGTGTTCAAAGAGGGAGTTTTTTTACAATATTATATTGAGGTACTGCACAATGATTACTTGTGTCACAAATGTCTTTGATATTTTACTAAATAAGTACATCAACATTATTTACATATAAAATTGAATTCTATTCAATGTCAATTACATTTCACAGTATACTTTTATCACATTCAAGGGGCTGTCTAAGTATTTCTAAAACATTTGTGTATCCAAACTAGTCTTTATTAGATACATTGTGAGTCTGTGGACAACCCTTAGCTCATACGACATTCCTTACGCATTTTGATTACTAGAATCGTGCAATATTTGTCTTAATAGTCACATTTTAAAAAGTCTTATCACTCAAAATCACAAATATGATGAAGAAGTGTAAGATCTTGATAGAATAAGGCCAAAATATGAGATGTACGCTAAGCTGTAGCCCAAAACTGTATATAATTTATGCACAAGTTGATACTAACTTGTATGGACTCTCAATTCTGGATGTGTGGTAGGTAAAGGTGATTTCAATGATAGCTTTATCATATAACTAAGATGAATAAACTTATTGCGGAATTTTTGGGTTTTATTTTTAATTATTTTGTTATACCTACATTTGTTACCTGAACTATATCTCGCTTATCTAGGTGTAAAGTTCTTGTCAATATAAAAAATCCAAGACACAGTCGCTAAATACCGTTGAGGAGTTACATCGACTCTGTAGTGTCCATCATCAGGTCAGCCAAATGGTTTTGGGAGTGTCATATAGTGACATACATTTGAATGACAATTTTTTACCTGATACGTGTCTACAATTTCCAAGTTTCCCAGGGTTCCTTTCGTGGGACTGGATGCTATAGACTCCCAGGCCCCCTCCACTCAGGCGAGGTCAGAGTACCTCTGAGTATTCTTATTGGGTATACCGAGGAGTCCCACATATCCCGACCCCGACGAAAAGGGGATGCGTAACAGCATTTTTTCCCAGTGACAAAAAAAAGGGTTCCTATCGTCACATCTCTCCAGATTCTGACTAAAAATCCTTACTTAGGAGTTCCGTTTCACCTATTTAACCGCCCGACTTTTTATCAGTTGGCGTGCTCACAGCGCCTGGCACGCTGAATCGAACAGTATATGGCAGCACAACAGGGTTTTGTGTCGGATAAATCCTACTCAGGTGGTGAAAAGGTTAATTAAATGTCCCTGAATATATTAAATGAAACACGGTTCTTTTTCACATTTTTATACACCAATAATGTAAAGTCTAAGGTACAGACTAAGCGTTCCAATGTACGCGTACACAAGAACAATAATTCCTATAACAGTCTGCGTATACGACTTGAGCGTGAAAACTGTGACGACTCCCGGTCACATGACATATTCAAAAAACGCATACGCGTCATTGGAACACCTTGTCTGTACAGATCCAGCTCATCAAGCAATTACAATTTCTCAAATTTCTTTAATAGATTTTCGACTTCTTCGCTGAAGCATAATGATTCGAAGTTAATTGGGAACATTTTACAGTTTCGTAGCTTGTAGCTTGATGTGCTGGCGGCCGTACAATACTTAAGGAACATTGAGATCTCTTGAAATTGAGTAGGTAATGCTTACAAACTAACTTCGTTTCTTGGGTGCAAAAAGACCCTAAAGCTTTTTTACGCTTTACTTAAAGTTCACAATTTAAAACCTGTAATATATAAAACAGGGTGAGATAAGTTTTACTTATGAAAATCTATATGGTTTCACCGCAATGTCTGACACCCATAGATTTTGTATGGCGGCACCATAGCTCAATACGGTCAACCCATCAAACAGCGCTTAGAGCATTTTACTAACTAAAGCCTCTCTGAGCACAAACACGGACGTAGCTATAGCTTTGAGGGGTCAAAAAACAGAGCCCTAACTCCAGTTTAGTATGTTGTCCGGACCCCCAAGACTGGGGACCCCCCGCCCTTATATACGTACAAAAAATCTACCTCTATGTCGGCTCTCTTCCTCGCTCGGCTAAAGCACGCTTTGGCCACAATTCCTCCCCTCACCATTTTCCATTATACATACTAACCTACTTTACATTTTATGTTATGTAGTATAGTTAACATAAAAAAAATATAAAATAATAATAATCGGGACATCTTTTTCACACGGTCGGTGAGCTATTGATTAGCTTGTGTTATGGGTGCCAGCACAACTGATAAACTACATATAGGTACTTTACACATATATATTTAAAAATACATAATTATTATAACACCCTGACCACAGCCAACCGCAACCACAGTCGACCGTGCTGGGAATCGAACCCAGGACCCTCAGCTCGCGGCAGTCCGGCGAACGGCGTGGTTATTATTGCGCCGATGGGGTCGTCAATGATTAAATGCTGAATTTTCATGATATTGTCGAATAAATTGTATTGTGATTGTAGGTCACATGGCCCATTTAGACGGGGAGAGTTTCTCGTCTAGAAGATACGATAATTGAAGGAATATAAAACATTTCCTTCGTCTAAACATTGACTCTTCTCACCCGTTGACATGGGCGACAAGCGGTGTGTCATTTCGCTTAATTCGTTTATGTCATACATATACATATTAGTAATCTCGCTGGCAACATTTTAGTTCTTGCCTGAATTTAAACATTTTGTTACGATTATGTTATGGCGATTATTGCTAGCAAAAATAGTCGCGGAGACATTCTTGTACCGAAACGTGCGAGAAACTCTCTCCATCTAAACGGGCCTTGAGGGACGCCCTACACCTTTGCACACAACAATCTTAGGTAACTCTTTACTTATATCTAATCGAGTTTATAATTAGTTATAAGGTATTAGGCTGACCTCACATTTGGCGTGCGCGATCCTCGGGCGTGCGAGTAGCGCGAACGCTGCGTGAGCGTCGGGTGTTGCCACCGCGTGACGTGTGTAAGGCCTGACTGACCGATACAGTAGCGGTGGGGATAGCGGGCGAAGGTGTAAGAATGCGACTCGAGCGTCGCGAGCGCGCCGCGCGCGCGTTTCACGCTCTCTGCATGCACATAACACGGCGGCAACACCCGACGCTCACGCTCGCCCGAGGATCGCGCACGCCAAATGTGGGGTCAGCCTTAGACCTAGGTATGCCATAATTAATCTACACAAAAACCCCGGACTACGGACGAAAGATCTTGAATATTTATTCACTCCCATATTTGTGCATTCCTGAAGGTAAATTACAGATTTCCTGCATTTTTATTTTACTATTCATCATCTCCCGAGCCTTTTCCCAACTATGTTGGGGTCGGCTTCCAGTCTAACCGGTTTCGGCTGAATACCAGTGTTTTACAAGGAGCGACTGCCTATCTGACCTCCTCAACCCAGTTACCTGGGCAACCCAATACCCCTTGGTTAGACTGGCGTCAGACTTACTCAGGCTTCTGACAGGCTCAGGCTCTTTAATGACAGCCGGGACCTACAGTTTAACGTGCCATCCGAAACACAGTCATTGGTGTCCAAGATATACTCAGAAAGTACATACAAACTTAGAAAAGTTGCATTGGTACTTGCCCGACCTGGAATCGAACCCACGCCCCCACACCCTTTTATTTTACTATTCGCGGTTTAAAAATAAATAGTGGTTACCTGAAGGAGAGAAGGTTCGTCCGTCCGTATCTTAACGTCATATTTCGAAACATTATTTACAAAAGTTCATCAAAATAACTATTTACATTTTTCCATCTCTTATTGTAGGCATATTCTCCAAAATTTACCTCATAGGAATTTAAGAAAATAAACATGCAACAGAGATCACTTAATTATCAATCCTAATTATTTAAGAACATCAAGAATAAAGCTCTGCCTAATGCGAGTCTCAATTTAAACACCAAAAGCAGTATAGGAATACATAGACAATTGAATACAGGTATATAAAATGATCTAGAATCTTCGATGACGAATTCTTTCGCTGTATTGAGCATTTCTCGGGTTTTGTAAGTAGATTTTTCGTATTACCATAGAACTTATAGTATAAATAGAGACATGTATTATATACCTGTATTATAATTCCACAGTTTAAGGGCTATAACTCATCTCAGTAATTATTTATAGGTAATGAAATTCGTATCACCCTGTATTCGATAACTTCAAATTCTGAATCTGAACTAAAGCATCTTTTTTTATTGTAATCTTATATTTTATGGCGATTTGTACTTTTCAGTGATATAAAAAAGTTGTTATTACAGATATTGTTCCCGGTTCTCCGTTAACACGCGACTAAAAACAGCCATAGATAACAAAATATACTCGTCGTTTTTTTGTTTATATTCACTGAGTTTGGTATCACCCCTAACTGTGTATAATAGGGCTTCTACACGATCCAAAACAACCGCCGACAGAAAAAATCTTGGTCCAGTTGGTGTGAAATCTGCCGTGTATGACATTTCGGAGGTCGGCCGACTTTGGACGACCTTGGTCGGGAGCGCATCGTGACAGGCTGCGTCCGTGGTCAGCCCCAAGCCCCAACCGTGTGGAATGCTGTCGATGTCGGCCGACGGGAGACGCGACTAAGGTCAGCTCTGTTGGCGGTCGGTTTATATCGTGTAGAGTGTGTTTAAGGTTCGCAGGGGTACAGCACAACAATTAGGGCTTTACGCCTCCTTTTTATTTACAATGATCATTTGAGAACACTTATAGTATCAAAGTAGAAGAAAGACAGTATTGTCGATAGACCGAGTGACGGTAAAACATAGAACACTCCTATTTCCGAGAGATAGTGAGTGTTATCGGAGAAATGAGTGATTGAGAAACTTATATCTACAGACTCCATCTCTTTACTTCTCGCCTGAAGAGCTTACTTCACCTAAAAAAGAAAAGTATACACGTTATTTAATATAACCAAAATGAAACAAGAATAAATGAAGTGATAAATGTGTGTCACGTGGCATCAAATATCTGGGAATCGAACCCAAGACCTCAGAATCTGTCTTATTGTGTACCAGCTTTTGTTAAGATTCCGTAAAAATTTTTCAAGTAAAATACATGCCATAACACAGAGTAGTAAGCGAATGGATCCACGAATGGTATTAAAGTTCTTTTTCATTCTTTCCACAAGCCAAAATTGGTTAGATGACATTGCATAATATGAATAATTATGTATGTAAGTGTCCTATTTTTTATTATTTAGTTTTATTATTTGCAATGAAAAAAGTAAACACGACAATTTACGGTGATTTAGTATCATCGAGACAATTTATTTCCCCCACGCAAGCCACATTCTCAATTTTATTAAGGTAACACTCGATAAAAATTTTGTCATAACTATTGTAATTAAATCCACAGGCAAATGCTTACTACTCCGTGGATTGTAAGCGTATATACTTAAATTAAATTTAAAGTTGCAAAACAAAGAGTACCGTTTTAATCTACGTGCCTTTATTTTTCGTAAAATCGTTGATATTTGTTTAAATACTTTTGAAAGTCTTCTATTTTTTATCGTGAGTTTAACAATCTGTTTCTTTTGAAGAATGATGATAGCTTCGGCTTTCTCGTAATCACTCATGTTTCCACTTTGCAGTTGCATTTTAATCTTCCTAGCCTCTCTAATTTCAGCGTGTGCGGCGGAGATTGCCTACAACAATAGAAAATGACAGTCAACGACACACAACATTATTGTTATAGAAGAGGAAGGGAGTGCTTAATCTGATAACTTATATTACAATTCAATGAGTGCACGGGGGGAAGATACGTCAGGAATATCTAAGTCTACTTTGATATAAACCATATCGCGAGATTGTGCTTGGAATATCATCTAACCGCAGGCCTTGAAAATAGTCAATGTAAGAAAAACACTACATGTGGTTACTCCATTTGCTTTATACTCCGTGGCCACTTTGGCAGGACTTTTTTAAAGAGATTTTAAAGTGCTTGAACGTATTCCTTTTTAACTCACGGCCAGTTGGTGATGAAGAAACCCCTCGCGACTTGCGACTTGATGTTCTCCTTTTCTGTGAAAATTTCGGACCAGGATATCGTGAGAGTTCGCGATCGCACATACATACATACCTACATATGCGTATCACTTTGTTAGGGGCCAAACTATACGCACCGTTAGATAATACAAAAGTATAAAAAAAAAATTAAACTTCTACTTACTACTAACAAACTTAAAAATTATACAAACCAAATAAAAAAAGGACAAATTAAAATAATGCATCAAAAATTTTTTCCGCATAGTTGTCAGCGGGTATCGTGCCCAAAAGGCTGGCTGCATTGCCAACGTTTTCTATGTATATTTTTTTAAGTATGTAAGTACCTATATTTAAATAATAACTTTTTATTAACATATAAATAAAAAAAAAACTAAAACTAGTGAATAACTAAATCAACCCATTGTATATCAAACCAAATAACAAAAATACAGACAGACAGACAACTAGACAGATTGGCCCTCTCTAATTAGGGTGTTACTAAGGGCTTGGATATCAATGGGGAAGCTAATTTGATACTTTTAAGAAAAAAATACTCTGAGGGCCAGTTTCACCGGTTACGGATAAGTTCCACATAGTTTATCTGGCAGATAGTGGCTATCCGTAACCTGTGAAACTGGCCCTAAGTGTTGTTGATTTCTGCCTGAAATACATTGCTGATGAAGAACAACAAAGAAGAAAGAAATATAAAAAATAATTGTTTTTGTTTCTTAGCTATGATTGCTATGAACGCCGCATTTGCGTCACGTAGGTACGTATTATTATAATTATGTCAAAAAGAAGTATTATAATAGAAGATTGAACCTTATATAATAGTATTTTTTTATTGACAAGGAATCAGTAACTTAATCACTTCATAAAGAGAGATAAAGGATTTTATTCATTACCTAGTCCACTACCCAATTGTAAGAAGCACATTCTTTTAAACCTGCCTTTTGTTAACCTTACATTTATCTGTAAGCCTTAAATTAAACCTTAGTTTAGTTAGTTGGTGTATCCGATCACTTAATTTCTCATTGCGCATCATGCTATATAATATAACATAATATATCAATCATAATTTTTCACACACGGTCGTCGGTCAAACCCAAGGTAAGCTATTGATTGTGTTATGGGTGCCAACACAACTGATAAACTACATATACTTTACACATCTATTCATAAATACATATTATAACACAGCCAACAAGTATGCTCATCACACAAATATCGACCGTGCCAGGAATCGAACCGGGACCCTAACCTCGGCAGTCCGGCGTGGTCGTCCGGGTCGACTAATAATTTACATTCTTACCTTTTTGCAAACCTTATGTTTGGACAGTAGGCGCTTAATTTCCTCCAGGGGAACATTCTCATCGAGCACGGGATTCATTGGGGGAGCCAGGTCTTGCATATGGGGGCTCAGGTCCAGTGGGGGACTGGGGTTCATGGCCGGCTGGAAGTTACATCACAAATTGTGTGTTGTGGTATGACATAAAGCTAAAGTAGGAGTTTTTTAACGCAGACATACATACATAATTTTTCTAAGTTATACGTACTTTCTAAGTTTATCTTGGACACCAATGACTGATTAAAGGTGAAGGAAAACATCTCGGGGAAACCTGGACTTAATGGATATCGGGTTCGGGGTTGGTGATATCAGACTTAATGGATAAGTCTGATATCACCGACCCGCATTGAGCAAGCGTGGTGATTAACGCTCAATCCTTCTCCGTGGGAGAAGAGGCCTGTGCCCAGCAGTAGGACGATAAAAAGGCTGATGATGATACATACATAATAACTAATAATTAAAGGCCTTCCACACGATCCAAACAATTGCCAACTGTGTTAGATTAAGGGCAAGTTTCACCGTTTGCTGATAAGTTCCAAATAGTTCATCTGGTAGATAATTTCATACAAATTCAGTTCTGTCTTTTTAATTTATCCGGTAGATAGTGGCTATCCGTAACCGGTGGAACTGGCCCTAAGACACATTAAAAACATACATAACTATATTTTAATCCTAAGCTGTTGGTAGACTCTAGACTCTAATAAATATATAATTAAACATGTGGAAAATTATTCTACAAAAAAAGGATATTAAGAGCATTTTTACATCTTGGATTTATCACTTACCTCGAATTCTCGTTGATAGCGCTCTTCGAAACTCGAAGAATCTATTTCAGAGGAGCGACGTTTGTATACTGAGGACCGAGGGGCTGCTGGCGCAAAGTACTGACGATGCTAAAAACCATAAACATACGTGTTGAATTGATAACCTCCTTTTTGTGAAGTCTGACAAAAAGAGCTGGCAGGAGTATTTTTTTGGAGGTAGGAATTAAAAAATAAAATGTGTAAAGGTCGCTTAAATCATCATCTCCCGCAACTATATTGAGGTCGGCTTCCAGTCTACTCGGATTCAGCTGAGTACCAGTGTTTGACAAGGAGTGACTGCCTATCTGACCTTCTCAACCCAGTTACCCGGGCAACCCAACACAAGGGGTATTTAGGGGGGCGGGGGGGGTTAGACTGGCTTCTGACTACCCGTAACGACTGCCAAGGATATTCAATGACAGCCGGGACCTACAGTTTAACGTGCCATCCGAAACACAGGTATGGGTCACTTAAATGGCAAACAATATATCTCATAACATTTTGTTCGTTTATTTGAGTGATGACTAAGAACTATACTGTATACTAGCTCCGGCTAGCGGTTTCACCCGCGTCACATGGAAAATTTGAGTAATTAAACAGGATTTAACAGAAATGGCCCCAGATAAGAAGTAGCCCTTCTGAAAGAATCAACGTTCAAACAAACAACTCTCCAGCTATATAAAAGTCTATATAGCTGTTCCTCTCGCTTCCACCCGCCGCCCGATAGAACTATACTTCCCGCACCAGAAAAAAAGTAGACTATGTCCTTTCTCAGACTTTAGACTATGTGTCTACGAAATTTTATTTTCAATTTAAATCGATTCAGTATTGACCTTTCAGTATTTTTGACAGACAGACAGAGTATAATATCTATACATATAATAAAATTGTAGAAAAGTCAAAACTGTATATTGAATATTTTTTAAAAGAATAATTGGGGCGTAATCTACAATTGATATCGAAGCCAAAAATATAGTTTTTAGAATTTTTGTCTGTTTGTCTGTATGTATGTCCTGGATAATCTCGAAAAGTACTACATGGATTTGCTTCAAATTCGGCATGAATATAACTAAGAGGTTGGGTCAACATATGGGCTACATATTATAACGCTATCACTACGGGGGGGACGGGGGTGAATGTTTAATTAATAAAGTAAGGATAACATATTAAGATAACAGCACCTATAGAAGAATTAGCTTCTATAGGTACTGTAATTCTATATAAGTAGAAAGACCTCAGCATATTCTCAGACCCAAAAACAGTATTTTTCAAAATACCTACTTACCGCAAAATGCTCCCATCCAATATCATTTTCATTTTGATCCATGTCATAGTCTTGTCCAAAAGTGCTATCAGCCTCTTGGAAAGGCGACAGATTCAATGGTACAGGTGACATCTGCGCGGGAGACAGTGGGGCGGGGCTAGACGGAACTGAAGAAAGGAGGCCGGGTGATTGTGCACGGCTTGCCTCTGGTTGGGCCACCTCCACCTCGTTCTCTTCAGGGGCTGGTGACGATACTTCGTCAGGCTAAAATTAAAGTATAAGAATATATTTTTTTAAATGTATGTATTGACGTGTCATCATTAAGTTATTTATACATGACATTATTGTATAGACGCCAGCTAGTTAACCTACCCGAAACTCAAAAATTTTACCAATAGAAGGCCAGTTTCACAGGTTGTTGATAAGTTCCAGATAGTATATCTGGCAGATAATTTCATACAAATTCTGTTACATTTTTTAATTACCTAATCTGTTAGATCTAGATAGTGGCTATCGTAACCTGTGAAAAACTGCCCCTAACCATTCTTAATTTGAAACAGTAAAAATTCAATTTTTTACACTGGATTGACCGAACTGTTTTAATTGTTACTGAAAAGGACTATAAAAGTATAAAAAAAAGACATCATCAAGAAAAAGATCTCTTCATATTACGTGATTTAAAAAAAAAGGTAACTTTTTATAAGAAAAAAAACAAAACATTTTCAAAACGGAATTATACTGATTTCGACCGCAAGCGGAAAACTTACTTAAATATTTACAAAAAAAAAAAAACTACGAAAACAACGCGTGAACTCCATAATAATTTCGTTAAAAAAATAACAACAACAATAACAATTATTGTTTAATGCAAATTGCGACATACCACCACAGAGTCCACAACAAGAGTGGAGACTCGTAAACGATCTCACAAAACTAATCACATCACTTTTCACACTGCATCAATTAAAAACTTTAATCACAAATAAATATTAAAAAAAAAAAACTTTTTTCTACTTGTATGAAATATTACTAGTTAATATTTCCTTTAAATCTATTACGCTATTACACTGGTGCATTATTTTGCAATTGACAAACTGAGCTTGATCTCCGAGGGATTGACCAGACAGACAAACCAATATATGTATGTATGTAGATACATGTATGTCGATGTTTGGAGTTTGACAATAGAGATGGGAATCTATCGGGAATGCGATGTCAATTTTAATTTTGGAATAACAGTTTGAAAATAGAACACGTTTTTTTTCCTTCGTTTGTGCGTAACTTAACAGGACAGGACCATTTTTTTAATAGTTAAGGGTATCTTAAATTATTTTTTTGTATTGATCTACTTTATAGAGGTAAACCAATAATATCTCTTTGCAATAAAAAAAACACTCAGGGTACCTACTTATTATCTAACATTGTGACTATGGCCTGATACCCAATATTAACTCAAGAGACGCGCCATTATTGAATAAATAATGTAGGCAATTTGTCGTAGTGGCCTAGTGGTATAAGCACCAATCTCTTAAGTATGAGTGCACTGGTTCGATACCAATACAACTTTTCAATAAATTACAATAGTTCACAATAATAAGTTATATGTTACTAAGTATATTAATTTAGACACCAATGACTGATTAAAGGTGAAGGAAAACATCTAGACAAAACCTGGGCTATAAAGTCTGAAATCATCAACCCGCATTGACCAAGCGTGGTGATTAACGCTCAATCCTTCTCTGTGTGAGAGGAGGCCTGTGCCCAGCAGTGGGACGATAAAAAGGCTTATAATGATAGCCGTAAAGCTCAGAGACTGTCTTCTGCTCGGATTTCAAATAATGATTAAAATATTCAACCAAAGCCAGGCATACTTCTGCCGGGGCTGCGGGTTGTTCGTAAGAGATACCGTGGCCCTGGCACACAGGGACCTCCAGAAGGAACATAGTGGGTTTTAGTCAGTAAGAGTCTGACACTCCGTCCAGCTGCACCCTCAGCGGGAGGGGTCATTTGATGATTACCCACGAAAAAAAAAGCCAGGTATACTTACATAAAGGTGCTTGTAGACCACATATTCGCAGGGTATCGCAGTCGTCTTCAGATAGCGGTTGCCAGAGCGTTTTATGATGTAATCGTTGTCCCGAAAATGCTTAGAACAAACGACGTCATCGAGGGCTGGGTGCCAGCTGTAGCGGCCAGTCATCTCCACCCATTTGGCCCTCAACTCATCATTGGCTGGGAATCTGCGCCAAACATACCATTTGAGTTAACGCACACCCAATTGAAATCCGTTTCTTAGTTATCATAAGTTACTGGTGGTTATTTATTGTTTAACCTCTTATTGTAATAATATTATCGGGACACCTTTTCACACACAGTCGGTTAGCCGCAAGGTAAGCTATTGATTAACTTGTGTTATTGCCGCCAACACAATTGATAAACTACATCCTTAACACACATATACATAGGTATATTTATAAAAACGTGCTAAACACCTAGTCGTAGCCCTAGTCGTTAAAGCACGAGCCTTTCGAGTAGGAGGGTGCGGATTCGATTCCAGGTCAGGCAAGTACCAATGTAACTTTTCTAAGTAATACGTACTTTCTAAAGTTTATCTTGGACACCAATGACTGAATAAAGGTGAAGGAAAACATCTCGACGAAACCTGGACTATAAAGTCTAAAATCACCAACCCGCATTGAGCAAGCGTGGTGATTAACGCTCAATCCTTCTCCGTGGGAGAGCAGCAGTGGGACGATAAAAAGGCTGTGATGATGATGATGATGATGTGCTAAACACCCAGACCGCAGCTAACGAGCATCGTCATCACACAAGTGTCGACCGCACCGGGAATCGAACCCGGGAGTCTCAGCTCGGCAGTCCGGCGTGGTTACCATTGCGCTAACGACGTTCCTAATAGCTAAGATTTTGAAGTTTCAATACAACGTGTATAAAATGCTACGTTAGTTTTCCCTGCGTAGGCCTACGCTGCTACGATAAAATGTCTACGCAGTAAGCAGTTTTTTGGTTTGATGTAAAAATATCGAAAGTAATTTAATTATTTATTTTTTTAATTGTTATTTTCATTTGTGTCTAACTTTTAATTTAAATTAATTCATGAATTTTATCATAAAAATATTATCATGTAAGTAATTCTGAACAAAGAAATCGATAGTAAAATTTTACAATGTCGATGTCGCCATATTTGTCTAAAAAAGGATTCCGTAACGAGTTTGCGCAGAATGCGATCTGCTGTCTCTGTCTGACCTTCGCCAAAAAATTTTAACAAATAAAATTCGTAAATTTTTAATTGCATCCATGATCATGATGAGTCATCAGGACACTAATCAGAAGCGGTTATGGCAAATAAATTATATTACATTCATCGATAAGTAATTCAAATAAAAATATGCAATCTTTATCTTCGCAAAAAAGTTACCTCAATGTAAATGCGTAGGCCAACCGTAGGTATACTCAAATTACCCTTTTTACACAATAGTATCATGTTATTACTCTATAAATTAAATTAAGAACATGGGAAAGAACACAATACTCTTCATTTATCGATATATCGTCATAAATAAATAATAAGAGCACCTCTAGCGGGCATCGCCGCACCACAAAACGCGGGCCGGGTTCACGACGCTATCGGTCGACACGTAATACATTGCCCGCTATGATAGCGGGGAAAATATCGAGAGCGAACATTGACAGCAGTGTATATCTTTTGCAATGCAACAGATTAAAGGTCGCCATGGCAGGTGAATTGTAATTTTCAGGTTTCAAAATTTTAATAAAAATTAGGTTTTTTTTACTTACGGATGAAAGGAGAGACGGTCCGAGGAGCCACTTGGTTCCTCCGTGGTAGACTTGCACGTCAGGACGGAGCAAGAAGGCATTTTTGAATTTTTCTTTACCGGAATGATGCACTCGATGGTGTACGCGGACAACTAAATATCGCATGCGCTTATTTCGATCGATAGGTGTATGACCAATTGCTGTTATGCGCAGCACCTCGCAGCCACCCCCAGATTCTATATTTAGCTCGGTCTAGGTCCTGGGAAAACAGGAAAGCAATTTATCAATACTATGAAACTACGCAGCGAGCCTGTGTTGAACGCCAGCCGCCATTGCGAATGCAAATTACAAAGTTTTCGCGGCTTACATCGAACATTGCACCGAAGTGCTGATATGCAAATTACATTGTATGATACTTAGTTTTTAATTTGTAATTTGCATCTAAGATATGGTTTTTGTTGCAGCTCGCTATTTTTTTACACACTTTCTTGTAAAATTAATATAAATTTTGAAAAAAAGCTTTACATCGATTTCAAAACCAAGGTCTGTAGGTACCTAATCATAAGCCTTTATTCAATAGCTACTTGCGAGATATGTTTATAAATATAGTAAAACTACTTAAATAATTGGTTAAAAACTCTTGTAATATTTGTTTTTATTAAATATAATAAAGTAATAGCATAGTAAGTAGTATAAACTTTGGTACCAGAGCTTGACTAAGTGAAAAATGCAATTTTTGAAGGCCAAACAAAGTTGGGTGTTTATTTAGTTTTAGCAAAGTTCTTGGTACATATCACTTGAAGGTTGCATTTGTAGTTGCCTGATTTAAATCGAACCCGCACAGTCATACTTGAGAGGCCGGTGCTTTAACCACTAGGCATGCATTTATATAGATTCAAAATAATATTTGTACGTTCGTTCTTGTGTGGTACCAGCCTAAGGTATGTTATGAGACCGACTCCGAATAATTTGAGATTTCGTATTTCAACTTAAATATCTTATTCCTTCAAAAAAATGTGATGCTGTATAAAAAATAAATACTGAAAAAGGGTGGGCTTTTTCAGTGGGTATTACTAACGGTAACTGTAAACATAGTTTATTTTAAATAAAATGTTAATAAATGTAAAAATAATGTAAAAAAAATAATGTATGAAGTAAGAAAGTGTGACAAAAAACCTGGGGCCTAATGCTGCTAATTTAGTTTAAAGAACACGCAATTGATATTCAACTGATATTCCGAAAAATTTTGTTTTCAATCTCAATTAGAGTCATAATTTAATTGTTATGTGAGTCTTAGTTTAATGGTTATCGGTGTTGCTAGTCTAATTCTACCAAATGCTAAGTGATGAATGATATATTATATTGTTTTTAATAAACGTTTTGCGTACCAGTGGCAGTTCAAACGTAGACCGTTGGTCTTAAATTAGTAACAGAATACCCCATAAGGTAAAATTGCTATTAAGATCCAATTAAGTTTCAATTGACACAATATTAAATTAGCAGCATCAGGCCCCTGTACTACTTATACAGTGAATGACTACGATACTCAACAATGTATGTACTCACTTCGTGTCGATTTATCAAAGCTCATAAAACAATCACAAGCATTTAGCAATAGGATAGACCTGCGGGTTGTTCGCAAGAATTACTGAGGCTCTGGCACACAAAGATCTTCAGAAGGAACAATGTGGGTATTAGTCAGTAAAGTACCAACTAAATGTATAATCAATTTCAGTAAATATCTGACGCTTGCGCCAGCTGCACCCTCAGAAAAAAAGGCATTTGGATAGACTGTCCCAGCTCTATGAAACTACCTACTTTGAGTGCTGCTTTCCTGCTTCAGTCCACTAAGTTTATTTAGGTGCTGAAGTTATTTATAAATCTGTGATTCTCTACTGGGGAACTTTCCCTTTTTTGTTTAGGGTATACCTGATGGCATCCAGGCCGATTGTCGGCTACGGCGTCCGTTCTCTTTTATGGAGATCAGCCATCTGCGCAGGATATATTATAGTGCACAAGCATTCGCGTAGATACAGGTGCACTCTCTATTCCCTCACTCTCATAGTCCGATGGGACGGCAATCCGACACGACCGGAGAGAGATCAGGCGCAGGACACACATTTACGTGCTCTCCGATGCACGGGTGAATCAATCACCAACTTCCAGACTCCAGGCTGCTTTATGAAAGTTTCTCATAACCCACCAAGCGATTTCGGCCTGACCCGGGAACCGAACCCGAAACCCCGTGCATAGGAGTCGCGCCTTGCGACCACTAGACCAACGAGGCAGTCGAATCATAGAATATACCTACACGCCATAAGTATTTATAGCAATAATTATTAACTTTCGTTCTTATTTTCAGCTTATCCTTGTAGAATTTCGTAGTTGTTTACGATCTAAAACCCCTTTATGGGGGGTAAAAACTTCATGGAGGACTCTCACCGGCTAAAACCACTCCGATGTCTCTTCGCACGTGCGCGTGGGGGCGCGGGAATCCAAATTCTTCCGCAGCACTATCTATTACCCTAAGATAGGTTAATTTCGTCATGAATCAACAAGGCAGCTTAGGTAGCCGACCTGTCTTAGCAAAGTGAACTTTAGCGTTTTAGACCTCACGGGAACTTGTCAAAACATAAACAGTTAGATCCCTTTTTGGCCTTCTATTCCTGACTGCTTACTACATATATTCATATATCGTTTATTACTACATAGCTATCTTTTCTATCTAAACATTCTATCGGCCCCGCTGACGCAATCGTAAATACGCCGGAGTCCGGCCTGTTTACGATTATGTCCGGCCAACGGACTGCCAAGCTGAGGGTCTCGGGTTCAATTCTCGGTACGGTATACGATGAGCATGTTTGTTGGCTGTAGTCTGCGTCATGCGTGTCATAATATGTATTTATAAATTAATATTTTACATATATGTATTTATTAGTTTATCATTTGTGTTGGCACCCATTACACAAGTTAATCAATAGCTTACCTTGAGGCTTACCGACCGTGTGCGAAAAAGGCGTCCCGACATTATAGCTCTACTCTCTACGGTCCCTCGGTCCCAATAATTGTGATAAATGATATTTATTTTGCAAATATGTTGAAATCAACACTTTTTTTGTAAAAAACGCCGAAACAAACTCAAGGGTCACAGTCTCTTTTAGAGTCCAGACATTAAAAGAGATAACATACTAAAGTATGTATGAGCAATGTAGGCTTGTGTCTGAAATGACCTTTTGAGGAAAGTGTCAAACAAGTTTGAATGGACCTGTCCAATCAGCTTCTGTGGGTGCGTAACTAATTCATACTGACTATTAGTATTAGACAGTATAGGTTCTTCGTAAGATATTCATTCGTACCCTAAAGGGAGCTGGAATCATTTCAGGCCAGGCTTTCCAAAAGGCTATGGGTAAGTAGAATTTAATTACTAGCTTCTGCCAGCGGTTTCACCCGCTTTCTGAGGGAGGTATTTCCCACACCCGGAGCTACATTACTACCAAGTTTCATGAAAATACGTTCATCCGTTTGGACGTGAAGAGGTAACAAACATACACACATTCACAAACTTCCACATTCATATATGTAGGTGTTAGTAGGATAAGATATCCAAAACAGACATGAAATATTAAGCTGAATAAATAAATTAAAAGAAAAATCTTCTTTTAAAAAGCTTTTATAGTCCGCCATATTGGATTTAGAATAACGTCAAATTATTTTTTAAGTCACTCTCAATAAGCCCTTTGATTTGATACCCATATTGTTGAAATTCATTAAAAATAACTACTCCGCCATCTTGGACGGTCCGCCATATTGGATTTAGAATAACGTCATATAAAATATCTTGCATTGTCATCCAAACTGAACGTGTATACAAAATTTCAGCTCAATCGGTTAAAGATATCTACTTCGAAATTGAGTTCAAAGAATCCACCGTAACATACATACACGGCAAGTTAAATAAAAGCTTTTAAAAAATAAAGATTTAATGCACTATAATTTTCAGCAGACTTGTAGCGGCAATTTTGGAACGCCTAATTTTGTGACGTCAAGAACCATGACTTCAGCGAAGCCTTTGGTTTATAGAGTTACTGATATTTATGCAGAATCTTTTACAGTAGGTAGTAGTAGGAATCTTTTACATAGTTACTATTATTTAGTTTCAAAATGGATTTTATTTTTAAACTTACTTTTTAAATAAAAAATTACCTACCTATATCTTTGCGAAATAGCAACCATTTTTGTTTTGAACACAATACCTACTAGGTAGCTGTAAACTTGCGCCGACGCGACGTGTACACATTATGTACGAGAACACTTGATCGCCGTTATAGCTACATGGGGCAACTCACCTCTCTTACGCAGTGATCTACTATGAGACCAGCCACATGGTCGAAAATCGGTATCGGCGATATTCCTGACTATTTCTTGTATTTGTAATATATTCTGAGTGCTGGAAATTGCAAAATGAAGATAAAAATGAAACAAACAAAAATAATTTCGTAATTAATTTTATTTTATTAATTTTCGTATCTAACGTTTTCACTTATAACAGATACATTCTAAATACAACTGAAATAGAAAAAACTTACAATCACTCGATAAACTCAACTTAGGAATAATCTCTTCATAGCTTAAAGTTAGATAATGCACAAAGAACGCGCATTACTCAGGAAGTAAACTAAAAATATATGTTTCTCTTGTGTACACAGGTTATACTTAAATAACTAGATATATAAACCATAAGATCTGTTGATTGCACTTCCGAATATGAAAATCATAGTCATCTAAAACTTTAGGGCTCAATATGCATCTGGCTAGCCTTTTCCCAATCTATGTGGGGGCTTCGAGTCTTAGGGCCGAGTCACACCGAAATAGCAAAATAGGCCTCTTCTTGTATCTTCTTCGCGCAGCCGCAGCGGTGCCGCGGGCGGCAACACCAAGAAGACGCGGGAAGCGCGCGGCCGCTCGCGTCACTGCGGGCTGCCATTCCGGTATGACAGGGTCCTAAACCGGATGCAGCTGAGTAACAATGTATTACATGAAGCTGCAGCCTATTTAATATCTGACCTCTTCAATCCTGGGCAACCCGATTTGATTAAAGTATTTCAATGATATAGTACCTACTCAGGGACAATTTTTTTCCATATGTTGCTATTATCTAATCAAAAATACCACAATGTATGTACGTTTATATAATATTGAAACCACGACCAAGAAATAACTTTTAGTAGGTACTAAATTTTGTATACGTTACAGGATAGAAGATTTAAGTACATCATTTGAAAGTATTTGCAAAAAAAAAACATATCATCAGTCTAGATGTGACACCTAAAATCTGCATGAAACATTTTACAAAAAATTACAGTTCTACCAAAAAAAAATGCTTCGAGGTGTCAAACCTAAACCCAAGATAATTATGTCGGTACTCAACACAAAGTAAATTGTCGATTATGAAAACCACTGTTTTCTTATACATCATAATAATCAAAAAATACAGATTTATAAATAAATTTTCCAGTAACTATGACAGCTGACAGCTCAGCTATATAAAAGTACACACATACTTTCAAAACCATAACACTTGGCATTTGGGTGAATATCGTTAGCATATGTTAAATTTTACACTCCTTGCGCATCAGAAAAAAAACCTTAAAAAATTTGTATGACAGAAAATTATATCTAATAGGGATGCGGACTACGTCATAAATAAAATATTTTATCATATTCATTTTGTAAAGCATCTTAAAATAATGTCAGTTTAATTTATCGTTTTGAATCGAAAACTGTTTTTATTTTTTTAATGATAATTTAATCGAAATAAGTATACGGCTTGATGCGAAAAATCTGTAACGTCATATGTGGTGTTTTCATACAAATTTCATAGAAAGTAACCGTTTTTGACCGTTCTAAAAAAGTATTGAATTTGACTAGTTGTCCGCATCCCTATACAATATAAAATCTAATTACTGATCTACAGAACAGATACAGAACTTATAGATATATAGGTCATCTCGTACATGCTAAGGATCATGTTTACCACAAAAAAAAATTTGAACGACCTAGGGGTCAACGATCGATCGAGTTCATAGAGACCAGCGTTATGCGCAGGAATACAATAATATTTGGCGAATGTGATGATAAATATTTAATAAAATACGTTAATTGATTTCATGCCTTTTTTGTGGTAAACATGATCCTTAGCATGTACTAGATGACCTGTAAAGGTATTGTGCACAATTTTGGTTAGATCTTGTACATATTACACACTTTCCATGCGAATCAATTCGTCCTGGTGGCCACTAACCGCCCAGGAGTCGTCGTTAAATTTAGCTTTAGATATTTGTTTCGAGCCCAGAACAAAATTTCATACATTTGTGCATAATAATATTGCTTACATGAAGATAATCTGGCTCGATGATGTGTCGACGCAATTTCGTCAACTAGAATGAGTTAGACATCCTATAACGTATACAAATGTGTAGAAAGATAGATGTTTGTGAACTTATTATTTTTTTTTATTTCGTATATAGAACGTAGTCGTGATAATAAGTATAATACCTATATAGATATATTTTGATTAAACAGAATAATTGTGAAAAAAAAACTAACTTGCATGATAGTAATTTATTTTAACAAGGCGCTTTTATTTTTTTAATATAATTTATAGATTACTTACAACATAATGCTTAATTTTGTGTAAGTAAATATAGAAATACATCATCATCAGCCTTTTTATCGTCCCACTGCTGGGCACAGGCCTCCCCTCACACAGAGAGGGATTGAGCGTTAATCACTACGCTTGCTCAATGCGGGTTAGTGATTTCAGACAATATTTCAAGTTTCCTGAAATGTTTTCCTTCACCTTTTATCAGCTATTGGTGTCCAAGATATACCTACTTAGAAAGTACATATAACTTAGAAAAGTTGCATGGGTACTTGCTTGACCTGGAATCGAACCCACACACTCATACTTGAGAAGTTAAGAGGCTGGTGCGTTGACCACTAGGCCACCACAACTGTAGAAATACATATATTAAGAATGTACCGTCAAGTGAGTAAATGAGTTTTACACTATGCTTTGGAAACCCAATCATAAAGGAAGTCTGTCTGTCAATGTCAGTCAACCCATACATAAATTCAGTCTTTTTTTTTTCATTACAAGCTGCACGACACGGTAGATGACAACTAGTCAAATTCATTTACTTATATTGAACTGTCAAAAATGGTTACTTTGTATGCAATTTGTACGAAAATACTAAGAATTGACGTCACAGATTTTTCACATCAAGCCGTATACTTATTTCGGTTATATTATCAATAAAATAATTAAACAATTTTCTGTTCATAACGATAAATGAAACCGTCATTAAAGATGTTTTACAAATTGAATATGATGAAATATTTTATTTTTGACCTAGTCCTCATCCCAATTGCATTTTCATTTGATTGGGTTTTAATATTTTACATAAACATATTCAAATCTCACTTATAATCTTAACAAAATATAAAAGAACTAGCGACCCGCCCCGGCTTCGCACGGGTGCAATGCTGATACTAAAATTATACATATAAACCTTCCTCTTGAATCACTCTATCTATTAAAAAAAACCGCATCAAAATCCGTTGCGTAGTTTCAAAGATTTAAGCATACAAAGGGGTTTTATACTATGTAGTGATACTACAATACATAAATAATTACAACCTCGTTAATGTGTTATACGAAGCAATAAAATTGTATACGCCTTGTTAAATTAAATTCCGATATATTATAGAAAAAGTATTATTTTACACAATTAGAAAAATAGCAGTCATGAATAATCATATAGCTTAATAATTAATGTTAATATTACAATTAAGAATGTCAACAGTCATACTGGCAACATTTTTAGGAACAAAAGAGTATTAACCAAAATAATCTTTTTTTACAACTTTGCCTACTAGTATTTTTGTTTAAAACCTCATTTGTATAATTTTCTATGTTTTTTCTTGTATATATTTTAATTTGAAAGTGGTTATTAGAAAAATTAAGTATAATTGCTCGTCATATTGTATTAATCTATGAGCTTGGATCAATCTTGGAGCATGATACATTAACATAAATGGGCGCAAGCGCACAAATGCAACATATTTATGTTTAATTGTGCGTGATTATCTTGTACCGGTCTCTACTTATATATAATATACCTTATTAAAAATATACAAAAAAAACTTTCTTCTATCTGGACTTTGAAGTATGTATGTACTTTAACTGTTTATAATACAATAATATATGTATAGATAAACATATGTAAATGTATAAATTATTTCACTCAATGCAAAAACATTTAAACTATATCAAGTACACACAAAAGAATAGTCTTGTCCACACTGCTCGCAGTCCAAACGTTGTCTACACAAAATAAATCACAGTCCGCCCACACAAGTCAATTCACAAAAATACTTCTGCCTATTTACAAAGTCTATGAGTTTGGTAAAGGTTTAAGAGGTCCTAAACTAAGCAATCCGTCTGCACCTAGAGCTTGCAAACTGTTTGTCATACCATTTTGTACATTATGTACTGAGATTACCGGTATTCCGAAACAACCGCCCGCTTGTTCCCTATTCGCTAGGGGTATAAAACTATATATGCCTAAACTACTCAACCGCTTGAGGTTATCTTCCTGTGACAGGTCCACGACGGGCAGCCCCAACTCTCTGTTAGGCCCCGTGACGTTGTGGAACACCCTCTTATGGTGCTGCAGTTGTAGCGACTTCGGATACGAAGCCGGGCATTCGTCACACTTGAACACAGGCAATTTACTCTGCGGATGCGCGGCGGACATGTGAACCGACAGCGAGTTGTGGTTCATGAACATTTTCTTGCATATTTTACAGGACAACATACTGCCGCCTACTTTTGCCTCAGGTATTGAGAAATTGCTAGATTTTGAAGTGTGTTTGATGCTCATACCAGCGCCGAGGTTCGGTATGTGAGGAAGAGGCCGTTCAGGAGTGGGGGAGCGACTCTTCTGCTTCTGTTTGATAGATATTCCTCGCGATGCTAGCACATTCGCCATAGCGCTCGCTTCTTTATTCACAGTCTTTTTAGTAATGGATATTTGGCTGCCTAGATTAAGTTTGTCTTTCGCGCCTTGCACGCTCTGAATCATGGGCAAGCCTTCCCTCTGTTTCTGCATGGCCATGACCTGACAGTCCTCGTTGTCATGTTTACCTGGTAGCAACATGTCTGGGCGTCGCTTCTGGCCCGGGCCGCTGGCCATGCCTGCCGGCCTCTTCATGGGCATACGCACGTTTTGTTTCGGTGTTCGAATTTGAGCATGTACTTGGACACCAGGTCTAACGGAAGGTCGTGGTCCTCTAGGGTTAGCCATGCGTGGCCGTGTGCCGGTTATATTCGCGCCCGGAGCCATCCTGATTTGGTTTGGTGCAGGCATTTGTCCTCCTATGATTTGACCAGGTGCTGTGGGTTGTCCGCCCATATTTTCTGGCCCTGCCATCCCCCCTACAGGCTGGCCGGCTGGGAAGGTTTGGACATTCTGAATCTTTATGCCACCTGAAGGAGGTTTCATAGCTCCGCCAGGGCTTGAGGAAGGAACGTAGGGTGTGCCAGGTGGCCCCATTTGCCCCATTGGTTGGTTCATCCCACCGGAAGGCGCTTGTCCATAAACAGCCTGCTGCATACCCTGAAGTGGAGAAGTCACCGAGTAAGATGATGCAGGCGGGTACTGACCTTGTGGCATTTGTCCAGGATATCCACTCGGTTTAGGCATAGGCTGCTGGAATTGCCCATACCCAGGCTGATTCATGTAAGCCTGTCCTGGATACTGACCGGGCATTGCGTGCCCTTGGCCATACATATTATTTCCATAGTCTGGTTGCATATTCTGTGAAGGTGGATAAGAATTATATCCTTGTGGATTCATCATCATTCCACCGCCTCCTGGGTAAGCTTGGATATTGATCATGACATTTTGCTGATGTGTAAAGCCTGGCCCACTTCCTCCAATAGTCGATAGCTTCCCAACTTGATCAGCAAGCTGCTTCACAGGTAGTATTGAGGACAATATGTTGGAATTTGGATTGTAAGGCATAAGTGTTGAAGATGATGATGGAAGCGCCAACGATTTGGTATGACCGGTCATCCTTCTGTGTTCTTCAAGCAATGATATATCAGTAAACCTAGTATTGCAGACATCACAGGAATGTTGAGGGCCTAACGTATCTAAGGATATGTATTCACTGGCATCAGATATAGAAATAGTTTCTTTTTTTGCATTATTAGATAATAAACTCTCGAAAATGTCATCAGCACTTTTTTCGAGCATATCTAAAGGTGGCTTGGAATCGGGGGCGTTCCAATTAAAGTTGTGTTGTTTTTCAGTAGAAGGCGCGGTCAGACGATTGCTGAGCAAATTTGAGGAACTGAAGCCCGACTGTGACGACGGGTAGGCCGGTGGAGGATACGTCGAAGGTGGATTCTCAGTCTTGGGAATAACTGGTTTGATGTCTGGTGCTGGTGTTGCAGACACAACGCAACAATCATCATCTTCATCGTTGGAATCTCCATTTATTTCTATAACGGTAACCCCGGGCTCTTCTTTTTTTGTGACCGGCAGAAGCGGTGTGGTTGTAGTGTTACTAGATAAGAGATGTGACGCCAAAGCACTAGGCGGTGCGGATTGGTGCGACGCCAAGGCATCGGGTTCGGATTTTACCTTTGCTAGTATAGGAGTGGACGCAGCATCAAGTGCTGGCGGGGAAGACCTTTCAGACTTAATTTGGGTTGAGAATATCGGAACGTTGGATGACTGTGTTTCAACTGTCTCTACTTCTTGCTTCACCACAACATTGTCTAAACTTGTTCGTGATCCTCGTCTTTCCGGCGTCGAGGATGTTGGGGTAGCTGGCTTACTTTGGAGCTCTCTCTCCTCCGATGTTTCTTTAGAAGAATTTGTTTGGTTGGCTGCTCTTTTCGGAGTCTGTTTGACAGCCGGCCTCCCTGGCGGTTTTAGTTGCTGCACAGGAACTTTCCCAGGCGTAGAAGGTTCCTTTTTTTGCATAATAGACAGACCTTGCAAATTTTTAAGCTGATTAGGTCTGGCTCTTGAAGATTTATCTGAGTCATCACTTTCTGATGTTTTACGGGTACTGGGTGGAGTTCTTTCGTTGTCTCCATCGGAATCATTTTCACCGAACTTGTCTGGGTCCTCATCAAAATCAGCTTCAGCATCTTCTCTACTCTCATCGTTCCCACTACCTCCATCCTCTTCATCTGATGCTGTAAAATCTTTGAGCCCGTTGATCACTTTGAAAGAGTTTGAGTTGTTCCCATCCGATTTTAACTTAAGTTTGATTCCACCAAGTTTACCAAGTTTTTGCATAACATCGTTATTTCTTTCAGGTTCTGGTTCACTCTTTATCGGAGTGTTGCTCTTCTTTATAGTAAACCCTAAACCGCTAAGCTTGTTCAGAGCCGAATCGGAATTCTTGGTATCATTGTCAGACGGTTTTTTCAAAGAAATACCGGTCTTTTTAAGCAATTGTGATATGTCAATTTTTGTTGGTGTGGCTTTTTGCGGGGGCGGGGATGCTTCTTCTTCCTCATCAGACCAGTTCTCATCTCCAGATGGAGGGGCATCTTCGTCGTCGGAAGGCAGCTTGTCGAGTACCACGGACGGCAGTGAAACGTGCTGAATCAGATGGTTCTCTAGCTCCTCCCAATCTCGAAAATCCTCTTCGCAAGTAAAGCAATGATACTCCTGCTTCGGTTTTTTGATGAGAGCACCAGTGGACTGGAGTCTCTTTAGAATATTCGCGACATTAGTGGAATTGGTCGGTTTCTCTTCTTCCTCTTGTTCAGGGTCGGAGCCTACTGAGTCCGGCGCCTCGTCATCTGCAACGGAGAATAATAACATCATGTTTAGTGACATGCCAGTATCTTGGGGCAAACAGGGCTTACCGTTGTAAAGAGAAACAATTCAATTAAATACAAAATACACAATGTGTTCGGGATAACTAAGCTAGTCTGAATTTAGCTGTTTGGTGGCCTAATTTAACTGCCACCAGCAGCGGCTAACTGCAGACTTATTTGGCTTTTTTTATAGTGGTTGATAACGATTTTATATTGGTTGAATCAGGACGTTTTTGTGCGATAAATGTCGTTCCTTGTAGTTGATAGTTTCGTGTAGTTTGATGTGCAATGATTCAAAACTTATTAAGGCCAAAAAGCTTAGGAAGACTAAATAAACAGCACAATAATAAGAAAAATATATAAGAACGTAGCAACATTTCAGAAATTTGCGAGAATTAACCATTACGAACTAAAAGCTTAGGTAAGAAACTACGTGGGCAATTCAAGGGCTTGGTTCTCGCCAAGCGAACGGGTCAAGTGATCAACAAACTTCTTGACACGACACGAAATTGAAGATGTAATCTTAGATTGTGAACAGATTATTCTCTGACTTAGTTTGCTTGCTTGCTTGAAGGCGCGTTTCTCAGGAACTGTTCAAATACTGATTTGATTAGAAAAAATCTTTCAGAACGTCACGTCGTGCTTTGCAGTGCATTAAAAAATTCATCATCTCCCGAGCCTTTTCCCTACTAAGTTGGGGTCGGCTTCCAGTCTAACCGGATTTGGCCGAGAACCAGTGTTTTACAAGGAGCGACCGCCTATCTGATCTCCTCAACTTAGTTACCTGGGCAATCCAATACCCCTTGGTTAGACTGGCGTCAGCGTAACGACTGGCCGAGACCTACAGTTTAACGTGCCATCCGAAGCACAGTCATTGGTTTCACAAAAAAATGTATTACACTATATAATATCGTAACACCGAATAGTTAGTTTTAGATGTAAGTATTTGGGAACTTGCCAAATGGCTTTTTTCACCTGAAACGTTTATAACATAAGTTTTGGGTTTTCATTGCAATACTTATTAAATTATTTAGTGTACTGCTGGGTAATATTTTTTATTTTCATATATGTAGTAAATTTGCCAAAATTAATTAAAACTTGTAAATATTTGACAGCTATTTGCGACGTTGCCAACTTTTGGTATATCTAAGTATATCGTTTTTAAGTCGATGTACCGGGGTTATATTTTTAGGTTTTGTCCGGGTAAACGAAGTAGGTAGTTCCCAAGGGACGCAGGCGGAACCTATTCAGTTTTATCATTTCTGTATAAGCTTACATTAGCATACAATACTACGTAGCAAAGGTGGTGGACCGGAGGCACTGGCTGAGCCATATATATAGTTGCATTTGTGTGTGTGTGTTTTGACACTACGCAATATAACATTTAAACAAGCGACTTGCTGCAAAATTTTCGCTCAAGACAATTATCTTTATTTTATTACTTAAGTTTACTGAAAGCAGAATAATTACCATGTTACTAACGGACCCGGCAGACGCTGACCAGTTTTTTCATGAAAAAGGTTCTCCTGACAATAACAACTGACAAAAATAACTGTCTACATCTCTTTTATTCCTATTTTCCTCTCGCAGGTATGCTGGAAGAGATTTCTTTAGAAATAAGCATTACCTTTGTAAATTCTTTCTTTCCTGTTGTATTTCTCTATCGTGTGTGTCGTACATAAATCCGTAAATAAATAAATAATCAAAAAAGTTATACCAATCGAGCCGTTTAGGTGTGATTGCGTTACCAAGGGAAAAATGGATTAATTTTTAGGATAAAACAGTGTGTTCCAGGGTCCTGGAGACTACAAACCCGCAACCCTTTACTTCTAAATATTATTATAGGATTGTTTCGGATGTTTCAAGTCTTTCACGGGCGTTTAAAACTACTAGTTTCGTATAAAAGAGTGAGGTGATCGCTGTAACTATAATATGTGAGTCACGGTATATCCACATAACCAGATTGCAAGGCTGACCCTGCTTGAAGATCTCGCAACCGGTTTGGCCTAAGACTTTCTGAATACGACATACGGCATCACGACTAGGTTCGTCGCTACGTTATCTAAATACTAGATGATTCCCGCGAGTGGGTTCGCGTTTGGAATCGAACAATGTTTAACCTTGTGACCGCTACAGTCATGTATAGATGACATGCCAAAAAGTGCCCAGCACGCCACGGTCACGACTATGAGTAAGCTTTACGATGTTTTTTTTTTAATTTCTTTTGCTAATTAGGTTCCTTAACTCAGTCTTATTTAATTGCTCTTTTTTTATATTTCTTATATATATTTAGGTACTTAAGATGATATAAAGTAATACCTATTCATACATACACCATATCTACATCTAAACGATAAAAGCGGGACAAAATAAGACTCCTGTATTTATTTGCGGTATTTTACAGTCTGCGGTATTCTACATTTCAAAAATATATGTTCAGTTAAAAATGAATAGACAGTTTCTATCGATATTATTCTAATTATCTATTAATATTTTTAGACGCATTACTTCATACTAAAATAGTTTAAGACGTATTTCTTCATACTAAAACAGTTGCGAGACGCATTACTTCATACTAAAATAGTTTGAGATGCATTACTTCATACTAAAATAGTTGAGATGCATTACTTCATACTAAAATAGTTTGAGATGCATTACTTCATACTAAAATAGTTTTGAGACGCATTACTTCATACTAAAATAGTTTGAGACGCATTACTTCATACTAAAATAGTTTGAGACGCATTACTTCGTACTAAAATAGTTTGAGACGCATTGCTTCATACTAAATCAGTTTCAGACGTATTACTTCATACTAAAATATGTTGAGATACATTACTTCATACTAAAATAGTTTGAGACGCATAACTTCATACTAAAATAGTTTCGGACCCATTACTTCATACTAAAATAGTTTGAGGCACATAACTACTGATAAAATGGTTTGAGACACATTACTAAAGACTAAAATGGTTTCAGAAGTTTAATACTTCTGTATATACTAAAATGTACTCAAATAATTGGAGACTACTACTGCACATGTACCTACTAAAATGGTATGAAATGCATCACTAAAGACTAAAATGGTTTGACACACATTACTACAACAACATTACCACATATTAAAATACTTTGAGGCATCTAATTACATTCTAAAATAGCTTGAAACACATTACCTATGACATACTAAAAGAAAAAGAGGCACATAACAACAGACTAAAATAGTTTGAGACACATTTTTACATATAAAAAATAGTTTAAGATACATATACAGATAGGTAATACATTGATTAAGCACAAGCTAGTACAGACACATTTGTACATCTTTGGCAGTCATTACATGTAGTCAGAAGCCAGAAAGTCTAACAACCAGTCCTACTAAGTGGTATCGGGTTGCCCAGGTAATTGGGTTGAGGAGGTCAGACAGGCAGTCTCTCCACGTAAAACACTGATACTCAGCTTTATCCAGTTAACACTGGAAGCTGACTTCTACATAGTTTGGGAAAAGGCTAGGCAGATGAATGAAACATGTATAGACACAAAGAAATTTTTATCCGGGTATGGAAAGTACTTCCCTCAGAAAGCGGGTGAAACCGCTGGCGGCAGCTAGTTAAACAATAATTAAAATACCTTTATGCCAATATCTGAGCTTCTAAAATCAAGTCAGCTAAAGTTTATGTTCTTTAGGAAGAACATATATATACAAACTTTGCATATGCTATGAATATGTTTACAGATAAGTTTTCTGTTGATATACTCTAACTTATCAATGTAAATAATAGTCAAATTACATGACATGTAGCGTGGTACGTATGGTGGTTTTAAACTCTGTTTGTGCCACATTTTTTTCTGTGAGCATCGAAGGTTGTAAATCGTAAACACATGTCTTTACCAACACTCTATACCATAACCACAGCCTTTTTCCGCTCCTCAGACAACCCATTGTTCAGAATATTGTCTAAGTTTTTTTTTTATATAATAGCTTTGAAAAATAATAAGACTTGGACTAACCTGATTCATTGTTTGCAGGTGGCGAGGATAAAACAGGCTCATGCTTAGTTGCCATCATCTACGATGCCTGTGAACAAGTTATAATCATCGTTTTAATTCAACCTCTTATTAAAAACTCTTTAGTTCAATCACTCTTTGTTTACAATGGAGTGTCCCATTGTTTATTTTTATTTTGCACAAGGTATCCAGTCATACTGCCTAGTATTTTTAGGAGTAGGTAGAGTTAGAAACTCCTTTTATTTATTTTTATTATTCTACAGCATTAACTTTGTTATAGACTCATTCACAGATATTTTTTGTTAGTAAATAACAACACATTACACAATCACAAACACCAAAATGTTACAGAACTATTATCTAAAAATACAAAAGCATTATGAAATTAAGAACACTGTTTTGTGTGCCTGCTTTAAGGTGGCTTTGATAGGTTATAACCAAAAAAGTTTTAGCAAAATATTTATAGTTTAATAAGAATTATTAAATTAAAACCAATACACACCTAAGTATGTTTCAATTAACTCTTAGGACTAACTCAATAATAATTCTTTTGACAGTTCATCACTTATACTCGGAAAGATCTAAACATTACAACTACAACTAGATGCACACTCAAAACATTCAATCAAAAAACTCATGCCACAAAACAACGTAAATACAATATTTAAATAATACTCACAATCATTATCCGGATACCAATAAATTTGTAATCTCTCCTCACACTTATTTCACGGTGATTTTGTTCATAATCATTGAAAACTCTAATACAAATTCGGCACACACCAATCCTACTCAAGTTTACAATCCAGTAATAACACTAGAGATATCTACACGCAGTACACATAATATTACAACGACACATTCATCACTTTTCCGGCTTTCGCCGTGTTAAATGATAACCTTGAGAAAACAATCACAAATACTAACAAAATGCAAATAATTTATTTTCCGCGAACTTCTGTCACTTCGCTTCTGCTGCAGGAAAATACAAAATGGCCGGCCAAATAAACGAGGACTGTCAAAAAGTCAAATTAGGCGATAGCCGCTGAGTAGCGTTCGCTCTGCGACCTCTGCCTATCAAGATTTATATTTTGTTTAAACTAATTTGTATTGTATTGCAATTCAATTATGCAAATCCATTTCTTAATAGCCAAGTCGTAATAACTGAACAAAGTGGCTAACCTACGCTTTCGATCGAAACGCACTCTCATTTTACTGACCGAGGCAGACCGAAACTCTGTTCCTTTCACTCACAGGCAAACGCGGCACTCGGCAGACGCGGTTGCCAATGCCAGTATGGCGGACTTGTAGACAGAGAGACGGACTGCCAGTATTGGTCGGCTGGCAAATTCCTAGCGGTTGTCGGCAGTAGCATATCCTATCTTTGTCTGTCTGGGTAAGCGCAGAGCACAGTCGATATATCTGTCCCTGTTGCACGCTTTGAAGCGCCATCATTCTATCATAAGCATAAATAACTCAGACCAACATAGTGGTATATTATCGGAATGGTTCGCCCCCATTTTGTCCGTAATGACCTCGCTCACTCGGCTACTCGTCTCGCGGCTCAAGTGGCAACGCAAACGGCAAACAACGCTGAATTGAACGCTACGTCGAAGTAATAATAATAATACGGTTGGGGATTGAGCCGAAACATTGAGATGGGTTGAGTCGCGGAATTATAATTGAGCAAAGTGGGCTGAGCGTAACTTGTTTTGCTTCGCTTCGCAACAAAAATGTTTAGGTCATGCAATGTTTGAATAAAAACTTCGGTGAGGTTTTCAATTTGGAACGGTTTTTTAATGCGATGTCCAAAACAGAATATGTACCTAGTGTTGTATTCAGTCATATTAAAATGTTATTTTTACTGACTACATATAGGCAGACCAAAATCAAATAAAAATACTTTGGAGTGTTTTATAATATATCTATAATAGCTTCTGTCAGTGGCTTTACCGGCGATATCCCGTGGGAACTACTTCACGTACCTACTTAGACAAAAAGTAGCCTATAGCCTTCCCCGGTAAATTTTTGCGTTAAGGCAAACAAACAAATTAACTCTTCGGGTTTATATGTAATATTAGTACCTACCTTTAGAAAAAAAGCTGAAAAAAAAAAAAAATATTACTTAAAATACATAAGAGTGGAACAGGAGGTAGGTAGATAAAAGGGTGGTGGGTTCAGATCGATAGTTTCTAAAATCTTAGACATGAATGGCGGCCGATGTTGAAGGATAGATAGAAGATAGGTACTTATAGATAGTTTTGAGTGCCAAGAAAGCAATACACAGTTAAGTATGTAGTTGCACCTACAAATATCTGCCTTTTACTATTCATTGGTGTATTTACATATGTACGATAGCTAGGTAGGTACGATAGCTTCAGCTCTGGTTTCAACCGCCACATCCCGTGGGAACTAGGTACCTACTTCCCGCACATGGATGAAAAATTGCTTAAATATTTTGATAAGCAAAATTTTCATCAACATTCACCCAGAAAGGTTTTAGCGTAGGTAGGTACGTAACGAATATAATATAGACACGCTTATGTGCATACGTACATTTATACAACATTCTCATTTATGAATATTAGTAGGATATCTGGATGTAGCTAAATACTTACCTAATTAGGTAAGTACCTATATATAATTAGGTTACCTAATCAGGTCTAGCTAAATACCATAGATTGATATAGCACCTCTCTGAGCTTACATAGTTACTTACCTACCTACTCATATTCATATATTTTACTCAATTCTCGGTATCTCAATCTGATAAGTATCAATAAAAATGTACATATTCAAATGAGTTTACATTCTCTGGAACTGGGAAGGGACATCGCTCTCGCGTCGTTATTTTATACAATTCGAGAATTTCGAGAAAGGAACAAAAAAGGTTCGTTTTGTCGGCGAGACGCGCTCGGCCGACGCTAGACATGCGCAGCACGCTCTCTGGTTAGAACCGGTCGGTTCACGAGCAGTCAAGCGAACATTCTATCTCTCGCTCTGGCAAGCAGGCTGAAGCAGTACATAGGTATTCATAAAGTTAACGATTTTATTTTAGTATTATACTTCGCCCAGTTAATGCAGAATAAAACTCGACGTTATCGTAATAATACTAAAGTAATCGAAATGAATTAAGTATTTATTATCATGGCCGGTTTATCTTATGGCTAATATTGATTTTAGGTTAATTTGCAAAGCAGTCTGACTGACGCGTCAGTCAGATTGATCAATGCGAGGCACGTCAATGCGCAGGGGACCACGTATCGCTATCGGCGTATAATTAGGTATCGGTCGGACTCGCTCAGTGTGACGTAACACGTGCCTTGCCTACCTAATGTTGCGAAACTAATCCGCTAGGCTCTTCGTTGACGTTTCGTGAAATGGTAGGAATGCGATTAGTAAGGTAAATAGTTGACGTTACCTACCTAAACCGTAGCTCGTACGGTTTAGGTAACATACGTTTTTGTTTTTATGTTGAGGTCAAATAGGCAGTCGCTTTATGTAAAAAACTGACACATATACATATCGTAAGTTGCGCGGTCTGCAGTGATATATATTGTTTATATATTTCTTAAGTCACGGCTATACTGTTAAAAATATATAAAAAATAGTACTATATCTAAAGCTAGCTACTTTTTAAAGTAAGCCGGTCATTCTGAATTGCATTAAAAACATAAATATGGTTTATCATTAGTACGTACCTCTGAGGGATCGCATCAGAAATGAGGTAATCCGTCAGAGAACCAAGGTCATTGACATAACCCACCGAATCAGCAAGCTGAAGTGGCATTGGGCTGGCCATATTAGCCGAAGAACCGATAACCGTTGGGGTAAACGAGTTCTAGAGTGGAGACCACGCCTGGGCAAACGTAGTGTAGGACGTCCTCAGGCACGGTGGAGACATGATGACTTGCGCGAGACGGCTGGCAGGAGCTGGATGCGAGAAGCCGAAAATCGATCTCAGTGGCGTGCACTTGGAGAGGCCTATGTCCAGCAGTGGACTGCGATAGGCTGATGATGATGAAATACCTACGTCATGAAAAACTATCTAAATACTTGGCATATGAAAAGAACATTTAGCGGCCGCCAACGCCTTTAGGCGTTTCATGTTCAAAAATAATGTACTTATTATCGTATTTCAAACATTTTTATCGTATTTGAAACTTATGAAATTATTTAAATAGGAAGGTCTATACTTTATTTTATTTACTGTATCATTTGGCAGCTAACTGGTAAAAATAGCCATCGTTCAAACAGGTAGGTAGCCCTTTGACTGAACAGCGGCAGTCCATCAAACAACTAGCCCTTTGACTGAACAGCGGCAGTCCATCAAACAACTAGCCCTTTGACTGAACAGCGGCAGTTCATCAAACAACTAGCCCTTTGACTGAACAGCGCCAGTCCATCAAACAACTAGCCCTTTGATTGAACAGCGCCATTCTAACAAACAACTAGTCCTTTGACTGAACAGCGCCATTCAATCAAACAACTAGCCCTTTGATTGAACAGCGCCATTCTAACAAACAACTAGTCCTTTGACTGAACAGCGCCATTCAATCAAACAACTAGCCCTTTGACTGAACAGCGCCATTCTAACAAACAACTAGTCCTTTGACTGAACAGCGCCATTCAATCAAACAACTAGCCCTTTGACTGAACAGCGCCATTCTAACAAACAACTAGTCCTTTGATTGAACAGCGCCATTCCATGAAACAACTAGCCCTTTGATTGAACAGCGCCATTCTAACAAACAACTAGTCCTTTGACTGAACAGCGCCATTCAATCAAACAACTAGCCCTTTGACTGAACAGCGCCATTCTAACAAACAACTAGTCCTTTGACTGAACAGCGCCATTCAATCAAACAACTAGCCCTTTGACTGAACAGCGCCATTCTAACAAACAACTAGTCCTTTGATTGAACAGCGCCATTCCATGAAACAACTAGCCCTTTGATTGAACAGCGCCATTCTAACAAACAACTAGTCCTTTGACTGAACAGCGCCATTCAATCAAACAACTAGCCCTTTGATTGAACAGCGCCATTCTAACAAACAACTAGTCCTTTGACTGAACAGCGCCATTCAATCAAACAACTAGCCCTTTGACTGAACAGCGCCAGTCCATCAAACAACTAGCCCTTTGATTGAACAGCGCCATTCTAACAAACAACTAGTCCTTTGACTGAACAGCGCCATTCAATCAAACAACTAGCCCTTTGATTGAACAGCGCCATTCTAACAAACAACTAGTCCTTTGACTGAACAGCGCCATTCAATCAAACAACTAGCCCTTTGATTGAACAGCGCCATTCTAACAAACAACTAGTCCTTTGACTGAACAGCGCCATTCAATCAAACAACTAGCCCTTTGACTGAACAGCGCCATTCAATCAAACAACTAGCCCTTTGATTGAACAGCGCCATTCTAACAAACAACTAGTCCTTTGACTGAACAGCGCCATTCAATCAAACAACTAGCCCTTTGATTGAACAGCGCCATTCTAACAAACAACTAGTCCTTTGACTGAACAGCGCCATTCAAACAAACAACTAGCCCTTTGATTGAACAGCGCCATTCTAACAAACAACTAGTCCTTTGACTGAACAGCGCCATTCAATCAAACAACTAGCCCTTTGATTGAACAGCGCCATTCTAACAAACAACTAGTCCTTTGACTGAACAGCGCCATTCAATCAAACAACTAGCCCTTTGATTGAACAGCGCCATTCTAACAAACAACTAGTCCTTTGACTGAACAGCGCCATTCAATCAAACAACTAGCCCTTTGACTGAACAGCGCCATTCTAACAAACAACTAGTCCTTTGACTGAACAGCGCCATTCAATCAAACAACTAGCCCTTTGATTGAACAGCGCCATTCCATGAAACAACTAGCCCTTTGACTGAACAGCGCCATTCTAACAAACAACTAGTCCTTTGACTGAACAGCGCCATTCAATCAAACAACTAGCCCTTTGATTGAACAGCGCCATTCCATGAAACAACTAGCCCTTTGACTGAACAGCGCCATTCTAACAAACAACTAGTCCTTTGACTGAACAACGCCATTCAATCAAACAACTAGGAACTAGCCATTCCATCAAACAACTAGCCCTTTGACAATGAAAGAACTGGCTCTTTGATTGAACAGCGCCATTCCATCAAACAAGTCCTTTTACTGAACAACGCCATTCAATCAGGATTTTAATTTTAAAATTAAATAATTGAGACGCTCAAAACATTCAACATTATAGCTGCCGCGCTTTTCAGCGCCTGCCAATGTGGCGTTAGTTGTATTTTGATAGCCACAAGTCGAAGTATTTAGCAACAAGTCGGCTAAACGACGTATGGACGTGTGATTGAGAGTCGTTGTTCAGTTAAGGGGTAGATTTGATTGAACCTGTACCTATTTCAGCCAGTTGACTGCGACCGATACCACCACGATGCCCAAAAAGCAAACATAGATAGCATGAATAGAGTACACCCAAGAAGCTAGTAGGTTAGCTATGGATAAATAGGTTAAGAAAATTTTGGTTTCACTGCGGCGTATAACGCGTGTGTGACGTGTATCTGGAGTCTGATGAACTGGTGCGTTTCCAAATCTCCACATCTGCAGCTTCCAGTGTCGTCTCGTTTCCTTTTTTAATAATGACAGTGGCGTCTAGACAGATTGCCCGCAACGACGAGACCGTTCTCTCTAAGGAGATCAGTCAACTGTGCAGGACACATATTATAGTGTACAAGCATTCGCAGATACATGTGCACTCTCTATTCCCTCACTCTCATAGTCCGATGGGACGGCAGCCGACTTGACCGGAGAGAGATTTGGCGTAGCGCAGGAATGAATCTACCATCACCTTCAAGTATAGGTACTAGGTTTTTTGGAGGGAAACTTCTGATGGTTGGAGATTTAAGAATAAAAACGTTTTAATTTTCATTATACTCATATAATAGTTAAATCTTACTACTAAATTATCTTTAATTATATCAAATCATACATATAGGTATGTGCCATATGTTTTTATTTACGCTTAGACTGTTGGAGTAATATAGCTTTTTTATACATCAGAAAAACATAACTCATAGGTATCAATATTCTTATGAATTTAAAAGAAAAAATCTTAGATTACTACCCCCTTTCTTTTTTAGGGTTCCGTACCCAAAGGGTAAAATGGAACCCTATTGTTTTCGCTCCTCTGTCCGTCCGTCCGTCCGTCTGTCACCAGGCTGTATCTCATGAACCGTGATAGTTAGAGATTTGAAATTTTCACAGATGATGTATTTCTGTCGCCGCTATAAAAACAAATACTGAAAACTAGACTATAATAAATATTTTGGGGGGCTCCCATACAACAAACGTGATTTTTTTGTTAATTTTTGCTCGATATCGATAACGGCAACAGGTAGATGCTTGAAATATTCACAGAATATGGAATGTATTACTTACTTTAAAAATAAGTAATTTTATTAAAATTAACTTAATATTTGAGGGGGGCTCCCATACAACAAACATGATTTTTTGCTCGTGTTATAAATAATGGTACGGAACCCTTCGTGCGCGAGTCCGACTCGCACTTGACCGGTTTTTATCATGTTTTCAGCCTGTTCCGTAGTTCCCGAAATTCCGCGATTTTATTTATTGATATATTTATTACTTTATTTCTCGATTTTCCTCGGAATTGGCAGCACTGATAATACTCCAAAAATGCAGGTCGATGACCACCCGCGGACAGCGCTGTGCAACCGTTCAGCGACGAACGCTGTCTCACCCCGCGGAACGCCGCCGTCTCTATTACTTATGATAAAAACACATTTGTCCTCATTTTATTATACGTGTTTAATAGACGTCTTCATACAAAATCATTGTTTTCTATGGACATAATCTGAATTAATGTGCGCGCCCTTTTGACCGCCACAGTCGTGTATAGATGACAACCCCAAAAAAAGTGCCGAGCACGCCACAGTCAATTTTAATCGATATAATTCCGATCTCACAACTATATTGTAAGTATTTATGGATGAATTCTTAGCTTGGGGCTGAGGGCATGTCTTTTTTTTTGACGTGTCGGTCAAAGGGCATCCAAATAGAATGCGAATTCGCGATCATTGCGAGAGTGATCGATCGCGATGCGACCATTGTGTTCGCGCGATGGCAAGAACTGGGTGTCCTTATGAGGATCGCGCGAATTGAAGACAAACATTCCGGACATTAATAACAGTTCCGGGTAGCTTGATATGCTGGCATCTGTACATACATAAAAAAAAACCTATCCGTATATCTAGGTACATGATCAAACCACAGATTAGCCACATATAATTGGGTAAAGCTTACAAAACAATAAGATAAATATGATAGACCAAATAAATATTTTCAACCAGGGGATTGGTTGGAAAGAATCAGTTTTATTTTGAATCCTTCCCATCTCCGCGTTACGGACCATCTGAAAAACTTTATCCTTGACTTCTAATTGAGTTTTCTTATCGAGTTGTTCGACAATCTTCCCCATACTTAAAAAGAAATCGATTAATGGATCTGGCGACTTTGATGCGTCATTTTGATTTGCTATGGACCTCTCAGTCGATCCTGATATTTTTCCCGAAAGGATATCCTCTTCAGCATGTATAAATGGAGCAAGGAATAACAATTGCCGACTGTACAACGGTTTTTTGTGGGGGAGATCTCTTCTTCTTGCAATAATCATTTCTCTGAAGCTCTTTTCGAATTCATACCATCTAGTACTGCTTAAGTATGCTGTGGATGAAAGTATAAAATTTTGTTACTTACTTATATTATCCTTCTTTATAGGTGTTTATATTGGGTTACTGGTAATTAGTGACCGATATTTAAACACGTGATTGTACTCATGTGTACAAACAACTTTCCAAAAGAAACTTTTTGTTTTTTTTTTATTTTTTATTATTATAGCAAAATTACTGCAGGTGCGCGTGCAAAGTTCAAATTTCGCGCGCGCCATCGCCCGATCAGCTGTTAACAAAAATAACAAAAAAAGTGTCTTTGGGAAAGTTGTTTGTAATCACGAGTACAATATCGGTCACTAATTACCAGTTACCCTATATGATGGCATCCAGGCCAATTGTCGGCTACGGCGGCCGTTCTCATTTATGGAGATCAGCCAGCTGCGCAGGACATATTATAGTGCACAAGTATTCGCGCAGACACATGTGCACTCTCTATTCCCTCACTCTCATAATCCGATGGGACGGCAATCCGACACGACCGGAGAGAGATCAGGCGCAGGACCGACATTTACGTGCTCTCCGATGCACGGGTGACTCAATCACCAACTTCCAGACTCCAGGCTGCTTTGTGAAAGTTTCTCAAAACCCACAAAGCGATTTCGGCCCGACCCGGGATTCGAACCCGAGACCCCGTGCACAGCAGTCGCGCCTTGCAACCACTAGACCAACGGGGAAGTCAGCCTATATAGTCTAGTGTAGTCAGTCTAATAACCCCTTCCGGGTACAATTGGAGGGAGCGATCAGACTCTTACTGACTAAAACCCACTAAAACACACTATGTTTCTTCTGAAGGTCCCTGTGTGCCAGGGCTACGGTAACTCTTTCGAAGAACCCGCAGCTCAGGATACCTTTGCCCTAAGGGGCCGCGCTTGTGTTGCTGACTTCTCTTCGAGGAGAGCGTGGAACAGCACGCGGGCCTGTCGTCCTAAGACGTACGGACGTGAGCCTCCCAAAACTCACCGCGAACAGATCCGCGCACAAGTTAGCCTAAAGGTGAGATTGCACCGGTGTGCGGTGCTATGACGCACACAAATATATTTTTCGAAGTTTTATTCAGTTTCAAATTAGAACACCTACGAAATAATTAAAACAGAGCTTTTTTCCAGTGGGGAATCATCAAATAACGGTGCAGCTAGACACTGACTGACGCTGACACCTAAAAACCACCGTAAAACCCACTCCACCACCATAAAACGTGGTCTTAAAAAAGTACCAACTTTAGTTCTAGGTTAAGACCACCATCTTGAAGTTAATGGTCCAAACAAACAAAAATAAACATAGCAGTAATAGCAATACTTTCTTAATAACCAATTTTAATAAGGGGGACTTCGCTAATTCTGAAGCTCTTTGTGTGCCAGGGCCGCAGCCCCAGAATAACAACAAACAAAAATAACAACAAATTGATACTTACTAGTGAGATTCAATTTATTAGCAATTGATTTCCACGCGGCTTCTCGAACTTGCGAATTTTGAAAATCTATATGCTGTGCATTATATAGCTCTGGATGTAGTTTGACTTGCCATATTAAATCACTATCAAGGCTATCCATTTTAGAAAACTTATACGTGGTTATCTAAAATGGTAGGGTGGTAGAAACGTTCTTTTGTTTGACAATCACAGAATGACCTTATTAATTACTCATAGGCATTAGGGTAAATTATGGGATTTTCATCCAACATTGACACAGAACTGAATGAATTATAACAACAAAACTTCTGTCGATCGTACCAGTGAGCGTCACGACGACGCCAACCAACGATACAATTTGTAATTGTAATAATCTAATGTATTTTGTATGTATGTGACTTTGAGGTTTGGCACTTTGGTTAGGTATGCTTAAAACTCCAGTACTTTTCATCAATCAAAAATCATATTTTTAGCATGACAGTGCATCCGTCTCATTCGTTTGAAATGTAAGAGACCAAGACAAAAGATTAAGTCGTTTGTTTATATTTGGCAACACTGAAACTTTTGGGAAATTCCCGCCAGCTATTGTTGCTAGGAACTAAAAATACGAAACCAATTATTATTAATTTGAGGTTTATTTTCAAAGATCTATCATGCTAAAATTAAAAAAAAATATATGAGAACAAAAAAATTAAGCTATTTTTATTAATTTCTAGTTATCAAAAACAAATTGTCTCGCAAACTGGCTCGTTACAAAAAAAGTAAATAAGTATTTAGTTTTAAAATTGATAACAAAATATTACATCATCAATCATCATCATCATCATTAAACATAAAACAGTAAAAATACCGTGTTTGTACGCGCTAATCTTCGGAACCACTGGACTGATTTGAATGATTCTTTTTTTGTTGTATAGGTGTTAGGTCTGGGCAACATATAGGCTACATTTATAGGTCAAATTTTCTAAAATTTTTATAATTCAAAATAAAAGCGTATGCAGATGTAATCAAAATAACTACCTGCTGAAAATTTTCAGTAAGTATTGACCAATGCAGTAAATGGCACTGCTAATACAAACAAATAAAAAATAAAATTAGTGATAAAGCTTTAGTTATTATTCATTTATCTAGTTTTTAAGTAATTCGCTGCGCCCTAACAGGGTAATGTGTACCTAGTTATAAGAATGCATTTTTTGTAACTGTATACATTTTGTAATGAATAAATAATAAATTAAAGGAAAAATCTTTTTTAAAAAAGCTTTTATAGTCCGCCATATTGGATTTAGAATAACGTCAAATTATTTTTTAAGTCACTCTCAATAAGCCCTTTCATTTGGTGTGCGTTACCCCAGCCAGAAGTTGTCGAAAATGATAATTTGAATCTTATAGATAATTAGTATTGTGGCTTCTGTAATTGTTGCGCACATTTTTAAATTTGTTGCGCTTATAGTTTTTTAATTATTTCGAAAAAACATTTCCTGCTGGGGTAACGTTACCCCAGCCAGACTTTTTTCTTTCTAATGAGAATATTTAAATAAAAAGTAGCTATAAAATTAGTTGTCTAGATGAAGTAAATGTTGTGCCTTATTTTGAATTTTTTTTTTCTTCCGTTGCGAAGTTATTCGTAGTTTTGCTGGGGTAACGTTTCTGGGTTGGCTATATCTCTGAAATGGTTAAGCGGATTCTTATCATATTTTGTAGAAGACTTCTTAGGAATTAGTTTAAATTTGTTGGGCAATAAAGAAAACCAAAATAATGCATAGCTTAAGAGTTATTTCATTAAATAGAAAAACACTTCAATTGGCCCCAGCACTCTCAATAAGAGGTCTAAAGGCTTACTTTAAACATTATTTTGAAGCTTGTAACTGCCTTCAAATGTATGTGAAATTTCATTAGTATCCTGTAAGTATTTAACAAGTTATGATGATATTCAGTTCTTCACGAGCACGGTATTGATGCGCGCGGTGTTATTTGGCCACTGGATTGGAAATATGAACTGAATGTTATATCAATAATTAGTTGTTTAGTTCAGTTTTATATCAGTAAAATTTCAGCTCAGTACATTGGATAATTAATGAGATATACGATTAAAGTCATTAGGAAGTGAATGACCGTGGCAACCCGACCAAGTTTGGGTGGTTACGAAAAAGCGAAAACGCAGAACATTATGGTACCTTCTAAAATATGTAGGATAGTATTACAAATTTAGTACAGACGTGTACACAAGTTTAAAAAAAACTACATGTTTATTAAATAATGTTTATTTACAGGTAAAATAATCATTTCAATTGAACTATTAAAGTATTAATTAACTTATACTTAAAACAATCACAGATTAAAATTACACACAGTAATTTGCTTTTTTAAAATTTTCTATATTTTTTTATTTAAATTATAGATTTTAGTATACACAGTACACAGTTACAGTTCACCCCACCCCTCCCGCGTGCCACCGAACGACATGTTATATCGGTGATTTTTGTTGTCTGTGCAACTGGAAGATAATGATAATGTTTCTTTTTAATAGTTTTAAATGTTATTTTTTATTAATATTAAAAAAAATGAACTTCAAAATGTTTTCATAGCACAGAATGTATTATTATATTATTGTGTATTTAACAGTGTACGCGTCTGTACCGAAATTGTAAGGTGTATTATACTAAACATTTCAAAAGGTACCATAATGTTCTGCGTTTTCGCTTTTTCGTAACCACCTAAACTTGGTCGGGTTGCCACGGTCATTCACTTCCTAATGACTTTAATCGTATTATGTCATTAATTATCCAATGTACTGAGCTGAAATTTTACTGATATAAAACTGAACTAAACAACTAATTATTGATATAACATTCAGTTCATATTTCCAATCCAGTGGCCAAATAACACCGCGCGCATCAATACCGTGCTCCTGAAGAACTGAATATCATCATAACTTGTTAAATACTTACAGGATACTAATGAAATTTCACATACATTTGAAGGCAGTTACAAGCTTCAAAATAATGTTTAAAGTAAGCCTTTAGACCTCTTATTGAGAGTGCTGGGGCCAATTGAAGTGTTTTTCTATTTAATGAAATAACTCTTAAGCTATGCATTATTTTGGTTTTCTTTATTGCCCAACAAATTTAAACTAATTCCTAAGAAGTCTTCCACAAAATATGATAAGAATCCGCTTAACCATTTCAGAGATATAGCCAACCCAGAAACATTACCCCAGCAAAATCTCGAATAACTTCGCAACGGAAGAAAAAAAAAAAATTCAAAATAAGGCACAACATTTACTTCATCTAGACAACTAATTTTATAGCTACTTTTTATTTAAATATTCTCATTAGAAAGAAAAAAGTCTGGCTGGGGTAACGTTACCCCAGCAGGAAATGTTTTTTCGAAATAATTAAAAAACTATAAGCGCAACAAATTTAAAAATGTGCGCAACAATTACAGAAGCCACAATACTAATTATCTATAAGATTCAAATTATCATTTTCGACAACTTCTGGCTGGGGTAACGCACACTTTCATTTGATACCCATATTGTTGAAATTCATTAAAAATAACTACTCCGCCATCTTGGACGGTCCGCCATATTGGATTTAAAATAACGTCATATAACATATCTTGCATTGTCATCCAAACTGAACGTGTATACAAAATTTCAGCTCAATCGGTTGAAGATATCTACTTCTAAATTGAGTTCAAAGAATCCACCGTAACATACATCATACACGGCAAGTTAAATAAAAGCTTTTAAAAATTGGCACCTCTTGGCGATTTGCAGATGTATCAGAAAAGAATATACGAGGCCTAGATTCCTTCTGTATATAAGGTAGATAGTACGTTGAACTTTTAAAATGAAACAACTCTCAGTTAAACAATTTTTATTATATACTGGGCGTACATAAATGTTTTCGTACATCACATATTCATATTCTCTACATAATAAACCTCATACTCCTTATAAGTTTTGCCGTCCACAGTTCTGTTACAAGACATATGTTTCTTCAGACTGTTGTCTGACCATAGTTGTAGATTCTCCATACCCAAGTCGAGTGTCTTCGTGGTCTTCTGAAGGCCAATAAGATTCTCGTTGAGTCTCTTTTTAATTTTGTCTATTGTATTCTGCTCTTCATCTATTTCCACTGATATATCTGAAATAGAAAGGTACAATGTTGTAACAGAATCACTAAGCTTCAAGTTTTGAAACAATATGGTACTTGACAACTAGTCAAATTCATTACTTTTATACAACTGTCAAAAACTGTTACTTTACACAATTTGTATGAAAACTAATTATGACTATACTATCAAATATGTCACAGATTTTTCACATCAAGCCGTATACTTATTCCGATTATAATTATTGGGATGTGGACGTTTTTGACAGTTTTATAAAAGTATTGAATTTGACTAGTTGTCCACATCCTTATTACTATCAATAAAATCAAAACAAGTTTCGATTCAAAACGATAAATTTAACTGACATTATTTTAAGATGCTTTACAAAATGTGTAGGAAATCCTACTACTATTATAAAGGCGAAAGTTTGTATGTATGGATGTATGGATGTTTGTAACTCTTTCACGTAAAAACTACTGAATGGATTTGAATGAAACTTTACCACAATATAGCTTATACATCTGAATAACATATAGGCTACTTTTTATCCGGGTATGGAAAGTACTTCCCTCAGAAAGCGGGTGAAACCGCTGGCGGATGCTAGTGAAGAATAAAAGAAGAAATATTTTTGTGAGCAGGCTTGTTTGAAATTGTTAAACATTACCTATTGTCAGCGCTTTCGTCTGACTACCCTGGAGCTCCTTCAAGAATGCCGCCAAGTCCTCCTTCTTCTGGACCAACCGTATCAAACGTTCCAAGTTCTTCGACAAACTGACAGACGGACAGACAAGCGAACACGTGACGTCATCGCGTTGCCAGCTCGAATGTAAGCGGTCGATTGAGGCCCGTAGCGTTTCGAAAATCCAGATCTTTTCGCCGCTGGAAGTGAGTAAATTTGTGTTTAGTAGGTTAGTTCAAACAACGGGCAAATTCTAGCTGTTAACCTTTTGACCGCCACGTCATAAAAGAAAGACGGATGAATTCTTAGCTTGGCGCTGAGGGCACACCTTTCTTTTTTTGACGTGAAAACGTCAAAAGTTTAAAGTTGGCTAGCTTTATTTGAATCGCTTTGATTGTTTTTTTTTTTATTAATTTATCGTCAATGTACTCTTGTATTGCAAAGTATCTGTTTTATTTTTGTTACATACCTATCCAAAACCAATTTCCTATTTTTTTCCAGGCTAAATTTCTTCATGTAAATTTTAAGCTCATCAATGAATGTAGGATTCGCGTTTTCTGAAAAATAAAATTAAATATCAGAAGAACATCCATCATAGTCTTTATTATTTCATGGTCAAAATTGGATAAGCGCGTGACTGAGTTACAGACGCGATCTCTCACACATTCACACAACGTCATCAAGTCCCTTTAGCTGTCGTTATGGGCATTCTAAGACCAGTCCAGTATATTTTAAGTTTATTCATTACAAACATAAAAATATTTATTTATCAAATACACGCTAATATTATTTTGATAGAGTGAGTTTATATAGCCATCTCGCTAAAAGTGTTGTGCGTTGAAATTTGGTATCGGCTACTTTTTACCCAGGTAACCGAAATTGAGTATGCTTACCAGCAATATCATAGGAACAGCTGTCTGATGTGTCAAGGTCCATGCTCAAGTTGACTCTATTCCTGTGCCTCTCCCTCCTGTCTTCGTAGAACCGTTTGAGGGCACCCACTGACTCTGACGGCAGCGATAATTGACCTGACAACCATGATAGAATAAATGAATACATATAGTTTATCGGCATTTTAACCTTTTGACCGCCACAGTCACTTATAAATGACAAAGCAAAAAAGTGCCGAGCAGGCCACGGTCACGACTACATGACAGTCTTTTAAAGTTAAAAAATAATGTAAGATTTCATAATACATATTTACGGATGAATTCTTAGCTTGGTGCTGAGGGTACGTCTTTCTTTTTTTGACGTGGCGGTCAAAAGGTTTAAATCCACAATGCGATTTCAGCCCGATCCGGGAATCGAACCCGAGATCCCGTGCCCGGCAGTCGCGATATGCGACTACTAGACCAACGAGGCAGTCTTTTTTTTTTGAATGGCATCTCGCAGTTCAGCCTAAGAGGCTGTTTACTGCTTAACCGGATATATTCCCTGTGGATGCCTAGAATTTAAGGCCTCCAGCCAGAGGAATATTGAGGCAGTCTCTATTTCTATACATAAAGGGACGTACCTCCGAAGCGATCGTGGTCATTGAACCCGGCGTCAGTGTGGAAGTTGTTGAACACATTTATAAGGCATTCCCTTACACTTTGTATCTTACGCTCGGTTACAGCTAGGGTAGTTATCAGCCTCTTCAACTCATCCCGTTTGTTTTCCTAGAAAGAAGCCAAATTTAATAACTGTTTTAGGGTCAAAAATAGAATACTTTATTTTATATCATATTCATTTTGTAAGGCTTAGCTTAATTATTCATTTATTTAACAAGGTCTATGAAAAGCTTCTGTGTATAGTAGAGCTATGTGTGTTTTTTTTGGGGTCTTAGTCACACAGTCACCAATTATATTGGTTAACCAGTGTTATGTTAAAATAATGTCAGTTCAGTTTATCGTTTCGAACCGAAAATGTTTTTATTTATATTTATTTATTTAGTATTAAGGCACATCAGCATCACAAACATTTATAAGAGACACGAAACAGAGACACATAGCTAGTGTTAACGACAATTACAGACATGCACAACATTCAAAACTAGGTAGAAGTAATTTTTGCTCAATATCGATAACGGCAACAGGTAGATGCTTGAAATATTCACAGAATATGGAATGTATTACTTACTTTAAAAATAAGTAATTTTATTAAAATTAAATTAATATTTGAGGGGGGCTCCCATACAACAAACATGATTTTTTGCTCGTTTTTTACTTGATATTGATAACGGCAAGAGGCAGACGCTTGAAATCTTCCCTGAATATTGAGTTTATATAAATAATGGTACGGAACCCTTCGTGCGCGAGTCCGACTCGCACTTGGCCGGTTTTTTTTTATTTTTTTATAATTATATTGTTTATATCACATATATATATTTGTAAACACAATACAAAAAAAGCAAATTATTTTATAATAACAGGGGTACTCACAATAGCTTTATCGATAAGGGCAATGTGTTTGGCAGCGCTGGACGGCACGTGCGCGTGGGCAGGCGCGGCGAACAGGCCGGCGCGGGACGTGACGTCGGCGTGCAGCGCGCGCAGGCACGCGGCGCGGGCCGCGCTGCGCGACACCTCCGACCGGACCACCAGCAGCTCGCACGCAGGGCCCGACAGCTGGTCCTAGATTAATTAAATTATTGGATTAACTACACACTCATCATTTTTTTTCAGTTAAAGAGTTGACAAAAAAATAATAAAAACATTTTTATATAAGAACAGAAAAAATACGTGTCATCAATCTTTGCCAATCTTAAGGGCGGAAAAATTAATTTTAACTTTAATGTTTTCTATTAACGTGTCTCGCCAAAATCCGCTATTTAAAAGCTCTAAAATAAAAAAATAAAATAAAATAGCTTGTCCTCCTTAGGGTAAATAGAATTCACTAAAATAGAAATATACATTACTTTTTTATTCGTTTATGCATATTTTTGTTTGCAAGTAGGCTCACGAAGGAGTTTAAAAAAAGAGCATGAAACAGCTCACTAAATAAACGAAACATAATAATGTTAATATAGTAACACTATTTACTAACGTTGAGCTGCGCAAGGGCATCTGCCAATCTCTTCTGCGTGTGTTTAGTGTGCAGCTTATTCTTCATTGCGTTGAGAGCGAGCGAGCAATGCATTGATGCTGTGTGTGACAACACCCATTGTGGAGTTATCCTGAAATATTAAAAAAAAAATTACACCTTTCAATAGTATTAGGATAAGAAACCAAACTGCCAGTGTCAATAAATAGGGTAGTTGACAACTAGTCAAATTCATTTCTTTTATTGAACTGTCAAAAACTTTTTTCTTTTGTTATCACTACTTGCAGCTCAGCCTAGGAGGCCGTGTACTGCTTAACCGGTCTTTTTTATTAAAACCTAAAGAATTTTAGGCCTCCAGCCAGGGGCTTATATAGACTTAAACCTAAAACGACAGCGCTAAGGGCACCCCCTTGTGGGTTTAGGATGCAACTTGGCAGTAATTTAGCTTGTTTACACTTCATAATAACAAATTAAGCTACTTTTGTATTGAAAGTTGTTCTCTAGGGACTGTGAAATGACGGTCTAACTAGCTAGATTAGTTTATAATTTTAGATTATACCTTTTGTGTTCCGTAGTGTCCTGCGCAGTGGGCGAAGATAGCGCAGTCACGAGTGACGCGCGCCGTTCACACAACTGGGGCCACAGCGAGCCACCGCATCGTACCAGGCTCGACAGTTGCTCTTCTGCAGAAAACAATATTATATTTAAATAATAATATATCGGGACACCAATAATATGTCGACCACTGTATGGTCACTTGCTAGACCGTACACTATTTTAGATGATAGTGGAAAGGAATAAAAGAAAGTTAAGTACTGAAAACTACTGTATTGACCAAAATGTACTAAAGGTAAAAATGAGCTTAATGGACTGTGCGGAAATGATGTGAGTGACGTAGCCCTTGTCGGCTGTAATGAGAACGCCCAGCTAACTTGGCAGCTCGACGCGAACTAACATATTCATAATGAATTGCAATGTAAGTGGCGTAAAATGCTGATGTGCGGAATGTGCGGTTGCACCGTACAACCACTACTTACTAACTATAAGATTATAGCTAAACTTTTGACCGCCAATCTCAGAATTCATCCATAAATACCTAGAACATAGTAGTGAGTTCGGAATTATATAAATTGCAACTGACTATTAATTTTAAACTTTAAAAGTTTGTCATGTAGCCGTCACCGTGGCCTGCTGGACACTTTTTGGCTTGTCATCTATACATGACTGTGGCGGTCAAAAGGTTAATTAAAATCTTGTAATATAACCATAAAATATATGTAGGTAGCTGACCAGAGTCGTTAAGGTCAGTATTGTTGGAGGCGATGGAAGAGCTTGCAAGCGGGGCCACGGTCACCGACAGGGCTGCGCGACTGGTTTGATGACGACTCGTCACCCTGTCCAACTTACTCTGAAAAATAAAAATAAAATCTCATTTATACACTAACTAGCGACCCGCCCCGGTTTGGCACGGGTGCAATGCTGATACTAAAATTATACATATAAACCTTCCTCTTGAATCACTCTATCTATTAAAAAAAACCGCATCAAAATCCGTTGCGTAGTTTCAAAGATTTAAGCATACAAAGGGACATAGGGACAGAGAAAGCGACTTTGTTTTATACTATGTAGTGATATACAAGACAATAATATTAACTGAGTATTACAAAAATATTTAAATTTAGTTATTTTACCTTAAATTTTAGTGAAATATTCTAATTGGTCTCTTTATAAGAGTCCATTTAAGCATTGGTCAGTATATAAGCTCAAAAGGGAATAGGCAACTAAGGCTGTCATTGAACATCCTTGGCAGTCGTTACGGGTAGTCAGAAGCCAGTAAGTCTGACGCCAGTCTAACCAAAGGGTATTGGGTTGCCTGGGTAACTGGGTTGAGGCGGTCAGATAGGCAGTTGCTACTTGTAAAACACTGGTACTCAGCTATATCCTGTTAGATTGGAAGCCGACCCCAACTTGGTCGGGAAAAGGCTCGGGAGATGATGGAATAGGCAACTAACAGTTCGTCTTGACAAAAATATTAATCAGAAGATACAAAACAATATAAAAAAATGAACCTCAATATCGTTGCAATCTTCAATGCTACACAACGAGTCAGCAATGTTCCTGGCTTCATCGAGATTGTGTTTCTTGGCCCTCAACTCTTCAGCTAGCTGTTGTAGTAGCCAGGCGCGTCGCTGGGCCGCCTGCACGCGACTCCGGGCCAAGTTGCGGTGAGACACTAGTGCAGAAATTGACATAAATTTTATATATCAGCAACATCTACTGCTTAAGTAGATATAGATATCAAACTAGGACCATAATCATGAAATTTGGGATCTGTGTATGATTACTACTCTTTCACACATTAACATTTTAACTGACCGACTTTTTATTTTAACTACTGAAAGAATTTTGATGAAACTTGCCATGCCATCAAATGCCATGGGCCCAGAATTATTAGGCCAGGAATTATTAAAACAATGTGACAATTTATATTGATAAGGACCCCATCAAGAGATTTTGCCACTAGCCTCAGTTGGCATTGCTACTCCACTGGTAACTTGATGTAGGGTAGAGGTACATACCGCGCAGGTATTTAGTATCGAGTATAGCGGCTAGAGCGACCTGAGCGATATTCACTGCGGTAAGAATACCGCTTGACTGTACTGTCTGAACAGTAATATTACCGCATACCCACAGGGTTTTCTCTGCCGCAGACGGTAGCGAATACCGCTTAGGTCTGAATAGGCCTTTACACAGTCATATACATACACACTTGCCCTATACTGGTCACAAGAAGTTAAATATTTTTTTAACGACTATTCTTACTTACATCGGCTAGAAACTTTGTTCACCAGTTGGTCAAGCTCTTGCCTGGCCTGTGATACTCTAGCCTCTGCGTCTTCCACTCTTTCTCTTAATGCAATCTGTTGTTTCCATAGTGTGAACTCTTCTGGCACCACTACGCCTGAATCAGCCTGTGAACATTATATAGAAAAGTCAAAGTATAGGGGAAATTCTGGGAATGACATTTCCATCGGTCACGCAGGTTGACACATGCTAGGACATGACAGTGGGTGGTCCCGGGTGTCTTTAAAAAATTATAATATCATAATAAAATTGATGATAAATGCTCAATCGTTCTCTGTGTAAGAGGAGGCCTGTGCCCAGCAGTGGGACAATAAAAAGGCTGATGATAAAAATACTTGTGGTAGAGAATGTGTACACAATCTTCACATCGGTGTAATATCTCATCGAGTAATGAAATAATTGTTAAATTATTGTTGTTTTGACAATAAAAACTGTGTAAACCATATATGTACTTAACAGTTTTCATAGTAACTTCTACTAATAAAAATTCTAAAATTTTTTTTAGTTTAAGTTATCACTCATATTTATAAATGTTGGTTCGCCTATAATTGGCAACTGTATAAGCCCATTTTCAAGTCTTATTATTTTTATATAATTTTTATACAGAAGCTGTTGGTGTACCTTATTATTATTAATTAAATATTATGCTCATTTTAATATGTATTATCAAACTAGTACAGTAATTATTGCGTTTACCTTGCAGAATGCATTCTTTTTCTGGCAATGTCGCATGTCATTGACAAAGACCTGCAGGCGCTTGCTCTTGATGGTATCCTTGGGCTCCACATGCTCCATAAGACTGCGCCACACCATGTAGTACTGACCTCGACACATCCTTCAATGAAAAATAATATTTTTAATAAACAATATAATTATTATGATTAAAAAAAACTTATTATTTCATTAAAATTCAGTTTCAGCAACTGAATAAAACAATGCAATAACACAAAAATAAATTTCCCGTACCGGGAATCGAACCCGAGCCTCCTGGGTGAAAGCCAGGTATCCTAGCCACTAGACCATACGGGATGTGGGAAAAGTTGCGAATTTGGAATTCTCGTCATAAGAACGGCAAACAGCAGTATTCACCATGAATTTCAATGTAGATTAATTTGATTAATAATACTATTACAATCCATGCAAATTTAGAGGCGTAGCATTATTTTACGATATGGTGTAAAACTTACTCGGCAAGTTTGTCTACAGAAGGTACTTTGTCCTGCGGACATCCCATGGACAGGAGCCATTCTACGAACTTTTGAGGCACTTTATCACTACTAAGTTTATCTTCATTCATTTTAATAGAAACACTCTTGTCTTCAATTTACAGAAATATTTTTTTGTTCAATCGATAAACTGAACAACAATCAACAGACGAAAATTCAAATTTGACATTGACGTCATCTTATATTGACGCCGATAGACCATAAACAAGAAGAAACCAAAAGTTCAAACGAGCAAGCTATCGACTCGACTAAATAGACAAGATGTCTTTCTACAATCGTAAACGCTGGTAGAAACGACAAAAATGTATGGAAATGACATTTGAAAACGATAAATCACATGGTCAATACGCGAGTCAAAATGTCATTTCCATACATTTTTTTTTGTTTCTATAAGCGTTACTAGCGTTATTCTTAGAGTAAATTAATGAAATTAAAAAAAACTCAAATTGTCAATAGCTGCCAAAGTCAAAAGAAAACGTCAATGTCTAAAATTTACAAAAGCTGTCAAAGCAAACAATGTTGATATTTTTGTCGTAATATTTTTATTAAATTTAAAATAATGCTAGGCAACCTTAAAGATTTTATTTCTGTTGTACAAGATGGGCTAACTTCTAACAATAATATAAGGCAAACGCTGCAAGAAGTGCAGAGGGTGAAAAATATATTCAAAGACAAGCAAAAGTTTGCTCACGAAAGCAAAGTCAATTACGGGGCTGGTGGTGCTTTATTAGAGAAATATCAAGAAGATTGGGCTAAAATACATGAAAACGCTGATATTAATGCTAAGGCAGCTGACGATGTAGATAAATTAATTGTAGAGTTACACGAAGTGACTAAAAAACGGTTACAAAGTGCGAACGAGTTGGCGCACAATTTGTCTTTCATTCCAAATCTGACTGCATCCGTGGCTGAATGCATGGACAGTCTGAAGAATGTGCAGGCGATGCTGAAGTCGGTTGAGGAGGAACTGGTCGAATTCGAAGATATTGTCGAGAGAAGTAAAATGGAGAATTGGAAACTAGATCACCATTACCATTTGACTATGTACAAGGAGAAGAAGATGGGTATGTTTTGTGTAATTTTATTACATATTATAGTTGACTCAGTTTGATAAAATGGCCTTGTGAAATATTTTTGTCAAAGGTAGCTGATAATTTTGTCAATGATATTGCTGACCTACTTTATCAAAAGCAGAGATGAGTTTGAGATAAGGATTGAGCAGTAATATTGAATTTTCATGTTGTTTAGTAGTTTTTTTCAAATTGGTTAATATTCAATAAATAAAGTGAAATTAATTTCTAACATAAAACTTGAAACTCAATTTCTAGTGGCTTTAGAAGAAGTCCGCAACCAGCTAGCAAAGGAGAACAGTCAACTGAACTATGAGAGAGAGAGACAACAACTGGCTGAGTTCCAGGCGAGAAGAGAGCAAAGTTCCAATGCATTCCAGCAAGACGTTGCCAAGTACTTAGCTAGTGGTACCATCTCAACAAGTAAGTTAATTGTTGTTTTGTTCATATACATCTCAGGAACTGCTGAATCATTATTGCATAAAGTCTCAGAATTACCAACTAAATAATAGCTAAATACAATAAATGTGAATGAAAGCCAAATAATTATTATGCCTATGGTTGCGGTTGATTGGTGCGGATCTGTGGGTGTCGAGTTTTGGGTGGCTAAGTGTCCGTACGTCTAAGGATGACAGGCCCGTGTTGGTGGTGCATTCGGTTCCATGCACTACTCGAAGTAATCTAAGAAATTTTCTGCCTTGCAATGTTAAAATGAACCTTTGCATAATAATATGGTATTTGTGAACCAATACAAACCTTAAAAGGCCATCTACACTCGTGACTCCAGTCAGTGTTGCAGGTGTAAATATCTAAGTATTGATGATTTAAATATCTTTTTATCTGATAATGATCATATGAAAAAGAACATTCATCTTAACTCTTCAATTAAATAACTGAATTTAATCAAGCCATTTCCATATTCCGTCTAACCTGAAGACCTAATAGATAAGAACTTTTGTAAGATTTTGCAAAAAGGTAAATCAAGGGAATTATTTTATTAGTTTTAATATTCAAGAGAATTGTAGGTATTTTGTATTTTTTGCTTGATTATAATTTAAAAAGAATTCTCCTGTATTGCAGGTCAGCCTTCAGCTCCTAAAATCACACTAGAACAGATACAACTGGATGATGACCATACAGACTTGGAGAAGTTCCTCGATAGTTGATGTGAAGCATATCAGTGGGCACAGTTCGAGATATCAGAGCTTGTACAATTAAGGCTAATTAATGCATTATATTTTAATATTCCAAAGTTAATATAATATTGTTGAATATTTTACCAAAGATTTTTTTTAATGCCTTTTGAATTTTTATCTGCTAAGGTTATGTGGAATCAACCACTGTTTGCTATCAAAATAACACCCTGAAGTTTGAACAATTCATATAAAATTTATTTTTTTCGTTAAATACCTAAAGAATTCAATTTTTGTACTGTTAACCTTTTTCATGAACTGAAATTATTTTTCTTATTCAATAATAAAGTCAAAAATACAAAAATATATATACAAAGCATTTATGACTAGTAAAAATAAGCACATTGCTAAAACAGCTTTATCGGTACACGGTTCACGCCGGTCACGACATAGTTCGATACAGGTCTACGAGGGATCCCACAAAAACTCCATTCACAGCAATAATTATATCAAAAACTAACTCCGACCACTAAAAGTTGACGGACGCATCATATAAAATAGTCAAAAATATATCAGTACGTCACACACGAAATGAATTTACTAATACGACAACTAGGACGGAGACTACGCTTCGCTGGCGACCGGCCACGAATGCCACAATTCACAATTTGCCACTGCTGTTCAACTGTCAGTGGCGGGAGTGTACAGTGTAAATACAAAGGGGTAGCTCGCGCTGCTACGTCTTCCTCATGATGGGGTGCAGGTCGCCGCCGCCGTGCGCCGACATCTTGACCTTGCCCGCCACGTGGTTCTTGATGCACGGGCCCGCGTCCTTCATGGACACGCCTCCGTCGTCCAAGTCTTCGTCCGACGAGAAGTCCGACACGCACAGCGTGAGGTGCCGCTTCTTGGGCGGCACCACGTGCAGCGTCCACCGCATGGGGCCCTTGTGGTTGCCCTTCAGGTTTTCCCGAGCTTCGTAGTCCGTGTCTGAGGCCGCTCGCTGGGACTCACTTTTTAAACTGCGTAAGTTCTTACTCGGTCTATGGGTTTGCTCCTTTTTTTCCCCCCTCGGGGGGGTGTGGAAGTTTTTTAAATTCATTACACTGGACGTCTGCCCCTTGGAATTCAGGTCAGGAAAATTCTGAGAGTATATCACGACGCTGTCTACCGGTTTCTCCTTATGAAATTTTGCCGGCTGCTTACTCTTCGTGTCGCTCTCTGAGGGAGAGCTCGAGGCACGTTTTTCTGCCGAATTGCCGCTGCTGCAACTAGTGTTACTGTTGCTTGTGCTATACTGTTCCACAGCCTGCTTTTCTAGTTCCCGAAACTTAGTGTCTATACTCTCATCCGAAGCTTTGTACTGCTCCAGCGCTTCTTTCTCTAATTCTTCGAATTTATGATCCACCGTCGGTGGTCGCACCCTTGATCCAGGGAGCACCATCTTTGGATTCAGTTTCAGAAGGCCAGGAGTCACTAACTTCTGCGCCAGCCTGACGACTGGGGTTAGTCCAATGGGCGCTGGTGCGCTCATGCTGAGCACTGTGCTGTACAGGCGCTTCTTTCTCAGTCCGGTATCCATGGCAGCTGCACTAGTCGACGGCAGCTGGCCATCAGCCACGTTTTTGTCTTGAGTATTAGGACTTTCGGGCTTATCACCTTGTGAAGTCTGAGGTTCGTTGGTGGGAACCGCTACTTGTTCGTTTGTACTACTGGTAGTTTCCTTCTCCTCGGGCAGTTCTTCCTTCTTACCGTCTTCGGGGTCTGTCCGCGCGGGCGCCTTCTGTCCGGCGGGCCCGGGCGTGGCGTGGTGCACGTGCGTGAGGTGGAAGCGGTGGTCCAGGCGAGGAGACGGGTGGTCGCGCGGCCACCACACGCCGTAGCGGCGCTCGGGGCAGCGCGCCGGCCGCTGGCCGGTGGGCGCGTACCGGCTCACGTTGGTGCCACGGTACGGCGGACAGCGCGCCGCCGACGCGCGCATCACCGCTTGCACGCTTGCCGACAGCCGCCCCATGGCACGCTGGCATTCCGTCAGCTGAGGAGGCCTCGGCGGATCGAACTGGAACTGAGACCAAATACTCAGTTATGAAACTGATCAAGAAAAACTCAACCGAATCTTCTTAGTACGTGAAGACTATCTGTTGGTAATCAGTTAAATACTAGTAAAGCTCACTTTGCACGTCGGGTCGCAGAAGAGTTGTGCAGGCACGTCGAGGCAGTACGCCGGCGGCGGTGGGGCGAGTGCAGTCAGTCGCCTCGGCTGGCGACGCCTTGCCCGCATTTTCCGCGACACCGCCGGAGGGCTGGGCGCGCGGGGCGCGTGTGATGTGTGTGCGGGGCCCCTGGGCGCCTGCGGCGGGGCCCACAGTGCCCGCACGCTGAGCACCCGCGCTGCCAGCGCCGCTTCTTCGCCTGCGGCTCGCGCCCCACTCGGGCCCCAGCGCTCGCTAGCTGCCGATCGGTGCCAATTAATTCCTCTGCTCGTAAGATTTAGACAAAACTTAATTTCAATTTCCCCAAATATACAGTTATACTTCTGTTCTACAAGTTTACAAAAATGAGATAGGGAAGAACTATGAACATAGGCTCAACATCAGCACAACCGCTTGCTTTAATAATTAAAAGCTTTTTTTAATTGTAAAGCTTTAATAATTAAAAGCTTTTGTGTGATTATTGAGAAGACCTCCTTGCTCCAGAAATGGTATTCCTTTGTTAAAGGTATGGCATACTAGTAATGCCATAAGTTACCAACAGTTAAGTTTTTTCTAAACGATAGCTGACTGTTACACTCGTGGGAGAGAGAAAGAAAAAGATGGACGCACAAATCCTCGTCGGGCAGCATCCTGTACTGACGGCGCCGGCGCGGAAACATACTGCGCTCTGCTGACTCGTCTACTAACTTGCGGAACCAGTACTCCACCTGTACACACAGTAAGTTTCTTACTAACCATTCCTAAATTATGCTATTTAACCGCTTTGCTGCTCTAGTAGACGTATGGCGCTACTGCTGAGCACGTGGTCTCGGGTTCAAATTCACGTGTTGGGTCGAAATTGCCGGTTGGTTTTTAAGAAACTTTAAGGTACAAAAGCAGGCCGTCGTCTGGATGTTACTGATTGATACACCCGTGCATCGGATAACATGTAAATGCCGGCGCCGGATATCTCTCCGATCGTATCGGATTTCCGACCCATTGGGCAAGATGAGTGAGGGGACAGACAGTACACCCGTGTCCGCGCAAATGCTTGTGTGTACTAAAATATGTACCCCCCAGCTGGCCAGACCTCCTCCATGGCCAACAATCGATCAGGACGCTTTTATTATTGATGCTACTCAAAAGGCACAATTTCGTAGTTGACCGTGTTGCCATAATACATCCAAACTACATCACCGTCGCTCAGAAATTCTCGCATCCCATATCATGGCTCTTTTGCCCCATTGTTACCTACTTGAGCCAACTTGGATGTACAAAGGACTACACTTTGTCTAATGTGCTACAGTTTGTCTTGGATTCGCTTTATATGGTATTTCTAGAAATTTAAGGGTCAGCTTATACTATTTTTGTATAGCTTGATGTGTAGCCGTGTGTACAACGAAAAGGCGTTCCCATCAATGATATGATGATGAAGATATCCATTAGCATTTTAAGCTAACCTTTCAAGAAAGCCACGTTCTCTAAGAGTATTCTGTGAAAGGGGTTGAGAATAACTGAAAAAGATAAGGTCAAACTATTTCTACTCTAAATTTTGTGGGTACCTCAGGCAGCATCCAGCATTCCGTGAGGTCCGAGTTTTCGCAGCCCTGTCCGTTATACCCTCGCAAGTTTGTTCTTTCATTCGTACTTGTATAGCATTTCTCTCTTGAAATAGAAAACAGGCTTTGTCAAAATAGGGTTCAATTCAAATAAAGATAACGTATAGCATTTGTACTCCGGTTGGTAAGATGCCATAACAGTTATTTTCATACATACTAGATAATGAAAGGGGATGAAGGGGACTAGGGGATGTTGGGATGGAGAATGTTACTACATACTTAGGTAGTGCTAAAACTAAGCTAAGATCGCAACAATTTAAAGAAATAAACTATGAAGTTTTCGCGTATGGTTCAATAAAATAACAACGATAGCAAAACATTAATGTTTCTCTTCTGGAAAACGACAAAATTATAAATGGACAACCTGACTTCGTCGTAATAAAAATTTCCATAGAATTGTGCCAATCTGGACTCTGGTATCACGTCTTTCACACTTCTTCTGCCACTACTGCTTCCATTTTCTTGGCTTTGGCTTGATATGGCACGTTTATTATCTACAATCGATGGTAGTCATGATTGTCTAATAAAAACTTGAAGAGCTACAGTCCAATGTCATGGGACGGTCGTTTTATCGTGAAATTAGTCGATAGCTACTCGTAAGAAGTGACTGACCAGCAGCTCTGTAAAGAATCTTGGCTCATTAAAATTTAGGACGAGTCGGTCGAAAACCTGCACGTGTTTTTGGAAGGATGTTACTGTTGCTGAAAGTATGAATTCCCCGGCTTCAGCGAGAGCAAGGTGAAGACCTTTAAGGAGACTTGAAGTTTCCCAACAATGCGATTGTTCTAAATTAGACACTTAATTTAACACAAGCCTTGGTTTAGGCAAAATATTTAAGAGTTTCAGATTCTACAGCAGTGATGGGTTTGTTCGTAACTGCCAGAACCATGGCCTTTGTAAGCTTATCACAGAAGACAGAAGTTTATCAGTTTTTGTCCCATAAAGCTAGGTAAACTAAAATGGCATATCCCCAAATTCGTAGGTACAAGTTTAAAGATCTTACCTGTTAATTCGCATTGATTATTTGATTGCAAACTTTGTGATTCCAATGATGTGTCTTGTAGAACTTGAGACACACGACAATGCTGTGCCCAGAGACGCTGGAAATCAAGAAACTCTATTCATTAACATGACAAGAAGGAAAAACTACTTAAGGCTAAGATTTGTCGAAAATCTCAAAAAGTTGAGGAATTTAATTTAAGAGTTACCTGATTAGCTATAATGAATTCATCGGGAGGTTCCGTAGCCCATGTGAGATCCGCACAAAGGGCGATATGTGCCCACGCAGACGAGTACCGATCCACTTCGAAGCTCATTCAATGTGACATTTCACACATACAATTAATTATCTTTAGAATAAGAAACGAACTAATATAATAGTCACTAAATTTTAAGAGAAAAATTAACGGTAAAACTGTTAATAAAAACGACGACAATTTGAAAGACATTGGTGGTTAAATCTACAATAACAAAATTTTCCTCTTTTTTGATAGATACATGATATATTTTTTTCTTTTATTTTAAATCGCTTTTCGAATTTCGTACCAAATGAAATGAAAGAAATTGTCATCGCGATGGCTTGGCCGGAGGTTCGTAAGTAGTTTTTAATTGTAGCTTTATGGTAGAGGCTTTTGTATTGGATTTATTTCTCAGTACTGCTCAAGAATAGCCCAAAACGCGCTAGCAATGCTTTAATAATGTGCTCATGCTATGGAAAGTCCAGTTTATTTTAATTCGAACTTCAAACTTGAGCTGAAAGTAATTATCTTACCTTTGAATTGTGGCAACATGGTATTTCTAAACAGACATTTTGTCTGCTTCCAACATTGTGCGAGGTCCCGCCCGCCAGCGCCCGCCCGTCACCCGTTCACCCGTTATGTCAGTTTGGCTTGCGCAGGCAGGTGGCGTTGTCGTTACGATCGTCTCGCGCAAGCGCGCACAGCTGAGGTGGCTGAATGGTCATTGACAGATCAGTTAAATAATTATAATTTATTTTATAATAGTAAAAAATAAACCTAATCAATTAAACAAACTTGGGCTTTTATAAAAAAAGTGTTACAAAGATTTGGCATTGTCGAGTTTGTATTGTGAACAATATAAGAAGAAGAGTTTTATAAAAAAATCGATGATATTAAAACGACAGATCGTATTTTCGTAGATATTTCTGTGTTAAACGACTTTAGTTTTGCAACAAGTGTGGGCCCCGCTAGTCGTGCTGAGAACGGGTTTCGGGACCGTTGGGTTTTTTGTTTATGTATATTTGTTTGTGGTATATATATTTTGCGAGTGAGTGTGGAGTGTCCGTTAGTGATGCTGCAATCGGGTGCAAGTGGTGACCACTGAGCCGTCATCTCGCCAGTCTTGCTCGGTGAGTGATGTTCCTCTATTTGTCGATATGCGTGCTATAAAAGTGGTTATGCAAGTAATGTCACTGGAAAGTGCGCTCTTTGGTACTTGTTTGGAGTTAAGTAAAGCAAAGCGTGAACTATCTACCTGCCATGTGGATGTACCTGTTACTTTGGCGCAAGTTACTGTCCTTTCTAATATAGAAACGATATATCGATCACACTTTTTTCTTCTCTACACAATACTTATTATTCCGTTGGTACTCACACAGGTTTGAGACAATTAATTATTGTTCTTATTGTTTTAATAATACTAGCTCGGTCATGAATTGAATCGGACTCTTTTGTTGGAAATATTTACATAGATACAAAAAAAAATGGTAGGATTTTTTTTTCTCTATTATGGTAACAAAGAGAATTTCTAAAGAAATTCGAATAGGTACTTCTAAACGGTTTATTTACAAAAATATTTGCAACAGATGAATATTTGCATAATATTGTTGTTTAGTCGTATGCAAATTGTTATGAAATGCATCACAATAGATGATCGAATATGAATTATTCATCACTGTAATTATGTAGGTTACCATCACGGTTTATCAACTTGATTTATTTGATAAGATACGCCTTAAAGAGGTTATTGTTTCCTTGGAATATTGTCTGTATGAATGTATACATCTATTTATTTGTATGTGTATCTATGAAGAACTATAAAGATACACATACAAATAAATATAATGTACGTGAATACATACACTCATTCATTTATTTCATCAAAAGGTACATTTCCAACCATCCGATTTAAGTTTCCGATTATTTATCGGAATATACGCCATTATCACTTCTAATAGCTTAGTTTTTTCTTAAGTTGGTCATAAAACGCTTGTATTAAAAAATAATGTAGAATTTAATTCATGTAAAGACAGCCAGCAGGTCAACCAACCCTAATTTCAAATTTTACCAATCGAATATTAACCTTCCGGTATTGTGATAAGGTTAAAAATCTAGTGAGTAAAGACATTTAACAGATTGAGGTAGGTTGATGTGCTGGCGTCTGTACACTCATTGTAAGCTCTTCCTTTTCTCCTTCTCATGTTAATTATCTTGGTTTTGGCTTCCAAACTAACAAGATACGGTTTAATTTTTTTTTTCATTAATTTATTTGTTTTGTTCTATGCAGGTTGGTTGTGGGCTGCTAGACTTGGCTTGAAATGAGGATCAAATTCATCGCTTATAATGTTATGCTGCTTCAAATACTCGCTTTTAAAACCATTGCTTGTTTGGCTTTTATTATTAGAAAATTCGCCATTTCTCTTTAGAGGTTTGTCAAGAATTGCCAGTGCAAGAAAGTTAATTAAAATGCACCTAACATTTTGTAATAAGTTAGTGTGATAAGCTAGCGAAAATATATTATAGACTCAAAAATAAGAAAGTTAACATGAGGACAAATTTAATATCACACCTGCTTATATGTTTTCAAACTGATATACATTCTTGTTAGAATCTTATAATAATTTATACTAGAACTGAGTAAATGTGTAGCTTTTCATCATCATCATCATCTCTCGACCCTTTTCCCAACTATGTTGGGGTCGGCTTCCAGTCTAACCGGATTTAGCTGAGTACCAGTGTTTTACAAGGAGCGACTGCCTATCTGATCTCAACCCAGTTACCCGGGCAACCCAATACCCCTCGGTTAGACTGGCGTCAGACTTACTGGCTTCTGACTACCCGTAACGACTGCCGAGGATGTTTTTCATTATCATTTAAATCAGCTTATTGTTCATGGATGCTAAATTGTAATATATTGCGCATGTTATTCGAGTTAAATTACTTCATTAAACATTTTTCTAATTGACATTAAATGGTACTAACATTATGCACCATCCATTGTGTTTCCATTAATCAAAAAAATCCCGCTCCCACTCTCTGTTACCCATTATCTATGTCTGTGTAAACGAAAACCATAATAACCTGCGAGACTAAGGGCCAGTTTCACAGGTTACGGATAGCCACTATCTACCAGAAAAATTAAAAAATGGAACAGAATTTGTACGAATTTATCTGCCAGATTAACTATCTGGAACTTATCCGTAACCTGTGGTCTTAACTTATAAAGTTCTTATCTAGGAGAGTCCATATTGTCTAATAAGATTATGTGGTCTATATTGCCAGCCTGTTATATGACGTGAGCGGCCCAAACATTACATTATGGTACATTATCCCGAATTAGAGCCTTACTATGCCAGGCGGCGGCTGTCCTTGGCCCCATTTCCCAATCTAAGTCATCCCAAAGGACACCGCCATCCGCCGTATATTTCGGCGGATGTAATAAAACTGAATACTCAGTGCGGTATAATTTTGGGAGCAAAAGAATTTTATGAAAATTTAGATATTATACAGGGCTATGTATCATTTGGTGAAGGCTGTAATTTAGGCTAATAACTAATTCTGGAATGACGAGAGGTCCGTGTCGGCGGCGCGTTCTATTCCCCGCAATTCTCTAAGAGCATTCAGCAACATAAGAGAGCAAAAGTTACTGCGGCCCTTGCACCCAAAGGGCTTCAGAAGAAACAAAAGTGGGTTTAGTCAGTAAACGTCTGACACTCCAGTTACAACCACAGTGGGAGCAGTCATTTGATGACTTGCCACTCAAAAAATAGGCTACTAAACCAGTAGAATTCGTTACCATACCGTATCACTGCTAATCTGTTTAGTCGTAATGCTCAATTAGTTTTCAAAAATATCAAAGCTTAGCAAATCATGTACGTACCTGAACTTAAAACCAAACACGTATTATTCGCGCAATGAAATCACTGACATCACAACGCAAGATGGCGCATTTGGACATAAGATCAGTCAACTTGTTAGAAATGTAATCCTACAAACCTATCCGCACAAATTCTGTATTCTTATATAATGTTCTCTTATCTGTATCATTTGGAACCTCGTACTTCCTAACACTAATATCTAACACAATCTGTTTACATATTTATTGCACTGTTTACCTACCCTCGTTCAAATTCACCGTGTTTTTCATGCGGGCCTAAGCAAACACAATTCATTATGACACCCAAATATTTTTTACGTCTGCATGCGGTATTCGGGCCGGCTGTGTGACCTTGGCCCATTTTGGGGAGCTATCCCGCTAGGATCTTTTCAAGCGCCCTCTTAGTTAAATAAATTATTCTTCAGATGGGGTTGTGGGCACGTGTGTATGTATTTTTGAGAGGGTGCTGTGTTTTGAGTAGATAATTTCGTAGAGGGGCGAAAGAAAATATATTTGTGTAGGTAATAATCACAATTAAGATATTTTTATTCCTTTTGTAAAAGCTTTTAATCAGCGTATAGTGTATGTTTGTTTTTTGGCATAGTTCTTCAACCCGGCATGATGATTAACGCTCAATCCTTCTCTGTGTGAATGGAGGCCTGTGCCCAGCAGTGGGACGATTAAAAAAGGCTGATGATGATGATCTATTTCTTTGTTATGATGAGTATTTTATATTATGAACTAGGTTTGAATCACATTAGGTACAGAAACCATTCTTGTTATTTGGATCTGAACACGATTATATGGACGCCGAAAGTAGGCCTAAAATGGAACCTTTGTCAATTACTTTCACTGTTCATCTTTGGAGCTCGTAAAATTACTATAGGTACGATTGAATTGACAGAATGCATAAAGCATCCTATCCCTTTTGTAAAGCATCCTAATTTGCTTTCATTGCTTTCATTTATCATCTTGAAGAAAAAACTATTTGATTTTTTTTATTGATAATTTAAGTAAAATAAGTATGTGAAAAAATTATGACGTCATAGTTCTTACTTTCATACAGATTGCATAGAAAGTAAACGTTTTTGACAGTTAAATAATAGTAATGAATTTGCCAAGTTGTCAAATACCCTATTCTCTTAATTCTATGAAAATACAAAGCCCAGTTTCAGTTGGTATGTTACAGACTAATTAAATCCCCTATTAAAATCTTATGTAATGCGCAGCTTCATAAAAAAGCAGTATCGAGCGAAACTGTTGATTTTATAGCGTACTCGTTCCATGGTTGATTTGCGTAGATACTGCCACTGTTTATAACTGACCTAGTTAGGATATTTTTTTTCATTTTGATGTAAACTACTGATTGTATTCAATTTTGAATTCTATGTTGTTACGGTTAAAGTGTAATATCGCTGGTAGCTTGGACGGGTTTCGCAATATTTGGTTTTAGATCAGACGTCAAATAAATTGAGCTACTTCACACGAAGCAAGGATCGTGTACATTGTAATTAGGTTCTCTGTGATGTATGATTAAGTATTAATAAAGGGACGAGACTAGACCACTGCTTGATGACACTTGACTTGAACAGAACAGATCATCATCATCATCTCCCGAGCCTTTTCCAACTATGTTGGGGTCGGCTTCCAGTCTAACCGGATTTAACTGAGTACCAGTATTTTACAAGGAGCGACTGTCTATCTGACCTCCTCAACCCAGTTACCCGGGCAACCCAATACCTCTTGGTTAGACTGGCATCAGACTTACTGGCTTCTGACTACCCGTAACGACTGCCAATGATGAAACAGAAAAAACATAGAACAGATAAAAGTTGTAATTAAAAAATATCTGATTCTGCACTGAAGGCATATTTATTATCTAACGAGTATGAAATGATACGCTTTCGTGTACACACAACAGCACATCAAGCTACTATAATCTGTCAAATTTCCTAAATAGATTTTCAACTTTATTACTGAAGTGTATGGTTCAAAGTTGATTGGGAATATTTGACAAATTCGAGTACTGTCGAGTACATAGTTTTATCGCAGGGCATGGTCAGTATTAAATAAGTTTAATGTAACTTTTTATTTTTTTATTTTATAAATATTGTAATAGTGTGTAATTATGTAATAGTGTTTTCGCATAATTTGCAAATATTCGTGTGTCTCTAATAGAGGCGGATGTGTTTGATCTAAATTAATTGTTACCAACTTTTGTACCATATCCTTGGCGAATAAATATCTTTATCTTGTACAGAATGGAGTTGCTAAGAGTGAAAACCCTCGTAGCGAAGGTATGAATGGCTATAGGTGATTAGCTTGCTAATTACTTACTGGCATAGAACATGCAATGCTGAGCTTATAATAATAAATAATAATCAACCCACACACCTCGCTTACATACTCGATTATAATTACTGCAGCACATTTTTCCCGCGTGAGTGAGTTTTTAAAGGTTATATTATCTAAGCGACGTTGCATACGCCAATGGGTCAGTAATTTTATACTAGACTAGCTCAGTTTCTTGGAGTTTCTCCCGCGTCTCCGGGGCAGCTACTTCCCGTACCAGGATAAAACATAGCCTATGTTCACCGGGAATAGTGTGACTTCCCAACAGTGAAAGAATTTTTCAAATCGGTGAAGTAATTCCGTCTATTCCATCCAAACAAACAATTGAATCTTTCCTCTCTATAGTATTGATATAGAGATGTGTTCAGGAATAATGGAAAAAAATTAGCGCCTGTTTCACCGCCTACGAATAAGTTCCAGTTAGTTTATTTGGTAGATAATTTCATACAAATTCTGTTCTATTTTTAGACACTGACTATTCGGACATTGTGAAACTGGTCCTTAGCATTTCCATAGAACTGCTGGCTTAGCAAATGATTGATGTTGGCAAGTGATGCTTCATGCTATTTATGATGAAAATGGCTAGATAAAATCTGGCAATGATTTTTGTAACTCATTCAATGATAACAAGAATGATTTATGACTATAGAGGCACAATTTTTGAGGAATGAATTCTTGCTGAAATAGTACCTAAATTGCTATTTATTTGATCAAGGATCGTGAAACTGTTTGTTCGTAAGGGCCTGTGCACACCATCAGATTTTTTAACATGTCTTCGAAACGCGTCGGCACGGCGCTCTTTTATCCTACAGCTACAGAGCAAAATCAAAAAAGTCTATCGCTACAAACGCGCGTCAACAGTGTGTTTGAAAAACGTGGTGTGTGCACAAGCCCATACCTTTGGCAATGTCTTATTATACACACGGGTCTTACCCGCGATGAAAAATTATAAAGGAATGTATGCTACCTCTATTTCTCCCGACGTGTCGGCCGAATTACACCGACCGTGGTCACGGGTGGACTGATGACAGCTAGCGGCGTCTCCGTGAAGTGCAGGGTTTTTGAACTGCCCTCACTTGGTCGTCACAATTCGTATCTATCCTACATACTACACTGACAACATCTTTCTGCTGGCTGTGAGCGGCTTTTTCGCGACGATGACAGTCTTGCTACGTAAAACAATAGCCTGTTCTAGGAACTACCAAGTAAAACCAATTACACCGGTCATATCAAAACGTGTATTATACCGTAGCTAATGCATTTTATACCATGCACATCATTGACCTTGAATGCTGTTTGCGTGTCGTATATAATAGTAGTATTCTTGAAGTGTTAATGAAATAAGATAATTTGACCTTCTATCTTCAATGTTGGTTTTAAACGTTTTGTCATTATTTTAAACCGATATATTGAACAGATTAGTTCAGGTAATATTGATACAATATTGATTACTTTACATCTATCTATAGCACATACTAATAAATTATAAAGAGGAAAATTTGTGAATGTGTTTGTATATTTGTTAAACTCAAACTCAAACTCAAAATCATTTATTCAAACTTGGCTGTAAAACAGCACTTTTTGACGTCAAATATTACAAAAGACAGCCCCCAAAAACGCCCACCCTTCACCACTTCCTATGTGTTTTTGCTGGGAAGAAGAAGTGGCGCAACAAACTCCCCAGCAACACATGTCTGTCTGTTGGTTTGAAGAACCTTTAAAGTTTAAACAATATTTTCTTCATACACAATTTGTATGATGTAAGTAATTAGATGTATATATAACAATATAAAGAAATTTAAATACTTATGTAACACACGCGGGCTAACACTCAACCTTACACCTACATACCTTTATGTAATTCAAGCATTAAATATATTTTATAAAAATAAAACCAAAACTAAACAAAACCACAGCCTCCAATTATATCTTCTTACATCTTCACGCTCAAACGGCTCAACAAATTTTTATGAAACGTGGCAGTAATATAGCTTAGATATCAGAAAAACATGAAACCCTTCGCCGACACAAAAAAATGGCGTCAAATAAGAACAAAATTTAAAATTGCCTCTCGCAACTGTATTCTCAAACTCAGAACTTGCAGCGTGCGTTCAGTTGTTGAGAATTTTTTCAATACAACTTGTGCAAGCTACGAAGCACTGTAGAGCAAACAGGGCATCGCTCATTGTTTTTCAATGTTTATTTTACTTGGCTACCAGGCGCTCTTTGCATATGCCGTGTTATGAACTCACTGGGTTATTTTACTCGTCTAATGCTCTTTAAGCTGTTAACGGACTACTTATCATAAATTTATTAATAGTTACTGCGGAGTGTGCCCGTTAAGCTTGCCTGTTGAAGTGTTTTGTTTAAGCTTTTATGTAGTGTTTTGTTTTATTTTTAGATTTGATGTTGTCTCTTATAATTGGGTAGTTAACCAACGAAAAGTAACAGACATATTTTCCAAATTGCATTTTACAACTACGTCGTTCGAGCAAATATTTCGATTTATGAACATATTTGTTTGCACAATTTTTTGTAGTCAAAAGTTGCCAGTTTAAAAACATTCAATAAACATTTCCTTGGCTTCGTAGTGTTGAGAAACTTTTCTGTTTTCTAGAATCAATTTCAATGGCACAGCTTGCAAAAATACGGATTCTTGAAATATGTAAACAATGATGCATACAAAAGCATTGAAGAACATCTGTTTCGTTGTATTCTGTCACTGGCTAGCATGTGGGGGACTGGCTATATTATTATTGCCATGTGCAAAAATTGCACTTGGTGTGGTACGGTAACCAACGCAGTAACAGATGTTTTTTCATTTATTAAATTAAATATTTATAAATGGAATTGTTAAAAATGTTTTCAAACTAGATCATGCGCTTTAAATTGAAGATTTACTAATAAAAATAAACACAATAATATAATGAAATATGTTATTCTTCATTTGAATAATGGACATTCTGATTTCATTTATTACTTGTATTTCCAGCCTAGATTTTTGAAATATTTGTAACTAGCTTCCGCCAGCGGTTTCACCCGCTTTCTGAGAGAAGTACTTTCCATACCCGGATAAAAAGTAGCCTATATGTTATTCTGATGTATAAGCTATATTGTGGTAAAGTTTCATTCAAATCCATTCAGTAGTTTTTACGTGAAAGAGTAACAAACATCCATACATCCATACTTACAAACTTTCGCCTTTATAATAGTATTAGGATTAGGATTAGGATTAGAACATTTACTAAAATATTTTTTTAAATCCTTTCAGTAGTTCCTGAATTAAGCTCGTTTTTTTATTTAATTTAAATATGTACGATTAGCGCTTTCAAACAAACAAACAAACAAACAAAATCTTCAGCTTTCAAATATTAATTATAGATTAATATAAAAATTCTAGCTTCATATTTCTACTAAAACTTCAAACTCAAAGTTTCCAATCGCTTTCTCATTAATCACTGGTAAAGTGCAAAAGTGCAAAGCCGTTCTAGACAGTTCAATTTTAAAACTGCCATCGAGCAATATTCCCCACGAATCGTTACGGAACGGACGTCTAATGAAAAAATTCCTATTGTGAATTGTGTGAAAGAGACGATAAAGGGGAATTATGCATTCATATCCATGTGAGAAATGGTTATTGCGATATTGAAATTGTAAAAGATAGGTTAGTAGGAAAATAAACACGGGAGAAAGACGCTTCGTTTTAAGTTCTTTGTTTTAAAATCTCAAAGTACTATCCGTATAAGCGCTTTTTCTGTAAATAATTTGAACAATATAAAGCAATAAATATTACCATCATTAAAGTGCATACCACCATCATAACCTTTTAAATAATAAGCAAAACACGTCTTTAAGTCGTAGATACATGCAATTTTGAACGTTGTCATCAAGGCAGTAAAAAGTATCTTTAGATATACTTAGCAGTAGTACATTTTTTTTTAAATAGATTAGAACCCGAATATTAAAAGGCTGATCTAACTTCTAGAAGTTATCTCTGATTCTAGCACCTAAACTTTTCGTCGAAAAATTCTATCCCTCTAGTCAGCCATGTGCAAGCACAATAGTTTTGTAGACTACTTCTTAGTACTAGACATCTTCGGAGCGGCAATATTTTGTACTAATTTGGCTAATACGAAATAACTGAATTAACTCAGTAATAAAGGTTAAATTTATAGGTAATATTAATAATGAAAATATTTTTAAAGTACCCAAGTGTGTTTAAAACTTTTTTTTATAAACTTTTATTGTGATCAGCAAATGTCATTTCACTTAGAAGCTACACTATATACAAAAGCTACTTCGAACGTCCTCATGATTGCAATAGATACCGTAGCTCACAAGGCATTGAAAGAACAGTTTTCAAGGTCTCTCGGACTGTTTCCGGAGAAGACCACGGCAGACTTCATTGTCGTGGAACACAATACCATGGCTTTGTGGAAAACATACTGACAAGGTATTGACGAGCCAATTGTTTTCTCTCTGGACATTTCTACTGCTTATAAGGGTATTCTGTGGTGTTGTCTTCTTAAAGGGACTTCATAGTCTTTCAAAGGCTTATTTTGACTGACAGGTATTTACAGACCAGCACATCAAGCTACCTTAAACTGTCAAATTTTCCCAATCAACTTTGAACCATATGTTTTAGCGATAAAGATGAAAATCTATAAGGGAAATTTGATTAATTCTAGTAGCTCGATGAGCTGTTCATAATGTTAATACATATTTCCAAATAATTTTCAATGTTGAATCTAGTAATTTAGACGAAGGCATAGCGATGTTCAAATCATATTTCAAGCGCAAATGCGCGTGCCCGAGGCCCCAGTCCGCGGCAAATATATATATATATTTTTTTTTTATATACATTTACCAAACATAGTTTTTTAGTAACATGAGCTAAATATGCCTGTAGTATATTTTTTATTTATCAGCAACATTAATTGCGCTGTAATTTTTTATCTAATGTCACATTTTAGACACGGAGTTGGGGGATCTATTCTATGTATTATTTCTCTTGAAACCATTCTTGTTATGTAGTCTAACACTAAGGAGTTGAATATGAATAGAATTAAACTGTTATGAATTCTGTACACAAACAAACACTATGTTTAACTCATGTCAACATCATATTCCGTGTACAGCAACAATTATTAATTCAAGACCACACAACTGTTTTATAAATTGCTTCTGTGCTCTCGACGCCGCGCCGCCTAGCGTGAAAAGATTTCTGACCTTTTAGAATCGGACAAAATTCATGATAAACCCAAGGTGTTGGATGTACTCAATAATGCCAAAGGGTCAGTTTCACAACGCCGAATAGCCACTATCTACCAGATAAATTAATAAAAAAATTGTATGAAATTATCTGCCGAATAAACTATTTGGAACTTATTCGTAGGTAGTGGAACAGGCCCTTAATGTATTATTTTTATGTACGGTTAATATGAAGGTACTGAAAATCGGTACTTGACAACTAGTCAAATTCAATACTTTTATTGTTGAACCGTCAACGTGACGTCACAAGCCACCTTTCCGAAACTTTAATGCATTATAAGATGTATAGTACCTATATCCTACTACTTCCTACTACTATTATATAGGCGAAAGTTTGTAAGTATGGATGTATGGATGTTTGTTACTCTTTCACGTAAAAACTACTGAATGGATTTGAATGAAACTTTACCACAATATAGCTTATACATCAGAATAACATATAGGCTACTTTTTATCCGGGTATGGAAAGTACTTCCCTCAGAAAGCGGGTGAAACCGCTGGCGGAGGCTAGTATTTATATAAGTGTAGATTTTATAGAATAGAAACTACAATTTCAAATATGTTTAACCAATTTAAAATACAGAGTAATTAGAACGACTATTTTATATCCCTGTCGTCGCGCGTATTGTTAACGAATCATAACAAACTTCGATTTTAATGCATCAGCATGTACCAACCTTTATTCTGCTTAACTACTGTACGCCACATACATATGCACGCTAGACAGTGTTGCGACATGTGTTTATAAAGCAGATCTGCGCATGCGACGCGATTGCTAATACACCTTTCTGTTATACGTTGCAATAAGGCTACTAAGTTTCATAATTGAATTGTCATTTATGTTGTTACATTTACGTCTTTTGGGACGAAAGAAATATAATCTATATCAATATAATAAAGCTTAAGAGTTAGTTTGGTTTCTTGAACGCGCTTATGTCAGGGACAGCAAGTTTAATTTGAAGAAATCTTTCAGTGTCAGATAGCCCATTCATTAAGGAAGGCTTATAGGCTACTTTGTCAGGGCTGCATAGCGTGGCCCTGGCACACAGGGACCTCTAGAAGGAACTTGGGTTTTAGTCAGTAAGAGTCTGACACTCCCTCCAGCTGCACCCACAGTGGGAGGGGTTATTTGATGATTTCCCACGAAAAAAAGTCTATAGGTTAATTTTTATCCAGGTGCACGTGTTAGTTCCAGTCTGACGCGGATGGAAACCCTGGTGGGAATTTAGTTTTAATTCATAAAGAGATAGAGGTAGCCATGGACAGACTCTAGCAGGTCAGCCTGCCCGAATCCCGAATATTGTGATAAGGTTGAAAATCTATTAAAGAAATTTGACAGATTTAGGTAGTTGTGCTAACGTCGGTACCAACCTATTTAAAGTAAGTTTTTTCAGTACCTAGTAGTAGATGAAAATGGCATCGTCGACGCTTCAAAACGGTCTACCGGATAACATACTGAAAAAAAAACGCTGCCCCACATACCTGAAGACTAACCCAGTTCTAAACACTCGTGCGCAGGTAATGGCGCACCGCTTTTAGATCTAGACACGACTGAGAAACCATCTGGCTTGATGGACTTATTATCTGTCGCTGGCTTCTAATGAATGGTTTTGTAGATATCTTCAACAACGACGTTGATATTAATGTGGGTAGTATTTGTAACGACAATAAAGCTAAGTGGGTATGTCGCAATCGCTAACGTAGGTTTGTATTGTTAAACAGTTATTTGCAGTGTTAGCCTATTGCTAGCTTGAAAACTACTGAAGGGATTTTTGTGCGTGTTCACCCCCTTTTGGGTAGGTATGCTTATTCATTTAAATTGTTACTTTACGAAGCAAGGGAGGGTTCGGAAGTTTTTTTCTATATTTCAGTTTACACATAATGGAATAATCATTCATTGAACAAAAACACATATCTTGAGTTGTGTGTCCTTCTTAACAGTTTCTTTTTCTTGAAATATTACGAGTATTCAGCTCTTCCTTTAGCATTAAGGAAAATAGCAACAGTTACATTATTAATCTCTCATCATGAGCTTAGAGAATTAAACCAAACAGCGTTGGCTGTGTGTACCTTTTGCCGAGGGTACACACGGTTACACGTTAAGGTATACAAAACCTGTTCGGCGGGCGCCTGGCGGAGCTGCAGCTCCCCCGAAACAAAACCCCGGAGCAAAGCCGGCGTCGAAGCCGGCGCCGAAGCCGGCGCCGAAGCCGGCGCCGAAGCCGGCGCCGAAGCCGGCGCCGAAGCCGGCGAAGAAGGCCACTGCCCCAAGGCAGGCCGCAGGGGCACAGGTGTCGGTCGTGGCGCCGGCACCGGAGATCGGCAGCCCGCGGAGGCCTGCTGCCCAACCCCCCGCCAGCGAGCCGGAGTGGCAAGTGGCGGGGGAGAAACAAAAGAGGCGCAAGGCGGCAAGGGCGGCCCGAAAAAGAGCGCAGCGGCAGCGTCGCAAGGAGCGGGCCGTCGCGGCGAAACTTCGCGCCCCGAGGACCGCGGCTGTGGTACTCACCCTGCAGCCGGACGCGGTCAAAAGGGGCGTGTCCTACCGCGACGTGCTCGCTAAAGCGAAGGAGACGGTGGTCCTCGAGGAGCTGGGGATCACCGGGGGACTCCGGCTAAGGGTGACCGCAACGGGTGCCCGGATGCTGGAGATCCCCGGGGCGGCTAGTGGGCCTGCCGCGGACGCTCTGGCTGAAAAGCTTAGAGCGTCCATTAGCGCGGAAGAGGCCCGAGTGTCCAGGCCCGTCAAGTGCGCAGATGTGCGCATACTGGGCCTGGACGACTCAGTCACTGTGGAGGAGGTGACTGCCGCCGTCGTTAGGACGGGCGGGTGCTCTGCTGGAGACGTTAAAGCGGGCACCATACGTCCTGACCACACGGGCATGCGAACCGTCACGGTGAGCTGCCCGGTGACGGCGGCAAAAAGGATGGTGGATGGCCGACGGCTCCTGGTCGGTTGGGTGTCGGCGCAGGTCAGGCTGCTCGACCCCAGACCTCTGAGGTGCTTCCGCTGCCACGTGGGACACCACGTGGGAGTCCGCTGTACCTCGGAGGTGGACCGCAGCGGGTTGTGCTTCCGCTGCGGTCAGCCCGGTCACAAGGCCGCGACTTGCGAGGCCGCGCCGCACTGTGTTGCATGTGCGGCGGCCGGCAGGCCGGCCGAGCACCGGGCCGGTAGCAGGGCCTGCGCTCCGCAGGCTGCGACCAGGGGCAGAGGAAGGCCCCCCGCCCCCAAAACCACCTCCACAGCAGCCGGCCCCGCAGCTCCCGGGGCTGTCGCCACCAGCGCTGCCGCTGCCGCTGCTCCCGCCGCTGCTCCCGCAGCTGCTGCTGCCACCGCCACTGCAGCCGCCAAACCCTCAACGGGGAGCCCGGAGGAGGACGTGATGGAGTGCCAATAACGGCCCCATTACGCTTCCTCCAGGCGAATATCAACCACTGCGCCCGTGCTCAGGATTTGTTGCTCCAGAGCATGGCGCAGTGGGAGATTAACATCGCCGTGGTCGCCGAGCCGTACTTTGTCCTGCCCAGAGATGACTGCGTTCAGGACCTTAGCGGCTCGGTGACCATCATCTCGTCGGCCGCCGCCGGTACCCCTTCCCTTGAGGGGGTGGAGAAGGGTAGGGGTATAGTCGCAGCACGGTTCGGGGAGATTGTGGTAGTGGGTACCTACTTCTCCCCGAGCCGAACTCTCGCCGAGTTCCAAAACTCCCTTATGGAGTTGTCGGTCATCGTCGGTCGCTATTCCCTCCCTGTGCTGGTGCTAGGGGACTTCAACGCCAAGAACTTGGCCTGGGGTTCCCGACGCACAGATGTACGGGGCAGGATGGTGGAGGACTGGGCGCTAGAATCGGGCCTAGTCGTCCTAAATCGGGGTTCCGTTCCCACGTGCGTACGGATGCGGGGCGAGTCTGTGGTGGACATCTCGTTCGCCAGCCCCGCTCTGCTGCCGCGTGTCGTTGACTGGCGCGTCGAGGACAGGGTGGAGACCTACTCCGATCACCGGTACATCCGGTTTGACGTCTCCACCCGCAGCTCCAGTGCGCCGGTCCTTCGGACCCCGAGTGGTCCACATTGGGCGCTAAAGCAGCTGGACAGGGAACTGCTCCAGGAAGCCTCAGTCGTGCAGGCCTGGGTGCCAGCACCGGTCAGGCCCGCCGACATCAACGACGAGGCGGAGTGGTTCCGGGAGGCCATGTCGGAGGTGTGCGACGTGGCCATGCCCCGAGTCCGGCCGAGACGCGCCCGGCGTCAGGTGTACTGGTGGTCGCGAGAGCTGACGCTCCTTCGGCAGGCATGCGTCGAGGCGCGACACCGGTATACCAGGCATCGCAGGCTCCGCATCCGCCCTCCGGATGCGACAGCCAGGGAAGCGGAGCTATATGAAGGATACAGAGCGGCGAAGATCGCCCTCCACGAGGCCATTCTCCGGGCCAAAGACGCGGCCAATGCGGAGATGCTGGGGACTCTGGACAGAGATCCGTGGGGTCGCCCATACAAAATGGTGCGAGGAAAACTTCGCACCTGGGCACCCCCGCTGACACAGAGTCTCCGGCCCCAGCTAGTGGAGGAAGTGGTGAGCGCTCTGTTCCCTGCGCGCGGGGAACACTCCCCGCCGCCTATGGCTCCGCAGCCTGCGATGCCAGATGTGGACCACGAGACCGACGATGACGTCCCCGAAGTGACCGGGGTGGACCTGAGAGCGGCGGTAGCCAGGCTGAAAGCCAAAAATACCGCCCCAGGGCCCGACGGCCTGCCTGGAAAGGCCTGGGTCCTGGCCTTAGAGGCTCTCGGGCCTCGACTGAAGGGGCTCCTAAGCGCATGCTTGGAGAGGGGCCAGTTCCCACTTCGTTGGAAGACGGGGAAGCTGGTCCTCATTCGGAAGCCAGGGCGCCCTGCGGACTCTCCGTCCGCATACCGGCCCATCGTGCTGCTCGACGAGGTGGGCAAGCTCTTTGAGAGAGTAATTGCAAACCGCCTTGTCGAGCACCTTGTGGGGACGGGGCCGGACCTTGCGGAACACCAGTTTGGTTTCCGCAGGGGGCGCTCAACGGTGGAAGCCATCATGCGCGTGAGGGCCCTCACGACGGGGGATGCGGTGTCCCGAGGTAGGGTCGTCTTGGCGGTGTCTCTGGACATCGCCAATGCCTTCAACACCCTGCCTTGGAGTTGCATAGGGGAAGCACTCCGGTATCACCGGGTGCCAACCTACCTCCGTCGAGTAGTCGGGGCCTATTTATCGGACAGGTCCGTAATTTACCCCGGTCACAATGGGGCATGGAACCGGCGAGACATGTCGTGCGGTGTTCCGCAGGGATCGGTTCTGGGGCCGCTCCTGTGGAACATCGGCTACGACTGGGTGCTGCGCACAGACCTCCCTGACGGCGTCAGCATAGTGTGCTACGCCGATGACACACTGGTGCTGGCGCAGGGGGGGTCGCATCTGGCGGCGGCCGAACTAATGACGCGCGGGGTTGCGATGGTGATCGAGAGGATCCGGCAACTGGGACTCGAGGTGGCCTTGCACAAGTCCGAGGTCATGTGCTTTCATGGGCCTCGGAATAAGCCACCTTCGGGCTCCCAGGTATTGGTGGGAGGGGTTCACATCGGTGTCGAGTCGACGATGAAGTACCTGGGACTCGTCCTCGACAGCCGGTGGAACTTCGTCGAGCACTTTCGACGTTTGGGCCCTAAACTGGAGAGGGCGGGGGCTGCATTCAAGCGGCTCTTGCCCAATCTGGGGGGCCCAAATGCCTCCTGCCGGAGACTCTACGCGGGAGTGGTGCGGTCCATGGCCCTCTACGGGGCGCCGGTGTGGGCGCGCTCAATGCGCTTGCGAGCCGTCCACCACCTCAACGTCCCACAGAGGGTCATAGCCCAGAGGCTAGTGCGGGGGTACCGCACTATCTCCCGCGAGGCAGCGGGTCTCCTTGCCGGACTGCCACCGTGGGATCTGGAGGCGAGGGTCCTCTCGCGCCTGTACGACTGGCGCGAGGAGGCACTGCGTCGGAGGGAGTTCCCGTTACCGCGGCAAGTCGCTGCGCAGCGGGCAGTCCTCCGGCGCGATCTCATGGTGGAGTGGCGAGATCGCCTCACGCAACCCCGTGCAGGGCACGCCACAATAGTGGCCATAGTGCCCCTCTTCGAGGAGTGGATTGGGAGGAGTCATGGCACCCTCTCTTACCGCCTGACGCAGGTCCTCACCGGACATGGGTGTTTCGGGAGGTACCTGCATCGTATCGGGCGGGAGGAGACGCCTGGGTGTCACCACTGCGCGGACCAGCCAGAGGACACGGTGGAGCACACGGTGGAAGTGTGTTCTGCCTGGGCGGAGCACCGCCGTGTCCTCACAGCGGCAATTGGCGGCGGCGACCTCTCGCGTCCGGCCCTGATCCAGGCCATGGTCCGGAGCGAGGGAGAATGGGATGCCGTCGCCTCCTTCTGTGAAGCAGTTATGCTAGCAAAGGAGGCGGCGGAGCGGCTAAGAGACCGCACCGCTCATCCCAGCCGTCGCGGCAGGGCTGGTACCGGTCGACACCACGGGCGCCGGGTGTCAAGGGATGACTCCCGACCACCGTAGGCGCGGGCTTGTGGGCGGTGAGTGTGGGTAGCTCATCGTCCGTACGTCTAGGGACGACAGGCCCGTGTCGGCGGCGCGTTCTGTTCCACGCGCTCCTCGAAGAGATGTCAGCAACATGGGAGGGGCCCCTTTAGGGCCAGGGTCTGCTTGGGCTGCGGGTTGTTCGTGAGAGATACCGCGGCCCTGGCACACAGGGACCCCCAGAAGGAACATAGTGGGTTTTAGTCAGTAAAAGTCTGACACTCCCTCCAGCTGCACCCTCAGCGGGAGGGGTCATTTGATGATTTCCCACGAAAAAAAAAAAAAAAAAAAAAAAAAAAGGTATACAAAACCAGTTTGTCTTGGACTCGCTTTATATGATCCTTCTACAAATTGAAAGGTCAGCTTATACTAGTTTCGCATAGATTAATGTGTAGCCGTCTGTACGAGAATGCTGCTCATACTTGTATAGGCATTATGGCGTATGCATGCTACGAAAATGCATGAGTTACCTATCACTAATTTGTTGCTTTGCCTTGTCCATTCCCACTTACGTGTAAGTTAGCAAATATTTTTACCCACATGGCGGATCCAGTTGTTAAAACGCTCTAAGATCACAAGTGAAGACAAATGCGCCAAAACGGTGTTAGTCGAGTACGTGCGCCGGCGCGTCGAACGGCGTGAAATTATAAATTTCTTATATACCCGCTAATGATACATGTCCGCCATTGTAATGCTCTAATACGCATCGTATGAAAGCTGTATTGGGGCTTAACGGTCACGATAATGTTCGATAGGTGGATAGGTACCTACAGCCAATGATTTGATGGAATGAAAGACGCCATGCCTCATGGTGAGTCATGATAAACGAGTTTTATAACGACTGGACTTTAAAAGCGTTATCAATAATAATATCCCTCACACATTCACACAACATCATCTTGTCCCAAACTAAGCAAAGCTTGTACTATGGGTACTAGACAACTGATAAACGTACTTATATACTTTTCTTTTTAAATACATACATACATAGAAACACCCAGACTAAATCAAACACTTATGTTCATGCACACAAATGTTTGACTTATGTGGGAATCGAACCCGCGACCGCGTGGCAGGCAGATTCGCCTGTCACCTGGTCGTCAAAAGTTATCAATAATGTATGTATTTTTTATTTACAAAATACGTCTTTCTTCAACATTTGTCTTTAAAGAAAGATTTATTGTTTGATAATAACATCCCAGTTTTCAAATAACTAAATTTAAAGTCCTGAATAGCTTCTGGAAGTCAATTCAACGGTCTACGTAAAAGGGGCTCTAGATAAGTTGGGGTCTCTTCCCAAAGAATCCTGAATCCTGGCGGTAACGGGCTTCTTCCTGATTCCCTTCCGTTGCAACCTTCATTCACCTCGCTATCTCATTCAACCGTTTATAAAACTCACCTCTACCATAAATAAAAGAGAGCACTGACGATATTTTTAATCAGGCAACTTTGTATTTTTAATCTGGCGCATTGTCAGTTCTGTCGTTGGTTATTTTAAATGGCCAGTACCGCTCTTTAAAATTATAGTGCTTTGAAATCCGTAAATTGTTATATGTACTACTTGCTGTTTATATTGATTTTTATTTTACGTGTAATAAGATGTAGTACCAGATATTTCAGTATGTTGATATGGCTAGAAAGAATGTAACTTGTGAGATGACGGCAGATAGAAGAGCGTGGAAGACAAAAACATGCTGCGCCGACCCCAAATAAAACTTGGGGTAAGGGCAGGAGGATGATGATGAAGATGTAGTACCACGTCGATATCGCTAGGTATTTCCCTACGAGTATATACTTGTGTTACTTTTTTAATAAACACAACGACCGCTTTGAAATGTTGATTCCATCACCCATATAAGGAATTTAGAGTGATTTTTCTATGATACACATATTAGGTGTGCGAAAAAACTATAAAAAATGTGTTTCCTTATTAAGAGATTACCTTTTTGAGTTGAAACAATGAACCCACTGACAAATAGGTGAGGTTCAGTGCGATTCCTTATTTGTTTACTTTATTGTTTTGAAACAAAAATGTACAGACGCCAGCACATTATGCTACCTGAACCAGTCAACTGTATTGCTGAACAATATGGTTCAAAGTTGATTGGGAAAATTTGACAGTTTCGTATATATCTGGCTGGCCTCTGCTAATATGCAGGCGTTTATAGTGTACCAAATCTTGTTGCGTTATTTACCCAATCTAAACCTAAAGGCGTAACATTCATATTTTACGAAGTTCAAATTTAAACTAAGTTTAAAGGAAAACATATATATATACTAACTGTCCCCAGCGGTTTCACCCGCATCTTTGGTTACTGCTCCGCTCCCGTGTGTCTTAGCGTGATGGTATATAGCCTATAGCCTTCCTCGATAAATGGGCTATCTAACACTGAAACAATTTTTCAAATCGAACCAGTAGTTCCTGAGATTAGCGCGTTCAAATAAACAAACTCTTCAGCTTTATAATATTTGTATAGATTCTCAACATTCAATTAGATTACGTAGATTTTCATCTTAGTTCTTATAATTCGTAATAAATTTCTCATTCATGTATTGTTCCACCATCACTAGTCACCGGTTGTCTGTACGTAGACTAGTCCAGAATATTACCAGGCCAGTGGAATATGGACAGACGCGTGGCGGCCAGGTGTCAGCCGCGCGTTCAACTGACATGCAGCCAACCATGCAGTGTAGGGCTACCATGTTTCTGTACATTTGTGGAAGCGATAATTTTGTCTAAAAAAATTAAGTTTACTATTTTATTCAATTGGATTGTTTATGCAGGTATATGCTGTAGTGAGATTTTGGTATAATGCACTTTTGACAAGGAAAACCATCGGAGTATAAACGTTAATGAGCTCAAAATAAAGTAATTATTCTCGTGAGAAATCATCAAACCCAAACAAACACCCTCTGAGTGTGCAGCTGGAGGTAGTATCAGACTCTTACTGACTATAACCCACTATGTTCCGTCTGGGCAGGTCTTTGTGTGCCAGGGCCGCGGTAACTCGCGAACAACCCGTAGCCCCGGCTGACTGCGGTTCTATGGGGCCTGGTATCTCCAATCTCTTGGGCCATTCGTACGTAACTAACTAGCCTTAAAAAGAGATGCTAAAATTGACCTATATGAATTTTGTTTTTCCGTTTTGTGGTCCCATCTCCACATAGAACACGTCACATCTTCGGACCTCCTTCAGACAGAGTCCAGACAACACGGCTCGCAAAAGAATTGTTTTTATAAAACTCGCTGAGTTTACGACTGGTTTTCGTTGCTGTAAACCAGTACAGCAACGAAAACCAGTTTAATTACACCTAACGTGTTTTGTTTACCATATTGATTTAGACTCGGTTCAAGATCGTTCAACTTTAAAAAGTAAATTTCGTAATGTCAAGGACTTGACTAGATATTATTTAAAACTAGCAGACCACCCTAACTTCGCAAGGAATTATTGAGTTTTATTCTGAAAAAAAAAAGAAATATTATCTGTCATATAAATAACTGAATCTGTCAAATTCTACCAATCGAATATTAACCTTCCATTATCGTGATAAGGTTGAATATCTATTAAAGAAATTTGACAGATTGGTACATTATTTTGATCTATCATCTCGTAGGGTTCAGCCAGCGTCTACAATGTACCTAACCGTAAAACGATGAGTTTCTAAAAAAAATGTGGTTTCATATAAACCTTGAAGCATGGTCACCGTATTCCTTATGCCCAGCAGTTGCACAAACCCTTCACGGTGGGTGCGCAGTCTGTAAGACTCCAAGATTGGTACTGGTGCATATTGCAGACGGTAACCTTTATTTTAACTGCGAAGAAATTTTAATGTGTATCATCTTAGTTTTTAAAAATCAGTTGCCTCACACAATGGTCGACGGACATGCCCGACATTGATGTGGTTTTCTGTTGATTGCATTGCATTTGAAAAAAGTCGTGGTGGCCTAATGGTTAAAGAGCCAACCTCTCAAGTGTGAGGGCGTGGGTTCGATTCCAGGTCGGGCAAGTACCAATGCAACTTTTCTAAGTTTGTATGTACTTTCTAAGTATATCTTGGACACCAATGACTGTGTTTCGGATGGCACATTAAACTGTAGGTCCCGGCTGTCATTGAACATCCTTGGCGGTCGTTACGGGTAGTCAGAAGCCAGTAAGTCTGACGCCAGTTTAACCAAGGGGAATTGGGTTGCCCAGGTAATTGGGTTGAGGAGGTCAGATAGGCAGTCGCTCCTTGTAAAACACTGGTACTCAGCCGAAACCGGTTAGACTGGAAGCCGACCCCAACATAGTTGGGAAAAGGCTCGGGAGATGATGATGCATTGCATTTGATCTGTTTTTTCGTGATAAAGTCGAAACTACAGATACGGATTATTATATGGTTATTGCCAAAGTTTAGATTAATAAAAGAAGAAGTGAAGGTTTGGGTGTCTAATTTTTATCCAGTAAAGCCAGGGCGTGTCGCTTACATTTTTATAAGCGTGATGATTATGATGGCATCTAGACTGACTGTCGGCTATGACGGCCGTTCTCCCTAAGGAGATCAGCTAGCTACGCAGAACATATTATAGTGCACAAGCATTTGCGCGGACACAGCTGCACTTTTTATCCGATGCACAGGTGTATAAATCACAAACTTCCAGACTTCAGGCTGCTCCGTGGAAGTTTCTTAACACCTACAAAGTGATTTCGGCCTGACTCGGGAATCAAAACTTAGACCCCGTGCACAGCAGTTGCATTATGGGACTACTAGACCAACGAGGCAGTTACAACCTACAAGAAAACAGGAGATTGAACTTATATTTCTAAACCTTTATTTCTATTATACTCGTACAATTATTCAAAAATCCTACACCAATTTCGTTGATGTTTACGTCAGTAAGATTCGTAATTAATTCATATTTCTAAGCCTGTGGTTATTATCTTACTGTACGTATCTTATTCCGTGTAGTTGCATAAACCCTTCACGGTCGCTGATCACGTTTGAAGGCAGGAGGCAGAGATGTCTTAATGACTGGGTTGCCATTGTACAATATTGTTGCAGCTGCCATTTTTATAAAAGCTTGAAGCTATTGTTTTTGGTAAGTAAATTAATCAATTTTATTAATAAAATTAAATAATTTAGAAGTAAAATATTTAGGTATTTGAGAAGAAAAATTTAATAGCTTTATGAATATTAATACGGTAATGCAGCAGCAACTGGTTCTAGTTTTTTGGTAGCGAGTAAATGTCAATGCACTTGGTAAATGTTAATCTTAGAATATCTACATTATTGCTTTTCATAAATATTTATTTTGACTGTTAGGCTCATAGATCAGAACTCAATTTAAATCTTACCTTGAGTACCAGTGTTGCAGCTGAAGTTTTGTACACCTGTATTAGAACATAGTGTAACAAAGAAGATCTTCAGTCGTTTAACGAGCTATGCCTCGCGGTTTTACCGAAAATCTATGTGGGAACCGGCTAGCATGGTATGGGCATGTAATGCAGAGGAATTTGGATCATGTTGTGAGGAAGGTCTTTAACATGAATGAGGATGGATATAGAGGAAGGGGACGACCAAAGAAACGATGGATGGATTGCGTGAAAGTTGATATGGCTAGAAAGAATGTAACTTGTGAGATGACGGCAGAAACAAGCTGGGCTGACCCCAAATAAAACTTGGGATAAGGGCAGGAGGATGATGATGATTTTGTCCAACTTGTTTCATCAATTTACCAGACAAAGATGGCGCCTTTAGTTCAACTAAAGATTCAAAGACCTTAGCATGTCTGGTTTCAATTATGCTTACACTTCTTATTTACTGGTCTCGTCAGTGATCCATTTTAAACAACGTTAGATGATTAGACACAGTCGGATTGGCGCGTGGTTGCCGGACGATCGCAGAGATTAGTACATGCAATGAATCAACATAGTCTTACACTGGCTTCGTATTTGGCCCCAATATTGGTCCTAACATGTTCGTAAGAAAATTAGGTTTGGTCCAACATTGGTGGTTGGCCATTCCGTTTTTTTTTTTTTAATGAATTAAGTCTCACATTGGAATTGGAACCATAGACTGCGAATAGGCTGAAAGTGTCTAGATTTGTAGGGCAGGGCAAACTCTATCTTGTAGATTGGTAGTTCCAATGCAAGTCAAGGTATTTTGTAATCAAAATTCTAGAAAAAGATACTGTCCTCACGCTTGCTTCAACTCTTTCTCAAATAATCTAATTTCAAAAAAAGAAGAGGTCTCTAATTTGTCTTTAGCTATGTTATGACAGTATTTTAATTTGCTAATGTTGGCACCAACATGTACATTCGAAAAACAAACTTGTGACATCCGATGCCACGTCTTGTGTTTATTGCCAGTCCACATAACGTTTGCGCCATACGATATGGAGTTACAAATATGTTATGTGCTCTATTGATTGATGGCTTGCGGACTAACTGTTTATGTTTACAGCTGCAGAGATTTAAGTGCAATAAAATGGTTTGTGTACGTTCAGCGCCTTCCGGGGCATTAAAAGTATCTGTTAGTTGATTTATTATGTCATGTGGTCTTCTTTTGATGATAGCTGGACTCTATGGATTACTGTGACAGTATTGAGTTCACTTTTCGTTTAGAAGTGGTTTGTTTGTGGTAAAATGTTTTAATGTATTACTTACAGAATGTCTTAAGCAAATTAAACGACAGGTTTATTTTTACCTACCTATATATGAAATCCAATGTCAAAAGAAATAACACAGAGAGATCTAATCTCTAGACTTTACCCGCTTAAATATTCTTCTATTTTTAGTAGGCATAACATATTTTCAAGTTTCCATACAATATTAGTTCGAAAAGGTTTCAGCCTTCGATGTACCTCAATTAATAACAAAATACTAATTTCTCCAACTGTAACGGCAAATTAAAATATTATACAAAACGGTTTTTATTTATATATGTTTTTACGGATTCCTTAACCCCGAGTTTTTTCCAATTCAAATGATTTTCGATAAAAGTTTTAACACTAAATATTATCATAACATTTTATAAAAACAATTGATAGCAATATTTTTCGCTTTTTCTGGTAACAATTTTATTTAGAAGCGTGCGTGGCTATTCTAAATTCGAACCGCATAGAAATTCAAAATGGTTGGCGTGTCAAGCCGCGATAAAATATAACTTTAATAAATTGGCGGAAAAGCCAGCACGCTAGTTTTTAATGCATTTGACCTAACTGTATTTTATCTGGAACATTTTTGTAATCAAAGTTATCAGAAACGTGGTAGTAACCAAGACTTAGATTATTACTAAATAGTTCAAAAAAATGTTTCAAATCCGTTCCTCATATAACTTTGTATAGAAAGATAGTCTCTATGTACGGTTTTCTTATTAAAATCAATTTAGTTAAAGAGAAATGTGCTTAGATAGTAACAGATATAAAATTGAATGATTAGATATCAATTATTAATAGGAAAACATCGCTTGCGACATAGTTTCACAATCCTTACATGCACCTAGTTTTGAATTTGAAATCCTTTTTTGAATTTTTGGTTTCCTCGTTCCATTATTTGTTGTTGTAAAATAAAATAGTTATTATTTTTGTACCCAAATGGTAAAACGGATCTCTCTCAATAAGACTTCGATGTCCGATGTCTGTTGCCAGGATGTATCTCATAAACATAATAGATAATTGAAATTTTATAAATGTACCAATTACTTTTAACACAATAAATAATGACAACTAAAATTAAACAGAGAAGGATGGAGCAATTTCAGATCAGACTTTATAGTTCAGGTTTTTTCGAGATGTTTTCCGTCACTTTACGTCAATTGATCACAAAGACATACAGAAAGTACTTATATGTTTAATTTAGAAAAGTTGCATCGATGTTTGCTTGACTTAAATCGCACACTTGAGAGGCTGGTGCTTTAACCACTAGGCCACCACGGCTTGTCCAAAAAAGTTATCTCCGTGAGGTTTTTTGCGCGTTCGTTCCATTTCGACCATGTTCCACAAAGTTCATTGTGCGGATTTCGCCAGCTGATTGAATTCCCACCGATTGCGTGATTTCCGACACTCTGGCCATTCGTGATGGAATACCGGAGTCCTCTGAATTTGCGAATTATTAAAGACTAGCTATTCCTACTGGTTCCACTCATACCCCGAAGGAACTACCTCCCGCTCCAGGATTAGAAGTAGCCTATATCCTTTCCCTGACTCTAGACTATGTGTCTACCAAGTTTTATCGATATCAGTGCAGCCGTTCACGCGTGTTCATTTTTATGTTATAAGTATAGATAGTGTTTAGATATTTTTATATTTGCATTTCACAATATTACAAAAGGTGTTGACGAGCCTTAAAGCTAGGCACAATAATTAATCCTTTAATGCCTCCTTTTGCTGTACCCTAAGCCCGTACAGCAAAAGGAGGCATTACGTAATGTCAGTTACATATTTTCAACAAAGGATTAAATATCCTAGAGACTTCTAAGTGTGCAAATAAATGTCTGGTACCTATCTAGCGATTTTTTCTACCGGTTCAGAAAAGAAGTACGCGTCTATTGAAGTGCTTAGTTTATAAGAAATACAAATTATCTATCTTGCCTAATTCAAGCTTGACATATAGCCTTGTTTATATAATTCAACTCGTTTTAAACGTAGTTTGCTCACTAAACCAAAAATCTAAATCCTTTTATCCATTATTCAACCTCTAATTGCACTATTTCCTTCAGTCTCAAACTTCGCAACGTTTTATAAAGCGATCTCAGTCTGAAACTGAAGTACGAACCAACTTCTTTTTTTAGAAAAAAAATAACGCAAAGTTGCGGTCTGTTTCCGAGCTTCAGTCAATCGCTCCTCCCCCTTTGTCTAGCGAGCGCACTTACTCTCTACTCGTACTAGCAGATTTTATTAGGTTTTATTTGAACTACTTTTTCCTCGTTGTCTATGACTTATATTTTTAAGCCTGGTAACAGACAGAGAGTATGTATGGCCTGTTTCACTACCTGCGAATAAGTTCCAGTTAGTTTATTTGGTAGATAATTTCATACAAATTCATCATCTCCCGAGCCTTTTTCCCAACTGTGTTGGGGTCGGCTTCCAGTCAAACCGGATTCAGCTGAGTACCAGTGTTTCACAAGGAGCGACTGCCTATCTGACCGCCTCAACCCAGTTACCCGGACATCCCTATACCCCTTTCAATACCCATTGGGACATTGTGAAACTGGCCCTAAGGCTAAGGCATGTATAGCACCATCTCTTGTTAGAATTTCTTTCACTTTCCCTCGAATAAATTGATAAATGCAAAACTAACCATTTACAATACACAAAAATAAATCACCAATCTTTTCGTCACTTCTAGACAAAATGAATAAATTCCGTCACGTTTTTTTCTCAGCCGTCATTAAGACCGATTGGAGTGCGTTCGGAAGCACTTAGCACTCCTCATAGCCTAAAGGTTACAACGTAAATTGCCACTTACTGTTACCCAGTATTATTGGCACGCATTGTAATACGATCTGCAAGTTGACAGCCATGAGAAAAACGCATGGAAATCGGTTTAGTAGTCCAGGCAATGTGTTTGACGCTTATACCGTTTTTCCTTTTTTACCTATCTGTCTTCGGTTTTTTGTGTGAACCGATTCTCAAGAGTTGAGGTCATTGCTGTATGGATATCGCCATTGTAGGTGCTTTTTTGTTGATCGTCTCATGATTATTGTGTGGTGTTTTGTGTAACTTTCTTGATCTTTGATATTGAATCGCGGTTCTACATACAAAAGGTTGATAGTAGAGGTAGAGGTATTAGTGGTCGTGGTGGCCTACCGGTTAAAGAGCCAACCTCTCAAGTATGAGTGCGTAGGTTCGATTTGATGTCGGGCAAATACCAATGCAACTTTTCTAAGTTTGTATGTACTTTTTAAGTGTATCTTGGACACCAATGACTGGGTTTCGGATGGCACGTTAAACTGTGGGTCCCGGCTGTCATTGAACATCCTTGGCAGTCGTTACGGGTAGTAAGACGCCAGGTAGTAAGACTGATGCCAGTCTAACTAAGGGGTTGCCCGGGTAACAGGGTTGAGGAACAAACTCTGGTATTTGGCTAAATCCGGTTACACTGGAAGCCGACCCCAACATAGTTGGGAAAAGGCTCGGGAGATGATATTTATGTCTATTAAAACCTTCAATTGTATAAAAAGATCTCTCTTGATTACAAAACCATCAAAGGATGTACTCAACTTTGTAACGCATTAAAGTACAGTCATCAACCTACTACAATCTGTCAAATTCCCTTAATAGGTTTTCAATTTTATTGCTGCAGCATATGGTTCAAAGTTGATTAAGAAAATTTGACAGTTTCGTTATCTAAATTGCATTTTAAAAGCTTTTATTTAACTTGCCGTGTATGTATGTTACGGTGGATTCTTTGAACTCAATTTTGAAGTAGATATCTTCAAATGATTGAGCTGAAATTTTGTATACACGTTCAGTTTGGATGACAATGCGAGATATGTTATATGACGTTATTTTAAATCCAATATGGCGGACCTTCCAAGATGGCGGAATAGTTATTTTTAATGAATTTCAACAATATGGGTATCAAATGAAAGGGCTTATTGAGAGTCACTTAAAAAATAATTTGACGTTATTCTAAATCCAATATGGCAGACCATAAAAGCTTTTTAAAAAAGTTTTTTTTTTCTTATATATTTTTTTAAATGTAATATGTCGTAACTGCATGCGGTTACTGAAGCTCATCATACCGTAGACGAATTTGAGGCTCTGTGACCGACGCCATTCTTAATTTACGTGATTACTAAAGCATGAAAATTTACGTCTGACCGGCTTAATTGCTCGTCACAATTATTTGTTTTGAGACCAGTACGTACTTCACTACGTACCAATTAAAAGTTGTAATTAGAAAAGGCGATATTCCTTGCGATAAGGAATTGGAATGACGTGATAGGATGAAATTGTCTTTATGACTGAAAGAAAAATGGCTTCCTTTTCTAAGGAAACACGGATCATTTTGATTTTAGGTTTTTTTTTAATAATTATAATAAAAAGTCTTTATTTTTCTCATAGTTTACAATATATGTTCACAGTTATTCATGTTACATAGTTTAGAGAATGGTGTCTGTAGAAGGTAGACCCTGTGTTACAGATCACCATTAAACGCTTATCCATTTAACACAGCACATTTAGCAGGTGGCTTGGTTTGATTATAAGCAAATATCTACCTCAATCTGTAACTTTTTTTATTGGATTTTCAACCTTATTACAATAGTAGAAGGTTAATGGTTGAATGGTAAAATTTAACAGATTCGGTAAGCCTAGTAGTTATGTTGTTCAATCAAACTGAACAGTGATGTTTAAACAAATTGAGCCTTGGGGGCACAGTTCATAATATTTGATCTATTATTCAATGGCACAATGAAGTGCAACGAATAATATTGCAGTTAACATACACTGTTACTTTCAAACTTTATTTTGTTAGTAAAGCATTAAAAAAAATGAAGGGAAATTTATGTTTCTTGATAAATTTCTTAAAATTGTTGTGAAAAATTGATATTTTTTTAATGCCCTCTACATTCTCTTCTTACGAATATTAATTAAATGTTGAATTGAAATGCTGACATTCCAAGGATACTTCGAAGAACCTTTGTTTGTGATCATTGTGCTAATGTCCAGAGCTAACCCACTTTTAGATGTCATTCAGCCAGCATTGTCTTTTAGTCTCAATAGAAACTCTATGTGGGACAAGACAATTTGCGATGTGGAGAGACAGAGTAGACTGGTTTACATTTATCATCATATATAAAACGTGATTGAAGGATGATTTGTAGCCCATCTTAAATATATAATTCATCATTCTCTCTTCAAAACCACCATGTATCAGGCTCATGTTGTACCAATTTTGGCAAGTTTCGGAACTTTTGCTATCGATGCAAAAACGGTTCTTAAGTGCGCCGTCATATACCAACATTTATGGAACAAACGATATTTATACACGATAGATTTTCACCCCAACTGGAACAAGGTGATCTCTGTCGGCGGTTCATTTGGACCTTTAACGGAAAATCCCTGTTTCATCCAATGACGTAAACCTCCAACCGCTGGCCTAATGAGGCGGTTAGGAAATAGTTCCAATTTTAAATTCAAATTCGAACAGTTTTTTTGTCAGATACAATAACACTGCTTTGAGTATGCTATTGTTTACTGCCTATTAAGCTCTATGGTCTCATTTTAATGACGCAATTGTCAAAATATAGTAAAAACATTGTTGCGGTGATACAGGTAATTGCAGCTATAGTTATTTGATGATCCAAATTGTAGGCTAACGTGGTAATTTGCTCTTGTTTTTTTTTACGCAAGAATATCTTGAGGTATTGGTTTCTATTTTAAAATAACGTTCATAAATGACCTCATTGTTTCAAAAGCGTAAGCAGTGGTTCAAAATGTTTGTTCGTATGTTTTGTATATTGTCAGTGCTTGCCTAGATTTTTAGCCATATTTATATTGCCACAGTCCCCAATCAACAAATCAGATATCTATTAATTCTCTTGTCCGTCTCTCCATTGAAGCGTATTGAACTTTGCTTCTAATTTATAACAATAAAGATACTTCGCTGCATCTTGAAGCCACACTAATAATAAGGCTGTGGGTACATTGGACATGTTTGATTCAATCCCAGTGTATTTATAATCTAAAATCTTCCTTCTCAGTCTTATTGAACTCCATAGAATATCGTATCGTCATTGCAAAACACTGAAATAATTTTAGCAATGTTCTAATACTAGTTACTTATCTAAAACTTAATTTCTTGCGAATTATGATCTAATTCGACGACCAGATGGCGCGGTGGTTAGTGAACCTGCCTGCCACGTTATAGGACGCGGGTTCGATTCCCGCATAAGTCAAACATTTGTGTATATGAACATGGATGTTTGACTTAGCCTGGGTGTTTCTATGTATAATATGTATGTATTTACAATCGAAAAGTATATAAGTACATATGTTTATCAGTTGTCTTGTACCCATAGTACAAGCCCTTCTTAGATTGGTACCTTGGAAACCTACTAGACGACGAAAATGCGTAATTCAGAAGTAGTTAAACGAGTCATATAAAATATTCTCTGTCGCATAAATAATAAAATATCTGCACCCGACTTTATTAGCAGTATGCTCCCTGAAATGTGTTCTTGGCCTAACATCGACAACATTATTAAGTGCCTACTGATTGGTACAACGTCCATACCGATGCTTGGTCAACTCTGTTATTGTGAGTTAATAAACAAATAGGTTATTCAAAGGTATGATTCTGGCACCAAGGACGATGAAAAACTCGATTATTTTAACTTGTCTTTGTTGACTAACATATTTTTGACACCGCGTGAGTTATTCAGAACTAAGTTCAGAACTTGTTAACACGAGTAGGAAATAATATGATCCAGATTCCTTTGACACTGGAAGTCATAGTGATTCTTCATTAGCTTTAATTTTGTGTGCGTATTTTTTTCTGTATCTGTGTATGTGCGCGCGTTGTATGTATTGTGTGTGCGAGGGTGTGGATGTATGCGCGTGCGCGCGCGTGTGTGCGTGTGCGCGTGTATGTGTGTGTGTGCGCGTGTATGTGTGTGTGTGTGTGTGTGTGTGTGTGCCTTTCATATACATATTTTATTTCCGTAAAAATACGTAAATACTTATTTTCTTTTATTCCTTAAAAGATTTGTCTTCCATGTTTTCTTTTATTGATAAATATTTTTGTTTTAGTTTCATCTTTAATGATTTTTGGTAGATTGTTATAGATCTTGGTATAAATATAATGAACCTGTTTATAGATTTCTTCTTTCCTATATATACAACTGAAGTTCACTCTCATTATTCACAACTAAGTATAGTAGAAAGTCACCAATGGCTGCTTATTTTCTGTTCAAGTACGATACCTTATGCTACCATTAATCTATTTTTTACCAGAGTGTGGTAGCATTTGACTTGAGTCGCGATTAGGGTTGCCCCTGATCCGATTGTAGTAGAGGATTATACAATCGCATGTGATTTCAGTACACTGAAGTGTTTTGAGCTGTAACCTGAAACTGGGGGACTTGGTTAAGCTTCTTTGTATAGACTGGCTTTTACCTTTGGCTCAGTATCAATCAGTCTTAACAGATATGATTTGGAACTGAGATATATGGATAGTTAAGATTAAGAGTCGTGGTGGCTTAGTGGTTAAAGAGCCAACCTCTCAAGTATGAGGGCGTGGGTTCGATTCCAGGTCGGGCAAGTACCAATGCAACTTTTCTAAGTTTGTATGTACTTTCTAATTATATCTTGGACACAGATGACTGTGTTCCGGATGGAACGTTAAACTGTAGGTCCCAGCAGCAGTCGTTTCAGATAGTCAAAAGCCAGTAAGTAAGTCTGACGCCAGTCTAACCAAGTGGTATTGGGTTGCCCGGGTAACTATGTTGAGGAGGTCAGATAGGCAGTCGCTCCTTGTAAAACACTGGTACTCAGCTAAATCCGGTTAGACTGGAAGCCGACCCCAACATAGTTGGGAAAAGGCTCGGGAGATGATGATGATGATAATGATATAAGGATAGTTAATCAACTTTATGTCCAGACGCCAGCCGGTCAACCTACCCGAAACTGCCAAATTTTACCAATCGAATATTAACCTTCCCGTATCGCGATAAGGTTGAAAATCTATTGAAGAAATTTGACAGATTGAGGTAGGTTGATGTGCTGGCGCCTGTACTAATCTTTTCAATATTTGGTGGACATTGACTGCTCTTTTGATGTTTAATTTTTATTTTATTGTCGCCAGAAGCCTCACATTTATACTACTTTTCTCCAAAGTTGTACTGGGGAGTTTGTTGCGCCATTTCTTCTTCCCAGCGAGAACACATGGGAAGTGGTGAGGGGTGGTCGTTTTGGGGGCTGTCTCTTGTTATGACGTTCGAAAAAGGTTTTTTTTTTTTTAAATTGAATAAACGAATTTGAGTTTGACTTATTCCAATAGGCAATACTCATAGGCCTTGATAAATATAGCATTTGATGAGACGAATTAACTTATTTAGTCAACAGTTAGACTTCTACAAGCAAAAGTCGACTTTGAATACTTAATTGAGCTGTATTTTGCGCAGTCTTCAGCAAGTTCGCTTGGTATTAAGCAACCCTAATCACAGAATGAATCAAAGCCGGGAGCGTAACGAAGTTTTTCTAAAAAAGTTTCTAACTCGTGGGTGCACCAAACGTGACTGCCGCTAATCGCAAAAAAGAATACAAAATGGACGGCGCTTGTCGTGAAAATCAATAATGGCGGCAAAAAGGCGAGTTAACAAAGAGGTTATATTTTAGACTTCTGTATTCTAGCTTTATTTTTCTTATTGTGGCATGATAATACAACGGCCATGCTGTAGTAGGTATCTACATATATGTATGTATATAAGCTACATGTATACAATCAGTAAAATTTCCTTATTAGAATTTCAACTTTATCGCTGAAGCATATGGTTCAAAGTGCATGGGAAAATTTGTGAGTTGCGGGTAGCTTGATGTGCTGGCGATTGAATAAGTAGTTTGTGTGTCCCTCGGTGAGGTCGTTGGACACACTTCCTTTTCGTTATAATTGCCAAAGATTTTCAAATGATAAGCGGGACCTATCAATTTCCGAAGATTCTAAAACCTGACTCGGATGATGGTCACCTATCCATGGAACGACCGGGCCAAGTGTTGCTTAACCCCACGACTGTTAGCCACGAGCTCCTTCCTTCTGTTTAGGAATAGACGCAGTATCCAAATTTAGATCGCTCCTTTCGATCTTCTAAAAGGGTTGGTGCCATTAACCATCAGCTATTTATTAACGATCTGGCATTGGTTAACAGGCTACCAGATGATAGTAAAATGTTTGAGTTCAGTGCATAGCGGTCATTGGTTGCGGTAGGTCAGTGACCGATGGGTGGAATTGATTCGGCCGAAATACCTAAGTGGTATTTGTGGACCTACTTTAATGGTATTATTTGGTTAAGAGGGTAATTATTCTGTAAACTGTTGAAACTATATGAATGTTGATGATATATGGATAGCTTGCTAGCATCTGTAGCTTGAAAGAATTCTAATGGAATAATTGACGAAGGATGAGCCGCGAGGTGGACTAGTGGTTAAAGCACTAGCCTCTCAAGTACATATGAGTGTACGGGTTCGATTCTAGATCATGCAAGGACCAATGCAACTTGTCCAAGTTATATGTACTTTCGAAGTATATCTTGAACTGATTAACAGTGAAGGAAAACATCTCGAGGAAACCTGCACTATAAAGTCTAAAATCACCAAACAGCATTGGGCAAGCGTGGTGATTAACGCTCAATTATTCTCCGTGTTAGAGGAGGCCTGTGCCCAGCGGGGGGACGATAGAAAGGCTGATGCTACAGCCGCAGGAACCACGTAGTTCTCAATAAGACTACTGTATAGTTCAGTCTCTAACATAGTACATACCCGGATCTCCAGTGCTTCTCGAGCTAAGTCCAATACTCATCATATAGTGTAGTCTATGCAAACAATACAACAACTGACATAACAGAGAAAAGCAATAAATTTGAGATAAAGACTATTTCTATTTTCGCAACAGAGATAAGGAATGATTTACGTCCAGAGTTGAACAAACTGCCTCTTATTGATTTGGGAATTAATTTATTGCTTGCCAAGATTTTCGCTTCATCTTAAAGGCAAACTTCATTTGTTTTAGTATCGTGAATGTTTGATGACTGCCTCGTTGGTCTAGTAGTCGCAAGGCGGGATTGCTGTGCACGGGGTCTCGGGTTCGATTCCCGGGTCGGGCCGAAATCGCTTTGTGGGTTTTGAGATACTTTCATAAAGCAGCCTGGAGTATGGAAGTTGGTGATTGATTCACCCGTGCATCGGAGAGCACGTAAATGTTGGTCCTGCGCCTGATCTCTTTCCGGTCGTGTCGGATTGACCGCGCGAATGCTTGTGCACTATAATATGTCCTAATAATATATATGTCCTATAAAAAGAACCGTCCGTGTAGTAACATAAACACAATTTTGTTCTAAAAGACGCTATCCTACTTTCACCGATTAAACAACATGACAGGATTTGTGGCCTGTAAACAACAAAACATGGGTAGCCTTAATCCTGATGAAAATAACACCCAAAAACCGCGACTGAGTAATCCCAAAACCAATAAACGAAGATAAAATACAGCATGAATAGCTCGGGATTTATTCGAATCAAATTGGTAGGTAGGTATCGAATAACCGGTTGCCATGCCAACCGCCACCACGGATCGATACAGCGTAAACAACTCTGCATCCCGGTGACTTCGTTCATTCGGGAAACCTTTGTGGAATAAATTATTTAAGACTAGCTTCCGCCAGCGGTTTCACCCGCTTTCTGAGGGAAGTACTTTCCATACCCGGATAAAAAGTAGCCTATATGTTATTCTGATGTATAAGCTATATTGTGGTAAAGTTTCATTCAAATCCATTCAGTAGTTTTTACGTGAAAGAGTAACAAACATCCATACATCCATACATCCATACATCCATACTTACAAACTTTCGCCTTTATAATAGTATTAGGATTAGGATTAGGATTAGGATACAAAGTTTCTTTGGGAACTTTAGTGTTTGGAAAAAATATTGTCAGTTGTTAATTATAAGGACGTTTCTTAGTCTGTTCATTCTCTAACCATTTTATTGGCCGAAAGGGGTTTTTTTTCTGTGTGAAATCATCGGATGACCTCTCCCGCTGTGGGTGCAGCTGGAAGGAGTGTCAGACTCTTACTGACTAATACCCACTATGTTTCTTCTGGAGGTCTTTGTGTGCCAAGGCCGCGGTAACTCTTACGAACAATCCGCAGCCCTTACTGAAAGGGTTGAGCTATCAATAAAATATAAGCTATCAATAAAATATATTAGGATAACTTACGGTTGCGTGAGAAGACAGGACATTACTATTATCTATTATACACAATTTCTTATTAACAAGCATGTCTACAAAATATGAAGAGGAACGATTTGATTGTTTGATTTGTTTAGATTGAATAGCCGATTTTTTTTTGACTGATTTGAAAAATTCTTTCACTGTTAGGAAGTACGCTATCCCGGTACGGGAAGAGGTTGCCCGGGGACGCGGGAGAAGAAAGATCGTAAATTGATCAAGAGATTGTAAATTGATCAAAGTAAAACTAAAAGTTGCTTTTCGAAACGCTGATGTGTTTCGATAGTTTACCTACAAAAACGAGTAAGTATATAGTACCATCATCTCCCGAGCCTTTTCCCAACTATGTTGAGGTCGGCTTCCAGTCTAACCGGATTCGGCTGAGTACCAGTGTTTTACAAGGAGCGACTGCCTATCTGATCTCCTCAACCCAGTTACCCGGGCAACCCAATACCCCTTGGTTAGACTGGCGTCAGACTTACTAGCTTCTGACTACCCATAACGACTGCCAATGACAGCCGGGACCTACAGTTTAATGTGCCATCCGAAATACAGTCATTGGTGTCCAAGATATATTTAGAAAGTACATACAAACTTAGAAAAGTTGCATTGGTACTTGCCCGACCTGGAATCGAACCCACGCCCTCATACTTGAGAGGTTGGCTCTTTAACCACTAGGCTACCACGACAACTATAGTACCAATCATCTTTTTAGATGGTTTGTCGTTAAGAATATCATCCTCGTGTAGGCTCAAACAACTCACGCATAGTTCCAAATTCGGCAATAATATTTAATGCAGTGCTGTTTAATGTAATTGCTATACTAACTTAAACATCAAGTTTCGAAACCCAGTGGGCGTGTGTGGGCAGGCTCGTTTGGGAACGAACCGAATCTTGTAAGTACAGTCGGCCATCAAGGACACGGTTATTTATCGGTTTGGTTAACTACAAGCTTATTTGGTAGGCCAGATTCGTAAGAGAATAACAGTATCTAATCATTTTGATAGAAGTTGTGTGGTTGGGGATGGATCTCTCAAACATAAATATGCGATTGGTTAGGATAGGTTAAGCAATAATAAACAGTTCGTTTTAGATGAAATGTAGTTCAATTGTATAAATGGATACCTATGATATTGTACGTATACAGGGTGTCCGCATACTGTTAGGGTGCATCCAGCTCCTTGTTTTGAATCATATTCCACTGGATTTTTTCTCAGGATCTTTGTTTTTTTTTTCATTATTTTAGTCAATGTTTCTTTCTTTCAATGCAAAATTACACTCATCTGTATGCAGCACTTCATTTTTTAAATAAAGCCGCTTAAATAAAAAATACAGCAATTTATGTTCAATAATCGATGCGTGAAATCAGCTGTTAAATTTTTTGTCACATTTATAACAAATTGGTTTTATGGGATTTCCATAACGTTACTGACACAATTTCATGAACCAGTCTTCTTAGTATGGTATACTGAACTCACCTCTTTGGTCTGTGGAGGGCTGTCCCTTACGCCTTGTATAATTCAATACTTGCGTCTGTAGATTAATTAATAATTAGGTATCGTTACAGCTTTTTATGATGTAAATCTTACATAGATTCTGCAAATAAAAGCAAAGTTCAATCAATTGCTTTAAATTAAGAAAGCTACGTTGATTTTCGTTTCATAAAATGGCTCTCCGGCCGAGGCCAACCAAAATGGATGTTAATTTCAGAGAAAAGTTTTTAAGGCTTGTTAAAAGTTCGTAATTAAATTTTAATCAATGGTCCACGTGCCTCTAGACGTTCCCCCTTTGGTTAAGTCAGGACTTTGGAGTAAAGGTGTGACGTCATAACGTGATATTTCTTCAATGGAATAAGTATCTACTGAATTGACCTTATAGATGGCATTTTCTTTGTATCGATTGTCAAAGTGTTCTTAGATATGTGACGTTTAAAAAAGCAACATGGCGACCTTGTGACGCTTTTTTTATTTCTGAAATATTTGACGTAAGTAAGAACAACTTATTGTAGGAACAATAGAAAGTATTTTGTTTTTTTTTTTAATTGTAGTGGTTTTATTTACAACATAAATAGTATAGATATGTATAATACATAAAGAATTTGAACTTTATCAAGTATGTCGTGAGTCAATAAGTTTGTAAAATATTGAAATAGCTAGTCTTGTTAAAGAATTATGTACGTACACACAGATACACAAACATATTTTCCAAGATTTTCCCTATATTATGAGGCTAGTTATTGGCACCAAATACTTTCACTTTCGATCGGCGACAGGTCTCACATTGCATCGCATTATGTACACGATAGTTGATTACTACCTTTGATATAAAAGTTGCATACTTGGAAGTTACAACGAATGCATTTTATTGCAGATCCACGATTTTTTCTGTATTAAAATTAGTCTTGTCGATTTTTCTTTCAAATGTCGTCAAATCTATGCAATTATGTAAAGCTGAACAGTTTTTTAGTCTTGCTTAATCAGAGGAACTACTTCAATGAATTGATACTAAAAATAATTTAGGTAATGTTAAATAGCCTATTTATCGAAGAAGGATATAGGATTTTTATCCGCATGCGTTTAGTAGTAGTTCCAATGGGATGCAGGTTACAGAAGGTACCTTCAACCAACCTTTAATGATAAATGATATTTATTTTGCAAATAGGTTGAACTCAACACTTTTACACGTCAACACATTTTTTATAATAAACGAGATGAGTTCGGCATTTCCTAAATGACTACCTTGAGAAGAAACGCCGAAACAAACTCAAGGGTCACAGTCTCTTTTAGAGTCCAGACATAGAAAGAGATTACATAGGTACTGAAGTATGGATGAGCTTTTAAATCGGATGTGATGATGTAAATTCAAGGAAAATTTTCTTCAGCTAATAGTTGGTCAGAATATCCAGAACCTATGGTCAATAGGTAACTACTTTCTAAAAGACCTGAATATTTTTACGTAATAAGTCCAGCATTTATACGTACTTACTTAGAGCATTTAAGAAACCAGAGACGCCATTGCCTTGCCCCAGACTGGTCATAGTTTTATATTCATGTGTTTCACTGCATATGCTTGTATTTGACAATTTTATTGTGTGTGTGCGTAACTCATTCACTCACTCATTTTTGATCACAAAAAAAGTGAGTGAATGAGTTATCACTATCTTGCCACTCTGCGCTTATTTGTACACTTTTGGCATTAAAATTTTTATGCATGTCGGATCCTGTTGGTTTTATGATCTAGGCAATGAATGAAAATCTGTAGAAACCTACGATTAGCCGGTGTCTGCGCGCATTAGACTGCACTCGACCAGTATTTACGTGAACTGTCTGTCTTTTCCGATCTTAGGCTTAAGATCTGAAGCCCTACTACGAGTTTTAAGAAAAAACAAAAAACTCGACTGTTTCATAAAAGATTGAAACAAGTTGAACAATCCCAGATGGGGGATCTTGTAGCTAGGTAAGTGTCCCCCAGTCTCCCAACTACGACAACAACTGTTTCTTAAGTTGGTAACTGTGTTTATATTACTTTGTTTTAACTAGTTTCTATAAGTAGTACCTATTTTTAACCGCCTGGTTGGTCTAGTAGTCGCATAGCGCGACTGCTGTGTACCGGGTCTCAGGTTCGATTTCCGACTCGGGCTGTAATCGCTTTGTGGGTTTTAAGAGATTTTTATAAAGCGGCCCGGTGTCTGAAAGTTGGTTGATTGATACACCCTTACATCGGAGGCCAAGTGGATGTCTGTCCTGATGTCTTTCCGGGGGTGCCGGATTGCCGTCTCATCGGAGTATCAGAGTGAAGGATTAGAGAGTGATGCTTGTGCACTATAATATATATATCCTGCGCAGCTGGCTGATCTCCTTAGAGAGAACGGCCGTCGTAGCCGACAATCGTTCTGGACGCCATAAACATCATTTTATCAAATACTACTAAGCTTAACTTAAACTCGAAAACATAACCCTCACTGCGCCGCAGTCAAATAATAATTAGCATAACTACATCTCTTAATTAATTCGTCAATATCCTTTGTGATCTTTTAAAAAAAGCATGCTGTTTCATCAGTAATCGATTTTTCATTACCTGAACGTTAAGTACAAAGGCCAGCACATCAAGCTACCCGAAAATGTCAAATTTTCCCAATCAACTTTGAACCATATGCTTCAGCGATAAAGTTGAAAATCTATTTAGGAAATTTGACAGATTGTAGTATCTTGATGTGCTGGCGTCTGTACCGTTTAAAGGCCGGCTTTGTTTAAGTAAAAAAATCGGATATAGCGTGAAGTGTTTCTGCGTAATACTTTGACTGGTGCTGTTCTTGATAATTTGTTGGTTGTTTAACAGCTAAAATTATACAGATTAATAGCAAATCGATTTTATGGAGTCATTTGATTGGTCTCAGTGGCTGTGACTCGGAGTAACAAGTTGAGATGAAAATTATTAAAAAAATAAAGGATAGAAAACTGTTTCTCAAACAACGTTTGAGTTTTTTTAACGTTTAACTCAGTATATAAATTTTACTTAATAATATTTCAAGAACAGGTAATAAAATTTCTGTTCTAATACTTAATGTTACTCTATTTGTTGCATAGATAGCTTGTTCGTTTTACTGTGAAAACCTAAAAGCACTAAAAACTCACTAAGGGCCTGTTTCACCACCTACGAATAAGTTCCAGTTAGTTTATTTAATAGATAATTTCGTATAAATTCTGTTCCATTTTTTTATTTATTCGGTAGATAGTGGCAATAGGGAAGATGCAAATGTAATATTATTGTAAATTTTATCATTAAAATTTTAAAAAAGTATAAAAGAAAGACTACTGTAACGTTTTTATTTTACATAATGTTGATTTTTACGAATAATTAAAAATTAAAGTGACCTGAAACGAAACGTATTTCAAAACACCAATCAGCGTTCAGTGACGTCACTCCCGTTATGACAACTTATTTGAGGTTATAGATAGTTGTAAAGGTGAACATTAATGTAATTAGTTTGTGCGAAAATAAATTGTGTTTTTCAGATTAAAATGGAAGTTGGATTTATTGATTTTTTTTAGGTGATAAAGCTACAGTCTTTTGGGGTACTTCCATTTCTACTTGAGCTTGTTTCGATCGTTTCTGAGGATATATAGACACCTGTACAGTCTTATCATTGGATATTTGAAAATTTTCAGAATCATGCGTTTCTGTGATTAATGAACACTCTAAAGATGAATCTGAAACATGAAAGAAATAATAATTCAGTTCTTCATCAGCATAATATTATACTATCTTCATAATATTACAAATGTGAAAGTTTAAATGTTTGTCTCTAGTATAATAAGGATAAATCTGAAGGAATGAATTAAATGCTCTCAAGAATTTCGCGTTTTTTTTTGGAGAATAATAATTATCCTTCCCATTCGCAGCTTGGAACCACTTTTTTCTTAGTTTTGGGTCAGAAGGTCCAGTCAAAACTTTGTTGAAGTAGATGGTCACAAAACATGAGTCAACGCGGATTTTTTTCGGAGCATTTGTGGTATTGTTATGATCCCCTGATGTTGATGGATAATCCATTTTAAATTTTTACTGAAAAATATCTCGAAAGTCGAGAAAAATGCAAATGAATGAAAGCCGGCAACGAACAAGTACGACTAGTGTCAGACGCGAATGACGTATCGGAACCGTAGGCCCGTTTTGGCGCGAAAATTTAAATTGTCAATTTAAAACTGCATTTTTTTACAATAAATTGCAGTGTTTAAATTTTTTTATATATTTGTGGTCTATTCTACATGGAATTCTTTAAAATAAAAACAAAAATAAAAATATTGCATCTTCCCTATTCGGACATTGTGAAACTGGCCCTTAATATCGCATTTTTGTTTTGCTGACGATATTTTGAAATCGTAAAGATGAGGTACAAGCATCTATTCAATTATGTATTTTCGGGAGCCGATTTAGTTCAATACTAATTCGTGGTTCCGCAGTAGTGGTGCCAGGACAGTTGTCTATGCAGGGCGACCGGTTCCCACGGTGCAAGTATACCTGGTCAGGCAGGCAAGTTTGCATGCCTGTCGGATCCAGTCACTAGCGAGTGTTAATGTAACAACGTACCTACGTACTGTGTTCAGTATGGTGAATAAGGGCAATTATTTTGAGTTATCAATCAAAATATGTGGAGAGATTCGCAGAATTGTCCCTTGTTGGCATGTACTAGGAAACGTACCCTTCGCTGTAGAAGTGGCAAATATTATTCATATTTTGTAGTTACTTCTACAAAATATGAATAATATTTGCCGACCAACATAGTTGGGAAAAGGCTCGGGAGATGATGATGAGATGATGTAGGTATTTCTACGGTAAAATAAATCGGGATGATGACTAGGTCAAAAACAAAATACTTTATCATATTCATTTTATAAAGCATCTTTAAATAATTTCAGTTTAATTTATGGTCTTGAATCGACATTTATTCACATTTTTTGTTGATAATTTAATCGAAATAAGTATATGTATAGCTTGATGTGAAAAATCTGTGATGTCGTAAGTTTGTATTTTCATACAAATTGCATACACAGATTAACCGTTTTTGACAGTTCAATAAAAGTAATGAATTTGACTAGTTGTCAACTATCGTCGTATATGCCTTATGGTGCAATAGTAGTAAGCAGGAGAAGCAGGTATTAGAACAGAGTGTAAATAATAATCGCAATAAAAGCAAAACAGCCGCAAAGAAACTGATAATAAAGTACTAAAAACTCTTACTAGAGCCACAGAAAGTACCGAAGCTTTAAACAAAATAAGATTTAAAAGTTCACAGAACAAAAACCAGTTTTATAAAATGAATGAAACCTTTGCGGTTATCACGTTACAAGTAAAAGATATGAATGAAGCCATAACAGCTCAAGTGGCGATGTAAACCAGATTTCCCGCCCTTATTGGATATGCACAGATTATATAACGGATTTTGTAAATGCGAGCAAAGCGCTCCTTAAGAAGAAGCATTAAAAAGGCTGACTGAATTGTTTTTTTGAAGGAAATACGGCTAGTGAACTCGAACCTTCATGCTCTTAGACTTTTTTTTTGTTTGTCATCAAAAAGCATTGAGAAGTGTCAATTTCTGAAACGTCAAGTGTGAAGTATAGACAAGACACATTATTGAGTAAGTATCTAATATATGTAATTTTAATTAAATTAAAAATTCTATGACAATCCAAGGAGTCTGCTAGGTCCTGTGATTGCCAGGTTTTGCGATGCGTCGCATGATCTTCTTTTTTATAACTGATCTTACCTGGACAAGACGTACAGACCGAAACTGCCAAATCTCCCCAATCGACTTTGAACCATATGCTTCAGAGATAAAGTTGAAAATCTATTAAGAAAATCTGACAGATCGTAGGGTTTATTATTCATAAACTGTACTTTTAGCTGGAGGTAAAGAATAGATTAGCATAGAACGGTAGCCGGCCAGACAGATAAGGTTAGTATATCCGTTAGAGCTTTGTCTTTGAACTTGCATATCAATAGCGGTTAATGTTTAATGCTAATAAAATAGTACAGACGCTAGCACATCAAGCTACTAAAATCTGTCTTTTCTTAATAGATTTTCAACTTTATCGTTGAAGCATATGTTTCAAAATTGATTGGGGGTTTGACAGCTTCGATTTCATTTGTAATATCCATTTAATAACGTTAAAATGTGGATATGATGTCACGATATGATGTATGTGAGGATGTATGACTGTCACGGATCTATCTCCCTTCTGATTTCATCTAAGTATTACGTCCCGAAAAATATTTTTATCCATATATGTATAGCTAAAGCTTCTGTTGCTATTTATAGAATAGGGATGCGGACTAGGTCATAAATAAAATACTTTATCATATTCATTTTGTAAAGCATCTTAAAATAATGTCAGTTTTATTCATCGTTTTGAACCGAAAACTGTTTTTATTTTTTTATTGGTAATATAATCGAAATAAGTATACGTATTGATGTGAAAAATCTGTGACGTCATATGTGGTTTTTTCATACAAATTTCATAGAAAGTAACTGTTTTTGACAGTTCTATAAAAGTATTGAATTTAACTAGTTGTCCGCATCCCTATTTATCAGCATCCAAAATGTTGCGTGTATTTTTTCTAAAGTTGAAGTGAATGATAATGCATATTGGTATTTTTCTCTCATTTTTATTCATCATTAATCCCTATTCCTATATCATAAAAATAAATGTCAGGGTACAAAATAGATATGAGCTTTTGCAATTTCATATCCCTATAGTGTTTGCCTAGCCGGTTGCCGGAAATCCGGTCATACATCTATTTGCTATTGCTTGTCCGGATATCGTTGCTAGACTTTTTAAGATGTTTTTTTTCTGTGACTCTTTTATCGCTGCCATTTTTATTTGAGTTGATCCTAACATTATAGTTATGGGTGTATTTATTAAATCGATCTTATAGATTCGTTTCGATCCGTATATTGACCTATACTTGTCTCTTGTTGTTTTTGTGCTATAAGCTAGATACTGATGCCTTCATCTGGCGAAATGATAATAAATTATTGAATCAGGAGTTACTTTGCGGAAATCCATGGCAATAACCGAAACACGTGGCGATTGTAGGTTTGGTTGCAGGGCCTGCTCATTATTTTTCTTTTCTGCAGGTATGCATGTGCATGAGGGCAGGAGAGTGGTACCTTTCCTACCTTTGCATATTTACAAACGAGCGAGTGTGGTGTTGCATGGCATCCTGCATCCAATCCTGAATTTTTGACTCGCCGAATGAAAGCTAAATATTGTTCCTAACACAACACATCTAACTCTAATGACATGTTTATTTTCGCTAACTACAAGTGTAACTTCAATACCATCAAAGACCAATAGAGGACAGAACCATTTTTGCGAATACATTTAGCTAAAGTAACGTAGGACAAACACATTTGCCTAATGACTTACCACAAAGAATACATAGCAAAAACAAAAGTGCTTGTAACAATAAATTCTTTATGCGCAACGCCTAGCGGATATCCGGCGATCCATCTTTGATTATATCCTTCGATTAGTCACCGGGATCGATTCGAAGCGGTAATGACATTGTTTGCGGCCTTCGAAGGGACAGTGGCGGCCATATTTGACACTGTCAGTCGGCCATTGTGATTTTTATCAATTTGAAGATGTCACTATCAATTTAGTGGTAGCTCGATAGCTCGATTTTGAAGGTTTTTGAATTTGGAATTTCCCAGAAGCTGTTCCGAGTTCTTTGTATCTCAAGGCTTGGCCGTTACAATAGAGAGTACATATGTATATGCAATTAAAAATTACAATGTTTATTAATGTAAATGTTAGGTGTTTTTCTATGTAGGTACTGGCTGCGGGTTATTCACAAGAGTACCTGGCACATAGTGACCTCCAAAAGGAACACAGTCAGTAAGAGTCTGACACTTCCTCCAGCTGCACAAACAACGGGAGGAGTAATTTGATGGAAAAAACGAACGAAAGTAAATAGTATATGTACCATCCTATTTTCACCTTGAACCTACATCTAAGTCTAGTTTTTATTTTCACGAAAACATTGAGAAAGTAAAAACAATAACAGTGATAATTACAACCTTATGGATGTATTCTCGCTCTCTTTGCTGCCCTATTTCTGGAAAACATATACTTTTATCGGAACAAAAGCCTCTTAGACTAGACACTTGGGATCGGCACCATTTTTTATGTTCCCTATATTGGTGTCAATGACCTGTCTTAGGGCGGACTACGTTAGAAGTCTGTAATGAAATACTGCGTTTAATATGAAGGTAGTATAAGTTGCTTTTTGGGGCTCTGCTGGGGCTGCGGGTTGTTTGCAAGAAATACCGTGGCCCTGGCACAAAAAGACCTCCAGAAGGAAAAAAGAGGGTTTTAGGCAGTAAGAGTCTGACACTCCTCCTCACAGCGGGAGATTTCCTACGGTAAATTAAGTTTATTTTTCGCAAATTCATATATCAATCAATGAATCTTCGCTTAAAACAGACTATTTCAAGCAAACAAGATTTTGCAAAATTATATGAAGTTTAATGATAAGTGATGAAAGATAAGGAAGCCGACCCCAACATAGTTGGGAAAAGGCTCGGGAGATGATATGAAGTTTAATGATAAGTATTTTCTTTTTGTATGTCTCTACTAGACCACGGGACTACAGAGTCCCGGATTTTTAGAAGGCGAACGTGGGGCCGAAGCTAACTCGCTGAAGCCCATTTGAGACAACTTTAATAAATTATTAAGTCATTTCAAAACACGAATCTGGCGCCAACTTGTAATGTTACCATATAAAAAAAAAAATCCCCTGTTCATATTCAAACAGTTTAAAATGATTCACTTAAAGACGAGTGGCAGTAACCTTAAGTGGAACTATGTGACATATTCAGCTCTGAATGCATTCCGAAGTCACACGAGACAATGGCTACCGAATGTCGGCGCCGACGCAGCCAAACATGCAGCTGTAGTATTTATCTAGATTGAAGAGAATACAAGTATTGTGAAATGTACATTTATTGGGTACTTGTTAAGAAAGCTGTGTGGATGATAATGAATTAACCTTTAAAGGTAACGAAGAAATATTAAGGCAGCAGAATTAAGCTAAATAGATGATCAAAGATTTAGATCAACAACAAGATGTATAGGGTTTGAACTCGAAACTCTTGTCACTCAAGTCTTTTATTTGTGGTCATAGGTTAACAAAGTTTGGCTTGTCATTTGTCCAAATCTTATCTTAACGACATCAAAGTCAATCGTGGTTGACAGCTAGGTATATTCCAAATAAGGAGGAGGTTCCCAATTCGGTTTTCGAAGTCAGTGGCAACCAGGAAATCTAAATTACAACTTCGAGGCATGGACTTCTAGAGCTATGACACAAGTATATATTTTTTCCTTTCAAATGTTTTATGAAGTCTGTTTATATCTTTTTTGTAAAATTTTTTTTTCTTCGTTATATGTATTTCCATTCAATTTCAACGTCATTAATAGTTTATAAATAAAAAAAAATGAACATCACGTAGATTCAAAATCTTGTCGTTCTATCTTTTTGTTTATTTAAAATGCAACAACAGCAAACTAAAATGACTTATTGTCACAAAGTTAAACATGTGTACTGTAGCTATCATGTAAAGCCAGGTACACACGTCATTGTCGCGATGTGAACGAACCGAGAGACGTCGCGGTGAATAAATAATGCACTCGTGTGTATGTTGTAACCATATAGTAGAATTGGTCAATTCGTAAAATGCTTGGTAATTTCAACAAATAGTGCATTGCATTGCATGTATCACTGTCTTGTGGACACATGGCAACTAAACGCAACGACCCGCATCCCGGCAGAGCTCCGGCAGAGCTCCGGCGCTTCGGATGATTTGGGTAATTAGGTATTTTTTAAACAACTCAGAGAAAGGCTTCTTCGATTTCACTTTCGTAACTCTAGGTTCTATTATACTATTTTTGGTTTTTCATTAAATATCTTATTTTTCCGATTTGCCCAAATGTGGATGGCAAAATCTTGACTTTAACGATATAATGATGTGATCAAGTAAAATTACCAACATCATGAAATTATCGAGCATTTCATCAAGTGACCAAATCTACGATATGGCTACGACATGCACGGTTTGTGAGTACAGCTGATTCTTGAAGATCTTGAAGCAAAATCTATTAGACAAATGAAGGTTAGGATGGAATCTTAGAAATGTAAATTATTATTTAAAAACTAATTAATATTCTATTACGTATGTCGGTCATTATGTCATGTTTTTTATTTTCCTACAAAATATTTTAGAAAAAAAGAGGTTAAGTATTTCGCGGCAGTTATTAATATGACAAAGCACATGCTTGAAAAATATTATAAAAATAGTTAAAGTATGTATAGTACAAGACATAGCGACATTGCCATAAATAAAACTTAAAATTCGAAGTTATTCTTGCTTATTCTTGAGCCATTCACACAGGACCTCACACCATTAAAAAATAAAATAAACAAGGTATATCCTTAGAAGTGTACAAAGGAGGTTGGTTACGAACTTACCACAGAGTCTGTTAAATGAGTTTGTGCTACGTTTTTGTTAGAATAACTCATTGTTAGTCTGTTATTTCGTGTCTTTTTACACATTACACTGAATTAATGAGGGCTTACAACACATTACGTGTATGTTGACTGAGAAGATGCCTTTTTAACCAACTTCTAAAATAGGAAGAAGTTTTCAATTCGACCGCGAAGTTCTCATTGGTAGTTTTTTACTTATCACAGAGAAGGAAATAGAATAATTACTTTTATATTTTCTTATTTAATAAATATTATTCTTGTTTATTTCAAAAATTACTAATGAGAGCTTAATTACAAACTCATTATCAAAGTTTCCGCAGATTTTTAATTGCATTTTTTTAACTTAATAAAACCGCTTTGTTACCATATAATCTCAATAATTATTCAAAGGCTTATTTTAACTAATTTAATTATTTTTATGCGTAAAAATAGTATCTTATTAAATTAATGTAGTTAGTAGGGTGTAGTTTGAATTTTCTACGACTATATCATTATTATTGTCATAATATATTCCATTGGTTGCCAAAACTATTGACTTTGTCTTAAAATAACATTTAAAATCTTTCAAATCAATCTAAGAGAAAATATACATAGGTAAACGTACACACAGTAAGTTCAGACACAGACACAAATATTTGAAATCACAATACCAAAAAGTGTCACACGCCCTCTGATCGGTGAACCCGTTTTTAAATGCCATTAAGACTTATTTAAAAACAATTCTGTGCCCACTGCATCAGTGAGTGCATCGGAACGGTACTCGTGTCGTAACTCATGGCTTGTCAAAAGACATCGCAACAGATTTCGGTCACGTTCGCAATGGCCGACGAAAAAACCTTTTTAAATGTCTCCGGAGGTCAGGCGGGAGCGATGGACCGACTCTTTGTTGTGATTTAGTTTTAGAACACTTCTTGGTTAAGCGAGGAGGTCTCAATAAAGTTCAATAGATATTAGAGTTTTTTTGTGTCGAATGAAGGATAACTACACTACATGATTGTCATTTTCTTTTTAATTTCATGCTGTAGAAAATATCTTATTATTAGGGGGGCCTTATAAACTTGCGTGTACCAAAAAATAAACAAATATATTGACTGTCGTCTGTTTAAATTGGCTACAAGTACCTAATAGGTTTGAGAATATAATAATTAACAACAATAGGTTGTTATCTCCTACTAGCGAAAACAAATTCACTCTTTTTTTGGGTGGGATACACTTTTTAATACTTGAACTGATGGAACTTCCTTTTTAGGGTTCCGTACCCAAAGGGTAAAACGGAACCCTATTGTTTTCGCTCCTCTGTCCGTCCGTCCGTCCGTCCGTCCGTCTGTCACCAGGCTGTATCTCATGAACCGTGATAGTTAGATAGTTGAAATTTTCACAGATGATGTATTTCTGTTGCCGCTATAACAACAAATACTAAAATATAAAAAACTAAAATATAATAAATATTTTGGGGGGCTCCCATACAACAAACGTGATTTTTTTGTTCATTTTTGCTCGATATCGATAACGGCAACAGGTAGATGCTTGAAATATTCACAGAAAATAGAATGTATTACTTACTTTAAAAATAAGTAATTTTATTAAAAATAAATTAATATTTGAGGGGGCTCCCATACAACAAACGTGATTTTTTTGTTCATTTTTGCTCGATATCGATAATGGCAACAGGTAGATGCTTGAAATATTCACAGAATATGGAAAGTATTACTTAATTCAAAAATAAGTAATTACTTAATTAACTTTAATGCAATTGCATTAAAATTAAATTAATATTTGAGGGGGGCTCCCATAAAACAGACATGATTTTTTGTCCGTTTTATAAATAATGGTACGGAACCCTTCGTGCGCGAGTCCGACTCGCACTTGGCCGGTTTTTTATATTTTGTTCTACGAAATCAGTTCACGCATGACACACAAAACCAGGGCCGTCTTTAAACTATTTGAGGCCCTGGGCACATTGGGATCATGGGGCCCCTATGACCTAAAGAAAACACTATTTATTTATCCATACAAAATAGAGGTCGCTATGCGCGTGTTTTTGTACTAGGCTAATATAAGTGACATCTAACTTCGCTAAGAGGTAAACAAAATAGTCCGAGAAAATAAGTAGGTATGTATTAGATATACATGTATCGATTATACGATTTGGTAATCTGGGAGGACCTAGGGGGCCCCATTCGAACGCGGGGCCCTGGGCACGTGCCCATAGTGCCCAGTGGGAAAGAGGGGCCTGCACAAAACACAACTTATTTAAAGAAAAATCCTTCACTATCACAATTCTTTAGCTCTGGATTAGGTTCGTATCCAAATTCAAAATCTTTATTTACTCGTTAAGGCATTACAGGTTTTTCTTACAGTAATAATATTGTTGTTGTTCAGCTTAACGGCCTCTTTTAATTTTTTCATAAACTTTCAATGTTTTGTGTCTAAAAACAAATATATCTTGTAGTAATCTTTGAATATGAAAGTCTATATAGGTACGTAAAAATACAAATTCCATCAAGTAATCAGTTTCAATGACCACTCATAAGCAATCCTTTTGATTATAAGACCAAAGATGTGAAAGAAACTGTCTTCAAGTAACACAGAATGCCATGTGGTGTTATTTTGATACAAATTCCAATAAAACGAGTGACAGCCGAGTGTGGCGTCGGGTATTTACAGCCGCCTATAATGTGCATCTGTGTCATAGTTTGCAGACACTACAATTTCTTTAATTTAAGGGATATGTCTTTTATTTTTGAATGCATTTCTAAGGCGATTTGAGATTTGCTGGGGCTTAAGTTATTATCCTATTGATATTATTAACGGGAGAGTTTATGAGTATGTGTGGATGGATGAGACGTATTTTTGTTATTCTATGTTTTAATTAAAAGTTCATTCCTCGTTACCTTACTGGAACGCTTACCAAAGTTTGCAAAGGGTGGTTGATAACAAGTCAAGTTCATTACCTACTTTTATTGAACTGTCAAAAAGGTTTACTTTCTATGCAATTTGTATGAAAGTAAGAACTATGACGTCACATTTTTTCATAAATTATCTGTAAAAAAATCAAATAGTTTGCCTTCAAAATGATAAATGAAAATGACATTCTTTTCAGATGAGACCAAAATAATATCATGACCCGACAACTACCCAATTTTTAGATAATTTAAAATCTAGGCGTCTTTTACTTATCGCTAGAACCGCTTAAAGCTTTTGATAAACAAAATCCTTTTTTCCTAGTTAGCCATATGACTGCCTAAAAAAACTGGCTGTCCAACAAATTCACATGCATATGGGCACCGCGTTCACCCCGCGAATGACCGGGCAAGCGCCCCGATAACTGCTCAGAAATAGTATCGATTTCACCCAGCTTCCGCATTTGGTGTCATAGATAATAGAAATTAATGTACCTATCACATTTTGTACACTTGCACACACACACACACACACACAACTTGCCAGATAGCATAATAGTAAAAGGTCTTCTACACGATTCAAACCAACCGCTGACCGAGGTCACCTTGGTCTAGTTTGTGTGGAAAACTATCTATCTAGACTCTAGACATTGGTTGACCGACTAGATGTGGGCGGAGTCTAATGACTTTGGACGACCTTGATCGGGAACGCATCCATCGCGACAGGTTGCGTCCGTGGTCGGCATCAACTGTGTGGAACGCTGTCGGCCGACGGGAGAAGCGACCAACGTCACCACCGTTGGCAGTCGGTTTGAATCGTGTAGAACATCGAGTGTCGAAGTGAAACTGTCTGCCACGCCGGAAAAAAATCATTTTATATTTCTATAAGTAACTAAACTATTTCAAATATTCTATTATTTGAATTCATACACCCATAATCACCCATTGATGAAGATACATTTAAAACTGTTGATACCCGCCTTACAGTTTTATTCTCGTTGCTATTAAGAGCTGAGAGTTTAGAAAGTTACCATTTTAATAATGCAATAATGCTAATGAAGATTTTCCTCTATTTTCAGGTAATTAAGGCAATCTCGACTTGCGGATTAAGATTGTCAGGTATTTATTATTCAAAAGGAATCGGTCTTGAATGCTGAACACTGATTTATTCATTAAGTACCTGTCTACGTCAATTTAGACTGTTACGATGATTCACTTCGGTATCTGTAATCCTTGGTAATTGGTTATATTACGGTAGCTGACAACTATACTTAGTCAAATTCAATACTTTTATTGAACTGTCAAAACTTTGTATGAAAGCGCAAACTATGACGTCACAGATTTTTCACATTAGACAATATACAAAACGATAAATGAAAGTGACATTATTTTAAGATGCTTTATCTAATAAAATGAATATGATAAAGGATTTAGTTTTGACCTTTGAATACCAAATGGTTATAGTGTTTTAATAAATTCTGTTGAACCGAAACCCTCATATATCTTCTAGCTACATTTTTGTGAAATCAACATCACTCAATGAATCAACTCATGTTTATTATTTTCAGAAAAAAACATTTAAATGTTTTAAGTAATGTCAGCAACTTTAATTACGTGCTTTGGTCACCACCCATCCACGGGTACACAATTGGGATGATGATTAGGTCAAAAATAAAATACTTTATCCTTGACCTTTGAGTACTGTACTTTGAGTACTTGAAATTTCAAAATTATTGGACCTCCAAATAAAATATTAAGTTAGATTTATACCTACATAGGCTAGTTTTTATCCTGATGCAGGAAGTAGGTAGTCCTCTTTTCTTTCGTAGGAAATTATCAATCAAATGTTCGGTCAAAATCGCTGAGGGAGTGTGAGACCCTTACTGACTAAAACCCACTATGTTCCTTCTGGAGGTCCTTGTGTGCCAGGGCCACGGTAACTTTTGCGAACAACCTGCACCGTTGGCAGACTTTCGCCCTAACAAGTCCCTCTGAAGAAGTAGTTCCCTTGGGTGAAACAGCTAGCGAAAGCTAGTGTATTACCGATATATTAGTACCATATAAACTTAAGCATAATGTAATACATGTTACTGTTTATTCAGCCGCTATTATCGGCCTGTCATCCACTGGGCCGACATGCGACAGAGCGACCGATAAGCAGCTTGGTTGCGGTTGATATAATTAATGACATTACAGCTCGCGCTTGACCGTTTATATTATGAGGTGACTGTTAAATATTATTCGAATTTTGACTTGAAATTATTCTTTCGTACTTGCGTAAACTGGTGCGCTGTTCTTAATCTTTTATCTGTGTAACCTTTTCCCACGGTGTTGGGGTCGGCTTCCAGTCTTAACTGGATGCAGCTGAGTATCAGTGTTTTACCAGTGATAGTGTGTTATCAGTGACCTCCACAATCCTGGGCAACTTTAAACCCCTTGGTAAGACTGGTTGTCAAAATTTCTGGCTTCTGACTACCCGTAACGACTGCCAAAGATGCACAGGTGTCCCGAAATATTACTATATAACAGGTTATAGATAGCCGCTATCTACCAGATAAATTCAAAAATGGAACAGAAAATATATGACATTATCTGTCAGATAAACTATCTGGAACTTATCAGCAACCTGTGAATCTGGCCCTTAATCGCTCAAACAAAGAATTTAGATTTAGACATCAATTAATTGCCATGTTTTGGTATAGCAATATAAATTGAATCAAAGCTTATAAAGACGTTTTAAAAGATCAATAATAACCACTCATTACAAATACTTAATTAATAATAAGATAAGGATATCAAGTAGCGTGTATATTTAAATGACATTCCCACAGTTGATTTAAAATAATATTATCTTTGTGTCAAGAAATAATCATAATATGAGCAATAAATACACTGAGATTGAAATAAAACAGAGGGCGCCATTGAAAATATTATCGATGTGTCATAAATAACTAAATTATTAATTAACTTATTAATAAATTGATATAAATATAAACCGCGTGTGTGGTATTTAATAAAATGTCCAATACCAGAACAGAAAATTTAATTTACTTTGGTTTTTTAATTAATCGTTTTTAGAAACGCTTTTAAATTAAGTAATGACAAATTGTGAATTGAGACAATTTTTTTATTAAATTATTTATTCGGAAATACTTAGAAATATCCAAACATTTTCTTTTTCTCAGGTTTTCGTCTCTCTTTCTCTTAGGTATCATTAAATTATTATCTTTAATTGGTCTATTTTGTTGATGTATTTAAGATTTTTTTTATTTATTTAGGCAAATAATACATAAAAAATTAACAGTTATATTCTGCCAAACTGCGGTACAGTATCGGCAGACTTTTCATAGAGTCATCTTCTATCCCTCAATAGGCGCAACGCAAACCGGCGCGGCGGCGGAGGCGCGTCGAAGATACGAATAAATCAATTTAAAGTAAACCTTTGCGTGGCGCCTAAGTATACGTTGATAATATTGATACAAGATAAATTATATTTGTTCGTAACTTGCTATAATTAAGTATATATTATAATCTTATAAATAATTGAAATGTTAGTTTTATTATTCGGCGCACGTGACAATAAGGACGGACAAACTACGTGAGAAACATACACAATGAAGTGATAGTATTCGTTCGTAAATATTATGATGATCTATCTTAAGCTAATATTTTTAAACCAAAACCTTTGCTCCTATACCGATTTTATAGGCACTGAAATAATAAAGATAGAAGATATTAAGAGATATTTGAGGTGGTCAAAGGATAGGCCTGGGCTTATCCCGTCCGCCCCTCCGACACATAGGTAGATGAGGAACACGGGTTGGTTTTTAGTCAGTAAGAGTCTGACAGTACCCTTTGCCCTTCCCCCAGAGCTTAGGGTCTCCATGAGGATTTTCCAACCCGATATCAAAAAAAAGGATAGGCCTAGGCTTAGATCGAAAACTTAAAAGCCAGTTTACGTGCTTATGAAAAGGTAGTCTGAAACCGATCTAAGATCTTGCCAAAGATGAAGTACCTATGCAAAGAATATTTTTCATTGTAATTTGTAATTGTAAATGACAGTTAAAAAGATTCTTTATTAGACCTTATTGTGCCAGAATAAAATATAAAGTTTGCTGATAGTCCTAGCATACAGTTCATTTTAACGACGCCTAGAGCATTTTTAACCGATTTATTTATTTTAACTAACTTATTTCATGGTTTTGATACGGCTTATTATTTTAACCGGGACCCCAATCAAATTGGTGAATAGGCATGCGAAGAGTATGAGATCTAAAATCCGTGAAGGTAAGGCCGAGTGCTTGGACGCATTATTTTAAAAGACCGTGTAGAAATCGATCAGGTGATGGTCTTGAAACACGATAAACATTAAACTAAGCATAAAAACCATTGGACTATGAGCAATAAATTGTCTGTTTCGTAATTTCGCCATGTACGCCAAAACGTTAACCAATCATGCAAAAGAAAGTTTTGGGTATCATCAGAACTTTTGATGATGGCAATGCGCGCAGATTTACTAATCTTTGCAGTTAGGAACTGTCTTGATAGATATAATGGCGTCCAGACCGATTGCCATATAAGGAGATCTGCCATCTACGCAGGTCATATTATAGTGCACAAGCATTTGCGCAGACAAAGAGGCACTCTCTCTTCCCTCACTCTCATAGTCCGATGGGACGGCAATCCGACAAGACCGGAGAGAGATCAGGCGTAGGACCGACATTACCGACATTTACGTGCTCTCCGATGCACGGGTGAGTCAATCACCTACTTCCAGACTCTGGGCTGCTTTAGGAAAGTATATTAAACCCACAAAACGATTTCAGCCCGACGAGACCCCGTGCACGGCAGTGGTGCCATAGTTAACTATAGACAGGACTAATTGGCAGTTAATTAGGCAGATAGATAATTCATATGGTGTAGGAAGGTTGTAGCCTTTTTTTTTATTTTTTTTTCTTTTTTTTTGGCGCTTGGAAAAAATGCTATTACGCATCCCCTCCCCATCGGGGGAAGGTTGTAGCCTAAGACACTACAGTACAGGATAGTAAATGAGTATTATTGGCTTGGATAACTTGTAGGTAATTATAGGTACTATCCCTGCGAGAAGGTTGCTTAAAATCGCAAACTTTTTTGGATTAACTAGATAATGACTCAGCGCTATGAAATTGATTAAAACCGTGATCTAAGATCACCACGCCACTGACCTTGTCACTAATTCAACCGCCATGAAATAAATAGCGTGTACAAATTAGCCATGACTCTGTATCGTTAATATCTATGGGGAACAAGTGCTGCCATCTCGTTGAAATTTAAGTGAAGCCTTCGTAACTAATGGTATTTTTAGTTCGACGCAAAGATTATTGACATTTTTTGGATATATTCGGAAGCGAATGCTGACTTCTGCTGAAAGGCCAGAGTGATAATACTTTTTTCGTGTTACTGAACTGAATAGAAGGCATTTTGACAGCGCGTACTAGGCATCTGGACTTTCTTATAAATCTATGCTTAGTACCTATATATATTTCAAACAAATTAGTAACCGTTTTGCTAACGGTGAGTATTTAAAAAAAAATGTTTTTGAAACTGAGCGATTATAGCGAAACTGGTTGAGAGTGACATTACGGTTTCTGAATTAACTGTAAATTATAATCATGAATAAGTTTTCTGTTTAAAAATCGAGTGGAATCGATAACAAAATGAACGTTACAGCTGTCTTTTAAATATCGAAATATCAATTCTTTTATTTATGGAAAGTCAGCCTGTGGCTCCAGACTTGTTTTTGAGTAGGAAAACATTACATGACCTCTCCCGGTGCGGGTACAGCTGGAGGAATTGTCAGACTTACTGAGTAAAACCCACTTTTTTAAATTCTGGAGTTTGTGTACCAGGGCCGCGGTAACTCTTGTGAAAAATCTAAAGGCTCCAGATTTTAGCGTGCAATTGAAGGGCCAATGAGCCAGTGATATACAGCTATTATGAAAAAATAACACTATGATGACTGGTTATTCATCCAGATGATATTTATGTAAGTATGAATTCGTGCCTTAGTAACAGCCGGACGGGTCAATCAAAGTCTTACAACCAGTCTTACCAATGGGTATCGGGTTGCCCATGTAACTGAGTTGAGGAGGTCATACTGGCAGTCGCTCTACGTAAAACACTGGTTACTAAGCTGCATACGGTTAAGACTGGAAGCTGATCCCAACATAGCTTGAGAAAAGGCTAGGCAGATGATCTGTAATAATATAATATATATCGGGACACCTTTTTCACACACGGTCCGTTAGTCCCATGGCACTGATTAGCTTGTGTTATGGGTGCTAACACAACTGATAAACTACATATACATTACACATATATATTTATAAATACACATAACACCCAGACCACAGCCAACAATCATGCTCATCACACAAATATCGACCATGCCGGGAATCGGACCCTTAGCTCGGCAGTCCGGCGTGGTAACCATTGCGCTATCAGGGACGTCGTATCTGTAAGTATGAACATAGGTAATCTATCCTTAGGAAAGTTAAATAAGAATTGTAGGCCAAATCGTGTAGTGTTACACTTGAAATCGGCGTATTAATCCATTTTTTGTGTATCAAAAATGAACTTTATTCTAATTGGAGTAGGATTATTTTGCTTTGGCTCAGTAACACGTTCATATTAGGACACAATAAGCTGATTGAAGTGCTCTTCAAAATAGATGTAGGTTATTGATAATATTGATTGCTTGTATTGTGTTTACTTGTACTTATTTACACTATGGAATAGATCTTTGTTTATGGTAACAGATAATGATAATAACAATATCTATGTGCTGTCATTTGTAAACCTTGGCGCGACCATAAAATAAATTGATAGGCATGTTGAAAACAAAAGAAATTATGTCAATCTTTTGTCTCAGCCTAAAATATTGGACCCTTTTTTGCTTTCTTTAACAAACTTACTTTAAAAAAAAATATACTTATAATTATAATAGTACCTACCTAAAAATCTCGCGTACCATTGGAATTACTCCGCACATCCGGATAAAAAGTATCGTAGCCTTTCCCGATAAATGGGCTATCTAACAGTGAAAGAATTTCGGTCCAGTAGTTCCTAAGATTGACACGTTCAAGAAAACAAATAAACAAACAAACTCTTGAGCTTTATCATACTAATTATAGATACATTTCGATCTACCCTCGTTGCAAGAGTCACATACTAATAGGCTGTATCTAGTTGAATCTCATGCGCCAATGCGGTGGCGCGGTATTTCGCAATGTACAGTTAGACCGTACTGTGTTTGTGTGTGTGTGTGTGTGATATAATTTGTGCCAGTATGTGTTACGTGGGGTAATGAGTGTAACTTCATCTGTGATCGAATGAAGAATCATAACCGTTTGTATGAACTAAGACACACCTGGTTTTTAGTTATTTTAAAATGAGCTGTAAAAATCTTTAGTTATCATCATCTGCCTAGCCTTTTCCCACGCTGTGTTGGGGTCGGCTTCCATCCGCATGCAGCTTAGTATCAGTGCTTTGCGTAGAGCGACTACCTATCTGACTTCCACAACCCAGTATGCTTTGGTAAGACTGATTGGCAGATGTTCTGGATTCTGACTACCCATAACGACAGCCAAAGATGTACATATGACAGCCAGGACCCTGGAGAGCAGCCGAGGATAAATTCTGAAATCACCAACCTGAATTAAACAAGCGGGGTAATTAATGCTCAATCCTACAGAGTGTGAGAAGCGCCCGGTGCCCAGCAAGTGGGAGGATATTAATTTTGACAATGATGATTTATTTATTTGAACAGCAAAAACGGCCGCAGCAAATAACATTTGCTAAAATAAAAACAAAAAGAAAAGGAATATATTTATAGATGTAGATAATGCAACATTCACACGCTCATCTCACAATACTCAATACATAACGACAAAATCGTCTTCTAGTATTCCGCAAACAAATCGCAGTCAGGCTTGGCGTCCAAGAGTGCATTGAGCGCGGACAAGGTGCGTGGAATTGGGGAGTGGGAATGATGATTTAAACATAGTGTTACTGGTATTTTAAAGCGACACTTCTACATGTACGAGTTGATGAAAATATCCAAATTTACAATGAAACATAAATTGTCGAAGTGACACCCTTCTCTGTTTATTCTATCGAAATCACGTTGCATTCGGCTTACCGAAAACGTTCCGGTAATACTTTACTCAGCGAAAATATATCCTCGACAAGTCAACAAGTCGAGATTAGTGGTTACAATTTCTGTTTGACTCAATTTCTCTTTGGAAATCCCTCAACTCGCTTTGAACACCCCTTTTATGAATTTTGTAATGTTTTTTCAGCGGTTACAAATTTTTCATTGCCTTTACGAAATTCTGATGATTGAGGTTCTTATAGTTTTGCTGAAATTGCGAGTTGAATGAGCTTTTATATTTTCGTTAGTATGTAATTTACACATATTTTTAAACTTTTTTCATTGGTTTTGAATAACCTAATCGTCCCATGTAAACTATTACCTGTGCCCGGATAAAATATAGCCTGTATCATGAGTGGATAGCGTAGCTTCTCAGCAGTTCAAGAATTTATAAAATCGGTTCAGTAGTTTTGGAACCTTTTATGTACAAATAAGCAAACAAAAAACATGTCTTTGTAATATAAGTTTCAGACAGTATCATCATAATTAATAAGAAGTATTGAATTCAAAAAATCATTAAAATTCTGTCATAAACAAACAAATGCTCACAAAATAAAAAGTACTTAACCAAATTGGATGAAATTTTTGTTGAAACAAATGGCAAGTATACTGCATCGAACACAAAAAGAATTACACTAATCGGACTAGAAACCTCGGAGTAATCTTAATACATATGTACATAAAACAAAAAAAAACATACCAGCCATATTAAGAACCTCCTCTTTTTTTGGAGGACCGTTAAAAATAGGAGCTTTTCAAATAGACTATGACAATAATAATACAAGTTCTTAACCAGTAGCTATGCTTGATTGATTAGTTGCAAGAAAAGCTTAATTTAATAACGGTCGTTTATTTACTTTGAGAATGTTTTGTCAATAGCGCGTAGGTACCCAAGTTCTTAGTAATTGAGCTTGCTAAATGGGTACTAATTAACACATCGAAGAATTTAACTATGCTAATTATTGAATGTTCGTACAACTGATTATAGTATTAATTAGGGTATTTAGGGAATCTTTATGTATTAGTAGTTCCTACTACCTTATATGTTACACTATTTATTAGGTGTTGCGAATTAAGAGTTCAGTCATTGACGTTTTAGCAACTGAAGCGAACGCACCTAGTGTCTATGATCTATGTGAATAAAACAATTGTCTATGGGTCGAACAGTGTTGTTTTAATTAAAAATTTGTGATTTGTGTTAGCTTTGTGAAAGGTGTTTTTTGGTGTTAGTTATAAGTATTGTGTCAGTTCAAAAAAAACCGTATGTGGATTTAACTGAATCAAAATGTAAGTACTTACAATATATTTAGTGTAGGTAGTTCGATTTCGCATAAGTTCTTCTTTCATCCATTATTTCATTAAGTTATTTAACAGTTAAACGTAGTTTCTAATTTTCTAATGTGACCATGTTACATATTATTTAAATACCTTATTACCTAAATAATAACAATTTTGTAATTACCGGCCAAGTAGACTCACGCACGTAGTGTTCCGTATAGTTATGTATAAAACGGCTAAAAAAAACCATGTCTATTATATGCAGGAGGGGCTTTTTAAATATTAATTTGACTTTAAATTAAGTAATATAACTTAGTTTATGAAAATATCAAGGATCTACCTTTTGTTACTACCAATATCGAGCAAAAACTAAACTATCACATCCATCACGGTTCCTGACATAGGCACAGCGCGGTGACAGACAGACAGACGGATAGCGAATCTTAGGTTATTTGGTTACGGAATCCTAAAAATGACTGTGACCTCTGTATATGGCTTGATGTGACGATAAAAACAGCCAAACGTGCCATTGTCTAAAATTTAGCTCACCAAATTATACCAAATTCGATGAATTCTTGCGAGTTTCGTTAAATTGGAAATTAGCTGAACAAAAAATTATAATAAGCAACTAATTTCGACGACCCGTCCAATCGATGCGCGCCATAAAGTTGTGTTCCACATTTGAAAATAATAAAATGGCGCTCACTGCTCCACTTGCTAACTAGGTAATATTAACAACAATACAAGTGCGATGCTCAATTTTTATTTATGATATAACATGAACGTAGACACACACTTACTTTGCGAGCGATTAAATTAGCGGGAGACATGTTGGCGTAATTAGCTGATCTATACCGAGTATCCTTCTCAAATCTCGTATACTTATATTATAAGGCAGAAGAGTTTGTTTGGTTAGTTATCTCAGTAACTACTAGTCCGATTTGAAAAGTTCTTCCAGTGCTAGATAGCCCATTTATCGAGGAAGGCTATAGGCTACTGCTGGCGGGAGCTAGTTATATGTACTTTAATCCTTTAATCCATTCGTATAGAACTTGATACACCTAATAAGGAATTTGTCTCTTTCACTTTTGTGTTATGCAAATCCTGAAAAACACACTTGTAGAAACAGACGCCAGTGTATCAAGCTACTACAATCTGTCAAATTACCTTAATAGATTTTCAACTCTATCGCCGAATCATATGGTTCAAAGTTTGTTGGAAGAATTTGACAGTTTCGTGTAGCTTGATGTGCTGGTGTCTGTCCAAATTATTTTCTGTAGACACGTATAGATCGACTTACGATTCTTACTCAACACATTATCAAATAAATAATAGGTAATTTAATAGGTAAGGTACATACACTACAGTAGTAGTTCGTAGTAAGGCCCTAATTGCTTAGCCAGAGCTTACTACGAAAAACTTAGACAGACGTTTGGCACGTGTTTAAAGATAAAATTGTATGCAATTTTAATCACGCGTCAAATGTCTGTCTAACTTTTTTGCAATAAGGGCCTTAATGTTTAAGCAATTTTTTTGCAACTGTTTGCATCCTCAGATTTCACTACCGCTTGTTTTATGGCCCACGGAAAATATTATAATAAGATTAATTTATTTATTATGCTAATGTGTGAACGTAACATATGACACCATTATCATATGGACCGTTAAACCCATCTTTTAATTTAAATCTTAACTTTATTGCTTAAACAATATGCATAAATTAATTTTAACGTAATTTTGGAAGTTTAAAGATTGTTACAAAACTAGGTTCATAATGTCAATTTCATTTCAACATTTATAAAAAAAAATATAACAATATATTTTATTATAAAAAACAACTATGTTTATTATACTAAAGACCAGTGACCATATCCGAATAGCCTCTATCTACCGAATAAATTCAAAAATAGAACAGAATTTGTATGAAATTAGCTACCAAATAAACTAACTGGAACTTATTCGTAGGCAGTGAAACAGGTCCTAAAAGTAAAAAATACATTTGTTCAATGGGATATTTTTCGGTTTATCTCCAAGGACCTTAAAAAAAAATGAAGTTGACAACGATGGAAGCGTGGCAATCAAACAGACAAACTTATATAATTGTGGGCTCATAGTAAGAATACACATTATTTATGTACATACGCCAGCACATCAAGCTACTGCAATCTGTCAAATTTCTTCAATCGATTTTCAACTTTATCGCTGAAGCATATGGTTCAAAGTACATTGAGAAAATTTGACAGTTTCGGGTAGCCTGATGTGCTGGCGTCTGTACGAGTATAGCATTAAAACGTAACAATGAAAGTTAATAATTTACGCAACAGATGCACGCGTGACATCTTGTTTGCGACTCTCATTTGCATAGCTTTCGGGTCAAGGATATTCGAGGCTGACTGATCTTCGTATTATTTATTTGTTTGCAATGATTTCTTCAATATTTCCTACGTCATAGATGCTATAAATTCAACTAAAGGTATTGTTTATGCAACATAGTTTTTACAAGGCCATATTATATCGATAGTTCTAATACAATGTCGCACGTAAGTGTACCTAATATTTACGTAAGTTTACCTAATATTTTTTGTTTTACACCAAAACTACTGAACCGATTCAAATGAAATTTGGTATCTACAATAGAGCCTGACAAAGGACGTAGGCTACTTTTTATCTCGGGACGCGGGGCCCTGCTAGTATTAGTATATGAGTCTCCGAAACTAAAACATGAACTAAGAAATGTTTTTTTAACCCGTTAATATACAAACGCTAGCTACCCGAACCTGTCAAATTTTCCCAATCAACTTTGAACAATATGCTTCAGCGATAAGGTTGAAAATATATTAAGGTAATTTGACAAATTGTAGCAGCTTGATGTGCTGGCGTCTTTACCCATCTATACCATCGATAGTAACCAATGAACGAATCTCTTTTTTGTTACAAAAGTTAGAAGCGCCATGACACAGCGATAGATACCGTCATCCGCTTTCAAAGATAAGTAGTTTCTTTTTATTCTGAGACGTGATATCGATTGGTACTTCCGGTTACATAACTAATCTTCCGACATTAAAAGAGACGTCGTTCATCTCAAACAGTCTAGTAATTTTATAGAAAACAATAGAACACTGAGGGTTAAGTAAGTAGGTTGTAGTTTGAGACAAAGGGCTATTAATATAAAGCATTATTATGAAAATAATCGCTTGTTTGTGCTAAATAAAAGAGCTAACGCGTGTCTATAACAGTAGGCATCTCATCTAAAATAATACCTGTATCGGCTTCTTTATTCTTTACGTACATATCTTAAGAGACTTTCATAAAGCAGGCCGGAGTCTAGAAATTGGTGTTTGATTCACCCGTGCATCGGAGAGCACGTAAATGTCGGTCCTGCGCCTGATCTCTCTCTGGTCGTGTCGGATTGCCATCCCATCGGACTATGAGAGTTAGGGAATAGAGTGCAACTGTCACAACTGTGTCTCTATAATATGTATGTCCTGTGCAGCTGGCTGATCTTCTTAGAGAGAACAACCGCTTCACAGAAAACGATCACACGGTGTTAAAAATAACTCGGATCACAAGTATCGTAACTACTTAAACTAAATACAAAGGAAGCCAAAGAGACTCTTACTTTCAAATATTCTTTGTAATTTCCCTAAACTTTCCAAAAAAACAACATAATAATCTCTTATTACCCTCGAGCTAAATACCCAAGGTCAAATCCATTAAGCTCAAATGGGGGTAATTATCAAAAACACTCGTATATAATTTATATGACTGTCCTAAAGACATAATATTCTTTCTTAAAGCGACGTAATTTTATTCAATTGACTCAAGCGTGGCATTAGTCTTTGTTTACGAAGAAGTTTCACATAAAAGCGGGTAATCTGTGAAGAAAAAACTAGATAAACGCTATGTACGTACTTTCGTTTTCCCGTGCCAACTTTCTATACAGCATTATTTAAGTGGATAAGCTTTTAAGTGTATTTAGTTAAATTTTTGCAGGCTTCTAGATTATTTACCTAGTTATGTATGTTTATTTTCGGTGATTTTGCACGTAATTCTCTGATTTTGAGGGTTATTCTGATCCTTTTTTTTCGTGGGAAATCATCAAATGACCCTCCCGCTATTGGTGCACCTGGAGGGAGTGTCAGACTCTTAATAACTAAAACCGACAATGGTCTTCTGGAGGTCTGCGTGCTAGGGCTGCGGTAACTCTTACGAGCAACCAGCAGCCCCGGTAGTTACCTCGTTTAAATCTCTTAGATTCCCTTTCAAGAGAAAAACGGATCCGTCTCATTTCTTTATTACTGAGATAACAATCTTTGCTAAACAACACACAAAAAATCAAAAATTTTATTCCTTTAAGGACTTCAATGTCAAACATACGTGCAAAATTATTTAAACAACGTCTAATTATACATATACGTACATTATATTAAAACACATAAAATAATTGCACATCAACCAGTAACTCGCTGGAGCACAATAACCTCATTAAGGCAGTCGGTCAGTATTGTCATTCGGCTTAATAGAGCTAATGTAATGCGCGGATACTATTCATCAATATGGTCAGCGACAATTGTGGGACGCGGCCCAGATATTCTAAAATTAGAACAGTTTCGGCAATTGTAATTAATCCTTTACAGGCTCTAAGTTGGAAAGAGTTAAGTGGTATTTAGTAAGTATTTTATTATCTTGAGACGCCTGTCATACTGTTTTAAGGCAAAAGTACCTTCTAACCACTCACATGATCAATCTAATCTTAAGAAGGATGGATGGAACTAGTCTGAGGCCACGGCAGTACCCCAGCCAAGTCTCTATGTATTATTTCTTGAGATTCCAAAATATTTTGGAGATTTCTGCCTCTTATATTGTAATGTGCAAGTCCTATTTTTTCGTGAAATACCACTATAGCTTCTAATCCCAACACCACTATTAGCTCATAAATCTCTGTCGTCGGGGCTGCGGGGTTGTTCGCAAGAGTTACCGCGGCCCTGGCACACTAAAACCTCCAGAAGGAACATAGTGGGTTTTAGTCAGTAAAAGTCTGACACTCCCTCCAGCTGTACCCAGAGGGGTCATTTGACGATTTCTCACGGAAAAAAGTAGCTAATAAACCTTCCTTACATAAAATGAGTTATTTTGCATAAAAAATAATAATAGCGAAAATATAAATGATTAAAAGCAGACCTGTACACAGAACACAGATTACAAAGCACACGCTTTGTTTTATCAAATATAATGTTACTCAACTCTGTCACTGACGCTGCACTTTTCACAGCTTAGTAAAACATGAGTCGGTTAGTTGTCTTGTATTTCTTCGGTCTTACCTAACAGTTGATGTCGCGTCATACAGTGAAAGTACCGGGAGTTCAAATATTTAATTTACTTACAGTATCCATAGGTGATGTAGAATAACATGTTACTAAACGTCAACTGAACTACTTTTTGAATTAACTCATCGGTTGAAGTCCAGAAGTTTAGTGTGATCAAAGTGAGGATCAAAAATGGTTCATTAGCTTTAAGATGTTTTTTGTGTAAGCTACTAATTTATTAACATAATCATCATCCCTTAATAGATTTTCAACTTTATCGCTTAACCATATGGTTCAAAGTTGATTGGAAAAATTTTACAGTTTCGGATAGCTTGATGTCCTGGAGTCTATATAAATTCGTATATGAAACTCCATGAAGGTTCAACAAGTAAAGCTTTCAATTCTCCTTGTTTCAGAAGCCGGTGTTAGCAGCGGAGTCTACAGTGACGGCTATTCGAATGATGAGCGGCGCAGGCGGCGGCCCCTGCACCCCGCGCCCCTCCCGGCTGCCCCGCCTCAGACATGGCCGCCCTATCCTGCTACCAGCCTTGCAGGTCGCACCTCGCGCAACCTGCTAGGTAAGACTCGAAAGACCAGAATTTATTTAAGTAGTTAAACTAGGACAATAGGGCCGCTGCGGAAGAATCTGGATTCCCGCGGCCCCACGCGCACGTGCGAGGATACACCGGGGTGGTTTTAGCTGGTAAGAGTCCGGCGCACCCCTCCGCCTCTCCCCAGGCGGAGGATAGTCCAGAGCATTTCACGCAAAAAAAAAAGCTATGGACTGGATATGTCTTTGGTTGTAAGTTTGTATTGAAGTTTCAGACCAAATTCTAGCCTGCTATTAGGTACATGAAAATAATAAATGCCTCTCTGAAATCTAAAAAAAAAGAAAACGAGTTTTTTTATTAACTTCTTATTTAAGGCAAACTTCAGAAATACGCTAAATATTAGCAACTATGGACATGACTAGACAGTAATGCATTAAAAATTGTTTGCTTTGTCATTCGCATAATTAAGATACCTATGCCTGTGATAGTTATAGTGACATTGAGGAAATATCTAGATCAACACAATTCTTTCATCAACTAGTAGGTAAATCACGCCATTATTGTCATATTTCACCAACACAGCATAAAAAGTGCCATTCGTTTTTGTCAATTGTAATTTTTATTCTTGGTATTATGGCGGATACCTACTTAAGAATGCATCTATATTCTATGTATTTACATTACATATTTTTGCGTCAAGAATTATATTTAAAAGTAAATAAATACACATTTCCAGATGTTTAGACGACGACGAAGACTGTCACCAATCAGTTAACTTCTCGCTTCGGCGGCAACAGTTCATTGAGAGATGCCACGAGGCCCGGGGCCTGCGCCCCCGTGACCTCATCCCCGAGGTTTCTGTCAAGAGAACCAGGGAGGAGCTCGCGAAGCATGCGTCACAAGCCACACCGCTAAACCGCCGGCTTAACGTGGAAGCCGGCTGGTCCAAGGTCGAGGAAGTGCGCAAGAAGTTTGAGGGAGCATCTAATTGCCCGTCGTTTTCAAGGTCCTTTGAGTCGCCGCCCAGGTGAGTCAGATGAACTAGGTAACTCAAGAACGATGGCTCTTTAAGCTTTGACCGCCACGTCAAAAAAGAAAGACGAGCCCTCAGCGCCAAGCTAAGAATTCATCCAACGGAATTATGTATATCGATTGAAACTGACTAATTTTTAAATTTAAAAGTTGTGTACGTGACCGTAGCGTACTGCGGGCACTCTTTGGCTTGTGTCTTTGGCGTTCAAAGGTTAAGATTTGCATGGATAACCAATTAAAAGGAACCTTACACTTAACCACAATAAATACTTATTTTTAATTATATTTTTAAGAATTTTATATATGCTACAATATCGCATTGGGTATAACCTGTAAAGATATTTGTATGTTTGGAGGAATAAATAAATAAATAAATATATTAGATACTACTCTACCCTACTCTACTCTACTATTCTGCTATTCGGGGCGGAGACAAATCCAACGAATCAATAACCATGAAAATTGGTTCAGCAGATCTCGAGTTATAAGTGTTGTAACAAACCCGACTTTGTTTTATATATATAGATATTCCAGACGATCAATCCCATATTTATCCAACGCTAAAACCTTTGATATTCACTTCGCAGGCGTCGTCTCGCAGACTCGTTGTTCGCGAGTTTTAAGCTCCCGCGCAAGGCGAGGGACGGGATGGCGGCCCCTCGGTCCCTCGCGCCGCCTCAGCAGCAGAAACGCAAGTCTGCTGTCGAACTGCTGGCGGAGACCAAGGCCTTCTATGTCAAGTCGGAGACCGTGCTGGATAGGAAGCAGGAACTGCCTCTGAGGGTGAATCAATTATAAGATAGATACTTAGATCTTGGGATGATAATTGATTTTTGTGGAGACTGCTTTTTTGTCCAAAACGTTCCAGTCCCACTCAAATAACGTTGATTCTCCATCCAGGGTTCCCATTTGACGACTCACATGTACGCCTTAGTATTTTGTTCATATTTATGTACTAGCATAAAGTTGCTAGCATCGAAATTGCAATTGGAAAAATGGAACAACTGCCGATCTAATCTCCAGACAATTTATTAAAGAGCTGCAGCATTTTATTGATACGTTTGAAACTAACCTTAAGCATGGAGGCACAGTTGCACTAATATAAGCAATGCTACCTATTTCTACAAATATCTTCACTTTATTCGTCGTTACTAACAGATGACTTTCACGATAGACCACAAGTGGAGAAATTTCACTTGTTTTATCAGGTGGATTCTATAGTGTTATCCTTTTGTCTGACAGATGAGCAGTGGGTTGGGGCAGGCGATAGCGGCCGGCGGCTGTCACCTCGTCAGCTCCGGTACCTTGAACGATGCCTGCTGCAATCCTTGTAAGTTTAAATGATAAGTTGCATAGCTTATTTTTGTACCTAGGTTTCTTGTATATCAATATACAAGAATACAATAATCATTAGGTACACCTAGGTAGTACAAGTAAATGAATACAAAGGACCACCAAAATTAATTTGCCAATGAATTGATTTCTTCGGGATCAGAAAAATTGTACTCTCTCCAGCCATCGTGAATAAATATTGCAGGACTCAGTGGCGTAACTATGGGGTGGTATGACTGGCAGAATGCCACCGACTTTGACCCAAGAAGGTCCCGGCCCAAGAGGCTGCTAGCTCAGAAATATTTTTTTAGCATTGTGTCTTAAGTTTTTTTTAGTTCTGCTCAAAACGCATTATAGTGTGGAACTAAAGACCCTAATACATTTTCAATTTATTACAATGCTGCGACGATTTTTACTGATAGCTTAGGGTCCTATCAAAAAAATTTGCCACGAGCCCCAGATGGTATAGTTACGCCTTTAGGACTCACCAATTCACGTGTTCGGAATCAAGAACATATTCATGAAACCTCTTCTCTCATATAGGCATATAAATTGAAGAAAAACAAATTCATCACTACGATTTCTTCGTTATCAAGGCACTGCATAAATGGGCTTGTTTTGACATGTACTCAGAGATTAATAGCTGAGTCTGGGCATCGTTAATTCATGGCTTTGTCGGCTATCAATCATTGTCAACCGCATTCGAATGCACGCGGATCTATGGCGCGGGGCTCCGAACTTCTAGATGTGTTTATTTGATGACTTTGAATGGATTGGATAGGCTTGATTTGAAAAATTATTTCAGTGTTAGATAAACCATTTATGGAGGAATACTATATTTACCCTAACTGCCTTGTTTGTCTACTACGCTGGCTTCGATTCCCGGGTCAGTCCGAAATCGCTTTGTGGTTTTTGAGAAACTTTCATAAAGCCGCCCGGAGTCTTGAAATTGGTGATTGATACACCCGTGCATCGGAGAGCACGTAAATGTCGGTCCTGCGCTTGATCTCTCTCCGGTCGTGTCGGATTGCCGTCCCATCGGACTATGACAGTGAGGGAATAGAGAGTGCACCTATGTCCGCGCAAATGATTATGAATATGTCCTGCGCAGCTGGCTGATCCCCTTAGAGAACTCTTCTTCCGGTGGGTTCTTGACTCTGAAGCTTGACTAAACATGTTCTTCACAATGTTTGCAGACGGTACAACCCGCAGCATGGGCGGCGCCCGGCGTGCGGTAAGCGCGGGCGAGGGGCTGCAGAACACGCTGCGCCGTCTGCTGGAACACGCTGATAGCAGGGAGAATGTCTACTCACCGCCTTTCGCTGTTTGTTAGTATTTTTGTGTCTTATACGGTTTGCGAGGATTGATATTATATTCTTCTTAAAGCTGTGTCTATAAATGTGACCAAATATAAATCCAAACATTTCCTCGCAAAATTTTACGAAATTAACAACAATATGGCATCTCTTTAGCGCAATCTTTTGCTTAAATATAAGGTCCATGTAATGGAGACATTTTGGATTAACCGGGCCTTATGCACAATCTTATTTGGAACCGTATAGCAGTTTCTTGCGACCAGTAACGCTGAATAAAGTAGTATATAATTCAGAGTCCCTTGACTTAAATAGCACCTTTCTTTACCACAGGTACACTCTCAGCGCACAAAGTATACGCTGATACAAGACGGCTAAAAGACTCATACCCTGAACGGGAGACCATGCCCCGTTCTCAGCACAACTCAGGCACCTTCTCCGGGACTTTCTCGGGAACCTCCTCCTCAGGGACCTCAGGGTCTAAGGCCCAGAAGTCTGACCCTGACCACAGAGACAAGATGAGCAGGCCTCTAAGCTTTGGAGACGCGAGAGTGTTTTTCCCGGAGTCTTTTGTTATACCTCGGCAGAGGCCCAGTGAGGTTGTTATTAAAAGTGGATATTCTATGCGTAAGTATTTATTATATTATTACCTTCGAAAACAGGTCCACGGGGTGTTTTTCCGGTGCTTCTCTATAGGTTCTACCTTCTGGAACCTTGTATCTAAAGCTTGACTTCTAATAAGAGCCTACAAAAGTCTAATCATTCTCACTCACACACACTTCAGTCATCACACATCAGTCCTACTGCTGGGCAAAGGCTTTCTCTGAGTAGTATTGAGCGTTAATCACCACGATTGCTCAATGCGGGTTGGTGATTTCAGACTTCATAGTCTAGGTTTCCTTGAGATGTTTTCCTTTCCCGATCATCAGTAATTGGTAGATATAGGTACTTAGAAAGTACATATAACTTAGGAAACTTGCATGAACTCGCACACTCATACTCTTGAGAGGTTGGTGCAAAAGGCACTAAAGTCTATTTGAAATAAAATCGATTACCTTCAATTCATTAAGAAAAAAGAACGACCCCCTTTCTCATTCTCGTAGGTCATTTCTTTGAAGGATTTCTCGTCCTTTATCATGCTCTATAGTCTATAATCGGCCAAGACGAGAGCCTGTTTTGAATGGACTTGTATGTTTCCAGCGAGTTCCCATTCAAGTCCGGAGAACATGGAGTTACCAGAGCCGGTGGGCAGCGGGTCGGGGTCGCCGGCGGACCCGGTGGCCGCCATCTCCCCGCCCGCGCAGTACGCACACTCCGCACCACGGTATATCAGGTACCTCTTATCTTGGGGGTAGCTTAGGGTGTAACGGAAAGGGAGTATCCACCCAAAGGGAAGTAAATGTATGTATGTCGTAAAACTGAACAACTTTCAACAGAAAAAAAAAACAAAATTCGGTATTATATTCCGTTCGGATGTATACCCCCTTTTTTTCGTGGGAAATCATCAAATGATCCTTCCCGCTGAAGGTGCAGCTGGGGGGAGTGTCAGACTTACTGACTATAACCGACTACGTTCCTTCGGGAGGTCCATGTGTGCCTGTGCCACGGTAACTCTTGCGAATAACCCGCAACCCAGGCAGCATACACCCCTTCCGTTACACCTTTCCGTCATAGTAAAGTGTTAATAATTGCACAGCCCTAGAACAAAGAAACTAAGCCCTAAATCAAAAATCGTGGTGTCCACAAAAAAATAATACTTCTGGTTCTATAAGCACGATTAGTTTTCGTAACTAAATAACCCATTGTCCATTGTGTCATGTCTTCAGGTCGAACTCCCACTCGCAGCCGAGCATGCGTGAGGACGACAGCGGCTGTCCCAACATCAATAGTCACAAATCGCTGCCGGACCTGCATACACAGACCCGGTGCTATCCCGAACAGTAAGTAACTGCCTTGAACATCACGCATCCCAGGAAACGGAAACTGTTTCATAAACCAGTACTGTGCACCCAACTGTGGGATGAAACATGAACTAGATCTTGAATACCCCAACTTTTTAAAGCTTTACGGCTTAACTCCGTCCATGACCAGGTAACTTCGCTGCTCTAGCTGACCAATGCCATCGATACTATGAAATCTTATTCGTTTAGCGGCTTCAACGTGAAAAATTGAATAACACACTTTCACGTTCTATTATAGTATTAGGTATAACTATATCTATCCGAACGGCCGGAGACAAGCTGCCTGCGATACAGTGACCCTGATACAAGAGCTGGATCTGCCCTTGATTAAAATATCCCAATGTCCGTGTCCGCAGCGGCGGCGCGGGGCAGACGGAGACGCTGGGTCGCGCGGCGCGGCGGCGGCGGCACTCCGCGCACCGCGCCGCCTCCTGCTCCTCGCGCGGCTCGCGCTCCAACCACTCCTCGCTCATGTCCTGCGACGCCTTCTCCGAGCACCCCGACCCGGGGGACGACAACTACCAGTCTTATAACAGGTGACACTTGTGATCCCTGCAGGTCCTATCGAAGAATACGCATGGAATCACCATGTTAATTTGTTGCTTAGTTAACCAAGCATTTTGAGCCTTGTGATTAGAGATAATTTTCAAGTACGACTCCAGGGTTCGATTCCAGGTACAAGTGTCAATATTTCTGTTCTTAGTTTACTAGACAACACTTGACAAACGTGGTGATTAACGCTCTTTCCTTCTTCGTATGAGAAGATGCCTGTGCCCAACTGTGGGACAATATAAACAGCTGGTGATGATGATAATGATAGTCACAATGGTTTTATTGTATATAGAAGAAAATCATTTTGAAGTACATATTTGTATGGCTTATTAATATTGTATTTGCTTCTATGATGTTATGAAAGGAATGTTCGCTGAGAAGGTCTGCCAAAATCTGTGTGTTATCGTGATATTATCAGACATAAAACAATATGACTGAATTCACCGTACAGTCGCTGCGGCTCGTCGTTTGCCCGTGACTCGGGCGGGTCGAGCGGGCACTACACGCAGCGCAGTGCGCCTGCGCACTCGGCGCCGCAGCACCGCCGCACTGACTCCGGCTCCTCCACTCAGCACGAACATGCCAGGTACAAGATGCTCCTATTCCTTCAGCTTTACTATCACTATTGATGATTAAGTCGAGATGGTCTTTGGGCTTCGAGATGATTTTTTGGATCTCTGTTACAATTAAAACATTTCGACAGTCGTAGGTAACCTTTAAGAAAAACTGCTGTCTGTCTGATGAAATTTGACCAAAAATTGTAATGCCCACATATATTGGAGCCCTTTGAGGACCTTGGATACGACCCTTATTGGAATATAGATGGTTCTTCGCTGGTCAAAATCCTTCACCAAACAAAGCTTGTTCTTCAATGAGTGGCACGTTGATATGAGTGATGTTCCTCCCGGCAGCCGTTACAACTCTGTGGCGTGGGAGTACGGCGCGGCGGCGGAGTGCTACGTGTCGGCGCCGCCGCAGTTCCAGGACGGCGCGCCCTCCCCGCCCGCGCCGCGACACCACCACCACGCCCACGCGCCCCGCGTCGGGATACACTTCCAGGTAACTGGCCGAATCTACTCACGAAAACTGGAAAAAAACCATGAAACACTTTCTTATCTCAAAAATGCTCTAACTCATCTGCCTAGCCTTTTCACAAACTATGTTGGGGTCAACTTACAGTCTTAACCGGATGCAGCTGAGTACGACTGTTTTACACATGGAGGGACTGCCTCCGACTAACCCCCTCCCAAAACCCAGTTACCAAAACTCCTCTAACTGCGGTTTCTAAATTTCTTTACTAACTTTTTTTGCATCAGACGGATATTTTTACGCTACTATTTTTGTCCAACCTAGGCCAGCGCTCCGCCCCCACAGTTCCAGGACGAGCCCCCGGGGTACGACTACGGCGACTACGAGTGCACGTACAAGGCGCCGCTCAAGTGCCTCAGCGTCGGACGGAAGGACGTACCTCGAGAATACTCCAGGTAACCAAACCCTTATGGCGGCTAACCCTTATTGCGCAACAAGGTACGCACAAACCATTTTTAACTATATGGAGCGTATCTTTACACGAAAATTGGTTACCAACCACCATTAAACTTGGTGAAAACTATAAGAATTTCCTTGAAGATGATTTTTTATAACCTGTGACCTGTACAAACCAAGTAAGTCGTGGTGGCCTAGTGGTTAAAGCACCAGCCTTTCGAGTATGAGGGTGCGGGTTCGATTCCAGGCCAGGCAAGTACCAATGTAACTTTTCTAAGTTATACGTACTTTCTAAGTTTATCTTGGACACCAATGACTGATTAAAGGTGAAGGAAAACATCTCGAGGAAACCTGGACTATAAAGTCTGAAAGCACCAACCCGCATTGAGCAAGCGTGGTGATTAACGCTCAATCATTCTCCGTGGGAGAGGAGGCCTGTGCCCAGCAGTGGGACGATAAAGGCTGTGATGGTGATGATTTACAAACCATAAACTTTATTTAAAGCAAATTTTACCACTTTACGCTACAGGTACCACGAGCCTAGCACGGAGCTGGTCAGCAAGCAGCCGCAGTACCAGGAACTGCGCGTGCGCGTCCGACCCGAAGATACGCAGGACTATGTCAACGCCACGCAGGTCAGCACAGTCAGTCAATTTTTTTTTTAAGTGCTAACCTAACCTCAAAACATCAACCGTATCCTGAATGGAGTATAAATACATTTTGTTACAGATATGTCCGCCGGAGGAGGTGACGTCACCACTGGGCACGTTCAAGCGACAGCGGTGTCTGCGCTACAAGCAGCGACGTCCCAGGCCCATACTCAGGTCCAAGTCGGATATCTCTGACAGGTGAAAATAAAAACTTTTTACTTGACACTAATTCAAAAGTCTTTGTGCACTTGAGCACTTCGCTCCAGGGACAGTCAAAACATACCGTTAGTTTCACAGCAAAAAATTACTTTTTCAAATTATTTTCTACCCTCCAAATTCCAACTAATATCCCTTAAACATACATAACGTCACATAACTCTAGTATAATGTTGCCAGGTACAGGCGCACAGACGGACGCAGCCCGGCCTCCGCCCCGTGCGAGGGCGAGGACTCCCCGGACAGTCCCTCAGAGGAGGCCTCGCGGCTCCAGGAGTTCTTCGAGAGGCTCGGCCTAGAACCCCGACAGTACGACGCGCTAGTCCGAGATGCTGTCCCGGACAGTCCCGTGTTCTTCTCGTCTGCTTCCACTGTGGATTCTAACCAGTTGGCTGCCACTGCTGATTATACGGTGAGGATAATAATTTTGTCAGGATTGAGGGAATTTTGGGACTTGGACGTAAGGCCATTTGAGGATGTAAGCATTAGTGGTCGCAAACCTCTGAAGGGATCTTCTAGCATGGTCCTTCCAGCTCTCCCAAAGCTGTTTTGATACATTACAATCTACTATCCAAGTGTGGTGTGTGCTTAAACAATGTTGTACTTTATCAGTTAGAACGGCCATCTTGGAATTGAAGTTCAAGCCACGGCATTTTCAAAAGTATAGCACTCCATTGTGATCCAATCCATCTTCATATCCACTTGAACATTTTCTCAACTTCTTTATCTTTCAACTAACCATCATTATTAAATTGTTCTAGGTGCAAGGCCCCGGCGGCGGCGGCGTTCAGAAACAAATCTACCGCAACACTGAACCACCAAGTGTCGTAGAACGGAACGCACGTATTATCAAATGGCTTTGCCAATGTCGGAAGACACAGATGCAAACACCACAGTGAATACACAAACAATTAGATAGGTACAACACTAGTACTCCATTAGTTTGATCCGAAATATCGAAAATGTGGAAAACATTCTAAAGATCCTAACACAGGACCCAATCGAATTAAACTCAGACTTTTCTGAAGAATATACGCTCAATGACTGACTTCTAATATCGATTAAGCGACGAAATTGTGCTATACCTAAGCTTAAAAATGCTTAATTAAGATTCTACTAATATACAAGTTGTGAAATAGGCGAATAAAAACATAACCCTTCTTTACAATCGAATAAAAAGTCATTTGATTACTACCTTTAATCGACTAAATAAAATGGGAAAATCGACTATGGAATGTTACTGTTAAATTGTAATAAACACATGAGAGAACCAAATGTTGCTCATACGTCAATATAGATGACGCTTAAATCTAATTTCTAAGACTAGATTTAAGTGATTAAAAGATAGTTTTCGATAATTACATAATTTCATTGGTAAATTCTTCGCAAAGATAATAAATTAAATTTACTGATTGACTGGTCCAGATAACACAGGTTTGTGTGATATACATAGAATATGAATCATTCGGGTGTAAAAATATCCGCTTTGCCTTCAAAAAGCATAAACGGGTAATTCTGTATTCACATCACTATGAGATTACCGCACTTGACCCAATCGATGTCGAATTGATTGACCTGTTATAATCGATTTCTACACTATTTGAATATACTTGGCTTGCCCATTATTAATACTTCACTTCTTTGTAAGTATATGGGAACAAAGCCACTAAAGGCTGTGCGTATCTGGACGAGTGACGAGCGAGCGGTAGCTCTCGACTGCTGAAATATTTGGTAACTAAGCGATACTAGTTCATTAGTAAGTACGGTTCTTAGTGTAACGTTGGCATAATAATTCTTTAAATTTTAGAAAGAGACCGAATAATAAGCATGGTAAGTAAGGTCCAGCAGCAAAAAATAATATTTTTGTGAAATACCTCAAAATATTCAATTTTCATTTTTCTTGTCATCTTAATTTCTTGTGTTACTAAAATTGATTCTATATAACTTGTACACAGAAGTGCTCATAGCACTTTTATTGTAGGTACCGTATAAGATCCCTAGTGAACATTTACATTACAAACTACAATTTGATCAGAACTCGCAACATACAGCTGTTGCTAGGTTGCATACTATTTTGTTTCAAAATCTATAATGAACTATCTTCTACTACTAGTACTTTAATATTGCTCCTATTCGATTAACAAATCGAGTAGGATTAACAAAAATCGACTAAAATCACTCACTAAAGCCATGCTTTATTATTTGGTCTCAACTAAGAATACGTACGTAAATAAATAATTAAATAATCTAATATATTTTTTGTCATAAAGACGTAAAATCGAAAGTGTGAAATGTAAATAGTGAAATGTATTTTTGTCTCGACAACTATGTACAAGTCGCGAGCTTAGCCGTGAGGCGGGGAAAACGTTATTTTCGAAACGAAAAACAAAAATTGATCGATTTAGCATTCGGTTTTTACTGTTTATTGAATACTATTTTCAAATTCTATCGTATTTATTTATACTTATGTTAAATACTTTGACGGTTATAAACCAAATTTTACTCTGTTTATTCATTGGTATTTCTGCCTAACGTACTAAGCTATCTTAGGGCCTCAAGTTTGAGTCTGTTTATTTATATAAGTAGATATTTAAATTTTATTATGAGTGTACTTTTGTGTATTGAACTTTCATATTTTTATTACAATGTTAAAGTTTTAAGACCATCCGTAAATGAATTTTTTTTTCTTTTTGAGAAAACTTGCCCAGAATTTTCTTCAGTTCTAAGTATTTCTTCATCAAGGTCTACAAGTTCTAACAAGTTCTCCAAGACTCAGTAGAAACCAAATGAAAAGAAAAATATTTGTAAAAAATGTTCCTGTTATGGATTTGTCATAAATATTTTCAAATCTGTATGTAAGTATATTATTTATTAATGTTATCCTAGCTATTTAAGACAATGTACCTACCGCGATATGGGAGCACAAAATGGATCAAACTGAAGCTGTATTTTAGTTCTGGAACTTTTCAGTACCTATACATTTAACTATTTTGACTCAAAATACAGTGTTAGTGGACTTAGTTGTTATAAGACTTGAGTAAAGTTGACTCATTGGTGTTTCAAATTAGTCATCTATGTATGCCGTGAACCTATGTCGTTTTGTATGATGAAAATATAACTTTACTATTTCTTGAATATCCTACTTATTCTAAAAAAGTGTTTGATATGTGGTTTTTGTTCTATTGCGTTTTAAGGTAAGATACAGACCAACCGGCCTGCATCAGACCGGACCAGGCGGCATTTTAAAATGCGGTATAGAATATTAAAATGTATCAACAGTAATTACAGTTCATATTTGTGCGTACAAATTCCGGCGGAGGCTGTCGGCCGCTGCGGCAGCAGCTCCGTTCCGATGCGGGCCGGTCGGCCTGAATCTTACCTTAAAACCCCACTGGGTCTAATAAGTGTAACTTGGATTATTCCACAGTGTCATTTATCCTCATCCGACATAGCTAAGGCCTTTATATTTCTATTTTGACGACAGCTAAATCATTAGAATATCTTTACTATGCCTTTCGGCCTATTAGACTTAACCCTAAATTAAAAATGATCGTACCTAGCTGTCAAACAAAATAGAATAATACTAAAGACAATATAACAAGAACGAAATATGTTTTATGTCTCATAGCATAATATTTAATTATAGTTCTGATAACGCAACAATTAACGTATTTAATCGTTCATCATAATATGTAAATAACCATTAGACTGGTCTAATCTCAATAGGTTAGTGTTAGAATAAGAACTCATGGTTTTCTTTCATACAAAACAGGTAAAAATACTACGTTGTTTTTGTAGAGAATTTCTGCCTCCAAGAGACTGTCGCTTCGTATTTCGGTTTGTATGTTCTGTGATATAATAGAAAAATCTAGATTTTACTTAGACATTGTTGAATTACTATCACTGCCTTCTTCTTATCGTTTTTTGGAAACTTTTGTTAGAATCCAACTTGAATTTAATCTGATACGAAAAGTATATGCTCAAGTGAAGACAATTCTCAAATTCTGGCTTAATATGAAAGATTGCATTCCCTCTTTGATAGTTGTTCAATAAACAGTGTTCTGTAATTGGTCTAAAAGAGAGGCTTGACTTATTATAACCGTGATGTGTTTCACTATACTAAGCGGGACATACTGACAATAGATTCCAAATACTATTCTACAATGTACTTTCCATTTCGCATTTATTTTTAGAATTCCGATTCTAAATTAGTCGATTGTGACTTTAAGATCAGAATCGTTTAGTCGATTCCCAATCGTTGTAACAATAGTAATTAAGTTTTCGCTGTCTACTGTGATGTAACATGAATTAATTTCTGTGAGTTTTACTTTCGTTACTTGACTAAATAATATGAAATTGAATAAATAAAAGTTTCAGTGTTTTACATCTGGATTAAGAATTTTTACATTCAATTTAATTATTCTGTATAGTTCTAAAATGTATTGACAATGGTTAGCATTACAGTATTAGCAAGTTTAGCATTCGATGCTTCCATTTATTGTGTAAATAAGATTTACGTAAATTGTTAGAAGTTTATCGTGAAGAAAGAATTATATTGTGGTCTGATTATCTGTGTTTTTATTTACTTTTCTTACGCTGTATCTACTTCCACCCCTTTAATTCTAAATATGCTAACATTTTTTTAGTATACTTGTCTCGTAATTGAACGGAACAAAGACATGATAAAAGAATGATCAGGCAAATCTTTGATTAACTTTACTTTTTTTGACTTACCAAATTATGTGCACAAAAACGAATTTAACTTTAAACTAATAGTATATTCACTACTACACTACAGCTACTGAGCTTATATTAATAACCCAAAAGCATTCGCCCGCAAAGTTCGAACGTTTCCCGCGCTTCAATTAACTATTTTTGTTTAGACAAGACAACACTCAACGTTCATGTCATAGGCTACAAAATCTCTTTTTTGTTGTTTAGGCCTTGGAATCTTGTAAAGGCCATCACGGCACTATTATTAAATCGTTATACTAATAGCTTGATTTACCGCGAATGAATATTCTACATTAAAATATCGATTACCTTGGTTTCCGAACGTATGCGCAGTGACAATAAAACGTGCTTGACATTGACGGCCGTCATTTTTAGGTCTGGGTAGTCGCGATATCAATTTTATCGATATCCATTGATAAGCAATTCAGTGATACCAAACTATATAAAATTGTACAATTTAATTATAAAAGTTAACGGAATGTTTAACTATTTGAATCAAACATAATCTTAGTGAATAAACCAACATTTCCAGTAAGTCATGTCGGTCTGAATTGAATAAAATATAAAAAAATACTTTGTTTATATCGATAAAACTTTTCTTAATTTCTTGAAATCCTTACTTACTAGTGACGTCAACAGCTCTCCCAAAATGACGTCAATTGATTGACTGTGCTATTTTTATTTTGCCTTTGACTATTACGCATCGGGAGCTGAGTAAATATAATAACAGATTGCAAACGTGTTATTGTTGCATGTGTTTTTAAATCCAGAGACAGGTTAAGGCTTAACAAAACAGGATTCTATAAATGGAACACTAAAATCGTCTATACATTGCGAAGTAAGTTGCACAATACACTCGGTCAGAGTAAAAGTAATCCAGTTTACCTGTGCGTCAAGATTTCTCATGATATCTTGCAGAATCTGTATCACAACTCTCCGTTTGTGTTACAGGTGTGTGTTGGACTTAGTTCACAGTGAATTTAGTGAAGAAAGCGCGGCAACTGTCGTATAAGCACTTTGATGATATTAGACGAGCTTGAGGAGTTCTTCGACATGGCTCCGAACAAGCGAGGGCGGCGGGGCGTCAGTGACGCTGACGACGAAGACGATGAGTATCGCCGTAAGAGGGACAGGAATAATGAGGTAAGAAACCTTTTTTTATTATGGTAATTTAGAGGAAATCAATAAATAACAGAACCGATTACAGTCATTAGGTAACCACAAGCAATATCTATTGGATTTGCCAAATAGTTTAGTACTGTTATGACAACTAGTAGAGGCGTGTATAGAATCTAATGTAAATGCGAGGTGACAGGACATGTTGAAAAGTTTTTAATATATGGAGGAGCCTGGTATGGAATGGAATGATAACTAAAAACTATTGTGAATAAATCATTCTATTCCAATCAGAATAATAATATATTAGACATACATCTAATATTCATATACAATAGACAATAAAAATAATTCAATGTTACCAATGCCTTATTATTTTATTTTCAAAGCAGTACATCAACAAAGAGTCAGATATCTGGAATGCAATAAAATCAATAAATTGGGATCATTATTTTTTTTTAATCAAGACAAGATCAGTATTATTAAGATTGGGTATTCCCAAGTGTGATACATATAAATGACGAGGAAAATAAACAGAATTCAGCCATATTATTGCACAAGAATTTTAAGCACCCAAGTTCTTTTACATAGTATTTTATTGGCATATTCTTATCTGGTACAGTTTGGAGTACAGGCAGGAGTGTATTGTGTTAAAATATTGTGCAATTTCTTGTGTATATTCTGTAATTATGATGCAATAGTTCCACTATAACTGATTCCGTTGCTACTATGCTATTGGCATTGTTTATTTCAAAATGGCACCGCAAGCCTTGTATCGTCCCGTAATTCACTTTAGTTTAAATATTTGTTTGATATTTTTGTGTATTTAGAGCCAGTGAAAATGTATTAGTGTGTTTGTTTGTGGTTTTAAGTTATTTGAATATTTGTCTGTGTTTTACGGTAATCATGGTACTGTTTACATTTTAATTCACTACTAACTGTATCTTGCGAGATCTGTGTGTTTTGAATTGTTATCTTGTTATGCAGAATCCAAAATATTCTTTTAAAACAAATGAATTAAGAAACTTAGTTGTAACTAAGTGTTAGCTGTCTGTCAGTGACATTGCCAGTTATTGGTCTAACTAGTTCGGAGATTTATTTGATAGTAATTATTTTAAAAACTACAATCAGACACTCAACTTATTTATAGTGCGGTAGATAGATGAATGATGCAATAAACAACTGATTTGTCCTCACTTAGTGTCAAGAGTTATAAGATAAGATATTATTAAAAGATAATTTTAATCATTTCAGGCAGTAAAAAAGAGCAGATTCAAGACAAAACAACGGACACAAGAAACATTTACCCGAGTAAACAAATTGAAAGCAGAAAACCAACTGTTGGAAGAAAAAGTGAAAACGCTGACAAAGGAACTGCAGTTTCTCAAAGAACTATTCTTAGCACACGCGTCAAACACACCCAATGCAAAGTTTGAAGGGATTGACCTTGACAAACTGTTAGAGGATATACCGGAAGATAAGAAATAGATTGGTTTATCAACAATAATACTACAGACTTGCCGTAAATAGTGTTAGTGGGGGTACTGATCACAGGACAAGCAAATTTGTTGTTCCGTGGATCAATTAGTTGAAAAATTTACAGCTATTGTGTACTGGCAGCTTAGAAGAAGATTTAATATAACAGATTATGGTTTTTTGATACTATAAAACAGCTGTTTGAGTCAGGTTGCAAGTGCATGGTAGCGACAAAAACCAGATTTATGTATACTATGTATACTAAGATTTAGATTATTATACCATATGGTATAAGATGTTGGATTATTTGGCATTTATTATATTATCTTTATTTCTTTGTCTGTTATCTTAGATTCTAGGTTTCATGATAGCAGTGTTTTTATTTTTGTAATTTCAGATCTGTCCATTGTTTGTTTATACAACTCAATTATGGATCGAAAATAATTATTTTGCATGTATTCTTAATACCAGTTTAGTATATTGTCAAAAATGCCTATTTCTCTAAACTAGTAAAGCCTCAAAAACTCAAATACAAAATCATTTATTCAAACTTGGCTGTAAAACAGCACTTTTTTAACGTCAAATTGCCTATAACAATAGTGCCTGTAACAAAGAGGTCCATAATAAAGGAATATTACATCCAAAATAATCAACACCAAAACTAGATGTAGAATAATTATTATGTACCTTTTGCAAATGTTGGTGTACTTTCAAAATAATTGTTATTTTTTTTATTGAAATTAGTATTTATATTATTAGTAAACCATTTTAAGACCAGCAAGCGCAGCGTAGGGCGTCCACCAACAAGATGGACAGACGACCTTATAAAGGTCGCCGGAAGACGCTGGATGCAAGTCGCTTCTAACCGGTATATGTCGTTATATGGGAGGCTTACGTTCAGCTGTGGACATCCTAAGGCTTAGATGATGAAACAAACCATTCACCAAACATTGACATGTAGATAAATATGTTTTTATATAAAATTGCTTATCTAAGCTAGATTTTGAGAACTAAAGTACCTATTGTATGCTCCATAGATCGCTAGTGCAGTGTTTAATCAATGCTTTGGCCTTTACGGTTCAGATTCTACCAAAAGTTTAGAACAGCGGCAGCAGAGTTTTTAAAAAGCCAAAAGAAAGTCTTAGTTGGTTAAAATCTTCTATGTCCCTTCCTCTTTGGTGGAGTCTGGGCCTAAGTGCACCTCCAAACCATAGCTATGTGATACAGGCACCTAAAATTAGACGACACTATAGTTCCTTAGCTTAGCAAAAGACTAGTACTAAGAGGCAATATTTTATACTTCTATAGAACAATACATGTAAGCATATTATATAGTATTAATGAAATTCTGTACAAATTAAAAAATTGGACATGACATTTATAAGATAAAGTTATATATTTTGTTCTTCTTTATAGTAAAAACTACTATAATAAAAACTGCAGCTTTGCAAAATGTACTTCAATTATTGAATTATGCAATTAATATCAATCAACTGTGTTAATAGAATATAACTTATGTCTACTTCAGAAACAAGGAATAAATAATGACTACCTACAAATTTATAGTTTTATTTTGCTAAAATACTTTTATGAAATCATGGTGGTGTTACGCGAATGGATAGAGTAAGACATGAGTATATAAGAGGAAGTTTAAAAGTGGCACCGGTAACCGAAAAACTATGTGGGAACCGGCTAGCATGGTATGGGCATGTAATGCGGAGGAATGAGGATCATGTTGTGAGAAAGGTCTTGAATGCGGATGGATATAGAAGAAGGGGAGGAACAAAGAAACGATGGATGGATTGCGTGAAAGTTGATATGGCTAGAAAGAATGTAACTTGTGAGATGACGGCAGATAGAAGAGCGTGGAAGACAAAAACATGCTGCGCCGACCCCAAATAAAACTTGGGATAAGGGCAGGAGGATGATGATGACTTTTATGAAATCATGGCTGTACAGTCTGGCATACGGAGACGTATCTTTAAGATGATTATGTGTCGGTGTACCTATCTGTATATCCTGTAGATTTTATGTAAAATCGGTAGGGAAGTTACAAAGTCTGACAATATAGCGTAATTCTTGGAGGTCAAGGGTACAATCGCTTCGCATTTTCGAAAGGGATAAGGCTACGCGGATGATGAAAATAACTATAATTTAAGTATATAATCAATTATATGTTAACGTGTCATCCAATGACTGTGTTTCGTTTGACACGTTAAACTGTAGGTCCCGGCTGTCATTGAACATCCTTGGCAGTCGTTGCGGGTAGTCAGAAGCCAGTAAGTCTGACCCCAGTCTAACTAAGTGGTATTGGGTTGCCCGGGTAACTGGGTTGAAGAGGTCAGATAGACAGTCGCTCCTTGTAAAACACCGGTACTCAGCTGAATCCGGTTAGACTGGAAGCAAACCCCAACATAGTTGAGAAAAGGCTCGGGAGATGGAAATCATTAATATGTACAAAAAGTACCTTTTAAATTTAATTTAATAAGAAAACTTGGATTAAAATGTTCCATTTCCACCCTTCCAATAATAAAATAAGTACTTCAAAATGAATACTGTGATTACTCCAGTTTCATTTAGAAGTCCTTGGTTTCAGCACTAGTACTAAATACAGTATTGCCAAAGTGATTAAAATTTCCCAAGACGATGAAAATTCCCCAATATGTATTTCTGTTTAAATATCTTCTTTTGTTACGATAAAGTACTACTTATTCAGCAAAAAATTACGCATTAAAAGCCAGTGATTGTTTATTTGAAGAAGAAAACAAAAGAAAGAAAATTAGTAGAATCTAGTGCGGGAAATTACGTAGAACGTTGGCAGCATTTATTCTGCAGTACTGTCAGTCAGGTCAAGAATATAAAAAAAAAACTGACTTCATATTTTCATCGATTTCATCAATCGAAGTGAACTCTGTTCATTCTTTCATAGTCAACACATTTCGTTTCTATTCTATCATTCTATCTGGTCTGTTGATACCTACCTGATGCAAGACGTAAACAACTTGTAATACCTTGTAATCAGATTGATTTCCTTACGAATCTTACGGTCTTGTGAATCGAATTAATCTTCATTTTCATCAGTCCTGTTTCAATAGTGATTGGTAAGTTAAATTAGATAATTAATCTGCGTTAACGCAAATCGAGACTCAACAACACAATGTTGCATCACAATTTAGTGGAAACTGTTCACCTTAATACAGGTTCTTTATTTTTCCAGGAACGTTTTTAAAAGACAATTAAATATCTGTGAATAAATCACATCGCAGCAGCTGGTCAGTGGGTCGTCTTAGGGGCGGAGTTCAGCTGTCAGCTGCATTAATGACACTATCCAATTATAAAGACTCCTCTAATATGCCACCTGCGAAGCGCGGAAGACGAGGAGCAAGCAACGTCAATGAAGGTGACGAGGAGTATAGAAGGAAGAGAGAGAGGAATAATGAGGTATGTTATTCACTAAATCCTCTTTTCATTTAACTAGATATCTGCTCCTAAGGACAGACCACAAAATTTATTAATGTTTGACAAGACTGGTGCGTAGTTGAAAGAAAAAACTGTTTAAAAGTTTCTGGTCTAAAAAATATAACAAAATAACTTTTTTTGTATGCCAATAAAGTTATGAAACATTTATAGATGCTAGTAAACTTTGCCATATTATTTTAGTTTTATCTATGATAGCTTCCCGGTTTCCCCAGAAGTGGGTTTGTAAAGACCAGATCTTTATATGCTGACATTTTGTTGTATAAAAGTTGCCGCTTCAAGTTCCAAAAAAATATTGTGCAACATATGTAGATCTTGTAACAATGGTGTAATTCTTGTAATAGCGTAAATATTGAATTAAATTGTTATGATTTTCATATGAGCTAATGAAAACTTGCATCAATACTTTTTACCAAAAAAATATATATATATTTCTGAATATACACTTTTATGTATTTACATATTTGAGTTGGTCATAGGCCTACTTTGTTTGTGCTGTGCTGCAGTTTGTTCACAAGAATTACTGCAGCCTTGGCTCACAGGGACTTCCAGAAGGAACATAGTGGATTCTCACACTACCTCCAGCTGCACCCACAGTGGAAAGGGCCATTTGATGATTTCCCACAAAAAAGTTTTTTAGTTATAAGTATATATTTTTATATTGTGCAATAAATAAAAAAAAAAAACTTTTTTAGGCAGTTAAAAAGAGCCGAGTTAAGTCCAAACAGCAGACAATGGATACATTCACACGTGTCAAAAGACTGAAGGAAGAGAACCAGGAGCTGGAAGACACCACAAAGAGACTTGCCAAAGAGCTGGAGCTCCTGAAAGAACTCTTCATTGCTACAGCCGCTAGCAAAAATATCACAAAATTCAAGGGTCTAGATCTGGAAGAGTTTTTAGAAGATACAACTGATGAGTAAAGATTCTACTTGATAAAATAATGAAGATATGCATACCACCATTTTTTTCTATTATTAAGCTTCTAGTAGGGCTAGTTATTTAATGTGTAGTGACTAAACACAAGAACCTTCTCAATGCACACAAAATAAAAGGAAACGGTCCAGACTATGAACACGTAATTTGATGACCAAAAGGTGTTGATATTTTACAAACATTGGAATTAATAATTGCACTTCTTAATGCCATAAGTCTTTTAAGTCTTTTGTAAGTCTTTTAGGGCCGGTTTCACAGGATAGGGATAGCCACTATCTACCAGATAAATTAAAAATGGAACAGAATTTGTATCAAATTATCTGCCAGATAAACTAACTGGAACTTATCAGCAACCTGTGAAACTGGCCCTTAGTAAATATGTTGCAGCAACTAGTTAGAATAGTTGTTGGATAGTATGGATCAAACAAAATTATAAAACTAGAATACTGATTGAAAGGCATTGCTTACTTAAAGGACTAGTTGTGTCTTTGAATGGCTAGTTTAACCACTTGTCTGCGACATACACATTTGAACAAACAGTAATTAGTGTTCTTTGTAAACTCTCAATTTTTTAGAACATAGTATGATTATGAGGCAGAAGAGAAAATTTTTTTTTGTAACTTATGATCGTAATTGCTGATAAAATTTGTTTTAATTTTAATTTTTTATACAAAATATGCCAACATTTTTATTTTTGTCTCGTATTTGTTGTAAGTTGTAAAATGGATTGGAATTAATTATATTTACCTATATTACAGTAACATACAGGGATGTTACTTTCTTGAAGGTTTTTTTATGATCTGTGATATTGATATGATTTAGAAGTCTAGTTCATATTGGATTATATTGTTGGCATGAGAAATTATTAGCTAAAGCTGTTTTGTATTGATTTTTACTATATTGAATTTGTATGCATGTTGGTTATTTTTATTTATGGTGAAGGTTGGATTGCCTCGTTGGTCTAGCAGCCGCATGGTGTGACTGCTGAGTATGGGGTCTCGGATTCGATTCTCGGGTCGGGCTGAAATAGCCGTGTTTATGAAACTTTCACTGAAAATAGCCCGCAGTCTAAAATTTCGTGATTGTTACATAAATGTTGGTCTTACTTCTAATCTCTGAGAGATCATTAGAGGAATCATCTATTTCTGGTCGCGACAGATTGCCATCCCCCTTTTACTAAGAGAGTGCACCTCTATAAACGCATATGCTTGTGCACTATAATATGTCCTGCGCAACTGGCTGATTTCCTTAAAGATAACAGCAGCCATGACCGACAATCAGTCTGAATCGGTTGTATCTAGAGATCAGAATAGCCTCGAAGCAGTCAGCAAATACGTCATTCTTGGTATTTGAGTGAAGGTAGTGCGTAAAATACAATTGAGTTTAGCTTAGATATAGTTTAACCACATAGCGACATAGTTGTAGCTCTTTGATGTTTTTGTCTAGTTTTGTGATAGAATGGATGGGTAGTAAAAAACACAGCATAATAATGTAATTAATAAAATTTTATTATGGAAAAATATTATCTTATTATCTACATTATGACTGCTTGGTTCTACTGACATGCTTTTCGGGTCAATCTATCGATTTTTCAATTTCATAATTATTATTTAATTACTTTACTGCATTTAATAATGCAAATAAAGAAATTGAAAACCTGAAATAGGCATGTCAATAATACCTTACAAATACACAAACAAGAATGTATTATTTCATTAAGATTTAATTTTAATTTAATTACCAATTTAGGAAATTTAATTATAAAATTTAAAATAAACTTGATATTATATAATATTCAGTCGTCATTTTAATAACTATGTATTTTGACTGAAAGCTGAGGGTACAGACGCCAGCATGTCAACGTACCAGAAACTGTCAAATTGTACCAATAGAATATTTACCTTCCGGTATTGAGATAAGGTCTATTAACGAAATTTGAAAGATTGAGGGAGGTTGATGTACTGGCGTCTGTACTTTAGGCAGCAAAGAAAATAAGGCCCTAGCTCCACCAAAGACAAGCAGAGGGGAGGGGTGTGTCAATAACACAATTTTATTGGTGAGGTCCTGGCCTTAAAAACTGTTCCACTCGGTTCTACCCGTCTCCACTTGGGGCCTGGGTCTTATTAATATTCTTAGTTGCTTGACCCCTTATTATGTGGGTAAATATGCTGAAATTTATATGTAAAATGTATCAAGCTGTTAAATGTAGCCTCAGCTTATATATTATACAAATATATTCCAAATATCTAATCTTGTAGATGTAGACGAATCAAATATCTAATCTTGTAGATGTAGACGAATCCAAGTATCTAATCTTGTAGATGTAGACGAATCCAAGTATCTAATCTTGTAGATGATCACAGATAAAAAATGTAAGGAACAAATAATAAATAACAAAATTAAAAATTTCTATCTTTTAATCGTTAAGAATTTTAACAAATTATCGAAAACGAACCTAATTTAAATATGTATGTATATAATATAAGAAATGTGTGCGCCTAGGGACGCTCGATAGAAATGATAACAAATTAGTACGGCTAGCGCTGGGGTTAGAGAGAGATGTGGAGCCTGTCTAATGATGCCGTCTGAGAGAAAGGGATAGACAGACTGTCGCCACCCATGTAACGCATAACGTTAGGAAGCTGTAACCCCCTCCCCTCCCCTCTCATAAGAAGTTATCACTTCAAAAAATTAATTATGCATTCAAATATCAACATATAAAACATTATTCATTCTGAATATAATTGAGCTAATAAGCTTATAATACAGATTTGAAGAACAAATAACTGTATAAAGCGTGGTCATGACGTAGGGTAATAAAACTACAAAGCTCATCATAGATGGCGCCACTGATAATGACGTAAAGTATAATTGATAATTGCTCGTTACTACAGCTGACCTTTTATCATCTGTATATTTTTCCCTCCAAAACAATAAAACGTAAGTATTTCTCGTATCTGATATAAATAAGAGAGCTGTTTGGTGCCACAATCTACTATATTGACCTTGAAAAGGTCATGCTTTAAAACTCGCAATAATTCCTGACATACGGACCATCTAAACAGTTTAGAAGACCGAAATATAATTATTTACCTTGGCAACCCTATTTCCACACATTGATAACTCCGTCCGCAGAAGAGCTGACTAAATAAGGCTTGTTGCCCTCGACCATGGTCAGGTCAGTGATTGGAGCCGTGTGATAGAAGGAGCGAGACTCCACGCTACGATATATGTTGTCCTCTATGAGGGATGAGGGCGCTGAAGGGTTCTGTTTGCAGCATTCCTGGATGACGGTCGTGCCGTCTATTATGCGGCTCCTGGTGGAAGGAAAGGGTTAATTTATCTGATTTCGATGGTATTGTCTTCTAAAGATTTAAATTAATCTCATTTGATCGTCAAAACAAAGTATTGCGGAGATTTAACCAGAGACCATTGACTTTTTTCAAGAAGATGGTTTAAAACTAGTACTAAAGGCGGTACTTTTTTGAGACCACGTTTTATAATAAGGCGGTTTTTGTTCGACGTAGATTTTAGTAAAAAGTTATGATATTTCAAACTGGCAATGTCTGCGTTCATTACTTTTTTGAGTTGGGAACTTTCAATATTTTAAGGAAAATGTAGATAATTTTATGCCACAATTTCGCCAAATTATTGATGGAAAATTGATAGATAATCTTTAAAATAGTCTTTACAATGGAAATAGCTCGTGCCAAACTTTATGTCACTGAGCAAAAGCATTCTCTAGATTTCATAAACACGTATCTGTGTTCGGAAGTTAGTTGCGAACCGCCATTAAGTTTGGCGATAACTATAATGTAAACCATACGCACCTGTATTTAACAGCATTAGGCGAATTCCGTAGCGCGTCGTTATGCGCGTGCAGCAGCACGTACGAGTCCTCAGGATGCTCCAGGTCCCAGTACCGCAGCCGAAGGTCGGAGCCGCCCGTCACCACGAACCGGTTGCCTTCGCGAGCGCCGCAGTATATTGCGCTTATGTAGTGAGACGCCTGTATTATAGAAAATAGCTGATAATATTTTGTTCAATACTTCGGATAACAATAATATTTTGGCTTTCTATGTAGGTATATGTTGTTTTAACATTTGAACAATTGAAATATACTTGTTTGTGTGTGTTACAATGATGAATTATGTTTTTTTTTTGTGAGTTCTTTTCCGGTTTTTGAAACCGTGCACCTAGCTTATGCCGTTTCGAAGGATTTTGTGATAAATCTATATGAAGCAAAAAACCTTTTAATTTGAAACTGAGCTATTGTTTTCTTATGAAGTTTGGTTCCTGTAGATGGTATCAGCGAAATCTCTTTTTCTTCGATCTCAAAAACCGCGAGGCTTTTGTAAGCTCGAGGTCATTAACGATGGCTCATTTCAGCCACATAGTTTCTAGGTACTTTAGTATATTGTTTTTCTGATCAAGTGATATGAAAATAGTAGTTATAATAGTATAGTGTAGGTGTAGAGACGGCAGTGCATACGGCGGGCGTGTAGTGCAGCGGCTGCAGCGCGTTGGTGGCGGGCCACAGCGCGTGCGTGCGCTGGGTGGACTCGAGGCTCCAGGCGGCGGCGTCGCGCGCGCCGGCCGCCCACACCCAGCCGCCCCCGCCCACCATGCGCCGCACGCGCTCCGCTGCCGACACAAACACTCACTTACTACCTAGTACTCATGTTAACAAACGGGGCCCAACTGCTATGCAAACTGGTTGAGTTTCATCACATGGTTTAATGCGATTTTCGGGTGGGGATTCGGGGGCCCAGGGGTACTGCCCCGCGTTGCCCAAAGGTAGCTACCCCACTACTACCAACGGCCTGGTCCAGGTCCGCCCGAAATTGCTGTGTTGGTGACTAATAATACCTAAACCTAAACCTAGACTAATAATACGTAAATGTCACTGCTGCACCTGATCTCACTCCGATCTTGTTGTATTGCATCGGGAAAACACTGGACTGGAAGTCGTCCTTAACATAACTTGGGACAAAGCTAATGATAAGCTACGTTACTACCAAGTTTTATCAATATCATTCATTAATTTTGGCCTAAAAGAGTAACAAACATACTAATATACGTATATATATATATATATATATATAATATTAAAAGATTTGAATAACTTACAATTGGGATGCTTGACAGAAGTGATAGGTAGATGGAACCTCAAGTCCCACACACAGATGGCGCCACTGGACGTGCCCACCGCTAGGTACCCGCACGGGTCGGCGTAGAGGCACGTGTACACCCCCTGCTTCAAGTCACCCTGTAGCTTCCACGCGTTACCTGAGATATTGTGGACCATACAGCGTCACTACACCTTACACGAATATTGTATCTATCTGTAATTCATAGAACGTAAAAACTTCTTCTGTACAATATCTAGTCTATCCCTGCGGGGTTAGCCAAGTTGCCTTTCTACAATCTTCAACGCTAGTAGAAACGATAAAAATGTATGGAAATGACATTTGAAATCGATAAGTCACGTGGTCATAACGTGAGTCGAAATGTCAATTCCATACATTTTTGTCGTTTCTACTAGCGTTTGCGATTGTAGAAAGGCAACTTGGCTAACCCCGCAGTACTTATAATATAAAGGATCCCAAATTTGGACGGCGTACTCTAATTGCGAGCGTATCAGGGTTTTATACAATGTTAAGAATGTAGAGGGTCGCACAAAGTTGCTTAACAATCTCATCACCATATCGAACATCTGAAAGGCTTTTTTTACAATATTGTCTACATGAGTGTCAAAGTTTAAACAAGAGTCAAGCATTATAACCAAGTCGCGGACGGACTTGACTTTATTAAGATTTATATTATTTATTGAGTAATTAAATTTCATCAGATTTTTGTCTCGGAAAGATTAAGAAAGGGTTTATTTTTGAGGCAGCATTCATTCAATCTATCGCGGTCTCGTTGTAAATAAAAACAGTCATGAATATTTTAAGAGGAATTCATATCGTCTGCATACATAAAAATACGCGACTTGACAAAACATTGTTTAATGTCATTACAAAACGTACAGTACAAAAAGAAAAGGACCCAGTACTGATCCTTGAGGAACCCCGGCTTGTACAGCTACAGTGTCAGATTCATGCCCATTAATGACAATCTTTTGAGTCCTTTTGTAAATATATGAAGCAAACCATCTGAGTAGATTGCCGCGTATGCCATTAAAGGCATTTTTTCCATAAGCAGTGTGTGATGTACCGTGTCAAAGGCCCCCTGGAAATCCTTTGACAAGGTAGATCACACACTTTGGAGCTTCGAAATGTTTGTTTATGTCCAAAATCAATCTGCTTTAAAGGTTTTTTTGACGGCAGTATTTTTTTTTTGATGGTGATTTTCCCCAGATTTCTAATTATTTTAAGTCACAATCTATACTTACTCTCGCTTATAATAGGAACTACTGAACAGACTTTAATTTTTTTCTGATAACTATATGCGCGAGTTTTTACCGGACACGGGAGGAACTACTGGAGGAAGCTAATAATATAATATATGGGTTCAAGCGAACAAAAATACTCTTCAGCTTTATAATATGAAGTGTATAGATATTCATTATATCCCTGAGGTATATATACAGCGCATTTTCTCAACATACCTGTTCCATTGTCCAGCCACATGTAAGGAAGTTACCTAAAATATCAGGCATATGCTAACTGAAACATAAGGAGGGGTATCTCCACATACCTGGTGCCCTGAGGTCCCAGCCCACGATGGTGGCGAGCAGCGTGGCGTAGGATATGACGGCGCCATGCGCCGGCGCGGCCACGCACACCGCGTCGTCACCGTCACCCTCCAGCTGCCGCCCCTGCGACAGCGTCATGCGGGACGAGCTGTTGTCTACCCTGGGGGATATAAGGGGATTGTGGCACACAAAAAATATTACAGGAATATCTCGTGTTACGTGACCCTGAATAAAACGGATTTTAGATTTTCGCGTTTATTGCTTAAATTATATTTATCATCATCATCATCACAGCCTTTTTATCGTCCCACTGCTGGGCACAGGCGTCCTCTCCCACGGAGAAGGATTGAGCGTTAATCACCACGCTTGCTCAATGCATTTTATCTACATTTACAGGGATCGATGAAAACTAGAATGATAGCTCGTGGCTAAATAACAGTTGACAATCAGTCTAATAATAATTACGAGATTGTGATATACTTAATAAGCATAGGTGGTAAGCAAAATTGAACTCTATAGCTAAAGAAATACGTACCTTAATACAAAGACAGATTCTTGCGTGGCTGCTACTAGAGACTGTCCGGCCTCGCAGGCCGCTATCGACAACACAGGGCCTGCGTTCCTATTGTACATTGATTTGGACCTGTAAGACATTAAAGAAGTTATTGAATACTGTTTTACTAAGATTATGTTTTGCTTGACGCAGTAAATTTTAAGATGGGTGATCATTAACTTAGATAACGCTGTAGAAAGTATAAGTAAATATACAGGGTGTAACGGAAACAGGGTATACATCCGAAGGGAAGTTAATGTACGCGTAAAACTGAACAACTTTCAACAGAGAAAAATACGAAATATCCTCTATGTATATCCCCTTTCCGTTACACCCAGTATAATCTGTAATACCTTAGGAAAAAAAGAACATTGAATCAAGCGGTCCATCCTAATATAGGTACTATTATAAAGGCGAAAGTTTGTAAGTATGGATGTATGGATGTTTGTTACTCTTTCACGTAAAAACTACTGAATGGATTTGAATGAAACTTTACCACAATATAGCTTATACATCAGAATAACATATAGGCAATAACATATATATATAGAATAATATAATTTTATCCGGGTATGGAAAGTACTTCCTTCAGAAAGTGGGTGAAACCGCTGACGGAAGCTAGTTTAAGATATTCTAATTAAGGCCGAGACAGCTTGTTGTTTGCAAGAGTTACCATGGTCCTGGCACACAGAGACCTTCAGTAGAGACATAGTGGTATTTGCCAGTAAGAGTCTGACACTCCCCCTGGCTGCACCAACAGCGGGAGGCGAGGGAGCGGCCTCTTTTGATGATTTCCCACGAAAAAAACCCTAGTTATATATTTTGGCTCCTTAATAAGACAGAGGCCAGTGTCGGCAGTTCCAGCTACCTGTTGATGTGCGCCTGCGTGTGCAGGCGCGCGGCGTCCCACAGGCGCACGGTGCCGTCGTCCGAGCACGACCCGAACAGCGAGCGCTGCGCCGGCAGCCGCACCATCTGGTTCACGCGGGCCCTGCACATTTACTAACTACTTAGAAAAGAAATAATAAAATACAATAAAACCAACAATAAAATACACTTTACTACACTTTACACCTTGATCTTAGCCAAAAGGCCGAGAAGCGAATACTTTATCATATTCATTTTGTAAAGCATCTTAAAATAATGTCAGTTTAATTTATTGTTTTGGATCGAAAATTGATTTAATTTTTTTATTGGTAATATTACCGAAATAAATATACGGCTTGATGTGCAAAATCTTAAATCGTAAAAATCTTATTACTGATAAAATTTTGCCTAATGGCGATTTTCGGCCTTGGCAGCTGTTATCTTCTTAGTAAATCAGCCAGCTGCGCATAATCACAGATTTGCATAACATAATACGGTAGTTAAGTCAAATTCGTTACTTTTATTGAACTGTCAAAAACGGTAACGGCAGGGAGAGCCTGTAATTTGTATGAATGTAAGAATTATGACGTCACAATGTTATCACATCAAGCCATAGGTATACCTATTATGAGTTATAAGTGTGTATGTATATTAGCAACTTCTTTACACGTAAACAGCTGAACGGATTTTGATGAAACTTGACAGTAATGTAGCTGATATTTCAGAATAACTGCAACAGGTATATGCGCTTTATCCGGGTACGGGCAAAGTCGATGGCAGAAGCTAGTTAAGATATAAAACTGACTTGTGTTCATGTAAGTACGCGAGGAGCTGGTTCCCCGGCCGCCAGCCGTGCGGGGGTAGCATGTCGTCATTGTTGTCCAGCGGGTCGTCGTGACTCCTGCGAAATATCATACTTAGGGCCAGTTTCACAGTTTACGGATAGCCACTATCTACCAGATAAATTCAAAAATGGAACAGAACATGTATGAAATTATCTGCCAGATAATCTATCTGGGACTTATCAGCAACCTGTGAAACTGAACTTATTCTTTTAAGTTATAATAATATAATATCCCTCACACATTCACACAACGTCATCTAGTCCCAAACTGATAAACATACTTTTCTAAATATATACATATTATACATAGAAACACCCAGACTAAATCAAACACTCATGTTCATGCACACAAATGTTTGACTTATGCGGGAATCGAACCCGCGACCTATAGCATGGCAGGCAGGTTCACTAACCACCACGCCATCTGGTCGTCAATTGTATGACAGTCGTCAAATTGAATCAAGTATCAAGATTTAACATAAAAAATGGAGATGAGTGTTAGCTCATAATCATAACTGAGCAGTTATATTGCTTATACATCGGAGTAACATAAAGACTACTTATTATCTGGATCCCATTAAGTAGTTCTCTAAGGAAGCGAGTAAAACCTCTTGCGGAATCTAGGTACTTATAAAGTAGAAAAAAGTGTATATTTATATATCTTTTTTTAAATATAAATTAATTTACGATAAAAACATGCAAAAGGTTTGTATTTTAGTTTATTTATCGGTGCATGTACTTACCTCAACGACTTCTGATATTTCTGTTGCATCCGCGCCGTCAAGTCTCTCAGCTCCACGCGACACGGCGCCATGCTGTCTGCAAATTAAACGATACTTAGTGCTGTGCTCATCTCTGTCCTCATGTTTCATTATTTTCTATTTGTCTATTGTGTCTTCTTCTTCAACTTTTAGTCACTCGATGCCGAGTGTAGGTCTCTTCCAAATCTTTCCACTTCTAGCGGTTTTGTGTTATGGCTATCCAGTGTCTTCCGGCCACTTTAACAAGATCTATTGTCTATTGTGTATGCATCTTCAATTTGGTAGTTAAGTAAAAATCACTCGTCTGGTCCCGGCTGTAACTTGTACCTACATCTTTGGCAGTCGTTACGGGTGGAATGACGCCAGAAAGTCTGACAACCAGCAAGGTATACCTTGTTGCCTATCTAACTGGATTGCGGAGGAGAGACATGCAATCGCTCGCTGTATAACACTGGTACTCAGCTGCATCCGGCTATACTGGAAGCTGACCTCAACATAGTTGGGAAAAGGCTAGGCAGATGATGATGACTCACACTGCACATAGCTGGCGCTGTGGCCGAGCTGCGAGTGGTGCGGCGCCACGGACATGGCCTGCGACGCGCCGCCCACCGACACCGTCTGCGACTGTACCGCGCTCTCTGATACTGAAACAATATATTAGTTGATTGATGATGATGGCTTCCAGGCCGATTGTCGGCTACGGCGGCCGTTCTCTCTAAGGAGATCAGCCAGCTGCGCAGGACATATTATAGTGCACAAGCATTCGCGAAGATACAGGTGCACTCTCTATTCCCTCACTCTCACAGTCCGATGGTACGGCAATCCGACACGACCGGAGAGAGATCAGGCGCAGGACCGACATTTACGTGCTCTCCGATGCACGGGTGAATCAATCACCAACTTCCAGACTCCAGGCTGCTTTATGAAAGTCTCTCAATACCCACAAGGCAATAACGGCCCGACCCGGGAATCGAACCCGAGGCCCCGTGCTCAGCAGTCGCGCCTTGCGACTACTAGACCGACGAGGCAGTTCTAAATTAACCAGCTACCTGCAGCAGTTTCACCCACTTCCTGATGGAACTGCTTCCCGAACTGGATCAAAACTAGCCTATAGACCTCCTCGGTAAAAGATATTTTTTTTCGTGGGAAATCATCAAATGAGTGGGTTTAGACAGAAATAGTCTGACACTCCAGCTCCCTCTGAGGTGAGGGGGAGCTGAGGGGTCATTTGAAGATATCTCCCAAAAAAAATATACAGAAATGACTATTGGATGAAGATAAAAAAAGAGAGTTTATTTTAAAGTGTCGACAAGTCCGAAGCTATGGTAAGAGGATAACTATGGGAAATATCTAGGATCATAACTTCTTCTTCTTCCTGCCCTGTTCCCAATTCTATTTGGGGTCGGCGCAATGTGTTTTCCTCTTCCACTCATTTCGGTCAGACGTCATACTACTATCCACTCCCTTCTTAATCATATCCTCTTTCAAGCAATCAATCCATCTCTTCCTTGGTCTACCTCTATCTCTCCATCCATTCACATTCATACTTAAGACATGTTCTAGGTTCTCACAACTAGGTATTAGTTAAAGTCATAACTATTAGTTAAAAATAGACAAAGCTTACTTCTAGAATGTTGGTCATGTGACTGTCCGAACATGTGTTGCCATTCCGTGTTCATATGCGTCTCGTGGGATACTGAAGTTTTGTGACTGCGTCTGCAAAAAAGAAAATAATTATTTTGAAGAAAGTCGTGGTAGCCTAGTGGGTAAAGAGCCGACCTCTCAAATATGAGTGCGAGGGTTCGATTCCAGGTCAGGCAAGTACCAATGAAGTTGCATTCTTAGTTTGTACGTACTTGCTAAGTAGGTATATCTTGGACACCAATGACTGTGTTTTGGATGGCACGTTAAACTGTAGGTCCCGGCTGTCATTGAACATCCTTGGCAGTCGTTACGGGTTGTCGAAAGCCAGTAAGTCTGACGCCAGGTCTAACAAAGGGGTATTGGCTTGCCCGGTTAATTGGATTGAGGAGGTCAGATAGGCAGTCGCTCCTTGTAAAACACTGGTACTCAGCTGAATCCAGTGAGACTGGAAGCCGACCCCAACATAGTTGGGAAAAGACTCGGGGGATGATGATGATGTTGGCCCGATGGTAACGCGGCTGTGCCGAGCTGAAGGTCCCGGTTTCGATTATCGATACAGTCAACATTTATGCGATGAGCATGCCTGTTAGCTGTTGGTTTTAGTCAGTAAGAGTCTGACACTCCCTCCAGTTGCACCCTCAGCGGGTGGGGTCATTTGATTATTTCCCAATGTAAAAAAAAGATGAACGATAAGAAGCTAGTGAGGTAAACACGCCAGCACATCAACCTACCTCATTTTGTCGAATTTCTTTTAGGTTAATATTCGATTGGTAAAATTTGTCAAATTCGGGTAGGTTGACCTGCTGGCGAGTGTAAATGAGATGTATCGACATTTACCGGTTGTGTGCGTCGCTGTCGACGTGCGGCATGGCGTCGCCGCAGTCCAGCTGCACGGCCCGGGACATGCCCGACTGCAGCACCAGCCGCCCCGGGGCTTCCGTTATGTGCTATATAATATACAACAAATTTACTATGATTAGGTAAATCATCACTACATAGTATAAAACAAAGTCGCTTTTTCTGTCCATATGTCCCTTTGTATGCTTAAATCTTTGAAACTACGCAACGGATTTTAATGCGATTTTTTTAATAGATAGAGTGATTCAAGAGAAAGGTTTATATGTATAATTTTAGTATCAGCATTGCACCCGTGCGAAGCCGGGCCGGGTCGCTAGTATATATCGAATGATTTCTTCGAGTGGAGCTCGTGGCTAAGTAACACCGCACGGGCCAATCGATCATAAGGTTAAGCAACGCTTGGCGCGGTCGGTCCGTGGATGGGTGACTATCGTGTCATGACAAGACCCTCCGTATTTTGGAAGGCCCGTAACTGTCATAAGGGTCAGCTCAAAATATAACACAATACACAAGCGTATGCGCAAGGAACGAGGATCAGGTTGTGAGAAACATTTTAATCATGAATGTGGATGGATATAGAGGAAGGGGATAACCAAAGAAACGATGGATGGATTGTGTGAAAGTTGACATGGCTAGAAAGAATGTAACTTGTGAGATGACGGCAGATAGAAGAGTGTGGAAGACAAAAATTCCGCCGATTCAGGAAGGCAGGAGGATGATGCAACAAGGTTATGCGCAGACGCAAATATACTTTCAAAATTCACGTTTCCTTTAACAAATGTCACTGACCTGTGTAGATGATCCCTGTATCTTAATTAAATGCGCGCTCATTGCCAGCAGCTGGTTTTCTACGTGCTCCGTCATACCTGGAATGAAGAATATTTTAATTAACGTCATCAATGACGACTCTTCACCTCTGCAAAGAGTGGCAAAATGCGAAAGCAACTCTTTCTGGCTATCGGGCATTCAAGCAAAAACTACTGAACTAGTTCGGAGTCTTAGAAAGGACATAAGCTACTTTTTACCGAGTACGGAAAATAGTTTCTTTGGGCGGCGGGTGTAATATAATCATCAACTCACCATCAGAAGCGAGTCTCCTAAATAAGTTTCTGAGCTGTTGTCCCATTTCGGAATACTGTGGTACTGTGCCTTGTTTTACCTGTAAAAAAATGTCATAGAGACCACAAAGAAAAATATAATAAAACCTATTTAGATGAACAACAAAGATACGATAAAAAAGTCATCATAATCATGAAATTTTCCCAAAAACCTTATGCTTATAAGCAATAAAGTTGAAAATATATTAAGGAATTTTGACAGATTGTAGTAGCTTGATGTGCTGGCGTCTGTACAATGCTTAAAACCTTAGTGTCTAACTTTTTTATCAGCCTGACACCTTTTTTTTTTTCGTGGGAAATCATCAAATGACCGCTTCCTCTGTGGGTGCAGCTGGAGGGAGTGTCAGACTCTTACTGACTAAAACCCACTATGTTCCTTCTGAAGGTCCCTATGTGCTAGGGCCACGGTGCCTCTTGCGAACAACACGCAGCCCCGGTAGATCCGCCTAATCCAGTTTGACGTGAACTACAAGTGCAGTACCTTGAGCCTGGTGTTCCTTCTCTCTCGTAAAGTATGCACGAGTCTGTCGACATCTCCGTGACGCAGTACTGCGTCCAGCACCTTGCGTGGAATTGGTTCAGCCAAGCTCTCTAGCAGTAGTTCTGCTCTTTCCACCTGGGAAATAAATAGGCTAGTTTATGTTATGAATCTAAATAGTTCACTTTGTTTACAGTCTGTTTAAAAAAAAAGATGGTGAATTTCAAAATGGCGGTCATATACTCGTAATTCAAAATGTCGGTCGGAGTGTTCTTCTTTCTTGCGAGAAAACATAGGAAGTGGTGAAGGGTGGGCATTTTCGGGGCTTTTGACGTTCGAAAAGTGCTGATTTATCAGTCTGATTTGAATAAACGAGTTTGAGGTTAAGAGACGCTTATTGGTCATGCTGTATTGTTTTGTTATGACTGGTAAAATCACATGGCCTCAAAAATCAATTATTAAAAAAAAATACAAATGGGATCATATTTATCATATACTAGCTGAGCCGATAGATGTTGTCCTGTTTTTTTTTCTTCTATAAGACCTTCTCCCGACTATAACAAACACCACAATAAAAGAAAAAGTGAATTCTGTCCAACCGTTCACGCTTGATTGAGTGAGCAAGGGAAATAGGGATACATTTTTATATACATATGTAGATTAGGATATATTTATTATGATGATATTTACTCAACAACAATGTTCACAACATTTATTTATTTATGTACTCCATATGTCATAAGTTAACAGAAAATTATCCAAAACAGTTATAAAAAACTTAACTAACTTAAGAATTTCGTAAGGCCTTATGTAAAATTATTTGAAATTCATTATACAAATGTAGTAAGCCGTCAGCAAATAGGTAGGTCCAAACATATAGGTCTAATTCATACAAAACATACCTGTATAAGTTTGTGCTTGAGGTGCGGCCAGACCAGCGGCAGTATCTTGCAGTTCACGTCGATAGGGTTCAGTAGACTGGACACGCAAGACACTAAGCCACAGACCTCGTGACGAATCTGGGCAGAAAAAAACATTTTTCAAATTTCGTTTTTCTCTATCATCATCATCATCATCCTCCTGCCCTTATCCCAAGTTTTATTTGGGGTCGGCGCAGCATGTTTTTGTCTTCCACGCTCTTCTATCTGCCGTCATCTCACCTCTCGTATTTTTCATCATCGTCATCTCACCTATTTTTTACCGACTTCAAAAAAGAGGAGGTTATCAATTCGACGGTATGTTTTTTTTATTATTTTATAGTATGTTGTTATTTTTTATTAAAAAGTTATTTTGAAGGGTCTGTAGCCAAATGGCAATAAAACGGAACCCTTATAGATTCGTCATGTCTATCTGTCCGTCCGTCCGCCGCTTGTCACAGCCACTGTTTTAAGTTTTAACAGACAGCGGGCCTGTTTCAACACCTACAAATAGGTTCCAATAAATAGGTTCCAGTTAGTTTATTTGGCAGATAATTTCATACAAATCCTGTCCCATTTTTAATTTGGTAGACAGTGGCTATTCGGACATCGTGAAACTGGCCCAGCGAGAAAGAAAATATATCTGACAGTCCGATATATAACATTACATTATTTAGAGCTTCATGCCACATATTATTGTTCGTACAAAGCAGGCATCACTGAGTGGAAAAGCTTTTAAAAGACGGTATTTTTGTCAAATATTTTTTATGGCAACATTTACTGAAGCTGCTCTTAAAAGCAACATATCCTAACTTACCCACAAGTTAGGATGCGCTAAGAAGACAGCGCTCTCGGCGACCAGGTCACACAGCGCCTGCTTGGGCAGCAAGCCAAGCTCCGCCAAGTTTGTGGTAGCTCTTAAAGCCTTCGCTATTATCCACTCTGATTGGTCCGTAAGGCCCTGGAACAATAATCAATAATTTGGGATGATGACTAGGTCAAAAATGAAATACTTAATCATATTCATTTTGTAAAGTATCTATATATATACGACTAATTTAACAGTTTTAAAGGTTTTGAACTGAAAGTAGTAATGGCATCCGGGCCGATTGTCGGCTGCGGAAGCTGTTCTCTCTTTGGAGATCAGCCAGCTGCGCAGAACATATTATAGTGCACAAGCATTCGCGCAGACACAGGTGCACTCTCTATTCCCTCACTCTCATAGTCCGATGGGACGGTAATCCGACATGACCGGAGAGAGATATCAAGCAGAACCGACATTTACGTGCTCTCTAATGTATAAATTCCAGGCAAAGCAGCCTGTTTAATTAATGTTTCTCAATACCCACAAAGCGATTTCGGCCCGACCCGGGAATCGAACCAGATACCCCGTGCAAAGCAGTCGCGCTATGCGACTACTAGACCAATGAGGCAGTCGAGTTTTCTAAAATAACAATAATAATGATACCTGTTGCAACAAGGGCACGAGTATAGGTGCGGCATGATGTCCCACGTAGGCGGCGACGCCGACCACGCGCTCGAAGAAGCAGCCGCGGAGCGCCGCCTCCTCTTTGTCGTTCAGAAACGTCACCATATGGGACAATATCACGTCGTTTGCTACATAAAATATATTTTTATAATTTTATTTCTTTTTTACAAAAAATAAAAATCAAAACAAGCGGACACGAGGAACACTAGCAGAAGGTGAGAGAAAAAACAGCGTACCTATGGATTTGGCCTGGTATGCTACCTAAACTCCCTCACACACACTCACACAACGTCATCTAGTCCCAAACTAAGCAGAGCTTGTACTATGGGTACTAGATAACTGATAAACTTACTTATATACTTTTCTTTTGTAAATACATATTATACATAGAAACACCCAGACCAAGTCAAACACCCATGTTCATGCACACAAATGTTTGACTTATGCGGGAATCGAACCCGCGACCTATAGCGTGGCAGCCAGGTTCACTAACCACCACGCCATCTGGTCGTCATTAACTCAATACCTATTTTGTGTAATGAACAGGGATTCGATTCTCTTCATCACGCTTGACCCCACTCCATTATAATATCGCAAAATACGACGACCCCAATGGCGCAACGGTTACCATGCTACAGGGTCCCGGGTTCGATTCCCGGCTGTTGTCTGGGTATTATAATATGTATTTATAGATATTAATTTATTTGTAAAATATATGTAGTCTATCAGTTGTGTTGGCAACCAAAAACACAAGCTTATCAATAGCTTACTATGGGGCCAACCGACCGTGTGTGAAAAAGGTGTCCCGATGTATATTACTGTGACTTAAATATAGTACACACACCAGCACATGAAGCTACTAAAATCTGTCAAATTTCCTTAATAGATTTTCATCTTTATCACTGAAGCATATGGTTCAAAGTTGATTGGGAGAATTTGTCCGTTTCGGTCAATTCTAGAATAATGTGCAGCAGGTCAATATTTTTTAATGAAATGATTTGACCACAGCAATGTTCTAGCAATATAAGAAAGCCAGATTTTTACTGATTGACTTGATTGAGCTGATGATGAAATTAGCTATAATTAAGTACTTAGATCTCACCTGCCACTGTAATTTTGAAAAATAAAATAACAGGTGAAATATTATGTCAATAAACAGTAATTTTATGTAAGGGCAAAATCACGAGTGCCACGCACCCTGCGTTTGTGTGGAATTTGAGGGAATACTATAGTTAAAAAACTCCACACAGAAGTGTTAATATAAGATAATATAAGAAGGGACAGAATCATAAGTAAGGATGCTCCCAAGTCCCACGTAGCAGTTATATAACATTATACAACATTGTGTAAAACATTAACGTAATCGTGTTGCACATCGTGTTATATTGTTGTATCTATACTAATATTATAAAGCGAAGAGTTTGTTTGTTTGTTTTTTTGAACGCGCTAATCTCAGGAACTACTGGTTCGATTTGAAAAATTCTTTGTTAGATAGCCCATTTATCGAGGAAGGCTATAGGCTATATACCATCACGCTAAGACACACTGGAGCGGAGCAGTAACCAAAGATGCGGGTGAAACCGCTGGGGACAGCTAGTAACATATAATAAGGGACAGAATTATAAGTAAGGATGCTCCCAAGTCCCACACAACAGTTATATAACGTAACATTGTGTAACATATGAATGTTATCGTGTTACACATAGTGTTATATTGTTGTATAACGTTATATGAGTGATGTGTGGGAGCACCCAATGTATAATTATATCTCTCTCTCTCACGCTGTAGTATTCCTATGTGTATAAATTAGGAACAGAAAACAGGATATTATCCGAAACCGCTAGCAGCTGTTTATAGATAAAAACATTCTGCTCCCTCGCTAAATAAAATAGGGTTAAGAGAAAGAGAGTGAGTATGATGATGATGTTACATAATAAAATTATAAAAGAGATCTCACCTTTTTGTTTGCCGAAGAATATGCACAGCTTTGTAATGCCATTTTCTACTAACGCTCGCTTGACCACCGCCTGTGAGTCGGTCAGTAAGTACGATACTGTCGACCGGACCTATCACACCAAAAAAAGACAAATAAACAAACAAAATATGATATAAATCAAATTGTGAAACAGAACGCGCATTCGCACGTTGATTAATTGAACGACATATGCCACGCGCTACTATATTTGTTTAAAGCCGACCAATCAGGGATAGCCTTCGGCCAGTTTACAATTTTGAGTTTGTAATTTGACGGGTTCACTTCGACAGATTACAATTTAACGAATAATAAAACGGCAGTTCACAATCTGGCGAGATAGATTATAAACTAACGGTATTTAAAATTTTACGGTGACATACTTAAAATTATAAATTCATACTTTATATAAGCTATATTTTTTTTGTTTTCATACCATTTCGTGTAGCGCAGACAACTCAGTCTCGTAGTTAATATTGGCGGCTTCTTTCTCCACCATGTTTTGGGTCTGGTCCAGGAAACGTACCGCCGTCTCCGCCAGTTTAGCTGTCGATAACACAACGCTACGTTGAGGATTTTAGATACAGATTACTGCGAAAGTAGGTCGGACCTCCGTCGTGTCTGTCAACTGTGGTAGAAAATCGACTGCTCGAGCGGTTAGTAGCGACAGCTGCTTACAATATTGTCAGCTTGATTAACCTTAGTAGAGGAGAAGGACCAAATCGTACATTAGTGCTTGCGACAACTCAAAAAAAAAGTCGTGGTGGCTAGTGGTTAAAGAGCCAACCTCTCAAGTGTGAGGGCGTGGGTTCGATTCCAGTTCGGGCAAGTACCAATGCAACTTTTCTAAGTTTGTATGTACTTTCTAAGTATATCTTGGACACCAATGACTGTGTTTCGGATGGCACGTTAAACTGCAGGTCCCGGCTGTCGTTACGGGTAGTCAGAAGTTAGTAAGTCTGACGCCAGTCTAGCCAAGGGATATTGGGTTGTCCAGGTAACTGGGTTGAGGAGGTCTGATAGGCAGTCGCTCCTTGTAAAACACTGGTACTCAGCTAAATCCGGTTAGACTGGAAGCCGACCCTAACATAGTTGGGAAAAGGCTCGGGAGAGATGGAGAGAGTGCTTGGGACAACTCTGATAGTATGTAGTCGAGGAACACTAAGTAGGTAGGTACATGTATGTAGATATCTGACCGATGTTGTTAGCGTATGCGATGCGCACGGGCACGCTGGGGTCGGTGGCGCGGGGCGCGAGCTCGGGCAGCACGTACTCGGGGAACACGTTGCAGTCCGCGTTGGGCAGCGCGCGCACCAGCGACACTGCGCGCGCGCACACTGCCACTGCGCGTGCGCGGACGCGGGCCACATTGTCGTGCGATAAGTGGATCTGAGGAAAGTACAATGTAATTTTGTAAAAGTATTGAAAAAAGCTTTAATATTCTCGAATACGAATACATACCTACAAAGTTCAAAAAAAATTGCACAATGATATTAAACTCAAACTCAAAATCATTTATTCAAACTTGGCTGCAATACAGCACTTTTTGAACGTCAAAAATTGCAAAAGACAGCCCCCAAAACGCCCACCCTTCACCACATCCTATGTGTTTTTGCTGGGAAAAAGAATTCGCGCAACAAACTGCCCAGCAACACATGTCTGTCTGTTGGTTTGAAGAACTTTTAAACAATATTTTCTTAATACACAATTTGCCTTTAGGTATTTCGTACTGGTTTTAGTCATTACAAGCCTCAACGCTAAATTGCGAATAAACTCATGTATACGCTGTGTCCATCAAAAATACTTATACCTACAGAACTACATCTATACTCACAATATAAGGCAAAATCCGATCCAAAATGGTTTCCGAACTCGAATTCTCACACAACAGCTGCAGTATCTCCAAACTGTACAACTTCGAGGTACAATGATGCAACCCCCTTATACATGACGTCACCAATGACGTAATCAATATCAGCCCTTCACTGTCAGGACCCATATCTTTCCTCTCTGGAGGCTTATCATCATCATCGTCAAAATCCGTCGTATTGACGTTTAAAACTTTGAATTTATCCTTTAATTTATCGATACTATCTATGTTCTGGTGGTCAGTAGTTTCCTCAACTAGATCCTGATAATTCTTAGCGTCTGAAGGTTGGGTGAATATCTTGATAATGTTCTTTATGTCCTGGTGGATACGTAAGATCTTTTCGTCGGGCGGTAATATTGGTTGGGCGGAGAATATCAACATGTATGATTGGAGGAAAGAGTAAAAGTATTCGGGGAATAATCTGAAAAAGAGTACAGAAACACCCGTCAAATGATATATGACATGTGGCGCATGCGCAGGATGTAAATGATTTATGTCCAGATTCCATCAAAGCGGAGCGGAGTACTTTTAAACAACTAATAGAAAATAATTACGTTTTTCAAAAATCTTGTCTCCGCCCACTTAATGGTACCCATGGAACCGAGAAATTATTTTGTTGTTTAAAACTTTTTCGCTCGCTCTGGATGGACTTTAGGTCCTACTTAGTTTTGATTTTGGGAGTTCTATAACCAAAATTAATACTAACATAGTTCTTGGAGTTGGTATCTACTAACCCATATGGACCCTGTTGTTCGAATTAAGGGTATATAATACCTAAGGGTTTCGTCGCAGTTGCTTTTGGGATTCGCCCATGTCTGAGAGACCCCAGTATTAGCTGTAGTTAGCTAGTTTAATTCGTTGTATTTCCATATCTTTCCATATCTGAGTCAGGGCGATTCACGAAAGGAGCTGACTTTGGCGGCGGCTACCGCCCAATTGACAAACGGAAGAGGAATTTAACAATATATTGTGTAATAAAAATATATTTGAATCTTGGTGCGGTTTTACACGTTATCATTAACATGGATACGATAAGCAGAATCGCCTACCTAATTAATAATTGAACTCAAATTCCGATATTTTCTAATAACTCACTTTCCTCTCGCCTCATCGAGGTACAACTCAGCAGTCCTCCTGTCCCTCGGGTTTCTCTCGGTCATAGAGTGCAAGAGCGTCCTCAGTTGTGGGTCGTCTGTGCTGAGAGTCATGGTGGGAGGTCTGTCCTCTCCGTTACGGTAGGCTAACAGACCAGGGAGGTCTAAGGCCGGCGTGCCGTCATTCCAAAGTTCTAAGAGAGCACAGCTGGTGGATAAAAAATGAATAAAGATAAAAGATAAAAAGTCATTTATTCAAAGTAGGCTGAAAATCAGCACTTTTGGAAGGTCAATTCTACAAAAGACAGCCCCAAAAACGCCCGCCCTTCACGATTATAGGGTAGTTGCCTGTGTTTGATTTTGTACAATTTTTTTAACATAACAAATAAACACACGCACAAGGAACATTTTTATGAAAACAGCGTCAAAATCGGTTGATCAATGGAGCAGCAATTAACATTCTTTATATTCGTATGATGAAGAGTGGGGACATCTTGCTATCTCTTTTGCACATGCGTGATCTTATAGCAGTGGCGTCACAAGCTTGTATGTGCATCCTTTTTCTGTTATTTAACTGTTTGACTTTCTACTGATTTTGAAAGGTTTATAAATTACTTATTTCTCAATGGATTCCAAAAATTATTGGTTTTGTAATATGTTACTTTTGATATGAATAATTAAAAGAGTCCAATACCCTATTTGTAGGATTTTTTAGGGGATATTATATTTTTTATCAAGTAATAAAATTTAAAACTTACCCAGCCGAAAATATATCCATACTAGGCACAAGCTCACCAATTTTACATGGTGATTCGCTTAGTAAGAGTCCACCCATTTTGTCATCGCCCTGTTTTAAATAATTTAATATCACAAATTTACAAATATTTTCTAATTTTATACTTTTACTAGCTTCCGCCAGCGGTTTCAACCGCGTCCCGTAGGAACAACTCCGCGCACCCGGAAGGTGCCTATAGCCTTCCTCGTTAAATGGGCTATCTAACATCAAAGAATTTTTCAAATCGGACCAGTAGTTCCTGAGATTAGCGCGTTCAAACAAACAAACAAACTCTTCAGCTTTATTATATTAGTATAGATTGTATTGTCTTGACTTTGACAAAAGTATTACATACATATGTATGTCTAAAAAAATCACGTTTATCTTACCATAGGTTTATTATGAGGATCAGGAGCCCTCACGAATCTCTCAGGGGCCACATAGCACAGCCTCCTTCTAGAGGTGTCGAAGAAGTAACTGAAGTCTGCCGGATTATCATCAGGTAGGAAGGTTGGCTTGAAGGACGCTATGTCTGTTAGCAGCACCCATAGCCAGGATGTCACCATTATGTTTTCTAGCTAGAATTTACATTATTGTATTACTTTTATTTAATTTATTTAAACAATTTTAGCAATAAAATCACAATGAAAAACCTATTAAGGAAATTGTAGGACAGATTGTAGTAACTTGTCGTGCTGGCCTCTAAGATATTGCTGTTTCATGTAATGAGAGTATTTTTTTAATTTGGTAAGATTTATCACACATTATTTCCTTGAATTTTTTTTTATATTCTACATGAATCAAGCAAGGGATCATTACTTGAGAAACTTACTTTTATATCACCATGACATATCCCAAGCTTATGCATGCGGTGCAGGGCATACAGCACTTGAAATGTGATCCACTTCTTCTCCAGTGTAGTAAGGAATGGACGGGTAGACATGCGGTCGTAAACACTACATTTGCAGTACTCACGCATAAGCAGGCCTGCTTTGTCTGTTAGCTGAAAAGTGATAAAAAAGATTGAGGTTTTTTAAGTTTACTTCATTGTCAAATGTTTTCCTTTGTCTGTATACTGTCATTGGTGTCCAATATAGTCTTGGAACGAGCATATAACTTACAAGCTGCATTGGTTTTTTTTTACTAATAAATGAGAAATGTCGCTCAATTCATGATTGAATGAACTTCATTTAAAAGAGATTAGCTGAGAGAAATTAATGTTATTTGAGTACCAGTAGGACCATGGTAGCCAGAGCTACAATGGTAGTAGACCAAAAATGTGCAAATTAGCTCTTAAGACCCCTGAACTAATCCACCTGCCCCCTTATATCAAGCATAGCATGACTTCCTCTTTCATATTTCTCTGTCTGACATCACCTAACCTAGAGTAGGACTAATAATTAATAAAAAAAAATAGTTTTTAAATAAAATACATACAATAACCCTCTGAAAGGGCAGACAGTTAAATGCTGATGCTAGCTGCTCCTTAATCTTCAAGATCCGTTCTTTATGTTCAGCTAGTGGTAATGAGGGGTCATGGACAGCAAACACTTTCACTACAACTAGACCCTCACGGGATCTTGCTCGAGCTACTTTCAGGAAACGGGTGGAACCGAGACTGGAAAATTAAAATGAAAAATTTTATTCATCTCCATAAAATACTTTTTATAAAACTATTTTTATAAAATTCAAAGTACTCAGAAAAACGAATTGTACAAACGAATGTATTAGTAACTCAACACTGATAAGTAATATATTAAATCTAAGGGCATTGAATCTAATTAATAGGTGTTATTCTATCTGTTAATTTTTATTAGTGAAATTGAGACTGATAAGTAATTTTTCCAAAATTATCTTGACGAGTAAAGGCATCAATTAGATACGTCATGCAGAAGTCAAAACTTACCTCTGATCAAATGATAGGTCGACATGATCGCTCAGGTAATGTTCTACGGGATAGATCTGCGATGGAGCAACACCTACCAGCTGATTGCCCATTGTGTAATGTTAAAATTACAACGAATTAGGTTTAACACATATTCCTTTAACAAAAACGCATTTATTTCTAAGCCAGAGGCCTTTTACACTATTATCTTGTTAGAGACTTGTTGTTCTTTGTTTGATAATTATAGGATTAATTGCGATCTATTAAAATTAAATAAATAATGATAATTTAGCTCACGTATGTATTCAAAACAAAGCAAAATTTGCAATTTTTGACACTTGCCAGTCAGACCAGTCATTTTTGACGTGAATGACAAATCCGTTCAAAAACAAGTCAACACAGCAGTTTTTAAATTAAGATTTCTTTCCTGTTTGAATAGATTATTATCCTGATTTCTAATGCACCTTCTACTTAAAAATACAAAGAAAAGCATTGGATTCAGTCGCAACATCTAAGAAAATCAATTTTGTTTTTCTGGGTGTCAAAATTCATAGAGTAAAATGACAACACAACTCATCAAATCCGCTGTCATTTTGGCTCTATGGTTTCTCTTTCCTTCAACAAACAAGCATTCCACCCATTTTCATTGAATTTGATATCGTTTGCTAATAATATTTCAAAGAAATGTCTTCTAAAAGTGAAAAAGATCGAGCCAAACAGATCCAGGACAGATGTCAGAATATTTTGATGCAGATGTTGAAGGATGAAGACAATAAATATTGTGTTGATTGCGATGCCAAAGGTACGCGGATTTTTTCTTTTTTTTGTACTTTAATATTTCATGTATCTTCTTGAATGCACCTGGAATGAGGTCATAATAATCTTAACGGACGGTTTCTCTATTAGTTTAGCAAATAATTTGATTAAAATTGAGGTCCTTGAACTCGATTTTTAACATCAAAATTATTCAAATGACTCACGATATCTCGTAATATTTGTGTGACTTTTGCTTCGCTTTTCACATTTCTTCAATATTTATGTGTTTTCTCTTAATTAGTATTAATAATTAAATCACGAAGGCTGTTGGAATCTGATAACTAACGATTCCTTCTTGCTTGAATGATTTAATGCAATGTTTCAAAATAGTTATAATTATATTCCGTTATAACAGCTGCTGCACTTAATCCAATTCATAATTAAAATGTTTTTATTGTTTTAGTGATGATAACAATTATCATTACACAAAAAAGTATTACTGTATTGTTTATTTTTGCATTCAAACACATAAAATTTATAAAATAACTCTACTAACCAACCAGCATCCTGCATGACACTCTTACCTTGAGGTAAATGCTCATATACATGGGAAAAAATGTTCTAACATAGTATGGTATTGTTGCAAAAATTATTGTAGGTCTATTGTTCATTTGTTTTTTTTACAATACAAGTCTAGAGATTTATGGTTTATTAGGCAATAAATTGGTATAATCTAAGTGTGATCTACATTTATTTTATGTGTGTAGCATGATTTTTGTCTCTGGTTCTTTTTAAAATTTTCCTTGATTAGAATCATACCTTCAAGACTGATATCTTGTACTGAAAGTATTGATCAAATCAAAAACAAATATTATATAAAAAAAAACAACTATGCTTGATGATGATATGCTTTACAATATCCTGTAAATTATTAACTATTGCTATCTGTGAAAACCTACAATTGGCTTTCTGTCTCTTATAATATTTTCTAAATTTTTTTTGTATAGCTATAGGTTTTCCAATACATAAATATTTGTGTTCTAATATAAAACACTTATCGAAAGTAAAACCTCAGCCTCTTTTCAGTTTTTACTAACTGGTCCTTCTTTATAAAATAAAAATTTCAGGAGTATAAACCTTAGCTACGGCCATATAGGTACATCATCATTAACATCCTCCAAACCCATATGGGTATGATATAATTGTCATTGCCCAACCATACATGTATTGTGTTATGTGTACATGTTTATATTTGCATTCAAATAGTCTAAACAGACGAGGTGCTGTCTGGTTGAGAGTGACAGCAATTATTTATTAATGATGCAATATGTTTCTTATAAATAATGCTCGAGTATTTGTTCATTATATAATTGAGGAATCTTCTGAAGTCTCCAAGGATTGCTTTTACTACTGAAAGACATACATTATGTAGCAAATTTAAATATATAAATAAAATGCACTTATTTCACGTGTTTATACACCCATATAAAATCACACATGAAACAATGAAAAGAAAATATATAAGACAATAACAAAATATATAGAAAACAAACATACAAGATACATACATATAATACTTTGCCATAGAACATTCTATAAATACTTTTGATCATCATAAGCAAAAGTAAAACTATTAAAAACTGCAATAATCTATTATTCAAGTCATCAGAACTCTGTAAAGTTGTCTGCTAAATAAATTATGCAGGATTTGAAATCTGATATGAGATCAGATATTGACAATTGGTTTGGAGCCAAAAGATTCAACTAGCCTGATATCAAACCCAGGACTTGCCGCCTTGTTACCTAATATATTAAAAACCTCAGAAACAATCAAGCAAAATATTTAATAAAACTTATACATGTAAAAAAACTACAGGTAAATTAATGTGACATTTCTTCATTGAGGCTTATCATAATGATGTGGCTTTTAATGGTACATGACAAACATTAATATTTTTATCACAAACACGTTGATATGTTATCTAGAGTATTTGATCTGAGCTGTTTGCATAATTGGCTTAAAATATTAATTTACCCAGAAAAATATTTATCTGGAAAATATTGGAACAGGAAATTTGGAATTGAATATGATAATTAGTTATTGATCCAATAGTATGCTTATTTAAATTCATACTACAGTTTGTTTGGTTGAATTGCGAATCTCAGGAACTATTGGTCCCTGAAAGCTAGTCTAGTTAAACATATTCCATTCCTTAAATTATTTAAGGGATCCCAGGTAAAATTTAAATTAAAACATCATCATTTTAATCTCATTTATCACGTCCACTGCTGAACATAGGCCTCCCCTTTAGATCTCCACTTATACCGGTTGGAAGCGACCTGCATCCAGCGTCTTCCAGCGACCTTTATAAGGTCGTCTGTCCATCTTGTTGGTGGACATCCTATGCTGCACTTACTAGTCTGTGTCTTGCTAAATTAAAACATATAGACGAAAAATTATCCAAGTGATGAGTTCGTCTGTGACTTCAGATATTATTTATTACACAACAAACCTCTATGTTGCAAGTAAAAGTTGTGTAATACACATAAAATTAGAATTAACCGCAAATAAAATGGCGACCTTGCATTAATTACTAATGGTCAAAAGGAAGTGTGCAATTATGTTTTCCTAACTACATCATAAACATTTTGTATGTCAATGCTGCATTCTTCACTGTTTCATGTTATTAATTTTTATTATGTAATAAGGTAAATATTATTTTTATTTTGAACTGGTTAAATTATTATATATGGTTACATATTTACTGGTTAAATATTATATATCCTTCTTTTTGTAAGAGGAGGCCTGTGCCCAACAGAGGGACGGCAAAAAATGTTGATGATGTGAATTGGTTAATGGTATCAGTCTGGATATTTGTTAGGATTTATGCTAGGTTGATGAGGTAGTCTTTTGTTAGAGGTACCTAAGTCTTTCTTAATAACTTGAAATTATAGTTGATTAAAGCAGCTTTGTTCTAAGGTCTAAGTTTGTGTCTAAGATCCCTATATTGTTCTAATTCATACACCCATAAAATTACACTTGATATAATCAGATGAAAAACATTTTAGATTTGAATATCATACATATGTGATCTGCTTGAAGGTGTCATTTGCCAAATAGTCAATCAAAATATTAGTTTTCAACACTTACTCTTAAAAGGCTGAAAAGAATATGATTTGATATCTTTACTGAAATCACAGAGCCAGGAAATAGCTTGATACCTAATTTTCATAATACTTTCAAGATTCCCTTGATTGAATGTCATTCGTTCTCCCCACAGGACCCCGCTGGGCGTCATGGAACCTTGGCATATTCCTATGCATCAGGTGCGCAGGCATACATCGCAACCTCGGAGTGCATATCTCCAAAGTCAAGAGCGTCAACCTTGACTCCTGGACGCCAGAACAAGTCGTGAGTATTTATTTAGAAGATTATTTTACCCTTAGAAAAGCCTTTGGACATTTGACTAAGTCGGTTTCTGGATGAAACATGGTTTAAATCCAAGTAAGTTACTAACATACGCAGTATGCGGTACGGCCTTAATCAGTAAATAAGTTGCCCCTGGGTTTCATTCTTAAAAAAATTGGCAAGCAATTATGCATCTTCAATGGTGTCCTTAATATCGGCGGCGCGTTCTGTTCCACGCGCTCCTCGAAGAGATGTCAGCAACAGAGGAGGGGCCCATAAAGGGCCAGGGTCTGCTTGGGCTGCGGGTTGTTCGTAAGAGATACCGCGGCCCTGGCACACAGGGACCTCCAGAAGGAACATAGTGGGTTTTAGTCAGTAAGAGTCTGACACTCCCTCCAGCTGCACCCTCAGCGGGAGGGGTCATTTGATGATTTCCCACGAAAAAAAAAAATGGTGTCCTTAATATCGGAAGCCCACATAAAAATAATAATCGCGTCCAGACCGTTTTCCGTCGACGGCGGCCATTCTCTCTAAGGGAATCCGCCAACTGCGCCGGACGCACAGGTGCACTCTCTATTCCTTCAATCTCATAGTCCGATAGGACGGCAATCCGACACGACCGGAGAGAGATCAGGCGCAGGACCGCTATTATAGCCATGCCAATCATACCGCCATCATCACCAACTTCCAAACTTCGGGCTGCCTTATGAAGGGCTCGTAGCACAAAGCGATTTTGGCGCGACCAGGGATTTGAACCTGATCCCCGTGCACACCAGTCGCCTTATGATACTTCTAGACCCCAAAAATATGATAATTTAACAGCATATGAAGTAAATATCTCACCCCTATTAACAAGTTTGACCCTAAAATTCATTCTGTAGCGGTCATTGGCCAGGTGAGGCAGTAGACGGTTAAGTACAACGGTATCGCGTTATCGTGCCGTATCGTGTCGCGCGAAATTATTTAACTCTATAAGGCGTTAGATTGCGTGACTGCTGGCTATGAGGACTTAGCCACGTCAATGGACGACAACACGTGGCTGTTGGCTACCTTAAATATGCATAAATTGTGGGTTCTATTTTTACCAAGGAGTTTTTCGATAGTTACTTACTTTTTTGACAATGTTACATTGTGTTTTTGGTTTCCATTACAGGAAATTTGTCAATTTTCCTTTGTTATAAGTTTGGCAGTCATGTTTGTCAGTCTGTTTCTCTGGCACTGTTGTTCCAGCGGTGGCTCTTAGCCATATTTCATGAAAAAATTGGCTTAGGCGTTTCAAAATTTGTATGCTAGCTTAAGGACAGGCTAGCATTGAGCAACTGTCATCAGTTAACATACAAGAAGTTAGTTGCTTTTGAGTTAGCATATAGTTAACAAAATTAATCAACCACCATAAAATATGGGTAGAATTCTATCGACTTCATCTTTCTTTTTCACATCAAGCCATAAACTTAATTTACTTAAATTATCTAAAAAAAAATTCAAATATTTTTTCATTTAATTAAGATGCTTTAAAAAATAATATCATATAGGATTCTATTTTTGACCTCGTCAACTACCCCATTAGATTTATGTATACATCCCCTTGCCAGGTATCTCTCCAGCAAATGGGCAACTCTCGCGCCCGCGCTGTATACGAGGCGAACTTGCCCGATTCGTTCCGGAGGCCGCAGAACGACTCCTCGTTGGAAGCCTTCATCAGAGCCAAGTACGAGCAAAAGAAGTACATTGCCAAGGAGTGGGTACCTCCTGCGCTGCCGAAGGTGAACTGGTAAGTGGTTCTATGAGGACGTCGTGCCTAAGTAGCAATCGCACAGGTCAATAGAGCATATGTTAAGCTTGTTAGCTAGTTTGGTGCGATTCGTTTTTGTTTGTTTAAATTCCATGTAGGTATAATACGGGTGGGTCAACTAAAAATGTCTAAGGTCGGGTATATTGCAAAAGCATTCATTAGTAAGCAGACAAAATAAATGTCGTCTTAAAAGTTCGTAAGCAAACGAAATTTGTTGTTTTGTATTTTGCAATATACCCAAGCCAACCTTAGACTTTTTCTTTTTACAATACATCAGGACTATAGCCGCAAGAACACATAGGAAGTGGTGAATGGTGGGTGTTTTGGGGGGGTCTTATATTAATTTTGTCGTTCAAAAAGTATTGTCTTAGAGCCAAGTATGATTTAATAAGTTGGACTATTAAAAATATACCGTGTTGCGAAAAAACTTTATCTATGTTATAGTCAATATCGCCTCAAAAAGCATCCAAATGTAGCGTTTCCAGTTGTTCTTAGTTTAAAATTTATTCCATTACAGTTATTCCATTCTATTGCTACAAAACCTAGCCTATATATCTAACTTCGTGTTTCAGGGATAAAGAGATTGATGAAGAAATAGAGAGGCAGAAACGGAAAAAGAAATCCACCAGCTCAGGCTTAGGACCTCTGCCAGCTCCCACTACGAGTGATAAAAAATATAATGTAAGTATATTTGTTGTTATAAAAAAATGCGAGTGAATTTACAGGCAATATTTTATTCTATGACGTACTTACGTGAGACGTGACGTCTAAAAAGTCATATATTATTTATTTGTCATTGTCATTCATAATAGGAAATCGATAAGGTTGAAACTGTCCACTTGTTTGCGTAGAGAATTGCTAGCTTAGTATTTTTTTGTGAAAGAAACCCTTATTCGTGTCCCGATTTTAATATTTAATGCCTTTTTTCGTGGGAAATGAATTGAGTCTCAGATTCTTACATAAAATCCACTATGTTCCTTCTGGAGGTCACTATGTGCCAGGGCCACGGTAGCTCTTGCGAACAACCCACAGGTCATGCAAAAAAATACATATGTAGGTCATTTTGAGTACCAAAAATATGTGTTCTAATATTAACATTAGCAGGTAGTTCCATGAGCAAGAAAGTAATCGGTCAGATTGTATGCCCATTGAGTTATTATTAACGCTTACAAGGCTCAATTACATTATATTATTACCTTTTCAGAATCAAATAAACAATCATCGTTCAAGCCTCTTTGGGTTCAGATATTATTTGTTGTATGTAACTTTCTAACTTCCTTAAACAATCGATAAAACACAGAATCTAACATGAACACCATAAAATTACAGAAGTCTGACGTCATACCCAGCATTCCGAAACCAAAATCGTCAGTGAGTCCAAAGCTGGGCAGGTCTACGCCACCCACAGCACAACCAGACCTCAGCAAGACTTCAAACGGCTCCGCAGACCTTCTCGGACTAGACACGAGTACCAAACCGGACCCTAAACCCGCCAACGACGATATATTCTCCAGCTTCTTCTCAGCACCACAGGAAAAACCCGCGGAAACCAGACCTGAGGAACTAAAACCTGATTTAAAGGCTGAAGAAGAGAACTTCTTCAAACAAGCAGCACCCACGGAGAAGGAGAAGTCAAAGTTAACAAAGGACAGTATATTGGCTCTATACAGTCAAACACCTTCAACTAATTTAGTGAACCAATTCAACCCGGTGCCGGCCGTGCAACCAGTACAGCCAGCACAGTACCCCTTCCCACCGGTCTATCAGCAAAATTTCACAAACATGCCCGTACAAAATGGCATGCAGTTCAACCAATTCCCTATGGGTAGCCAGTTCCAGCAACCGTTTGGGGCTCCGGTACAGCAACCGTTGCAGAGTCAACCGTTCCAGAATAATCAGTTCTTCAATCAGCCCCAACAGCCGTTGACGCAACAGTTTAACAGTCTGAACTTAGGGCAAAGTTTTCCGAACGCGTTCGCGCAACCTAATGCGAACGTTGCTAGCAACACGACATGGCAGTAAAGTTGTGTGTTTCGTTTAGTTTTTTTATTTACTTACAGCAGATGTGCGTGTGAGACGGTTTGCTTGTTCGTGTAGTGACGTTTGAATTTAGAATATTTTTTTTTATTGTACGAAATGTTGCCAGCATATGTATCAAATTTATTACTATTTAATACATTCAAGAACATGGCTTTTTATTTAATATGATGATAGTTTGATGCCATAAATATTGTTTTGCCATAGTTAGTAACTTATTACCTCATTTCGTTTTTATTATCGATTTTTTAGACTAGATTTCTGGCAATATTTTCGATTCATAAAGAGGTATGGATTGCTTGACATAAAACCTTAGCTTCTAACCTTTGTATTACTCATCATTTTGTAGGAGCTATGTAAGTTGAGAAAGCTTTTTGACGTCATCCATTGATACAGACAACACCAAAATAGTTTATTGTCAAGCAGTTTGCGTACCAAACTTATTATTTTGTCTTCATTCCAATCCAAGGCAAACATAAAAAAATCGATCTCAAAAATCTCGTCACTGCACAATAAGCGAACTTGATACATCTGTATGAACGTTTGTAACGAGTAGATAAGCAGTTATAGTGAGCATCGGCTCCGTTGGCTTCATAAGCAATTTGTTCCTATTCGTAATGCTCAGATATCTACAGCTGAACTCAGAAGACGCTATGAGGTCTATAACAATCGATTCTCATTTTAAATTCTACCTTACTACAAGTCGGCTTATCGGCTACGGCGGCCGTTCTCTCTAAGGAGATCAGCCAGCTACGCAGGACATATAGTGCACAAGCATTCGCGCAGACACAGGTGCACTCTCTATTCCCTCACTCTCATATTCCGATTGGACGGAAATCCGACGCGACCGGAGAGACATCAGGAATTATTACGAACGGAATAAGTGACAATTGCACTTGATATCACGTTACGTATATAAGGTGTGTTCTTGAAGAATCAATTCCGTCACTGTAGTGAAACAATCTAAATTTTTCTAGAAAGAAATCGAAGGTTCGTGACGTTAACAACCCTAGGCCTGTTCGTTGATGAAAAATTTAAATATCGGCTGAAAATGGTGTTATGTAGGCCACATAGCGCCTTTTATGAGCAACTACTAAACGATTCCATGAGGCTTGGTACTCCAGAATGAGTGGATAAGGTGAAGTACTTATTAATACTTAATTTATTTCTGATTTATACATTTACCCCTTTACTCTAAGGGCCAGTTTCACAAAGTCCGAATAGCCACTATCTACCAAATAAATTAAAAAATAGAAAAAAATTGGATGAAGTTATCTACCAAATAAACTAAATGGAACTTATTCGTAGGTGGTGAAACAGACCCTTAATATACCTATTTTATTTTAGCCATTCAATTAAATGTCTTAAATGTCTTTTTCTAACGAACATAATATTTGTAACTCGAAGGAAAGAGACAATAGCTAAATGAAATAGGCATAGACAGAACATCAAGCTACTACAATCTGTCAAATTTCCTTAATATCTAAAGGTGTTTTCACTCATTCTGAAGTTTTAAAGGTCAATGCACACATGTTCTGGTGCAACGATATTATGTGTTCAATGAAAAAGTATAGATATTGCCAGATACCTAAATGTTTGTTCGGCAACATGTATTTTCTATGCGTCAAAAAAGACTTAAATACATACGGAATAGAGTTTAAAATGTCGACACAAATAAAAATATCGATAAAAGTGCATGTGTGTAAATACCTAGTTATTTCAAGTCTGTTCAAGTTTATGGCGAATTTGTGGAATGCTAAACTGATGCCCTCTAGCAGAGGGCCATAGTGCACAACGTAATGTAGACTTTAATATTACTAACTTAATGTTTTAATTTCAGTAAATTAGAAGTATTATAAGCAATCGACGAAAACAGCCCATAACACATGCCCAAACTTGAAATAATAAACCAAGCTCTATTTCTATTTGAACTGTGCAATTATGTAATTTGATGATATTTTTATTTTATTATTTTCATTGAATGATTTATATTTCTATATATTGTGTACTCCTAAAGCGTTTACACTTTGATGATTAATTTAGCACTTTTTTAAAATCTATTTTAAATATTTTATGCACAGATATCAATTTTGTGTTTGTATAACGATCTTAATTCACAGTAATTTTAAGTAGATATTTTATTTTTATTTTTGCTAAACTCGGGCGTCCCGGATTCGTCCCGCTCCAAGGAAATGTAATAAAAATATATTTTGAGTGCACACATTTCATATATTTTGTTAAATTATAACCATTTACAAAAAATATAGGGCCGTACTACAAAAAAGTTAGACAGACGTTTGACACGTGTTTAAAATATTTTTTTCTTTAAACACGTGTCAAACTTCTGTCTAATTTTTTTGTTGTAAGACCCATTATGTCATATAATATTGGAAATGTTTATTTACAATGTCAAAAAACGATTTCGGGACGTTGCTAACTTGGAAATCGGTGCGTGTTCTTTAACATATTTTATTTATAGAAATTAAAATGTTTAAAAAAAATCTGATAACCATTTTCTCTAAATTGTAAAGTTTCTATATAATATAACTATTTACATTTAGATAGCCATTCCCATCTCATGCTTTTAGGCATTTCGTTTGCTGTTGATGAGGTTAACAAGTATTAATATTTTTCTTTTTTACATTAAAGTGAATTTTAGTTTCAAAGGTATGTAAGTAATCAATTCAGCCTGCACGATGAACTTTTTTAGTGATGGAAGACTGATTTCTCGTGCTTTGTTATTTTAGAACAGGGCCATGTCTTACGTAAATATCGGTAATAACTTGTTTAATGAAAAAAACAAAAATATGTTTTTGCAGAAAGTTTCAAAAATGTATTGTATTAAAAATCCCACCTGTAAAAGCGATAACATAGTATTACAAAAAAAAATAACTCCCTATTGTGTGTTTGTTAGAGAAAATCAGGCCCTTCTCGTATGCACAATAATTAAACATTTCCTTTGCTTGTCACTTCACATTCCGTTGTTAGTTTCGCGCCAATTTTATCTATACGCATATTCCAAGAGTTAGAACAGCAAAAATTAGGCGTCGTACTTTTCGTAATTAATTTTTCATTCATTTTTCTAAATTATATTATTTTATTCTTCAGTAGGCCTGGCACGATTCACAACAGTTAGGGCTATATTATAAAAAAGTTAGACACATGTTCGACACGTGTTTAAAATAATTTTGCATACAAATTTGTCTTTAAACACGTGTCAAAAGTCTGTCTAACTTTTTTGTAGTAAGGCCCATAATGTTTATGAGCGATTTTTATTTAATCCGAAGGCTTTTAGCTAAATTATGTAAGTTATAATTTTTTTTTTTGGATATTTATTGTAAAAGTTGTTCGTGCTAGGCTCAGTTAATAAATGTTACAACAAAGGAATGTCAATTTCAATCTTATATCAGTACCTATACCACTCAAGTGGTTAATTTTTCTCGATTGTGGAAGTGATCAAAAGATGTTTGAAGAAAAAAAAACTGGTCTTGAAGATGCAGGTCGAATATTCGATGCAGGTAACTAAAGCTAGGAGATCCGACGACAATACATTTTACTTTATATATTACTATTATGTCTGTATACATGACTCACAGAGCTGTAAGAAATACATAGCGTCTAAGAAATGTAGTTCTCATTTATACGTTCTCGATAGGCGTAGAGCTTGGAGTTCATAAATTCATCTACTCCATAAGTTAGTCTGAAGAACACAAAGGCGAGACTTGCAGATCTTGGTCTGCAAACATCAGGCACAAAATTTTATTTTTCGATTATTTTTGGCATGATCCAACATGACGCACTTTAAACGCCTTCGAGCTTATGGCTCACAAATTGTTTGTATGGCATACAAAAATTCCGTCGCGGATTGTAAGCAGACTCACCACACATGTCGCATATTTTGATATTATGATCTGTAGGGACGTAGACGAAGAAATGCAGTTATTGTTATTTATGATTTTGTACTTGCAAATACAGAAGAAGAATATGAAATAGATAATTAGATACGTCCCATACTTTCAGAGAGATAAATGAAAGGTCAATTCCCACATGAAACACTCAATTCTAAAACAGTATTATTTTTCTTTTGAGTAGGCTATTAGGATAGAATACTACTGCGTAGGATATTTTATTCTTATAAGTACTATAATTGTTGGTCTGGTATACCACATGCGTCCCCTCACTAACTTATATCAGACTGCATACTGAAAGTGCGTCACCTGCCTTAGCGCGCGTTGAAGCAAATTTTCTATTTATTTTGCGTACTTTTTGTGCGTCGTGTTCGTTACTGCATATAATTGCCAAAATTAGGTATGTTGTTTGATTTAATTTATGAATAACCTATATGTATATTTAATTGCATTTCTTACTTCTCTGTGAGAATCCCTGTGATGGCTATACTACCCGTCTATTTAGTAAATAGCCTGTATTAATTTAGATCGTCATTTCATAAAATCCACTTTTGATGTATTTAGTTGAAAATATAAAATGTGATTCTTTAATAAGTGAATAATATGTATTATAGTAAAAGTAACGGGCCATTAGTCATATTGGCTGTATGTAGCCCTGATTGAGCCTGTATTTCGTTTACATAAATAAATATAATGCCAATAGAAATGTTTTTTTTTTGTTCATAGTTTTTCTTATCTTGATCAAGAATAAAACTCCCGAGATGCTTCTAAATTAAAACCTGACTGCAAAATAGCCGTTTTTAAACGTAAAAAAAAGACTGCCTCACTCCCTATCTGTTTTTACTGGAAAGAAGTGACATAGCTCCTCGGCATAGCAATGCAACAGAGAAATGTTACATTTTATGCAGACGTGTTACAACTTGTGTGATATAAGTAGCAGTATTTCAGGAGTGTTCAGGAGTAGCATTCCTACCTAATAATATCATATATGTAACTAGCAAGGAGATTGCATTCAAGACTCACATAATATATATAGGAAGCCCTTAGACCTAGAATATCATTGTGCAATATAGGTAGGTACATATTTTATCTGTACTTAAAACTACAAAGTTGAGGAGTTTGCCTGAATGCGTTAATCTCAGGAACTACTGGTCCGATTTGAAACAAAACTTTAGTCTTTTTAGCCCATTTATCAATAAAGCCTGTATGTTTATAGGTATGATTTATGTGAGTGCATGAAGGAAATCCCACGGGCCCTGGATGAAGCCACAAGCTTGTACAATAAGATTGAAAGGTATTTCGAATCCAAGCTAGCAGTTTTATTGGCCAATAATAAGAACTGCAGCTTAGTAAAACTTCTCCAGCTTTCATAGACAGCGGCGTAGCGTGGGTATCCGCCGCCCGGGGCGGAAGACAATTTTGCCGCCCCCCTGTTTTGGCTTTTCAATATGTATTTTAGGTTTTATCATTAGAATTTAACTAAAAAATATCTAAAACTTTTACAATCACATTAACGAAATTATCCTAAAAAAAATCTTTCATAAAAAAATAAACATCTAGTTAGGTACTTTTGTCCACATCACAACCGCTTATATATTAAATGTCTATGGCATATTTTCTATCTCATTATTTTATATGTATAAATAAACAGACAGTAAACTTTCACTTATAGGTACCAAGTTTTTTTTTATTTCTAGGAACAAATCTTGAAAAACAGGATTTTTTTCATTGTAAATATTCGATAGTTTCGTTTATGAGACTCATAAACGTGGACTTTTGCCATATACTAGCTTTCGCCAACAGTTTTACCCGCGTCTCGAGGGAACTACTTCCCGTACTCGGGGAGGGGATAAAAAGTAGCATCTGTAGAGCACACATTTTAAATGTTAAGTCTCTTACTTAAAAAACAAAGGACTTTCATACAAACTTCCAACGCTAGCGAAACTATATTTAAAAAACTTCTCTCGTAGCTGGCAGTCTTTTCCAACTTAGTTCTTCTCTTATCGGGAGTAGAACGGTCCATAGCCCTTTACCGGTGTGGGTTGACCCGGTATGGGCGCGTTCAATGAAGCTGCGAGCAGCCCACTACCGGAACGTGCCCCGAAGGTCATTTCCATAAGGCCCGGGGTACCGCACAAACTCCCGCGAGGTGGCAGGTCTTCTTTGAGATGGAAGCGAGAACCGGGGGTTCTCTCGCGCCTGTATGATTGCTGCGCAGCGGGCGGACTTCCGGCGCGATCTCATGATGGTATGGAGAGATCGGATGTCGCAGTCCCGTGCAGGGCACACCACAATTGTAGCACACAGTAGAATAGAAGTGTGCTCTGTTTGGGCGGCATTGTGCGGCAGCGTCTTCTCGCGTCCGGCCCTGGTGAAGGCCATGGTCCGGAACGAGAAAGAAAGTAATGCCGTCGCCTCCTTCTACGAAGCTGTTGTGCTAGCGGAACCGCCGCGGCAGAGCTGAACCAGGTAGACGCCACGGGCGCAAGGTGTTGAGAGCAGATTCCCGGCCGCCGTAGGCGGTTAGTGTTGGGTGGCTCGCCGTCCGTACGTTTCATGACGACAGGCTTGTGTCGGCGGCGCGTTCTGTTCCACGCACTGCTCGATAAGCTCAAACTCAAAATCATTTATTTAAACTTGGCTGCAAAACAGTATTTTTTGAACGTCAAAAATTACAAAAGACAGCCCCCAAAACGCCCACCTTTCACCAGTCGGCAGTCAGCCATATGGATCAGGACTGCGGGATTGTTCGCATGAGTCACCTGGAACCTGAAGGGCTCCAGAAAGAACATAAGACAGTTTAATCAGTAAGAGTTTGACACCAGTGACCCGCTGCACCCACAGCGGGAGGAGTGATCGGGAGTCATTAATTGATGATTTACCACTCAAAAAAAAAATTAATGCAGGTCCTTTGTCTTTAGATGATGGAACATCTTCCATGTATGGAGGCGTACTAAATATTTTTTATCCGATATTTTCCCCTCCCGAGTACCAGTGACGGATTTATATTTTTTATGAGTGTAGTGTAGACCACTTTATTTCCGCCACCCCATGTACTATCTATGGCTATCTTTTTCCAAGTTCAAGTAAGCATTATGGCTTCTCTGTATTTCAGCTCTCAGTTTATCAAGAGTGGCCAAAAAGGTGTTCACTCTGAAATAATCTCTGGAACCGGAGGGTATTTCAGGTTCTTCATTCGTGGCTTCATCCGTCATTTTTTGTATTTATATAAAAACCATGAAAATACTAGTGACCGTTCTTTGAAATCTGCCGCCCCTAGGACGCTGCCGCCCCTAGGCCGCGGCCCATACCTATTTATAAATCCAGGACTGCCGAGTACGGGAAGTAGTTCCGTCGGGACGCGGGTGAAGCTGATTGCGAAAGCTAGTAATATGGCAAAAGTCCACGTTTATGACTCTCATAAACGAAACGATCGAATATTTACAAAAAAAAAACGACAAAAATGCTTGTTTTTTTTTAGACTTGTTCCTAAAAAGCAAAAAGAAACTTACCTTTAACGGAAAGTTACTGTCACCAACCATGTTGTTAAAAAATAATCTAGTTTCCGTTGAGATATCAACATGAAATTTGGCTACAGGAACCTAGTTATATCTTACTGAAGTAAGTATCTGAAAATCCTATTTGGTCTGTTTTTAATTATTTTAATAAATAAAAGCTTTAAGAACATCATCAGCGAGATGATACGCCGCGCACACGCGGTACGTTGCCTGGCGCTCGCATGCGCTGTTTTTATTTTTTTTTATTTCAAAATGGTTTAAATTATTTTTACTAATTAATGTGAAATTTTGCCGCCCCCCAAAAAGTGCCGCCCGGGGCGGACCGCACCCCCCGCCCCCCCCACGCTACGCCACTGTTCATAGACCGCAATGATGTTTTTAGAAGATCTTGCTTCCATGCTAAAAAAATATAGCGCAATACTGGCCCTACAAAATACGATTAAAAAATAAACTCGCTATGTTCGGATGTGAAAGAGCATATCTAATTTGCATTGTATTTTCTTTTTTGTAAATTGAAATCTTATTTAATGAAATTATTTTTAATAGAATTGTATTTATCATAATTTAGGCTATTCCATTATAAGACATTATTGAACTGTTATTTTTCTGAGTATAACGAAACGCGTTTCTAAAGTAGCTTGGTCCAGAAATTGTATTTTAACAGTTTTTTATTAAATCTTTGTGATAAACAAAGTTAGTTTTGGAAGAATCTTAAATCATGGAATATGGGTAAGTTATTATGATATAATTTATAAGGACTTTTGGAGGATTTTGGTTAGTTTTATCGATAAACTTGTTAGACTTTTGTTTTGGCGCCCGCAGCCATATTGTGTCAAACAGCTGTTGCGGGAGCGACTTCTGTGTGCTCCGTTGTTTTTGTCATTTTTATTAACAAAAAATGTGTATAAACTTGTTTCATTGTACTAAACAATGATAAAGTAGTGCAAAAACAGTGTTTATTAAATAAACGTGAAATAATTGGTTATGCGGAATGTGTTTTCGGTAATCAGAAAATACCATGGCTTGTGGATTGCAAAATTACGAGGACGGTGATATCCCCGCGGCTGAACTCGAGTTCCAAACGAAATGGAGCAGGTTTTCCGACTGGTTGCACTGCATATGTGTGGTTACGTTCGACTTGGAGCTAGGACAGGCTATGGAAAGCGTGTATCCTCCTGGTGTGAAGCTAACTGATCAAGAAAAGTGTAATATTTGTTATTTGGCGTTCCCTGACTCTAACTCCGGGTGTATGGGAGACACCCAGTTCCATGTTCGCCTGCGCTCGAGGTCGGGCCCCACGCGCCAGCAACTCGTGTACAACGAAGACAGCGTACCGACGTTGCGCGCGGACTCCACGCACTACTGGGGCTTCGTGTACTTCAGACAAGTGAAGGACCCCTCCCTGCCTAGAGGATATTTTCAGAAAAGTATAATTTTGCTTACTAGATTACCTTTCATAAATTTATTCTACAAAGTTATCCAATTGATTGCTCCTAAGCATTTCGAGGAAGGTGAGAGGAGCCTTGAAGCTGCTTGTCATGATATCAATAGGTGGCCTGCACTCGACGCCGGTCAGAATGTTTTGTTACCTGTGCTCGGCACAGTTTTTCAATCATACATTCCTAATCAACAGACCGGAAAGATAACTCGATCTGACATTGCTAAACAGGTGCATTCTCCAAATGTTCCACATATCCTAGCATCAATACAAGATGTGAATGTATTTGATGTATTGTCCAGTGTCATTTCACACTTGCATTTGTTATGGGAGTTGGTCTTGACTGCAGAACCCATAGTAGTGATGGCGAGTTCACCAACTGAATGTTCAGCTTTAGTTCAAGCGCTGACATACTTGATACAACCACTACCATATTCAGCAGAATATAGACCATATTTCACAATACATGATAGTGAATTCAAAGAATTTACAAGGAAGCAATTCAACCCACCTTGTGTAATATTAGGCGTGACCAATCCATTCTTCACAAAAACATTACAACATTGGCCGCACACCATTAAGTTGGGCGATGCTTCTTCAATAAAAACTAAACTGAGGAAAGTTGGTAATCTCAAGCTTTTGGACTCTGCACCCGGTGTATATACTCAATATAAACCTTTTTTGGAAAAAGATAAAGCAATTATCAAAAAATTGCATAATGGCATTAGAACTGACCGGCCCTCTGAAGTTCAAACTGCTATGGTCAAGCGGCACTTACTTGAACTTACCCAAAGCTTTATGATACCCTTGGAAAGGTACATGGCATCTCTAATGCCTTTGCAGAAGAATATTTCTCCATTCAGAGCACCCCCAATACCAAATCCTTTTAATCCTGAAGACTTCTTCGCAACTTTACAACAGTCAGGCCCACAGTTGACTACTGGCATAAAAGGAGATTGGATTGGCTTATACAGAAACTATTTTAGAACTCCAAACTTCAGTGCATGGTTCCATGAGAGACATAATAATTTGACAAATAAGTTACATGCCCTGCAACTTGAAGCCCTGGCTGAAAGTGACTTAAAGAAATGGTCAGTTGGCAAAAAAGAGGTTGAAATTGTGGATATGGTTTTGAAGTTGAGAGAAGTGTTAAAGAATAACCCTCCAGTGGCGGATAATACCAAGACATTGTTGGCGCGGCGCTTGGAAGACCTAAACTGCGTCCTGCCGGAGGATATGAAGTCCATACTAAATGCGGCCACGTGACAGAAGCACTGCTGCGCCTCAAACTTGAGAGGATGCAGCGACGACTGCAAGACACAATACAGGAAGTTAAGATATGGTCACCCTATTGTGTGCATGTGAAATGTTAAGTTTTTATATCAACATGCAGTGGTATCGCGTTTGGAGGTCGGTTGCGAAAACCGCGTTACGTATATCGAGTTTCATTGCGATACATTTAGTGTATTATTAAATTCGGCTAGAAATAATGCTATAAATAATATATGTAGCATAATTAGTAGGTAAATAACTACAATTTATTTTAATAATACCTCTATAAAATAACTTTATTTCTAGCCAGAAGCTTGGTGGGCGTTTCTACGAAAATGGTCGAATTTCAACGTTGTTTTGTTTTAATTTTTTATCACTTGTTTTTACTGCGCAATTTAGTGTTTATAGCTCGATAAGTTATTTAAATATAGACTCGCAATAGTTTTATGTATTTTCTTTTAGACTATAAACACGATTGTTCTAAATCCATCGCGAATAAGTGTGGAACTATGTTTTCCTAAGTAGAATTAATACTAATATAATATTTCCGATAATCGTCCAATATCGGTCGAAACATTTCTGTGGAAACTCCTCCAGTCTGGCTTCTATGAAACCATCAGATGATTTTTTCCTTGATTTGAGAATCTTCGCTTCCATATATGTACCTACACGATATTAAGTATCTGATGTTAATTAAGTAATAGTTTACTGATAATTTGTCCTGTTAGGAATGACTGATATTTGGTTAATATTGGGTTTGATACATTGACGACGTAAGTCCCCAATTCAAGATGGTGGGTGATGTCCTTATTTGGATTAATTTACGAATTATGACAAGGAGAACATGTCATAAAAGATGATTTCAATGTTACTTTAAAGTAGCGATTTCCTGCAATTACTAAAGTTCAGTAATGAATCAATAATGAGTCCATTTTTAAACTCAAGACTTTGCGACGATGTCGTTGTTTGTTTTTATATAAACAATATTGGCATTGAAAACGTATGTATAAATAACACTGTGACCAATAAATTCGATGTACAATTAACGGCCATAATTCTGCATAATAAAAATAGTGAATGAATTTTTATACTATGAAGAAACCTTGCCTAGCATGCCTGGGTGGATTGTCAGTTGATAACGGTATGATATTATGTAACTACGTCGATTATAAATAAGTTTTGTATATATTGTAGCTATAATATTAATACTTTATCACTATTTTAATCTAGTAACGTAATACGAGAGAAATGTCGGAAGACGTTTTTGATAGATTATCGTATGTAAAACATTGTAATCCAATTTGTGAGACATTTGTAAGTCTGCTATTTTACTGGCTGTGTATTCAAGGTCACATTGAAAACGCGGAAGGTTTGCCGCTGCATTAATTTATATTTCACGACACTTATATCTAATATATACATTACACGAATTTTGAATATTACTGAGAATATAGACAGTGATTCAACGCGAACAATGTCCTCTATAGGTATGCTGTGATAGGCTTTAATTTTTTAATTAGTTTTTGAATAACATTGCCACATATAATAATTTAGACGATAATGTATTGTGAGAACACGAATGTATACAATTTTACGGGCACATTACTGTTTACCGAGTCGTTACAACCGAGTGCACGCGTTGCTGAGTCAGTAACATGAATCAAACACCTAGATTTTAAAATAACCGTTTCGATGCACTTGTGGGAGAAACGGTGTGTCATGCCTTTGAATTGAATGAACATTCTCAAAACAAATAATACATAGTTCTCGAAGCATCGATGACGAAGTAACTGACTCCTGTTACTGGCAATGCAGTTAAGCGCATTATATGGATTAGTTTCTTGAACTTTGTTATATTTATGTTTCAATTAGAGAATTGTGTAATAAGACCTATTCATAGAATTATTTTAGTGATTTATGAATTCTTATGAAGGCGTGTTTATAGAAAGGGTTTTCTCAGATATTCGGGATGTATAATTTGATATATGTAACTGAAACTAAGCTGAAACAGTCCACTCTGAATAATAATTCATTTTCCTTCAAACTACCTGAGTCTAGATAAGGACCCATGTGTTACTATTCGCGTCAAAATATATTTTCGTATACTATTTTAGGAGGATGAATGTTTAGAATCTCTGTATAGTGTTTGTAACTGTCCTATCTGTATATCATTATGGTGTTACGATTGTCAGCTGCCTATGTCCACCCTACAGACAACTGCTTATAGAGTTAGCATGTATGTTCAAAAATTTCAAAAATTTGCAAAGAAGCAGTTTACGATATCATAAACAATTCATGTCAAGTGCTCTATTTTTTACTCCTTTTTTTGGTACAAAATTGTCTGTAGGCTGTACAGCAGTGGAAACATTTGAACTGCGAAAACAGCTCTTATGTCGTAGGAAATAGAGGCGGTCTCAAGGTCAAAGTGTGTCTACTGATGTGCGGGTGACTGTACTATAATACACCACGATTGTATGGCAAAGTACCTACGAGATAGGTACCAAGCTGCACCTACATCAACGATAAATATTATCTAAACAAACAACCGAGCTACTTTGTGGTATCTTTCCCTTACACATCTAATTTAGACTTCCTTTTGCAATCCTCGGACACACTGCTCTATCTCTTGCAACAACGAAAGACATTTTAGTTATCATATCTAAGTCAGACCTTTATACCCAGTCTAGGACGCTTGCAGGTCGTGTCGCTAAATATCTGATACAGTTAATATCAATAGATGATTAGGTAAGCCACTGACATTCGTAACCCTATATCTCTTTACGTAACTCATTTATCACACGAAAGTCCATCCAATTGTACTTTATTTGAAAACCGCTAAATAATGAACGGTTGTATTGTTGAACGTAGATAAGTAAAGAATATTATGATAAATTACGACGTTATCGCTTATAGGACTTTTTCTAAGATATTTTATCACGAAATCCAGTTAATATTTAACATGATAATGATATTAAACGCACCGCGTTTTTCAAAACACTCAAAATTCCTGAAATGTTTTAATAACGATCGTTTTGATCTATGATTAATTGAGATCAAGTTTTTTTTTTTTTTTTTTTTTTTTTAATGGCAATCTGCCGAAGACTACGGCAATTTATGCCAGACTCGCAATTAATCCGATTAGTTAATTGACAGATCTATTAACCAATTGTGCAATCGGAAACTGCGTCAGTTGTCAAATAAGCGATAGACAACCCAGCTTTCAAACCGCTTCCAAAACGGTTCATCCGTTTAAGAGCTACTGTGCCACAGACAGACACATAGCTATCAAACTTATAATAACCCTCTTTTTGCGTAGGGGGTTAAAAATAATTGAGACGAGCATACGATTCCGGTTGGATTAAAAACCAGCAGGTTTTATGCCATGGCTAGCAATTAAACACAAAAGTCAAGGTTAAAATTGCATTTACGGCAAAGCAAGACCCACCATCCGGAAACTGGTGCTCGTTTTATTTCACCACGCTCGTTGACTGCGCTTATGGATTAAGAGATTGTTTATTTTAATATTTGTAAATAATTGGGTGCCAAATTGTACTATTTGGAATATATGACGAAAATTACGGCATTTTAATTTTAATAATCATAGTTGTAAACTAAAGGGCCTGTTTGCTCAATTGTTTGAAATGTAAGCTCGTATTAGGGTGTTCGCACATTAGCGAAAACGGAAGGTTACCTTGCAAGGTTTCCGAGCGTTCGCCAATATGTACACCCTTAGGGAGATTATTGTGTCAAGGTCGGGTCGAGCTAGCACGACGCAACCCAACCAGATGGAACCGGATCTAACGACCAAGCAAGTAGGTCATACGACCCACTTGTTGTCTTCTTGATGGACATTAGCTCTGCTGAGATAAGTTCCCTGATCAGTTCGCTTGGAATATAACGACATGGCGATTCCAAAAATTCAAGGGCTCATCAGATTTTTACGCAAAAACAACAGTTTCATAGTGCCTCAAATTGAATCCTACAATTTGGATTTTTTGTTGCCATGAGTTCCACTGGCTCGACCGGACTAAAAGGGATGGGATATTTACCCATCCCCAATGTGTCCTTAATTATAGCAGACTCCACTAGTATATAACATATCCCATCGTAATCGCTACTTGTAAATACAACATTGTACAAACAGCACTGTGTAAAACAATGTAAATGAAATAAACCATTTATTTTTCAAATAACTCATTTATTAACGCTTATGCATATTTGTGCGGTCCTGATACGACAAGGCGGGAATATGTACGTAATACAGGGTTGTGCTATCCATAAACTGTATGCAAATACACATAAACCATGAGATAAATTGGTTTATATGTAAGGCTGCCGAGTAAATATATGAGATAATTGTGAGTAAATATAGCTCACTAGAAAATATCCTAATATAATGTACTGTGTTTATATACAAGCTGAATTAATCAGCAGTTATAAAGATGTAGAGTAAATAGTCTACATTATATACAAGATTACCATTGTCTATACTGCATGCATACTGGTTTGTGTACCTTTTGACTACCACAATAATTTTATGAATTACCCACTTTAGTTTTGGCGTGGGAAACCATTTTATTGATACTCAAAGGCCTTAGGATCTAGATTATATACTCAATATTTATCCAATAAATATACCATTGAAAACGGGATGAATATTTTATTAAGTACAACAATTGCATCTATGGCAAGAGCTACACAACTGAACAGCGCAGTTTATGGATACCAAAAAGCACTATACATAAATCTAAACAGGTACGGGGGACATGGCACAAATAAGTCCCTGCGTCCCGACAGATCCTTTGGCGTCGTCATAACAAAAACTAAACATAACAGTCTATTAAATATTTACATAACTATAGGCGGTTTGAATCACAATCTATTGTATCTAGCTTTGCTCCATATATTGTCATTGTCGGTGATGAGTGTGTAGACTCCGGCGAGGGTGAGGCCTACAGCGGCGCCGAGGCCCATGGAGCGGAGTCCGGAGGTGCTCTTGTAGATGACGCCAGTAGTGGTAGCAGCTATGAAGGTGTTTGCGGTGTCTTCCTTGTCGCGTAGCCATGTGACGCCGAGTGCGATACACGAGTAGAATGACGCAATGATGCCCAGGGTGCAGCCAGTGTTTGTTCCTGGAAAATCACAAGGGATATTATAATAAGAAGGTTATACCCAATAGGATTATAGACAATTCTTATTGGTGTCTACAAAAGAACTTCATCTATCCGAACATTGTAGCAGTATTAAATTCTGGAATTAAAAAAAAAAACATTTTTCAGCTTCTCACACTTAAAACTTTTAGGACAAAGAAAGTAATTGTTCAAATTATTTTGAACCTATGGGCGTTTTGCCAATTCAATTCTTATATAGTAGACACATAGAATACATTCTCAGATTTCATATAATAAGCAGAATTTGTGATACATGTTTGTGTTACGTCTTCGCACAACTAACCTTGCTTCATAATGTAGTTGATAATTTGGGTTCGTCGTACTTTGCCTGTCTGTCCCGCTAGCGTTGTGGCTCTCAATCCTCTGTATAATCCTGCCATACCACCCAAGCCTGAAACCGAGTTATTGTCAAAACTATAATAAATATATAAAAACAACTAACAGAAGTTTTGATATGAAGTCTGTTATCTTTTCAAATGTTGTGGTGATTATTTGAAACCTTGATGAAATTATTGGCTTGTAGTCAGGAGAAAATACTTCAACCAGACTGTTTTGGTATAGTACTTGCAGCATACATAAAGAAACAGAAACTCGCTTGCATTGCAAATGAGCAAATAATTTGCACTAATAAATCTATACAGTGTGCCAGAATAAGCAGTAGGTAATAATAGCTTGGTTATTGAAGTGAAATATTTTCAATTTAATTGATACTTTGTTAGCTTAGCACCATCTTGTTCTACAGTTCTTTTGTTCACTTGGTGAATTAGACTTCAACCCAATTTAATGTAACTGTGATTGTATGCAGTGTTTACTGCTATCTGCGTTTCTGATATCCATAGCTATAATAATAATCTGGTATGCACAACCCTTATGCAAAAACATCAGTAATTGAACATTTTGTTTATCTTTAGTATATCTGGTTCATGCCGGTGTGGAATTCGTAATCCTGATTTGTAATGTATGCCAAATACTTATTGTATACATATTAATTCTTACACAGTGTTATGTAAAAATTACTTGTAATTTTGAGGTTATACTAGGATTTCATCATCTTTTACCTGATCCGGTCATAAAGGACATTCCAATAATAGGCAGTGCTACGTTAGACCTTCTGGCTGTAGATGCCATGTGACTATCATCGGGATACAAGAATTCTGGTTGCATTTTTGGTATGATATGGGGATCGAAGTTCAAATATGGGGATAGACTCGCCCCCGCCTGCTGTGTCTTCTCCTCATTCTTATTCATGGACAGTATATCGCCGAACAACGACATTTTGCTATTTTGGACACTATTTTAACTAATCTAAAACTAAAACGTGATTCGGATATCACGCAGCGAATTTAAAGAAATCGAACTTTATTGAAATGTCAATGTCAAAAGGTGCCTCAAAATCATAGACAAAATATGTGTTAATGTTGTCAGTGTAATAATTTCATTCGGAAATAAATCAAAACAGTTTTATTGCGTTTTATTTTCATAAAATGTACTTAATGCGAATTGTTTATTTCTGTGTTTAGCAGTATTTTACGTTAAAACTCCTAGATGAGACTCTAATGCAAGAAATAAGGGGCTAGCGAAAGGTTTCCTTGACACATTTTGTAGTAGATACCCTTTCTTTACTCATTATAATTTTATCAAAACCTTGCTGGTTCACAATTTTAGAAGCAATATTCGCAATAAATGTGTTAACAACATGGCATCAGCGAGCTGCTGACACCAAATTCGCACCTTAACTAGCATGTTTTTTTATTAATTCCAGTGAGCTGAGAACCCCAGAAGAAGTAAGAAAAATCATAAAAACTGCGAAATTGCATGAGTCCGAGCTCACCGAAGTTACCCAAGTCCTAAGGTTTCCTGATACAAGCCAACAGAATCACAACTTGAAGTTGATGCTGCTAGATGACACTCTGCTGAAGGAAATAGAAGCTGGAAATGAACTGATGTTTAAAGGTAAGTACATTTTTTTCTTACGAAGCAGAACGAAGATCATTGGGCTGCTTAGATTGCTGATGACTGGAATGGCCTCAGCTTTCGCAAGGTCAAAGATACGGCGAGATACATTTCTTCTTACATATAAACATTCACGCGTTCCATTTTCATTTGTTTCGTTTCGTGCCTCTGACTCACGTAAGTAATAAAGAATATATAATTCTCAAATTACAGGCGACCCAGACGAAAATGTAGTATTGTGTACAAATAACAAAACTTATGATGTCAAAGAAGCCGAAACTTCTAACAGCCTACTCTTAGTCCCAGAACTATTATTCGCAGTATCCACAGGCTTAGATGAAACGATACAGAACGATTCCATGGAATCAGACTCATCTTTCGACAAATCCAACGCGAGCCTTAACAAATCTACGGAGTCCGATGAAGGGGCGAAACCACCCAGAAAAATTGAACACAAAGACATAATAAACACGTTTTTTACTTACTACGAGTTAAAACCTTGCAAACCAAGGTTATCAAAGCTAAGAAAGTTATTAGAACCGACCAGATATCAGGGCTTAGAATTAGAATACGCTACAGATAAGGCGAAATTGCTAAATTACAACGCGCTGTGTGATCAGATCCAAGCGTCTAAAGCCGAGTTAAATGATGAATTAGAAAAGATTCAGGCTATAGAAATCGATGGTTATTACCGATTATTGGAATTCGATTACGAATTTCGAGTCCTATCGTATATGTTGGATTTAATCGACGAGAATTCGTGGGTTTTTGATCGGATATCAAAGGAAGTGACTATGGAGAGTCTGAAAGAATTGGTGCCTACGTCAATTTTGGAAGCCATGTTTAGGTTTTATACGACGAAGTCGGTTATAGAAGATGGGGTTCAATATTATCAGTATCAGCAAGACAAAGTGTGTAGATTTTTGGCTCGAGTGCTGCTGAAAAGTGCTGGGAAGTTCAATCTGGCCGAATTTTTGGAAGCCTGGAGGGATTCTGTTCCTGAAGGAATGGTTACAGATGTGAGTAAAATTATGTAATTAGACATTCGATGTTTCCCGCGGTTTCGCACGTGTCCCGACGAAAGTTCTGCAGTCAGGTAAAAAGTGATCTAACTTTCTCCACCAAGGTATCTCTACACCATTCGTTTTTTAATCCGCTCAAACGTTTTATCGTCAATGATTTTTACATGCTATACATCCAAACCTGATACGTATACTGTTCCTTACTGTTACGTTACCTGTCATTTTTTTTTCACAAAGTTCGCTAATCGTTCCATGTTTTTTTGACGCAATAGTCACCACTCCGAACTGCCAAGCTGTGGGTCCCGGGTTCGATTCTCGGCACGGTCTACATTTGTGTGATGAGAATGCTTGTTGGGGGTAAAGTGTATCTAGTTTATCAGTTGTGTTGGCACCCAAAACACAAGCTAATCACTAGCTTACCATGGGGCTAACCGACTGTATGTGGAAAAGGTGTCCAGATATTATTATAAAATGTTATAGTGTTGTTTACAATTGGTATTCCAGGAATCAATGTTGTCAGGAATAGCATTAGTAGACAAAACGAGCACCCCTCAGGTGGTGTGGGGGTTCTCTGAAGGCGATTTACCTGAAGAAATACACGAGCGATTTAAAATACTGTTCCAAACAAAGCCGAAGTGGACTGTAGACCAGATATCTCCATATATTGAGTAAGTACTCTGGTACTGTCATATGCACCAACTTGGTTAAAATCTCTTCTAATTTTGTTTGTGGCTCAATTTCGAAACCAATTAAAATAAAATAAAAATAAAGTAGCATTGTCCTAATTTTATCATGAAACATTTTTTTATTAACGTAAAAGCTCATCTCTAAAAATCTCATAAGTAATTTAAAACTACACAACACACACTCGCGATAAAAAATTTTGGAGGCATATTATAAAGGCACGTAAGGTACCTCTGTTTCTTCCGACGTGTCCACCCGTGACCACGGTCGGTGTAATTCGACCGAAACGTCGAGAGAAATAGAGGTACCTTACGTGCCTTTATAATTTTTCATCGCAAGACCAGTGTGTTGTGTATAATATGTGTACAAGTCGAGAAAGTTTAAAAACAGCATTTAAGACTGTTTGACTTCCTTAGAAAAAAAATACTGTTATTTTTTCCTCTACAACTTTGATCCGAGTACCTATTAACAGTTTGATTCAAATGGCGAAATTGTTATTATTTCAGATGCTACGCGACAGAAAAACTAAACGTAAACGCCATCTTAACGAAATACGCTCGAGCTTCAACACAAGATGGCGTCAGAGTGTTTTCAGCTAAGCATATGAAATAGTTTGTAAGTGAATCGTTAATTTCTAAATGTATGGGTAGCAAATGAATAAAATTCATAGTTACTCATTGAATAATACGTTTTATTTAAAAATTAACTTAGACATAAAAATATTAATTCAATATCTGATGAGTAAATTATCGCGTTATACAATACATAAAATATCTTATTCATATCATTATGTTTACTTAAATGTCACAGCCTTCTTGTTCTTCGTAAATCCATCCGTTTAGTTTTCATCATTTTTATCTCAAAATAGTACGACCAGCGTTCGATTAAAATGAAAAAAATACATATCTCGGGAATGTTTGCAAATACACGAAAAAGAAAATATAAGTAGTATCTTTACATTCCAAAAACTTAGACTAGGCTTAAAACTACAAATCTTTGGTATTTATGATTGTTGGACATTCTTCCTAAGTTTGTTAAGCTCTTCCCACATGGCGGGTGGGAGGTCTTCGCCAACTTCTTCCTTGAAATACTTTTCGATGGCATCAGCTTCTTGTAGCCAGAAGTCCTTGGGTATGCTGAAGAGGGTCTTCATGTCGATAGGTCCAAGGTTTTGCGTGTTGAGGTCGTCTTCAGTGGGAATGTTGCCGAGGGGGCTTTCTGTGTAGCAGGGCTCGTTGTCACAGCGGCGCAGGATCCAGTCCAATACGCGGGAGTTCTCGCCGTATCCGGGCCAGAGGAATTTGCCCTGGAGACAGAACATCATTTATTAGATGGCATAATATTTGCATGAAAAAGGTTTTGTTCCTTAAGGAGATCAAAATATTTCTTTCTCGAAATTATAAAAAGTATAAGAGGTGATTTTGTATGATAAGGAATTTTTGCTAGTCATTACATGTACAACACTGGTAACCTCATCCAGCTAGACTGGAAGTCCAATCTAACATAGTTGGAAAAGGATTGGCTGTCGATGATACCACTTAATCATCTAGAATAAAACCCTATTTTTTCCTAAAGTAACCAATACCCACCTCATCATTCTTGCGGAACCAGTTGACGTGGAAGATCTTGGGCATCTGTCGGCCCTGCTGCGGCATTGAGAGCCAGTGCTTGATGTACTCTCCGAAGTTGTAGCCGAAGAACGGACGCATCGCGAACGGGTCGTGCATTACCACTTTGCCCTGGAGAAGAATAATGAATGTTAATCAAGTGTGTCTCATAGAAAAGTAGGCCTCTTTGACGTTCTACATCAAGATTTTACTTGCTAGTATTTGAGTCAGTAATAGGTGTAGAGCTTCATTTGGTTGAGATGTAACAATTTTGAACCACATTTTTTTTTACTATAGTTAACCACAGCCCACGGCGTTGCCCTCTCTGCACTCAGCTTTGAGGTAGTTCAAGAGTAAATTTTTTATAGAAATCAGTCACGCTTTGCAAGAAATTGACTGGCAAGTCTCCTTCAAATCAGAATTGGAGTTAACAAAGGCACTCTTAAAACCATATCACAAAGAAATAACTTACAGCATGTTCAGCGGCAGCAGTAGCTTCAGATCTCATGGTAGCTCCCATGAAGACTCCATGCTGCCAGTCCCTGGACTCCACCACTAGCGGCACACCCGCCGGCCTGCGCCCGCCCAGCAGTATGGCCGAGATGGGCACGCCTTCCGAGCTCTCCCAGTCAGGGTCGATGATGGGGCACTGTTCAGCAGGCGTGCAGAATCTGAGGAGAAATTGGGTGGTTTAAATGAAGGTTTAGAAGTGAAGGGTTTTTTGTGGTTTTGTGCAAATCTCGTGTTATTTTGCTTATGGTAAGTTTAACTCCGTTTTGCTACTAGCGTCAAATAATGACCTTCATGCTGATCCGTTTATAATCTTAGATAAGTCTGCAACAGGATAACCATAAAATTGTTTATTCTATAGCATATAATCCTGGCAACACTGACATTTTACGAAATAGTACAAAGCATAAAGATTATGCAGCTTACCTAGAGTTGGGGTGTGCAGCGGGGGTCTTCTTGCTAGGGTCCCAAGGCTGTCCCTTCCAGTCGGTCAGGCTTTCAGGCGCATTGCCCATACCCTCCCACCAGACGCCGCCGTCACTGGTCTCGCCGACGTTCGTGAATACCGTGTTTTGGAATACTGTTGACATCGCTATGGGGTTTGTGGCCTCCGAGGTTCCTGAGGAGAGCAATTAAGAGTTTAGGATACGTATTATATATTTTAGTTTTTTTGTAAATCAATCCTTCTCCATGGGAGAGGAGGCCTGCGCCCAGCAGTGGGAAGATAAAAAGGTTGTGATGATGATGTAAATCATGTTACAGTACAGAAAGGACACAAAATTCCGTGCTTAGTGGTCATCTTAAAAACTGCGAAAGGAAAAGTACAGTCGGCATACTATGTATAACGAATGTATGAAAGGAATTTAGATCAATATATTTTACGTTTAAATTTTTGTAATAAATATCTCTTCAAATCTCTTACCTGGAGCAACACCAAAGAATCCATTCTCCGGATTAATAGCCCTCAGAACTCCGTTCTTATCAAACTTCATCCAGGCTATATCATCGCCCACACATTCCACCTTATACCCTGGCAGGGTTGGGGTCATCATAGCCAGGTTGGTCTTCCCGCAAGCCGAGGGGAAAGCTGCGGCAATGTATCGCTTCTTGCCTTGAGGATCTGTGATGCCCACGATCTGGAATTAAGAGGAGCTGGTGTTGAAGTGATGATTTTCTTAGACTTTTGATAGCTTCCGTTCGCTTATTTCATAGCTCACCTACATGCGACCAAATGGCATTCATATATTATATGAAACTTGAACAAATAAGAACGTCTAAGAAAATAATTTATGGTTATGTTTTTGTACTTATTATGATGGCAAGACCAGCACCAGCAATGACAGGTGAAATTATGTAGAAATATGTAGGTAGTTTGCAATTCAAAATTCTATTAGCAATATTTTACTTTACACATTGCTATGCGAATTTGTGAGGCGACACTTTACACCAGTAGGTATTTCCTGCATCTATTAGACACATTGCTATTCGCTGTTTGATAGGCGACATTTTATACCAGTAAGTATTTATTAGAACAATATCCAATGTTCTGTTTGTTTGATTGCTATTGAACTCACCAGCATATGCTCAGCAAGCCATCCCTCACGACGCGCGATGACCGATCCCAATCGCAGAGCGAAGCACTTCTTGCCCAACAAACTGTTGCCTCCATAACCACTGCCTGTTGACACAGATTTATATAATTAGATATTGACTAGAATATTACTAGATAGGTCACATTTTACCACATTTAGTGAAGAGTTGTTTTACGAGTTGTCACTAGATGGCGTTACCATTTCCATTTGTTTTTTAATTTTAATGTTTTTGATGTTATTTTGTGTATTATTCAAATAGAATCAGATTGTATATATTATATTATATATTCACATATATATTGAGAAATACGTACCGTAGCTAACAATCTCGTTATCAGCAGGCTTGTGTAGAATGATAGTGCGGGGTGGGTCACAGGGCCAGCCCGCGATGCCGCCAGTGCCGACCGCGTGGAGGCACCGCACGAATTGCTCGTCTTGACGGAGAGCTTCCAAGACTTTGGCTCCTGGAGACAAGGAATATTTTGTTATACAACAATCTCTTTTAGCTTTAAAATATGTTAGAATTAGGAGAAGTTGAGACATGTATTTCGAGACTTCACTGGGAGAAGAAGAATCAAGACGTTTAAAAAAACTAGTTACGTCTTTTTGGAGTAAAATCTATACTTATCTATTATTTGGTTTGTATTTGAATTGTTGAGTATTCCAATTTCAATATTAGCCTATCGTAGTAAACGACATATCAATTCTAACAGAAATACTTGTGTACTCTAGTTATTATATGTTAATTTGAACATGACTTTACACATGAGTATGTAAGTCTTATTATTAATTCCTGACAATCCTACAAACAACCCTTATCATAACATTAAAAATTTCGCGCCCTTAATCCTGCTCTCTGATTGGTTCCCTTAAGTTCGCGCCAACCGCGCACCTACGTCACAGCGTGCCGCGACCTACGCAACACGTAGGCGTTGAGATGAGAACCCCTAATATTTCCACCACCATAAAAATAGTATCAAATCAAATCTCGTAAAAACAACAAGACTTAATTATCATTAAAAAAAAATGAGAAAAAATTCATAAAATATCCCAAAAATAATTCAATTTAATTTTTAATTACTTTCGTAAATAATTTGAGACTTAAAGAGTTGAATTTAGAATTCGCGCCAGTTTCGAGTGCATATCTAGATGTCGTTGCAGTTGTGTGGACTGGGGATGCGGCCGGCCGCCGCACGGCATTCGCTGCCATGACGGAACCCGGCGACATGGCCGAGCCAACTCCCTCTGTGAGCAACGGGGACGCGGACAAAGCTCTTAACATAGAACTCCTCATTTCGGAGATCAAGCGGCGCCCGGTCCTGTACAGCAATGCACAAGCCGAGTATCTCGAGAGAATGTCCAAGCAGAAGGAGTGGACCGAAGTCTGTCAAGCATTATTCAAGGACTGGAACAAGTTCAGCCCGCGAAAGAAAAGAGACAAAGGTACTTAATATTCTCTCAATTATTTTGTTGCCAGTATAAAAAAATTAAAGGTTTATTTTATGCATTTAGATATATGCGATAGTTGAAACTATTGTGTGGTATTAAAAATCGATTGAGCCCCGGCTAGAGCTATAGTTAGATGTCGATGGCGCGACGGGTAAGGGAGCTGAGGTTTTGGGTTCGATTCCTAGCCCAAAAAATATAACTTAAACGAATTGTGCCGAATGGTGTTAGGTGAATACTAAGGTTGATTTAAATAAATATAGATGGAAGTAATCAGGTATCTGTGGGCGTGACCTCTTATGTCTGAAGCTTGACACCCCCCCCCCACAACCCCTGTAAAGCGAAACCTAATACTTAGGTATTTTTATATTTCAGTGCGCGACGTTCAAACCAAGTGGCTGAAGTTGAAGAATTCGTTCTTGAAAAGCTACGGCAGCGTGCGCAAGCTGTCTCCGCTGGCCAAGAAGAAGAAGCACACTCATTTCAATAGCATGTCGTTCCTGATCCCATCGACTTCACAAGAGGACAACAATGAGGATAATAATAACGAGGATGAGGACAGCCAAGAAGAGCCTCCGTTGTCAACTGCTGAAAGGATGGTAGCTGAATTTGCGAAAACCCATGTGGTGAAGAAAACACCATTTGTCATTCCAACACCACAGCTCCAGCAGCCTATGCAGACACCAATAGACGAGCATCTGTACTTCGCTCTCATGTTGATCCCATCTCTTCGTCTGCTGACTGCAGACCAGAAATTCATCGCTTGGACCAGCATTATCGAAGTCATTCAAAAGGCGGGTGAATTGGGGAAGAATATCAGCGTGCTTCAAGACGAGCTTAGATATCCAACTGCTGGGCCGAGTGGTGGGCAGGTGCCTGTGGTCACGTTGCCCCCAGTTCCGGGCACTTTAGAACCAGAAGAACCCGTGTTCCCAGCCAGCCATGGGAGGCCGACTAATCCTCAAGGTGAAATCATGTATCCGGAAACTGATCATGAAGATATGGATGAGGCCTAGAGTGCGGCAAACGGAATTCTTCAACGCGCGCGATTTACGCCGCTCAAAGTTAGCCGCCAATTTTTTGGAATTCTAAACAAGTCTCTGCTTCTCTTATGTGTGTGCAAGATTAGTATTTGCAATTTTTGATTTTTGAAAGGCGTACCTACGAATATGTATGGGCTAAGTTTGAGTGCCGTAATTTCCGCTAGAGTGAAGTCTTTTGCATAAAAGACCACTTTGTGTGTAAAATTAAGTTTTTTGTTATTCATGTATGTCTACAGGGTTAACTATTTAGACAATTTTAAATCATCATCCGCCTAGCCGTTGCCTAACTAAGTTGGGTGTCTGCATCGAGCGCGAAGGGGTCTCCGTCTAAAATCATCCATAGACATGCCGCAGCAAGATCAGCTAACTTCTTTGACCCCTCAGATGTTAAATAATTATTGTTTTGAAATATATTTTTGTGATCTCTATTATATATTTTAAGATAAAAGCGATTGTTAATAATTTATTAATATTAATGTCTGTATATTTGTGTTGCTCCGCGAATCCGTGTCTGTCCATTTGTCACTTCTTCAGGCCGGTACAACTGAACCGGTTGGTGGCGTCGAGCTTAGACAGATGCGGGTAACTTTATGTTTAATAAGCAGCTTGTTAATAAATGTCTTGATGTCAAAAACCGTTTCTTTTATTACCCATATGTAGACCCAACTAATTAACCAACAATCTAACCATTTTTATATATAGTAATTATGATAATATTTATTCACATTGGATACTGACTTTACTTGCATGAGCTAGCGAAAATTTGTGCATTATACATATTTGTGTGTGATACTTCCAATTGCCGATTCAATAGCAAAAATATTGAACATTAATATCTATTGCGAGAGATCAGAATAAGGTTGCTACTTTTATGTACAGACAGCAGCACATCAAGCTACTAGAATCTATTAAATTTCCTTAATATATTTTCAAATTTATTGCTGAAGCAAAAGTTCAAAGTTTATTGGGAAAATTTTACAGATTCGGGTAGCTTGATGTGCTGGCGTCTGTACCAACGCGAGATACTCAAAATAACAAACACTCAATAAACGAATATATTTATAAATAGCAAACCTATAAGGGTTGCTATAGGGATACCGACATCTCTTTCTATCGACCCGAGCGACGAGAAGCCAGTCTACGAACGTCCAATTTAACTTGACCCGTGAATATTTGAATAATAACCAGAGTTTGTTCGACACGTGCGGCTCTCTGATATTTTGTTGCCAGGCCAGACAACAACGGTCAAAAATATGCTGTGTTTATATACAAATATGATTTTGTCTCGTTTTTTGCTAGGGTTCATTTTAATGGATATTGATTTAGCTGCCTGTCTGGTTTCCATAGGTGCATGGTGCAACAAAAAATGATTTTATTGAAACTTCCTATTGAAGTTTGGATTTGCGTCGGATTTTATGGCATTAGGCTTTTTTGTAGACAGCGCCTACTAAAAGTCGTGGTGGCCTAGTGGTTTAAGAGCCAACCTCTCAAGTATGAGTGCGAGGGTTCGATTTCAGGTCAGGAATATACCAATCCAATTTTTCTAAGTTTGTATGTACTTTTAAGTATATCTTGGACACCAATGATTGTGTTTCGGATGGCACGTTAAACTGTCCCGGCTGTCATTGAACATCCTCGACAGTCGTTACGAGTAGTTAGAAGCCAGAAAGTCTGACAACCAGTCTTACCAAGGGGTATCAGGTTGTCCAGGTAACTGGGTTGAGGAGGGCAGACAGGCAGGCGCTCCACGTAAAACTCTGGGTACTCACCTGCATTCGGTTAAGATTGGAAGCCAACATAGCTAGGGAAAAGGCTAGGCTGGTGATGAAGGAGCATGTCATGAAGTGAATATTGAAATACTTACCCATTCTGGTCATAACACGCATGGAGTACACGACGTAAGGAGAGTCGGTGATCTCCACTCCGATCTTGGACAATGGGGATCCTACGGGACCCATGGAGAATGGGATCACGTACATTGTACGGCCTGGAAACAAGAATACATTGTAAATTACGTAATCAGTCAAAAGATGCAAATAATATCAGGTGCATCCTGATATTATTTGCATCTTTTTCGGAGAAAAAGTGAGTTATAGTCGTTTATAGTTTAATTTTAGTTCAGACGAGAAGCAACATTAACGTTAAAAAGTAATTTATTTTTGACAGCTTAAATAGAAAAATAGGTCCTATATTAATCCGGATTTCTGTTGAACATTGTCAATGAAATTGAAAAATAGTATGTATTTTTAAAAGTTGATTGACTTATACCAATATCGCATATTATATATTTTTTCTCCCCTCAACTACCAAAGCAAACGAGGGTCAAAGCGCTTTGATGTATTTATACAAATTTTAATATAAGTAGCAAAAGTATGTACAGAAACTGACAAATTTTCCCAGTCAATTTTGAACCATATGCTTCAGCGATAAAGTTGAAAACCTATAAAGGAAATTTGATAAATTGAAATAGCTCGATGTACTGGCATCTGTACTCCACAGATCACTTCGCCAAATGTACCTGTCTAGCTAATTACATCCATAGTGCTCGGGCCCAGTCCGCTGTATTGATTTTAAAGGGAGTCTGCGTTTACAGACACATGATATACAAACAGATTGATATATATTTTTATATGCATCTATTGACTGCAATGCAATACGGATGTACTCTGTTTTTCTTAACTCATCGGTAATACACGGTCAAAGATTTTGGGAAATCGTTCCGATTGCTCATTGTGTAAAACGGAACACAACACTGTTTTGTTTCTTTGTTTTAAACTTCAGTTTACCAACATTGTTTGGGAAACATCGCTAATGAGTTTTGACCATGTTAACGAAGTTTCGGTATTTAGGAGTAGCAAAAAAAAATGTTCTGCATTAATTTGTTATGTCATCTTGCATATTAGGCGAGGAATTCTAAAGGTCACCTTTGTTTGAAGCCAATATCAGGAAATTGTTAGTTATGATAGCTAATGGCACGATTACTATTTTGCATTTTAATAAACAAGTTAGTGACGTGTTGCTTGCAAATAATTCCGCGGGCTTATCACTAGTTCTACGTAATTTATGAACAACAACTTTGGTGTAGTTATTCTTATTCCAAAACTACGCCATAACTGTCTCTCTATGACTTCTAAAGAACTTTAGAGCATTACTCCTTTAGCAAGACTAGACAACAACAAGACAACTGGGTTGAGGAGGTCATATAGGCAGTCGCTCCTTGTAAAACACTGGTACTCAGCCGAATCCGGTTAGACTGGAAGCCGACCCCAACATAGTTGGGAAAAGGCCCAGGAGATGACTTCTTTAGCAAGAATTCAAAAGAATAGGCAAGCTCTCCATTGAGGAGTTTAAACACTCACCTCTCATACACCCAGGGAATCTCTCGGTGATGGCCTTGTCGTAATCACTGGGAGCGATGTAGTTGCCCAGAGCGGACTTCTGACCGGCGCGAGCGATAGGCACCACATCTCTCTCCTTTTCGGAACAGATGAAGGTGCGGGACTCCACGCGAGCCACGTCTGCTGGGTCAGTGCGGGCCAACCAGCTACAAAAGAAGGTTATAGATTACAATTTGAACGTAGAAGTTAAAATTGGGATTGGTGCGTTGGGCCAAGTTTTGTTGAAGATATTCCGTGATAGAGGAATTCTTGGTTCGTCCAATGTTTGGCATACATATTCATGTGTTTGGTTAATTATCCTACTACTAATATAAAGGCGAAAGTTTGTAAGTATGGATGTATGGATGTTTGTTACTCTTTCACGTAAAAACTACTGAATGGATTTGAATGAAACTTTACCACAATATAGCTTATACATCAGAATAACATATAGGCTACTTTTTATCCGGGTATGGAAAGTACTTCCCTCAGAAAGCGGGTGAAACCGCTGGCGGAAGCTAGTTTCTAATATTATCGTAATAGTTCTAAAAGACTATACTGAAAATTTTGCCTTCTTCCTGCCCTGTTCCCAATTTATTTGGGTTGGCGTATTAATTGCTAAGTTGTCGGTTTTTATCAGGATTGATTTCTGCTTAACTGAAGCGATTTCACATTACTTGCTAGACTCAAAGACCATACGAGTAAGTGTATCTGTATTATGTCCTTTACAGTTTTCATTATTGTGAACAACAAAGACATTTCCAAAAGCACTTACCAGTTGTCGTATTTAGGCAAGCGCTTGAGCATTCCCTGCTGCTGCATGATATGCAACAAGGCAGCTGCCTCAGCCTCCGAGCCGTCACAGACGTGCACATGTTCAGGCTGGCAGAGGGCTGCGCTGCGCTCCACGAAGGCTCGGACCTGGTGATATGTAGATGCGTTAGATTGCCCTTAAGGTCAGGAATTTTAGGTGTCGTCGAGGGTGCGAATTTTTTGTCTTAAATAGGTATGTAAAGACGCCAGCACATCAGGCTACCCGAAACTTTCAAATTTTCGCAATCAACTTTGCACTTTATTCTTCAGCAATAAGGTTGAAAATCCGTTAAGGTTTGACAGATTGTCGTAGCCTGATGTGCTGGCGTCTGTACTACAGAATAGTTAATCATTTGTAGATATAGCATGTTCTTGTTACTGAAGTATCATTTTACTCCACTCATATATAAATTAAAATTTGGTCTTAAATCGAAAATTTGCCTTGAATTCTCCAAACAAAAATTCTGTAAACAAAATATTTGCTCAGACTGTTGCACCATGAAATGGGTATGCTTGGTCTGTAATAAACAATTTACTAGTTATTGATCCATTACATGGTTCTGTAACATGCAATACCTAACGGCTCCTGCATTTTTAAACTCCCGTTACTCCAAATTAGACAGTAGTTCATCGATTTGAGTACGAGACTTCAGAGGCAATTTTCATTTGCATTTTCGTGTCAATTTTAGCTTATTTTTATTTTGGGACTGGTCAACTTCTTTGAACCAATAGTCATTCCCTTGTTATTGTTTATGGCAATATATTCTCATAACACAATTAAGCCTTGATAGAATAAGATTCTCTTATTTTACTTGCTATAGTCCCGTCTAATAAAGCGAGACTATATTTTAGAGAACTGGGCGCAAATTCTGTCTCTACGCTGCTACAGTTCTGTCCAACATGGTATTCTGATCTGAAGTACTTACCTTAGGGGTCAAGGCAGCCAGTTGAGGGTTAGGGGTGCTCGCCCCTCGGAGAGCGGTTTGGTGGGCCGCACGCCCGCAAGCCAAAGCCACTTGGGCATACCTGAGGGCAAAACAAAATTCATATTAAATGAAAAATACCAACGTAACCTTATTTAACAAATTGATAGAAGATTCCCGTAGGAACAACTCTGCGCACCCGGGTAAAAAGTAGCCTATGGCCTTTTTCGGTAAATGGGCTATGTAACACTGAAATCATTTTTCAAATCGGACCAGTAATTCCTGAGATTAGCGCGTTCAAACAAACAAACAAACAAACTCTTCAGCTTTATAATATTAGTATAGATGAAAACTACAAACGGAACCTTATTTAACAAATCGGTAGAAGATTGCCGTAGGAACAACTCTGCGCACCTGGGTAAAAAGTAGCCTATAGCCTTCCACGATAAATGGGCTATATAACACTGAAAGAATTTTTCTAATTCGACCAGATCATTCCTGAGATTAGCGCGTTATATATGCGTGTGTATTCCTCACACATTTACATAACATCACCTAATCCCGAACTAGCCAGAGCATATACTTTGGGTAGGTAGGTACTAGACAACTGATAAACATACTTATGTATAAGACTTCATCAAGAAATCTTCGTTCTAATAAAATTAAATTGGGATGTTGAAATATTTCATATCAAGTAATTAACCAACCATATTAATTTGTTATCTATTGCGTATTTGACCAGTGTTCAGGGTAACATATTGTGGAACTTTGAACCGGTCACAAAATGTCGGTTAATTAAAGTTAAGGTTAGTTGTTATCTTCTTAGCGTTCTTTGTACGGATTTCGGAATGAGGTGTTAGATAAATAGATTATTACAATTAATGTCTTGTACTATTTATTTAATTCCAATTTGGTGAAGATATTTTAATGATTTGACACGTTTATTTAAAAATATTGTTTAAGAAATAAGTAACTACGATAATAAACTCAAACTCAAATTCGTTTTTACAAATTAGGCTGATAAATCAACACTTTTCGAACGTCAAAAACAAGAGACAGCCCCCAAAACGCCCACCCTTCACTTCAATATATGGTGGTACTATGGTTTTTCTCTTTATTTAACCAAATGTTAAAAATTTCCAAGACATCAAGATTCCGGTGCGAAAGAGCGAGTAGCTTCACTGTATCTCTTTCGCTCTAGGTCTTTCTAACACTTTTGAACTTGTTACAGTTACATGGCCTAAAATGTATTTTACAATTATGTTCTAAACAAAAAAAACTACGTACGATTTTTTGCAATACCATCTCTGTCAATGACCTAAGCAGAGTGGCGTAGCTACCAAATGGCTAGGCGCGGCAGGCCCCGGGGCCCTTAAGCTAAGGGGGCCCCCGAAACTTCATCAGGAAATCTCGTCAAATTATTTGGGCAGTGGGGCCCCATTTTTTTATCTGCCCCGGGCCCCTTGGTTGCCTAGCTACGGCACTGCCTATGCCTAAGCATGGTATATTAGAGACACTTAACGTCTTATATTCTGGGTTATTAGCGAGTCATTGATACAACAAAAAATCTAGGCAATAAATAGATTCAGTCTGCCTTTGTAATTTGACTCAATTGGTATCAATCATGAATTCGCAGAATTACGATTTTTTTGCAACCGGCAACGTAGGCGTAAAACTTTATAATAATTACGGTGCAGTGCGGTTTTGAAGTCTATTGTTATGAAGTAAAAAACCCGAGAATTTTGGCATTAGCTTAAATAATTTTAAAAATATTCGTGGCCGAAAGAAAAAGAACTTTGATATATTTTTTAAAATTAATTAGAAGGTATTTACGTACGTAGAGGTTGATTAAAAATACACTTTGGAAATATTTACGTTTTTTTTTAGAATGAAAAGAAGCCACAAGAAGATAAGAAATTCTTTTCTTTTTTGATAGTTATTGCATTAATTTGAAATAGAATCACGAAAGAAAATTGAAATCGTTAAAAGAAAATGTACAGAGAGCAGAATAAAACAATAGACAAAAATATTTTAAGAATAGAACATGGAACAAGATTAGAAGAAAAATAAAAAAAAAAAAACTTACTGGTTGGTCTTCCTCACGTAATCTTCAGGGACAGTGTTGAAATGCAACATTTTTTAAGTATTTTATACTTAAATCAACAATAAAATTAAATAAAACTAAACAACAAATTAATACTTGCAATTGAGAAATAATTATACTTAAAACGAAAAGAAAATTACCAGAGCTAAATTTGATCAAAATTGCTAAAACTGAACAATATTATTAGCCACCTATAATATGCAATGGTGTTTAATTTGTAACCCATTTAATACTATGCGTGATAGAACTCTGGTAACGGAGTGGTTATAAAGTTGCCCGCGCGCACTTTATAGCGGAGGAGTGTTTGCACGGCGCTCGCTGATTGGTCGAGAGCGCGGGTGTGTCGGTGACGTTGTGACGCGTGCACAACGATCGCATTTGAAATATCTTGTTTATTTGACATTTTATCGATTTGTTTTTGCATTTAATGATAATTTGGCTCGTTTAGGAACAATATCGCGATTTAGATGCGTCGGTTCACTGACAAATGTATTTATTTTCGTAATATTATTGACGACTTGACAATTTCCGGCAGTCCCGAGAGTACAAAAAAATCTCCCTAAACGTATATTTAGGTTTGTCACTGGATAATTTTATAGGTTATTCAAATTAAAAGGATAAATTAGCCTTGCCATGTCATGCATAGTGTGCAAGGCAAGTCCAATTTTTTGTGCAAGCAAGATGGAAGCCTTATTGCATCAGCTAATCATATACTAGCAAGTATAAACTGCTGTTTCATGTAATTATAGCTGGGGCCCATTTTCACCGTCGAAATTAATCTCCGATTAAGCAAAAATGGCTACTGATCATAAATTAGAAGCTTCAATATAAATATAAGGTAATTCAGGGACTTAAAACGATGATTCCCAGAGGGGGGTTGGATTCTGGACAAGAAATAGGTCTCACGAAATTCCTGCTTCATAGTAACAAAAACCTTAGATTATGTGCGTGATCGGCGGTCGGTGAAATTGGCCCTTAGCTAAATCATCACAGCTTGCTCATATTTTGATGGATAATGTCTTATACAAAACATAAGTAAATGTGAAAATACATTTCAAAATATACACCTCCCCATAACTGACTTCTTTTATAGTTTTTTTTGTGACTATAGAAATAAAATAACGTTTATAAAAATAATACCTATACGATATTGTATAATTTGTATTGAATCAAACAGTTGTCTATGATCAGCTAAAAAACATGGCGTAATAGACAGGCTATTTAGATGCATTCTTTATTCAATAGAAATTGTCAAATTTTGATTATAGAACGTGTTTTTTTTGTTTAAGTTAAAATGGACTTCTGATATAATTAATTATTGAGTCCAGTTTTATGTTTATATCTCCTTTATCGTAAATTTATAACTTCTTGGGACAAACTGTCTTATTGTAAGTTAAGGCAGCTATTTCGTCAGCATGTATCAAAGCTCAAGGTGAATTTCGACATTCGACGCGATCCATTCGTTAAAGTATGCACCGGCTATTTATATCACTTATACCTATGTATATTTCAAAACCTTTGTATATGCAGTCTATGATAGCTACCGGCCTTTTTTATTTATTTCTAAAATAATAAGCTACTTGATCGTTTATAACAATGGACTGAATGCAATTTAGTTTTAATATTCTGAATTATTATTATCTTCCGCATTCAAACAGATTTCAATTTAGAATTGAGAAATTGTTTTTTTTTTAGATTTGTTAAAATACGATTGTAAGTATAGGTACAGACGCTAGTACATCAAGTTTCTACAATGTGTCAAATTTCCTTAATAGATTTTCAACTTTATCGATATAAATATTTATGAAGGGCTGAAGTAAGTATATGGTTCAAAGTTGACTGGGAAAATTTGACAGATACGAGTAGCTTAATGTGCTGGCGTCTGTCTAAAAATATTCTAGAAAATCAATTGATTGATAGCAATTATGAATGTTTCTAGACTAGCTCGCAACAACACCGAATTTTAAATTGCTCAATTAATCTCGCTAGTTGTCTTATGACGCGAATCAAATTGTCGTCAATGAAAGTCGTATGTATATGTATACCTACCAATGTCGAGACGTCTATACGTGGAAAGAATCAGACGCTACCATTTTGTTTGGCCTTGGCCTTAACACGGCCAATAAATGCGATCGTCCGGACTGCGCGCAAAACTTTTACAAAGGTATTGTAACGGCCTCTCAATACGGTTCTTGACAACTAGTTAAATTATTATTTATTGAACTGTCAAAAACGATTACTCTTTCTCTAGGCATGCAATTTGTATGAAAACAAGAACTATGACGTCACAGATTTTTAACATCAGGCTGTATATTTGCTCACCTATACTATCAATAAAAAAAAAATTGTTTTTCCTTCAAAACGATATATGAAAGAGACACTATTTTATTTTTGATCTAAGCAACTACACAATAATCCGTCTTTATAGATGAAATTTAAGAAATTTAATTATGTCTAAAATTTCTCATATTTTGCTTGTGAGGTCCTAAAATCCCAAATAATTACGCAATTCTGTCTCTTATTAGAGCCAGAGTGTCTGACAATTAGTCTTACCAAGGGGTTACACAGGAAACTGGGTTAAGGAGGTGACCTGATACACAGTCGCTCTATGTAAAACAATGGTACCTACTCTGCTGCATCAGGTTAGAATAGAAGCCGGCCCAACATAGCTTGGGAAGAGGGAAAAAGCTAGGCAGATGAATGATGTCTTTTCTAGAAGGGGATTAGCGCGTTCAAACAAACAAACAAACTCTTCAGCTTTATAATATTAGTATAGATATATTAGGATGTAGTATACTTACCTATATTTCTCAGATATCCCTACCTATAGATAATTTTCTTCCAAATACAAATTCCCGTTTGACGTCACCAATTGACATTATAGTTCTTCGTCAATGGTTCTTGATTTGTTTATGAAAAACACGATATAGTATTATTGCAGCAAAGCAATAATATTTGGTCGTACCTATGTCCGTATTAGACGGGTGCATTGTTTGCAAAGAGGTTCCGTGTTGAGTAAGCATTTTTTTTTGTTTAAAGTTCAATAAAATTTGTCGCCATTCTAACGCTAACTAAGTAAGTCGATACATAAATCGCAAAAGGTCTTCTTCTTCCTGCCCTGTTCCCAATTCTATTTGGGGTCGGCGCAATATGTTTTCCGCTTCCACTCATTTCGGTCAGACGTCATACTACTATCCACTCCCTTCTTAATCATATCCTCTTTCAAGCAATCAATCCATCTCTTCCTTGGTCTACCTCTATCTCTCCATCCATTCACATTCATACTTAAGACACGCCTTGTAGCATGTGTCTCACATCTTCGCAAATAAATAAATAAATCGCAAAAGGTATAGTAATTTATTTTTATATCAGACTATACTTAGCTGACCCACCGAACATTGTATCGCCTAAAAGTTGATTCCTTTTTGTTTTCTTTTATTTTGTTTTTTATTTCTTTTGTAGGCATTTTTTTTTGGTATTCTACTATTAATACTAGGCTACTGATAGACTAACTTATATACTTTTCTATTATAAACATAAATACATAGGAACAGTAGACTAATTAAAACACAAATGTTTGACTTATGCGGGAATCGACCAACGACGTGGCAGACAGATTCATTAACTACTACGCCATCGATTCGTCAAAGAAGATGTCACCTTCTTATAAAACTCGACCTTAAAAATCTTTTTTTAAAAAGCTTTTATGGTCCGCCATATTGAATTTAGAATAACGTCAAATTATTTTTTAAGTTACTCTCAATAAGTTCTTTCATTTGATACCCATCTTGTTGAAATGCATTAAAAATAACTACCTACTCCGCCATTTTGGATGGTCCGCCATATTGGATTTAGAATAACGTTATATAACATATCTTGCATTGTCATCTAGACTGAACGTGTATACAAAATTTCAGCTCAATCGGTTGAAGATATCTACTTCAACATTGAGTTCAAAGAATCCACCGTAACATACTACCCGCTTAAGTACTAACTTGAAATCCTCATCTTGAACAAAGAAAAGCACTAAACCCGGTACTTTTTAAAACCCCGTTTTATAATAAGGGGGATGAAGTTTAGATTCGTAATTTCTAAGTTAGTAAGTTTACGGAATGATATTATAAAATGTACGATAACAGTCTGATGCAAGGCTCCACGGCCGGAGTTAGCACATCTACTGCTACATGACGTGACTCCGATAGGTCATCAGTTCTTACAGATAACTTGAAAGTATACTCTTTGTTTACATCAGGTTTTGTTTTATATTTATTTATTTAATTAGGTATATGTATATGTTGAGCCGTGTGTATTTGAGACGAATACAAGTGTAGGGTGTTTTATAGTAGAAACACAAAAAAATATTAATCCTAAATGGCATGAAGTCGTAAATTATTAATCTTTTAAAATAGCTATAAAATTTTTGGAACAAGCCGGATTGTCTAATGTCACTTACTAGACTCGTTTCATTTAGAATGCTAAATAGGACATTTTTTATAGACGCGTCGATTTTGAAAAAAAAATCTTTAGCCGAGGCTTTATTATTATTTATTTGTGTCTCAGTTCTTTCGTCATATTTTAAAATAGTGTATTATCAATACTTAATAAAAAATAATAATGTTTATTAACTAAAACTAAGCACAGCTTTTATCTTGTGGCTCCAAATGTTGTGAACAATTAACCTTTTGACCACCACGTCAAAAAAAGAAAGACGTGCCCTCAGCGCCAAGCTAAGAATTCATCCATAACCACCTACAATATAGAATTGAGTTCGGAATTATATCGAATGCAACTGATTTTTTGGCTTGTCATCTATACGTGACAGTGGCGGTCAAAAGTTTAATCTACAGTTTGTGGGGGCTCAACCATCTCGATGATTTTCCTACAATCACTCCCACTAATAAGCTGCAAACTAAATAAACAAACAAACATCGATATTCTAGTTTCACGCAATAATAAAACAAATATTAATACCAAGTTAGTAAGTGTTACGCATTGGTCATGTTGCAAAGTCCAGTTGAACTTTGTTATCCTTTATCTAGTGAACTTAGGTCTTGTGGAATTGTTTAGACAAGTGGAGATCTAAGTCCTAGTCCTAAGTCCGTCTAGTCTAGTTGTAGTGCTGTCAGACTGTGCCTAATGACGATGTGTTGACAAGATAATTTATATTGTAAACAAATATTTGAGTCTAAACAAAGATAATACAATAACTACTATTTGTAATACTCTAGTTCTATGCAGTAGTAAGTTAGTAAATAATTGTGATTTCCTATAAAATTATTAAAATAGTTAACTTTCAATAAAAATGAGAAGAAAAAAGTTTGTGTGACTGTATGCGCAGAACGGATGACATGGAGGCGTGCCAAAAATAATAAATTGACACATTATCACTAATCTCTAGTATAATGTTAAATTAGATTCTATTTGAACCACTAGTAGTCAGTTAATTTATAATATCAGTTGGTTAAAATAAACTCCGCTAGGCGCTAAACTAAATATGTATGTATCAGAATTAAATTAACCACATTTTTTTAGAAGGAAGCGGATCTATATACCACTGTTATAGACATAACTATACTACGTAAGTGTTTTATTACTAAAATAATAAAATGTCTGATCGCGACTTCCGGAACCCTCGACCTTCCGTATTCCCCTTTATCACGAGTTTTTAAAGCCATGATAAAAAAATACATACATAGTTTCGTAAATCTTTGTGAAGGAACAGTTTCTTCTAATTAGATGCACGGGTTCAAGAAGTTAAGGTGAAAACCAAAAGGAACATTTATAAACGTACTTTTCCAAATAGGTATAGGATGACTCTCATATTTCTAAGTTTAAGCCACCTCTTTCAAGAGCACCAAGAGTTTCAGTAGATCATCATATTTCTTTAAACTGCAAAATTTTTGACCATCCTTGGCAGTCGTTACGGGTAGTCAGAAACCAGTTAGTCTGACGCCAGTCTGATCAAGGGGTATTGGGTTGTCCGGATAACTAGGTTCAGGAGGTCAGATAGGCGGTCGCTCCTTGTAAAACCCTGGTACTCAGCTGAATTCGGTTAGACTGGAAGCCGACCCCAAAATAGTTGGGAAAAGGCTCGGGAGATGATGAAGACTAAACCTTACATAAGTTACTAAGAAATGTAATGTATGAATAAGCATACTTGGTGTGTTAAAATAATACTCTTAAAGAATCGGTTTATGATTATTATCGCTTTCCGATGCCATCTCCAGTCTAAATATTTGAAACATATATTGATAACGATAGTATTATTATCATTTATCCGCTTAGAAACATCTCTCAAAACATCTAAACGAGATGCTCTTGACCTGTATCGTTTGAAAGGCTAAATGCTAAAGAATAAATAAAAAATTGTAGACAGACCGGTTGGGACACACCCACCCACTGTATATTTCCACGCCATCTTTAAGCGTCTACAAGCTCGGGTGTGTCTGTTACGTCATTTGTTATTACCGATCACATGAAGCGACAGGTGATTTTTTGCTAATGATATAATTTTCGCTAAGATAGCAAATTAATTGATTACTTGAAAAGGAAACAATGAAAGGTTTAAATTTGTTAACATTGTAATTACTTGATAAGTTTTAATCTATACTTAATTAGGGTTCCGTACCTCAAAAGGAAAAAACGGAACCCTTATTTTTAAAGAGCAAAGATTTGATTGTTTGTTTCTTTGGCTTTGAGGCTTTTTTTTTTTTTTTCGTGGGAAATCATCAAATGACCCCTCCCGCTGAGGGTGCAGCTGGAGGGAGTGTCAGACTCTTACTGACTAAAACCCACTATGTTCCTTCTGGAGGTCCCTGTGTGCCAGGGCCGCGGTATCTCTTACGAACAACCCGCAGCTGGCTTTGAGGCTTCAAAACTACTTGACGGAACGGGAAAAAGTTCCCGGATACGCGGGAGAAACCACGAGAAAGTGCTAGTTAACTTAATAAAAGAAGGCGTATAAGTATCTGTCTGTTTATCAGACAGATTGAAAAATAAAGGCTTGTTAAAATAAAAACTGCTTTGTAATTGTGTAAAGTCCGAGTCACGTAGGATAGCAAACAACAGGTTGTAACAGACGCCAAAAAAAACATGTTATAATTAGCTATTAGTTTCTCCTATAAACAGAAGGGAGTTTGTTGCTTGGCAACAGTTCTACAGATCGATCGTTAAAAGGTATTTTTTTTGTATAATTTTATGCCGTATTAAGCCTTCACGCCTCGGAGATAACGTAGGAACGTAGGTCGACGGTTGAAAGGCTAATTGGTCTAAGCGCCATTTTTTGCGATATTCGGAATCAACAATTTTTTCTCCATCGTTTGATCCATCCTCCTGCATGTTTTGCAAAATGTCGCATAGCTAAGTTAGCCTTGCAGCCGTTGGGTGGTGGCTTTCGTTTGTAGATTTTTGTTAAGTCTTATCTACGGGTAGATAGGTACCAGAAAGGTTCCTAACCAGCCATGCCAAATAGAGGTACTTACCGTACCTACTTCTATTTGATACAATTTTATACTGTAAAAAGCCTTCTACACTATCAAAATCAAACTCTAATAGAGGTCACCTTGGTCCCGTTTGGGATGTAAAAAAACCATATATGTATTGACGTTGGTCAGTCGACCAGATGTGGTTGGAGTCAAACGACTTTGGACAACCTTGATCGGGAGCGCATCGCGACAGGCTGCATCAGTGGTCGGCCCCAACCGTGTGGAACGCTGTCGGACGACGGGAGACACGACCAAGGTCACCTTTGTCAGCGATCGGTTTGGATTGTGTGGAGCGCTTTTTAACCTGTTAGGTACTGGTCTTTTAGGGTCAGAAGCTCTATAGTGTTCCTCTGCAGGTTGAATTGAAAGTCAACCAAGATCATTTTTAAAAGGTTCATGACCATTATCTTCCAAACAAAATCTCAAATAATAATCTACATTTCAGCTATCTGTGATTTGAATAATTTATGAAATTACTACTAATTTATTTTCAGTTGAGTCACACTCGACATTGTTTAAATCCAAGCATTTTATCCAATTCATTCAGCTAAATATTATTTTGGAATAGGACATCGCTTTAATTCGATATGACCTTAAGACCTTTAGTCTTAACATTATCGCGATAAACAAAGCCTTTAATGTAAAAACAAAAATATTTTCTCTCGTCAGGTATTAATCTGTTGCTAAGCTTGGATTATAATAAAAAATAGCTTTATTATGGATTAGTCTAATAGCCATAATGCTAAGATTCTGGCACGTGTCACAGAGACATTAAGTTGGATTCGTATGTGTATACGAAATGTTATCGTAATTTTGTATTTAACATCTAGGATCTCCTATTTAAGTAACAGCCGCACGGGTCGATCGATCATAAGGTTAAGGGAAGCTTGACGCGGTCGGTCCTTGGATGGGTGACCATCTTGTTATGACGAGTTCCTCCGTGTTTCGGAAGGCACTCATTTGCACATCTTTGGCAGTCGTTACGGGTTGTCAGAAGCCGTAGGTTAAAGCGTTTGCTTTGTATTTGGTTATTGTTCTGAATAACTGAACATTTTTTGGATACAATTTGGCATGCATGGATATAGATTGAAGAAAGAGGAATTTATATTTAGGGCCAGTTTGGCATTTTGCTGATAAGTTCCAGATAGTTTATTTGGCAGATAATTTCATACAAATTCTGCTCCGTTTTTTAATTTATCTGGTAGATAGTGGCTATCCGTACCCTGTGAATCTTTTTAATATTATAGAACTGAAGAGTTTGTTCGTTGGTTGCCTTAAAATTGCTGATCTTAGGATCTACTTGACCGATTTCAAAAATTATTTCAGTCTTAATATTCCATTTATGGAGAAAAGCTATAGGTTACTTTTTTATCCTTGTAAGCGAATTAGTTGCCACGGACTTGGGCACAGATTACTGAATAGTTACTACACTTGGGTGAAACAGATGGCCGAAGCTAGAAGCTATCACACTGACATTGTATTTCCGTGTGCAAAAAGAAGTAGGTACAATCCAACCTGATGAGATGTGAGATTAACAGTGAGTAAAACTTAAAAATAAACCACAAGATAAAAGTAGATACAATAATCAATTCACGTGATGTCACCAGTTCGGATAACACCTTATCAGGACCCACCGACAGGCCCCTTAGAGATAGCTTCGCAAGGTGATGACAAAACAAGAACAATATGGCCTCCAATATTACTTTTAAGATTCGTTCTTGTTTCTAACCTAACGTAAGAAGTTGTAAAAATGGATTGAGGGGCCGCTTATAGTGTTTTTATGTTTGTCATGTTATCTCAGGAAATGGCATAGCCGATTTAGTTATGTAAATCTCTATATTTGAGTACGGCATAGCTGATTTAGATAGTATGTATGATGGTGACACGTTTATAGAAAGCCACGTATCTCCGGAAAGTCTTAAATAGTTTTAAACAAATTATTAAAAAGTTTTTTTTTTTCGAGAGAGAAGCTAGTAAAAAGAGGTCGTAATATTTATCCAGTTATAACGTAGGTGGGTATCTAATTAGGAATATCAATAATACACAATTTAAAAAAAAGTTGTCAAAATTATGTCTATGAGATTAGTTCTATCCGTGGTTCTATCAATGTCTTAAAAGAGAACATTTTTTATTTAACTGAAAGGAAGCAAATACTGGACTGATATTAGTTTATTTGAAACTAACTACATAATTATTTCCTAGAAAACCACAGACAATCTAATATCTAACAGGCTTTTTTATTGATTTATATATTTTTTATAGATATTACTTTGTGTACCAGAATATATTTAGTAGCGTTTGGATATTAATGTATTCCCTCGTTTCTTTGTCTGCTGGCCACCAGTAAAACTGGTCGTGAAGGTCGCTCGACTTGTCGCCAAAAGAGAATGGGGACTCCTTTGTCTAACTCGACCAGGAAATTCATAGACTACAACTTGTCTTTGATCAGGTTTACGCGGTAAAAAGTGTTATTTGCTTTTTAATTTCAAATGAAATAAAATTAATAGTTAGGCGTTTTTTTTATGACTTTCGACGGTCATATAATTTAAATATTATATCTATCGTTATGTTCCATTGTCGTCAGAGTAAATTGTTATTTTCTTCTCACGTAGAAATATTCAATGATTCTCAAAATCCACACAACGCAGGACGATGCGAGTTTGAATTTTGCCCGACATTTTTCTGCAGGCGCCAAACATACATATAAAGTGGTCAATATTTTAAAAAATGAGGGCCTGTTTCACCGCCTACGAATAAGTTCCAGTTAGTTTATTTGGTAGATAATTTCATAATTTTATACAAATTCTGTTCCATATTTGAAATTATTCGGTAGATAGTGGTTATTCTAGCATTGTGAAATGAAGATAAGTTTTCACTGCATATTACAAAACAATAGGGTATTTGACTGTGTTTGATTTTGTTTAAAAATTTTAACAAAACAAATAAACACACGCACAAGGAACATTTTTCGGAAAACAGCGTCAAAATTGGTTGATAAATGGAGCAGCATTTCAATCAACATATTTTATATTCGTATGGTGAAGAGTGGGATCGTAGTGGGGACATCTTGCTATCTCTTTTGCACATGCGTGATCAAATAGCGTTGACGTCACAAGCCTGTATGTGCATCCTTTTTCTGTTATTTAACTGTTTGACTTTTGAAAGGTTTATAAATTACTTATTTCTCAACGGATTCCAAAAAATATTTCTGTTTTTGTTTTTTTTTTAAATGTTACTATTGATATGAATAATTAAAAAAAAAGAGTCAAATACCCTATTATGTTGATATACTTTTATAATGTTTTAATATCGGTCGAAATAAAATATGAAGAACCTAAAACTTGTCAAATGAAATAATTTCAACGCTAGATGATGCAACAGGCTAACCTCTTACACCAGACTAAGATATAAGACATCGTTAGCAATAAAAATGTAACTAAATAAACAAACGATTGCAGCAATTACAATGTCTAGTGAAGTTAATTATAATATTATTCAATTACATACATACATATATTGAACGGTCAGAGTTTTTGTTTTAGCATTCTTATTCTAAGCTTCTTAGAGAGTCGATAATTTTACCACGTTACTACTCATGTGAAGAATAGTCGAGGACAGTTGATGCAAATATCCTGCTGGGTTGTTTGCAAAAGTTACCAAAAAGAACAACAGTGGGTTGTAGTCAGGAAGAGTCTGGACTCCCTCCAGTAGGCTCAGCAATGCTGAGTCAGCATGACAACCATAGAAACAAGTTCTGCCTATCGGAGAATGGACATAATGATAAATAAGTGACAGACTGAAGTAAGATTTCTTTTGACACGTAGAAAAGATTTTTTTCTTTTTTCCACCGACACGAGTTTATCGGCCGAGCATGCCGATTTTAAAAATAGTGGATTTGACACAGTTTTTTGACTAAATAAACGTAAATTCATCGTAGTATACGCAGAATAACTACATTGCTATCTACTTCTCCGTTGCTATGGAATGTTTTTGTCGTCATAAATGTAGAAACACGAGTTGACAGGTCACGCCATGCTCGGGTAGAAGACATGTTGACATTGACAAAAAGTGCTTTGTCTTTTCTTGATAGAATAGTCATAGAACCACCATGCTAAGCCTGCAGCTGCATCCACAGCGAGAGGGGTCATTTGATGATGCTATTAAATATTTGTGTAACAAAGGTTGTTTAATCACTACGGCGGTTAATTCTAATTTCGTGTCAATAAGTTCATTGTCTGACAGTAAATTATTTTATTGAATAAAAAATAAAATAAACAGATGAACGTCTATGTTATTTTGTGGGTTCGTTTACATGAATTGTTTGTAAAGAATTACAATAAGCACTATTATAGGTGGTCTATAGGTACATATTTAATTACGTATTAAGATAAATATTATGAAGTATTTAGGCATTGTATTTGGTCTATGGTGCGATACCTGCATTGTGGCATTGTTGCCACATTACTTAACACTTATTTAGATTATAATTCAGTAACCATATGAATAGATTTTAGATCTACAAATAGGATAGTTACCCTGGATAGTTTATTTTAACCATTTAGCAAACACTTTTGAATCGCAATGAAGTTTTTTTTGGATACATCAAATGATCCCCTTTTACTAACCAAAACCCACCTTTGTTCCTTTCGGAGCCCTTTGTGTAGTTGTAAATATACCTACTTTATATATTTATACTTTTATACACATATAAAAGAAAATTAAGCAGTAATTGCGTATTAGACTGCGTAGTACTTGTAGTACACGGCAGGCAGGTCGAAAGGTACCTGAGGTCTATACGAAAAGTCGAGTATAACTATCAATATTTTTCACCAATGAATAAGTTTAAATCTATGAACAATAAATGTCACGTTTGAGCCTCTGACCCGCCCGCCAATTAATAGATACCCCACAAGGGTAATTTTCCGTAACAAGTGCAAATAACAAAATAATAAATAACAATTATTGTGACTACTCTACACTGGGACTGTAGGCTGAGGAAAATTTTGCTTCATTTTACGACAAACTGATAATAAGTCTTCATTCACTGATAATGAATCTGAGTTCACATGAACATTGCGAATTTTGTAAAAAGGGGAATTACTTAACAAATATAGCAATACCTATTTATTGACAAAGCAATTATTTTCTAAAGAATAGTTAGATGTAGGTATCTTTTGTGTACGACTATAATAGAAGTCAATCAATAGCTTACCTTGGGGCTAACCGACCGTGTGTGAAAAGGTGTCCCGATATATTATTATATTATATCTATTAATGTTTATCTTCATGCTCAGGTATTTTACGTCTCCTCTACATATCTATACTTATAATAAATCTGTAGAGAGGTCAATTCTGTACATTGAATATATTTTCAAAATAACTATCAGGGGGTGATCAGTGATCGATACTGATGCCAAAAATGCAATCAGTAAAATTTTTGTCTGTCTGTCTGTCTGTCTGTCTGTATGTTATTAATAGGAACAAAAACTACTGGACGGATTTTAATGAAACTTAGTACAATTATTCTTCATACTCCTGGGCAGGTTATAGGATACTTTTCATCACGCTACAATCAATAGGAGCAGAGCAGTGAAAGAAAATGTTGGGAAAACGGGAGAAGTTACACCATTTTTTAAGCTTTCGTCGCGTGTGCAGCCTTAATGGTTAAAGCTACATAGAAATCATGTATGACGGAAATATTCTACATAAAATTATCTAAAAAATATTCCACTAGAGCATATGTCTATCTTTAATGGTTGACTCACAATAACACGTATAACTCCCGATTTAGCAGTTCGGAGCTTTCTGATAATTTGTTATTGATTTGTTTACTCTTATGTTAATAATATTCTCGCTCATGCCTAATTAACAAAAGATAACATTATAACATATTCTATAAAAAAAGAATCATAGAAATCGGTATAGAAATACCAAACTTATACATAAAATCGGTCGGTAGGTATAATAAGGCGGGAGGTCCGAGCGCGAGCTTCTCATCCCAACAAAAGTTAAGCTTTGGTAGCCCGGTAATCGACATCCACACTGGCGTAGCCGCGGGGGTCCTCTATAGGTTATACATCAGAACAACATTTTTGTCGCGAAAACCGACATCCACGCGGGCGGAGCCGCGGGCGACCGCTAGTAACTAAATAATATAATAATAAAACTAACAAAAAATGCTGCTAAAACCGCAAGAATCCGGTGGTGTACCTATGTGAACGAAAATGTTACGAAATTTTTAAGATTCTCAATAATCACATGTGAACCCTTTAAGTAGGATATGACTCAAGCAGTTACTAGTTCTAACCCCGATCGAAATACCTCGACAAATGAACAAAGACGAGAGTTCATAAGTCACTACAGATAACACACAAATTGATTATGTTATTCCATATGCTTAATTAATTAACAATAATTATGATTTTGAACATTTCCACACACTATTTGCACTTTGAATAATATTAAAAGACAAAAAAAAACTATAAAAATATCTATGGTGTGTGCATATAAACTTCTTTATATACATAGGTGTTGGTTGTGCAAAATAACAGATCCGTGATAAGCCTGAATTGTAGATGCACCATTTAAAAAAATCAGGAGTACTTATTGAAGATTCATTTGAAAGGAACTTAAACTTTTGAACTTAAACTCCCGTTTTTATTGGTCAATGTCATAAAATGGCAACACCAAAACAAAGTTAATAGCGCTGGCCTGAACAGATTGCTTGCCGGCTCTGTAGTAATAATCAACGCATATATAATTGGATTATAATAATTTTAATTGATCTTCTGTTATTTTTATTCATAATTTCATATTTTTACGCTACGATAACATTGCTAAGAATAATGTATAAGTACCTATTACATGTTGCAATAAATCCGACCTTATCAATCCTTATTTCTATTTTAAGAGGTGATGGGACTCGGATGCAATCATCAATTAATGTGTTAATCATAAATTTCGTTGTGGGTGGAGCTGAAGGGAATGTCAGACTCTTACTGACTAAAACCCACTATGTTCCTTCTCGAGGTCCCTGTGTGCCAGGGCCACGGTAACTCTTGCGAACAATCCTCAGTCCCGGCAGACTTCGGACTTACGGACCCCTCCGATGTGACTCTCTCTGACTTCTTTTCGATGAGCGTGTGGAACAGAACGCGTCGAAACTCAAACAGCATACACACCTATTGCTCTTAGATCTAAGGTAAGAAATCTTTGTTCATTGACCTAATAAGCTAGCAATATTGCAGATGAAATAACAGACCGTTTAGCATCATTTCAATTTAGTTCAAACCAGAACCAAAAAGCGATACGCATGTTGTAACAATGTGCCCAACGCTAATAATTCGGGTCAAGTAATTATGAAGACATTTTGATAAAGACATTAATAAAAATATAGATAGATAGTCCGCGCGTTGGAGACACGAATTTTATAGGTATCAACCCCGATTTGTGAGGTCATAATGTTCACAATTTATATCAGTGGAATATCCCAGGAGTTTGCTGGTGGTGGTACTCCAAATGAATCTATTAAGAAGAATAAATGCAGTACAGTTTTTTTCCTTATGTACGACGCCAGCACATCAAGCTACCGAAACTGTCCAATTTCCTCAACTTTGAATCATATGATTCAGAGATAAAGGTGAAAATCCTTTTTTTGATAAATGATGGCAAGGATAATTAACTTATTATTACAGCTAATCAATTATGCTCGGCTGTCGGCTCCTTCAGGAGCGGCTCCGCTGGCGGCCTTGACGGCTTGACACCGCAGCACATTAAAGACCTGACGTGCCCAAGCGCTGGGGAAGCTGGTGAGTCTCTTCTCAAGGAGTTGACAGCTCTCATTAACCTGATGCTCTCCGGCAATGTGAACGGAGCCGTCATTGATATTTTATATGGCGCAAATTTGTGCGCTCTTCACAAAAAAGATGGCGGCATCCGTCCCATTGCCGTGGGATGCACATATCGCCGTATCGCAGCCAAAGTTTGCTGTGCCTACTACAAAGAAACCTTGGTCAGCAAACTCCAGCCCCTACAACTCGGTTTTGGTTCCAAAGGGGGCTGTGAGGCTGCGGTACACGCGCTTTCTACTTATGCCAATAGTAAAGAAGGTGAGGTCATTCTAAAGGTTGACATCAGGAACGCTTTTAACTCCGTAAACAGGGACATCTTGTTGTCAGAAGTTAAAAACGAAATTCCCGACATTTACAACTTCCTCTGGCAGTGTTACAGACATCCCACAAAATTATTATATAAAGACTACTTTTTAGATTCGGCCGTTGGATGTCAACAAGGTGATCCCCTGGGACCTGTCATTTTCAGTTTAGCGATCAATCCAATTATTAGACAGCTAAATTCTAAATTTAACGTGTGGTACCTAGATGATGGTATCCTAGGAGGTGATGCAGTTACAGTATTAGATGACTTAAAAACCCTAATACAAAATTTTAAATCTATAGGCCTCGAACTAAATTTATCTAAATGTGAGATTTTCATTACCGACAACAATAACACCCAAAATATTTTATCAAAATTCAAATCCATAGCCCCAAACATAACAATATTGGAAAGAAGTTCTCTTCGCCTCCTAGGGTCACCTATCTTCGATGAGTCATTCTCTAGTTTTATAGACGAGAAAATTCAAAATTTTAACGATATTTCAGAAAGATTATTTAAAATCAGTTTACATTCAGCTTTCACTCTGATTCGGTACTGTTGTTTTGGTCCAAAATTTACTTATAGTCTTCGGTCCTCTCATATATGGAAGCATCCACATCTTTTGGACAAAGTAGACAAAATAATCAGAAGCACTCTCACCTCCATCCTCAATGTGGCCTTGGACGACCGAGCCTGGCAGCAAGCTGCACTCCCAATACGCCTGGGAGGTCTCGGCGTTCGCAAAATTTCAAGTATCAGTTTACCGGCATTCCTCTCCTCGGTTCACAGTACCGATATATTGACCAGGAGAATTTTGTCTAACGCTTCACTGGGCAATGTTGAAGTACCGTGTTTGACCGATGCGGTGAATGCTTGGAAAATGGCCAGTCCCAATACGGATGTACCCGGCGACCCCTGCTCTCAGAGACTATGGGACGGGCCGCTCTGCAGCATTATACGGAATAACCTGTTAAATACGTCAAGTAATGCTGCTGAGCGAGCCCGTTTGTTGGCGGTGGGAGAATGGGAGTCGGGTCTTTGGTTACAAGCGATCCCTTCATCCAGCATAGGCACTATGTTGGATGACACCACATTTCGCATCGCTACATGTCTACGGTTAGGCGCTCCCTGTGTTGCTCCGCATCGCTGTCATTGCGGTGAAGCCGTCGACGGCCTCGGACACCATGGTCTGTCATGCTGCAGAAGTGCTGGCCGGATTTCACGACACGCCAGCATAAACGACATTATCCGTCGGGCTCTCTCCTCTGCCGGCGTACCAGCCGTATTAGAGCCTAATGGCCTGGTACGTGACGATGGGAAGAGACCGGACGGTATGACGTTGTTGCCTTGGAAGTTAGGTAGGCCTTTGGTGTGGGACGCAACTTGCGTCGATACCCTGGCGCCATCACATCTTCCCAGTACGGTAGGTTGTGCAGGTGCGGCCGCTGCTTCTGCAGAGACCTCCAAACGGCGCAAATATAGTAATCTCGTTGGTAACTATACTTTTGAGCCGTTTGGAGTCGAAACACTCGGATCATGGGGTCCGAGCTCGCGACTACTTTTTAAGGAAATCAGTAAAAGGCTGATTGACGCTTCGCGTGACCAGAGGGCTGGCTTATTCTTCGGACAAAGATTAAGCATTGCCATTCAACGTGGCAATGCAGCCAGTCTTCTGGGCACGTTTCCGAATGACAGTGACGCGGAGGAATACTTCGATGCCTGATGTATATATTAGTTTGTTAATTTAGATACATATATATATTTTTTGTTTTAACTTAATTTTAGATAGTAGTTTAAGTATTATTGTAATATAAATATTATTAATAATGTGTATATAAATAAAAATTCATCCACTTATTATTTAAATACCTTAATAAATTGGATATTAACTCGATAACATTCTGACAACGGTTTTAAAATATCTTCAACAGATTAGTTTAGGTGTAGGACGTGCAAATAACTGAGTATATTTTTTGTACAGACGCCAGCACATCAAACTACGTCAGTCTGTAAAATTTCATTAGTACATTTTCAACTTTATCGTTGAAGCATATGGTTCAAAGTTGATTACCAAAATTTTACAGGTAGCTTGATGTGCTGGCGCCTGTACCGTATAAAATGTATTACAGGTACCTACTCATATGCTTGTAGTAAAAATCGGTTATTTCAATACTACAAACATACATTCCAATTTTATTTATATGTATAAGTAAGTAGGTGTATTGATTGCACAGTATCAATCACATGACAAAAGGTCAACTTGAACCAAATATCCGAATGTGTGTTCGTAAAATTTGTTACTAGTCAGATCATATAGCCATTATTATACTACATTATGTATGTATAAATATTATTGTTCCGAGATTACGTTGGAGGGTGTGAGGCCAGGCCTCCGAGTGGGGTCAAACTATGACCCCCTTATCATTGCTATCGATGCGGAGTTCTCCGTAAATTGTGTGTAAACAATATTTGTATATGTTATTCTGTCGTGTGCAGAGAGATGCGTAGAATAAGGTTACGTTCGCAATTTAAAAAAAAACGAAGAAAGTTTTGAAATTGGGATTTTTTTAAAAGATGTGGAAGATATCTTTTCTATTGTATTTCTATTCTATTTTATTGTGAACAAGAAAATGCCACCAGCGTTTAAGACGAGGAGTAAGTTTGGAATCATCTTATGGGAATTGATTATGCGAACTTTTTTACTACCTAATTGATTAACTAACTTCTAAAAAAGGAGGTCCTCAATTTTTTATGTAGGGCCAAAATACATTGCGATGCGTATAGGTACAGACAAAGCCAATTCAACTAAAAAAAATAGAAAAATTCAATACAACAGTCAAATTCCCTTAATAGAATTTCAACTTTATCGCTGAATCATTATGATTTAATTTTGACTGTTTCGGGTAGCGTTTTATGCTGGCGTCTGTACTTTTGTCAACTTGACAAACAAATGAAAAGGAGGTCATAGTTTTCCTTAAAGCACATAGATAGACAATACGTTTAACTGTAACTGTTAGGATTATTACACACAAAAATAAAACTAGATAAGATACAACATCTAAAAAGTACGTAAAAATCCATGTCATACAAAATAATCAAGTACCTTCGCAAAAAGAACCGAATCATTCAGTTTTACACAATCTTTATCTGAGAGTGTTAATTACGGGTTATGTCAACAATTAAATCTTTGTTCAACAATATTAATGTCACTGTTGAACAAACAATTACATCAGTTATGACAAGACAAGAAATTCGTGCCGGACGAAAAAACGTGTGCATCGTTTAAAGAATCCAGTTTCATCCAGTCACTCTTTATCTGTTAAACACTAATCTTGAGGAAACTAAGAAAAACACGTTTCCACCGTCTCCAAATTACAGACGCTAGCGCATCGAGCTGCTGCAATCTGTCAAATTTCTTTAATAGATTTTCAACTTTGTCGCTTAAACACAAGGTACAAAGTTTATGGGAAAAATTTACATTTTCGGGTAGATTGAGTATGAGTTTCTGTAGTATCTGTTTCTACATCCACGTCTAAAGCTATTTTGCCATTTTATCTGCAAAGAGTAACTAGATAGACAGAAATGCTTTGTCATTTTATGAATTTGTTTGATTATGCAATAAATTGGCCGAACCAATTGAGTAGTAATTTGGTATTAGGATGCGCGACACCCTGGCAACAGCAATAAACTACTTTCTATGGGTAAAGCGGACCAAATTAGTTCAATAAAAGCAAGCAGATGCGGAAAACAACTAATTAGACTAAACCATAAAGCGGAAAGGTTTGTATCATTGCTATTGATTCACAAAAAAAACTATTAGACAGATATAATCGTCCAGACCGATTGTCGGCCATGGGGCCGTTCTTTCTAAGGAGATCAGCCAGCTGCGCAGGACATATTAAAGTGCACTCTATTCCCTCACTCTCATATCTTTGTGGGACGGCAATCCGACATTACCGGAGAGAGATCAGGCGCAAGACCGGGAATCGTACCCGGGCCCCCTATACAGAAGTCGCGTTAAGCGACTATTAGACCAACGAGGTAGTTAGAATACCATATAACATCTGGGGCTTTATTTTAACCGAGTACAGTAAACTGTTAATATAACCACAAACAAATCAACTGTTAATGTTAATGTAATCACAAGGAAATCAAATATAGATACATTTTATACTTCTGCAGTTTCCCCGTCTATTGCGCTAACGCAACCGAGACTGCGGCAGCGTCACGACACGATTGATCGGTCGCAATGTGAAAATAGCTGTGAATCCTGTTCTTCGTACGCAATTGTTGCGTTGCCATGCTGTCTTGCTGTTGCACAGACAATGCACGTGGCTCGGGATTGCACGACAATCTAGGATATCTCTAGACTATTTGCTATAGTAGATACGGTAGATATCTAGCAATTCTAAAATGGCGATGGCACTATTCACTGTAAAGGCATTGGTAAATATTACATACAGGGTCAATTTTATTGATTTATTTTATTAATCTTATATAGAAATTGTAGTACAATGATTGAACGAAAGTTTCGAGTTACATTTATGGCCTAATATTTTTTTATTTTAGTGTAGACCCTACATTGCACAACACCTACTCTTAAATCCGGAACAAATATCCTTCAAGTAATACCATTATCATTAGGTCAAGGTTATAGAAATGTATCAATCAAAATGATGGTCTTACTTAATTTTTCTTATACGTAACTTAACAAATCAATACTGAATAAACATCCCATTTATTTATTCTCAAGGGCTTTTAAAAGAGGTTAGTAGTTACATCCGACATCGCCCGGGCAGCGCACGCGCCGGGAAGCTACGCAACTCGTCCCACATACCAGACAGTGTTGCTAGCTTCTCACTGATGATTTAGCGGTAATTATCTTGTAATCTGTGACTCAGTATAATCAAAGGTGTTATTTCATTATTATCTCATAAAGTTTTCTTATTAACTTTTATGAAAACTCAAAGACGAGATTTAGTTGGGTACCTAATGTCATTCATTAACAGTCCTTATCTTTTGTCCAAGATAGTGACCAGACTTATAGTGGCTTTGGCTAAGAGAATCGTCAATCACTGGCCTAGAAGGCCCTTTAAATAGAGTGTGAATTCGGACCCGCGATCCGACGGCTTTAAACAGAAACGGTTCGGAAATTGCAGACGATGTCAGTATATTCCCGCCGCTTGTGATTATTCGCTACCGCTTACCGCTACTATAAGAATGACTTATTGTAAGATTAATACATAATTATCATGAATGACAACAATACGCTATTATAAATGCTAAATACCCTATATTTTAAAGCATTCAAACTTACTTTTTAGTTATTCGGGAAATGAAGAACACCATTTTGTTTCTTTTTTTCTGTTTCTGCTTCTATTATTTTATATCTGTAACAAAATAATCATTATTTAATATATTACACCGTAGAAGCGCTTATTTACTTTAAATATCATGTTCGTATCTATGTTTTAAGGCAGACACATTTTTTATTATATCTTGATTGATTGCTTTTAAAAAACAATCGTGTAGCGACAGTCATTCATTTGTTTCACTAAACGCTGCCATTACAGACACGACACGAAATAAATAACTGATGCATTGCCAAAACTATTTTTAAAGACACTTTCTTCATTTGATTAATATGTATGTACCAAGAAGTACGTATGTACGTATATCTAAGTGCGATAATGAGATATCTGTAGGTTCCTAATTGAAACAAAATTATGTTTTCATTCTTTTATAATAGGTATTTAGAGAAATTGGTTTTCTGGACATTTGAACACAGCAGAAAATCTGGCATTTTTTTTAGATTCTTAAACGTTCATATACTTTTTGGCTATGAAAAAAATATAAATGTAAGGACATGCTATAGTATATAGTGTCCATAAATATTTAGAAAGAAAAAAAAAATCTCTACCGGCATTACCTATCCACGGAGGAAATTTAATAGAGGACTAACTATTATACGGAAGAGAAGCTGTTGTGATTCCTCTTAGAAGGTATTTGAGAATATACAGAACTACACAACTGGGTTTAATTTAGAGTTCCAGTCTGACACAAATAGTGCTATCTTATCAGCGTTGAGTGTTGTGATATATTTCTTCCGCCTCGTCACGTATTTATTTGTATTCGTTTTGAAAATACAACCGTGTGACGTCACACTCAGCTGTTTACATTCGAAGTGAAAAATACGCACTTCGCGAAATAGGCCTTTTATGTAAAGATTGATACCTAATCTTAAATCTGTCAGCTTTGGTGTCGGTTCTGTTTAAAGATTATTTCGGAAGTAAGGTTATCTCCGTATTATCTTATTTATGCCCCGCGGGATTTAGGGTTCCGTACACAAAGGGTAAAACAGGACCCTATTACTAAGACTTCGGTGTTAGTCTGTACTAGATGGTAAAACACGCATCGTGATAGCAAAATAATCTAAATGTTCACAAATCATGTTTCTGTTGATGCCAAACCTAACAACAAATGCTGAAAATTTACTAGAAAAAAAATAATTATACTTAATTACAATTTTAGGGACGTCATGAACCAAACGTAATGTTTTTGCTAACATTTACTCGATATTGATACGTAAGTGGTATTGGTAAGAGTTTACACTTATTCCTAGAATATTTAGTAAGTATGTATATCAGTCACTTGTACCTAAGTAATTACCTATATTAAAAAAATAGTATTTAAAGGCTTCCAAACAGCATTCATTTTTGATCATTTTATAGCTAATGATACAGAACCCTTCGCGTGGGAGTCCCACTCACGCTTGGCCGGTTTTTTTAAACGTAAGAAATTTGCCTAACCTACCTAATGTAAGACCCGTTTTAAGTACAATACGCATTAAGATTAATTAATAAAATAATAATTAAAATGACCAACGTGTCATGATTAAGTTTTAATTGATCGATTAAAAAGACGCGTGTAACAATAATGATCAATTAAAATAATAGACACTGACAATCGAATTAGTTTAAGTGGTAAACCTTTTCACCCGGATTTGTAAGATCGATAACGCCGTAATCAGTTTTTCTCGTGATTTCTTATCTGTTGTGGAATATTTGCCATTTATTTTTAACTCGTCGGTACATACGTTTATAAATAATATTTCCTTTATTTATAATATATTTCCTTTATTTATAATATATATCTCAATATAATTACAATAGTTATAGAATATTCTAATACGCAATTGAGTTAAGTCAAGTAAGTAAGTATTAATTTGGTAAAGCATCTTAAAATAATGTCACTTTCATTTATCGTTTTGAAGGAAAAGCTATATTTGAATATTTTTATTGATAATTTAAGTAAAATAAGTATTATGGCTTGATGTGAAAAAATTGTGACGTCATAGTTTATACTTACATATACATTGCATAGAAAGTAGGTAACCGTTTTTGACAGTTAATTAAAAGTAACGAATTTGGCTAGTTGTCTACTACCGTATTGTTGGATACTAAGTTCAGTGTATTAACAATTGGGTACTTGACAACTAATCGAACTCATTACTTTTATAGAACTGTCAAAAATGGTTACTCTCTATGCAATTTGTATAAAAGTTTGTATTATGACGTCAAATTTTTTTCACATCCAGTCATATACTTATTTTAATTAAATTATCAAAAAAAAAATCGAATAGCTTTTCCTTCAAAGCTATAAATGAAAGATAGATGCTTTACTGAATTAATATCATAAAGGATTTTATTTTTGACCTTGTCAACTACCCAATTCCTAGGTATGTACCTATCCGTCATTAAATTTTTGGACTTTTATGTGTTAAAAAAAATGTTTATCCCATCCACAATAGTTTCACATTTTTTCAGTTCTTTGTCACATTGCAAATTTATTTATTTACTTGCAACAATGGACATTCTTCATACACATATTTATTTCTTATTTATGTGTCTGGATATATTTTTTTCTAAAAGGATTTAGCTTTTATTTATATGAAATTTTCAAGATTTTTCAATGTTTCGTCTTAAAATATTCTATGATATTAGGTGCGAGTATGAGGTATGTTGTCTTAGGGGACCAATTTCGTCTAGAAGCACTCAGTAGCCACTAGCTACTTCATTTTGTAATGTAGAAGTAATATGATGCCCCCGAGAGCATCAATACATGGATTTTGCATCGGCAGATAATGTTATGTCTTCGTAAGGTTCTTACAAAGCGTTGCCCGTGACTTCGTTTAGGTAAATAAAGACGAATACTCGTCTTTCTTCCTTTCCTCAATTATTTGGTAGATTTCATGCATTTAAAAATAATTAATTAAATCAATCTATACTAATATTATAAAGCTGAAGAGTTTGTTTGTTTGAACGCGCTAATCTCAGGAACTACTGGTTCGATTTGAAAAATTCTTTCAGTGTTAGATAGCCCATTTATTGAAGAAGGCTATAGACTATATACCATCACCCTAAGACACACAGGAGCGGAGCTGTAAAGATGTGGGTGAAACCGCTGGGGACAGCTAGTAGTTTATATAGTCCCGGGCACGGAACTTGGCAAGAATCTTTAGGAGAAAACAGATCATATTTCCTCGAAACAGACATGATTATCTACAAATAAAACCTGGCAATAACCATAGATTAATGAAAACCACATAAAGGGTCCACGATTTTGTGTAACTAAACGCGCGATGCGCAAACTTATCCTCATTAAAAAAGTCAAAATCCTTGCCAAGATATGCGCCGGCGACTGTACCTACCTACATACTTACAAAATTGCCAAATTAATTAAAAACATGTAAATATTTGACAGCTATTAGCGACGAGTTTTGGAATACGCGCACTTAACTAGCCTTTGCTAAACAAAGATACAACTAAAGTACCTAATTACGCAATCACAAAAACAAATACATTTCTAGAAATGCCAATGAAAACAAAATGGCGCGATAGTACAGCTGGGGCTGTCAACAAGTGACGTCACACCTCCACAGTGCGGCTTCTCGGCTTAATTACATCATGCTCTTGTTTGTGATAACTGTGATAAGCTGTGATTGCAGGGTCAGTCGGAGGCTTGGCTGGTGACTATAATGCGATATAATTGTTGGCAAGCTGTTGGTCAGATTGCGAGGTGTTTTACGAACAAAAAAATATGAAATGGCGTCGTATCGTACCCTCCTTTTTGGGGAGTTGGTTAATAGTAATGTTCTGTTGTAAATTCTAATTAGGTACATGTGTTGCTGGGTGTTTGTTGCGCCATTTCTTCTTCCCAGAAAAATAAATAGGAAGTGGTGAAGGTTGGGCGTTTTGAGGGCTGTCTTTTGTAATTTTTGACGTTCAAAAAGTGCTGTTTTGGCAGTCAAGTTTGAATAAATGATTTGGAGTTTGAGTTTCTCAGTGGAAGGAAAGACGAATTCTATGCGAGTTTTTATTTTATTTTTGTTTAAAAAAAACGACAAACTAAATGGTAGTAAGCAACATCTGAACACAAACCAAAATAGGAAATCCTTTTCCTTCATGATTACTAGGTTTGTTCAATTTTGGTCTCACCAAAACCAGCGCCAAGTTTCAAAAATCTTTTTAAGTTAACTTTTATGCATTGTGTGTGTTCTTGTGTCCCATAAAATATGACTCGCGTTGAAGGAACCAAGTGAACAGGTTGAACAATGTCTCCTCAGTACTCGTTTGACTTGTCTGCGCATACGCAGTCAGTTCATCAACGCGACCTATTGGGAAACTTGATTTCTGACTTTTAATTAAATATAATAGTTTAAATATATTTATTTATGAGACTTTGTTTAAAATTTTTTGAGTGAAATTGAAAAGTTCAGAAAATTGGTGAAATTGCCTACAAATTCTTAGTGTAAAATAATAAACATAATTAGGTAGGTTAATCAATTTCTGGGTCAGATTTTAGCAAGAAGATTTTTTTTTTTTAGTTTTTTAAATAAGATAGTTCTTTCAATACAACTTGCTAAAAAAATAGTATAAGAAATATAACTTATATATGTATCTTACGTTAACTAAGGTAATATTAAAAAAAAAATACTTTGTATTTGAATTACCTACACCCCGCATTTACCTTAAGAAATTTTCTACAGATTTTTTAAATCTTCAGTTATTTACAGGCTGTAGAGAAACATACTTATTGTATGGTCTCCGAAGGGCGTTCAAGTTTCTAGACGTAGATCTAGAATGACATTCTACATTTAGCATTTCGATATTTAAACTCGTATTAAAGAACAGTTAGTTCCTGTTCCAAATGAAGAGGGTCCATGCTTGTAGCTTGGTGTTAGGAAATTAAATCGTAAGCCCTTAATCACAAAGTCGTCTTTCGTATGACAATGTTTAAGACATGTTTATTCTTTGATAAGTTTTGTGTATTCTTTAAACGATGTTGGAATTGATATTCAATATTATTTTCCTTGTGAACGATTTCATAATATTAAGGACAGACGCCAGCACATCAAGCTACCCGAAACTGTAAAATTTTCCCAATCAAGTTTAAACCATATGCTTCAGCAATAAAGTTGAAAATTTATTGAGGAAATTTTACAGTTGCAGTAGCTTCATGTGATGGCGTCTGTAAGTTCCTAGTTTAGTATTTTATAATCTACCATTAAAATTGATTTGTGACTGCTTCAAATCTATGAATGCTTATTAGCATTACAATTGTTTAGATTTATGTAATTTTATCGTTGATGGGTGCAAAAGGAAAAGCGCGGTCAAATGCGATTCGGATTAGAGCACGAAGTGTCATTTGCTATAAAACAGCCGAAAAATATGTAAACGTTTGTTGTATGGGAGCCTCCAAACCTATTTATTTTGTTCTAAATTTCAATATTGGTTGTTACTTATAGCGCGAACGATAATTAAAAAATTTCAACTGCCTAACTATAACGTGTCATGAGATGCAGCCTGGTGACAATCATATGGTAAATAGGGTCCCGTTTCTCCCTACAGAACCATGAGCGTGTTTTGAAGTATTCCTCTACAAAAGATAGAAAATTGTCTCATCCATATCAAAAGACAAGGAAGTAATTAAATACTATATCTTGTAGACATGAGTATGACTAACAGATTTTATTAGTTGCAATCAGGAAGTGTCGCCATATTGATAATATTATTATTGTTTACATTCTAGTTTATAAAAGCTGAAACGAGATCTATTGTAGGGTAGTCGACAAATTGACATCTAGTTTGACAGTTGGGTAGGAACAATGCGAAATATAGAATACCCGGCCAAAGCGACCAAGGAGTTTTATTATAGCATTTATCATGGTTTAAAAAAAAGTAAATGAAACTTGAATGTGTTTTGAACTATTCTTAACTTGAATTCAATTTCATATATGCTTAGTAAAAGTGATAAGTAATAACGTTGTTTATTTTGAAAACATAGATACTAATAACTACTACTTATTTATAATTCTAGCCTTTCTATCACTGTGAAACGAACCGCGTGACGATAACCCCACGTCATATTCTATAAACGTTCTATATTTAAATTCAAATGATATGATTATAACAACTTAATAACAAGTTATCCATCGACAAAATAAAAAAAGAACCGCTTAAAACAGACCATAAATATATTTACCTTTTTCTGAGTTAACGGTGCACGAATGAAAACGGGATTTCTCCAACAGTTGCAGTTTCACGTCATTTACGATTTTTATATGAAAAAAAATGCGCAAGACGTGTAGTATGCGGTCGACGCACTAGTATACTGGTAAACATCGAGCATCGAGATGTAACATTGCTTGCCAGGCGTCGATAACAGCGATACGTCTCGTGAATGTCGTTGCCAAAACGTTGGGCAAGATAGGTCAAGGATACAGGTGATCTGGATTATTTGCATAGTAATAAAATACACGTGAAAAATTCTATAATATTTAATAATAATTATGAAAATAAATTCTGATATTTATTGCAGCCAGAAAAATAACAAGCGACATTTAAAAAAATGGTAATCGATTTTGTCGATTTGTGTCGTCTTGTATACTACGAAATTGATACGTCAGATCCAGTGTCTTACCTCTACAAGACTGAATAGTTATTCAATTATAAACACACGAACGACAACAGGTCAATATACATATATGTAATTATTATCTTACATAATGTTTGAAAAATGTCAACACGTTTGTAAATGTAAATTATAATTCTAGCCACAAAAAAAATATGCTAAGCGTTTTTATTAATCAAAATGTTAGGAGCCAAAATAAGTGGTATTCAAAAAAAACCGTTTTACAAAATTTTTATATGCCATAGATAATTTTGTGGGCTGACGATGACTTTGAAAATTTTATCTCCACTGAGCATCAAAACAATCACATCTGTGAAGTATATCAGATACGGACGCATTTGAGTCTGATTTGATTGTTTTTTTTTTCAGACTAAAAATATAACCAATATAATTTCTAAGTATATCTTGGACGCCATTGACTGTGTTTCGGATGGCACGTTAAACTGTAGGTCCCGACTGTCATTGAACATCCTTGGCAGTCGTTACGGGTAGTTTGAAGCCAGTAAGTCTGACGCCAGTCTAACCAAGAGGTATTGGGTTGCCCGGGTAACTGGGTTGAGGAGGTCAGATAGGTAGTCGCTCCTAACACTCAGCTGAAATATGATAACATTCTGTACTCCCCGTCAAAAGCAGCAGGCATATTCATTGGTCATGTTCGATAGGTCTAAAAGTACCTACTTTTAACATTTAAATCAAGGGACATTTTAGACCACAATCCAAACAGAATAGCCGCAGATAATTTTAGATCAACACTTCTCACAAGAGAATTACTAAGAAAACTGTTACCATAAGGTGTTTGTAGTTTTCAATAGTTTCCGATACCAAAGGGATGTATTGAAATTCATAAATAACGGCTGACAATGGAGGACATTTTGTAAAGCGCCACCTGGCGGCTCGCACGCTCTTTGTGGCGATGCAAACTACGACCAACAAAGGATCAAAAGAAAGATAATATGTTATGTATTTCATATTCCACAATGTTCTTAGATATGTCTTATAAGAGTTTGCGTATAATCGGTTTTATGGCGATTTAGCTGTTTTATATGGGCTTAAACAACAGCCTTTTTATCGTCCCACTGCCGGGCACAGGCCTCCTCTCACGCAGAGAACATTACACTCAGAATAGTGACATTGGTTTTGCCAGATCTGGAGTGGAACCTGCATTTAAGAGGCAGGTGCTTCAACCACTACGCCACATAAGTATCTACTGTAATTCTACTTTATCTAAGCGTGTCCCGCAGTTTTGCCGATGAACGTCATTATTATATGTTTCCAAGCAAAATTTCATAGTTTTAGCAAAAGCGCTAATTTCAAAGCGTTATTTTTATTCGGGAATACCTAGGCAATATGAATTTTCCTCGGGATAGCAGAAGAAGGAAAAGAGACATGCTACACACTCATTGTCTCCAAGACCTAAGAAAATATAGGTACAGACGCCAGCACATCAGGTTACAACAATCAAAATTCCTTAGTGGATTTTCAACCTTATCGCTGAAGCATAAAGTTCAAAGTTGATTAGGAAAATTTGACAGCTTCGGGTAGCCTGATGTGCTGGCGTCTGTACTATTATTTAGTCCTAATGCAAACATAAAAACTTCATTTTCTTAGGTCTTGGGGACGATGGGTGTAAAGCACGTCGCTTTTACCATGTAAACCCAAATATACAATACAGACAAATATGTATTTAGCAGCGTAAAGGGGAGGAAACGTCCACAAAATGTTGGAAAAGATAACGACAATTTGCATTACTTTTGGGGATGATATTTTTGTTTTTACTCGTTTTAAATGTTCCCGGTAACTGCACAGCGAGAATTACAAGCCTACGGGACGGGGATCAACCAATCATTATTATTTGCTTGGGGAAATTTTACCTTCGTAGGTATAACACGTAGTTAATGTTTTCCTGTAGTATCCGCCAGCGTCCCGTAGGAACAACTCTGCGCACCAGGACAAAAAGTAGCCTATGGCCTTTCTCGATAAACAAGCTATCTGACACTGAAAGAATTTTTCAAATCTGAGTCGTGATTCCTGAGATCCGTTCAGTCCAACAAACTCTTCTGCTTTATAAAATATAGGAAAGATATATGTATAAGTCACTACTAAGATATAGATAGTCATCACACACTACGTAAAAGCTTGACAGAAATTGATTCATCGATTTAGAGGTGAGAACGCGCCTCTCTCGTGCGGTATCGATGTTTGATATCAGCTGGAGATGACGATCAGTAGATACAGATGCAAAAGTGGTGCAGTGTGATATAACTAACGCCAGGTGCATTATGAGAACCTGGCTTAGTAACAGTCAATTGAGGAATATTTTAATTTAATTTTATTTAGATTAAGATCTGAAGTTTAGTAGGAGAATTATGTTTTTGTTATTTTTTTTTCCAAACGCATTGTTAATTAGTAGCTTCTGTCAGTGGTTTAAGAAGCATCCCGTGGCAATTACTTCGCGCAACCGGTAAAAAGTAGCCTATAAGCCTTCACGCAGAGCACTTAAATGTCGGTCCTGCGCCTGATCTCTCTCCGGTCGTGTCGGATTGCCGTCCCATCGGACTATGAGAGTGAATAGAAAGTGCATCTGCCTGTATCTGCGCGAATGCTTGTCCTGCGCAGCTGACTGATCTCCTTAGTGAGAATGGCCGTCATGGCCGACAATCTTTCTGGACGCTATCATCATGGGATAACCATAAGTAGGTACACTGTAGGGATTTTTGAAATATGATCAGTATACTTCCTGAGATTGGCGTTATTTATATATTTGTATTTCCTATGAAAAATTGAAGAAAAAATCCCCAAGAAAAGAAAAATCCTAAACTGTTGAATTGTTATAATTATCATGGAGGTAGGTACGGAACCCTTGGTGGGTGAATCTGACTAGGTGCGGACCGATTTTTAAATCATTTGACACTTTTTTTGTTTGTCAGACGAAGGCGTGATAAGTTAAATTGTGTCTTAGGTAAGGTATCGTGTTATTCTGTATCTAATTGGGTTCTGCAGATAAGATAGATATATTCACCCCCATTCGAAATCCTATTTATTTGAAAACCGATCTATATGTAGTGGGTGCAGGCTAGAATCTAGACAAATGGCGACTTGTGACGAAAATGTTTTCGTAGATCTCCTAATATCCTTGACCACAAAGGTCACTTCGAAACGCATTTTCGTAATGGATCGTCATCGTAGTATTTTGAGATAAGTCTCATAGAATACTGCCGGGGTTGCGAATAGTTTGCAAGAGATATCGCGGCCATTGTACACAGGACCTTAAGAAGAACCAAAAGTGGGTTTCAGTCGTCTGACAGTCCCTCCAGCGCCGCTCGCTCCACCCACAGCGGGGTCATTTGATGATTTCCCATTAAAAAAAAGTCTCATTATAAGTGCATCCTTACAACATAGCAGGCACTAGCTAGGATGTGCAGGACCGACATTTACGTGATTTCCGATGTATCAATCACCATTTTCCAGACTCCGTGTTACTTTTGTGAAAGTTTCTTAAAACCCACAAAGGTATTTCGGGCCCACCCGTAAATCGACCCTAGAGCCCGCACTCAGGAGTCGTGCCATGCTACTATTAGACTAGACCAACGGGGAGGAGCTGATACAGCAGAATAATATACAGGCTAAGGTACTTTTTATACATACCTATGCGCGATGTAAGACCCTCGGGACGCGGATGATACCGCGGACGGGACCTAGCAACATAATAATATATTAAAAGTTGCCACGAGGTGAGGGCTGTCAGTCTTTTAACTAAAACAAACGACAAACAAAACAATTGTTAAGCCCACGTATCACAGTTATTATATTCATGCGCAACTTTACCCATTTTTGTGTCCACCAGGACCGATTGTAAATCTCTTCCTAAAACACGGATAGAAATAAACTCGTTAGGTCTTTTTGTCCCAAAATAGGTGTTACTAGCTGCCGCCAACCGCTTCCCGAGGGAACTACTTCCCGCACCCGGTTAAAAGTAGACTATACATATGTTATTTTGATGTCATCATCTGCCGAGCCTTTTCGCAAGCTGTGTTGGGGTCGGCTTCCAGTATTTACCGGATGCAGCTGAGTATCAGTGTTTTAAGTGGAGCGACTGTCTATTTGACCGGTTACCTGGGTCATCCCATACCTTGGTAAGACTGATTGTCAGACTTTCTGGCTTCTGACGACCCGTAAGGACTGCCAAAGACGTACAAATGACAGCCTACCAATTATACGGGACTTTTGAAAAACGGAGGAACTCGTCACGTCATGATATGTTACTCTGATGTATTAGCTACATATATTATTGCCAAGCTTTATCAAGACTCATTCAGTAGTTTTTACGTGAAAATGTAACAAACGTCCATACATAATTCAAATGTTCGCATTTATAATATTAGTAGGATTAATGTATTGTGAGAGGGTAAAAACCAAGGGTAGGGCTTAAAAACCAAGTCCAAAATTTGTCAACAATTTGTTGTAGACTTTAAAAGATAACATGACATTGCAGATTTTCTTTCCCGTAGATATTTAATATTGGAATTTAAAGACATTTTACTATTAAGAAAAAAAAACTTTTAATCCACATCCTTATTGACCTGCAAAATCTTAGCACCTAACAAGCGAAAAGGAAATTGAAAAATATGGACGTTGCTCTTTTTAAAATATCGTCGTATTATCCCCTAGAGTCCGCTGGTCCCTTAATCCTTTCCCCACGCTCGGTGCGTGGATGCGCGGGCTTGGGACGACACGTATATAAAGATGGCCGCCACCTTGCAAGCCATTGTTGTGGTGGAACTGAGCTGGTGACATGACGGCTGTGCGGTGCAGGTAAGTCTACACATTGTCATCGTAACTCTGTTAAAGTTCTTTTTAATAGTTTGGACTGTTTTGGCGGGAGGGGAAAAGTTTTTTACAACTTTTGGAAAGTTTGGCTTATGGATTTGGGCTAGGAAAATATTAGAAGTTTGGTTTTTGTTTTTTTTTTTTCAAAATGTGAAGTGGTCAGTGTAGTTGAATATAATTCAAAGTTCCTTGTTTCTGATGACGGTATTGCCAGGGTCTTAATACGATTAGGGCCAGTTTCAACGGTTGCGGATAGGCACTATGTACCAGATAAATTATAAAATGGTACAGAATTTCTATTAAACTATCTATCAGATAAACTATCTGGAACTTATCATATAAAGACCAATAATTGGATCATAAAACCCAAAATAAATGTCAATTAAATAGATGACAAGTTTTTTACTCGAAATGACCATAATGTGATTTTTGAAAATAAAGAAAATACTTAAATTCAACTGTTAAAGAAAACTCAATGGTTTATTATTAGGTTCAGGCACTGCAATAATTATTTCACACAGCAAACTGGTCTTATTTACAATGTTATTATAAAATTATACGATACCTTTTTTATTCCGAAGTTACACGGGTGAACTGATGACAGCTAGTGGCGTCTTCGTGAAGTGCAGTTTCCTAACTACCCTCACTTGATCGTCAAAATTTTAATTTTTTGAGTTCATACTGCCATCTTCCCTGCACACTTTTTCAACCTTTAGGCAGCGGGTTGTTCGTAAGCGTTACTCCGGCCTGGTTTTTTCGTGGAAAATCATCAAATGAGAACCTCCCACTGAGGGTGCAGTTGGAGGGAGTGAAAATTACACAATGTAATGAGGAATAATCAGACTCTTACTGACTAAAACCCACTATGTTCCTTCTGGAGGTCCCTGTGAACTAGGGCCGCGCCTGGGCTGCGGCTTGTTCGTAAAAGTTACCGCGGCCCTGGCACACAGGGGACCTCTAGAAGTAACATAGTGGGTTTTCGTCAGCAAGAGTCTGACACTCGCTTCAGTTGCACCGTCAGCGGGAGGGGTCATTTGAGAAATTAACATGATTTTTATTCAGACCTGATGGATCTTTTTCCTCATTACATTGTTTAATTTCCAAAGTGTAGTTACATTTATATCGAGATAAATAAAGAAGTGAGTGTCATCGTTGTTTTACCTAAGTACAGGCTATTTATATCGAGCTAGTAAGTAATGATAGATTGAGTTCATTTTGCTATCAATAAGTCTTCCATAACATCCAGAAGTGACGTCCGTTTTTAGAACCATTAGCAATATTGAAAGATAATAAATTATCCGTGCGAGATAATAAAGAAAGATGATCATGAGGTACGCTTATTCAAACAGTGTCATTAACAAGTTATAGTTGTTGATATCAATATTAGAATCTGAGTTTAACTGAGTAATTCTGATAATTCTTGTTTAAAAATAACTTTTGCAATTTTTCCATTGTGGGGAATTCCATTTTTCCATTTTATACAAAATGACTTACTTCTATTTTAAAAGTATTCCAAAGCGGTACTTCAAAACAAAGATTCGGAAGATGAAAAGTATACCTAGGTACCTAAGAAATATGTCTATGGATGACATAGGTATTAGCACAAATAAAAACAAAAGAAAATATTCTCAGTTATAAACAATTGAGTGTAAAACATTTAGTTTTTTTGGTAAATTTGTATCATTTAGGTATATATTTCTTTTTTAGGTATACTTTGTGAATAAGTTGTAGGTAAAAGCTTGTAAGTTTGTCATTCTCTTAGTAATTAAGCTTTGGATTTGAGATACATATATCCACTTTATTATTATACTAGCTGCCCGCCTCGACTTCGCACGGGTGCAATGCTGATACTAAAATTATACATATAAACCTTCCTCTTGAATCACTCTATCTATTAAAAAAACCGCATCAAAATCCGTTGCGTAGTTTCAAAGATTTAAGCATACAAAGGGACATAGGGACAGAGAAAGCGACTTTGTTTTATCCTATGTAGTGATTCTTTCGCGTATGAAATCAGTGTGGGTACACATAAATAGGTAACTCTGCCTAGGTAATTCCTCTGATTATGTATTATAACAGGGGAAAAACGGTAAAATCAACCGCTCCGAATTATGAAAAATGTCTCCACGGGAATTCAAACTTGTTCTTAGATTTACTAAATCAAAAATAAAGGTGACTTTTTACGGCGAAGAAACAACAAATCGTCGTAAAGATAAAGAAGTCTGCGAGCGGTAACTTATCAATGTAAGCTGGTGTTACTGTTGTTTGTGACAATACGAGCTCTGCTGATCCTCTGACTGAGGCTGTCTACGTGCTCACTGCATAGCTGACTCTAGTTTAATGTTGCCGAGTTTTCAAGAAAACTTCATTCATTCTCAAATACATTTTTTAAAATCAAATATCGTGATTGTCTTTCAAAATAAACGGATTTAAGGACTATTTTTAAACAGAACGCAAAGAGCTTCATAGGAGCTGATAATTGTGGTGATTATTCCATCAAGTACTCGATTACTACATAAATAAGTTTATTAAGACCCATTTAGACGGGGAGAGTTTCTAGTCTCGAAGATACGATAATTGAAAGAATATAAAACATTTCCTTCGTCTAAACATTCACTCTTCTCACCCGTTGACATGGGCGACAAGCGGCGTGTCATTTCGCTAAATTCGTATGTCATATACGAATCTCGCTGGCGACATTTTACTTTTTGCCTGAATGTTAACATTTTGTTACGATTATGTTATGGCGATTATTGCTTGCGATAGTCGAGGAGACATTCTCGTATCGAAACGTGCGAGAAACTCCATCTAAATGGGCCTTTAGCGTAAAGAGCGTCTTTTAGCGCCTATATCGTGTGAGGTATTCGGGATCTCATCTCCTATAATTTCTCAAGCAGGTGCCTAGTAGTGGTAGCGGCATGCGTGCTGGCAGCGGCGCTGGTGTCAGCGCAGATCACCTTCAGCCGCGACTGGACTGGAGGCAAGCGCGCCGCGCCGCAGCTGGCTCTCGACTGCGGCCAATTCACAAGGCTCTGCCGTCATTTCGTAGTTAGTCTCATACTGATTCTATATTCAAAATCTTTAAGGCATCCAAAACAGCATTAGCCACCATACTGCTTTAGTCCGATTTAAACCACCATCTCGAACAAAGTCAATGGTATAAACCTAGCAATAAAGCCGGTATTTTATTAAAACCACGTTTTAAATGAAGGGGGCAGATGTTTAGGTTTACAGACGTGCACATCAAGTTACTACAATATGTATTTATGTAGATTTTCAACTTTATCGCTGTTAGTATTATGGTTCAAAGTTGATTAGGAAAATTTTAAAGTTTTGGTAGCTTGACGTGCTGGCGTCTGTAACTCCACAAGTTGAACCAAATGCGCAAAGCTTAGGCTTTGCGTCTAAACATGCAGTGTACCATATGCCTACATATAAGTAACAGAATTTACAAGAACGAAAAAATACTCAACTATCGAAAGCGACGTGGGTACTAATCTTAAATTATCTTCTCCCATGTTGGCAGCACGAGTTGAAGCAAGCGCTGACGTCAGAGATGGCGGCCAAGCACCACCAGGACCTCGACAAGCCGCCATTGTACGACGAAGAGTAGCGACCGCCCTGCAGCTCTTAACAAGCAGATAAGACTCCCGGACTGACGGCCTGATCATACGACATTGTACCGGCTGGCTACCGTTTAAGTAGGACTGTTTTATCTACTATATTGTAATGTTTCCGGCCTTCTATAAAATTTAGATCTTTAAAGTAGGTTGTATAATTTCATTTTGTCTTGTCTGTTAAGCTGTTGCCCGCGACGTCGTCCGCGCGGGCATTACAGGCGATTAAACATTCACCCCGCCCTCCCCCGTACGTGATAGCGTGATAATATATAGCCTATATGTTGACCCGACCTCTTAGTTATATTCATGCCAAATTTGCAGCAAATCTATGCAGTACTTTTTGATATTAGCCCGGACATACATACAGACAAAAATTCTAAAAACTTTATTTTTGGCTTCAATATCGATTGTAGATCACACCCCAAATTGTTCGTTTTAAAAAAATATTCAATGTACAGTTTTGATTTTTCTACGATTTTATTATACGTATACATTTTGGTAGCTTCATGGGATACCCATTGGGCTGAGCATTGGGTAACATTATTGGGTTGCATTTACATACTGCGATAATTTTCAACTTTTATCTTTCATTGGTCATTTAAATTATGTCTAATTTTAAATTTAATTTGTAACAGAACATTATGTGGCAATTTGGTGCCCATAATAATACTTGGTCTATGACACATAAAAGTTTGATTACTTGACAGCGGTGGTTGCTAAGTTCATTACTGCAGGCGGTCGGATTATAGCTTGTAAATTGTTATTTTTACTGAAGTAATAACCTGTTTCCTGGGTTTTAAGGATTTTCATCATCATTAACATTTGTTATTGTTTCTGTTTGTTTAATTATGTCAAGACGTCTGTTCAACTTATTTTAAAGACTTCTAATTAAGAATCTAGTCAATATACTTAATGTAATTTAAGTAGTTAGGTATTTATAATTATTATAAAATGCGAATTAAATGCACGACGATGTGATGTAGCGCTGAAGGATATTTTGATAGGAATTACATAATACTGTATAGCATCTCGACGACTCTGTATATTGTAATGTATGATAAATAAATGAGATTAAAATTTTGTCGGTTTTTTACAAGTAAGTTATACGCAATAACTTGATGACGACCCTGTTAGCGCAATGATAACCACGCTGGAATGCAGAGCTGAGGGTACCGGGTTCGATTCCCGGTACTATCGACATTTGTGTGATGAATAATATGAAATAATTTGTGTATAAATATGTATTTAATTATACATAGTTTAGTTATGCTGGCAATATACAATACACAAGCTAATCAATAGCTTACCTTGGGGAGAGTTGGGGCTAACCGACCGTGTATGCAAAGGTGTCCAGATTATATTGGGTGACTGGTAATTAGTGACCGATATTTAAACACGTGATTGTACTCATGATTACAAACAACTTTCCCGAAGAAACTTTTTTTTTATCATTACAGCAACATTCAAATTTCGCACCCCCCGTCGCCCGATCAGCTGTTAGCGGCGAGGCCCCGCGCCCGCGTTGTCAGTAATTTTGCTATAGTGATATTTGTTTTGTGCAGACGCTTACTTTCGTCAGCGATTCTTAAGATTCTAAGGATAATAAAGTAAAAACAAACAAAAATACTTAAAATATTTAATATTATTGTAATAAATTGATTTTATTTACACATAAAATATAATTACAAACTACACACACAATTATTGCAAATACAATACAATCAATTCCGATACTTGGTGCATACTATAACTATGTTACCTACTCGTAAAGTATAAAAAAGAACAGCTCAGTTTCTGAATATCAATATCAAATTATAACATAATCTGTCGAAAATAAAAGACTTTTAGGTCCAAAAGGCTTCTTAAAACTTATTAGGTGATTATTTCTGAAGCTGCGTCTATTTTGAACATTGTCACTGTCATCACAAAAGAATTCATGGTTTTCTTTTCATTTCATTAAAAAAAAAAGAGTGCTGTATTTTTCTATAGGTGTCAAATTGAGTATAAATATTGAGAACGTATATAGGGTGTAACAAAACTAGTGCACCATATTTTTACAGGTCATCTAGTACGTGCTAAGGATCATATTTACTACAAAAAAGTTGAATGACCTAGGGGTCAACGATCGAGCGCCTTCATAGAGACCAGCGTTATGCGTACAATTTGGTGACTGTGATGATAAATTTAATAAAATATGTTGTAGTTTTCATGACTTTTTTGTAGTAAACATGATCTTTAGCATGTTCTGGATGACATGTAAAAATATGGTGCACTAGTTTTGTTACACCCTATATATTAAGAATACTTAGAAATGGGTAAGTATCGCCCAGCTTGCTTCGAATTTAATCATGGAAGTAGAAAAAGTCAAGAACGTCTAAACTACATTAAAAACTAAATATTAAGGGCCTGTTCACCACTTAAGAATATGTTCCAGATAGTGTATCTGGTAGATAGTGGCTATACGGTGTGCAACTGGCCCTAAAACAGGTGGATTATATATGGCTTAAAATATTTTATTTTGCATTTGTTTCAAGCAAAATAAAATTATATATGTATTATAATTAAAATTTCTAGAATGGCGAAACTTGGTTAATTAAAACTAATTCTACTAGATAGCTAGTGGTTAAAAAAGGTTAGTTTTGTGGAAGTTCCGAATTGGGTATTGTGAAGTAAGAAATTTTTGAATTATTGCTTCATTGCATAAGAAGAAGGTTCAATGATAAGATTAAAGATTTTGTTTTAGACTTATTAAACGCGCTGTGTATTTACATACATGCTAAAAAAAATCATTTTTTTCTTTACAGTACAAGTCGAAATATTGTCAATAACGATGGATAACCAATCGGTTATATTGTTAGTTATAAATTAAAGCTAAATTCAGTCAAACTACAAACAAGACACACGACAATCATTTTGTAAAAAAATTCACTCAAATTATAAAAAAATTCGGACATTCTGCGTTGGAAATGCCGTACGAAAGAAACTTGTTTCCATAATTTTCACGCCTCAATGGAAGCAGTACCTAATATAATTTTCGCAAAATCATTATACAAGGCATGAAAGTTCATCATCCCGCTAATCATAAAATTAGCAAGTCACACGTGTTTATTTTAAATAAGATATTTGTGGCTATCAAAATAGTTAATTACCGTAGCAAAACGTTAAATAATCGTTTTTATTACACATTATTTGTATAAGATACAATGATATATACTTGGAAATCTACACAAACGATGTCTTTATAGGTGATATTGTTCAAATATTTACGGCCAGTTTCACCGGTTACGGATAAGTACCAGATAGTTTATCTGGCAGATAATTTCATACAAGTTCTGTTCCATTTTTTAATCTATCTGGTAGATAGTGGCTATCCGTAACCGGCGAAACTCTATATTATATATAAAAAGGAATTCCTATAATCCCTATCTCTTGGTCACGCCAGCAAGCGTGAACAGCTGGACCTACTTTTTTTTGTTGTGTTTTTCATTGCTTGGAAAAGGTTCTTATGAAAGAAAAAAAACAGGACAACGTCTGTCGAGTCAGCTAGTATAATAATATCATATAGGTACATATATATTAAAATTGGTCCCATACATTATATACTGTGCAAGACAGCTATCACATGGCCCGGCCGATGTAATACTGGATTTATAAGGCGGATATAAATGTTATCTTTTCATGGATGGTGTGGACTATGAATATATTTTTGTGTAGAACCTGCAACCTTACTACGCATAACATAAGGTTGAAATTCCCTTACCTGTCAGCAAAAAGTATGATATACATTTTTTGTATTATAAATATGTCAATTTTGAAGTTGTTCCCAATAAGATAGATGCTATGAAAAATTGTCGACACGTAAGGCGCAATTACGTAACATAACAGGGAGTAGGTGGTGCGATCCTACATATGTCAATGAAAATGGGATCCTTAAACCATCCACTTCAATCCGCAGTCACCATACAAAAATAACCAAAACTTATGATACACATTTCAAATGTCAATATAATCACAGTACTGTCTTTTACATAATACATATCACATGTAACAATACATAGTCATGATTACGCTCCCAATTTTTTTTTAATCATCATCAGCACCACAGCATCTGACATACTCTAGAGCTTTATTTAGACAATCGAGCCAAATGTCTCGATCTTTAGGCGTGTCCGCGGCTAGGAGATGTCGCCGGACGATAGAGCCGTCCGGTCGCCGGACGTAGACGAGTGAGCCTGAGTCCGGCACGATGAGTCCGGCGGGGATGGAAGATTCTAGGAGGATGGTGTTGGGGCGAGCGCAGAGGTCGCGCGGGGCCTTGATGACGCGTTCTGATATTACTGTTGAGAGGTCGATGTCACCGATCGGCATCTAGAAGAGGGTTACAGTGTCTTACAATTCTCTTGCTAAAGTTATTAACATCAATCTGTCTGTTAATTATAACAAAAATTTAAAACAATCAAATTGTACTTAAATTTTAATATTCTACAAGATAAAAAGTCACATATTCAAAATAGGCTGAAAATGAGCCCTTGTTGATGATCAATTTTACAGAAGACAGCTCCAAAAAATAAACACAAACTCTGGGAAGAAGAAATGGTGGAACAAACACCCCAGCAACAACACAATCCTGTCTGTATGGTTTGGAAACAGAACTATACATAACAAACTAGCTAGCTACATCTCTGACCTACCTCTATCCATCACAAGAATACTAGTAATAAGCCATGATAGCTGCCATGGGTGACGACGTAGATTCTTGTCACAAGCCTGTATCTCTTCTTTAACCTTTAGACCGCCACGTCAAATAAAGAAAGACGTCCCCTCAGCGCCAAGCTAAGAATTTACTCATAAATACCTACAATACAGTATTGAGTTCGGAATTATATCGATTATTAATTTTGAACTTGAAAAGTTCGTCATGTAGTTAGTGCTGGGCACTTTTTGGCTTGTCATCTATACGCGATTGTGGCGGTCAAAAGGTTAACCATCTGTACTGTACAGTCGTACATTCCCTTACCTTCCTCTGCACGTCGTCAGGGTACTTCCAGTAGGCCAGGCGCGGCGGCTGCAGACGGAACCAGCGGCGGTGCCAGGCGCCGAGCCCCGACACGTCGTCGAAGGCCGTGAGGAAGGCGGCGTGCGGGGAGGGCGGCGGCACCTGGACGCGAGCTTTGATCTCCAGGTTGACGGAACCTTCTAGTGGACTGCCGCATGGGACCTGCAAAACAGGATTTTTGTATGTGAATAGAAATCGCTGCTCGGTTTAACTTGTTATTCATCTATTGCAGCAAATGCACACTTTCTTTGAGTCGTTGTTTTTTGTAAATAAATGGATATTGCACAGATCTTAGTTAACAAGAAATCTAGACAAGACAAAATTTCTTTAAAGCGCAATATGGAACAGAATTCGTATGAAATTATCTACCAAAAAGACTAACCGGAACTTATTTTTAGGTGGTGAAACAGGCCTTAAGACTTATGTACGAGTAGTCTAGAGATCAAATAATATTAGTGATAGTGTAACGCATCAGTACCTTGTTGAGCGTGAAGGTCTTCCTGCTGGCCTGCTGCAGCGCGAAGATGCAGTAGCCGTGCAGCGCGAACTGCGGCGAGCGCACGGCCAGCGGCCCGGCCGGGCTCTGCACGCGCGGCGCCTTCAGCTCGGAGATCTTCGACTTCGGCGTCAGCAGCTTCGAGCTTGTCTTTGGGTGATACATTGCCAAATTATTCTACTAATAAGTATGATTAACGCAAAAGTTGAAAGTCAAGTCAAAATTCGTGGTGGCCTAGTTCTTAAAGTACCAGCCTTTCGAGTATGAGGGTTCGATTCCAGGTCAGGCAAGTACCAATGTAACTTTTCTAAGTTATACGTACTTTCTAATTAATCTTGGACAAGAATGACTTATTAACGGTGAAGGAAAACATCTCGAGGAAACCTGGACTATAAAGTCTGATATCACCAACCCGCATTGAGCAAGCGTGGTGATTAACGCTCAATCCTTCTCTGTGGGAGAAGAGGCCTGTGCCCAGCAGTGGGACCATAAAAAGGCTGTGATGATGATGATGAACGCAAAAGTCGGTAAGCATGTTTGTATCCCTGTCATGTGCACACGGCTAAATAGAGTTTGATGAAATTTGACATGCCTATAGCTACATAATATCAGGGTGACAAATCGGCTACTATTAACCGGGTCTGGAAGGTAGACGAAACAGCGGACGGAAGCTAGTTTATATAACAGTATATTTGTAAATTAATTTATAGGAATCAATTACAGCGATAACCGAAAGACTTAAGGAATGTGTGGGAACTACTGAGTTCCTAATACCACAAGAAAATTATGGTCTAACATCAACAGAAGTTAAATTAAAAGTGACAGTGCAAAACACGAAACGGGTCTTACCTTTTTGTTAGAAATGTGATACTTCATCTCATGTGATAATACTTCTTTTGAAGCTTGCAGCATGTATACCTCCACCGTAACCTGGAAGAAGACATCAAACATAAATCAAGCCGAAGGGGAATCCACAAGGGCTGCGGGTTGTTCGTAAGAGACCCCGTGGCCCTGGCACACAGGGACCTCCAGAAGGAACATAGTGGGTTTTAGTCAGTAAGAGTCTGACACTCCCTCCAGCTGCATCCTCAGCGGGAAGGGTCATTTGATGATTTCCCACGAAAAAAAAGGGGAATCCACAAACAACTACAAGCTACAAAAATCTAAAGATTTTCAACTTAGTAGCCCAGAATAATATTTCTTCTGATTAAGACGTGTTCAATAAGGCCCATTTTATCAATAAGATAAGGCAATTGTGAACATGCGATTAAATATAGCAAATTAATTTCATCTATAGGTATGTATCCTATAGCTTTCTTTTCTCGATAAATGGGTTATCTAACTCTGAATTAGTGGTCTAGTAGTTGCATGTTCAAAAAAAAATCAAGCTTTGTAATATTATCGCTGTAGCAATACTCATGTGCAGATTGCAGGCATTATGATTAAGACATTCTATTCTATGTCACATGTTGGTTAAGCATGATATTGCTGGTGAAACTAGCTGTCAAACTCAAACTCAAAATCATTTATTCAAACTTGGCTGTAAAACAGCACTTTTTGACGTCAAATATTACAAAAGACAGCCCCCAAAACGCCCACCCTCCACCACTTCCTATGTGTTTTTGCTGGGAAGAAGTGGCGCAATAAACTCCCCAGCAAAGTGTGTTCAAGTGATTGCTTGGGTTAAACGGATGTGAAGGTATACCTTGAAGTCGCTGGCGAGCCCCAACATGCGGATGTCATCAGGGAAGTGCAGCAGCGTTGTGGAAGGCTGAGTTTGTTGCATGCTGGTGGCTAGCACGCGGTCTCGGCACTTTACCAGGCACACTGCGTGGTGACCCACTGCACCGTCTGCAATAAAAGGATGAAGATTAATTAAATAAAATTGAGCAATCCAACAAAAGGAATTGCCAATGTGATTGCACCGTCAACATAACACCTGCCTATGTCTTTCCCAAGCTATGTTGGGGTCGACTTACAGTCTCACCAGATGCAACTGAATACCGGTGTTTTACATGGAGCGACTGCCTATTTGACCTCCTCAACCTAGTTACCTGGGCGATCCGATACCCCTTATACCCTTGTAATACTGGTTGTCAGCCTTTTTGACTATCCGTAACGACTGCCAAAGATGTAGGTACAAATGACAGCCAGGTCCCACCAATTTAAAGTGCCTTCCAAAACACCTAGGAACTCGTTGTGACAGTCACCCATCCACGGACCAACAACACCAAGCGTTTCTTTACCTAGTTATCGGTTGATTCGTACGATCGGCTGTTACTTAGCTACAAGCCCCAAACGTCGACTTGACACGAAAGTTTAATGCCAACATTTGTGCCAACTAATAGGCGAATTCAGAACCACTAAAGACTGCAGAATGATCTGCTGTCACCAATATTGGCGAAGCTAAGATTTAAGTATGTTGATGAGGCTGCAAATAGCTAAGACCAGTGCAGGTACAGTTAGTTACCGGCGTTGAGCTGGCGCACGTAGTCGCGCTTGAGCGGCACGGAGAGCTGCGTGAGGTGCAGCGTGGCCATGCCGGCCGTCGCCGCCGGGCCCGCGCCCTCCACCTGCAGCCGCTGCAGCTCGTGCAGGCACGCTTGGCGACGGTGCGCTGCAATATCACACACAATTATTAATATGTCTTCCCGTAACCAGTGAAAAAGTATACTATATTTCTCATCAGTTCGCCATTCTGCGGGGCTTACATTTTATTTATTGCAATTTAACTTACTTGCTAACAGCAGTAGCCTTTCGCCTTCCGCCTGTTCGGTAGATCCACTAAATTCGATGGTGGCTGCGCACAGATTCAGCGCTTGACTCGCCTGAAATAAAAGAGAATTCACTTTGAAAGCCCAACGTCTACATAACCTTTTGATCGCCACAGTCACGTATAGACAACAAGGCAAAAATTGCCCAGCACGGTCACGACTACATGACAGACTTTAAAAGTTCAAAATTAATAGTCAGTCGATATAATTCCGGACTCACTACTATATTGTAGGTATTTATGGATGAATTCTTGAGACTGAGGGCACGTCTTTCTTTTTTTGGCTTGGCGGTCAACAGTTGTCTACATTAATCGTTGAGCGCAAAAGAAAAAAAATCAAGTAGTGGTCGGGCTTCTTTGTTTCAGTAGGACGCATACCTGCGAGATAACAGTCTGTTGCTTAGTGATCTCTGCTTGCAGTTCCTTGATGCGCTCGCGCACGGTGGTGACGCTGGCGGCGGGCTCCTCCGGGGTCGCGGACGACGACCGCTCCGGGGACGAGTGACGGATTATACGCATCGGGGTAGACGGGGTCGATGACTGGGGAAGGACAAAATTAATGTTTACGTGCGATTGCTTGTAAATTGACTTATACAATACAATCATCGGAAATCAATAATCAGATATATTAAACTGAAATTATTTTACATCTTAAAATAATGACAGTTTAATTTATAGTTTTGAACCTTGAAGCTTTACAAAATGAGTATGGTACAGTTTTTTTTTATATTTGACCAACTGTATCTTCGTGACGCTACTCACCGCGTTCTGCATGCGCCTGTAGAAGCTGACGCTGTGTACCAGCTCGTTGCCCCGGTCGGGCCGCGAGGGGGTGGCTGCCTGCAACTTCAGCGGCGACTTGAAGGCCGAGCGCTCCTGGTACACGAAACTTGATGAGGACTCCACGGATTGCTGCAACCAACCCCGGTATGTGGTTGGTCAAGCGTTTTTGTGTGTAAAACTGAGTTTAGATCGAATCCCGCGTGTGGTTCTCGATATAAATTCGGTAATTGGGGCCCAGGATACATACTTTTATGCCAAAGCTGCCAGTTGTTCGCAAGAAATAACGTGGCCCTGGCACACAGGGACATCCAGAAGAGACATAGTGGGTTTTAGTTAGTAAGGAGAGTAAGAGTCTGAGACTCCCTCCAGCTGTACCCACAACGGGACTGATTTGATGATTTACCAGAAAGAGGAATAAGCTTTAATTTACCTTGTTTATCTTAGGAGGCGTGGGTCCCTCACTCTGCTCGTTGATAGCTTCGTCCAAGATATCGTCCAGCTCGCTGTCCAACCCACTGCTGTCAGAGTCGCTCTCGCGGACCGCTTTCTTGTAGCTCGTGTTGTTTTTCTTTACCACCTGGTTAGAAGATTAAGACATTTATTTATTTTTAAACGGAATTTAATATAAAGTTTATACTAGTTAATATTTGAACTGACAAATTCAGTCGTGCATTCTTCTCACATAAATTCGAACATTCTGACATTATCATCTTCCATTCATCTGTAAACACATCAAGACATGTTTTTGAGTTCAGGAGAGCGTTAATGGCGGCTTCTGTTCGAGGAAAAGGCGACTTGGAATGTGCCTTAGTACGGAAACTTGGGACAGTTAGTAGGAGATGTCTTCTGCTACGACAATAATTGTCCGGGACGAACAGGCTGCACATTTCATTATGCAGACCTGGAGCATCAACAATTCCTTTAAGAATTTTGAAACTGTTGTCATCTGATCGCGCAAGCGTCTTACTTTTAGGGAGTTGAAATTTAAGCAGCCGAGCAGAAATTTTCTGGGAACAAATAAGGATCACTCACTGTAAAGGCCTGTTTCACCACCCACGAATAAGTTCCAGATAGTTTATTTGGTAGCTAATTTCATACAAATTCTGTTCCAGAAATTCAAAAAAAAAATCTTCTGTAGATAGTGGCTATTCGGACATTGTGAAACTGGCCCTAAAACTTTAAATTACTAACAGGTCTAAACATATTTCTCAAATTATTTACCGTTATTCTAGGTGAAGAAGTGCTGAAGAACCAACCGTATATTAACACTTAGATCAGAGAACTCGGGACAAACACTACTTAAATACTTATTACCTATAATAAAAGGCGTCACAACTACTATAGCTATGTGATTACAATAACATTGTCGCCGTGAAGATATTTAACATAGAATCTAGCAACTTATATTTATTGCTATTTTTTGTTGTTTATTTTAAGATTATTTCTATCACACTGTGCACTTTCTTAAAAATATTTATTGTGTTATCGTATGCATGTTTAAACGGCAATAGAAATCTGGTGCCTACTGGTCATGGCTCATTGAACTCATGTATGTATTGTGTTATTACTCATTGAGTGGTTTTCCTTAAATATTTCCTCCACTGTCTACAATAAAGTCAAGGGATTGTGCTACTAGTATTATTTTGTTTAAAAATAAATCTTAGAACATGGATGGCAGGACAGCAAAACTCAGTGGCACTGATTTGTTTGTATCATAGATTGACCTGTCCACGCTCAATGCACTCTTGGACGCCAAGCCTGACTTCGATTTGTTTGCAGACGACTGAAAGACGATTCTGTCGGTATATCTGGAGTATTATGAGATGCGCGTGTGAATTTTTCATTATACATCCTATACTATTATAAAGGCGAAAGTTTGTAAGTATGGATGTATGGACGTATGGATGTTTGTTACTCTTTCACGTAAAAACTACTGAATGGATTTGAATGAAACTTTACCACAATATAGCTTATACATCAGAATAACATATAGGCTACTTTTTATCCGGGTATGGAAAGTACTTCCCTCATAAAGCGGGTGAAACCGCTGGCGGAAGCTAGTAATATATATATTCTTTTTTTATAGCAAATGTTACTGGCTACAACCGTTATTGCTGTTTTAAAGTAAATAAATAGACAGAGGTTGTCAGATTGCTGTGGCGTTCCGATCCAGCTGGATTCGGTCGAGATAAACTTACAACATGGTATAGACGCCAGCGCATCAAGCTACTACAATCTGTCAAATTACCTTAATAGATTTTCAACTTTATCGCTAAAACATATGGTTCAAAGTTGATTGGGAAATTTTGTCAGTTACGGGTAGCTTGATGTCCTAGATATCTGTACAAATACTTTATCTCAAGTTAACTTACGTTCATGACTTCACGTCCGAAAGAAGTTTCGGCCCAGTTGTCAGATTTGTTCATCCTCTCCTGCACACATGGTGGAATATAGTCTTCAGAACTGCAAAGGAAAATAAAATTGTCTTGAAGGTTTTGTTACAAGTTTCATTAAACAATTTGTTAGTGATTATTTCATTCCCTTATTTTGCTGTGATGTAAAAGTACTATGTTTTATAGTTGTGTTTGGTTTATTTTCTGTCGTTTTAATATACATGTGAGATATTCAGCCTAAACTTAGCTACCTGACTCAAAAGAATATAGGTAGTAGGTATTTAGAATATAGTTAGTCTTTTAGAACCCCGGGTACCACATAGACAAGATATCGACGGCTCCTAAGTATACTGAGTCAACTAACAAATTTTGAAAATTGCACTTTTTTGTGTATTAACAATAATTAAATCATTTTCTATTTACATGTAAAGGAAAAAAAAAAAAATCTTTATAAGTATAGTTGACTCAGTATACTTAGGAGCCGTCGATATATACCTTATGTAGATAGATAGATAGGCTACTGAATGGAGATGATTTGACGACTTTTTTATAAACTCAAATAGGTATAAAAAATAAATACTTTACCAACACTACTTAACTAGCAATGTAATTGCTTATAAGCTAATAAACTAAATACGCTTTTGTATCTGGAGTGTATTCACGTCAATAATGGAATGGGTGGGAATCAAACTGTCGGCCTGCCTCGGTGTACAATAGAGTATATTCTATTTTATAACTTCGTGGCTTTACCCTTCTACCGGCGGAGGACAAAACATTGTGGTTATATGGATATAATACTATAATATTAAACAAGCGATGCTGTTCTGTGGTGAAACGTCATGTTGAGTGTTGAAAAGAGAAGGAAAGACTCTTTCGTTTCTTCCCAATGTAGTTGTTTTATTAAATATTTCATGTTTTCCTTTTTAAAATACGAACTCCTAACTCCAGTGTGTTTTCTTTTTATTTGTATTTCACATATCGTTTTCAAAATTTCAAAACATTAACAGGAACATTTGAAGGAATCCTGATTCCTTTCAAATGATTACTTGACTTAGTTTTCTATAGAACATGCATTAATACTTGCAGCTGTAGTCTACCAACCTGATGTCACGTACCAGCACATCAAGCTACTACAATCCGTCAGATTTTCAACTTTATCACTGAAGCATTGTTCATATGGTTCAAAGTTGATTGGGAATTTTTTACAGTTTCCTGAAGCTAGATGTGCTGGCTTATGTATGCATCCAACATATGGAATCCAATATAGATATTGAGGACCAATAACTAACCAAAATCCTGTCAAAACTTATTTCTGTTAAGTAATAAAGACCCATATAACAAGTTAAGGAAAATAAACTTTACCAATCCCATCAGGTTTTTGTTAAACCTACGCTGTACCTATCTATACCCAAAAAAAATATGTCACAAATGTTACGGATAGATACCATTTGCGTCAACTTTTTTTGTATTCAAACATTTACTTTGACATCTCGAGGTGACGCCATGCCTGGGTAAACACGTTTAACTAAACAGGCGTAGGTATGAAGGTACTTAATTTTTTCGAACGCGTAAGAAGTGACCGTGGTTTTTATGGACTTCTAGTGTACTTATCTATGTTTAGATAAACAACCTTGCTGACACCATGCATGACAATGAAGTTACTACACAATATTTGAGCGATTTGTATCTATATGTATATGTGTAATAATATTCCTCACATCATCATCATCACAGCCTTTTTATTGTGCCACTGCTGGTCACAGGCCTCCTCTCCTACGGAGAAGGATTGAGCGTTAATCACCACGCTTGCTCAATGCGGGTTGGTGATTTCAGACTTTATAGTCCAGGTTTCCTCGAGATGTTTTCCTTCACCTTTAATCAGTCATTGGTGTCCAAGATAAACTTAGAAAGTACGTATAACTTAGAAAAGTTACATTGGTACTTGCCTGACCTGGAATCGAACCCGCACCCTCATACTCGAAAGGCTGGTGCTTTAACCACTAGGCCACCACGACTTTTTTTCCTCACACATTCACACAAAGTGAGCAGAGCTTGTCATGGATACTAGGTAACTGATAAACGTACCTACTTATATACTTTTCTTTTGTAAACACATGCCTACATATTATACATAGGAACACCCAGACTAAGTCAAGCATCCATGTTAATAACCACAAACGTTTGATTTACGTGGGAATCGAACCCGCGACCTCCCGCTTGGCAGGCCGTTTCACTTACTAATACGTCATTTGGTTAAATATGTGTTTTGCGATAAAAGATTTGGGCACTTCGTCTTGGTTATTTTTCATCAAATTCAAGTAAGTAGTAAAAGTAATTCAATATCGCATAAAAAGAATTATTTACATATTATGTAGACAGGTATTGGTAAAAATATCACCACCATTACCATCCCAAAAATCGTTAACTTCAGTTGCATCAGATATTCATTATACAGAAAAACATTTGTCTTTTTTGTTTTATATGACTGATTTCAATAAGTTAGTTCTCTTACTCTCTCTCATCTTCTCTTTCACTAATTTTTTCATCAACTCTTATTGCTTAGTTTTTATGCATAGAAGCTTCGACCCTTAGAATTTAAGAAGGCTATTATTTCTGAAATGAATTCGCAGCCACAAACAACGGCAATAGCGTTGTCTATAATAATGAATTATGAAATGATAATACGAGTATGTAATCTATTAATCTTGTATGATGTTGAGTAATATTCTACATCTGTGAAGCGTCTACTAAACAATCGCTTGCAAGTTCAACGGAAGAAAGACATATGGTTGAATATACCGGCGAGGTAAGCAGATGTTATTTGACATCTGTCCCTGTTATATTGAAAGTGTCTAGATCCTTACTAATATCATACAATATAGTAGGTCTGTTTGTCTGTTCTGTCATAATCTAAGAACGGTAAGTACATATGTGTCTGCCGGGGCTGTGGGTTATTCGCAAGAGTTACCGTGGCCCTGGCACAGAGGGACCTCCAGAAGGAAAAAAGGGGGTTTCGTAAAAAAAAGGCTGACATTCCCTCCAACGGCAACCTTTTTTTTCATTGGAAATCATCAAATAACCCCTCCTAAGGGTGCAGCTGTAGTGAGTGTTCTTTCTGGAGTTAACTGTGTGCCGGAGCCGCACAATAGATGATATTCCACGAAAGAAAAGAGTAGGTATGTGTTACCATGATGGTATTTATCTTGGGGCGTGAACTAGTATGTTCCCAGAGGAATAGATAAGCAATAGTAATAATATGAACAGTTGCCAATACTGTGTGTGTAGTGTAGGGGGTGGTCTTGAGTATTAGTTGGTAACTACTGATTTAGATGTGGAAACACTACTTATTTCTAATCTATATAAATAAATATCATCATCATCATCATCATCATCCTTATCTTTCTATGCCCTTATCCCAATTTTTATTATTGACTATAGAAGAACGAATACTGGAGTTTTCAGTACGGTATAGGCATACGTACAGACGCCAGCACATCAGGCTACAACAATCTGTCAAATTTCCTTAATGGATTTTAAACCCTATCGCTGAAGCATAAAGTGCAAAGTTGATTGGGAAAATTTGTCAATTTCAGGTCGCCTGATGTGCTGGCGTCTGTACATTAGGCCTCCTTGGTCAAGTGTAAACTGAAAATAAACCAAACGCCACGCTGAGGAAAAAAATCAATAAGGCAACACAGCAAAACATAAGGAATAAAATAACCAAAAATCATGTTTCAATAGCTTTATTTTACAAAAAAACATTACTAATTAAGTTTAATATTATCACAGACAACAGAATTTATAAAATACCTGAAAAGGAGTCTTATAATTACTAGATTAATCGACATTAAAATATATTAAAATTAAATCTTCACTGAAAACGAAAATGGCGGATGTAAAAAATGCTCGGATTTTTAAATATGGCAATACGCTAGTTTTATGAATACCATATATGCAATCAGTCGCATTGTGCAGTTATTGTAAAAAGTTGAATCCAAGGCCCATCTCGGAGAGAGTTTCTCGCACGTTTCGATACAAGAATGTCTCCGCGACTATCGCAAGCAATAATCGCTATAACATAATCGTAACAAAATGTTTACATTCAGGCAAGAACTAAAATGCAGCCAGCAAGATTCCTATAAGACAGATAAGAATTTAGCTAAATGGCACGCCGCTTGTCGCCCATGTCAACGGCCGAGAAGAGTGAATGTTTAGACGAAGGAAATGTTTTATATCGTATTTTCGAGACGAGAAACTCTCCCCGTCTAAATGGGGCTTGACATAAAACGAGAAATCGCATAATGGCGTTCATAAAATTCCTACCAAGTCAACTGTCAAACTATTTGCAAACTTTAATTAATTTGTTATTAATATTTCAACATTACGAACTGTGTAATAAAGCCTAATCTATATTGTTCTGATCAACTGGACTAATTAGATGTATCCCTATACTGCAAACGCCTAGGCATTAAACCAAATAATTTAACCTAGTATTTCTAATTTATGTGTCAAAATGTTTCAATATTTGTCATTTCATATTCCCGTAGACTTTTTTTTATTGTTATCTTAGAAATAATCTTACTAAGATGAGAGCTGGAGTAATTCAAGTATTTTTCTTGAACAGATTCTGTGCCGTAGACATGTATTAACAGGAATGTGATAATTATTGAATATGCTTTTAGACATTATGGTATCCACCCATCGGGCTAGGAGAGTGAGGGAATAGAGAGTGACACAGGTGTCAGCGCTAATGCTTGTGCACTATAATAAGTCCTGTGCAGCTGGCTGATCTCCTTAATTGAGTAGAACCTAGACAGCTGCCATGGCCGACAATCAGTGTGGACGCTATTATTCTTATTACTTTTGATAAAACTAAAGTACATCTGAATGCTAATAGCGTGTCCAAAAGCAATTCTTGATGATGATAACTATAGATATGTTAAAACAGATACATTGAAGATCATACATGTTTACGCCTTGATTTTATTAAAGACTGAACTGGTGAACCTGGTGCTTAGCCCACATTAGTCATTCTGCAATCATAAACGCTAGTAGAAACGACAAAAAAGTATAGTAGAAATTACATTTAAAATCGATAAATCAAGTGGTCATAACGTGAGTTGAAATGTAATTTCCATACATTTTTGTAATTTCTACTAGCGATTACGATTGAAAGACATATTGGCTAAGCTTCCAGGACGAATAATTAGCTACAATGTTAATATATCTTCAACAACCTCCTATATAAGTCTTTCTTCACCAGCTGTTGTAAAAAATGTACTATGGAATTGTACTGCAATATTATTATGCTTGAATAATAAGTAGTACTTGTATTAATTGCGCATAAGTAATCAGTTTAAGTAGATAGGTCTATGTATATCTAACCTAAGACACGCATTTATATATAAAGAAATGTAGCAAAAAACTACAGTCTAAATAGGCAACGTACAGTCTTAGACAAAGTTTTATTGATTTTTCTTCTTTATTACAAAATTAGTTGTATTATTTACTTTCATTCTGCTGGAGAGATTATTCCACCATTTCTTCTTCCCAGCGATAAAACATAGGAAGAGGTGAAGAGCGGCCACTTTTGTAAAATTGACCTTCACAAGAGCTGATTTTTCAGCTTACTTTGAATAAATCACTTTTTATCTTTTCTCTTTTATTGTAAGATACAGAATTTAGGCGTTTATTGTTTCTTTTAATTTGTAAATTAAACGGGAAAAAATCTTTTGTCTATACTACTCTAAGTTTTCATACAAAAAAGCTACATTAAACTCGAGTACTAAATACAGGCGACGCCGTAGGCACAAGCTAGTCATCACCGATATAAGGGCATCGCAGACAGTCTAGATATGTACGCGCGATAATCAACGTTTTTCGCCGCCATGACCGACCACCATGCAAATCAACTTGACCCAATAACTTAGAACATTCGCTGAATAATTAATGAAGTATATTCGTTAGTTCACACAAGTTATTGGCTTGCAAAGTTAAAAAAAGTACTGGTGGAATATACTGATGTCAAAATACTCGCATACGTACTAAAATACGCCGTATACTTTGAGGGGAGTATCGCGTCACAAAATCTCTAGTAAATATAGCTTTTACAAAGACATGATTAAGACTCCTGCAGGCTTGGTATGGCGATTTTATATCTATTCCGTCAAGAAAAGACAAAGCTCTTTCTGTCAATGTCAACATGTCTTCTGCCCGAGCATGGCGCGACCTGTCAACTCGCATATAATCACTTGTAAACTTATGTCGATCGAAGAAAAGAGAAATTTCTTCAAAAAATGACAAAATAAATCTTACTTCAATCTGCCACTTTACTGTCATTATGTCCATTCTCCGGTAAACAAAACTTGTTTCTACGGTTGCCATGCTAAGCCTGCTGGGATACATATTGTCGATAAATGTTTTGAGGAATCGCAGATATTTATGCAAGCTACGTTAGATTTAATATCCGAGATATATCGCACAGATCGTCAGCAATAAAAACTCAACTGGTTAGATTAGAACTCAACTACTTCTAGTTTAGATTATTTCGATAATCGAATATAGGTATATCGAATTCTTGCATCGCGGTCTCCTAATATTTCACGTATTCTAAACTGGGAGAAGTCAGAAGAAGACAGTCAGTTCAATAATTACTAATGATATAGACACTACGTATCGAAATACTTGTAAACATCAGTCCATATTAAAATTTAGGCACGAGTTAAGATAATTGAAATTTTATTGATTCGATTTAAGGGTGGCAAAAATGCGATATAACATGATGAAGAAGAACATTATTCCTATAATATGTATAACTCAGACCATCTTATTATAAAACCTGGTCTTAAAAAGTACCGGCTTTAGTACTTAGTTTAAAACACTATCTCGAATAAAGTTAATAGTCTAAACCTAGCACTAAACCATGTACTTTTTAAAACCACGTTTTATAATAAGGTGGATTAAGTTAATTACTTCGTTACGTTCCAGTTTTAATTTAAATATTTTTAGTAAATTGTTGTATTGTAGGTATAATTCATAAGTATTTATATTGTCATTTGTAGGTAAAATTCATTCGACATACTAATTACGGTTATTATTTTATTTACTACAATTTCAACGTAGCTAATAGTATTTTAATGTTTATACGTTTGTCTAATGTCGTAGAATCGGTTCAATGTCAATGAGGCCTAGTTGGAGTATATGACCTAGTATAACAGGCTAGGCAACCTGTCTAAACCTATAGTACTTACGTATAATAAATAGCGTACTGATAGTTATAATGATAAATATGTTACCAAGTCTATACGTTAGCCTAGTTTGTTACAGCAACGTTCCGAACTTATTTCTCTACGCTTCATATTTAAATGTTTCCAAAAAAACTCTGCCTATATTTGTTCAAATAAATAATAACGTATACCAAACGATTTGATCCTAAATTAATAGGAACATTAGGAACACATTACTAAAACTTATTCACTATTGCACGGTTCGCAAAACAGTTGCTGTAACATCGCCATTATTAACTCAAAAAGTTGAGTACAGCGCCATCTAGTTTGAATCCAGAGCAATTCTAGCGTTAAACTTAAATACAAAGGAAGAAGAAGATGCACTCGAGAGTGTAATGCCCACACCTTGATCCGCCACAGTCTGAATATTCCTCTTGAGTGTGAGATGTGTCTGTTTCAATGTCTGACAGGTGTGGGTACAGACTAGCTGGTTGTTGTAAGACCGCTCCGTTAGTCTGTGGCTCCTTTTTGTTGTTGTTTACTTTTATTCTTTTCACGTCGTCCAATACTGATAGGACTACGGGCGAGTCTTGGGAACCTGGAACAAGATTTGAAACGTCTGTTAAGAGTTCTTTATTCACTATATTGTGAGCAAATAAATTGGTAGGCCTAAGAACACTACTAATGGATACATAGATAATACTCACTTCGTCTTTTAACAGGCTGTGAACCAATAACTCTATCATTTTCTTTCTCAATCTCCTTCTCCTTGTCATTCAGCTCTTGTTCTAGCTTACTCTTCTCCTCAAACGTAACCTTGGGTATGTTGGAGATGATTTCTGGTTTCTTAGTGTTTTGGCTAAGGCTGGTGGTGCTGCCCATAAGAGGTGCCTTCTCAGAGGGGTCGTGTTCGCTGACGTCATCGTCTGAGTCATTTGGACTTTCTGATTTCTGTTGCTTAGGCTGAAATTGAGAAAGAGGGGGGTAAAATTGTGTTCAAACTTTCAAAGGTAAACAGTAATAAGAAGGTAAGTTGGAAATTCAATAGGTTTTCATTTTAACAACTTGAGTGGGTAAAATTGTTGTGACATAAAGATTATTGCAATCATAAGTTCGGATCGAATGAAGTCTGAGGAAAATAATCATTACGTGGAATGTGAGAAAGGAAACGGCTGACAAATAGGTATAAATGCGCCTGACAGTGTAGTTACAAGAACTTGAAACTCTACATATTTCGCAATTTTTTAGTAGTTAGTTGAAAGTTAGTATATGTTGCGAAATTGAACAAAACATTATGCTTAATAAGACAAATATGTTAAAGGAACTGTTACATCGCAATTTTACTTAAAAATGTTATGCCACTACGTCCGGAAATGTCGAAATCTTTACCAAAGCTACCTAACTGTTTTGCCAATGATTCACTGTACAGTGAACTTCGAACAGTTGTGATATTTGCATAAGGCTGAGGCTGAAGGGGCGTCATATTATGACTTGCGGGCCGTGGTTTTACATGACCGCTTTAAGCGAATCGCAATTTCTTAGAAATTTGTGCACAACGACTCTGGAGTTAGACTTCGAGATTTAAAGGACACACATCGTAAAAGTTAAGGGCCTACTAGAAAAAAGTTACGACGTTTAACACGTGTTTAAAACAATTTGCATACATTTTTTTTAAACACTAGTCCAACGTCTAGACAGACGTTGGACTAGTGTTTAAAAAAAATGCAAGACAGGACACTTAAGGCCTTACAAGTAAGACTACTTGTAAGGCCTTAAGTGTCCTGTCTTGCTCCCCTCTCAAGCTCGTCAAGAGTGGGTTCAAAAAGATTTATTTTGAATTATACAGATACCGCGCGGTAAAAAACATACCCATAAGAATTCTAAATGCAGTCGTGGGCAACAGACTAATAATATTAGCATACGTAATCTCCTGTGTCCGGTGCCAAAGACCACACCAATTCTGTATTTCACTACGCATCATCTGAATAGTGTCGTAGTAAACAAAAAACTGTCTACTTTAAATTCTACGCGAGATGCAGGGACAGAGAAGTAGTAAGTTTTTTTTTTGTAACGAGAAGTTGCAAGGACGCCGTTCGGTCTCTTGATCTTTTTTTAAATATTCGAGACAAAATCTGTTCAAAATCTTTATGGTCGATTATGTCATGTTGAGATTGTATCAAGAGAAGGTTAGGACTTCAGACGAACCGCTGATCTAAGTAGTCTTTTTATATTTTGCAACCGTATTGAAACAGTTCCATTTGCAAAAAAAAAATCTGTATCTGTTACGGATGGATGAACCATAAATGAACCCCTTACTCTCTTTGGAGTTGGATTGTTCTTACTGACTAAAGCTCATCCATGACTCTTTAATTACATTTTGGGTTCTAGGCCACACGGTCGTTTGTCAAGACAATCCCGTAATCATATTACCAGTCATTTCGTCCAATACAAATTATATAAGTTCCGCATATTTACTTTGACTGACGGGTATATCAAAACGTTTATTTCTGTTATACTTATAAGGGCAAGATAGAAACATCACAGTAACCGGCGCGTGAGATAAGCAAGTTTCCTAAGCGGGTTTAACCACCTGTGACTAATGGTAACACATTACCTTTTAAATGAAATATGAACAGAAATCAAGGTGATAATTTTCCATACTAAAAATACTAAACCATATCTGAAAGCTTCATGAAGTTAAATACTGGCCCAAAATACTCTGTATTCAGGTCTAGTTAAAAAACTCGAAGCTTTACCTTTTCATCACTACGTAAAAAAAGAAAGCGTAGCCTAAGCGCCAAGCTAAGAATTCATCCACAAATACCTACAATATAGTAGTGAGTTCGGAATTATATCGATTAAAACTGACGATTGATTTTGAACTTTAAAGTCTGTCATTTAGTCGTGACCGTGGCGTGCTGGGCACTTTTTGCCTTGTCTCTATGTATCTATGTATATGTGGCTGTCAACATGTTTAATAATGTTACGATTGTATACGGATTAGAATAATTTGAATTTAACAGCAGTAGGTTTAATCAAAACGACGAACGTGCCTGCCTAGACATTTTGCTCCAAAGTTCATTTTTCAATACCACAAGGAACTTGTATAAATCAAATTCTGCCTCATTTCAAGCTTAAAACCTAGTTGTAGAGCTTATAATGGAATCGTTCCGATATGTTTTGTATGGACGCCAAGGTACTACAATCTGTCTAATGTTCAACTTCATCGCTAATGTATATGGGTCAAACTTGATCGGGAAAATTTGACAGTTAAGGGTGGCTTGATGTGCTGGCGTCTGTATTACATTATTCATTTTTACTTGTTTCCCATCCTTCAATGCTTGTTGAAGCTTCACTTAGTACATGCAAGCCATTAGTGGGTGTTGCGTCACATTTTGCAATACGACCTCTTTTTAGGATAAGGGCGTGTGTGGATCGTCTGTATAGTGTAAAGCATCGCCAATTATCATGTATTGTGTATTCAACTTTACGCTTTCCTTGGTTCGGTTACGTCATATGCAAGTTTCGGAGTTTTCGACAGTGGATGGGAAGAATGAGTCTTTATTTGCCTAATTGTAGTTTTCGCTTTTTAACGTAGGTACGGTAAGTTTGCCCCACTTATGTGTATGATGTAAGTTATTTTAGGATTTTAAGATTTTGTTATAGGCGATGTATTTTTGACCATAATTCACAACTAAATTAATTCAAGAATACAATCTAACCATATTTTGTGCGCTTCATCATCATCATCAGCCTTCTTATCGTCCCAAAGGTGGGCACAGGTCTCCTCTCAAACAGAATAGGACAATTATCACCACGCTTGCTCAATGCGGGTTGGTTTGAGTGCTTATTTTTATTGTAAAACTGTCGTTTGATAACAAAAGTTGGCAAAAGCAAACGACAGGTTCATATTTCCTGTCCCCCTAATTAACTCTCATCACACATTCTGAAATAACGTAAGAGTACAGTTCATAATTTCCTTTCTGGGGAGACGAGCAACAGGAAATAAATAGCTCTGGTTTGTTGCTCCCGACGGGAATAACTCTACAACAAACCAGGAGTTGGAATGAACAGACGTAGTGTTTTGTGACAACTTACGGTGCGTTGTACCGTGAAGGTGCAGTAAAAGTTATAGTGGGATGCTTGAAGTTTGTTTTAATGAGACGTCAAGTCTAAAGTAGCTTTGAAATTGAAGTTATGAATACTGCGCGTATTTATACGAGAACTTCTTTGTCCAAGTTATAAATCCTACTACTATTATAAAGGCGAAAGTTTGTAAGTATGGATGTATGGATGTCTGTTACTCTTTCACGTAAAAACTACTGAATGGATTTGAATAAAACTTTACCACAATATAGCTTATACATCAGAATAACATATAGGCTACTTTTTATCCGGGTATGGAAAGTACTTCCCTCAGAAAGCGGGTGAAACCGCTGGCGGAAGCTAGTATACGTATAAGTATTAATTGAACTGGTACATAAGTGCAAAAAGTGACAAAGAAAAAAAGAAAACTTAGTGAAAGAACTGCGAATTAAATTTTAGAAAAAACTGAGGTCAGACACATCAGTGGGGGAATTTCAATTTTTGACTAAAATTGATCATGGCACTCATACCAACCTATTACCTTCCTTCGACCTAATGGATTATTGATAAAACGTAATAGATTCTCAGCATCACCCAGAGGTATACCACAATGAAAAAAAACATCTCACCTTATAATGGAATCTATTCTGAAGCATCTCCATTTCTTTTTCCCGTTCTTGCTTAAACTTATTTGCAATCGTCGACTCGCTGATCGTCTGTTCTTTACTGAACAACGCTGCTAGTTTCCCCTTAATGCCTCCTCCTAGCGAGCTCTGGCTTATATTGTCATCTGGTATATCGTCCTTAGAATTTGTCCTCGAGTTAGCCAGAGAACTGTTTTTCGTCGGCGTCGTTTTCTGGGCCAATGGCCTTTTGTCAGCTGAAAAAAAAGGATCGAGTGAAAATTCGAGGTCATTCGTATCGGGTAATGGAAGTGCGAGCCAACAATGAAGGGTTTTTTATGTTTGTGTATGTGTGTGTAAGTACAATGTGTGTATTGTGAAGCTGTGAAGCAAAAAGCTAGATAAATCACGTTTTGTTCGATGCCGCGTGATCGATAAATGTCGATAATGTTAAGAGGAATATTTTGAAACGTACGTACTGAGGCCGCTGTTAGTTTTTATATATTTATTGGATTAAGTAATATTTATAGTATAAGTAGATACATTTCCTTCCTTTTAATAATCCGTCTAACAAAAAGTATCCATTTAAAATTTAGTCAATAAAAATAAATGTAATGTAACCTCTTATCCACGGTCAATTCAATTAAGAATCGGATTAAATAAAATTGTGAAAATAAAACTGTTACTTTATAGTTAACTGTCACCGTAGAGGTTTAATTGTTCGGAATAACGAGCGAACCTTGGCGAAACATCTGTTGCCAATACGGGTCAAGTAAACCGATCAAGTTTACTTGTTAACGGAATGTTATCTCAATTGATTATAACTATTGTTTCACGAATAATAAAACTATGTTATTTGGTTTGGATACACAGGTGTTGAAATTAGAATAGATTTTTAAATTCAATTGTTAAGTGGGTGTATCGATAAGCTTTTAACATAGATCTAATTTGGCAACAGTGTGTTCCGCATTTTAGCACATAACGAAATACTAGAATATTTTCACTGAGTTTGACTTAAACCTACTCCACCTTATTACAAAACGTGCTAGCTTTAGTTCTAGATTCAAACCCACATTTTGGAAAAAGTTAATAGTCCAAACCCAGCACTAAACCCAGTACTTTTTAAAACCACGTTTTATAATAAGAGGGACTAGGATTACGACCCTGTCCCCTGCCAGGTTAGGAATCTTGAACTTAACCAAGCTTGCAAAAGCTATTAATGAAACCTTTTCATCAGATTTCTCTTATTGAATGAAAAATGAGAACCATCTGCTATCTCGATATTTTCCTCGCTAAATCTTAGTAAAATAATTAATTTACTGGTTCTGGCAATTTGAATTTTAATGTTTCCTGAACTTAAATGGTTAGCTGCGCTTTCTACGTCATTATTAGGGCTTGGAGGAAACACTAAATAATATGATATTTCCTTGCTTTTTTTCTCTATAAACTTGATGATAAGTAAGATAGTTTCCCTTTATCTAGTAAAATTGATGAAAAGATGGTGTTCTCTATTTATACCGAAGAGTATTGTGGCTCATTCTAAATTTCCTGCAACTGTCTGGATACATTTAGTCAGAAAATCTCGGCCTAGACTGTTCAAGTCATTTCCACAATTTTCTTGAAAATATTTTAAGACTTTGTTTAACTTGACCTGTGAGATGACGGCAGATAGAAGAGCGTGGAAGACATAACATGCTGCGCCGACCCCAAATCAAACTTGGGATAAGGGCAGAAGGATGGATTTTAAGACTTTCTTTCCTTCCTTTTAGAAAAATTGCTATTTTAATGATATTCAGAAATCTCCCCTTACAGTTAAGTAGTGACTATTGCACGCAATACAAGTATCAAGTCTTTTTAATTCAAGCTTTAAGGTAACTCTTTACTGTACTAAAATTTAAGTTGGCGCCGTTTCATACATATATTTTAAAATGCAAGATATTATGCGACAAGTTTTTTTAAGAGTTCGTGTGGTGTAAAAATCATTGAGGTCAAGAAAACTTAGTGGATGTACTGGATGTTACGGAACATTCACTACATTGTTGTTATCTTAGTATTATTATAATGACGGAAACCGCGTAATGACTACTACATTGTTTCAGGTTTTTGTTTTAAAATAATGTTTGCGTTTTGCGAAACAACATTTTATATCTGTACAAAATCATCTTAATAAGATTTCGCATAATAATTGGGGATATTAAAAATATAGGCACAATGCAAAAATTAAGTGCAGACAACTCGCTTAGAAAATAAATAAAATCTATCTTTACCTCAATATCCAATTTTCCAATAAAAAAAATGATCAAAACACTATCGATTGGCAATTTTTGTCACAAAACTCCAATGAAGATGTGATCACACAAAAAACTGTTCACACAGAGCACAAATTACGAAAAAAAACGCAAATAATAATAGAAAAAAAACGTATTTTTCTAAGTTCGATCTGTCTATGCGCGAGCACACGACAGAATGGGCGACGCGGATCACCAACCGTTGGTCCACCACTACTCCGAGCCGTCTGAACTAGTGATGTGCGCTTCCGAATCCCACGTTACAACAGAGGCACTAAACCTTTTGATACTTAGAACCTTTTGATGCATTTTTACGCGTCACTGGTTCAATATCAATTGTTCGGTTCCGTTGACCGATTGTCGTGTTAACGAGCTATTTGATTTCACTAGAAAATTGTGATAGCGTGTAGTATTAATTATCTAAACGATTAACTTTAACAATGTCGTAAGATGATCGAGACAATGATAAAAACAGCTATTGCCAACATTTATGCACCTCTAATAAATAAGACTTTTAATACAAAAATGGTATGAAATTTAAACACAACCTCCTAAATAAAGGGGTAATAATAAAAGTAAAAAAAAATATGCAAAGTGTTCCCCAGTCAAAAGGGCCCCTTTCCCTGTAAACCATCTGCGGCGCCAAGGTTGTTAGCTCCTGCTAGCCTTGCCCACCGGCTATTTAACTACGTCACTCACTTAATTTCGGCAAACAGTAGCACTTTCAACGACGAGCAATATTTGGTTTCCTTATTATGACATCAAATTATATTGCATAGCGTAGCGTATTATTTTTAGGTGGGAAAAGAGAGTTTCAATCAGTACTAGTAATAGTTAGAATTAAACTATTTCGAAGAATATTTTTACGATAAATTCTGAATTTAATACAAATGTTGGAACATAATATTCTGGCTATTACTCGTAGTTAAAATATTGACCATTTACTACCAAAGGTCTTATATACGAGTATGTATGCAAAATTATTTGCACAAAAAGAAATTAAACCCGCCTCCGAGGCCGAAGGTTACAAACCCTCACCACAAACCAGGACATAAAAAATGTGTAACGTATGAGTAATTCTCATACGAAAGTATACTTGGTCACAATGTTCTCAGTAAGGGGACAAGGCGGTATTTTGACCACGTACTTTAGGCCAGACGAGAGCAACATTAGGCTACATATAAGCATTGCTTCTTAGTAATATAAACCGGTCTCGAAGCTGCTTTTAATCTCGTGCAAAAACTTTTAGAAGTTCTTTTATCCTGAGTGCTTAAGCTGATGCTGATTGCTATACCATCTAAATATACGTCCCATAGATATAGTGTCTTGTGGTCAGAGTTTTTGCATATTTAGAGAATATTTGCTCAGTACGCGGAGTTTAGTCAAATCTTGGTGTTGTCGGTCCTTGGATGGATTACCATCTTGTCATGGACAAATTCCTCAGTTTTTCGGAGTGTACATTAAATTGGTGAGTCCCGGCTGTCATTTGTACATCTTTGGCAATCGTTACGGGTAGTCAGAAGCCAGAAAGTTTGACAATCAGTCTTACCATGCTGTATCAGGTATCCTAGGTAACTACTGGTTTGAGGAGGTTAGATAGGTAGTCCCTGCATGTAAAGCACTGGTACTTACGACTGAGAGCTATTCCTAAAATAGTTTGGGAAAAAGCTGGGTAGATGATAATTTGCCTGGTACCAAAACAAATCAATCTTCCTGAAGAAATCTGAAGGAAGGTGCTGATATAAATCCCAGAATCTTTGTCACCTATTCTAATTCGCTTCAAATTAAATTAGCACGAAGCGCTCAAATAAGCTTTCACACAAACCGATAAGGGCTTAAATTTCAACTCGCGAAACGCTTACGTTTTTAATATTTTTTTCAGAATAACACCGTAGCACTATAGCAATGACAATGCGCGTAACGGTAGCAGTTTCGGTAATAACACATCATTTGGTAACCGCGCTCTAATGATCCAAACAGTATTGTATAGCGTATTTACGTGTAAACATATAATTGACATATTTCCCGTACTCATAAGAAACGGAATTATAACACCGTTAGTCATTTTTGGAAAGTATGTTTTTGGTAGATTAAGGAAAAACGGAATAGATCACGATAGCATGTTACTTTTTTGCTAAGACTTGCTGACACTATTAGACTTATTACTTGAATCAACGACATCTTTTTTTTCTGCTGAATCCTAGATTACCTCCTTCTAAATTCGGTTAGAAATATCACGATCACGCGGATGTGTTTTTTGATGCAATATTTTAATTTGCCCTTTTTTATTTTATTTGTATAATTTACTTATTAGGTTTGTAAATATAAGCAAAAATTGGTAATTAGGACTATACCAACTAAACCATACGATGTTTATTTACGGAACTGAGAATCAGTTTAAATTCTTTCCCGCTATCTCTACCAGGAACACAACACAGAATCCAACGGCAGATAAATCAACAGTTAAATTTTAACATCTTACTTAATGTACGTGCGTGCTAAGAGGCGCCGATTACATTCGTAATGATGACATAATAGTAAGCAAGGTTACATCGACTACATTAGTTTTGTATTAACTTACACTGCGTCATGACTCATGAAGTCATGAGACAAGCGGATTATATGATGATGATGATGACCTTATATTTTTTTGGCTTCAATAAACAATGATTTGATATTTCGTACTGATTTTTTTTGTTAAACAGAAGCAATTCATGCGAGAGTCAAATGAATTGATTTCTTTTGCCTTACTATAAATAATGCGACATTTGTTAAAGATCTTCAGAAAACAAAGCTATGAAATTCATGTTTATATTTACGCTAGTTTCCGCTAACATTTTCACCCGGGTCCTGTGGGAACTTTTATAATAAATAGTGTATATAAAGTAGCCCTCCTCAATAAATTAACTATTTAGCACTGAAAGATTTTTTTAAATCCAATTTTCCTGAGCGCGCTTTTGCGTTCTAGTAATCCAACAAACTCTATAGTTTTATAATAAGAGTACAGACTATTTAATGTGATCAAGTAAATTAAGAATATTTTTTGCACAAAAAAATCACGAGGCTTGAAATACCAAGATGCTAATAAAATCCACCAAGCAACACAAATACTTGTTCTACTTCAGTGACATAAAAGAAACAGTGAGACATCGTGCAAATAAACACTAGGAACAGTTTTTGGCGTCATCACGACTTTCTCTCTGTCGCCACAGAATTGACGGATCGGCGCAGGCGCAGACCGGGGTCATTCAAGTGTTACCGACAGGGCCGACATCGCAGACGTCATTTTAGAACTGAAGTTTGAATTAAGCGTATTTTTTTAAATTTTTGTTTAATTACCACATTACAAAGATCAAAGGTTTTAAAAATAAATCGATAAAAAAGATAATATTTTTAGGATACAGTAGTTTTTTATTCTAGTTTGCCTGTAAAAGAACCATTTTAAAAGAAATCGTTGAGATTTGATATGTTTTCATAAAAATATAATCAATTTCAAACTAAGCTTTTTAAAAGTTTCGTTAACATGTTTGGCGCATTGGATGGCAACCCTATAAAATTCAGTCCGTTATTTCATAAGCCATAGCTCAATAGCCTATTGTCGATACAGCTTTATGCAACAGTCGGAACCAACAGATTATGGGCAGTAAAAATTTTAAACAGCTAGCTAGAAATGTGGGAAAGGTATTTTCAAAACATCTGATCTTGCATTTCCTACCCACAACCCACACGTGTTCATGGTATCCGAAAGCTATGAACGAGAGCAATCTCGGTCTTCATATAATCAATGCAAACATAACTAGATAGTAAACTTTATAATTCTCAGGGATAATCTCATACAAAAAACTTTGTCTGGTGCAATCTTGCGCAAGCGCACGCCAGATGGATTTACATAGTGACCTCTTCCATCCAAATGGGCCGTAAGAATGGCTCGTAACACTATTAATTGATGTAACCATTGATTTATTATTTCCCGATGACAATATATCCTCGTTATTTGCTATCTCAAAAGTATATGATGAGTCTACGTCTCCTTCCTTCATCCATATCCGATTTAATGGGAAACCAGTTTGGAAGCCAGTGGCACTTTGGGAGTGCAGATATATGCAGCTTCATCTACACGCAGCTACGAAATTATATTTGGCCTTCGCGTTTTTCGTTTCTTCAGAAATTTAGTTGGTTTAAGATGCACTTTCTGTTACACCTGGATAAAAAAAATCTTCAAAGTTCACCAAGTTATCAACCATATCCTGGTTCATTGTCAAGAAGCCTTCTTCATATCTATTCTGAGCAAGCGAGACATAGAAACATACTGCAGTCGACCACAAAACAGGGAGGGAAAGCCGAAGTAATAGCCATTATGTATTAACGAGTCAATGTGAAACGGGTTAACAGTAACTGTAATTAGACGTTTATTGTCTTTCAAATCGCTTGGGGCGGCAACGCAATCAATGTCGCCGTTCATCGGCCTTCAAAGAGCACAACTGTTAAGATACTGTAGACTAGACACCAGGAATAGGTTATATCATTTACGACCTTATTTTCAATCCATTAAGGATGACACCAAGTTTTGAATTTCAACTATGAGATATAATTTATTTCCTAACACTAGATTTAGTTTTCTGGTCTATCTTTTTGCTTTTTGGAGCTCGTGGCTAAGTAACAGATGCGCGGTCAGTAATCCTCCTTACGAGTAGTCAGAAACCAAAAATTCTGACTACCCCAGTCTCACCAAGCAGTAAGGTATCGGGGGGCTAAAGGCTAGGCAGATTCTGCTTGTTACTATGTAAATCACCGAGACTGTTTTTCCAAGGTATAGATAGATGCTAGTGAGAAATACACCAACTGTAAGCAAACTGCGGTTAAACCAGGCACCATTGTGGTCAAACGCAGGCTTCACGCAAAAGTAATGACAAATTCTAACTGTTGTCACCATAGCCTATTTACAGATGTTATTTTAATATTTATTCTTGGTCACGTCCATTCCTCTAAAATTAATTATCTTATAAACTTCATCTTGTATCTCTACAATCGTATTCTCTTGTATGGTATGGTAGATATGTTTGCCATACGTTCCTACATTAAGACCCCGAACACCATAAACATCACATATCACATATTGTTTTTACTGTATATCCTGTGGAAGGGTTTACTAGACTAGACGCGGACAGGTCGGATGGACGCCGATCCCAAATCAAATTGGGATAAGGGCACAATGATGATAACGAGGGGAGGAAACCCGCTATACCTACTGAGCCCAGAAGCCTTACTGAGCAGACTGCAGCAAACGAGTTTAATCATCATTCCTCAGCAATATTGCTAGGTGAACACAACAACTAACATTATATCAACTTGGATGAGCATAGCAACTAATCGTCTATCATTTAACGCGAACTAGGTATATGATTAGACTACCACGTGGTAATTATAACAGTGCAATCAAAAACAATTTCTGTTGCGCTGTCATTAAGGTCTAAATCAAAGTTTTATAATCTTCGACAAATTGTTGTTGTAGATCGATTATTATTCATACAATTTGCAGCCACGTGTGAACTGTTTTCAGAAGTGTGTTAGTTATTATAGTACCGATAACATGCCATTTGAGAATCCAAGTTAGAGTGGGTCTACAACTTTTTGGCGGCATGCAGGGCATAACGCGAGTCGCTCCGCAGAAATGAGTCTGTTGTCGCTAACCTATCCATTTTAATTTGTTCTTTATGATCTTGACACCACTTTAAGCGCGCTTTAAAAATCTTTCTACTTCCGCACATCGCGTCATACACTGATCCTGTTTTCGCATGTATCGTAGAGCGGCTGAGTTGTGCGAGAGATATGGTCAGGATTTAGTCGTCAGCTGTCATTAAATTTGGAAAGAACTGTGCCATCATCGAATGCCTTCGTCATCAGGTCGTCTTTCGATAAAGACTTGCTAATTAATTGACCAGGTTACACCACAAAACATCGTAATTTAAATATTGATTCGCAAACCGTGTGGCACAGTTGTTATACAAATATTGTATGCTAAAACAGTATTACCCATTACCGTTAACTGTCCAGACGAAGTAGCACTGTGTATTGTCCGGTACTGTTCTGTTCTGAAAAATTTTAGATAGACGAATCCATTTTTGGACCGTCCTAATTTGTTCGAGATTTCTATTGAGACTTGGAGAAAATCGAAAGTTAGTCGCAGAACACAAATAGTGTTCGTAACAATGATGAAGAAAACTAGCTCAAAATTTACAATTCGTGCCAGTTCTTTGCTAGACTAGAATGGACTAATTCCATCTTTTCACCGATCTTTGTAGTCAAATAGGCCATCAAATTTGATGTGATTTGAAATCATGTTTACCAGGAGAATTTAACAGGTAGAAGACAAAGTAAAAGCATAAAAATCAGATAAATTGACTCTGCCTCAACAGCCTTGTATGTATATATAACTAGCTTCCGCCAGCGGTTTCACTCGCTTTCTGAGGGAAGTACTTTCCATACCCGGATAAAAAGTAGCCTATATGTTATTCTGATGTATAAGCTATATTGTGGTAAAGTTTCATTCAAATCCATTCAGTAGTTTTTACGTGAAAGAGTAACAAACATCCATACATCCATACTTACAAACTTTCGCCTTTATAATAGTATTAGGATTAGGATAGGATTAGGATATTAGGATTAGGATATTAGGATTAGGATGTACCCAGGGTACCTTGGTCTTGTGCTAAAATACCACGTTTCCTTAGTGCTGATTGGCTTTTAACACCACATGCATATTTCATGTAATGAATGCAGATCGAAAATATTGCAAATACAGACTAAGTTGGTTATGGATAACCGTAGTATAAGAACCTCCTTTAAGCTTTTTGGTTTGTCCGAGTACTTCGTGTACTTATTAAAAGCATTTCCGAAGATTAGGTTTTTCTGGGTAAACACCTGATCAATAGTGTTATTTTCCTGTTAATTTAACGAAACAATATGTCGTGTTTTGTTTGTTTAGGTAGGCAGCACCTATGAATGAGTTGAAAGTGGAGGTTATTTTGCATAATATTATTTATAATTTGCGCTATTTCGCTGTATGGAATTTTGTGCATGGATTTGTGACGCACGTAAAGTCACGTAGTTGAGAAAGACTGGTTTTGTGATGACTAATCGGTTTCTTAAGGTGTCTATAAACTATGGTTACCATGAAAGCTGTGTATTCTGGTCTTTTATTATCTGTTCAACTTGTACAAATCGATGTATTGTTTTCCTTTAACTAATAGTTTACCTGTTTCACCTGCTTCATACTAAGTATATTGTAGGTATGTGTAAATTATTCTTATTGACCTTTGTGAAAAGGAAGGTGGATACATTTTCGCCCTAATTAAAATAATAACACGGCAATAAGGACATCCGCATAATTCCAGTAATCGAGACCAACCCTTTGCGTAAGTCTACAAAATTATTATGTTGAACTAAAAATGGCAACACTGCAGGTGAAATGCATACTGTATAATTTGTGTTATGTCCATCGCTTTACCCTAAAAGACGATATGATTAAGAAGGGAGTGGATAGTAGTATGAAGGCTAACAGAGACGAATGGAAGCAGAAAACATATTGCGCCGACAGCAAATACAATTGGGAACAGGGCAGGGAGAAGAAGTCCATGGCTTTAATGATAAGTTACTTAAGTAAGCAGGCAGGACAATAGTTAATTTGTATTTTTAAGTTTAGTCGTTAGACACCGATTTAATAACAAAGAGAACCCATTATTATAATTATTCATTAGACAAATCAACCTTATTTTATTTCATTACAGATAAATTAATATAATATTAATTAACAATTACAACTATGAACAGGCGCTTGCGCATTTAATGTACAACTTAGGGTGAATGCTCTTCTAAGAATTCATTTACAAAAAACTAATACCTAACTCGATGCTCACCTATCACTTAGTCGATTATCGTTATATTATTAGCCACCTACTGATCGAGTCAAATCGATTAAAAAATTCCAACAAAAAATACCCAGATATTACGTATGAAGATCGATGGTTACGATTATACTGTCATAAAAAATATCTAGCTTCAGCCAGCGGTTTCGTCTGCGTTTCTTGACAACTACTCTGTGCACCACCTTCCTCAGCAAATGTGCTATCTAACACTGAAATATTTTTTCTAATTGGTTCAGTGGTTTCTTAGACAAATGTATTCAAGTCAACAAACGCTTCAGCTTTATAATATTAGTCCAGTATTAACCCCTCAAATGTCTTAAGTAATAAAAAACAAATGAGATATCACATTTCGCAATTTAATTTGAAAATATTCACATTTTCAAATGAAAATTACCTAAATACTTAACTTAAGTTTTTTATATATATTTATTTTTCATTATTCATAGGACAAGTGGAGATTTTTTCTTTTTTTTCCTACAGCTAAGGTACAATATCTTTAAAGTGGATTATGATTGGAGCCTGATCAATAAAGAGCAATGCTACCTTTCTAATAGATATTCATGAAAACTGTTATACTTCTACAAGTTCTACACGAACTACTCATGGATTAATGACATTGCCCCAAAAATCCCACTATCGACAGGCTAAGATACCTTTAAAAGTATCACCAATTTTTTAATTACTTCACCGAAGAATAAATACCATCGTAGCGAAGAACATTAATATGTTATATCTTATAGTGCTAATAACGTATATTTTCCTCAAAATTAAAGATGATATTCATGCAGAAATGTCAATGGGAACGTTATGTCTGCAGTGTGACGCAACAGAACCTGTCTGACTGACATAAAGGTCTTTGACATGACCACGGAACATTGCGACTGTGAAATAGGATCCTGGCGAATGTTTACATATGTAAATAATAATAATACACCATGATCATATACAAGAAATATTGTTAAAAGCAAAGGTGGAGGAATAAAAGTAATGAATTTGACTTCTAGTTGTCATCTACCGTATTATTATGGTACTTTTGATAGGTTCGTAGTAAGAAAAATCGGTAAAAATTAGCTCAATAAAATACATTTTGCAATATCCATAAAACCTTTTTCTAACTTGTACCCCCCAACCCACCCCCCCACCAATAAAAATATAGGCTTCCCTACATTGTTTTAGATTTAATTATAAACGTATACTTTCGAAAATATTTAGGACATGTGATCTTTACAGATGTTACCTGCCAAATTCCATAGTTTTAGGTCAACTAGAATCACTGGCGATCGATAGAAATACAATAGAACTGTCTGTAGCGCTGTATCTCTTTCATATTATAATAGCTTCATTTTGGATATTCTGATATGAAGAAACACCCTTAAAAAAATCTCCTGACTGTAACTGAATAGTACCTACCTCTACTATATGAAGTAGGTACACAAGTATTTTACGAGTATATCAATTCAAATGAAAACATTAATTGAGGATGATAAGATGGTCTAGTATAAAAGATATCATAACAAAACATTATGCACAATATAACTTAAAATACTCCATGGCACTTAACATTATCAGTACCAAATATGGGAAGCGGCCCATTGACCCTGAGCGCACTAGGCTAAATTACGCAAACGGTCGTGGAAGTACATGTACCTATAACGTAAATGTTCTGTTAAAACGTTAATATCGATACTTCTTAATATGTAGTTAAAGTAATAAACTAAGAAAACCTTAAGTAATTTCAAGTCTTCGAGCAAATGTTGAGAAAGTAAGAAAATAATAAATAAATTTGTTAAAGTAATAATCTACATTTGAGACGTGAAAGATGTCAATTAAATAATACCCTCGGGCAGTTAATTAAGTATAAAGTTTCGGCGTTTATCGATAACATCTGAATGCCAATACCGATGGTCGACACATAAAAAACGTTTATCTTGTACTAATCGATACATACATACGTTGAGAAAAAGCCGGTTTTTTATTCGCACAAAAACTCAGGTAGATGCAGAATCTGCATGCAGCACGACTTTGACATTTAAATTATATCGTATTGTTTTAATTATTTTGCTTTCGCGAAACGTTACCACACAAATCCTCGCATGATTTAAAAATGATGAAACCATTGTTGATTGTAATAAGACTATCATAAATGACCAAAGAATTCCGTATGTAAGTAGGTTATCAAATAAAATAAAACCGACTTCAAAAACACTGAAAAGTGAAAAAAAAAGCTTTTAAGTACATCGCTCTAGAAGTCGGTGTCAAGAAGTTGCAACTGTAATACTGTATTTATTTGGACACCGACTTCTAGAGCGATGTACTTAAAAGCTTTTTTTTTCACTTTTCAGTGTTTTTGAAGTCGGTTTTATTTTTTTGTAAAAAATTTTTATTTTTATCTTTTTAGTATCAGGTCCAAAATCTGTTTTCATCATCCATTTATACACTCCATACCTTCTATAATAGCTATCATAACTCAAGTTTGTAGGAAATTCTCATTAACCGGCCCGTTATAACATCATCCACATACACACCGTCCACATAAAGCAAATAAATGCTCATAAAATAAAAAGTACTGAACCAAATTAGATGAAATTTTTATGGGACCAAATGGCAAGTATACTGCATCGAACAAAAAAAGAATTACACAAATCGGACTAGAAACCTCGGAGTAATCGGTGTACATACATAAAAAAAAAAATTAAAAAAAAAAAAACATACCGGCCGAATTGAGAACCTCCTCCTTTTTTTGGAAGTCGGTTAAAAAGGGGACAATAATCAGCTGTTATTGTGTTTTGTTAATGGATTTAGTATGGATATTTTTGGGTCAACGAATTTAATTATTCTAGAACAATTATCATCGAATTAGCTGCACAATACATTATGATCGTGTATCAAGTTCTCGTGTTAACGTCAGCCTTCAATTAAGTCAATTAACTGGAATAGAAAAATCATCTCCGCTACTGCGTAACACCGGAGCATTGACAAAAAAATATACAGCTCATTGTAGGTCACAGATCATAAAACCGAAATAATTGTGTGTCGAGGAGTTAGCGTGTGCTTCATTGTTGGCTCTAGTTAAATATAAAATCAAGTTAAACTTACCTTTACTATCCCCATGCAGGGACTTTGCGGAGGGTGCGAGGCCGAAGGGGGCCTTCGGTATGATCGCTGCGCCCTTGTTTTTCTCAAAGAGCGCTTTGCGTTCCCTCAAAGACATTTCGGCGGGGTCCTTCGCCTTGGGACTGCCCGCCTCGAACATCGCCGCCTTAGACAACACAGAACTCCTGTCAACACTCCCGTTTATTTTGGGAACCAACTTTTTCACTAGCGGCGATCCCTTCTCCGGCGCCGGCTTGTCGTCCGCCGGTTCCGGTTTTGTTTGTTTACAATCATCACTTGCGTCATTTTCGTTGTCGAGTTGCACTGCATTCTCTTTGTCTTTTTCACTTTCACATTCGTCTTCCGTGATAACGTTGCGCGGTGGCGTGGGCGCCTTGTATTTCTTGATAGATGGTTTTTTTGTAACAGCCGTATTGGCGGGCGATGTGGCCACCATTGTCGCCATGTTGGGGGCTGAAGCAGCACTGGGGGTTGTCGCGCACTTCGGTTCCTGTCGGTCGGGATCGGCGGTTTTCGTGGTGAATTCGTAGACGAGCCGCGATTGGCTGGCCGAAACCCGCCGGTAGCCCTCGCCCTCCTACGATTGGACAATGGCCGCGTAACGCGAGGGGTGAGCACGTGCTTGCATTTCGTTTATTGATACGTTTTATAATAGTGGCCGAGTTCGCGCGGTTTGTTAAATAATTTAGGTTAGCGTTAGAAGGGTTTGCGGCGAAGTTGCATTACGTATGTTTGTTGCGCTGTAATGTGTTATTACCAGTTGTAATCGGCGGATAAATAAATAAATAAATAAATCTAGGAGTTGAATGAACGTGTGTGGTGTGTCCGTTAGGTGGCGGGGTCGTGTGTGCGCGCGTGATTCCCGTGCGCCGGGCTGCGACTGACTGCCTGTCTGCGGAGGGCCGCCACACGTTAGCCCAGCTGATAATTATATTTTGACGCATCGCGTTGTTTGATGCAACGCAACGGCTTTGTGTTATTATAATTATTGAGGAAATATGTGTCATTATTTCGGTAGAACGCTATGTTATGAAATTATTTATAATATTACCTTTGTACACGTTGATAATCGCGTCTGGTCTGTGACCTGTGGTCATCAGAGCGTCAATTTGACAGTGGGAATTGGAAAAGTTGATTATTTCAACGTTTAGAAAAATTCAAATTGTATTTAAGATATGGTGAGCATCACAAAGTAATTTCTAAGAAGAGAAATTCGTTTCGATGAAGTAGCAGGAAAACCGTTTATAGACTTATTATTACTGACAGAACATTCATTCGGTCTGTAGCGTCCAGCGGCTGCTATGTTGAAGACTTAACTAGTCCGGAAACACTAATGACAAGGCAATTTACACAAAAATATCTGCCAGACCGGTAAAAAAACATGCTTGGAAGTAGGAAAAGATGTCCTATAAACGTGGCTTGCTATTATCCTTATTTCATAATATTTCGTCACTCTAGCATCTGGCCTTATGTTTGGGGTAGATATAATTTTGTGTAGACATTGTCGTACAAATTCAAGGACTGCACACCACATCGAATTTCATCAAGTAATCATACAAAGCTTCTCCTGCCAGCTGGTTAAAACATCTGTACTTATGTCGACTGAAGCTACCAGGTGTACATGAGCCTTTTACCGGGCATCTTAATTGACAAATTACAGGCTTTTGCTCTCGATACCAAAGATTATAGTGTTACGAAAAACCCTTTAGCTGATTCAAAAAATATCACTGCTAAAGTCTCATCTGTGATAGCTTTGGTACTGTATTATTTATATTTCAACAAAAAATACCCTCATTTTGTAACATTTAGGGTGTTACTGATAGTGGAATCTTGCTATGCTTAGAAAATCACATAAGGCCCAGTCAGTCGGTCATACTTGGGGGAAGACCGGGCTCAGATGTTGTACTCCGAAAAGTATGTAGGTAGTTAGGTAGGTCGATGTGACTATCACATTATAACGATTTTATTGATCGCCAGTTAACCATTAAAATTGGACTATGATCGGAGGAGGAGATTACAGGTTTCTAACGACTGTGTCGACCTCGCCAAATTAGATTCAGATAGAACTAGTTTTAGAACTTTTCAAAATGACCGTTAATTAATAAGTCACTATATTGAATTAAATATGGTTAGTGCCTCCTACAAGCTAAAAATATTTTCGTAATAATTACGCTACAAAGCGTGTGTAAATGTATGGATGGAGAGTTAGAGGCAGAAAAGGTAAGAGATGGATTGATTGCCTGAAAGACGACATGATTAAGGGTGTGGATAGTAGTATGACGGCTAACAGAAACGAATGGAAGCGGAAAACATATTGCGCCAACCCTAAATAGAGTTGGGAACAGGGCAGAGAGAAGAAGAATTATTCTATGGTGGATCACATTTCAATTTACCTATACACATATGAATTATGTATTCATCTAAAGTGCGTATTCATATTGTGTCTAAAGTTACAAAAACACGTTTCAATTACACATATTCGAGTAAACACGGAAAATAGTGCTTACATTGAAACGTGTAATTAGAGCTGACCAAAATAAGCAATTATGATGCAAACACTACGGTAACAAACCGCAACGAAGGACATTATAATACCTACTCATGAAGTATCTTCAATATTACAAAGTAGGTTATAAATAATTACGAATTTATTCATAAAAAAGTTTTTTTTTATTCAGGGACACCAGGCACATCAGTCTTCCAGCTTCGTAACACTTAGAGGTGTATCTACCTACATATGTATATCCATACTAATACTATAAGAGTTTATTTTCTTGAAAGCACTAATCTCAGAAATAGAAACATTGAGGTCCAATCATCGAGGAAATCTGTAGGCTACGTTTTATCCGAATAGTTCTCATGGAATGCCACTGACACAACTGGCGGAAACTAGTTTTAACTAGCTTACTAATAATATTATATATCTGAACATTTTTGTTTGGTTGAACGCGCTGAATGTTGAACGTCTCGTTCAGGCGCTACAGGTCAGATTTAACAAATAAAAAAACCTGTTCATTGAGGAAAGGTTAAATACTAGTTTTTCAAAGGTGTTCTCGCAAGACGAGGGGAAAACCGCAAGAGAGTCAGGCTTTTTGCAATTGAACAGAAGTCCTACGAGGAAGCTGTGAATTACATCATAATTCAAATTACAGAAGAATTCATAAGAACCGATTTAATAAGGAAAACAAAATAACAAATGACTAACTTGTCTAGGTTCAATTTGGATTTAGAAGAGATCCGTTAAAGGAAAATATTGTGTTGGGGTAAAGCGTGACTTGCAATAAAAAGCTACAGGTCTACCTAATCCTCAAGAGGCATTTGTTAAGGAACGCCGTTGTCGTTATGGTATATTCTATACAGGGTGTAAGGGACAGCCCTCCGCAAACTGATGGGGTGAGTCCAGTACACCATACTGACAAGACTGGTTCATGATTTTTTTCAGTAACGTTATAGAAATCCAATAAAACTGATTTATTTTAAAACCTCACAAAATTGTAACAGCTGATTTCACGCGTCGATCATTACGATTATTTCAAGCGCTGTCCCTTACATCCAGTATAAAAAGGTGGAAGATAGAAGTCGGAATGAAACAGAACTAAAAATCGATGTTATACCAACGTCTATTTAAGAAATCCCGAGTCCGATTAAGAGACACACTTTATCAGTAAAAACAAAAGCCCATTTAAACAGTGGGTAAAGAAAGAGGGAGAGTTATCCAAAAATATCAAACGCCACGCTCCTAAATTGATGAGAGCCTATTAACCAATTCAGTGTGCTCAAGTTTGGGACCCACCGAATTGTGATAGACATTCCCCTTACGGTCAATGGCAGCTAGCTAATGCAGCTTACTGAGAAGGGTCGAGACAAGTTAATTTAGAACTTTTTGAATAGTGTTAAGTAGTTGGAGGTTTTTAGGAGATGATTTTTGTAACTTCGACAGCCCTTCGGTCATACTTCATTTACATGAAAGCCTGTCAGATGTTAGAAACATTATTCCTAAACTTAAGTCCTTCTTTTCAACTTCATAGTTTTAGCATGTTTCACAATTATTTGCATAGTAAAAGCGTAGACAATGATTTATGTTGCTCTGTACCCTTCAAGATTTTATTTTATTATTAGGTATTTGACCTTAAGCTGAAATCCTTGGCGTCTAGAACTTCAAAACTAAACAGATTAAATTCTAGTCTAGCCTAAGTTCGATGCACTCTAGCAATCAATCTTATAAAGGCTTTATAGAAAAAACTGCCCGATTCAAGCCGACCGGTAAATGATGCGCAAAAACTTGGTTCAACAAACTTCCACCATGACCACGGATGTAGACCTACTTTTTAATGAAGATACAATTAAACTCAGGGTCTTTTAACATGGTTGGATTGCAGGGAAGTGAGGCTGTCGTAACAATGATGCAATTACATATAAAAACCACGCTGAGACATAAAACCTACTTTTATGCTTTAGCGTGGTTTACTATATTGAACTTATCTAAGAATAATTATCTATTAGAGTTTAAAAAAGATAGTAAATTCACACAGTTTAATGCGTTCACGATGTATAATGTGTGGGCCCTTTCTGTGTTTACGATAGCAGATGGCCGTTTCTGGAATCTTCGATTCTCCGTTAAGCTATAAAGGCATACTATTTTATAGCTAGCCCTCTGTCCGTTTGTGTAATTCCTGCTGTCTGCTAATAACATTGACAGAATTAGTACGGTAGCTTTTAACATGACGGATATTCTCATAATTGCCAGTTCTGGGTCACTTGGACTCCTAGTGGACATACAATGGTAATGTAAAGGGAAATAGCTGTTTGAACTTTAGTATGAAAATTTACAGATTTTAAGTATCTCTTAACAAGGATCGACATATTTTCTGGAAAGCTGCAATTGGTTGAAAACCGCTGACAAAAAGAATAGTACAAAATATTTGTACTAAAGTCGGTGTGTTTATCAGTATATAAAACAACATAATAAGCATATTAAAAGTGAATATGCTAACAGAGCGTTACAGTTATATTTTACTGAGAATTGCCAGTATTGAATTACGTTTGGCTGATAAGGAGCATGCGCTGAGTTTTTGTGAGTTCAATAACTAACGTGCAACTAATTCGGCGCATGAATGAATTTAATGTGACCTACTGAACATCGTATTTGTGTTTCCCCGACCGATATGGATGAAAGAAATAAACAGCAAAGCTTGCGTTTTGCGTTTAATCCAGGAAGATTTATCGTATTTCTGCATTGTATAGTATTTGTCAGTGACAACCAGTTGCCTGCATTTGTCCCATGTTCTAGGAATCTTAAAAATTGTTACTCACAGAGGTGTTATACAAACGACTCTTCTATCTAAGTTCTGTATAAAAAAAAACTAGCAGTTTCTTGCGGTATCTCTTCGTACGTCTATCGCGTACTTGGCTAAAACATAGCCTATGTTAACCGGGGATAGTGTAACTTCCCAATAGTGAAAGGACTTTTCATATTTGTCAAGTCGTTTTGGCGCATAACTTTCCTCTTTATAATATTAGTACAGACTATAATTTTTATACAATAAAAAGGAACACATCACACCATCATTATTCCCTATAAACCAACAATGTTACACAAGATACTACCAGCACCGCGAACGCAACCCAAACAGATCACCATGGCGACCCATATAACGGTTACGCGGAAACGTAAACCGATGAACATGATGACATTTTAAGCGACCACACCATGCGAGATGCGTATTTAGATTGCACGCGGAACTCCTGCGCATAGCACAGATATGCAGGTAGAAATAGAATGGGTTTCCGTGGATTTTGAAATAAACTGTTGTGGTATACTTGTAGGTTACGATTTATGCGGGGAAGATGGGAATTCCAGTACGTCGTTCGCGATAACACTAAAAGATAAATTGGGGAAGATGCCGATAGTAATCTTAATGGCTCAATTTTAGTTCTGGAGGAATAAATATTTACTGTGAACGCAAAATTTAAGATTAATTTAGAATTACTAAATCAATATCCTTCAAAACAAAAGATATTATAGAAGATCCAGAAATTGTAAGTGTAAGCGGTTGCTTATTATACACATTTTGACAAATTTCGAATAATATAATGTACTGGTACAAGGACTTTAAAAGAGAATATATTTTACATTCTTCTTTTCCCCAAAATTATTATCTCAAACAACATCCCTACCGCGAGTTTATCACCTGTACAATAGCAATTTATCACCACACATGGACCCCGACATTATAGAGAAATTATCTATTGTATTGCTCTATTCGGTGGGCACCTTGCATTGACAATTTAAATAAAATCACCATACAAAGCAATTTACTCTCATAAAAATACAATATTACTGTCTGCTACAAAAAAAAATATGCCAAAAAAAGTTCATAGCATAAAGTATTACATGTATAGAGGCCAGCACATCAAGCTACTACAAACTGTAAATTTATTTAATAGATTTCAACTTTATCGCTGAAGCATATGGTTCAAAGTTGATCGAGAAAATTTTACAGTTTCTCAAAATTGCATGTGAAACCTGAAGCACTCAAATATTATGTTTATCTAAATGGATGAATGAATGTGATAATCAAAAATGACATCACTGAAATGGACCACACGTTTTGTTAGACATGAATGGTAGATCACTACAAGTTTTTTTTTAAATATAAATATACATAAGACTGTTTATAAATAAACATGCGTTATGCTATATTATTTCCGCACGAAAATTAACATTCACATACATTCAAAGATTTTGCGGTCGAGGCATAAAGGTCTGTATCAGAAAAATAATAAAAATATTTACAGGAACAAAGGGGTCCAGAAAAACAATTCGTCAAAAGAGCTTTTGAAATAATATGAATCGCGTAAAGCGAAACAATAGTGAACGCTCCGAACGCATTTACGATGTCATTATGCGCACTCAAGCAACGAGTCGAAAGAATGCTCCTGCGCAGACTTTATGCGCTAACCTTGGGTAGTAGGGATGCCAAGTTTTTAATATTTAAATTTAGAGCCTGCATCTTTATGTCAGAATACACAAAAGCTAATTAGCACACAAAACTGCAACTGGAGCTGGTCTATTAAGGTTTAGTAAAGAAACGATTATATTGAAGCTAAATTAAAAAGCTCTGAATTAAAAAACCAAAATGGTTGCTAAAAAAAATAAAACTTATGAAAATTTAAAAAACAATGCATCCCATAATCTTCCTATTATGTTAGATTAACCTGCTTTTCATATCATACGCTATTTCAAAGCCAGCCCTAAAACCACAAATTCGGCACGACCACAAACTCTTTTGTCGTGAAAGCCCACCCATATGGTCGGCCATCGTCAAATAACTACAGCTTTAAATATAGCCGTAAAAGATCAAAATAACTCGTAAAACTGCCGGTGGACTCGAACGCTAAAGGGACAAAGGGTGGCAACGGTTTTGATATGGAGGGAAGTTATTTTTAGAGTGTTCAAAGTTGACTTTTAAAGACACTGGCACCCGCCAGCGGTTTCCATTCGCGTCCTGTGGGAACTACTCCATTGCACCCGGATAAAAAACAGCCTATAGCGTTCCTAGATAAATGGACTATCTACCACTAAACTTTTCAAATCGGTATTGTAGTTCCTGAGATTAGCGCTTTCAAACAAACTCTTCAGCTTTATAATATAGCTTAGCTTTTACACTAGGGCGTGAAATTATGTGGCGTTTGATCAGGCTGACGATGATAAAAACACTAACTGTTTAAAAAAGAAGATTAAGTAAAGAAGATAATAGGAATGGCTCCTGTTCCCTCCAGGGATGGTTCCCTCCGAACCAGATGGAGATAGAGGAGGGAATTTAATGGCAAATAATGACAATAACGATAAGAATGTGTATTTATAAGGATATTTTGAATCCACTGCCAAAGAATAAATGTCAATGTACAGACGCCAGCGCATTAAGCTACTACAAATCTGTCCAATTTCCGTAAAAGATTTTCAACTTTATCGCTGAAGCATATGGTTCAAAGTTGATGAGTAATGTGCTGGCGTTTTATTCGTCTTTTCAGCCGATAGATGTCCACTGCTGGACAAAGGCTCGCCACCTTGTGCGATCTGCAGTAAACCCGCATCCATTGCTTCCCCGGCGACCTTGACTAGATCGTCCGTCCACCTAGTGGTGTTTTATTATCAAACCATTAATAAGTTGGTCAAAAAAGGAGACCACGGTCTCCCAGTGTTTAAAAATTAAGTGCTTTTAGAAGGCCATCGAGAAATCCTTATCAAGGAGCGGTATACATTATTTTTATTGGCAATAAAGTTAATATTTTCGTACGATACGTTATGGCAAGTTTCCCCAATCTACTTGATAAAAAATACTTTTTTACTTCTACGCAGAAACACAATAATAATATATGTATGAAGTGAGACTTCTAAAACAGCTTTGTAAACAATATTTGAAACGCTATCTTATCAGATAAACTTTGCTTATTGAAGGTCAACTACATATAGTACTTTTATAACCATAACAAATAATGACATAATGGCTAATGGGTATATTCTAACAAGCTGCGGCCAGTGGTTTCACTCGCATCAGCTTTCTGAAGTATATATTTTATATAATTTACTAGCAGACCCGGCCACGCTTTGCACGGGCTAAAGTTTCTGTTTTAGTAATAATAGACAAATAATTTCCAATTAAATAACATTAAGACTATAAGTTAAGATGTAAGCTATCCTATATTTCAAGTTGAATCAAATTGTAGACGGTGTGCAAATTTTATTAAAATCGGTTAAGAAGTTTAGCAATCCATCGCACACAAACAACGTGACACTTAATTTATACATAAGAGAATAATATTAAAGGACCTAATTTAACTAAAATCTGGTTTTAAAATGTCAGTGGTGTTCTGACCTTAATATCGGTGTGACTAGACATGCAAATAAGATGGGTCGGCAGTCGACAACAAAATAGTTTTGTATTAGTATTCTATGCGGGCGCAATAACAAATTGATGGTACACGACGCGACTGTAATCCCTGATTATGTTGGAATAGAGAAATATTTGGAGAGGTCTGAATTTAATTTTTGTAGATATTTAGAAACCGGCTAGCATGGTGTATGTAATGCGGGGGAATGAGAATTATGTTGTGAGGAGGGTTTTGAACATAATGGATATAGAGAAGGGGACGACCAAAGAAACGATGGATGGATTGCGTGAAAGTTGATATGGCTAGAAAGAATGTAACTTGTGAGATGACGGCAGACAGAAGAGCGTGGAAGACAAAAACATGCAGCGCCGACCCCTAATAAAACTTGGGGTAAAGGCAGGAAATCACTTTGAAATAAGAACAATGAACAAAAATAAGTTTTCAGATCTAATGTCGGGGCTGCGGGTCGTTCGCAAGAGTTACCGTGGCCCTGGCACGCAGGGACTTCCGACCTCCAGAAGGAACATAGTGGGAAAATAATGCTTCTAAACACATAGGAGTTGTGAAGGGTAAGGTTGGGTTTTGGGGGCTGTCTTTTGTAAATTTTGACTTTCAAGAAGTGCGGTTTTGCTTTTTAATTAAAGAGTTACTTTGAATTAAAGAGTTTAGGTTTGAATTGGAGTTCTCCAAAAAATTTTATACATATAATCTTAACAGCTACTCCATTATTTGTTTAGAATAAAGGTCGCATTGTCAATACTCAAATCTGTCATCTATAAATAATAAATCGTATGATTCTATCGAAACAAAACTGATTACCGTTCAACATGTGACATAATCAATACCTTATTTACATTATTTACTGCAGTTATTTTTTTACATTGAACAATCATATAATCACCACTGTTCCTTCGTGCGAAGAGGTCCAGTCTTTCAATAAGCGTCAATATAGGACATCGTACAATTGTGATGACCTGTCAGAGGGTATTTTTTTTACCTATAACAAAGTTATTCAGGGTAACGGTATGCAAGAATCTTTATCGTAATCAGTGACGGATAACATTATTGCAACAGTGAATATTAATTGGTAAAAAATATCTCCTGCATATGAAACAATGATTTGCTTAAGTTGGCATGTCATGTCAATCAATAAATCAATGCCAGCGCCTGCACAAAAGATCGGAGCAAAGAAACTTTATTTGCCAAACATACCTCTTGCATGAAAAGCGAAAAATAACAGGCGCTTATAATTGATTCGTCCCACCATATATTACTTTTCAAAGTAAGTCAGTAAGGAACTACCGCCGAAGGCCGACCTTATTTTACGTTTAAAAAAATATCTTGTCGAGTAAAATTGTTGATTCAACCTTTCACCATATATCATTTATACGAGTATGCAAGTTTTGTATATGACTTAAGATTTAAAAATACATATGTTATAATTATTGTCGGTATGTTTGTTTATTGACAGTGTATAAGTTCGCGTCGACGTAGCAACTTCGCCGTTAAACCCTACGAATTCATCACGACACCGTAATCGTAACCACGATTATTTGACCAAAAACCTTGTGTTAAGATTACACCCGCATACCATTACACCAATCATAGGAAACTGAGGGTTGGTTAGTAGGTAATTAAAACTAAGTTGTTAGGGGATGTCTGTGATTAACATTAAAAAAAGTATTTAATGTAATAGAGACTTTTTTAAGAGCGGAATAAATTAGGTCTGAAAGGGGGCGTGGCTATATGCAGACTGCTTCGAATAGCCTATATATGTTGGCTATACTCTTTTAACAGTCGTTAGCACAGCACATCAAGCTACTAGAATCTGACAATTTTCTTAATAGATTTTCAACTTTATCGCTGAAGCATATGATTCTAAGTTGATTGGGAAAATTGTACAGTTTCTGATAGCATGACGCGCTTGCGTTTGTCTAAATAGCGCATTAAAATAAGTTTTACTTGAGTTATAGTTTCAAAGACAATATAAAGCATACGCGGCATTTCAAAATAATTATCATATTCGATGCTAAAGCAGTCCACACAAGGCCAGTTAAATATCAAATCAATATAATAAACAAATTACTTACCTTACTATATCAAAAAACTCAAATCTCATTCTCTATACATATATTTAAAACTTTTTTTAAACCATTTCTTCTTCAATATCGTAAATAAAATCCACCTATATTTGGGAATCACATACACGTGGTACAAATAGAACACTCTCAAGTTTATCAATAATCCGACTGCTAAAAATGTAATGAATATTATGTAGAAGTCTTATATGTCTTATATGCTATGTACTCACCAACTCGGCCACGATCTGCCTGCCCAGCCGCTGGCATTCGTTCACAGAATTCGAAGGTTTCGTAAATGTGTGCGAGTCAAACTGTTTCTTGGTCTGTGAACAAAAGTACGAATGATTGATTATACACAACAAACAGACATCATCACCATCATCATCACCCGAGCCTTTTCCCAACTATGTTGAGGTCGGCTTCCAGTCTAACCGGATTCAGCTGAGTACCAGTGTTTTACAAGGAGCGACTGCCTATCTGACCTCCTCAACCCAGTTACCTGGTCAACCCAATACCCTTTGGTTAGACTGGCGTCAGACTTACTGGCTTCTGACTACCCGTAACGACTGCCAAGGATGTTCAATGACAGCCGGGACCTACAGTTTAACGTGCCATCCGAAACACAGTCATTGGTGTCCAAGAAATACTTAGAAAGTACATACAAACTTACAAAAGTTGCATTAGTACTTGCCCGACCTGGAATCGAACCCACGCCCTCACACTTGAGAGGTTGGTTCTTTAACCACTAGGCCACCACATATCCACTAGGCCACCACGACTATACACAAAAAACAGTCATTTTTATATATTCCTTGACTACACTGCAAAGTCGTGGTCGCCTAGTGGGTAAAAAGCTAGCCTCTCAAGTATGAAGGCGTGGGTTCGATTCCAGGTCAGGCAAGTACCAATGCAACTTTTCTAAGTTTAGTCTGAGTAAGTCACCAATGACTGTGTTTCGGATGGCACGTTAAACTGTGAGTCTTGGCTGTGATTGAACGTTTGATTAAGATCTTTAGACTTTTTACGTGTTTTTTATTCAGATTTGGCAAAAACATTAATATAAAAAGAGTTAAATAAATACCTGTTTAGCCTTGGTGGTGGTGTCAAGCACTTTATTGATATCCTTGAAGGAGTGTATGGACACATCCAGTGTGGACGCGTCCAGTTTCTCTTGCGTTTTGCTTTTAGGCTCCGGCTTGGACTTCTTGTTGTTGTCCGGTTGCTGCAAGTTAATACGAATTTATATAAGTTACTCATAAAAAGGTATTATATCGAGTCACCTTTTCACGCACGATAGGATAGCCCCAAGGTTAAGCTATTGATTTAGCTTATGTTATGGGTTCCCAACACAACTGCTAAACTACATATACTTCACATATACATATTATAACACCCAGAACACAGCCAACAAGCATGCTCATCACACAAATGGCAAACGTGCCAGGAATCGAACTCGGAACCCCAGCAATCCGGTGTGGTTACCATTGTGCCAATGGGATCGTGATACATACATACATATAAGTTAAAAAGTTGAACAAATAGGATATAATAAGATTTTTTGAAGAAGCTTAATTATATGACAGTAACTGCAAGTCAAGTTACTACACAAATACAATACATACTTGGGTATGATGTATTAAATCATCTTCCCAGTTATTTATCTGGTCAGCTAACGCTGCTAGTCTACCGAACTTCTTCTTCCCGTCCTGTTGAGGGCGTGGCTTAGGTTGCTTGGGTTCAGTCTCCGTTGGTGGAGTGGCTGACGAAAACTCCAGTTCTGTGCGGTGGACCGGTGATGACAGGGTCGGTTTATCTGAAAAAGAAATGGAATATTGTGATTTAAAAAGGAGCTATAGAATAATTTTGTGCTTGACTATTTCTTATGTATTTTATTGGTAACTAGCTGTTACCCGCGACGTCGTCCGCGTACGTGATAGCGTGATTATATGTAGCCTATATGTTGACCCGACCTCTTAGTTATATTCATGCCAAATTTGAAGCAAATCAATGCAGTACTTTTTGAGATTATCCTGGACATACATAGAGACAAACAGACAAAAATTTTAAAAACTATATTTTTGGATTCGATATCCATTGTAGATCACGGCTCAATTATTCTTTTTAAAAAATATTCAATGTACTGTTTTGACTATTCTACGATTTTATTATATGTATAGAAGAATTAATTCTACACATAAAACAATCTCGATGTGAACTAAAATAGAGAAGCTCAAATTTTAATACTAACAAAAGTCACAACTCCGCTGCTGCACCCTCAAAACCAATAGCCTTAATGTCACATACAATAAAATTTAAAACAATAAACCAGTAAAAAACCCAGATCAGTGAGAAAAAAAAATTACATTAGTTGACTATCAAAATGAAAGTATATATATGACTGGTTTCGTCTACCCTATCTTAAAACTATGTATATAAATTTTATCAAATCCTAGTTATTATCACATCCTCTTTGGGTAAGGGTCTAGTTTAATAACTTATCAATACAGGATGTGAGTCAAAATTGTATGGATAACAGGCAATTATGAGTAATGGTCATAAAATCAATATTTCAGTAATCATAATGACCTGAATCCCATATACAGTATTTTTTAAAAAACTTGGCAAATCTGTAGTTGTTTGACCTGCTGGCTGTCTGTCTGTATCTCTACTTAACTCTAGCCAAGAAGATAATTTCGAAAAAAAAATAAAGCTAATAATTACTTAGCTTGATGTCAAAACTATATCTAAAGACTTAAAAGAGTATACTAAACAGAGCAGACAAACCCTAACAAAAAATATATTTAGTTAAATGTTTATCTGAAATACATTGTACACATAAAAGTATTTTACCATGAGTAATGACTACATGTCAGGAAGAAAGATAAAACAATCAATATAACATGCCTACAGAAATAAGTACTAAATTTACCTGAGTAAAGATTGCCGAGTCGGTCAAGTCTGGATTTAACATTGTGCCGGAGACCCGTCCGCTGGGACCTGGGCTCCGGAGTATCTTCAATAGCCTCCAATTTGCTGGATGTGTCATCTGTAAACATATAATCACAGTTTCTTTACCTATGAAGAGGAATATCTGCTTAGCCTTGTTGTAGCAACTATAGTTATCCTTTTCTTAGTTAATTAAACATGGGTTTGAATCAAATAAACAATACTAATATTATAAAGCTGAAGATTTTGTTTATTTGAACGCGCTAATCTCCAAAACTACTGGTTTGATTTGAAAAATTCTTTCAGTGTTAGATAGCCCATAGAAGGCTATAGGCTATATACCATCAGGCTAAGACACACGGGGGTGGAGCAGTAACCAAAGATGCGGGTGAAACCGCTGGGGACAGCTAGTAAACAATATAGTAGGAGAAATTGCTAAAAGTAAGTAAACACTTAATATATTAACAAAAAAAATGTTTATAACTTAAAATAGACATGAAATTAAAGAGAGAATTACAGAATAATTTTGAGTAGAATTTACTTTAGTACTTAAACTATAAATTTATAAAAAGTACTCATCAGAATAATGTATTGGGACACCATTTTCACACAGGGTTGGTAAGCCCCATGGTAAGCTATTAATTAGCTTGTGCTATGGGTGCCAACACAACTGATAAGCTACATATACATTTTTAATAAACATTATAACACCCAGATCACAGCCAATGGGGTTGTCAAAAATAAAACTAATCGACACTTTACCTGCCATTATAATCCAAGTTCAAAAAATCCTAGCGCACACCTCACTAGCCTTAAGCACAATAATATCAAGCTCAATTCGAAGCAACTACACAAAGCTTCTGTTTACAACCATAAACTAATGATTTGTTGTTAAACTTTTAAGAATCATTTACTAATTAGTGGAACCATTATCTCAAGGTGAGTAATAAGCAAGGAGTTTCGTGTAGTTGTGGCAGAAATATTAAAAATAATAAGTCATTGGCATTGCAGTTAGTCATCCAGTCTTTCCTTGTGTTGATAAATACCTTTATGCTATAACCTTTTTGGGAGAAGGTATGCAGGGAGTAATAATGTGGTTTTTTACTGCATAATTCATAATGTATTAACATATATATTTTTTAAAGAATTTTTATATTAAAGATCTGCTTTCAATTAATAAAATTAGTACTAGCAGTAATGAAGATCAGACATCATTAATAGGGTATTAATTATTATTATCAACTAAAACTGTTGCGTTATAAGTTAATGGAGACAAAATACATACCAAGAAAGTATAGACTGTTTATAAACTCTAGTTATATGTGAGAACAGTGTGGATTGTACATTTATTTAAAGTGAATATGTATCTAAAAATACTATACAACATATAATAATGGTTTGTTTTCCCATATAAAGTAAAATAAAATAGACAAATATTATGTTAGTGTCAAGTAAATATGTGTACATACCTGTAATCTCCTTTATGACAACATTGCCACTGGGTCGCGCCTCCGAGTCATACACCACACTGATAGGAGCGTCTCTTTCCTCCACCTGTACTTCAATCTGTATGTCATTCCTATGGGAAATGTTGATCTCCACCGATACATCTGAGTTGCGTCTAGTCGAGCTCCCCCTCTTCGGACTTTTAAACTCTTTCTTAGTCACCACAACGTCGTTCCTTCCTCGCTGAGGCGACGATACTTCCGACTTAAAGCTCGACCTTTTAGATGAAGTTTTCGCTGGCGTTTCAGACTTTGTTATCTCTTTTGACTGTCTCCGGGGCGAAATTACAGATTCACGAGCTATTTTACTTGGCGACTTAGCGGGAGAACCCTCTGATTTTACGACGGCAACGTTTTCTGATAATGGCCTCCTTTTCGGAACGGCCTGTCCTGAATTTACGAGTTTTTGATCTATCTTCTCCTGTCTGGCCCGCGCCCTCTCTAACATGCGCTGTAAATAAGTTAAGAGTTGTTATAACATGCGATTCGTAATGACCTTCTGGAGATTGCGACCGTTAACACATAAATTATCGTCCTATCGTATACCTGAGTGAAAGGATCCATAATTAAAACAATGAAAGTGGCACGAATAACACAAATCACACAGTTAACATAGTTTGTCTACACAAAAGTTATTATTTCACGCAAGTTTTTGTAATTCAAACAAGAAAACAATTTTTACAAACATTCACCCGTTCGTTGGTGGTTTGACGTTTGAAACCGAAATTTTTGAATTTAGTTTACTCCTGATCCGGTAGGCGTCGCGTCATAAATTTTAACGTTCGGAAATTGTCTTAAAACTTTTTGAGACTGAGAAGCTATAATTTACATTATTTATTTATTAAATAAATCGTTATTCAGTTATGGTTAGGAAATATTCTCAAATTGTATACCACGCTATTCTGGATTATGAGAAACTAAAAGGAATTTGGAAACAAAATGTGATATATACAAGACCAAAATCAATAAAACACATTTTGAATGTGTTTTGTAAAAACGGTTTCTGCTAATTTTATATTAATTAGAAGTCTGAGTATCAAGTATAATCAGTTAGGTAAGGGTTAAGAATTTATTGCGAGCATTAGTTTAAGTATTTATTCAGTTAGCGACCTCTCTTATCAATTAGTATGAGTACCTAGATTCCATAATTGTACTTTTAGTTTAGAATAGTTGCTAGATGTCATCAAACAAATGTGAATGATTTCAATCACAAAATAAATGGGTTCCTCGCATGGACTTAATATTACCTAACTGTTCCTCGTTACTAATCTCAAAGCAATGACTAAATCAGTAGTATATACGGACTTAACAGACTTGTCTCGTGCAAAGTTTTCACTTCTAGTTCTACAGTTACATAACAGATGGCGTTGATTAAAGGAACAAAACCCTAAACGAACAGAGAAAGAATCTCGACGAATGAGGTATAACCATGGAGAACAAAATGACTATAACTTGTAAACTTTAAAGATATTTAACTGTACACCTAAAATCGTATTCTTCGTTTTATAATATAATATACGGTAAAGATGATAATTGAAATATTATTATGTCAAGGATATTTCCACTATACAGCATACACTGTCGGCTAAGCTAAATAGCAATTAAGATATTAAAACAACACGGTATCTAGAACCGGTCATTAGGTCACATATTCATACTAGCGTCCGCCAGCGGTTTCACCTGTATCTCGTGGGAACTACTCAGTGCATCTGGATAACAAGTAGGTACCTAGTGTACAGTCTTCCTCGATCATCATCTGCCTAGCCTTTTCCCAACCTATATTGGGGTCGTCTTCCAGTCAGCACAGACCCTAGGAGAAAAATTATCCTATCATAAAATGGCCCTACCGCTGTGGGTGCAGATAGAGGGAGTGTCAGACTTGCTGACTAAAACCCTCTGTTCCCTCTGAACTCAACTCCCGAGCCTTTTCGCAACTAGGTATGTTGGGGTCGGCTTCTAGTCTAACCGGATTCAGCTGAGTACCAGTGTTTTACAAGGATCGACTGCCTATCTGACCTTCTCAACCCAGTTACCCGGGCAAACCAATACCCCTTGGTTAGACTGGCGTCAGACTTACTGGCTTCTGACTACCCGTAACGACTGCCAAGGATGCCAAGGATGTTCAAGGACAGCCGGGACCTGCAGTTTAACGTGCCATCCGAAACACAGTCATTGGTGTCCAAGATATACTTAGAAAGTACATACAAACTTAGAAAAGTTACATTGGTACTTGCCTGACCTGGAGTCTAACCCACGCACTCATACTCGAGAGGTTGTTACGACTTATGAAACCTAGTTACACTCTTAAATCATTGAATCAATGCTGCCGTCATTCGTAATTTGTAAGCTTGAGCGTAAATTTCTATAGATGCGTAAAAACATGTTTATTTCAATTGTTTTCAGGTTCACGAGTGCATGCGACGTAAATACATAGGTTTGTTTGTAAACAGAGAGGATAAAGGGCAAGAGATAAAGTCTGAGTCATAGATGGCGATTCGTTATACGTCGTTTGTTTGCCAATAGGTACATCAGTAATACCTATATCACCGATAAATTGAAATGAAGTTCAAATAGGTGACAAAAAGCGACGTTATGTTATATTTATTTATTTATTTATTTATAGTTCTTGCACATTGTACAACAGTGGATTTAACGCCTTAGGCGTTCTCTACCAGTCTACCTTTGGGTGGTGTAGAAATAGAAGTGGTAGGTAATATACATAGGCATATATTTTGATGACATCGGATTGAATATTGATACGGGAAAATAATTACCTAATTCTTAGTACCCTTTTCATCAAATACCTCCCGCTGAGGGTGCAGCTGGAGGGAGTGTCAGACTCTTATTGACTGAAACCCACTATGTTCCTTTTGGAGGTCTCAGTGCCGGGGCCATGGTAACCCTTGCGAACAACCCCGCAGCGCTAACAGACCTTGGCCTTACGGGCCTAGGTATATCTTTGTACAGACGCCAGCACATCAAGCTATCCGAAACTGTCAAATTGTCCCAATCAACTTTGAACCATATGCATGAGCGATAAAGTTGTAAATCTATTAAGGAAAATTTACAGATAGCTTGATGTGCTGGCGTCTGTACCCTACAACTCAGAACGTGACAACAAAGAATTAATAATCATAATTCTCCTCGCAAAAACTATGAATTTTTTACATTAATGCAAAAGTAAAAAGTACCTACTTAAATATAAGATATTTTTAAACTTGACCTAAGAAAAACCTTGACACTAAACGATTAGCAAATTCAATTTGATTTAAGTATTTAGATAACGACAACACACGGCACACAATGGCTGCGCTCAAACTTCCAAACGCATCTTTCATTGCGTGCCGACATTGAAATTACTCCCTCTAAATACTAAGTAGGTGCGCAATGGATCGATACTGATCGACCACATCGGCCAATATGGCCGTAGACACATAATTCAATCAAGCACACATGAGAAGCTCAGAGAACCCAACCAGTTTGTTGTGTTCATTTGTTGTGAGTGCACGTAAACTAAAAATATTGACAGACAGAAATATGGGTAAGTGACTCTGTTTGAATAAATAAAATATCATAGGTCAGTTTCAAAATGTCCGCATATCCACTAACTAGCGAATAAATTCAAAAATGGAATAGAATTTTAGAGAAATTATCTACCTAATAAACTCTGGAATTTATTCGTAGGTGGTAAAACCCAGGCCCAAATAAACAAAAGAAGATAACGTGAAAGTTATACATTATTTGGATAAAAAACTTATTATAGGTACTTACGTACTGTCACTGTGTCAACGCCGCTGGTGTAGCATTTTGAAGGGAACTCGTTCCTATCTTTTATAAGTTCTTCGGGATACAAAGTGTTGAAGGTCTCCGCTTGCTCGTACTGCACCACGTTCGTGACCATTTTTGTTTCTTTTTTGTCCTATCACAATAATTTTAATTTCAAATTTGGAACATATTTCTCTTTCTCATTGTTTTTTTCAAACTTTAAATTAAATACTTCTTTCACAGCATAGCCAACTAAGTTTTTTTTTATTAATTTTTGTCTCGAATTTTCTCCGAAATATTATAAAAAAATTAGCCGCCACTTTTTATGGACCACGTTTCGTCACAAATATCAGTTCGATCTGAGCTGGCATAAGAAAATGAGAGATTATCTTCAATTGGGCATTGTTTTAGCACAATGGCTGTTCCCACTATTGCCAATAGAATGTTTACACAAGCTATAAATCATATCATAAAACACGAATCGTTTTCTTATAGTTCGTCACGCCGGTCGCGGAAAGGTCGAATAGGTTTAATATACTCAAGTTTCCTTTTACTTACGCAGATATAAAAATTATTTGACTTGGCATCAGTTCAATTTCCTCCTGAGGAAAATACCAGCCTTTAGTTTTATTTTCTCATATATCAAAGTATTTCCCTCTTCACCTTTTAAGGATAGAGGATTTCTTACCAAATAAAAAACCTTTTCAAGGCTGCTATTATCTATATTTATAAGTATAAAAATGAATCCCTATTTCCCTTGGTCACGCCTTTATGCTTGAAGAAGTCACGAACACGTCAGAAGATTCTTTCGAAAGCAAAAAACGGGACAAAGTATGTCGGGTCGGTTAGTTAAAAAATAAATCTCCTCAAAAATAAAACCTCTTTCTGATACAAGTGCACATAGGACTAAGAACTTTCCCAAGTTATAAAAAGTCCCATAAATCTTATAGTAGACTAGCGACCCGCCCGGCTTCGCACGGGTGCAATGCTGATACTAAAATTATACATATAAACCTTCCTCTTGAATCACTCTATCTATTAAAAAAAACCGCATCAAAATCCGTTGCGTAGTTTCAAAGATTTAAGCATACAAAGGGACATAGGGACAGAGAAAGCGACTTTGTTTTATACTATGTAGTGATGATGATAGGTACTTGCCCCGTATAGAGCTATAAACTGCGCAATGAAATGACTGAGGCCTCACTATAATAAACCAGTTCTTACCGTGACATAAGGGGGGAAATCCAGATAGCAATGAGATGCCCATTACCCACTTGAAGATCATTGTCAATATTGGACGGTATATAATAAGTATCCGCATACTTATTTTACTATGTAAAGATAATACTGGATATAACCTGTGGTAAAACGGAAAGGGAGTATTCATCCAAAGAGGTCAATGTACTCATATACAAAAAATAGGATAATTCTGACTTATCCCGAACATCAACAAAACAATGACCCCCTTCTACTGTTCAAAGAACAAACTAGCTTAAATATTTAAACCCAACCACAGGCCCCTCTTTCCCACTGGGCACTATGGGCACGTGCCCAGGGCCCCACGTTCGAATGGGGCCCCCTTCGTGATCGAACGTCAAACGTAATACCACAGATATTATAATACTTTACTAGACAGATGCCTCATCTCATACAACGAAATAAAATTTCCTATCCCTGTTGTTTGTCTACTTTCTTTATATGTTATAACTAAATAGTGTATTCTTTAGGTAATAGGGGCCCCATGATCCTAATGTGCCCAGGGCCTCATGATCCTAATATGCCCAGGGCCTCAAATAGTTTAAAGACGGCCCTGCCCAACCATGTTCCTACTGTAGTCCAGTAGTTCCCAGGGCCCCGGCAACTTTATTCAGAGAGTTAATCTAGGTTCTCACCGAAGCACTCCTCATAAAACTGGGTTAATTAGTAAATAGGTTGAGGTAGTCGTGCGAAGTGTCGCCCTTGACTCACTAGCATTTAACGCCTGATATTTATCGATAAATTAAAATATTTACATAATTTATATTAGTCCTGATGGTGGCTTGTCTAGAATATTAAACTTAATAGGTACTTGAGAAAAGTCTGATATATTTTTTGATCAAGGTTTTTCGCTTGTTTGTCAGGATCCTCACGATTGCCTTCCATCGTTCTCTATGGCAGGATTGTATAGGACCATGGACTTAATATTACCTATAGGTAATATTAAGTCCATGTATAGGACAATATAAATCTCGTATGTTTTTTTTCTGTGACCAGATCTTGATGTTAATATAACCCGCCTCTTTCTTTCACACCTTTTTAGAACATATTTTTGTAAGATCATAAATGTATCTAGGGCAATTCACAATGCAACGCCAGAACTTATGTTGCATTTGGCCTCTATAAGATTCGCTGATTTCATAGAACCCTTTCAGAAGCTTTGGAGAGTAAAAACCTATATACGTCCGCAGAAACTTCCGCATTAAAATATTAGTAGGTAGGCACAGTAGGTGGATGTACCTACTATGTACCTGTGTTTGTTAATCTTTCAAGCAGAAACTACAGAATGGTTTTTGATGAAACTTCTACCAAGATTCAGTTGTCAGACTAACACAAAGGCAACTTTTTAATAATTGTAACCGCTAGAATATAAGCTAGTTGAATTGAAGATATAAATAAGGATAATACCTCTTGCAACAAGTTTTCCTGTTTTGCAATAACAACATAGATAAATTGCAAGCCAGTAAATCACTTTTTGCCATATATTGATATATAAGTTGGACGTTAAATGATTATTATGTCTTTGTTAGTTAAACTGTTTATTATTATGAGTATATTATATGTATAATTGACTATATAGTTTTGACTCACGGTCATCAAGAAGTTTGTCAATCAAAATAATGCTGAACTTTGAAACAACCTTCTTAGTGATAGCTCCCAGCAAATTCAATTTTGAATTCATAAATCTATTTTTTTCTGTATTACGAATAACAATAATAGTCCTGCAATTCTTAATAGCGCTTAAACAAAATTATATAGATGGGTGCTAGGCAAACATAACTATTATGGAAATAGTTTAGACAGGATTGATAATCTATAAATATTACAAAGCTGTTTGTTGTTTGGCTTAAATAAACGCTAATCTCAGGAACCAACGCACAGATTGAAACATTATTTCAGTGTTAGATAGCCTATTTCTAGCGGAAGGCTAAAACCTACTTTTTTATCCTGGAGAACGGAGTAGTTGCCACGGGACGCAGGTGAAACCGTTGGCCATAACTAGTAAATATTAGTAAACATTATATTCCTTCTGGAGTTCTTTTAGGCCCCGGCTATGAGAGTATCAGCTTGCAATGGCGTCTGGGATAAGGAAGTCAGATAGGCACGCATTCCATACAAAACAGGTAGACAGTATTCGGTGCACTTGGAAGTAAATCCCAACATCTTAGTTAAGAAAAACCTAGGCAGGTGATGATGGGACCGATAATAAACGTCATTTTGATTGTTCCAGGTTCCGCAACTGTTCTCCTGTCAGTCTTGGCTGTGGTGCTGATGGTGGCTTATTCAGAAGCAGGTGGGTCCAACTTACCTCCATATCTCATAGTCTGTCTTGAGGAAAAGATACTTTATTTATTAAATATACATAACAATTACTTATAAAGAATTAAAAGATTTTTTTGTTTGTTTGGATGCGCTAATCTCAGTATCTTACGGGTCCGAGTTGAAGAATAGTTTTAGTGTTAGTAGCCCATTTATCGAAAAAGACAATAGGCTAATTTTAATTTTCATCCAATGCGAGAAGTTCCTACGAAAGGCGGGTCAAATCGCTGGCAGGAGCTAGTTATTCATATTTATAGACGCTTGACATCACCTTACGTACATATATCCTATACCTTATGTATCTTGCTGCGTGCCGTCAATGAAGTTAATTATTTAATCAGACCTGTTATACCATTTACGGAGACCAGATATTAAATGGTCAGATAAGATAAATGCTGAATGTTTTATAAGCAGTTTTGTTGTAATGAATGAACCAATGTCAAATAGGTAGTTCTGATACTACAGGCGCTGGCACATCAAGCTACCCGAAACTTTTCAAACTTAGGCAATCAATTTTGAACCGTATGCTTCAGCGATAAAGTTTAATTAAGGAAATTGTCAGATTGTAGTAGCTTGATTTGCTGACTGTGTAAGCAAAAGCTGAAAAATCTATTATAAACGACCATCCCATCCCAAATCATTTATCATTTCGATCTCAGGCTCAAATTTTAATGAAGTTATTGTTTCTTAGGACTCTCGCACACAGGCCACAGGTCACAACCATAAAACGATGGCACTGGCAAATTTCCTGTAATTTTCATACACTTTATATGGACTCGCCGAACACGGTTGAAGTCGGTGGCCACCACACGCAACAATCGCCGTGTGTATGAAAAGTACGGGAAATGCTAGTGACGGCGTTTTGTGGTTGTGGCCGGTGGTCCGTGTGCAGTGACACTTAGTTTTGTCTCTGTATATTTCTTTATGCTTACTCCAGATAACTCTTTATTAGAGTTGAAAACGTTTATTCAAAATGCCTCTACTCTCCGCAAGCAAGAAGAATAAACAAAAAAAAAACAACAAAAAGACGACGAGATGGCGTGGTGGTCAGTGAACCTAGCTGCCACGCTATAGGTCGCGGGTTCGATTCCCGCATAAGTCAAATATTTGTGTGCATGAACATGGGTGTTTGACTTAGTCTGGGTGTTTCTATGTATAATATGTATGTATGTACAAAAGAAAAGTATATAAGTATGTTTATCAGTGGTCTAGTACCCATAGTACAAGCTCTGCTTAGTTTGGGACTAGATGACGTTGTGTGAATGTGTCAGGAATATTATATTATTAGAATTCTTGTCCCATAAACTAACCACCTTCTTTCCTTATTCCAGCTGGTGAATGCCCCCTCCCCTCGAAGGTATACGGCTGCAGTCCCAAGTGCGTGCAAGACTACGAGTGCGGTAACGGCAAGGTGTGCTGTTCCAATGCCTGCAACGCTAAGTCCTGCACTGTACCTGCTGGGAACGGACAGGGAACTGGGAGCTCTGGTAGCAAATATCAGTGTAAGTTGTTCTGAAGATTATAGAGGCTGTGTAGAAGAAAGGGATGATATGTAAATGTATGAGGTGTCGCAATACTTCTTTGGAAATAGCTTGATTTGGCTGACAAATGTCAGTAGATCTGAAAAGGGGTAGAGAGAATGACCTTGTAGGAACTTTGGGCAAGTCTTTCGCAATTATACATTCTGAAACATTTACAAATTAACAACGGTATCTAGCACAAAATTATATATGTATTTGATGTATACCGTAGAAGACAGGTCAGTTTTGAGCTAGCGATACTGTGTACAGACGCAGGCATCTATCCAAAATTGTCAAATTTTCCCAATCAACTTTGAACCTTATTAAATAAATTAAACGTTAAACTGTAGGTCCTAGCTGTCATTGAACATCCTTGGCAGTCGTTACGGGTGGTCAGAAGCCAGTAAGTCTGACGCCAATCTAATCAAGGGGTATTGGGTTGCCCGGGTAATTGGGTTGAGGAGGTCAGATTGGCAGTCGCTCCGTGTAAAACACTTGTATTCAGCTAAATAAGAGATTGGAAGCCGACCCCAACATAGTTGGGAATAGGCTCGGGAGATGATGATGAACTCTGAACCCTATTCTTTAGCGATAAAGTTGAAAATCTATTACAGAAATTTGATAGATTGTAGCTTGATGTGTGTCTGTATATAAGAGGAGAAATCACAATAGGTGCTAAGTTGCTCTACTTGGGGATCGAAACCAACTAATATTCAGGAGGAAAAGGGAATGTTTTTTCTCGTAAATTTTGAAATCAAACGTTATTTACTAATCAAATTAAGAGCGGCAGACTCTGACAGTACGTAGCCTAGGTCTACCTTTCTTATTATATTAACCTAATGCCATCAACTATATATATCTGTATCTTTTTATTTATAATTTCAGCGGGAACCGGTACTTACTGCGACAACGTGAAATGCAACTCGTATGAAGTATGCAAGATGGATCCCGTCACCAAACGCAACAAGTGCAGCAGACCTTAATTTATTTTTTTCTCATTTTATGATCCTTTTTTTAATCCATTAAAGCTTTTTTACACATTATTGCCTTCTCTTTTTAAAGATTTTAGTCAGTTATTCAAATTATAGAACAATCCACAAGCATAGATTTATTTTTAACATTGAGCAGACTTTTTGAATGGAGGGAGGGATATCAGTTCCTTGCAATATGTTGAACTTTGTAAGTCTATTAGAATTATTGGAAGCCATTTGTATATAATTGTAATTATAATTACATTAAAGCCTTATAAAGGTGCTTATTTGTACATATCTACAAACAGTGAGCGTGCTAGACACTTGGTTTAGCCTATAAAATAATATCTTCTTATGACTCTTTAAATTGACATGTAGAGTACAGCAGGCAGGCACCGATCAACATTCCCGAAAATGTTTTGTCTGTGAGGATCTGTAGAAGTCAGTCAGATAAGGACATATAATGTTTTATTAATTACTTATTTTTAGCTACTTCGCCTGATACCATCGTATCTGCTACGTTACCTTCTGCTTTGTGATGTGAACATGTCAGTTCATGTCACCATTTTAAGTGAAACATAAATTTGTGATTACTATATAGGTAAAACCACAAAATAATAACAAAAATAAAACAGACAGCGTAAAGCAAAAACACTTTTTGAATAAAAAATACAAAATAAAAAAAAAAGGTATGCAAACATTAGACTAAAGTATAGCTCTACCGCTTTATAAAGTCTTGCCTCCAGGACTGGGGGCGAGTCAGAAAGGCCCAGTCATCTAGAAACTTCCCGGTTCCCAACCTCGTCCAACCCTCGCGACATTAGGACGAAGGCGAAGACTCCATAAAGCGGTTTAGCTATAAATATTATCTTGTGAGTCAAGGTCGCTGGCACTTTAGCCTCCTGGTGATGGGGTCAGGCTTGCAGACTTCGTATGGCCTGCACTTGACTCCCTCGCAGTACACGCCGCCACCACCACCCCCTGGAAAATAGAAACAAAGATTTCTTTACTTCAGATCACTGTATTTTTTTCGACTTCTAGACCGATCAACTAAATGTCCTTTTAAGATGTTCAAAGTTTCTAGAAATCGCTCTTTTTAATTTGTATGTATCATGCATGATAATGGTATAATCATCCCCGTACTTCATTACCGAAAAGCCTGTCATAATATCACATGTCGATGAAAAATATTCATCAATACGAATAAAATAAGCCCAAACATGGAATAGTTCCTATAAACCATTGAGGAGTTCCCAGAACTGCACTTCGTCACTATAGAGCTCGAGAGTGAGAGAGAGTTTACAATTCTCGTCAATAGTTACAAGTAAAATAAACTCAAACACAAGGTAGTAAGCATATACCAATGAGGAGTTCCCTCGACTCCCTGTTTTCCCCATCATCAGATCAGTTCTAATTCAACGACAATTTGTAGTATCATGTATCGACTAAGCGACTCTCTCGTGTCCTGCGACCTTGGAAATAACAAAAATCGCTACAATTACAGCGCCAAAAATTTTCTTCGAACCGAGAGCCAGAGATTATCGCCGCACTTTGGAGTAGACGGTGGACCACTTAAAGCTGTTATGAGCGAGAAAAACCTCATAAACCTTTCGTAAGAACTCCCAACTCACCGGTATACTTGTTCTGGGAGGACTGGTCTGCAGTGTTACGCCAGGGCGCGCGGTCGACACAAGACTTGGTGTTGAACTGGTTGGGACAGCACACCTTGCCCCATTTCTGGCAGTCGGAGTCGGAGTAGCACCTCGGCTTGTCGTTGTACACTTTGTGGGGGTCCGGGCAGGTACCGTGACTAAGCCCAGCTATAAGATAATGGTACAATACATGACACATAAAAAAATATAATAATATACTCTGACCAATTTACCCTATTACCAGTCCAAATTTTGTTTTTGTATTCTTTAATAATCCGAGGATCCAACTTTCATACGAAATTAAGAATTTTCCAAAAGTCAATTTGTCAAAAATTGTAGTCGAAGCTACGTAGGTACTTGTTTTTTCAATTTTACAATGATGGAACTAATTATACACAGATTGCTGTCCGAAAATGTAATGACACAAAAACATTTTTTGCTGTGTAATATCCTTTGGCTAATCGCGAAAATGTAAAGTGACCCCGCTCGTGTCATATATACCTACTGAAAAGACCCATAATTTCTAATCATAAATATAAATATGACTGGTTAAACTGAAAAAAAAAACTACTTTAGCGAACTATGCTAGCTTTTCTATGCCTTTAAATATCTAAGTAAGTAATCAGTGAGCCAAAGAAGAGCCAAACATAAAATACCGTTTTCCAAAACTAAAAATTCTACTAGGCTTACGTATTTTCCTTTAACGTTAAGTAGTTATATTAATTCCTAGAAAAACACTTCAAAAACATACCTGATACGATGTCGATGACCAGTAGTGAAGTCACCAAAAGAACGAAAGCTTTTAGGCAACCTGAAAAATAGTTAAACAATCTTTAATATATCATCATCTCCCGAGCCATTTCCCAACTATGTTGGGGTCGGCTTCCAGTCTCACCGGATTCAGCTGAGTACCAGTGTTTTACGGAGGAGCGACTGCCTATCTGACCTCCTCAACCTAGTTACCCGGGCAACCCAACACCCCTTGGTAAGACAGCTTGTCATAAGACTTTCTTGCTTCTGACGACCCGTAAAATTGTCTGCTACCAAATTTAATGCAAGAGTCGTGGTGGCCTAGTGGTTAAAGAGCCAACCTCTCAAGTGTGAGGGCGTGGGTTCGATTCCAGGTCGGGCAAGTACCAATGCAACTTTTCTAAGTTTGTATGTACTTTCTAAGTATATCTTGGACACCAATGACTGTGTTTCGGATGGCACGTTAAACTGTAGGTCCCGGCTGTCATTGAACATCCTTGGCAGTCGTTACCGGTAGTCTGAAGCCAGTAAGTCTGACGCCAGTCTAACCAAGGGGTTGCCCAGGTAACTGGGTTGAGGAGGTCAGATAGGCAGTCGCTCCTTGTAAAACACTGGTACTCAGCCGAAACCGGTTAGACTGGAAGCCGACCCCAACATAGTTGGGAAAAGGCTCGGGAGATGATGATGACCAAATTTAATGCAAAAAAGTACAGCCGAGACCTACAAAAATATGCCTTACGAAAAAGAGGGACGGATGTTTGTATTATAAATGTTTGTATCTGAATAATTATATAAATTATTAAATATAAATTTGAATAGAATTTATGTGAGATGATATGCACCAAATCCAGTTTTATTCAAATTGTTAATATACGCGATAACATTTAGGAGAACTATTGTAAAACAACATTCTAAAAACGGAATATTAGTTGTTTTTTTTTACTTATGTTAGCATTTAGCTTTATGTGTAGATACGAGACAAGCTTCCGCTACCGTTTTCACCCGTGTCAAGGGGGAAATACTCCGCGCACACGGTAAAAAGTAAACCTATTGCATTTGTCAATATACTATAAATTACGAAAAGTGAAAAAAAAAAATTAAATCATTCTAGTTATTCCCGAGATTCAAGTGAAAGTTCAAACAAAAAAAAATCTCCAACTATTCCTGTACCTATGGATCTCTCAATCAAAATCTCCCCCTTCCTCGTATTACAATCTCCCCCTACTTAGTATTTCCAATAGCATACAAGTGCAATAAAGATACTTATATAGTTTGTTAAAAAATTGTTTTCCTAAATTATTCAGTTTAAAACTTATTACATTACAGGTAATATATATATATAAAAAAAAAACTATTTAAAAAGCTATGGGGTACGTTAATTTTTTGTCTTCAAATGTGTAAGCACAAACCAACCAACAATTTTAAACATATGTATGTAGCTATTATGTATAAAATAAATAGAAAAACAAGTTTTTAAAAAACTTACTCATTTTGCGAGAATCATCAACGTGTCCTCACAACGACAGATGCACTTTGAATGGCGGTCGTTCCCTTTAATATGTGGAACTACTTGTAATATAGTAGTATAGTGTTTCTACTATATATATTTATGTATGAGTAGGTACAGTTAATACATGAGTCAAGCTGATAATTCAGCCCGTGAGTAAGCAAATGAAAAATAAACGGCTAACAGATGTTTTGCATAATATTATGTTATTTCACGTAGTTGAATAACACCTTCATCATCATCATCTCCCGAGCCTTTTCCCAACTATGTTGGGGTCAGCTTCCAGTCTAACCAGTTTCGGCTGAGTACCAGTGTTTTACAAGGAGCGACTGCCTATCTGACCTCCTCAACCCAGTTACCTGGGCAACCCAATACCCCTTGGTTAGACTGGCGTCAGACTTACTGGCTTCTGACTACCCGTAACGACTGCCAAGGATGTTCAATGACAGTTCAATAACACCTAATATTATGAATTATTGAACTGGTTTTTTTTATAATTTTATTCTCAATCAAATACTGACTATATTTACAAACTTAATAAAACTATATACAAAGAAAATAAAAAAGAGACAAGATTTTGAGTTTGAGTTTATTAGCTATCCAATGTTATACAGATGATACGTCTTATAATATAGAAGAAACAATATGGACCCGGTAGGGCACAGCTTAAAGAAGTAGGAGAGCTATGCAGTAGCTTATTACTAAGACTACAATATATTTAATCATAGATTTATATGGATATATAAAAATATTAAAGGAATTTAAAGAAATGTTTAAGGTTCTAATGTGGACTGCAATCCATCTCTATTCTTCAATTAAATCGAGAATAAATCAAAGAAACCACCTATATCTATTACTATAATACTCTAGAAGTTGGTGGCAAAATAACTTACCATTTATTTATAAACAAAGTTAACAAGAAAATAGGCCCCGTGGAAGAAGTCACGTACCTACATACAAATTTATTAAAAAGTCATTTATTATTTTTGCTCAGGGGGTCTATTCTGATAGCTATGACAATATTTTTGTTGTTATGTTGCAAGAGAACTTTTTAACGGTACCTATAATTTTCTATGACGTGCTTTTTTCTCGGCTTTCCTTGTATGTTACGGTTCTTGGTCATTTCTTGGAAAATACGTACGAATAGGAAAATTTTTGACTAACCTAGGCACCTAATAAATACGTCAATATCTTTCACGATACACGAAATTACCTGGAAAATTAAGCAAGGAATGACGTTAATACAAAATAACCCTACTAGGTACACTTTTGTAGAAGCGTAAATAAAAAAGTACCGAATATGATTTTATTTAACTACCTTTACAAATAAAACTATATACATGTTTTTATCGATTCTACATTCAACAATGAACTGTTTGTAGATGATAAACGAAGACCACGGTAGTGTTCTCGTTTTAAAATATTATATATTTTTTAAATCTTTTTAGTTTTATTGTTGGAGTATTTAGTGATGAATATTTTTATTGTATTGTATATACAAGGTACAAGATACGCGCACAAAAAAATAACGCAATTCGGCTGTCGAGTGAAACAAAATCGGATTCGATAATAGGCCCCCTTCGTCTCCTAGATCGCGTATAGTCGATACCAACCTCTTTGGCTGTGCTTAGTAACTCCTTTGCCGTCTTAGCAAAACCACGCGGCCTCTCCCCTGTAGGCCGCGAGCACGCGAAAATAATCGATCAATTACAAATATACTGTTGCAATTTTTTTAATGAAAAATGTTGATCACGCGAATATGACATTATAGGTGATTGTGAAATTAATGTAGGTTTTGTAGTTTACAAAGTGGTAGTTAATTTCTTAAATAAATGTGGAATTTTGAGTAAACTTATGCCTTAGCTTGGTAGCTAATCTCAGGAATGTTAGCTTATCGATTAAAAAGATTTGAGTAATTTATTTCATCATCGTCATATACATTTACCTAGGTAATGTAATTTTTTTTTCGTTAAAAAATAATGTAATTAGCAAAATAAGTAAAAACAAACGTAAATAGGACAAAAAAAAACATAAATAGATAGGTATCTAATAAAAAAATCTAATCTGTAATCATATAAAACTTAGCAATATGTAAACTACTTTTATCAACCGACTTCCAAAAAAGGAGGAAGTTCTCAACCCGGCTGTTTTTTTTATTAAATAAGTATTGTAAAAACAAACCAAACAATCTATAACAATTGTATTTTATTGTGGTACAAATTAAGCAATTTAGTAAACAAAGTCTACAATTAAAATCATCGTTCGATATCATCGTAAATTATGTAATAACGCATTCGTGGTAGAACATATATGTACATATAGGTGACATATACATTATACAAGGTGTAAGGGACAGCCCAACACAGACTGACGGGGTGAGTTCAGTATACCATACTAAGAAGACTGGTTCATGAAATTGATTCGAACGTTATGGAAATCCAACAAAACTGATTTGTATTAAAAGCTCACAAAAAACAGCTGATTTCATGCGTCGATCGTAATTAATTTACGATTATTTCAAAATCCATTACTGATATTTTTTATTTTAGCGGTATTATTAGAAAAATAAAGTTCTGTGTACAAAGATTGTAATTTTGCATTAAAAAAAGGAAAACATACTGAATAATAGGTAAAAAAATCAAAAAATCCGGAGAAAAAATCCAGTGAAATATGATTCAAATTAGGGAGCTGAATTCACCCTATCAGTCAGCGGAGGGCTGTCCCTTACACCCAGTATAATTAATACTCACCACTGTGTTAATTGTTTTCTTAATATTCAGTGATCAGTAGTGTGCGAACGACAATAATAATAGTGTATACAGGGACAATCGTCGGTTTTGTGTCACCATTACATACATTAAAGTTGTCTCAAAAGGGCTTCAGCGTTTTGGATTTGACCCCACGTTCGCCTTCTAAAAATCCAGGACTATGTAGTTCCGTGGTCTAGTAGAGACAAAAAAAAGTAAGTAATAAGTACGAATGGGACACAAACCAAATTGTTTCAGAATTTCTTTTTTTAATCGTACTCGACTTTGGTTCAGAACCCAAAAAGTATTACAATATTTCGTGATGATCTCGTCACTACATAATTGATATCTGATCGATACCTGCTGAGTATTCCTCGTCAGCTGTTCCAAGGCAGACGTCATAAATACAGGTGCACTCTATCATTATCTAGCCAGCTAGAATTACAATCGTGGGTCAATTTGTGTTAGCTTTTAACCATAATTATAGACCGTGACTCTATGGAAATTTAAATGTAGATTTTTTTTACTTGGAATGCACCAAAGTTTGATGTTAATAAATAATGCGCTTAGATGTAGAAAACTCCTAAATAAATACGAGTATTTTACGATTTTTTTTTAAATTTTTATACTTAAACTGAGACTTAAACAGCTGAATTGACAGAATTACTTTTAAGTCAATAGTTTATTGACATTTGGACGTTCACATTTCAACCTTTAAAAGTTTTATCTAGGATAAAAGAGTCGCTCAATATTTCAGTTTTGCCTAAAACTTAGGTAGGCCTTCGTGACTCGGTTAAATTTTACAACAGACATAATAAAAACACACAATGTCATAAACTTTCAAGGTTTAATAATTAAAGGTTGTTTTTAAAGTTCAATCTACACTTTACGACTCTCCTATAATCCTATCAATCATATATAAATCTATATATTTATCTAGAACAGTATATTAGGTAGCCTACATCTCTGTTCTAAGCAATCACGTAAAAATCCTGGCTAGTGTGCTTTTTCAGGCTACACATCTTCTATCATCAAATGACCACATCCATTAATACACATCAATTAATTCTTTGGTTTCACCAAAAAATTAATTTCAGTTGTAATTACCGTTGTAACAGTTAACTAACCCTAACGACTGTCGATCATTAGGTAAGGCTTTTCCTTGTAGGTAATATTTCGTACAAAACAATGTGTTCATAGATTTTTCTAATGACCTTTACGTAGTTACAGTAATATATCCCTGCGAGTTTACTGTTTACGATATCAGCTCGACTTATAGGTACTCCAGCATTCCAGGGTCACTGTTTACATATTTATATTGTGCACAGCGTTCTCTCGTGCCTCCACATTGTCAGCCCGCCATTACCTGGCCGGCATCACTACATATCACTACATAGTATAAAACAAAGTCGCTTTCTCTGTCCCTATGTCCCTTTGTACGCTTAAATCTTTGAAACTACGCAACGGATTTTGATGCGGTTTTTAATAGATAGAGTGATTCAAGAGGAAGGTTTATATGTATAAGTTTAGTATCAGCATTGCACCCGTGCGAAGCCGGGGCGGGTCGCTAGTTGTCTATAATGCCTAGCTTTCAGCGCTGCGCATAATCTCAGCGCGTAAACATATCATAGATGTAGCATCTGCTAATAAGTAAATCATTGAACAACGATACCTACTCATTTCTGAAGAAACCAGCTTCCGCCAGCTTCAACCGCGTTCTGTGGGAACTACTTCGCGCATCCGGATAAAAAGTAGGATCTAGCCTTCCTCAATAAATGTGCTGTTTGGCTGTAAAATTAGTTCTCAAATCGGACCAGTAATTCCTGAGATTAGCGCGGTCAAGCAAAATAACGATCAAACTCTTCAGCCTTATAAAATTAGTATAACTACCTAGATAAATTCTGCTCTCAAAAGCATTGAAATTGATGATAAACAGTTTGCAGGCACTGAACAAATTCGTAGGTTTCCTACCCTAATGAGCTACTAAATCAGTTAATTAATAAATATGTGGTAAGAATGAATGGTGACGCGATACCGGAGTCTCCTAGGCGCGCGCTATGGGAGCGGCTGGGATGCGCTCGCGGCGTCTGCGCGCGTCTGTGCAGGCGACGGGCGAGGACGCGGGTCGCGCCTACACACAATGGGAACAATAACAACAGGTTAGTCTCAATGTTCTTCTCTACAACCTACATAAGCACGTACTAGGTGACAGCTGCAATTGCTTTTGATTCTAAGGCGAACAGTACGGTTCTCGCCAAACATGGTGGCGAAAAATTGAAAAAAAAACCCGCTGATGGCTTTTTCTTTATTTTTCTCGTTAAACTACCCCTCCCGCTAAGGGTGATGGGGAAGGAGTGCCGGACTCTTGCTTACTGATTAAAACCTACTCCCCTAGCTGACTTTAGCACTAGAAGATCAAGAAGATAGCGCTAAAGACGGTACTTTTCTAAGACTACGTTTTATAATAAGGGGGACTATGTTCCTTCTGGAGGTCCGCTGTGTGCCAGGGCCGCGGTAACTCTTGCGAACAACCCGCAGCCCCGGCAGACCCGCTGATGCCTTAAATTCGTTTTTTCTCAGTGACTTCGTACGATATTCCAAGTTTTCAGTTAGAGTTTGGCGAAAAATCGGTTATAAAACCAAAATTAATGAGTTTCTTCGGACATGTAGCCTATCAGCAATGCGGAAGAAAGCTACAATGATAGACGTGTCCTAGGCCCACAACATAGGTACTGGAATAGAACACCAAGTGTAAGGCCATAGTTAAAAAATATTAGTCTTAAGGATTTTCAGTATTAAATTCAGTAAGTAATTCAGGTACGGCATATGAACCTATGGATACTTATTAATTACTTCGTTTCTGTCATTATTATCTCTCTTTCAGTAATATCTTTTTATAATGAACTTATATGAATGTAAACTAAATCCTCCTCATCCTAAATCGTCCTCAGGCACGATGGAGTGATGACTTGCGCAAGACGGCTGGCAGGAGCTGGATGCGAGAAGCCGAAAATCGATCTCAGTGGCGTGCACTTGGAGAGGCCTATGTCCAGCAGTGGACTGCGATAGGCTGATGATGAATGAAATGAAATGAAAAACTAAATCAAAACTGGTACACCACTTTCTTTGCCGACACTACAAAGTTGCCTAAATCATTGAAACAATAAACGCGTACCTAGTCGTAACAAATAAACATTCCCTTCCTCCCTAAATATACAATTTAAACGAATTTGACTATCGCTCTCTCCGATCAAACAAATGACATTTCAACATCACCATAAAATCACCATTAATTATGATCCTGATAGCTTTTACAATTTGTTTGTATGGATCACGTAAATGGTGACCATTATTTACTCCTATTTAAAATACTAAATACACACGCGTAAGTATTTCACCCTTGCTTTGTTTGAATTTAAATAACTATTTATATTTATTGGCTTATTAAATTTCATGGGATTCCTATGTTAAAATAGTTCTTGAAGGCGTAGGTTTTCATATTTATTGCCTACTAGCGTAATACGTAAATACTCCATACATTTGAAATTGTATGAAATCTTTGCTTTAGTAATAATAGGGTATTTGACTCTTTTTTTTATTAATCATATCAAAAGTTACATTTTACAAAACCAAAAACAGAAATAATTTTTTTGAGAAATAAGTAATTAAATATAATCTGTAGAAAATGTTGTGGGTATATGATACACTTACTTTGTATTTTAATTGTTTTTAATATTATTGTAGTGTGTAACTGTTTACTTTCCTAAATAAATAAAAATAAAATAAACCTTTCAAAAGCAGTAGAAAGTCAAACAGTTAACTAACAGAAAAAGGATACCCATACAAGCTTGTGACGTCAACGCTATTTGATCACGCATGTGCAAAAGATATGATCCCACTCTTTATCATACGAATATAAATAATGTTGATTGCTGCTCCATTTATCAACCAATTTTGACAATGTTTTTTTTCCTTGTGCGTGTGTTTATTTGTTTTGTTAAATGTTTTGTACAAAATCAAACACAGGCAAATACCTACCCTCAAAGTTGATTGGGAATATTTTACAGTTTCGGATAGCTTGATGTGCTGTCTGTTAGGTACATTATTCATTAGATGAAGTAATTACTTAGGTATTATATGTATGACGTATTTCTGTGGTATTAAATGACTGTAAAATTTAAGTTTTCACATGAAAAGGTAAATTACAAATTTAACTAAATAATATTTTCCTGTAGACATGGTAATTTATAACAGGTTTAATAATTAATACTTCTAGTTGTAAAATAACTTAGAAAAGTACACTGCATAACATTTTTGGATTAAACTTTAAACGGGAATATCGGAGATTCTTCTCAAAGAAAAAACAGATCTTAGTTTTTTTCAACAATTCCAGATTACCATAGATACCCATTGTTAGTCAGTAGCGTCCAAACATTGAAAAAAGATGCATTTATCAAATAACATATTTACATAATATTATACACAAATATTTATATACTAGCGGTCGTCCGCGGCTCCGCCCGCTTGGATGTCGGTTTTCGCGACAAAAAGTAGTCTATGTGTTGTTCTGATATATAACCCATAGAGGACCCCTGCGGCTACGTCTATGTGGATGTCGATTACCGCTACCAAAGCCTAACTTTTGTCGGGATGAGAAGTTCCCTCGAAGGGCCTCCCGCCTTATTATACCTACCGGCCGACCCGCGTCGAGCGCAGCAACGACACGGGGCGATGGCTGATTAGCGTATTTCATGTATAAGTTTGGTATTTCTATGCCGATTTCTATGATTCTTTTTTTATAGAATATGTTATAATGTTATCTTTTGTTAATTAGGCATGAGCGAGAATATTATAAACATAAGAGTAAACAAATCAATAACAAATAATCAGAAAGCTCCGAACTGGTAAACTATCGGGAGTTATACGTGTTATTGTGAGTCAACCATTAAAGGTAGACATATGCTGTGGAATATTTTTTAGATAATTTTATGTAGAACATTTCCGTCATACATGATTTCTATGTAGCTTTAACCATTAAGGCTGCACACGCGACGAAAGCTTAAAAAATGGTGTAACTTCTCCCGTTTTCCCAACATTTTTCTTCACTGCTCTGCTCCTATTGATTGTAGCGTGATGAAAAGTATTCTATAACCTGCCCAGGAGTATAAAGAATAATTGTACCAAGTTTCATTAAAATCCGTCCAGTAGTTTTTGTTCCTATTAATAACATACAGACAGACAGACAGACAGACAGACAAAAATTTTACTGATTGCATTTTTGGCATCAGTATCGATCACTTATCACCCCCTGATAGTTATTTTGAAAATATATTCAATGTACAGAATTGACCCCTCTACAGATTTATTATAAGTACTAGCGGTCGCCCACGGCTCCGCCCGCGTGGATGTCGGTTTTCGCGACAAAAAGTAGTCTATGTGTTGTTTTGATATATAGCCTATAGAGGACCCCCGCGGCTACGCCTGTGTGGATGTCGATTACCGCTACCAAAGCCTAACTTTTGTCAGGATGAGAAGCTCGCGCTCGGACCTCCCGTCTTATTATGCCTACCGGCCGACCCGCGTCGAGCGCGGCAACGACACGGGGCGATGGCTGATTATCGTATTTCATGTATAAGTTTGGTATTTATATACCGATTTCTATGATTCTTTTTTTATAGAATATGCAATAATGTTATTTTTTGTTAATATTATGAACATAAGAGTAAACAAATCAATAACAAATAATCAGAAAGCTCCGAACTGCTAAACTATCGGGAGTTATACGTGTTATTGTGAGTCAACCATTAAAGATAGACATATGCTGTTGTGGAATATTTTTTAGATAATTTTATGTAGAATATTACCGTCATACATAATTTCTATATAGCTTTAACCACTAAGGCTGCACACGCGACGAAAGCTTAAAAAATGGTGTAACTTCTCCCGTTTTCCCAACATTTTCCTTCACTGCTCTGCTCCTATTGATTCTAGCGTGATGAAAAGTATCCTATAACCTGCCCAGGAGTATAAAGAATAATTGTACCAAGTTTCATTAAAATCCGTCCAGTAGTTTTTGTTCCTATTAATAACATACAGACAGACAGACAGACAGACAGACAGACAGACAGACAGACAGACGGACAGACAGACAGACAGACAGACAGACAAAAAATTTACTGATTGCATTTTTGGCATCAGTATCGATCACTTATCACCCCCTGATAGTTATTTTGAAAATATATTCAATGTACAGAATTGACCCTTCTACAGATTTATTATAAGTATAGATAGATATAAAAAAATAAGTATTTAAAACTAAACGGCGCGGCGTCGAAAAATTCGTCTCCATCCCCTATCTAATTACTTATAATCTTAGTACCTTTATGAAAAGAAAAATTTCTAATTCTGCTCTACCTTTCAAAAGCTAGCGTTAAGAAAGAACGAAACGTAAACAGTGGACTTGCAGTGTGCCGTGCGAAGCTGTCGTGACCAAATTGTTTTAATTCCGGATATTACAGGCTTTGGCCCGGATCGAAATGATTGTTGTCTTTAACGATTTTTCACATTGTTGATCACGAGAATTAATTCACAAACACAAGTATTACAAATTAAGAAAACAAAATCCATCGGTAAATACAAATTTTAATCGCTTAAAGCCTGTGGTAAGGATTTTGCTGCTGGACCTTGGAAATAAAAGTCGAATTTCGGAGCCAGGTTTGGTTCAATATTAAATTCTGCTACTATGGATCCGGAAGCCGACATCACAGCTGGGAAAGCGGCAGCCGGGAAGACGATAGAAGACGTGCCAACAACAAGACACACGTTGCACTGCGATATTGCTATATCTATAAGAAAAGAAAGCATCATCATTTGTTTTAGAATGTATCTCGTTTTTTATGGGAGATATTTATATGACCCCTCCCGTTTTGTGTGCAGCTAGAGGAATTGTCAGATTAGTATAGACTAAAACCTAATTTTGATTTTTCTAGTGGTTTTTGTGTACCAGGGCCGCGGTAACACTTGCGAACAACTAGCAGCCCCAAGTACATATTTTAGGTACAGACGCCAGCACATCAAGCTACCCGTAACTGTTGAATTGAAGCTAAGAGCGATAAAGTTGAAAATCGATTAAGGAAATTTGACAGATTGTAGTAACTTGATGTGCTGGAGTATTAAAGAAATATGATAGTCACCAATTTTTTCCACTATTGAAGAATCCAAGACTTCTCCGAACCAGACAACGTGTGGCCGCAGCAAGCCGCCGCAGTCAGGTTTCTTACAGTGCGGAAGGTCCTTTTCTTCTATGTCGGAAGAAAGTTTGTCGGAGTTTGGGGAGCCACGGCCCGCTAATGCCTGTAATTCAAAAGAGAAAGATAACAACAGTTTAGCATACCGAAATACATACACAAAACGCGAACAGATATACATACATATTAATGTTTCCTAACAGTTTTCATCTGTCCCATGGCTGAGTATGGTTAGATACGAGGATACGAACGTCATGCAAGTGAGATCGTCTAGTTTGGATTAACTCATCATATTTTTTTTATTTGACCCACAATAAATGATTTAAAAAAAATACAAACCGCACATATCGGACTGTCCGTATTCACCAGAACTTCATTACATTTAGTACAGCGTGTCTTAAAGAGATTACCATGCAATTCTATTATGTTCTTGGTACCAGCCCTGGAATGTAAGCCGTCCACGTTCTGGGTGACCACCGTCACTACTTTGTCTAACGCATGTCTCGCTTCATACTGTGCTATGGCTATGTGACCCTGAAACCTTTAACTTTTATCCTTATCTGCAGAGGATGAGAAAATAAGGATAAAAAAGCGGTCGGATTACTATCTACTAAAGGATTAAACAAGAAAAAGCATACCGCATTTGGTTGTGCCTTCAAAACCAATTCCCGCCTGTAATGGTAGAACTCCCAAACTAGACCAGGATCATCTCTAAAAGCTGAAGGGCTAGCTAGGAGGGACGCTTCCAATTTTCTCCACAATCCACCAGGTCCCCTAAATGTTGGCACACCAGACTCCGCACTTATACCAGCACCAGTTAAGACGACCACTTGTTTAGCGGCTTTCAAGAGATGTTTCAATTTAGCAAAGTCACTTGATTCGTTTTGAGAATTGAATTTAAGGAAAGAAGAAGTTTTGTTTCGTTTATAAACTAGTCTACAAATATATATTACCATCATTTACTTAGCCTACATTAAAAGGAACAACAGTAACGACAGTCGTTTCACATTATACAACTACAATAAATCTTATGTGCGGGTTATAAATTATGGGTATAATTATTGTCTTTAATTATTATCTTTAACAAAGAAATAATATAGTATATTGTATACTCTTTGAATAATATGCTGTGCACCGCTTATGACATAAATGACACGAAAATGACACTCCAATTGTTGCAAAAGTTAATATTTTCGTGCTAAAGAAAAATCAAAGAAGGTTTGTTATCTGACCTACAATAATTCGAAGTATAACCACACAAAAGTAAAAATTGACGATTAAAAACCCATTGCAAATGACATAATTTCTACCTGCCAACAGCAGCCAACATTGGCGATCAATATTTATTCCTGAGACTAAGAGTACATCCTCGCTTCTCTTTGAATTGATCTTTTTATGATATAGGACGCAAATGACATATATGTAGACGGGTCGCCTGATGGAAATCGATTATCGAATGCACGCCAGAGGTGTCGAAAGTGCGTTGCCGGCTTTTTAAAACAGGAGTAGGCTGTTTTGTTGAAGTTTTGAAGGTCATTTTGGTTCTGAAAACCCCAAGCGACAGATTTATTCCACAGATTTGTCGTGTAAGGCAGAATTTTTCTTATGGTTCAAAACCATATTTTAACAGTTCAAAAATAAAATTCTAGTTATGTATCCCGTAGGACAGTGAATTGAAGTCTATGATTTTCTTAGCATCAATGTAAGCGAGATACAGTTCTTTAGGATCTGGTATCCTATTCCAAGTGTTAATATCACAAACAAAAGTAGTTAATGTGTCCCTCTAAGCTGGTCTAGCTTGGAGGGATTTTAACCAAGAATTCTGTAACTACTAATATATCCTTTCATTAATAATGTTATGTGCGTGTATTTTCCGTCACGTTAATGAGCCTGGTCTCGCGTGACACTTCAGGCCATATTACCTACCCCCTCTATATCATGGCGCACGCACCACGAAATATGGGTTACTACTGTTTTATGGACTTCCGACCAGTAGGGAAGGTTATTTTATATAGGTTATGAATACTGATGTATGTGACCTCCTTGGATTCGGCTTCAGAACTGTCAAAACCTTGTTTATTTTTCTTTTTGTTTAATTCAGCTTGATTTTTGTGGTCCCTGTAGGGCTGAAGCCTGTCTTGGCTGCAGGTTGTTTACAAGAGTTACCGCAGCCCCGACACACAAAGACCTCCATAAGGAACAAAATTGGGTTGTAGTCACCTACACCTGCCTCTCGCTGCACCTACAGCGGGGTCATTCGATGATTCCCACGAGAAAAAAGAACACAAAGCCTCAAACATGCTTGATATATTAATTTATTTAGAGCTCTAAATACCGGTATCTTGAACTCTATTTACTTCTGCAGAAATGTACCTAAGTCTTTCATCATCGTCATCATCAGTCTTTTTATCATCCCTATATAACTGGGCACAGGCCTCCTCTCACACTGAGAAGGTTAAGCGCTAATCACTACGCTTGCTCAATGCGGGTTGCTGATTTCAGACTTTAAAGGTGAAGGAAGTAGGCATTTATACTTATAAAAAAAACTTGTAGACATATACATATATTATAATTTTAGAAATAAATTTTCTATGATAGTCAATATAAGCCGACCTTCTCTATTTGAACTTGTCCATAGATCAATAATAATACAGTACCCATAGGCTATATTAAGTCCATGACAGTACCTGACTTAGGTACCTGAGCTAACAAATCAATGGGTATATCAAACCAACCAAACAGTCAATTTAAGGGCAGTTTTCCATGTTTCAAAAGAACAGGTTTGCAAGGTGAAAAAGATTGACACATGCCAAATAATGGTTAACAAACCCCTTGGTTTCTGCTTATAGAACCATAACTTAGCCTGTATGTCGTTAGAATGTCATTGCCGGTACTCCTAACTCATCCATTAGCGTTAATGCCTGACCTTCACCGTCAAGTAGCGTCAGCATATCAATTATTAATGTATTTAGTACTAATTTTGGAAATAAAATATATTTTAGCTTTAAGGGTAAAGGGGATTGAGCTTGTCATAATGAGTAATTATTTCGTCACCCAAAAATAAGTCAAAAGTCTCTCTCCCAATTTACGTGTAAGTAGATACGTAATCATTAGAGTGATGAATAAAAATAATAATTATGATATTAGCCATGAGCTCCTCCAAAAAAAACCGTTAGACGCAATAGCTTTAAAAAAATCACATCTCAAGCATGATGTGTTAGAACTTTAGTATATTTATTAATTATCACGAATTTTGTAAATTGACTACTTGTAATTTTTTAGTTGAACGCGACCGATAAAAGTATGGGGTCAGCCTTAGATTATACACCTAGCAAAGCAAATTTTCAAAATAATGAAACAAGTTATCAACGCTCACTGCCCGCTGCCCGATACGTCATCCGCGTGGGTATCAGGGTAGCAAAAATCAATGATGAAAAAATTAAAATACTTTACTGTTCCTGTATTCTGGTGTGCAGTCTGATCCAACTTGAAAGAGCATACATTTTAATTTATAGAAGTATTATTTTATAGCAAATTATTTGTCTATTATTGAAAGTCGTGGTGGCCTAGTGGTTAAAGAGCCAACCTCTCAAGTGTGGCATGGGTTCGATTCCAGGTCAGGCAAGTACCAATGCAACTTTTCTAAGTTTGTATGTACTTTCTTAGTATATCTTGGACAGCAATGACTGTGTTTCGGATGGCACATTAAACTGTAGGTCCCGGCTGTCATTGAACATCCTTGGCAGTCGTTACGGGTAGTCTGAAGCCAGTAAGTCTGATGCCAGTCTATCCAAGGGGTATTGGGTTGCCCGGGTAACTGGGTTGAGGAGGTCAAAAAGGCAGTCGCTCCTTGTAAAACACTGGTACTCAGCTGAATCCGGTTAGACTGGAAGCCGACCCCAACATAGTTGGGAAAAGGCTCGGGAGATGATGACATTTGTCTATTATTATTATAATAAACCACAACTGTTAACCACAGCAACGCGTGGCCGGATTTGCTATTGTAATATATAATGCCGTAAAATATATAATCCTTGAAATATAATTCAAAGATAACAGAATACGAAAATTTCGTTGCTGACCCTCCCATTGTTCGGCGGCTCATTTGTTTATTTTTACAGTACTAAGGGTGACTTTATTGTGGCCTACACCAGTGCTCAATGGGTCGCCAGATAAGCGACACGTTATAATATAAAATGTCGAAACCGTTTGAAAAAGACCGTAGGAAGTCAAGCATTAATTTTATTAATTTTCGAAGATTCCACTTTCTGGACAGGTATTGTTTTAAAAGTTGAATTACTTTAATTTTTGAAAGAAATTAAATAAAAAGTGCTCAATTATCTTTTGATGTGATAACATTTTCAAGTTCAGTGCCAGTTTCACAATGTCCATATACGGCCGAAATTAATAACCTACATATCTATCCGTTGTTTTGCTTACTAGAGATAGGCATTTGACACAAATTATATGGGGCTGATGTCAAAATTAAGTCTCTAGTAAGCAAAATAACGGATTGATAGGTTATTAATTTATACCACTATCTAAATAAAAAATAATTAATAACCTATCAATCCGTTGTTTACCAAATATACTAAATGGAACTTATTCTTAGGTGGTGAAACAAGCCCTCAATGTGCTTAAATTACATTTATTATGATTGCAGATATTTTAACAAAATAAAGTGCCTTGATAGAGTATTTTATTATTAACTCAAAATTATTGCATAATCTTTAAATATTACACAAGTACATTAACTTTTCTTTTAATATCATGAAAGCTGTCCTGAAGCAAAGCTTTAATTTTAAGCGCTGGCACGCTACACGGGTCTTTCTTGTAGCAATCGTAGCTATCTCGTAACCGTCTCGTAGCAAGCGCGCTACGTTATAAAAATAAGAAATATTCCCACGAGAACGGAAAAACTAATTTTATTTGGGTGTTTGGTATTTAATCATTAACATGTCCCGAAATTTTACATAAATTATAGTGCTCAAACATTATCGCAGACAACGGTGCACTTTATATGTATTCCCTCATTTTTACGAACTTAGAGACATCAGGCGCAGGGTCCGATTTACAAGGTCCCTGAAAAACGGGTTTATCCGTCACCCACATCCAGCCCCGGGCAGGGTTTTCTGAAAGTTTCTTAAAACCCACAGCGCAATTTCGACCTGACCCGGGAATCGAACACGAGACAGACCCCGTGCTCAGCAGTCGCGCCATGCGACTGTTAGATCAACAAGGTTCATGAAGTGTTCAACATTTGAACAAGCCAACCCTGGTGATGGTTATACCGCATAAAGTTATTGTGTATCCTACATCAAATTCATCCTACTGTCCACAGGAGTCGTGAATCCCGTCGCCGCATCAACCACCCCCCATCCGCGCTCTACAGCGTGGTGGGGGAAAAACTGCGCGTGGGCACCCCACGCGCGCTGCAATGCGCTTTATTCTGCGGTGGACCGCGCTGCCGATATGAAGTGCCGCAAGCTGGGACTGCTATACAAGGACTTTACTCTGATTGGTAAGTATTTTGTTTGGAAACTGCTTTTGTAGAAAACTGGTATCCTGGTATTTTGTTTTCCAAAATTGTATGTAGGTACATATGATGTACAGACGCTAGGCCATCATGCTACCCGAAACTGTAAAATTTTCCCAATCAACTCTGAATCATATACTTCAGCGATAAAGTTGAAAATCTATTAAGGAAATTTAGATTGTAGTAGCTTGATGTGCTATATAGTGTCTGTACATCTGTACGACTAAAATATGTATGTTTTTAAATGGCTTGTTGTCACACTAATGTGGCCGATGTGCTAATAAGTATTAACCCAAACTCTACATATACCCAAATTAAAAACTTGCATTCCCTTTCCTTGCTTTTAAATATGAAAAACAACCCACTCTTGAACATTGACCTATAAATATATTTTATACATTTCCATAATAGATAACGGTAACCTTTATAAAAAGCAGCCGCAGCCGTGAACATATTATATGACCGGCGTAATGAACTACTCGCCACGTTAATAATATAGACCAACACTATGCCTAGGAAAAGACTCGCGCACACTGGTCATGGTGGACTGGACATCAAAGTATATTTGCTGAACTGGATTAAAATTGAGTTTTCGTTATATATAGGAATGACTAATAAATAACTGGAAAATAGTTTGTTTCCACCAGCTGAGAAAAATTAAAAAGAATGGACCGCAATGAATATTTAGATTCCTCATTCAGAACCTTTCAGAGTCCTGTCAAAGACTGATATCTCTCAGATGAAAAATCCGTTATAGTTTAAATTGGGTAAAGCATCTTAAAATAATGTGTCTAAGTTCGTTTATCTTTTCGAAGGAGAAACTATTTGATTATTTTTATTGATAATTTAAGTAAAAATAAGTATATGGTTTGATATGAAAAAATTGTGACGTCATAGCTTTTACTTTCATACAAATTGCATAGAAAGTATCCGTTTTTCTCAGTTCCACATTAGCGTACCTCACTGTGGCAACTTCAAAAAGAGGTTCCAGTATTTGCACATTTTATCAAACCAGGCATTTCAATTACAGAAATGAGTTCTTTAGGAGATACCTAGGAACGATGAACTACACATCAGCATACACTTTTTATAACAAGTCACATATTGCATCCCCACAGTCTAGCCGGTAGTTATGCATTGGCCTTTACAGGACACAGTTCGTGTTTACAATGTGACTGTTATATTTGTGACCACTAAAGTAAGTTATAAAAACCTTTGACCATGTACAAACAACAAAAAATACATAATCAACAAAATGTGTTCTTATTTTATACGTGTTTTTATTTCTGTTTAGTATTTGGACAACGTTATGTGGAAAGCTGACCTTAAAATGTCTGAAATCATCATCATCACCTCTCGAGACTTTTTCCCAACTATGTTGGGGTCGGCTTCCAGTCTCACCGTATTCAGCTGAGTTCCAGTGCTTTACAAGGAGCGACTGCCTATCTTACCTCCTTAACCCCCGGGCGACCCAATACCCCTTGGTTAGTCTTTCGTCGTCTGAAATCGCCAACATATATTTAGCAAGAGTTGTGATTAACGCTCCTTTCTTTTCTGTAGACTGTATGATAAGATCTCAGCTCAGCAGTGGGTCAGTAAGTTTGATGATGATAGTATTAGAAATACGATTGATAGAATGCGTCAAGTATCTTTACGATTCACAAACTCTTCTTGATAATAGAGGCTAGTTTCGCTTGCTTTCTTATATTTAAGCATGCATGGTTTACGTGAGACGTTCATAACATATAAAAATACTCCTTCAATACAATCACGGTTACTTAATAATTTGTACATTTATGAAATAGTGGCTTAATTAGGAGATAGTTTTAGTTTGCGAATCAATAACCCACTATACGAACAACTAGACTAACTCAGTACCTAGATATAATAAATAAATAACAATTAATTCATAGGACGTCCACCAACAAGATGGACAGGCGACCTTATAAAGGTTGCCGGAAGACGCTGGATGCAGGTCGCTTCCAACCGGTATATGGGAAGGCCTATGTTTAGCAGTGGACGTCCTATGGCTGAGATGATGATGATGATGATGAATTCATACTTTCAAAACTATTTTACACTCTAATGTAAACTGTTAATGTAGATCAACATTCTTTTAATAAAACGTATAATTAATGAAATAACAAAACACGACGTTCTAGTATATATACTAGGGTTGCTTAATTAAGTACCCTTCTGGAAAATTATCATACGTACCTTGGCCTTAAAATAAAAGTACACAATAAAATGTGTGGTTGCGTGACTTCCGCTTGGCCACTTTATTTTATGTACATAGTTATTGTAATAATACAGTTTTTATTCGAATAGTAAATGTTGAGAAATAAGGACGGAGACACCCTGGTGGCGGCAAGTAACTTGGCAAACATCGTTGGGAGAAAAACAGATCATATTTCCTCGAAACAGACATGATTACAAATAAAACCTGGCAATAATCATAGATTAATGAAAAGCACATAAAGGGACCACTATTATGTCTAACAAAACGCGCGGTGCAAGAACTTATCCTCATTAAAAAAGTCAAAATATTGGCCAAGTTACCTATGCGCCAGCGACTGTATGTAATTGCTTTTGTTTAGCAGTATTTGTAAGAAAGAGAAGCTGATGGCTAAGCAACAGCTGCACGGGTTGATTGAGCATAAAGATCTACGGATGGGTGACCATCTACGACCTACGTCATAACGAGTTCCTCCGTGTTTCGGAAGGCACGATAAATTGGTGGGTCCCGGCTGTCATTGGTACATTTTTGGCACTCATTACCGGTGGGTAGTCGCAAACCAGACAATCTGACAACCGGGTTGCCCATGGTTAAGGAGGTCAGATAGGCAGTCACTAGTACTCTGCTGTATCCGGCTAGATTTGAAGCCGACAGAAGGTTTAAAAGGGGAGCAAATGTAAGATATAAGTATTTTGTAAAAAGGTTTTTCTACTTAAATTTTGTACCGTGGCCATGCTCAGTGTACCCCCTGCCTAACAACACTGCAGTAGTAATAACACATGACATTTCTTATAAAACTAACTACAATACACTACAAATGAGTAAATTACACCTACTTCAGTTTTTAAGCTACTTTATTAAAATAAGTGCATGCGATTTTTAGGAAATATTTTCTCGTATATTTTTTTCAGTTTTTCAATGTCACTTAGGCTGTTAGCGAGGTAAAAGTAATTTATGTGACTGTTTTTAGTTAAGTAAAAATGTTCATTGCATGCTGCTTTTAACATTGAGTTATAATTATTAACTATATTTTTTATTTTCATAATTTAGCGTGATTTGATAATGATTTTCGAACGATATGATGGGGTTCGCCGTTGTAAGATTTAGCGAGGCCATATACATATGTATCAGTGAAGCCGCGACCACGCGTTTGAACTATAAGCCTTTTATTCCCTGCCGTACACACGACTGCTTGAGCCGTCGCGACAGCTTCAAGCCGTCAACTGCTCGGCTAATAACGAGGCATACATTGACTGCTCGAGCCGTCCGTGCACGGCCGGGCTTAACGATAATTTATATTGTCCGAAACAAAAATACTCCAAAACTTTACCAACGGGAGCAAAAAAACTATGTCAATTAAGCTAATGAAAGTAAACATAACACACCAATTATAATCGTAGCTTAGATTTCAGATTAAAACAATTAAAATATGATGGAGAGCGATACACAAACATGCGTGCTCTCATGTCATAAACTATGCGACACTTGACGGTGACAGACTAATGTACATACATAATGTACATATGTTGTATCCACATAATATCTAGATCGTCTATCGACGAGCTATGTTTTAATACCTTTAATTGTTGTTTGTGACTGCCTTGTTGGTCTAGTGGTCACATAGGGTGATTGCTATGCTATGAGTAGCGGGTTTGATTTCCGTCTCCCGTGGTGGGCCAATACAGCTGTAGTGGGTTTTAAAAACTTTCACAAAAGCAGCCCAAGTCTGGAAGTTAGAGATTGATAAAGCCGTGCATCGGAGAATACTTAAATGTCAGTCCTGCGCCGATCTCTCTCCGGTGCTGTTGGATTGTCGGGCCTTCGGGCTACGAGAGTGAGGGAATAGACATGCAGTCGTTTCAGGCAATGGGTTAATAGTCAAGAGCCTCGATTTACTTACTAAAGAGACTCTTGGCCTAACCGTTGGATCAAGCGCCTGATGCAAAAAGCAGAACTTCTAGATACCGGCACACATCGTCAGAAGGTTTCTCTCTGCGGAGTCCTGAACACATACGAATTGATAAGTTTCTAAACTTATTTTTAGATAAATAATTAATGAAATTTCACAAAGAGTAGCAACAATTTGTCAATAGCGCGTTCAAAACAACATACTTAAACCTTTCCAAACGTAATTCTATTTCTAACATCTACAGACGCATAAAAACATAAAGAACTATATCAATAAATACCAAGACAACCCTTGCACGTCGGTATCTGACTCAATATCTTATGTAACACGCTGTCAACTTGTCACAGGGTTACAGACGACATTCTGGCGATGGCACGGCCCAGCACCGCGAGCATCGCCGCTAGGAATATTATACAGCAGTTCCACAGGTAAGGTTGTATGTAAGACTAGCTTTCAACAGCGGGCTCACTCCCTGTCCGGTTAAGCAGTAAACAGCCTCCTAGGATGAATTGCGAGTTGCCAGTATAAAAAAAAGCCGGCTCACTTGCTTCGTATGGGAACTAATCTGAGCAGCAAGAGAAAAGTAGCCTATAGACTTTCTCGATAATTGTGCTACCTGAAATATTTAAAAAAATATTGAATAAGACGTTACTTTGCGGAAATCCATGACAATATTATTATCCTAACATTTACTGAAATATTTTTTCATATCAGTTCAGTATTCCCTGAGATTAGCGCCTTCAAGCAAACAAACAAAGCAAAATCATCAGCTCTATATTGATACTATAGACTTCGCTTTCCATTTTACAGTTGGGGTATACGCACTGTGATAAACCTACAGACACCCGGGGAGCACGCCAGCTGTGGGCCCCCACTCACTAAGTCTGGGTTCACGTATGACCCCACCATATTTATGGCCAATGATAGTAAGTGATATATAATTTCCTTTCATTACCAACAGAGACCTTTTGTTTCTGGCAGTGATATGGCAGTTTATCTGACTCGTCGTTTCCCGCGGTTTAAGCTCAGGAAAAACTTTGCTTGTAACCGTCATCAGGTTCCAAACGCCATACCAAATTCTTATCTGTTTTGAGGTCAAACGAAGTAACAAAAAAAGTATGGAGAACAAAAAGATAAGAAACAAATAAAGGACTACGCTGGCTACACAAGCGTCCCTCTGAAATATTTGGCACAGCCGGATAGGACGGCCTTGGTCGATAAATAAACACGAAAGATTATGTTTTATCAGTTCAACAATTTCTGAGATCAGCGCGTTCAAGCAAACAAATAAACTCTTCAGCTTTATAATATGCCATCCCCGACTGCAGATGCCGGCTGTTCTAGGGATCCAGATTGCTCTTAGTAACATCATACCAAAACATTTATTTTTATTGTTTTTAGTATACTACTACAATTTCGCGTGGCCCGACTATGCAGAGGCGAGTCTGAGCGGTCTCCTCAACATGGCCAAAGTGCTGTCCTTCGCGCTGCAGGAGGGCAGAGTGGCTATACACTGCCATGCAGGTAACAAACTACTGCTACACGCAGCTTATCGCGTCAAAGCGCTTATAATTTCAAGTAAACCCTCATAGCCGTCCGTTCCTAGTTAACGATAAAGTTTCTATGTAACGAAGTCTTAGAGTGAAAAGCTCGTAAGTGTAAAATTTGTGACTCTTCAGGAGGAAGATATAGGACGTGTTTCGCGATGTCACCTTCCTAGAAAAGAAATAAAATAAATTTTGGCACTAATGCTTAGCGTTAAGGTTTTCACTCTAAGACGACGGTAAGTGACTGTGCAGGCGCTAGCACATCAACCTACCTCAATCTGTCAAATTTCTTTAATCGAATTTAAATCGTAACAACAATGCCGGAAAGTTAATATTCGATTGTTAAAATTTGACAGATTCGGGTAGGTTGACCTGCCTAGGTCCGTACCTTTAAGCAATCAAATTAATTTCAGCTAATGTAAGATATTTTAATATGGGTCAATAACTACTATCAGAGATTGTTCGAATAGAATTGATATTTATTTGACACTAGCGGTCGCCAGCGGCTCCGCCCGCGTGGATGTCGGTTTTCGCGACAAAAAGTAGTCTATGTGTTGTTCTGATGTATAACCTATAGAGGACCCCCGCGGATTCGCCTGTGTGGATGTCGATTACCGCTACCAATGCCTAACTTTTGTCGGGATGAGAAGCTCGCGCTCGGACCTCCCGCCTTATATTAGACCGTATATTATTATACCGACTTAAATACTTAGACCGACCTGCTGATTATCGTATTTTATGTATAAGTTTGGTATTTCTACACCGATTTCTATGATTCTTTTTTTATAGAATATGTTATAATGTTATCTTTTGTTAATTAGGCATGAGCGAAAATATTATAAACATAAGAGTAAACAAATCAATAACAAATAATCAGAAAGCTCCGAACTGGTAAACTATCGGGAGTTATACGTGTTATTGTGAGTCAACCATTAAAGATAGACATATGCTGTTGTGGATTTTTTTTTAGATAATTTTATGTAGAATATTTCCGTCATACATGATTTCTATGTATCTTTAACCATTAAGGCTGCACACGCGACGAAAGCTTAAAAAATGGTGTAACTTCTCCCGTTTTCCCAACATTTTCCTTTACTGCTCTGCTCCTATTGATTGTAGCGTGATGAAAAGTATCCTATAACCTGCCCAGGAGTATGAAGAATAATTGTACCAAGTTTCATTAAAATCCAATAGTTTTTGTTCCTATTAATAACATACAGACAGACAGACAGACAGACAGACAGACAGACAGACAGACAGACAGACAGACAGAAAGACAGACAGACAGACAAAAATTTTACTGATTGCATTTTTGGCATCAGTATCGATCACTGATCACCCCCTGATAGTTATTTTGAAAATATATTCAATGTACAGAATTGACCTCTCTACAGATTTATTATAAGTATAGATATCTCCATTTGTATCAGTTCATAGAGTGTTCTCCCCACAGATATAGAGTATATCTATACTATATGTAGTTCTGTCCAATCAATTAAGAGCGTGCATAATTATGCATGTCCAGTATCAAACTCATGTCATCTCACTTAGCCCTCGTTATACATAATTATATAGATATGTACCTATTCGTACTCTGTCCACTACGATAACATTTCCTCATTTACTTGAAGACACGAGCATGGTACTTATAGGTCTATTTACAGGAAAATAACCTTACTGGCCTTACGATAAGAATACTAACTACCTTTTTACCGTACTGGGTAGACAATTTTATAGTCTCGCTAGCATCTTAGCTCAGTTGACTCATTGAGACTGCGACGCAAACATGATTCTTACCTTAGTATACTACCTGCTTATAACAACAACAGTTGCCTACCTGATAATACTGCTGAGCTTATTGTTCACGTTAGTGTTTATAAAAGTTAAATTGGAGCCAGTGAAAGGAGTGTGTAAATCAGATGCGAGACTGGATGGGAAGGTCGCCTTAGTGACAGGCGGGAATCAAGGCATAGGGTTGGAAACCGCTCGGGGGCTCGCATCCCATGGAGCTACTGTTGTCATCGCTTGTCGGGATAAAGATAAGAGTGCGCGAGCTATCGCCGACATCATATCCACCACAGGAAACAAAAATATCGAATTCCGGCGCTTAGACCTCGCTAAGTTCAGCAACGTAAGACAATTCGCTGAAGATTTCAACAAATCCTACGACCGCCTCGATATTTTAGTCAACAATGCTGGCTGCGGCGGCTACTCGTTCAATCTGACTGAAGACGGAGTTAACGAAGTCATGCAAATCAACTATTTCGGGCCATTCTTGTTAACAAATCTGCTGTTAGATAAACTGCAAGCTTCCAAGCCAAGCCGGATCGTCATAGTGTCATCTTGTCTCCACTACCTTGGAAAACTGCACCCAGATGAAATACGATTCGGAGGTGACGGAGTTCTGAATCAATTTCTAATATACGCTAAAAGTAAACTATGTGATGTGCTTTGGACGAAAGCATTGGCCAAAAGATTGCCTGAAAGTGTGACAGTCAATTGTCTGCACCCTGGAGCTGTGAAGACTGATATATTTAAGAAGTTGCCATTTTTGATTAGCAAGACTGTGGATGTTCTGATGAACCTTTTTGCGTGCAAGACACCTAAAGAGGGAGCTCAGACGACGCTGCACTTGTGTCTGGCTGAGGAGCTGAAGAACGTGACGGGGAAGTACTTCATGGAGTGTGCAGAAGCAGGGTGCAGCAGCCTAGCTGATGACGATGACTTAGTCGAAGAAGTTTGGAATAACAGTATAAAGATCACCAATTACAACGAATCCAATCGCTGAGGTCTAGGGATGATATTTTAATTAGATTGGCATATTTTTACGTAGTAACTATTCAGTAATCTGTGCTATTGTACGTAGCTAATAAATAACAAAATAGAAGTGTTTTTTTATTACGTATCTACGTAAATGTACATATAAATAGTATTAAAGTTTACAAAGTATACCCTATAAGGTTGACAGCCGGACAGGTAATAAATTTTACTAACGTTGCATTGACGGAGGTCACAATATTCAGGTTTAAGACTTTATTATATTTATACATTTTGTAAAGCATCTTAAAGTAATGACAGTTTCATTTATCGTTTTGAACCGAAAATTGTTTTAATTTTTTTATTGATAATGTAAACGAAATAAGAATACGGCTTGATGTGAAAAATCTGTGACGTCATAGATTGAGTTTTCATACAAATTGCATAGAGAGTAAGTAACCGTTTTTGACAGTTCTATAAAAGTATTGAATTTGACTAGTTGTCCACTACCGTATTTTATTTATCCCTGATGTCAAAAGTGCTCTTGAATATCAAAAGAATTAAACAATATTCACCGTATCTTTCTATTCCATGTTTAAGGTAGGTCAAAATAGATAAGTAGGAAATAGTGACAACGAGATATCATAGCTGACATATCATATGGATTTATGAACCAAAAAATTTACATTATCTTTCAGTCATCCTGCCATATTTTCGTTTAATACTTGTTTTCTAGGTGCACCTGCATGCACTACAATGGTAATTTTTTAACCAACTTCCCAAAAAGAAATCGATTTTTCGTCCGCTTATATATTCTTTCGTTAGATCGAAAACTTTCGGAGTAATTTAAATATTGAGAACTACGATTTAAAGCATCGCGATCAACATTCGTACTTACCTATTTCTAATGCATTAATAAAACATTATATGTAGACACTAACGACTCATTGTTTATATCAATTAGAGACTATCATCTATTAATGACCATTCAAGTTTAATACATATAATTATAAATGATAGAACTATTATGGGATCAGATTGCACACTTGCCCAGTTCAAGGTTTGATGCCCCGGTGACCAAAGTATTGTATTCTGATTCATGTTTCCTGGGCACAGGAACTAGTTTTAGGAACAGGCGGGTCGATGGACTAAATTGGACTAGGTAAATCTATTTAGTTTGAGCTTGAAACAGCCAAAAATCCTTAATACACAAAAACTCTATCAAATGACCTTATTTTTTGAGTGAAATCATCGAATGGGAAATCCCGAGGGTGCAGCTGGCTGGAGGGATTCGCACACTGAGTAAAACCCACAATGTTCCTTCTGGAGGTCCCTGTGTGCCAGGGCCACGGTAACTCTTGCGAACAACCCGCAGCCACTAACGTGGCCTCTGAACGCGCGTGGCAGACACTTGTAGCCGTGGTCGGTGGCCTAAATCTATTATTATGCACATAAAATACACTAAAGTAAGCTAGTGAAAAGACCCTGCATATGTATATGAACTGCATACGTACTGTTGGATCAGTAACGTTGCCGAGCCCAAAGCGTCAACATGATACTCGCTATCTTTTACTTTTTATTAGCAACAGTATTATTTTCATTCCTCATTTTGATTCTGCCCATATTATTACCGGCAATATACATAAAAGTTAAATTAGAGCCAGTGAAAGGAGTATGTACATCTGATGTGAGACTAGACGGTAAGGTCGCGCTGGTGACTGGCGGGAACCAAGGCATCGGGCTGGAAACCGCTCGCGAGCTAGCGGCGCGAGGAGCCACCGTCGTCATCGCGTGCCGAGACAAGGATAAGAGTGCACAAGCCATCGCCGACATCGCAGCCTCCACAGGGAGCCACAACGTCGTGTTCAAACATTTAGACCTCGCCAGATTCAGCAGTGTGAGACAATTCGCTGAAGACTTCAACAACACTTACGATCGCCTCGATATTTTAGTCAACAATGCTGGCTGTGCCGGCCTGAAGTGCAAACTATCGGAAGATGGCGTCGACGTGGTGATGCAAGTGAACTACTTTGACCCGTTTCTACTGACGAACCTGCTGTTAGACAAACTGAAAGCTTCTAAACCCAGCAGGATCATCATAGTGTCATCTTATCTCCATCATTTCGGGAAGTTCCGCGTCAGTGATATGCATTTACCGCTCAAACAAGGATACAAAAACCAGCTCCTAATGTACTCGAGGAGTAAGTTATGTGATGTGCTTTGGACAAAAGCATTAGCTAAGAGATTACCCGAAGGTATGACGGTCAACTCCTTACACCCTGGGGTTGTAAGAACCAATATATTTAAGAGGCTTTCCCCGTTAGCAAAGAAGGTGGTATATCTAGTGATAGACACGTTTTCATTTAAGACACCTAAAGAGGGAGCTCAGACGACACTACACTTGTGTTTGGCTGAGCAGCTGGAGAACGTGACGGGGAAGTACTTCATGGAGTGTGCAGAAGCAGGGTGCAGCAGCCTAGCTGATGACGACAACCTAGTCGAAGAAGTCTGGGACAACAGCATAAAGGTCACCAATTATAACGAATCCAGTCGCTGAGGTCGATAGCATTGTAAATAATATATTGATATTCTAATTAAATGTAAAATTAACGTTTACTTACGTCTGTTAAAAAGTGAATTTGAATATAGTTTACATACCTACATAAATTAAATAAATAATATAATCAATTAAGTATCATAGTTTAACAATAGGCTTGCTGATTGCATTATGCAGCCAGACATACAGGAGTGTCAGCAGTTGTCTAAACATAGTTGGAAGCAAAAACTGACGATACAATCGTGTGTTACGCAAACCATCTTGGCCTTTCTTAAGGAGGGCCACCTTTTAAGCAAAAGAAATATTAAAAAAATGTTCTACCACAATTTCAAAGTGCCTACATAAATTTCAATTGAAGACATTCTTGGGTGGTCCAAAATGTTCCAAATCAACCAGTCTTACTGACCTAATCTAACTCATTTTCACGAAATGGAATCTCGACATTTAACATCAAGGTAGATTGACATTAATATCAAACATTTATTGAAAAAATACAAAGATGAAATTAAAAATTAAATTTTTTATTGTGTATGCGTTCTACGCTATCAAAATTATAAATGAACAAATAAACAAAGACAATCACTATGTTGTTGGAACTAGCGTCCTGAGTGCATAGTCCAAGGTCGGAAGCTCAGCGGTCATCGCACTTTTGACATGCCTTTATCAAGGACCTTGTCGGTCAGCAGGCTGTTACTGGCTGTCAGCAGGGTCAATCAAGGTCTACATCACAAACTGAAATGGAAACTCCTTACCTGTCAAACCACTTATAGCTGTTAATCGTATCTGTAATTTCTAGATCAGCAGCTCATCATCTCCCGAGCCTTTTCCCAACTATGTTGGGGTCGGCTTCCAGTCTAACTGGATTCAGCTGAGTACCAGTGTTTTACAATGAGCGACTGCCTATCTGACCTCCTCAACCCAGTTACCCGGGCAACCCAATACCCCTTGGTATTAGATTAGCAGCAGCTACGGTTAGCTAAAAGCCAAAAAATCTGACAATCAGTCTTTCCTTGCTGTATCGTGTTGATTGGATTCGATCATAAGAAAGTTGGAAAAATTATATGAGTTGACTTTTACCGCGAGCTAATGATATTTGATCACCTTTAAGCAAGTGAACAGCTGCTACAGTACTGCAACAAAAAATTACAAAGTACTCCATTCCACCAATTGGAAACAAAAAACATACTAAGTGTAAAGAAAAATCGGCTCCAAAGCGCTTTGATTGTAGCACCATACGTAATCATGTTTATATTTCTATAGAAAAACATTTGTAAGCAAATTAATAAAATTATTTGAGTGTATAATATTGGTTTTATTTATAATAGATTCTTGGCCTAGCCTATTCCCAAGCTATGTTGGAGTCGGCTTCCAGCCTAACGGGATGAAGCTGAGTACCAGTGTTTTACATGAAGGGACTGCATATCTGACCTACTCAACCTAGCTACCTGGGCAACCCGATACCTAAGACCCCTAAGTAAGACTGGTGTCTGATTTTCTGGCATCTAACTACCCGTAACGACTGAAAGATACAAATACAATACAAATGACAGCCGGGCCCACCAATTTAACGGGCCTTCCAAAAAAAACGGAGGAACTCGTTATGACAAGATGGTCACTTATCCACGGACCGATCGCACCAGGCGTTGCTTAACTTTATGAGCGACCGACCCGTGCGGCTGTTACTCAGCCATAAGCTCCTATTTATTTTTATACTTTATTTGTATATATTAATTATACCTACAAAATCTTATTGTAAATCGGCCCAAAATAGACTGGTGATTAACACTCTATATACATAACATGAATATTAAAATGCGACTGAGTTTATTTACGCGTTGTGTACGTGTGGGATCAGTAACGTTGCCGAGCCCAAGGCGTCAACATGATACTCGCTATCTTTTACTTTTTATTAGCAACAGTATTATTTTCATTCCTCGCTTTGATTCTGCTCATATTATTACCGGCAATATACATAAAAGTTAAATTAGAGCCAGTGAAAGGAGTATGTAAGTCTGATGTGAGACTAGACGGGAAGGTCGCACTAGTGACCGGCGGGAACCAAGGCATCGGGCTGGAAACCGCCCGCGAGCTAGCGGCGCGAGGAGCCACCGTCGTCATCGCGTGCCGGGACAAGGATAAGAGTGCTCAAGCCATCGCCGACATCGCAGCCTCCACAGGGAGCCACAACGTCGTGTTCAAACATTTAGACCTCGCCAGATTCAGCAGTGTGAGACAATTCGCTGAAGACTTCAACAACACTTACGATCGCCTCGATATTTTAGTCAACAATGCAGGCTGTGCCGGCCTGAAGTGCAAACTATCGGAAGATGGCGTCGACGTGGTGATGCAAGTGAACTATTTTGGCCCATTTCTACTGACGAACCTGCTGTTAGACAAACTGAAAGCTTCTAAACCTAGCAGGATCATCATAGTGTCATCTTGTCTCCATCATTTCGGAAAGTTCCGCGTCAGTGATATGCATTTACCGCTCGAACAAGGATTCAAAAACCAGCTCCTAATGTACTCGAGGAGTAAGTTATGCGATGTGCTTTGGACAAAGGCATTAGCTAAGAGATTACCTGAAGGTATGACCGTCAACTCTTTACACCCTGGTTTTGTGAGAACCAATATATTTAAGAGGCTTTCACCATCAGCAAAGAAGGTGTTAGACCTAGTGATAGATGCATTTTCATTTAAAACTCCTAAAGAGGGAGCTCAGACGACTCTGCACTTGTGTCTGGATGAGGATCTGAAGAACGTGACGGGGAAGTACTTCATGGAGTGTGCAGAAGCAGGGTACAGCAGCTTAGCTGATGATGACGACCTGGTGGAAGCTGTGTGGAACAAAAGTCTGAATATAACTATGTAGTTAGAGTTGCCTTTGAGCCGCTTGCGATTGAGAACCGATCAGGCAATGATTTGCGCCTTTTCATCAGTAAATAAATAAACTTTAAAACAAAAGTTCTAAGGTCGCATGCATCGACATTGTGTGTACTGGATATCTACATAATTATAGTTAATTAATTATTTATATTGATTGCTATTTCACATTGTAAATGCACACTTAAAACTACCGTGGAATTAACCATATAATATTGTACGATGCATATTATAGTCAATAAAAGTATATAAAACTGTTTATTACAATTTTCCTTACATGTTCAAATACAAAGGCACCTTTAACTTAAATGGAGTTGTCATTAGCACCAATCAATAAACAAAAAACTTATACAACCTCTAGTTAGCACTAAACGATACTCAATGTCATTGCACCAACCCAACAGATAAAGGTAAAACACACACAAAAATTTAGGGCCTGTTTCATCACCTACGAATAAGTTCCAGATAGTTTATATGGTAGATAATTTCATACAAATTCTGTTCCATTTTTTAATGTACCTGGTAGATAGTGGCTATCCGTATTCTGTGAAACAGGCCTCTAGGCTAGAATATAAAAACAATGACATCAAACGTCAATCACTTAAAAAAAGTTGGTTCGGATGAACGAGACATGATACTCACTTCGGTAAGTATGGTACGTATAAAGACGTAAAACAGCTATAAATAGAACCGGTTTAAGCTACATAGTATCTTCTATGTTATTTATAATTTTATTTTTCTTATTGAGGTAACTGTATCGATATGAATGAATGTTCTGAGAGCAAAGGCTGTTTGGGCTTGGTATTTTTACGTTACCTACGTATACAGGTTTAGAGACATATATGATTAGCGATTTTTTTTTGTTTCTGACTAATAAAACCTATATATTGTTATCTGGTTACGTACCTTTTTCTCAATTATGAGTCTGCGGGTTCGATTGCAGGTCAGGTCACCTTGAGATATTCACATAATGATGGAATCCAGGCCGATTGTCGGCTACGGCGGTTCTCTTCTATAGAGATCAGACAGCTGCGCAGGACATATTATAGTGCACAAGCATTCGCGCAGATACAGCTGCACTCTCATAGTCCGATGGGACGGCAATCCGACACGACCGGAGGGAGATCAGGCGCACTAGCCAAATTTACGTGCTCTCCGATGCACGGGTGAATCAATCACCAACTGCCAGACTCCAGGCTGCTTTATGAAAGTTTCTCAAAACCCTCACAGCGATTTCGGCCCGACCCGGGAATCGAACATGAGACCCCGTGCACAGCAGTCGCGCCTTGCGACTACTAGACCAACGAGGCAGTCACATAATAAGAATCATTTATCAACCAGCTTTTTGAAGACCCAGACACTATATTTCTTCTTATTAATAATGAAAGCATGTTACAGTTGGTTATGAAATCACTATCTGAATCAATCTCTTTCCTATTTTCTGTCTTCAGGGTTGGGGCGTACAGGAGTCCTGATAGCTTGCTACCTAGTCTACTCTCTGCGAATCAGAGCCAATGACGCCATCAGACTCGTGCGCAAGAAGCGACCGAAATCTGTGCAGACATCTGGGCAGATCCTGTGTGTGCAGCAGTTCGAGCACTACATGCTGCCACAGACTATCGTCTTTAGTTCCAAGTTAGTATTACATTCGTGTTTTATCCTGAGACGACCTCGTTGGCGCTATGGTACCAACGCCGGACTGGTGAGCTGAGGATCTTGGGTTCGATTCCCGGTGCAATTGACAGCGTGCTTGTTGGCAATGGTCGGGGTAATATGTATGTGGTAATACGTATTTATAAATTAGTAGAGTATTTGTAGTTATCAGTTGTTTTGGCAGCCATAACACAAGCTAATCAATAGCTTACCGAGGCTAACCGACCGTGTGTGAAAAAGGTGTCCCGATATAGTATATTTTGAGAATCAGTGCAGTAGTCGCTCTAATGGTCGACTTCTACGGAAAACTAGTCATTCTTATCCTAATTTTCTTCATAAGGTTGCATTAAATTAATTTATTTATTTATTTTACAGAGAAACTTTAAATTTGACTAAAGACAGGAAAACTTCGGAGTTTACATTGAAACAGTACCTGTATCGACAGCATGCGACCCTGCATGGACTCGAAGAGCGTGCTTTTAGGGAACTGCCGAAGGTAAGTAAGAACCTCCAAGGTAATAATACTTGGAAATAATTACTGGCCTTCGACGGGACTTTCATTTGCTAATTTTAGACGAATATTTTTGACTTGAAAGCTACAAAAGTAATTAGTTTGTATGTATCATTGTATTTCATTACTAGCTTCTGCTAGCGGTTTCACCTGCGTCCCGTGTGCTTCACGCACACAGACAAAGTAAATGTTTTAACTTTTCGATGTTTTGAACATGACCTATGGATATTCGTTTAAGAAGTCTTAAAAATTAAGTCAGGATATTTATTTTAACTAATTATATCTCATCCAATAGGCTATCTAAGGCTGAAAGCTTTTTTAAAATCAGTATTTATGAGTATTTCTTTTGATTAGCGTATTCAAGGAAGCAAAGAAACTCTTCATATTTAATCATATTTACGAAATCTTTTTCCAACGTCATTTCCAGATAGTGTACTGCCTTTGTGAACGTCTCCTAAAGTTGTGTGGGTGCCAGCAGAGCGTGGGGCTGGACTTCCGTGTTAAAAACAAACCTTTCTACAAGTCCTTCATGGTGTATAAGCTGAGGAAGACCAAACCTCCCGACCCCACTACTCCCGAGGAAGCGACGACCGAACATGGTATACTCTATACTTATGCTATATTCTTAAGGGTTCATTGTCTCTTTAGTCTAGTGGTTGCATAGCGCGAATGCTGTGCGCGGAGTCTCGGGTTCGATTCCCGGATCGGACAAAATTCATTTTGTGGGGTTTACGAAACTTTCATAAAGCATTCCGGAGTGTGGAAGTTGGTGTCGGTTTTGCGCCTGATCTCTCTCCGGTCATGTCAATGACAATGAGAGTGAGGTAGAAGAGAGTACACTGTGTCTTCGTAAATGCTTGTGCACTATAATATGTCCAGTGTAGCTGGCTGATCTCTTTAGAGGTGCGGCTGTCATGGCCGGCAAACGGTCTGGACGCCATTATTCATTATATCCTTATACGTGTGTGTGTATACTTATATGATATTTCTCTATAACTCCAGAACAAATTCCAACACTGCCAATGGTGGAATGGCGCGACCCAGTGGAGGAGGATATCGAGAGGAACCTGGAGTCCGTCAGCCGCATCACGGGCACCGCCAATAATGGGAGTTTACCAGCATTGCAGATTTACGAGGTAAGGAACCATAATAAATATAAATGAAACAGAAAATAAATCCATCCGTCAAGAAGAAAGCGTAGAAGCTCATCTTTTTGTAACACTTTCTAAAAGACTTCGTATCCTTTATTTTTTTTTCGTTGGAAATCAGCAAATGAGCCCTCCCGCTGTGGGTGCAGCTGAAGGGAGTGTCAGACTCTTCCTGACTAAAACCCACTATGTTCTTTCTGGAGGTCCCTGTGTGCCAGGGCCACCGTAACTCTCACGAACCACCCGCAGCAAGACTTCGTATCCTTGAGTAATTACTTCAGGCACCTGAAAAAACTGAGTTAATATCGTAAATGTATAAAGTCAGCCTTGATTTTTTCAGGCATTCACAGTAGACCACCACAGTCTTCCAGAAGAAAGGATGAAATATCTAAAGCAACTTCGCAACGACATCAACCAACAAAGGGAAGCCTTCGATAAAATAAATATTGAGGTAAGAAGAATCATCTCAAACGCCCTCCCTGGAAATGTATTCTGAATAGTCGAGAAATAAAGCTTTTAGGCGTTGTAAAAATCGGTCGGCCTGTGGATGGATGACTATCTTGTCATGACAAGCTCCTCCGTTTTTCGAAAGGCACGTTGAATTGGAGAGCTGTTCTTTGTTCTGAAGTTTAGAAGGTCAGACAGGCAGTTGCTCCACATTAAACACTGGTACTCGGCTGCATCCGGTTGAGGCTGGAAGCCGACCCCAACATAGGTTGGAAAAATGCCAGGCAGATGTTTTTTCTTTTTCAAATAAGTATGTGTTCTTTCCAGAACGACCCCACCATTCTGACAGGGTTGCTGTTTGAATGGCTGGAGGGTCTGAAGCAGCCGGTGCTGGACCGAGAGGATCTCTCCCTCATTGTTGGCAGAGCGTACAATGTGGAGTCCTGCGTGCTGGCGTTGACAATGGTGATTTAAATAAATGCTTTTCTACCAGTTTACTTTAAACACCACTATTTTAAAATTTGATACCATGAATTTAGACACAATCTTAAGGCAAAGTTTGAAGGACTAGATTTGAATAGAATTTGCTGTAAAAAAACAGCACATAAAGCTATTATAATCTGTCACCTTACTAGATTTTCAACTTTATCGCTGAAGAACAAGGTTATTTTGACTGTTCTGGGTAGCTTGATGTGCTAGCGTCTGCACCAACTTAATATCGCCATCATCGAAAATAGATTCTTCAGAAAAACAGACGTTCTTTGTATTTTGATATACCTACCTACGTGATAAAATATGCTGAAATTTATTTTCAGGAAGATATCATGCTTTTGGAATACCTCCTCCGCTTCGTGACCCGTCTCCGTCCCCTCGCTGCCAACAAGAAAGTGGACATTCTGAAGCGACTCCTCGCCTCGCTCACACATCAGACTGTGAGCATCAACGGACGATGTCTTCCTACCCGCAAAGTAAAGTAAAATGTAGTAAAGACTTTGTCTACGAGTAGCTTTACGATTGTCAGATTATTCGAGCAAAACCTAGACCTATAATAGTTCTATGAACAAAACACTAGAGGATCTAGAAAACTCTTCATATCTTTGGCACCCCTTTTTTTCAAATCATAAATCTCGCTGAGGGTGCAGCTGAAGGGAGTGTCGGACTCTTACTGACTAAAACCCACTATGTTCCCTCTGGAGGCTGTGTCAGGGCCACGGTAACTCTTGCGAACAACCCGCAGCCCAGGCAGACCCTAGCCCTAAGGTCCTTTGTTGCTAACATTTCTAACTATGGCACCCTAAAGTCAGGCATTTGATGATCTGCCTCGCACGCCATATTGTTTTTTTTATGCGTCTTTTTATACTATTGCGCAAGGCCTAGTTCTGTGCGGTTTTATTTGAACTGAGCACTCTTATATTACACCTGCATAAAAACTATAAGAAACCTCTAAATATTTTTGAAGAGGTTCTAAAAAAATCTGTGGATAGAAATTCACAGACTTTTTATAAACACATTATAGTTTATTAATGGTTTTCTTTCTGATACATTTGCAGGACTTCCAAAGACTAAGAGAGGGCACCAGCAGCCAAGTCATAAACTTCATGCTGCGTATGATAGTGGAGCTTCAGAAGGATATGATGAAACCCGGGAGAGATGATGCCGATGTCGTCGTCCCGCATCGAAGGTTCAGAATGAAGGCGTGGAAATAAAAATTGAGTGATTTTTTTTTATTGTTTTATTTCTTTCTTTTTTTGTAAATCCCTATCGTGACTCGTGTCAAACTCATTGTATCAACATCTAATAAAATATGCGAATAAGATAGAATGCTTGTAGGTACCCTAAAGGTTAGTTGATACCCTAAAGATGTACAGGAAAACCTTCCCAAATCTGTAAAATTTTACCAATCGAATATTACCATTCTGGTATTGTGATAAGGTTGAAAATCTATCTAAAAAAAATTATAAATTGTAGTAGCTTGATGTGCTGCCGTCTTCATACAATACAAAACAATAGAAATCGATACAAGGACAATAAATTCACTTCGAACTTAATTTTTTAAGTGCTCTAGAATAAAATCGACTAAAAACAATAAAGACTTAGACTTCCCTATTTTAATATTTTACACAGACAGATTTGTATATCAATAACACCTGAAATAAACATCTGCAGAAACTTACTAAAATAGCTAAATGATCACATTCATTTCTTATAGAAAAAAATACTCATTTAGTAACGACTTAATAAATCGACTATTAATTTAATTAGTAACCGGTTCACATCACTAAAAAAATTGACATTTCGCCATCGGTGGCCGAAGCCTGTGTCGTGTCATCGAACGGAATATACACGTTGAGCAAAGTACAATATTATCTATACCTGTGTAGTGCAACGTTGGCATTTTTATTATTTACAATAAAAATATAACAATTCCTAACATGTCATCTACTGAAGAAACTTCTCAACTTAAAGCGGGTCATCCCCCGGCAGGTATAAACTTAGTTTCTTATGCCTTTGTTTATGTATAATCAAGCGTAAAAAAGTTGTTACTTTTTTTGTAAATACAGTTATCAATTCCATATGGCGATATAAAAATATCGACGTTAAAGCTACCCTTTAATTACTGTTAATAATTCTAATAGGAAACTCATTTCATTTCGAAGTAAACAAATTGATTTATTTATAAACCGCAAAGCAATCAAGCTTGCCTTGAATTTGAGAATGACGTCATTATTATGTACGCTATATGTTACGAATTGTAGCGTGTTGTCAAACAAAGACTTGTTAGTTGTTAGCTTCAAGGTCGTCAAGCGGTCAGCGTTATGCTTTAATACCTATTAGGCAAAAACACTGAAACAAATAGTTTATACTCTGATCAATTTCTTGTAACTTTGGTGTTACTTAAAAGTACAAAACCTTTATCTTACAATCAATCAAACTGCATAGCTAATTCAATTTTCACGCCAAAGCAATGACTCCGATATACATTCTCTCCACAATTCATGCATTCTGTATTTAACAATTACAGTCAAAGCCGGTGGCATGAGAATCACCCAGCACAAAACTCCTCACTCAAAGGACAGCAAAGAGCCCGCAAATGAGGACTTCACTGGTCTCTCAGGGCCATCACCAGTGCCTTCAAACCCTGTATCTATCTCAGGTGCACCCAACAAAGGTAATGCGGACTTTACTCCAGAGGCTGCTCAGGTAGCCCACAGTCCAAAGCCTCCAGCGCATATCAACTTCAAGCCTCAAACAAATATCCAACAGCCCCGGAAGTAGACTATATATCAGAAGGTATTGAGGTTGTTAGGTAGATCCACAGAAAATGTTATCAGAATTAATTATCGAGATATATTGACAACTGTTATTGTAATTAAAATTATTTTTCATATTCAGTTATGTAAAATGAAAATAGTTTCAACATTAATATCATAAAATACCTGATGGTATAGTTACTAGTAAAGTAAATTCTGTCTTGCCTAGTCTAATTGGATTTTGTGTGATTGTAGAGCTTATTCTAAATAGACATGGCATTCAATTCTACGAAACTGCCAGTTACATCAAAATATTCTTATAGAAACTAGTAGTATTGTTAAAGATTTTCTGTTCATTTATCTATACACCTTGATAACTTGTAATATCATGCTAATTGTTTACATTAGGTATTTTGGACGCAGACTTGTATGAATAATTATTGTTTTGATAAGATTAATCTTGTTTTGATAACGTAGGCAACCTATTGAATGAATTGCACCTAACAGGTTGTTGACATCAACAAAACTATAGCCTTAATCTATTTTATGTAATTTGTTTCTTTTTATCATAGATGTTAGATGGAATATTCCATTCCATCTGATTACAATAGAACACTTGCGCAAATAAACCATTCCATAATCCTTTGAAATGTTCATTATTTGTATTGTTTGTGTTCAAATTAATAATGTAAACAAAACTTAAACAAACATGGTCCTAACTAAGCAACATTCTGATAATAAACGCAAAACTTACAAAAATATAGGTTTAATGTTGCCAAGTTATGATTGTGTGCTCCTAGTGATTAGATTGGTATATTAAGAATATTTTATATTATAAGTAAGTACTTTATTTCTTTAATTTCATAATATATATATATATTTGTCTTTTTATAGCAATCTAATCAATTAGAGGCTTATAAACACCAATTTACTAAACAGGCATTTCAGGGGTTAATTAGACATTCATATAACTTCCTCTTATTCTAGTAGAATTCTTTTATTTTAATATGGCAATGCCATGTTATAATTTTAGCTAGTTATAGGTGAAAATATACAAACTTACATAACATCTTTTATAATAAGTAGAAATGCCTGTTACTTTAAAAGGAAGAAAAAATATATTTTGAAGCTACTAACTTTATTCAATTATGGAAAAGTTTGCAAATGTTCTGTATTGCTACACACTATTCATTGTGCAGAACGATTTCTATAAGCGCAAATAATGTCTATGTATTTATATGTATATCAACGACAGATAATTGTTGAGTAAAACACAATATATAAACAAACATTAAATGTTTTAATGTCATTGTACTTAGATATAAAATGGTTATTGCGCACATCTGATCATCTCGAAAATTCATGGTCATTTCGTAGATAATACAAAATAATGTCTAATCATAGGTATTTGTGGCTTTCCATACAAAAATATACTAGAGGAGAAAAATGATTGGGCACCGACCATTTTTTGTTTTCTTATCTTGGGAGTGTTTGAAGCGATAATAAATAATATGGTGTAGATAGTTTAATAAGTACATTATATCCAGTGTTGTTGTCAATGATACATAATGTGTTTTAAGTCCACTGAAAGTAGTTCTGCAGAAATTGTCTGACGGCCTCCAAAAGCAGGTCGCATATTTATATTATATTCTTATTTAGTGAGTGGAATAAATTCAAGAATTTTAAGTCCCGAAATGTTACAGGGATTTTATTAAAGTCTGTATTGGGTTTGAAAAAAAAATATTTAAGTTATTGAATTAGCATTTTGTGTATTGTGTAAATTTTATTGAGAGAAGCTAATTTTCTGAGCAATAATTTGGATTAAATCGCGTAATTAAGGTAAAATTAGATAATGCAGTTTTAAAATATTATTATTTGGTGCTAAGCCATTTTTGTGTTGAATTAGAACATGAAGCATTTCTTCACATTCCTAAACTTTAAGTTTACGATTGCAATTCCGAAAATAATGATAAAAATAGATACTTATTATTAATTGGTCTAAAATGTTTCACATTTCTGGCCATGTGTTTTAAGCAGTGTTTCTTTTATATTTTTAATAGTTTTAAAATAAATTCTTATAAAAGCAAACATTTCGTTTTTTTTCTCTGTACCTAGAACCTTTCTCCCTAGTTAATTGCAACTTCAGACATTTGCAACTCATAGTTATTATACAGAGGACAACATCAATGAATGGGTCAACCGACTGAGTTTGAAATCAAAATGATCAAAGATAGTTAAATCTGTAGACTGTACATTTATCCGGATGCGGGGAGTTAGTGTCCCACGAGCATGGGTAAAAGCCGGGTACCGTGAGAACTACTTCACGCGCTCGTAGCCTTCTTCAATAAATGGGCATTTAACGCCTTTAAGTATCATGTTACATATCGAAGAAACAATTTGTATTTGAATTTTCCACTCGAGTCGGATTTTCAATTTTCTTAAGTGTTTAAACTTCCGAGATCTTACCTTTTACACACAATGTTAAAGTTCTTAAACTATTAAATAATTCACGTAGTCATTGATTATTTTAAGATTTTTAGTCGATTTTTACAACATGAGGACAAATAAAAAAATGAAAATGTCACTAAGTTTGGTAGATCGACCACAGATTATAATTTGTAAAGTAAAACCAGGTAAAACCAACCAAACATTTGGTTAGGAAAAATAAAATTGGGTATCTTTATGTGTCGCTAAATAAGTAACTAATTATTTTTAAATACCGTCAAAATCAATAAAGATGAGCGATTCTGACGACGACAATATAGTGCGATACGGGACGCAACTGGAGCCCTACGAAGAAGGTAAGCTAATCTTTTCTCTTACGAGGTACATTTTGTGCTAGATTCCATTATACTCGTGAAATTTTACACTCAATGTGTCGTTTTAGCTTATAATAGGTACCTTTATGTTTCTAACCGACTGGGTTAAGTGCTAAGCGCGTGTATTGATCATTATCTCTTTATGGACTTTTGGAACTAATTTCTGTAACTATAATATAATAATAATAATAATATCCCTCACACATTCACACAACGTCATCTAGTCCCAAACTAAGCAGAGCTTGTACTATGGGTACTAGACAACTGATAAACATACTTATATACTTTTCTTTTGTAAATACATACATATTATATATAGAAACACCTAGACCAAGTCAAACACCCATGTTCATGCACACAAATGTTTGACTTATGCGGGAATCGAACCCGCGACCTATGGCGTGGCAGGCAGGTTCACTAACCACCACGCCATCTGGTCGTCCAACTATAGTGCTAGGTTATACCAATAGACTGACTAGAAAACTGTATTTAAAGTTAAGTAAGTGTGGAACTACTCATACAATACCCGTAGTAAAGGTTCATGACCTATAATATCTATAGGTACTAATATTATAAAGCTGAAGAGTTTGTTTGTTTGTTTGAACGCGCTAATCTCCGAAACTACTGGTTCGATTTGAAAAATTCTTTCAGTGTTAGATAGCCCATTTATCGAGGAAGGCTGTAGGCTATATACTATCACGCTAAGACACACGGGAGCGGAGCAGTAATCAAAGATGTGGGTGAAACCGCTGGGGACAGCTAGTTTTAAATACAGGGTATCTTGATAAGTCAATATTAAAATTTGTTAACACAAATTGATTTAGTCTGGTTGTTTCTATGTATTATATGTATGTATCTGTAGTATGTGTGTTAATCAGTTGTTTAGTACTGGTAGCAAAAGCCCTGCTTAAACTAAGCAAGGTTTTTAGTACCAGTACTTGATAAGGTTTCGGGATTTTGTGAGGAAGCTGAAGAGTTTGTGAGACAGTTCTTTAATAAGGAAAACTGTAGGTAAATGTTTCTTTAAGTGCTGGGAATACTTTCCACAAGATGGTGGTAGAATAATTGTAGATGCTAGTATTGTAGTCTACACACTTAAATAAAAATTTCATGATAGAGCTAAATTCAAGTAATGTCAATGTTAGAGTAATGTTTCTCTGGAGTTCACTCACATCTTGAGGTAACACCTTCCAACATCTGGAAAAATATTTATGACATAAAAGTTATATCACCTTAAAGTTTCATTTAAAATCCATTATTTTTTTACATAATAATAGCAAACATCCATAAATTTTTAACTTTGAAGTCTGATTTACTATGGTTGTACTTTCTTCAAGTGCGACTCCCAGTGTTGTGAACAATATAATATTTTTAACCATAATAACTGAAATAAAACCATGCCGCTACAATATCAACCGGAAAGCTCCACACACCTTAAAAGACACCACATACAGAAGTATTGGTATCTAAATACAGAAAGAAGGATATCTAAATGAAATAAAAAAAAATATTTAAAAAATAAAAACTACTATTTTGTATAAAATGTGAATGTAATAATATTCCAGTAACTACTAAAATGGACGAAAAATTGCTGAAACATTCAAGATTTTTCTTTTACTCCCAGATCTCACCAGCATCATGACGAAACACAAAACTCGGTTGACTCAAAGAAAAAGACCAAATCCTTGGGCCGCTAATTGCGAGCAAGCAAGAGAACCGTCTGTACCTCCATCAAAGAAAAGTAGAAAACGGAAAAGGAATCGGCTCTTGAATGCAAGACAACAACATCCAGACAACATCCCAAAAGCGCATTTCTCTAGAGACTGCATTACTGATCAAGATTATCTTCCACATACTGCAGCTCAGGAAACCTTACGAAAAAGGGAAACACCACCTAATTACTGGAACATAGAGGAGCCGAACACAAAGAGAAGATTTCCAAATGATAACAATGAAGAATACTCAGATTCAATTAAGTACTATTCAGCAGGTGGTCCATCACGCCGAAGAAGCCTGAGTGATGTTATACCTGATTGGGAACCACCTTACAAGGTCGCGAAAACCTCAAGGAACGAGCCTAACTATTGGGAGAGACAACATTCTCCGCCGAGGCAACGCGAAGAAACTCCAATGGAATGCACCTCAAACAACTCACTAATCCAGGATTCAAGACTAAAATATATCGATGTAGATGACTGCTTGCGGGTGAAAGTACAAAATGGAACAAGGGCAGTGACACATAATGACGACAGATCATTTTGTAATCAAGTATACGAGGATCAGAAAATCTCAATGCATGGTGATGCATCGCATTATGACTGGGAGCCTGATCGGCCTTCGCGGATAGGACTCCGTAATGAATCACACGCGACAACCTATGGCTTCAGTGATGATTCCCATGACAGAAACTTTTGGGGGAGGAATTGTAATTCACAGAAAAATTCCCAGAACGGTAGCGTTAAACTAGAATATCTAGGGGATGTAGACCGACCCTCACGTGAAGGGCTAAAAAGTGAAACACATCCGATGAGAATAATTTCTGTATACGATTCTGATGAAGAACATGCTAGAAGTAAGATGTGTGAGGAGGGCCATCTAGTTGATTCGAGTCCAGCTGACTATAGAGAGTTCCTTAATGCTAGACAGACCATGCCAGTTCGCGACCAACAGTGGCATCAACCTTTACAGCCACAAGAAACAAACGATCCAGCACCGTTTCGGTCGGGACCAATACGTGTCGGTATCCATAACGTCGTCCCCATTTCAAAAAAGCAAGTGGTACTTTTACGTCTGGCCATAAACAATGCGATAATCCGCATCGGTGAGCAAGGTGCTGGCCCAAAGTTTTTAAAGAGTAGCTATAAAATGGGAGTGTTATTCATGACCTGCGAAAATTACGAGAGTCGTAAATGGCTTGAAAGGGAGGTCCCGAAACTAAAGCCGTGGCGTGAAGCGCGACTTTCTGTCACGCCTGGAGGTAAAATCCCAAAGCCAATAGTACTCTCCCTTTTAATACCGAACAATCAGGGTGTAACAGACACAGCAGCGTTAGAACTGCTCCGAATCCAAAATCCGGGACTCAACACGCGAAGTTGGAAGCTGATTAAAATTAAAAAAGCAAAGCATGGTCATATCTTATTTGTGTCCGTGGACGAGCCATCGTTTCAGGCGCTTAGACTCGTAAGTTTTAGAGTCAACTTGGGGATAGAAAAAGTCTGTTTTTGGGTCCAATCTGGTCCTAAACCAGTAAAAAAGAAATTAGTCACAAAAGAAACGGTCACAGCCAGCAACAATAGCCTGAATCCAAGTGGTCTTACCAAACGAAGTTTATCAAACAAATCATTGGACAGATATTTCATGCAATCGTCTTCTCCGGCGTACAAAGATGGTGAAAGTAGTTCAACAAAAGGTTCTTTGAAGCTTTCGAAAACCTGTAGTAGTCAAACTACCCAAGTTGGGGAAAATGACCTCCGACAAAACTTGCAAAGAAAGCGAGAAGCAAAGAGCCCACCTTCTAAAAACTGGTATCCTCAAGATCAGGACTGTTCTTCAGATTGGATACCATGGTGATTATAAAAAAGCAAGGCTGAATTAAATCAAGTTGATTCGGAAGCCTCTTAAATTATATCATATTGAAGTATGTTGTTTTGTTTATTATGCTAAGGCTGGCTGGTTTATGACGTTGATCTGATAATATTTAAGCTTTTGACCGCCACGTCAAAAAAAGAAAGACGTGCCCTCAGCGCCAAGCTAAGAATTCATTCATTAATACCTTCAATGCTGTCACGTGTTCGTGACCGTGGCGTGCTGGGTACTTTTTGGCTTGTCATCTGCAAGTGATTGTGGCGGTCAAACGGTTAAAAATCTTTAATTTTCAAATACGTAAGTGTTGTGATAACTTTGAGTAAAATTCACCATTTGAGGCTTTTAGCTCAAAAGTGGCCGAACCGATTTTTTTTTCAACGCCGCTACGACTCATTCGTAGTTTAGTTATATAAGTGTTTTCAATCTCTTTTATATTACCTAATTATAAGACTTGTTTTTTTTTTTATACTGGCAAGTTAGAAGAAAATTACTAATTAATTCCATTACTAAGGTTAAGATACTTTGTATACGCACTGAGTATTTCATAATTTTCTGTTTTTAGACTTAGTTTTTGTGATTTATTTTATAAGTTACTGGTGCTAACATCTTATACCAATAATATCTTATTGTAAGGCTGCATACAAAGTTCATGTGACCAATATTTTAATTTGGCGCTCAGTGAGTTACCGTTGAAGCTAAATTTTGACCTTAATAATTAATATTAAATATAGTATGTAAGTCTTTATGATATTCCATGTGGTTTCAAATTGTGTCTGGACACTAGTGAGTTGATTGATTGGGTTAGTCACGTAAAATTAGGTTTTGTTTTTTTTTTATAATAAGGATATTCGGTTTTGCCTTACGTTGACGTTTTAATAACTGTTTTAATGATTTTGCTTATCGCCTTAGAAGAGAGAACTTTGTGTCTTTTAGAAAACGAATTCGTCCAGTTTGGGCGGGGTTTACAGACGCCAGCAGATCAAGTTACTACAATCTGTCAAATTTCCTGCATAGATTTTCAAATTTATAGCTGAAGCGATTCAAAGTTGATTAGGAAAATTTGACAGTTTCGGGTAGCTTGATGTGTTGACTTCTGTACATTTGTTTAACGTTATTTTTAGAGAATTTTGTTTTTTTACATATGTATTTAATACTAAGTTAAAACCAATTTATTGTAGCGGTTACTTAACATAAGATACTTTTATAGCTACGTAGAAATATTTTTTTCATGACAACAGATTCCAAATTCAAAAGATCTCAATGATGTTAAAATTAGGTCCAGACTCCACCTAAGCGAAGCGGAAGCCATAGAATTTCGTTATTCAAACATCTCGTCTCTGCCTGCTTCAGTATTATCTTTGAGCGGAGAAATTCTATTGGTTAGAAAACTTCTTTGCATCGCTCCTCTTTGGTGTAGTCTGGGCTTTACAATGGAAGATGTAGATGTGTGACAACTAGAGAGATTATTGAAATGTGTGCACATGAATTAGAGCTCTATCCATATAGCAATAAGATACAAAGTGCTTTGAGTATTTTTTTTTACCTTTTATGAATGTCTGCTGCTACATTTTCGGTGGTAACTTTAAACGCATTTTGACAGTTTTTTCAGGTAATTTTAATTACTTTCTACCTCTTAGTTATTGTTATTTGTTTTTAAGATCTGTGTATTAAAGATATGATTCTATAATATTTTTTTTTATTTTCGTAATCAAGTGGAAAAATTTAATTCTTCATCCCCTAAGCTATTAGTATCGAAGATTAGTAGGTTACGAAAATGCTCTATTAGGTACTATATTTTTTCCAAGATTTACTTTTTTTTTTAATTGATCCATTTTTTTAGTTTCTTGGAGATGAAAAATAATCCAGTCTAGATTCCCCCAGCGGTTTCACTCGCGTCCAGCGGGTACTACTCCGTGCACCAGGATAAAAAGTAGCCTATAGCCTTCCTCGATAAATGGGCTATTTAAAAGATTTTTTCTTATTAGTCCAGTAAACTTGTCTTGGTCTTAAGAAGTACTTTGGTACTAGATTTAGAACATTAAATTTGTTCAAAGATGGTTTAAGACTTGCTCTAAAGCCGGTACCTTTTTAAGACCATGTTTCATAATAAGGTGGAGTTTCAAGATTAGCGTGTTCAAGCAAACTCTTCAGCTATATAATATTGATTAGATTTTACTAAATATCTTTTCCATAAAAAAAAAAATCTTTTATTATCTACCAGATGAAGTACCTTCAAAGCGCAAGTTCCAGCAGGCGCCGGATCAATACGCAGTGGACGAGCATGGGCGGCGGCGGTTCCATGGCGCCTTCACTGGCGGCTTTTCGGCCGGGTTCGGTAATACTGTGGGCTCGCAGGAGGGCTGGACACCGAGTAGTTTTAAAAGCTCCCGCTCGGAAAAAGCGATGTTTTCAGTAAGTGTCCACTTGATTTTTAGTTTATTCTGAAACTAGCGACCCGCCCCGGCTTCGCACGGGTGCAATGCTGATACTAAAATTATACATATAAACCTTCCTCTTGAATTACTCTATCTATTTAAAAAAAACCGCATCAAAATCCGTTGCGTAGTTTCAAAGATTTAAGCATACAAAGGGACATAGGAACAGAGAAAGCGACTTTGTTTTATACTATGTAGTGATAGTGATGATATAGAAATTACATGTTGTGTTTGTCCGCGATGGACTTCTAAACTATTTAACCGATTTTAATAAAATTTGCACACCGTGTGTAGTTTGATCCAACTTGAAAGATAGTGTAGTGACACTACATACATCGCCATCTAGTTCAACATGGAAGGACTGTTTCAATCCTCCATCAAACAAGCAGACTTTTCAACGTCATTCAACATATATTGAACTTATAGAAGAACCCGACAACAACTGTCAGGGCAGTAGCCCGCCAGACAAACCACCCGTCTGGTCGGAGGATCCTCCCTTTACTGCGGTATATGAAAACCTTTACTCCCTGGCCTTCATCACCCCAAAATAGGATAGGTTACATAATTATAATAATTGTGGGATTGTAAATTGATTTTACTATACCTACATAGTGGTGAAAGTCTAAGGTATACCAACTTAAACGTTCATAGAATTTTTCATTTCTTTTGTTTTGCATTTAGAACCAACGTCCCGAGGACTTCATGGACGAAGAGGACCGCGGCGAGTACGGTATAGCGCCCCGACAAGTGGGCACACACAGCGAGTTCTCCGGACAGAAGCGGCCGCGCGCCTCGCAATACCACGATGGACCCATACCTGGTCAGTACCACATACGTAAGGTCTAACAAAAATAGTGCACCATATTTTTACAGGTCATCTAGAATGTTATTATTTCATGATTTTTTGTGGTAAATATGATCCTTAGCATGTAATGTTGGCATCCAGGCCGATTGTCGGCCACGGCGGCCGTTCTCTTTTTTAAGGAGATCAGCCAGCTGCCCAGGACATATTATAGTGCACAAGCATTCGCGCAGATGCACCGGACCGGACCGGAGAGAGATCAGGCGCAGAACCGACATTCACGTGCTCCCCGATGCACGGGTGAATCAATCACCAACTTCCAGACTCCGGGCTGCTTTATGAAAGTTTCTCAGAACCCACAAAGGGAATTCGGGAATCGAACCCGAGACCCCGTGCACAGCAGTCGTGCCTTGCGACTACTAGACCAACGAGGCAGTCAAATATAATATAATAGCATGTACTAGATGACCTGTAAAAGTATGGTGCACTACTTTTGTTAGACCTCATATACCTATCTGCTATACCACCAGCTTCTGGAACACTAATTGATGGACGAAGAAGGCCGCGACGAGCATGATATGATAGCGTCCAGACCGTTCTCTGTAAGGAGATCCGCCTGCTGCGCAGAACATATTATAGTGCACCACCAAGACAAGTGCACTCTCTATTCCCTCACTCTCCTATCCCGAGAGATCATTCGGCCCTAGTCATAATATTACTCAATCACTAATAAACTTCCTCTGTAATTTATTACTGCAGGCGAGCCAGTTCTCCATCAACTAGTCCGAGCAGTCCACGAGACGGCCGCAGTGCGCATGCTCCGAGCCATGGGCTGGCGCGAGGGTCAGGGGACCGGCGAGAGACTCACTAAGAAAGACAGGGACAAAGCGAGGGAACAACACAAGGTCTACGGATGTTATATCCCGCCGGATTTGAGACAGGTAATGTATACAAACATCATCTGCCTAGCCTTTTCCTAAACTATGTTGGAGTCGGCTTCCAGTTTAACTAGATGCAGCTGAGTACCAGTGTTTTACATGACTTGACCCAGTTACCCGGGCAAGACTGTTTGTCCGACTTTTTGGCTTCTGACTACCCGTATTGACTACTAAAGGTGTACGACTGTCAGGGGGCACCGGCCAATTTAAAGTGCCTTCCGGAAAACTCTTCATGACAAGGTGGTCAAGCGTTCACTAACCGACTGCGCCACGATTAACCTTATGATCGGTCGATACGTGCGTCTGTTCTGTCCGGTTAAGCAGAAAACAGCCTCCTAGGCTGAACTGCGAAATGCGCTGAAATGTGCGTCTATTAATTAGCCATCAACTCTTCTAACGTATACAGGGTGTAAGGGTTTATTGGATTTCCATAACGTTCCTGAAACAATTTCATGAACCAGTCTTTTTAGTATGGTATACTGAACTCACTCCATCAGTTTGCCGAGGGCTGTTCCTTACACCCTGTATATTGTATATGTATATGTAGATATAAAAAGGTGAGGACGGGTTACTGGCGAGACATTATTTACTAAGGCATTCAAAATTCCCAAATGAAATGTTACATAATAATCCGATACAATATTTTCAGAACACTGACCAGCAAGGGGACGAATCACCTGCAAGTTCAGACTCAGAATTCGACTTCGATACGCTCTTCGCGCCAGACGATTATGAACCTTATATCTTACAACGTAAGAACGATCGCTTCGGGCTCGGCTACTCGGGGCTGAGTCGACATTCCGTGCTTGGGAACTTAGTGGGAGAGTATGGCAGTGAAGCGGGCTCTTCTAAAAGCCATTTGGTTATGAAGGATAAGGGGAAACGGGTAAGTAAAGTTCCCTTTATGTATATCCAAAAATATGAATGCGATAATCATGTGATAATCCTTATCAGTTTGAGAGCAGGCCTGTACCCAACAGTGGGACGATAAAAAAGGCTGATGATGATGATGATAATCATGTGACATTGTTAATGTGTTATATCAAAGCGAAGCGTAGAAGATTTTAAATAACCAACAAAATTTCGTTATTTAAACATGTCATCTCCACCCACCCAATAAATTTGGTAGACACATAGTCTAGAGTCAGAGAAAGGACATAGGCTACTTTTTTATCCAAGTGCAGGAAGTAGGTCCTTCGGGCGGCGGGTGTACTCGCGGGGAACAGCTAGTTTAATATAATCCTTACAAATGTAATTTGAAAGTAACTCTTCTGTCTTTCTGTCTACTAAAACTGAACCGATTTTAATGAAATTTGTGACCTAGACAGCCTAAAAAAAGACATATTTTACTGTATAACCGGATACTTGGAAACAGTTTCCTCGGTATACGGGTGAAACCGCAAGAAATAACTAGCTTTTAAATAAATATTCTTCAGGTATCAATTCGCGGGCAAGCGTTCGGCGTGGGCGCATTCGAGGCGGATGACGAGGACATCTACGCGACTGAAGACATGTCACACTACGACTTCGTTATCGGAGGGCCCGAGAGGGAAAACAAACAGAAGAAGAGTGCCCAAGATAAGAGTGGCGGACATGTAAGCATGCATCATTGAAAATTATAATTTACTTTTTTTTTAATCATCTGCCTAGCCCTTTCCCAAGTCGTGTTGGGGTTGGCTTCTAGTCTAAAAGGATGCAGCTGAGTACCAGTGTTTTGTGTGACGCGACTGCCTATCTGACTTTCACAACCCAACGGGTGATCTCTTTAATAACAGTAAAATGAAAAACATTCTAAAAATGCCCTTTTTGCTTTCTGTAATAATTAAATAAAGTCTGGGAGAAATTGCTTTTTAGCGATAAGACCGCCAATTGTACTGTTTTTGTGTTTATTGTTTCCTGTGGTTAAGAAAAAGAATAATCTATATATACAGGTGGAGAGTTTGTTTCCTTGATTTGATTTGAAAAATCTTTTCAGTGTTTGATAGCCCTTTTATCGGCTTTTTTATCCTAGTGCGCGGAGTAGTCCCCACGGGATGCGCATGAAACTGCTGGCTGAAGCTAGTTTTATAACAATTTTTGTATTTATTCAGGTGTTACCAGGCTTTGTGAAAGCTAGCAAGCCGTTACCGGCCGTACCTTCGTACCCTGCGCCCGCGCTTCCTAGGGACTACGTGCCCGCGGCGGCCGGCGCCAGGAGGTCTAGGTTCGAACCTACCTCGCACACACCTAGGGATCAAGGTACGCTAATAACTTTGGATAGATTTTAGAGAAATTGTTTGATATCTTGAAATAATTTATTTTGATTTAAAAAAAAAACTGAACTTATTATTTATCTAATGAATATTGTTAATATACAACTGACAGTTGGGTAATTGATACCAAAAATATAATCTGGCTAGCCTTTTCCCCAACTATGTTGGGGTCAGTCCAGTCTAACCAGAATATTTTACATGGAGCGACTGCCTATCTGACTTTCTTCAACCAAATCATCCGGACAATCCGAATACCCTTAAATGTAAAATAACCCTTAAAATCCGTAAAAAAAACCGAAATAAAGAGAAAAATTAAGGCTGATAGTCTTTTTGTTGCCGAAACCAAGTTTAAATTCTTTATAATCCTACACACTACACTATAAATATTGAAGTTATACACTTAATCCTATTATAATATACTTCGTATTCCAGGTCTAGGCCGTCACGAATTATCAGCGAAAGCCCGCGGCGAACTACTGGGAGAGGCACCCTTACCCACGCCAACGAACCCACAGCCCACACAAACACCCACACAGCCAAACGACGCGATAACCAAACTCCGCACCGTCAATTTTGTCACATACACAGATGATAAACCACTAGATTATATACCAATCAAGGACTCCGGTAAAGAAATAATCAAAGTCTTCAAGCCATTTGCTGGCAACCCTGCGAAACAGACAAGATATGAAAACTATGTGAAGAATAATGGTGCGGTAGAAAGGGATGGGGAGATGGATAAGTTGCAGGAGTGGGAAAGAGAGAGGGAGTTGGTCGAGTTTGAACAGGCGGCCAAGTTGTATAAGCCTTTGAGCGGGATTATGGGTGATAGGTAAGTCAACATTTTGATTTGGCATAGTGTTAGTTAGCCGTTAGTTCTGTGGAAAAAAGACATACTTTTTAGAAGGAGAGCTAATACAGAGAAACTTATAACCAGCCATGTTTTACAATTCAAATGTAGATTAAAAATTATAATCAAAAGGCGGGTTATTAGTTTTTCTTAACTAATCTTTTTTGAGCTCTGCTAAGTACGACGTGATCTGTAAGCCTTAAGTATAAAGTTAAGGGTATTGCATGCAACCCACCCATGCAACATATTCATCCTCCAGAGATCTTTTTTTTTCGTGGGACATCATCAAATGCACCCCCATCCCCACTCCCCGTCGAGAGTGGTCAGACTCTTACTGACAGAGGTCCCTGTGTGCCAGGGCGGTACTCACGGTAACTCTTGCGAACAACCCGCAGCCCAGGCATCCTCCAGGAATCTGTAGCCAACTATTATTCTTATTAATTACCGACAAAAAACCCAAAACACACTAAAAAAGGTAGTGTTTATTAACATCTAAGATTTTAAATTTACATTTCAGGTTCACTCACGCAGCAGAGCCTGATGAAGCTCTGAATCCTCTATGTGCCGTGGCCAAGAGCTCGGCTAACCACGGCCTTGCGACCAAGGAACAAATAGAAGCAGCTAAGAAAGGAGTATACGGCCTCATGACTCGCCAAGAATCATCTTGGCGACCGGAATCCCTCGTGGCCAAGAGGTTCAATGTGCCTGAGATAGGCGGCGCAAGGTAAGATATCCGAGAAATAGAGGAAATTAAGTTAGGAGGGCAAGATATGATGCGGCAGCAGTCACCTTGGCGACTTGACGGCCTTGTCGCCAAGAGCCGCCAATAAGTCAAGTGGGTTATATAGGGCCGAGATAGGCAGTGCTAGGTAGGATAGAAAGAGCCAAGCAAGGAGTGTGTGGCTCCATAACTAGCCAAGACTCACCTTGGCGACCTGAATCCCTCGTAGCTATGAAGTTCTACAAAAAGAAAATAGTAAAAAGACCCTTATCTAAAGTATCTTAAACAAATTATCAAAATCGTTTCAGAAACTGTCTAATAGTCATTGCTTATACAAACAGTCGATTTCAGTCTTCAGAATATCACCCTTTACAATAATCCTTATCTCTTGTTCACAGACCAGACCAGAAAAAAGAAGATCGTCCAAAAGTGTCGTATTCAATATTCTCATATTTAGAGTCTTCGGTCCACGACAAAGACAGCTTCGCCAAAGAGCAGACAAAGTTCAGTGGCTCTAAGTCTTTGACCACCAATATTCTACCTAAAAAGGACACACCAGTTCAGAAAACAGATCCAGTTATCAAACAAACTGATCAAAATAAAGAAATGAATAAACCAAGTGATCCTACTCCAGGGTTCAGTAAAAGAATGACTGTAGCAGAATTATTCTTAAAAGAATCTGAAAAAACTAAAGATCAAGGCGCAGAAGTGACGGATACGATAAATCAATTCGATAAAATGGACCTTTACAAGTCTATTTTCCTTAGCGATAGTGAGGAGGAAGTTGATAACGAAGATAAAACTAAAAACAATGAAGCGAGCGACTTTATAGATAAACCTAGAAACGTTGAAAGAAATACGTCGCCGCCTCGCGGAATTTTCGCGAACATAGACTTTGATGAACTAAATTCATGGCGAAGAAGGGACGAAACACCCAAACCTACTAAAGATATCAGCAAAAAGGTTGAAAACGTCGAGACTAAAGACGACGAAGCAATGTATGGACCAAAAATACCGGAAAATCTACAAAAGAGGTTACAATCTGAAACACAAAATAATAACGTCAATGAAACTATAAATGTAAATTCTTCGTCGACTGAAGATTCGTGGGTAGATATTAATGAAATCAATACTAAAAAGCATAAAAAGAAGAAATCTAAGAAACACAAATCTAAACATAAGAAAAAGTCTAAAAGTAAGAAGAAGGATAGATAACTGCGCACTATAGAGCTTGAGAGCTCAAATAGTTTTATAAGCTTCAGATATTTTATGAGCTAAACTATTCTATATAGACTTAAACATCACAATAAAGCCTTATGACTATCAAGAATAATTAATCGCCAAATCTTTTGGCCGCTTTCCCGCTGGTCTTAATCAAGCGAAATATCAATTTACTCCTTAGTGAAGAGTAAATGTTACCAGCGATGTTGCCATGATTAACCCTGATAATATATCTTATTTGCCACATAATATATCGTTAAAATGTACATACGTAAATCCTGCACGTATTTAATACCTACTAAACTTCAAAATAGGAAATTACAATATACTGGAACACCTTATAAAATGGTAACATCCCTATAAAAGAATTGAAATAAAATAATTAATTTGTATGAAAACGTTGTTTTATTTTCGTCTGTTAATAATGAAAGGAAAAACACGTTATAATTAGCGACGCAATCGTTGGGGACTGTTTTCGCTTGTAACAGTATTGTGGGCTGCCAAAATATTTCGTGAGGTATTTCACACGTTACGACTGACGATAGTAAGCTCATATAAGCCAGTTGTTAAACGGTTTTTAAGGAATTTTAATACTATAAACTGCTTCTTACAGCTCCTCGTCAAATGTTAATATGTTTATTTCCATATTTCCCATGCAGATCAACATCCATAATAAGAAACTCTGTCTATACTAAATGTACTATACATGAACATCACTATGGCGACCGTAGCTTGCCAACAAAGATCACGTAAAATAAGTACAAATGGAGTTTTCTCAATCTTCTTGTCATCTAGCTACCGTAAAAAAAAACTAGGTATTTATTGTTCAGGAACCTAGATGACTATATTGGTAGGTAGGTACTGCGTCAAGTTCTTAAACCTATAAGAGAAGTTGGCTACCGACAAGTCCTATCAATTTGAAAGATAAATGCCCGCTCACATCATTGCTCTGTTTATAATATTGTAGCTAACATTTTGTTACCACTTCACAGAATATAGGTCAGTGCCAATTTAATGTTTACTACATAACCAACCCGAAATAAATGAAGGAAAATTAAGAGCTCGGTTCAAAGTCTCCTAACACCCGCTTATGCAAAAATACGTGATTTCTATTTCGAAGTAAATAAACATGTTTGAAACATGTTATTGTGTAACATTACGTAGGCCAGTGGGCGTCAGAGATCGCTCCAAGGTTATTTGAGAATGGCGGGAAACCGAGCGAAAGCAGCGGCCCTATAATACATATCGGTATCATCGACAGATACGTATCAATTTAGTTCTAGAATGTTATTTTAGACCTAGACGTGCTGTCTAGGTCGTCCTAGGAACCGTGATTCAGGGACGTATGTACTAAAGCTTAAATGCTGCACTTTTATTCCTGTTGATTTTTGTTTTGCGTTGTACATCTCCACCTTAGTATACTCGAATCAAATTGAACACTTTGCAGACAAGACATGTATACTAAAAAAACTGTTGTGGATAGGTCACATCATCTACTCAATTATCAATAACAAGTCTAAGGAAAAGAGACAACGCTACCTGTCTACACTGGGATGAAAAGAGACAGCATGTAAACTGTTGATAGGAAAGGGATAGTAAAACCGAATGACGATGTGTAAGAAAGAGAGGTGAGTACAACATTATTTCTGCTGTCATGAGCGGTACGCATGCGTCATTCAATTATGCCAGGGCCGCATTTGAAAAATGATAAAATCTTATCACATAGAGAAATAAGAGTTTATTGATTCTAATCTTCTTACTGAATAAATAAGGGGTTAATATCTGTTTTATTCAATAGCAATCATAGGACGACGATTCGTCATGAAACTTATTGTTTTTGTTTGTCTCAGAAAAGCCATCAGAAATACTTTAGAGTAGGACTTACTTCAGAAAATATGTTTGAATGAACCGAGGAACCAACATTTTTAGAGTCACAATTTTACGAGAGGGACTGACCGATAAGTAGATCGTATAAGAAAAAAACAACCGCATCCAGTTCGGTCCTGGCAAAATACAATCAGCTGTTTGTAATGACAGTTCCTCTGACAAATACAAAATGGTTGAAAACTAAAGTTGGCAAACAAAGAAAAGGTAGCGTAATAGCGAATTTTAGCGTTAAAAACGTTTTTTTAAAGTGAAAGTTAGTTAGTTTAGTTTGTGTTTAGTGTTTTGTGCACGATGTTGGATTTGGAAATCGTCCCTGAACGCTCTCTGGGCTGTGATGCCTGGGAATTTGTTCTAGGTAAGAATCGCGTATGTTTATTTCTTACGTCAAGAATTTGCGCTTTATTTCTACGGGACGTGTCTTACGCAATGGTGTTTTTAACGAATATTTATCATAATTAATGAATTATGTTGAATGTGGGATAGGCATAGTAATTGGTTTACCTTCGTTTAACATTGATTTTTTTTTCTTGGGAAGTGTCACGAACAGCCTTTGTTTCGCTGGTCTGTGCTTGTTTATTTTTTTTATTGCTAATCTTGACCGTGAAATTAGTAGATTGCGTTGTTTTCGTGTTTGTTTTGAGAATTCGTATGACACCAATTTACATTTGAATTTAGTTTAGATGTTTATTTACGAATTCAGATTAGACTTAGAACAATGATGCAATAAAAAATTACTACTTTATTTTTTTTTTGTAATTAATCTGTTATTTTCCATCTTCTGAGCTAAAACCAAAAAATACCTTTGATATAAAAAAGAAAATGAAGAAAAATTTAGACCTGATTATTATTTCTCTTCAGTACCTAACTTGTGAATATTAAAATCAAAAATATTTTGGTTTATGTTTCAAAACACAAAGATAAGTAATTAACCTGGTTTCCCACTATCCAAGTTGGGTCAAATTAAGATACTTCCTCATTAAAATGTCAAAAGTTCTTAAAATTATATCAATTTGGGTAAATAATTGGGATTGGATGATTATAAACTACATTTGCTAAATTCAAAATACTTATATTAATATTGTATTTATGGCCTACTGTCATTAGTTTTCAGAATTCAGAGAGAGATTTTTAGAGTTACTGACTGATCAATCATAAAAAATGTCTTTCTATCCATCATTTTTATCAACAACAGTTTTATAACCACACAAGTACAATAGTTATAAATGATTTTGGAACAAATTTGAATTTAGAAGCAAAGAGAATTATTCTTACTTCCTATACTGTTTCATCTTCAACATCAAGTTTTTGTCAAGTAATTAAATAAGACTTGACCTAAAGGTCATGGTTACCAGGTCATAAAATCCCCAAAAAAAAAAATTGTCAAGTAATTGATTAGAATGATCTACATATTAGGAGAGCCGGTTGCAAACAAAAAAGCGAGAAATTGATCTGTGGCATTTTATTGAGGAATAAATAAAAAAAAAACTCATTTATTATTAAAAAGAAATTTATATTACACATAAATGCTCACAGTATCGGAATCATCTAAACAAAATAATACATATTCAGTTAAATAAATTCTTTAACAAAGAAACAAAGTCATTATCCCCACAGCGTTTTACAAAGTTACACATGCAGTTATATTGATAAAGTTTTATATTAAATGTGTTGTTAAAAAAAATACTGTGAACCGCAATACTAAGCTTGTTTGCGGTAGTGTATGTTATCAGACACTGACTATTTCAAGTTATTGCATCATAACTATGTATTTTATTGTTACAATGTTATTTAAATTCATTTAAAACACCTGACTATAGTTTTAAGATTTAAATAAAAAATTAAGGAATCTGTTTTCTCTAAAGAAATGAAGCCAACATTTTTCAAATGCATAACATATTTTGGATATACTGATGATATAATTGCATAACATATAAAATTCTAACTTGTTTGATATTGATTATTGTGAATTCTGAACATGTAGGTATCAGATATTTTAAAATACAAAAACATATTATTTGAAACGCTGTTCCTTGCGGTACCATACATATCCCGAGGAAACAACATCCTGCAAAAAATAGTTACCGGTGAATAGGTCTGGTGCTAGCCAGCCTACTTGTATACTAAATTGCAATTAAATTTGTTCAGCAGTATCAAATTGACATGAAAGCACTACAGACAGACAAGTTCGAGGGAATAAGTGCAAATCGTAATAAAAACTACTGTACTAAAAACCCATTAAGTATGATGTTTTTATTATTGAAAACCTATTGTCTTTGTCAGATATTAAAAAAATAGCTTGTTATACGGCTCACTGGGTTTACATTGTTTGTAAATGTCTTGCACTTTGATAAATGAATATTATATAAAACATGACATCATAGTTGTCACATCATCATCACAGCCTTTTTTTTATCGTCCCACTGCTGGGCACAGGCCTCATCTCCCACGGAGAAGGATTGAGCATTAGTTGCTCAATGCGGGTTGGTGATTTCAGACTTTATAGTCCAGGTTTCCTCGAGATGTTTTCCTTCAAAAAAAATATAGCCCCTCTTGTTAGCTAGGTAAAAATGCATTTGTATATAGACGGCAGCACATCAAGCCTCTACAATCTGGCGAATTTCCGTAATCGATTTTCATCTTTATCGCCGAGGCATACGATTCAAAGTTGCTTGGAAAAATTTGACAGTTCGAGTAGCTTGATGTGCTGGCGTCTGTAGTCCAGCTGAACGTCAATATCTTGCATAGCAATTGTTTTCTGAATTCATTAAATTAGTGATCTAGTATGTACCGGTGTTTTTGGCAACAGTGCCAAGTCTTAGTTCTCAGTTTCATCACGAAACTTGCTGGTCAAGCGACGGAGTGGCTATGATGGAATTTCCGGTGCAAGAGAATTTCAACTCAAATTAAATACATGCTTATTGAAACTTCTTATTTGAAACTTTGAACCAGGGGATTTTTTTAATTTTAATTAGTACTTACTTTGCTCATGTGCTAAGTACCTCTACCTAGTTATACAGACGGCAGCTCATCAAGCTACAAAAATCTGTCAATTTTCTTGACAAATTTTCAACTTTATCGCTTAAGCATAAGGTTCAAAGTTTATTGTGAAAATTTAACAGGTTCGGGTAGTTTGATGTGTTGGAGTCTGTACTTATGGTTCTAGGTTTTATTCAAAAAGGTCCTTATAATACACATACCTTAAAATGTCCCTTATCTAGTATTCAGTATGTTATTATTCTAGAACCCAGCCATTAAATCCCAGAGCTCACATGTACATAATTGATACGGCCAGTCCAGTTCACGTATCGTTCTTGGCATTTGCAAAAAAAAGTACCGAATCGATATTAGCTAGTCCCACGTCATACTCGTCCTTTGAGATTGAAATAGCAAAAAGATATACGTCAAATTATCCAGGTCTTAAAGAAATGCAGTTTAAATAAAACCCATTTAAGCAAAATAAAATATCTATTGCCCTAAAAACTAAATGCCTAAACGCTCTTGCCAGTTTTTTTTACTAATGATAGGAATGCCTGTCTGGAAGGAGGAAGGTGATATTTTGCGAATGGGATATTTCCCGAAAGGGACATTCTTATGAAGGGACATTTTGCTAGTCATTTTGAGAAGTGGTAATTTTGCGACTACAGGGGCTGGCAAAATTCTGAAATCCCCAGTCTGCATTGAGCAAGCGTGGTGATTGACACTCATTCCTTCTCTATATGCGACGAGGCCTGTGCACTGCTATGGGACAATAAAAAAGACTGGTGATGATGAATCCCAGAATGTTTTCGTTTTAAAGTGAACCTAGTTTATCCAACTATCCATGATGATGATGATGATGATGGCATCCAGGCCGATTGTCGGCTACGGCGGCCGTTCTCTTTTATGGAGATCAGCCAGCTGCGCAGGACATATTATAGTGCACGCACATTCGCGCAGACACAGGTGCACTCTCTATTCCCTCACTCTCATAGTCCGATGGGACGGCAATCCGACACGACCGGAGAGAACTATCCATAAGAAACTACCAAGTCACGGACCATAAAAAATGTCGGGGTTTTCGTACTCAGCCTAAATGCGTATTCCGACTCCCAGCACCAAATAACGCGCGATTGTTATTGTCATAATAACCTTGATCGGTAACAAAGTAAACATGTTTTTGACTTTGAAAAATTCAGGCTAAAATTTACCTCTTAGATAAATATTTTTAATACGTAATTGTATTATCTCTAATCGATGCGTAACACTTTTGTATGGTGCGTTGACTCCAAACAAATATCAAGTCATTATTTTTTTGTTTTTCAATAGAATTTCATTATAGATTATATTTATTTCTCTGTTTTTAATACAGCAAACGAATCATAATTTCCTAATGTAAAAATATAATATAAAGATAAGCGAGGCCAAAACTTACACTACCTAATTAAATATGGCACTGTATATATGTAAATTGACAGGTCAACGACACATTACCATATCAATAAAATAGTATCTTTTTCTGTTCGTTTTTACGACCTGGCACAGAATAATGATCAGCCTCCTTTCGGCTAGAACAGAAAACAAAAACTAAATATCTTAATCAATAACCAAAATATTATTTTGTAGTTATGCACCTCCTCTAACCCTTAATTCGACAAGAGGATTTTTTTCATAAACTTTTGTTTCTTTTCACATTTTTGGCTTCACTAGGAGTTGTTAGGACATGAAAAAATAATTTAAAAAATCTGGTATTACCTCATTTCCTGAAAATGCATGTCCAGTATACTGGACCTTGCCAGGTTTGCCATAAAGTTGTCCATAATTTTGATGTGCTGTATATTACACATTGCCGAATTATTACTTTCTAGGACTTATTTCAATTTTGTGCAAGTGATAAAATAGAATATAAAGAAACGCAAAAACATGACATGTTTTATATTGTATTACAAAGTCTTTATGTTTTATGATTATAATGAGGAACATTTTACTTATTAAAAGTGAGACCAACAATATAATCTGCCTGAATGAAAAGATACGTAACAATTATTATTCTGAATTTCAGATAAAATTAAACAACTTTAATACTATAATCAGTCAATATACTTAGAAACTTTCACTTACTATGATAATCATAAAAAAACCATTTCTTTTACGTACTAAACACAGTCTTTGGTTGCACTTTTCACAATACACATCAGTCTTATTCTTGATATATAGTTTGCAGTGACATTATGACTCTCCAGAACTAGGGAAATGGCCAACACACTGTCATCTGTTCGACAGTTGTTGTTTATATGTAAACAACAACATACGAGATCTGTCTTTGTTCTGTAACTCTCTTGCTAATTGGAACCCAAAAGACTTTATAGGCATGTGCTTCACTGCCCGATTACTACAATCTCTGTGATAAAGTAACCATGCCAATTAGCAAGAAAGTTACAGAAGATGACAGTGTCCGTATTGGCCATTTCCCTAGTTTTAGAGAGTCATACGGTCGCTGCAAAGTATATATCTATGCACATAATAAATCAAGAATAAGACTGATATGTATTTCGTTAAGTGCAACCAAAGACTGTGTTTAGTACGTAAAAGAAATTGGTTTTTATGATTATCGTAGTAAGTGAAAGTTTCTAAGTATGTTGACTGATTATAGTATTACAGTTGTTTAATTTTATCTGAAATTCAGAATAATAATTGTTACGTATCTTTTCATTTTATATCAGCATCTTTTCATCAGAAGTATTATTCCTTTCTTCATCCTCTTCGGAAATATTCAAGTTTTCTAATAACGATGGTATAGATGGTGCTTCAGAAGGACAACTCTTCACTATCCTGGCGGCATGTGTTTATTATCCGAACCTTCATCCCTTCATCCTCTTCATCCGAACTTGATTGAGTTTCTACGTCTGATGAAGCGTAAATTGGCGATACTAGAGCTAATAACTTTGAGGCTCGTGATGTTTGTTTGGAGACCTGCAAATAATACAAATTGTGAGAAAAAAACATTACACATAATTACTAAATACGCATCTTTGTTTATAAAATTATAATCAGTTACTTTTCTAACTAACTGGCAGTGTCCACTATACTACACATCCCAAAATCGTACTAAAACAGTACGTACTTGGCAATGGGAAATATACTGGACATGCAAATTTCATTCAAAATTACGATAAATCTATAACAGCTATTATGATTTTAGGTTTGTGTATACATATAATAGGTTTTATAAAATATATTGAGAAAAGATGAGTAATCATTGCAAAGTAAAATAACAAATAAATCGGGACTCACCGAGAGCGGCCGCGGCATGTGTTTCCTTCCAGACATGTCGACGGCGACTAACCAGCAATGCGCACGCGCATCGTAAGCGCAATTTTTCATACGTTATATTAGTTTACAAAGAAACTAATGACATAAAAATAAATAACATATAGTTTTAAATAATGGTTGTATATTTTTTTTAAGTTAATGTTCAGTATATTGCACGTTATCGAATTAAGGGCTAAATCAGTTTAAATTTCAAAAATTACTTACAGGTTACCTTTTTTCACACATTGTCGGTTAGCCCTATGGTACGCAATTGATAAGCTATTGTTATGTACCTATAGATTTTGATGAGATTTGGCAGTTATATGTACAGCTTATATACATCAGAATAACTACTACGGGAAGTGCCCAATTCCCTTAGGAAGCGGATAAAACCGCTGGCGGAAGCTAGTTAAGAATAACTAAAATACATTAAGTAATAGTTCTAAGAAAGATTGTTTACTCAAAATACAATGTATTCTATCAGTTAAGATAATATTCTTGCTTGCAAAAGATGTCGTTTGTCGTGAAAAATGCTTATAATGTTAATATTTTGCACAGTGTTGTTTTTCAACACCCGTATCTTTAGAGTTTATCTTTACAGGAATAGCATAAACTTTCCGCGGTCGCTGTCTCTAAGTAGTTATCGGTGTTCTCGTAAACAATACACGTGTGAGAAACGTGACGATTTTTTATCTACTACGTTATAATATAAACATTATTAAGTGTCTACGTCACTGCTAGGTGTCCGGTGTTAAAAAGTCCTTATACACATTGCGAATTTTTTGCCTATATTTTTTATTTGATTCTTTAAGTAGCTAGGATGTAGATGAATCGTCGTATAGCCACTCAAGAAACTTATATGAAAGTTGAAGTACATATGATTTTCTCCTGAAGGAACATAGTGATTTTAAGTCAGTAAGAGTCTGACACATCCTCTACGGCAGCACCCACCGCGGAGGGGTCATTTGATGATTTCCCAAGAAAAAAAAAAGTATATATAATTATCATTTTTGCTACCCAACTTATGCGTATGTTTCAATTGAGTCATCAATTTTGTAAATAGTAAGTATCCATAAGGGTTTCGCGACTGTTGTCCACAATAACTTGGTAACTTGCAGTTGCCGCTAAGTAAGGCTATTATACACTACTTTTAAATACGTGCCTTTCTGTGAGTTTATTTTTTTTTTAATAAACTTATACCTGATTACATCGACATAAACATGAAAATCTTTAAAATTTCGACACTTTTTTAGGAAAGAAAGTGTAATTTGTTTTCTGTTAGTCTAGTCCTGAAATAAAGGAATAAGGTTTATTCTTCTCCAATGCGTTGCTTTTGTATGCATTGCATTAAATTTCAATGTTTTCGTTTCAGGGATGCATTTCTCTCAATCAGTGGCCATCATTCAGAGTCAAGTGGGCACAATAAGAGGAGTACAAGTACTTTATAGTGATCAGGTAAGCTTTCAAGTTTATATTTGGAAGAATCTTCAAGATTGATGACGAAGAAGACGTTCTTAACATCTGACTGCGTTTGGTCTTAGCGGTTGCAAGCGCGATTGCTGTGCATGGGGTCACAGGTTCGATTCTTAGCTCGAGCCGAAATCGATTTGTGGGTTTTAAAAACAGAGCAGTTTGCAGTCTGATTGGTAGTCTAAATGTTGGTAGGGTTTGGCCCCGTGCATGGGCGTAAAGCGGGCGACCGTGAAAGCTACACAGTAGCAGTCGTTGTTTCAATTCCAAGCAGACTTAAGAAAACTCTGATCCCAGGGTTTGTTAGGTGCAGCTTATTGGATGAAGATGAAAAAAAGTCTAATTTGAAAATTGACGAAATAATTCACATAATAAAATTACGCTGAAATCCCATATTTTAATGAGTACAATTCGAATTTGATGTTTTAATAAAAGCGTTACGATATATGTATAACGCCTCATTGTAAAATAGAGAAATTGTCACCTCTATCTAAAAAAAAATAGTTGGTTAACGTAAACGAATTCTAATTGAACCTTTTTGCAGCTAATCTTTTGCACTGCTATTTGATTAGGTTATCTATTAGATAAATTGTTACTAGCAAACCCATTCTGCAAGGACGCTAGGCACGTTTTCTAGCATTTACGTCGTACAGACGCCAGCACATTAAGCTACCCGTTATTGTCAAATTTTCCCAATCCACTTTGAACCATTATCTTCAGCGATAAAGATGAAAATCTATTAAGGAAATTCGACAGTTTCTAGTAGCCTGATGTTCTGGCGTCTGCACGATCAGGCCAGGGTCATATTTACAAATAAGAAACGATATGTACTAATGTTCTCTTTTTCTTTCTTTTCAGAACCCGTTATCCGTAGATCTAGTAATAAATATGCCTCAGGACGGCATCCGGTTAATATTCGATCCGGTTGCTCAACGCCTCAAAGTAATAGAAATCTACAATATGAAACTAGTTAAGCTTAGGTATAGGTAAGTTGTATATTATGTTTATTAATTAATTAAGATACAAATGATCGCTAATGACTGTCATAGATGAACTTATGTCAACTGTCTTTATCATTTACCAGTTCTTATGGTGAGGTTTCACTGTGGAAATATGTAGTGTTTGCAATAAATAGACCATCAGGCTCAGCATGGCGATTCTATGTCTATTCTATCAAGAAAAGACAAAGCTCTTTCTGTCAATGTCAATATGTCGCGACCTGTCAACTCACATATGTACACTTGTAGACTTTAGACTTATGTCGATCGAAGAAAAGAAAAAAATCTTTTATACGTGTCAAAAGAAATCTTACGTCAATCTGTCACTTATCTGTCATTATGTCCATTCTCCGGTAAACTTGTTTCTACGGTTGCCATGCTGAGCCTGATGGGATACATCATCACCTCGGTCACCTAAACTTTATAATGAAGAATGAATAACATATAACTTCTAGTATAATTGTCACATCCCTAACCTTTATATTATTGCATGAGGGGTAAAACTAATTTGTAGAATGCAAGCAGTAGTCGGAAAATTAAATCTATAAAAATATTCGAGGCAAGCATTGAAAAAAAATCAGAAATGTACCTCATCATCGTCAGCCTTTTTATCACCCCACTGCTGGGCACAGGAAGAATACCTTTTAGTTGCATAGATTTATATTTTGAGCGTAAAACAAGTTGGACACCAGAATATTGAACTAAAGTATTTCCTAAGTGTCAATTTTTGTTTTTTTTTTTTATATTGAAAATAAAAGGAATAAACAGTACAATGAGCTTACAAAAAGAGTTTGCAATAACGTGTTAGTTTGACATCTAGACTGGTTCTATTCCAAGCTATCATTGTGCTTGAAGCATGATCAGAATACAAATTAATTCGATACTAAAGAGAAGGTATTGTGTATTTAATATAAATATTGGTTAGCTTCGAACATGATCAATCTATCGAAACTCCCAAACCACCACCTTACCATTCAATAACTTTAAAGTAAGGAATGCGTACCATTATTGGTAAATTTGGTGTTCATGAAAGACGGGGAGGCCTTTGTCCAGCAGTGGACGTCTTTCTGCTGAAACGAGCAAACGAAAGTATAAAGTACAGTACAAAGATATTGGATAATATTAATAATTATTTGCATGATATTAAAACATTTGTGAAATTTACATTTTCAGAGCAGTTAAAGTTCACGCATTTAAAGTTAAAAAAACGGTGACTTGGTAGATGTAAAGTCCATTGTTTATCAAAGAATATTGTAATATTCAAAATATTTTCCCTTATAATAAATATCTGAAACTGCTTCCGTACGGCACGGCCCCAATCATGTCATTATATTTTCCCCAAAAAAGAACTTTTATAAATATTAGCAAGTACAAGTACTTATATTGCAAATAAATATCACACTCTATAGTAACAGCACAAACCAGTGGTATCACCACGACGGTATCGCTCGACCTAATGACATTATAATGTTAGCGACTGTCTCCATGTCCCTACAACATGTTCAAGGTTAGGTTAATGTGACTGGTCCCATTTGAGCGCTTCTTGAATGTTAATGCCAGTTACTTCGTTATGATTTACACGCATAGCGCGGAGTGAATTTTTAATACGTTAGGAACGTTAGGTGATGTTTTTTTCTTTAGGTAGTTAAAGGTTTTTATGGCTGAGGAAGGGAAATGTGGCAATCAAAGAATATATACTTTAGGTATTCCAGTAAGAGTCTTGGCAGTTCAAAAATATGTAGTTCTCTTTAGCTATTGTAAATATCTAAAAGTCTTCACCTTTGCGGTACATTTATTATAAGTACTAAATAGAATTGCACAGTAAAAGTACATTTCACAATTGTTAGGGTCATCAGGTAGGGCTGAAAAAAAACGACCAAGTTTACCTAAGATCTCTGGACACTACCAGGGCTGCGAGATTAATCGAAAGAGTTACCGTGGTCCTGGCACACAGGGATCTTCAGAAGGAACATCGTGGGTTTTACTCAGTAAGAGTCTGACACTCCCTCGAGCTGCACCCTCAGCGGGAGGGGTCATTTGATGATTTCCCACGAAAATAAAGAAAAAAAGGTCTATGGACACCCTACCGGGGTTGCGAGATTAATCCAAATAGTTACAACGACCCTTGTAACTGTTACTGAAAAGGCTCCAGTAGGAACAAAGATCTTTGTTGGTGTTAGTCAGTAAGAGTCTGACACTCCCTCCAGCTGCAAACACAGCGGTCATTTGATGATTTCTCATGTCAAAAAAAGGTTTATCCACACAAAAATAAATACTTAATTCTTGTTTGATATTACAGTGGTATGTGCTTCAATTCCCCGGAGATATCGCCGTCGATCGAGCAGGTAGAGCACTGCTTCGGCGCGACGCACCCGGGCCTGTACGACTCGCAGCGCCATCTGTTCGCGCTCAACTTCAGAGGATTGTCCTTTTATTTTCCTGTTGATAGCAAATTTGAGGTGAGACGCTTTAATTTAGACTCTATGATCACTATGTATAAAGTGTGGTTTTGGTTTTGCACAACGATCTAGTACACTAAACTGCCTCGTTGGTCTAGTAGCAGCACGGGGTCCCGGGTTCTATTCTCGTGCCAGGCCGAAATTGCTTTGTGGGTTTTAAGAAACTTTCACAAAAAGCATTGAATACTTAGTCAAAAGATTTGGCAATTATCTCGTGCTGTAAGAAGGGGAGCCTAGTATAAATTTCAAAAATAATGAAATGGTATTTGATTTTTTGGCAATGTTATGAGTACATATTTATTTTCATCGAATTTCAGTATTGTTTATGTAGTTAAAACTAGAAATGGGGCTTTATCAATAAAAGGACAGCGAAATCAGACTAATAATAGAAATTTTAATCCTTTTTGAAGTCTGTAAAAATCAATGAAGAACTGTAAAAATCAATGTAATTGCCATGTTTCCAGCCTGGCTACGCTCACGGGCTGGGCTCGCTTCAGTTCCCTAACGGTGGGTCGCCCGTCGTCTCGCGGACTACCATCTATTATGGATCTCAACACCAGGTTAGTGAAATCTTTATCCTAAGGGCCAGTTTCACAATCTCCGAATAGCCACAATCTGCCGAATAAATTAAAAAATGGAACAGAATTTGCATGAAATTACCGAATAAAGTCCATCATCTCCCGAGCCTTTTCCCAGCTATGTTGGGGTCGGCTTCCAATCTAACCGGTTTCGGCTGAGTACCAGTGTTTTACAAGGAGCGACTGCCTATCTGACCTCCTCAACCCAGTTACCTGGGCAACCCAATACCCCTTGGTTAGACTGGCGTCAGACTTACTGGCTTCTGACTACCCGTAACGACTGCCAAGGATGTTCAATGACAGCCGGGACCTACAGTTTAACGTGCCATCCGAAACACAGTCATTGGTGACCAAGATATACTTAGAAAGTACATACAAACTTAGAAAAGTTGCATTGGTACTTGCTCGACCTGGAATCGAACCCACGCCCTCACACTTGAGAGGTTGGCTCTTTAACCACTAGGCCACCACGACGAAATTACCGAATAAAGTAACTGGAGCTTATTCGTAAGTGGTGAAATAGGCCCTTAGTGTCTCATATAGTTATACGTAGAAATACATGTTCACTCTTCTATAGAACGCAAATGTCAAAGATAATACGTCATTTTGACGCATGTGTTGTAAATAATGTCATATGAAGGGGTTGTGGCGTGACCTACTAAAGGATAGAACCCCTCTAGTACCAAGTCTGCATTTGTAAAAATTCTTGATTCATGTACAAATGTGGAATTGACATAATTTCTAACATCTGAATTGAGATGCCAGTTGGAATGTGTCTGGACTACTAAAAGAGTTTACATGCTTTAGAAAGCTAATTTATTTCACACAACATCTATAAAAAGACTATATTTTATTCTGATATATAAGCTACATATTAGTGCCAAATTTCAAAATCAAAATCCATCCAGCAGTTTTAGTTTGAAAGAGGAACACACCCATTCAATCTATACTTACCTACAAACTTTCGCATTTAAAAGTAGGATATTCACTCGCACAACTTAGAAATGTATCGTCTCCAGGCTAGCAATACAAGCAGCGGTAGTGTGTGCGGGGCTCCTCTCCCCGAACTGCCGCTGTCGTGCTACCGGCACCAGCTGCACCTGCGCCGCTGTGACGTGCTGCGCTCGGCCACCGCCACGCAGGGCCTTCGCCTGCATATGTTCACTGAAGGTATGTGTTGTTAGCAAGAGTTACCACGGTACAAAATGATCTTCAGAAGTAATAAAAGTGGGTTTTAGTCAGTAAGAGTCCGACAGCTACTATATTTCCTATTGAAACAAAAAGCTATTGTTTTTATAATCTATTGAGTCATATTTGTTCAAGTGTGTTTTAAGGTCATATAACGTCTACTGGATGCATTGAATTGCGTTGTGTACATTATTTTAGGAGAAAAAAATGCGTCTCAAGTAACTTTTGATTTGATTTATTTTTGCTGAATTTTGTCTTATTGAGAGCAATTGGTCAGTTCCATTTTATATATATTTAATAATGCATTCACACTTTTCTTATAATACTCCAGACGTACCGACAAAATCTTCTTCCAAAAGTCTGCAAACAGAAGTTTTATTTTTCAATAATTCAACAATATGGCAGTTGTCCACGAAAACTGTTACTCTCTTTATCCAATTTGTATGAAAAGAAGAACTGTGATGTCCCATATTTGTTACATCAAGCTGTATACCTACTTATTTTGCTAATATTATCAATAATAAACAAAAATCTATTTCAAAAAGATATATGAGGGTTGAACTACATCTGGCAGCACGGAATCGCCTTTTTCATCGCCTTTTCTCTTTCCGTTGCTTAGAACTGCCATTTGCTAGACCGAGACAGCCGATCGCCTCGAGGATTCCGCAGCGTGCTATCGCATTATGCTTTCTGTCTCGGTCTAGCAAATGGCAGTTCTAAAAAAAGGAAAGAGAAAAGGCGATTCCGTGCTGCCAGATGTAGTTCAACCCTAAAAGTGACATTAAGATGATTTACCAGTTGAATGTGATACCGGAGTTTCTTGTTGACCTAGTCAACTACCTGATTACCCTTGTGACAAAAGCATGAAGTATAACGTGTGCTGGCTTGCAGGGTCCGGCCGGTCGGGCAGCGGGCCGCGCAGCGTGTGCCGCGTGGTGCGGTTCGGCAGCTCGGCGCAGCGCGTGTGCGCGGCGCTGGGCGCGCCGGCGCGCACCTACTACAAGGCGGACGACAAGATGCGCATCCACCGCCCCACCGCGCGACGCCGCCCGCCCCCCGCTTCCGACTACTTCTTCAACTACTTCACTCTGGGCCTAGTCAGTATACACGCTGAATATAACCTTTTAACACCCCTGAAATCAGAACGATTTGTCATCAGAAGACCCCGAATAAAAGACTTCTTCTTCCTACCCTGTTCCCAATTCTATTTGGGATCGGTACAATGTGTTTTCCTCTTCCACTCATTTCTGTTAGCCGTCATACTACTATCCACTCCCTACTTAATCATATCATCTTTCAGGCAATCAATCCATCTCTCCCTTGGTCTACCTCTATCTCTCCATCCATTCACATTCATACTTGAGACACGCCTTGTAGCATGTGTCTCACATCTTCTCATGACATGCCCATACCACGATAAACGCTTACCTCTAATTTTATCTGGTGCTACTTTCAGGCTTCCTCTGATATACTCATTCCTCACTTTATCCATCCTGGTTACTCCACACATCCATCTCAACATTCTCATTTCTGTTACATGCAATCTTTTCTCATCCCTCTTTTTCAATGCCCAACACTGTGATCCATACATGACGACAGGAATAAAAATCAACTCGAAAAAATGGCGCATATATAAAATACCTTCAAAATTGAAATGTGATTATTTTTTTCAGTCTATCACTAAGCATTTTACTACTTATTTAACTAATGAATAATATTATCCGATCTCCCCAGGACGTGCTATTCGACGCGCGCACGCACCAGGTGAAGAAGTTCGTGCTGCACACCAACTACCCCGGACACTACAACTTCAACATGTACCACCGCTGCGAGTTCGAGCTCACCGTGCAACCTGACAAGTTAGTGCTCACTGAACTGCTATAGTTATGTCCTAGATTAGGTCTAACAAAATCTAAATTTAATGAACTGTAAAAGAGTGATATAAAATATATTATGGTAATCGAAAGATATCGATTCAAATCGAATGCAGTAATCGATTAAAACCGAATGCAGTAATCGTTTGTAATATTCGAATCGATTACAAAAACAATTATATCTATTAATCGATAAAATACAAATTGTATAATACTAATATATTAAATACAATCGTTATTCAGATGCGAAGCGAACTCGTTAGTGGAAAGCCGCGGCGCTGTCTGCATCACCGCGTACAGTAAATGGGAGGTGGTGTCCCGCGCCCTGCGCGTGGCCGAGCGGCCCGTCGTACTGAACCGGGCCTCTTCCACCAACACCACCAACCCCTTCGGCTCCACCTTCTGCTACGGCTATCAGGATATCATCTTCGAGGTATTAAACTTAAAAAAAAAAAACTGCCAGATAGTTCCGAAGAAAAAACTGAATTATTGTATTTTTTTTTATAAATTACATTTAAGAAGAACAGATGCAACACTGCATTTCAATAAGAACTTGGGATATTTCCTCAGCTAGCTGAATTATGGTAACTGAAATATTTGTCTATGGTCTACTACTGTAAAACGCCATCTTGAATAATCGTGTCACGACCAAAAATTGTCTTCAGCAACTGTCATTTGCAGTGAAAACTATTAAAAAATGCTTCCTCGCCACTTCTGAAGAATGGTCAGATTTTCAAAATCTTTTGAGCCGTGTTCCACCATGTCTAATTTGCAACAAAAGTGAAATCTTGATAATAGGGATATAACATCTGCTAGGGCTCTAGGGTTGTTCGCAATGGGTCCTATGACTCACGTACACAAAGCAACGAAAGTGGGTTTCAGTCAGTAAAAGCTGCACCCACAGCGAGGGGAGGGGTCATTTGATGATTTGCGACTCAATAAAGGCATATTGTAATGTGACAAACATTTACAGGTGATGTCGAACAACTACATAGCGTCGATCACGCTGTACCAGCCTGAGGGCGCGCGACCTCGCTACGCCGTCAACTCTATCGCGTGACATAGCCAGGTAATATTCTACTTTATTGCCTAGATCTTAAGGTTTATTTTACGATAAAGTACACAATGCGATAGGTTAGCCCACTGTTTGAAATTAGAACATACGTTTACCCATAAAACAAAGAAAATTGGCTTTTTAAATATAGAAGAAAAATTTCTTCTCTGGGTTTTGCAAGTCACTGACAAAATATTTTTCATATCCAGGCATCTTCAAGCAAAGGTAAAAACTACACGTCCTGAACGATTTCGGTTGTCAGTCACCACACAAAACCTACTCCCGAGTGGTTCCCCACACAATCTCGAAAATGTTCAACTTTCTACTAAAACAAATACTTCAGCCGAAGTGACTACATATCTTTACCACGAAGCACCTAAGAGGAAGCAGTATTTTTAAAAATGTGATAAAAAAAACTGTGAAAAAAAAACTCTAAAAAAGTGAGTGACAGATCTCAGACGGTGTGTTAAGTCTTATTTAATTCCTTAGACGGACTAATAGTTAATGTTTTATTTTTAAGCTTAATTAAGTTGGTATATTTCAAAAGTGAACATTGATTTTTTTAATAATAGTCAAATGTGTTCTTGTAAGTTTAACTTTTTAATGCCATAGTGCAAGAATATTTTGTCACAGATAACATATTCTTACACTATGGCTGTGGGATAAAAAAATTAGAAAAAAAAAACATGGAAAAAAACTAGAAATAGACTGTGCTGTAAATATTTTTGAGAATTTGATGAGAACTTAAATAATATTATGAAATTGATGTATTTTTTCTAAAAAGAAATGATTTTTCGATCGAGACGTTTGGTAGTGAGTGTGTGAAAAAAAAATTGTGCAAAAGTATTTTGTCAGCACCACAGATTATGTTGAGTTAGTGTATGACTTGTGTTGTCACCCAACATCTTATATTCAAACATTTTATTTCGTACATATCTTAATTTTATTTAAATAAAAAAAAATGTTATACTTATTTATATAAAATATTAAATATTGATGGATATTTGTTATGTAAATTATTATTTTTTTGCGCAAAGGTAATCGCACAGTGTGCGCCTTTTCTGAATTTCTTAGTAATAATTATGAAAGTGTATTGAGATATGGATTTTAAGAGATGCTTGGATAAAAATATGTTTAAGGTTATAATTGCTGTGCGAATGTGGACAAAAAAAAAACAATAAACATTTGGAAAAAAAATGTCACAAAATAGCCTTCGTTAAAAATGGCTTCTTAAAATGATGGTAGGTATGGTCTATTTGATATGCGTGTTGCTGCTCTCAAATACTGATTTTATGAAGTACAAAATTTATTTTTAATAATATTTTTAACGGTTTTTTGAATAGAAAATGGTGTCTTTAGTTTCTTGACAAAACATTTTGGAAATGTTTTGTAGAATTTTGAGAAAATTGAAATTCAAATCGTGGATTTTATTTTTGAAGTTGTAATTTTTAAGGGTTTTTTTAAATTATGATTATGGCTCTTGTTTGTATGGCTATTGGGCATACTTTGGCGTTCCTTAAAAGTAGATAATCATTGAGGGATGTATTCATATGAATAGATATACCTTATTGACAAAGAAAAAAATCATTACTGTCTTATATATTCGTGTGACTAATACTGGCATTACAGTCAAGGAAGGTTACTTTCTTAGCGATAATAATTCTTTCAGAGGATTATGAAATAAATTGTAAACCTAATTTGATAGACAAATGGACGTCAAAGTATGCCCATGGGCCAGGAAACAGTAGAAATTATTTATACAGCCATGGATAACAAAACTTGGCTATTAGATATCGCACGCTACTTTGGCATAGACTTATAAAAAACTTTTGACCTCAGACCTCTTTGGTAACAAAAAGCTTAGGATTTCTAGTGCCAATGACGTTTCGTTCAATATTCATGTCATTTTGGTAAATGAGCTTATAGGTAGGCTACACGATGTCGAGGCGGTTGTGATGTTTTACTAAACTGCTGTTACGGCAATATGACACTTTAGCTTTGGTAAGGTTTAAACGTTGCTTATGGTGAACGCTCATCATCTGAGCTGAACGCGGCTAACGCGATGAACGAGTTATTTGTCCTTCACATCTGTCAAACGTAACTGTCAACCGCATCGAATCTGATGACGTCATTCGAATTCGTTTGACATTTCTGGTGTTCTTCCAAATTCGAACGATTTGACCGAAGTTTTCATAAAAAGAATATTTTAAAACTTGTTTCCTTCCTCGCGTTTGCCGCGTTCAGCTCTGATTAATGTCCGTTCACCGTTAGAATTGCTTTTGAACCGAGTTTGAAAAACTAAAGCTTTTTTTCGTCTCACTAATTGCGACCGCCGACAACAGATGGCGCTAGACGTAAGAAAAAAATGTAACGCAAAGATATGTTGTAATTTGTTGTTATTGTAAATACCAATGATTTTAATCATTATTTTTTGAAATAGTAATAATAATTGTTTGAAATGCGGTTCAAAAGCAAAATAAGTATGTTTGTTATTGCACAATATGTCACTTGTGTGATTGTCGAGTAATGGCTGTGGTGCCATAATATAACAAGAAAAAAAAAATGAAAAAATTGACATAATACAATAAAAAAAGTATTAAATTTAAGGTAGCTCTATGCTGCGCTCTTGTTCTGCGTGTGCGAATGTTTTGCCGATATAACTCGCATTATCTGAATTCTTGTAATTATTTATTAAATAAAATTAAGAATCAATACAACGTGTCCTGATTATTATATGCCTTTTGTTGTTAATTTCATCCAAAATCTTCATACGTAGATATCCATAAAAATACAAAGACCCTAACTGTCAAATTTTCTCTCTAACTGTCAAATCTCCAAATTCGGAAATGACGTTAAGTTGTCAAAAGATACGCACACACGTGAACACAATTATTTTTATATCGATTAGCTTATTTCGTCACTCGGTGGCGTGTATCGATTCATACGTCACATAATGATTATTACATAATAACTATGTCAGCCTTTTAGTTCTTACGGGATTTTATCGCGAGATAATACCTAATATAATAGAATTGACTTGATTTTATATTAAGCACATTTTTATCTGGAAATATAATACCGAGTGTAATCTAGTTAAAAAAAAACAGCGATTGTACACAATCAGAAATTATTTGACCTGGAATACTCAGGCGCCACTAATTGGGAGCTATCGATTTTGTATCACCAGGGGGCGCATCTGTAGAGTGAGGTCCTAAAGACCTGCAGTGAAAGTTTACTTTTAAAGGAATCAAAGCAAAAATAATTATTTCAATCATATTCAACACAATAAAACCGAAGAGATAAGTTTACGGCGGATAAAAGTGAAACCACATCAATTCATAGATTCGTAACTTATGTTTGCCATAATTAACTCAAGTTATTGCAAAATGTTGGCAACATTTATCTTAATACAACAACAACAACAAAGTTCTTTATTGCAACAAAAATAAGGAAATAGAAATATACCCGCGTAGACACCCCCAAAAATGTGATATTTGACATTTCTAGCACCTCACACTACATAAGCGCCCCTGACGGTAATTGCACACGCGATAGCCTCCATTACATGTCAAGCTTTCTCTGTCAGTCAATTGTGTGACGACAACATCATTTTAGTTTCTTGGTAATCTGTTTGTCCATCCATTATTACGTTAATATCTTCAAAATTGTCGTTAATTTTACAATAAATGCGCCCGATTTGTTTTTGATGTTTTTGATAAGTCTTTTATTTTTTCATACGAGAGCGAGAAGTACAGTCGCCATTACCCCAAGCTACCAGAAACTGTCAAATTTTCCCAATCAACTTCGAAACTTATGCTTCAGAGATAAAGTTGAAAATCTATTCAGGAAATTTGACAGATTAAAGTAGCTAGTTGCTCATGTACTGGCGACTGTACTTCCACAGTATACCTTAATAGCGAGGACATTTCTTTTTATAAAAAGTTTAGTATTTTTTATTAATTAAATCAATTCTGTTAACATCTATACCTACATAAAAATAGGATGATAAATTTACCCTTGGCAATTTTAAAGGTGAAAGAGAAAGTCGACGACATAAATTGATTGATATCAGTTTATTATGTAGATATTTTGATAACATGATACTTGAATGATAATGATAAATTGATTATGCAGGTTTTATCTTTATTTTACCAAAACATTGTATTACTACTGGCAAACACACAGTTTAAGGTAGATTAGATAAGGATTCATAATACTTCTGTCTATGGTATGATTTTTTAAACAGGAGCCTAAGGTCCAGTTTCACCGGTTACGGATAGCCACTATCTACCAGATAAATAAAAAAGTGGAACAGAATTTGTATGAAATTATCTGCCAGATAAACTATCTGGAACTTATCAGCAACCGGTGAACCTGGCCATAATTATTGTCGCAGGAATTGCCATAGACTAATAATAACATCAAAAACAATAATGGCGCCAAAAAGGCTGACATAAAGTCGTATAATATAAATAATGCTTGTGTATTATACGTGTAGTAGCGTTGCATTATGCATTTAGGAACATAAAAGCCTTTACGATTAGTGGTTGGAAGGCCCACTTGTTTTAGATTATATAAAGGGACATAGACCAAGGACACTAAATAAATAACGGAGCGCAACCCTTTCTTGCGTTCGAATAACAGATTGGCAGTGTCCGAAACCGCATGCCTAATTAAAAAAACATCTTTTACCTGAATAGTGGGGGAAATCTATACTAATATTACAAAAGCAGAAGAGTTTGTTTGGTTGAACGCGCTAATCTCAGGAACAATTGGTCCGATTTCAAATTCATTCAATGTTAGATAGCCCATTTATGAAGGCTATAGGCTACATTTTATCCGGGTGCGCGGAGTTGTCCCTACGGGGCGCAGGTTAAAACGCTGGCGGAAGCTAGCTTGAAAAAGCAATGACACTTCAATCTCTTCTGTCAAAGTGTATTAGACAGTTTGCGCATGCGGAATGACTGCTCCCACTATTTGACGACACAAAGTATCGAATATCATAAATGTGAGGGTTTTATCTTATTTGTTCGAATAAAATGAAAATCCCCATGTTTCATAAAAATGCAGACCTCGATTAAGCGACGGTAGATAATCGCTAAAATATTTATTTATTATTCACGAGTCACTTAGAAGAATTTTTACTTATATTTTTTCACATACCTAAGCTATAATCATGTCACTTGAAATTAATAAAAATATGTAATTCTAAGTTTAAAATTGTATCATATTTATTGATTTTCCCGCCGTTTAGAGCTCTTTTTATATTTCACATTATTGATTATTATACTTTCTAGCAATAGGATTTATTGATATTTTGTAGCTTAGCTTTAAAAATGGCGGATATTCAAAAAAAATAATTACCTATTTCTACTAATGATTATGTAAGAGTAAAAAATATTATTTGCGTAATATTTATGTATAAAGAGTAACTACCAGATCTTTTGTCGGCTGTATCGTGGTCTATTAAACTTTATATAATTTAATTGTTTATATTTTAAGTAGTAACAATTATAAAGAGGCATAATAAAATTATTTGACATACCTTAATATGGTTGGTATTGGTACCCGCATATAAGTGCTGGTAAATTATAAATACAAAACAGTTTTTCCGATAAGGAAAAATCTTAAAACCTATTTTTCTATTTTGTCATGTCGGTTCCTGTCAATGTTGGTACCAATATTGGACATAGTAAACCAATATTGTGTGATTTACAATCACCAGTCTCATAGACAATGTTTTATTTCCCATGTTGTAATTTGTTGAAGGAATCGTGTTGTTATAAATTATGTTATTGTGAAAAGAAAACTTGGTTTGACCGTTTTAGATTTTACGAGGAAAAACTCTGGAAAGCGCTCTTTTTTGGTATTTTCATATCTATATACTTTTTCAGCAGTTTTTTTGCAGCTTGACGCTTGTGGCTGGTATTCTCTTTGACGTAACAATACGTTTATTTAATACGAGTTCTGTTATACAAGACTTAATACTTTGAACACATACCCCCTTTTTATACAACATGGTTTTAAAAAAGTACCGCCATTAATTAGTGCTAGCTTTAAACCATCTTCTTAAAAAAAGTTAATGGTCCGAACCTAGCACTAAACTCGGAACTATTTCAACATTTTAACCGCCACGTCAAAAAAAAGAAAGACGTGCCCTCAGCGCCAAACAAAGAATTCATACAATGTAGTATTGACTTCGGAATTATATCGATTAAAACTGACTATACATTTTCTGTCATTTAGTCGTGACCGTGGCGTGCTGGATACTTTTTGGCTTGTCATCTATACGTGACTGTGGCGGTTAAAAGGTTAAACTACGTTTTATAATAAGGTGGTAAGAGTTTACTCATGTCCATATTTGGTCAATCTTATTTTTCAATCAGTTTTGCTTATACCTGCCCACACCTACATTATCACGCCATATGATCGTGTTATCTACCTTATCGATAATGTAAACGTTGTTATAATAGCTTTGTTTACTTAATAATGTCAACAATCTGATAAGTCCGATATAGATCTTCAAAAGGGGCCGAATTAGGTATTTTGTGAATCCAATTTGCTCGTTAGTTACGGGAGTTCTTTATCAATTTTCGGAAGCTTATGTCGTTGAGACCGATTATCGGCCACGGCGGCCGTTTTCTCTAAGGAGATCAGCCAGCTGCACTGGACATTTTATGGTGCACAAGCATTGGCGCAGTCACAGGTGTACTCTCTTAGTCCGACTGGACGGCAATCCGACACGACCAGAGAAAGATCAGGCGCAGGACCGACATTTACATGCTCTCCGATGCACGGGTGTATAAATCCCCAACATTCTCTCTCTTCATCTTACTCCGGGCTGCTTACTTAAATATTTTCTTTAAATGATGTAATAAAAATCCCGTCGAGCAAATTACAGAAGTGTACCTATCTAAATATAATATATCTAGTATCTATATATATATAAATCCTATTGTCTAGTAAATCATTAATTAATTATTTCTAAATAAGTGAACAAACTATTTGCAAAATTAATATCATGTTATAAGTTGCTTCCTTCCTCAATTTTACACAATTGTTAGGTAAATCTATTCACGGTCAAATCAAGTGTAAACGGAAATTAATCTGTGAAATAAAATAAATGTGTTGCTATTGTTGAAAATAATTACATACAAAATATAAATAAAATTACCTATCACTTGCATCAGTTGAAGTGGAATGTTTTGTATTAAAACTGATAATATTTCTTTATCAAACTCTTTTATTATGCAACTATCACGATGCCATAAAACATGCAATATAAGACGATTTGTACCTAATTACTTATATGCAATCTAGCGCACTGTTCTAATAATCAACATGTTGAGAAATAAAAACTTCTTTTTGTATAATAACTATTATGTATGATCAATTCTTATATTTTAGATGTTATTTTTGAATAGGTATAAAAGTAAATAAATATTATTTTAATTACTTGGCAACTCAAGCTAAATATAATTTTCAACTTAGCAACACGTTTACCACATAAAATGGCATGTGTAAAAAAGTTGGGCATTAAATAGAAAGCTGTGAATTTAATATAGTATCGTCGTGCACGCACAAACAGCTTGTGCTTCACAATGCAATGTTTATGCGTTTGTTACGTATTTTAATACATTTGGGCATTTTTTCTAGCATTACTTACTTGAGCTTACAATTTACCTATACGCAAATTGTCAAAAACAATTAAATTATGTTATGCCTTAGGGCATGTGCCCTTAGGGCCAGGGTCTGCTTGGGCTGAGGGTTGTTTGTAAGAGTTACCGTTGCCCTGGCACACAGGGACCTCCAGAAGAAAGTGGGTTTCAGTCTGTAAGAGTCTGACACTCCCTCCAGCTGCAGCACCAGCGGGAGAGGGGTCATTTGATGATTTCCCACGAAATAAAAGAAAAGGGCATATGCCCAATATATGTTACCAATCGATAGACTGTCGATAGATGACACGATCCTAAAATGGAATGGTCGTCGGCGATCGATAGTTTCCACATCACTGATCGCATTGACCAATGGGGTTGATCGATGGCTCTAGCCTCAGTTTACAAACAAATAATTGGATCATTTAAATGTCTAGAATATGTATATTTATATTGAAAAGTAATAAATGACTAGAGAAAATGCCCAAATGCATAAATTAATAAATAACGTAGGATCATTGCCTACCTGTTTCTGTATACATTACAGCAGTTTGTCTCTGCTTCTGTTTATAAGCTGTATCGTTGTACTATACTTTGACAATGTAGATAAGCGATTTTAAAAAACATGTGTTCGAAATCAAAATTGTAAAAAAAACCCGTTTTTTATATTCCACTCATATGGGTACAAAGAGGAATGTGTCTCAAAAAATACCAAAAAATCTAAATAAAGGATTTCATACCGAGTTTGTGTTTTATTTTCGCAATAATTACTTTAAATAACTATGTATCAATATTTTTCTGGTCACGGCTGCATGACACACTTTTAAAGTTAAAATTAATAGACAGTTTGAATCGATACAATTCCGAACTTACTACTACATAATATTGTATGTGTTTATGGATGAATTCTTAGCTTGCCGCTGAGGGCACATCTCCCTTTTTTGACGTGGTGGTCAAAAGGTTAAAATGCGAAAGCTCCAGAAGGAACAAGGGTGGGTTTGTAGATTACTGAAACTCTCTTTAACACTACCCACGAAGAAGGGGGTACCTTCCTAATTAAGTTAATTAGCAATACATTTCCATCCCAAAAAAGTCTATGTTCTTGACAATATCAACTTAAAAATATATCTAGTCATATTTTCCCCCAAAAATACACATCTACCTACGTCATCATATTATAGATATTATATATAATGAGGCTTTTGAAAAGTTTCCGTGTTGTATAGGCACACGTGCGTCAACATAATTCGTAATTAATATCCGCAGAGCACTAGAGACTAGCCACGGTAATGAACCTTTTCATTATTTACACATATTTTGTTGTTCGGCGTTTTCCCGCCAAAGTTACTGGCTGTTTTGTTTGATGAAACTTCTAACTTATTTTGGCGTTGTATACGTTTCTCCTACCCAGCGGACCAAAATCCATACGTTAGTATATGTACATATAGTATGATTTGTTATAACAACATTACTTGTTGGATATTATGAAGGTGAATTGGCGATGTCAGACTTTCAATTCCAGGTTTCCTCAAAATGTTTTCTTTCATCGATGGAATGAAGGATCCTTTACTCAGTCATTTGTGTCCAAGATAAACTCGTACTCAGAAAGTACAGACGCCAGCACATCAAGATACCCGGAACTGACGAATTTTCCCGACTAACTTTGCTTCAGAAATTCTATTAAGGAAATTTGACAGATTTTAGTAGCTTGATGTGCTGCGTCTGTACCTACATATAACTTAGAAAAATTACATTGGTACTTGCTTGACCTGTAGTCGAACACTCCTACATAGGGCTTTGACAACTAAGCCACCATTATCATTTATACCTTCAATGCACATATTATACATAATTCAAGCCAATTTGATAATAACAATGACGATTTATTTACCATAACTAGTGTATAAAAAAGTTCTCTCAAGATGTGTCAAGCGAAGTTCTCTTTTACTGCGCCATATCATAACAAGAGTTCAAGCCTAACAAACAGAAAAATTAAGGTTTATCATAGCTAATTAAACTACAAGGTTAATTGGCAGTTACGTGTGTCAAAGGGCTGGTTACAAGGCGTAGAATAATGCAGTTAATTGGTTAGTCGCCACCTGTGGCCAGTAGTACACTGTCATAGGAGGACTATGGACGCTATACGATACAAAGCGATATAAAAGTAGCTTCGATTTTTTCTTGTCTAGATATAAAAGTCTTTACTGACTAATAAACTGCGTTTTATAATCAAAAATACCTGACATAGTTGTGACCCGGATAAAGAACTTTTACCACTTTGTGATGGCATCCAGGCCGATTTTCGGCTACGGCGGCTGTTCTCTTTTATACAGATCAGCCAGCTTCGCAGGACATATTATAGTGCACAAGCATTCGCGCAGATACAGGTGCACTCTCTATTCCCTCACTCTCATAGTCCGATGGGACGGCAATCCGACACGACCCGAGAGAGATCAGGTGCAGGACCGACATTTAGGTACGTGCTCTCCGATGCACGGGTGAATCAATCACCAAGTTCCAGACTCCGGGCTGTTTTATGAAGGTATCTAAAAACCCACAAAGCGATTTCGGCCCGACCCGGGAATCGAACCTGAAGCCCCGTGCACAGCAGTCGCACCTTGCGACTACTAGACCAACGAGGCAGTCTAAACTTTTTTGAGGCAGTTACCACTTAGTAAGTTCTACTTAAATTATAATAAACATGAATGAAGTTGTTCAGTAAACCGTAATCCCATTTTTCAGTGTAAGAAATGAATGATTAAAAGTTACTCCTGGAACTAAGCCTTGTGGCCGCGGATAAAAAGTAGCGCATGTGCTGTTTTGATGTAGCTGCCTAGTTTCATCAAAATCCGTCCAGCTATTTCCGCGTAAAAAGGAGCAAACATTTAAAAGATTAATGTGATTACGATAATATATCTATGAAGTGTGTAATTTTTACTATCTTACTTACGATACCTATTTGATATTTTATTTTTCAGAATGCTGAAATTATCGTAAGAAAATTTATTGCCTACATACCTTCATTAAAAAATACAGTTATGAGAACGCTCGCTCTTATATCGCTTAATCGCATGCTATCGCAGTACATGTCACATAGAACGCTGGGCATAGCGCAGGTATTGCAACCCGACATGAATGCTAAGTGGTGATTATGTACGTACGGTGATTTGGTTATGTCAGTATTTATGGCCTGTTGTCGTCTCATCGTCTGAGGCTTCCCTTGGGTGTTGTCTGTCTGATACTAAACAGGATAACATCGCGGATATTACCCTGAAGTCTTCTGTAAATATTTGCCTATGGATTTCAAATTCTTAGGGTCCAGGAGGCCCCGTTCTCTTCCTTGCTGGAGACTGATTACTGCGAGGAACCATTCTAAGTTTATTAAACTTAGAAGTAATATAAATTTCATTTTTTTCCCGACCCCTCCCGCTGTGGGTGCAGCTGGAGGGACTGTCAAACTTTTACTGTCTAATACCCACTATGTTCCTTTGGGAGGTCTTTGCGTGCCAAGGTAAGCAAGTCTTTGCTCAAGAACAACCCGCAGCTCTAGATATATGCCTTGTTCGCATGGAAATGGAAGTTTCATCATTTTGAACAGTGTTGAACATTCAAACATTCGCTTCCAACATTGCTATTCCGGACTAACTACCGCGGTTTAGATAAATAAGTTAAAACTGTAATAAAACGCGTTCTACACGATCCATACTGATCACCGACAGAGGTGACCTTTGTCGCGTGTCCCGTCGGCCAACCAGCGTTCCACACGGGGCCGACCACGGAAACCGCCTGTCGCGATGGATGCGCTCCCGATCAAGGTCGTCCAAAGTCGTTTGACTCCACCCACATCTGATCGACCGATCATCGTCTTCAATATACACGGTAGATTTTCACACCAACTGGACCAAGGTGACGTCTGTCGGCAGTTGGTTTGGATCGTGTAGAAAGCCTTTGAACCTACCACATGGCATCGTCATGATAGTCACAATAGGTAGTCGGAAATATAATTACTTAATAGTCAATTACTCTTACATAATAACATCTATTTTTGACGTCACACACACGTCAATAGCAAGCAATCGTGACGTGGCCTGCTGTTTAATTAACCATGTGGAAATCACTATGTAAGTACAGGTGTAACTTATTAATATCAGATATAGAGTATATTTATGACATTATAATCAGAATAGAATATAACCTGCCTTGTTGGTCTTTTTCTTTCGTGGAAAATGATCTCCTCCATTGTGGGTGCGACTAGAGGGAGTGTCAGACTCTTACTGACTAAACCCACTATATTCCTTCTGGAGGTCCTTGTGTGCCAGGCCCACGGTAATTCTTACGAACAACCCGCAGCTGCCTTGTTGGTCTTAGTCGCATAGCGCGACTGCTAGGGCTCTCCTGTTCGATTGCCGGGTCTACCCTATTAAAATAGATGCCACCAATAAAGCAAGTGTTGTTACAAAAATAGGTTTTATTCATAAAAGATCTTGCACCGCCTATAATTGTGATATTGGTCGTGTTAAAAATCTGTTCCTTTTTTGTAATTCGGTTGAAAAGGGCGCCAACTGAATCCCTCACCGGCGCTTAGATAGCTGAAAGCCGGCCCTGATGACACACAATATAATAAATCATTACTACTACGTATTGACGATAAATAGATAACAAATCAAACGTGCTAATCCAGGGATTGGAAATGTCACTATTATATTTTGGTTGTTTAGTCTATAAAATCCTTATCTAATCTATTATCATGTCAATATTTGCCTCGATTTGTTCATGAAACACTTCATGACGATGACGCATTCTAACAAAGATGAGACATAGATAAGCAGATATTATCATGGAGTCACATAGTCATATCTTGCAGGTGTGTTTTCTGAACGCTATCAGTTTTGATCAAGTACTTAGACTAAATTTCATGGTCATCATCAGCCTTATTATCGTCCCACTGCTAGACACAGGCCTCCTCTTATATAGAAAAGGATTGAGCGTTAAACACCACGCTTTCTATATATGATCCAGCCTGTCCCTTGCTGAAGGTAGTCAGCGACGCCCTAAGCCAAGTTACCCCACAGGGGGTGCCCTTAGCGCAGTCGGTTAGCCTATAAGCATTTTTGCCCCTGGCTGGAGGCCTTAACTTCTAGGCATCCACAGGGATAGTCCAGTTAAGCAGTAAACAGTCTCTCTAGGCTGAACTGCGAGATATCACTAAAAAAAAACACCTTGCTCAATTGCGAGTTGGTGATTTCGGAGTTTATTTTGGTGATTGATGTCCAAGTTTTCTTTGAGATGTTTTCCTTCACCTTAAATCGGTTATTGATGTCCAAGATATGCTTAGAAAGTACATATAACTGAGATGTATTTACTAACTAGCTTTTGCCCGCGCGGCTTCGCTCCCGTTCTTCCCTACTCTACTCTACTATTCGGCTATTCTGCTATTCGGGGCGGAGACAAATTCAACGAATCAATAACCATGAAAATTGGTTCAGCAGATCTCGAGTTATAAGTGTTGTAACAAACCCGACTTTGTTTTATATAATTATATAGATTAAATAATACTTCGTAACAAAAATACAATTAAAAGAGACATACCTACATTTTCATACATTAGCAGGCCAGTGTTAATGTTGCCATTTGGATTAATAACGTGTAAATACTTACTGATATCTGACGTGGAATGCACGTGGAACATGTTATCTCTAACATAAATACGAGTATTTGTTTGCTAATGCCACCATAAGGCTGCACTTCACACTCACATGGAAAAACCCATCTTTATATTCTTTCTAGAAACGCCTTTGCGTTTGAGAGCGCGTATTCCAAGTTCCAGTTGGTAAAGTCCGTCGCAAATAGCTGTCAAATAATGACATGTTTTAATTAATTTGGCAATTTTACTATATGAAAATAAGAATTCGTGCTCTGTAGTGCATTAAAAATAGATTGGGAATGCTATGATTAATCCTTATTAATCCTTACACCGAATATATAGTTTATGATGTAAAAAAAGTTTCGGGATTTTTTAAATGCCTTTTCTACACCTGAAACGTTCCCATCCACGGACAGGCCGCGCCTGACCGATTCTTTTTCAAACCCTGTAGATAAAATACCATTAATTTATAGGATTGAGAAATTCACACGAAAAAAGTAGTAAGCAGTAAGTCCGCATGAAACACTGGTACCTACTCAGCTGTATCTGGTTATGACTGGATGCCGACTCCAACATAGCTTGGCAAAAGGCTAGGCAGATGATGGAGTAGTTCACATGAAAACTCAAGTGTGACCAAGCTCTTATTAAAAAAATCGCAGTTTTTTTTCATGTCGGAATTTGTGAAAGCAAAATGCGTGTAGATATAGATATTTAAAAAAAACCACTTATATTAGAACCAAGGTTAAGTTGAGCATATAAATAACGATAAATGTAGATATGAGAATTTTAACACGTGTTCAAACTTTTTTAAAATTTTTGTGACGTCATACAGTTTGGTAGATCTGTGTAATTCTGTCCGGAATGTAGTCATTGTTACTTTTCATGCGTTTTTATCAAGATTTTTGTACCTATTATTAGATTAGAGTTAACTCATGTTTCGCGATAATGTCAAACGTATATTTATTTAGTGTGAATCATTGCGAATAAAAACGATGCTTACCAGATGTCCAAGTGTTAGGGGCTGTTTCACCACCTACGAATAAGTGCCAGTTAGTTTATTTGGTAGATAATTTCATACAAATTCTGTTCCATTTTTGAAATTATCAGGTAGATAGTGGCTATTCGGACATTATGAAACTGGCCCTTAGAATATCTTTACCTGATGTTATTAACATCATCATCTATGTATATGTATGTATATCTATATACCTAGGTTCATATAATAAAATCGTAGGAAAGTCAAAACTGTACATTGAATATTTTTTAAAAAGAATCCAAGTATTCTTTTATTGGTGTGATCTACAATCGATATAGAAGCCAAAAATATAGTTTTTAGAATTTTTGTCTGTTTGTCTGTATGTATGTCCGCGATAATCTCAAAAAGTATTGCATTGATTTCAAATTTGGCATGAATATAACTAAGAGATCGGGTCATATTATCACGCTACCACCAAAAGGGGAGCAGCTGTGAATCTTTATTCTATCTTATCAGTACCCTTATGCTCACGCGGACGACGTCGCGGGTAACAGCTAGTGAATTAAATAAGAGCGAAAAAAAACAAATTAATTCTGGACATGATCGTTTGTACGCACATGTCTGCCGAGTCTGCCGGCCCGAGTGCATAATAAACGGCCCAGTTCTTTCTGGTAGCATACCTACGAAGCTACAAAAATAATGTTAAGGACTTCTCCGGGATTGCTGCACCATGGATGTGATAAACATGACAGACGCCGAAACTGACCATATGCCTCAGCAATAGAGTTAAAAATCTATAAATGTAATTCGACAGAATTGTAGTAGCTTGATGTGCTGGTCAAAATCATACAGTTTCGCATTAGCAAATACAACTGCTGTGTGTTGGCGCGTCTACGTTTTATCAAATTGTAGGTTAGTATTAAAAATCAGCCAAATATAATGTGTAGCTACCTAATTATCATCCAGCCCATACGAACACGCTAAGTACATAAATAGTGTACACTTCCTCATTCGCGTTTGGCTTGACGAGGTTAATTTCGGTGTGCAATACAATACGCTGTGACGTATTTTCCGGCAGAGGTTATCAACCTTTGGGTACCTTTGCAGTTTGGTAGATAGTAACTGCAGTTACTTATTCCGTGGGAATATCAAAATATTTTGAAAACACTATTGTCTGCCTAAAACCTCTTATTTTAGTATTTCGATATAAAAAAGGGTTTAAAAAAATTGTTACGTGTATGTATTGTTTCCTCTTCTCTCTAGTTTGTAATTAAATTCTCATTTAGTTCTTCAATTGAAATATAAAATAATAAATTAAAATATAAAAAAATATGCTTTAATTATTATTGGCCTATTCCTTAAGTTAATCTTTAAGTTAACAGTATTTTCTCACACAAAGGAGACAGGATTGTTTATCACCATCCACCATGTTTGCTATTGGCAATTGCACCATATTTTGTGCAGCCAACACACTGCTATACAAAGGTTGATGGTCCCTTCAAATGCTTGCCATTCCTCGTGAAAAATAAGTACAATGAATAAATATCTTACATACACCTTTGTACCAGATATTTTTCATTGTTATTTGCATGACCGTTGCTTAGAGAGAATACTCTCCGAGACGTTGACGTTTGTTTCGGCGTTTCTTCTCAAGGTAGTCAGTTAGGAAATCTCGTTTTTTATAAAAATGTTTTGATTTCAACCTTTGCAAAATAAATAACATTTATTATTTAGACTTTAGGTTACATTTACATGTGTTTTGTGTAAGATACAGGTCTTTAACACTAATCCAGACCGATTGTCGGCCATGACGGCTGTTCTCTTTAAAGAGATCAGCTTGCTGCTCAGGACATATTATAGTGCACAAGCTTTTGCGCGGACAACCTCTATTCCCTCACTCTCCTAGCTCGATGACAACGACCAGAGAGAGATCAGGCGAAGAACCGAAATTCACGCAGTCATTATAATATTGCGAATAATGATTTTAATTTGAATTTAAAAATTTCCTGTGTCAATTAACTATTTATAATACAAGATGGATAGGTATATACCTATAATACAAGATGCAGGTCGGGATATAAAATCATCATCATCTCCCGAGCCTTTTCCCAACTAAGTTAGGGTCGGTTTCCAGTCTTACCGGATTCAGCTGAGTACCAGTGTTTTACAAGGAGCGACTGCCTCTTCAACCTAGTAACCCGGGCAACCCAATACCCCTTGGTTAGATTGGCGTCAGACTTACTGGCTTCTGACTAACCCGTAACGACTGCCAAGGATGTTCAATGACAGCCGGGACCTACAGTTTAACGTGCCATCCGAGGTCAGGATATAAAATATAAGGAATATAACGAACTTAAAAACATATGTATAATAAGAATAAGGAATGACCCTCAAAGGTAGGTCCTGATAGGACACTGGCCTGTTTTATGTTTTTTTTTTAATAAAAACTTGAATTTCGAATACTGCACACGTGTTTGCCAGATGACTGAATCCATATAGAATCTGATCATCAAACAGGTAACATTTACATACTAATTTGATAAACGGTTATGTATGATTTCGTATTTATCGTGGCTAACCGTAATACGTGAATATTGAGTTTATTTGCGCTATAGAAAGAAGTTCTGCGCTCGCTGAAGAACTCGTGGCTAAGTAAAAGCCACATGGATCGCACGATCATCGTACGAGCAGCAGTCGGTCCGTGTATGAGTGGCCATCTTGCCATGACGAGTTCCTCCGTATTTCGGAAGGCACACTAAATTGGTGGGTCCCGGCTGCCATTTTTACATCTTTGTCAGTCGTTACGGGTAGTCAGAAGTCAGAAAGTTCGACAACTACTCCTACCAAGGGGTATCGGGTTGCCCAGGTAACTGGGTTGAGGAGGTCATACAGGCAGACTTAGTTGATGAAGACTTTAGTAGATTCGTGGTAACTGCGAGTTGTTCGCGACAGTTACTGCGGGTCTTGCACACAAAGACCTCCAGAAGAAATAAAAGTGGGTTTGTGAGTTGACACTCATCCATCCAAAAGCAAAAAAAGCGGGTTTTCCCACTCAAAAATGGCCGCAATTTTTTCTTATTTTCGAATACAAAATCAAAGTCGTAGTCCTCTCTATATGTTATCATTTTTGATTTTACTATCATTATAAGACTAGCCACCTGCTCACCGCTGCCGACCTGTTCTTATCACTTACGATAAAACAATCATAAGTGAAGGATACCGACTTGTTCACAAGCCAATCAATCATTTTTATTACACTTGATTTGTCATATCCATCAATGTATTTGTCATCCGATTTCTGTGACCCAATATCGAGGAACAGGAAGGCCCGCATCATTCAATGCTTGAATCATTTGATATCTACATTCTTGATAAGCGGATATTTACGTAGTTTCATCGTCTGACTAGCCTTTTGCTAAGCTATGTTGGAGTCGGCTTCCAGTCATAACCAGATGCAGCTGAGTACCAGTGTTTTACGCGGACCTACTGCTTGTCTGACCTCCTCAACCTAGTTACCCGGGCCACCCGATATCCCTTGATAAGACTGGTTGTCAGACTTTTTAGCTTCTGACTACCCGTAACGATTGCCAAAGAAGTACAAATGACATACGGGACCCACGAATTTAACGTGCCTTCCGAAACACGGAGGAACTCGTCATGAGAAGATGGTCACCCATCCACGACCGACCGCGCCAAACATTGAGACCCGTGCGTGCGGCTTTACTTAGTCACGAGCCGCTCCTATATTGGATATTCACGCAGCTTGTTGATCAATAAAAAAGTAATTCAACGATCGATCAGATTTTCGGAAATCGATTACAGACAAAGAATTTGGAAAATCCGTTAGTTATGGATTGCTCAGGGTTGATAATGACCACTTGAATATGTTTGCGGAAATCATGCAGTAGGTATTAAGTGATAAGCAGGTAGCTACGTCATCGGCGGCATTTTTCATACCTCACGTATGTAGGTGATAGGTAAATAAATAGGTACAATATTTGCAGTAAGTGAGTCATTTCTTATTTTCGGAAGACAAATTATTCGGAAGGTTGACAAACCTACTTTCTCTCAATATTACTGAACAGTTGTATTCATAATATTTCCTTCGATAGAATCTATATGTACTAATAAATAAAAGTTTGTTGGTATGGTTTGATGGTCTGTATGTTAATACAGTTATGTTAATGATACATGATAAAGTAAGTAAGTAAATAAACGTTGTAAGCACGGTCCCGTAATTTACGATCACGACACAGCTTATCCGTGAGTCAGCCCCAACGAAGTTAGCGTCCGCGTCAGCAAATTTTACCGAATTACAAAATACTGGGGAATTTTGATTACTTTTTGTTTAAACTGTTTACCGAAGCGGCCGCTTCTATTGTTTGTCAACATAACAAGCAGTTTTGTAAGGACCAAGGACCCTGTTGAATTTGTTAATTGAAAAAGAAAGATGGGTACATACGCCGGCAATATCAAGCTACTACAATCTGTCAAATTTCCTCAATAGATTTTCAGCTTTATCGCTGAAGCTAATGGTTCAAAGATGATTGGAAAAATTGACAGTTTCAGTTAGCTTAATGTGCTGGCGTCTGTACATTAAGTATTTTGCTGCCAGAATTGTAGTAACAAACAGCGGAATTAAAACTAAATATTTTACCTAACATTTAAAATCATGGATTTCAGCAACTAAACGCCTGATTCCATCAAAAAATTTTAAATAAAATTAGTAGGTACCTCAACATCATCTCCCGAGCCTTTTCCCAACTATGTTGGGGTCGGCATCCAGTCTAACCGTATTCAGCTGAGTACCAGTGTTTTACAAGGATCGGCTGCCTATCTGACCTCCTCAACCCAGTTACCCGGGCAAACCAATACCCCTTGGTAAGACTGGCGTCGGACTAACTGGCTTCTGACTACCCGTAACGACTGCCAAGGATGTTGGAAGAACTGGAAAAAAGTTCAACGTTCAACCATTTCTGTACATCTGTGTTTAGCGTATCACTCGTGACTCCATATTAACCAGACAGACATTTGCATAAATATTAGTAAGAATTGTTGTGATTTTATATCAAATGAGCTGTCGACATACGACACTTGAGACGGAACACCTGCATTTAATCATACATGAGCACACAGGTGACGTGTACGAGTAAATATGTAAGTATAAGCACCACTCGACCTGAATGATACACTTCACGTATACACAAACATAAAATATACATAACATTACATACATATGCACTTAGAGGCAAAACGTGACGATACTGAAGAACGCGGATAAAATTTATGCCATTCTAAGTCGGGAATGACAACAACTATCTCCAAACCAAATTTCATTTCATATTGATTCAGGTTTAGAGTTCTTTTTTTCTTAGAAAATCGAGTGACACCTCTCGCTGAGGGTGCAGTAAAGCCCACTATGTTCTGGAGGTCCCTGTGTGCCAGGGCCGCGGTGACTGTTGCGAACTGTTTAAGTTAAACTCTACCGGCGTTGCGTCTTGTTCAAGCTTAAACTGTTTAAGTTTGAAATCCAAACGCTCACTCAAGTAGGTATTGTAGACATATTTAGCCAGCTTCGTATCTTTAAAATCCTTAGCAGTCGTTCCGATGACGTCACGCAGATTTATCATACGTAATCACATTAAATATAATACAAGAGACGCAGACGTGTCTACGGCTCGACCCTGACCTTCAGGATCGCGGTATTAATATAACGTAACTGATAACTATGTTAGCTACACTTATTGTGATTCAAATTACTTAGGTACCTATTTATTTTAGAAGGAAAATTGACAGGATGTCTGCGAGCGAATTTCGTTGATGGCAGTGTACTCTTTTGTAACGCAATCCTAAGCGCAATCCACTAGGTATTGTCAATTTGACAGATGATCTCAATTCCACTTGAGAAACCCACAATAAAAATAAATTCAGTTAACCCAGAAGATATGTAACAGTAATCATAATAAGTATTCAATTCTTATCACTATAGGTACCGTTTTGTATGATACCAGTTACAATTTTAGATGTAAAGCTTATAAGTCTCTTAAAAACAGCATTAGCTATGTCCACGGAACAGAGAATTACCTACATTAGTGGCTATTTCGATGAAAGGATATCTTGAATTCCAGGATTAAGGCCCATTTAGAGATTTGTCGTTCGAGTTTAGCGAAATGACACGCCGCTTGTCGCCCATGTCAACGGGCGGGAAGACTGAATGTTTAGACGAAGGAAATGTTTTATATTCAACCAACTAGCGGTCGCCCGCGGCTCCACCCGCGTGGATGTCGGTTTTCGCGACAAAAAGTAGTCTATGTGTTGTTCTGATATATAAGCTATAGAGGACCCCCGCGGCTACGCCTGTGTCGATGTCGATTACCGCTACCAAAGCCTAACTTTTGTCGGGATGAGAACCTCGCACTCAGACCTCCCGTCTTATTATACCTATCAGCCGACCCGCGTCGAGCGAGGCAACGACACGGGGCGATGGCTGATTATCGTAATTTATGTATAAGTTTGGTATTTCTATACCGATTTCTATGATTCTTTTTTTATAGAATATGTAATAATGTTATCTTTTGTTAATTAGGGATGAGTGAGAGTATTATTATAAACATAAGAGTAAACAAATCAATAACAAATAATCAGAAAGCTCCGAACCGGTAAACTATCGGGAGCTATACGTGTTATTGTGAGTCAACCATTAAAGATAGACATATGCTGTCGTGGAATATTTTTTAGATAATTTTATGTAGAACATTTCCGTCATACATGATTTCTATGTAGCTTTAACCATTAAGGCTGCACACGCGACGAAAGCTTAAAAAATGGTGTAACTTCTCCCGTTTTCCCAACATTTTCCTTCACTGCTCTGCTCCTATTGATTGTAGCGTGATGAAAAGTATCCTATAACCTGCCCAGGAGTATGAAGAATAATTGTACCAAGTTTCATTAAAATCCGTCCAGTAGTTTTTGTTCCTATTAATAACATACAGACAGACAGACAGACAGACAGACAGACAGACAGACAGACAGACAGACAGACAGACAGACAGACAGACAGACAGACAGACAGACAGACAGACAGACAGACAGTCAGACAGACAGACAGACAGACAGACAGACAGACAGACAGACAGACAAAAATTTTACTGATTGCATTTTTGGCATCAGTATCGATCACTTATCACCCCCTGATAGTTATTTTGAAAATATATCCAATGTACAGAATTGACCTCTCTACAGATTTATTATAAGTATAGATAGATTACCGTATTTTCGAGACAAGAAACTCTCTCCATCTAAATGGGCCTTAACAGAGCTGAATGACTTATGTTCACAGATCTGATCTCAAGCGAAATTCTGCGAGGAAAAGTACGTTCGGAACTCACAATACTTAACCTTGGCAAACCAAACGTTCGTTGACTAGACAAAAAACTAGTCTGTTTGGGAATACCTGGTTTGTTTATCATTTGTCTCGAAACTAGGAAACAGAAGTCTCGCAGGCCTCAATGCTGCAAGTATTTAAGGCCTGTGCACACCGCGTTTTTTAAACGCGCCGTCGAAACGCGTCTTATGAGCTCGCGTCATAGCAAGGGAACGACGAGCTATATACGCACAAATACAACAACACAGTATGCCACACCTGTATTGCGTTGGCGTTGCGTATGCATACCCTCGCAGCTCCATCTCAGATCAACCTTCGCAATGGTTAGATACGTTTGTATCTGCATCCTTCCGAGAACGAAGCGCATCACCCTCCCTCTCTGCTTCGTCTCTGTCCCTGGATCCGTTGAAAAGCAAAGTCATTCGACGTAGTTCAATCAAAGGTCTTCAGACTGCGTCTGTATTGCGTGCGTATCGCATCCATATCGCTATAAACGCGCATCTACGCCGCGTATTACGAAAGTGGTGTATACAGGCTCTTAAATAATTGCACAGTATGTCATTGACTCGAACAACGCTAGTTACTATTTAGTATTCTGTGCTCGAACTTATGAAAGATTTTAATTGAAATCAAGGTGGTATGCGTAAATTTTTATTTATAGATTGGTTTATACTGTAAGCGGTATTTACTTCCTAAAAAACAAGTCACATGTATTCTGTATCACAATCTGCGAAGATTATATGTATGTATTTGTGTAAAATGTCAATCAAATCAGCATGCAAATTGTTTATCTACTGGATTCTTTAGAAGCTTAAGTGTAGTTGTAGACAGAAACAAGCTTTAAATGGTGATGGATTTTCAAAAACAAGCTCACCTGATGAACAACCCTTTTGACCTTTTAGGACCAGTTTCACAATCACCGAATTGCCAAAAATGGAACAGAATTTGTATGAAATTATCTACCAAATAAACTAACTGGAACTTATTCGTAAGTGGTGAAACAGGCCCTTAGCTAGCTTAGCTTATTTTGGTAGTTTTCAAATATTTTATTCAGATCTCATTGAGAGGAGCGATAAACCAACGCAAACACACAACACCTCACCGTGTTTTGTTTACTATGAAACTTTCGTACGTTTCATCATATCAATGGAATGGAATTCTTTGGGGTTTCCGAAAACAAGAGCAACACACTGTGTGATGCTGTTTCGTTTTTGCGAAAAGACACGATTTTTGTCCGTACCTGGGTACAAGTTACGTAATGAAGGCATTGTACAGGCGTCACCTCATCAAGCTACCCGAATCTGTCGAATTTTCCCAATCAACTTAGAACCATATGCTCTAGCGGTAGAGTTGAAAATCCATTAAGGAAATTTGACAGATTGTAGAAGCTTGATGTGCTGGCTGTCTGTACCTAGGAAGTTATAATGAAACGTTGAAATGATATAAATTTCAGTGTAAGAATGATATCAGCTCCGGCAGTTCATCTGCCGGAGCTGCGGGTTGCTCGCTAGAGTTACCGTGGCCGTTACCGTTACCGTTTTAGTCAGTATGAAACACTCCCTCCAGCTGCACCCTTACCGAAAGAGGTCATTTGATGACTTCCCACGAAAAAAAGAGTCGTTTTTCAATTCGCAGAATTCTGGCAGATTCCTATGGTATACAAATCCCGCTGTAATTCCTGTCAACAACCGGCAGCCTATTTCGAATATTTTGTCAGGTACAGACGCCTGCACATCAACCTACCTCAATTTAACAAATTTCTTTAATGGATTTTCGACCTTATCACAATAGTTGAAGTTTAATGTTCGAATGGTAAAATTTGTCAGATTCGGGTAGGTTGACCTGATAGCGTCGGTACTTTGGAATATGAACCTTCCTTCCTTCAACTCCAGTATATTATGACTTGAATCAAATTGGCACCTGACCTGTTTAACTTAAGTGCATTAAATGCATGTGCGCAGTTGGCATTATACACACTTTCCTGTCTAGCTGACTAATGAAATAAACCCGATACAAAGAAACTAAGAAACATCCTTTTAAAGCATTATGTCGAACCATCTTAGCACGCGAGACCTATGTAGCATCCATTCTGTTATGGAACGTTGCAACGATCCAGCAAGGTAAAGTCTACAGCAAGTACCTATGTGATTTATTCGCTAAGGGCTCTATTCCGAAACCTTATTTTGTTTTTCTAAGTTTGTATGTACTTTCTGAGTATATCTTGGAAACCAATGACTGTGTTTCGGATGGCACGTTAAACTGTAGGTCCCGGCTGTCATTGAACATCCTTGGCAGTCGTTACGGGTGGTCAGAAGCCAGTAAGTCTGACGCCAGTCAGGGGTATTGGGTTGCCCAGGCAGTCGCTCCTTGTATTCAGCTGAAACCGGTTAAACTGGAAGCCGACCCCAACATAGTTGGGAAAAGGCTCGGGAGATGATGATGATGGCTCTATTCCGATACCTATCTTATTTGTTAAACATCGATGTGCAATATCGACTTTCAAATAATCGATTACACACCACGAAACAAGAATAGACGATTTAACACTTATAGGTACTAGAAACATACTCGCAGTACAAGTATAGTAGAAAGAAAAATCTCTTTTAATTTTAATCAAAAACCCTTTTTTTTTGTAGGAAATCATCAAAGACTTAGCACATCAAGCTACTGCAATCTGTCAAATTTCCTCAACAGATTTTCAACTTTATCACTGAAGCACATGGTTGAAAGTTGATTGGGAAAATTTTACAGTTTCGACTAGCTTGTGTGCTGGCGTGTGTACATTTTCCTGATTGCATTATTTTCCTGGTTTTGAAAGAACCTAGCTAGAGCAATGACGTGAGGTTGCTTGAGTACATAATGTACTGAAGATCTTTTTAATTTTAAGTATCTTAAGTTCATGTTTTGATAGAAATTAATTGTATTCAGAACAGGTATATGTACACAGATAGATAGACTATCTCTATGGTAATTAGCTATGTCTACTTAAAAGTAGGTACTTATTTAACAGCGTGCAAGGAATAATAAAACCATTTCAAAATGATTGTTGTAGCAACAATGTTTGACATTAAAAATAAATACCTACATATTTTTTTCCTTAAACAACCACTCACGTTAAACAGCGTTAAACACTTCCTCGGTTATATTTTTTTTTCGTGCCATAAACAATAATTCAAAATTGTAACGGCCTTGCACTTGTATTTAAAATATTGACACAGATTATAAATTATCCTTGCACTTGGTAACGAGACACTATGGTATTAGTCACTGTTTTATTCAATAAACAATGCTTAGGGACAGTTTCCCAGGTTGCTGATAAGTTCCAGATAGTTAATCTGGCAGATAATTTCATACAAATTCTTTACCATTTTTTAATTTATCTGGTAGATAGTAGCTATCCGTAACCTGTGAAACTGGCCCTCAATATTGTACATCTACAAAGCGACCGAGCATTTTGAACTACGAGTTCAGAGTTCAAGGTCTATAAGTAAAACTAAATATTACAATGAGATTTTTTTCCTGCAATTTTTTCACTTAATGAACAACGCTTTGTATTGTAGCACTATATAAATACAATACATGTATGTGTTTAACGACTATTTTTATTTGAAAATCTTAATATGGTTCACAGAACACATCTACTTACCAAGTTTCAACGGTACGGCAAACAGACAGACATGACGAATTTATAAGGGACCCGTTTTTTTCTATTTGGCTACGGAACCCCGAAATATAGGAATATAGGAATATATTTCTTGTGTGAAAAAGATCTTCCAACAGCATTAGATACAGACGCCAGCACATCAAGCTACCCGAAACTGACGAATTTACCCCATCAACATTAAACCATATCCTTCAGTGATGAAGTTGAATATATTTTAAGGAAATTGGGCAGATCGTAGTAGCTTGATGTGCTGGCGTCTGTCCCTACTAAAAATAATACATCCTTCATCTCACTACTAATTAGGAGAAGCCAGCACATCAAGCTATTACAATCTGTCAAATTTCTTTAGTAGATTGTCAACTTTATCGCTGAAGCATAATATGGTTCAAAGTTGGTATGAAGTTTGTCAGTTTCGCGTAGCTTGATGTGCTGGCGTCTGTACCTAATGCTGCAAATGCTAATGCATAAACGGAAGATCTATTTCACTAGAGAAATATATCATTTTTAGGATTATCTTCTGTGTTTCGGATGGCACGTTAAACTGTAGGTCCCGGCTGTCATTGAACATCCTTGGCAGTCGTTACGGGTAGTCAGAAGCCAGTAAGTCTGACGCCAGTCTAGCCAAGGGGTATTGGGTTTCCCGGGTGACTGGGTTGAGGAGGTCAGATAGGCAGTCGCTCCTTGTAAAACCCTGGTACTCAGCTGAATCCGGTTAGATTGAAAGCCGACCCCAACATAGTTGGGAAAAGGCTCGGGAGATGATGATCTTCTGTAGCCAAATGGCATTGGGTCCATGTGACAGTTTCGTGACAGTGACGTGCTGGCGCCTGTACCAATTTTATTTTTGCAAAATATGAAGTAAGGCCTTTTTTTAAGTTTCATATTCATTGAACGTTTTCGTAAACATGATTAACATTATACGTAGCTGCAGCCGCTCCGTCGAACAAGTAAAGCAAGTCACCTTGAAAGTTTTCCTGGGTATGTCTCAACCAATGCAGATGTATTCGCCTTGATAGCTTGCATTCTTTACGGTAGCTACACATTTCATTATTTACTTGTGTACTTACCTACTGAGCTTATATACAGCCAGCACCGAGTCTGTCAAATTTTCGCAATCAACTTTGAACCATATGCTTCAGCGATAAAGTTGGAAATCTACTAAGGAAATTTGATAGATTGTGGTAGCTTGATGTGCGGTCGTCTGTACCTAATTTTTACAAGTTCGAGAGATTAAATATTGTTACCTTAATTCTTTTTAGTCTATGTTAATATTATAAAGAGGAAATATTTGTTGTATCTTTGTTTGGATTGAACAGTCTCCGAAACTACTAGACAAAATTCTTACACTGTTGGAAAGCTACACTATCCCCGGTGAACATAGGCTATGTTTTATCCGTGTACGGGAAGAAGTTCCCCGGGGACGCGAGACAAAGCGCAACAAACTGCTAATCAATAATAAGCAACGAAACTTTTGCAATTTCTGTCACCCTGCGTGTCTCTTAAGTACTTAGTTACCATTACATAGTTATCTATGTACTAGAGAGCTGTAACTTGGTAGTTCTTTATTACATGCATATTGATCTCTTTAGTGTGGAGAGTCTCGTCTCGTTATGACACGCGGTCAACCGCAGAACCAGGAGCTGTGACTATTTATAATAATACTACACTACAGGCTTTAGCTTCCTCAAAGAAAAATAATCACCCAAAGAGAATTCAACCTTACCTAATTTTACAATTTCGAAGTCTTCTGGGTAACAGCGATGTGGAGGATTACCTACTTAGACGCTTAAATATTTTTTGATTTTTATTATTATACTAGTTTTTATTATGGATATTAGTTTTAAATTATTATAATTATAATATAACAATAAGTTTGTTTTGCTCAATAAACAACTCATACCAAAATATTACAGTATAATTTTACAATTCTATTCCTAGTCTTCGGATATTTCACCCACTGTGTGTCAGTTTTGTGAATTTCGTAAAATTATTTAGTAATTTCGGGGGGCTATTATTCACAGACCACTTCTTCAATGAGAAAGACTTTCCAACCTCAGTGGACAAATCACGAATTATTTAAAAGAAAATGACTTCTATTTAAACCACAGATAGCGAAAAATAAATCTTGATACAGACGAATATCTGAAGAATTGGGAAGCTCCTTTTTGGCTGTTATTTAATAATCACCACAAACAAATGGTTCAAAAGTTTTCTATATAATGTACCTACCACGTTACACCTAGGTACAATTCTCTTGCTAAAATATTTTGCCACCCATTACGAAAGTTTATCTGTCAAAAAGATTATGAATCCGCAATTAATAAAAAAAACTCGGTCGGAATTACAGCATACATTCTGTATACTATCAGGTAGGTACCACAACCTACACCCCCATCTGGTAATCCATTAAGCACTGCAAATACAGGTCGGGAATACCACCAATAAAGATAATATTTCTGGCGCCATTTCACATTACACTGCCCGCAACAAATATTGAGTGCATCCTTTATCTGTTGCTCAGACTTTAAAACGCATATCGATTCAAGGTGGCCGAATTAAATGCTTGCGTCAATCACAAAGGTGTTTGTTGAGCTTTTTTTAGTATTAAAGACACATACAGCAGTAACAAACTAGCTGCCTTATATTGTGTTGTAATCATCGAACAAATACTTAGCCTAATATTCGAACTAAAAGCTACAGTCTATTCGCGAGATCTCATAGCTAAGTCCAGAGGGTCGAAAATGCAGTTTAAATTCATCGTGTAATTTTCTGGCCTGCCGGGTCAGCGGGTTGTTCTCAAGAGTTACCGTGGCTCTGGGACACAAAGATCTCCAGAAGGAACATAGCGGGCATATTAAGTCCTCAGTAAAAGTTTGACACTCTCTCTAGCTGCACCCATAGAGGGAGGAGTCACTTGATGACTTCCCACCGTAGAATAACAAGAGGTGTTGTTATTTTTCCTCTCTTTTCCTTCTTAAACCTCATACCCAATCCTAATTATATGTATGTACTTACTTATGTATATTGCTGGAAGGAAAAGCAAGTCAGTCATACAAAAATAGCAACAGTATGTATATTTATATGTAATGTAGTACGTATGTAAGGAAATTTAGTTAAGGAAAAATATTTTAAGTTACCATGTCAAATTAGGTAAAGTTATATATGTAATGGCAAAGTAAATAGGTGTATGGTCACCAAAGACTACGAATAACTTAAACATTTTTTACTCTTTTTTGACAGCTGCAATGTTTATAAAAATATTACATGTGTGTCAATTGGGATGATGACTAGGTCAAAAATAAAACACTTTATCATATTCAATTTGTAAAACAGCTTAAAATAATGACAGTTTCGTTTATCGTTTTGAACCGAAAATATAACCGAAATAAGTATACGGCTTGATGTGAAAAATCTATGACGTTAAAACTAAGTATTCCCATACAAATTGCATACAAAGTAACCGTTTTTGACAGTTCAATAAAAGTAATGAATTTGACTAGTTGTCATCTACCGTATTTGTTCTCACACTTCATTCTTGACTTGAAATATCGTTCCGTAAGGAACAAACTTGACACCCAAAGTGCGAAATCAAACAGTTCGTCAAGTAAAGACGGCAAACGGGTTTCCTATAAGGAAATGCATCGCACGCTGCACTTTATTCTGAGAAACTGGGACCGTTAACTTTCTCAATGTACTCGATATTTTATACAATATGTAGAGATGTAAAGATTCGGACGCGAAAGGATCATATAGGTTAGGTAATCATAAGATTTTTTTAAATTCATCTAATTGTAAAAACCACAATGGATTAATGATGGCATCCAGGCTGAGCAATCTATATACTCCACACTCCCGAATAATGATAAATTAATTCTTGATAAATGGGTAAGGCACGTAGCGCTAAAAATATTATTCAAATAGGGCCTAGTAGTACCTGAGGTGCCAATCTCACCAGCATTTAAACAGACAAACAAGCTCTTCAACTTTGTATACATATAAGTACGTGCAGACGCCGCCGGCACATCAAGCTACCCGAAACTGACAAATTTTTCCAATCAACTTTGAACCATATGCTTCAGCGATAAAGTCGAAAATCTATCAAATAATATTGACAGATTTTATTTGCTTTCTTTCAGATAACTATCAAACAATGCTGAATGCAGTCATTAACAACCCTTTATAAAGAGTAACTAACTCATTTAAATAAGGATATACAAGTGTTTATATATAGGATAAGTAGAATTTTAACCAAATGGTGTCAGTTTTTGGGTACAGGAAAATAATTGGAACATTATCACGTGAAATGCGAGTGTACCTAATTAAATTAGGTACGTCCACGGTTAAATGACCTCGGGGAAGATACTGGATCCACTGAAACCGGTTTGGCAAATTATTTTTGCATCTACCTACTACTTTCAACAATAATATGTCGAAGCAGATTATATTATGCTAACTTATATAATTAATGCGATGGTAACTATGTCTGTATGTTTGTCGGGCTCTCACGCCAAAACTACTGATGCGATATAAATGAAATGTGTTAGACATTCTAATAGGACACAGGCTATTTTTTATCCGAATGCAGGAAATAGTTCCGGAACAGCTAGTCTTAACTAAAAGCCGGATCTCTCTGTCACCTTAATAGCTTCATCTCTTTCTAAAGATGAATCACTTGCCTCTCTACGCAATAATGTTTACTACAGTATCGTAATATAAACAACACATCCACTATTATTTATTATTATTTACTTATAGCGTAGTACCCTGCTATCAGTTCACGCAAGATATGCGGAGAGCAAATAAACAAACAAGTTCAGACGCCTTATTTAAAAATAACGACCCTTGTCGAAGGATCTTAACCATACAGCCATTTTTTTCTGATTATAAACAAATGAGTCAGCGTCTGTTTTATTATTTCACGAACAGTTGATTTCCGCTCGTGGTCTTCACAACACTAAGAACTGCGCAAAGGATTTCTTGTGATTTTATTCACCAATTTATTGTTTTCAAATAAATAAATATGTGGTACTACCCATAAATATCTAACATTATTTTTTTAAAACCGTGAGTCACGGTCGAAAGAGATACATCCTTTATAATTATCATCGCGAGTAAGACCCGTTTGTTGTGTGTAATATCTAGTCGTTTTTCTCGTCCCACTGATGGGCACAGGCCTCTTCTCACACAGAGGAGTATTGAGCATTAATCACCACGCTTGCTCAATGCGGGTTGGTGATTTCAGCCTTTACAGTCCAGGTTTCCTCGAGATGATTTCCTTCACCTTCAATCAATCATTGATATCCAAGATATATTTTTGAAAGTACATATAACTTACATTGGTACTTGTCTGACCTGGCCCGCGCACTGGTATTTGAGAGGCTGGTGCTTCAACCACTAGGCCACCTCGACTTCATTATTATGAAGATAAAAGAAGTAGGTATATAACCATAATTGTCGGACATAAAAAATCCGCATCATTACATAGTTGTAATAAAATGGCCCCAGTTATCAGACCACTTGTAAAGCAACTTTATCTAATTATTTAATTAAATCTTTGCGGATACAGGATTTTTCGGATGTGCGATAAAAATATTAATACAATGTAACCAACTACAGTAAACAATCAACATTTTGTTTGAAATTAGAACTCGTTAAATTAAAACACTGCAGGAACATTCTAGAACAGAAATTTCTAGAACAAAAAGTTAGTATACATACGTTTCGAACAAGCCTTGACCGCGAGCGTGACCTACCTCAACATAACCTAACTAAATAAGTAAGTAGGCTAGCTGAAAACCAATGAAAAACTTTATAGAGAACACGTTACTGACGTTTCCGTGATATTCCGTGCATTCTCGTACATTGGTGCACTTTCTCCGTTTAAGAAAATATGAAAAAAGTTTAGGGCTTACTACAAAAAAGTTAGACAGACGTTTGACACGGTGTTTAAAAAAATTGTATGCAAAATTATTTTAAACACATGTCAAATGTGTGTCTAACTTTTTTTGCAGTAAGGCCCTTAATGTTCGGCCTTACATTGGTAGGTATCGTAAATTTGCGACGCGCACCTTTACGGCCAAGATGAGTCGCTCTACAATAACAAATTAAATATTCATTTTTTTATGTAAATTGAGCAATCACCTTTGTCCTCTGTCCTTATAAATGCAAAAGTATGTGGATATGTTTGTTAGTGTTTTGCGCTAAAAATGATGATTTTGATTTAGTTTATTTTTTAGTTTAGGTTTTAGTTATATGAAAACACCGTATATGCGACTTATTGCATATTACATAAATGGCAAACTCTTGCAATCCTATTATACCATTTTTTATATAAATTTCTAGTGAATTAATTTTGCATCTTCATAATATTTATTTATGCACAAAAACAGCCATTGATCATTGCCACAATATTCCAGAAATACAAATGACCCATTGCCTATCCAATTGTGATTAATCACTACATAGTATAAAACAAAGTCGCTTTTTCTGTCCCTATGTCCCTTTGTACGCTTAAATCTTTGAAACTACGCAACGGATTTTAATGCGGTTTTTTTTAATAGATAGAGTGATTCAAGAGGAAGGTTTATATGTATAATAACATCCATTAAATAGTGGAGAAGTACTGTTTTTTTTGAGGTTTCTAATGTGATGTCGTAAATAATTACATTACATTTTAACTAGACGCCATCTATATCTTTTTAATTACAACACATTTAACAAATTTGACAATTTGACTAAACCAGCTGGGTAAATAGTTATTACCTAATCTCATAGATGGAGTTAAGGTTTTAATACAATTAAACCGGGCTAAAAATTTTTAAACCCATTTTTCAGTCCAAAGTCTATAAACAGTTATTTCCACAGATAAAAATAATTTAACGGCAAAAGTACATATTAAGGCAAGTTTCAACCAGACGACATCTTTAGCTATTCAAACCAATCTAATTTAATATTGTTAGTAATTATAGTTGATCATAGATGGAGTTCATAGTTTTGTTTTACACAAAATTAAATCATACTAGGATGTTTTTCAGTCTACAATCATAGTCACAAGAGATAATTTTGATTATTCAAGTTCCAAGACAACACTCAAAATCGGGGACAGAGGATGAGATGAGTTAAGTAAGTCATTTAAGATCAAAGAAGGAGTGCTGCACTTTCTTCATATAATATCAGTCTGGGGTAGAGTTAGCTCAGCTTCCAGTATACCACACGTAACAAAGCAACATGGCTTATCAATATTTTTATTTGATCTTTACGAACGATTCATCATCCCGAGCCTTTTCCCAACAACTATGTAGGGGTCGGCTTCCAATCTAACCGGATTTAGCTGAGTACCAGTATTTTACAAGGAGCGACTGCCTATCTGACCTCCTCAACCCAGTTACCCAGGCAACCCAATACCGCTTGGTTAGACTGGCGTCAGACTTACTGGCTTCTGACTACCCGTAACGACTGTCAAGGATGTTCAATGACAGCCGGGACCTACAGTTTAACATGCCATCCGAAACACAGTCATTGGTGTCCAAGATATATTTAGAAAGTAGGTACATACAAACTTAGAAAAGTTGCATTGATACTTGCCTGACCTGGAATCGAACCCATACCCTCACACTTGAGAGGCTGGCTCTTTAACCACTAATATGACTTCTTTACGAACGATTATTGATCAAAAATATGTATCACTAAATAATTCTAGAGGAAAGGTCAATCTCTTGGAAACGATTCAGAAAATAACAGATCTCTTCAAATAGGGTTGGCTGCTGTTTGAAAGAAAAAAGCGGACTCTACGTGATGCCAGCCGATATATCTATTTTCGAGGAACTTGGTCGTAAAAGGATAGGGAATAAGTAATGATCTAAGGATTGACTACGATATTCATTACAATGTAGCCCCAGATAGACATCCCAAATTAGAAAGACTCTTTTTACGATTCGATATTTACGTATTCTCCGATGCACGGATTCATCAATCACCAGCTTCCAGTCTCTTTTTAACGGGGCTTTCGTCAAATAACCCCTCCAGCTGAGGGTTGAAGTGTCACTCTTACTGATTAAAACCCACTATGTTCCTTCTGGAGGTCCCTGTATGCCAGGGCCACGGTAACTCTTAAGGTTGAACCACATCTGGCAGCACGGAATCGCATTTGTTCCTTCTGTGCTACCACGTGCTGCAGTATGCTGCCGTATGCGAACGCGCGCTGTCGAATTCCGCAGACAAAAAAGGCGATCGCACGCGTAGCAAGTGATAGGCGATAGCAAGTGATCGGCGATGAAAGGATGCGTTAGCATGCTATCGCGCGCTTTAGCGTTCCGGAGTCTCCCTGCCGACCATTGCATTTTGTCCGTGAAGCCGATCGCCTCGAGGATTCCGCCGCGTGCTATGCTCTCGCATTATGCTTTCTGTCTCGGTCTAGCAAATGGCACTTCTAAGCGACAGAAAGAGAAAGGGCGACGGAAAAAGGCGATTCCGTGCTACCAGACAGATGTAGTTCAACCCTTATACTGCCGGAAGTCATTCCTCGACACTCGGCGCCTGGGGTGTCGACCAGTACCAGCTTTTACGCTTCGGTAGGGATGAGCGGTGCGGTTTCTCAACCACTCCACCACCTCCTTCGCTAGCATAACTGCTTCGCAGAAGGAGGTGGCCGCTTCCCAATCCCTCTCGCTCCAGACCATGGCCTGGACCAGGGCCGAATGCGAGAGGTCGCCACTGTAAAGACTGGGCGGTGCTCCGCCCAAGCAGAGCGCATCCCCACCGAGTGGTTCACTATATCCTTTACTAACTTCCAGTCCCCGGGCTGCTTTTTGAGTTTCCTAACACTCAAAGCGATATTAGTCCGACCCGGTTCGACCAAATCAGAATCGAAGTTCGGCGCTTATTGTTATAACAGCCGAATACTTTGCAAAGTAAAAGCAGCCGCAGAACTGTCGCTTATCCTCGGTATAGTTACATGTCTTTGCGTTTTCTCTGAGAAAATCAGCCAGCTGCCCAGGACATATTAAAGTGCACTCTCTATTCCCTCTCTCTCATATCGATGTGATCGGAGAGAGATCAGGCGCAGGACCGACATTTACGTGCACGGGTCTATCAATCATCAACTTCCAAACTATGGGCTGCTGATTGAAAGTCTCTCAAAACCCACAAAGCGATTTCGACCTTACCCGGGAATCGCACCCGAAACCTGTGCACAGCAGTCCCACTATGCGACTACGTCACCAGCAGTTAACCGTAAAAACTTACTATTTCCACACATTTCCAAAGTATTTTTACACATTTTGTTATCATACCGTGATGTTAAAGAATACAAGAATGGTAAAGCAAGTTTATCATTTTTACTACTCTAATGCCCACGCGGACGACGTCGCGGGTAGCAGCTAGTACTAAAATAATTCGTCGATCGATGACACATCACTGACATTTGATAATATTCTCACAACAAAGGAACACGTCATTCACACATTTCTTTATTAATTGTAATGCAATTAATAAAGAAATGTTTTAATGATTTGTTCCTTTTTCGTCCAACGTTTTCTCTCCATATTCCAAAAATACCTGTTTCGGGTCGTAAAATTGAGTCAAATAAATGATAATGATAAATGATATTTATTTTGCAAATAGGTTGAACTCAACACTTTTACACGTCAACACATTTCAAAGGAGATGAGATCGGCATTTCCTAACTGACTACCCTGAGAAGAAACGCCGAAACAAATTCAAGGGTTACAGTGTCTTTTAGAGTCCAGACATAAAAAGAGGTTACATACTGAAGTAGGGATGAGCAATGTAGGCTTGTGTCTGAAATGACCTTTTGAAGAAAGTGTCATACAAGTTTTAATGGACCTGTCCAATCGGCTGGTAAGCATTTGTCGGTCTTCGTTGAACTCAACAGTAACATAGGAGTTCAACAATCCGACGAACATACCAGCAGAAAGGACATTTGGGTAGGCCACTTATAATACTCAAATAGCCAAGAATGGCCCAGTGGTGCTGCATGGTAACCAAGGAGCCAGCCTGAGTTTTATCAAGTTAAAATATAAAATGTACTGTAAAAATGATCTGATCAGATCTGAATCAGAAAATCTTCTGGGACCGCCTAGCTCGTTGGTAGCTACGCCACTGGAATGGCCAAGATCTCAGGCTCTCAAACTAGAACAACTGAACGGTTCATGCGAAAGATGACATCATCATATCAGCCTTCTTACCGTCCCTCTGAGCACAGGCCTCCTCTCACACAGAGAGGGATTGAGCAGTAATCATCACATGGCTTAGACTGTGCAAATATTTTAACTTGTAGGGCGAATCTGCAACAAATCTTTTTAATTAATTACAGACACTAAGTACCTACGTAGGTAGTCTCAATCATTGTTTCATTTCATGTTATTATGAATGAATCTCATATCAATTTTGCTTGAGTCATAGTCTACAGACCCATTTAATATGCCTACGTATTGTTTATTAATGAGTAAGTAGTCATATAACCAGTCTAAAATAACTTAAGCGTCTTAGATATCGCTCTAACCGCAAAACACAAAGTACCTAGAGTTACGTATTAAGACAAAAACATGCTGCGCCGACCCCCAATAAAACTTGGGATAAGGGCAGGAGGATGATGATGATGACGAAGAGTTACGTATGCTTATAAAAGGTCATGCTTATTAGGGTGCTTCAAACGAACGTGCTCATAAAATTGACATGATGTGTGCTTTAAATAAGCATGCTTTTTTTAAAGCGAGTATAAATAAAAATATATGTACATACCTAGATACAACTCAATGACGTAGTTGGCTTAATACTTAAAAGGTTATAAATGCGGTAGGTACCTATGCACCGTGAAGAAAGAAACCTTTTTGTTTTATCTTTATCAAATTTTTTATTTACGTATGCTTAAAGTATATACAAGCACAGTCCGCAACCCTGAATCCCGCAGCCATAGCTGTCTCTGGACCAAGCAAAACCAGTCAACATTTACCTATAAAGGTAAACGATTAATTTCCGTACAAACAAACCTTTATAAATATGTATGGAAACAATTAAAAATAAAATAATTAAACCATAGATTAATAATGTATTCTAGGTGTGTTTCGTTTTCCAAGTAGATAGGTTTTGTTTTGTTCGTAGTCATCAATTATAATGCATTTGGCGGGAAATTAAAATCGTATTGATAGATATAAATCTTCATGCTTGCGTGTTTTGTTTCAGAAATCAGTTTTAAAATTGATTATGAGTACATTAACGAACTTCGCTTCTCTTATTGAATTTGCGTTTTGAGATAATTAGGGCCTCTTTCACCACCTACGAATAAGTTCCAGATAGCTTATTTGGTACATAGTGGCTATTTGGATATTGTGAAACTGGCCCTTAGTCTATTTCAAAGAGTAGGTATTTCGGCCCGACCCGGGAGTCAAACATGCCGCGAATTTCCCGCACTTTATTTGCAAAAAAAATAGCATCTAATTATGTAACAAAACATCTGTCGTGATAATACAGACAGTCGGAAACGAATTAGTTCCTAATAAATAATGATGACGACGAAAATTAAAGCTTTTTTTGTTGTAACTACAAACAATGACAATGAAAAAAGTGCTTCCAAAACAAATTGTTTCATGTCCAGTAAAGTGTAGTGCCGCTTAAATAAAATATTTACCAATAACGAAGGTCATTGGCTCGCTCGATAAAAAATGACATCATAATCAAATTGATTTCAGATTTGGAACGATAGAATTAGTGTTCGAATTCAAATGTTTGACGTTCACTTTTTAAAAGGATTGATAGCAATCTCGCTAACTTAACGATAGACAAACCGTGAAGTGTCAGAACAAAGAAAAAAAAAGAACTTACAATGGATTTCAATAATCTATCAGTTGTGAAAGACAGGAATTTGAACACAACTTGTATAGGGAGTCTGTCAAAATTCTGTCTCTTAGTAAGCAAGACAACATAAAAGACTGGTCATTGTTTGCAGTTAGTATATTCGATTGCTTTTTCGTTTTACCTCGCCCCGTCGGAGGCATTTTATGCTACAAAGAGTCAAAATCAGCAGGTTACAGCTAACTAATAGTGTACTTACTATAAAATATGTAGTCTGCACTTGAACTAGGCACAGTTTATACTTATTTAAATCTGTTCTGCCTCTCCATTAATAAATAATCTTCCATTGTTCGTATCAGAGCGTCATTCATTCCTAAAATGTTGACGCTAAATCACGTTCATATCAATATGTAGCCTATTTGTATTATAAACACTACCCATGTAGGGTTTATCCCACTGCTGGACAAAGGCATCTTGTTTTTATGCAAACAGAACACCATTCTTATTCTTTTTCTTTTTATTTTGAACACAAACGTCAAACACAGACGCCAGCACATCAAGCTACCCGAAACTGTCAAATTTTCCCATTCAACTTTGAGCCATCTGCTTCAGCGATAAAGTTGGAAATCTATTAAGGAAATTTGACAGATTGTGGTCGCGATATGATGGAGTCTGTAATATGATCCCGAATAACAATGGTTCTGTGTCAGCTATACCTACAGAATTCATTAAATGCTTGGTCCCATAGCTTCAATTTGCCAAGGGCTAGGGTAAAACTGCTTAAAATCCACATAACGACCACAAAAAACCAATACTTAAGTTAAGTCACTCGAAGAACGTTATTCTGGATTTTTTATAGAAGCGTACCTATATCCTATAGGTAGCGTCCAACAATTCAATATGAAAAAAACTTTTTCGTTACCCTCCGTAATGAACAATAGACAATGCCATAATACTTTAATCAACCCCCATAAAGGAATCAGGTCACCCAAAGGTTACACTGGAGTGAAGCTTACCGTGACAGATGACCGTGTTACACTGTATTGCATATAAAATTTTCATTAGTTGTCTAGACTAGATTTTCGTGTGATTCCCGGTGCTGGAAGTGATTAAAAAAATATTCAATTGGGATGCGAACTAGGTCATAAATAAAATACTTTATCATATTTATTTTGTAAAGCATCTTAAAATAATGTCGGTTTCATTTATCGTTTTGAACCGAAAACTTTTTTTATTTTTTTATTGCTAATATAATCGAAATAAGTATATGAATTGATGTGAAAAATCTGTGACGTCATATTTGGTGTTTTCATACAAATTTCATAGAGAGTAACCGTTTTTGACAGTTCTATAAAAGTATTGAATTTGACTAGTTGTCCGCAGTGTCCGCATCCCTATTTCTTTCACCATTATTAGTTAAATTCATTACTTTTATTGATCTGTCAAAAACGGTTACTACTACTTTTGCAATGAAAATGAGAACACCACGACGAAAGACTAGGCGGTATGGTCGAAGGACCTTAGCCTGCCCTAAGGGCAAACAAAAAAAAGGAAGTAGGAACTATGACGTCACAGATTTTTCACATCAAGCTGTTTTCTTATTTTACTTATACCATTAATAAAAAAAAATCAAACTGTTTTTCCCTCAAAACGATAAATGAAGGTGACATTATTTTAAGATGCTTTACCAAACGGATATTATAAAGGATTTTATTTTTGATCTTGTCAACTTTACTGTATATCCCTGATTAACATAGGCTATATTCTATCCAGGGAACTTAGCCAAGATGTCTTTCTACAATCGTAAACGCTAGTAGAAACGACCAAAATGTATGGAAATGACATTATTTTGTACTAATGAGACCACGTGATTTATCGATTTCTAAATAATGTAATTTCTCATACATTTTCCTCAGGTTCCTCAAGAACCAATCAGTTCTATCCTAAAAATACTTAAAACTGAATACTTATGTCTAGTTTTGAGTGGTCCCGACAGGAATCTGCAGATTATTTTTAAAAGAATAATTACTCTGACAACAGTGTTAGATAAATAGCAGCTAACTAGTTAAGACTGTAATCAAGACTAATCAGTCTGTAGCTTCTTAAATAATTGAAATGTCTGTATGTTATTTTAGTTCGTAAACATTGAAGTCTAGTTTCTTAATGATTGCTTCATGAGTTAACCCATGAGTTATCATTACACGCGAGTCTGGCAGGAATGCCGTAGCCTTCAGCAAATTGGTGTAATTAAAAAAATAACATCTTTTTACATTGACATCTATGTATAATGAATTCAAAATTACATTATAAACATAGTAAAAATGTTCCTTAGTGAAAAAAGAAACCTATTTAAAAATACATTTGCTGGTAAAATAATTTTCGCGGTCTTTCCAACTTTTTTTATCTACCGACATTAATTAAATACGCTTAGCCAGAAAAACCTGTCAAATAGGTAACTGTCAAACTAGTTTTTTTTTTCAAACCAACTTCTATTGCAATTTGTTATGGCAATGCTAGTTTGTTGTACAGTCAACCAAAAAAGTTGAAACTTCATAGTAAACAACAAACGACAGAATTGACTTAACATCCAGCAGTTCGAAAGTAGCTTAACACTCAACAAGAAATCCAAAAGACGCTGAACACTATTAACTATTAAAGTGTTGAAACAACGACCCGGGAGAGCATAATTTTAGTTTATTTTTAACTAGCTGTTGCCCGCGACGTCCCCCGTAGTGATAGAGTAATAATATGTAGCCTATACGTTGACCCGACCTCTTGGTTATATTCATGCCGAATTTGAAGCAAATCCGTGCCGTACTTTTTGAGATTATCCCGGACATACATACAGACAAACAGACAAAAACTACTGCTGAGCACCAGGTCTCGAGTTCCATTCCCAGTTCGGAAATGGTCAGCAACAAAGTTGTCTCTAAATTGTACAGCACTTTCATATTTTTTTTTTGTGTTTATTAAGTTTTAGAGTTGACTGTACCTGTTTTAGTACTCCAATACAGCAAATAGTCTTAGTATTTGGGTTATCACAAGACATCCGTTGAAGTAACTCGTTCAAATTGTATTAGTACGCGTAATATAAGCATGAAACAATGAGGTATAATGTACTGAATGAGGCCATGTAAAGCCTATTAGCACCTACCGTTCTGTTCTCTCTAAAAATCTTTGTCTGTTTGATAACAGTGACGTCATCGTCTTTAGATTAACCATTTTGTTTTGGACTGAAACTAGGAAACCGAAACCGAAAATCAGAATGAAATAAGTAGATAAGGAAATAAAAGAATGCTTTCGAATTTCGATTCGAAAGAATGACCTGGGGGTCAACGGTCGAGCGCGTTAATGTACCAGCGTTATGCCGAGAGTATTATAAAATCTGTGGTTATGCTGTGGTTATGCGAAAGAACACAATTACAATTTGGGGAATTTGATAAAAAAAATAAAAAAAATATTTTCAGCCTACCTACCTGGAATAAAAAACTTTTTATCTTTATCTATAAACCTAACCGCGTAGTCGAATTAACTGTTGGTACCTCAGAATATAAGTTACATATTTTTCTAAAACAAAATGTATGAAAGTTACCTAAAAAGGGATGCCCAACCAAAGTGTACTTATCAATACTAATAAGACATAATCATATCTTGAGTATAACTTGACATATTTCTGCGATAAAGATTTATTTATATTTTATATAGGTATGCATATACCTAATCTATGCCATAAATAGAATAATTTAAAAAGTGAATTTATAGTATTATGACTTTATGGTCCGATAAGCTAGAATGTTATCACATGGCCACCTGTCGTTGACTACTCGCCACAGTCACCTTAACATTTAATAAGTTCACACGGTTGTATTCGTCGAATTTGAAATATTTTGAACTGTCAACGGAAGCGAGTTTGCAAATATGGCGCGCACATGGCCGCGTTTTTTATATTCCGCTCCCTTCAATGAGTATGGCGATCTAACTCTGCCTATATGAATATTATGTCCTGACTTTACGATGATTTGTATGATTAAACTACTGTTCCCCGCGTTTTTAAGGGACTACTGATGATGATGGCATCCATGCCGATTGTCGGCTACGGCGGCCGTTCTCTTTTTATGGAGATCAGCCAGCTGCGCAGGAAATATTATAGTGCACAAGCATTCGCGCAGATACAGGTCCACAGGACTCTCTATTCCCTCACTCTCATAGTCTATTGGGTCGGCAATCCGACATGACCAAAGAGAGATCAGGCGCAGGACCACCATTTACGTGCTCTCAGATGCACGGGTGAATCAATTACCAACTCCCAGACTCCAGGCTGCTTTATGAAAGTTTTTCAAAACCCACAAAGCGATTTTGGCCCGACCCGGGAATCGAACCTGATACTCCATGCACAGCAGTCGCGCCTTGCGACTACTAGACCAAAGAGGCAGTCTACCAAGGAATATCGAGTTGCAAAAAATGCTTTATGTTAAATACATGGTAGGGAAAAGGCTAGGCGGATGTTAATGGGTTTGTTAATTTCCTCCCAAACATGGTAAGCATATGTACAGTTAGTATATAGAATGAGGAAACCATACCAGTAAAAAATACACATCGGTAATGACAAAATTATGTGTTGGAATTATATTCAAGGGACAACTACATACATCCTAATCCTAATATCCTAATCCTAATCCTAATATCCTAATACTATTATAAAGGCGAAAGTTTGTAAGTATGGATGTATGGATGTATAGATGTATGGATGTTTGTTACTCTTTCACGTAAAAACTACTGAATGGATTTGAATGAAACTTTACCACAATATAGCTTATACATCAGAATAACATATAGGCTACTTTTTATCCGGGTATGGAAAGTACTTCCCTCAGAAAGCGGGTGAAACCGCTGGCGGAAGCTAGTATGTATATATTAATGTGTCAATTTTCTGTTCAGGGTCGGTGCTTAGTGTTAGCGGTGCGTTCTGTTCCACGCGCTCCTCGAAGAGAAGTCAGCAACATTGAAACCCCGTTAGGCCTGGGCAAACAAAGGCCTCCAGAAGGAACATCGTTTTTTTTCGTGGGAAGTCATCAAATGACTTAATGACTCCTTGCGCTGTTGGTGCAGCTGGAGACAGTATCAGACTTTTACTGACTAAAAGCTTATGTGCCAGGGCTGAAGTAACTCTTGCGAACAATTCAGCAACCCTGGCAGGATAACTAGACTAGTTTAAATAATCAAATTGGAAAGAAACAAGAACTATATGGCGCATCTCCGTAATCGGTATCTTCAAGGCAAACCAGACCCAATAGGCCATTCCTACCCATCGTGTACACAGCCAATAACAATCATCATAACATAATCACTGTCGCGTGTTTCCGTATGCACTCTGTTCGAAGAACCGGCCATTATTGTAAAAGTTAACGTAAATTACTTAGGAATAAAAACTAGTGCACCTACCTGCGACAGAAAGTAGGTCAGGTTCATTATATTGCAAATATTGCATTAAGGAACGTTTTCGTGTACAAGATACGATATTTATTACGGAGGGCCGTACGTAATGATCGTAAGCCATGCGGAACGAACTGTCTACTACGAGGTTAGGTCAAAATTGCAGCTGTCAGTACCACTAGGTACTATTAGACCAATATTTATTTTTATTATGCATAATTAAGATGGTTGAAATAAGATCTCGTTCAAATTAGGGAATTTTCCGCCCGTTTCTCACTTACAGTTCACACCTGCACCGCGAGCCTAAAAAACTGACAACTACTGGAATGATGATGCCCCCCGAAAACGCGTGTACGCGAGACAGATTTTTTGCCGCGCGTACTGATATCGCAGGGCATAAGGGCGGGAAAACCAAAAATAATTTACTTATATGCCAATAAAAATAATTTTGATTATATTTGAAATTTGAAAACAGATTCACGTTTCTGACTGACTCCAGTCTGCATCCCTTCTTCAATGGCATGGGTCTCACTCTCACGTGAGCTGTGCTCGGTAATTAGTCGCGACATATCAACAAAACTCCTTTTTTGACAAGGGTTAAAAATAATTTCTTATCCAGAAAGCACTTAAGTTGAAGTGGTACTAGACCTGTTTGTATGAATCATAGACCAAGAAGCTGTGTGGGCCCAAACCCACACGGCCAATGAAAAATGTCGGAACAATCTGGTACGAAATAAACTACGTTACTTATATGAACTCAAATGATTGACGACTAGGTTTGTACATGGGTGAAGCCGCGAGATAAAGCTATTCTTCAGAAATATACAACTACTAAGCACAGACCCACGGCAGTTTCTCGACTGTGTTCAAATGCTAAAGATTCCAGAAATGTTTTTAATTTGGTGGTAAATCTTATTCCGAAGTTCTTCGACAAATTATTCTAAAAGTGGCCCGCTATAAAAATAGTAACATCGATATAGGAAAGTCTAGATGGAGTGTTCAGTACAAAACGGAACGTTCATATTGACAGCATGTTTGATGCGCGTGTGAGTGCCGAAAGTGTATGATTATCGCGTCTGCATTTGTGTGCGTGTCATTCTAATATACCAGCGCAAAGTGATTACCCCCAAAATGTGGGAAAATTAAAATTTGTGCAGTTTTATTCACATTGACATAGGTGATAAAATTATCTTATAAATATAAATATAAATATAAATATAAATATAAATATAAATATAAATATAAATATAAATATAAATATAAATATAAATATAAATATAAATATAAATATAAATATAAATATAAATATAAATATAAATATAAATATAAATATAAATATAAATATAAATATAAATATAAATATAAATATAAATATAAATATAAATATAAATATAAATATAAATATAAATATAAATATAAATATAAATATAAATATAAATATAATGACTGGATGTCACAGGATCAGTCGGAAATCTATTGAAGAAATAAACTTATGTATTATCAATAAGTATCTTACTAAATTACAATAAAATAATAATGTTGAATTCGTAATAACATTTTACAATATTAATCGCAGCAGCAAAAAAGAAGGTAAAAATATTTCATACCTTGGCAATACTCAAATAATATGGAGTCGTTTTGTTGTTATTTTGCCGTCGTAATATTTTCAAAGTAATACGTAGATATTTATCATAAAATTTCAAACTTACCTATGAAAAGAGATGTTCGTATCCTTATGTTTTTTTGCAGTGTAGTTATTACAAAGTTTCACTACACAAACCGTCATTTTTGATTTTTTTTGTGAAAAATTTACAATGTAAACACGCGGCAAACGTCTGTCGCGTAATGGCGGCCTGTGGGTGGGGTTAAGCCAAATTGATGTCTCTGATCATAATGCATTTTGACAGCGCGTACTAGGCATCTAGACACTTCTTATATCGATGAATAGTAATTTAAAATGGGTTAAAATAACTACATAATTATATTCAATCTTAATCAAAATTATAAACAAATACTATTTTTGACTGTCGAAAAAAAAAGAAAGGTATTAGGTAATTCCTAATTTACTTTTTAATAAATTACTCTTAGAACTGTTTATTTTAAATAAAAACTCTGTGGAGGATATAACTGTTCGCGTTTCAAAAGTTTATCGAACAATAGAATGCAAGAGAATGGGACTAACGCAAAAATAGAATTCTATTTTTTATTTTATGAATAATACACGATGACTACGAACAGTAAAAAATATATTCAAGCAAATGTCAATTATTGAAATATAAATTTAAATAACGCATTATTTACACGAAAAAGACGCAATGCTGCGTCCTATCACGGTTCGACTCGTGTCAAGTTCCTTGGGTTATCGAATTCACGCGCCGAATCGTATTACAAGATTTCGATATTATTGTTATTACATAGGTAGTTACGTAAATAAGTAACGCGATATTTATATCGAATATCGTCCGATGTATTCGCGGAACAATCGGGTGAGCTATCAAATGTCTGCCCCTGGAAAGGGTTCAATGCCCTATAAATAATAATTTTATTGGTAAACAGGTATCGCTGGTTCTCTTGTTATCAGCACTCGGGATGTATTTATGTTTGCGTGATTTTTTATCAACAGCGACATGAGTGCTTCTAATTCGCTGGGATTTATAAAAACACACATTAATGGCTGCTAGCATTGGTACTTTGATGTTATCTGATTCTGCAAGTTTTGCTCGATTTACAAAATTCAAAATCAACGCGATCAAATTCGCGGGTAAACAACGTTAGGATTTTACTTTTCGGGATAACCGGTTTGTTTTTTGGGTACGGTTCGGTTTTATAATACACTAAATCGATTTTTAATGAACTTCGGAATGCAGACCACTGCAGTTCCAGGACAGGGAATAACTTTACTCTCACCCATTACGTAGTTCCCTTGTCGAGGTACCAGCGAATCCGCGGGAAACCATAGATCATAAATCGAATAAGTATGCACTGCAACACACAAAATGTGCAGTGACCTTTTATAGCTTCAACTGGCATGACCATTAAAATATTCAAATAGTTCAATGGAATTTAAATTTTGCATCTTTAAGAACCCAGTAATATACATCTTTACAGTTGAGTCATTGAAGGGTGCAATAAAAAAAATATGAGCTATGCTATACGCAATCTGGCGCCATTATTGAATGTAGTTGTCATGACGTGGATTTTTTATATGAAAATAAAAAAAACATTTCATGAATATTATAATTTCATGCGAATTAAGTTTATTTATGTACCCATTTATTGGGAAATTTTGTGGTTTAGTACCTATATGTATAAATTGTACATGAAATTGTGACTGTAACAATTTATTGGCTACTAGTAGTCAGCATATTCTTAGCTAATGTTTGATTAGTTTGCTGACATCACAGCATATCACCCCATAGAGATAACAGCGTAATGTCTATATGGTCACCTTGCCTTATCTAATGGCCTTCGCCCAATTCCAATGGCATACATGAAATAAAACATGGTAGTAGTTGATCACAATGTATTCTTTAGAGTATAACCCTGTACTTCTTTTATTTAGAATAAGGTATTACAACATTAATTGTTTGCGGGAATTACACATAGGTATGATACAAATAGGTACGTATTGAGTTTCAGAATCATGCAGTTTAGGTAACTATGCTAGAACTTATCACATTTCAATATTTTACAGTTTACTCAAGGTACATACAGCTGGCTATCTGTTATTATTATAAACATATGCCTTCATATTGAGATTAATATTCAATGGCCACCTAATCATATGTTGTACAAGTTTCATGTGAAAACATATCACATCACAACAGAGGAACAAACATATCAGATAAGCAATGACTCACTTCACCATACGTGCACACCACGCAACCACATCTGTCATGACAAACAATCCAATGCCGGAAGTGACATACCTGCTCAGGTATAAATAAATTACCAAAAATAAATAAAATGTGTGATGTTTCTTTAAACTAACAAATGTACAAATCTTTCTAAAACAAAAGCAACAATCAACCACTGTTCGTTTCAAAACTAACATCATAGAAATTAAAATAAAAACTTAATACTATATTAACTATAAACACACATCTGAAATTCAGTCACCTTCCAAACAGACTATGGTACACTGGTAAAACATAAACATTCACCAAATTAAAGCTTTCGAGTATGAGGGAGGGATGGGGCTCAGAACTTGAGTTTAGGATTGAGTTCGTGGGCGCGGCCGCCCCAGTCCAGCCGGTAACTGCGAGTCCGCCACGATATCTCGGGGCTGAGCAGCGCCGCGGCCAGCACGAACGGTGCGCAGCACTCGCTCCAAACCCAGCCCAGCAAGAACTGCACTTTGGTGAACGGCGGCGAGCCGTTCTGCACTGACCGCAGCATCAACCAGTCCGAGAGGAACCACACTAGCACATGCACCAAGAAGAACGGCAGCGGCTCGGCGCCGAACAACTGTCCCGCCGCCCATGCCGCGCCCGCGCCCAGCGGCATGCACTCGCTGAGCGGCTCCAACATTGCCGTCGTGGGGATCATGGCGATCCGTAGCCGCGCCCAGCGCCGCAGCCGCGCCTGCAGCGCGCCCACCGACCGCGTGCCCGAGTTCTGCAGAGCCGGCAGCGAGCTCACGCGCATCTTCCAACCGCGCGACACGATATCCTTCGCCATAAAGTAGTCTTCCGCCAGGTAGTCGGCAAAGGCGCGCAGGCCGCCGGCTTCCTCCAGCGCACAGCGCCGCACCAGCGACGACATGCCGACATGGCAGTTGATGCCCATGAAGTCGGCGCCCAGGTACATGCGCGCCTGCGCCGTGCCGAAGAACACCTTCTCGTAGACGGCCGCGAAGCCCTCCGCGTCGCACACGAACGGCATCTGGTGCACGATGGCGACGTCGTCCCGCATGTGCTGCACCATGTCCAGCAGCGAGTCGTCGCGCATGCGGATGCCCGCGTCGCTGATCAGCACCAGCGGGTACTTTGCCGCCAAGTACGCCGGCTGCATGTTGTTGATCTTCGGGTTGACGCCGACCCGCAGCCCACCCGTGAACAAACGAGCGTCTATGTGTGGGTGCTTGTGAATTAAACTGTTCACTAACATCACTGCTGGATCGTGTACGTTTTCCACACAGAATAGTAACTCGTACATAGGATAGTCCAATGTGAAGAATGTTTCCAGGTTGGAGAACAGGTTGGGGTCGACCCCAGTGAGCGGCTTCAAGATCGACACACCGGGATACGGCTGTTCAGGTGGAGACCGGTCCACTGTCCGATGGAGTTTCCACTTTGAGTATGAGTAAGCCATTATGTGAATTAACCAAAGACACACCCACGCAATAATAAAAAATATGGCAAAACCATACACCGTATACACCATAGGCATCATAATTGTATTCTTATGTAGCTGACGCGTTCGGGCCGCATAATATCGACTGGTTTTTTGGTGGAGACGTGCGCTATGACGCGATCATAACACTGAACTGAATGTGCAATACAAAAGTAATAACGTGAAGAATGAACACTCCGTAAAATAATTCAACATTTTATACGATCGCGTTATCTGTACGGTTTAATCATTGCGGACAGGTTTCAGTAGTCAATTCCTTTTACAAGCGGCTGAACCCCGCAGAGGAGACAAATCGAAAACCCTTCACACGACAAACTTCAAGCACCACTGCTGCCAACATACTGGCGAAAAGTCTGCGTTTTATTTTAACTTGGACTCAAATTGCATCCAATAACTCCGGGTACATTAATTATCGTTGGAATGATATTGATGAGCAATTTAAGTTTACTTATTATATTTCATTTACTATCTTAAAATAAAATATCACAATTGATCAAAATTGTCATTATGGTGCGCTCAGTGTTGGAAAGTAACAAAACGTAGAATTATATCGATCTCAGCATTCATGTGTGTTTATTTCAGCCACATTAAAACAAAAAAGTGGAAAAATATTCACTTTTTGTTCATCGAATGCGTCCTTTAGGATATAATTTGCACAATGGTAAACTAATGATATTTTTTACAATTTATAACAAGAGAGTAAAAATAAAATGAAGTTTGAAAGATTTAATTTTTAACTAGCGATTAAAATCTTATTGAATATGTTGCGGTTAATATGAACAGCCACAGGAAATACCAACATAATAAAAATCCGTCAAATCGGAAAATAATAGCGTCGGTTCAAATTGTTTCGCGGCAATTTAATTCTTTTCCTATTTTGCGATGATATAGCAATCGATTGAAAATGGATATTGGAAGATTATTAAGAAACGTTCAGAGTTTGAGCGAATACATAACAACTACTCAAGATGCATCTGAAAAATGTAAAACTTCGAAAATTTTACTGAATATGTCGACCGTTCTGGCGCTGAAGAAAATACGTTCTCTTGAAATCGAGGTCTGTTTTTCTTTGAATCTCAAACCCAAGGTTAAATTTTTAATGCATTACTATTTAAAAGCGATAACTGAGGTTCGTTCTTATTCTTTCAGTATTTCAACAAGTGTGAGGAAAATGGAATCGCGTGCATAATATTCGACCGTATGTTATGTTTACCGCCCTCAAAAACATGGAGCGTGCTCAGCAAGGAGCTGGTGAATCTACTGCAATATTGGCTCGATGCTGTAAGAAAGCATTTGGTCGGGCACAACTCGCAATGGTGGACTTTTTTGAAACTGTTGCTCAGATTTGTAAAAGTGGGTATAATAATAACATAAAAAAACACTAAAATTTAAATATTTAATGGTGATACAAACCTTGTTTACTTATAGCATTTTTTTATATTTTTGTTTTATCTCATGAATCTTTTAATATACTAATTAATTATTATTGCTAATTAATATAACTAGTATAGCATATATATATGTATAGATGCTAGGTGGGTTCTGTGCAGAAGAGTATTACATTACCAGTATTAAAGACAGTTAGTTATTCTCATGTCCATCAGCATTGAACCACTTTTTTCAGTGGGTTGTCTTAGGTGCTCCTTACAATTTAATAAATCTGAGTATTAAACAGTAACAAAAATGTAGTACAAACCTTTGTCATAAGTACAGTTCAATATCTATTAACTAGACAGACAGTATCTATTAGCTAGAAAATTCAGGGCCATTAGGAATGAGGGAATGGAAGGTATTTTTCTGCAGTGCAACACAATAATAATACATATCACATTAACAAACATAAATATCAGATACCAATATCACCAGATGCACCAGAATATCTTAATAATATTATAATACTGCTTTACTATGAATTCAAAAATTTAAAAATTCTGTTGTTCAGGATATCCGTCAGAAAGATTCATCTCTGCCTAATATGCTGGTGGAGTATACTGCAGAATGTCTCCTGGACCTGGCTACCAACAGCCGTCCTGATGCTTACCAGAGATATGAGATACTCCACTGTTTCAACATGTACTGCTCAGAATCTAGCCGGGAAGTCAGATTTGCTTTTAGAAACAAGCTTGCACCGTATTTGTAAGTTTTATTAGTAAAGATGCCAGCACATCAACCTGTCAAATTTTCCCAATCAACTTGAACCATATGCTTCAGCGATAAAGTTGAAAATCTATTAAGCAAAATTTGACAGATTGTAGTAGCTTGATGTGCTGGCATGTCTACACATATTTTGCTTTTTAATTAAATATTCAGATCTGTATCAGACATAATTTTTTTGTCTGTATGTTTTACTCAGAGCTACTTCAAGCATCCAGATATTTTTTTTTTCCTATATCCTTCCTCAATCATAGGACTATCTACACAGAAAGGAGCAGTTGTCTCTGAGAATAGCCTATAAGCCAACAAACAAATTAGTTTAGAAAAGTTACTAACTAAGGGCCAGTTTCACAACATCCAAATAGCCACAATCTACCAAATAAAGTCAAAAATAGAACAGAATTTTTATCAAATTATCTACCATATCAATTAACTGGTACTTATTCATAGGATAAACAGGCCCTAAGTAGGTATACTAAAATCAAAATAAAGTACCACAAAATTAACATAATATATGTATATATATTTTCTCCTAGTACCAAATTATCATCATACATGAGCAGCTGTGGCCACCTGCCCACACAGTACAGTATCATGGAGACACTCCTGCGATGGTTGCTGCCGCGACAGGACAGGACCCTGAGGCTAGCATCAGCTACCAAGTGGTTCCATCCCTCTATGTACGAGAAAACTGATGTTGATATATTCTTGGAGAGGTCTTGGGTTAATTTCTTTCAGGTAATTTATTAAGGACAGACAGCCAGCAGGTCAACCTACCCGAATCTGTAAAATTTTGCCAATCGAATGTTAAACCAAAGGTATTGTAATAAGGTTGAAAACCGAATAAAGAAATTTTACAGATTGAGGTAGGTTGATGTGCTGGCGTCTGTAAATAATTAGAATTTACCTTTAATTATCTGATTTAACATTAGTATAATAACTAGATTTTGCTTGCGACTTCGTCCGCATAATATTAAGTATCTAGTTTAGTTTGGGCAGAAGTAATCTAGCTGTATCCCGTGGAATTCCCGTGGAACCCGAAGCCCGAAGGAACAATTTTAATACCCAGCCTAAACGTAGCTTTATCTCCGACTCCAAGGCAACATCTATCACTTATTCTTAAATCAAAATTTCCACCAAATCTGTCCAGCCGTTTTTGCGTGAATACGTAACAAACAAACTCACGTCAAAACTTTCGTTGGTAGGTATTTATAAATATTAGTAATAGGCCTATCGGAACCAACCGCGCCGACCAAGGTCACCTTGGTCGCGTGTCCCGTCGTCCGACAGCGTTTCACACGTTTGGGACCGACCGTGGACAATAGTACCATTAAAATGAGTCTTATTTATGTAATGTGTCTGAAATATTTTCTTTTAGGACGCAAGAGATTTCTTGAATGCGCACAATCAAAGACATGATTTCATAACATCAGTTGTGTGTCGGAAACTTACTGTCGGCAAAGTTGTCGTCATTTCGGTAAGTAGCTACTAACGTAATAGGTATGTACAGACGCCAGCACATCAAGCTACTGCAATCTGTAAAATTTCCTTAATAGATTTTCAAATTTATCGCTGAAGAAATTAATCAGTTTCGGCTAGCTTGATGTACCTACTGGCGTCAGTACACACGGCTACACTGTACACATCAAGCTATACAAAACCAGTTTGTCTTGAACTCGCTTTATATGGTCTTTCTACAAATTGAACGGTCGGCTTATACTAGTTTTGTACAGCTTGATGTGCTGGCGCCTGTACTAGCATTCATTAATACCAAAAATAGTTGAGCCTTGCGGATACGTTCAGACCCGACTGCAAATCAACGAAAATAAAATACCAATGTTTGGGACATTGGTGTTTTTTTAATTGTAGGTACTTTTTTTTGGAAATTCTTCAAGTAATAGCTCCTGCGCAGCTGGAAGTAGTGCCAGACGTAGATATACTGACTAAAACCCACTATGTTACTTCTGGAGGTCTTTGTGTTCCAGGCCGGTAACTCTTACGAATAACCTGCAGCCCCGTTCAGAAAAAAAATTGTTAGGTAACAATATCATCCATCCATCCAGTATCAATAGGTACCATCACTTAATTCTAGGGTACAGAACGCCAAGAATCATGGCTGGACATGAACTGCGTGACACGCAGCGTGTCGGTGTTGCTAGACCCTCGCGCCTTGGAAACCTTCGGCTCCAGCAACCACAAGGCCTTCGAGACGCTGGTCATTACCCAGCATAATACTTGCACTGTTAAGTTATTTAGGTAATTACGCAATTATTTATTGCTTAGTTAATACTTAGAGAGCTAAGCTGTTGTTAACGCGATCTGGGAACCTTAAAGTACTGAATGTTGGTACATTTTCTTATGTAAATTTTTCGCGTTATATTTGTATTATAAAAAAGCGTTTTTGACTTGTTATATAGCAGTCAACATAATACTTTATTACTATCAATAATGAAGAGTAATCATCGCCTACCGCTTAGTACTGTGACTCACAATAAATTCGCGAAACTTAGTGGTGAGCGGTTCTCTAAAAACTACAACCTTTACGACAATATCGTAATATCGTAGTAGCGTAATTAGTAACTTAAATTCACCACAATGGGTCTTTACGGTCCTAGTCGCATGGGACCCGTAGCAATTGGTTCTTTCTCTTAATAACTCTTACTATATAGCTTATCAGGTATTGATCTTGGGGCATCTTGAAGCACGCTGGTTTTATTTATATCTAGTTCTAGACCAGTTTAATCTCCATTGGTTAAGCAATTTCCCCGTGAAAATATAAGACTATATTGTTATCCATTAGGAATTATATTGAGCTTTAAGAATATGTTCACCATCGAGATGCTTGATTCAAAAGATCTATAAATTATTCTAGAATCTATCTATATTATCTAACCTTGAAAGAGGACCAGTAACGTTTTTCAATATGGCCACTTGCAACTACTTAATAAATTAATTATTATTAGCTGAACAACAAATATTTGAGTCAGTTAACACCAAACACATAGTTATAAATATTCAAATAAAAAAAACGTCATATCGGCTTCTTGAACAAATATTAGTTACGGCCATTCTTAGCACAACACTCAGAGGCATACCGTCACATCCAGCCATAAAAAACTGATAAAAACATGACTCACTTATTGTAGGTAAACAATACATTTCCAATACACAAATACGCCTTATCGGCACTGTTTATAAAATCTTACATAGTTGCCTATCTATGTTGTATTTCAATATTAATATAGAGAGGTAAGGAAGGCAGGCACCTCGCAGCATAAGCTTTAGGCAATCAGTATTGTATGTAAACAGATAAGGCTTGCGGTTGATAAACACTCAATCCTACTGTAATGTGGAATTAAATCTGTGCATTTTAGGCTTCCATGGTATAACGGCGATTACGATAAAATCAGATATGGAACCGTTAATTTACTTAACCGTTACTATTAAATCTTTAATTAACTACATGGTTACAATATGAAATTCATACAATTTTTTATTCATACACTAATATTAACTAGTACCTTTACCCAAAGCCCTAAATCCCACTGATCTCTTACCCCCTTATTATAAAACGTAGCTACCTAGTACTAAAGCTGGTACTTTTTTTAGACCCCGTTTTATAATAAGGGAGACATTAACATTAGCAAGTTGCAGATGCAATTTTGTTGGATAATTTAGGGCTAAGGGGTGGCTTTTTGCTTAGGATTTTGCATTCAAGGGGCTAAGGGGTAGTTTAATATGTAAAACGACATTATTTCGTAATAAAATCGTCAAAAATAGAAATAAAATCGTCTTAGATATGTTTAAATTGTTAAACCTAATTTCGTTTATTTTAGCTAATATTTGTGTACTCTATTTAATAAATACATTTACACAATAAACACAGGGAATCGGGAAAGCTGCTCCTGTCACTACAGACGACCACGCCCCCGCAATTGATGCCGTCATGTCTGAGCCTCGGCGATGACGCAGGCTGTGACGTCACCGCTGTCGTCACCACGCGCTGTGACGTCACTAGGATCGATGGCGTGCTGAGGAGGATCTTTGATGATAAATATGAGGTAGGTTTTGTAACAATTTAACTATGTAATTACAATGTACTGACGTAGTGTATCTATGTGCTGATTCGAACCTATTTGCAAACAAAATAAATATTTTTATCATAATTATTCATATTGAATATGTGGGAGTGTGTTGTGTGAGTTTTTAATTTTGTAGTAATATAGAAAATTATTTTTTATCCGGGTGCAAAAAGTATAAATTTCTAAGGTCGGGAGCGAATAGATTAACCGTTATAAGCAAAAATAGTTTTAAATACGTCTTTAAAATGATCAGACAATATGACATCATAAAATCAATGACATTTTATTTTAGAGTTTATTTTTCTATTTACTTTCAGTTGTTACTAGACTTAGACAAAGAATTGCAGTTATCTCCCATTAAGGGTCCTGAAAATCCTGAATGTAATAACGATTTGGTAAGTTCACATTTAGTAATTTAACTCACGCAACGGGAACCATTCAAGTTGCAGGAAGACGACATTTAGGGCCAGTTTCACAGGGAGCTGTTATCAGCAACCGGTGCAACTGGCCCTTATTTTTCTCAAACTTAGGTAAATAAGTAGACATAATCACATAACTATTTAGTTAAATATATGGTGTAGCGGACTTTTTTGTAGCTAAACTTGACGCCAGCACATCAAGCTACCCAAAACTGTTATATTTTCCCAATCAACTTTGAACTATATGCTTCAGCAATATAGTTGAAAATCTATTAAGGAAATTTTACAGATTATATTAGTTTCATAGCTTGATGTGCTAGCATTTGTACTTACCTAAAAATATTCCATGACATGACAACATATTGTAATAAGACAAATTCTTTTTTGTGTTTATTATTCTTTTAGATAATTTTGTTTTCGTTATTAAAGCTAAAAAGGACGTATCTATGGTTTTGCTACGAATTTCCCTAAACTTACCCGTCAAAATAAATAATAAAGCAAATGTGGGTAGTTGAATATTAATTTTAAAAAATCTCATACAGGATCAGAGGTTTTCTCATCCGATTGAAGTGAAGAAACGTAAAAATTGTGGTATGTTATTTTTAATTTATTTACGTATCTACGTTCTTTCTTATAAATAAATCTGTAATAAGTGTTTATTAGGAATTTGGAGAAACCAGGAATTCGTTAACTGATAAATTTCATACAAAAGTCAGTTAGAACATAGACATTGTTTCAAGGAGAAAAACGTTATTTGGTCTTGGAACGTCAAAGTTACTTCGAATTATTTTAGTGCTAACCTACATGCTGACTTGTATTCATATTTTTAATGTTTTTTTTTTTGTAATATCTTATACGTAAAGTGTTCTAAATATGGATGGGTGTTTGTTATTCTTTTTCGCAAAAGCACTTTGGAAACGGATTTTGAATAAAATTAGTAAGTATTTCGTATTTTTTTTTAAATATTTGTTGTGATTCTTTCCTATTGAATAATGATCTTGATACAGTGTCCCTATTTTATTACATCTGCTCAACTTCGTCTTATCCGTGGGATAATCGGCCTTAATTATAATACTTAGGGCCTGTTTCACAATGTCCGAATAGCCACTATCTACCGAATATATCCAAAAATGAGGCAGTATTTGTATGAAATTTGCTACCAAATAAACTAACTGGAACTTATTCGTAGGTTGTGGAACAGGCCCTTATAGTATAAATACTTTTAGTATCTTATACTTGTGTTCGGCGCCGCCGTCAAGTTTGGTGAAAACTTAAACTGTTTTTAACTGCTTTTTGTGATGTGATGGCATCCAGGCCGATTGTCGGCTACGGCGGCCGTTCTCATTTATGGAGATCAGCCAGCTGTCTGCGCGAATGCTTGTGCACTATAATATGTCCAACTGCTTTTTATTCAAATCCTGTAAACGACAAATTACTTTTGAAAAATATTATGTGTGTGACGTCATTTAACGCAGGGTACATGGTAAGGTCTCGTCAGCCGGCCGCTTGCCCATCGCCTTCTTCAGCATCCACCAGCTCCTTGGCACAGGTATACAGAATATTATTATAAACATTACTTGAGTAAAGTGAAGGAAAATCTAGTTTTTTTATAAAGCCATTTTAGTAACTGGATGCTGACCTCTTGGGCTTTGATAACAAGATGTTAGAATTTAGACTGTAGCCTAAGCAAAGAATATTGGTTTCATAATTGTTCAATCCACATTCCGTTCATCTGTTCCATTATTAATATGTTCAATAAAGTGTTTAGAGTCAATTAATATACACGTCTCATTATTTACTTTCAGCTTCACGAAAAATTGGCAGCATTACCAAGATTCAAATACGATAAGGAACCAGTGAGCATTTGCGCGTTGCCTGAACTGTCAATGGTCACTGAAGTCAGTGAGACAGAGGATCTTAACTCTACACTCCAATACAAACCTTACGGCGTTTGCTACAAGAACTACAATAAACTAGAGGTTAGAAAGTCCCAAAGTGATCCAGAAACATCTAGAATATCTTTCAAAAAGGGTCGAAGACTTTCGCCTGTTGTTAGTGAAGATGCACCCAGTTGTTTGCTAGTAGCTACCATAGGTTCTGCTGATGATTCAGTTATAAATGACACTGTAGATCGGTTGTCTAAAAGCAGGGATTATAATGCTGACAATATAGTTGATTTGCTAGTACAAGAGGCGCTCCAAACTAAAGACGATAAATATAAATCCGATTCCGGAATAAATTCAGGAGATAAAAAATCTCAAGAACAAAATGATAATAGTGAAACTATAGATAATACTCCTGATGTAGATAAAGCTAAAGTAAGCAAAATTTCCAAAAAGACTAAAGTGGTATCATCAACTTCTGACGAGTCAAATACAGAAGTAATTAACGAGACTCCGTGTTTCGTTAATACGCGGAAAAAGAAAATAGAATCAAAAAATACAGCCTCGAGGAACTCGTTCGATGAACTGGTCGTTGAACAATTCTTCTCGCAACATTTCACTAAAAACGACGTTGGGGAAATTGTCATAAGTCCAACTTTAGCTAGGAAAATCAATGAAAGCAGTTCGGATAGCGGAGATAATTTTTGCGAAAATTTCAAATTAATTTGTGAAGAAGCTGAAGAAGTAGTTGAACCTTACGATTTCAACAATGAAGATGTTTTGGAATGCCTAAACAATATGGTCGATAAAGTGTGCGATGATTTCGATAAATGTACAAAATATTTAAGTAAAGAAGATGAAATTACCGTAGATACAACTGATGAAAATACACATTTTAATGATATATTGAATACAATCCAAGTTATAGAGACGAAAAAAGTGGAAAAAGATACTGTAAAAAAGTCAGATGCAAAGAAAAAAATTAAATTAAAATACAAGTTAGCCCCGAAAAACACTTCTAGGAATACTCGTGCAACTAAAAGAAAAAATAAACTCGAATTGGAGTCTACGTCAAAAATGTCTACTATAATTGAGGATAATTTGGAGAGCGCTGCTGAGAATACTGAAATTAGAGCTATACCAGAGACTAAGGAAACGGTGGAAAGCGTAGCAACTACTAAGAAAGATTCGCCTCCAAATGAAGCAGCAGATACTGAAACGCCTGTTCTACGTAGGAAACGTAAACTTTACTCGCCTAAAGATGAAGGAATACAACCGGACTCTCCACCAGCCACGGATGATAACACAAAGTCTGAACTTAATAAAAAGACTCCCAAATCCACAGCAACGTGCTATAAAGAAATAGAAAAATATCGCCAGAAACATATTCGAATGCCAAGAGCTAGAAAATCTAGAATACCCGAACCACCTTCTCCTCGAACTCAGAAAATGAATGATATGTTTGATAAAATAAAGGAATCGGCTGATAGCGAGAAAGTGAGGCTAGCTGATAAAACTTTTGAAATTGATGCGTACAACTTTACAAGTGACAGCGAAGATGATTTCAAAGTAAAGAAGATAGATGTATCGAAACGGAATAGTACGACTACTATTGGAAGCATTGAGTCCACAGTTTCTAAGCGCGGTAGAGCTGTAAAGCGTATAAACTACACTGATGCTAAATCTTCAGATGAAAGTAATACGGTGAAACGTAAAGTTAATAGAAAACCTAGAACTAAGAAGAAAATTAATATACAAAGAAATGATTTGGTCGATGAACGCATGAGGAAGGCGGAAGATGTGCTCAATACATCCATGGTAATCGAGAAAACTAAGAAAACAGTAAACGAACCGGAACTAGTTCTGGAAACAGCACATGAAATGGAAGTTATTGGTGAAAAGAATGACGAGAAATTGGAAGCTGGCCAAAAAAAGAGAGGAAAGAAAACCAAAGTTGAAACATCTCAGTCTAAACGACCAAAAAAAGTTTTAAACAAAGCTGTCATTGAAAAAGTTAAGAATTTCGATGAAGATAGAACTGAAAGTCCTTTGCCAGGACTTCTTGTGGAACCAGTTCAATCGAACAAGGACGATACCAACGACATATCAGCGACCATGGTTGATAAATTCAAAAAGTTCTACAGGGATGGGCCAGAAAATTACATTAACGAGTCAAATGCTACACAGAATTTACTGTCGGACGTCGAGAGAATTAACTGTAGTCAACCAAATGCGGATTTAACTGAAGAATTATTACACATAGAGGAACAATTGCAACGCAAAGATGTCGAATTAAATCCTAAGGCAAAACCAACAAAACAGAAAACATCGCATAGTATTATTCTTGAAAATAAAAAGAAAAGTAAGCCTACGGCACGAAAGACTAAAAGAAACGAAGAGACGATAAACATATCTGAAATAACGGATGCAAAATCTGATAATACTATTGAAACGCTAGGAATTACTGGTCACGGTGAATTAGAGGAAGCCCCGCCCAGCACGACATTGATAAACGAGCGGCTCGAAGCACGGAACTTAGAGGTCGAAGATCTAGATCAGTCCATGCGACGTTATTACGAAGAACTGACTAAGGAAATGAATGTGTCGCATAATCGTGATTCCAGTGGATCTAATGAAGAGCCTTTGCGTAAAAGCATTACAAAAGCCAAGAGTATCGATAGCATCAAGTCCATGTCTCCGGTCGTATCTTTAAAGAGATTGTCTCCCGATGATATAACTAAGTGGCTCCCTTCGCGACGCACTACCGAGTCGGATGAGTCTTATGTTAGTGCAAAGTCTAAACGCAATGTTGAAGAAAATGCTGCGAAAATATTGGAAAGTATGAAATTAGAAACAGCACGAGATGATGATGATTCTGATATTTCAGAAATCAATGTGCCGAAAAGACAATCTTTGAGACTGATCTTCCAAAATCAGCAAGTGGGTAAAATTGGAAACAGTGACAGACAGACTAAATCTAAACATGATTCCGATTCGGATAGCGAGATTGAGTCACCGAAGCCAGCTAATAAGAAGTCGAAAAATGCACCGAAAGTAGACGTTAATAAAAAAGCAAAAACAATTGACAAACGAGTTACAAAAGCGAAGCCAAAGCATGCATCCCTTATATCCCCAATAAAGCTATTCGAAGACATGATTTCAAACGCTGACAAGCGATCAGAAACCACACTGTCCGACGATGAAGAATATATGCAAGAAATAATACAAACATTGAATAAAAAGAACGCCGAAAATGAACCAAAAACCAAAATACCTGAAAAGAATACGGAAAAATATGTAATTGAACAGAAAAACTCAACAAAATCCATAGGTTCATTATCAAGTAAATCTAAAATCAGTACGTCCACGAAAATAGAAGATTCTCGAATGCCTCTAAAGAGGACATTGGAGGCAGAGAGAGAAGATTATAAAAAGAGGAAGGTCGAATTAAATAACAATGAAGCGTTTGGTTCAAGTGGAATGACTGTCTCTAGTGTTGATGACTGGTTCAAGAGGATGGAACCGGAAACTAGCAGTCGTGAGTCCTTTCAGTTTGTTAAAATAACATTAAGGAACTACCTAGAATCTTGATGTGTGTCTAAGCTGGTCTTGCAAAGATGAGTTCTGCTATAAGTCAGGCATTATTACCCCAGTAAAAATAGGCTGTATGTATGACGTGAAAAAAACATAGAAATTTTATATCAAAACATTTGTGTCTTCTTGATGATATACCTACGTATTTGTGTTTGTATATGTAAATTGTTATATGTATTACGTGTTCTTTTCAGCTGAAGTTATAAACGCATCGATAAGGCACAGCATTCAGGGCGTTCTGGAGAAGTTAGACACCACACTGATCGAGATACATAGGAATACCAGTAAAAAGTATGTATTTTATGTATGTAGCTCTACATAATTATTATAGAACTAGATTTCGTCCGTGTGTTCTGTATATAGAATGTCAAGGTTCTACATATAAAACAATATGTACCTATTAGTAGGATTTAAATCTTGAGTACCTACACTTTAAATGCGAAAGTGCATTTTGGTGTAACGACTAACGGGTAAAGCAAACTTATATTAACGGTGACAGTTGGTACTATACATATATATTTTTTTCGTTAAATAAAAAAAACACCTACTTTCGCATTTACAGTATAATAAGGATTTAAATCCAATCCTACTAATACTGTAAACGCGAAAGTTTGTAAGTATGGATGTTTGTTACTCTTTGACGTCAATACAAATAACGATGGATTCTGCTGAAACTTGGCAGTGATATAGCTTATACATCAGAATAACATATAGGCTACTTTTATCCGGTTACGGGAAGCAGTTCCCTCAAGCGAGCGAAACCGCGGGCGGAAACTAGTATTAAGTCAAAAAATAACAAAGGAAACATGCTTGTTTGTAGATTTGTGCATCTATTCGTGGACGCTCAGAAGCACTTGTGTGAGGTGAAGGAGCGGCGCCGCCACATGTACCGCCAGCTCGCCGCCGACATACTCGGCCAAGTCGTGAAGATCATGGACGATAAGTTCGCTGAATTGGACACAAGGTGAGCTTAATGGTTTTCGCTTCTCGATAAGTAATACCTACATCATCTCCAAGCCTTTTCTCAACTACATATGTTGGGGTCGGCTTCCAGTCTAACCGGATTCAGCCAGTACCAGTGTTTTACAAGGAATAATTTCATACACGGGGTGGGTGGCGTCTTGACCTCCCCATCTATGTTACATGTTCAACAGAAAAAAACATGCGCCGCGCCTCTTATGGAGCGTGTCCGTCTGTCAAAGGCATTGTTAAATTATGAATGCACTCAATTGGAGTAAGGGCTGTTTTTTGGGGACTCCCCTTGTCAAAGCTATAGCTACGTCCGTGGTTCCATAGAACAGTCACCCAACCGAACAGCGATTTTTCTACTTGTTTCTACATATTTATTGCGACTAATATTGTAGAGGTGAAGATTTTGTTTGTTTGCCTGAACGCGCTAGTCTCAGGAACATTTATCCAGGTGCGCCGAGTAGCCCCCCGAAAAGCGGGTGAAACCGCTTGCGGAATATAGTTTATTTATATTTATTTGGACTATCAATTTGACTTATAACTTTCATGTAACAGATCACAAGAAAACGACAATGAGTTCATGAAGAAACTCAAAGACCAGGCTTCTGAGCTGATCAGAGAAGATTGCAAGCAGAAGCGAGCCATGGTGCGCCTGCTCAAGGAAGACGTACAGGCTGTGTTGGACCATATGGCGAGGCAGGGTACATAGTGATGTGTCTCTTCTCTTATACTAATTAACCCTGGATAAATCTTCGAAACATAATACTATCTTCTGTTTAAAAAAATATATTATACATATTTAAAAATATCGCCTTTATTTTAAAACGTGGTCTTAAAAAAGTACCGCTAGCTTTAAACCTAAATCTTCTCAAAAGTTAATAGTCTAAATCTAGTGCTAAAGCCGGTACTTTGGAAAACCAAGTTTTATATATTTTTTAAATAGTTTTTTAGGTACGCGCAGTCAAGTGGCTAAGTTCAGACCCAATTAAGAACGTCATAGAAAGCTGAACTCTTTTCAATGTTACTTAAAGTTATCTGGATCACTAAGATCACTAAGTCAAATTCATACATTTTATGTTTCGAAGATTTGTCTAAAGGTTAGAAACATGAAGGTATATTTCAAAATTGTTGCTCTATAAGATATGTACATAATTTGTTAAGTTGTATCAATTAGTATGTTTCAATTTAAATATTTTATTGTTATCCAGCATGAGCTGAATGTAAGAGAATGATATAATATGTAATAATTATAAATACGTGAAAGGATTATAGTTATGTCGACATGTTTGCGATGTCTTTACTTTGATAACAGAGTTAAGAAATTTGTTGCATCAGTAATAGTAAAAACATCTTTGGTCAATATGAGAAAGTATAAGAGAATAATGAGGAGCACGGATACATAATTTTTTTTGCAGTGTGTTAATGAAAATAATAACATTAAAATTGCTTCACCTTCTAGTAGTCAATGGACCCCAATTTCTATATAAGCAATGTTAAAGAAATGTTATCGCAACATGTCAATTCCTTCATGGTCAGAATGTCAAAGGAGCTAAACGTCAAGTATGGTGCCCATTTTTGTTAGACCTTACATATTTTTTATTGATGATTATATGTTGCATTTTGTGCGAGGATCCAGACAATTTGCTAACTAGACGTTCTGCTACAAAAACCACCTAGTTTGGGCGTTTTGGTTTTTCTACATAGACATTATTCTAGTTAGACTTACTTGCTCATAAGTTTTATATAGTTGGTCCGTGGTCGTTAGCTATCTAGACCTTTTGATCATGAAGGAATATAACTATATCATCTTAAACAAATTGTTAATTTTATCAAAATGTTTATTCTATTAATGTTATAAAATACCGCCAATGGTGATTGTTCAATTATTATTATTTTTTATATTTTTAAGCATTTCATATCAAATAAGGTATGCAGTTTTCAGTTGTAATGTTTTCAAGTGAATAATAAAACGAATATATATTTTTAATTATAAATGTTTTAATAACTTATGTAAATATACACCTAAATAACAACCAACTTATTAATCAATTAATCTTAAAAAATATGATGAAATTTTGCGTTTTTTCGCATTAATTTTACCGACTTTCTATGATTATGTATGTATTAAAGGTAATGTAACTATTAGGTATTATACAGATAATTGCGTAGTCTTGGATGTGCAAGAAGTATTTTTGGAGAGTGTTTTAACATAATAAATTCAATAATCAACGAAAATAGAAACAAAATTCAATGTGATGATCAAAACATGAACTCTATACTAATTAGGATTGATAAAGAAAACTTTCATGGTCACTAAGATTTGAATTATTTATTACGAGATTGCTACCATTTACAGACGGCTACGCATAAAGCTACACACAAAACTAGTATAAGCTGACCGTTCAATTTGTAGAAAGACCATATAAACTCTCCCATAGCGGGCCTGCTGGAAGAGATTTCTTAAGAAATAAGCTGTGCCTTTGTACTTGATTGTTCTATTTTACCTCTTGTCTTATTTACTGTGTACATAAACTGTTAAATAAATAAATAAAGCGAGTTCAAGACAAATTGGTTTTGTATAGCTTTGTAGCCTTTTTGTAGCCTTTGTAGTGTGTGTGTACCTTTATATTTTTACGGAGTTACTCTAACAGCAATACTGCACTAGTGCCGAAATATTGAGAACTCAATAAAAAGGTAAGTACATGATAGCAATTTCGTAATAAATAATTCAAATGATAAAGAAAAAACGTTTTGGAAAAATTTCAACACTATTTGTAAATGTAGTTTTGTTATAGAAAATTAAAGTCATTTTCACTGTGTTGTGAACACTTGACTGCGACATGACGGCAGGACGTGATGTAACCGCATTGAACGCTTCATGATACACTGTTCAAGTAGTTTTAACCCTGAGAAGTAGGTAACAATAACCAATACCTACTTACGGCTTAAATATGTATGTTTAGTCAGTAATGTGTATGGTCATAGCTTCGCGACAAATTATGCGACAGTCGCATCTCTTACTTAGTCTCAACTTAATTTTCCAAAAACAAAAGTTCCTTTTAACCGACTTCTAAAAAGGAGGTTCACAATTTTGATATTTAAATTTAAATTACTCAAACGTTCAATAGAGGTTACATCGCTTCTCTGAAAAATCACTGAGTATCGGAGTCGGATTCGCACTGCGTGCTTGTATCATGGTACTAGGAGTCTTCTTGTGTCGTCGCAACTTGTGCTAGGAACACCTGCTGTTGCGGCTGGTGCTGGGCTTGTGACTGTACCTGTAAATGTTCACAACAAGACAATCATGTACATATACTGGTAGCTAGTGAATTCGTTCGGGATATTTATGTTGCTAAGGACCTGTTCCACCACCTACATATAAGTTCCAGTTAGTTTATTTGGTATATAATAAAAATGAATTGCTGTTCGTTAGTCTCGCTAAAACTCGAGAACGGCTGAACGGATTTATCTTATCTTGGTCTTGAAATGTTCGTGGAGGTCTAGGGAAGGTTTAAAAGGTAGAGTAGGGTAGTAGTGTAGAGTAGGGTGGAGTAGGGAAGAACGGGAGCGAAGCCGCGCGGGCAAAAGCTAGTTTGTTTGTTGTTTGTGAAATTCTGTTCCATTTTTGGATTTATTCGGTAGATAGTGGCTATCCGGACATTGTGAAACTGGCCCTAAAACTTAATGGGGTACCTATCTCTAGGAATGGAACGTACAATTATCGGGAATGTTTTACCTAACATGAAATAATGTTAAAAACTTATGATAACCGTCAGAAACAGATTTATTTTCTTGCTAAAAAAACTCATTTCAGTAACCTCATTGAGAACACGATGAGTTTTCTCCCAAAACACCGCTCCTAGCGGTCCTAACAGCTTCCTTGATAGTCCTACCTGTATAATCTGGGGCGACTGTTGCGACTGCGCCTGGATGATGATCGGCTGATTCGGATTGTTCTGCACTTGTAGCCGGATCATGTTTAGCTGCGCTTGAGTTAATTGGATCTGAAATTGTAATTAAACTATAATTAGTAGAGGCATAAATTAATAATATATGCGAAAGTATGTTGCTTATTTGTTCCTTGCTTTCAAGCTAATACGATTGAAAAGATAACGATGAAATTTGGCATGTAGGTAGATGGCGTTCTGTAAAAGGATATAGGCTATTTTTAATCCTGGTGCAGGACTTAGTTTCCACGGTACGCGAAGGGACGGGACATATAAAATGGTCGTAGATATAGGTAATGCCAAACTTAATGGCGGCTAGGAATAGGGCGCGAGACGCTGTGCAGAAACCAGTTATAACCGGGTATCACCAAAACCTGATTCCCAGTTTGCATCGGCCATATTTGTGGTATCCTTAAAATGGAGTGGTAAGTGACAACGTACCGGTAATTGCTGCAATTCTCCCGATGGCGTGACCACTTGCTGCACCAGTGTGACTGGCTGCTGCGATACAACGTTGTTTGAAGATGTGGAGGCTGCTGCCGCTGAAGTCTGTAACGTAAACATTGAGAAGATTTTATAACTGGTACATTTTGATTATTACAACACATGTAGAGTCGATTCCAGGCCGCTTTACTAGCATGCGGGCACACTGACTGAAAGCTGCGCCTGCATCTTTTTAACCGACATCAAAAAAGAGGAGATTCTCAGTTCGGTCGGTATTTTTTTTATGTATGTACACCGATACTCCGAGGTTTCTATTCCGAAAGAGTAATAATAATTTTCGTGGTCCTGTGCGAAGATGCATAATAATATCTTCTTGCGCCCAACCATCAAAGACAATATACGTCGCGTTATAATAACGCTTACGTGTGAACGAGCTCTTAGACATGTTAATACGGCAATGTAAGGTGTGTTAGTAAATAGAACAAGAACAAGTATAGCGCATGACCTGTACGACCTGCGCGCACGGCTGTATCACGATCTGCGGCTGCGCGGCATTCTGTAGCGTGGCTTGGTGTTGGTGACTTATCTGACGGATATTAAGAACAATATTTAAATTTTAAATTATATAAATACATATTAATAACCTATACTTCACACATAATACTCATATTCAAAGGGAAAAGTTTGTGAGTGTGTGTGTGTATGTTTGTTACTTCTTCACGCCCAAACGGCTGGACGGATTTTGCTGAAAATTTACAGTGATATAGCTTATACATAAAAAAACATATAGGCCACTTTTTATCCGGGTGCGGGTGCTTTTTATCCTGGACTTAAAAGCTTGAAATTGACAATCCGCCTTGAGCAAGCGTGGTGATTAACGCTCATTCCTTCTATGTATGAGAAGAGGTAATACCCAGCAGTGGGACAGTAAAAAGGGTGATGATGATGTATAAGGTTATATTACCTGTTCAGTAGTATGCGTGGCTCTGGGCGCGTGGTCGTACCGCGGTTTGTTGGGCTTCACCTCGTGGCGCGGCACGATGTCGATGAGGAAGTCGAACTGGTCACACTTGGTAATGGCCATTGCGATGTCGTTACGCTGAAAATAGTTATAATCATTTTTATACTCCCTTCGAGTCTTACTGGCAACTAAACTAGGGATGAGAAGCCTCTTATTGCTAGTGCAAAAAAAAATATGAACTAAGGAGGTCCCTAATTCCCTGTCTGTACCAGTGCCCAGCCCAATGTTTAAGTAAAAGGAGGTATATGATCAAAGTTTTGTGGCCGGGTATTAAAAAATAATCTGGCCAATAAAACCTACATAGTAATGCTAATCTTTCAGGTGAGAAATATTTCAGCAAAACAGCTTTTTAAACAACTAAATAAATTGTATGGCTCAATTAAAATTCCATAACTAATGTTTGACTAACACACAACAGTGAACGCCAATTAAAATGTAAACCGAAATAACGCCTATGTACAAAATAATTATTCGATATTTTTAAGATTCAAACTTTTCTACTTAATCTATCTAAGCTTTAAAATAATCTTTTGTCATTTTAGATGGTTCGAAGCAGTGTCGTAGCTGGTAGTAGCAGTGTCGTAGGGGGTGGAGGCTCCAGTTATCACCCGCTTGGAGTTCCACACCGAAGTTCCACAGGAGCGTCCTCAGAACCGACCCTGTGGAACACCACACGATATCCCTCGCCGGTTCCCCTCCAGGTGTCGCCCTCAAGCGCGGACATAACTCCCTCCAGCTGCACGCACAGCGAGGTGTGGGGGGTTGTTATATAGTCATAAAAAAGGGTAGACATCCTACTGTCAATATCAGTAGTCCTAAATAAAGAACTTATATTGATTTTTGGAATGACACCCGAACTTGCTAGCTACGCCACTGGTTCGAAGATACCATACCTGTAAGGTTCGTCTCTTATTGTCCTCGGTATGTGCCCAGGCCCTGAGCGTCAGCTCGTGTATAAAGATCTCCGCAGCTTTGGCGAACAACACCGGAGCTTCGGCCGATATCATCTTAACTTCTTCGTCCAACTTCATAATCTTCTTTATACGTGCCAGAGGCAGCGCTTGAGATTTGAAGTCATCCTGCAGAAATATGTGAAAAAATCCGTTATGGTTTTGTTGAGATTTTTCGTCGTTCCGGGAATCGAATCCGGGCCCCTAAGCTCGGCAGTCCGGCGCCATCGGGGTCGTCAACTTGAAAAATAACAAAGCCAGAAAGATTCAGGCTTGTGCAAGTAAAACTTTTAGAGATATAATCGTATAATGGCCAGAAGATATTCTTATGGGTTTAGTTCATCTGGAATAATGTACCCAACCCATACATTAACGAGACTTGTGGTTCGAATAAGCAAAAAAAGATTGGCCTGGTTCTACTCTATCATGGTCCTTTAGGAACCCCACACACTAAGAAGAATATTGTACAACAAACCTACAACGTTCAGGTCTGAAATCATGCATGAGCTTACCGCATTAACTTTCTTGATGTCATCGGTGACCTTACACCAGAACTGCTGGAGGCTCTGCTGTGGCGACTCGACGGGGGCGGTGTCTTCTCCTATGATGTCGCTGTCCACCTCCTCGGCAACTCCTGACGCGCCGGCCTGGTCTCTATAGTCAAAGTAGGAAGTATACGTAGGTAGATTATCAAAAATGGTTTGTATGTCCTGGCACTAATAAGCAGTGTTTAGGACATCAGGTGTCGAAATCAAACCAACTGATGAACGTTCAGTTAGATAATTTTGACCCAAAAATAATTAATTTCACATGTAAACCGATAAAATTACTAAGTAATTCAGTTCTTTGCTAAGCCGGCCTCAAGACTTAACACGACTCGCGTCTGTCTCGATGTCGGAAATTCGTTGAATCCGTTAAATTTTGTAAAAGCCACTTTCTTTACAAGGATTTAAGAATTAGGTACTAAAAATAAATAAAGACTAAATACTGCACGATTCCATAATAATCTCATGGCCAGATAGGCAATCCGACACGACCGGAGAGAGATATTATGGCCTCGTGCACCCGTGATCTCGTGCACTGCAGTCGCACTTGCGACTATAAGCTATACCTAGTAGTATCCGTCCGGATGAAGGATGGAAATAGCATCTATTCAAAGAAATGGTTCTTTACTCGTAGGTAAAAAAAGTCGTGGTGGCCAAGGTTAAAGAGCCAAGCTCTCAAGTGTGAGGGCGTGGGTTCGATTCCAGGTCGGGCAAGTACCAATTCAACTTTTCTAAGTTTGTATGTACTTTCTAAGTATATCTTGGACACCAATGACTGTGTTTCGGATGGCACGTTAAACTGTAAACTGTTAATGGTAGTCAGAAGCCAGTAAGTCTGACGCCAGTCTAACCAAGGGGTATTGGGTTGCCCGGGTAACTGGGTTGAGGAGGTCAGATAGGCAGTCGCTCCTTGTAAAACACTGGTACTCAGCCGAAACCGTTTAGACTGGAAGCCGAACCCAATATAGTTGGGAAAAGGCTCGGGAGATGATGGTTCTTTACTCGTAGGTACTCCTCGGTACCGATTGACAAAAAAAACCTATAGTCAACTAGAGAAACGATTTCAATGCGAATAATATGAATATACCGTTATTTGTTAAATAAATCGTACGTTGTTACATAGTATGCTGACGGTACCCGCTCAATGATCCGCCATTTATAATCCCAAACCACACGGGTATTTTTACGTAATCGATCACGTTCAAGAGTGGTGATTAGCTTATCGTGTACAAGTTAAATTACAACATTTTCCTTGGTAAGTATTAAAATATGCACAACTTATTTGATTTGATTCTTTATGTAAACTGTATTTCTTTCTGATCACTCAGGTAGTGTAAAATTTTACGAGATTTAGTTGTGTATGATTTTTTTTATGATACTAAGGTAAGTACATGGTAACAAACACCTTTTAATTTTTTTTGTTCCTATATTTTTTTTATACGAACTGTTATAAGTACTCGGATCTCTACATCATCTTAATTTGTAATGTCTATGCGAATTTTGTACAGACGCCAGCACATCAAGCTACCGGAAACTGTCACAATTTCCTAATCAACTTAGAATCTTGTGTTTCAGCGATAAAGTTGAAAATCTATTAAAGAAATTTGACAGAATGTAGTAGCTTGATGTGCTGTCGTCTGTACAATTAGGTAGTTATTATGGCTGTCTACCATAACTAAATACTGCGACCCGTTCGTATTAGGTTATAACAAAACGTAGCGTATGAGTAGTTTACCTACTCTATGATTTCACTCAATGGTTTGCATAGCAATGAATTTATATTTTTTATTAGGTTTTATGCCAGTAGGTACGTCCTAGACTGATATAAAGATTTAAATATATTGCCATTTGAATATTTATAAGTGTTCATTTCAAGTCCCCCTTTCGGCATTACGAGTATTTTTGTAAAACTTGATAGAGAAGACGTGATATTGTTTTCTTAATCGGCTTTTAACTCCATTCGGAAGTCTAGTACAACGTCAAAATTGGATAACAAGATATAAATATCTTTCTATCCATAATATTGTTTAGTAAATAAAACACTGATGATTATTCTAAGGAAATATTGATATAATAAGTAGATTATGACATCGTTATCTGACCTGAAAAACTTGCTGATGCGTATTTTGTTGAGACTTAAATAATCTGATAAGAAAACTATAAAAATAACAAGCCAACCCGTAGAGCAAACATATACTATCAAGATTATGCTACAAAATCTAGTTGTTGATAATAAATATAGAAATTAATATTTATTTATTGACGGCATAAACATCGTAGAACTAAGTGCACAACATTAATTTGAGTAATATATTTTATCGAAAGAGGAACTTACGCAGGTACAAAGAAACAAACGGACATCTTGTCTCACAATCCCACGACACGCCGACCTCGAGTTTTTCACAAAATACAAAGTTTTCTCTACTAAATAAATTATTGGAAAATCGCTATTAGAAAATAAGTAACCGCTTCCAAAGTTAATAAAAACACAGTAACCAATAATCAGTGTAATATTTGGAGATCTCCAATCAACAATTACTGAAAATGCGCCCGACACACGATTCGTCCACCGATGACCAGTCACAAGCTTGACGTTTAATTTGTGTTACTACACTTTACAGAAGTTCAAAAGCTACCATTATCCCTTCTTTACTTAAAATAAAATTGTTATTGATTTTATTTGTTACTAAAACCAGTAATATTATTCAAACCTATTTTAATTTGAAAGTAGGAAATATAGTTGCGAAAAATCTACATATATGTACGGCAAAATTAAATTACATTTTTAGCCACATTAAAATGGTAGGTTTTTATTGAATTAACTGGTAACTAAGCCGGAAATAGTAAAACGTCAGTTGACGTCACCATAGTATATTGTATACTCTTTGGTAGCGTCTGCTAATAAAATGGCGGCGGCGGAGATTCAGATAGTGAATCCCTCTAATTTAGCAAAAGTAGAAAGGTAAATTGACTAAATTTAGCTTCAAGTGTGTAATTAGTGACTAAGAGCAACAGATATAAACGAAAGTTAAAAGTTTTTGTGAAAGAAGTGTGATACCAAGAGCACGGTTTTTGATGTTTGTTTTTGCCTTGAATGTTTCAGTTTTCTCAATGACCCGAGTTACAAAGAGATTATTGAGAACTCGTCAACGTTCAACTCGCGATTATGTGCGGAACGGAGAATGCGTATGCCGTTTATCGACACACAGACCGGTGAGAAATCGTTTTTTTTGTTTCTTGTACAATGTGTTGACGCCCACTTCATATTTTGATCGTAATTTCATAAACATTGGCTGGAAACACTATTAAACCAAGGTAAATCATCATTAATGCGGTGCCGGCCTATTTTGTTGATAGTCACGCAATATTTACCATTGATAAAGTGCTTTGATAAAGTTTATAGCGTTCTGAATAGTGGTTCGCCCTTTTCTCTCACGTAACCTCTCATATCTGACTATCCTCCTCTAAAAATCAATCCGATTGCGTATCTCCGATTTAGATATCAATAGCCTTAGAACTTCTATTTGTATGAAAAAGGGAGTACTTGTAATTTTATGCTTATTATTATGATAGATGCTAATCTGATATTTATATTTCAAATTAATTATGGGTTCATAGGGTATTTCTATATCTCGTCTGTGGTAATCACAGATATAATGGAATTTCTGTTGTGTATCGCACAAATCTGTGCTTTATTGTGATGGATGCAATATACACTTTTTTATGTTGTATTTAAAACAGTTAGGAAAAATAATTTTAAATTGGATGATAGTTTTTGATTAGTTTTTCCATCAACTGCACAGCAGTTTGTAGGTTTGAAGAGAAAAGACTAGGCCGGGAAAAACATCCTTAAATCAAAATTGAAATAATTGCTGTCCTATAATAATGTACTATAATTTAATTTTGTAAAGTATGTTTATTTTTACTAGGTGTCGCACAGAGCCACTGCAATTTATTTATGACGAGAAGACAGCGCATGCCAGGCCAGAAAGAAGGACAAGTGTACACATACCCAGCTCAGAGGTAAATAATAATTCATAAACATAACAGACTAAACACTATGTGATTAATAAGTTGTAAAAAATAAGTAGTCCCTAAACAGAACGGATCATTTCTTGGTTATAGGAATCTGGTTTAGGTAAATATTTCATCATTTTTTAAGGAGTGAGTTATCTATGCTAATATTATAAAGCTGAAGAGTTTGTTTGTTTGTTTGAACGCGCTAATCTCAGGAACTACTGGTTCGATTTGAAAAATTCTTTCACTGTTAGATAGCCCATTTATCGAGGAATGCTAGGCTATATACCATCACGCTAAGACACACGGGAGCGGAGCAGTAACCAAAGATGCGGGTGAAACCGCTGGGGACAGCAGGTCATAAATACATGTATATGGAATTGCTTATATGCTGTTTACTTTTTTCAAGTATTTTTTAATAAGAAATGAGCCATTTAGCCGTTATTGAAAGAGAAAATGTCTATAAATTGTTAATGGCCAAGAGTTAATTAATCAAGAAATTTATATGTATTTCTAATACAGTCATAAATACTGCATATGCAGGAGTTATGATCAAACTCTTTCCAAGTTACAAATACTAAGAACATCTTACTATATTTAGTTTGATCATTCCACTGGTGTGCATAGGCCTCTTATGATGCAGAGAAGGTTTAGTTTGGTATGCTGTAATTAATAAATATCTATGTATATCTAGATGGCGCAAAGCCCGCCGCCAATATCTAACAATGTCGTCAACGCGATGGGGTTGGGCCGGTGCATCAGACTCTTTGGATGTTACCGGTGAAGGAGAAAACAGCTCTGGAGTGCCTGGAGACGCACTAGCTGGAGATGACAGCAGGGACGGCTCACAGACTGCCGCTAAAGATGATCCAAAGGTAACTAAAAAGTTGATAAACTAACTAGCGAAAGGCACGATCGGCCTAAGAAGTAGGCTTGCGCGCCACATCTATGGATTAAATAAGAATAATTTCATGACACTATGCAATTATTTTAATAATGTTTTGTATGACATGGTCACATTAAATTATCGTCAGTGACCAGCATTTACAGACATCCACTTTTTTGCGTAGATGGGACAGTTTCATTAGTAAAAACCTTTTTCCACAGTAGACTTGGAAAAAACTTATTACATAGAACAATTGCATTCCTACTTGACTGACCCTGGATCGACCCTGCACACTCGAACTTAAGAGTATACTAGAGATAATTAAATTTGACAAACCTTAGCAAAAGGATGTACTTATGTTTCTCAATAGCATTTATTTCTTTCCCAGGAATGGTTCTACGATGAACTAGCAATGGAAGAAATGGAGACAGGGGAGGAACCCGAGGCCGAATCGGACGAGGATTACTACGACGACACGTACGCGAACAGGCGCAAGCGGCGCGGCGGCGCCACGCCCACCGGGCCCGGCTCGCGCGGCGGCCGCACGCGCAAGTCGCAGCCCGACGACACGCCCGCCAAGCGGGGGAGGGCTGTGAGTATGATATCAACACCTGTCACACTACTATGTTTATTATTGTTTTCTGGTAGCATTTTACAGGTTTTTGTTATTTTTTTGGGGTACATTTTATATTGATGGAAACTTTATATTTCATCGCTATTTTACTATGGAATACAGAAATGGAGGAAATGCGAATATATATAGTAGGTAAATGAAAATGGAGTGAAATCCTATTATTTAAGGGAATGAAAATTACTGAACATTTTTATCGAGGAGATATGTGGAGGAGATGTGTAGAGGATTTATGTGAATAGTACCCTTTGAATGCAGATAAAACTGCTAGGAATATCTAATAAATAAAACATGATCTGTATTTGTCATATCTGCAGTTGTATAACATTACTGTACTGAACGCAATATCGTTCCAGGGGCGAGGTCGCGGCAAGCGCGCACAAGGAACCCTTCCATACGAGGTGCCCGGCGACAGCGAGAAACCTTTCGGCTGTGAACGTAAGTCTTCTAGGAGGAGGCACTAGCTGGCCCGCCTTAACTCAGGTCCTTAGTACTGACGCAACCTCCTTGCAGTTACAAGACATATCATGAAGTATGGCTGTAGGGAATCGGACTGGCACGAAACAATCTTGAGGTTCAAAAAAGAAATAAACATTTGAAAATGGAATAGCAGAATTTGTTGATGTTTTGTTGACTGTTCTCCAGTAAAGTTAATAGAGTTCTTGACCTATAGTTCCCGATAATGAAATCAAATTATGATTTTAAAAAATATGTCCTATTCCCTATGGTCTACTTCCAAATACAAATTCAGTAATCTACAGCAACGCCAACAAGATACCTATACCAATATATAAGAAATAGTTTTATAGATACATTTAGCATAGATTGTATATCCTACAACGAAAATTGCAATAGTTGATACAGCTGGACATTCCTGTGAGTGCAATACATTGTCTTAGATAGCCAAGCAGATAATAATGGCACCTAACACCAGATAAAAAGTAGTTTACATTATTTCCCAATTGGTTTTGTATTTGAAACAAATTTCATTTCTACCGGGGATGTCTATGTCAGTGAAAATATTCACTGTTAACATTTCCTTTGAAGAATTTATTAAGATTTTTGTCATAATACACTCTGAGTGGTTGAATGGCTATTTAAAAGTGCAATGGATTTAATACTAGATATATTCTATATATAGGTTCTAACAATACTAGTGCACCATATTTTAACAGGTCATCTAGAACATGCTAAGGATCACATTTACCACAAAAAGTCATAAAAACAACACCATATTTTATTAAATTTATCATCACAGTCGCCAAATTGTACGCATAACGCCGGTCTCATCGCGCTCGATCGTTGGCCCCTAGGTCATTCAACTTTTTTTGTGGTAAACATGATCCTAAGCATGTATTAGATGACCTGTAAAAATATGGTGCACTATTTTTGTTAGACCTTATATTATTTTCTTGTCTTTTTTTCCAAATGTCTGCTTGGATCTGTCTACAGAAACATAATTCTACACAAAATAATAAAAACAAAGTGAATTTTTGCTCAACAATGGTGTAGCATAGGACCTGAGCGTATGTAGAAATATTCAATGATAACAAAATAAAAAAAAAAAAACTTATCGAGGTTTGTGGTCAATGCAAATAAAAAGAATTTAAAAAATATGTTTTTGTAAAGTTTTGCTTGAGTAAAATAGATATTTATTTCATTCTTCATTTATTGAAAGCTTTTTCAAATTATTTTTATGTATTTATGGTCATTATGCAGAATGCTATTAGCATTGTACCTGAGTGTGTCTACTAATTGTTACATACTGGACTATAGATGGAGTATAAATTATATAAATATAATAAATTATTATATTGTCATGCAGGAGTAGTAATACTTTATTATTGGCAATAAATTATATAACAGAGGTATGTAATAATATATTTATCAACAACTTTTTGAATAGTTCGCACATTGGCCGAGGTAACATTGTTGTCAGCTATTATTTGCATTGACCATTTGACTCAAGCTGGATAGATTTATAAACAAAATATCATTGCATAGTTATAATAGTGCAGGGCCAATGAGTACTGTAATATTTAGCGTTATAGTTACTAGGCCGGTTCGTAGCAAACAGCGGTACGGAGACACTTATTATTGTATGCCTTTTCGCAAAAAAATAAACATAAAACGCTCTCTACACGATACAAACCGAACGCCAAAATAGGTGACCTTGGTTGGTCGTCCAAGATCGTTTGACTCCGCCCATATCTGGTCGGCCGACCAACGTCTACACGGTAGATTTTCACACCAGCTACACCAAGGTGACCTCTGTCGGCGGTTGGTTTGGACCTTGTAGAAGGTCTTTTAAACGTACTTCTCAAATAACATCAATTGTTAAAAATGGGTCTGGTCATTTTGCAAAACGAGTTAAAATAAAAGATAATGGCAGCTAACAATATAGTTTTGAAAGCGACTGTATTTTAAAATGTCTTCCATGATGTCCATATACAATACTTGCCAAAGTACTTGTTGTAAAGAGTTTTACATTGACAAGAAATTCACTTGTGTCCTTTCCTCCTTAGCCTGCCTAGATACACAGTAAGGCCGAAACACAACCGCGTTGCGGCACCACGCCGCCGAAATCGGCGGTGCGGAACCGCAGCCCGGCTCAAATTTCAGACTTATGACGTCATACTTGTTAAGAATGATTCTGTTTGTTTCTACACTCTTGCAAACAACACGCGTAACCCGGAAGCATTTTTAAAATTTCTGATCTTGACATCGATTTGTTAAATCAAGGCTCTTTTTCGATTTAAGCGGCGCGGTGCCGCAACAAGGTAATGTGTTTCGACCTTAAAGGAAAATTTATGAAAATAGGTCATTTATCCAAGCATACAAATGTTCTTCCAAAGCAAAGAGCGCAAGGATATACAATAATAAGCGCTAAGTTTGTAACGAGTCGCAAACATGCCTTTTTATTGTTGTGTATGTATGTATGATGTGAATAATAGTTAGCGTAAGAATCTCTAAACACTATCGGAATTTAATGAAATTGCTAAATTTTAGATAATATAAGTAGGAGATGCGTTTGTACAGTGCTCTGTGGAAACGAGGGATTTTTAGATCTGATTGAAAATATCTGATTTATAGACTGGTTTTATTGGCTTACTTTTACTCAAATTTGGTGGGAGACGATAATCTCATGCGTATTGGTACTGGCCAGCGCGTCCAGCTACTACAATCTGTCAAATTTTCTCAATAAATTTTCAACTTTATCACTAAAGTTGATTGGGAATATTTAAAAGTAATTTGACGTGATTGACATCTATATAACAAAGTCCTAGTCCTGGCTGTCAATAGGTTCTTCATACGATGAGATAGTTATAAAAAATAGTTAGCGGAATTATAGTAAATCTCGTTTTTATTTTCTGGCAATACTAGTAATAATTGGTAGGGTTAAACTAAATTTAGTAATATTTCCGCTTTGTTTCTACAGAACACTGCAAACTGTTAGGAATTGGAAGGTTATTAGTGGTCATTTTATTTAATTATTTATATTGTATACTTGCGAAAATGTAATGCATTTAGATTGAGTTATTTTTAAGGCCAAATTTTTGAGTTCCACTGAGAAGCTAAGGGTTTAACTGTCGCCAATTTGAAGCAAAATCGCAAATTATTTTATGTTTTCTTCATGTTTTATTTTCACCTCTATTTCACTAGAGACATGACGGTATGCTTGAGGCCTTATAATAAAAAATGTGCTGGTTAAATATCGCGGGAAATAAATGTAATCGGTTTCGTTTTACTTATATATCTTCTATAGTGGTCTGTGTATATTTTTGCTGAGTATTGATAAAGTTTTTGGTAGAAAGCAGTTCGCGACTTCTTTATAAGATGGTCATTATTAATTCTGTCGACATGGAATAATACTTTATTTTGGGAGTCGTGGTGGCCTAGTGGGTAAAGAGCCAACCTCTCAAGTATGAGGGCGGGGGTTCGATTCCAGGTCAGGCAAGTACCGATGCAACTTTTCTAAGTTTGTATGTACTTTCTAAGGATATCTTGGACACCAATGACTGTGTTTCGGATGGCACGTTAAACTGTAGGTCCCGGCTGTCATTGAACATCCTTGGCAGTCGTTACGGGTAGTCAGAAGCCAGTAAGTCTGACGCCAGTCGAACCAAGGGGATTGGGTTGCCCGGGTTGAGGAGGTCAGATAGGCAGTCGCTCCTTGTAAAACACTGGTACTCAGCTGAATCCGGTTAGACTGGAAGCCGTCCCCAACATAGTTGGGAAAAGGCTCGGGAGATGATGATGACTTGGAATAATATTTAATTTACCTATGACTGGAATCTGAAGATCTATCTCGTCTTTTTAGTACTCAGCCGCAGCTTCTCAGTGCGAACAAGTAAATTATTGACTTTTAACCTTTTACTGTATATTTTGTTATGAAGATCTTCGCGTTATATGTCCGCGTGGATGTTAAGACCTTTAGGCACACATTGCCTCTTATGACTTCCTTAGGTTGGCAGTAACTATGTACTTTCTGATGTTTACTAAGCATTTGTATGGTGTCGGCTTGCGTTTTGATATCAACAATACTCGGTAATTAAATACTTGAGCTATGTTAAGAACTAAATATTGTCGGTGATTAATGCCCTATATCTAAAAAGAGAAAAAAAATTAAGGATTGCCAAAGTATTATGTTAGCAAAACGTAAGTCGTAAACGTATGAAAGGATTATATTATAGTGTGCGTACATTGATGCCTGGACCGGTAAGGGTTACAATATTATAGTCAGTTTTTTTTTTAACAAACGAGTGCAGAGTACCTATACCTCTCGCACATTTCCGAATCGTTCTTGGTTTGAAGTTGTTAAGGCGCAGTCATATTAAATACTTCTATTTACTATAGAAAAAATAATTAATGATAAAATTTTGTCAAATATCAAAAATAGTGTGGTTCGAGCCACACTGACAGGTGACAGACTTTACAACTGACAGGGAATTCGTCATAACATTTTAAAACATGAGCGTCTCGCGGTTTGTTGACTATATGTTGTTTATGCGCATAGATAGACAAAAAAGTCTAAATCTGCGGTTGGTACTCGTTTGTTAAAAAAAAACTGAATATAATAGTCTACATGCCAATAATATATTACCGGTTATTTTAAAGTGTCCATGTCCACACTCTCAGCTACAGTCAATTACATGCAAAAACTAAATACAGAAAAAGTGAATCAATAACACCAATGAAATGAATTAATTTTTTCACTGCCACATAATCCTTTATTATTGAAACGTAGCGTAGTTGTGTTATTTATAATGTAGGCTAGACTAGTTATGATTATATTTTACATTATTCTAAATTTAAATCGCATTCTCTTTACTCTGTACGAAGTTGGTTCAGTTTTAAATCGATTTGTAAAGAGAATCGATTTTAAATGTTTCCTTTCACGTGAAGCTATGATTGGTAGCCAGTTCAATCGCATCGATTCAAGGCTATTGTGCCTTAAATACTAAATGTGTGTGTTCAACTATGTTTAAGGAGTAGGGTGCTTGGTTTGGTAGTCAAAAATTAAATTATCATTATATGACGTCATATTTTGCACCTAATCAGTAGTTTGGGCAGATAAAAGCGCGCGTAGTATTCCCTATTTGAACGGAGGCGGGAAAAATGTTCCTAATTCAAATTGTAGCACTGAAAATTGACATGCTATGCCTATTTGTGCCCTGTACGCACTTACGCCAAACTCCACCGTTGGAAGTGGTATGTTCCTATTCCAAATTGGGATGTGGACTAGGTCAATAATAAAATTCTTTATTATGATATTAATTTTGTAAAGCATCTGAAAATAATAACAGTTTAATTTAACGTTTAGAACCGAAAATTATATTCATTTCTTCATTGATAATAGAACCGAAATAAGTATACGGCTTGATGTGAAAATTCTGTGACGTCATAGGTTCCATTTTCATACAAATTGCATAGAGCGTAATGACCGTTTTTGACAGTTCTATAAAAGTATTGAATTTGAACAGTTGTCCATATCCCTATAGTAGCTCTGAAAATCGACTGCTATGCCTATTAGTGTCCAGTACGCACGTATACCAAACTCCATCGTTGCGACTCCAAGCACCACTCATAACTTCACGGGCCCTTTCTGAACCGGATCTTATGAAACCATCACAAGTTTTTTAAAATCACAATGTTTTGAATTTTATGCACCGATTGGTTGAACGTGTACGACTCATGTGTCTGTGATAGTTTATTTATTTTATTCAATTTGTCTGGTTAATAGATCTTAAGAAATTGACGGTTTTTCGCTTCCACAATGACTAAAGTTTTGCGGTGTAAATTGATGAGCTTTGATTACTTGCCCTTCGCGATTGATTCTTCTTTCTTCTAAAAGTTTTTATTGTTTTTGTCGCTCTTAATAAAGAATTATAAACAAAACCACATCACTAAAGTGGCCCCACTAGTGAGACACATCCTAATACTATAAACGCCAAGCTTTGGATGGATAGATGGAAGGTTATTTGTTACTTTTTCAAGTAAAAACTACTGAATGGTTTCTGATAAAAGTTGCAGTAACATAGCTAATAACAGACTATGTGTAGGTATACTTTTTATCCGGATGCGGAGTAATTAACTCAGGAGTGGGTATAATCGCTTTAAGAAAATGATATACGCAATGTGATTTGGAATGCTTATGATTTCTGGGGCAAGCAAGAAATATAAAAAACCTTTCTCTACGAATTTAATGTCCCGGATTGTCGATTGGTCAAGCCTTTGCACAATATCTCAAAATTTTCAGTATTATAGTAAAATTTTAGTCATTGTATATCTCTTCTTGCGTTTGGTTAACACTTACACATTTTATATTGATTATTGAATGTGAGGGAATATGACATAAATTATCTGCAGAAAAAGCTAAATGAAATGTTTTCTAATATAAATTTTAATATACAAATTTTTACAGTGGAAAATAAATGAAATAATACATATTTTATAACAGGATTTGTGACGTTTTTTTAAAGATGATATCTCCATTTAAAATTTTTTACCCATTACTTGGGCAATTTGGACGTTATAGGTTAAGTTTAAGTTACTCTTCGTTTATGATAAAATGTCGATATTGCCCGGGCGATGTACAGTAATTTTTCATAAATATTTGCCGGTAATAGTGTTCATATTTTCTATTATTTCTTGTATGTATGGAGCAGTGAAGTATTAGGCGATTGATGTTATTCTTAGATCCAAACTACACTGTCGTGCAAAAAACTTGACAGAGTCTTTAAACAATTTTCATTGCTAATTTAGGCATATTGAATACGTAAGTTGGTTTTCTGCACGCCAGTGTACTATTATCACCCAAAGATTGTTATGAATTTATACAAGAAATATTTATGTTGAATAACAAATAAAATTATCCAATGTATTACTTTTTATTCTTTTGTTAAAGTATTTATTTTAAGATTGATTGGACTCCAAGTTTGGATCTTGCGATGTGCTGCGGATTTTGCTCTTTTTTATTGTTTTAAAACTTTATATCAATTGATTTATATTGGTGTGGTTTTAAATGGGAAGAAAAGACTGTGTCTTCCATAGTATTAAAAGTCACTGTCGAAAATAAGTAATATTTTTAACCAAAAAACTTTGTCACAATCGTATCCTACTTAGTACAATATCGCTATTTAATTTCTTGAAAAATCTCGAATTTCTGTGTTCCTAGGCCTTTATTTCAGAGCAGAATCAACAGCATCATCTGTTACTATGATAATGATGTCAGTGTTAGCGCTGGGCGGATCCGTAGATTTGAAGTCATCAATCAAACAGCCCCGAAGCGTGCGTCCTCTAGAACTGAACATAGAACTTATCACGACGGGCCGGCTTTTCACCGCGTATATTGTATGAGAACATTTTTCAACCAAAATTATAAATCAATCTTTATGGGAGTTTAAAATACTTTCTTTTTTGGGAGGTGTATTTTTTTTCTTTTCTTTTTCTTAAACTCATAATTTTCTTTCTTACAAAAATATAATGAGTTCGATACTTCTTCTTTTTATTTCATCTCAAAGTTTATCTATCTTTTTTGCACCAACAAAATGTTCTCATACAAACTACGGCTAACGTAAGGTATTGATTGATGACGGATAACTATAAGGCTTCGTTCACACTGTAACGCCGATGCCGTCGTGGTGCCTCCTCTATGCTCTGTTCTGTTGACGCTATGACCTATTTTTCTGTCGGTACTTTAATTTTATCGCGGTATAGTGTGGTATATAAGCAGACGGAGGCATCACGGCGGTGAGTATTATGTTCGATGTAATTGTGTTATAATGTGCTGTCTATTATGTTGATATTGTAAGATTGAGTTTTATGTCCCTAACATGTTGGAGTTTTTTTTTTTATAATATATCACAGTATACTTTATATGAAGTACAAATGCCTCATTCAGCATCGAAACAGTCACATGAAACTCAATCTACCAATGAAAACGAACGATCTAACCATCTACCTTTCCCTAGTGTGCGGCGCCAAGTACAAGACGCGACCGGGGCTCACGTACCACTTCACGCACACACACAAAGACCCCGCTGGGGCCGGGGCGGGTGCGGGGGCCAGCGACGGTGACTCCCGGGACTCGCGGCCCGGCGCCCACACGCCGCCCGCGCATGCGTCGGCCCCACTGCAGCCCGCGACTGAGTACCAGGACAGCTACGTCACGTTCCTCAATAATCCCGCTGTTGGGACTGGTGAGTTTTGTCTCTCTTTTTACAATATGTTAGTCTAGCATACTACATTGAGTAGGTGAAGCAGGACACTGTAGGATGAATTCTAGGGTTTCTTGCTAAAATATCAGTAAGGAATCTTGAAAATTGACTCGAAAGGTGATGCTTGTTATGATTCTGTTATGAATAGTAGAAGCAAAATGTAGTACATCCATAATTCGATATGATATAGCAAAATGGTAAGTTTATTAATAGCGACTGTGCAGAATAACAAGAGTAGCATCGTATATAAAGCCATAAGAACTTAGCGCAAATCGACAACGCGTTTACGACACTTTGCGCTAAACTATTCTGTCTTTGCGCAAAGTTGAATAGTTTATTGCGCAAACGTGGAACATTTTGCGCAAATTAAAGTAAATATTTTTGATGTAGCAATGAGTGATGCATGCACATTACTTCTGGTATTCGTGAGAGTATACAAATGTTTATAATTTCATGCAACACAAGTGTCCTGAGGGCAGCGTAAGTGGTGTTCATACATCATTATTTGACTACTAAATTCTACTTATGTTTGTATACATAGTATTTAGTTAAAACGGAAATTATGTAGAAACAATGAATTAAAATTATTAATTAATCAATATGTCTTATATGTAGAAAATGATAATAATGTAACAATGTTATTTATTGTTTGTCTATGCGTACATATTTTTACATGCGCTCAAAAATAATGTTCTAGTCTGTGGTCATGCGCTTAGAAATTTTCTAGCGCAACTTGTGTCAAACAAGGAAAATATAATTATCTCTAATATGTACGTACGCTTCTTATTTCGGTGATAATATCTGTGGTCTTCACATCTCTTTAAGAATAATTCACGGCTACAAATTAACCTTTTGAACGCCTGTTGTCTTGGGCAAATAAGGATGCCCTAGACAAGTTGAAATCCTACAACGGATCCCAAAATTAAAACATACAAAAAAACAAAAGCTGATGATTAAGTGTATGTTAAATGTGCTCATTTCACGCAGTCAAAAGGTTAATCTTAATACCAACGTGATCTATATTAACATAATTATGGTCGTTGGAACAGGTTCACAGATATTTCCATCGATATAATCATGATTGTTTCTTACCAGCCGGCCTCCAGGACACGCCCGCGCGGCGCCCGACTCCGCCGCCTGAGGGTTAGACATCATTTCTACCTCCATTCTCGTCCTATTCTATTCTCAAGTTATTTATATGCAGCTTGCGAACACACGGATTCTGAAACCCTCTCGTTAACAAAACTTGGTGTCCCAGATCGTTTAAAATCATCCTAGCCCCGAGGGTAGAATATAGCCAACTCTATAGACTCCCTTTTAATAATTAACACATTAAGACCAAGCAATACGGATTCGATCTAGATACCGGGCTCGTGATGGATCTATGACGCCTTTATATTCGTCGCAGGTTTTCACAATCCGAGTGTTAGAGATGGCCCTTATAACGGGCAGTAGTTACATATTTTTCTTTCTACTGCTACAATGTTATGACGCTTTATCTCTGTCTGCTGTACTTGTGAAGAGATTAGAATGACTATTGAAGTAGATGGCTAAAGCTTATAGCATTCCCCAATGTTAGGATCCATTTTTACGTGGTGTTTTCTTTAGCTGGTCCACCCGTGCCTCCTGTGCGTCGTGCGTCGCCCCCGCCCAGGCCTGCGTCTGCGGATACGTCTAGTTCGGACTCGGCACACGTTCCGCTGTCGGCTGCCGTGCATGCGGCGCCATCTGCGCCTGTACCCTCAGCCTCCGCGACCCCTGAGGTCAAGGAACCTGGCGTTACTAAGGCAAAGGAGGTTAGTAGACGCAATCAAAAAAAATAAACATGAGTTTTATCTGCCATTTCTTTTGACCTTTCATTCAACCTATTTTTACTCCTTTTGAAGGCGTCACCATCACCATACTGCGACTTCTGCCTCGGCGATGACCGTGAAAACAAGAAGACAGGCACTCCAGAACAGCTAGTCAGCTGCTCCGACTGCGGCAGATCAGGTAAGAGGCGCGGCCGGCCCCCACGCAACGGCCTTCCCAAGGCATCCTGCTACCACCTCGAGAACCGCGTCTGCGAGCGCCATCGGCACCTCAGGGACACCATCAAACTCAACGGTGTCGTCGAAATTGTCTCCTCCATGTCCTACTCAGCTGACGACTTCGATAACTTCGCCTCTCAAACCAAACTCCTCAATGACGAGTACGGTCAGTACCCCGTCTCTCCCCCCTCCCGTCAGAGCCCTACCTACGACTGTGATCTATACGTCACCGGCTCGAATAACATCTAAAATCTGAGTATTATTTGTGTGTGTTGTCTGTCACAAAAAAGCTCACACGACGTGGTTTTTTTGTCGGTCCTACCAAAGAGAATGTCTGATGGCTAGTTTTAAATGTTACATTCCACGTTTCATACTCTTATTTTCGAATGAAAAGACCTTTGATGCATATTTAGAATTTATAATGTTGTAATCATAATATTAGTTTAGTGGCATCACAATAGATATGTCAGTCTTTGTCTAAAGTATACTATGTATCTCATATCCGAACATTTAAATTAAGAAGAATATCCCTATCATAGTTTATATCACATATCACTGTGAGTTTTTATCTGTGTCTATGTTGGCACTTGTGATTTGGTGTTGCCATTTAAAAACAACACTTGTGAAGATGGATGCCAAATGATGAGATATTTTAAATTGTTGTCTGTTGTAATGTTTATACCTTAATGTTTTTTATTATTTTTAGTGAGTACAAGTGCCTTATCAAAATTACATGATTTCGTGTGGGAACTAGATCGTAGTGTTGCCAGATTTATCGATTAAACGAGTGGGATTGGTTTTATTGATCAAGTTAAGGGTTATATTTTAATTTTTTAAACACAAAATTTACATGATGCATATTTTATTAATTTGGCTATCTTTCAAAATATTTTTTTTTTGTATTGTTACTACTCCAAATTGAGAAGTGAGTACTGTTTTAAATAACTCATGAAATAAAACTACGTCATCTTAAAATCTCGTGTATGTACTGGCAACACTACAACCGATATAATTTAGTCATAGCTTCGCTTGATGCCAAATAATGACGTCACTCTTGAACTCGAGTTCTAGTGACGTCACTCGTTCAGATGTCCTAGCTTTCTAGTCACGCTGCAACAAAGTCACAGCACGCGTTCCCTCGCGTCCAATATATCTTCAAACAACATGGCGGACGGTTGGTGCAAACGTCATAGTTAAAATACAGCTGATCTGTGCCCTAAATTTTCGTTTGGAGCAATTTGATTGGTTGAATTTTATGTAGGTGATCGTATTTATAGAATTTTGGATTTTGATAGTCCTTAAAATGTCACAAAGTGTCGTATTTATGTTGTGCACGTATTGCGTGCACCATTATCAAGAATTACCTATTTATTTATTGGTAAATTATTGGCACATAATGTGTTTTAAAAAGGCAGTGGGCTGCTAATGTCAACTGATGGTATTTCGATATAAACCTTACAATATTTGGAAATATATTGCAAATGTTGTGTGAGATATATTGGGCCCGTGGATACAGTTACCCGACTACGCAATTTTAGATAGCAATAATTACGTTTTTCATATTTTTTACTAATTCATTATGGAGTTGTTCGTTATACATAACGTTATTATATATGTGGGTTGAAACCAAGTTCTAGGGGTGAAAGAATAGAGGTATTTTTCGCCTCAGATGCTAGGTGAAAAATAAATATTACAATCACGTAGGGATATTTCAATAAAGACATATATACTTACCCATTTTCATGCAGTCCTATATTCAAGTACTATTTATACACAACACACGGGTCTATGGAGAGTTTCTTGCGTATTTCGGTACAAGAATGTCTTCGCGACTATCGCAAGCAATAGTCGCAGGAACTAAAATGTATTTGACATTATGGATTTTGCGAAATGACACGCCGCTTGTCGCCCATGTCAACGAGCGAGAAGAGTGAATGTTTAGACGAAGGAAATGTTTTATATTACTTCAATTATCGTATCTTCGAGACTAGAAACTCTCCCCGTCTAAATGGGCTTTTACAAGCGATGGAAATTATAAAGGCATGTACGCTACCTCTATTTTTCCCGACGTTTCGGCCGAATTACACAAACCGTGGTCACGGGTGAGTTCACTCGTGTGGAGAGATAAGACCCGTGTGTTGTGTATTATATGTATGTACAGGTCACGAAAATTTAAAAAGATTTAAGTACTACTTAGTCTGGGTGTTTTACATTAGGCGTAGGCGGGTCCCATAATAGTAGCTTAACATTAATATTATAACCTTACCTAGGAGCTTAAATGTGCCTTTTTTAACACTCTTTTGTACCGATAACCCAAAGATTTTGAAAAATTATTTAAGCTTCACAATGATAAAGTCATGTTATTATGCATTGCGCTGTTTTTATTTTGTACCGTTATATCGTGTACATATTTTTTTTTAATTTAGAATTTTATCATTACGGCAACACAGTTAGGCCTTCCATATTATTATCGTTACATTTTTTTTTCTCATGACCATAGATTTTAATGTTATTAAATATCTCCGCTTTTATTTATTATTTGAATGCATACGCATTGCACATAAAAATATCATTCCTATAGTTTATAGAATGTTTTTGTTTAATTATAAGAAAATTTTAATCGAAATTAGGTTAAAAATTTTACGTTTTTTTTTTAAGTATATATAGACATTATTGGATATTGACAATTTATTTCTCTTTAATTTCTATAATAGTTTTAGAATATATTTACATAGTTTAGTCTATTGTTGTGGCAATGAATTCTGACATTGTCCTGTTTATTGATCTTTTATCTAAAATGTTAGGGGTTTGTCACTCGATGACGTGTTTTGTTCAAAATTTTATATAGTAATATTATCACAAATCACTATAGTTTTTTTTGAAAGTTATGTTTAATTTTAAAAAACTATTTTTTGTGTAACAATTTTGAACAATATACGCCACTGTATATCTGTTTTTTGGCATGGAATGGTACCTATGTACTTAAGTTGGTACCGCTTAAGCCCTTCAGGGGAGCAAGCGGGTGTGAAGTAATATAGGTATAAGTTACCGTTTTATATAAATTACTAGCTATTACCAACGGTTTCACCCGCGTCCCGATGGAACTACTCTGCGCACGCGCAAATAAAAACCACATAACCTAAAGCCTTCCTCTATAAATAGGTTATCTAACACTGTTTATTTTGTTGAAATCGATCCAGTAGTTGCCGAGATTAGCGCGTTCAAACAATCAAACACTTCAGCTTTATAATATTGGTATAGATAAAATATTATATTAATATTGTGTCTCGTCTGTTAGGTGCCTTAGTATGTGCAATTGAAACCTTTGATAGTTCTTCTCATATATATAAAATATATATCTTTATATATTTTTGAGGGTGTTCATTTTAATATGTGGGTGTTGATGTTTTGGCGACTGACAACACTGTAATTGATATACCTAAACATTTTTAGTGTCACTTATTATTAAAGTGTATCACTTATTACATTATTGCAATTAAAATTCTTATTTTAGTTAATTTTTTGGCAATCGTTTTATCTAACTTTTTTCATGTGGTAAAATAAATACTTAAATTGTAAAAATATTCATTTATCAAAAGTACTACACACCTACGTTTTGTGGTTAAAATTTATAGCCTAAGTGTAAATTTAAATACCCTCTCTAGGTCAACCCTATGTCGGCAATATTTGTATCAAACCTACCAAATATACATAATCAATATAATTGAACTACATGTCTAGTAATTTTACAGAAATAATCAAATCATAGCTATATTGTAATAATATAATCAACTTAGAGAACATTTTATTATTTATTGTCAATTTGTATGTGGGATTTTAAATGTAAGATGTCCTTGTTTTTTTTAAATAAAACGCGTTCTACACGATCCAAACCGACCGCTGACAGAGGTGACCTTGGTCGGGTCTCCTGTCTGCGCCGACCTCGCTGCCTGTTGCGACGGATGCGCTCCCGACCAAGGTCGTTTGACTCCGCCCACATATAGTCGGCCAACCAATGTCTACACGGTACATTCTCACACCAACTGGACCAAGGTGACCTTTATCGTCGGTTGTTTTGGATCGTGTAGAAGACCTTTAACTCCAATATTGCAAGTTTTCGGTACTTATAAGTACTATTTACTGTTTTATAAATATATAATGTTTGTTGTTTCAAATGTTTATTTGTCATAAACTATCTGTCTCGGCAATATCCATATATTTTATTTTAAAGTTAATGACTGCAGGGAAGTGCATAAATGCGGATACCCAAAGATAAATATAAAGAAAAAAATACTGTTTCCGTTTTATTGTTCCATATTTATTTTATATAGCATAAGACCGAGAATATATAAAAGAAAAGAATATTTCATGTTTTTTTTTTGGTTTTAATTATTTTATTTTTGTATAACAATGCTACTTTATCAGAATTAAATTGTATGAACTCGATGTTAGACGATTTTTATTTGCAATTGTTGTGCTGAAGAATAGTGAATGTGCACTTCCCTTTAGACATTTCTTCTACTTGTCTTACTGAATAAAGTTTAAGTCATTAATTATTTGATTAAGTGTTGTTTATTTAATTTTATTTTTCACTATTGTTCGGCACATTATGTTTTCCCCTGTCATTAAAAAAAAAATTGGAATTAATGAACGTAATTAAAGATATTGAGACGGCGATTGAAGATTTTTTAAGGTAAGAAAACACTGTGCCTTACAATACGTGAATTTGTTTTTATTTTGATGGTGTTTTGGAGCTCTTTGTTTATGTACTTACTGACATTATAAGTGCCGGAAAATACTCCCATATTAGTTGTTCTAATATCATTTAGCCTTGCCTTGGAATATAACACTTTCTAAATTTTAACACGCTTGATTTCTTGTATACAACTAAAACATATGTTCATTTTAAGGTATAGGCCAGCATATCAAGCTTCTACAATCTGTCAAATTTCCTTAATAGATTTTCAACTTGATCGCTGAAGTATAAGCTTAAAAGTTGATTGAGAAAATTTACAGTTTCGGGTAGCTCTATGTGCTGGCCTCTGTACATATTATATCTATGGGTCAATGTTGCCTGGCACAAAAAAAAAACGAAATGTGAACCTCTTGGTTTTTGGCTTTGTTGGTTAGTAAACAAAGAGCTCTAAACACAACAACATGACATCCGTTCTCCGAGTCGCATAGCTTCATACTTCTGTTTTCACAGGTCATCCAACATGCCTGCAGTTCACGGTGAACATGATAGTGTCGGTGCGCAAGTACCGCTGGCAGTGCATCGAATGCAAGTGCTGTTCCGTTTGCGGGACTAGTGATAATGATGTGAGTGGAATTCTTTTACTGTTTACTTAGGTTCACCGAAAAATACATAAAATCTAAGATTCTATTCTAATACATATGCCAATTAAGGGTAAACACAACTTTTAACTAACGCTTAAGACGCTAGATTTACAAATAATATAGATTATGGACTACGTAAAAGAAAAATAGTTAAAAAAAAAAAAAACAAAAATTGAGAGGAACAGAGAACTAGTTGATAAATGCCAGAAATTATAATAATAAATTAATACGATAATTAATAATATATCAAGTATAAATCAAACCTTACCTAGGTCAAAATCAAGTTCCGGGATAGGTCTGTGTTTATATAACTATTGCTCAGTAGTTCTGTTACAAAGCAGCACGGTGTCTGGAAGAGTATAGGAGGACACGGTAAGCCTGTTGTCAGGCCATTCGTGTCGAATTGCCGTCTCATCAGACAGTAAGAGTGAGGGAAAAGCGTTCACACTTCACAATCTCCTTCGAGATCAGCCACCGTAGCTGACAATCAGTCTGAACACCATTATTAAAAGGTTGATTATTGCGATTTTAGGACCAGCTGCTGTTCTGCGACGACTGCGACCGTGGCTACCACATGTACTGCTTGGCACCGCCGCTGGACACGCCGCCCGAGGGCTCCTGGTCCTGCGCGCTCTGCCTCAAGGAGTTCCACAGCAAGCACTGAGCGGCAGGTACCTATACATTACACATCCCTTGCCGGCGCTGCTGAAGACTATAATATTTAGGGTATAATATGCAGCTCATCAGAGCCACGCGGGCCTCCGTTGGCAATGCTTAGCAGCACAAAGCCTGCGATAGGCGAATCTTTACCCCAGTTGCCAATGCCGTTTGAGTGTGGCTTAAGACTTACGTAGGATTCAATAATTCTATTAATCCGTTGATAGGAATTAGGCTATTCATTCACAATTATGTCTCTAGTATGCAAATGAACAGATACATAGGTTATTGAAATCCGCAGTTAGATAAAATGCCATGCAAATTCATACAAATGCCATGGAAAAAAAAGGGGTGTGGACTAGGTACTAGGTCAAAAATAATTGGTATTCATTTTTTTATTGTTGATAATATAGTCGAAATAAGTGAAAAATCTGTGACGTCATATAAATTGCATAGAGAGTAACCGTTTTTGACAGTTCTATTATATTGAATTTGTCTAGTAGTCCACTACCGTATTCTAAACGCTCCAGGCGAGACGTTCCGGCTTCACAGCGAAGACACTGACATACGCTGCGGTGGGCTTTGTTTTTATACTATATAGTGAAGTTAAAACTTTTGTATATCTCTTTTCAGGTAGCACACAGAGAGGGCCGTGAGAGAGATAGATAGGTAGACGAGATAACGAATTATAGCGGCAGTAAGGTTCTAGGGTACAAGCAAGTGATCAGATAGTGTTGCTATAAGTTAGTGGGACTGTAAACAGTGTTGCCATAGTCTAGTGAGATTGTAAGCGGGGACGACGACGGTACTGAAGTATTTTTTTTTTATTATTTATCTGTAGAGTATGTAAAGGCCTAACCTAACCTATTTTTGTTGAAGATTTATTTATACGTGTATATTGCTTGGTTTCCATGTAAATAATTATAGAAAAATAAGCATTTTAAATTTCATTGAACATTCTAAATTTGTAGTAATAATTTATCGATATTGATTTTAATGTGATGCCCAAGTTATAGTATATTTTTGAAAATAAAAGTAAAAAATCACTGTTCTTGAAAGTTGTTCCGACCATAACAATAATTTTTATATAGATAAAAAAATTTTTTACACATAAAAACTTCAGTACTGTAGTTAGTCTCGAAAATTCTTCATGTTATCGTATCGCCGAATCAGCGTCACTACGTTTAGCGCTCTTTCTACCTCTACCGGTGCTTGCTTTAGTATTTTTTTATTTATTTTACAGTTTACACGCGACGCAGGGTTGATTAATTACGTACCTAATATTTTGAACAACAGCTGTGTTTGTGAGTGTACTATGACGTCACTTTTTGAACAGTAATGGATTGTGTGAATGATTGAAACAGAAATCAGCCGATGATGAATCTTTAGCGTATACAAATGGTTTAGAAGCTAACGAATTGACATGAAAAATCTAATTTTATAAAATACAGTATAACTAGCATCGGCGGTTTCGCTCGCGCGTGAGGACAACTCCGCGCACCCGGATAAAAAAAGAGAAGGTAGCCTCCCTCGATAAATTGACTATGTAACGCTGAAAAAATTTTTCAAATCAATCCAATAGTTCCTAAGATTAGCGCGTTCAAGCAAACAAACAAACAGATTTATAATATTTGTGTAGATTTTACCGAGATTATTTATGTTCATAATTATAAATAGTGACTTTTTTTTACTATTTTCGTATTTTTTGGGATTCTTATTTTTTATACTTACTTAATAGAAACTATACTTTAGCAAATTAGGTTGTGGATTTAAATTTGAAAGGACGGCAGTCCAATTTTGATACTAAAAGTACTTTTTATTTTAAAACTTACATATAGAAAATTCAACTGGTTGTGTTGTGTTTAAAGTTGGCTTGGCTAATAGACAAAACATTGTTTATGGACGAACTGTCAAAGATTTAATGACGGTTATTTTAAAAAGACACATCGAAGGAGTATCTTCCAGATTTTTTATAACATTTTTTTTTAATTAATAAAATGCGTAATTTGTCAACCCTACAGCCGGTTTCGTATCGATCAAACTTTCCAGTCTCGTATCATCTTATGCTAAGCTACTAAGGTTCTTATTTTAATAAGATTAAAGACTAAAATCGTATGTAAATGTTAACTGTAAAGTCGCGGGCGAATCCAGTCATTATACGTAATATTCTATAGTTGTTCGTGTATAGGTTTACACCTTTGAAAGTGTCCATTTCTAGTAGTTTCTTCGTGGAAATTGTCTATTGATATCCGGATTTTTGACACGGATCTTAAGATCTGGAATTCCGGATGTCTGGCTGGCTCAGTCATGAAAAATGTATGAAAGATTGTTTGACCGCATATAATTATGTATGTAGTAGGAATTTCACTTAACATCTGGGTCTTTTATAAATTGAGCTCATTATTCTAGTGTGTAAAAGGGACGAAGCTATTCGCCTTGAATAACTTCGTCTCTGTTTCGCAATTTTATTCTTAATACCAAAAAAAATGTTAAAGTTGACGAAGAAATTAATATTGTACAGATTTTGATATATGTTATTGAATTGTTCACAATCCATTTCACACTTAGTAGAACGCGTTCTACATGATCCAAACCGATCGCCAACAAAGGTGACCTTGGTCGCGTCCCCTGTCGGCCGACAGCGTTGCACACGGTAGGGGCCGACCACGCGGACGCAGCCTGTCTCGTGGGTCGTCCAAAATCGTTTGACCCCGCCCGCATCTGGTCGGCCGACCAACGTCTACACGGTAGATTTTCACACGCAACTGGACCAAGGTGACCTCAGTCGGTGGTTGGTTTGGGTCTTGTAGAAGGCCATTAAGTTTCACTGCTTCGGTCGCTGTCTGCATTTAGGGCCGCGATACCCCACGGTACCGCGGTACAAAATCTGTTAAAAATATAAGTACATTAGTATGTATTATGTATGTTTAAGATAACGGTTAAAGCAATGTGTGACATTGTTAAATTAAAAAATATATAAATGTCTCGAGTTCTACGGACACTAAGGTTTTGAACTTTTAGAGTGGAAGGCTATTCGAATACGCGTATATCGATAATTTTACCATATCGTGTTGTACCAAAATATTTGGGTTGCCGGTATTCTTTAAGAGATTAGCAAAGGCCTTATAAACCCCTTGTGGGTATGGATTTATTTATACGAATTGCATAGATAAGATACCGTTTTTGACAGTTAAATAAAAGTAATTAATTTGACTAGTTGTCAACTACCCCCTATTACACAAACCCCCTTATTATAAAATGTGGTCTTAAAAGTATCAGCTTTAGTACTAGGGTTAGGGTCGGTTCATATCTGACGTAAAATACGCCGAGCGTATCATCAATCGTACTAACGTATCATCGGTTGAGTGTGAACGATCAAGCGTTTTTCTATACATTTGTCAGTTCTGGCGTTACGCGACCGATAATACGCGACGAATATTCCGTTAGATATGAACCGACCCTTATACCGCCATCTCGAACAAAGTTGATGGCCTAAACCAAGCACTAAACCCGGTACTTTTTAAAACGTGGTTATAATAAAGGGGATAGGGTTTAGTTCTCAATAGATAGTGTATTCGGCTAGCCTTCAACACGACGTGGGTGCAATTTTGTACTCGCGATATCTCGTCTTCAACAATCCGTAGCACATACTTCTATTTTATATATGTCACTGCTCATTATATACAATACATACTTAATTACGTGTAATGTTTTATACTTTAAGTATATCTACAACTATGGTCTGACCGTTTCTTCAGAACTTCTGGTTTTCATGTTACGGTGTTATTTGGGCGGTGATGACAGCATGGTTGTATGGAAAGCGGAGGATATAACCTCCCAAGTTTGTAACATCAACTTTGCTACAGTTCTTGACAAACTTTTTGTCACTGTGGAACATCGCGCGAGTCGCTACGCAGAAATCGATTTATAAATTCGATCGATTGGGATATTATCAGCAGGAGGGGGCGGGGGGAGGTATGATCCCATGCGCGTACTCGTGCTCTGAATTAAGGTCTACCTTCGATGTTTGTGAGAACTGTAGAAAATATAGATCATAGACTAAATATCACTAGACCAGCCTTCAAAGATAAATTACAGATATATCATAGACGAGTTGTGACGAACTCGTTAAGATGTCACAGAAAAAAAATCATATAAGCTCTATTAAAAAAATAATTTACAAAAGTTTGTCATCTATCGATATATCTATTCGTGACGTCATTACCTCCCAATAGTGAAAAATAAGAATTCACTATTATTTTTGTATTAATCGTAAACGTACACATGATTGGCGATATCCACAAGCATTCCAGATTTTTTTTTTATATTCGTGGAATTCATTTGTCATTATCTATAATGTCAGTGGACATTCAGTTTGGACGAAAAACCCTTAACTACTATTATATAAATAGTTTTAATACTATCGTTAAAAAAAAAAATGGTAACCTAAAGTGAGTATAAAAATTTTAGTAAGGAAGAAAAGAAAACTTGTCTTATTGAGAAACTACACCCTTTTCGTAAGATGGTTAAAATAAGATTCTATTTCTATATTATTTGAAAATTAATTTTACCTATTATTTTAGCGCAAACTGAGTGTCCACCCCTTATGTACTAACTAATGGATTTATGTTTAAATGTGTGAAGAATATTACCAGATATATGCGTATTAGAAATTTAACGCACAATTTTTATACGTTTTTTTTGATACTTTAATGTTGACGCGCAAATACTTTCAGCAAAAAAAGTAAAACCGACTTAAAAGCACTGGAAATATTTCCTCTTCATTTCTCAATACTTCCATTATCAGATCCTGGACATGATGGTAGTTGGACCATTCTGAAACTATACCGTTTCAAACTAAAAATATTTTTTGTTGTCGATTGGTATATGGCCGAGATATAATACACTAAAAACATAAAAAAATATGTATCATAAAATATCCTGAATTTGGAAACTCCTTTTGGGAAGTCGGTCAAAAAGTAGTACTATTAAGAGTAGTTTTTTATTAATATGCCAGAATTATATCCGATTAAATATTTTTGATTGCAATTAGCTAAATATCTTTGCAGTACCTGTACCATAAGTTGGTTATGTCAGGATTCCGAAAATATAAAGAAATAAAATTTGTCTTAATTTTTCACCATTCCTTCATATTATTATTTCAACCGCTTATGTCTGGTAAAATTTAATGTTATAGAATAAAGTAAAATTGTCGTAAGTAAAGCTGTGATCAGATTAGGAGGTTGTGATGGGATAAGAGTGGGTTTACAAGGATTTTTTAAATAATGAAAAAAATAATATGCTTTTTATTTTTTAAGATTAGTAACTTAGCGCAAGTACCGAATATTGCTTTAATGTAACGAACAAGTTTTTTATTCCTGCCAGCTTGAATCTTGTGTCACGTTCCCGTCGACACGAATTGTATATTTGTGGGTAGTCAGACAAATGGCTCACTACGTAGTTTGTACTGCGGTGTGACGGGCGGACGCACTCGGTCGCGACGAATGCCTCATTGCCTGTTCTTTCCAGTAACATTTAGGTATACCCCTATGTTTCGAAATTGGATTAGATTTTTTTTATATTTTGTGACGATAATTATACTTGTACGTCCCGTGCTGCCATCTATGAACGAAATTACGGAATGACAGCGTGTGACATGCACAGACGCCAGCACATCAATCTGTCAAGTTTTTTTTAATGGATTTTTAACGTTATCACAGTACACGAAGGTTTATATTCGAATGGTAAAATATAAGTTGACCTGCTGGTTTTTTATGTAACTAATTCAAATCATGACTATATTTTATAAGCTCGAAATGTGTTTAACATCATTTTTTTAGTTTTAATTCTTATGACTGAATAAACATGTTATTTACTGTATTTTTTTTTCTAATATTATGGTGACTGCTACTCAATCCAATTTCGATACGGCTGGGTTCCGATTAACAATATTGAATTTGTTAGTATATATTGTAAAGTAAGGTTTCCATCCTGTAATATTGTGTCATACTATTTGTGGTGACTTAACTGATATAAATTGAGAAGAAATGTATATATTTTGTTTTATTTCTTGTCCTGTATTTTATAAAACCTCTTTTCTATTCAGCTATTGAAACACAGAACTAGGTTTATTGACCATCACGCCAAAAAAAGACTTGCCCTCAGCGCCAAACTTAGAATTCATCATAAATACCGACAATATAGTAGTGAGTTCGGAATTATATCGATTGAAACTGACTATTAAACTTTTAAAGTTTGTCATATAGTCGTGACCGTGGCGTGATGGGCACTTTTAAGCTTGTCATCTATAAATGACAGTGGCGGTCAAAAGGTGAAGGGGCTTTACCCACACTTGGTTAATAAATAAAACAAAAAAATATAATTCGTCTATATTTATTTATTTATTTATCGGAACAATTCACTACTTTGTATGATATGAAACCAAACAGTTATTTTGGCATTAAATATCGAAAAATATGTCTATTCACTAAAATTGCACATCTAATAATGACTACTACTAAATGTTATGACGCTACTATTATTTATTTATAACAGACCTATAAAGAACAATAAAGAAGGTAACAATTTGTAAATAAAGATCACTTTGAACAGAAATATCACTGGTTTTCCGGAGATATTTTGTAAAATTAAATTGTGAAGTATAAAAGTAACAAAATAAATAATGATATACATCTTCATTATTATAATTATATTGTTATTTATCTTAATATGTATAAATATTTTATTTAGAATATATTTGAGTGAATGAGTCGATAAATATTTCTGGATAAACTTATAAAATCTATATGCGTTTTTATAAGTATTAAAATATATATTATAAGTATAAATAAAGTAGATAAGCAGATAAAATATCTTATAAAGCTTAGAAAGTGTAGGTAAACGTCTCCTGTATTTGTATTTTTCGGCAAGAATACTAGGTTGTACTAAACGACTGTTATAAATTTATTCTTGTAACTAAAATACATACATATAATACGAGGCACATTTTTGTAAATTAAGAGCACCTAAAAATAAATTCACTTATAAAAATATTAAGGACCTTTTTTATATTTATTATATAATGACCAAAATATTTTTTATTATTTTATCGTGTGCTCGGATTTTGAGACATATTAGCTAAAGAGGGATGAATTTAATAGCTATGTTTAAATGTATTAATAAACATATAATTATATAACTATATATTATCATAAATTGTGTCATGGACATGGTTTTAACACTTAAACTATAATAAAGATTGTGTTACATAATTTTATAATACAGGTGTTGAACAAAATATACAATCATTTAAATAAAATAATTTGTTTGCCGATTTTCAATGACGTATAAAATTTCATTTCAATTATAAGTAATAATTATTATATTTTATAACAAAAATATAAAAAATCGGTCATATTTCATTAAAATAAATTATAAAAAACAATAATATAACACCTGTATTTAAAACAATTTTGTAATATTTTTCTAGAATATCAAAACTATCAACAATCTAAACTCGTAATATTTGTAACACACATTAAATTTTAACTTAATATAAAATATTATTCTCTACAACTTATCACAATATTTTGTGACCTCTTAAATAAATATTATCTATACAGAATGGAAGACGATAATGATTTTGTTGTATCTCTCTTTACATTATTCGTACGATAAATTATATAAAACATTATTATGCCAATAATATATTTTTAACTTATTATAACATTATATTAAAATTAACAACAAAAATATATTTCAAATTAGACTTTGAGCATATTTTTTTTCGTAAAACTTTAAAGTTTTTATTTTTTGAAAAGTACCTACTTATATCGAGAATATTTTTTTCTTCTATACTATTTGAAATATATTTTTCTCATGTCTGAAACACTTAAAATCTAGTTTCAGTAACTTCCTGTAGAAGCTCCGGGGCTATCAACGAAAAACTCAATAACATTTATACTTCACTTTAAAAACGATTTAGATTTATAAAAAGCGCACATTTGCTGTCTTGATTTTAATATGCGAAGAGGGTGCAATTTTATTTAACATTTTGAAAAATATTTATACCATTTGTTTAGGCATTTAACTAAAATAATCTTGATATTACTTTTTATTTAGAAACGTTTTAAAAAGAATAAACGCCGATGATTTGACACCTTTTTTTTGGAAAGTCGATTAATAAAGTAAAGATAAAAGTCAATGTAATAAATACAATATTATTAACAATTTAATGAAACATTAAATGAAGCAGTATTTTTTATATGAAAAGTATGTAAAGAAAGTATTTATATTAAAGGAAATTAACTCTTAAGTAGGTATCTACCTATCAAAATGGTATAGATACTTTTTAGATCGCTTAGATTTAATTAGTGTGATAAGATTATCAATAAATATAAGTGCACAGCTGCTAATATCAATATTCAATAATTTATCTAATAACATCGAGACATTGCGATAATATTCTCAGGTAAGTTGAGTATCTAAATAAAATTGAGCATGGTCATTCAAATCGAGCATTTTTGACTCAACTACGTGAAGTTTGGTCAAGCCGAATTTAAATTCAATGTCTACTGGCCTTTGATAATTATAATCGCATATATAACTAACTAAATAGCTATTGCCTATTTCTTAAGAGAATAAACTAGAAGGTTTAGCAAGATTAGTCAAATTTGGCTTGACTAATGTATGGGGATCACTCTGACACATAAATCTATTGATATATATTATAATTAATTATGTGAATGAGCAATGAATTTGCATATGAGCAGTTCAGTTCAAAAATATCCTAGAAACTTCGAGACATTTATCATAACAACTTGGTATAGATAAAAAAAATCCATCATCATTTTTTTATGGTATTTCAAACAGAAACTGCTCATATGTATAGCTGTATTTTAATTGTTATCTTAAAAATTATGGCATATTTCTGGTTCGATAAATCTACAAAATACTAAACTAATTGAGCTTGGGCTTATTCTAAGTAAAAATTAACTCAATAACGATATTTATATTTGGTTTAATTTCTACAAACGTAAAGTAACAGCACCTTTTTATCACTGCGGTACATGCATTCGTTGTCTATGTCAACCCAGTGGACAGACAAGCAAGAAAATATACAAACTAAACATTTATAAAGTCGGATAGAAACATTAATATTTAGAGCCAGTTTCACAGGTTGCTGATAAGTTCCAGATAGTTTATCTGGCAGATAATTTCATATAAATCATTTTTGAATTTATCTGGTAGAGATAGTGGCTATCCGTAACCTGTGAAACCGGTTAACCTTAGACCATTTTGCTTAGAAAAAAAAAAGTAAGTAGGTATACGATAAATATAAAAAAAAACATTTAGTTTTTTTTTATTCATAGAATAAATGAAAAAAAAAATTTTAACGATTTGAGTTCTATAGTGAAATTATATTGTTTTTGCTTGTATGTGTCACTGTGTTTAAAATAAATATCAGATAGATTTTGTAGCTATTATGAAGAGGAACTTTCCTAGTTTGATTTTGGCTTTTATATATTAGTTTTTTTTACGAATGCCATTAAGAAGGGCATTTTAATTTAAGTACTTAAATATAACTTATAAGTAAAGATTTTTAAGTCTAAAATTTAAAACAAAAATATTACTTTATAATTATTATTTTATATGTCAACTATATAAGATTCGCTAAAATATCTGAAAGATCAACAAACATAAGTAGATCATTTACAAATTTTTAAAACATAATAATTAACATAAAAATTGCAACAAATTTTATATGTGTGCATGTTTATATAAAATTAATTAGCTATGCCTATTATATAAATTATAATCTAAATTTACATATAATTTATTTTATAAATATCACTCTAGATATATTTTGAGCCATTTAATTCGTTTTTCATAGGTGATGATAGGAAAAATCATAGAGAATTTACTAAATATTCGAAGTTTTTTTTAATGTGTAACGAAAGAGTTTCGCCTTTTGCAAACAAGGTTTTTTTTTAAGAAATAGGTAAGTATTCATTTTAACCTAAAGACTCAGGTTCATAAAATGATGACATAAAATCAATCGAGCGTTGTATTTAATAAATTGAGAGATTTAAAAGCAAATAAGTAATTGTAAAGAAACCACAAACGAAACTCTTTCTAAATAATATTTAAATATAAGAATCGCATCTCGAATATTCCTTCTCTAATTTTAGCATAATATTTATCTAAGTTATAATATTACTTATAATTAAATATATTAATTTATATTTGCTGTGAGCAATCTTCGTTGTGGTTAGTTGACCATAAATATTGGCCACTCGGGGCACGCGGCCGGGGGCGGGATGGGAATCGGCGACCCTCCCCCCACTGACACTACTTCAGGTATCTGAAAGTCCGTAATCATTTTAGTATTTATTTTCATGTCCTATAGTTTGGTATACAGAGTAGCATATCGGTATTATTTCATAATTAAATCAAAATATTGATGCCTTAGTTCACAATAGCACTAACTTAAAAAAAATATATATTTTGACTTTTTTACTGCCAAATACTCACATATATTGTTATATGCGCGGAAACGCGATATTTTTTTGCATATTATTCATATATTTACATAGATTTCAATTTAAATATATCGGATTTATAAAAGTATTAATTTTATGTTGTTTTGCCTTATTTCGCGCGTAAATTCCGGGGGGAGGTAGGTATTTCATTTCTATGTCCAATTTCTTGCATTGACTAAATATACCATTTTCTGTTTAAAACTCACCATGGTTTGAGGGTGGTGTGGCGGGTGGTAGTAATGAGCTGGAGACACGGGCGGTGTGGGGTAGCCCCAGTACACTAGGGGGGGAGGCGGCAGCGTCGGTCCCAGCGCCGGATAGTAGTACGTCAGTGGACCTGTCACACATATAATACAAGTATTAGCGACGTAGGGGCTAATAACAATTCTGGAGACATTTGGGGTAAGCACGGCTTCTTGCATTTCTATTAGGGCCAGTTTCACAATGTACGAATAGCCACTATTCTAACGAATAAATTCATAAATAGAACAGAATTTGTTTGAAACTATCTACCAAATAAACTAACTGGAACTTATTCGTAGGTGGTGAAACAGGCCCTTAATCTAAGAATGACTTGAAACAGCAACTGCGAAAAAACTTAAAAAGTACAAAATATAATTAAGCCACACATGCTCTCTTATTAAGCTGTTTGCTCACTGTAGATATAAGAAGTTATATTTATCTCGAATATTCATTCTAGTTGTAAAAAAAAAAACAAAGTACAGACGCCAGCACATCACTACCCGAAACTGTCAAATTTTCCCAATGAACTTTGAACCATATGCTTCAGCGATAAAGTTGAAAATCTATTAAGGACATTAGACAGATTGTAATAGCTTGATGTGCTGGCGTCTGTTCATAATCGTGTCAATGTCATCGTAGTAACACAGTGGGGCAAAAAGCTTTGGGACATGATGTAATACCACGCTTCACAGCCATCTGTGAATGATATCAAACGACATTACATTCTATAAATTGCGAAGATTCTCGTAAGAGTACGGTAATGTAAATCAGAAAGTTTTTGTAGCATTTTATAAATAAATCGAGACATGCAATTTGTTAGTCACTGAATGATATGCCTACTCGTCAATTTAATGATTTACAGATTTTTATAATAAAGGCACTATTTATGTGCTATCCTGACGACGTGTAGAAAGTAAATATTACTATATTTAAGTAAACATTATTATATTAATAGCAATGTGAATTTACTTCTTCACGTCGCTCAAATATATACGTACCAATAATATATTTATCCCATTAAATTTAAACCCACTTATACTCCTAATATGAGGTCCCCATACATGTATTATTTGTGAAACTAAGTTAATACTAAAATGCTTAGCGATTATAGATCGAATTATAAACTCGGAGAGGTAAAGCTAAGCATTTTGTGCCATGTGACGTCATACGACACGGATAGAGACGTACACAGTATATGTATGTTAGATGTGCTGCGGATACTTGGCGAAAAATGTCTCTGTATAAAAGCAATACAAAAATTTTGAACCCACACCAAATATAATATCATAAGATTGATATTGCCGAATATCCCAGTATTCCGCCAGATACCCACAGCAGTATTTAAGTATGTAATTATTAAGAACAAGATGAACAACTCACCGGGTCTCTGAACGCATTAACATTTCACCAAAGCAGTGCGCACTTACACCAATACTCTGTAATGTTACACACGTCGTTGTTGCCGCCAACCACCAAGCCAGTCTGCGGACTTTACCAAACTTATGCACGCCTAGTACCCTAGTACTTTTAGCACCACTAGTTTGTGATCTCAATTGGAGGATTTATTTAATTTATAAATCATTATATAAGTTAATATACCTACACATTTTAACTTAACATAAGTTATAAATTATAAGTAAAAATAAATATAATACTTAAAACTTATAAATTAGTTTACATTTTCGCAAATTGAAGGTTACGTGAAATGACAATTGAGGTCACAATAAAAATGCGATAAATCAAGAGTAAGATAGAGCTTATTTCATGTGATCCCAAAACAAATGATAGATAGATACTTACGCCGCTTCATGTTAAATACACTGCCAACACTGTGTGCCCACTATCCGACCCAGCCTCTAGTGGGGCATACACCATACACCCATGGACCTACCTCTAGTCAAGCACAAAACATTTGTCTACAACACACTAAGCGTCGAAGTCCCTCGGACATTTTATTTAAGTCTATCACCGGTCCATGCATTTTTAAAGCGAAACAATGTAGTAGAATGTTGTTTTATACTTTGGGGCATAGCAGTTTGTACTAGCAATCAAATAAATATGAACCTGAAAATAATGTAGGTATCTTTGTGATTAATATATTTACATAGAGCTAGAGAAGTTAAGAGAAGAATTTGATAGACGCAAAGAAGAAAAATCAAGCTATACTATTTTATGTTTCTATGTAGATATTACATACTTATACATTTAATTCTGTTAATAAGAAAAAGAAAAGTGTAGCTAAAATTGTTTAATGTTAAAAATATACGAGAATTTACTGTTACTACATAATAAGAAATATGTAATACAAATTGTTTAACCTGGCTATGCCCCAACAAATTTTAATGAAGCCTTGAGCTTACTGTGTTCGTTATTCATCGTTTTTAATAGTGTCCCATGGGTTTATACAATGTCCATTTATCTGGCTAGACGTATAGGAACGTTAGAAGCATTAGGAGGGGCATGACTGTGCTATGTATCTGCTATCTTGTGAAGGAAAAGTTATACTATAGAAAGAAGTATGCATCGACGCTCGTGTGATTATCTCAGTGTATTTAAAACATTATGTTAAAGTAGTATGTCAATCGTGCAGCCTATTTCATGTATATGATGATCAGAATTTATATTTAAACCAGCCAGTTATATGTTTCTTATTAATATATTGTTTGGCAGCGTGTGCATCGCCGTGGTGGGATCATACCGCGATTTCTCTTTGAAACTCAATCGTGTGTTCTGTTTATTTGTAAAATATTCAATACTTACCTAAATTGTTTTGCCCACTCACCCGGAAGTATGTTAGTAAACATAAAAGGACGATACTGTACTTTAGCGGAGACAGATCAAGCGTCGAGTGTTAGGTAACCCTTCCTTCACAAGTACCTCTTGCTATCTACGCGACGAAGCCTCGGATATACTCCGAATATGAAGCTGATTTTCCAATCATGTCCTCAAAGATGGTTAAAAAAGCTTTATTCAGGGCAATAGTACCTACTGTAGACATTAGCAACATTAGTTGATACTTCATGCCCAGAATAAAGCTTTTGAAACAAATATATATACTGCAAGAAGATTTGTCTATGAACAAGCCGATGGAAAAATCAGATCCACTCCAGAACTTAGAAGTAGGACATATAGAGACAATAGCACAACCACAAACCAGAGAAACTCGCAATTATCATCTAACATGTAAATTAACCTTTTATTTCTAATCGCAATACACTATATTTATTCAACTAAAGTTATAATTAAAAAACCAGCATGATTCTAACAAGAGACATAAAACTCGGTAAACGGAAAAAACCTTAGTTCTACTCATTACAGCTACATTTTTATATGATTATCCGGCTTCAAAAAGTGTAATTTGTAAGCGAATCGAAAAAGTTTTTCTATGTTAATTAAAAATTATAACTGTTGTCGAAACGCTTTGGCTGTTTAAGTTGTGACCCGTGACAATTGTCTATGGCTTAACGAGCGAAACATCCGCAACTTCCTCACACCACTTCCCCCAGTCACTACACAGGAACTATTTTAAAAATACAGATTTAGATAAAGATACCCTGGAAAAAATATATCTTGTATATTTTATTTATATGGATAATATAATCCCTTCAAAATAAGATCGATAAGAACCAGCACTGAATACCGTCAAAATCGATTATTTTGTTCATTTTATTTTGAGCTCCGTAACGGGACTTAGGGTTAAGCGCAGAATCTTCGAGAGAGCCAGAGAAGAAGAAGCTGTGATTATAGGTTTGCGTGTTAATGACTGGAGGATAGGACCCTTACCAAGACTGAATTATGAACTTTACCTCATGATACTATGTAGGACATATTTCAACTACAAAGTATGAAAGCGTAATGCATAGACGTAGCTCTAGAGAATTCATATCGTCAGACGCCATATTAGTAACTCGATACAAATGCATTGAATGCGGTAATTTGGAGAGAGACCACTTCGAACCATAGTACCAAGATAAAGTTACAACCGTGTACATAATTTCATGAAACAGGAGTTCCGTACTCGAAACTAGTTGGTGTCCAGCCGTGATGTGCTTTGGAAAACTACGGAAGCTAAAATATCGGATTATATATTTTTTTCAACCCGAGCCATGCAACCCTCTTCCTTAAAACTAAGCGGTTCATGCTACACCCTCATATTTTAATTTCGGAAAACGACATATATAATTTTGTTTTTAATACAACAATAAAGTGTGCAACACTTACCGTCATCAGATGGGTTTCATGCAATTTTCCATAACACAACCCGACGGATACACCATAATACAACATTTTTTTATATATATAACCATTAATAAACACAGTATTGCATTGTAAAATAGACTAAATTATAATTTTGGCAACTTGAAACGTTAAACAGATCTTCAGGTGAATATATCATATACCTACATTATATTTTCGAGAAAAATGACCAGTTCAGTTTGCCAAAATTACAAAATAAGTAAATAAATTTAGAAATGACAGAACATAGATTAGCCATTACACCGTGTACTTGTGACTAAAGCCCCATACCTATATTTGTGATTATTGAGACAATGACGACACCATATAAAAATGACGTTAACTTATAATTTATAATATTACTCCATAATACAAGTCACCCGGTTTGGATTATATCTCTGTATTTATCGCTCTGTGTTTATGACAATATATGACATTTATAGTTAGAGAAGGAATGTGTTTTTTATGTAATTTTTTGGCGGTAAAATAAGGGAATATAATCCAATGATATAGCAGTAAATTATAATTTTAATGTAGGTATACTATTCTATGTGGTGTGAGGTAGAGACGATGAGGTTAAGCTAGGTGGTATAACCAGGGTTACTAGGTGATAAAATATTGTAATATACTTTGGACTGTATGGGAGAGGCATGGGAACATCAAGGGAATTGCGGCCGACCACGATTTTATTTTTAACAAAAATAGCTTAAGTAAATTTTACGAGTTAACAAGACGAAACGAGAAAATATTTTTCGATAACTTTAAAATAGAATTAGGTATAATAAATTATATTACATGTAAACGGACGTTTTTAACTTCATTATTATCGAGAATTGTTTCTCTATCCCAGTTTTTTTTTTGTAGCTTCAAACTTGGTTTTAAAATTTCAAATCATTGTCATTCAAATCGAAATTTTAAAATATCGATTTGAATGACATATGCCCTAAAATTCAACTTCATATTCTTTGACAACGATGCACGTAAAGGCGAAGAACACGGAAAAAATCAATTCATTTTGCATCTGTGCTCCATTATAAAATTATTAGATACGGAAGCAAAACACTAATAATATAAAGAGGTTTACTAAAAAAAGCACAAAAAGTGTACACACGTATTGTACTCAAACAAAAAAAAAACAAAGCTTTAAGAATATCTTATCAATTAAATATTTAACCTACGAAAATGTCGTGGAGCGAATGTATTGCATGACTATTCAAATTCTATTGATATTAAATGCTTTTGGAATGACGGAAGATTTTAACTGTAAACTGTATCCTACATCTATTTCTAGGTAACAATATAGTTTACTTTCTTTTGACAACTAATCAAATTCATAACTTTTATTCAACTGTCAAAAACGGTTACTCTCTATGAAATTTGTATGACAATAAGAACTATGACGTCACAGATTTTTAACATCAAACGGCGCCTTTATTTTGTTAATATAATCAATTTAAAAGAATCTAACAGTTTTTCCTTCAAAACGATAGAAAAAAGAGATATTTTATGATGCTTTACCAAATGAATGTCATAAAAGATTTTATTTTTTATTAACTAGTCAACTAGGTACCTAATAATTTATGCAATACATAAGCTTCACATGACAATAAGTACCTAAAACTTTCTCAGACTTAAGATCAGCCTTCAAGAAATTGGCAAAACATTGTCTTTTATCATGGAATGTTTAATATTTAAAAATCACAACGACAACTAATCACACGGTTGGGGCTGCCATATTGGATAGTTTCAAGCTGCATTGCCAGCTCAAAATAATGTTACTAGCCAAAAAGTGATTTAACCCGGATTCAAAATCCTATCGTGCAAAATTTCGATTAAGTTTTAAATTAAATATTAGAATAATTATCTAACTCATTTTTTGCGACTGGCAGCCTCCATCTTAAACCATAAAATAAAATCATACAACTACTTGTCATTGATTAACAACCTCTGGTTCACTTAATGATAATTAAAAATATTAAAATGAGAGTTCAACAATATTTAAAGTCAAGTAATAAAATCAACAAGTATATTATTAAGTAAGTACTTAACCTATCAATATCGAGCTGCTTAATAATTGCCTTTATAGATTTCAAACTTATTTTTGTAGTAAATTCATGATATTTCCTTAATATAGCGTAATAATAGCGAAGGCACTCCATAATTTTGAGCTTAATTAACGTCGAAAATGTCATATTTTTCTACCCTGTTTCTTGGCTAGTTTTTATGAGACGTACCTAATGTTACCTAAAATTGGTCCCGCAAAAAAATTTTACGTATTTAATAGGCTTTATGCGCCAAATTTTTGAATTATTGTCCTAAAACAGTGTGCCTTAAAATGTTAAATATTAAAATTCTACACTAACGTCACTCTATGCTGTTAAATATTTAAAAAAAGTTTAAACTTCTCAACTGACATTTGTGACACATGGTCTTGCCATATTTAAACCGACGACCGTTTGAAATACGGCGATTCGTCCATTTATATTTTGAGCATCTATTTTTGACAGAAACTTTTAATTAGATATTATTTACTTATCGTTAGTGTTACCATTATTTCCCTTCAGGTACTTCTGTTTTAGCACGTTAGTTGTTGTACTCAGTAACGTAACGAATTTAATGTTAGAGTATGATTAGTTAACTGGGTAATAATCTACTTTATTGATTAACATACCTATTTGGGGAAAATCGAAGGCATTCTTTATAAATGTTGATTTCGAGAGTTTTTACTTAGTTATTTTTACAAAACGCGACGTTTAAAACGCAAATTCATAATTATACATATTTTTAAGGCGTTTATCTACTTCACGAATTTTAATAAACGTAATATTTAAACGCCCGGGTAGTACGGGTACGTGGGGAACATCGATAGCGTCGGGAAGGGTGACGTCATAGAGCCCGGCAGGGCCGCACTCAGGGCGGACCCGTAGCCCGCCGGCAAGGCAGTCGGCAACGCTGTCGGCAGCGTATTATACGTCGACAACATCGGGCTCGTATTCGCGTAAGAGAAAATCGGGGCCGACGTTCCGTAGGAGAAGACGGGTAGAGATAAAGCAGGGGTCATCTGAGGTGGCATGGTATAAGGTCTCTTTGCGGGGGTAGCTTCAGTTTGTTGGAATGCCCGCTCGTACGAGCGTTTGGTTGGCAACATTGCTTGTTGTTGTAGCATTTGGGGGAGTTGGTAGGGTTGGGGGGCGGGTTGCTGCGCGCGGACGGCCGCGTAGGGCAGGATGGGGAGCAGCGGGGGCCGCAGGGAGGCGAGGAGGAGGTTCTCGTGCTGGCGCGCGAGCAGGCTCTGGTGCGCGATGTGGTGCGCGAGCAGGCGCGGCGCGGGCGCGGGCGGCGGGGGGGACACCAACGTACCGGGGGAGAGCACCTTGGGCGACGTGGCGGGGGTCACGCCGCCGGTCAGCACCAGGTTCATGTCGTCGCCGGAGCACTGGAACACCTGCACAGAAGACATCGTCTACGTATTATTTTCACAAATAAAATGTCATTTGACTTTTTCTCCCGATCAATAGGTATGTTTTTTGAATTAATTGCAAGTTTTCGTATAGGACTGTTTTTAATGCCTACAGTTTGGACGGGAAAGAATAAACTCCGGTGTGACTGGTAAAGTATGTATTGTAAAACGAAAATATAAGCAGAGTACACGGGTAAACACTAATAAATGAACACAAAAGTATATAGTAAAGAAAAGATATTGAGCGACGCGAAAAGACACTTTTGAGAGCACGCGCGGCGGATCGAGAGATACGAACATTAGCTGCTTCTCGCGCGCGGCTCCTGCGTCGACTCACTAAGTAACGGTCGTTCGGTCGCACCGCGCCGCTGATGAGTTGGCGCGCGGGGTGCGTGACTATCTGTCCCGCTCTCACACCTCAAGTGACACGGAATCGAGCGGGAACACAGGCATAGCGGCGGCCGGAAGTGCGAGGGCCAATTCGGTTTGCGACAGACTCCCCCTCTAGTACTGGAGAGCGTCCTCGCTCCTGGACTAGCTCAGGGCCCTGGCATTTCGGACGTCCGCGTCGCCGTTTAGGAAGAACAGGATTGGGTGGTAAGCTACTACCTGTACCACTGTCCACGAATGGCTTCAAATCCTGAGTACGATATTTCCCGAGGGATTCAGTCGGATTCTCAAATGGCGAGATAATATAGGCGGTGGGGCTTACTTCCTCGGTTATCACATATGGTCCATCACGTTTAGGGAAGAATTTGGCTGTTAGACCCTTACTTCCTTGGCTTAGTGCACGAGTCCGGACTAGAACCTTATCCCCTACCTTGTAACTTCGACTGGACCGACATAATTGATCGGCGACCCTCGTGGATTGAACTTGTGGAACTTCAACTCTTCCACGAACGGCATTAATCTTGTTAGGATCGGGTGAGATGCCTTGGTGGGAAATGACACGACCCAAGTACTGGCCACTCCCCCTGGCCATGACGCACTCCTTCCGATTTACATGGAACTTGAATTCGGTACGGTGCGGGGGTACCGGGATAGGAGGGTACTCACCTGTATCAATGCGGTGCTCAGCACAAGGGGTAAGCTCCCCCCCTAGCTGGAAAATGTCCTCATTGTCAATCAGGGTCTGCTTTAAGAGGTCCCGTTCCGGTGGATTTATAACTGTACCTTCGTCCTCCTTGAGTACATCCGCCGAGGAACATGCAAGTTCTGGTGACAAAGCAGGTTCAAAACGCATTGGGTACTCGACATGGCGAGTCTCAGAAAAGTACCAACATTTTCGAGGAAAATCCATGATTATGGCGGCTGCAAATAGGAAATCCATACCTAGCAGTGTCTCATTATCACGTGATTCAGGGAGAATCAGGAAAGGAATCCGAATGACCTTCTTCTCTAAATGCACGTCAAGGTCAGTCATTAAAACATCTACGTCGCGCACGAGTCCATCGGCGAGTTTAATACGTCTACGAGCCGGTTGAAGTGGATGACCCTTGCGACGTAGGAGGGCATGTAGTGTGTGGCCCGCAACACAATGTTTGGCACCGGTGTCAACTAAAGCGGTTCCCGACGCGCCTAAGATTTTTATATCGAAAATAGGACGCGAAACTTTTCCAAGTTGTTGGTCGGTACTATCACCGGCGCGCGTGCTCTCTACACAACATGTGTCACTACACACCTTAGAATTAATATGAGAACAATGTAAATCACTTTGTGAAAAATTACAAAAAATACAGTTACCCCGTTCTACACTACGGGAGTTATTATTAAAAACATTCAAACAATGCGAAGGATAAGAAAAATCGCTTTTACGCCGTTGCGCATTACAAACGTTGTCGTAATATAAAATATTATTTGGTATACAAGTACATAATTGGTGCTTGCACCCTAATTTATTATGAGCGTTTTCTACACAAACATCGTTATTCATATAATTTGGTATAAAAGTACAGAATCGGTGCTTGCACCGTAATTTATTTTGAGCGTTTTCGAAACAATTCGAAACAACGTTATTATTATTACAAGAATCTGCACAAGTATTACTATTATTTACTCCGTTCAATACAAATTCGGAATCCGGAATAAACATATCATTATGTATTGGCTCAGAAACACATCGAGGATTAATACTATAAAAACTTTGTTCGTTATTACACTTTTTACAATTATCGCGAGTTACGTCTTTTGTTCCGCACTTATAACACGACACCGAGTTTTTAGAATTATCAGCTGACTCACCTGTGGCCGTGTTCGACAACTTACGGCACTGCTCCCGCTGGTGACCGTAGTTCTTGCAGTACACACAGAACGGCCGCGATGGCGGTCTCGGTGACGTCGACTCCGTTGACGCGGGAGCTCGCTCGGGCGGAGCGCAGGGCGCTCGCGTGCCTCGCGGCGCCTGCGGTTGCTCGTCGCGCGGGGAAGGGCGCGCGGGGGGTGAAGGTGCGCGCGCTTGAGGCGGGGCTCCGGTGCCGCCGCTGCGTCGCGCGACGGGTGCTCCGTGCGGATCCGCGCGTGCTTTGTGCATTGCGGACTGCGATTCATCAGTCTTTGCTTGCGAGGCAGCGGGTGTGGAGTTAAGCGATTCGCTCTTCGTTGCCTCGGCGATGGTTTCTTCAATCAGTCTCGATTTATGTAATAATTCTGAGAAATTATTGAATTCTTCGCGACGTAATCGTTTTCGAATTTTGCGATGAAGCAGGCCGTAAACCATATCGAGCTGTACCTTCAATGGTAGGTCGCCCGCTGGTAGGCGAGTTAAAAGCGCTCGGCTCTGCGCCACGAAAATGTCCGTTCGAACATTATCGGCCTGTTCCACTCTAAATAATTCTCGATATATTTTGTGTTCGGGGCGGCGATCTCCGTATGCGTCGCGAAGGTATCTGACAACGTCCTCCCACGACGTGACTTCCGAACGGATGCTCTGCCACCAGGTTGCCGCTTCTTTGGTCAGCAACATGGACATGCCTTTTATGGCCACGTCATCATATATATTCGTGCACTCCTTATATGCTTCAATGGCATCGATGAAAGTGTCGACATTTTCTTCCGCCGATCCGGAGAACCTGGACGAGCATCGTGCGAAGTTGCCGGTTTTCTCTGCCGCGCTCGGCGTAGGTGCCGGTGACTGAGCGGCCAGAGAGAACGCCGTCGTAGACAGGCGCTGCAGCATGCGCTCGCAGACCTCCGCATTGGACTGCTGGATTGTCGACAGCAGTGCGGTGAAGTTGTCGCGAGACATCGTGATGCTGTCGTTCAGCTCGTCATCGTGCGAGCCATTGAGTGATCGTCGTTTGCGTGTTCGCGGCATTTTCACAACACGGTACACAAACACGAAATTTACACACACGAGTTTACAGCACAATCACACTATGTACATTACACAGTTTATTAGTTCTCGGAACTGTAACATTAGGCCCCACACGTTGGGACGCCACTTTTCGTATAGGACTGTTTTTAATGCCTACAGTTTGGACGGGAAAGAATAAACTCCGGTGTGACTGGTAAAGTATGTATTGTAAAACGAAAATATAAGCAGAGTACACGGGTAAACACTAATAAATGAACACAAAAGTATATAGTAAAGAAAAGATATTGAGCGACGCGAAAAGACACTTTTGAGAGCACGCGCGGCGGATCGAGAGATACGAACATTAGCTGCTTCTCGCGCGCGGCTCCTGCGTCGACTCACTAAGTAACGGTCGTTCGGTCGCACCGCGCCGCTGATGAGTTGGCGCGCGGGGTGCGTGACTATCTGTCCCGCTCTCACACCTCAAGTGACACGGAATCGAGCGGGAACACAGGCATAGCGGCGGCCGGAAGTGCGAGGGCCAATTCGGTTTGCGACAAAGTTACCTTTATTTGCATCCAATTAACAGTAATTTCCTGTAGTTGTAACAACGTTAACATTTTGTTTTGTCGACAAAAAAACTGGTTGTGCTTGTGTTATTTGATAAAACTTGTACACCCAGTTATATCAGGTACGTTAAGTGTTTCGTTATCATGCATACATTGACGAATTTATTTGCAAATTTTCAGGTAATAAATAGAGACAAAAATGGCTCTGACAAAGATATAGATATTGTAAAAAACTTGTGACATACCTCAATGTACCGCTGCTTCTTGCCGAAGGTCATGTAGTGATGGTGCTTTTGCTGCGCGCACAGGAACGCGCTCGCCTCGCTGTCCATCTGGATGAACGCCTCGCCGCTAGGATGGCCCTGAGATTGGTACACTTGTTACTACCTAGCTAGACTACTAAGGAAGCGATGACGTATGTAGGTGACAAGTAGTCAAATTCAATACTTTTAATGAACTGTCAAAAACGGTTACTTTGTATGCAATTTGAACGAATAAACAAACTATGTATGGCGTCACAGATTTTTCACTTCAAGCCGTATACTTAGATTATACTCGCATGATCAATAAAAAAAATGAAAACAATTTTCGGTTTAAAACGATAAACTAAACTGCTAACATGCTTTACATAATGAATATGATAAAGCATTTATTATTAACCTAGTTCACATCCCAATTTAAGGTTAGGAAAGGAATCTTTCGAAAAAAGCTTGACTCCGAGACCTCATAGTGAGGTTTGTAAGGCGATATCAGCGATTGAAGTTGTTGATAAAATAAAGATGGAAAGTGGAACTCCTATGAATAAATTGTAAGAAAAAACTTTTTTAAAAAGCTTTTATAGTCCGCCATATTGACATGTCATATAACTATCTTGCATTGTCATCCAGACTGAACGTGTATACAAAATTTCAGCTCAATCGGTTGAAGATATCTACTTCAAAATTGAGTTCAAAGAATCCACCGTAACATACATACACGGCAAGTTAAATAAAAGCTTTTAAAAAACAAGGGCTACAGTTGATGGCTATAGTCAAAATAAGGTTGCACTTACCTGAGCATTGTATACCATATGCACTCCTTGCACGACAATATTTTTGGCAAACTCGTCTAAGAATGTCAATATGTGCTCGACCTGAAATGAATTTTAGTATTAGACACTTCGAAATAAAGTCGTAGGGCCAATTTCACCGGTTACGGATAGCCACTATCTACCAGATAAATTCAAAAATGGATCAGAATTTGTATGAAATTATCTGCCAGAGAAACTTTCTGGACTTATCCGTAACCAGTGAAACTGGCCCTAAGTCTTCTTAATACGTTGTTTGTCCGCGATAGACTTCTAAACTACTTAACCGATTTTAATCAAATTTGCACACCATGTACAGTTTGATTCAACTTGAAACATAAGATAGCTTACAGTCTTCTTCGTTTAGCCACAGTAACGCATAGCTGGGTCAGCAAGTTAGTTTATAGTCAGGAATGTAACAATGAGTCTTAAAAGTCGTATGTTCGTTTCAGTGTTATCAAAAACACAAGTACTCAGACAAATTCAAATTTTACGTCTAAGGCCAAACACAAGCCGGTGTAGGCGCATGAAGATATTGAGATGATAAATCAATTTAAAAATAAACCTTAATTTCTATGACATAAGGTTGAAAACGGCATCTGTTCTCGTGGCAGCTTGGCGGCTCACCGCGCATGACTCTCTTTGCATGCCACCGCTAGTTTGCGTATGGCCTAAAAGAACTTATCACCATATCTCTCAATCTTACCTGCGCTTCATAAGGCAAGCCCCTGAGCCTGACACAGTCCTTAGCAGTTCCCGAGGTAATGACATGTTGAGGCACCAGGGCTACCGGGAGGAGACCCTCAGCGGGAGCAGGCGCTGTTGACGGAGTACTGGATTGACTGGTACGCGTCTCCAAGGACCTATTTAGGACCTAGAGAAGGTTGAACTTGGTTAGAAATTGAAAAACTGGCAGGGTGGATGATGTGGTTGAGATGATGGTATAGATGCTAAATATGTTTAGGAACATAAGTTATTTTTGATATGTTTATATATTTATTGAATTTGTTAATAAGCCTATTGAACAGTTGAACTGTATTCCAATTACTAGAAGACATAATTTCTGTGCCAAACTCGTCCCAAATAGTATGTGCGTTGTAAAATAATCAAAATTTAATAATGTGTTAAGTTGTGTTTATGCTAAGTAGTTGGTTGGTACCAGGCCGATGCTAGATTTGAGTATCTTAGATAAAATATACGAGTATTGAGAGCCTCAACAACTTAACACTGAAAAAAGGTAATTGACAACAAGTCAAATTCAGTACTTTTATTGAACTGTCAAAAACGGTTACTCTCTATGCAATTTGTATGAAAACAAGAACTGTGACGTCACAGATTTTTCACATCAAGTTGTATATAATGAAACATTGACACGCCCATGTCATACTCCAGACACACTGACAAGTTCGTCTTGCAATCGTTCGCAAACAAATTGCAGTCAGGCTTGGCGTCCAAGAGTGCATTATTCCTCTAAGTACTATACATTTTCATGGTGATTCGCTTCAAATGTGCTGAATTGACATACCTAATGTTAAAAGTTCTGATACATTTTAAATAACAACTTACATATCGATTGCAAAAAGTGTAGGTATGGTATTGTTATGATTACAAAGCAATATTCAAAGGCTATGATAGTATTGTAGATGTAGGTACCTATATATGTATATTTTTGCTGACTAATAAACTTACGAAAATAACTCTTATGTTCAGCGCCATAGAACTTGATATAAAAAAAGCATTAATTACCTAGTTGATTTTAGTAGCTTTTTCACCTATTTATTTGACACGCAATTTTTCAATATCAACATAACTATAGGTATAACAATTTCATGCAATCTTATGCAACGCTTTGCAAATGGCTGCATGTGCATCAGCCTGGTTGCAGTTAAACCTAGGTAGGTACTTACCGTTAACCCCAATAGCTGGCTACAGACAGAAAGATAAGTCAAAACGATTTCTAAAAGCAATGTGAAATGTTAACTTAAGTCTTTCGACTTCTAATAATACATAGATACATGAGTTACGTGAATTATATAAAAACATAACCTTTTTTGTCAGTCGGGTATTTTTTTGTATGAATTTGTTAAGTCATGTCACCGATAAATAATAAACATTTAATGATTAGGTTGTTATGTTTAAGAACTCGAACCTTATTCTAGCAAAGTATGACATTCACACAGGGGTCATCTGATCTACCATTAAAAACACTGGTTTATTAGATACAGAAGCCAGCACATTGTACCCGAAACTGTAAAATTATCCCAATCAACTTTGAACCATATGCTTCAGCGATAAGTTTAAAAATCTATTAAGGAAATTTGATAGATTGTAGTAACCAACATCTAATTTCTAAGTTCTAAAATCTGCTATTATCAGATCTCCGATCAAAGGACCGACCTTTCACGACCTTTCGAGGTCAACTCCAAAATTAAGGGCAAACACGGTCTTTACAAGGTAGTAAATAGTGACTTAAAATCCTTGAAACCATCATCAGACAGATTCAAAATCGTTACGTTTACCGTCAAACCGCAATTGACATGCGATAGTTTGAAACAACTACTGTTCTCAAGGATTACAATATTATTGTTGTGGATATAATCTCTGAACAGTCAAAGAAGATGAACGCCTGAAGAAGGCCCTTATGATGTATAGACACCTACAGATCAACCTACCCGAGTCTGAAAATTTTAACAATCGAATATAAACCTTCTGATATTGTGATAAGGTTGAAGATCTATTGAAGAAATTTGACAGATTGAGGTAAGTTGATGTGCTGGCGCCTGTAATTTTTTTTTTGTATGAAGAACTACGAATATATTTACAAAGTTAATAAAACTATATACAAAGAAAATAAAAAAGAGATAAATTAAAATTAAAACTGTTCAAAGACATAAGCATGCGCTTAGTGGAGTCCACACGTGACCAAAGGCCTGGCCAATACCTTGGCCAACGAATCAGCATTGCCATCCAACGTGGCAATGCGGCCAGCCTTTTGGCCACGATCCCCGCTGACAGCGATGCGGATGAATTTTTTGGTGCTGTATAAATTCTTAATTTTATTTTTACTTATTCACAAAACTTGATAAAATGGAAATAGAAAATGAACTGGTGCAACTAATGCCTACGCACAGGTAACAGGCGATTGTAACAATCGCACAACGTTTCACGGTAGTTCCAATAAATACCAACATGGCTAAATTCAAGATAACATTATGATTTCTGATTAGGTATTTCATATTTCTACACTGTACACTCTTTATTCTTTGCCTCGCTTTCATTTCAAGCGCGAATTGTGAAGTTGACAGCTATGTAGTCAAATTCATTACTTTTATTGAACTGTCAAAAACGGTTACATTCTATGCAATTTGTATGAAAGTAAGAACTATGACGTCATATTTTTTCACATCAAGCGATGTACTTATTTTAATTAAATTATCAATAAGAAAAAATATATTTTTCCTTTAAAAAGATAAATTGAAGAGAAATTATTTTAAGATGCTTTACTAAATTAATATCACAAAGGATTTTATTTTTGACCTAGTAAAAACCTAATCTCAGAAAACCTGGTGGATGCAACATGGCGACGTCAATAAGGCATGCCAATTAAAGATACTTTTGTTCCAAGCAGCTGGGCCTTTGTCAAAATAGTTCAAAGCTAAGGAACAATTTTTTTCTTCCATCTTCATTCACATATGGAACGAAGTTGCTAACGCTTGATTTTAATAATGGAACAGCATTTTTTCCAAGTGAAGGATTCTTTTCAAAACAGATTGTCTTTTGTTTTATATCCGGCCCACAGTTAAGAAGCCTACTCGAAACTGTCAAATTTTCTCAATTAACTTTGAACCATATGCTTCAGCGATAAGATTGACAATCTATTACTTAAGGAAATTAGCCAGATTATAGTTTGTAGTAGCTGGCGTGACTTTAGCATGGATAAGGAACCGTTGAATTAGTTTGATATATCTTAAAATTGCTTTGTACTACTCCGTGGTCCATTTTAATCAACAAAATGTGTTTGCTACGTAAATAGACGCACATTATGACCGAACGATATAAGTATTAGTATTTCTGCTTCAATGTATTCGTGTCAAATGTTATCAGTGGCTGTCGATACCTAATGATTTGAAGGAGCTTCCTAGCTTGTTTGTGTCCTTTCTCATTATCAAACGTTCCTAATACGGCTGTACAATGTTCGTTATCTCTGTCGTAATGTATTGCAATATGAGGATCGAGGCTCGTGGCTAAGTAACAGCCGTACGGGTCTATTATAAGTTTAAGCAACGTTTGGCTTTTAAACAATCTCGCCATGACGAGTTCCTCCGTGTTTCGGAAGGCACGTTAAATTGGTGGGTCCCGACTGTCATTTGTGCATCTTTGGCAATCTTTAGAGCAGCAGGCTTAGCATGGCGCAACTTGCATATAATCAGTTGTAGACTTGTGTCCATCGAAGAAATGAAAAAATTCTTCAAAAAATGTCAAATGAAATCTTACGTCAATCTGTCACTTTTTTGTCATTATGTCTATTCTCCGGTAGACAAATCTTGTTTCTACGGTTGCCATGCTGAGCCTGCAGGTAGTCAGAAGCCAGAAAGTCTGACAACCTGTCTTACCAAGGGTTGCTTGGGTAATAGGGTTGAGGAGATCAGGTAGAACACTGTAAAACACTGATACTTAGCTGCATTCGGTTAGACTGGAAGCCGACGCCAACAAAGTGAGAACAGGCTAAGTAGATACTGCAATATTGCTTGTTATAAATCTAAGTATACTTAAACGCGATACGTCGTGTGTTGACTCAAATCTTATTATTGTATTACATGACAATGTTATTCTGATATTGTTTAACTGTTGTAATGACGCATACAAAGTAAGTACTAAGTTTTATAGCATAAACTTCATGCCGTGTTTGGCGTGAATTGTATTTACTTATCATCTTCTGCCTAGCCTTTTCCTATGTTGGGTCCGGCATCTAGTCTAATGCAGCTGAGTTCCACTACTTTTACATGGAGCGACTGCCTTTCTGATCTCCTCAACCCAGTTGCTTAGTCAACTAGATATGTCTTGGTAAGACTAGTTGCAAGACTATCTGGCTTCTGACTACTCGTGGACTGCCAAAGACGTTCAAATAAAAGCAGGGACCTACCAATTTCTTGTCGTAATTTATCAGATTCTTCAAGGTAATCATTAAATCAAAGAAGCCAAACATACTAGGTAGGTTAGGTATTGATTTCGCTAAAAAATCGACTACATGAGAGCTATAGATTTGAATAGATTATTTCAGACTGTTCCAGAAAATTACTTTACTGAAAGAAAGCGACATTACTTACTCCTGATTGAGCGCTAGTTTCACAATGTCCAAATTGCCACTATCTACCAGGTAAATTCACAAATGGAACAGAATTTGTATGAAATTATCTACCAATAAACTAACTGGAACTTATTCGTAGGTGGTGAAACGGGCCGTTAGTATACAAAAAGAAAATCCCAGCGAACCTTATGGTTAATAACATCTGACGTTCCATAATAACCGGTGATAACTATGTGTAAATTTAGAAAAAGAATTTGGCATTCTAAAAAAAAAAACAAAATCAAGCAGATTTTCGACCATTACCTGTTGCACTTCAGCAGTAGTTGATCGGAACAGCTCAATATATCTCGCTCCGATAGACTTGCGATGTCTCGACAATGCCTTGGGGGCATCGTCCTCTTTGGCGAAGAGTACGAAAGCGTCTCCCGTGGCCCTGCCGTCGGCTCGACGCACAAACAGGACGCCTTCCGCTCCGTCTAGTACTAGGACCGGGTTGTCGCCCGTTGAGAAGAAATCCAGCTAGAAAAGGAGATTGTAATCAGTTTCCGGATCTTTCCAAAGATAAGAATAAAGAATAAAATAAAGAAGTACAGACTACGGCATACTACTTAGTGTAAGCACTGTGGTGTGTAGGCACTAAGTAGTATGCAAAATATAGTTAGCTCATAATAATTTTATATGAATGGAAGTTACCTAACATAATGTACGCAGAACGATATACATAAACTCGTTAATTAGTAGTAACAACAGCAATGGCTAGATAAGTTAGGTAAGCTGTTTTGCTTAATCTAAGACTAACCTAAAGGTTAGCGCGTATCATTAGAGTTAATTTGTTATTATCAATTAAACGGCTTCAGATTGGCTGATAGCTCGTTGTTATGTAGTTAGATATAAGAGCAAGTAACGATGTTTTTATTAATGACAGTTCATTATTTTATTTGAATGAATTAAGTTGATAACGTGTCTGTCAAGTATTTTTTTTAATTGACTGTGAAAATTAACTTGTCATTTGTCCATGTTATGAAAATATTGAATAATCATATAAAATTTATAACCTGAAGTCCTGGAGACTACAGTCTAGCTTATTCCTTATCCTATTTATTATCCCTAGCAGTTGGTCTTAAATCTGAACTAATCCGCTCTTAGGACAGATCCGAGGATAAATCCTCGGTCTATACACCATGACTTTTGAGTCGTCTTACAAAAGTGGTTCACTCAATGTATCCGACATAAAATACCTCTAGGCGCGATTATTATTTTTTTATCATATATATGATATATAAACTGTAGAGTACACCCACCCAGTGCATGAGTCGAGCAGATCATTCCGTCTCCATTTTGTATGAGTATAAGACAAAGGTGTTTCATACTACATCTTGCGTCTTAAAAAAGTATTTTTTCATTTTTTTTTTATTAACGTTTCCTAGTCATTGGATACATGAACTCGGCTGCCTTTGTAAGACAATTAAAAAGTCATGGATATATCTACCATTCTATCCCAAAATTCTAGCGTCCAGTATACTTACAACTTGTTGAGGCGTGGCGTCATAAGGCAGTCCTCTCATCCGCACTATGACCTGAGCTCCACGAGAGAGGAAGGCGGCTGCTTCGCAAGTGGCTCCTCCAGCAACCGACAGGAAGTCTTCTCCACTTGCACGGTACACCTGGATCGAAAACAAATTAGGATTTATAATGATTTAAAATTGGAAGTCGGTGACGGTGATCTTTTGAAATATTATTAGCATAGTATATTTATTTTCCTATGGCGTCTTATTTTGATCAAAAAGAAGCAGCAAGCTAAGAACGCTAAGGGCGATTGTAAGGAAACAGATGGTCTTATTTCAGTCAGAATTTGTCATTCTTTCGCTGCACTGAGTGTGGAAGAAGTCAATATGTAGCTCATTTCCGATTACCAAAAAGTACAGACGCCAGCAAATCAAGCTACCCGTAATCGTCAAATTTTCCCAATCGACTTTGAATCATATGCTTCAGCGAAAAAGTTGAAAATCTATTAAGGAAATTCGACAGATTGTAGTAGCTTGTAGCTTGTGTAACACATCAACCTACCTCTAACTGTCAAATTTATTAAATATATTTTCAACCTTATCAAAACACCGGAAAGTTAATATTCGATTGGTAAAATTTGACAGATTCGGGTAGCTAAACTACAAAGTCTGTACATACAAGTACAAAATATAGATAATAAGGTTCATACCTCGATGTACCGCGAACCGATGTGATGTTTATGCCGTTTGAGCGCCATGTCTCGGTGCTCCTGGGACACGAAACGCACCAGCGCCTCGCCGTTACGTCTACCTTGAGGCGAGAGGCACAGGGCTACGCCACCTCTGTTATACACAAAATACCGCTTATTAAAAAAACAAGGCCCATCATTTGCCTAGCCTTTTTCTCAAGCTGTGTTGGGGTCAGCTTCAAGTCTTAACCGGATGCTGAGTATCAGTGTTTTACGTGGAGCGACTGCCTATCTGGCCTCCACCACCCAGTTACCTGGGCAACATACCAAACCAACCTCTTGGTAAGACTGATTGTCAGACTTTCTGTATATTCTTCTATATCATTTCATCCAATTTGATTCAGTAGGTATTTTAAACCTTTCAAAACCAGTAGACAGTCAAACAGTTATAACAGAAAAAGGATGCACATACAAGCTTGTGACGTCAACGTTATCTGACCACGCATGTGCAAAAGAGATAGCAAGATGTCCCCAATATGATCCCTAATAAAAAATGTTGATTGCTGCTCCATTTATCAACCAATTTTGACGCTGTTTTCAGAAAAATGTTCCTTGTGCGTGTGTTTATTTGTTTTGTTAAAAAATTTGGACACAATCAAACACAGTCAAATACCCTATTACTGGCTTATGGCTGTATGGCTTAGTTAGCTACTAGCATGATAAATAGTGCTCTGAATACTAGTAGCTACGGCTATATGAGGAGTTTTGTAACTTACTTGGCAACATTGAGCCCTCGGAAGAATTTAGCGATGTCCTGATCTGAAGACTGCCAGGGCAGGCCTCGCGCGCGCACTATGCAGTTACCGTCTATTTCATCGTCTTTTGAGCTGAAACAATGCAAATTATACGTTATTACCATGTTATTACGTTACTTTTAGGATAATATGAAGGTTGGCCTTAGACTATCTTTCTTTTCGCGGCAAACAATCAAAGGGAAGGTGCAGCTGGAGGGAGTGTCAGACTCTTATTGACTAATACCAACTCTGTTCCTTCTGAAGGTTTTTATGTGACAAGGCCTGGTAACTCTTGCGATTAAAGACCCCAGCAGACTTCAGCTCTACGGGGTCACGACATTGCACTATCTGTCTGTCTGGTGTCAAAGAGTTACCGCAGCCACGGAAAGTCTTCATAAGGAACATGGATGGGTTTCAGTCAATAATAATCTGATACTGTTCCGCCAACAGATAAAGGGGTCTCAAGCTATTACAATATGTATTTTTTTTCAATTGATTTTAGACTTTATCGCTGAAGCATATGGTTTCAAAGTTGATTGGGGAAATTCGACAGTTTCGGGTAGTTTAACGTAATTGCACCTGTACCTAACTGACAAAAAATGAACCCTCCTTCTGGAAACATCCAAACTTTGTCTCAACGAATTAGGAGAGAATATAAAAAATAATTAACTGCCTACTAGTTTAGGCCTAACACAGCAAAAATAAGTTAACTTATTTCTTATTTTCTACAAAAAAGGGCTTTTAAGCGTCAATTCAATCAAAGTCATCCAATCTTGGCTCACTTTCCCATGCACAGCAACAGTATAATTTTGACAAAATGGTTACGAAACAATGGATAGTAACAAAGCTACAATTCTGCGGCAGTTCGCATGACGCGCGACCGGTCAGAATGCATCGTAAAACTGCTTAGTTCATCGTTATTATTTTAATGATTTTAATATTACGAGTGCTATATAAAAATAATGTTATAGATAACCTGTATACTTTTAGCTAGATGAGGAAATTTAAAACGAATATCTTCCCATTGCGATCTTTGAAGGTAGTTGACTGGGTCAAAAATAAATATCCTTTATGATATTCATTTGGTCAAGCACCTTAAAATAATGTCGCTTTCATTTATTGTTATACGGCTGAAATGAATAATCTATCTATCCGTAGTTTTGCTAGAGATAGGAATTTGACACAAATTATATGAGACTAGTAAGCAAAATAACGGATAGATAGGTTATTAATTTCGGCCGATAATGTAACCAAAATAAGTACATACACCGCTTGGTGTGAAAAAAAAAATGTTTGACGTCATAGTTCTTATTTTCATACAAATGGCATATAAAGTAACCGTTTTTGATAGTTCAATAAAAGTATTGGATTTGACTAGTTGTCAACTACCGTATTCTGTTGCTATCTTTTGTGAAAAAACAAAACGAACAATTTGTATAGAATTTGTATGAAGAAGGATTAAAATACGAAAAAAAACATATTATTGTAGGTTTATTTGTGTGTTGTAATAATCTGTCAAAATTCTTTAATAGATTTTCAATCTTATCATCATACCGGTAAGTTAATATTCCAATGGTTAAACACAGATTCGGGTAGATTGACCTGCTGGCGTCTATACTTAGATTATAAGCTCGTCGGTTGATTGATAAACCATACTCTCCTACATTATCTGGCTAACATGACCTACAACGCATCTAATGGAATATCCCTAAGCTTATCTAAGAAACAGCTAATTATAATATTGTAGTACATACAAGATTAAAGGTGAAGGAAAACATCTCGAGGAAACCTGGACTATAAAGTCTGAAATCACCAATCCGCATTGAGCAAGCGTGGTGGTTGACGCTCAATCCATCTCCGTGGGAGAGGAGGCCTGTGCTCAGCAGTGGGACGATAAAAATGCTGTAATGATGATGATGATGATGACATACAAGAATATCAATCTACCATCTCTTTAGAACTAATCGGTACATTTATACAATCACAGAATGATAGCGATGATCTTGACCTAAACCTTTACAAAATACAGATATACCTACAAATGCATATTAAATGATTAAGAACTTAAATACCAGGTTTTACTTCCTTATCTTTACATATTGAATTTAAGAATAATCAGAGGAAAGTTGATGATAAAAGTTTAAGATTGGAATCTAGATAAGATAATCTATAGTAATCATTAAGACTTCAGTTATTGGGATTTTTTTTTACAAGACTTTTTTCGGTGACTTCGTTGAGCGACCATATTGTAGGCTGATTGATCACCTCGTTTGGGAGGGCTGGCGTTTTCGGTATTTTACAGTAGAGAGTTAAATTTAAAACTTTTTGACCGCCACAGTCACGTATAGATGACAAGCCAAAATGTATCCAGCACACCACGGTCATGACTACATGACAGACTTTTAAAGTTCAAAATTAATAGTCAGTTTTAATCGATGTGATTGCGAACTCACTACTACATTTATGGATGAATTCTAATTCATATACCTCATACTCGTACCATTTATGACAAACATATTATGTACCTAATTATCATATTTCTAATTCGCATATTTGACGCATCACAAACGAAGATAAATTATAACGTCAACAACTGAACTAAACAATATTTCTAGTTCTTTATCACTGTGACTCGTAAATAACAACCAATAGAACGACAAACTGGTCATTACAATAACAATTTAAAGTTTCAGAAGTTTTATCTATATTTAATAAGTATTTTATGAATCCTTGGACCCGAAATGCGATAGCAATATCGCGAACTGTTGAGATGTAACAAAATATTCCATTGAACTGATATTGACCAAAGAGGGTAATCGACTGTTTTCGTTGTTCTTAATTTTAAAATTGATTGTCGTCTTATAGTGGACTGAATTGTTTTGATAAATAATTAAAATTAAATAACCGCTTACTTGGTTGTAGAATTAGCTTCTTATTGTTATTTGTTGAATAATTAAATGGCTGGAACTAAGCTACAATAAATGTCGCAGGGTTTAATTATTAAACCCTTATCATGAATATGATTACATTGGTATAACTTAAAATTCGTCAGTTACTGGTGAATATATATAAAAGTAAACATATGAATAGTAATGCATATCACTTTGTTACATTACAATGCAACTAATATTGAAACAGTGAAAGTTTATCAGGATGTACATATGTATTTTTGTGACTCTTTTAAGCTAAAACTGCTATACTTTTTATGTATGCCACTTATTATATGCGTACGATAAGAAGTTCTCTAGGGACTAGAAACAAAATCGCTAGCAAAAACTAGTTGAGAACAATTCGATATTGGAATTTGTATCTTCACTCGTATATACGTATGTGGTCATTGAGTCGGCTTTCCACGCACTCGCGTGAACTCCATACAATCGTACAAGATATGTCATTTATTATAATAATATAATATGAAATACGTGTGACGGTCTCAAGCAGACAATGTCCATTATAGCAAGGGCTGAATCACAACATAGGAACAATGATATTACGACAGAACACATACGAAATGACCATACCACAAAAGGGTATTGGATGACAGCGATTCCTTCTATTTTGCTGAAGAATTTCATGGAGCTATCTGTATTGAAAGATCAGTTAGAATTATCTTTGTAGGTGACACTATTAAGGAGGCATAATATTCCTGAAAGGAAAATATTGAAATTGCATACTTGTTTATTGTTTGTTTTTGCGACGAATTTCTAGGTGACATCATCATTGAAAATGTTATAAGTACTTTTTTATAAGATATTTTTTTATAGGTAACACTTGGAATAATCTATTAAAGCAATTTACTTTTTATTTCTGTACTTGTATTTGTTTGCAGAATTATTTCTGGAGCCATTATTATTAAAAGTCCTAAGAATATACATTTTTGTGGGTGACACTAGGAGAAATTTTTAGGAATTTGTTTTGAAAGGTCTAGGGGACTTTACTTATTTATATTTGTTACGCTTTATAGACAACCTTTGTAGGTGACAACAAGACACCTTCATAGGAAATTTATTACCATTATTTACTAATGAATTTATTACTGTACCAGTTGGAATTGTAAAGGATAGTGATGTAATTGATTATCGAAGTCAATTTCTTTGTAGGTGACACGAAGCATGATCCCATGCTATAGGAACTTTGCACAAGTCTTGAAGGTTACTCATCTTATTTATGTCTTAAAGAATTCTTTCAAGGCGTGAAGATTGAATGGACTATGGAACCTTCTTTGTAAAAGACACGAGTGACCCTTGCAGGAATTTTCTTTGAACAGGTAAGGATTAATCACCTTATTTATCTAAATAGGTATATATAACTCAAAGGTGACTGACTGACTGTCTGACATAGTGATCTATCAACGTACAGCCCATAGCACTGTACATATTGGGCTGAAATTTGGTATGCAGGTAGATGTTATCACATAGGCATCCGCTAAGAAAATATTTTGATCAATTCTATCCCCAAGGCGATTATATAAGGGATGAAAGTTTGTATGAAACTTTGTCAATTTTAAACCGATTGGGCTGAGACTTTGCATGCATGAAGCTGCTATGACGTAAACATCATGTAAGAAAGGACTTTTGATAAATTTCACCCCTAAGAGGATAAAACAGGGAATTAAAGGTAAAACTATACCTAATCAATAATAATACTTCTTAACGCGAGCAAAGCCGCGACCAAAAGCAAGTATAAGACATAGAGACTCTCTAACAACACTAAAGACATGTGCATTACTTAGTTAAAATGCAATTCCAAAAGCAAAATTTCACTGTATGCATCTCAAACTGCTCGTCACGGATCAATAATATTGCGAACAGCAAACAGTTCCGCCGATTTGTATTTCAAATTAAAATTGGTTGTGTTAGCTCCTTATCTTTCCGCGAACGGCTGCGGTGACGCATCAATTCACCCAGTACTTGTTTTAAAAAAGGAAATGGATCAAACTCTTTGCTTGAAACTTATAAACAAGTGACAAAATTCACACTCTCCCACAAGACCCGTTTCGTTATATCTTCATTTAGAAATGTTGTATCTATATTGTTGATGTGAACAGTTCCATATTTCGATAGGTGACGTGTAATTCAAGAATTGTGGGAATCGAAACGTTTATTGTTATTCACTATGGCTGTTTTATAAACTCTTAAGTTTGTGGTTTTGGCCATGTTTTCCCTCTTTCTAGTTATGTTTCTTGCGTTGTACAGATCAAGCTACTCCCAATCAACTTTGAACCATATGCTTCAACGATAACGCTGAAAGTCTATTAAAGAAATTTGACAGATTGTAGTAGCTTGATGTTGATGTACAATGCGAACTCAAGTAACAACTATGTTCATCGTCATTATCAGCTGATTCATTGTCCCACTGATGGACAGCAGCCTCTTCTCATACAGAGTAGGAATTAGTAGTAGCGTTAATCACCACGCTTGCTTAAGGTGTATTGGTGATTTCCGACATAAAGTCCACTAGGCCCTCACATTTTTTTATTAGCATGATTAGTCTAGTTTTGCTAAAATTGTATTTATGTCTAAATGACGTGAACAGGCATCTTTTTTATATCAGTGGCAAGAGACACAAATATAGTTAATTTAAGTAAGGGTCTGATTTCATTTTTGATAGCAATGTTAAGTCGATACAATCATTAACAAGATTATTTGACCGTGGAAGACAACGCTTAGGGCCAGTTTCACAGGTGGCTGATAAGTTTCAGATAGTTTATCATCATCACCATCATCTCCCAAGCCCTTTCCCAACTATTTTGGGGTCGGCTTCCAGTCTCACCGGATTTAGCTGAGTACCCGTGATTTACAAGGAGCGACTGCCTATCTGACCTCCTCAACCCAAGTTCCAGATAGTTTATCTGGCAGATAATTTCATACAATTTCTGTTCCATTTTTTAATTTATCTGGTGGCTATCCGTAACCTGTGAAATTAGCCCTAAAAATACATTTGTAATACTCATAAAATAATTTCTAAGTGACAAATATATCATGAAAAAGCACTATCTAAACTAATTGGACTGATTTATATTTATCACTTAAATCCAGGTTAATATTCTTATCTTTTAAATAAGAGTATGCTATGATTTGTATTACGTTTGATTTTACAGGAGATAGGCAATGATAAAGTTTACTATCAAACATTTATTAATGACTATATAACCTAGTTCTTAAATACGTTAAATATTAAAATGATATAGAAAGAAGTGTCTGGAAGAAATGGAACGTTACTTGTGTGATGGCTTCATAAGAGGAATATAGGGGAAGATGTTATGCAGAAGGATGATAAAATAGTAGTAGTATAAATACAATTATATCAAGTGAAAAGCCATAATAAAACTCAGCCTGATTCTAAAGTGAATATGTCCAAGGGTAACTGTTGATTGAAGGTACGGCGAAAGTTTGTTAATATGGATGGATATTTGTTACTCTTTCAAGCTAAAAGTAATGAACAGATTCTGATAAAATATTGCACTAACATAGCTTATATGTCATAATAATATATAGGCTACTTTTTATTCATGTGCGGCAGATAATCCCTTCGGGACGCCGATGGGAACTTGTAAAACTGCATGGCATCTACCTACATTCCGGCTTGAATGATTATAATTTGCTTAGCCGGCTCACACCGAAACAAAAGAAGGACAAAACTATGAAAATATTTACATTTACTTGCTATTGCTACAATTACTAAGGGTGGATTGCACTGTAGACTAGTCTCTTGTACTCTTGTACTTAGTAATTTTTTTGTACCCTTAGTAACCCTTAGGTTCATCTTAGGTTCCTAGGTTAAGGATCGCGTCAAAATTAATTTTAGTTGTAACGATAGTATTTAACAACTGGCCAGCGGTTTCAACCGCTTCCTGACTGGACAACCTCCCGTACCCGGATAAAAAGTAGCATATATGTATGTTATTCTGATGTATGGGTTAGCCTGCCCCGTTGGTCTAGTGGTCGCAAGACGCGACTGCTGTGCACGGGGTCTCGGGTTCGAATCCCGGGTCGGGCCGAAATCGCTTTGTGGGTTTTGAGGAACTTTCACAAAGCAGCCTGGAGTCTGGAAGTTGGTGATTGATTCACCCGTACATCGGAGAGCACGTAAATGTCGGTCCTGCGCCTGATCTCTCTCCGGTCGTGTCGGATTGCCGTCCCATCGGATTATGAGAGTGAGGGAATAGAGAGTGCACCTGTGTCTGCGCAAATGCTTGTGCACTATAATATGTCCTGCCGGGGCTGTGGGTTGTTCGCGAGAGTTACCGCAGTCTTAGCACACAAAGACAGGCACAGAAGGAACAAGTGGGTTTAGATAGTCTGACTATTACTTAAGCTGCACCCACAGCGGGAGGGGTCATTTGATGATTTCCCACGATAAAAAGGATCGTATTACACTCATCATTATCTTCCAAGATAATAGTCCAAGTTTGTTGTTTTCAATTCACGTTTGCTCTGAAATTCGCCATTTGACGCTGTTTGCATGAACTGTAGTGTTAGGTTAGAACAATTTGATAATCGTGAAGTAACGAGTAGCAAAGTTATTGGACGAGATATGTCTGTCTATCCCACGAGTACTTGTAATATACATAAGTATATGACAGTTATCTTCTCTGTCCAACAATAGATATGAATATAACAACATCGGCTATTGTGGGAGATAGTATTTACTATAATTACAGCGATCTCTCAGCGGTATCAAGGTTACAGGCGTTTGAAACAGTCAGCCATACTGTAATGCAGATATATTGGTGTTCAAAGTTAAAAAGACCGGTTTTATATATTTAAAATATAATATGATATTAAGTCTTAAAATATTACATATTTAAAAATATAAAAGTATTGGTTTGTAGGTTTTAATGGCGTGGTGTTCCCCAAGGAACCACATTATGCCCTTACAAAAAAACTTGCCTAACAAAAATAGCTGTAATATAAAATGTGTGAATTATAGTTAAAATGTTGTCTGTTATTCTATTAGCCTAGAATTACCACAAATTCAGCAAAGCAAATTACGTGCATAAAAGTGCATTTTTGCATATCAAAAGTGCATATCTAGCCTCGAAGTGTTGTTGCTGACTACGTACTACGTACGTTGCATGTTGACAATTTCCAATCCGCACAGTTTGTTTGGCGTTGCGAAATTTGACGAATAAAGAGCGGCGCACATTTTAGACTTTGCGACGCAGCTGTAATTGCCCGCGGATATTTTGACGAAACAAAAATTTACTTCGTAAAGGACACAATACAGTGGATTGTTAGCTAGTGTTTTCACATCCTAAGTATGAACAGTGGTAGATTTTATTTTCTTTGTGGTCTTCAAATAAGAGCAGACATAACTAATAAAACGCAAACAAGTAGAAAGCTTATTTAAACATAAAAGTACACCAACAGCTTCTATATAGAAATTATGACTTTACGACAGCTTATTTTATTTATGAACAGAGAAAAATCCGACGTACAGACGCCAGCACATCAACCTACCCGAAACTTTCAAATTTTCCCAGACAAATTTGAACCTTATACCTGCGATAGAGTTGAAAATGTATTAAGGAAATTTGACAGATTGTCGTAGCTTGGTATACTGGCGTCTGTAAAAACTTCATAGGCTATTTTGTAAATGGCCAATATATGACCAAATATTGCTATTTATATTGCAGAAATACGCGAACATGGTACATAACACTTACATTAGCTATACGTATAGTTGCATATGTGCCATTCCGTATAATTACTTCCTAGCATCAATTATTTCTAACACAAAAATGTTCACGGCTATCGGTAGTGTCGCCAGCTTGCGCCTCATTTTTAGCACTAACAGCGGCTCGAGTTTCAAGCACCGGAGCGCTCGCGCACGATAAATCTTACAAATGTATTCCGTAGAGGTTGGAACTCGAGCCTTATCGAATGAGTTTTTATTTCACTCAAAAAAACCAGAGACGAACTGTGCGAAGGTGCAAAAAATTATCGCTGGATTGTGTTTGATTTTCATTTATTTACATTTTGGAATAGAATGGTCGTTAGTTTGTCTTTGTGATTTATGAGAAAAGGTTTGATCTTGGCTGTCATTGATGGAATTGTAATGCAAGTGCGTTATCTGCACTATTTGTTTGAACTTTAGCTGATAATGCAGTTTGTATTGTTATTTTAAGGATGTTTATTTCAAGATCTTCCACTTCAGTTTTGGCCTCTGCTAAGTTTTCATTAAGTTTATAACTTGGTCTTAAATCGAAATATTTATGTGGTTTTTTTTTGATATGGTATCATTTGTTTTGTATGTACTTTCTAAGTATATCTTGGACACCAATGACTGTGTTTCGGATGGCACGTTAAACTGTAGGTCCCGGCTGCCATTGAACATCCCTGGTATGGGTAGTCAGAAGCCAGTAAGTCTGACGCCAGTCTAACCAAGGGGTATTGGGTTGCCCGGGTTACTGGGTTGAGGAGGTCAGATAGGCAGTCGCTCCTTGTAAAACACTGGTACTCAGCTAAATCCGGTTAGACTGGAAGCCGACCCCAACATAGTTGGGAAAAGGCTCGGGAGATGATGATTATTGGTATGGTATCATTGATACGTCTTACACCATCACTAATATTATAAAGCTGAAGAGTTTGTTTGTAAACTTGAAAACTCCAATCTAAGGAACTGAGTGGTCCGATTTGAAAAATTAGTTCAGTGTTAGATAGGCCATTTATAATGGTTATAGGTCACTTTTTATCTTTATCCAGGTGTGTAAAATAGTTCCTACGGGATTCGCATGAAAACGCTAACATGAGTTAGTTTATAAGATAAGCTTTTCACTTATTTAGTGTTATTTATTTACATAGTTTTATCTAATTGTTTCCTGTCTTTTATATGGTGACTGCGCAAGACTGTAGCTTATATAAGTAGGTATCGATTTTCGTAATAATGTGCATCAATGTCATTAGCTGATAAGTAAATTCGAACATTATTCACTGTGATGTAGAAAAACTGATGCATAAATTCTTTATAAATTCCTTAGATGGTCTAAGGAATTTATAAAGAATTTATCCGGCCAAATGATCGTAAAATATTATAATAACTTTGTATAGACGCCAGCACATCAGGCTACCCGAAACTGTCAAATTTTCCCATTCAACTTTAAACCATAATGCTTCAGCGATAAAGTTGAAAATCTATGAAGGAAATTTGACAGATTGTAGTAGCCTCATGTGCTGGCGTCTATAAATACGCCAAGCACACCAACCTACCCGAAACTGTCAAATTTTTCCAATCAACTTAGAACCATAAATATGCTTCAGCGATAAAGTTGAAAATCTATTCAGGATTTGACAGATTGTAGCAGTCTGATGTGCATCTTTACTTAATTGAAAGATTGCAAGTGAAATAGATCATTATAGGCTATTTGCATTAGATATTGACAGATTGATTTTTTGCTATCATATAAGTGAAGTATGGATAGTCTTAGGCCATAGACCTCCTAATGACTAAAACAACGATCAAAGGAGAAATTGACACAAAAACTGTTTATCATATCATCATCATCATCATCATCAGCCTATCGCAGTCCACTGCTGGACATAGGCCTCTCCAAGTGCACGCCACTGAGATCGATTTTCGGCTTCTCGCATCCAGCTCCAAAAACTGTTTGCCGTACATTATATACTCATGTATCAGATAGATGATTCTTATGTTTTACATGTTTACGTTGTACATTGAAGATGTTACGAGACACTATTGTATTGTGGGAATATCATTTTTATTCCAAGAACCATAGGGTCTATGATTCTGTCAATGTGTCTGTAGATAAGCCTATCAAGGTCGCAGATGATCTTTTGGTTAACCTGCAAATTAAGCTCTGGATAAACTGACAAAGGGATTCATGCTTTCCATTCTTCATTATTTATACGAAATTTGTAGGTCTCCATGGATCTTGGAACTACTAAGTCTACTTGAAACGTCCACAACTGCTATTACAAGAAATTACTCAAACGAACCTTGATAATACTATTAATAATATATTATCGACAGTAAATAAAGATTAAGTATCTAATACCGTGGTATTTATTGGCAATTCAAAAGAAATAAAATCCATAATCATATCAGGAGCCTGGATACGGCTCTGTGTTAAGAACTCGCTAACAAATCAAATAAAGCTAGCATTTCAATTATTAGACTTAAAATACCAATATGAATGGGTTGCAAAGCAAACTAATTATCGTAAAGCTATCAACCGCTCACCTTGTTATCTTAAGTTGCTGCCGAAGACCGATAAAAGTGTAAAAGAGTCCCGAAAGCGTACCACTTTATCATAAAACAAACACTTGACAATCCTGTGCTGCTTATCGGTATTTTTTATTGCACTACCACGGGCAAGGAGTCGACGCGTTCCAAAACATAAAATTTCAAGATAAGACGGTATTGTTTGTATGACGAACGATCGAGACGTCCGCTCCGCGCGTCGGTCGGGGACGGAATGCGTTAACGTGACGCTGCGCGACACTTCACTTGCGCAGGAGTTGATATGCCTGTACTATGAAACTTGGGTCGTGTGTTGTTCTTGTAACTTAGTTTGTTCTTGATCGATTCTCATTGCCTATTGTGATTAGATTATTGAATGGTCATTAATGGAATATTTCTTGTTAACAGTGACTTCAGAATTAGCCGATGTAGCTCTTTTCTAAGGAAGTAATTTCGCTGAAATTATGGAAATGATGAAATCAATACGATTCATGTTTTTTGCTGATAGGTTTGCAAAACATGATAACAGAAAATGTTTTAAAAGTAAAGATAGCCGAAACTCTGACATAACCAGAAGTTGCAAGATTTCAGAACTAAGAACACACGCATATTCTTCAAACCTGACGTGACCGTTACGTATCATTGGATGCACATAATCAATGCATATTTTCTACATAATTCCAATAGATATGATAGGGAATAACATGCATAATGAAAACACATTCAAGAACATAGATTCTAATAACAAACAGATAAGAATTCTACAATTGAAATTCTACAGGAGATGAAAGACAGCCTAGGTATACAAGAATAACTGGATCACTGCGGTTCCACTGTGAATTGAAAATTATAATAAAAAAAAACAATAGACAGGCAGGAATTCCTATTGCTAGTTGTTATATGTTACCAGACCTGTAGTACTATAAGACATCCTTATACTACATATAATGGAAATGGTGGATGGATTGGAAATGATGACTGAAAATGTTGAGCTAGAGAAGATTTCAGATTTAATAATGCTTTGAAGACAAAAGATACAAGCATTCAGTATGCATCATCATCAGTATTTTTACCGGCCTTCTAGTTATCATACAGAGAAGAAATAAGGATTAATCGCCACGCTTGCACGAGGCTGTTTGGCGATTTAAAACATTTCGAGTTTAAGTCCGAGTTTCTTCCACCAACAGTCATTGATTTATAAGATACACTAAGAAAGTATGTATAGTTAAGTTACATTGGCTGACCTGGAATCGAACCTACCCAGGGGTTACTTGAGAGGCTGCTTGCTTTAATTGACTACCGTACAAGCCCGATGCTTAAAGCAATATCAAAAAGAAAGCGAAGTTGATCAAGACAAGTGGATTTATGAATAAAAAAGACGTGAAAATCCAAAAAGAAAAAGATAAATGAGGAAGAATTAAAAATAAACTAATTACCTAGCCTTCAACGAGTAAAGATAACCCCACAAAAGTTCAAAAACGAAATGACCCAAACCTAATCTAATAACCTTTATCTGAAATATGAAGTAGCTACACTAGTACCCACATTTTTTTGTTCAGTAGCTGAGAATCGTCAACTAAGAATAGATGTATGACATTGATAGAAGTGCATTTCATTCTACCAAGGTCTTTGAAAGTTGTTTTTGGACCTCATATACGTTATTCAGAATGGCAAATGGGAATAAATAATGAACTTACTAATATAAGATATGTACTAGTTCTTGCACATGAATTAAGCAAATGATTAAGGGTTCCTCTCTCTAGACGTCCTCTGTTGCTGGGGAGTTTGATGCGCCAATTCTTCTTCCTAGCAAGAACAAATAGGAAGTGGTGAAGGGTGGGCGTTTTGAGGGCTGTCTTTTGTTTTGACATTCTAAAAGTGCTGATTTATCAGCCTAATTTGAATAAACGATTTTTGATATTGATTGTAGCTGACACTAAAAAGTATAAGTGTAATATTGACATGAATTTTAGTGTCAATCAGTAACATAAAAATCCTACGGATGTGACTTTAATAAATATTGAACACATAATTTGGTGGTTTACTATCAATTTAAATAGGTAGGTATATATTTATTTTCCTTTATAACAGACAAACTTAGTTTACTCAAAAGAGCAATAAATAACAATTCCTTTTATCAGTTTCTTCGTGACACTTGAAGTAATAGTTATATATAGTTGATAGTTTTTGGACAGCTAATATATTAGTTAATAAATAGAAAAAAATACAGTCGGGCTATATAGCAGCAGGTGTATCTAAAGTAGGTAAGTACTATTTTGAAGTAAACGAAGTAATGGTGCCATTTATAAATGTCACAATTAATGGTTTTAGCATCCAAGGCTACTACAGCCAAAGAGAAGAAAAGAAAGAACACTTGTGAGATGACGTTTGCCATAAATTTATGAAAGAAAAATACAGCCTAGCCTTTTCCCAACTATGTTGGGCTTCAGTCAATCAGTCAGTCTTCGTCAGCTTCTAGTCTAATCGAGTGCAGTGTAGCCGAATACCAGCGTTTGACATGGAGGGATTGCCTATTCGACCTCCTCAACCTAGTTACCTAGGCAACACGATACTACCCCGACTGCTTGTAAGCCTCTCTGGCTTCTGACTACTCGTTACGACTGCCAAAGATATTGAAATGACAGCCGCTCTGGCTGTCTGACTTCGTCGTGATAAGACCGTCCCAAGCTTTGCTTAATCTTATGACAGCTGTTACTCCCCTCCTTATGGAAGTAAGATACATGTTGTTCTGTCCCCCAAATATATATTTCTTTAAAAGGGACAGAATGATGATGTAGGAATCTACTGCAGCAGTGTATCCCAAAGAAATGTCCCCAAAAATCCAATCAAGGGATTGAAAATCGTCACCAATACCGTGGTACTGGTCGTGTTTAGTTTACACAGCGCTTCGAACGAGTGTCGAGTGGCAACAGAGCTGCAGAATTCAAAAGTGCGCACATGCATACATTGTACGGTGCGCATACGACGTTTTGGCGATCAGTTAGAGTACACGTGCGACTAGTTTTGTTGATACGCTGTTTTTAATGCTGTTGAGCTAGATAACTATAGTCTGCTGTTTTGTTTGTCTGTCCATTTGTCAATTTTATGGCTTACTTCTTAGGTAATTTAAGTGTTAATAATCGCCGGGCAAGGCCTTTTTTTGCGTTGGGAAAAAATGCAATTACGCGTCCCCTTCCCGTCGGGGGACAAGACAGGGGTATGTGGGACTTGTCGGTAAAGTCGTTCCCGGTATACCCACTAAAAATACCCAGCGGCACTCCGATCTCCCCTGAGTGGAGAGGGCCTGGGAGTGCCGGACAAGGCCTGCCTGATCTACCGGGATTGCGGGATTGTTCGCAAGTAGAAGTAGCAAAAATTGGTTTTAGTTAGTAAAAGTCCCGACCCTTCCTCCAGCTGAACTAATAAGGGTACAAAAGATCCCCTCATTTGATAATTTCCGCGACGCTTCTAGGCGATAGCGAGGTCGGAAGCTAGTGTGTGATGAAGCATAATCCTAACCTTTGATCGAACCGTGCCTCTTCGTCACATCCACGCTTATATCCACGACCTACGGCATGCAGTCGCCACTGTGACCGATCGGATCTTAGTAATGAGTAGTAAGCGAAACAAAGTCCAACACAAATGTAACTACAGCACATATCTGCCGTATCACCCTGATTGAATGACCGTATTGACCTTAAACCCTCGCTAAAGTCCAATCACAGTTCACGAGCATTTCAAATGCTGACTGCAAATACCTTCCGTATATTGTGGTGCCATCTTTAATGCCTAGATGTCCCATGACATCTAGAAGCACTTTTCAAATTAAATAGATGGATAAATATAATGTTAAAAATCCTTATTTTTCAAATATTAAAAAATGCGAAAGTAACTCGGTCTATCTGTCACGCTTTCATGGCAAAACTACTGAACCGGTTTAAATTAAATTTGGTAGACATATAGTTATCCGGCGCCTGGGCCTGGAGGTGGCCCTGAACAAGTCGGAGGCCATAATGTTTCATGGCCCCCGACGTGCGCCGGCGCCGGGATCACACATCGTGGTCAGCGGGGCCCGGATAGCTGTCGAGTCCACCATGAAGTATCTGGGATTGGTGCTCGACAGCCGATGGGAATTCGGACCCCACTTCCGGCGGCTGGCGCCCAAGCTGATGGGTGCAGCGGGCGCGCTTTCAACGTTGCTTCCCAACTTGGGGGGCCCGAGCGCCGCTTGTAGGCGGTTGTACGTGGGAATCGTGCGATCCATGGCCCTGTATGGGGCCCCTGTGTGGGCGCTGGACCTGACGGCCAGTACTCTCGCCATTCTGCGCAAACCGCAGAGGGCGATGGCCGTCAGAGTCGTCCGCGGGTATCGCACGATCTCCTACGATGCGGCTTGCGTCCTGGCCGGATCCCCGCCCTGGGACCTAGAGGCGAAAGTACTCGCGTCATTATACCGATGGCGCGAGGAAGAGCGGGCACGGGGCTTCAGCCCGGTGCAGCGTCAGATCGCGCTGCGCCGAGAAGAGCTCCGTCAGGTCTTGGTGGCGGAATGGCGGCAGAGGCTTCTGCGCCCTACCGCTGGCCTCGCTACCGTCGAGGCGATCCGGCCAGTACTCGACGACTGGCTCGGGAGAAGGCACGGCTCCCTGTCCTTCAGGGTGACGCAGGTGCTGTCGGGGCACGGTTGCTTCGGCAAGTACCAGTGCCGCATAGACAGGGAGCCGGACGCTCGGTGCCACCACTGCGTCCATTGCGGGGAGGACACGGCGCAACACACGCTCGCCGAGTGTGTGGCTTGGGAGGAGCAGCGCCGTGCCCTCACAAACGAGGTAGGAGTCGACCTGTCGCTGCCGGCCGTGGTGCGGAAGATGGTCGGTAGGGCAGAGTCGTGGGACGCGGTGGTGTCCTTCTGCGAGGACGTGATGTCGCAGAAGGAATCTGCGGAACGGGAGAGGGAAATCACGACTCCCTTCCCGGGCCGCAGAAGGCGCACCGGGCGCAGGAGAAGGGCGGACAACGCCCTTTTCCGCCCCCCATAAACGGGTCCAGGGGTGAGGGACTTGGGGAAGTCCCCGCCCCCTTTTCGATGGACCCGAGGCGGAGGCGCGCGCGGGTGTCGGCGCGCGCCTCTGAGACGATGCACGGGGTAGTTTAACACCTCACTACCCCGTGCAGGAGGCGAGGCCCGGACAGCTGGGCCAGCACTAGTGCGGGGCTGCGGAAGAATCTGGATTCCCGCGGCCCCGCGCGCACGTGCGAGGAGACACCGGGGTGGTTTTAGCCGGTAAGAGTCCGGCACACCCCTCCGCCTCTCCCCAGGCGGAGGATAGTCCATGGGGATTTCCCCCCGAAAAAAAAAAAAAAAAAAAAAAGACATATAGTCACCAGTCTAAGATTACTGTTTTTCCGGTTGCGGGAAGTTTAGTTAAGGAAGTAACTAAAGAAATGTTAATAAATCAAAATTTAAAAATTACTGTTAGTATTTTTATTTGTGAATAATTTAAATATTTGAATTATTTGTTAAATATATAGATATAACAACATAGACTAATAAAAGATCGAAGTTTTTTCTTCGCCCGGTAACCGATAGAGTTTATCTATATCAGAACATCACTATCAGCGTGTACTACCTGACTAGTAATTACTACATAGCGTATTTTGATTTAATCGGTTTGCTAATTGATAAGAAAACATATTATACTAAGTACGACGATATTGTCAGGTGTCAGTTCAGGCAAAACCTAGTTCGTGAAAGACGTCCACTGCTGGACAACGGCCTCCCCCAAGGTTCGCCACTTCGAGTGGTCTTCAACAATCCGTATACACCGCTTCCCGGCAACCTTGGCGAGATCGTCCGTCCATCTAGTGGGGGGCTTGTCCACGCTGCGTCTTCCGGGTCGAGGTTGCCACTCGAGAACTTTTGTGCCCCACCGGCCATCTGTTCTACGAGCTATGTGCCCTGCCTATTGCCACTTCAGCTTTGCAATTATTCGGGCTATGACAGTGACTTAGGTTCTTCTGCGTATCTCCTCATTTCTGATTCGATCTCGATAAGAAACTCTTAGCATAGCCCTGACTTTGAGCTTCCTCATAAGGCCTATAGTTAGCTACCACGTCTCTGAGCCGTATGGCAACACACATGGTCCGAATAGATTCCACTATCTACCGAACAAAATCAAAAAGCGAACGGAATTTGTATGCAATTATCTGCCAAATGGAACTGGAACTTATTCGTAGGTGGTGAAACAGGCTCTTGAAGTTAAAAAAAGCATATTGCGTTGTCTCCTATATCACCATAGCAACGAATTAGACAAAAAACAGGTCATGTAATTCCCTAGTAGTCTTGCTATAAATGATCAGTAACTGATGCACTTTATCGTGACTAGATAACCTAGTGTCACCTATACGTAATCAATTTGTGTTTTACTTCAAACTGGATTGATTTATTAGCTTCTCTAAGTTCCTTATTTAAGATCTGGTTAGATCCGCATAGGAAATCATAGTACAGACGCCAGCATATCACTACCCGAAACTGACAAATTTTCCCAATCAACTTTGAACCATATGTTTCAGCGATAAAGTTGTTAAATCTATTAAGGAAATTTGACAGATTGTGGTAGCTTGATGTGCTGGCGTCTGCACTGTAATTCAACTAACATCTTTCTAGAAGTGAGTGCCAAAGATATAAAATATAGTCGACGTAATGACTTCTAGAACGGCCTTGTATATAAAAAAATCTCTATTAATTTTCTGAAATATCTATTATTATTTCTTGAAACTTAATAATATAATATTACAGCTCTTGTGTTGTTAAGTAACTTCATACTTAGCCCTATGATCTCAGGAACTAAAGATCGAAATGCTTCTAATACATCAAATTCTTTTCCGTTGTTTGAAATACATTTCCACTTAGATACAACTTCAATTATACGTAGTTCCTTTATGTGTTTAAATATGAATTTAACAGCTAATTCTTGTAAATTAATTATCTCAAGATTATTCCCGCCAGCCGGTCTGTTTGGACCGTGATAGCGTGATGATGGTGTTAGCGCAGTTCACTACTTATCTGTCACCTTATGTCCTCTGCCAACCTTGGCGATCAGTGCCGGCTAGGTCATATCTATATATATAAATATTGCGAAGAGAAAGATGTCTGTGTGTTAGGAAATGTTAGGAAATCTTTGCAATTATAGAACTGATTTTGATAATAACTGGCAAAATAAAATTATACATTTTATTTCATTCGTCGGCTAAAAAGGGGGTAAGATATTTTCGTCATTTATGGTCAGTTTCAGGATGTCCGAACTCGGAATAGCCACTATCTACCGAATAAATTCAAAAATGGAACAGAAATTCAAAATTGTATGAAATTGTCTAGCTAGCCAATAAACTAACTGGGACTTCTTTGTATCTTTATTATCTTTAAGTGTCGCCGCACATGGGCCACCGGCCACAACCACAAAACGCCGCCACTAGCATCTTTCCCGTACTTTTTATACACACGGTGACCGTTGCGTGTGGCGGCCACTGGCTACAACCGTGTGCGGCGAGTCCATACAAAATGTATGAAAAGTACGGGAAAGATGCTAGTGGCGGCGTTTTGTGGTTGTGGCCGGTGGCCCGTGTGCGGGAGCCCTTAGTATTTTATTAAATTGTCAATTCAGTGATAAGCCCATATTAGCTACAACAAAGTTCAAGTTTCAAGTATTCAAGAGCAATTCCCGCCTATTTGTAACGAATTGCCCAGTACATTTTATAAGGCGCTTTTAAAACATTAACTTAAAATATTTGGTCGTTCAGGATTTTATAAAAACTTAAAAAGATCAAAGTGAACTCACCAAATACCAGTTTCTAAAACTAAGTCCACAGTCTCGGGTAACTCTAACCGGAAACCTGGAAAATAAGACGAAGTCTATTAAAATCTTTTTTCTTATTATGCGAAAATGCCTTTCGCAATACATGAATTACATTCAGCTCGGCTCTCGCAATATATGAAGGCAATTACATCCAGCTCTTGTTTTAATTTGCCATTCTCAAGTTCGCTACTACTATAATAAAAATAAACAGTTTGTTCGTTTGAACGCTAAACTGATTTCAGGAAGTAAATTGTCCAAAGTAAGAAGTAGATACAGGAATAAAAAAAAATATTTAAAACTGGTTCGATTTAAAAAAAAAACAGAAGCTAGGCCAAATATAAGTCTGTTCTAGAAAAGAGACCTCGCGAAAAAGAACAGGCTATTTCTTGAATGAGAATTGTTGAATTTAGAACTAAAAGCTCGAATTCTATGACAAATTATTAGTACTAAATGATAGCATATATTTGCCCTTACCATCAGTGATTATCCTTTGGATAATACTGGCCATATCCTTGACTTCAGCAGCGTAGAAGTTGTCTCCGCTGTACGGGCTTATACCTAAATCTGGTTTCAATAGTGTTAAGGTTTCATTGCGAATGAAATGTGAGCAATCCAGCAGAGATCACCAGATAAACATAGAAAGCGCTAGCGCCATTTGAGAATCTATTCATTTCATTATAAAACTAATTGATTTGGTCGGCTTGTACGCGTTCAACACAAGAATTTATTGAAATTTACATGTTTCAGTGTTATTGCCCATTTGTCGATGATTGAATTTTTTCTTGATCTTTTTAACCGTGTTACCATGAGACACAGGTGAAACCGCGGTTTGAAGAAGGTGGTCAAATATACGATTTTGAAAATTAATTCTACCAGTTTTATGCATGAATACCTTCATCCATAAAATATTTTCGAGGTCGATTGAGGCAGGAGGATAGGTATATTTTATTGCATGTGGTAAATCAATAAGGCAATAGAAAAATATAAGCATTCGGCTATAATATTTGTCGATAAGCGATGGGCACTTACGATAATGTTACTGCTCCAATTATATTTTAGAATAACCTAGTTGACAACTAGTCAAATTCAATACTTTTATTGAACTGTCAAAAACGGTTACTTTGTATGTAATTTGTATGAAACACAAACTGTAACGTCACAGATTTTTCACATCGAGCTTTATAATTAGTTTGTTTACATTATCAAACAATTTAAATTAAAACCAAATAAATAAATAATGAACAAATAAATAGATAAAGGATTTTATTTTTGGCCTAGTCACCTAGTCAATTATGGAACTTACAGCAAAGATGCACACTAGCGCCTTTATCGGTCAGTCGCAGAAGGTTTTTATTTACCTCGGCCTAACAATAATGACTGGCAGTTAGCCCGCCAGCTAAGTACAAGCTAAATAGCTTATTTCCTTGACATAACTAACTAAATGAGATTGAAGTAAGTATTGATTAAATGTAATTATAACGCCTTATTATTAAAATTTCCGCAATTAGCTGCTTTTTGTAAGAAGCAAGGATATCATAATTATACCTTTTGTCATGGCAAATATTCGATTGTAAGTTTGCTATAAGAAAAATATTAGGCATCATTTTTCTAACATACATAATTTAAGTGGTTACATTGAAAAAAAAAATAGAAAAGCAGTACCTATATCCTCGTTTTGAGATTAATAATTGAACTTCTTGTGAGTTTGTGTTATTTTTTTTCATGAAGTGCCTTAATTCCAAGCCACGAGAAGACATTATCAGATATCATGTTCCTGATAGATATATATACGAACAGGCGATGTATCTATGTGGCTTGCCCTACATGATTATCAAAGGATACAATTGAGCATATCAAACAACGATCCCGGATGGTCTGGCGGTGGTGGGGGCGGGGCGACAGCGCGCGCGCCGGCCACCGCGCGCAACGTGTACGCGCGCACATACTCCTTGCGAATGTCGTGGAAACGCGCGTAGTATGTCGGGAGGGAGAGATCCTTGCTGCAAGCTTCGGGATGCAGGCATTGTCTGTTGGAGAAAAGAATAAGTATATTAGGTTGATATAAAGACTTACCTTAATTATTCAAATTATTAACTGGTTCGAACAAATATTCTACCCGAAATTGTCAATTTTTTCCAATCAACTTTGAACCATATGCTTAAGCGATAAAGTTGACACTCTATTGAGAAAATTTGAGAGTAGCTTGATGTGCTGGCGTCTGGACGAACCAGTTAATAATTTGATGTCATACAGTAGAGTCTAAAAGAGGTTAGGTTAAATGTCAGGTTAAAGAGCCAACCTCTCAAGTGTGAGGGCGTGGGTTCGATTCCAGGTCAGGCAAGTACCAATGCAACTTTTCTAAGTTTGTATGTACTTTCTAAGTATATCTTGGACACCAATGACTGTGTTTCGGATGGCACGTTAAACTGTAGGTCCCGGCTGTCATTGAACATTCTTGGCAGTCGTTACGGGTAGTCAGAAACCAGTAAGTCTGACGCCAGTCTAACCAAGGGGTATTGGGTTGCCCAGGTAACTGGGTTGAGGAGGTCAGATAGGCAGTCGCTCCTTGTAAAACACTGGTACTCAGCCGAAACCGGTTAGACTGGAAGCCGACCCCAACATAGTTGGGAAAAGGCTCGGGAGATGATGATGACAGTAGAGTCTAAAAATACTTCAAACCTCTTCAAACTAAAATAGAAACTGAAAAGATATCTTATCGTACAATCATAGACAACTAAATCAGTATTGTCACATTCTTGAACAAACGCTTGAATTGTAATCACCATAATTTCCCCTCGATGCTATTGTATAACACCGTGATTTCCATACTGATGTAACAGATAATGCATAAGTAAATAATGGCATAGATTACCCCATAATATAGTATGTGAATACCATCGCTTATGACCCCTGAACGGATATGCGCAGAAACATTTTTTGTTTGCGTTTTGGGAAACTTAAATTATGTATGAGTTTCGGTGTGTGTTCATTGTTTGTGACGATACGGGAATGTGGTTCGGAAAGGTTAATTCGGAATTAACTTTAAAAGGCTAATAAGTTATAAGTTTGGGAACCTTTTTTCTAGTAATTTCTGTACATTTCAATCAGTTTTTTCCTTTGAAGAAATCTAAAATATCTGTTACGGTTTCGATCCCTTCGCCCATTAGGAAAAAAAAATAATAATAATGGAGTTTATTACAATTTGCATTAGAAATAATAATAGTAGTAAATTAAACGTCATTAATACGTTAAAGTATAAAAAATGAAATTCATTATTATGACCTCTACACGTTAGAATATATAAAGTTAAATGGACGATTTTCATGTATCGCCAGCTCTTTTAACGTGTCGTATGAAAGTGTGTTATGGAAACAGTGTCTTATTATACAACACTTTACGTTATGTTCACCGGATGCGGACAGATTGGTATCGAATTTTGATTTTGTCAAATAATTTTGGTTTTTGTACACTATGGCCTAGATATTGTGTGTAATTTAAGGTCAATATTAAAATAAAGGTTTTTAAAGTATTTTTTTTCAAACAATTTTTAAAAGTGGGGACAAAAATATCAGTTGTTCTTTTTCACGTCCCAAAAGTTTCAAACAAAAGGTCAAAACAGGATTCAAAAGTATAGTTGGGATCGACCCTGCTATATTTGCGCCGTTTGAGGTTCCCTTTAAATTTTAAATCTATCTCCATCGATATAAGAAGTGTCTAGATGCCTAGTACGCGCTGTCAAAATGCATTATGATCAGAGACATCAATTTGGCTTAACCCCACCCACAGGCCGCCATTACGCGACAGACGTTTGCCGCGTGTTTACATTGTAAATTTTTCACAAAAAAATTCAAAAATGACGGTTTGTGTAGTGAAACTTGGTAATAACTACACTGCAAAAAAACATAAGGATACGAACATCTCTTTTCATAGGTAAGTTTGAAATTTTATGATAAATATGTATAGATATCTATGCATTTCTTTGAAAATATTACGACGGCAAAATAACAACAAAACGACTCCATATTGTTTGAGTATTGCCAAGGTATGAAATATTTTTACCTTCTTTTTTGATGCTGCGATTAATATTGTAAAATGGTATTACGAAATCAACATTATTATTTTATTGTAATTTAGTAAGATACTTATTGATAATACATAAGTTTATTTCTTCAATAGATTTCCGACTGATCCTGTGACATCCAGTCATTATATTTATATTTATATTTATATTTATATTTATATTTATATTTATATTTATATTTATATTTATATTTATATTTATATTTATATTTATATTTATATTTATATTTATATTTATATTTATATTTATATTTATATTTATATTTATATTTATATTTATATTTATATTTATATTTATATTTATATTTATATTTATATTTATATTTATATTTATATTTATATTTATATTTATATTTATATTTATATTTATATTTATATTTATATTTATATTTATATTTATATTTATATTTATATTTATATTTATATTTATATTTATATTTATATTTATATTTATATTTATATTTATATTTATATTTATATTTATATTTATATTTATATTTATATTTATATTTATATTTATATTTATATTTATATTTATATTTATATTTATATTTATATTTATATTTATATTTATATTTATATTTATATTTATATTTATATTTATATTCATATATACTACACCTATGTCAATGGAAATAAAACTGCACAAATTTTAATTTTCCCACATTTTGGGGGTAATCACTTTGCGCTGGTATATTAGAATGACACGCACACAAATGCAGACGCGATAATCATACACTTTCGGCACTCACACGCGCATCAAACATGCTGTCAATATGAACGTTCCGTTTTGTACTGAACACTCCATCTAGTCTTTCCTATATCGATGTCTATCTCTTTATAAATTATTCTACCGTTTATTCCATATCAAATCGAGTTTTGAAAGACCATTTATGTGGTTTTATTTATTGCACATTATTATAATTATATTGGTTATTATAAAAGGTGTCAGGTTGAGTGTTAGCATGCGTGTGGTACATAAGTTTTTAAATTGCTTTATATTGTTATGTATATTTTTAATTACTTGCATCATACAAATTGTGTATGAAGAAAATATTGTTTCAAGGTTCTTCAAACCAACAGACATACATGTGTTTTATCGGAGAGTTTGTTCTACCACTTCTTCTTCCCAGCGAGAACACATAGGAAGTGGTGAAGGGTGGGCGCTTTGGGGACTGTCTTTTGTAATATTTGACGTTCAAAAAGTGCTGTTTTACAGCCAAGTTTGAATAAATGAATTTGAGTTTGAATCATATCAACTGTATCAAATTGAAAATACCTTAAAGGAGGTTGTCCGTCAGTGACGAGCCTGAAGAGTGGAGAGTGAGGGTCCACCTGCAGCGACCTCACGAACTCGTCGAACTGGAAATACAGATAAACATATTTTAATATTACAGAGTTAAAGTACTTAATATTCACACAAAAAAAACTCCAGATACGCGATGAAAAATCTTTCCCATCATCGATGCTTATTGCGAATCAGAAGCTGACGGCATTGCCAAGTTGGGTGGCAATTTACTTAATAATTTTTGTATACAATAATTATTATCACTAAGATAGGCCTCCAGGATCATCTGTAATATTTTTCTACCCTATCGACTCTAAGTCGGCTTCCAATCTAATCAGCAAGCTGAGTATTAGCATTTTAGATGGAGCAAGTGTCTTTCTGTCCTCCGCAGCTTATCTGGTAATTATCAAATATTTTACAACAACCGGATAAAAAAGTAGTCTTATGTGCTATCTCACACTTTAGACTATTATTATGTCTACAAAATTTTATTCAAATCGGTTCAGTAGTTTTAGTGTGAGAGATCGAAAGACAGAATTACTTTCGCTTTCGCATTAATAATAAGTATTAGTAAAGATAAAGCAAATTAATATTTTATAATCCGGTATGCATAGCAACAATGACGCTATTAAAAACCCAAGTCGAAAATATGTTCAAATTAAATTATTAACAGCTATTAATTGTATATTGGTATGTAAATTTTAGGAAAACAACAATATACGCATTTTGAATGCTCAAAATAGTTTGATAATAATTAATAGGCTTTATTGACCTCTACAACCTATGATTAACGACGACATTGGGGCGTATGGTCGAATGCCGTGTTCATCTCGTCATTAATAAGGTAGAGTTGAAAAAAAAACCATGCTTATAGTCGTAGATATAGGTACTAAGATTTTCCATATTTTTTTTGTATTGACTATATGATTTTTATCATTAAACCTAGCTTTCTCTAGCGGTTTCACATGTGTCCCATGGGAACTAATCCGCGCACTCGGTTTAAAAGGAGAAATTATTATTCGCGTTTGAACAAATGAACATACAAACAAAAGGTTTAATATATTAGCGATGAGTATTGATGGAAGATTTCTGTTTTTTTTAAATGTTTTTTCTGTTAAGTTTTTTATAGTTATGTATAAAAAAACTAAATATTGATATAACCTGATCAGGGTCTAAAAACCAACACCGCTCCTAAATAAGGCTGAAAGTAGCAACGAAATGAAAAAAATATTATATTGTAAAACAATTTTAAAAAATTTGATAAAGTTTTCAACTTTGAAAAAGTTGAATTATTAAGTTTACTACCTACGAATTAGTTCCAGTTAGTTTATTTGGTAGATAGCTTCATACAAATTTTGTTCCATTTTTTTATTTTTTTCCGTAAATAGTGGCTATTCGGACATTGTGAAACTAGCCCTAAATCCGGTTATTTTTTTAATCACTTTACCATTGTATAGTGTGCACTAGACATACCTATTACAAGAGAATATTCATAAATATGTTATTTCTATCAATTATAATATTTTTTCCCGCGGACAAAGGTTTTTTTTTCTAATCATAGATAATACGTTAATAACTTCTAATGGCTGTCTTGAAGTGTGTAATTTCATTTTTTTTTTTTATACTTAATTGATTTTGTGTTTATTTTTTAATCTTCATTTTATTTAGTTAGAAACAGTCATATCGCTGAAGCATATAGTTCAAAAAGTTTCGGGTAGCTTGATGTGCTGGGGAGTTTGTTACGCCACTTCTTCCCAGCGAGAACACATAGGAAGTGATGAAGGGTGGTTTTGGGGGCTGTCTTTAACGTTAGAAAAGTGCTTATTTATCAGCCTAATTCGAATAAACGAATTTGAGTTTGAGTTTGCATAGCAGTTGCCGATTTTGGAACAAAACACGTGGCCGTTAACCAAACATTCCATAGACAAAACGGCAGTTTTTCTTCACTTACTACTTAAAAATCTCTACACATAGATACTGCAACGCACACGTAAATTCTAGTAGTACTAACTCCACAGTCCACAGGTAACTAATTGGCTTATTTTGGCGGTGCAGTCAAAGTGACAAGCGTGGCCGGGCATCGAACCCGGGACGGTACTGTTAGGAACTGGTTCCCGGTACCTGTCGTGTCTGAGAAGTAAACACAGACGCATTTCCGTGTGCGTGTTGCTGTATCATTTTTTTTTCTTTATCTGTTCATTTTGGTCTTAAAGTGGCGAAACTTTGGATCGAAAGTTGCGATCAGGTAAATTGCTGATCGAAGGACCATTTTGAGTGGTGAACAAAACATTTATCACTAATATTATAAAGCTGAAGAGTTTGTTTGTTTGAACGCGCTAATCTCCGAAACTACTGGTTCGATTTGAAAAATTATTTCAGTGTTAGAAAGCCCATTTATCGAGGAAGGCTATAGGCTATATACCATCACGCTTAGACACACGGGAGCGGAGCAGTAACCAAAGATGCGGGTGAAACTGTTGGGGACAGCTAGTTTATTGATAAACTTATTAAATATAACATTAAGGGCCAGTTTCACAGGTTACGGATACTACCTACCAGATAAATTCATGAATGGAACGAAATTTGTATGATATTATCTGCCAGATAAACTATCTGGAACTTATCAGCAACCGGTGAAACTGGACTTAAGTATAGATTATATGCCCAGGTAACTGAGTTGCTAAGGTCAGATAGACAGTCGCTCATAGTCAAACAATGGTACCTACTCAGTTGCAGACTGTTAGACTGGAAGCCGTCCCCAACATAGTTTTTGGAAAGTTAGTTGGTGATGAGGATAAGGATGCCACAGTCCACAATGAAGCACTTTATTTGCAGAACTCTCAAAAATAGGGAATATGCATGTAATTTTTTTATTCACTAAATTAATACACTTTTAGCTGTAATAAATAAATATAAAAGAATTTTTAAAATATATTTATCGACAAGAAGTTATAAAGCTTCAAAACTGCTAATAAGAAAGAGAAGTCCTAGTGTAAAATTGACGTCACAACTACACACGCCCGTAAGGCTGTCATTGAATATAGCGTTTTGGTGAGAGGGACAGGTATACTTGTTTAAAATTGTTATATCTCGTTTGTTTTTCTACTGATTTCGATATTTTTTTCACAGTTAGTATTCTATTATTATATATTTATTGATAATCTAGTCAGATTGCAAATATTTTTTTTCATGCATATTCCCTATTACTTGACTTTCTAGAAGAATAAAAAACTACGACATTAGCAATTCTAAATACACAATCACACTTCATTTCATCATATAAATTAGATATTATTAATTAATGATTTATAATCATCGGTGCGTTGATTATCATTCAGAATGTCGTTAAAGATACAATGATCTTAGACTTCGGGTAGTTATAGTTCATTCAAGTATAAAAGATTCATCTTTAACTTTATCGGAGCCCTCTTTCAGTGTAGGCACACCGGATGCAGGTGAATACCTCCATTGATCTATATGGAGCGACTGCCTATCTGACCTTCACTAACCAGTTGCTAGGCAACATAATACACCTTGTAAAGCGACAGAATACGGTTGTAGACAACAAGTCAAATTCGATACTTTTATAGAACTGACAAAAACTGTGACTCTCTATGCAATTTGTATGAAAACGGAACCTATGACGTCACAGATTTTTCACATCAAGCTGTATAATTATTTCGATTATATTCTCAATCAATAAAAAAAAATTTAAACAATTTTCGATTCGAAGTTATTAATAAAACTAACATTATTTTAAGATGCTTTACAAAATGAATATGATAAGGTATTTTATTTTTTATCACAATTACCGGTTTTTTAAAACACGTACGAAAAGATTGTTCTGCAAACCAAAAAGTATATTTAAACATTTAATTTAAAGGATAAGGTATCCAGCAATGGCTAGGTACAAAATTACAAAAGACAGCCCCCAAAACGCCCACCCTTCACCACTTCCTATGTGTTTTTGCTGGGAAGAAGAAGTGGCGCAACAAACTCCCCAGCAACACGTGTCTGTTGATTTGAAGAACCTTTAAACAATATTTTCTTCATACACAATTTGTATGATGCAAGTAATTATCACTACATAGTATAAAACAAAGTCGCTTTCTCTGTCCCTATGTCCCTTTGTATGCTTAAATCTTTGCAACTACGCAACGGATTTTGAATCGTTTTTTTATAATAGATAGAGTGATTCAAGAGGAAGGTTTATATGTATAATTTTAGTATCAGCATTGCACCCGTGCGAAGCCGGGCGGGTCGCTAGTATAAATATATATATAACAATATAAAGTTTATTAATTCAGGAGGACACTAGACAAGTTTCTGCTCTCCTAAACTAAAGCAATGTAGGTACATATACATAGGTAAGTATTTGGTTAACAACTTTATTTATCTTTATCTTTGTCATATAACCAAATTAACCAGAAGTTATTTACTCAACAACCGCAGAGTACGATCCCATATTTATCATTTGAGGTTGCCGTAAATATACAAATCAACTTGCCGTCTATATCTAGATTCAAAAACCGGTTAGAAGCGGTCTTTACCGGTGTGTTATATCTACGTGAAACCGGTAAAAACTGGCTGTCGTTGATTAGCTGTGTGGCTAATCTAGTAATCTATACTTAAACTAATAAATAGCACAATTTGTCTGTATGTTTGTAGCTATTAAAGCTTAAGCGTCTGGATTACTACTTTCTGAGTAAGTAGGAGTAAGGATTTCACAATATCGTGTAAAATTTAGTATTAAAATTATCAAAAAATTAACACAAAATTTTGAATAAGAGATCATTTTTTTACTTATCTTGTCAATATTACATGATATTGTGAAATACTTACTACTTATTACTTTTCTCAGACTTTTAATTTGTGTTGACGAAGGGATAAAAAAAGTATCAACTCATACATTGTGAACACAATCACACATAGGTAATATCCATGACTTTGCCGGCAACAGATCGTTCCTGATTGTTCCTGCTCCATCCTTTGACACAACACTGATGTTTGGGAATACAGTGCAGCGGCGTAGCGTGGGTATCCGCCGCCCGGGGCGGAAGACAATTTTGCCGCCCCCTGTTTTGGCTTTTCAATATGTATTTTAGGTTTTTTCATTAGAATTTAAAAAAAAAATATCTAAAACTTTTACAATCACATTAAAGAAATTATACAAAAAAAAAATTTCATAAAAAAAATAAACGTCTAGGTAGGTACTTTTGTCCACATCACAACCGCTTATATATTTCACCATAAATGTCTATGGCATATTTTCTATCTCATTATTTTATATGTATAAATAAACAGACAGTAATCTTTCACTTATAGGTACCAAGTTTTTTTTTATTTCTAGGAACAAATCTTTAAAAACAGGATTTTTTTTCATTGTAAATATTCGATAGTTTCGTTTATGAGACTCACAAACGTGGACTTTTGCCATATTACTAGCTTTCGCCAACAGTTTTACCCGCGTCCTGAGGGAACTACTTCCCGTACTCGGGGAGGGGATAAAAAGTAGCATCTGTAGAGCATACATTTCAAATGTAAAGTCTCTTACTTAAAAAACAAAGGACTTTCATACAAACTTCCAATGCTAGCGAAACTATATTTAAAAAACTTCTCTCGTAGCTGGCAGTGCTTTCCAACTTAGTTCTTCTCTTATCGGGAGTAGAACGGTCCATAGGGTGATTCTTTGAAACAGAGGGTTTTTGACTCATTGATCTGGCTCATTTTTTTTTTATCATTACATCTTAATTAACATAATAATTTGGTCCAATGCATCATATGCAATAACATATATCGAAGGCACTGATTTGCATCATGTAGATTAGGATTTAGAAAGTGCTGATTAATTGGTGAGCCAGGTTAATGATGGCAATGGCAGACGAATGAGATTTTGCACCATATTAATTAGAGGGATACAAATGAATGATAACTCCTTTATTTTTTGCAATAGACTTAACTGTAAAATAATTAACAAACACTGATATCATTACTCCCACATCTACTTATTGACTCTCATAAAAAATATTAAGTAAACTAGCTTTTGCCCGCGCGGCTTCGCTCCCGTTCTTCTACCCTAATCTACACTACACTACTCTACCCTACTATGCCCTACTCTGCCCTATAACTCTGCCCTACTCTGCCCTATAACTCTGCCCTACTCTGCCCCTACTCTGCCCTACTCTGCCCTACTCTGCCCTGCTCTGCCCTACTCTGCCCTACTCTGCCCTACTCTGCCCCTACTCTGCCCTACTCTGCCCCTACTCTGCCCCTACTCTGCCCTACTCTGCCCCTACTCTGCCCTACTCTGCCCTACTCTGCCCTGCTCTGCCCTACTCTGCCCTACTCTACCCTACTCTGCCCTACTCTGCCCTGCTCTGCCCTACTCTGCCCTACTCTGCCCTGCTCTGCCCTACTCTGCCCTACTCTACCCTATTCTACCCTACTCTGCCCCTACTCTGCCCTACTCTGCCCTACTCTGCCCTACTCTTCTCACCTTTTAAACCTTCCCTAGACCTCCACGAACATTTCAAGACCAAAGTAAGATAAATCCGTTCAGCCGTTCAGACGCAAATGCTTGACTTTGTGGTGTCGTCTTCACGTCTAGGTTCTACGTCTACTGCTGAACATAGGCCTCCTCTTTAGATGTCCACATATACCGGTTAGAAGCGACCTGCATCCAGTGTGCTCCGGCGACCTTTATAAGATCTGTCCATCTTGTTGGTGGACGTCCTACGCTGCGCTTGCTAGTCGGTGGTCTCCACTTTAGCACTTTTCGACCCTATCGGCCTTCTGCTCAGCGAGCAATATGGCCTGCCCATTGGTACTTCACCTTGCTAATCCGGTGGGCTATATCGGTGACTTTTTCGAACACGAAGAGAAACACCGAGCATAGCCCATAGCTCGTTGAGCGACTTTGAGCTTTGAGACGTGAACCTAGGACCTCTAGTATAGTAGATGCACTTCCGACCGCAAGACCACATAATTTTGTTCTGAATTTTGCCCGAATTTGAATGAAACCTAATTTATATGGCCCCTTCAAATTAATCTGGTTTTAAGAGCCAGATGAAACCAGACTAATGGGGGCCAGACAAATGAGGAATTTGAAGATAATCAAATCATGCTCCTTTATTTAGGAACATAAAGAATTAAACGTGCAATAACTAGTTAATAAACCATGTGATTATAAACTTTAGTTTGGTAACAAAACGAAAGCAAAGACACACCTTACGTAAATTAAGGCAGATGAATTATACTACTTACCTGACAATCGCCAGATCACAACATTCGATCGTAATTATTTGCAAAACTACGACGGCGCACGAGTACTCCCTGCTACAGATCGGCACTGACCGACGCGATCAATAACGAGTAGAATTTATTATATTGAGCACTGTTTTTTACATCTAAATATTGCTTGAACAAATCGAGCCAGCTTAATTATGAATTTAGTCGGGGACAATTTTTAAAATCATGTAATTATGAAAATATACTATTATGATGGATTTGAATATTAAAATATTAGAAAACAACTATTTAAAGATCATTTGAACTTATTAGTTTTAGTGTAAAGCGACCGTAGCTCGCACAAATCTAAATGATTCAACAAAAATCGTCGTTGGGACACACCAGACTAATTAGGTTTTACTGTTTTCTGCAAACTTAATTATTGTTTCTTTTAATTAATCCCAATCAGCTACATGAGGCCTCGATAGACATTTAAATTTGCCATAAAACCTAAAATCGGCATTGAAATTGGAGATTATTTTCATATATTCTTCAGTCAAAAACACGTCAAAACCGTGTTCCAAAGAATCACCCCATAGCCCTTTACCGGTATGGGCGCGTTCAATGAAGCTGCGAGCCGCCCACTACCGGAACGTGCCCCGAAGGTCATTTCCATAAGGCCCGGGCTACCGCACAATCTCCCGCGAGGTGGCAGGTCTTCTTTGAGATGGAAGCGAGAACCGAGGATTCTCTCGCGCCTGTATGATTGCTGCGCAGCGGGCGGACTTCCGGCGCGATCTCATGGTGGTATGGAGAGATTGGACGTCGCAGCCCCGTGCAGGGCACGCCACAATTGTAGCACACGGTAGAATAGAAGTGTGCTCTGTTTGGGCGGCATTGTGCGGCAGCGACTTCTCGCGTCTGGCCCTGGTGAAGGCCATGGTCCGGAACGAGGAAGAATGGGATGCCGTCGCCTCCTTCTACGAAGCTGTTGTGCTAGCGGAAGGAGCGGCTGAGAGATCGCACCGCTCATCCCAACAATTGTTGAGTGGCTTGCCGTCCGTACGTTTCATGACGACAGGCTTGTGTCGGCGGCGCGTTCTGTTCCACGCACTCCTCGATGAGCTCAAACTCAAAATCATTTATTTAAACTTGGCTGCAAAACAGCACTTTTTGAACGTCAAAAATTACAAAAGACAGCCCCCACAACGCCCACCTTTCACCAGTCGGCAGTCAGCCATATGGATCAGGACTGCGGGATTGTTCGCATGAGTCACCTGGAACCTGAAGGGCTCCAGAAAGAACATAGACAGTTTAGTCAGTAAGAGTTTAACACCAGTGACCCGCTGCACCCACAGCGGGAGGAGTGATCGGGAGTCATTAATTGATGATTTACCACTCAAAAAAAAATTAATGCAGGGCCTTCGTTTTTAGATGATGGAAGACGGTATGGAGGCGTACTAAATATTTTTTATCCGATATTTTCCCCTCCCCGAGTACCTGTGCCGGATTTATATGAGTGTAGACCACTTTATTTCCGCCACCCCATGTACAGTAGGCTATCTTTTTTCCAAGTTCAAGTAAGCATTATGGCTTCTCTGTATTTCAGCTCTCAGTTCATCAAGAGTGACCAAAAAGGTGTTCACTCTGAAATAATCTCTGGAACCGGAGAGTATTTCAGATTCTTCATTCGTGGCTTCATCCGTCATTTTTTTTTTAATTTATATAAAAAAGCCATGAAAATACTAAGTAACCGTTCTCTGAAATCTGCCGCCCCTAAGACGCTGCCGCCCCTAGGCCGCGGCCCATACGGCCTATTTATAAATCCAGGACTGCCGAGGACGGGAAGTAGTTCCGTCGGGACGCGGGTGAAGCTGATTGCGAAAGCTAGTAATATGGCAAAAGTCCACGTTTATGACTCATGAACGAAATGATCGAATATTTACAAAAAAATAAAGACAGAGCTTTACAGAAAATGCCTGTTTTTTTAAGACTTGTTCCTAAAAAGCAAAAAGAAACTTACCTTTAACGGAAAATTACTGTCACCAACCATATTGTTAAAAAATTATCTAGTTTCCGTTGAGATATCAACATGTTTGGCTCCAGGAACCTAGTTATATCTTACTGAAAACCGTGAATATTTGTAGAAAAAAAAAGTACGGAACCCTGAGTAAGTATTTGAAAATCCTATTTGGTCCGCGGTACGTTGCTTGGCGCTCGCATGCGCTGTTTTTTTTTTCAAAATGGTTTAAATGGTTTTAATTTTTACTAATTAATATGAAATTTTGCCGCCCCCCAAAAAGTGCCGCCCGGGGCGGACCGCACCCCCCGCCCCCCCCACGCTACGCCACTGATACAGTGTCTATCTCTACAAACAGGAATAAGTACACTTCAGAGTCTTCTTAAATAAACAACCAAAAACAAAAGAATAATGGCTTCTCGCTCCAAAACCCCCAAAAAAAACAGGACAATCTCTGTACCGCATAACCTCAAAACGGAGAGTTTCCGCGTTACCTTTTTATGTATACAGTTACAAAACCGGTCGTCAATAATGAAGGGAGAACCTGCAATTTAAAATGTGGATCGCCACAAATTTCATACTACCTCGAATTCGGTGAAACGAAACTTTTTGATCGAATAATCAATGGGATTTTGATTTGATTGAAGCTTCTTCTTGTTTTTGGTGTCAAGTGCTACGGTATTCATTATGTAATAATCGATTTTAAATAAATTCTGAAAAGGATTCAATTAAGAGGGGTCGACTCTTAATCCTTCTCCATGTGATAGGAGGCTGTGCCCAGCAGTGGGACGATGAAAAACTAATAATATAATGCTGATAATGTTGAGGATTCGGTCAAATTTTGGTGCTAAGTCTTAAATGTTAATACAAATATCATCATCTTCAGCCTTTTTATTGTCCCACTCCTGGGCACAAGCCTCCTCTCACTCAGAGAGGGATTGAGCGTTAATCACCATGCTTGCTTAATGCGGGTTGGTGATTTCAGACTTTATAGTTCAGGTTTCCTCGAAATGTTTTCATTCACCTTTAATTAGTCATTGATGTCTAAGATATACTTAGAAAGTACATACAATTTAGAAAAATTGCATTGGTACTTGCCTGATCTGTAATCGAATCCGCACACTCATACTTGAGAGGCTGGTGCTTTAACCACTAGGCCACCACAATTATTATATTACAAATGTAATCTTTTTTATTATGCAAATACAATGTTTATGAATCAATCTCAGCTAACAGCATTACCCAGCGGTTTTAAGCATGACCCGAGGAAACTATTGTTCACACCTGGATGAAAGCTTTAAAAATAAAACTAAAATAATCTTCCAAATTGGTTTAATGGCTTCTGAGATTAGCGCGTTTAAACAAAGAAACTCTTCAACTTTATGATTTTGAAATTTATGATCTGTTGAAGTTGTAACAGCTTGATGATTAATTGCAAAACACTTTCATATGTTTGCTTGAATGTTTTGCCGTAAAACGAGACTCGACATTTTTCTTCGTAATCAGTGTTATAGACTATTGTAATGAACGAATTTAATGTTGCATTATTTGTTGAAAAGTCACTCCTAAACAATGAAATTGCCGATTTATTGTTAAATTATGTTTTATTATCTATACAATATGCCACTCCTAGGTCAGTATATATTCTTTTAACATTTTAACAAAGTTGTTTTAAGTTCATAGGTGTTTCGTCAAATTTTACGTCGTCTTCTGTTTTTTAGTCTTCAATAAGCACGGTGCAGAACAATTTCGTATAAATTAATGAACGAAGTATGAGTTATGAAATGTTGGAATCTTGCGGTTGACTTCTAAACTCATAATTTGTAGCTTTATTAAGTTTCAGAGCTTGTTAACTAGGGGCTGGTTTAAAAAGTATTCTTATGTGTTCATACTAAGATATAGCATAATACGAAGTAAGGGATAAAAAAATTGGAATTCAAATTAAGCATCGAAAAAATTATCTGAAGCGATTTCAGTGCCGGGCCATGCCATATAGGCCATCCCGTTTTGGGTGCAGCTTGAGAGAGTAGAGACTTTTATTGACGAAAACCCACTATGTTTCTTTCGGGAGGTCCCTGTGTGGTAGAGCCACGGTAACTCTTGCGAAGAACCCGTAACTCCGGCAGATATTGGCCAGCACTTTGGTAATGTATCAGTAAACCTAAACCTATTTATCAAAGATATGTTGAATATGTGATATAATGAATCGCCATGTTGAACGACAGCTTCATGATATTGTAATTTTTCTAAAATATTTATTGACATTGTTTTAATTTCTTGACATTCTTACATCTATTTATTTTTTACACTCTTGACAAGATACATTCATTGTATTTATATATATTTTTTAGACTTTATTTTTCTGGTTGCAATATAGTGAGTAAGGTCCACTAGTTAGCAAGTACTGATCAAGTATTATTTACTTTGATGTTATTAAATTATTTAGCAGTGAGTACGTCATGCTCCCTTTGACGGTATTGCTTGCGGTAGCGTCGGCGGTCGGGTTGCCTCCCTCCCTCAAAAATGTGCGAGGGGGGCGATGGCTGATCCTCGCGTTATGCTCGTGAACGGGTGATGCTTGTGGTGCCAGGTCGTCTCACTGACTATAGTAGTATTATTTTTGTTGTTCTCTTTTTTTTATACTGTGGTCCTAATTTACTACGTTCGCGACTTGTGTTGTACATGTGTATTTGTTGTGATTTACATATAGTTACAACAGACTAGCACATGTAGGTGGGCACTCCCTTATGTCCTATTGCCATTATATAATTGGAGGCTATAGTTTATTTGTTTAGTGTTTTTTATCTTATTTGCACATTATTATAATGCTTGAGTTAATGAAAGGTATGTAGGTATAAGGTTGAGTGTTAACCTGCCTGTGGTAAAAATTATATATTTTTTTTTTTGTACACTGATTATTTTTTATAATTTATATTTTATGATTATACAAATTGTGTATAAAAATAATGTTTAAGGGTTCTTCAACCCTACAGACAGACATGTGTCGCTGGGGAGTTTGTTGCGCCACTTCTTCTTCCCAGCAAAAACACATAGGAAGTGGTGAAGGGTGGCCGTTTTGGGGGCTGTCTTTTGTTAATTTTGACGTTCAAAAAGTGCTGTTTTGCAGCCAAGTTTGAATAAATGAAAAAAAAAAAAAAAAAAAAAAGAAGAATAATTTTCGCATGCTAACGAAAATTAACACCGTTTCTTTTGTCTATGACCCGCGTAAAAAAGGTTTCATATCTAAAGTTAATCTTTAATTTGAACAAAAAAACAAAACACGTCTTAAGTGGAAATATACTATTATTTTAAGTTGTTTGTTTAAACGTTTTAAGAGAGAGAAAAAAACGCAAACATGTCACCGAGAACCTTGGGCCTTCCTTGGACATAATAAGGGAATGTTTTCTGTACTTATGTATGAAAATACCTGTTTACAAAAGTCTGACAAGTCGCCCGACAGGTGAAGTAATGTATCGATAAAAAAAAACCGGCCAATTGCGAGTCGGACTCGCGCACGAAGGGTTCGGTACCATTATTTATAAAACGAGCAAAAATCATGTTTGTTGTATGGGAGCCCCCCTCAAATATTAATTTAATTTTAATAAAATTACTTATTTTTAAAGTAAGTAATACATTCCATATTCTGTGAATATTTCAAACCGTTTTACCCTTTGGGTACGGAACCCTAAAAATCATGTTGATACAACTTTAATCATAACGTTTGCGAAATTGACATCACGGTTGATCACTTTGTAAAAAAAAATGTTTGTTTTTCTAAGTGTATGGCCTTGGAGAATACAGACAGACTTGAAATTGAAAGGACTCCTATTGACGTACACGAATATACATTCCAGTAGTTCTGTTTTTATGGTGTTATTTGCTATCATTTGAGAACAAATATTTTTTTTATAATGGCATATCGCAGTTCAGGCTAGAAAGGCTGTTTACTGCTAAACCGGACAGTTCCTGTGGATGCCTAGAAGTTAAGGCCTCCAGCCATATTTAAGACATAAGCAACGGCTTCAGATAGACCCGTGTTGCTGGGGAGTTTGTTGCGCCACTTCTTCTCCGTATCAAAAACACATAGAAGTGGTGAAGGGTGAGCGTTTTGGGGGCTGTATTTTATAATTTTTTACCTTTAAAAAGTGCTGTTTTGCAACTAAGTATGATTTTGAGTTTTGAATACACATAATCGTCAAAGTTTTTACCCATTATGGACTTTAGGGTACCTCATTATCTTTCCTTACACAAAAGATAAAATCTTCTATTCAAAAACCTTTGTCGTCTCCAAGTTTTTCTTCAGGAATAATTCTTAAGAAAAGATTCTTAAATTCGAGATCTTTTTACGAAACTTCTAGAACTTTAGCAAAAACATCTTTGATGAAACCCTGGCTTCATTAATATACAGATTTTAACGTTCGAACAACCAAGAGAAGTAATATTTATACTAAAGCACGTCATTACTGGTCAATTAAGCATTAAAACGACACGTGTAATTACTTAATATCTCAATAAATCAATTTTAGTTTACCTAGAAGTACAGTCGTAAACCATAAATGGTCGTCAGTGACAAACACCTCAACCTTACAATATTAGTATAGATAGATGTGATAGTTAGGAAAACGGAAAATCGTCACTTGTAGTGCTCGAAGGCTCAGTTTACGATGTCCACATATCACTATCTCAATCTTTGTCAATTGCATAAATAAGCTTCTTGATTGATCCACCCGTGCATCGGAGAACACGTAAATGTCGGTCGTGTTGGATTGCCGTCCCATCAGACTATGAGAGTGAGGGAATAGAGAGTGCACCTGTATCTGCGCGAATGTGCGTGCACTATAATATGTCCTGCGCAGCTGGCTGATAAAAGAGAACGGCCGCCGTAGCCGACAATCTACCTGGATGCCATCATCATCATTATTATGTAATATGTCCTGCATAGATTTCCTAAGAAAGAACAGCAACAATGGCCGACGATCTGGACGCCATTATTATTGCTGAAGCCAAGGAGAGATCTCGAGACACGAAAGACAAATCAGCTCACTGACTTCATGCCATTTTCAACCGCATGTCATATGGAGTTAAGGTTTATTTTAAATTAATTTATTCTCAGTATCTTTACCGTGCCTCCACTGATTTGCGTAGACCGTTCTAGTCTCACTGTCCATGAATAAGCAGAAAAATTCATAGTTGTTTCTCTGAGTAAAATTGCTTGGTATTCAAGTTTCATTCTTGGAGTTACTATAGTTAATTCCACCGGACTGTACCACTTAATTGTCACCTTAACTCCGGGTTATGGTTACCATGATGAAACTTAAAGTGTCAATTACTTTTATTAGCTATGTTAGAACGTTACGTATTTCGTAACTGTGATAGTTAAGCTAAAATAGGAATTCAAAGTCCAAGGTTGTGTAATTGGACTTTGTTTTTCCAAATTCTAGGAAGAAAATATTTAGTTTAATCACGCATGCTTCAAAGCATAGGGTGTTTGCGTTTTCAAGATGTTTTTGATATTTTTAAGCAGCGGTCTCACCGGCATCCAGTAGGATAAAATCCCTATAAGCTTTGTAAAATTATGGGCTATCGAACACTGAAAGAATTTTTCAAATCGGACCAGTACTTCCTGAGATTAGCGCGTTTAATGAAACATCAAACACAATTTCTTCGTCCTTATATAACCTATGTGATATTATGTTTAGCTAGGAAAACGGACAATCGTCGCTTGCTGTACTTGAAGGCTAAGTTTACGATGTCCACGTATGGTCCCCGGCACATAACTTGGCAAAAATAGTAAGAACATATATCTTCGAAACAGACATAAGAAAACCAGGCAATAACCATAAATTAATGGAAAGCACATAAAGGGACCACTATTTTGTGTAACTTAACGTCCGATGCGCGAATGTATCCTCATTAAAGAAGTCAAAATCCTTGCCAAGTTATGCGCCGAGGACTGTATCACCATCTTAAAGTATGGTAAGACCTAAGTCCGCCATTTTCATAAAAGTCATAACCTCAGATTTAAAAATATTATCTCATGTGACGTATGCTTTTCTTAAAATAAAATTTCAAAGCGCTATTGATAGTATCAGTTGTTGCTGTTTTGTGCTCAGTAAATGTTACATGAATAAACTTCTTCATTTGTCATGCTAATCTGAGATTCTAAATATACTCGACTCGTACATACACTTTTTCTATTATTTGTTGGTGGGCCAAAGATGTATCCTTGTGGTATTCCGTACCTAAGTCATTGTTTAGCTAAAGATGGATCCGTATGGTTACCAATAACTAAATATATTTTTATAATATCACTTCAGTTTCGTATATCGTTTCTTTTTAGTGGGAAATTATCAAATGGGTCTCGATGTGGGTGTAGCTGCAGGGTCTGTCAAACTTACTGAATAAAACCCACTATGTTCCTTCTGTTCGGATGTCTTTGTGTGCCAGGGCAACGGTAACTCTTGTGAATAATCCCGCCTATCAGAATTAGATATATCCAGTATTATACTTAGAAGGATCTCTGTACGCTAGCCTAGCCAGTCATTTAATTTCGAAATTACCAGTTGTAAATCATGAAGTAATTAAGTGAACGCAAAATATTGCGAACATAAAAACTGAATTGAACATTCTGATCATAAAACGAACACACTTAAATTTATTCTTGTTTTCTTAATATTCCTGTTGTCAACAATGGGTCAGCAACTTTCGCAGATGACGTTCCAAAGTCCAAGACATTTGTCAGCCACACTGGTTTCACCAACAATGATGCAGCAGCTTTTTATCTTACGTTCAGTTATATCTATCTGAACTCCCTGACCTTTGAAACAAAGTAGTATTTACAAGCTGTCATTAGTATACCTACGTATAATTTGATCTTTGATCTTTAAGCATTTTGTGGTGTTCATGGTGTGGAGCTAGGTATAAATAACAAAGCACTAGTGTTTTATAATATAAGCAGGTAAATGCATAAAAAAAAAGTCTTGTTTATAGAAGGTTTTTTTGCTAGGTTGTGTGGTTCACTGAAAGTACTAGAATCGGTACAAGTATCCGTATATATATATATATATATATACGGATAATCTAACATACTGATATTGTCAAAAGCCTTTGTAAAGTCAAGTCAACTATTTGACAAGTCAAGTCAAATCTGACAACATTTCAGAAAGCATCTTAAAATAATGTCATTTTCATTATAGTTTTGAAGGATTTTCGTAAAATAAGTAAGTTTGCAGCTTGATGTAAGAATCCTGTTTCACCACCTACGATTATGTTCCAGATAGTCGGTAAATAATTTCATACAAATTTTGTTCAATTTTTTAATTTACCTGCATATTCGGAGATGGTGAAACTGGCCCCAAATGAGCTGCCAAATGACAGGTACTCTATAACCTTTAAATATGGCTATACATACTTTAAAGCTACGTATATGAGAAATTGCATCTGGTTCTACTGGACCCGATCCTAGTTTGGGTGAACGCAAGACGTATACATAAGTATAGCTGTGGCATTGAGGAGCTTTTAGCCAGTGAATTGCTACAGATTATTATCTAGCTTTATAAAACATGGCAGTTTCCGATAATACAAATTCAGCCAATTATTATTTAAATAGGGAAGATGCAATATTTTTATTTTTGTTTTTATTTTAAAGAATTCCATGTAGAATAGACCACAAGTATATAAAAAAATTTAAACACTGCAATTTATTGTAAAAAAATGCAGTTTTAAATTGACAATTTAAATTTTCGCGCCAAAACGGGCCTACGGTTCCGATGACGTCATTCGCGTCTGACACTAGTCGTACTTGTTCGTTGCCGGCTTTCATTCATTTGCATTTTTCTTGACTTTCGAGATATTTTTCAGTAAAAATTTAAAATGGATTATCCGTCAACATCAGGGGATCATAACAATACCACCAATGCTCCGAAAAAAATCCGCGTTGACTCATGTTTTATGTCCATCTACTTCAACAAAGTTTTGACTGGACCTTCTGACCCAAAACTAAGAAAAAAGTGGTTCCAAGCTGCGAATGGGAAGGATAATTATTATTCTCCAAAAAAACGCGAAATTCTTGAGAGCATTTAATTCATTCCTTCAGATTTATCCTTATTATACTAGAGACAAACATTTAAACTTTCACATTTGTAATATTATTAAGATAGTACTTGCTGATGAAGAACTGAATTATTATTTCTTTCATATTTCAGATTCATCTTTAGAGTGTTCATTAATCACAGAAACACATGATTCTGAAAATTTTCAAATATCCAATGGTAAGAGTGTACAGGTGTCTATATATCCTCAGAAACGATCGAAACAAGCTCAAGTAGAAATGGAAATACCTCAAAAGACTGTAGCTTTATCACCTAAAAAAAATCAATAAATCCAACTTCCATTTTAATCTGAAAAACACAATTAATTTTCGCACAAACTAATTACATTAATGTTCACCTTTACAACTATCTATAACCTCAAATAAGTTGTCATAACGGGAGTGACGTCACTGAACGCTGATTGGTGTTTTGAAATACGTTTCGTTTCAAGTCACTTTAATTTTTAATTATTCTTAAAAATCAACAGTATGTAAAATAAAAACGTTACAGTAGTCTTTCTTTTATACTTTTTTAAAATGTTAATGATAAAATTTTCAATAATATTCCATTTGCATCTTCCCTATTATTAGCAGCAGCGGTATCTCTCAACATGTATAATTTATGCAAAATCCTTTTTCGTTTATGGTTTTAAGCTTATTTCTATCTTAATAATCTTTCTGGTCAGGATTATAAAACATCTTCCTTGCCATTTTTTGAGCTGGCAACAACGGCGTTTATCTGTCAAATAACACAAGAATTCATCACATAACACAGGTTTATTACAAAAGAAACTTAACGTGGAAGTAATCAGTGTCTGACATAAGCCTTTTTTACTTGGAACGGCGCCTAAGCTTGTAGTAAAAACTTTATTTGCATTAAAATGATTTATTACTACTAATGTTCATCATTTGTCAGTTGTCTCTTGATATTTGGTAGCGTAATACGTTAAATATGTTCTAGAATGACCTAGAAGATTTTTAAACGTAGGTATGTCATGGGCGTTGCTTATTTCGGGGCTACCATACTTATTGGCTTGTATGTAATTTATCTTATTAATAATCATGAGTTTAGCTTTTACGGTTTCATTTTGCCGTTTATTATTTGTGGCAATATTATTCGTAGCCATTTAATTATTTTTATCTTCAAATTTCTCAATCTGAACACGTTTTTTTTTATTTAATCATCTCGGGCAAACGTCTGCAGTAATGAGTATTCCAACCTTTAAACCTTCAACCTTTTCATCCTAAAAAGGCAATAAGCAATGAACTTTTTCTGTCGAAGATAACGTACCATTTTGGATCGAGGTTGCCACTGGTTTGAAAAGTTCATCAAAACTTCTGTTGCATGTGATATTTAATAGGAGGTGAACTACTTACCTGACTAAAAATAAACCGTATTATAGGACACTGGATAAAGCCAAGGATACATTATCATTAATGACATTTATCGGGAAATTAATCTAAGTATCTTAGCAAATATCCCAAATGAAGAAGGTAATTTTTTTATTAAATAAGTCCTTCTCCCCTGTTTCACCCGCGTCCAAAAGTAGCCTAAGTTACAAGCTACTACAAGCTGTTAAATTACCTTAATTTTCAACTCTATCGCTGAAGCATATGGTTCAAAATTGATTGTATGAATTTGTTAGTTTCGGGTATCTTCATGTACTAGCGTCTGTACAAACGACAGTAGGCACCCACCAATTTAAAGTGCCTTGCGAAACACCCCATTAATATATTTTCGTCGTTACGTTACGGGTCGAAAAAGCCAGAAAATCTGACCACGGTAAATAGGGTTGCCCATGTAACTAAGTTGAGGAAGTCAGATAGGTAGTTCCTTCATGTAAGACACAGCATCCTGTTAGACTGGAAGTTGATCCTAATATAGCTTGAGAAAAGTCAGATCATGTTGCTGACGGTTGGGAAAGAGCCGGAATGAACTGATTTGTTTATAACGACGATGAAGTTTCTCAATTTGCACAAGGAATAGGAAATTATTGTTTTATTGTAAGCTGACAAACAAGGTGAATTCATAGCTCTTCGAACCAAGTCTCAATGACAAGCAACTTGGGACCAAAGTGAGCAAAAAATTGTGCAATTCATTTACAAACGGAACATTATGAACGAGGCTCCAGGCTTGGTCAGTTGACGCGCAACCATATTTCTACGGTTTATGTAAATATATCATATTCATAATAAGCTTATATTTTACAAAATTTAAGGATTTGCTTTGTGCAATTGTGCATTTTAAATGAACTTCCGCGCTTATATACGTATTACGAGTACCTATTTGTCATTTGTTTTGCTGCTTTTGAAAGGACAAAATATGGTAAGCAGGTACCCGTCATTATCATAATATTACAAGTATTATAGTCTCATTTGCGCAGAATAAATACTTTTGTACTTATTTTTGTTTTTAAATGACGTTTTTGTGTAGCTGTGTGCTTTTGGTACATGTATTATGAAAATACATATCAATACGTCTTAATTATACCTTCCTCCGTAGCTCATAATAAAAGTATTAAAGCTAAGAAGATTCGAAAACTAAGCTTATGGAAACTTCGAGAAAATGTCATGCAAAATTTGAACGTTTTGTTTTTTGAATGTTGGTATTGCCGTATCTGGTTGGTTTTTGCAATAAAAACTGTCACTTTTCGTCTTCATATAAATTATTAGGCAAGAAACTTAACATTACCTGTTGTACTATAACTTCTAAGGGCTGTCCAGTCTGTAATTCCTCTGAAGGCCTCCTCGTAGGTCTTACGGCATATTCTCTTTCTCCAATAATCTGTAACAATAAAAAAATATATTGTAGTGAGTCCACTGCGTTGGCTGCGTTACGAGGTATCCAGGTATTCCAAGAAAACTCCGGGCGTACTTTTCTTATTTTCGGTTTGAGGGCTGGCGAACGACTGACTATCTACCTATTTAAATCTAACTACTTGTTTTTTATTTCGATTCTTTATTTAATTGATGTTTCGGCCTGTTATAAAATATAATATGAGATGTAAGGAGGCTACATCTCTACAATATTTAAACTAGGCCTAAGTAAAGTATGTCAGTTAATAAACAGGTATATAATTATACTCCTAGTTATATGTGGAAACCAACTGTTTTCCGAACCCAATGGTTACGCTCGCCACCGTGACGTCAATGTGACGTCAATAGAGTAAAAAAGAGGTTACATTGGCTGGTTTAAAAAAAATTGTGGCTGTTTCTGGCGGCTTTAAAGCTTGTACTTAATTGATGTTCGAAATTCGAAAGGTTTAGTGGAGAGAAAGCTTTATTTTCTAACAGTATGGAATTTTTGTAACTTGGAATTTTACAAATTGGTAAGAGGTATCTGGAATAGGGTGCTAAATTGCTAATAAGCCAAGTTAATAAAAAATTGAGGCTAGAACTTTTTACTTTGTGTAGTGTATAGTAGTATATAATGTAATGTATTTTTATTAGTAAAAAATATACCTATTTGAAAAATAAAGTCTTCTAAATAAGTTGCCATATTGACATACTACTTGACGATCAATGAATGTGGGATTGGTTACATTTTAAACGTACCGAGTTAAAAAATAAGAGTCTTATAGATTTTTTTTGTTGATGGAGGAGATTATTACCTCAATGGTTATTTATTAGTGTTAGTTGCTAAAAATATCAGCACGCTGAGTGGAATTTGACGCTTGCTGATTGTGGCTGATTCACATAGTAATTTGAGAAAGCAATGTAGAGGCAAATTAAAACTATGTTTAATTAGCACCCAATAAATATAATTGATTCGTTGTACTACTTGTCCCACATGATTGCATTCTCCTTATAGCTGCCTATTTTCATTCAGAATCAGGAATTTTGTAAGTATAGCGATTACTGGCCGATTGACTGCCTGCGGTAAAGCTAAAGACACCGCAGCCATTAAAATCTCAACATTTTCCGTAAAATTACGATGTGTTAACCTGAGTGCCATAGACTAGTAGACTACTCAGTACATACTTTGTCGTGACACAGATTGACTTACCACAAACGTGTTGCGTGTTCTTTTTTTAAAAATCCGTTTACGCGGTTTAAAAGTGACAGTCATCTTCTAATTGACGTTGTGTTAGCCTCGGGCAGTGCAGGGGTTACCAGTTGGCAATACTTACCAGCCATTTGAAAACAATTGCAACATATTTAAAAATAGAATTAAGTAACAATAGACACGAGAACATTGTTAAGGGTCACTGCATGTGACGTAAAGATGTTCTTATTAGAAAATTGAAGTCTAAGAAGCTTCTAGATAAACCGTTTTCTGAAAATGACTGCTAATTTGAACTTACAGACCGTCAACGGGATAGTTCAAATAGCTGGGGACTTAGCCAAGATATCTTTCTACAATCATAAACGCTAGTAGAAACAACAAAAATATATGGAAATGACATTTGGACTCACGTTATAACCACGTGATTTATCGATTTTAAATGTAATTTCCATAATTTTTTGCATTTTCCATACTAATAGAATATCAGCATGGTCTTTTCCCAAACTATAATGGGGTCGCGGAATTCTTCCCTAACATTTATCAGTATACTAAGTTAATTCTTCAATTGCAGTGTAAATAGCAAATGATTTCTTAGTCTCATCTCCTATCTATTACATTGTAACATCTTTATATACATAAGTAAGCATAGCTTATACTTACGTGTTACTCATTTAGTTTACGCATAGATATGTTACATACGTAAACAAGTCAATTGAAAAAATCTGAGAAACGGTTTCAATGTACGATCTATCGCCTGTCCATCAGCTAATTACTATAATTAAGTACAATTTTGCGTGCAAAGACAATATTTTGTCATACTGTCAATTATTTGTTACATAGTAAGTGTAAGCAGGATAAAGGGGACATGACCAAGATGGAAGATGACATTGTTACCAATATTATATGTAAGAAACTTCTTTCTCATCTCAGTTGATTGGAAAAGGGCGAGGCCTGCCGGGGCTGCGGGTTGTTCGCAAGAGTTAACCGCGGCCTTGGCATACAAAGGCTTCTAGAAGGAACATAGTTTAGTCAGTACGACACTCCCCCCAGCTGCACCCTCAGCGGAGAACTTAATGATTTCCCACGAAAAAAAAACAATAATAATAAAGATGACATAACCTAAAATCTGACAGTTGTTATAAATTTTGACGTTTGGCAATCCTGTCGCCGCCATGTTAGATTGCGTGGCGCGAAATTGACCAATTTACACGTAGGTACTTACAGCTATGAACGTTGATCATCAGCAGTTGGTTATGAAAGGCTGACAACCGGTTGGAACCGAATAATGTGAGAACTGCATTTTGGTTATCGACACCGGCTATTTATAGGTTATGGTGTGAGGAAAAGTTTGTTTATGGCTAGGTAAGTTGCGTTTTTTTTTTGTGGAAAGTTAAGATTCAATGCGTTGGCTGTGTAATTATAGGTACCTATTGATGTAAAAATTATGATTACATTAAAACTTGGGATTTTTTTAATTCACATTTGGAGAAAGGCCGGTTTAATGACTCTTGCGCGTTAACGCTTGCAAAAATAGCTTAAACAATGTGGATTGGCGCGAAAGAGAACTAATTTAAAACTATTTAAATATTTTTAAATATTTTATATAAAAGAAACATTTAAAAATATATTTAAAAAACATTTTACTAATAATAAGTTAGTGCGGGTAAAAAAAAATACAGATAATGATACGCCTTGCCTTATTGTGAATTGCGACAACCTTCGCTCGCCGACATGAAAAATAATTTGGGTAAATCACCCGCTCCCAAGCGCAGTAACACGTCGATTGTTTCGCAAAAATCGTGTAAAAATAATAATCATATTATATTAAAAATTAAATTTATTTCTTAATTTTGTTTTTGTACAAAAATATAATTTATAAATGCATTCTCGAATGTAATGTGTATAATTTTAAATTAACTGCGTTGTAGTTTAAATTGACAGGTTAATGGGAAGGCAAACATTACGCCGGGGTTCGAAATCCGTGAGTGGCAATTTGACGTCGACAAAAATAAGGTACCAACAGACATTATTATCCAGCATGCACCTGCCTATCAAGGAAGGTCAAAAGGCCTTTACATAAATTTATTTTATTGCACATACCTACGTTTATTGCCTCTCATAAAAGAGTAAAAACAATTTACTTAATAAAACAGAAAATAAAATGCCACATTCAATATTTCGTAACTCACTGATTGACGATCGACGCAATTCCCGCTGAATCCAACCCACCAGTTCTAATTTCAAACAGCTCCGGGACGCTCGGCCAATCAGAGCGCCTTACGATTAGGCATGCATACGATTAACCAATCATATTACGGTTGTTGTGTACTTTAATATGGCGGAATATGATTCTCTAGGAGCTCTGAAGCTGTTGATGTGTTATTGGAGATAAATTAATGTGGAAAAATACAAGATGCGTAATATTTTAATATAATTAATCGGATAAAAAAGTGTTCCTTTTTTATTCTATGCTCATTTCTGCTCCGTTTTATAAATATCCCTGAAAAATGCTCCAGTTATTTTTTTACCAAATAGGTAGATTAATATTATCAATAATATCGCTAACTATACCTTGGTAAGTAATTTAAAACCTCGCTAATTACTCAGAAAATTAACTAACCCAATGTAGTATTGAATTTCATTGTGTACATCACAGCTAGGCGTGTTTGTGAGCAATTTTTTCTACATTGTATGTAAAACTTAGGTCGTGACACGCATTGCGCATGCGCGGGTCATATGTCAGAACCACAATGGCGGGAACCGGGGCTGCCAGTCGATAAAACATTATATTATTCGAACGGATGTCTGATTGGGCCGTTTATTTCAATGGTAATATTAATGAATCTAGTTGTTCTGTTATGATAATTATTTTTTGTAGGGTTTCTATGTTTAATTAATGTAAATGTTGTGTTATTTTTTTTAGGTAATTTATTGTGAGAAAATTTGACAAATCGTAGTGGCTTTTTGGTTTGAGCATCGGCATCCCAAGTACGAGGGTGCTGTTTAAACACAGATAAAAGATAAAAAGTCATTTATTCAAAGTAGGCTGAAAATTAGCACTTTTTGAAGATCAATTTTACAAAAGACAGCCCCAGAAACGCCCGCCCTTCACCAATTCCTATGTAACACATAGAACAAAAGTGGGTTTTAGTCAGTGAAAGTCTGACACTACCTAAAGCTGCAATCCCAGCGGAAAGGGTCATTTGACGATTTACCAGGTAAAAAAGGTAGGTAGTTAGGTAAACGTTAGGTTAGTCTTAGCTTGTTACTCATTTTACACTAAAATGACCTCTCATTTGATAATTTCCCTCTTAAAAACCAGGTTACTAGTAAGTATAACTATTTATTGACAACAAATAAACATGACGTACCTATACGTTTGACGTAAATGGAAAACGTGTCCAAATTTAAAGTCCTACTTTTCTTTTCGTTATTTCAATTACGTTACGAACAAAACAATTTGTTAATGGAAACTTTTGGTTTCAATAGCATCATTAAAATTAGTGGTTAAACATAATATGTTATTAGATACTCTTTATAAGTCTTTGAAAGTCGTGGTGGCTTAGTGGTTAAAGAGCCAACCTCTCAAGTGTGAGGGCGTGGGTTCGATTCCAGGTCAGGCAAGTACCAATACAACTTTTCTAAGTTTGTATGTACTTTCTAAGTATTGGACACCAATGAAATTGAACATCCTGGGCAGTCGTTACGGGTAATCAGAAGCCAGTAAGTCTGACGCCAGTCTATCCAAGGGGTATTGGGTTGCCCGGGTAACTGGGTTGAGGAGGTCAGATAGGCAGTCGCTCCTTGTAAAACACTGGTACCCGGCTGAATCCGGTTAGACTGGAAGCCGACCCCAACATAGTTGGGAAAAGGCTCGGGAGATGATAGTTACTCTTTATCGGGACATAGGGGCTATAAGTACACCTTTTTCACACACGGTCGGTTAGCCCCAAGGTAAGATATTCATTAGCGTGTGTTATGGATGCCTACACATTATTATAACACTCATACCACAGCCAACAAGCATGCTCATCACACAAATGTCGACTGTACCGGGAATCAAACCCGGGACCCTCAGCTCGGCAGTCCGACGTCGTTACCATAGCGTCAACAGTGTCGTCTCTTTCATGAGGACATTAAAATTTTTGTGTAGGTTCTTGTGTAAAAAACATTTTAACCGAACCGTAACCGAATTGAACCGCCCCTTTTCATGAAGTCGGTTAAAAATTAGCCGAATCTAAAAAAAATACTCGCATCCTGGGTTCTTTAGGGTTCAAAATACTATATGTACAGTATAAAGCACTAATCTATACACTTACCATAATTCGATAGTGATATTCTCCTATTGTGATTAGTTTTATTACAGTAATCTTAAAGACAAGATGGTGCAGCCGAACCCGCTTTTCTCGAGACTTGGCTGAGACAGTGCCGTGCCCCCAGATGCTGTTAGGTAATATATGCAATCTTAACATCCCAGAGTTGCGTTAGCATATACTTGTCAATTATGATTCTAAAATAATATTTAAGCGATAATAGTCACGTGCGATCACACGTTAATCTGATCAAGTACACGTTAATCTGATCAAGTACACGTTAATCTGATCAAGTACACGTTAAAATGTTGCACCCGTAAAAAATGACCCGATTGTCTTTCGAGGTTCCCTTGAATAAATTAGTGTTTAATCATAAGAATAGTTTGGTAATGCTAATTTATTTTAATTTATGTATTTAGGTAAACCCATTTATCGGCAATCCGACTTATGCAAGCGTGGTTATTAACGCTCATTGCTTCTTTGTATGAGAAGAGGCCTGTGCCCCGCAGTGGGACATTAAAAAGGCTGATCATCATCAGAAGTTCGTTTTAAGTAACAGCCGCACGGGTCAATCGATCTTAAGGTTAAGCAACGCTTGGCGCGGTCGGCCCGTGGATGGGTGACCATCTTGTCTTGACGAGCTTCTCCATGATTCGGAAGGCACGTTAAATTGGTGAGTGCGGCTGTCATTTGTACATCTTTGGCAGTCGTTACGGGTAGTCAGAAGCCAGAAAGTCTGACAACCAGTCTTACTAAGGGGTATCAGGTAATTGGGTTGAGGATGTCAGACAGGCAGTCGCTCCACGTAAAACACTGGTACTCAGCTGCATCGCGTTAAGACTGGATGATGAATTCAAAGCAATTTATTAACCTGGGACCAGTTTTTTATCTTACACAAGAACACAGAAATATTTTATTTCTAAGTAGATAGTCGTGGTGGCCTAGTGGTTAAAGCACCAGCCTTTCGAGTACGAGGGCGCGGGTTCGATTCCAGGTCAGGCAAGTACCAATGTAACTTTTCTAAGTTATATGTACTTTCTAAGTTTATCTTGGACACCAATGACTGATTAAAGGTGAAGGAAAACATCTCGAGGAAACCTGGACTATAAAGTCTGAAATCACCAACCCGCATTGTGCAAGCGTGGTGATTAACGCTCAATCCTTCTCCGTGTGAGAAGAGGCCTGTGCCCAGCAGTAGGACGATAAAAAGGCTGACGATGAAGTAGATAGATAGATATTATTGTTGTATTAAGAAATAAAAAAAAACCTGCGCTCCACCTAGGTACTAGGACTACATAGAACACTAGAATTAGATTGTTCAGTTTCTCTATCATTACGGAGTGTCAAGGCCTGCGCCCGTCCTCTACCCATGTCATGTTGCCCTGGGACTTACAATTATACGACATTAGCGCTAAGTGACGTTTATTAGAATAAACTTAGCTTCGTCCGTGACTTTATGTGCACTTCTGGTTATTGCAAAAGCATTTAATTTTTATTTTCTTGCAAAGACGTTATTAAAGTTTTCTATACGGAAAATTGAAAATGTCATTTGACGCACGCCTTGGCCGATTAATAAACACCATTTTTTTTTGCATTTGTTCAGTTCGATCAAACTGCCTCGGTCTAGGAGTCGCATAGCGCGACTGCTGTGCACGGGGTCTCAGGTTCGATTCCTGGATCGGGCCAAAATCGCTTTGTGGGTTTTTTGTTTATTTTGTGAGCATACATACCTTTTGCACGTCGCTTTTTTATTAAAAAAAAAATAACTAAAATAACAAATAATAATATATACGATATACCAAATATATTTAATACATACTTTTAATTAAGACCCGTGACAAAATTGGGTAAAAACTTAATATCACCTTTCAAAGTCATCCTTTAACGTCACAATCAAGCGATCAATCCAGTATTACCCAACAGACATAGACGATGGTTCCGTACCAGCTTACAATAAGTAACTAGATTACAAAAAATCTCCTGGTGGCCTAGTGGTTATATCACCAGCCTGATTAAGCAAGTACCAATTTAATTTGTCCAAGTTATATTTAGTTTCTTATTTTATCTTAGCGGGCTGTTTTTCGTCGGGTATCAGCAAATGACCTACCCTCTCGCTGTGTATGAGAAGAGGCCTGTGCTTTGTAGTAGGCAAATAAAATGGCTCATGTTAATACGTGTATCGTATAATAAATAAAGTCTTCAAGGTTTATTTTAGTAGTGTTTAAGATTTTTAAGTATTTACTTTCTTCTTCACGTAACAAAAAATAACTTTTCAAAATGGCAGCTTCATCATTTTATAATAAACACAGATTATCTACAAAATTACTATCTACTACAGTACAAAGATTCTCATGATTGTTTTTGAAAACCTTAATCTTGTTTAATCTTTATTTTACTCCGGTACCTAGTTGCTATATTTAGTACTAGCTTCCGCCAGCGGTTTCACCCGCTTTCTGAGGGAAGTACTTTCCATACCCGGATAAAAAGTAGCCTATATGTTATTCTGATGTATAAGCTATATTGTGGTAAAGTTTCATTCAAATCCATTCAGTAGTTTTTACGTGAAAGAGTAACAAACATCCATACATCCATACTTACAAACTTTCGCCTTTATAATAGGTAGTAGTAGGATTAAATAGTTTATCATGTAACTTTTGAAATGTAAGAACTTTCGGAGTTAAATTAAAACGTCAAAAATACTTTGAGATATACTACAAGAATGGATGATAAGATCACGCCTCGTACAAAAAAAAAAACATTTTGTACTTCGAATTTCCCGGTAGGTATATACTTACCTTAAATTATTTTTCTGTTATCAAAGAACCCTAAAGCTGTATCTAACTGATTTAAGAAACACTTTCAATTGCATCATACATACATCACATTGATGACTTGTTATTTATATGACCAAGCTTCAAGCAAGCAACAAAATTCAAGCGGTTATTAATATATGTAATTTAAATCGAGTATTTAGATAGTTTTTCGAGGTTAATCGCTATCAAATCGATTGATATCATATTAATCATACATACTTAATTATTTTAATACCTACTAGCTGTTGCCCGCGACGTCGTCCGCGTGGGCATTAGGATTAAACATTCACCCCCCTCCCGCCCGTACGTGACAGCGAGATAATATGTAGCCTATATGTTGACCCGACCTCTTAGTTATATTCATGCCAAATTTGAAGCAAATCCATGCAGTACTTTTTGAGATTATCCCGGACATACATACAGACAAACAGACAAAAATTCAAAAAACTATATTTTTGGCTTCGATATCGATTTTAGATCACGCCCCAATTATTCTTTTAAAAAAATATTCAATGTACAGTTTTGACTTGTCTACGATTTAATTATATGTAGGTATAGATAATTTATACCATATTATTATAGCCTTCAGCGAATTTTACCACCTGATCGAAAAGATATCACAATTTCGTTAAGTATGCATAAAAAGTGCAAGTAATACTGACTGTCACTTAGTTAAAGTTAAATAATAAATAAATCGATTAACGGGTCATTGACAAAGATATTAGAACCTATTAGTTTGTGTCATACTTGAAAGAATAGGCAATATTCTCCAAATTATACAACGTGTAACGTTAAATGCGCAAAACCTGAAAATAGTTTGATCAGAATAACGAGCAGTATCAATTAAAACATTTTACATTTTTTTTTTTAAATATTCACTTAAAACGTTGTCCTGTATATTAAATTGTAGGTCAAGCCATTAAATGCTCAAACCTAATAAAATAGGTAAACAAACACAAATTGGTTTTAACCAATTTAATTTTTCTCATCCGCTGGACAATAATAGCTCTTATTTCAATGCCAATACGAATCTGCCATGCAGTAAATACCATGAATTAGTTAAAGTGAACAATATTTTTTTTCTCTGGAATAGGTCAATTACATTAAAAATCAGTTGGGGTGTCTGAGGTTTTGCGCATTTAACGTTACACGCTGTATATTATATAACATCATTGGAAATTTCACAAAGTTTAAAAATAAATAGACATGATAAAGCGTATAACTTATTTATTTGTATTCCTATCCCATACTGAGTTGCTAAATAATGCAATAAAATCTCTTACTTTATTGATCAAAAATGAAGTTTTAATTTTTTAAATCTTTTCTAACAGACCAATTTGAACATTCATAAAATTCTTACTTAATCAAACTTTTTGCTTATTTATATAATCTAAAAACTTCTAATAAAATAATAAAAGTTATTAGAGTGCTTCCGGCACAATTTTGATTTAATTTAGTTTATTATGCCTTGCACTTGCAATTATGAATTAATCATTATGAATATGACTTAGAGTGCAGTCAAGCCCAAAGGTCGATTAGCAAAAACTTCAATTCATTCAAATTCATATTTCGAATCGTATGACATTTCAGTGACGTCACACGCCATAAGAAAGAGATAGATTGAAAAGTGAATAGAATTATAGCAAGCGTTCAAATTTTAAATCTAAACAAATGACACATTGACAGTGACGTCACGTTCAATCTGAAAGATGTATAGGGACGCAGTTTAATATTTCAGTTTCAAATACAACTACTATACAAGTAAACATTATGTTGTTAATAAGAAGTGAACGGATTACAGTATACCGATAGTTGGCAAAGTCGCAAAAAGCTTCAAAAAATTTAAGATTTAATTAATTTGTCAAACTTACTGCATGAACATAAGAAATATGGCTCTGTAGTGCATTAAATCCAAAATTTGATGTTGTACGTTCCATCTAAAACTATGTATTCATATGTATATACGGTGTTACCATGTTAATTATTGCATCCCCTAATCATTTTTTTAGTGCAATTAAAAGCATTATTTCTTATTTCCATACAATAAAATTCCCAAATTAATTATCACATGCAAATATTTGACAGCAATTTGCAAAGTTGCCAACTTTATCCAAATTCGTAAACTTCACGGAACAATAGAGCGAAACCACAAAAAAACAGCAAGTCATTAAAAAAAAACCGCCAACCCGCCAATAGCAGTGAAAAAAATATATAACTGTCAAATAAAGATGTCAATTTTGGTCAGCATCAGTTAACTTTCTCAAAACAAGTGATCAGCCTTTTTTTCTCGTGGGAAGTCATCAAATGACCCCTCCCGCTGAGGGTGCAGCTGGAGGCAGTGTCAGACTCTTACTGACTAAAACCCAATATGTTCCTTCGGGAGGTCCCTGTGTGCCAAGGCCACGGTAACTCTTGCGAACAACCCGCAGCCCAGGCAGACAAGTGATCTGCCTTGATTCGATATAAGATCACCTTTTGACATTATTATCACCCAAGTAACTTCGGCCTTCTATAAACTGGTTGCACTTTATTATGGGCTTCCTTTGGCTTTAGTTAAGAGTAACGGAAACTTCTAGAATAATAAAAAGAACGTCACATCCTTAAAGAAGTGGTTAGGGATGTGGGATCGAATTCCTCCTGTGTTTTGTTTTTGGTAAACGTGTATTTTGACACCAACAACACAAAATTCGATGACCATAGATAAATAAAGATATGTTTCTCTCCCCAAGAAGGTTTTTAACAAGTGCCTTCAAGTTATCAGGGTAAACATTTAGTCATATATTACGAAATATAAGTGTTTATTTATCTTTTTTACGTAATTCGCCATAAGACACGTCATTTTAACATTAAGTTTGATTAACTTAAACTTGTGAATGAAGAGTAAGTGTTTATCAGGAAATTATCACTTCATCGTGAGTTATATAAAGTATTTATAGATATTGCTATGCTAATCTCGCATATAGTAGAGACGCTAGGACATCAAGCTCTCCCAAAACTGCCAAATTTTCCCAATTAACTTTGAACCAACAATAAAATTCTTCAACAATAAAGTTGAAAATCTTTTAAGGAATTTCGACAGATTGTAGTAGCTTGATGTGCTGGCATCTGTACCTCATCCTAACAAAATGGTAAAGGACATTCAAAGGTCACTTTTTGACTATCGCATCGCTGCTGTAACTTGGGTAGCTTAGCTTCAGGTATAAAAATATGTTAAACCATTTTTAAGGGAACCATGATATAGGCTGACCACAAAGTTGACGCAGTACAAGTATACAAATGCTTCAAGAAGGAACACAGGTGGATCCTCAGTCTGGTACTCCATTCTACTAACATCCCATTTACCTGCTAAAAAATTTTCGCCACCGAAGTTAGCACAGCTTTACGTAACATGAATCTGGATTACCGCGGCCCTGCGCGCTGGTTTTAGCCGGTAAGAGTCCGGCACACCCCTCCGCCTCTCCCCAGGCGGAGGATAGTCCATGAGGATTTCCCCTTACTAAAAAAAATTCGCCACAGAAGTTAGCACAGCTTTACCTAACATGAATCTGGATTCCCGCGGCCCCGCGCGCACGTGCGAGGAGACACCGGGGTGGTTTTAGCCGGTAAGAGTCCGGCACACCCCTCCGCCTCTCCCCAGGCGAAGGATAGTCCATGAGGATTTCCCCCCGATAAAGAAAAATTAAGCTTTACCTAGTATTATTCTTTGCCCGTCACTGGACGGATGCATGACGCACTTTCGAAGGATCTGTCATAGATTCGCATCGAAGGTTTTGTTTGGACGCCTGTTAAGTTTAAGCAAACTTAGAATTTACATGAAGTGGCGTCTGTTGATCTTCCATCATCTTTGTAACCACTCGGTGTAAGGGAGCCAAGTATTTGCTTAGACGCAAGGTCCGTGTTGACGCTGAGAGTCGCGTCATTGTCTATTTATTATTTTAAATTTATAGGTACTATAAATACGTATTTACAGTGTTTATTTTTAGTACTTTTATGAAGAGTATTATCATCATCTCCCGAGCCTTTTCCCTACAATGTTGGGGTCGACTTACAGTCTAACCAGATTCAGCGGAGTACCAGTGTTTTACAAGAAGCGACTGCCTATCTGACCTCCTCAACCCAGTTACCCGGGCAACCCTATACCTTATGAAGAGTATACTGTACAAAATAAAATATTAAATGCACTGTACTTTAATTAGTATTTTAATAAATTTTCGAAGAACTGCAAATATAAATTCTTTTAATAAGACACTATACCTAGCTCTCATTTTCATGTCCCTTTTCTAAAAGTATTCATTGTGATAAAAAATTCAAGGCACAAAAATTTACTACAACTTTTTAATAGATTCAACTTTATCTCTATATTATAAGGTTCAATGTTGATTGGGAAAAAATACAAATTCAAGTAAAGTAAAATTACAGTGTAAATAGGTATGTGTGATTTGATGTGATGAGCCTTCAGAAGCTACAATAAAAAAATAACTAGCTATAAAATTGTATCCTAAAGGGTAATTATGGAATATAATAATTATGCTATTTTATTTCCCATTTGATCTCTGAGCTTTGGCCTATAACCAGATAACGTAAGTTACCATAAAATAATAAAGTAAAAACATACCTAGTATGTTTTTTTAATTTTCAATATTTACAACTTTTCAAAAGCGTATAATTATGGCTAACTGCTCAGCTGGGTTGGATAAAAAAAAACGACGTTCTTCGAAGTTCAAATGTCATACTTATGAACAAGTAGATACGCAATTTTTTTTGGCCGAATGTTGTAAGTTATTTTGATCAGTATTAAACGATATTTTTTATTTCATACAAAATGACAAAAAAAATAAGTCGAAAAAAATAAAAATGTTTAAAAATAATGATAATTTGTTAGAATTTCAAATAAATTGCGCTATTCCCTGATGCAATAAAAAAAAAAAACAAGAAATGTAATAGGTCCTTTTTTGGCGCGCATTAATAATATGCAGTGGATTTGATCTAGACAAACTCAAACAGCTATCAGCAATCTAGCATAAGAATATTCTTAATGGCTGTCAGTGGAACTTTCCATCACAGATTATTATGTAATGAAAAAAAGAACTAATATTAAACTTAATTAATATTTAAGCAGACCAAGCGGTTACGTGTCATTAAGCTTGGGTTTCACAGTGGAATGTCAATATACGTACTTATTAAATATACTACTGACAAAAATTCACTAGCTAGTAGCGTAGCTATTTAAAAAGTCACTTATTACACAAAACGTATCAATTTAAGGTTGTATGGTTCAGGGTGCTGGCCCACAAAAGAGATGAATGAAAGACAACTGCATGCAGCAGAGATGAGAATGTTAAGAGGAATGTGTGGTGTTACGCGAATGGATAGAGTAAGAAATGAGTATATAAGAGGAAGTTTAAAAGTGGCACCGGTAACCGAAAAACTATGTGGGAACCGGCTAGCATGGTATGGGCATGTAATGCGGAGGAATGAGGATCATGTTGTGAGAAAGGTCTTGAACATGAATGTGGTTGGATATAGAGGAAGGGGACGACCAAAGAAACGATGGATGGATTGCGTGAAAGTTGATATGGCTAGAAATAATGTAACTTGTGAGATGACGGCAGATAGAAGAGCGTGAAAGACAAAAACATGCTGCGCCGACCACTAATAAAGCTTGGGATAAGGGCAGGAGGATGATGATGTATAAATTTAAGGTTTTTAGATTACCTACATAATTTACGCATCCTTTCTTTGCCAATATTGTGAAAAAACAAAAAAAACATCACACAGCTTATGGTCCGTTTGCATTGCACAACTTCATCTCAGTAACATATTATTTTCCTCAATTGCGTTTGACACACTCGGTCACTTGTCACTTGTCACACAATAAATTGACACTCATTATGTAGGTGTTTGATTTTATGTCTTTATTTAGTTTAAATGTTGTGTATATTTGTTTAGAGCGAGATTTTAAATCAATAGTTTAGAAGTGGATATCTGTATCGTTATATTATTATGAAACAATAGTCCTTGTCTCTGAATGGATTTGCATTCGGTTTTCACTAATACTTTAGGTAGTAGATAAAATACTCTTTTGGTAGTTTTTTAGCAGTAGTCTTTAGACTATAACAACGTAACTGAGCTTTTATAAAAACCGAAATAACAGTCCTTTCACACATTTTTGGCTTGAATTTATAAATTGCTAAGTTATCAAAGCGTCGAAGGATACAAAAACGGTAAAGCAAGTTCATCATTTTTGCTACTCTAATGCCCACGTTGGCGACGTCGCGGGCAGCAGCTAGTAAATATTAAGCTTAGGCTAGCCTAGGGTTTACAGCTACGCAATCCTTGCCTGCGGCTTGTGGTCCAACCGCCAACACATCAAGCTACTAAAATATGTCAAATTTTCTTAATAAATTGTCTACTTTATCGACTTTAAAAGTTGATTGGGGAAATTTGGCAGTTTTGGGTAGCTTGGTGTGCTGGCATCTGTACAAATGCACGAATGAAACGTCAATAGTTTATCTTGTTAGCCAAAGAAAAAAATCTAAGAAATGGTCGCTTATTGTGGACCTGCTTCGAGATTATGGTGTCTAAGCTTAGCTTAATGATCGTCAATAATTATAACGTTAGTGTCAGGTTCAAGCAATCAGCAATCAGCCAGCATTAGGTACAAACAATAAATTATAATGGTCCTGATCTTTAACCCCTTGCATGTGGCGCTACCTTGGTGTGGTTTTAAAGAGATATGGATCAATTACATACGTATTTATACGTATTTTTTCTAAGAAACTGGACATGACAATTTATGGCTGTCGAGATAATTGGTCATCTCTATGCAAGATTTATAAAATTCCGTGAGAGTTAATTCGGGTCTGGTATAGTTACTATTTAGTATTTTGTGGTCTGGTAAAAATTTAAGAGGTGAGGTACAGAAAGGTTGCCTTTTTAGGAGCTACTCTTAGTCTCTTGCACGTATCGATGAAAAGTTTTGTGTAGAAAATGATAAAATATCACCTAGAATTCATGCTACCCGAAACCGTCTAATTTTCCCAATCAAGTTTGAACCATATGCTTTAGCGATAAAGTTGAAAATATAATAAGGTTGACATATTGGAGTAGTTAAGAAAGAAGGAGGATATACCTCGACATATAAATAACACCGAATATTGTCAATTTTTGCTTCAAGTTTTAAAGTAATCATTTAAGTGTGTATCTTCCTTAAGCTGAAAGTTATTCCCCTACATTATGTGTTTTGTCGACCAAACATTTGCACATTTAATAATCCTGAATAATTAGGAATAATGACATTTAATATGCATACAAAATCATGTAACTGTGACGTCTGAGCGCAGTGTCAAATGTCAGCCATTTTGAATGTGAACTGTCAATAGATATAAATAAATTAAATACAATATTTTTTCTATTGAAATGTGCAATGGTTTTTCATAGAAACATCTTTTGAAATTTATTATTTTGTGCACAAAAATGCATTGAAATGCATATTGTCATTGTCAATATTTTATCTCCAAATACATAGATCGTGAACACTAATATAGATTGCATTATATGACAGTTTTCTTTGCCATTAAAATAGGGTAGTTGACAACTAGTCAGATTCATTAATTTTGATTGAACTGTCGAAAACGGTTACTTTTTATGCAATTTATATGAAAGTAAGAACTGACGTCACATTTTTGTCATATGAAAACATAATATAGCATATGTTAATTATATTTTTTCCTACAAAACGATAAATGAAAGTACCTTCCTCCATTTTGGAAGACATTTTAAAATCTCCGGTCCCCAAGGGCCAAGATCTGTCTGAGCTGCGAGTTGTTCGTAAGAGTTACCGCGGCCTTGGCACACAGGGACCTCCAGAAGGAACATACTGGGTTATAGTCAGTAAGTCTAACACTCCTTCCAGCTTCACCCTCAGCGGGAGGGGTAATTTGATGATTTCCAACGAAAAAAGAATGTTGTCACATTAGGCTGTAATCAATAAACCATTAGATACAATTTACACCCGGATCTTACGATCTCGACGGACAAGCATTTCAATTCCGTATCTTTTTGCTATCTTACCTAACAATTGTATCATAAAAATTAATATCCTAGCTATAACGCAATAAGTACTTTCGTAACAATTACTTAATCGTTTAGTTAATTACCCCATAAAAATAATGGGAATATCAAAACTTAGTCATCGTCTTTATTGAGCTAGAAAAACCTATGATTAATCGACACCATAACAACAACATTGTTATTTTATGTTTACTAGTTTATATCAGCGATTTTATCTGCGTCTCGTAGAAACTACCTACTCCAAACACGCTAGTTATTTTTTATAGAGGTATACCTAGGTATAGCCTTCCTCAATCAATGGGCAACAAACAACTGAACAGGGAAAGAATTTTTCAACTCGGACCAGGGGCTTTTGGCTTTTGGCCAAGGTGTCTTTCTACAATTAGGGAGTTGACTAATAAAATCCTAATATACCAGTCTATCCTATAAAGAAAAATAAAATCCTATAAGATTTGATAAAGCATCTTAACAAAATGTAACTTAAATAAAATTTATCGTTTCGAATGCAAATCTATTGGATTTTTTTTATTGATAATTTAAGTAAAATCACTATATGCCTTGATGTGAAAAAATTGTGATGTCATAAATATACCTTTCATACAAATTGTACATGCAGTTACTATTTTGTCAGTTAAAAGTTTACCTATATATTGAATGACTACTGAAAAACTCTCCTCACGCTGAACGTGTGATATATCTTATTTTCAACTATTATTAACAAAACATACCTGACCAACCGTCACGATGGAGGTAGCTCTATCTCAGGTCTCAAGTATATTTTTAGTGGGTATACCGAGAACACAACTCTACCGGGAGTCCCCATTACCCCGGCCCCCGACGGGGATGCGCAATAGCATTTTTCCCAGCGAAAAAAGTTCTCAAGTATCCCCTCGAAAGCTTTTTTATTTAGATTCTCCCATTTTTCTACGAAAGCGTGACAAAAAACCAAAAATTTGGATCAACTATTTGAAAGTGCGTGGAACGCAGCCAATCCAACTCCGATACAGTGTTACCAGTATAAAATTACGGCGCTTGAAAAACAGGGCAATAGTTTTAAGGTAGCCATTATCTGTAGTTATGAACTCGGTAGCGACTCGGTAATTAGACATCATTTGTAACTATAATCATGTTGTATTATGAAATTGTAATGCCATGCTCAAGAAGTGTGACGGTTACTTCGTACAGACGCCAGCACATCAAGCTACACGACACTGTCAATTTTTCCCAATCAACTTTGAACCATATGGTGTAGCGATAACGTTGAAAATCTATTAAGGATTGACGTTCTGGCGTGTGTACAGAACCCTTTTTAAGCTTCGTAAAATCGGTCTACCGGGGCTGCGAGTTGTTCGTAAGAGTTACCGTGGCTCTGACCCACAAAGACCTCCAGATGGCACATAGTGGGTTTTAGTCAGTAAAAGACTGTCACTCCCTCCAATTGCACCCACAGCGGGCATGGTTTGGTAGTCGTGGTGATCGACAAGTAAGGCAAGTACCAAAACTTTCTAAGATCACATAAACTTTCAGGGTCACCGCGTTTTTTCAGACTAAGAGTTCGAAGAGTAGGTATTTAAGAAGTCGGTCTTGTGTCTTATCTTATCGATTTACTTACTAAACAATTCTTGTCTTCCAATGTATGATGTTGTTATAAGTTACCTGAAACAAAAAAACAATAGTCATTAGAAATGTCTCCTTTATTCAGGTAATAGATTAATTTACAAAAAGAAAAACAGACGTAATATCAAAATAATAAAAGTAACCATGTTCCTCGTCTTGTTTTTAAAAATTCGGGATGATTTGCATAATAATTTTCTCTGTTTTCAGAATATATGGGACTATACGTCCCTTTAATTCCAGGCAACACTGCGCATCGGATGGCATTGTTACTTGCCTGCTCTGGAAACGAACCAGCACACTCATACTGAAACTGATGCTTTTAATCAATAGGTCTCCACGACGTTCCATCACACACATTCAACTATGATTACAAAAAAATCCACCTTCCATTGTATTTTCCAGTATTCATAGAGCTATCCGACTAAATTCATAGCACCAGGATAACAATAAATTGCCAGCACGAAAAAAGTGGACACCATAAACAACAGTCAGTGTTGTAATAATAAATAATTAATTACTTCACAATCACTATTGTTTCGTTTGCCTTATATAGATTATCTAGATTTATATAGATTATGGAAATTCTATCTGTCGACAGGCAGGAACAGGATGTCAGAACGATTGATGAACGTGCTTACGTCATCAGTCCGCCATTTTGTTACATATCTTCCACCGTACATCTTCCACTTTGCGTAGTTCGAAATTATTGGTGTCGATGTGTTAGTTACATACTTATGTATGTGTTATGTCATGTTGGTAAACATAGGAAGAAATTATATATATTTTTTATATAAAATGTTCCTATAAAGAAAGCACAAATTCTTTATTAAGAGACAGCTTGAATGGGTTTTGGTAACTGTCGAAATTGGAAAGAGTACATTTTTATTCTACAACATTTTTATTTTTACACATACAACATACAACATTTTTATTTTTATTGTACAAACAAATTCTATGGGATAGAATTTGTTTGTCTGGACTGTCGATCTGGTCCCGGGTTCGATTCCCGGCGATCGGCATTTGTGCGATGAGCATGTTTGTTGGCTGTGGTCCGGGTGTTATAATAGTGTTGGCACCCATAACACAAGCTAATCAATAGCTTACCACGGGGCTATCCGAGCGTATGCGAAAAAGGTATCCTAATAAATTATTAAAAATTATAGGAAAATTAAAATTAAAAATTACTTAAAGTAAGTAGCTTGCTGTCAGTACCTAGTAACACCAGTTACAACATTATGTAATTAAAAAGGCGCCCTTTTATTGTTCACATCCATCTGAATACGAGAGCTAGTAAGCAATTAAATAGTAAACTCATTAGTTGATTGCGGGCGAAGATCAAGATGCAATGGTCACTGCTATAAACGAGCTGAGGTTCCGTATAAACAGCGGGATAATTACTTGAATGAGGTTAAACAGGGTACAGCAGGCTCAGCATGGCAACCGTTGAAACAAGCTTTGTCTACCGAAGAATGGACATAACGACAGAAAAGTGACAGATTGACGTAAGATTTCTTTTGTCATTTTTTGAAGAAAAGTTTCGTTTCTTCGATCGACATAAGTTTATACGTGATTATATGCAAGTTGGCAGGTCGCGCCATGCTCGAGCACACGACCTGTTGACATTGACAGAAAGAGCTTTGTCTTTTCTTGATAGAATAGATATAGAATCGCCATGCTAAGGCTGCAATTTAAGTCTACTATTGGACGTCCAGACCGATTGCCGACTACGGCGACTGTTCTCTTTAAGGAGATCAACCAACTACGCAGGACATATTATAGTGCGCAGAAACAGGTGCACTCTCTATTCCCTCACTCTCATAGTCCGATGGGACGGTAATCCGTAATCCGACACGACCGGACCGACATTCATAGGACTGACGTTTACGGTTTCAACAATTCGCTTCGGTATGCCGCTTGAAAACATTTGTTTTTATTTATAGCGTGCAGCATGCTATTTCCTTCAATTAAAAGTAAAAACGCATCTTGCTAGTCTAAAGCCTGCAATACAACCCATGAGTCAATTCGCTAATCACTCGATCGCGTGGACAAATCGTCCGTCTGTACGTACAATTTACATATAAAGCAGCGTCCGTTCGTACAACTGGTATCTGAATCACGCACATAATTTTATAATATTAAAACTATCAATATCTAATACCAATATGGTAGTTGACAACTAGTCAAATTCATTACTTTTATTGAACTGTCAAAAACAGTTACTTTGTATGCAATTTGTATGAAAGTTAGAACTGTGACGTCACAATTTTTTCACATTAAGACACATACTTCCTTATTTCTCTTAAATTATCAAGAAAAAATATTGAAATACATTATCCTTCGAAAGATGAAAGTGACATTGTTTTTAAATGCTATACCAAAATTATATAAAGGATTTTATTTGAATACATTGGGTATTGTTAAGCAAGTTAGCTATGACGGACTGAACTCAAATATTTTGGAATTACAAATTGCAATGCTCCCAAAACCTATGAAATAATTTAGTTGGAAATATTATGAATATTCTTCGAAACTTAATGCAGTCAAATTATCGATATAATCTTCAACTATTTATCATCAAAATGCGTTACTTATAAGCAAAGGGGATAATCGCGATTAGGTAATATGTCACATTTTTTACTATTACATCATCAATATATCGCTTTCAGTATCAAATAAATCATAAAACTATCGTAATAGGGTTTAGATAGCAATGTCTTCATTGGGTAGAAGACTTGGTCAAAAATAAAATACTTTATCATATTCATTTTGTAAAGCATTTTAAAATAATGACACTTTAATTTATCATATTGCACCGGAAATTGTTTTAATTTTTTTTTTTGATTATATTAGTCTGAATGAGTATACGGCTTAGGGCCAGTTTCACAGGTTGCTGATAAGTTCCAGATAGTTCACCTGGCAGATAATTTCATACAAATTCTGTTCCATTTTTTAATGTCTCTGGTAGATAGTGGCTATCCGTATCCTGTGAAACTGGCCCTAAATGTAAAAAATCTGTGACGTCATAGTTTGAGTTTACATACGAAGTAACCGTTTTTGACAATTCAATAAAAGTATTGAATTTTACTAGTTGTCAATTACCGTATTCTATTACAGTACCTGCCTTACACAATCACAAATTATCACGTCGAACGAGTAATCTAGGGGGCGTTGTTGCATCCATCTTAGCGGGCCGTCACTTCCTACAGCCGCCATTTTAATACCTACATATCTTTTGTTGGCGGAATCACAGACAATAATGACAGTCCTATAATCCAAGATGGCAGGTTTATAAGTAGTATCTATATATTGGAAGATTGTAAACAATACGGTAGTGTCAAAAACTGTTACTCTCTATGCAATTTGAAAACGCAACCTAACACGTCACAGAAATTTCATTTATCACCCTTACTTATTTCGATTATAGTATCAATAAAAAAATTAAAGCAATTTTCAGTTCAAAACGATAAATTAAAATGATGAAATATGTATATTAGTTTCGACATTTTGTGCTTCAGTGAAAAAGTTGAAAACCTATTAAGAAAATTTGACAGATTGTAGTAGCTTGATGTGCTGGCGTCTGTACCTACATGTAATACTAGTGAACCTAGATATTACTCTTAATTATATCAATCACCACGAACTGGTTGATTTAGTTTTGTAATAAAGAGGTTTACTACGCACTGGTCTGCCCACTGACATTTAAGTATTTACGTCAGAAAAATGCACTGCATTGCAGTCTTTGTTCAATCGTAAATTGAACTTACATGTCTATGCTTATAAAGGTGAAGAGTTCGTTTGTTTTAACTCGCTAATCTAAGAAACTACTGGACCGATATGAAAGTTTCATCGTTTGATAGCCCATTTTTGAAGGCTATGGGCTTATTTTTATCTAGATCATCATCACAGCTTTTTTATCGTCCCACTGCTGGGCACAGGCCTCCTCTCCCACGGATAAGTATTGAACGTTAATCACCACGCGTGCTCAATGCGGGTTGGTGATTTCAGACTTGATAGTCCAGGTTTCCTCGAGATGTTTTCCTCCACCTTTAATCAGTCATTGGTGTCCAAGATAAACTTAGAAAGTACGTTTAACTTAGAAAAGTTACATTGGTAACCTGACCTGGAATCGAACCCGCACCCTAATACTCGAAAGGCTGGTGCTTTAACCACTAGGCCACCACACATCCAGGTGCGCGAATGAAACCGCTGGCGAGAGCTAGTTTTAAAATACATATACATGTTGGATGTTGTCAACCAGCTACATTTATCTATCTTATCATCATTTTAATGCGATTTAAAAGACAATTCGAATGATGATAATTGCTGATTGAAATTGATGTGAAAACCCAAAGTAGGTATGCATCACTTAGCTACTAAGTAGATAGGTAACTGATCATCCCAAATACTTCCTGATTACTAAGCATAATATTCTGAATTCAAGCATTTATAGCGGGCCGAACAGTCAGGCAAATTGGCTTTGAGATTTTTCGCAAGAGTTACAAGATTTCGCAAGAGCTGCCCCAGAAGGAACAATATTGGATTTTATTCAGTAAATGTAGGGCACTACCTGTAGCTGCACATTCAGTGCGATCATTAGATGATTTCCCACGTAAAAAGGAAGGCATTTATAGCGAGTTCTTCATAAAACATTTTCGAGGGCAAAAACCTTTTGCTATATGTATTCAAAATTCGCAGATTTTTTCCTTTTCTTTAAATTCCCTTTGACTAAGAGCCCGCGCATACCGTAGGCTAAGGTAGACAGTCTAGTGTAAAGGTGTTCGTTATAATGCATTACCACAAATCTCTAGACTCCAGACTATGAAACTACCGGCCATATAGACCCTCGTAGAAGCTTACCCTACCGGACATAACTTCAAGAGGTCTTCAAAATTTTAAAAGACATCGTTCCCACAAGTAGCGGTTTATATATTATGCAACTGATAAACTACATTAATAATTACATTCACGTTTCCTGCCCCGCGTCAACCCATTGATTGATAGCCCTCAAGAAGATCCTACAGCTGTCTTACATCGCAACCATGCATATTTATTTACAACTACACACTTCAATTACGGAGATCAGGACTCATTTCTTTACTATTTTTTATATTTTCTTTGTAAAACACTGCCAGTATTCAGCTGAAACTGTTTAGACTGAAAGCCGATCCCAACATAGTTGGGATAAGGCTCGGGTGATGAGGAATCATTTCTTTACTATTGATTGTTTCGTAGGTAGCTGTTCTCGAAGGAGATCAGCTAGCTACGAAGGACATATTGCTGACATACTGCACTAGCGTATACGCAGACGGAGGAGCACTCACAGAGCGCTACCTTAGAGAGGCCATATTGTGTATTGGTCATAATTTATTTCATTCAGTTACCAGGATATGATGTTGACGTCACATATTTTAATCTAGGCGTTGATATTCCAATTATATGGCAATCGCACACGACACCAGGGAAATAACACTGAAAATCTACAAGGAGTTTCTCTTACAGAAGGGAAGGCATACATTTTTCATCCTTCTTTTTCGTGGTGCAGCTAGAGGGAGTGTCAGACTCTTACTGACTAAGACCCACTATGTTCCTTGCTTATAAATCTTACGAAAAACCCGCAGCCCCGGCAGAGTTAATCACATGCCTCTCGCAAATAATTCGCCTACAAATTGTTCTGTCATTACCAAAAATAATTTTATAATTTTACAAACCTCTATACACTAAAATAGGACACGAATGGTACCTACATAATGTAATGTTCGTGTATGTATCGCGTGCGCACCGTGGAATCCGAGCTATGTATGCACGTAGGTATTATACTTGAACTATTAAACATTGATATCGATAACACTTCCAAATGAAGGCGCAGAAGTTTAAGTCGTGTGTGTGTTCAGAAAAATGCTAAGCTAACTTTCTAAAAATAATATGATCGATTATTTTCGGGAGATAACTCTTATAATTGGATTGATCGATTAACAAAAGTTTATGTAATTTGATGTAGGCAAAAATTAGTCAATTCTTGAAGTAGCTACAAGCAAAGATACTGCAACTGCAACATTGCAAAACCGTTTTCTTAAAAATATGTTAGTAGCGAATAACAATTTCATAGAGATATGTAAAGTCTCCACGGGTCTACAATAAGTTTTTTTTTTCTTCTCGCACTCCACGGTATGTGTTAGCCAATGACGAGACTATAAGCATTTACAATTTATTAAACCTTCTGCTATCTCTCCATTATGGTTTGAAAAAAAATCTCTAGGAATCATAGACACGGGTGCAAGCGTAGCCAACCTGCTTTAATACAACTCCAATTGCAAACTCATTTAAAATTATGATGTTTCCTTTATTGTAAGCGATATTGTATGACTTTAAAAAAAACTACTTTGTTGCCTAATCATCACGCCTTTGTGGCAATAGGTTCAGACGGGCAATACTTAAAAGTAAATACAATCCATTTCTATGTATAATATGTATGTATTTACAAAAAAAAAAGTATATACCTAAGTATGTTTATCAGTTGTCTAGTACCCATAGTACAAGCTCTGCTCAGTTTGGGACTAGATGACGTCCTAGATGACATTCACACAAGAATGTATGAGGAATATTATTATATATTATATTAATATTTGTAAATGATTTTTAGGGCCCGTTTCACAGGTTGCTGTTAAGTTCCAGATAGTTTATCTGGCAGATAATTTCATACAAATTCTTTTCAATTTTTTAATTTATCTGGCAGATAGTGGCTATCCGTCGCCTGTGAAACTTGCCGTGAGCCTCGTAAATAATTACGCTTTACAAAACAAAAACATTTTGAGTAGGCACTTAATGATTTTGCTTGAATAGCTTCTAAAACGTGCGGTCGTTAGAGTCAAAAGAAGGTAAACAAAATAACATTCCACGAAAAAAAATCTTTTCAACTTTTCTTGAGAAGAAAAATTTCACCTTCTGTTTACAGTTAAGTGATGAAAACTGTGTCAAAAAGTTGCGGTATCACGTTTATCTCGCTGGTTACTATAAACTCCGCAAATTAGCATTTTCGCTACTCGTAAAACAGCGGTGCAACGATAGTTTATTACCAAAAACGAGTACACACATGAATCGAATAACTGATGAACAGCTGACAAAACTCCGCCATCTTTGCACACAACTGTCAAAACAAATATTTTAGTCATATGATCTACTTCATGTTGCTAATGAAGTCATTTTGAGAATGCGCTTTATAATTATCATTCTTTATCAACTTTGAATTTAACTATGTATAATATTTTTCAGATGAAATTTTAAATTCTGAATTTTTTAAATGATTTTTTTTTTGCTTGAAATAAGGTATTTTACTGATCATATTTATTCTTAGTGTTTACTTAGGTACTAAAGTTTACCAATAAATAAATCTATATACAACCTGTGCAAACCATATATGTTCTTAGACAAATAAGTTTGAAATCTGAAGATAATTTTGAATCCAATCCACTTACCTACGTACCTACTTGGTATTTTTTATCGGCTTCTCTTTACAGATCTGTTAAATTGTTATTAACAGAATTAAACTCATGTACAACCACGATCTATTAAGCGTAAGTGACATATAAATAACCCTGTAAGTGCACTCTGTACTTTGCATATCGTATTATATTAGAATGATTGAAATTGGCACTTATGACCTTATGCATTTAGATCCATTATCGTTGTAGCAGCGATAACTATTTCTTTTCTTGATTATAGTGCACTGCAATTTTTTATATTGACTGGATCGAATACAATAAATTCAGTAAATTAATCTAGTATAAGGTTATACGTTTTTGTCATGTCATAATTTTTAAAAGTAAAACTTTTCAGAGCTTTTGTTATCATCTATTTACATATTGAAATATTAAAAAATATTTACAATATAAATAAATAAAAAAATAATAAGTTGCTCGATTTATTTTACCTATTTAGATTTAGAAGCTAGCAACATTTTGAAAAGGCGGCATTCTGAGCGGTATCGCCGTTTGATACGATTTTGACAAAGCAATAATATTCTTTAGATTGAGTAAGTATGATGGCTTATGTATACCAATTTTACTCTAGCTTGTGGCGTTCTTCGAAGAGAAATATTACACTAGTTACCTGGTTAGATTTTTAATAATAAGATCCTCGTAAATAAAGAAGAGGAAATTCTTATCAACCAAATATGTTAAAGAAGGCATTATTATCTACCAATGATCTCATAGCAAATAACATCTGATCTGTAATGACGGCGGAAAACTCTTTTGATATTGCATCACCTTCCGAATAGAAAGTCATTCATTAAATCGCACTTTTAACTGTAAATAGCTATATATCTGCTACTTTTGGCAACACTGTTATTTTTAGTCTGCAACGAATGATGTAATGATTCTAGAATTAAATCTAGGTTTTATTTGAAATCTAGTGGTGCAATTTCTGTTATTCCTATTTTGACATTAGGTACTTGATCTTACTGAAACTGTTCTGGTATTAAAACTAATATTATAAAGAAGAAGGATTAGATTGTTCTGTTTGTTGGAATAGGTAGGTAACTATACTTGAAAAATTATATCATTGTTGGGAAGCTACACTATGCCCAGTGAACAGCCTATGTTTTATCCGAAGTTATTATTACTAATAAGTGAACGCGAAATAATTATACCATACTAATTTCAACATAAGCTCGAGCAATAACAAAAACTAAACTTTTTGCCCGATTTTAAAAATAGAACATAAACAAACTTGTATGGCGAAAAAAGCCGCAAAGATCCGCATAGACACAAGCTTTGGGACGTTTTGGCGCGAAATCTTAACGAAGTTTAGATTCTTTTTGGATTATGAAGGCTAGTTTTTTACTTTGTCATTAATATACCTAATACTTAGCGAAATAAAAAAAGAACTCGGTTTGAATTCACTTGTAAACAACGGATTGTCATTTTGTTGTTTGTGATTTACACGGGTGAAGATGCACAATCGCTTACATAATATCATACCCGGAAAATGATCATGGCGGTTCGTAGAATTTATCGCATCATTCGCCTTTAAGGTAAAATTATCCGATATCATCTTCATGCTTTATATCTAAAGAAAATCAGAAAAACACGATGACTTTTCAGTAACACGGCGTCAGAGAAAAATTGCTGAAACTTCTAATCCGATCATTGAAATCAATATCTCCTCACTCTCCTCTCCCACTCTCTCCAGCTGCACGCTCAGCGGGAGGGGGTCATGTGATGATTTCCCTCGAAAAAAAAGGGCCCAACCAAAATTGTATTTTCTTTTCTAGTAGTTTTTTTTAATTATTATTATTTATTTTTTATTGTTAAAATATGGAAAGTCAAAGTCGTAGATAATTTATTTTGTAAATAAACTGACATGTAACAACTCAAATAAACATTGATTTGACGTATCACGTTCGTAATGTAATTAATAAGAATCATGCACAATTTGCAATCGTGTGCCTTCGTACGCCTTGACCTGGTTGTCCGAACGTCCTAGAGGACTATTTCGGACTTTTTTTTCATAAATATGTCTTTCTTTTTGTTAAATTATTATAAATCAAATTATAATTATGATTAAAACATTATTTCACCGTTAAATGACTTTAATGGTACTAAATGACTTTATTTTTATATTATTTAATAAGAACTAGTCCATACCTGTGTTCAATGGTACCTATTTGCAATGTTTTTTGAGTTTATGTTTTTGATATTCCTTAATAATAAATAAGTTAGATTTTCAACTTTATCCCTGAAGCATATGGTTCGAAGTTGATTGGGAAAATTTTACAGTTTCGGGTAGCTTGATGTGCTGGCAGCTGTACTTACTAAGATACAAAGCTAATACGACTAAAAAGATTTAAAGATAATTACTATTTTCCTAATCAAAATAATGATTCATTTCTTATCATTAATCATTACCTACATCGTAGCGTTGTCTAATTCTTTCTAAATAATTTTATTGCGCAGTGAAAATCTTAAGGTTTTTGTTGTTCTAATGAATAATCATTCATTATTACCTGCTATCTCATTGGAGAATTCTTCATGTTTCTAAATAGATAAAACATAAAAAGTAATTTATTCAAATTAGGCTGACAATCAGCACTTTATGAAGGTCAATTTTACAAAAGACAGCCCCAAAAACGCCCGCTCTTCACCGATCGATTTATCGATGGGAAGAAGAAATGGTGGAACTAACTCCCCAAACTCTAAAAACGTATTTCCTACAAAAAGACTACCTAAGCTTTATTTTTAATTTTTCATCATTCTCACATGAAAGCTTTCAGAACAAAATCAAAATTGTTATCCTTACGAAGCTGGGACCACAAGTATAACTTTACTTAATTTGAAACAACATGGCGTCCACCACGACTGGCGCGCATTTCTGACAGCCATGTTTTTGCCACAGATTAAATAATTACAATATTCGCTGTTCACGAAGCAGTTATTCTGTGATAATATTATATTCATCCACGAGATTATTGATGGTATGTATAGATAGGTAACTAATTTCGCAGGTCATACAAACAATTTTTTTTTAATAGCTACCTAGATAATTTATTTCTACACTACGCATCGACGAGGTCTAAGGGCCTGTGTACAAGTCGTGTTTAGGAATTCGCGTCTACGATGCGCTTTTATCATACACCTACAAAGTAAAGATCTACAATCTGCGTCTAACTTGCGTCCGTACCGCGTCTCTGTATCGCTACAAACGCGCGTTTAAAACACATAATATACACAGGCCCTTATCTTCCTAATTCAATTAGATACTACTTTACTTTATTACTATTCAAACTATTCATTACCATCATCATCATCTCAGCCATAGTACGTCCACAGCTGAACATAGGCCTCCCCTTTAGATCTCCACACATACCGGTTGGAAGCGACCTGCATCCAGCGTCTTCCGGCGACCTTTAAAAGGTCCTCTGTCCATCTTGTTGGACGTCCTACGTGTTCAAACTATTACGTGTCCAGAAAGTTTTTGATTTATTAAAAGATTTCTTAAAACATGTCATACGTAATTATTATTTTTTCGAAGTCGTTAAAATTTCCGTATTTTCCTTTTTTTTCAAAAACTACTTGTCACAATGATGCTTAAGCTAGTCGCAATTAAAATGAAACACCTTGAATACAGTTCAAGATATTTAATTCCGTTATCGCGTTCATATAATTTACTATCAGTTCAATTGTAAAGATAAGAAGCGCCTAATCAACGCGTTTTACTCACAGATAAACTTATTAGGTTATGTTATAGAATTACGAAAATATGTTACTCTGTCTTTTGCCGAAATATTTAAGTAATTTTCTAAGTTTGTATGTACTCTCTAAGTATAACTTGGACGCCAATGACTGTGTTTCAGATGGCACGTTAAACTGTAGGTCCCGGCTGTCCTTAATTATTGATAGCAGTTGTTACGGGTAACCAGAAGCCAGTAAGTCTGACGCCAGTCTAACCAAAGGTTGCCTGAATAACTGGGTTGAGGAGGTCAAATAGGCATTCGCTCCAATAAAAAAAAAATCCATATAAAATAATGACGATGATGATCACAAACCTATGTGCGGAACCTTTGGATCGAAGAATGTACGTGAGCCACAGATTTATCAATAAAAAGAAGGATGCGTATGAGTCACAAATGCGTGTCAGGTGGCTTCACTAACCGCATTTAAATCACATACTTAGTTTCTAACTAGTTTTTAATTGGTGCTAGAATATAAATAGTAAGTACATAGGCAAATGCGTCGATTATGAATGCATCGATAATGTGCACCCCACTAATATTTTAAACGCGAGACATAACTTAAGTATGGATGGATGTTTGTTACTCTTTCACGGTAAAACTACTGGATGGGTTTTGACAAAACTTGGCAGTAATATAGCTTATATATCAGAATCACATATAGGCCACTTTTTAGCTATGTGCGGGAAGTAGTTTTCTAGGGATACGGGCGAAACCGCTAGTATAAGTATAAAGAAAAGATCTAAATGTAGGTATGTATGAAGGGGGTAATCTCCGAAATTACTTGATTGATTTTTAAAAATTCACTATTATTCTTTCACTATTTATAAAGCTTAATTATTTAACTTTCCCGAGTGCGAGTTATGTTTTTTTTATATATAACATGATATCGGTAGATATATGTAAGTATGTATATGCGGATCACAGGACGTGAACAAAGGTTGACAGAAAATTAACATTGAAGATTGAAATTAAAAAGATCACGATTTCTCTTACTAATTTAACTTATAAATCTAAACATAAACATACCAAACTTAGTATTTAATCTTCATCAAAATTGACAACAAGCAATTATTTTAATTTGCCCAAAACGCACAAATAACACGACCATCATTATTTTGACGCGACTTCCTATAAAATAATTACAAAAAAAAAACCTTTTGAATAGTTTAAAGTTCACATCGTAATAATATCATGCCTCGCCGAATGCAATCATGGAGCGAAAAGATATTTATCTGATATTAAAATAAAGGTTGAATATACAAATTATTTAAATGCACAATAATTTCCCATGATTAATTGGGCATTTTATTAAAAATAAAGTGTTCAAATCACAATATAAAATATTGTAGAATCAAAATAAAATACTTAATGTCCAAAGATAATATTTTTTTTTGTCAATATGTATGGTTTTTTTAAGGACCAAACCTAGACTAAGCAGGTTCCTATAAGCAAAAAACTTGTTTAGCTTACGGCCGATAGTTTTTTTTTGTCAAGGTGATAGGTACTTAATCATAGAAAAGAATAAAATAATTTCAAAAAGCTATCATGTCCTAAGCTACACCACTTGTTTCTTGTTTATAGGGCCCCCATTACACGGGGCACAGGGATTGTTCGCAAGAGTTACCAAATGGAAAAAAGAGGGCTCCAACTGCACCCACAGCGGGGTCATTTGATGATGCCATTCAAACAAAGCATTAACTCCACCAAACCCACCAAAAATAAAATAAAGAGAAGCAGAGCTGCAAAGTTTTTAAAGAACCAATCGAAGAATTTACTCCTCTCTGGAACACGAAGCGTTTCAATAACGAAATTCTATTTGCTGTTAAAAACTTCTCCGTTCCTCTCCGCTTTGGTGAAGATTAGACCTGAGAAGCAGTTGAGCTTTATCGGGTTAGCAACCCCATGAAAATTTACGTTATGCATCTACTTAAATGTATTTTCAAATATTAATCCTCAAATTAATAATGCAGAAATTGCCACTCGTGAATTCAATTTTGAAGTATCCCCACTGTCATGTACCTAATCAATGTAGGTACATATGTACGTCTAGTACTTTATATCAACCGAACACCGATATTATACATAATATACGCCAGGAAACTAGGTATAAGTAATAGGTACCTAATTATTATTAATCCTGTGATACCGCAGTATAAATAAATCCGATATCGCGCATTTTGTACCAAGTCATAATGATTAAACTGAATCCGTCTAGGCAAAGATTGTTTGTTATTCATGAAGCTTGAATAAAACAAGAACGACTAGACGATTAAAAACGAAAGTATATTTTACGTTATTAAAAGTAAATATTGCATAATTACATTTTTAAACGAGTGCCATAGACAATTTATTAAAAATTATTTAAACGAGTGCCTCATACATTTTTTTTTTTAATAAAATATAAATTAATTAATAATAGAATGTCGTTGGTTCCGATTTAAAAAAATCGGATGGCGGTAATTTTAAGATATCGACTTCAAGCGTTTCAGAACAAAGTTTTTATTTTTCTCTTTCACAGAAGTCTGTTCTCCTATACCTAATTTTTCTAAATTGTGTTCCGCTGTTGTTTCATTGCTTATACTGACAAGAAAAGTCCGCGGTGGTATGATAAAAGAGGACGCAATCACTAGCCTCGCACTAAAGATGATGTGCCTTTATTCTCTTTGCCTCGCACACACCTCGTACGTACCTATATACGCAGCTAAAGAATGAATGCGCTAAAGAAATCGTTTCTATTTCCTTTATACCTGTCATACGCAACTGTCAACGGCGATTTTTTTCTATAATATGATACCTCACAAAATCGATGACATTTTATCACAAATATTAAGGATCTAGGAACAGACGCCAGCACATCAAGCGACAAATTAGCTCGAAACTGACAAACTTTCCCAATCAATTTTAAACCATATGTTACAGCGATAAGCTATAAAATCAACGAAGCAAATTCGAAAGATTGTAGTACTTAGAGCTGGCGTTTGTACAATGCCCAAGATGATCAGAAAACGGTGTTCAATAAAAATTAACCCTTTTACGTTTAGCATCTCCATTCTAGTCTTTGATATATTCCATCGACAATGACAATTAACCATAGATTACCTGACACTCGACACTTAACTCTTTTTTGCCATCTAAGGAAGCCTGCCTCGCATTAAATACATACATTAGTTATTTATAAACTTGTTCATCTTAACAGTGAACGAAGAATGTGTATAAATAAATTATCACGATATTTAAATGCGAGAGATTGATTGTCATTATAGTCTAGCCTATTTAATGAAGTTACTTATTGTAAATAAGAATTTAATACATGAAAATTATATTTACTCAAAGACTGTTTACCGCCGGATTCATCCAAATCCCAAAAAAAAACATACATGCATGCATGCATGCGTCTGTTGATCGGTTAGTCAGTCAGTAACCTCCTTCCTTTGTGCAAACCAGCAAATAGAGCTACCCAAAACTGACAAAATTTTCCCTATCAATCAATCAACTTTGAACCATAAGCTTCAGCGATAAAGTTAAAAATCTATTAGGGAAATTTGACAGATTGCAGTAGCTTGTGCTGCAGTCTGCAGCCAGTCTAACCAAGGGATATTGGGTTGCCCGGGTAACTGGGTTGAGGAGGTGAGATAGGCAGTCGTTCCTTGTAAAACACTGGTCCTCAGCTAAATCCGGTTAGACTGGAAGCCGACCCCAACATAGTTGGGAAAAGGCTCGGGAGATGATGATGTAATACGAACTACTACATCATCATCTCCCGAGCCTTTCCCTTATAGTAAGCCATAAACACAATACTACCTCCCTTTTATAGCACCTTACATGTAAATTAGTGGGGAAAGCTCTAACAATATTCTTCAAAACCTACCTTAAAGTGACATGCCTCGCAAAACACCGGCGCTCTTATCAGATTGTGCAATAACACTTATCTACGCTCACGTGTATCGCAATCTACTGTTTACACTACGGTTTGTGCTTTGACTATTTCGGTTTTTATGTCGTAAAACTAAATGATTGCACTCATAAGGCATCAGATATCGCACATCAAGCTACTGCAAGATGTCGAATTTCCTTAATAGATTTTCAACTTTCAGCATACATAATATGGTTCAGTCAAAGATGTGCTGGCGTCTGTACACACGGCTACACATCAAGCCATACAAAACCAGTTTGTCTTGGACTCGCTTTATTATGATCTTTCTACAAATTGAAAGGTCAGCTTATAGTAGTTTTGTATAGCTTGATGTGTGGCCGTCTGTACACATGTCTGTCTATATTATCCATACATGTTGCTTAATGAAGATATAGAGAATAGCTAATCTTATTTGTTTTTGAGTTTCATAAAGATTGGGGCTATCTTACCCCGAGAACGTATATCAAATAAATACCTAGGCTATTCCTAAAAAAACAGTGTCTAACTTCAAACTCAGCGAGATACTTAGCCGTAATGATTTTCTAAGGAGTGGCAACTCTGAATAGCTCTCTAGACACGCTTCATGATTTCAGAGATTACGCCGTAATTAAAATCATCTCATTAAAATTATTGTAGGTACGTATCTCATTAATTATAGGTAGATACAGAACTACCGAGACAGCTGTATAGTTAGCCAGAATATGAATTAATGTTTTGGACAGTCATTTAGGTTAATACTATTAGATGTGAGAAATAAATCACCCATAATTACTAAAGAGTTATACGTTATTTATAGAGTTCTTATTTATACGGTTCAAAGTAATTTTCGTCACCGAATGTTATCTGTGGTTGCATGTATTGTGTTATGTCATTTTAGGATTGAAGGTTCCTCCTGAAATGCAGTCTCTTTTATTTTTTAACTACCGTTTTTCTTGGTGGTCTATTATGGCAACATCAAATCAAAGCCAACAGCGCCGATCTGAATAGTTTGATAGTCTTATTAATTAAGTACGTGTCAATAGAAATTTAAAATAACGTATAAGTTAAGTATTCATTTCGTTTGAATATTGTGTCCTAATTTCTTTTTTCTTTAGTTACTTTTTTTAAGACAAAAGATAATAAAATAACCCTCATAAAATTCTTACATATTATTATGTAACATTTCTATCTATCTATTCTTATTTATGGCAAACGACGTCAATCCAGCGTCGACGATTCTGCCAATGACGGGTGCTATGAGAAGCAAGTGATGGTTGAGAAAAAAAAAAAAAAAAAAAGTTTAAAGCGAAGATAGGATTTGAAGTAAAAAAAATTTAAAATTGACTTGTTGCTGGACTTATTGGGTTAGTAAAAGAAATTACATTTACATAAATAAAAAAATGTTAGTAACATTGAACATATAACATATACGACGATCACATATAATATAGGCCACAATTTATAATTTAATGTTGTTCCGATGTATAAAAATCAACAGCGACTGGAGCAGTTCTGGACAGGAATAAGTTAAAAGGGAAAGGAAATTGATAGGGAGAGGAATCTTTAATTTTTGGAGACGGCTGTATAAATCTAAAGATGCATTGTTGGGGCAATGGAAAAAAATGTGATCCAGGTTGCCCTCGTCTAGTCCGCACTCGCAGAGTGACGAGTCCTGCACCCGAATTTTACGCAAAAATACCGGAGTACAACAGTGGCCCAGACGAATTCGGCAAAGAACTGAAATAACCTGTTTTGGGTATTTTTTAAAGTTAAATATGTAACATTTCGATTATGTTTGACAGTTTCTCGATACAGGTGCTAAAGACTTCTTTTATATTTGAATTTAAAAAAATCAACATGGCGCATTCGTCACCGACCAGTGACTGGCGCGAGTAAATATGGCAAGTGCAGTGTTTACAAACTACATAGTTGCGTTTAACTGTTTTCATCGCTTTGTTTATAACTTTAAGTGCATTATGTGTTACTTGTAACGTTTTCTTAGACAGATAACTGTTAAGTTAGTATTTACTTACGTAAATATCACGGATTCTGTAGTTTAAGGAACTCGACTTTACTGTCATTTTTCAGTCCATGCCGGTACCTTCGTAAGTAGTCAAGTTCCTTTAATAGATTTTCAACTTTATCGCTGAAGCATATGGTTCAAAGTTGATTAGGAAACTTGACAGTTTCCGGTAGCTTGATGTACTGTGCATACGTCTGTACGGCGTACGTCTGTTTTCGTCGGTTATTTTTACATTTATTTGGGCGTATTTAACGAAAATTAAACCTTTACTTTCAATTACATAGGTTATAATTTATGATCAAACTTCCATAAAGTAATCATACATTAAAACGTGGCGTAAAATAATCGTCAAATTTACGTTTATAATATTTAACGTTTCATTATAGGATAAACATTTTCTGCTATCATTTGTTTTGCCATGTTTTATTTTTAATTATTATAAACAAACTATTCCTCACAAGATAAAAAGTCATCACAATGTTGCAAAACACTCGCAACTTATTAAATAAACGAGCATTATAGTCCCGGTATCTGATGGTATCTGCCACAATCGGACATCATGATCGCAAGTGCAGATAGCCCGGATAAGCGGGAGAGTGCGGGACGAGAGTACAGTTATAATAAACTGTATGGGCATGGTATGTATGTATATGTAGGGCATGGCAGGGCATGAAATAAAAAAAAAAACAAAATATCTTATATGGATTCTACATTCTACTTTCAAAGTTCAATCTGGCATCATTCTTATTTCGAACAAAACTGGTTGGAATTACTAAAGGCATTTTTTAATCTATTTTTTTTTATTCTAATGCTGAAAAGTATATTTGTAAGAATAGTCATAATTATGAAGTGCAATTTCACGAAAAAAATATTGTAAGTCCTTATTTGAAAAACAATAAGTAGGTAATTCATTCTTGATTTCGTAATAATCAGTTTCCACCATAGACAACAGCCCATAAAAAAATCTTCAAAAAACATTGAAAAGGCTATTAGTAGGTAGGCCCAAACATAAGGTACTTAAGCTTATATGGCAATTGAAAATTAATACGAACTTGTGTAAAACATTATGCATATATGTTTGGTTAGTATTGCCATGCTAATTAGCAGTCCGTATACCATAGACAAGTGACGGACCTTGTATCTTTATAGAAATGACGTTATTTATGTCACATACTTCAGGAAGTACTATTGAATTAAGTATTTTTTTTCAGTGGATATACAGCAGGCCTTCCGGATTAATTTATGAATTTTATTGTAGGCCAAAACATTCGACTTAAATTTTTGTTTTTTTTTTTTATTGTGTTTTCTCTTGATTGTACAGACGCCAGAACATCAAATTAATGACCTCAATCTGTCAAATTTATTTAATAGATTTTGAACCTTATCACAATACGGGAAGGTTAACATTCGATTCGTAAAATTAGACAGATTCGGCTAGGTTGACCTGTTGGCGTCTGGTACATGCAAGCTAGCTTAGGGAACCCTCTCAAAAGTAGAGTGGGAAGTGTCAAACTCTTACTGACTAAAACCCACTATGTTCCTTCGTGAGGTCCCCGTGCCAGGGCCACGGAAACTCTTGCGAACAACCCGCAGCCCAGGCAGATGTATGAAGGTCCGATTTCGACATTCACGTCAGAAAAATTTGATAAAAAACTTTTTAGTACCTCTCAAGAGGATTTGTGCCACAATCGTATGACAGGCATACTTATGCGTAAAAGCCATTACCCTCCTTTTGGTAGCCAAAGCCAGGTTAGTTATTTGGATCACTTTCAAGCCTGCCCCAGGTATGTAATTGACCAAGCGTTTCTACAGTCGCCAGCACATCAAGCCACCCGAAATTGTCAAATTTTCCCAATCAACTTTGAACCGTATGCTTCAGCGATAAAGTTGAAAATCTATTAAGGAAATTTGATTGATTGCAGTAGCTTGATGTGCTGGCATCTGTACTTACTACTTCGTAGTTAATATACTTACCTGATGATTACAAGCCTATTATAGATACCAACCGTTATTATAGAGGAGTATAAAATTCGTGGTCAAATTAACAGGTTCTATTAATAATTATCTGACGACTACTTGGTGTAGTTAGTGTTTCTGTCTGCCACGCTAACGGTCGCGAATTCGGTAAAGGGGCATGGGACGTGGAGCATTGTGGGCTCAAGACCCACTTAGCGCCGGAGTACCTTAGTACCGAGGCCTGCCGGGACACCATACGACCGAGGGAGGCATGCCGTGGCCTCGGGATTGTTCGCAAAATTTACCGCGGCTCCAGCTGCACCCACAGCGGGAGGCGTAACTTGATGATTAAAATGGCCCATATATAAAAAAAATACCCACTTAGCGTCTATCGAGTCGTTAATCAACATATCCAGGAGCATCACCCTGAATATATGGTTCTCATTTATTTAAGCTTATTATTTAATACACACATATTTCGACATGCCCGCCCATGGAATAGAGAATTAAGTATAGTTTTTTTTAATTCTCTGTTCCGTGGTTAAGAAGGCTGCCCTGCTTAAACCCGCTTTATATGGCCAGCCCTAATAACGAAACCTCGGAACAGCTAATAACCACATAGATTAAGCGTAACTTATTTATTATTATTTTCGTAATAATGTTCGAAGGTTTCTGAACTGGATATAACTACTGACCCTTGGTATAATTGTAAAGTATCATTGAATTTTAATTTATGGTTTTGATGTGTCTCTGCGATGCAGGTTACGAAACATGACGGAAATGATCAAAGCGTTCTGATTGACAAGAAATACATTAATAATATTAGATAGCTCTTCCGCTCAGTAGGTAACACATAATTTAATAACTTGACTAAAATTAATTACCATGTTTAAAAAATCACACAAACTTGTATTAATAATCGATTTACATAAAAAAAACTTTATATTATTATCATGTAAAACCTCAAACTATGTATACTCATTCATCTTTAGTGTCACCTCAACCTAAACAACCAAAAGAAAAAGAAAACATAAATTATTCTGTATTCAAATGTAGAAACGTTGTCTATGAAAATGACAAATAAATATTCCTATCAAAAAAAGGTAGGAGAGAAGACTAACTATTTAAATATTCAATCGGCGTATTTAAATTAAATAAATAGAGAATATTCATGTGAGTAAAACGTGATCGCTATCCAAAATTTCCGATTTCTATAATTTCGTGTGTAAAATAGTAACAATTAAATAATTTAAATGTAAATTCATTGAAAGAACGTCAATTGTTTGACGTGGAATTAATAATTCTATGTTTGAAAAGTCCTTAGATTTTCTAAAGTCGAAATTGAAATTTTCTTTACAATGTCTGCATTTTAAAATGTTGTTTTACTTAAAATACATTGTATATGTAATTATCTTTACTTATAAGCGTGAAAGTTTAGTAATATACCTAAGTAAGGATTAACAAAACGATGTTACGAAACTTTTTCTTTGTACGTTTATGAGTTTGCGCATAATGTCTTACCTATTGCCATGTTTTTTGTCAATGGTCACTAAGCAGTACAAAATGCTAAGTACAGACGTCAGCACATCAACCTACCTCAATCTGTCAACTTTAATAGATTTTCAACCTTATTTCAATACTGGAATTGGTAAAATTTGACAGATTCGAGTAGGTTGACCTGCTGGCCTCTGTACCTACTTAATAATAATCATAGCTAAATTCACTGAAAATATATTTAAGTAAATAAGCAAAAAGTCTTCCTTGAGAAATCTTTATGTTATGTCTTGATTCATCATTTTTGCTATGCATAAAATCTTTTATTTAAATCCTAGTTTCAAAGCTGAAAATAATAAAAAAAGACAATAATACATCGTTTCAGGTAAAACAGAGACTAGATCCTGATTGTGAAGATACAACATACAACATAGACCTCACAATGAGCACATAAATTATTCTTATTGTTAAAGCTATAACGAACCATCTTCTACAAGAACTTAGCTTGCATACCTACTTACTATAACCTCTTTAAAGTATGAACTTAATATTAAAAAGAAGAACAATGAATATTTCAATTATATTCAAATTATGTGAACTTCAAAATTGTATTCTTAATTTTTAACAGGTTTTTTCAGTGGCTCAAGTATCAAGTTGGTTTGGTCCGCGTAGAAAAAATAAATAAAATATATACTCAAATAACAAAGGTGTTTGATTAGAATATGGCGGGTTCTCCAAATTTTACTTTCTTTAAACTTTTATTTAGTAGCTTCAGTACAGACGCTATAGCACAACAAGCTACCCGAAATTGACAAATTTTCCCAATCAACTCTGAACCATGTTTCAGTGATAAAGTTGAAAATCTATCAAATAATTTCCACAGACTGTAGTAGCTTGGTAGCTGGCGTCTTAACATTTTGTTGTAGAAACTAAAACTTTAATTATGGCCTAATAATTATTAAGATATAAAATATCAGCCATAGGTATATGGCTGATATTGATGCATCAGCCATATACCTATGGCTGATATTTATATATTGATATTTATATATTGATAGATTTTCAGCCATAGGTATATGGCTGATAGTGATGATATGTTAGTGAAATAGATAATAAAAAGAATAATGTAAGTAGTAATGTAATTCCCGTTAATAAAAAGTTAAGTAAATAAATAATATTATATAAATTCTACATTCTATTCCTCACATATTCACACAATGTCATCTAGTCCCAAACGAAGCAGAGCTTGTACTAAAGATACCTACTAGACAACTGATAAACATACTTATATACTTTTCTTTTGTAAATACATACAAATAAATCTCTGATATTCATTCATTAGGAAATGTACAACAATTTCCTTTGTCGACGATACGAATTTCCGCAGTAACAGTTGTTCATTTATACACGTAAGAAGTCAATCAAGAGTTGCTAACATATGTGTCTAAGGAATTCTGAGAACTTCACTCCGTTCTAAGCACAAATATTATATGACAGGTTGTCCCGTATATTACTCGCATACACGGTGACTACGGTATCTCGGTAAGTCTTTCAAGTATGATGGTGTGAGTTCTATTCCAGGTAAGGCTAAACTGTAAAAATTTCCCAATCAACTTTGAACCATTGTTTCATAAATTTCACATTCTAATTCTCATAAAAAACCAATGAAGAACTATTATATTTTTAAGAAACTTTTAATAGAATAACTATACGCCTATGGTTTTCAACACCATACTACAGCTCTTCTACAGCTAATAGTACAGCCTATTTTTAAGCTATACAGCTACTATACAGACATAATAACGCATTAGGCTGTATAACAATGGGCCCAATTTTTACTTATAGAGGTTGTATAAGCGCTTATACAGCCCTTGTACGGTCTTATTATACAGCCTGTGGCATACTACTAAACTAAAATACAGCTCCTATACAGCCTGTCGTGCTGCTTGGGAATGCTTTAGCGATAAAGTTGAAAATCGATTAAGGAAATTTCACAGATTGTAGTAGCCTGATGTGCTGGCGGTTGTACCAATTTAACATTTCTAAAAAAACATCTCGAGGAAACCTGGACTATAAAGTCTGAAATCACCAACCCGCATTGAGCAAGCGTGGTGATTAACGCTCAATCCTTCTCCGTGGGAGAGGAGACCTGTGCCCAGCAGTGGGACGATAAAAACGCTGTGATGATGATGATGACACGGTGACTTATAATAATATGACTTACATACTTCTTACGCCTACCTATTCATGAATGATCAAAATAATTATTATTTAAAAAAATCGCGCCTAGATGTATTTTATGTCGGATACATTGAGTGAACCACTCTTGTAAAACGATTAAAAACTCACGGTGTATAGTTAGCTATACATTGCCGTTTCTCAAAGCTGCTACGAAGGAATGTCGAGACAACATGCCACTTGACTGAAGGTGCTTTTACAATATTTGTTTGTACAGATAACTCGTCTTTTAAAGGCGCGTGGGACGCACGGGCCCATCACGTGTATTGGAACGTAATGGAATCATACTTCCGGGTCTACATTCGAAAGAAAATTTTAAATCTTAAGCTGTGTGGCTAAGGAATAAACTATTTAAATTATTCAGTGTATAGGACAATTTCACAGGTAACGGATAGCCACTATCTACCAGATAAATAAAAAAATGGAACAGAATTTGTGTGAAATTATCTGCCAGATAAACTATCTGGAACTTATCAGCAACCTGTGAAACTGGCTCTAAGACTTTCAGATGGTTGTCTAGCTTGATTTGATAAGTATTAAAAAAAATTATGACGTTATCTCCTCCGCTATTCATGTATCTATCTGAGGGCACGGCAGTGCCGCAGCCAAATCTCATTTATTTCTTGCAAAGCATAGAGGATTCAAATTCAAAGTACGTTCTTCAACTACTTTTAGTTCAATTTCAAGTTTCTTTGCTTGATTTAGCTTATCTCAAAAAAAAAATTAATGTTAGATAGCCTAAATATCAAGAAAGGCTATATGTTTTTATCCAGGTGCGGTAGCTTCCACGGGACGCGAATGTAATCGCTGGCGTGAGCTTATTAAGAAACAAGATGTACCTAATTCAGTTTTTTTTTCACTTTTTAAGTTCTTCAAAACAACCAATTAAGATTAATACCTATTAATAATATTATCAATAAACTATTTTAGCACAGAACTGAGGTAAGACCAACCTTTGCTTTGCCAGTATCTAATCAAATGGATGACGAGAATTCAGTGAGAATTGGTTTTTATCATTATTTTATCTATGGTATCGATAATTCTTCTGTTTATGATTAAGTTGAGGCATATGGATTGAAAGTTTCATATGGCAAACATTATTTATCTTTTTCGTATCGTTTGATCGTAGGATTGTACCATTATAGGACCAAAATTAAATAAAGTTTGTAAAAACATCTCGAGAAAACCTGGACTATAAAACCTGAAATCACTAACCTGCATTGAGCATTCCCTCTCTGTGTGAGAGGAGGCCTGTGCCCAGCAGTGGGACGATATAAAGGTTGATGATGACCTTTGGTGACAAGTGACGTCACAATCATTACCTTACCTTTACCTTCAATAATTTAAATGTAGGTATTTAAGGTTCGAGATTGTTGAATCTTTGTAGATGATAATGCAACTGAACATTTTAGAAATAAACTGTTCAAAATAGCAAAACACTACATTTCAACTTATTAAAAAGATTATGAAAAATTCAGAAAAACAAACAAACAAACAGGTGAAGCTACAATATAAAAGCGTGTTAAAAAGGGAATGATACGTTGTTCCTCCGAAATGATAGTCTTAACCAAATAAAAACTATAGAGCTAGAATGGACCAACAAAGTTTTAATGTGAGCAAGAAATATGATTTTACAGTGTAAGAAAAAATACCAGACAACGTATTAAGAAATCGTGTTCATGCCATCATAATACACGTAAAGATGTGTTTACGAATGCTCACAGACAAATGAGATTAAACACAACACAACACGTTTATTATGCAGAAGATTATTTCCCAAATTCATCATCAACAACAGTAAATTAACCCTTCTGGAAGAAATTTGTTTCAATTCTTCCGAGCATGATGTTTCTTTCTTTAGATGATATCATCTGCCTAGCATTTTCCCAAGCGACGTTCGGCTTCCAGTTTAACCATATGCAGCTGAGTACCAGTGTTTTACATTAACTCCTTAACCCAGTTACCTGGGCAACCTGATACCTCTTGGTAAAACTGGTTGTCAAATTTCTGGCGTCTGCCTACCCGTAACGACTACCAAAGATATACAACTGACAGCCGGGATCAACCAATTTAAAAAAAATTGTGGCCTTCCGAATAACTTCATTAAATATCGCATCACCAATTTTATTCTTTCCACAAGAGTAGTTATCTTTGCTAGAATGATTATATTTTTCAGCTGCATCTTCTAGGTTCCCAAAATCTTCAAAAATGTAGCTTTAAGTCATCCACGTTCCTATTTATGAATGTATAGCCACATAAATGTCCTTCATACAACCGCATCACAAAAAAACTATGTACTGCAGCAAAAAATAAGCATATGCTCACGTAGTGATAACATAATTATAACAATTTTGTAGACACCTGATACAACTTACATTTTATTTGTTCGACACGAATCCTGATAAACTTGTTTCTCTGCTTTGACGCAAGTTTCCATGTTTTTATAGGGAATTTCTATATTATTGTTTTTATTATGTTGACGCTTATTTCTGGTAAAAATAATCATTATACTCTAAAGGCTAGTTGGCAAGATATTCAACTTGTAAAATCCGAAATACTCCCTATCCCATTGCTATAAGGTACAAGTAACTGAACGATAAGGCTCGGTCCATCTAGCAAATATCAAGAATAGTTCATTTACAAAAAAAATATCGGAGAGAACTCAACATCGCCCCTTGAGGCATTCCTCTTGTCAATTGTACCTAACCCGATGATAGTGAGGATTTTAAGTACCATACTCTCAGGTAAGACACTTCAACATTAGAAGAACACAAAAAATACTAGGAAATCACGTCAAGTCGGTATTTGCAGTCGCAATTTGTATTTGTTTTTCATTCCGTGCTTAAATGCCATTACAAAACACAAGCGGAATCTGTTTCACTTTTGGAGAAATTAAAAGTAAACATAATAGTTTTACTTCACAGTCATCTTCATCAACTGCCTAGCCTACAATTAGATTTTTGCTGGGATTTTTCGCAAACCATTTTGGGGTTTGCTTCCAGTCTAACCGAATGCTGAGCTGAGCTGAACCAGTGTTTCACTTTGAGCGACTGCTCAATCAGACCTCCTCAACCTAGTTACCGGCAACCCGATACGTCTGAAATTGCCAAACTGCCAAAGATCTACAAATGACAGCCGAGAGCCACCAATTTAAGGGGACTTCCGAAACGAACAAGATTCAAGGAACGCCGTGCCAAGCGATGCTTAACCGTATGATGATAAGTGCAGGTGTTAGCCAAGAGCCACTTAGCCACGAGCGGTAGTGAGTTTTGTTTCACAGTCACGAATAAATATACACATCAAGAATGACGGCGATAAATTGAATAGAGATGTCTTTTCAGAACCCACCAAAGTGTTTGAATACAGCTATTCGTTTGACGATTGCTTGATGTTCATAATGAACTGTATCAACAAAAGATTTACCTAAACTGTTACACAATTAACGCCGCTCCTTAACCGATAGGCACCTATCAAGTTGTATTTGTTAACACTGTAATCTCAATGGATGCCTCTCAGTTTGGGCTTTGTATCCGTGATTGTTGTTAAAGGCCTTCTATGAAAAAGTGGTGTCTTTTTGTTGGAGTTTGTTCGCTTACCTGGTTCGTAAGCACATCAATAACAACATAGGCGAGATACACGATCTCCTCCTCGTCGGAGCCCAGAGCTGCGCCGCCGAGGCCCGCCGTGCGCACGTGCAGCGCGCACACCCAGCCGCCGCTGATCATCGCGCCATGCACTGCTCACCACCTCACAACAACACCCTCGCCTAACTACCACACGGGTCTCAGCACTCCCGGTCCATGCAACAACTCGACAACAAACTGTCCACAGTCCCACACACTTTCTAACGGGACAACAGTGGGCGAACCACCGAAAATTCACGTATACGCTGCTGTATGTTCGTTCGAAAGCACTTTTTAGAAACCTGACGGTTACTCAACATGAAACAAGAACTAGCGTGCGGCGCGGACGGCGTTTTACCGCTAGCCGTCTACGTAAGCTGTTTCCGCTGTAGGTGAAAATCTGGAATTAACTCTCATCACATAGCCACACCAAAACCAAGAGTCCAGTCGCTATTTCAATGAAAAGAACAAGCTTTACAATCGGTGTCGTTGAACGTTCCTAATTTGAATACCGTGTTCGTTCACAGATTTTAATGATTTCACTTCGCGCGCTTTTATAACACTAATGTACTTATTATGCGTCAATGTATAACTTCAGCTTGTATATTTGTGGAATATTTTTGATATAAAAATGTAAAGACAGCTCGGGACGAGCGTGTCTGTCGGATCGTTGGATCGACTGCCGCTCGCTCGCTCGCTTGCCCCCCTGTTGACACTGCGCAGGTAGCGCCAGGTGAGCGACGCGACGTTGCCAAACCGACCATTATCAATGATGATGAGATAGCTGCTGCTTCTACCACGTCATTTCGAAATTCACGCACCGTTGCCAACGTAATAAAATGCTGTTTGTACACCACACTTTTTCAAAAGTTGCATTTTAATGCGTCAATGGAATGTGCCGTGTAACAAGTATCGAGATTGTTTGGCCGCTGTCGAACAACTGTGTACCTATTATTTGTTATTTTTTGGGAATATTTGATGAAAATTTGCAGAATAAGTTTGTTAGAATACATTGCGCGCGCGACACGGCGACCTCGTTACCGTAGTGTTAGAGAAAGTGTAAATAGATGTGGTGTTATGCTATCGTGTTTAACTTTTACACAAATACGGTGTACGCGGCAAGGTCGAGGATTAAGCAATTAATTTAATGTTTATTTTGTATGTAGGTATTACTTTTTTATTAGACTCGTTCTTAATTTGAATCGAATTCTTGTTCTTATCAGCACTAAGCATAGGTCAGTTAGCTTTGTAAAAGCCTCTTTGCATAATAAAATTCACAAAATTTAAAGTTGGAATATTAATTTATTTCTCGATTCCAATATGGCTGATGTTAATTAAATAGACGTTTAATATGCCTAACGACTGGAAGTCACTGCAGGTCAATCGACAGCTAATTAAAATGCGTTTAGCTTTGTTTTAAAAGACTATGTTTGTTCGGTATCGATTGAAGTTATAAACTCGTGTTTATTCCATAAATAAACTATGTAGCAACCTATTTACACGTTTTAATATCATTTTTCGTTAAAGAGGGATCATCAACGAACAACGGAAAAGTTAATTCAAATTAAAACCCGAAAAAAAAATCATATTTTTCTCTCTATTTTTAATATAAGTTTTAGCTTTATTTCTATTTAACTTAGGATAAGATAAAATAAAGAATGTGTGAACTTATTTGTTGCACTTGAAGCGTCAACGCGTCTGCAGTTATCAGAGTGAAACAGTGATATACGTGCTCTGCGCGTTAGAAAGAGACCTAATGACAACTGTCAATGCGCATCTGACAATTTGTCAGTGTTATAAGTTATCCACCTGTTAGCATTTCTAACGAGTGAAGTTTAAAGCGCCAATTACTAATAAAAAAAAAACAAGAGAAATTTTACGAGAGAAAGACTTTCAGAACTGTGTTTACAGTTTTTTTTTTTTAATGTAGGTACTGAATATAATAATTTGTTCTTTTGACAAGTTCTTAATTATTATAATAGAACAGAACTTCCCAGCAAAAACACTATAGGAAGTGGTGAAGGGTAGGCGTTTTGGGGGGTGTCTTTTGCAACTTTTGACGTTCAAAAAGTGTTTTTTTTTTGCAGCCAAGTTTGAATAATTGATTTTGAGTTTGAACAAAAAAATATTAATAAACCCCTTAGTCTTTTCATAGACAGCGCGATAAATAATATTTATCCCAAAATTAGTTATAACCTGTTTAATTAAAGCAATATCTACTGCTACTAGAAGCCAATGACATATTTATTAGTTTATTATGCGAGGAGGCATTTTTTTTTTAATTTTGTAATAATAAAGCAAAAGAACTAAGCAATAAGGTTTAGGTGTTGCCAAAATAGTATTTTTAATTTGAGAAGGTTATTTTTATATGAAACTTTTAAAGGTTATAGAACCTGAAATGTTGCTATGCTATTAAAACTACATATTATGGGAGACTTAAGGTTGATGATTGATAATTTTGATAAATGATTAATTTTAAGAATTTTGGTAGATATTTATGTATTTGAATTAAACTATAACCTGTTTTCTTTCACAGTTAAGTTGGGAGTAACGATTCGATTTGTGCAAGGCAGTTGAAGGTCATATGGCACACTTTAGGAGAAACCCTGTATCTCAGTTGTTCTGTTATTAAATGAAGGATCAATTCAATACAATTACCTTCATACTTTTGGTCTATAGAATCATTACATTCATGAAGATAACCAAGCTTACAGTTTCTGTATACCTAGTTAGTTCACCGCCCAGCCGCTAGAGGCGCTGCAGTCAATCTGAATCGTCAATGGCGATGCGATTAACCTTTGACTACATAAGTGATATTATACTATACTCTTAGACATAAGTTTATAAAAAGTTGTAAAATTTATCTAATAGATTTTCAACCTTAAGTGTGAAGGGCGGGCGTTTTTGGGAACTGTCTTTTGTAAAACTGACCTTGGCTTAGTGCTGATTTTCAGCCTACTTTGAATAAATGACTAAGTAGGTACACACGAACTCTGTGCTCTATCCACAGCGGAAGTCATTTGATGACTTCCAAACTGCCAAAAAAACATGAAATATGACTATTTTAATGAATGGTATCATACATTATGTTTTTAATTAAGTACCTACCTTAGCATACAATAAAGTATGGTTTGTAATTAGTGTTTTTTTTTCTGTACACATAATTATTCGTAAAGCCTAAGAGGTCAAGGTTCAAAACCACGACATTTTTTGTTCGTAACTAGCAATTTCGTTTTATTTAAATATTCACACGAAAAGGTATACTTATTGAGCAAAAATATTCAGACATTTCCATAAGTATAGTGATTTAAAAATATTGTTGGTGAATTGGTGATGGTTATAACCGAGATTCTCTGTTCGGGTGTTTGTATGTTTTTTTTGGTCGTGCCTTATTCCCTCTTTTACCAACCGATTTGAAAGGGTATACTTACTTCCCAATAGTTCTCATCGTTGTAATGGTCAAGAATGGTTAGAATGTTAGGACAACACTTGAAATTTGTAAGCACGCATCAGGTAAAACCTAAATTTCGGGTGCTAAAATTCAGGTGTATGTCTGAAGATATACAAAACAGACTGAGGGGGACCGGCTGAGGGAGAGGAAGGAGAGTTTAGGGAACTCCTCAACAGTAAGCACAACAGGTAGGTAAGCATTACCTTTGAGCATATTATTTTATTAGGTAATACTGTCTAGAACGTAACACCGAGATGGGTTTTGACTGCGATTGCTGATTCAATGATGGAGAAGAAGGGAAGTTCAGGGAACTCTTTAACAGTTTACATATCACTCTAGAGTCTAGAAGTCGGAGTCTAGAGCGATATAGTTACTCAAAACTGATTTTTTATTTGCTTTTCAGTGTTTTTAAAGGTGGTATTTTTTTTTTGGAAAATGTCATTTTTCTGGTTTGTCTTTTCTATGGTGGCATAATCATAAATACCTTAATCCCTGCTGTTCATAGGTATTTAAAACTCTATACCGATGTGTAAAATTAGGACCTACCTTTCATTAAAAATTAACAAGGTCTTTTTTTTAATGCTAACTCACACAATGAACTAAAGCTTGTCTGTCTGTAGCAATGTGTCGTGAGTTTCTCATGGTTACCTGTTTGCGGAAGATGGCGCCATTATGTTTATTATAGATAATTAATAATTTATTCCTCAATTATAATGAAGGACGAATGCGATAGCTCATCGTTTACGAGGTTTCAGAAAAAGTAATACGTACAATAATTACTTATATTCAGATAGCCATCCTTTTCATAGATATTATAAACGCGTAAGTTTGTAAGTAAGTATATTGAACACCAAATACTGAAAACTACAATTAAATAAATGTTTTAGGGGCTGGCAACTACAAAAAATTTGATATTTTTGTCCGTATAATAGATAACGGCACAGAACCCTTCCTTGCGCGAGTCCGATTCGCTTTTGACTTTTTTTGGAGACTCCAATAAATCTTAAAGTTCACACATGTAATAAAAATTAATGGAAAGCTTCGAGAAAGTTGAACACCCTACCAAAAACTACTTGCATCACCTCCAACTAGGAACTCAACCATAAATCATTCACAATTAGGCGCATGCGCCGCCCCGCGTAACCGATTGGCGCGTTCATTATAAAAACAAGATGGACGCCCACCAACTCCGATTACCGCCACATGTGACATTTGTAAACATAATCCAGGCGACGAATGACCTATATAGGATGTTTATGTAATCGCCTTCTGGTTTACGCCCAGAATATTTAGCCAAACGTTTAGAGATTATGCATTATGCAACTTTTCTAAGTTTGTATGTACTTTCTAAGTATAGGTATCTTGGAAACCAATGACTGTGTTTCGGATGGCACGTTAAACTGTAGGTCCCGGCTGTCATTGAACATCCTTGGCAGTCGTTACGGGTAGTCAGAAGCCAGTAAGTCTGACGCCAGTCTAACCAAGGGGTATTGGGTTGCCCGGGTAACTGGGTTGAGGAGGTCAGATAGGCAGTCGCTCCTTGTAAAACACTGGTACTCAGCTGAATCCGGTTAGATTGGAAGCCGACCCCAACATAGTTGGGAAAAGGCTCGGGAGATGATGATTAGAGATTATGCATCTTTCTGATTCTCTTTCTCTGATCTTACTGCTTCGTTCCGTGTTACCCCAAGATGGTGATGATTGGTGACCGAAATATACTTAGAAAGTAAAAACTTCAGTACGTACCTAAAGCTACCCGAAACTGTAGATACCAACCGCTCGAGTTGATTTTCTACCACAGTTGAGTGCAACATTTTTTCCGGACGAAGGAGGCCGGGGAACTGTCTAGCGCAATCAACGGCTCGAGCAGTCGGTGTATGCCTCTAGACCGACCAAAATTTTGTTTGTGATAGAAAAGGCGGGTCAAAAATGGCCATTTTAGATAAAAGGCAGTCGCGTGGTTCAATAACATTAGATAATATTCATTTTATTTTTGAGTGGGCTGTATTGAGAATGGTTTTGTTGCCCCGAAATACCTACGGGGATGCTGGCTAGCTGGAGGAGGAGGACTTTCTAGGAGGGCGTGTACCCAAAAATTAGAGAGCAACAAAGGGAGAATGAGGCTGTGAAAAGAGGGTTGCACACCTTCTTGATTATCTTTTCAAGAAGCTTCAGACTTGACCGCTTCGACTTCAAGCGGTCGTGACTGCACGACCAGTCGTGTGTACGGCAGGGAATAAAAGACTATAGTTCACCGCGCAGTCGTGGCTTCCAGCAGTCGGTCTCAACTGCTTGAAACAGTCCGTGTCCGGCCTCGCTTAGTTATTTTGAAAATATAACCTTCATCCATACGTTGCCAAGTCATATAATTCAATTATTGAATGTAGTAAAGTGTACTATTATAGTACACTACACCAGCTACGAGTACATACAATACTGCTTATTTAGAAACCCTCAATGTGATGCAATCGGTGCTAAACAGAGACGGAGAATATAGATTTCTATGCGTAGGAAAGGGACCACTGAGTAATGTTGTAAAAATGATAATGATGTCTTTTTTATCTTACACCTGCATACTGACTTCGCAGCTCATCAAGCTACTGCAATCTGGTCAATATTCCTTAATAGATTTTCAACTTTATCGCTGAAACATATTATGATTTAAAGTTGGTTGGGAATATTTGACAGTTTCGGGTAGCTTGATGTGCAGGCTTCTGAAGATAAAATAAGTTTCAATTCGTATCAAAGACGAATTTAATTTTTTAGGTCAGATACAGTTTTACAGAAATAATTTGAATTTAGAAAATAGGCAGCTTTATTAAATACCCGACTGCGAAGTTATGTTTTAATTGCGCTCCTCTTGGAAGACGCGACATTTTCTTATTGGTGTTAATTTATTAAACCAGCCATTTCAAGAATAGCATTTTATGATAAAAATAAGCTTGTGACGTCATTGGGACATGAGTATTAACCAGTATAAATAGAACCTGGGTTGTTTGAACCTTCGATGACAACATAATTCCACTTTATTGGTTGAACAACTGCTCCAAGTAAAACGCATGTTTCCCAGTCGCTTATTGCCATAAACACTTGCCTAGGAAATACCCAGGTCCAGATGTTATGACGCAAATCAAGTCAAATTATTTACTTACAACCTTTTGGCGCGTAAACTTACTTTTTACGAACTAGTCTATGGTCATAGAATGATACCAGTACCAGATCAACTCAGCCATGTTAATTAATTAATAGCTTATCGTTCTGTTAAACCCAGACCTACGTCATACGATTTGATTTAGGTATTAATAAAACAGGATAAACCATATGACGCCTTTTTAATCGATTTCTCAAAATGGAGGAGGTTTTCAATTGGACCTCGGGAAAACACTAATTGAAACTGAAAGCACAAATTTTTTGTAATGGATTTAGAAGTCCGTGGCAAGATAAACCACATAATTTTTGATTTTGGATCTTCCAATTTGGAGGTTGTATTCGTTGCATTTTAACCACGATAAAAACGAGATCATTTAAATATCTAGGCTGCTTACATATTTTGCTTGAGTACCTACCTGCTGAAAAAAGGCAAGAACTCCCAGTTGGTAACAAATCAATTGTAAGACACAGGTAGATCCTTCTTGCTGCGGAATTGTTCGCAAGAGTTACTGTGGCCCTGGCACACAAAAGGCTTCAGAAGAAACATAAGTGGGTTTTAGTCAGTAAAAGTCTGACACTACCTCCAGCTGCACCCACACCTGAGTCATTTAATGACATGTCATTCAAAAAAACGATCGTTTTAAAGAACGAATTAAAAAAAAGTATTGCGTGAAAGTAAGAATCCAAGGTCGTACTGACCACTTGTATTCAACGTTACTTATTGGTGCTACGAGAAAACTAAATATCACAATAAACTTTTTCCACCATAATCTTTTGCCCTTTATTTCCGTATCGCATTAGAACGTGTACTGCATTCATTAAAACACTATTAATTTCGGTGATGCATGACCTAACCGGTCGGCCGCCCTTCCTAGACACGCTTCAGAAAACCTAACACGAATACTTACTAACAACACAAAAAAACTTCTATTTTAATATTCCTTGCGTTTTCCTTCCAGAGAATTCCTAATCAACTTTAAAAAGAGGATGCAATGGAAAGGTACAATACTTTCCAGTTGTATCGAGGAACCATAAACAGTTTATTTTTTGTACAACACTGAACTCGCCTCTCGCAGTATTGGAGGACATTCCATTGCATCGCGGCCATTTTGCTATTAGAAACATTTCCTGAAATTACAAATCGACATTAACCCTTATAAATAATATAAATTATACAAAAATAAAATTTAGGTGTAAAAATATGCAAATAATTATGATGAATAATATCGCCATTAGTGAAGCAATGTCAAAGACATTTACGTTTTTTTTTTTCATGTCATGTTAAGCAGCTTATCTAAATTGGCTGCCTAAATAAAGACGATCTAAATCATTCTGGAAAGTTGCTGGATTATTCGACTAAGGTGACTCGGAACGATGGCAGTGCCATAGAAAAATTATTCATAGAGACTTTCCTGCTTAGCTCACAGTGAATTTGAGTCTTTTCCTATTTTGTTCGAATTTCCAAAGTAAGTCGCACGCACTCGAGACGCACTCTAATTTTCTAGCATTAAGTCGCCCGACCTACATAAAAACATTAAATTCTACAAAAAAAAACTGATTTCTTTTTTAAAGTGTCCACCTACATTTGATGAGCTTTGGCTAAATTTGATAAGCTGTTAATAATTTTTGGACCTACTTTGACACATTCGGAAACAACAATGTACTGAGCAATGTACAGACGCCAGCAGCACATCAGGCTACCAGACACTTTCAATTTTTTTCCAATCAACTTTTAACCTTTATGCTTCAGCAATAAAGTTTAAAAAAAAAACATAAAAATGAGTTGAAAGTCTACTTAGAATATTTGACAGATTGTAATAGCTCAATGTACTGGCGTCTGCCGTCTATCTCGCATCTATTAGGAACAGGGGATATGACTTTCTTACGTCACGATTTCAACCAGTATCACAAGATACAGAACATTTCAATGGTATCACAAAACTGGACCGAAAACTGCGTGCGTAAATATAGAAAATATAATAATATGCGTAAAAATAACATTTTCATCTTAGTAATTGGACAGACATCATGATAAATCAAATTTGAGTAAAAATTATCAGTTATTCATCAAAATTCAAAAGGTTTGAGCTAGCCATTTTATATCCACCACATCTCTGGTGTGAGTTGTGACCTAAGTATTTTTCGGTGCACTAATCAGTTATATAAATGTAAGTAAGCTGTAAGAGTCTATCCCCACTTATGTATTTTTCAGAAACAAAACATTTCTTCTTACAACGTACATATTAATGTCGATAGTGGTAGGCACATAAGAAAGATTCCAGGACGCCGGCCCCTTCCTGGAAGAGAAGTCAGCAACATCGGAGGGGCCGTAGGCCTGAGGAGTTGTTCGCAAGAGTTACCGTGGCCCTGGCACACAAAGACCTCCAGAAGGAACATGGGTTTTAGTCACTACCTAAGTGTTTCACAATCCCTCCAACTCTACCCTCAGCGGGAGGGGTCATTAGATGGTTGCCCTCGAATTAAGCTGCCTGCTGGTTTTCTATTTAACTACACATTTTTCAGAAAATATCAAAGTCAAAGTCAAAGTCAAAGTTCTTTAATCTGTGGTCATAGGTTACAAAAGGTGTTCATGCTTATTATTAGGTATCGCTATGGCCTGCTATTAAAGCGTACAGATATTTTCTTATAAAGTAAAATTGCTGAATTACATTAACAAAAATGTCACAATTTATATCTTAATCTATTCTAACTACTTAATACTATCATCTAAATATTCTGAAACTGTATAATAAGCCTTATCTAATAAAAAAGTTTGTAATTTTCTCTTAAAATCTATTAAATCTAAAGTCTTCAAAATTTTTACAGGTAATTTATTGTATATTCTAGTTGACATACTAAAGAAGCTTTTATCAAAAAGGGCAGTTTTATGAGGTAAAGAACAAATTTTCAAGGCATTTCGAATGGATTGCGGTTTAGTAAATAAATTTTTATTCGTTCTGATAAAAATAGCGATCTCATAAATATACAAAGAAGTAAGTGTCATAATTTTTAACTTCTTGAAGTATGGTTTACATGAATCTGGTATATAAATATTTGCTATTGCACGTACACATTTCTTTTGTGCTTTAAATATATATTCTGAATTATGTGCGTTACCCCAAAATATAACGCCATATTTAAGTGCAGACGATACGTATGCATGGTACGCTGTCAGTACAGCAGATTGATCAGCTACCCTGGCTAATTTGTATAATGCATATGAATATTGGTTTAACTTCTTACATACTGTGTCAATGTGAGTTTGCCATTTCATGTCACTGTCAATCCAGATACCCAGAAATTTGGTACTATTCACCACCTCAATTTGTGTATTTTCATATTCGACATTCAGGGAATTTTGAACTTCTTGTGGGTATCTGACAATTTTAGTTTTATTAAGATTAATAACTAAATTATTTTTCGATAGCCATTGTATAGCCAGATTAAGTGTATTATTTATAGCTGACTCCAAAGACTTCAGATCCTTTTCTGTAAAAATTACTGTGCTGTCGTCAGCAAACAGAATCATAGGATGTTCTATGGCTTTTGGGAAGTCATTGATGTAAATCAGAAAAAGAAGTGGTCCAAGTACGCTTCCTTGAGGTACACCAAATTGAACTTTCTTATAATCTGAGAAGTATTTTTTTACTGTTTTACTAAACTGGCATATGCTTTCTATTTCAACTCTTTGATGTCTGTCATTTAAGTATGATTTCAATAACTTGTGGACATTGCCTCTAATTCCGTAATAATGTAGTTTGTCAAGAAGTGTTTGGTGATGGACATAATCAAATGCTTTAGTCATGTCCATGTATAATGTAGCAGTAGGGATTCGGTTATCAATATTGCAGTATAAAGGTTTCAAAAGGTCATGAATAGCCATATTAATTGATTTATTCCTTCTGAAACCTTTTTGCTCTTGTGTGAATAAATTGTGTTTTTCGAAGTACGTGTTGATTGCTTTATAAATAATTTTTTCTATAATTTTGGAGAAAATCGGAAGCAAAGATACCGGTCTATAACATGCTACATTTTCTTTATCATCTTTCTTAAAAAGAGGTTTGATGACAGATTTTTTTAGCTTACTAGGAAAAACGCCATGTTCAATGCACAAGTTTATAATATGGCAAAGAATAGGGCTGATAGTCTGAGCTACCGATTTTATTGCAAATGTTGTTATATTATCATAACCAGAACTTTGTGTGTTTTTAAGGGATTTAATAAGCAAAAAAATATCATACGGAATTACAGGAGACATAAATAAAGAGTGTGATCTGCTGGGACTACTACTACTGGCAACTTTAACATGTTGTGAATTTTCAGAAGACACTACTGGAGATATTGTTTCATCAACATTAATCGCATTAATATAAAAGCTATTAAATTCGTCAGCTATTTTAAAAGGGTCAGTTATTATTTGGTCATTTACTTTTATGCGTGTTATATGCTCCTTCGGAAAATTTGCTTTATTTGCATTAATTATTCTCCATGTTGCCTTCGACTTATTGTTTGCATTTGATATATAATAATTATTTTGACACCTTTGAGTAAGCTTTATAATCTTTTTAAGACGTGCACTATAATTTTTAAGAATATGTTTTTGAGTTTCTGAAGGATTAGTTCGATAGTTCCATAGTAGTTCTCTCTTTCGTTTACAGCATTTACCTATTCCTTTAGATAACCACCTTGTTTTTTTAATACAGTTATTTCTGATTCTTATAATGGGAAAACAAAGGTCGTAAAATAGCTTGAAATCGTCAAAAAACGAGTCAAAGGCATATTCTGGATCATTTGAGTTAAATACTTCCTGAAATTTAAGATTTTGTAAACATTCTTGGAATTTTGATACATTTTCTTTACTAAAATCTCTCTTTGTTGTATACCAATAACTAATTGTACAAGTTTTTTTGACGGGACACGTCAGTATCTGAGCCGTGTGGTCTGACATACCCAGATCAATTACTTCGCATTTACTGCCTCTAACATTATTTAATATATTATCTATACATGTATTACTACTAGGACGGGTTATGTCACGTAAACCTACTTTCATGTTAAAACTATAAATTAAATGTTCAAATCTTAAAGAAATAGGGTTTCTTTTTAACATGTCAATATTAAAATCACCACATACAATAATTTTTTTGGACTTCCATTTTTGTACTAAACACATTATTGCATTGAAAACGTTAAAAAATATGTTTAATTTCTCTTGGGTATACTTAGGTGTTCTATATATACAAATAATTACCAAATTGTGTTCGGTCAATTCTATGGCTGAACATTCCGTTTCATTACAAACACTAAGATTACATATATCTTGTAATACTTTATATTTATGCATCTTGTTTATAAGTATACAGGATCCACCATTTCTATTATCTCTGGCAAAGTATGCACCTAAATTAAAGTTTGGTAAAGTTACATGCACATAGTCTAATTTGTTCATGTTATGCTCTGTTAAGCATATTACATCTACATGTTTTGCACATTTATCAAGTTCTTGGAGATTTACACATAATATGTCAGACTTGCTAAGCAATCCATTAATATTTTGATGCATTACTCGTATCTTGTTGTAAACGAAAAAACTCTTTATTGTTACCAATCTGTGTATCAGAAATATCAACTCTATCATATGAATCAGATTCATCCAGTTGTAAAGTAGATTGTTCATAACACTTACTTAGGTATGCCATGTAGTTTTTTAATTTACTGAGAACAGTATGTACGCCTTTATCGTTAATTTTTTTCGTGTATTTAGAAAACATAGCATAAGTATATTTTAAATATCTGTTGGTATCAAATGTGTAAGCATATTCATAAGTTTTGTTACTAAGGTATAGATGGTAGTTGAATGCCTCAATTCTCTTGTTGTATAAATATACATTGGTACCTAGTTTAAAATTAGGGGAACATATTATAACATTAGTATGAGTTATTTTTTCTAATTTATTTTTTATATATTCTACTAATTTTCCATAGTTGAAAGAAATTTCAAAGTCTTTTGTACCTAATAAAATGATACAATAATCTTGTAAAGTGTAGTTTATAAGTTTTAATTCTAAATTTTCAAAGAGTTCTGTTATTCCTGCATTTGGTAAACAATAATGTATTAATTTAGAGTTTTTGAAAGTATTTTCAGCTGTTTTCAATATATTGTTTACATTGTTATCACTTATAATACAAATTTTGTTAAAGGTTCTATTATTAAGATTACATTGAGATGAAATAGCAGTCCCAACTGTAACTGAGCTACAAATGTGCTGTAAAGTATGATTATTTACCTGTTCATTGTTTTTCGGATTTAAGAGTTGTTGATCACAACTTATTTCCATAGATGGCGTGGTTTTTAATACATTTGGCTTAACTGAAAAATCCAGAGCAGAGATCCTAGTTTGATCCTGTGGTTGCGCGTTTCTAAAAGCTCCATCTGTGTTCATCTTTAGTGACTGAGTGCATTTTGGTGAAGTGACGCCCTCTGTCGTCATTGTGGAAAGAGTAGTATCACCTTGGTCAATCGCTAACTTATTGGGCTCTATAATGGTGTCATCATCTGTGGTCGATGCCTCAAAACAGCTGGAGTTACCTTTTGCAGAGAGAGGTGATGACGTTCTAATATGCCGGGACTTTTTCTTCTTAGATTTCTTTCGAATCACTAGTTTTTCTTGTTGGTTTGTTAGTGAATGTAATATTTTTGAGTCATTATTTGTTTGCAACATATCTTGTTTCAATTTATTTATTTCTTTATAGGCGTTCACTAATTCGTTTTTTAGTTGTAGTATTTCTTTCTTGAGCTCTTCTATGTCACATCGATAACGAGTAGATAAGTCCAGTTGCAGATCCAGGTCTAGTGTGCTATGCCTATCTTGTATTTCCGAAGTTGTTGATTCAAAGGAAAGATCAAGTGAATCATTAGTAAGGGTCCTGTGACGACGAAGAGTGACATATTCATTTCCAGATGTAGTTGGTGTTCTTTGAAGAGGCATTGTTATTGTTAATTTATAAATAAAACAATGAATGAAAAAGCAAAATTTCAATAATTCAATAAAGCGCTCAGAGGCTTAGCAGAAAAGAATGTCACAAGCGCCATGCAATATAAGCGTAGTATATTTATTTTTTAAAACAATAATTGTTCATGAGAATTTCGTTTAACCACAAATAACATGCACGATTTGGGTTGCGAATCCACGCCACACTCACTGTAAGTCCGATACAACGTGCGTTGTACTACACGACCACTTGATTGTTATAGTGAAATTATGGTCCTATTATGCAAAAAGAAAAAGAATTGAAATGATCGTTAGGACGCTTATTAAAATGTTTGAATTTGAAATTACCTGCGCGCGCACTGTTTACAATTTTGTTTATAAAATTAATGTTTAATATGAATATCACTTTATAAATGTAAATGTAACACTGTTATTATCGTCTTAGGTAATAGTTAATAGTTTGTGGTCGTTTTAACAGGTATATTGGTATTTATCACTTAAATCTTAAAATTAATTGATAGTATATAGTCACGACTTTGCACTCGGTTTTGATAGCTTTTAAAAGTCACTCACACTTATTGTTTTGATGAGATAACACTTCTTCATAAGAATTAGCACTTAGAAATTATATTTTACTATAAATTGTGTCTTATTATACATTAAAACTATTTTTAATCATTTAAAATACGCAGAGCACTTGTTTACATGGCGAGTGGCGCCCTCCTTCTATTTGTTCCATTCCGTTTTCCCTAATTAAATTGAAATAATGTAAAAATAGCGACAATGCATATTTTTTAGCTACATTAAAAAATAGTTTCGTTTAATTTTGAAAGTTCTTTCAATTAAAATGTTACTTAAAAACTTTTTACTTAGCTACTTCAAAATATTAGGATTGACAAAACTAATTTGAAGTATATTATTACCGCGAATTATCATCACCGTATCATATCATATGCTGACTTGATAACATATTTAAAAAATATAATAAATCGGAATTTCCCGCACCTCATCGACGCATATCCACTGTATGCGCGCATATTTTGTACTACAATGTTACCACTATTTATGTTTCCGCTCACGATCAATTAATTTTGATTACAAGAATCTCGTAAGTATTAAGTACATTATGATTTTTGTTTTTGGTGTTAATATTAAAACAAATTAATAAAAGGATTCTAAATTATTTGTGACCTAAGCATAGTTAACATGACGAGCTGTTATTTTAAACATCACATCACTTTTGCAAAGGTATTTTTTTTTTGTCGACATGAGAAAATAATTTGCTCGAGGTCAAGTTATGCCTGATTTTATATATTTTTTGCCGAGTTATTATTATATTAATGTCGTCATATTTTAATTAGCAGTGAGCCAAACCGACATAAAAGATTTCTTCGAAACAGTAAAATGTATTACACCGGTTTATTTAGACGGGCAACACAGCACATGACAGGTGTTTACGCGCCAAACAACAATGGTTGCTTGCTAACGTTTGATATAACTTTTTTGACGCACGTTTTTTGTATCAATTTACGTGGTTTCTGCTCTAAAACCGACACTCAACTGTTAATGTAACGTTTATTTACCTGAAATGGACTACAATATATAGAATCATTGTCGTTAAGTCGACGAAAACGTAACTGACTAGTGAGGCTGGGTCATCGGTACTTCGAGAGTGCAGTGCCCGATTTCATGTTTTATTGTTAATTAAGGTCAGTAATTCGGTCGTAGAGATGGCCGCGACGACTCCGAGACGCTCTTCGCGACTTCCTCATACCCACACACCAAAGATGTCGGAACGCAAGAAGGGGTTATTTCAATGTGAGGAGATGCCTTCCCGGGAGTCTCTGACGACGCACAGGAAGTTGCCGGTGGTGGACAGCGAGAGTGACAGCGAGGACTGCGATCTGGGCATCATCAGCACGCTGGACTCCAGCTCCGGAGATGAAAACGACCAAAACGTTCCGAAGACTCCCGAGAGAAGCTTGTGGCGTGAGTTCTTTTACCAATCATTTTTATTTTCGTCCTAAAAGTCGATCGTATAAACAAATGCTTAATTACAAACATTGTCTGTCCATATTACAATGTGAGGTCCTTTCCAATGGACATGTGAGGTCCAAGGTCCCTCTGTTAAAGTTTTAACACTTACAAGTTAGCCTTGTAGTTTATTTTACCTGTTTGTGTCAGAGTTGTTTTGTATGCAGCTAAAAGTACATAGCAAATATTTAAATTCAGTTAAAGAACTTTGACTATTTTAAATCTGTATAAATTATGATTTAGATTCTATATTCAAAATCATGTAACAACTGCATTACTAAAACATGGAAAAAAATTGTAGAAAGTATTTATCTATAACTCATTAGCTCTGAAAGATATTTTTTATCACATGTAGCACAGATGGCCTTTTTATGAATAAGGTCTTCAGAAGAATTGCTTGCAATGTAAAGACCCTATACCACACTAAAGAAGCATCCTGTTCACAAATTAGACAGTTCTAATTGTCCTGAACTTGCAAACTGTCCATAGGAAAACATTCTATCTTATAATGGATCCTAAGCTGCAGATAATTTGCTTTCCGCTTGTCCTATCACCTTTCTTATCTCAGGGCATTAAAGATTTGATACCAACTTACCCTAAACAAAGAAACTAGGCCACAATTAAGACTGTCCAAAGATTAGAAGCAAATAGTGTCAAATGTAATGATGTAATTATCTAAATATTTTTATCATTAACCAATTCGGGGTATTTTCCCTTGAATTTTAATAAATTTCTGTTGATAATCACTAAAAAAGTTATGATTTACCTATATTGCTTAAATGAAAGGAAATTTTGATGATAGGAAGATTTCCCGCTGAAACCTAGACTATAGGCTTTCATGAGCCTTTTTTGCCTTTGTTATTATATGCCAAATCTGCAGAAATCTTGGGAAAATTAAAAAAATCAATGCATATTGACCTTAATAAAGCGTATTTTCAATTGTACCTTAAAAACACAATTTACCTTTGTAAATTCTTTCTTTCCTGTTGTATTTCTCTAACGTACATAAATCCGTAAATAAATAAACACCTAGAGATTGGCCACCACAAATTCATTACCTAGGTAATGCTGTTTGTCTCATGCCTCAGTTCTTATAATCAAGTAAAAAATTGTTTTGCTTATGAAGCCTTGAATCGAAGAAAGGCCATGGTGCAGGGACACAGAAATTTTAACAAATAGGATTGAATTTACGTTTTTTTTTCCGATTTTTTCCAATGCTGTTGGTGATTATTTCTCCAACTCTCTGCATTGTAGCCTGCTTCCTCATATTTTTCGTGGGAAATCATCAAACAATTACTTCTGCTGAGGGTTGAGCTGGAGGGAGTGTCGGACTCTTACTGACTAAAACCCACTATGTTCTTAGTGGAGGTCTTTGTGTGCCAAGGGTGTGGTAACCCTTACAAATAACCCGCCTGGCTTCTTCCTACAGTGGGCAGGCAGCCTTATTATTTGAGGTCTATGTCAAAAGACTATCCCCATATTAGCAAATTAAATGGATTCTTTTGTATAGTAAAATATTGCCTACTTGAAATTCAATTAAGAATTTACCAACTTATCTAAATGTTATGGAGAAAGTATTTATGATTGTTTTACAATAATTAGCATACAACGAAACACAGAAATCTGCGGATAAGTAGGTTTCTGTGTTAGTGACACGAAATAAATACTGACTCAATTACAACTACACAGCATTATTATTGAGGTTTAAAAACACAGTTACATTAGCACAAAACACAAACAAGCATTGTATGTAAATTTTGCAAATAAATCATTATACTAATTATCTTATTACAATAATTAGCATCACACACAACTGAACTATTCAAACATACTTTTTTTTTCACAGATGAAACAAGAAGTCAAACCCGGAAACTTCTAAAAGAGAGCAATGATTTGAAGAACTTCATCAAATCCCCATTTACATTGAAAAAGTATCAGACTAGATATTCTTGTCCTGATTCAAAATGTTCTGTGTCTACTCCTGTCACTCCACATCTCAACAACCACCCTGGAACCCCTTCATCCACTCACTCTTGCACAAGTGTCCACACGACTTCTTCTACCTCAAGCCGAGCGCGCAAAAGCCTGGCGAGTCTCATCGCAGACACGGAGAGCTGCAGCAGCTCTCTAAAAGACCTGAACTTTGACACAGACTCTGGTACAGATTCCAAAGAGAACACCCCCACGAAATGCGTGAGGAGGTCAAGTAGGAGGCATAAAGTGACCCCAAAAGTCAACAGCTTCAAAGGGGTGCTTCTTGAACAGAAGAAGAATATCACTCCAATGAAAACTGCTGTCGTTTGCTTGACGAAAATGGATTTGAGCAGCATTATATCGCCTACGCAGATGCTTAAGACTCCTCAGACTACAGATGCAGGTGCTTCGCCCCCTAAGTTGGGGCATAACCGCCGTTCTGTCGTTGAGATAAGCGAGAGCCCTGAATCTGCTTGTGACAGTGAGAAAAGCCACAAAAGGCTTCGTAACGACAGTCTGACGGAACATGCTCCGAATTCGAAGTACCCTAGACTGGAGAACGCTCCTAAAGCTCGCCTGTCACTATTCAATAGCGACAGGCTTAAAGAAATACTTTCTGCTAAATCGTTCTATGGTAAAAGTAACCCTGACTTAAACACTAGCGTGACAGCGAAGATCTCGAGTGCTATCGAAGCGACGGCCAACCACAGGCGGCTAAGACACTCCCATTCTCACAGACGTAAACGAAAGCCTGGTCAGATCAATCTTGGAGTAAGACATCGCATCAGAAAGCCTAGATACCACAAAAATAAAGCAGTGAAGTACGTTAATTCTTCAGCAAATGGTTCAGTTTTGAATACGACCGTCGTCTCCAATGTAAGCATGACTGATGCGTCCATGTTAAGTCAGAATTCATCGCAAGAACTTTGTAATGGTAAGTGAATTCATGATTATGAGTGTGTCAATGTCCTTTTGTATTTGCTGAAAGTTGTTTTTTTTCGGACAAGACAATAATTAATTAAGTTATGCTACTTTGCAAATTTTTCGTTGGAGTCCGTAAACCTTTGATAATTGATCTTTCAGAGATAGAGTTACCATTTCTCGTGCCATCCTATTTGCCTACCACGGCAGCTAATCTAATAATTTTTATTTTACAGATAAAGCTGACCCATTTGACAAGGAAAAACGAACAATAGATGCTCTACTCAGCCAATGGACAGAGGAAGAAATACCAGAAGCCGAGCTCTCCTTCTCAAAGCCTATGCAAGAACTACCATGTTTCAACAGTACGGTCATTGAGGAGACCAACCAAATATTCCAGCCCGTCACCGCAGTGCCCGTTAACATGACAGCAGTTCCCCAAGACTCTGAAGCAGTCATTATAGAATTGGGATGTCAGAAGTTAGATAAAGGGGTGCAGAACTTGACAAATTTGTCAGAAAATGTGACAACGTTAGCACAAAACGCGACGACTTTACCTCAAGGGATAACATCATTGACAACGTTGCCACAAGCAGCACCTCTGACAACGTTGGCACAACCCGTCAATGACGTAATCATGACTGACATTGACGGTCACGAGCATAATCATGGAGTGTTGCCTAAGAGTGGGCAGTTCCTGCCTGTGGAAGGTGGATATATTCTTGTTGAAGAGAATACGGCTCCAGGTAAATATATCTAAATTTATACTTATTATTAATGTCATAGTCAGGGCCGGCCCGTCCATACAGCAAACGGAGCAGCCGCTCCAGGCGCCAAATCCTAGGGGGCGCCAAAATGGCAAAGGAAAAATTTTTTTTTTCTATTTATTTTATGCGAAGACATGATATTTATTTTACGCGTGCGAATAGAATGCGCGCGGGTGGCGCGGTGTGGCGCCGGGCACCAGATAACCTTACTAACCTCACCCCACGCTAACCTCGCAAGTTAGCTGGCTCCATCAGGATGGAATTTGGTGTAGACATATGTGAGTTGTATGATATGATACCTCCAGATGCATGGGTATTGCAGAGGGGCTGACATGAAATAAACATCACAGGAGCGTTTCTTTGGGCGCCTGAATAAGGTTCTTAAGGCCCGGCGCCCACTATCGGTCGGCATCGGTGCGGCTTGGTAGAGCTCGAGCGCTTTACGCCGGCTTCGGGCTGCTTTGGGCGCCTTAGAGCGCCTTAGGGCGCCGTAGAGCGGCTTTGGGCGCCTGAGAGCTGCCTCGGCAGTCGTAAACACGCCTAAGGACGCCGTAGCTGATTTTGGGTAGCCTAAGAATAGTTCTGGCTGCAGAAACATCGCAGAGCAGTCACTCCTAACGTTCCGTGAAAACGGTTATGTGTGTGTATTTATAAGTATTTGTTTTAGTTTAGGTCTAAGGCGTCCTAAGGCGCTCTAAGGCGCCCCAAGCCGCCCGAAGCCGGCGTAAAGCGCTCGAGCTCTACCGAGCCGCACCGATGCCGACCGATAGTGGGCGCCGGGCCTAAAAGTTTCTTGTCAGGTGGTAACAAGGCCTTTAATGGTTGTGTCGTACTAGTCCTGATTTGCTGCCGGTCGTGCATTGTCGGTCGTGGTGCGGAGGATGGTCGGTAGCGCAGAGTCGTGGGACGCGGTGGTGTCCTTCTGCGAGGACGTGATGTCGCAGAAGGAATCTGCGGAACGGGGGAGGGAGATTTTGACTCCCCTTCCCTGGCCGAAGAAGAGCACTGGGCGCACGAGAGCCCCCTATGAATGGGTCCAGGGGCGCCCCCTATGAATGAGTCCAGGGGTGAAGGTCTTGGGAAACTCCCCGCCCCTATTCGATGGATCCGAGGCGGAGGAGCGCGCACCTCTGAGGCGAAGCACGGGGTAGTTCAAAACCTCACTACCGGGCCTATCAAAACCTCACTACTGGATTCCCGCTGACTGCGGAGTTTTAGCCGGTAAGCGTCCAGATAAGAACGAATGCATCACCCACGATCGTCGGTGGTGAGATTGTACATCCCACGGAATTGTGGAGGACCAGGCGTTTTTAATGCTAAGACGCTCCACAACCGTGAGGTTTACAATATCAGGGAATATTTCCTTAAAAACGACGATGATCTGCATCGAGATGTGGTAGCAGTGGACAAAGGGCTCACCCCGCTATCTTTGGGTTATGAGAGTGGCGAAAAACTGTGGTACTAATAACCAATGAGCAAAGAAAGCAGCTACACGGACACTTTTTCGGAGCTCTTCATGGCCCCAAGGTAGACTTCAAAGCATCCGTTTCTTGGCTATGATTCAATGATCTTTTTGGAGAAACCGAAGGGTATGTCTATACAATTATGGACGAATTTATCTTAACTAATAACTACCGGAGATATATAATGATAGATGGGACGGTTAACAAATGTTGGGCATGTCACCATACGAGGAAATCAATTCTTGGCTGGCTAGCGGGGAATACTTTCACATACATAACCAAGTGGCCAAGATTATCGACCAGTAGCTTCCTCTGCAATACGAACTTGTGGATCTTGAAGTATCGTATTACTCTACTGTCTCTGGAGTCCACCACCTGCTGCACAGCTTGGACCCTATTCCCAATATCGGTGGTAATTTTATATTTTTAAACGTAAGTGTGATCTAATTCCGACCGAAAAGAGTTTGATACGTGACTTAGAAAAGTGTCACACCAAAAGCCACGTCCCCGTAAGTTTACGAGTACGAAAAACTTGACAACGAATGCACGCTTCCTGCCGAATGGCATAGCTATCCCCTGGGGGAAGATGAGAAGCGTACGTTCCCGGAGCACTCTCACCGTCCCCTATCTTCGTACTCCAAGAGAGTCGTAGGGAAACCAGCACTTTAGTAAACATATACAGATCGCAGTCGTTCCGAACCGTCGCGTTCTGATCAACCCCCCCCCCCCCCCCTAGAGGCCTTAACTTTTAGGCATCCACAAAAAAAGGGGCGCCATAATTTGATCTCGCTCCATTCTAAAATTTACTTCGGGCCGGCGCTCATAGTGGCCTAGTGGTTAAAGAGCTGACCTCTCAAGTATGAGTGCGTGGGTTCGATTCCAGGTCAGGCAAGTACCAATGCAACTTTTCTAAGTTTGTATGTACTTTCTAAGTATATCTTCGACACCAATGACTGTGTTTCGGATGGCACGTTAAACTGTAGGTCCCGGTTGTCATTGAACATCCTTGGCAGTCATTACGGGTAGTCAGAAGTCAGTACGTCTGACGCCAGGCTAACCAAGGAGTATAGGGTTGCCCGGGTAACTGGGTTGAGGAGGTCAGATAGGCAGTCGCTCCTTGTAAAATACTGGTACTCAGCTGTATCCCGTTAGACGAAAAGCCGGCCCCAACATAGTTGGGAAAAGGCTCGGGAGATGATGATGATACTTATTAAATAAGGTCTTGTTCGCACCACGTTTTTTAAACGCGTATTAGGAACGCGCGTTGACGGTACGCTTTTGTGTAGTTTGCTTAGGCCGTTAGATAACGAAACGTTTGGTTGATACCGGTATTTCGGCGAGACTATTGTTCCGATTTAAATATCTTTCAATGGTAGATATTCCGTTTATTGAACATGGCATTTTATTCACTTCTTGATTATTTTTATGCACTTAAGTTTTATACTTCACTTTAAAGAAACTATAAATACAGGTGGTAGTTAATTTTATTCAATAAACGTAGACCCCATTAGTTAGGGGTCACACAACATAGCAACTGTTCATTTAGTATTACAATGAAGGAACCTGTTTCTTGTGAAAAGGGGTCTGGTCATTTGACCTCTCGGTTTTAAATCACCCTTTATGTTACCATGGGGACTTAGTATACTAGGTTCGATGCCCAAGACGTGTAAATATTATTGAATGGAATTTCCGAAGCTTACCCAGCACGGAAAATCCAATCCAAAAAGTAACTGAGACTTAATGTTTATTTTTACTAAATAATAATATACATACACGTGTTCAAGGGTCACTGGCATGTCATCAGTGGCTAAACTGATTTCGATGAAACTTATCAAGGATATAGATTAACAACTTAGAATTTTATCTGAAGGTCAAAAATTCCCTAGTTCGCGAAAAGCAGCTAGAACATTAATGTAATCTATATTTCAATTCATAAAACTAATGATTTCTAAACTCAAACACTACTGAACAGATTTTCATAATGTTTTCACAAATATTAAGCAATTTTGAGGAAGGTTTTCGAACCTTTTATTTTCTGTAAGGTACTTAATGTCTATAGTTATACGAGAATTGTAGACAGGTAAATGTTGTTTGTTTGTTTGAATATGCTCCGAAATTACTGCATCCGGGTACGGGAAGAAGTTTCCCGGTAACGCGGGAGAAACCGCGAAAAATTGCTAGTTATTAATAACAACAATTATTATTTTCAGTTCAAGAAGTGTTGCCAGACCTGGACGTGATCGATCGCGAGCTGAAGATGCTGGATGAGCAGATCCTCAAGATGGCGCAGTCCAATAATATTGATGCTGAAGCAGTGCTCGCTTCGACCGAGACTGTTATACCTCCAGTTGTCGATGGTAAGAATATAAACTTTTCATTGTTTATAAAATACTCCTTGGGAAAAACTGCACCTATTTTTTAACCCCTACGTAAAAAGATGGGGATAAGTTTGTCTGTGGCACCTAGATCTTAAACAGATGAACAGAATTCGATTTTGTTTTTTTATTGAAAGCTGGTTTTTCAGTAGTGATGATTTGTAATTTTTCATCAAAATCAGCTCAGCCGTTGTAAAGTTATTAGCTGTTTCGTCAACAATGGCAGGGATCTTAAACACAAACTGTGAATTTACTACATACAATACATTATTCTGGTGTACAACGCCAGCACATCAAGCTATCAAGCATCTACAATCTGTCTTTCCTTAATGGATTTTCAACATTATCGCTGAAGCACATGGTTAAAAAGTTGATTAGGAAAATTTTACTGTTTTTGTAGCTTGATGTGCTGGCGTCTGTACAAAAAACTAAATGAGAAACTTTGCAACAAAATTCAGCTGTTTTCTAATAACCCAAAACTCGTTACTTTTAATAAACATTATTTTTTAACGTAACCCCTGTGTTAATTATGCTAAAATATCACTTTACAACATTAAAATATTAATAAAATAAATAATTAAGTCTTTTGTGTAGAATGTTCCCATAAATGTGCTATTGTTTTGAGTTTTTGTTTGCAATCAAGGCCCAAAATAATACACGAACACAAAGGTACCCAAGATTCTTATATCTCTAGATAAATTTGCCTGCTTTGATTATTTACATCATATTGTTTCTTGAAAAAAATATGTGTAGGATTTTGTTTGAGGCAATTTTAATTGAAAGTGTTAATGAGGAGCTCGTGGCTAAGTAATAGCCACTCGGGTTTACCGATCATAAAGTTACGTAACGCGTGGCGAGGCCGTACCGTGGATGGGTGACCATCTTGTCAAGATTCCTCCGTGTTTGTGCCTTCAGCATGTTAAATAGGTGTACACCTTTAGCAGTCGCTATGAGTAGTCAGAAGCCAGAAAGTCTGACAATCAGTATTATCAAGAGATATTAAGCCTAGAAGCCGACGCCAAACATAGCTTGGGAAAAGACTAGTCAGATGATGAAATTGTTAATGAACTTTATTAATTTTATTTGATAGCAATAAATGGTAATTACCACGACATATTCACAATACCTATTTAGGCGGTTCATCACAATTTTATATTAATAAAATTTCTTTAGCGTATCTAGATCTTTTTATTGTTTTAGAAGGGCCAGCTACCTCATCGACCAATACAGAAAATGCTGAGAAACCCAAGCTGTTTCCCATCTTTGAGAAGCCTAACCCTGGCATAGCAGTCCCTGGCAGTACTAAAGGTAATTTTCATCTATACTTATAATAAATCTGTAGAGAGGTCAATTCTGTACATTGAATATATTTTCAAAATAACTATCAGGGGGTGATAAGTGATCGATACTGATGCCAAAAATGCAATTAGTAAAATTTTTGTCTGTCTGTCTGTCCGTCTGTCTGTCTGTCTGTCTGTCTGTATGTTATTAATAGGAACAAAAACTACTAGACGGATTTTAATGAAACTTGGTACAATTATTCTTCATACTCCTGGGCAGGTTATAGGATACTTTTCATCACGCTACAATCAATAGGAGCAGAGCAGTGTAGGAAAATGTTGGGAAAACGGGGGAAGTTACACCATTTTTTAAGCTTTCGTCGCGTCTGCAGCCTTAATGGTTAAAGCTACATAGAAATCATGTACGACGGAAATATTCTACATAAAATTATCTAAAAAAAATTCCACAACAGCATATGTCTATCTTTAATGGTTGACTCACAATAACACGTATAACTCCCGATAGTTTACCAGTTCGGAGCTTTCTGATTATTTGTTATTGATTTGTTTACTCTTATGTTTATAATATTCTCGCTCATGCCTAATTAACAAAAGATAACATTATAACATATTCTATAAAAAAAGAATCATAGAAATCGGTGTAGAAATACCAAGCTTATACATAAAATCGGTCGGTAGGTATAATAAGGCGGGAGGTCCGAGCGCGAGCTTCTCATTCCGACAAAAGTTAGGCTTTGGTAGCGGTAATCGACATTCACACTGGCGTAGCCGCGGGGGTCCTCTATAGGTTATATATCAGAACAACACATAGACTACTTTTTGTCGCGAAAACCGACATCCACGCGGGCGGAGCCGCGGGCGACCGCTAGTCATAAATATAATTTACTATTTTACAAAAAACACATTTAAATTTATATATATTTGAATAAACTTAAATGTGTTTATCTTTTCAGACAAAAGCAGTAAGCGTTCCCTGATAAAGACGGGTGACGACCAGTACGTCATCGACGCCGGACAGAAGAAGTTCGGAGCTACGCAGTGTGCTGAGTGCGGGACTATCTATCAGGTGACTTATTTAAATAGTACTCAATAGTGAGCGCCCAGTATCGAGACACCTTATGGTAAGACGTCGGGACGCTTGTCACCAGGAGGCCTAGCGTCGGGACGCCATACGTCAGGACGTCTTGTGTCGGGACGCTTGGTATCGGTACACCTAGCCTAGCGACTTCTAGTGCCCAGACGCCTCACGTCGGGACGCATAGCGTTGGGACACCTAGCGTCGGGACGCCTCACGTCGAGACGCATAGCATTGGGACACCTAGAGTCGAGAAGCCTTATGTCGGGACGCCTACCGTCGAGACGCCTCACTATTGACTGCCTCGTTGTTTCGTGTGCCTTGTGCCTCGACATATCTTGTGCTTGTACGGTGTTATAGTCAGTTAATGTAATGATAATGCGAATAAGCGAAAATTTACCAAATAATATTCATTAATATTCCAGTTGGTATAATTGGATGACGAAGCTACTTAATATTTATTGAGCAACTATTCAGACCCAGCTCTGTCTTACGTCAGTTTAAATAAGAAATGACTGATCCACAGATCGGCGATCCGCAAGACGAACATGATCACTTGGTTCATCACAACGCTACAGATGTACTCAAATTCAATGTAAGTATTACATTCTAAAATTCAGTAATAAAATATGCGATGTGAATAAGTGCCATACATTTTTCTTATCTGCTTAATCCACAAAAAGTTTATGATTTTTTGTATAGCTTCCGTGAGAAACTGCCACTGTTTTAAAATTCAGAACAACTAGCAAAAATACAATTTGACGATTACTTAACTAACATTAATATGTTATAAAAGCGAAAGCGATCACAGATGTTGAAATGACAATTGGAGAAACACGTCATGACAAGCTTTGGCTAAATTTTTGATCCATTGACCCCTGTGGTAATTAGCCATGGTCACCGACCGCACCAAGCGTTGCTTAACTTACTGATCGATCGGACTGTGCAGCTGTTATTTAAAATCCAGCCATCCCGGGGCTGTGGGTTGTTCGAACAGTTACCGCGGCCCTGGCACACAGGGACCTCCAGAAGGAATATAGTGGGTTTTAGTCTGTAAGAGTCTGACACTATCCAGCTGCGAACACAGCGGGAGCTGATTTCCCACACGATAAAAAGCCCTGAGTATTTTTTAGGATGTTCGCAAGAGTTACCGTGGGCCTGGCTCACAGGGTGTCTGACACTCCCTGGGGGAGCCATTTGATAATTTCCAAAAGTATAACATACAAACATTTAATAACACTAATTAAAATTTCAGGGTTTCAAAGACGAGTGTGTAGTAGAGCGGTCAGGCAACTCTCGCTGCGTCCGAGTGCGCGGCGGCGACAGCGGCTGGAGGAAGGTGGAACAACTCCTCAACAGGGTTGTTCACCCACACCTAGGGTATGGAAACGACCTGCCCAGGGAACACATACATACTTATACAGTAAGTAAAGCGAATATCAGTAATATATACCACATTTATGTATGGTTGTTTCATAGACAAATATGTATTAAATATGTTCACATGTTCTTCAAACTATACAGACAGAATTGTATTGCTGGGGAGTTTGTTCCACCATTTCTTCTTCCCAGCGATAACACATAGGAAGTGGTGAAAGGCGGGCGTTTTTGGGGACTGTCTTTGTAAAATTTACCTTCAAAAAGTGCTGATTTTCATCCTACCTTGAATAAATTACTTTTTATCTTGAGTCAAAATCAAAATTATTTGTAACTCAGTATAAAATATTATTTTTTCCAGGCTTACTTATACATAGAGAAGAAACAAATAGTAGGCTGTGTGATTGTGGAGCCTAAAATGAGAGCATACAAGCTGATCCCTGGAGACCCTGATTGCTGCAGTGTAGAAAGTTATCCTGTCAAGTAAGTTTGAGTACATTTCATCATGAATGCTCTATGTCTAATATTATCATATTGATTGTAAGAAACTCGCGCTCTTATTACACCTGCCTCTTTAGTAGTTGTTAGTGCTGTGGACAATGTTTATGATACAATTTTCGGGTGGGGATAAAAATGCTTTGCGAGTTTTTTTAGTCTGGAAGTTGGTGATTGATGCAGCAGTGTATCTGTTAGCGTGTAAATTAAATAAAAATAAAGGCACATTAAATTGTTAAATACCAGCTGTCATTTGTACATCCTTGACAGTTGTGATAGTCAGAAGCCTAATAGGCAATAATGCCAAAGGGTAACGGGTTGCTCGGGTAGCTGGGCTGAGGAGATCATATAGGCAATTGATTCATGTAAAACACTGGTACTCAGCTGCATCTGGCTATATTGGAAGTCGAGGGAAAAGGATAGGCAGATGATAACTGGAAGTAAGAACACAGAAGTAAAACTTAATATTTTGTATATTTTCAGATGCGGTGTATCACGTATATGGACACACATCAACTACAGACGGCGCGGTATCGCGGCACGTTTGCTGGACTGCGCGCGCGCTTCCTTTTTGTATGGCGAAGCCCTACGTGTCTCTGACATCGCCCTTAGCGCTCCCACGGCCGCTGGCAAGGCCTTCGCCACCCAGTACTGTGGGACACCCAACTTCTACGTGTATTTGGACTGAGGAACTAAAAAATACTGTGTTTAATGTGTTGTTTGTGGCCTAAGTACATAATAAATGAACTTTGCTCATGTTGCAGTTTTTAACGCATGTTTCGCGTCGCTATAGTGTTGTTATTGTCGTGTGAAATATCGATAAAAAACGCTAGTCCAGTGCATCACTGTTGACCACAAATATCGATATCGTACTTCGCAATTTCCGGATTGAAATTTGTTCATACAAATATGTGTAAAGATTAAATATACCTACCTCAGTGTCTAATGAGAAACTAGTGACTTTTAGCTCCAATACTTAGTGTGTTTTAAATAATAAAAAAGGCTAGAAGTCATTTTGCATTGCATGCATACTGCCTAGTTTTTATACTTGTCATCTGCGAATTGTATTCTTAGCTTTATGAGAAACTGCCATTTTAAAAATGTTTGTGAAAAAGACATTGTTATGTGTATTTTTTTAAGGATTTATTGCATGCATATATATGTTTCTATGTTCCAATATTTTGAAGTATTTTCTAAAATGTTTCCTATTTTTATTATAATGGCGAATGATACTTTTAATATTGTTGTACAATACTTTTTTGATACTTTTTTCTATAAAAATGCATGAGTAGATTTAAGAAAAGTGATTAATTTGGGACCAATTGTTATTTAATAAGTGAAATTCGAATAAAAACTTGGATTTTTATATAATTATTATTATACATAATGTGCGTTTTCGACCGATGTGTATTGTGACCAAATTCACAAGTTGTCAAGTTGTGATTTCACAAGATTGTCTAAAATATAATAAAGATTTTTAATTACTTAAAATTTATTACAAAAGCTCAAGTTTGCCGTGTTATAATTATAACAACTATGAAATAATTATAACAACTAAGATATAAATTGAATTTTTTTGTCTGCATGTTCTTAATTTTTTTTTTATTTCAATTTTCTCAAAAAAAAATGTGCTCGTATAATGCACTATTTTGTAGCAATATAAATTATTAAACGAACTTTTTTACTTTCTTTATTAAATTTCTATTAAGATTAAGCTGCATGGAAGTTGCTAAAAATAATCTTCTGCTAAGAATTTTCTAGTTTTTATTTTATAAGACAGTGCCAATGTCGTTTTAAAGTAGGTATTTAATTAAGAACATTGTGCCTCAAAGTAGGATAAGCTTAATTTTTAAGTAACTTTTGATACTATGCAAGGTTTTTAGGATTTTTTAGAGATTTTTTCTTGATTGATTCTGTTTTTAATTGTGGATGTTAAAAGATATTGCATAAAAGTGAATAATTTTCTATTTTTGCTAATATTCATATGAATTTTGAAGTGTTTTTTAAGTTTCATCGTGACTGCTTGCATTCACATATATTCTAAGATAAAATGGATTGCATTATATAAACAGGCGACTTTAAACATTCAAAAACTAAGATTTCCAATAAAACAATATTTTATAATTTTAACACTATTCATACACATGCATACCTCAAGATAAAAATAAAACTTTTTTACGCTTTTTAGAATAATAGTTGTAATTTCAGGTCAGTACGCTTATATTATAAGTTAAATAAGTTAGTTCATAGTAAGCTCGCCCCGATTGGGCTCTCTTGCAAAGGAATTAATACTCTCTTACTAATTATTTTTATTATAAAAACTTGTGTCTTGAACATTTTCAAAGTATAAGATGATTTTATATTAAGCTATATAATACCCACGGAAATACTCCAGATTAATTGCGCAATTGGAGAATTTTTGAATTTTTAAGGAAGGTAAAATATTTTATCAAAGTGTCATTGAATCCTAGTCTCTCTATTTATATTATGATCTGAATGTATCAGTACTATAATACTTATGCTGTGAACGCATCAATGGGGAATATGCATGAAAAAAGTATTTGCAATCTACCTAGTTTATCAATAAATATACAAAAATAGAATACTAACTGTGAAAAAAAAATCTATATCAGTAGAAAAACAAACGAGATATAACAATTTTAAACGAGTATACCTGTCCCTCTCACCAAAACGCTATATTCAATGACAGCCTTACGGGCGTGTGTAGTTGTGACGTTAATTTTACACTCGGACTTCTCTCTCTTATTAGCAGTTTTGAAGCTTTATAACTTCTTGTCGATAAATAATATTTTAAAAATTCTTTCATATTTATTTATTACAGCTAAAAGTGTATTAATTTAGCGAATAAAAAAATTACATGCATATTCCCTATTTTCTTTTAATCATAGAAAGTAACTTAAATATGCTTTTTAATTTTTACCTAAACTTTCCGACATTTTATTTCGCTGAAGGGGCAAGCCCAAAGATGTTTCGTACCTTATGTATTGCCATAGACGTGTAAATAAGTATTTATTTATTATTTGTTTCACTACGTTTCAACTCTTTGAAAGTTTTGACAAAATTCTTGTTTACTTTTCGAAGTTCTCTTTTAAGTTACACAGATTGTGTTAATTTTGGTTTTAATAATAAAATTGATTTTTATTATTGGTTTTGTTTTATTACGACTAATTTAACCCTTGTCAACAGCGGATTTGGTTAGTATATGTCACAGTAAGAATGGAAATGCCATAGATTTAAAGTAACTCGCGAGATTTACTCTCGAACATATTTTGCTAAATATAACCCAATAATTGGGAATCCTAGTGTAGGATCTAGGGCCCAAAAATAATGTATAATACTCTCTTTGTGTCTATTCTCGAATATCAACGGATGCAGAAGTTCTGACTACTCATGATAGTCAGAAATCCGAAAATGGGATATTTTAAGTTTGTACTTTTTAAGATTTTGAGACAGTGGAAGAGGACAAACGGGGTGACAAATGAAATACGACATTTTAAAACAACATTTATTTTTACATACATTAAGTCGGATTCAAAATGCCTGAAACATACTGATTTTTGTACACATCAGTTATAGATTATTATTAATTTCATGGACAGTAAATTATATATTCTCTGCACGAATCTGTGGAGACATAAAACTTATAAGCGTTTGTTATTTTATAATCACCTCGCAGTACACACTACTATACACATAAATATTAAAAATTTCATTTTTATCTTTAGGAATTTCATTAATTAGGTATATTTTTTAAATTAAATTTGTTAAAAATATAGATTTTCAGTATATCATTAAACGTAGGTATTAAGATTAAATACACCATAATCCGCAGTCCGTCGGCAACGAACACAATGATAAGTGCTGATCTCAAATACCGATTCTAAACAAAGTGACTTTGAGCTATGCTAGAAAATATTCTATTTAAAAAAATGAACTACCCAAAAATTGAGAGAAAAATACGTTTTTTATTATTTTATTTTTGTGCTACAATGGAAAGAAATCTATGAGCACTAATTAAATGCCTTCATTCATTAGCGAGAAAGTTGCGACGAGATAAAGGTAAAACATTACCAAAAATATTTGCAGTCGAGCGCTGCACTTCTTCAAACAAAGGGGTACTCGACGCGTCTCACATACATTGTGCGCAAGTACATTCACTTATCTACTATGAAGATATATTAAAAAAGGAGGAATCTTTTCAATACTATTTGGTTATTATCAACGGACGTTACGATACTACTAGTCAAGGATCCGAACACGCGAAACAAAGTATTAAACCTACGCCGCCATTGCTGGCGCCAACACGATTACATGAGAACATGGCGACGGGAGCGCAGACGAACCAGCCTGCCTCCGACCTAGCACGGACTTGCGGTGTTCATCTAAATATTGAAAAACATAGAAAATTATGTTCTAAGCTACCTTTATACACGATACAATGACTCACATGTTATTGCATTTACTTAAATCGTAAAGGGATGAGGGTAGGACAGCAATATACAATGTATACATACTTGTTACGTCGACATTTGTTAGGGGGACCACTTCCGTTCTGTCGCTTCTAACAGACACAGACTGTAAACTAACTTATTTCCGAATACTCAAACGGTACGTAACTTTTAATTGCACTTATTAGTATAATATTGCTAACAGCGCTGATCAAAGTTAAGCTTCGTTGAAAGTATCGGCTTTAGACTGATGTTGACTCCGCCACTGTCGTAGTAATTAAACCAATTCGATTAATTACCATCTAGTCTTTTCTATTTTAAAAACACCTAGTTAGAAAAACTCATTTTAAATATGGACGAAATACCCCTAAAAATGCTCTAACGCCATATATACAACTGGTGGGAAACAGCGGCGAGTGAGTGACCCGAATTTAGAAACTGCGTAGTAGCATAAATATAAAAATTCAAAACTAAATTACGTATAATATTTAAGTCTTTGAAGTTTGAACAACCGAAAACATTGTGAGCTAACTGGCATTAATTTAATATAAAATTATATAATTTTAATTAATTAATTAATTTATATTTATTACTCAAAACAACGACTATATAGTTGAATATCAGGCAACTATAATTAACTAAAACTGTTATAGAATTCAGAGTGCTTTTTTACTATAAAATGGTGATTTTCTCTAATCGTGTACTTTTATATCAAAAGCTTAGCCAGGCGTTGCTTTACGAGTGCTATAGCTAACATAACTGGATAACAGAATCAAGTATGTAGGTAGGTATAATATAAATAGAATATAATTTAATAGAAAGAAATCTTTTCTTTATGATGAAATTTAAAAAAATTCTCAACTATTTCGCTGAAAAAATAATTTAAAAATGCCATTTATTTGTAATAATTTTAAAAAGGCTTCTTTTATTATGGCTAGTTATCAAGTTATGTAAACTAATACATACGCCGAGCCTACAATTGAAGTTAGGTCAAACTAAATGTGTGCATTACTCAAGATGTCGAAGTTACAGTATGTTCCTTTTGTTGGGTGGCGACTTTCACGACTTCCAAATTGAAGTTTATGCGATATAGTTCAATTACGATGTACTTAAGGCGAAGTTATAATTTTTGGACTTTCTATTTCATTTTACTCATAAAACTTACTAATTTAACTGATCGCCTTTAAAGTAACGAATCAATTGAGAAATCAATTTTAGGACATGAATACTTCTAGAAGCTAATAAAGGCGCATATTTTGGCATAAGATTAATGATCGAAGTCAGAAAGTCGTACAATCGAAGTCGGAAAGTCGAACAATCGAAGTCGCAAAGTCACAAAAGTCGCAACCCAACCCGAACAGATCCGACTACCGTAGCCCTGCAAGACAGAGAGAACAATCCCACAACATCAGCAGTCTACGTTATTTTATTTATACTTTTTTTGTTACTTTTGCATTCCATTTTTAAATTTTTGCGTTACGCTATTACTTACTTAAATAGCTACCAAATAGTACTTTTTTTAATTAATTTTACATATATAATAAAGAATGCCATGTTAATTTTTAATTACACAATGATTCTATAGTGATGTGGTTTGTATGGAGGTCATTTTATTGCACGATTTACGAACGCGGGCGACATTGGCGAAAAGCCTTTGTTCCGGTATCTATAAAGTTTTTGGTTAAAAATTGGCGCAGTGTTCGAGAGTTTGTATATCGTAGTCTATGGTAGATAAATAAATATGACGTATATATGTTTGTTTGTCCCCAATGCTACCGCGTCCGCTCGACATTATCAAGTCGCATATAATTGACAGGCTATCATAACCTGTTTCAACCCCCATACGACATTATGAATTAACATATAGTTTCATTTTATATTTTTAATGTACGTTATATTCTCTTCTACTTACATTTAAAGTGAAATTTATGTAACACAAAAAAAAAACGAAAAAAAAAATACAATTTCAATATATGTAGTTATATTTAAAAAAAAAAAATAACGATAGTGTTACGAATAAGAAAGCAAAAAATATCGAATTTTGTTACTGTACATACAATACGAAGGAAGGAATTATTCTGTTCTTTTTTTTTTAGTATGGTAACATAGGATATGGTGTTTCCGCTGGCAACACTACATTATGGCACATAACACAAACTCCAGCTAAACTTTCTTATATTAAGGACCATTTGCTAACAAATTATATATTAACAATTTTCTTATTTTACTGCTCAAGGTATATTTAGATACTGCATGAAAGCAAGCTATGACAGAAATGGGTATCATTTTAACCCCAGTGCAATATGTGCGGTCAAGTATCGCGTAACAGTCGGGCAACTTTCTATCGCAACTACTACGAAAATCGCTTAAATATTTTACATTTCTGTGGAATGAGTGCAGAGCGATAGTCGGCATCACACTTTCAGCCATTAAACTCGACCACTTTCCATCGCCCAACAGTTGCCCGACAATACCTTAAGCGGCAAATAACAATTTACTAAATCAAAAAAATATATTAAGATTCATAACGATAGAAATAGATCATTTTGTATTTTAAAAATATCTCTTAAAATAGCACGAGGGGTAAGTAAGTACATAAACCAATTTTAATTTTCTTTTTATATAATATAAATAATAATAATAATTCTATTTAGTAAATTAATGTTAGGAGAGGTTAGTATTCTTTGTACTTAAAGGCTAAAATTGTGTCCATCTTATAAACGAAAAAAAAATAGTATAATCTTTGAAAATATTTTTTTAAACTCAAATACTGCTAGGATATTGATATTCAGCCGGCCGTATTAAATACGGTCGGGTCTTTGGACCTTAAATTCCTAAAAGCTCAACATTACAAAAAAAAAATTAAAAACTAAGTTTTAATCTACAAAAGCACTTGTATTATTACATTTTAGTCAAAAATTGTGCTGTGAACGAACATATTACGACGCAAAACGAAATAATTAGGTATTACAAAACTATACGATATTGGAAGACGTACATTTGATAAATGTTAAAAATAAATCGCTTTTTAAACTATTTGTGTACAAACTAGATAAAGGTGTGCCCTTATGTGTTAGATATGGTAGCTTGATTTTTTGTGAATGTAATATTATATCGATCTTATATTTCATTATTAAAATTGACTGCCTCGAATTTGACCAACAACAATTTCTTTACAAATTTTTAATACTACATAAAAATAATGAAAAATCAACCAGTTAAAAAAAATACTATTAAGTTAACCATAAATTACTATTTCAATAAAAATAACACATAAGAGCCCACCTCTAAAATATCCTCCAAAGAAAATTAAATAATTAAAAAAAAAAACTTCTGCAATCAAAAATATACAGACATTATCAAATATTCCTTTTAATTTGATCTAGAAAAAAATGGCTATACTCATTGTATAATTTTACTACAAAATTAATATTTTATTAAAATTTAAATATTCAGGATTTATTGTTTAAAATAAATAAAATAAGGATTTGGCCTAATTTGAGCATAAAATGATTGCGCTCAGTAAATAACTGTTAAAGTGGGACTACACACAGACAACAACACATATTTTTTTTGTGCAAAATGTCAGATACGACCAATATTTTACAAGAATTAAAAAACAAACCTCTATTGTAACTATCTATTGTCTATGACAAGTTTGAATGTCAAAAACAGGGTTCTATATTTAAAAATGTGCGTAGTCCGACTTACATAACTATTAAGCTTAACAACTTAAAAAAAAAACATTGTGTACTCGAAATCGAAGTGAATACTATTTATCTAGCCTCGAGGCGTAACTAGTAAATCGATGATCCTTAATATAAAACCGTTTGAATCAGCTGCGGACCGGAGCGGACGACTATGGATTGCGTACCGACATATACTTACACATACTCTGGTAACTTGACATATATATTTACGTATTTCTGTCATAAAATAAAATTGTAGCATTTCCTTAATTAATTTACTAAAAATTACTTGGTAAATTAGGTTTTATTTTATTATAATTGTTGTGAAATGAATCGTGTCGGTATCGTATCGTTGTCGTGCCGCAGCCGCGTCCCACCCGGGTCGCTCGCACCTCCACACGAACCAGTCTAGCCTAGACCACATCTAGACTTTCACACTAACTTCAAATCGACTAAAAAATATCCAAGTCCGCTCACATTACTAATAGTCTGTTTGGCGATTATAAACACAATGTTTCAAATAATGCTCAATGTAATGTGCATATTAGTCGATTATCAGTACCCAAATGATTTTAGTCGATTAAAACACTTAATAAAATGTTATCGACTACACATCCTGTCCTAACCCAGCACTTATAGTGAATATCGCATGATTTAATGTATAAGTTAAAATTAAAAATAATGTTTTTAAAAATCAACAACTATCAATTTATAATAGAATCTTGAAGCAAATAATTATAATTATAAGAATTAAGAACAACTTATAAGTACCATTGTTTGTGTCAACTGAATAAAATATATCGTAAACAGACCGATCGACTAAATGTATCGATACAATATAAACATAACTGGCGAATATTCGAAAACTGAACGCCTCATCGAGCAGTCGAATTTAGTCGAATCACGTCACAACCCAATAGACCCGACAACGTCACAGCACTACGTGTTGTTCGAATTTGGAAAAAGAATCGTAGTGTTGTGCGTTTACAACATCGACTAAGGTGACAACTTACTAAAAATGAATCGTAAATGAACTCTAACCAAATGCCACTATGCTTCCATAGCATTACAGTGAATTGATACTCTACAGTGCAGGGATGACAAATCTTTGTTGACTTACGAGCTCAATTACTATAAAATAAAATTCTATGATATTCAGACCTTTATCGCAAATAGTTGACATTAAAAGGTAAGAATTCACACGATTTAATGAAAAAATTTACATTCGGCACTAATTTTATAGCGGAGAAAGAGTGATATTTTTTATGTTTCTTTTTGATACACAAAAAATACTTAATCTCTGATTTATTTTATCTAGATGTAGGAAGTAGCTCCCTCGGGACATGGGTGAAATCGCGTTAAATAGTTTTAACTAAGTTGAAGACTCCAAAATATTTAGCTGCATTGTCATTGGTTTGCCTTCCCTGCTATAGTGTCACTTGTAAAATGATTTTAGAATAGAATAAGATATTTCATTGCATATGGCTTTCCACTAAATACTAAAGGAAGCAAATGGCATTTATCTAAAGCCAAGTATCTCTTGATGACATAACAAGACGCGCTTAACTAAACATATTTAGTAAATTCTCACATAAAATCGACTAAAGTTGCCAGCTTTTTTCAAACTCTGACGTTCGGAAACACCATGGGAGCGTCGCTAGCCGCGAAACAACGATGAACGCTTCGTAATCGATATTCCTAGTCTGACATTTGGGAATCGATTTATTTTTCGTCGTACTGAAGCGAAATTATTCGAGATTGTTTTTTTTTTTAAATTGGAATTCGAGATTTTCGTTTTTTTTTTTAATCTTCTCTGTTTGTATCGTAAAAATGATTTATAATTGTCGTTACGAAGCGTTATCGTTCCGCGGTAAATAAGTCAGGGACTCACGGGCGAGTGTATTGCTGATCGGGTCATAGGAGTCGCGGGCCTACCGCGCCACCGCACATACTTTATCTGGAATACAAATAATATTGCTTTTAGTAACCTAAGTAAAAGGCACTGAGTGATAATAAAAATAAGTCAGAAAAAGATGTTCGGTTCGTAGTGAGCGGGTGAAATTATAGTAGACTGAATATCAGTACATAGGTGAATGAGGTAGAGTTGATAGTTATCTGTAAAGTGGGTGAGCGTGGGTGTGTGTGAGGATGTGTGCGGGTGTGTGTGTGTGTGTGTGTGTGTGTGTGTGTGTGTGTGTGTGTGAGTGGGTGTGTGCGCGTGTGAGTGGGTATGTGTATGAGTGAGTGGGTGTGTGTGGGAGTGAGTGGGTGTGTGTGAGTGAGTGGGTGTGTGTGAGTGAGTGTGTAAGGATGTGTGTGTGTGAGTAAGTGTGTAAGTGACAATGGTCGGTTACCTAGCGGGTGGTGCCATGGTTAGAGCAGCTCGTACTGCCGGAGGTGCATGCGTTGTATGATGTCGCGGCAGTCGTTGAACACGCGCTTGATGTTCTCGGTGTCGACGGCGCACGTAAAGTGCGGGTAGCAGTAGTGCTTGCCGTCGCCGCTTGCCGTACTTATACGCTGCGAAAATATAAAATAATTTGTTAGAATAAGAATGGCGAAGTGGCTGGTGGAAAAGGGATTGGAATAAGGTTTATTTCTGGCTGGCAGTCTTGCGAGGGTGACGCGAGGATAATTAGAACCAGACTACTCTGAGGTGGAGTCATCCATCGTTCAAGGTATTGTAAGTGTGAAATTTTATGAATGTGGATGTTTGTATCTTTATTATGTTTTAACTGTAAAATGGAATGAGCTGAAATTTGGAACATATACAGGTTGAAACATAAGTTATCATGTTTCATATCGGGACACCTTTTTCACACACGGTCGGTTGGCCCCATGGTAAGCTATTAATAAGCTTGTGTTATGGGTGCCAACACAACTGATAAATTACATATATTTTACACATATATTATATATTTATAAATATAAATACATATTATAACACCCAGACCACGGCTAACAAGCATGCTCATCACACAAATGTCGACCGTGCCGGGAATCGAACCCGGGACTGTTAGCACGGCAGTCCGGCGTGGTAACCATTGCGCCATCGGGGTCGTCATATTGCAAGAAATATCAATTTTATCCTATACTAGCGACCCGCCCCGGCTTCGCACTGGTAATGTAAGCGGGAAAAATGAAATTATTTACGACATCACATTAGAAACCTCAAAAATAACAGTACTTTTCCACTATTTAATGAATGTTATTATACATAGAAACCTTCCTCTTGAATCACTCTATCTATTAAAAAAAACCGCATCAAAATCCGTTGCGTAGTTTCAAAGATTTAAGCATACAAAGGGACATAAGGACAGAGAAAGCGACTTTGTTTAATACTATGTAGTGATAATCCAAGTAGAGACATAGTATGGTAGTAGAGTGCACTAACGAGGAACTCGTCGCGGATGAAGTACTTGGCGCGCGCGACGTCGGGGTGGTCGCGCGGGTCGGGCGCGGCGTCGGGCGGCGTGGCGTAGCGCGCGAACTCCGCGAAGTACTCCTCCAGCCGCGACTTGCCCGCCACCACCTTCTCCGCCAGCAGGTCCTGCTTGTTCAGGAACAGGATCACCGATATCGTGCGCAGCCATCTGCCGACATACCACCAAACTGTTATACCACCTGCTGTATTCAACCTTATTATGCTATTTAAATTGTAGCTAAAAATCTATATCAGTACAATTACTTAATCAATTGACTCCTTATTTATTTGTTCAACATGTCTGTAGTGTAAAAAGTACTATCAAAATTTACCTCTTATTAAATTCCTTATCAAATTAAATAATTAGTTTAAAAAAATTTATAATGGAATCTAAAGTTAAACAGGTAGAAGATTTCAGACCCCATGTCTTAGCGAACTAAGCCTTTATGGGAGACCCCTTGGGACTCTGCGAACTGACATAAAATAAAAAACTTAATTAAAGAAACAAAAAATTGGCACATTTCGGAGGCCTCTAAAAATAAAACTTAACGAGATCCCATAGACCACGAGACCCTAAGGAAGTGCCCAATAAAAACCCATATTACCTTGTAAGTTTTATCCTTGTAAGGTAAATAGTTCCCCCAAAAAATCATATTACAATAATACTCCACCTGTTATTCCATATGCTCTTGAAGAGGTCAAGGGACTCCCTGAGACGGTTCTGCGTGGGATCCTCTCGCAGCACCATGTTGTATGAGGAGCACGCGGTCACGAAGATGATGGCTGTCACATCGTTGAAGCACTGGATCCACTTGCGTCGCTCGTCACGTTGTCCGCCCACGTCGAACATACTGGAACGTAATATATGTAAATTAGTTGATAGTAAGTAAACTGTCTTGAGATCTTCGATCAGACCCCTCTCGCTCTGGCGGGAACCCCTCCTTGGGAGATCGAGGTTTGGGTGCTCGCAAGTGTACGATTGGACCGACTTTACCAAGGAGTCCCACATATCCCCCTCCCGACCCACGACGAGAAGGGGATGCGTAATAGCATTTTTTTCCCAGCGCAAAAAAGGCCCTCTTCTACTCGAGGTACGTGCACAGACCCCCGATGCGTTGGGGGCCCTGGTCTAGTCTCGACTCTATTACAAAAATACTCTAATAGATGAAATCGAAGCCAAGGTGGCTGATTCTAGGTTCGGGCCGAAATCGCTTTGAGGGTTTTATAACACTTTCACAAAGAAACGGGTTTTAAACGGTTAGTTGAAATAGCATCATAGTCGTGTCTTTTTTTCCATAATTCACTTTTTTTATTATCTTATTTTTTTAAATAATATTCATACATTGAAATAAATTAATCGTTTATTGTCTATCTTTGGTACAAAACTGTATCTTTACTCACTGGAAATTGACTTTGTCGACAACGAACTGCGTTTCGAAGATACCAGAGGTGAGCACTCGACAGCGCAGTATGTCTTGTTCAGTCGGTGTGTAGTTCGGCTGCTTTATTATATGCACCTGGTCCAGGAAACTGCAACGAATATATACCTATATTTTATACATGGTTTTTATTTATTTTTTATACATGCTTAACAATTAGCACTGATTTCATGGTATTCTCGAGAGGTTGCGATACCGAAAGTATTATATAAACACAAGCGAAGTTCTGTGCGACGGACGACAATCACCGTTGCCGCACTGACACCTCCAATTTGAAAGTACCCTAAGGGCCGGCGCCCACTGCCGGCACGGCACGGTGTGTAAGTGACTGTTCCAACATTGTCCTATTTTAATATGACTGCTCGCAGGACGACGTCGATGACCGACCGCTCCTGCAACGTGCCGTCAGCGAGGTGTCAACTACCGAACAGTCTGACGGCGCGGCGGTAAGATTTCTGACAGCGAGCTGTCTGCTAATTTATGATGCCAAAGTGAAATATATCTAAAGAGTCGCATTTAAGGCCCATATTTGAATAATATTATTTTTGCCGGAGGGGAGCAGAGTCGTTTATGTGTGCCTTTATTCTAGAGTGGGGGGGGGGGAGGAGTCGCTGCTGTAGAACTCCAAAGGTCATGGTCGGTGGAACAGTTGCCGCTGCCGTACTTCCCGGCGCATGGTCTAGTGAGGTTCCTCTCGGAAGTTTGGTAGGTAGACAGGTGTAAAGTGAGGTGTACGCACTACTTGGCACAGTCGATGAGCTGGTACTCGTTGCTGCGCTCGTAGGTGCGCTGCACGCCCAGGTCGTGCCACAGCGCCTCCGTGTGCTCGTAGAACTCCATCGGGTAGTCGAAGTCTGGCTGCGACGCTACGTCCTGGAAGACCAGACGTAAGACTTCATACGTGCTAGATAAATGAATATAGGCTATATATCTTAGTAAGGAAAATAGTTCCCCCAAATAGCACCTATTAATAATTCGTGGTGGCCTAGTGGTTAAAGAGACAACCTCTTAAGTATGAGGGCGGGGGTTCGATTCCAGGTCAGGCAAGTACCAATGCAACTTTACTAAGTTTGTATGTACTTTCTAAGTATATCTTGGACACCAATGACTGTGTTTCGGATGGCACGTTAAACTGTAGGTCCCGGCTGTCATTGAACATCCTTGGCAGTCGTTACGGGTAGTCAGATGCCAGTAAGTCTGACGCCAGTCTAACCAAGGGGTATGGGGTTGCCCGGGTAACTGGGTTGAGGAGGTCAGATAGGCAGTCGCTCCTTGTGTTTAAGACTTTCACTCTTGAACCAGAATATGACCATCATATGGGCTGACTTTTGACTAGTTTTTTTTTATTAAATACACACACATAAGATATCTTAGCATGGACATACCTGTATATAGTCGACGCGCGCCTTATTCTCCGGCTTTTCAAGCGGTATGGGCGGCGTCAGAGTGCTCATGGCGCCAGTTATCGTCTGTAACAAGAGTCAGTCAACAATTGTTAAAACTAGTACAAAATTAAGTTCATATAAAAACTCCTTCCATGTTCTTTTCAAAAATATATATATATATAAGGGTCGGTTCATATCTGACGTAAAATACGCCGAGCGTATCATCAGTCGCACTAACGTATCATCAGTCGAGTGTGAACGGTGAAGTGTTTTTCTATACATTTGTCAGTTCTGGCGTTACGCGACCGATAATACGCAACGCATATTCCGTTAGATATGAACCGACCCTAAAAGAAGCTGAAGATTTTGTTTATTTGCTTGAACTTGCGCTAATTTCAGGAACTAATGGACCTAATCTATTAAGGAAGGCTATAGGCTACTTCTTAGCCCAGTATGCAGAATAGGTCCTACGGGACACGTGTAAAACCAACAAGGCCTTGTACATGACCACCATGGTATACAAACAGTTGTATTATATTAACGCAAAAAAGGCAAACGGTCTTAGTATTATGAGTGTAGGATCTTATCACGCTAATATACTAAAGGCGAAAATTTTCGCGTGTGTATTTGTTACTCCTCATGCGCAAACGGCTGAACAAATTTTGATGGAACTTGGCAGTAATGTAGCTTATACAACAGAGTAAAAAATTGGCCACTGTAAGGTATACATTGGATACGGTAAGGTATGCATTAGATACGGTAAGGTATACATTGGATACGTTAAGGTATACATTGGATACGGTAAGAAGTTCCTTGAGGAAGCGGGTGAAAACGATAATGGAAGCTACAGACGTTCTTTAGGAGTCAGTCTTCAAAGTCAAAGGCAAGAGTGAGCATTTGATGATCTCTCAACACCCAAAAAAACTAAGACATATATGCGATCATAACTTACAAGTATCGCGTCGCGTATATTCTTCTTAATGTCTTCAATCTTCTCGCGGCGCTCCTTGTCGGAGAAGCCGTTGACGTGTAGGATGCGCATCTGTTTCACTATGGTGGACTTGCCCGACTCGCCCGCGCCCAGCAGCAGAAGCCGGTGTGTGGCGCGATATAGCTGGAATTTAGGAATGATTGGGTTATATTCTTTTTTTAATTCGTGGTGGCCTAGCGGTTAAAGAGACAACCTCTCACGTGTGACAGCGTGGGTTCGATTCCAGGTCGGGCAAGTTTGTACGTACTTTCTATCTTGGACACCAATGACTGTGTTTCGGATGGCACGTTAAACTGTAGGTCCCGGCTGTCATTGAACATCCTTGGCGGACGTTACGGGTAGTCAGAAGTCAGTAAGTCTGACGCCAGGCTAACCAAGGGGTGATGGCAATACCCCAATAACCAAGGGGTATTGGGTTGCCCGCGTAACTGGGTTGAGGAGGTCAGATAGGCAGTCCTTGTAAAGCACTGGTACTCAGCTGAATCCGGTTAGATTGGAAGCCGACCCCAACATAGTTGGGGAAAAGGCTCGGGAGATGAGATGATATTCTTTTTTAAGATTCGACAACCGGAGGAAAACATAACAACTCTCGCGGTACTGGAATTAATTATGGTTGGGGTTCTTTTTGGGAATTGATTTGAGTAAATTTTCGTTAAAACGTATACATTACAAGAGGCCATTTTGAAGATTACTTAAATTATACCAAAAAGTAGTTTTCTGTGGGCCCTTCGGTACCGTACCTCCTCGGACCTTCTCAAGTCAGTTACCTGGGCAACCCGATACCCCTTGATAAGACTGGTTGTCCGACTTTCTGGCTTCTGACTACACTTAACGACTACCAAAGATTTACAAATGACAGCCGTGACCCTAAAGGTTGTTAACGCGAATACTTCCACGGGCAGTATTTTAAGATCCTCACGTTCACTGGGGACATAGTTCTTGTTTAAGATAGGACATATCAAATGGGGGGGACTGTTCACCTGCTTGTCTTTCTGCAACTGCTTGGTGATGGCATCGCTGCGACGTTTCTGTTTCTTGGCGTCGTCTTCGCTGCTCTTGCCGCCTGGCGAGCCGAAGCATCCCATTGCCGACCACGCCGCCCACCTGAGAACAAGGAAATAAAGAATTAGCATGGAAGTTATACTGAAATTAAGTAGGACTTAGTAGGGAACTATTTCTTTTAATACGTATGTATTCTAGTGCAATGGCTTAAAGCAATGGTTTAAAGGTGACTGAGAAAATTTTACAATTTCGGATAGCTTGATGTGCTGGCGTCTGTTTATAAACTAGTAAGTTAATAAAGATGAAAGTCCGTTCTTTTTCAAAGTCGGTAATTTTTGTACATTCGTCCAGAAGTGGGTTCTAATAAAATGATTGTAATAAACTCTCTAGAAACAAATGTCTGCCTGTCATAGACATACGGAAATCGAAGTCGCGACGCACAGAGCTATAGCTAATTCCTCAGTGCTAGGATTCATTCAGTTACCAAGCATTTGTTCATCGATAATAGTCTCATTTACTTGGTTGGAAAAATAGCATTTTTTTATTAGGTAAGCTATTTATTACCTTGTGTTTTGGGTGCCATAAATACAAATTATAACACCCAGACTACAGTCAACGATTATGCTCATCCCACAAATGTCGACCGTATCGGGAATCAGACCCAAGACCTAGCTCGGTAGCTCGGCGTTACCATTGCGTAGTCAAAATTCGATATAATACAGCGATAGAATGCATTCAGAAACTCATACCATTATGGATTTCAATACATGTCCAGAAACCATCTATCGCTATCGATAGATGGAAAGGCTTGATTTTATTGAAGCGAAAACGTGGCTATAGAGCATTGGCACTATTATACTCAGATTAAGCTCTTTCATGGACATTTTCGATCGGCTACACCGAGTCACAGTCAATGAATGACTGCATTCAGGGACACAACTGCGTGGCACAATTGTATTTCAATGGCATTTTAGAGTGGTGCACAGTTTGTATTTCTTTAAGGTGTAGATAGAACACCATCTATACTCATATTATAAAGCAGAAGAGTTTGTTTGTTTGGTTGAACGTGTTAATCCCAACTACTGTTCCAATTTGAAAAATACTGTCAATGTTAGATAGCCCATTTATCGAGGTAAGGGAAGGTTCATCTGACGTAAAATACGCCGAGCGTATCATCAGTCGCACTAACGTATCATCATCGGTTGAGTGTGTAAGGTCAAGTGTATTTCTATACATTTGTCTGTTCTGGCGTTACGCGACCGATAATACGTAACGCATGTTCCGTCAGATATGAACCTTCCCTTAAGGCTACTTTTTGATGGGTGCGCGGAGTTGTTCCTACGAGACGCAGGTGAAACCGCTGGCAGAAGCTAATATAGTCATGTTAGGCTCTTAGTTTGTCAAAAAAAAAATCACATTAAAATAATACGCTCATTAAAATTATGAACGTTGATTTATTATTAGTTTACGAGTATACTTTTCTGAGGTTGGACCTGATTCAATATGAGAGGCGAAATACCAAAGTTTTCCTAAACCCCAACAATAACAAACCAGTCTTAAATATACGGGTTTTAGGTAAAAATTTACAATTTAAACCTAAATTACTGCTAAGCTAAATGAGGTTCTAAATAATTTCCCCGAGTATCGACGTAGCGTCTAAAATATTAGTCGTGTACTAATTTCGGAACGTTCCGAAGTAATTGTGAAGTCAATACCTATAGCGTCGTGTTGGTATACGTCGGAAATGAGAGGGTGCACTTGTGAAATATGCTCAGATACAAGTAAAAGTAATAGAAGACCTTTATGGGAGTCTGCCTGGGCCGCGGGTTGTTCCTAAGAGATACCGTGGCCTTGGCACACAGGGAACTCCAGAAGGAACATAGTGGGTTTTAGTCAGTGAGAGTCTGACACTCCCTCCAGCCGCACCCTCGGCGGGGTCATTTGACTGATTTCCCACGAAAAAAAAGATCTTTATGGGAATAATAATTTATTGGACCTAATGGAATAGCTGCATACCCCAAAGCAGCGTCGTTGTGGACAATTTTTATAAGGTCCTTATCACATAAAGCATATGTGATTCATAGCTATTGTTCAACTATTGTACTTGCATCGCGAATAGCGAATGGTCGCCGGCGTAATCTGACCAACTCAAGTATAGTATAAGGGTCTACCGTGGCTGCGGGTTGTTCGCAAAAGTTACCGCTGCCCTAGCATACAAGGACCTCCAAAAGGAACATAATGGGAATACAAATCACTCCAGCTGCACCCTCAGCGGGAGGGGTCATTAGATGATATCCGACGAAAAAGAAGTACCTTACAGTAGGTCCTGTTTGTCATGATACATCTCCACGTCTTTTACGACAGTAGGATGTGATAACTGTCCGGTCTAAAGATTTGCAAGTAAACCAAGGAGGCTTGACAAGCACCCAGCTACCTTCAACAGGTCGTTTGTCTATTTTCCTTAGCTATATAAAGGTTGTCGATTGCGCCCACGAAGCGTAACCAGAAGCGTGGGCGACCCTTCTATGATGAATTATTTCTTTTTTCTTGTATTTATTTTACGTGTTTCCAGGTTAAATTATTTGACTGACTATTCGATACCAGTTCGTTATAATTCTACGTGTATTTTATATGGATATTGCAAGTTTATGGGGTCAACCTGCAAGTCTTCTCAACCAATTTTGAAGTATGTGCTTCAGCGATAAAGTTGAAAATCTATTAAGGTAATTTGACAGATTGTAGTAGCTTGATGTGGTGACGTATGCACATTGAGGACTTTCATCTTAGTTTGACTGGATACAGGCCAGTAAGGGTGATCTGATCAACTGGAGCTTACCTAGCTTTTAGTAAACAAAATATTAATCTCCATTAACAAATTGCATTCCTGCTACCGTTTCTATCATATTCTCAGACCTAAATCCAAAAACATTAGATTCAAACTTGAAACCGAAAACAATTCGCCACAGCCTAGCAATAAGCAGTCGTGGAAAAATCGTTCCAAACATTCGGCCTTACATGTCCAACGCCATCAAAGGATCATTCATACGTTCAATTGTCCAGCCGTAATGCTGCAAATATGCTAATAGCTCATTATGTGCGGACTCCTTTGTCGTGGCGTGTGCGACTATGCTAAACGATTTTGGTAAGCGATTTCATCTCTTGATATTAGGAAGAGTTATGACCTGATGGTTTAATAGACTGTGGTCGATTGACGTAAGTGTGGTGAAGATCGCTTTTGATAGTATTGATGTGTCTTTTGTGTTGAGGAAAATGTGAACAAAATAGAATATCATTTGGCCGTTTAAGCGTAGAAGTTTAACTAGCAATGATACCTTCTTTCGCATTTACTTATACTAATGAAATTGTAGCTTTAGTATTGTAAAGCACTTTTTCCTCATTAGCATCAAAGGACATGGAAATAAAATTCGCATCTCCTCCAAAATTTTAAATCTCTCCGTTATTTTTTCAGTATTGAAGCAATAGAATAACCATCAAGTTCCATCAAAATTTCCTTCCATTTATAATTGTTCAGCATACTATACACCAGTTAAACGTGTCCACTATAGGTTTCCAGTTCTAATTAAAGGCCAGCGTCAACCACGGCCACTTAATTAAGTTTCCAATCCTGACTATCACTGTTCTAATTGCGCCAGTCCTTTACAAATTTGGTAGCATTTGCAAATCAAATGCAAGGTAAGTGTGCACGATAAATTTTATGTCGGCCATGCCATTATGAGCTTTAAAAGGACATCCTTTGGCGATAAAAAATGGTGGTCTTTTGAATCTGTGTTTGAATGTAGATCAAATTCCGCCCTTGTGTTCGAGTTTCTGTTAATAACTCTTATTTTTTTTTAACTCTTGTCTTAATTTTGTTCTACTAGTATATGTTTATAGGTTCGTGTGGTCTAGGCTAACTGCCTAGGGTTCGGCAAAACAAAGCTATAAAAATACAATAGCATATCAAAATTGATGACAAAAGGCTCGCCCCTTATGCATAATTGGCAAAATGTGACTCAAAGTTAGGTTCAAACAAGCCCATTGGGAAAATCAGGAGTGACTGTTAAGTTCTAAATCAACTCCATCATTCAGGGCGTACTGGCCCTGAATGAACCTGTACCTAATACTCACTGGATTTCCTTTACCTACAAGAATTAACTGACAACTAAAGTAATATACAGCTGAACTCAACAATCGCAACCCAAAAACCTCATGTTTATTAACAATCTAAGTAACCGAAGATCAAATCGCTGCAGAAGGTCAAGTACATTGCAACACCAGTACCATAAAACAATAAACAATAGCTACGTTCGGAAACGCCTACCGAAGGCGCGTATCAATGGCGGTCTATTTCTGGACAGGATAATTCACTTCGAGTTCAACATAACAAAGGATTTTAGGAGATCAACGATTACCTTGAAATGTTTTCTTCTAGCGCCATCTTTGAATCACTTTGGCCAGACGAATTTCCGGTGTCTGGTGTAATTTTAGACGTGTCTTGTTATGACAACAAGTAATTCAATTATTGAAGGGTAATTCGTTTTATTTTATAGACATTCTTATAAAGATCACAAAAGGTTTTAGGTAATTGACGTATTTGGAATTGGGGACACTTCATTGGCTATAATTAAGTTTATATTGTGTGGGACAGATTGATAAATAATAAGAGCACAGAATCTTTCGAATACCTCCAATACTCATTCGATCAAAGATTAAGTAATTATTCACGTCATCCAAGCCAGTGCTGACTGCGAAATTGCATTTGTAGTTCCGTATAGATTCAGCCAGAACAACTGGAAATTAGGTGACATCAAGTAGCTGTGATCAAAATAAGCTGCTTTTTTTAATTTCTGTGTTAATTGCTAGCGAAAATCCATAAGCAAGTACTATTTCAACCGGTTTTCAAATTCTCCACAAAGTATAATAGAGCAATACCCTTCCAAAGTTAAGGACAATAAGACAAGACGGTTAGCACACGGCTCATCTCATTAGTACAAACCCAAATAAACCATTTACATGATTAACTGGCGTGTAAAACACGTCAGTGTTAGTAACCAAATAGAAATCTCGAACAAAACAAATTCTCCAAAAACGAAAAGTACCTTCGGTGACCATAAGAAAAATCCTCCCAAACCGAAGCGTCAACAGAATAATTACATAAGATTAGTTTTAACATAACAAATGTATAGTAACTGATTTAAATTCCTTGTTGGACCGGGCCTGACAATAGTGGCTGTGACGAAACCGTTCATGTGATATGAACGGCATTCTTTATACGGGAAAGTGGTTTCGACTTGAGTCAGTTTACGTTTTAAGTATTTGGGATAAGGTATTGAAATGTACGATGTTTAAAATGAAAGGGAAGAAGCAGTGATATTTATGTTAGCTCTGACAAAAATAATGTTCTTGTTTTCGATTTCGCTATTCTTCTTAATGTACAAGGAGCACCCTTTTCCTCATCTAAATTGCATTTCTCTCTTTCATCGGTTGCGGGTTGTTCACAAGGGTTACTACGGTAGCCCTGGCACACAAAGACCTCCAGAAGGAACATGTAGGTCTTAGTAAGACTGACACTGCCAGCTGCACTCAGCGGCAGGAGTCATTTGATGATTAGGTGGATCTTAAAGACCTCAACGCTTAGCACTCAGATTCTTGCAACTCCAACCATTATTAATATGAAAAGTTATACTTTCAAAAAGGCTTAAGCAAATTTCTGTTTATACCAAATAGGTCCTTCAATAATTTGACCACAGCACAAAACTGGAGAGGTTCAGGTTATTTTTAAACGTTGACATTTACACATGAAAATCTTAGATTAGCGACCATATTGATTTTTAAGTTGGATAATAAAAATGTGTGTAAGCAAGTAAATATTAAACGGGGACATTCACAGTAACGAATATAGCAACCCCGTCTGTCCCATGGGGGTCGTTTGAAGATATTGAGAGCTTGTCCGGACGAAGCGATTAACACGAGAGTTGGTGCGAACGAAATCATACTGTTTTTTTTACTATTAAAATATGTAATAATTTATTACAAAAAAAAAGATTTCATTTGGTTTCCCTTCACAATTATTTTTCGCTAATGTTAAACTAAAAAATCACACGGATATGAACGAGTGTACTTTTTAAGCCTCAGAAGAGAATTTGACAATCATCGAAGATCGTATTCTATGTCAATTAGAGAGGACACCAGAAACGATTGAAATTTGGGGACTTGACTACTAACAATCTGATAGAGTGCGCGATCAAACCTATCTCGCAGACATACTCGATAAGAAAACTCGGGAAATAAATGTTCTGTTTAAATTAAGTGTTACATAATAATTGCAGGGTCAAGCAGGTATTAGTGATCAATAGCTTGTAAAATGACCAGTAATTGGATCTCAAAAAACATGGGGTTTTTGCATCGAATTCAATACAAAGTCAGTGAACCGATAAGATGAAAAAAACAAACTGTGAATCTGTCTATTAATAGCTCAGGTTTTTGTTTATATTATGGACGATATAGTTTATCGTAAACTATGAACTTTGGTTAAGGCTATATACTGTTCAATAGTTTACTCTCTTAACATATTAAATATAGCTGTCCCCAGCGGTTTCACCCGCATCTTTGGTTACTGCTCCGCTCCCGTGTGTCTTAGCGTGATGGTATATAGCCTATAGCCTTCCTCGATAAATGGGCTATCTAACACTTAAAGAATTTTTCAAATCAAACCAGTAGTTTCGGAGATTAGCGCGTTCAAACAAACAAACTCTTCAGCTTTATAATATTAGTATAGATATGCTTTACATAATACAGGTCTGATAACAATTACTTAGAACATGTCATTTTTTTGTTCCGACTCGTAATATACTCCTAAAATTTCAGAATTTCATACCCAAAATGTAATGCATGGCAAGACTTTTCCTCAAAAACTCTTTGCTAAATTCGGAAATCGGTTCAGAACTTTCGATTACAATCACACTCACTATTATTTCCTGTATAACAACAATAGGAAACATTCCACCAATTCACTTCGATTTCGTAACATACCTACATATGTATCTCCTTATCCTGTTAGTGAAATAATCGAAAGCAGAACTCGTTGAATGCGTGTAGCAATGACACTTGCGTCATCGCGGGAATTCCCGTAAGCTTCTTCATGTCGGTTGTTATTAAAAAGGTAATTATTTGTTTATTGAGTTTTGGCCAAAAATTTGCTTTAGAATATTACTTTTCATACAAAATACGAGCGAAAACCATAACCCTTTTTGGCAGTAGGGTAAGAATTTGTTACACAAAAATATAACAATTAGCGTGTCCACAACGGTTTGGGTTTCCCTGTCCCATTCAATTTTATATGAGCACTGTTTGACTGGTATTACCAACACATCAATAGATAGAGGATAACACATCAATTACTCATGCCAGCTTATTTTTTTTCATGGGATATCATCAAATGACCCCCTCCCCTTGAGAGTGCAGCTGGAGTGAGTGTCAGTCTCTTACTGACTACAACCCACTATGTTCCTTCCGGCGGTCCCTGTGTGCCAGGGCCACGGTAACTCTTGTGAACAACCCGCAGACCCGGCTACTCATGTAGCTTGGCTCTAAGTTCGGGACCTTCATCGAAGTTTAATGGCCAAAGAAGCTAGAAAGCTTCTGATATTCATTTGTTATCGAAATTCTTTTGTGGTAAGCTTTGTTGCCCTTCTAAACCAAACTATTTCAGGTCCGATAAACTCAAATAAACACACGTCAATATACACCGAGAATTAAACCTTTATTTTCTCCCCCTTATGTAAAACTCGCAGTGCATATGTAGGTTATGTATAGATAAAAGACATAATGGGAAATTCTAATATAATATTATGTTTTTAAATATGCCCAAACCGGATAATTGCTGTTTTACGTACTTTCTAAACCTGTGACGCCATTAACGTAATAATGACGTGCAAAAACCACGACATAAACAATAAGCCATCAACTATTATACGAAATATTAATAAGTTAGGTACCTACACACATCATTTTTATTAGTTAAAGTAGGCAACAGAATTCGGTAAATCGATTGAAGAGGACCAAGGAATGAGGAAACAGCTACGCGTGCTTTTAAGCATCTTTTAACAAAAGATTGGCATCGCCAGCAGTGAAAGATTTTTAATCCTCAAATATTCAAGACACTAGCTGTCTCCAGCGGTTTCACCCGCATCTTTGGTTACTGCTCCGCTCCCGTGTGTCTTAGCGTGATGGTATATAGCCTATAGCCTTCCTCGATAAATGGGCTATCTAACACTGAAAAAAAATTTCAAATCGAACCAGTAGTTCCTGAGATTAGCGCGTTCAAACAAACAAACAAACTCTTCAGCTTTATAATATTAGTATAGATTTGTTTACGATGAAAAATCTTAGTGTTTCCTAGTTTGACGGTAGTGCTTGAGTTTTGCTAGAGAAAAACCGCAATCAAGCAGCTAGCAATATAACAATTACGCCAAGAACATCGAAGCGCCCATCAAAGTTATCAACGCCACAATTCCAGCTGTCTTATTAGCAAATAATTACTGAGTAAAATTAATGCAGCTATATATAGCATTGTCCGACATCCTCTCACGATACCATTATACTGTTTTTTTTCTAAACTAATCGGTTTAATTCAATGGGATAACACTGTATTACTACCGATTACTTCGACGCGAGCAGCGCTTTGATTAGATTTGTTAGATCTCAAGTCCCATGGCGATGGAGATTTGTTTTCTTCATGGGATTTACGACTTTAATAGGCTGGTGGATGTTTATGCTTTGTTTATGGGATAAATGATTTCCATCCTCAGTCATTTTAACATTTTTACTGTCCGACTGCAGGGCATTTAATAAGCATCATTCTCAAACAGAGCAGGAAGTAGCGTTAATCACCATGCTTGCAATTTCAGACTCAAACTCAAAATCAGTTATTCAAACTTGGCTGTAAAACAGCAGTTTTTGAACGTCAACAATCACAAAAGACAGCCCCCAAAACGCTCACCCTTTACCACTTCCTATGTGTTTTTGCTGGGAAGAAGAAGTGGCGCAACAAACTCCCCAGCAAAGACTTTTTACGTCTAGCTTTTCTCAAGTCAGTTTTTCCTTCATCTTCACTTGGTCAAGTGGTGTCTAAGATAAAATACATATCACTTACAACATAAGTTTAGGGTTGAACTACATCTGGCAGCACGGAATCGCCTTTTCCATCGCCTTTTCTCTTTCCGTTGCTTAGAACTGCCATTTGCTAGACCGAGACAGATAGCATAATGCGATAGCACGCGGCGGAATCCTCGAGGCGATCGGCTGTCTCGGTCTAGCAAATGGCAGTTCTAAGCAACGGAAAGATAAAAGGCGATGGAAAAGGCGATTCCGTGCTGCCAGATGTAGTTCAACCCTTATCCGGTATTTTGGATACTTAGATCTATCAAAGAACAGGAAGAAATATATTATCGAAACTGGCTACACCAGACGCAATATTTAAGGCCATGATTGTCGAACAAATTCTCACACACACATACACATATAAATAGATACTTTAGTACTTAGACAAATGAACTCGAAGACGAATTTTTGGAATACTTGCGCGATAACGGAAAGTGACATGCAAGTCAAGGGACACTCCGACTTTTTATCGGACGACAATCCACGAAGAGAAATGTCTTTTTAAAGAAATGATGAGAGAGACAAGAAATGTTTTTTAAAATCTACACTACTGATACCGGTGAGATTTCGGCATTGTCCAAAATTAAGGCATATGTACCTAGGAGGAACGAAGCTTAAGTGTTTTGTAATAAAACGAACTACTTCACGTACCTGGACAAAATGCCTTCCTCGATGAGTGGGCTATGTTACACTGCATGAATTTTGCAGTAATTCCTGAGATTAGCGAATTCAAGGAGACAAACAAATACTTCAGCTTTATAATATTAATATAGATCTATCGAGGTAATTCGACCTGATATTTAAGCTATAAAAATTACTAAGCTTGCATGGAAGAGGTAGTGACCATTTTGACAGAAAATCACCCACTTAAAGGATATATATAAACTTATTGGTCGTTGATTCATACACATGTGTATATGGTTCTGCTAGCGTTTAAAGTATCGAAATAAAGTCAAACTACAATACATCTAATCTCAGAGAGATGATCTTAACGTTTTTGCAAGTCACCGTTACGATGAATTGCCAAATTTGAAGCCTTAAGAAAACTTCAGTTCAAAGTTCAAGTTATTTTGAATAAATTGAAACTCAATCCTTCAAAACTTACTAATATTATAAATGCAAAAGTCAGTCCGTATGTCCGTCTGCCGGGCTTTCACGACTTAAACTGCTGAACCGATATAAATTAAATTTTGGAATCAAAGTCCAGAGCCAAAGAAAGGACAAGCTTTTTTATCTTGTTGAGGAAAGTAAAACCATGGGAAGCAACTAGCATATCATAAAGAAAAAGTTACAAAAACATAATTCTTATTCGTAATACTAAACTCGTTATGGCGTAAATGTTAAGTAAATCCCAATAACATTGGGACTTATTTAAACGAAACTAACTAACTAGTTATGGACCCCGCTCAAAAGAAGTATGTCCTTCACAGCTTCCTATGTTAACGGCTTAGTTTAAGTGGCGTTATAAACTCAATAAAATATTTATCGAAATTATCGGCAATAGCCTAATACTGACTGGAAATTATCAAGAAGGGAGTGGATTTTAGTATGACGGCTGATAGAGAAGAATAGAAGTGGTAAATATATTGCGCTGCCACCCAAATAATTTGGGAATAGGACAGGAAAAATAAGAAGAAACTAATACTGGAAAAAATCATTTCCTAATTTTATTTAGTGGGATCAAAGAAACAAGACACTCTGTTTGTATAATGTTATACCTAATGGTATGACCTTCGGCAGTTTTAGAAATTTCAAGCAACTGAATAAAAAGTAGTCTCGAACTTTCGGCACCACTACATCTTCGTCCATACCAAGTAAGCATAATCTAACTCGCTTCAGCAGTTTGACCCTGGCGGCTTAACATATAGGCAAACAGAATGTTACCATACCCCCTATTGCAAGCATCCGTTTGATCCAGACATTAAAAACAACCAGCTTACAAGCAAAATGAAATCAATATAGTGTCACATGCAATTGGCCGTGAGCTAACCCGTAGTTGCAATCCTACCCCGCCATAGTTCTATTTATAGACGCCGCAATAAAAATACCCCCGTCAACATGTGACTAGGGAAAAACCCGTAAGTGCCCATTTTCGCTTGACGTAGACTTTTATTTATTTTTAATTTATCTTAATAAAAATAAAAGTTTAATCAGGGAGCTAACCACGATTTAATAACTTACTATATTGTGAAATCATTAAATGACTAGGACATTCCCAGACACGTTGCGGGTGCAGAGGTAGGTCAATGTCAGTTTTTTACTGACTAAATACCCACTAATCTCTCTGCAGGCCCTTGTCTACCAGGCCTAAGGGGTCCCACATCCCTGGCACACAGGGACGGCACCAGAAGGAACATAGTGGGTTTTAGTCAGTAAGATTCTGACCCCCAGCTACACCCTCAGCGGGAGGGGTCATTTGATGATTTCCCACAAAAAAAATATGAACCCCACATCCGGCTTAGAAATTTTAACATGAATATTGAACATTCTCCAAGAAATGCTAATTCTGATAAGACTAGACCGCCAACAAAAACAATAACTTATTCCATCATCACCATCATCTCCCGAGCCTTTTTCCCAACTATGTTGGGGTCGGCTTCCAGTCTAACCGGATTCAGCCGAGTACCAGTGTTTTACTAGGAGCGACTGCCTATCTGACCTCCTCTACCCAGTTACCCGGGCAACCCAATACCCCTTGGTTAGACTGGCTTAATAACTTATTCCATCAATTCTAGTAAAATTCCGCTAAGCATTCTGAGGGAACATAATGATATTTTTGTCGATTTAGAAAGGAAAGCATGTAAACAAGTGCACAAAACTTTCACTGCAAGTGAACACATTACGACCACTGACCAGCTGAACTATGTATGTGCTAATGGCTTTGACAATGGAATGCGTTAACACTGACTTCTTGGCTTCAAGTTAGGACTTACTATAGCAAGACTTTACAATTTAACATCTACGGTAGCAGAAGAAACTCAACAGTTAGGGCGTCTAAATAAAGTAGTTACAGGATGTATAGGCGTCAGCACATCAGCCTACAACAATCTGTCAAATTTCCTTAATTATGGATTTTCAGCCTTATCACTGAAGCATAAAGTTCAAAGTTGATTGGGAAATTTTGACAGGTTAGCCTGATGTGCTGGCGTCTATACACTATTTTGGCCTCATTCAAAGTTAACTTTAAGTTTCAAACAAAAAGAACATTTCATTTCATCATTTCATGGCGCTTAAAAAGTTCTACATCTGAAAGTACAATTCAGATTTTAGAAGTTCTTACACAAGGTCTCCAGGAGTCTAGGTCTAGACCATGTTTTCAGTCAATGTATCTTCTACAAACGAAAGCGTCAGAATAGTATGCAACAAAATGTTGCCAGAGTAACCCAGTGTTGCAAACCGAATTAATATGGAAGCTAAACTCACAACGTAATAAGAAAAAAAAAAATAGATCAGCAACAAAAAAAGTTCTTCTCTTGTCCCTCAAAACTAGATTTTGATTTCATACTTCATTCCAACACTACGTTTACATAATAAAAACGTGTGTTTGTTTGTATTCCACTTTTAGTTGAGCTTTATCTCGGAAAATGGTCGGGTGCAGTTTCATCGCGAAATCTTTGTTTAGGCTATAAAATGGATTTAGAAAATTGCTTTTTTCTCATTCGCTACGCTTACAGGTTACGATGGGTTCCTTGTGTGTGTGACCCTTTATTGCATACAGGACATTAAAGCATTATCATAAAGATATTTGCATTAAAACGCTCTCTACATGATCCAAACTAACCGCCCGACAGAAGTGACTTTAGTCGCGTCTCCCGTCAGTCGACAGCGTTCCACACAGTTGAGGCCGACGATGGACGCAGCCTATCGCGCTGATGACACTTCCGACCAAGGGCGTCCAAAGTCGTTTGACTCCGCCCATATCTGATCGGCCGATTTTCATACCAACTGGACCAAGGTGACCTCTGTCGGCGGTTGGTAGAAGCCTTTTAGTTGACTTACTTATCTCACCAAGGGATGAAGTGCAGCCTTTCATAGTAACGTCAAGGTGAGTTCTGATATTCAGATCTTCTAGTAAAATACAGTTATCTGTCTGAATACACTAGTAATGAATAAACCTTGAGAAGCCACACTCAATTTTCATGTAACACAAAATGCCACGAAGTAATGCTGATATTTTAAAAGTAGTATCAAATTGTTTACGTAAAATATTTTTAGTAACAAGATAAGTAAATCAATTGGGGGTTTTGTCGCTTATCAATTTAATACATAATTGTAAGCATACATTTCTATTTGTGAGATGTCGGTGTTATTTTTGGAATTATATTTCCCTTGTATTATTATATTATCTGATAAGGCTATATTCTATACCATACGTCATTGAAATGCGAGTGGGTGAGATCAGTTTTTGCATTTCTGTAGGCGATTGCAAGACAACGAGGATTTGGGCATAGATAATGTGGAGTAAGGTTCATAGTTTTTAAGGTTTCGGAGACCCCAATAAAAAACTTTTATATTCAACTAAATGAATAGGTGTTAAGGATGAAAATATCATGCATTAAAACGTAATAAAAAAATAATTTCATCAGCTCGAGAGCGCTGAAAATGTTTCAATGATACAGGATGCATTCCATTCGTTTGCGATAACCCCCTTTGATTGTTGCCTAAATCCATAGGTTCATTCCCCTTCAAAATCTCCTGATGTGAGATCAGACATCGGTGCACTCCACGAGAATGTCTGGACTTCTTCTATACCACTACCATAATCATCAGTCGCATTCTCTTTTTGGTAGGCACGGTTAGGGTCAAATTGAATTAAAACAATTTTTAGGTGTCAGCGGGCGGTGGAGGTGCGCAAAGGATATGGCCCAAATCCGCGTACCTGGGCTCGTGCCCAATTAGTTTCGAGAAGCCCTTAAGTTTGGTTGATAACTATGTAAGTATGTATTAATTATTATTAAGACAAACAACACCAAAACGGTATGTCCAATATTTGGCATAAATCCATTACTTACGATAAAGTGATAATGTTGCTTCACGATATATTTGACAGGTTGCCAACCTATCACCCATTACTACCAGTAATACGGAGCAAAAAGCACCACCCACGTAGTGCTTCAGCATGGAGTAATGCGTGTTCGATGAGGGTGTAAATAATGTTATATCCTAATTATATGATTTTGGCACCCCAAAATAACATCAGGTTTGTTTTGATGTTTCATCAAGACCATCATCTGTCAATCCTTACTTGACTTCCAGTAGTTAACGAGTAACTAAATGTTTCTGAGAATCAGCGTTTTACAGTGGGCCAATGCCTATCTGATCTCCTCAAATCCGGATACACGATTCCGCTTGATGAGACTGGTAGTCCTATTTTCTGGCTTCTGACTACCTGTAACGACTGCCAAAGCTGAACAAATAACAGCCGGGGCCCCAAAAGTTATAAGAAGGAAATGTTCCTAATGATCTTGGACACTCATGCTCTTTTAACTGATAATATTTTTTAGAGTATCATGGTTTGGCAATTGATATCCTCTATCCGTTATTTTGGGGATAATCGAATCTTAAAAGATAATCAGTCATAAATTTTGATTGACCCATTTTGTTTATAAATATTTACCCCTTACGTTGCATGCAGCATAACCTTTTAAATAATAAGTAAACTACGTCATTGGAACGTAGACCTATATGCAATTTTAAACATGTCAAGTTTAAACAGTCATGACGACTGAAAAAATATTTTCAGGTATAGCATTTTAATTCTCATGTTTGTAATATAACTTAAAAATGTTATTTTCACTAAGCCCAAAAAGTATTCATGGAATTAAGTAAGAGTACGTCTTGTGGGTATAAGTGCATTTTAAGATTAGCGTTTATTTAGTGCGAAAATGGTTACGCACACAGACGCATGCTAGTGGTTCAACTATGATTCTCAGACTCAAACTCATTTAATCAAACTTGACTGCAAAACTGCACTTTTTGGACGTCAAAATTTACAAAAGACAGCCCCCAAAACGTCCACCCTGAACCACTTCGTGTTCTTGCTGGGAAGAAGTGGCGCAACAAACTCCCCAGAAATCTCTTTTTATGAGCCAATGGTCGCCATTTATTAAGCGCATCGCCATTTCTGGCTTACTGGAACTCACAACCACGCAATGTTTATTATTCTACTGTCAAAATGAAGATTATGGTGATGCAAATTTTGAGATTCCCTTATCGTAATTCGGGCGCAGTGCAGATAATCCCTCGCTTAAGCATTTTTATTACAAAGTATAGAACATGTTAGATTTTCTCTTTAGCTTCTCATAATTTAAATTAATTAATTAATTTACCTGTCGTCATTAAAAATTTCTCCATGACACACACCAGGATAAGAAGCAAATAAACAAAGAGGAAAATTATGGATAAAATTTATACAAATAGGTGTATATCGACGTTGAATAATTAACCCTTCAAGGTACGTATGTAATACAGTGGATAAAATAGCAGGTTAAGGAACGCTTGGTAGGGTCGGTCCGTAAACGAGTGACCATCTGTGTAATGGTCAGTTCCTCCGTGTTTCGGAAGGCAACTTAAATGTGTTTAATTTGGCAGTAGTTACCAGAAGCCAGTAAGTCTGACAATTAGTATCATCAAGGGGTATCGGATTGCCCAGCTGGGTTGAAGCCAGATAGACAGTCTTTCCATGTAAAACACTGGTACACCGCTAGATTCGGTTAGACTGGAAGCCGACCTCACATAGTTGGGAAAACAGCTGACTGCATCATGTACATCACTGTTTCACCACCTAAGAATAAGTTCCAGTTAGTTTATCTGGTAGATAATTTCATACAAATTCTGTTCCCTTTATGAATTTATTCGGTAGATAGTCGCTATTCGGACATCATGAACAGGGCCCTTAACTTCATTTCTTTTAACTTTGAAGAATACACATCAGGCATCTAAAACAACAATATCAGTGGTAATGCTTTTCAACTTTTCTTGACGATAATTATATCGCCCGCCGTCAACAGCATTCCACGGTAATCATGTTGGTAATTACTTTGGTTTGCAATTAACTATTCTTACTACAAATTGACTTATTTGTTGTCAAATGCTACTTTAACGAATATTCTTGACTGGATGATAATTTGTTCTTACGATAATAATATCGAAGAGAGCGTATAAACTATACGAGCGAAAGCTCTTGCTATCGACCGTCAAAATCTTTCAGAGAGAATATTGGAAGAATGTAAGATTTGTTGTTTTTTATAGAAAAATAATGCTTAAGTGTTGCGATAAATCTTCTCATTCTAGCTCTTAAGGATATTTGTCTCAGCAGCTTGATGTGCTGGCGTCTGTACCATAAAAGACGTTCCGAATATTGCCTTGATAATCCTTCAGCGAGGATATGTATGGAGCGGCGAAAATAAATTCAAGCGTAAATCTAGACCTAAATAACAATTCATTAGTCATGTAACATCATCATCATCAGCCGCTTTATCGTACCACTGCTGGGCAAAGGCCTAAGCCAAAACACAGAGAAAAATTGAGCTTCATGTAGTTTAATCAAGTAAAATTACATATTTTCATTAGTTTGTACTATTAAGATAATACTACTAAGGGCTACTATTAAGGGCCAGTTTCACCAGTTACGGATAGCCACTATCTACTAGATAAACTATCTAGAACTTATTCGTAACCGGTGAAACTGGCCCTAAGCATATTATATGCATTTTTTTTACGACAGGCCATCTTACAGGGAACATTGCAGGAAGAAGAAGCTATCTTACAATCAGAGACACACATAGAAATGCAGATGTTCCCACCTACAAAACCGGTAGACGGTTAAATTTTACTAAACACAGGCGATAAACATAATGATGCCTTATCGATAAATAATGAAATAGGTGGTCATTGTTATTAGTAATGACCTATTTTTAAATATAACCTAGCCTTTTTACGAATTATCTTCACCTGTTAAATAGAAATTATTAATGTTTGTAGGTAAAAAAGTTTTACATATGTCACAGATTATTTATCAGGTATTTCTTTCCAATATTCTTGCAGCGCCGGCAAACATTGGGCCTAGTGGGAACATCTCCCCCTAGGCACGGCTGGGGTGTCTGTTGAGTTAGCTGTCGCGACATGATGCGCGTAAGTTCTTACATAGATTTTTGGATTTAAATAGCCTAAATACTGCACAAGCAATCGTCTAACTTTAGGCCCGCTATATCCAACATCGTGTTCTACAAAGCCGAGACTATCTGTCGACGACACAGTGAAAACGATCTCTCGCAGATATACATTACAGAAAAAATCTACTAGTTATGTATGATTCAGTCCTGTTATTATCCTTTTCACTAGTTCATTTTCGATGGTCATTTAAATGGAGGATTCATTTTCGTTGATGCGCTGGTTTTTTGACGTTCACAAAGTGCTGGTTTGGTCCCCTACAAAAGATTGGGTAGATATTCTATACGACCGTATGGTATATACATATAAGCAAGTTTGACTTTCGACTAATATGGCTAGTTTTTTTCATTTTAAGTAATACCTTTTTGGTTATCTTGTCTGAATAGAATGACAGGGATCTTTGTTTTATGTTGTTGTTTAAATACCAATCTAAAAGCTATATCTGATAGTCAGCACTCTTATCTGAGTGAAATTGGTTGTTACCGATGAGTAGGCGTGAAATATAAACGCCAATAATTTTGGTACTTAAATAAATAAATTACTAGCTAATTTCTGCATGAACACTTTGCTTTCATAAGCTGGGATGGCAACCATACAGTGTAGGTACAGATGCCACCACGTAAACCTACCCGAAATTGAAAAATTTTCTGAATCAATTTTGAACCATATATATGCTTCAGCGATAAAGTTGTAAATCTATCAAGGAAATTTGACAGATTGTAGTTAGCTTGATGAGCTGGCGTCTGCAAATGTATACATTTTGCATACGCGTAATTGCTACTCGTATAAGACACTGTGTATTGTTGGGATTTTAAACGCGTGGTGACGAATCGAGAGTGGGCCGATATACCCAATATTTACCATACAAGTGGTATAGGTGTCAAAATGAGTGAGATGGAGCAATACTGGGCCAAACGCATTATCCTTTTTCGCACATGAAATTGCATCACTTTCCACGTATCATAAGATTGCATTATGTAATTCCCGCGTGCATCTCGTACGCGGACGAACTTATGTGGACGCAACTTCATATGCTATCACAGACACTACATAAGTATAACATGAAGTCCTGCGTAGTGCGTCTATATGTCCGCGATAATCTCAAGAATTATTGAACGGGTTTTTATGCGGTTTTCACCAATAGATTGGTATTTATGAATTCAAAAAACGTTAGCTAGAATTAAAATTCGGGCTAAGCCGAGCTGATCACTAAGTTTCAACAAAAAAATATTTATTCACTATCTTTTCCTAGGTTATAAAAACGGTTCAGCAGTTTTCCAGTGAAAACGTAACAGACGAACAGACATTTCTTTAAAATAGTTTGAATGAATGTTAAGAAATGTGTGGGAGGGAAAACAGCTGACTGATGTACCCCCACTCAAGTTATGTCATCTCAGATATTTATAGCTTAAACTTACTTAGCAAGTTGTTTTTTATTTTATTTTATAAGGGCGCCTATAAACTAGACGCGCGGCACTTTGCGGCTTATGCAAAAGTTCACTTATTGTCATGTAACAAAGGTCCATTATTGAAATTGATTTTCGAAACTCGTATGGATTACGGTAGTACTTATGTATTTTGATTTAAAGTATAACTAATAGTACACACGCCAGCATGTAAAGTTACCCAAAACGGTCAAATTCTCAATCAACTTTGAAACATAATGCTTGACAGGTTGTAGTAGCTTGATGGCCAGCACAGTCTGTGGAAAAGTATGAACGTAAGAAATGCGATTTTTGTATAGGTAGCTGCATATTTTGCATATCCCAGAATCAAACCAACGACATATTACTGAGCAGTGGCACTAAAATCTCAATAATGTACCACAAACGAATCATAGCAAGTTTTATTATTTAAATTAAGTTTCCCATTCGCCATTTGACTGTCATTAGGTGCGTCAATCCGTCAATCCGCGTCATTGACGATGATCTTCATTCCCCATTGTCATAGAGCATTTAAGCAACAGGAGATGCCATGAGCACACATCGGTATAGTCTGCCAATTTATAAGCGGGGAACGAGGCAGCATAACAAATAGTAATAGCTCACACATGAATTTTCGATCACATCATTACACACGTACAGATAAAGTTAATACTTAAAATTGAGGCACACATGTGCATACGAGTATGTGCCACGCTCTTGTCCCTTTGGCAGAGTGAAATCACAGCAATGTCTTTTCCAGTTGGTTCAATTATCTAAGCCCACTGACGACAAATTCCGTTTTTGTGCGTACTTCAGTCCCCTATTGTTTATCTATCTGTGTTGTGTATAGTAAACTAATGACAGAGTGAGACAGAAATATGTTTTCCATCTCATTGCAAGCACAGAGAGTTACTTTTGTACCCTGGTATGTAAATAGTTTCTTTAGGGCCAGTTTCACAGTTTACGGATAGCTACCATTACCAGATAAATTCAAAAAAATGGAACAGAATTTGTATGAAATCTGGAACTTATCAGCAACTGGTGAAACTGGCCCTTAATCATCCAGGTACCTCTACAAAATTGAAAACAAACAATATAACAAGAATAAAACTGGAAGCCGACCCCAACATAGTTGGGAAAAGGCTCGGGAGATGATGATGATATAACAAGAATAAAAATGACCGCAAAGAACCAAAAGTTACCAACGTGATAATTGTGGAAGAGCGCTAATTGAGCAACTAAAAACAAAACACAATAAATTATCATAATTATACTTTTAAGAGAGAAATATGTACTTGTAAGATTAAACACCCGGGCTAGGTGCAAAGTTGCAATATAAAACTCCAAGAAAACTAATAGCGCACACCTGTCACGCATTTAAATGCCATTTAAAAATAAAATGCAATTTTTTGGCTATCACACTGCATTGTCACTTTAGTAGAACATCAAATAAATTGATGTTGCATGTGATGTTTTAATGAATTACAGTGTGAAATCTGAATTTTAGTGTTCGGAGACATTTTATTTGAGCTTTTCAAAAAAAGGTCAATCGCCTCGAGGTAAGCCAGGACTCGTCAACCTGGTCTAATTTGACGGTCCTTCAGATGTACTCAACCTTCATTGGTGGTAACATGGACGTGATAAATACTGTTAAATACTGATATTCTCTTTTTGTTATATCTTTTTCTTTATGTTTTGTTTGTGTTGTGTTACGTATGCATTCAATGTTCGCAATAAAACACTTTTTCTTTCTTTTCTTTCTTTCTTTCTTGATATTGAAACATATAAAATACTTATCGAACATTAAGTGCTATTTTTGCTGAGTTATGTGTGACTTCTTTTCTTCAGGGAGTGATTATCCCATTATGTTTTCTATTGCATATAAGTTTTAAAAATACCTCATCAATTAAGCTGATATTTTCAATTTTCCCTTTGTCCCGTATGAATATAACTGAATTGGAATTACTGACCTACAACAATAATTTATTGTAGTAATGTACATCATTATATCCTGTTTAATTATCATATATGATGTACGTAATTAAGTATAGAAATTGTGAAAACTTAAGATGGTTCATTGTTAATGATACATGGGCTACTTAAGAGAATATATGCTACTTTAGAAAATTTTAGAATGGAGCGAGATCCAATTACGGTGCCTCTTTTATGTGAATAAATATATATAGAAAAACTAAAAACAAAACATATATTTTTCATTGCCATTTTGGCGCCCCTTTAGGATTTGGCGTCTGGAGCGGCTGTTCGCTGTATGGACGGGCCAGCCCTGTGTATAGTGTAAAAGTTGTATGACAGCTAACAGAGGCAAATGGAAGCGGAAAATGTATTGCACCAACCCCAAATAGAATTGGGAACAGGGCAGGAAGAAGAAGTATAGTATAACCATCTATAGTGCAATGAATATTTCTTGTATTCTAGAGAACCTCAAATTAAAATAACTGGCCCTGAGTGTACAATGTTTATAATACTATATTGATTAGCAATTAGTACCTTAGGTGGCAATTGGCTAATTTGTAGAAGGCACTATAGGCCATATAAGTATAGGTTCTAGAGAAAAACTTGCAAATACGAAGACAGATTTATTAATAGTGTTATGTCATGTTTTAAATTAAAAAACGCATATTCTGCACAATGCAAAAATTATTGGATTTTTAATTTATAACTTTTTTTTTTCAAAAATTTTTGAACATTCTGTTGTTTTTTATTAGATATTTAAACAGTACATTATTTAATAGAGTAGTGTAAATCAAAATTACAGTTTCAATTCATCTCGACTGACAGATAAGGTTAATAAATGTTATACTCTGTTGAATGTTCATTGAGAGTGCACAAATTGTCTATAGCTCTCCTCTCCTTGGTAAAACGGGGTATATTTGTCTAACCTTTAATGCAGAACTCTTGAACATAGGTTAATGATCGGCCTAATCAGTTATCTTGTTCAAAATAAGACTTGACATTCTTTGAATGCAAGTATATTTGAGGACATATTTATTTGTAACTATAATTTGTATATTACTAGTGTTAACAATTGAACAGATTTAATTTGCATAAGTTTGTAATTTGTGATTATGTATCAGGTGTTATTATAGCTACCTGTATGTTACATATTTTACTTAAAAATTGCTCTTATTAAAAATAAATATCTTACTGGATTGCAATTCTAATCTGAAGTAGGTAATACTAAGTAGATTTTATACAGGTAATTTTCAGCAGTAGAATTAGGGAAAATTGTTGTATAAATTTCTTGTCTGGGAATCAACACCAAATTGCTTGTGTTTATTGCAATGGATAATAAATAGCACATAGAAGTATCTGGACATTGATAGAAATTGGAATTTGGACATTACTCATCCAATCACCCATCTCTTGGTAATTCAATAATTTCGTGACTAAGTTTCGAGACTTTTTATTGGAGAACTCTTTGGTGGAATAGCAATGGAGTACTCACCAGCAGGTGGGAGTGGCGTTGTCCACCGTGTCTTGGTTGGGCTGCGAAGGAGACTCGGCTCCCCGCGCGCCGCCCGCCACTGACGAAGCCGTGGTGTCGCTCTGCCCCCTCACTGCGACCGCATCATCACGTCACCACGACCACAACACGCACTGCTATTATCTCGACCTCACTGACACTAGTTGCATCTCAACCTGAAACACCACACCACACCACACTAGCTTAGTCTCGTATCAAGTTGTGAGACGCGCGGCCACCAGAACACTGCGGATGGGCACTCACACTGCCCCGGATTCGGACTCAGACCAACTCCGAGCACTGAGATCACGCCCTGATATCACCACACACGATTATATCCCACTAAAAAAATGGCAACCTTTGCCACTAATAACCGACTCAACTCACTACTTCACCATGGAATACTGTAATATTTATAAACTTTCACAAGTTAATTATAGATCAGACGTTACTATTAACGTTTGAACATAAGTAAAAGCTGAGAAAATAATATTTATAAATAGCTTCGGATTATTTTGATACAAATCTATATCGGTGTATCACTCAATACACACCCCTGATTCGGGCGGAGTGGATCCTCTTCTTTCTCTTTACGATACGTATAGCATATGAAAATTAGCACGGATTAGTTAATATTACTACAATTATATGACCTACACCCTGATATCTACAAAGACATTTTGTAGTAGTGACAGCGATCCGTATCGGCTTCACAGAACCTATAGAAAAAAATCAACATGTCTTCTCCTGTAATATTGCAAGGTGTTTTATCATTGAAACTTCAGTCAAAATCGAGATAAAGGGGCGTGGTCATCGAGAATCGAGAAGATTTTCCAACCATGAACGAAAGAGATAAACAATGTCATGTTTTGGATTTTTGTGAAAATGTTGATAATTCGTTTGTTTAATCATTTTATTGCAAAAAAATAGCGATTTTATTATTGGCCTTTAGTTTACGGGGACAACCAAAAAAAAAATGGTTCCATTGTTGAAGTGTATTCGACTAAACACTATATGCTTCCATGTCTACACTGTTTACTACTAAAATGTTAAGATTTTCTAGCTCTTTTTTTCAAATCTATGATTAACCCGTTAAATGTTTTATTAATTTCAAGATTTTTTCAAATTCCATATAAACAATAAATGATCACAAATACTATTTGCATTACATCACTATGCGTGCCCTCCGAGAAAATTCCTCTTCAGTTCCCTCCTCTTTTGTCTATATCAGAAAAGAACGAACAGGCCCCTGACAGCTGATGAACGAAATTTAACCAAATGTCAAAGAGTCGGTCAAATGGCGCGGTTTAATTGAGAACGAATCTATTATTTTCTTTCTATGATATTTTCGTTTAATATATTTTGTTTTAGGGATTTATATGAATAAAATTAAAGCAATAAAATGGCAACGAATAATAAAACTCTACATCTTATAGCGTCCAAGCTTGGACTGGGAGAGGAAGAAAAAGTTTTGAAGTGAGTAAACAGAACGTTCTTATCAAGCTCAGAACTACTTTTTTTTGTAAATAAATTGTTAATATTGTAATAAAATGATGCCATTCATACGCTTTTTACAGGCATTGCCAGTAAAATAATATTTTTTCAAATTAGAATAAACATTCTAAACTTGGTTATGTTTTAAGGTTGTTTACCAAAATTTCTATGTTGATCCCATGGCTTGGCAAAGATTTCTCTTCAGTTTTCTTTGATAACATCGCATAAATAAGAATGACTTACTATCCCCAACCTAGGTATCTTAATAGACTTATGAGCAGGTAAACATACATACCTTTCCAATTTTGGAATTCTGTTATCGGGTACTTACATATTTTAATATACAGAGGTTCCATATGGTTTCTGCCGAAAATCAGTCAAGTACCAAATACGGGCTTTTACTACTTGGTCTTTGCCTGTAGATAATGATGACAATAAGAATAAATAATGTATTGATGTGTAAAATAAATATCATTTGTCATTTATTATTTCAGTAAAGCCGCTGAGTTTGAGCGTCTACTACAAACAAAAAGTATGGCTGGCAGCAACATGACTGACACCAGTAAAGTGGTCATATGCTTGGACTTAGCTGCGTCTATGTTAGGAGCTGATTTTGATGTCGTAAGTATTACCATCTTGATGGTTTTGGCTTAAAGAGGTTGCATATTGTTTGCCTTATCATGTGGGCACCAGGCTGTCCCTTTTACCACTACCACACAACATGCCGGTCACATTACACTATTATTATACACACATTATTATTTACCAAACAATTTGTGTGGATGACTACCCACATGGACTGTTAAGTTCCTGACAAGTAGACTACACGCACTTATGATGATGACATCCAGGCCGATTGTCGGCTACGGCGGCCGTTCTCTTTTATGGAGATCAGCCAGCTGCGCAGGGCATATTATAGTGCACAAGCATTTGCGCAGACACAGGTGCACTCTCTATTCCCTCACTCTCATAATCCGATGGGATGGCAATCCGACACCACTGGAGAGAGATCAGGCGCAGGACCGACATTTACGTGCTCTCCGATGCACTGGTGAATCAATCACCAACTTCCAGACTCCAGGCTGCTTTATGAAAGTTTCTCAAAACCCACAAAGCTATTTCGGCCCGACCCGGGATTCGAACCCGAGACCCCGTGCACAACAGTCGCGCCCTGCGACCACTAGACCAACGAGGCACTTATGATAGTCAAAGCAGTGTTAGAGTAAATTTCTATAAGAACTTTTTGGAGCAAAATAAATACACCTAATTTATTTACATTACAGAAAACTGCAATTAAATACTCCGGTCTAAAGCCATCAGCTTACAACAACACCAAGAAAGTGGTGCAGAATCTTCTAGAACTTAACAGTGATAAGTTGACTACCACCATGTTGTGCCTGACACTGCAATGTACTGGAGTTCAGGACCTGGCTGATAGAATACTTGAGGAGTACCAGCGACAATCAAAAATGGTAAATATAACATTTTAACGCAAATTTTAAATAACCTCGACTTTTATTAAGAATAAAATTTGCCTTGCCTTTTACCTGGGAAATCATCAAATGACCCCACCCGCTGAGGGTGCAGCTGAAGGGAGTATCAGTCTCTTACTGAACAAAATCTACTATGTTCTTTCTGTAGGTCCCTGTGTGCCAGGGCCACGGTAACTCTTGTGAACAACCCATAAACCTTGTTTCTTCCTTTTATTTGCCTTGCCCAAGGTATTGTTTTGTTTATATCAATGTAGATTTTGTTTGGAGAATAATTCTTCAGGCTTGAAATTTATGAAGCAAAGGCTGGGTTATCAGCATAAATATGTGGGAAGAGAAAGGCATGTAGTGGCTTGTCTAATAGGGTCTATAAAATTTGGGAACATTAAGAGGACTTTGGACATTGACTAATTGGTTACTTTTTCTCGTTTTCAGGAAGTTGATCTGAATCTTCCTCAGTATGTGTGCATGGCTGTGTATCAAGCTTGCAGGTGAGTACCAAAAATGCTATTGTAATGGTTAAAAAAAAAACTGGTTATGTAAAAAGTATTGCTTGGTAAATGGAGTATAATAGAATGGGTTCATGAATTCATCACTCAGCATAGTTTCAGTTTTGCATAACCCTAATTTTTATCTGGCACTTAAACCAAGATCAGAACATATAGAGTACAATGCATTCAGTCCTTAAAGGAATATTAAAAAGAGTTGACACTTCATCTATAGGTACTAATTATGATAAAAAGGAATGATTGTCTGTTAGTTGGTTTGCTTGAATACTGGACCTTGTTTACTGATTTGTATTTGAAGTAGTTCCCACGGGACGCGATTAATACCGCTGGCGAAAGAAGCTACCTATTCCTCCACATAGTTTATTAGTAGTAACTGTAATTTTTACAGAGTGAACAAGGTGAAAGTACCAAAGAGTAAAATAATAGAGAAGTCAAGACTGAAACCAGCACAGTGGGCCAAACTAGATGCAGACTGGACAAAATTCATTGACCTCAACTTTGCTACTGCCAAGAAGAAAAGGGGACGACCAGCTAAGGCTGTGGTTGAAAATGGTAAAATTTCTCATTGCATATTTATCTGTGTACTAATCTTATAATGAGATGTAACGACCGCCAAAGATTTACAAATGACTGCCAGAACCTACCATTTTAATGTGCCTTCTGAAACACGAAGGATTCGTCGTGATAGAGTGGTCACCCATTTACGGATCAACAGCGCTAAGCTTTGCTTAGCCGCACAGGTCGATCGATCATAAGATCGACCCGTGCTGTTACTTAGCCACGAGCTCCACCTAATAGCTTGCCTGGTTAAATATGTTTTGTAGTCGGATTTTTCTTTTTTTTTATTTATTTAATGCTATCGCTCTTGATCCCCATCCAGCTCAGAGGGCATGGATGGATTTTTTGAAAACACTTTTTTAGACAAACAAACAAAGTTTGTGACACTTTAGGGAGTATGCTCTGTTTATACTGAACCAATTTTGAAAAAAAAATGATTATAATGTTAAGCTGTATTTATATTTTATAAGCTAATCACAAAATTCAAGGTTATCTTACGTAGGCAGCGTGGCCGAGTGGTCTAAGGCGCTGGTTTTAGGCACCAGTCCGAAAGGGCGTGGGTTCGAATCCCACCGCTGTCAGAAACCTTTTTATTCTTCAAAATATATTGTTGTCATTTTATCTTCCTTATAAATTGCTCACATAACCCATAAGCTATAGAGAATCATTTAATATGCTTCTTATTTTATGTTTTTACAGCTGACCTTGAAGAAAATATGGATGTCGACGTGCCTAAAGTCGAAGAGCCTCAGAAAGATCTAATAGAGCCTTACGAAGAATGGAAGAAGCGAATGTTAGAAACTGCATATAACGAACTTAAGGATATTGAAAAACTCGAAGCTCGTAAAAGTTTGACCCCCAGAAAATCGCCTAGGAAGACTATTCAGAAATTTTCACCATACAAAAGTCCCACAAAGACAAACGGAGTAAGATTATTATTTCCTATAGATTTGTAATTCGGTTTATTAATTCATTTATGATTTCCTATTTATTTTCCTTTAACTTAACTTGACTTTATTATTTGTATTTGGATTTTTTATTAAATTGATTTAGAATTTAATTTTGTTTTAATTTGTATTGTATATATTTTTTCTAGTATTTAGTAATAGACTTGCTTATGTAGATACATTTTTGGACGTAAATAATTAGACTCTACCCCTCAATCAAACCTAAAACCATTAGGCCATGCAAAATGTCGTTCACAAAGATTGCAATACTATTTATTATACTGATATATATAGTAAAATGCCAGGAAAACCGTGATGACCGGGGATCATCTCATTTCCTTAAAGGTCCAAACGATGTCGTTGATTTCAATGACCCTGCGAGACCTACCCTCGCTTACCCAATGTCTTTAGGGTTCCTATTTATCTTCACGACTCTGCTAGTGGGAGTAATAGTTAGAGCAGTCATGCTCTGGATCGGTATGTGCATACCTTATCGAGTCATCATGTTCACACTCGGAGGATTCGCTGGATTCTGCTCCAATCGATTCCCAGAAATAAAACCGATCGTCCATGTATGTTTTATGGATGTTGATGTGCTGTTAATTATATTTCTACCTATACTGATATTTCGGACATCGTATAATGTGGATGCTCATTCTTTTTGGAGGAGTTTCCCCCAAATTTTGCTGGTGGGTGTACCAGGAGCATTATTAACCGCTTTAATGGCTGCATTCATGGCTTTCTATTTGATAGAATCTACATGGGACTTTTCTACTGCCCTGCTCTTTGGTATCGTCTGCTCTCCAATATACCCTCTGGAAGTCGTGAAACAGTTGAAGTCGATGTCCAAAGGGAAGTATATAAGCGTACTTTTGCTCGGAGAAGGCTTGCTTGGAGATGTGACTGTCATGATAGAGTTTACAGCGGTTTTTGGTTACATCGCGAGCGCGATAACAGAAGCATCTCAAATAACCTTGTTCCTAATCCGTTACGCCGGAGGGGGGATTCTGTTGGGAATAGTGATGGGAAAGATAACGGCCACGCTAATATCGATAACTTATTACGATGTGCTCTGTGCTGTATTAGTGACTTTGTCTGGTGCTTATTTGACTTATTTTATTGGGGAGAAGTTTCTGTATGTGTCTGGTTTGTTGGGGACGGTGATAACGGGTGTTTTGGTCAGCAACAAGAAGTCGACGATAGCTGGTGATGTGGAGCAAGTGGTGTCGAACTTCTGGATGATTCTCGGCCATATTGCGAACACCCTGGTTTTCACCATGATAGGGGTGGTGATTTTTGAAAAGGTTAGTGATGTGATCAGCGTGCGGCAGGTGTCTTTGATCTTCGTTACTTATACTACGGTTTATTGTTCGAGGTGAGTTTTAAATTGTTTACTAATGTTACATAGTGAAAAGTTTGTTTGTTTGAACGCCCTAGCATCATCGCCAAACCACAGTGATAGCCTATCTATCAAGGAAGGATTTTTTATCCCATTGCACTAAGTTGTTCCCACGGGACACGGCCGGGAACTAGTTACAGAACAAAAGAACGTCGAATATGTGAACGTACGTTCCCATATAAATATCTTACGTCTAGTAATATACATAAATATCTTGTCTTAGTGTCTAGATGGGTGTTATAACTTAAAAATTGAGATCTGTCCTAACCCGCTAAGAAGCTCACTTGCCGATCTTAGTTGTCACAATAATAACCTAGCCTTTCTACCTCTTCTAAGATTGATGGTATACGCTGCCATGACCCCCCTCCTACGTCACATAGGCTACGGCATGACATGGCAACACTGCATGGCGTGCGTATGGGGAGGGCTACGGGGACCTCTCTCCCTCTGTCTGGCTCTCATTGTGTTGCAAACACCAATGGTGTCTGATGCTGGACAGGTAAGATAAAAAAGAGGTTAATAATGCTTAAGGTATGTGACGTGATGACGTCACATGGGCTTGTGGTAGGCGTGTTTGGAGAGGCCTTAGACAACCTCTTTCCCTCTGTCTTGTGCTCATCGTGTTGCAGACGCTTGATGTTGTCTGACGCTGGGGAGGAAAGATAAGAAAAAACAAGTCTTTTTTGGCCTGACGCTACCTTGGTGGACCATATTTTGATAGCGATGTCTTTGGAAGCTCCAGTTCCATAAGTCCATAAGGACTAGGAGGTTATAGGGTTATAAAGTTGAAAATAGCCAGCCATTTTCTCTTTCCCAGATCTTCATAATCCAAACAGCAGGTCTAGTCATCCTCTCCCTCTTGATAAACGCTACGAGTATGACGAAAGTCCTCAAGATCCTAGGTCTAGCAGACATATCCCTCGCCAAGAAGGCTAACATGACGAACTGTGTGAAACGCGTCATGATGACCAGAGACCGGTGTATTTCCATGCTGAAGATGGACAAGTTCCTTGCTGATGCTAATTGGGATTTGGTACAGGAAGGTTAGTCTTGGTGGTCTAGTGGTTAAGCAGTGATCTCTCAGGTACGAGTGTGCGCGTTCGATAGTATGGGAAGAGGCCTGTGCCATGCAATGGGACAATAAAAGGCTGGTGATGCTGAATCCTGGATAATTTGCGAGGAAATGTTTACCCAAATTTAGTCACCAAGACGAACCAAAATAATGACCTCGTGTTAACACGGGTTGTTGGTATTTTAGATTAAAAACTATCTAGAGTTGGACCATCGTTTCAAATTACATTGCGTCAAATTCCCTTTTCATTATCACCTGCCTAGCTTTTCCCATTTAAATTGGCGTAGGCTTCCAGTCTAACATGATGCAGCTGAGTACCAGTGTTTTAGAGGGAGCGACTGCCTATCTGATTTCCTTAATCCAGTCACCTGGGCAACCAGATACCCCTTGATTAACAATAGTTGTCACTTTCTGGCTTCTGACATCCCCATACGACCTTCTGCAGGTTTTAGGTACCTGCAGTCTTTGTCTCCACACGATTCTTTTTTACAAAAATTGTTTTTGTTTTCTTATCCCTGATCTTCTCTCAGGAACTACGATAAAGCATCCGTATCAACTCCAAATGTCTGGTCGGGACGAGGACAGCGAAGACGACACGTACATGGGCTACCACTACACCACGTGCCCGGATTGCGAGAGGGAGATACCTAATGAGCCTACGAAGAAAGAGTTTGCGGAGATGACCAGGTTCAATTTTTAACTTTTCGTTTAGGTACCTTGTTCTTTGGGGGCACAGTAGGTGAAGTCATGGGCGTAAGCGAACTGTTTGTAAAGCTTATTTATACTTAAAAAGAAAAATGTTTCATTAGTTGTACCTGTACCTTTGTATCAATAGGATAAATACATATATTGTATAGATTAGGTTTTCATTTTAATATTTTCCAAAGAAACGGTCACCGAAACTTTGCAGTAATCCAAGGCATATACTACATATCCTACTATGGCATACACGTTGTGCACTTACCCAGGGACCAGACCACTGTAGTCTAGTCTATCGTCCATACCCCCTGTAGAGTGTATAGAATAGGTCTAGAAGTCGCTTGGATATGATCGACCTTGACCTACAAATAAAGGACAGAAACTTTCTTGTAAAATACAAATGGTATGATAGTAATTAAAGGGATAAATCTTCAGAATAATATTAAAAATACAGGGAAGCGAACCAGCGTGTGCTAAAAGCCTTAAAGATCTCGTTCTGGAGACAATACGAGCATGGCAAGATCAGTAAGGATGGAGTCAGGGTGTTGGTGCAAGCAGTCGAAGTGGCTGCCGATTCTGATGACTGCAGGATCAGTTTAGACCAATTGGGGACTTTGTGGAAACCCAAGGTCAGTAATGCTGGTTGTCTATGTACGGCTTTAGGTTCTTTGCCTACCAGAGACATATCACCGTCGCAAGAGCACGGTCGTATTTTCGTCGTCATCCAAAAAAGAAAGTGCTCTACGGAAATATTTTATTTATCTTTATGATTATTGCAAAATATAGTTTCGAAATATATGGAAAAAAATAATATCTGCAATATGCATGTGAGACAATATTTTGTAACTAGTAGATTCTCGCGGTTTCTCCCGCGTCCAGTTTCCGTTCCCAGATAAAACATAACCTATGTTCATCGGGGATAGTGTTACTTTCCAACAGTGAAAGAATTTTTCAAATCGGTCAAGTAGTTTTGTTGCCTGTTCTTTCCTCTTTATAATATTAGTATAAATGACAAGAAATAAAAAAGAAAATCTAGCCTTGGTTCCATACATACAATTTATAAAATAAATCCTATTTTCCCCTTCCAAAAGACCCACGCAATCTGGCTACGTCGCAAGCTAGTGAACATGATGACTCCCGAAGCAGCGAACGCTCAGGTGCCTCGCCAGAAATGGCGGCAAGTTTGCTACAGGATCGTCACCAACGTGTGGTTCGACGGATTCATTTACTTCATGATATTGTGCAACACCCCTGTTATATTGTGCGAGGTGGCTTTACGTGTTCCTGTGGCCCATTCCGCTATGATTGCGATCAGGGGTCTTAATATGTGAGTGTTAGTTTACTTCTTGGTTCTTCAAACCTAAAAGACATGTGTTGCTGGAGAGTTTGTTGCGACACTTCTTCTTCCCAGCGAAAACACATAGGAAGTGGTGATGGGTGGGCGTTTTGGGGGCTGTCTTTTGTTTTTTGACTTGTTCGAAAAGTGCTGATTTATCAGCCTAATTTCAATAAACTATTTTTGATTTTTCTCTTACTTGATGTTAACTATGATCTGGATTGTTCGCAAGAGTGGGTTTTATTCAATAAGTGTGACACTCCCTCTAGCTGCACCCAATGTGGGAGGAGTCATTTGATAGCCCACTGAAAAAAAATTGTTTACTAATATGGCCATTTTTCCGCTACATTTAAGGTTTAAAATCGCCTAGATAGCGACATAGCATGAGTTTATGCCAAAGCGGTTAGGGACCGACTCTGCTGTCTTGTATACGGATAAATACGGGAAATAAATTCGCCTTTAATTTTAGGTTCTTCTTCGTGGTTTACGTTTTGGAAATGATAATCAAGATGTGTGCGCTCGGATTCTGCGGCTACTTCAAGTCACATTGGAACAAACTTGACTTCTTCATCATTGTTATGGCTACTGGGGGTAAGAAATAATTCCGAGATGCTAAAGAACCTCATGCTTTTTCGCAATTGGGTCAATATCTGAAGCATAGCAGTCTCCTTTTAGTAGAAGAATTGGATTAGCTTAGATTAAAGATGTAGTTTTAGTGATAATTTTCTCCCAAACTTACCGATACTGAAAATCTACTATTTTCGCCATTTGAAACAACAAACATATCCGCATCTTCCTTCTTCAATATTTCAGACTTAGTCCTAGATGTGATAGATGCCTTCACTCCTTGGGACAAGTGGAGCAACTTGAACTCCAGCTTCATCACAGCTACCAAGCTGCTGAGGATGTTACGTTTCTTACGACTGTGTAAACTGGCCAGGTATAATACATCTCTTTACGCATGAAATTGCGTAGGTAGTCGGAAGACCCCAAAAGGAACATACCTTTATCTTCAAATAGCGACCCGCGCCGGCTTCGCACGGGTGCAATGCTGGTACAAAATACCCTACAGAAAAACTTATATATGATACATATAAACCGTCCTTTTGAATCACTCTATCTATTAAAAAAACCGCATCAAAATCCGTTGCGTAGTTTCAAAGATTTAAGCATGCAAAGGGACATAGGGACAGAGAAAGCGACTTTGTTTTATACTATGTAGTGATAGTGATGAGATATAGAGTTGGCCATCTCGTTGGCTTCGATCTTAACACTGATAAAAAGAAAACTGCTGAAAGCAAGTATGCATTTTACTCTTGGGGGAACTCGTCACCATCCTCCTGCCCTTATCCAAATTTTTATTTGGGGTCGGCTATCTGCCGTCATCTCACAAGTTACATTCTTTCTAGCCATATCAACTATCACACAATCCATCCATCGTTCCTTTGGTCGTTCCCTTTTTCCATAGCCGACGTTCATGCTCAAAACCTTCCTTACATGATCTTTACCTCCCTTAATTTGTTCTTGATTATTTATCTTGCCTTTTCCGGTCTATTTCAGGGTATCAGTCCCCAAAATCATGGCGTATATAGATCGAATGATCGATATACAACTGGCGTTTGGATATGACGTCGGTAAGGTACGTGTTATCGTAAAAATTAAAAATATGCTATTAACTCCAAGTTCAGACGCCAGCACATCAGGCTACAACAATCTGTCCAATTTCTTTAATGGGTTTTCAACCTTATCGCTGAAGCATAAAGTTCAAAGTTGATTGGGAAAATTTTACAGTTTCGGGTAGCCTGATTTGCTGTCGTCTGTACATATTTGTACGTCGAAGCCTAAGAAAGATATTCCTTTTCTTCTATCAACAATTAACCTCCATACCCCTTTAAATCTGATGCCGAAAATATTTTTGAAGGGTTTCGTGACGGGCGCTCAAGAAGTATGCAATCTCCTACCTCAATTAGTAGACAATAAGCAGATACAGGAAATGCTTACCACTAAATTGGATAGCGATAGGTAAATAGATCGTTTATACTACTAGTCCTTTTAAATCTAAACCATTTTATGCACCTTGGAGTTCACCAAGGTTTTGAATTGCCAATCTAAAGTATTAATTTTATTAGCTCCTCGTCGGTTGGAAGCCTAACCATAAATGTCGTGTTATTTTGAGGTTTGTGTTAGTTCCAGACGTTGGACTAGTCTTTATATTTTTTAAATTACTGAGCAATCAGTGATGTAAGGAAAGTGCGAGAAATTTGCTGTGTGAGATGAGGATTTCTCTTAGTATTGTGCCAAAAAGAGCTACGTAATAAGTTGAAGAATTTGCCAACTCATAATTGCCTGCTAAATTTGTTAAGCCTGAATTACTCTAACTAAAGCTCAGACTCCTCAAAGTGGAGCGGAGCGGAGTTTTTAATAACCAGCCAATAGAATATGGTTTTTCAAATATCTCGTCCCCGCATACTTCGTAGTATCACTGAGCGGCGAAATACTATTGGTTTTGAAAAACTTCTTTCCTTCCGCTCTGGTGGAGCCAAAGAAAGAAATTTGCAACTTACATTCACATTTTAGACACTCTAGAGACAGTATTTTGGCCTCCTCATAGATTATCGGTGACCAGACAGTTAGGTTTGCTGCAACGCGACCGACCCTGGACAGCAATTACAGTGAAGACCAGACAAGCCACTACATCCACACTCAACATAATGATCTTAGATGCTATGCAGCTTAAAGAGGAAGGTAAGTAGACTTGAGAAGCCTGCACGGTCTGTGGGATTATTGGAAAGAGTTACCGCGGGCCTCGTACACAAAGGAACGTCGGTTTTAGTTAGTAAAAGTCTGACAGTTCTTTCCGCTGCGCCCACAGCGGGTGGGGTCATTTGATGGTTTCCTACAAGCAAAAGGAGAAGGTAGTCTTTACAATAGGGTTTTCGAAATATCCATAGTTTCAGGCTAGGCTTTTATATACTTAGTTTGTTCTTTAACTTCGGATAGAAGAAATGTAGGAACAGTCTACTGAGCAGCTAATTGTCGAACTCGACAAGCAATTTCAGACGTAATACAGATTGTATAGTTTTTTAGCTTAGAGTGTCTTAGATATTTGCAATGTATATTAAAATATTTTAAACTATGACTTTATCATGTAGTTTCGTCTAAGGTTTCCTGGATGAGATGGAATACCGGTTACTGCTGCATGCGATACAATCGAAAATTCAACTGTGTCGTCACAAAGGTAGCCTCGTTGCACCGTCTTCTCCTGAGGTATGTCTAGATTAGTTCAAAGTCAGTTAAGATCAGCTAGGTAGTAGAAAGATGGAAAATGTTATTCACGTTGTTTTTGAAACTTTTGGACCTTATCTGAAATAGGACATGTGCTAAGTGGAGAAGCGAACAAAATAAAAAGTTATAAGAAAGAAAATAAATAAGAATAAAGTACCTGTTCTCCACGGTTCCACCCGCGTTCTGTGGGAACTACTGCCTGCACCCGGATAAACAATAGCCTATATGTAATTCTGATGTATAAGCTATAGGTATTACTACTGCCAAGTTTCAATAAATTGCGTTCACCGTTTATTTTTAATGGGTATCGATATGTATGACGACAAATCTGTAAATATCAACTGGTCAAAGTACGGACGGATTATGGACGATCGTGTTTATTAGATGTTAGCCTCAAATGGAGATTATCGTTCGTTCCAGACACAATTGCGCGCCGTCTCATGGCTGCAAGGCAACGAGAGGATTGCAGACTTCTTCCTCGAAAACTCGGAGATATTGAATTTTAATATCAACGATATTTTGATATCCAGAGGTAATTTTAAGAGGCCTAAAATACAATGGTCCATAAATAAGAATGATACAGAAAATAAGTCGCTATGTAGTCAGCATATTTTCATTATTTTCCTGATCTTGTGATTTTTTTAATATCCCCGATAATTTAAAGGTCCCTTCTGATAATCGAATCTAATTAAATCGATACTATGAGTACCTACATATTTGTGATGACTCAATAAATATGCTACCTGTAAATCCATTGGATACCTCGAAGAAGAGTTTCAAATACCAATTTTGGTGAAACAAAGCAGTTCATCCTCTGAATATGACCCCAAAAGTCGACCTGAACTTAAAAAAAAAGATATCGTCCCACTACCATAACAAAAAGTACATTTGCAGGAGACGAGCCAAAAGGCATGTATATCCTGGTATCAGGACTGTTAGAAGCAACATACACTCCTCCAGACGAAGACTTTGATGAGGCCATCCCGAATTACGAGTTCCTTACAGACCTTAAGTTTGGAGACCCGAGCCAGGATTATATTGTGTCTGGAAACGCAGTGGGGGTTTTGGGGGTGAGAAATCCTTTATAGAGAATCTCGAATTTTACGAGATTCCCGTTGTCGCTACATTTGAATCATATATTCGGACTTAATATTGGTTGAACGATGTCGCTGGTGTAATCTCCAGTACTTTACAACGTCCATGCAGCATGATTGCTCATTTTCAGAATGGCAAAAAAAAATATTGTAAACAAAAATAATACTTACACTACTTTGAGTACTTAGATGTAAATAGATTACAAATCTTTGTATAGGTACTGTTAAGTATAGACACAGGGGATGTAACCCAACTGAAACAACCGGTGGTCGGTAACGCACTCGCGTGCTTTATTGACAAAGCGCGAGCATACATACTAACATCTAAACTTGGGACGAGCCTGTCTTAGATACGTTAGTTTATTTCAATTTTTGGTTGAATTTTTGACAATTCAGAATCTCTTTCTTTACCTTCCAAAGTTTTCCATACAGTAAAGCTATTCAAAAGCCTTTTGTTTTCAAGTTAATCTCATCCTGAAAAGAAGAGAAGTCATATTTTCATTTTATTGTGAACGTTACAACTCCAGGTGCTAACAAACCGTCCGTATAGCTACACAGTCCGCTGCGACTCGGCAGTGCAAGCTTACTATATCACTCTGCCAATCATCAAGGAGGCGTTCAAGATCGCGCCGCATCCTATTATGGGGTATTATTTGCTTGTCTTTAGTTTCTATAAGAGAAAGCGACTGCTAAGCATGAAATGTTGGGTTTGATTCCCGGATCAGACTAAAATTGCTTAAGAAACTTACAAAAGCAGCCCGGAGTCTGGAAGTTGGTGATTGATACACCCGTGCATAGGAGAGTACGTAAATGTCGGTCCTGCGCCTGATCTCTCAACGGTCGTGTCGGGTTGCCGTCCCATCGGACTAATTGAGTGAGGGAATAGAGAGTGCAACTGTGCCTGCGTAAATGCTTGTGCTCTATAATATGTCCTGCGCAGCTGGCTGATCTTCTTCGTCACAATGTCCGATACAGTCGCCATGACCGATAATGGGTCTGGACGCCATTATATTTGATTTTAGTCTAGAAGCTTCCATGTGGCGGGAGATAGGCATCAAGCTAAGCATGATGGTGCTTCCCACCGTGCCCGCGTACCACGGCTGGCCGGTGGAGCGCCTCAGTATGAGGCTTGAACACGCCTTCGTGCCTTGTCTTAAGGCATTTAAGGTAACCACGATAATTAAAATAATTATAGGTAACTAGAATTTCGTGCATAAAGTTTCCTTTAACTTATACCTTACATTTTAACTTCAAATATAATTTGTTAACAAAAGCAATGTAGGTATATGATTGTACAGTCACCCGCACATCAGTGGAAACATTTGAACTGCGAAAACAGCTCTTATGTCGTAGGAAATAGAGGCGGTCTCACGGTCAAAGTGTGTCTACTGATGTGCGGGTGACTGTACCTAAGCGTATAAAAATGTTCTATGGGTATTTTGATTTTAAAAACGAAAGTGCTTCGAAAAATGTAGTGTGTCCTGCATCATAGTAAAAAATTTTTACCGTTTTGAGTGGAATTCTTTAAAAGACCCCTTCTGCCGTGGGTGCATCTGGAGGAAGTGTCAGACTTTTATTAAGTAAAATCCACTTTTATTCTTACTGGAGACCCTTGTGTGATAGGCGCGTAACTTGCCAAAAACACTTAGCCCCAGCAAATTTCATTCTTTACCTTAACTTCGCTTGTCAGTCATGTCGCTTGTATTCGGCAGGTATTCGTAGTAAACGAATTGATGGAAGACATCGTGTTGCTAGATGGAATCTGTCAGGATATGGCTACCAGGGAAGTGTTCCAGCCACCGGCTTATATACCTAGGTAAAATACTTGCTTATTACTCTTATCAATTAATTATTTCTCATGTAGCCCAAGGGGTCTTTTTGCCGTTTGCTGGTTTTGGGCAAACACATCTAGGCATAACTGTGCCGATTTTAATTTGTTGGCAGAGACAATGCAATTTGTTGTAGACCGGTACCTTATCCAATCATAAATAAAAAAACCGTTGACTTCAGAGCATTCGATCTTGTACAGAAACGATTCATTTAACGGAGAAGTTATGAGGTGTTTCGAAATTATATTATTGATCCCTTGAAAGCCTCTTAGGGTTTGTTTTAATTTCTACTTGTCCTTTCACATACAATCAAAAATTATTGTAACGTGAGCTCAAGCGTTAAAACCTTGACACACAGAACAGCCCACCGCTTAATCTTCCCCAAGTCGTCGCAGCTGCTGGTCTCCGGCAGCTGTCCCGAGACGAAGTTGCTGATAGTCCCCGCCAAGGACTCGGACGAACTCGACATTATGGAAGACGAAGTAGACGATCTGCAGTGCGAACTGGTCAGTTTTGACACGAGAGACTTATAGATTACCTGTATGCTATATTCATTTTGTACAATTTTTATTTTGTTAGAGTTGAAGAATTTCTATTTTTTTGCAAAAATGTTATGACCTAAATCTAAAGGGAAATTAGTATAAAATACTGAAAAGTTCTTGAGTGGCGACCACGACCCGGAAGACGCAGCGTGGGCAAGCCTCCCACTAGGTGGACGGAAGATCTAGTTAAGGTTGCCGGGAAGCAATGGATGCCGGTTGTTGAAGATCGCGAAAGGTGGCGAGTCTTGGGGAGGCCTTTGTCCAGCAGTGGACGGCTTTCGGCTGAAACGACGACTGAAAAGTTAATAAAACTTTCAAATTAAGTAAGCAACGTTAAAATTTCAACAAAATTAATCTTCATTTTCTGGCCCTTTGAATTTGTTTCATGTTTTCATGAAATTTATTTTTTCGCTAGCTGTTGTGGAAGTATCATTCATTCCCTTCCAATGAAATAGGCACATAAAAGTTACCAAAAATAAGAGTGGTCCAGTGGTTCTGTCGGTTGTGGGCAGATATCGAACGTATCGTCTCGCTGCCTGTACCACCGCGTGGCGCGGCGCTTCTCGGCGGAGTCGCGCGCGCCGTCGTCGCGTCGCTCGCGCACCAAGCGGCGGCGCGCCGGCAAGCGCGTCAACTACCGCGAGTCCGTCTGGGGCAAGCAGATGTGTGAGTACTGCCTTACCCAACATGTCTTTCTATAGTTGTAAAAGCTAGTCTACCTTGTGTTTTTATCGTATTCCCAATTTTATTTGAGTTCGGTGTAATGTTTTGCGTCTACATTAATTTCTGTCGTACGTCACACTCACATTCTCCTCATCCCTCCTACTGCCCTCCCCTGCAAACGCTGGCCTTCTTCCTTATAACTTGATGCTTCAAACATGCGCTAATGTATTATTTCACTTCACTTCTATTTATTCACTTCTTGTTGCTTTATACATTAATCTCAAGAAGAAGAAGAGTTTTGTTGCTAACTGTACCGACCTAATTACTATTGTAGCGTCTCAGATAATGGGCGGAACGAGCGAGAGAGAGATGAATTCGAAGTACTACAGGCCAAGCATCTCAGAAATTGTGAGTTTTTAACTTTTCTATTCAAATCAAAATCAAATATATTTTTATATGGAATAAGAAGTGCATACAGGGGCGTAGCTACCGGCGTATCTACCGTATCAATTATACGGGACCCCTGGGCTATGAGGGCCCCCAACGTGCTTAAGCAGAAATTCGCACAAAGGTAGGAAAAATAACGCATGGGCTGATTTTGTACTATCAAAAGCACAACTAGCTGCTTCAGTTCTGCGAAATACTATGCTACGTATCCTATCAGACCAGCGCAGACTTTTCTATTGAATAAATCGAGTGCAAGTAGTACAACACTAGGTGGAACCTGGATTCAATAACAAATATTTATGTCTGCGAAAAGTAATCTAACTACCTGCTAATAATTTAACATTTTGATTACAGCCTGAAAGATTGGGATCTTCGAAGACAAAAGGTGATTTCAAAAATTCTATCACAATTTTTATAAAATTAACAACTCCATAACATAACTTTGTAATAGAGTACAATTTTGCTTATCAGTGACGAGAGGGCCGCCCTCTAACATCCCAGTGATCGCTGAGGTGCCTGCACAAGGCACTGCGTCGATGCAGAACTCGGAAGAAGAGGTACTAGTAGCTTTTTTTTAAACTTCTTCATTTAGCCAGGGATAAGCCGTCTCTCTGTATGTATTATTATTATCCTATGGTTTAATTCCTCCATTTCTAAGTATATCTTGGACACCAATGACTGTGTTTCGGATGGCACGTTAAACTGTAGGTCTCGGCTGTCATTGATCATCATTGGTCGTTACGGGTAGTTAGAAGTCAGTAAGTCTGACGCCAGTCTAACCAAGGGGTACTGGGTAGCCCGGGTAACTAGGTTCAGGAGGTCAGATAGGCAGTCGCTCCTTGTAAAACACTGGTACCCAGCTGAATCCGGTTAGACTGGAAGCCGACCCCAACATATGTAGTTGGGAAAAGGCTCGGGAGATGATGGTTTGATTCCTCCATTTGTTTTACAGATATACAATACGATGCTTTCTAAATTGAAGCGGACGTGATGGGTAATGGAATTCAGTAACCGAATAACTCTACTCTTTGAACTGTTTGAATAATATGTCAGAAGTCTTGGACTTCTCTTCAACCTACTTCAAGAAAGGAAGGGGTAATTATGTTTATTATGGCCAAGGTTTTTTTTGTAAGAACTTTTTTATTTTTTTTTGGTATATACATTCATAAGATAATAGAACTTATATTTTATATGCTATTTATTGTTTTATATTTATAATCAGAATGTATTGTGAAGTTTTTGAGATATTTTGATGGTTTGTCAGTTAATTATAATATTTGCATATCAAGTGTTTTTCTTCCTTTATTTAAAAAGATGACCTGAAATGGCATATAAAATCAAACAAAGTATTAATATATCGTGTACTTTATTAACTAAGTCAGTCCATCCCAAATTTACAATAGTACAATTTCACTGATAATAACATATTCAATAAGTAAATGATAACTTGCATTTTGAAGAGAGCTTATAAATATTCCCCATTTGAAATTCCGGTCCATTTCATATACAAAGCAAAATAAACCTTATTACTATAGCAACAAAATCTACAATTGCAACATTAGTGCAGAAACAGTAAAGAAATGAATAAATGTGACGTAAAAATAGAACATATTTAAATTACCCTCGATAGAGTTTGAAATAGTGAACACTATAGTCAAATGCAGAGAAAAACAGAAGGCTTAGGGCAGCCTCAAACATCCGGAATAGCTTTATCTATTCCGTTTCTAAATTAAAGAAACTGAATAACGAACACTGCCTTACACTGCGCAGAAACCATTTTTTAGATATCAACGGCCATGGAAGTGCGCAAGCGGTTTGGGTCACATGCGCATACTCAGAATTTTATTACTAGCAGCCACTGCGTTTGCCGAGAACTATAAGACATATTTCTGAATAAATAGAAATGTGGGTTGACTAGTAATAGACCTCGCATTTTTAAAATAACTAGCTTCCGCCAACGGTTTCACCCGCATCCCGTGGGAAGTGTATGTACTTTCAATATTTTTTTTTTATCCGACCAGTAGTTCCAGGGATTAGCGCGTTCAAGCAAACAAACAAACGAACGGGTATAGTAAAGGTTAAAGTGTGAGTATACCTACATAGTTATCATAATGTAGATAAATAAGTTTTTTTTCTGGCCATAAATAGTAATGATATTTAAAATGTTGATCGAAAACTTCATGGTTCAATTTCTCTTAAAATAAGTAAACGAGTAAATAAGTTAATATAATCACATACCACAAGACAACAATAAATTGCACCTACACCATCATTCTTAGTTTTAATTTTGAGACATTAAAATTACAAAAATAAAATGCGAAGAATTAACTATAATTATGTATGTATAAAACTACTTTGTTATCTGTGTCATAAATTTCATAACGAATATTTTTTAAACAACATTTTCAGCAGTATCAGAAATGACATTATTCATCATCACACAAAGATTTTCAATCTAAAATTCGTTAAATCCATCTTTTTAGAAATTATTTCATTTCATATGACCGCAAAATATCACAGTTCGAGCACAAGATTAATTAAATCAATATTCTAATCATTTTAAGAGTGATTATAATAGAAATCAACTATTATATAATATTATAATTTTCCTTCTGTGCTCAAAAAAAAATTTGTGTTAAATGTTGCCACCAAAATATTCTAGTGTTACCCACCTTAATATTATGTCATTTCATTTAAATATCAAATGAAGGTTCCTCACTTTACTTTTCATAAAGTACTTTTTTAAGTCTTACAAGACCATAAAACCTTCAGTCTAAGCAACAGTCGTTTAGCACATATTTATTTTAGTCTTTTCACATTGATGTGTACACACGGCTACATATCAAGCTATACAAAACCAATTTGTCTTGGACTCGCTTTATATAGACTTTCTACAAATTGAACGGTCAGCTTATACTAGTTTTATATAGCTTAATGATTGAATAACGCTCAATCCTTCTCCGTGGGAGAGGAGGCCTGTGCCCAGCAGTGGGACGATAAAAAGGCTGTGATGATGATATAGCTTAATGTGTAGCCGTGTGTACATCTAGCACGAACCTTTTGAAGAACACGACGTGAAATTAAAAAAATATATATGAACCGTTTGTTCGAATATATGACCTGACACATAAGCTTTGCAAGCAATTTATGAAACTACCAACATTTATGTTCAGTTTTTTTTTCACAAATAACATTATATAACCATTTTAATAGTCATAAACCAATGTTCCCTTTAAACCTACAACTCCTTATGTTCTACGTCCTTAGATTTTATTTTATTATCCTTCTCTGTGGTTGGGGCAACCAGCTTGATATAATTAGTAGGTACGAGCCCTGCGGTTTTGCCGTCTATGGTAGCCATGAGCCACCCAGAGTTCCACAGCTGTGGCTGAAGGCTTTGGGGGGCTACGAGGAAAGTTTGTTTCTCTTCAATGGAGAGCTCCTGGGGAGAGGTGGCCGTGAAAGCGAACTTCGCGATGGCTCTGTGAGGCGTCTGCCATGTGGTTGGGTCGTGTACTGTAAAGAAATTGTTTTGGTGGAATTACTTTTTTTGAGGTACATATATGCTAACTCTTTAAGATTAAAAGGCCAGTCTTTCATAAATGGTGTTACAAAGCAGTTCTTGTTTGTAGATTCGCACCCAGAGGGTGATGGGCTATGTAACAATTTCCTAGAATACTTGCTAGAACTAAATTGAGAATCTATTTTATTGGAAGCTGGTTATAAAAACAAATTCTACATTAAAGGTATGATGCATCAAGATAAGGAAATCTGTATGATTTATTTGCAGTAATAGATTATTCAGTATATATCAATGTATACAGGAAAAGTTGACATCTGAACCAACAAAATAATATTATTTTTTAAATTATTCATTTTCATAAATTTTTCGTTCCTATCACACTATTTGACTTTCTTTATTCTTTTATAACTGCACTGGAACCTAAAACGAACAATTTACTTACAATTCTCGTAAATGGACTTGTTAAGCCCGCTGATCATCTTGAACACGAGGTAGGGGGCTGCGGCCACTACTCCGAGGAACATGATGACCGGCCAGCCCGACGTGCGGGGCCCGGTGGCGCCGGGAGCTGCCACATCTTGGGTAGCTGCTACCGCTTCGGCCCACGCCTAAAGTAAGGAGATTTCGTTGAATATATAACAAAAATTTTAAGTTACGATGTAGTTATAAATGTATGTTTTTTTCTTATTATTGTTGAGATCACTCTTGATCCCAATCCAGTCCTGGGGGCAAGGATGAGATCTACGGTGGTACGAGACTACCCAGAAAGAGCCTATTCACATCATCATCATCATCATCATCAGCCTATCGCAGTCCACTGCTGGACATAGGCCTCTCCAAGTGCACGTTTCAGCCTATTCACATCTTGCCTTAAAGAGTTTTGGGTTGTTCTAGTTTTGTTATTCTCACACTCATAAACGAATGAACGGATTTTAGTGTAACTTAGCAGTAATATAGTTTGTACATCAAAATAAGGTTAAGGTACATTTTTATCTAGGTGCGGGAATTATTTCCCTCAGGACGCGGATGAAACCGCGTGCGCAAGCTAAAGATAACAAGTCCAAACAAAAAATACAATAAAAGAACTGAAAAGATTGAAAAATTGTTCAGCTACACGCTTACGATTGAAGTATATTAAAAAAAAGCCGCCGACAGAATATACCGAATATTTTATCAAATCTTCCACATTTATCAAGAAAACCTGACGTACGATTAGAAAATAATAATAAAATATAAAGATACAAATGTTTTATTCGCGTGACTGTGAAGTCTAGATAAGGCTGAAAAGATAAGTCTTATCTGTTGTCAATCTTCTCACTATTGTGTTTAGCATTTATTTCTGGTTTCACGAACGAATTTTCATGAAACTTGCTGTAATATGTATAGTTCATACATCAGAGTATACGGTAATTTTAGTCTGAGTACGAAAAGTAGTTCCCTTAGAATATTAAATGTTAGGAAGAAATGTAGTTCAGTTAGAATTTTAAATGTTAGGAATAAATGTAGTTCCCTTAGAATATCAAATGTTAGGAAGAAATATAGTTCCCTTAGGACGCGACTGAATCCGCGGGACACAACTAGTACACCATAGATATGTTTTAATGCTTTTTTTATCAGACTTCAAGTACCTATAATACAAATAGTTCAAAAGGTTATATTTTTAATTCATGCAATAATTATATTCTATAAAATTGTGTTAATGTGTTGTCTAAATTAATTATAATGATACATCTTTTAATGTTTTGTCTTCTTTTAACTTACGTTTGGGGTACATTGAAGTTTCACCATATTCCGTTATTGGATAATACAGAGAAAGATACACGAAAACATATCAGATTACTATTATAGTACATTCATCGTCAAGATAAAATAAGATAAGGGCTGTTAGGATATTTGTTGATAGGGTCATACCAATGTAGGTTTTTAACTTCTAACTAAGGAATAAGTACAATGTTTTTATAAAGACATTTACATATAATATGCATTCCTGACTTCACGGTTCAATGACTTTTAATCAGTTGGCTCACCTTCTATAAACAACAAAGGATGACTTACATTATTTTTTGAGTGAGATAATTAAGGGAACTCTCGCTCTGGGTGCAGCTGGAAGGAGACTTTTACTGACTTAATCCCAATTTTTTTCCTTTTGCGTCCTTTATGTGCCAAAGCTACGAAAGGGAACTCTCACTAAGGGTGCATCTGGAGATAGTGTCAGAATTTTGCTGACTAAAACCCATCTTTGTTTCTTCTCCTTCTTAGAGCCATTCATGTGCCGAAGTCGTAGCTACTCATACAAGCAATAAAAACAATACAACAGAAGAGTCACTTACCTTAAATTCATTTTCTGTCCGAATACCAATGATAACCATTAGTTTCCTGATGATCCAGTTCAAGGTCCTTATCACGGCAAATGTGGACCAGAACTGGGCAAAAAGTGACCTCAATCGGCCAATGTTTTCTGCAACACCTGAAATGGAAAATATAAAAAAATATATTAGTTCATTTGGTTACATTCACTCAAAGCATACAAACATACATACTACTCTCTCTTTTTGCCTAGCCTTATCTCACTTCAATTGGGCTCGGCTCTACACATACATTCTACACTTACATAATATTCTATTACCAATAAAATGTCTACACAAAATGCATAACGAAAACATCAGACATATACATTGTAGTGTGATTGTAGTTTGTTTGCACATTGTACCCGTCAATAATTAATGGTGTTCAAAAACATTTCCTACTTAAGGTCCAAAAGGCTGCAGATATTGCAAAAAGAAAACAATTTCGTAGACTTCCATAGGCAAAATGAGTCTTACTATAAAAAACATAAATTTTTGGATTTTGATAATAAGTAATATTGATGGTGAAGACTGATGATTTTCATTAATTAATAAATAGAAGTGAACATGGTCTAAAGTCCAAAGTTTAAATACCACAAACATTGATTGATATTACAACATGGAAACAGGTTTTATCTGAGAATAAAAAAAAAATCTCTTCACAAAGTAAATAGATCATCAATTTACGTTCATTATACATATGTAATTAGTTATGTTTGTAACACATACCCAGGATAGCTCTAAATGAGCTGGTCAAAGCGAAGAATGTGCTTTCCAGCATCATGGCCACGCTGCCAAAAGCATTTACTAAGCTCTGTATGGTTTCAAATGCTGGCCTCGAACCTTCCTCAGCCATTTGGATAAATCTGAAAGATAACATTTTGCTTCAAGAAAATTTATAAGAGATACTAAAAGTAATTTGTTTAATTTATGAACAAATGGACAGTTTAACATGGTTTTGATATGATAAAATGTAATAAATGTAAATTATCAAACACTGTCCCAAATGTTTATCCTACTAATATAATAAAAATTAATATTTGTAAGGATGTATACTTGTATGTAAGTAGTGTCCGCAACATGTGGTTAAAATCTCAGGAGGCAGTTAGGTTGATACTGTTTTATTAAAAGCTTTACATAATGTTATTTTTCTCACATTTCTGGAGACTTCTTAGTAAGATAGTGAAACTATTGCAAAATTTGTTACACAACTTTTAAACAGTCATAAAAACTTATGCATATTTAATGAACCTTCTAAATATATGTGAGAACATTGATATATTGTTGAAGGACATTCTAATCGGCCTGGAAACTGACAACAGCCATGTGCAAACACATTGTTTCATTAAAAAGGGAAGATCATAAGCTGAACATTGTAACCAGCTTATAAAATGTTAATAAATGGCAAAAATATTTACCTGCTTTCAATGTCTCCATAATTTGGTCCTCCGAATCTGTTGTAACCGCCGTACATTCCGCCCATGCCTCCCATCCCTCCCATACCATAACCACCGTATCCTCCATATCCCCCCATTCCGCCGTATCCCATTCCCATCCCCATTCCGCCGTATCCCATGCCATAGCCTCCCATACCGCCATAGCTAGGCATCATGCTTTGTTGATTATTCATGTCAAGTCTTGGCGGCAGAGGAGGAGGTATATTGCCCTCTACTCCTGATGTCGAAGCAATATTATTAACGAAGTGGTTTTCGGGCCCCGTGAATGGCACATTACCTATCGACGGCCCCATAAGACCATTATAATTCATATGTGGTTCACTCATTGCTATTTTCACTATGTTATTGTAATTATTAACACACTTGAAAGTTTGATTACCACACACGCACAATAATCTTACACGAAACTATGTACGCAGGTTCACTGATAAGCGACGCGCGCCATCTGAGCACTGTTTTTATTAAATTATCGGAATATTGATTTTCACGCAGATTACGCAGCAAAGTGAATTATTTTGTTGACATATCGCTGTTGATTCGCAACTTTTTGTAAGATTCGAGGATTTCGTTGGAGAACATCGAATTGACAGCAGTTTTGCTGACAGTGACACTACAGAATGACGAGTGTGACAAGCACAATGATAAAGGAAGAATATGGATCTGCCCTAAAGTCATGACAGCAAAAAATACTGAAGCTGAACTGATAAGCATAGTGTCATCTTTGTCTAATATGCGAAATTAGAATGAGAAAACTATATGATTATCAGTTCTTTTTAGTGGCAACTTCATCTCTCATTTTACACGCGTGCCGGGTCCGCCATCTTAGTGATCGGCCATTGACTCCTGTCTGTTTGTTGTTGTTGGCTGTGAGGTTGTTTTTGTGTTATTTTTTGGTTTGCGAGTGAAATATATAACGTTTTTTCTGACTTTTAAGTGAAATTATTAGAGATAATAATTTAAAATGCCTCATAAATGCAGTGTAGTGGGATGTGGAGCTACAAAAACTAGAAATTACCCAAATCTTACGTTTCATAGGTTAGTGCAATAAAATTTTGTATAAATCGCAAACAAGAAAAAATATTTGCAATAAACGAAGATAGTAACATTTATATTGGTTAGGCGTATTGTTTAAATGCTCAACTGCAATTAATTTCGTACTTTATTAGTTTTAATAACATTGTTTGTTTACGTAGTGTTGGACCAAACGACGATATTTTTTTATCGAATCTCAATGCAATAAAATTACTTATGTATTTTGTTTTGTACACAGAATACCTAGAAACGAAAACAGAAAACTAATTTGGTTGGAAGCCATGGGAAAAGAAAATTTAAGAGCGAATGCTAAAGAAATATTCATTTGTTCACAACATTTTGATGAAAATGCATTTTTTGACGAAATAAACGAATTTGAGTTTGAATTAAAACATTGATTATCGCTTTTTTTGTCTTATTTATTTATCCTTCATTCTCCTCCCTCAGATTCTGTACTATAGAATTCGTATACGAGGAAGCCGTTTCAATTTTTAGCTGACTCCACCGGGTAATGGTTTTTTCAGCCTATGTAACGTAGGTACATCAACAACAGAAAAACAATCGACGGACTATCATAAATTATCTATTATAGCGATTTTCGGCGTAAAAAAAAAGGTAACGTTCGTTAAAATAGCATGTAGCAGGTTAATAAATGTTTTCTCCCAAATTCATCGACCAATTTATCGAGAGGTACAATATATCTACTGTGGTACAACACTAGTTAGTCCGCCATTTTAGTGTGGTTTAGGTATGCACGCATTTTCCGTAGGTAGGGCACTTCCATAGGCTTCCTTTTTCTGAGGACAAGCAAGACAAGCTGACATGATTGACTGCTGAATTTATGATATTGCATTTTTAGCGAAGTCTGTTCGTCTGAGTAGGTCGCTTTCTTTCAGAGAAATAACTCTCAGATTAATGAAATACAATATCTTTTAACATTATGGAATAGTAATAATGAGCTCGGCTTTTTTGAAAATACTTGTAATGAAGACAAATACTCTTTCTATCTATATTTTATATGGCAATCTATAGGAATACCATAAACAAAATCTAAGCTTCTCAGTATAAATAAAATAAAAATCTAAAATACTGACTTTTAATTTTATAAGATGATATTCTCACATGAAGTAAAAGGAATAAACTTATGAATCCTTTTTGATTTATATATTATTTTTGATTTTATTTTACTGAGTTAACAGTTTTCATTGAAAGTGAAAACTCCTCTCAGTTGACCCAGTTTTAAAAACGCAAATTTTGTCTATGTTCCTCAGAAGGGTGTCAATAATTTCGATAGTGCACTAAACTTTTATTGTTATTGTTTTAATTAAGGACCAGTGTTTTCTATAATTATACGCAATATATAGTGGGATATAAGTTACATATTTTAAACGGTAAGTAAATCATAAAAGATAAAGTATTTCTTTAAAATTCTTATGTTTCTTTGACGGAGTAAGTGTCATTTTTTTAGAGCTTGTATTTCAATGTTTTCTGTTATTTATTGTTTATATCGGAGTTCTGTTTACGTGGTTACAATTGAACAACGCTATCGTTATGCCTAATCAAGAATAGATGGTATTTTATTAGGGTTTTGTACAGAATTAAGGTGAATTGGAAAGGTGTTGCTTGCGACCGGTTTGCGGAGGCATAACATAGCGGGGTTATCGCCTAATCAGAGCCAATTACTCTGTGCTAACAGCTGGAATGACACGAGTAATGAGCGTTCATTGCTGACGCTGTACGCTCGACATACATTGCGAAGTTAATAACAATTTTGCTGACATTGGTATCTTATTTTCTGTCATAAACGACTCCCTCTTAGTCGTCACCATTTTATACGAAAATTCAGTTTGAATATCGAAGTCTTAACAGTTTTTTATAATTATCTAATTAAATAATATTATTGTAATGTCACCAAGGTGAGTTCTAATAAGTTCTTTATGACCTGTTATTAGTTATTAAACTTTTCCTGTGTTTCTATTATAGCATTGTTATTTTTATCACCATGATAATAATTCTCCTGTTTATTAAAATAGATGCTATAATTTTAGCATACAACTGTTAACAAATAAGTCTGAAATTTTATTAGAAATTATTTAATAAAGCGAGTTATCTTGTTATTTAAGTTACATTGTTACATTCATTGTGCAGTTTGGTTCACTTTTTATAATTTAAAAAGTTTTTTTTTTATTGATATAAAAATCCAATTATTTAAATAGTGATTGGTACTTCCCCGCATATTAGCATACTTAGCCTAGTCCCTACAGATAATTTAATGTGAAAGTGTGCAAGAATGTATGTAGGATGTGATACAGTGGGTACTCTGTCACCCAAAAATTACTGAAAGGATGAAACTTTAGAATAATATACATAGCTTACATACTATCCTGATGTGAAAACTAGTCTCTCAGTATATATATGGGTGAAATCACAGGCCGAAAATAATACTTAACATTTCCTATGTTGGTAATTTTGCAACAATATAAATTACAAAATATTAACGACAACCAGATGGGGTTGTACAAAGTGAATTTGCCTGACACGCTGGAGGCCACAGGTTCAATTCCCACATGAGACAAACATTTGTGTGCGTAAAAAAAATGTTCCTATGTTCAATATCTATGTAAATACAAATGAAAAGTATCATATGAAGCTCTATTTTCCTTGGTTCTCATCTGAACATAAACTGAAACAATTTCACTTTTTTTTTATTGTGAAAGAAAAAAAAATAAAAGACAGTGTCTTAGATGTGGTTAGGTGAGGAAAATTATATAACACAACTATTATGTATATTCCACAAAATTCTCAAGAGCTTAGTAGGCAGTAATTCTCGTTACATTCTAGGCTGATCTACAGATACAAAGTTATGTATCTTCTGAAACAACTTCAGTGTATACTTATAATATAATTTCTCTGCATTGATAAATTCCTTTTTAGCTGTGAGATTTTATTTTTGGTTAAAAAAAGTCCATGCAGGCAGAAATTTTTTAATGAGACCAACCTCCTCTTCCAACTTCTTATCATGTCATGGCAGTTGATTCAAGTTTTTTTTCACCTAACTGCACCAGAAGGAGAGAGTTATGTTCTAAACATATTTATTTTATGCAGGTATAATAAGTGTCTTTAGGACACAGTTGAATACCCAAAAAAATAGCAAATAATGACGAACTTACTAAATGTTTAAAGAAGAAACCTTTTCTTTAATAAAAATAATACACCTTACTTAATAAGGCGTCATGTCGTAGTTCTCCGTTTTCCCGCCACACAGGAAAGTGGCAGCACTGTCGCGCGGAAACGAACGACTGTCTCACGCCCCTTTGTGTAATCTTATTGTGATATATCTATTCTTATATGTGACTAAATGAATCTTATAGCAATACTTTTTACTTAATAACACGAATTCATCAAATACTACAAAACTTTTGAACTATGATGTATTATTAAGAAGAGATAAGTTTGATGAGGGAATCTGATATGCTGAAAAGCGCTGGCCTGAAGCAAATTTTAGAATGGAGCGAGATCCAATTTCATTACGAGATCAAATTTTTACGCGCCCCTTTAGGATTTGGCGCCTGGAGCGGCTGCTCCGTTCCCCGTATGGACGGGCTGGCCCTGGTGCTGAAAGCCTTGTGATTAGATGTTCCTTTTTCGAAAAAAAACCGCGAACAGACTAAAGAATGAATATTTCCAGTCCAGTTTCATTTAAAATAGGTTTCGTTCGAAAAGGCAATAATACTTTAGAATTGTCTATACCAATAAATCGGACTCCTTTATCTAGACTGCAAATGAAAATGAATATTAAATGACTGCCTGCCCTCTTAAACGGGACTTAATTAACAATCTATAGCTGCATTTTAATTAAGATACAATACTTGTTGTCATAGTTTGGACGTTTTTCGCTACGTAGGAGACCCCCGAGGTTATGAATTTGTATAAGGCTTCTCAGATTTATTAATATTTCTTACTGTTTTAAAGTCTTATATAGTAGTAATATCTTCACAAAGAGAGAGAGCTGTTGAGTTAGCTGTACAGTCAGGAAAAATGGGTCCTGTAGTTGGATATAACTTTTTTGTAGTAAGGTCCAAAATTTTGAAGTATTTTGTTTATGCATGCATTTTTTTATTCAACTATACGTATATGCATGTTGTAAAATAAAACTTGTTTGGTTTGCATACATTTATGTTTGCGTAAAAACTTATCATTCAATTCTTTATAAGGATTCAGCCGCATTATTTACAGTAGGTTATATTATTAAGTAGGGCCAAGACTTATTAATAATGTTCCATTGAAGCGTGCAACTCATGCATAACTTGAAAGAAAGTTTGACCATTTAATAAAAACTACGAAGTTACGGACGATTTTTTCACAAACACAGCACATACTCCATATTGTATAATTGCATCAATTCATGTTTCATACAAACCCAAGATTTCTAAATTCAAATCCCACGAGACCGTTAAATTCGGAATTTAAAATTTCAATAAATAGGTCATAAAGGTAGGTACGTATTTCAAGTTATTATATAAAAGCTGTTTGTATGAATGGCTTGCGAATCGTGTCGGTCGGAACAGTCGGCGGCGTCATTTCCGGCAACGTCCCGCGAAATGGACCAGCCTGGAAATGGGCCAGCGGGACAACACTGCTTGACGTCAAGCTTTATTATTTATTTTGTCGTTGTTTGTTGTATTTGAACACAGTTTCATCTAGTTTCAAGACTAGGTTGCTTGTTTCCTGGTCTAGGAGAATAAAAAGTCTGATTCCATACCTAGGAAAGCGGCACCTATACTATACCACCGAAGAAGAAAGAAGACGCTTAAAGACCAAAATAATCAAGTACCAAAGATACGTCTACGCCTAGTGGACGACGCGCCTAAAAGCAGTCAAGTGAATAAAAGTATCGTAATTAGCTTAAATCTTAACCGAGCGTGGTGAAGAATAGCACCCAAAGTATTTGCACTTCTCTACTATTCTAATCTTCTCTATTCTTCCATGTACACTACTCTTCAAATGTCAGTGTCAATGATGGCTAATCAACCAGGTCTAGCCATATCGACTTTTGGGTGCGACCCATCGTTTCTTTGGTCATCCATCGATGGATATGAAGAAAGAAGGGTCCTAAATCCATTCATCTTCGTACTCTAAACCTTCCTCACAACATGTTCCTCAATCCTCGGCATTACATGCCCGTACCTTGATATAATATTTATACCACATCTATCCGTTATAATAATAGAAGTGTTGTTGAGGGCATCTCAAGAAGTTTGCGCGTCCCTGTATAGACCTCCTTCAGTGAAGGGTCTGTCACCGTCGTATGACGGGGACTAATGGCGTGGCTTGTTCACGGGCGCTCTACAACAATATTGTGTTCCTCAGCTTGGGGTTTAGTCTGTACAGGGTAAAGAGGTTTTGTATAACTTTCGGTTCGGCTCTAATTTCTGAGTGGATTGGATGGTTGGTTTTTGGGTCAAATGTGTGACTCGCAAATATCTGTTGTGTTCGTATGTTAAACAGAGAAACTTAAACATTAGTCAATCAGTAAGATTTTTCGGGACTGAATACCCAGTACCAAAGCTCTATATGTATGTATACTAGCTATTTTATATGATTGCAACAGTGCATCATAAAACTCCCAAAACCAAAAACAATTCTAGGTCCTATCGAAGTTCGATTACCACCTTTTTTATTCGAACCAATTATATTCGTGATATAATTAAACAATTTTATTACCATCAAACTATATTGTTTATTGTTAGAGAATATGTTATAAAAGCTATTTTTTCTGTTCTACAGGTGATATATTCCTGTTGCAACTCGGTCCAGTTGGTAAGTAAAAACAATTCATAATTTATAGATTTTCGCTCTTCCATAATAATATTATGATCTGGTAACTATCTTACCTATTTGTTCCGTTTTTCTAGTCCTGTTTACCGTAATTTTTTATTTATCGTAAAAGTAATTTAGATTTTATCACGTTAGTTTTAAGATTTTTCTATATTTAAAGTGTCAAGCGGTGTCTACGTAGATGTATATTTGTTAAGTTGGCGTTCTCAAAGAATTTTTCGATATGTTGAGAAACTTTTAGTAGCATCTATTAGATCTGCTTATTTTCACTCCGCCCTTAGCTTCCTTCTTATAGCAACTTATCTCATCGTAGGATCATTGTATGGATATCACATACCTTCCGTTACACATCTTTATTTCAAGTTGAAATATTGACAATCATTATTCATTTAAAAGCGATTCACAGTCTTCTGAACATTTTGTACAAAGACAGCCTTTGTCATGTCCTATAGTTGTATTTCAAGAAATCCTAATAATATGAATAATGGCAACTCGACATTATCAGCCAGTTTTTTTAATATCCCACTCCAGAGCACAGGCGTCTTCTCTACAGAGAAGGAATAAGCTGGAATCGGTCTTATTTTCATCGTCCCAGAAAGAATAATACTATTTACCTGTCTGAACTATTCAAGCGAGCTTCTAACAAATGTCCCAAAATTCACCTTCAGGATCATCAGAATCTTCACTCATAAAACATTTATTACACCAACAAAAACATAGCTACACGCTAACACCATCCCAGTTCGCAATATCCATCTGACTAGTTTCAAACTACTGCATTTTTTGCTCTGTGGCCTAGCCCGAAGCCTGGAGTTCTCGAAACCCTGTGTAATTAGGCGCCGACCGGCTAACCCATAAAAAGAGGGCACTTTAACACGCGCGAGGCATAGATTCAAAGAAGTGTTCTGTATGGAAAAATGAGATTGAAACAGAATAATTGTTAATGTAGTTAGACTTTTCCCCTCTTATGTAGGTAGTTTGTTAATAAGTGTAAATAGTTAGAAGACTTTTGAGAGTCGTTTATCTTTTCATCATCATTATCTTTCATCACTTATTTTTCTACTAAGGATACAAAGTTAATTAGCTTTAGAAGAATACTAGAGAACGTTAAATAATACAATCACTGAACGGGCCTTCTTATTTCAGAACCTCAATGCGCCTTCAAATAATGATTATTTTTGAAGCAGAAGATAAAAAACTCTGACAGAGAAGACATTGCTTTGATTACAATAAAAAAATCTTTTTCAGAATGAATTAATTTCTTAACGAGAAATTGGTCTTAGGGCTTGTTCGCAAGAAGTACTGCACAGTTGACACACAAAGACCTTCAGGTTTTAGTCAGTAAAAGTCTTACCACACCCTCCAGCTGCATTTGATGATTTCCTACAAAAAAGGTCCACTGTACTTCTAAGTAAATACTTGTCCGTTATGATAAGTCATCCTGTTCCTAAAATCGATTAATCAAACTGAAATATTTTTTATTATATTCCGATTTGAAATCGATTACAACAGCTGATGAGCAGACATAAGTCACCCAGTTCTCTGTAACGCATCGATCGATTCGTCACAGATTCGATTCGCTCGGATAACTGTTATTAGACAATGCGTCACCCGTTGTTTAGATTGCACTATTGTGATAATAAAAGTAGGGTGAATAATGTATTTGAAAAAATGGAGTTTTTTGTTTGTGTGATCCCATTAAGCGAAGGGATGGGGTATTGTAGATTTTTATCAACGGAATTGGTATACGGGTTGGGATCAGTATACGTTACGTTTAAATAGACTGGAATTTTAATAGTCTTCATAACGTGATCTTTTTTGTATGTAGGGCGCAATTCTTGATGTAGTACAATAAAGTCAAACCTGATGTTTTACACCAAGTAAATTCGCTAAGTACAGACGCCACAACATCAAGCTACAGCAATCTATCAAATTTTCCTAATAGATTTTTTACTGTATCACTGAAGCATGTGGTTCAAAGTTGATTGGGTAAATTTGACAGGTCTGGGTAGCTTGATGTGCTGGCGTCTGTACCTGAACAATCTTAGCAAATTTTTGAAAGGTGATAAATGCGAATAGTTCGGCAACAAATTCATCAGCATTTTTATCTTCCTACTACTGGGCACATGCCTTCTCTAACACAGTTTTCTTACAAATTTATAATTTTATGGCAATGTCATTAGCCTTTTTATCGTTCCAATACTGGGCACTGGCCTCTTCTTACACATAATAAATATAATATAAGCAATATATTTTTTTTATATTATAGCAAATGACCTTTTTACTAATACATACTGTTAGATAAATATTTTCTATATTCTCCTCAAGTAGAACACTATCATTATCCGCGTCTAAAATTAATAATGACAGACTGCTAAACGGGTCTACAATTACGAAGGTCCCTGATTGCGCAGGTCAACGGTACATCAAATTATGTTACGATTAATCGACCGACGAATCTTAGTCATCCATTTGTTACTGAGTGATATACATATATATGGCATATAGCTGTAGTATATATAACGTTTAATGTACATTATTATTTACTTGTATATTGTGTGTTTGATTGTAATTCTGTCTTCAGTAAACTGCTTCATAAACTTCGTATGTATTATTCCATCAAACCATCTCATGTCTTAGATGATACCTAAAGTATAAGCGTACATGATTCTAGCAAATATTAGGTAAGACTCCTAAACAGTGACCATGTTGAGGAGATCAGCTCAGGAGTTCTGCCTTCTAATCCTTATACATAATAATTTAAAATGCCAATATTAATGTGTACTAATACTAATTCTAAGGACTCTATGGCTATTCTGATGTTCTCCCGCTGCTAACTGCTAGTATTCGTCTATTATCCATAATCATGACGTCATATTGAGCACTAAACCCTCGTAGGAACCAAGAATTAGATGGATATACATAGGTAATTGAATGTTGTAGGTGGTAATTTTCTATGTTTTAGGTCATAATTGGGATCTGAGACTGAAGTAGCAATACATCATTACTGCTTCAGTCTCAAATTATTCAGCTCCAATTACATATATGACCTATTCTTCAAAGAACACATAAAAGCTCCTTAATATTTATCGTATAAATGCAACGTGTGGTTTATATTACTTAATCCTATTTCGGAAGGCACCAGACCAATTCGCATTTATTGGCACAGTTCCAAACTCAGCCGTTTTGACCGTACTTTTTGGTCACAATACTGCGTTGGACTTTTGTGCGGAATCCCGTCGCTTTAAATAAGCGCACCTGGATAGCTTTTGAAAATTGCTTAGCGTCTCTTACTATAAGCGCTTCAATCCGTAAAGTTTCAGAAGTTTTTAGAGCTTTTTACAGGATAATTTAAAAATTGAATTAGTTTTACGAAGCGACATTTATTTTTTGCTACGGTAAGGTTCTCCATGTTTCGGACGGTACGCTAAATTGGTGGGTCCTGACTATCATTTGGACATCGTTGGCAGTCGTTACGGGTAGTCAGAAGCCAGAAATTCCGACAACTAGTCTTACTAAGGGGTATCGGGTTGCCCAGGTAACTGGGTTGAGGAGGTCAGACAGGCTGTCGCTCCACGTAAAACACTGATACTCAGCTGCATTCGGTTAAGACTGGTAGCCGACCCCAACATAGCTTGGGAAAAGGCAGAGGTAGATGAAAGTCCTTTGTACGCCATACCATAACTACTACAGTATCTACATGAAGCCTGCAGCTCATCTCCTTAATAATCAAGTCATTATCTGAAACATGATTACCGCTTCTACCAACAGTAGTCTTCATTGTAGACCAATTCCCATCGAAAATGTATGCGAAAATAACTGCACTTGTAGCTTTGTATTCGCCATGATGACCTCATACCACATACTCGTCAGTGTGACGATGTTATTCAAGTTAATCACTTTAATTACACTTAATACTACAATACACAATAGTTCGCACGGCTTTTGCGTCCGTAACCAAGGCATTTAATGATGCCGTTGATAACAGAACTTGGGGATGTGTTGTCAATTGTTTTCGCTAAGTCGTACCGCGTTGATGATCTTACCATGGAGTTAGAGGTAGTGTATTAATCCCTTTGTTGAACGAACAACCGTATATGCAGAGATATATTAAAGCAATAACTTAATTATGGTTTTAGGAGTACCTAATGTTATTTTCTGTATTCGTCATTAAAGTATATTTTTTGTGTTATGATTACAGAAAAAGGAATCCTTGCCAGTATACCCAATAAATAGCTCAATTAGGCAATTTTTGAAGCATAATTTTCACTTTAAAATACAACTATATATTTACGTATCCAGCTTATTTCTACAATCTAAGATCCTAGCTCATTATTCATCATAATATGATGCAGCGGTAAACGTAGCGGTTGTGGTAGATTTGTGACCGCTTCTTGCCATTTAGCACCTTAATGAGTTATCATTATTACCACTACTTTATTACGAGAGATAGCAGTAACTTGTACAGCTGGGGGAAATCTATAACTTCTGTTAAGAAGTAGTAGGTAACCCACCTAGATTTTTTTCAAAAGAAGGGGTTATATTTTGTAAGAATCTTTGTATGGATTTTTACTAGGGATTATTCATCCCCTGTATTCCATAAACGTGGATCAACACGACACACAATTGATTTTACCCATTCATCATTATTTGTCCCATATAGTAATGGCATACGATAAGTTTATATTACTCCTAAATATTGTTTTCTAGTGGGAAATATCATCATCTACCCCTGTTACACTCTTGTAGGCTGAGGCTACTCTGAGGCTTCATCTAATTTGCTTTACAAAACCCTATCTACCATTTTCTCATTCCATTCATCCGAGCTAGCTCCATCACTAATATAACCAACTTCACCTCGCGATGACTGACACTGCCTGCTTGGCATAATTGCATTTTCTTTGGTGCGAATAATTTTCATAATATCATAAGCCGTTAAAGAGGTGTGCGGTATAAGTGTACTGAAAAAAGATGGATGGTGGCACTTAGAGGCTTTGTAGCGAAATGTGCAGCCGTGGTTAATATAATGTGGTACTCAGTATAATGTCAGCATGTGGTTGAGTTTAATTTTAGCGTGTAATGATCTGTTTTATGAGTAGAACATAGCTATGGCATTGAATAAGGATCTAATGATCAGTGACGGGCACTATGGTATCGTCCAAAATGATTTGGTTATGATAATATATAATGTAGAACAAAATAAAGTATGAAGATCTGACCCCAAAATAACTTTGGAACAGGATAGGAATAAGAAAGACTATCTAAAGCTAGCTAACAAATTCAACAAAACAATTCTAAGTATACGAAAAGTATTCGAACATCGCCAGGTGGAGATTATCCAAGGGGTGGCTGCGATCTAATACAAACATCTACGTGAGCCTTTAAAAAAGAAGTAATAAATTCTGAAGAACCGTAGGATTACGTGAATATTTTTAACAAGAAACTTCTATCAGACATAAAACCTCGGGCACCACCGCTTGATCTACTTATTAAGTCGGAATGGGGAACAGCTGACGGTCGTTATGGTTCAAACAATGCTTTCCATGTACCTACATGCATAATAGTTGAAGCAAAATAAAGCTTATAACCTCGTTTTAAAGTACACAATGCAATATTAAAATTAATGACGTGTGTTAACGATACTTGTAACACGATGTGATTAGACGGCGGCGAACGCAAGAAAATTTCAATCATGCGTCAACATATTGGAGAACTAAGTTCTAATCATTCTGAAATTAAGGGCAAGAAATGTTTCGATTATAAATCGATTTTACTGTTCAATTTTTTTTTTTGCTGATCGGCGGCATTGTTTGGTGCACCTAAAAGTACTTAAATAAGTGAGTTCATGCTTAAGCTGCCTCATTGTTCACTTCATTAGACTTTAAAAATGCCTTTTCCGCGAACATACAACCTCCTTTAACATCAGTTTGGTTCCAAGCCGCAGCATTCCCACGGCATGGAGGCATAGACCGGAACAGGTGACTTCTTTCAGCAAGCCCCGGTGTGACGAGTCAAACGCTTTGTGCGAATCCAGACACAGTTTAAATGGCCTACACTAATTTACTATTGAGGTTAATGCCTTCTCGGATTTTGTGCTCAACCATGACATAAACAATTATGTTTTTTTGGTGTTTAGCAAATTAAATGTGTACCTAAATGTAACTAAAATTTCTTTACAAATTTGAATGGATAATTTCATGAAGGACTAAAAAGTTATTTTTGAATGAAATCTTTTATCAAAGCCTTCTTTCTGGCGTGTCCATAAAATTAGATAAACTAATAATATATGAGTTATTTCAATCAGTTTTAGGATGCCTGTCTATGGGATTTCCTTTACAGCTTAGAGCCCTTATCCTACATGAACCTATATAATCCATAATCTATGTACTATCATTTATAACTATATTAACGCAAGGACTCAAATTAACATATATTTGTTCAATAACCATTTGAAATACATCATCCTTTGATAACGGCAATATCAAATTGCCAATTATTACATCTACTTTCATATTTTCTTGTCATCTTCCCTACATTTTCCATTCTAAATAGCGAAATGCATGTTAATATATTTGCAAGCACATGCAGGCCAGGCAGCTCGTTTCTCCTTCAAATGTGAAATGTTTTGCAAACATGTAGGATGTGTTGTCAGTAATACGAGTCGTCTGTGTTTGATATTGAAACAAGATCGTTCCGATTCGCCGACGATACGGGACGTAGGTATGAACTGATAGTATGTATACGAACTGCCAACGGTTTGTGATTGGGATGGTTAGAAAGTTATGGGAATAAATGGGCTTGTATGACTAGCGAATCTTTATAATTTTAATCAGCAATTGACAAAATTAGTAGGCTTACTTAACGTTTTCTTTTACTGGGTAGTCATCAAATCAGTCATCTCTGGAACATAACTACCTACCTATTGCATTAGGCGAAGCCTGTTGTGTAAGTTTTTATTGAATAAATAAATAAATAAATCTCTCTGTTGGTGCAGCTGGAGGGAGTCTGACTTTTATTGACTGAAACCCATTTTGTTCCTTCTAGAGGTCTTTGTGTGCCAGGGCGGGATCATAAGGACAATTCTTGCGAACAATCCCGCTTACCCCTTAGGTTTACTTACCTGGATTGCTAAATCGAAAGATTCATGGTATAGCGTAGGTCTTAAAAGCATTGTTAAAATAAACATGAAACAATAAAATCCAATAGCATTAAGAAAAAAGTGAACTTAGGTAAATATTGATCTGAAGAAGGCAAGGAGTTGTGACGCAGTTGAAGGCGTCAGTTTTATTATGCAACTGATCCAGGTGCGGCGGCGTGGGCTGGGACAGTGGGTGTGCTCATATCCTTGCCATTCGTAAACGATCTGTGTCCATTCAATTCTACCTTTAAAACGCCTTGTAAAAGGGCTAACGTCCTCAACAATTTCTGCAATATTTTTCTGCAATACTACATCCTAAAATATTAAGTGGCCTTGTATTGTAATTAAAAATTCTTGTATGCCACTTTGCAACATTTCAGCGCTCCAAACATGTACAATTTAAAAAGAGCAAATTATGGTAAAAGGATTCCATATTTTTCGCGTTTATAGCCTGTTTATTGCACATGTGCCGCTAAAGTATCCGACTTTTATACGATTGCCTAATGAAATCCGAGATGCTGATGCGTTTCGTATCGATTTGCTTATTAAAATTACGCTTCGTTTCGAAATCGATTGGTGCGGGAGTTGTTGTCGGCAAAATTGTCAAAAATTTTCACATTGGCCGTTTTGGTCCAGTGACAGGAGCGGAGGCGGAAAGATCTGTTGTCCTGTTCCAGGAGCATCGATTGGCGTTGTCGGTCCGCGGCAAGCGAGATGCGCCTCTGTGGCCTTGTGTTTAGGGTGGTTTCGCGGGCCTGTACTGAGACTTAGGTCGTAAGGTTTCGGAGCGGTGCGGGCTCCACGCGGCCGGTCGCTCGCCGCAGTGCCACGCCGGTCGCCGGCACCACCGCCCGCGTCACTGCATCCCCCCATTCGGGAACATTCGTTCGATAACAGGCGTCGCGTTGCGGTAGGTTTCGTATGACGAACGTTCGCCGAAGGTTTCGGCATCCGTGCGAGAAACAGTGTTTAAAAAATTTATAACATATAACCCAAATATGATAGTGTGTAAAGTGCAGAATTTTTGTATATCGCATTTAACGAAGTTAGTGCATAATTTAGTGAGTGTGTGACGGAAATTCAAAGTTTTACGCATTGGTTTGTCTAACTTTCCAGTTAATTCTACACAATAGCTTACATTTCCCCGTTTATTGAGTTTAATGTCTGAGTCATAAAGTTACAAGATAAATGTGGGTTTAAATCGGAATCCGTTGAAATGAAATACCTACTTTTGGCTAAGTTCCCAGGATTCTGTTGGTAATTGAATATATACTCGTGTATTTCGAAAAACGTTTTCGTAAGCCGAGTCGCTTCTGAAGCTTTAAGCTAAAAGCATCGTGTTTGACGACGTTTGTTTAAGTTATCGATGTCGAAGTGATTAGTTTCGAGTAGAGGGGCTCGTTTGTGGTTTATTTTCCTAATTAATTGCTTGTTTGACGAAGGATCGAATGTTTACGGTGTTTCTGAAAACGGGCTTATAAATCTTCTAAATTTGAATTCCTCTATATTTACATGTTCAATTGAAGCAATGATTTATGTTTATTGAGAATATTTATAAATACGATATTATTTTAGTTACTAAGTACAAGTACACAAGGAAAACGGTTGGCGTCTAAAGGAATTCATTATGACAATTTTGATGAAGCATTCTATATTCTTATAATAGTCTAGTTGTTCCAAATATTAAGCAAAATAATTTGCGTATGTTCTATCCAAAAAAACTTCAGCAGTAATTTGCAGAATATTTTTTGCGATGTACGAGATATTAACGTAAACAACATGGCGGCATGATAAAGGTATTATTATGTCGAATTATCCGACGATTTCTACAGAACTTAACCATAGAGGTTGTTACCATGTAGGTGTTTTTATATTGTAGTTTAAAGCAGTTAGTATCTAAGTCTTGAATTTTATTTTGTGTAGAAAAACTTACAAAATACTGGCCTGCAAATGTGGTTTCAATTTTAAGCCATTGGATTTTTAATGTTTATTGCGTCAAATATCTTCAATTAGTCCGATCTGGGCAGGATGAGATAACCTGCAATGTCGAATTTGTGATTGTTTGAATAAATGAAAATGATTATCAGGTCCACAGGTGATACATAATTTCATTTACCTACAAACCGACTAATTTAAACTGTTATAGACGACCTTGATGACTTTGTTTTTTCCTTTTTCTTCGACGTTATCGCTCCCGTATGCACATTACAGCACTAATTAATAACAATGATTTATCCTGTAGCTACTCTGTCATAATGTGTCACGTCCATATTATCTATAAATAAAGGCGCTCACATACTTATTGGAATCCAGACTTTAGAATGAATTTTTAGAATCAAAAAGAATGCTTTGAAATGACCGCTGTATTATTAATATTTGACGGCTATAACTCTTGCAGGTGTAAAAACTTGATATTAAACTCTAAAGAATATCTCTGATCATTAATTATTTTCGATTCATATAAACCGTTGGTATTTTATGGCGTTTTATTAGAAATTTCATCAATCAATTTCAATTGGCTTTGAAATTTTTGATGAATGATTTGTTGTGAGTTTTGTAACGTGATCGTGTCTTATGAAATTTCTTATCGTCATGTTATCATATTTAATGGCAAGTTAATAATTTTCAATAATTATCCTTTCATTTTGTTTGCTAAATCATATTGTTTCTCTTCCAACCTTCTCCGAAAATACCTTCTCTCAATAAACAATGATATCGTCAATGTATATCGATCGTGAAAGTGATGGCGATAATCTGCAATCGCCTTTATAATATTGTAGGTCGAGTCTTTATATAGAAACAATTTGCTATGTAAATGTATACATTAGACTAGTAGGCTGGCACGAGTTTTGTTATTGATCTCATTGGGCGACTGGAGATGTGATTAACCTAGCGATAAATTGAAAAACATTCGCTCGTTCATTGATATTTCAATAATTTTATAGTAGGCTATAATAATAATGTTTCTGTTACTGTACTGGGTTGATTGATTATTACGAAACCTGTAAGTTGGTATGTAGGTAAATTACAAACTTTTAGTTTTTTAGTAATTATCGAATACTGAATTGAATATCTAACAACACAAACACAAAAAAATAATGTATTTTTTGGGAAATCGGCTAAAATGATGAAATTTAAAATGAGCACTTTATTTTCAATAAAGATACGAACGCAATACACAATGTAATGCCCCGATTATTACTCAAATGTATCACGTTTTTCAGTAGCGAACAGCGGATAGCTCCCGCTGCGGGTCAACGACCTCGGCATGATGATACAAATAATGTCGCACTTTAGTTTCTAGGTTCAGTTTTAATTATTCCAGGCTATTTTTATCGTCGCTCGTGAAATGTGCTTTTAAAAGGCTCGGATTGGTCGTAAAGTTTTCATATAGCTATAACCGTAGTGATCATAACTTGATGTTTGACAGCTGTCATGTTGACAGTTCATGCTTCAGTGCATTTTTATTTTGACATCAGCGAACACTTGTTTATGATCTTCCGCATCTTTGGTGTATAATATTATTTATAACTTATGAAGCGTTTCATAATGAAACAAATAACCTTTTGATATTTAAGTACGCTAAGCTCGAATTCATTAATCAAAATGCGAAAACAGTATTAATATTCAAACAATAAACTTTTACGGCCTACGGTGTTGTTGACTGCCAATCTCTGCCATTACTTAATTGTATTCTAGGCTCGGAGGCAGAGCATCCTCAGCGTCTACTTACGCAGTCTATAGATGGCGTAGGTACTTAATAATTTTCGTATTTTTTTATATAAAAATATTGTCGTAGCTAAGACTGTATTATGGTATCGGTTTAGGTAGTGACGCCAGCACATTAAGCTACCGTCAAAATATCCCAACTTTGAACATAATGGTTTTGAACAATATGTTCAAAGTTGACTGGGATATTTTTAGAGAATTTTACATAATCTACACACATCAAGCTATCCAAAACTGTAATTTTTTCCCAATCAGCTTTGAACCATTGAGCGATAAAGTTGAAAATCGATTAAGTATATTTGACAGATTGTAGTAGCTTGATGTGCTGGAGTCCGTACTCTGCTGTAATGCCATAGTAGGTCAAATATTCGCATGACAGTTACCTAACCCTAAATTGCGAGAAACGAGTTTTTAACTTTGTTGCCTTCAGGCGTTAAAGTTACCCTTGTGGGCCTTGACCGGACTTGATATTGGTATCGCTTTTATTTAGGTGGTACTCTCATATTATTTTTTATTTCCACTATTAATATTTGCTACAAGTTTTAAATCTATTCTAATATAGGCTATATACCATTACGCTAAGACACACGGGAGCGGAGCAGTAACCAAAGATGCGGGTGAAACCGCTGGGGACAGCTAGTACCTATTATAAAGCTGAAGAGTTTGTTTTTTTTTCGCTTGAGCGCGTTAGTCTCAGGAACTGCTGGACCGATTTGAAAATTTTCTATGTGTTAGATAGATCATTTATCGAGGAAGGGCTACTTTTAATATGGGTGCCTGAAGGAGGGTGAAACTACTGACAGATTGGTTAACCCTACCTACGTAAATTAAAACCGTGTTTTATTATTCCGTGCCTATTTTTTGCATTCTGGACCACTGTGTCTAAAATAAAAGTGATTATGATGACCCTGTATAAGATAATGCTGTCATTAAATACTCTACTTATGTACAAGATATGAAATTTTGTAAAAAAAATGGCGCCTCAACCAAAAAGTTTAATTTACAGTAAATAAAATCCTTAAATCAAACCCCCCCATAACATTAGCGAACCTAACGTGTTTCACAATGTCAATCCATCTTATCAAGCCCTCAAGGTCTATTGAAATTAATATTAATAACACAAAAGGTACTTAATACCCATCTCCCGGCCTAAGCGTATTATTAGCTAATATACGTTGATGAATCATTTATGATAGTAACTCTCGGCATGGTTGGTTCTAGACAAGGCGTGGGCGCAGGCGTGATCACAACAACACAGAGTATAATTCTATAAAGCAATTGACTGTCTCGCCAGCCTCCCTTCGGAATTTCGGGAGGGGATAAAAAGTAGCCTATAACTTAAGGTTCTTTAGAATTTCAGTACCAAAAATTTGTCTCAAAAGGCTTATCGATTCAAAACGTAAAAAACAATCTCACTTTCGCATTTACCTGTAATAAGTATTACTAACTAAGTATTTCGTGGCTAAGTAACAACGGCACGGATCTCTCGATCATAATATAAACCAATGTTTGGCGCAGTCGTTCTGTGGACTACCTTGCCATGCCGCGTTCCTCCGTGTTTCGGAAGGCACGTTGAACTGGTGGCTTTGGCTGTCGTTACGGATATTCAGAAGCCAGAAAGTTTGACAACCTATCTTACCAAGGCGCGTCGGATTGCCCAGGTAACTGGGTTGAAGAGGTCAGATAATTGCTCCATGTAAAACACTGGTACTCAGCTGCATCCGGCTTAGACTGGAAGCCGACCCCATCACAGTTGTGGAAAAGCTAGGCCGATGATTGTTAGCAAGTATTATAATAGGATAAAATAATCATGATTAATTTGGTTAACTTCAAAGAAAAAGGTAGGTCATGATATTTTCAATAAAAAACAATGCAAAATTCGGTGCTCTTCTTTTTTGGGACGCAGACGTTCTTATTAAGGTTTCATTATCTATACCGTCCCATTAAATACGTACCAAATTATATTTTTTAGTTTCATTGACCCTACCGTGCAACTTCTTAAGATAATTTTATCGATATAATCGCTCAAGTGACTCATATCTACGTATTTGTTTTTGTATTACCATTTATATGTGCGAAGAAGAGAAAGTATTACTTTACCTAATTGAAGTCGCAAACACACCTTACCGGCTGGTTTCGGGTGTGGCTAATTATAAGTTGTTTACGCGAGTTTATTCAGACGCCCAAAATATATGTTTATAAAGTACCTACCTAAGGCGGGGCACTAAATTATTCTGTATTACTGAACAGATTTTTCAACCTAATTATGTTAGTTCTGTTAAAATAATGATGAAGGTAATCTTTCGTACTCGGGCGCACGTGCTAACAATTCCCTAGAAACATAATCAAGTAAGCCTCAACACTACGTAGGTAGCGCCTGCAGTAATAAAAAAACTATATTGATACCATATTTCCAGTTCGATTCCAAATTCGAAATTTGAATAAAGTCGTTATACTAACTGGCTGGCTATAAACATTGCGGTGCCACATTTGCATGACAACGGTCGGTTCGGCGAGCCCATTCAACTGTGTCTGTACGTCCAAATTGAAATTCGGCCTTCGTCCTTAGCCCTCACAAACAAGACTATAGCCATTTTTAGCCTTCGGTCGGCGGTTCGGCGTGACATCATCGGAATTGATGTCAGAATTGCAGTTATTTACTTCGAAATAACAACGGATTATTGTGTCGTAACGATTTTTAAGTTCATTTACCTGCATGTGTAATACCTGACTGATTATACTGGGTAACAAGGTCTTTGGGCATATTTGTGGATGGTTATTCTTCGTAAAACAAGAGAGACGCGAAAATCAAATGAATATTTCAAGACGTAAATGAACAAAGCTTTTGCAAGTTTCCTGCTGTAGAATCCACAGAGATTAAAGTTTGATCGGCCTGTAGTCGACAGGATTTCAATGTATTAACAGAGCAAGGTAAAATTGCCTGAAGATTTCCTTTGTAAACTTTGCACAGAAAATTCTTTGTCAACTGTTGCTGCGAGAATTCGTGGAGTAAAATTTTGCGCTCATGATAAAATTATCATTAATTCTTGTCTGTGCCAGTTTTCGGCTCAATTGGCATTTAGTTGAATGATCCAAACGTTAAATTGTAATTAGTCTTGCTAAGTTAGACTTGGTTCCATAAACTCCGGGTATTGGGGCGCTTTCGGATCGCTAGATTCCCAGTTATCGGTAAATCAGTTCTGTCGCCGTCGATAAGCCGGCTACAAAGGTTGTCTTGATAATATAGGTATTTGTCGTTTGCCGATCCCCTTCGACCTTTCGTTATCTATATCTATTGCCGGCACGAATTTGCATGTGAACAGTCATCGGATTGGATAGAGCGGCACGCTTTCCTTGTAGAGGCGTGACCAACAGACATGCCCAATATGTTCTATTGAATATGAAATTTCGCTTTTAGTTACAATGTTATTTTAAAAGTATGTCAGCGAAAATATTCCGGAATTTTAAGCTCATTTAGCAAATTACTTGTTTCCTCGGTTAGGTCGGAACTCCCGTTTTTGTTGTAAATACACTGTTGCCCATCTTAAAGTTCGAATTGCCACATAATTGTGGCACTTATTATTAAAACATTTCTGGAATAAACGTCGCCACGATCGTTACGCAGGTGAGAATTAAGCTCGTTTCCGCCATGACAAAGGCTTCGTGGAACTACCGTTTTGTTTCCTGCCCCTGATTCTATAGTCGTACTCACTGAGCATTAGTGTTCACGTCCGCTCTCTGTAATTTGGTAATTATCTTGCGAAATTGCCCTTTAGCGTCCCAAATTTACTGCTGTTTCAGCTAACGTACTAAACCAATGTTCCATGAAAGGTCTATCGTCCTTTAATATCTGTCCACATAGATTATCGTGCAGTCCTAGAAACTTACTAACGAGCGAAATAACGGTATTATGTCTGTACGTAAATCTAGCTATTGGCTGGCCTTCAGACAGATACCATCTGTACCAATTGAGCAGCTCTCCATTCCCACGTACCTTCTACTCGGGAACATCTGGTCTTATTATAGTCGCGTTTCTAGCAAGTTTCATGCAACCTTGCAGTGAAATATGCAGGGGGTTTTGAAATTTGACGTCTCAAAGTGGAAAAGTAAAAGATGCTTTTCGTATATGAATTTTCCAACGCCTTTCCGTTGCATATTGAAATAGCTTTGACTTAACGCTAGGGCTTCCAAAAGCGAACATGTTTAAAGGTTCACACACGTAACTTTTTAAGTGTTAAAAGTGGTTTTGCATTTAGATACCTTGGTTCGTTTTCATTACTTAACATGCCAGATCTTGGAATTGCTTTTTTATTGAGAGGTGGCAGTTTCAATAACAGTTAATGTTCGGTAAACGCGGTTGTAAGTTCAACCTTTTTAGATACCATGTCTGATTACTTGACAAGGGTTTACAGGGGTTCCAAGTGTTTGGGTTTGTTTTGGTCAATAAGCTGGCTTCGTATCGTGATTCAGGATTTCTGTTTGTGTGTAAAATGATATAAATAATTTTATCGTATTGATTTAGGCTTGTTAGTATTGACTGTGTGGTTCCTATATTAATATTTACCTACGTTTGTAAAGTTATCAATGGAGAAATCATTGATAGTATTTTACTTACATTTGAATGCAAAGATTTTAGCTTCGATATCTTATGAACAAATTATCAAGACTGATGAATAGACGTGTACAATTTTCGCGCCTCTGAAAGGAATCCTGGCTTTGAAGGTGGCTATGAAGATGCAACTGAGCTTTATGAAGGACAAGATAAGCTAATAAAAGGAAATAAAACCCGTTAACAGCAAAAGAAGTTACAAACAAACGCCTCAAGCTCATCATAAGATGTTAAGAGAGAGAAAAAATAAAACTTCAAACCAATATTTTCTTTGCCTTCATCAAAGAGAGCGTTTAATACAAGGTTTCTCGGCGAAGTTGCTAGACTTCGTAATGTAATTACAGATAATGGCTAGCTACCCAAGATAGTATGTCTGGACTCTGGACTGAACTGAAGAACTGCATTAAATTTTGTCTCGTTCTAATTTGTGCTGATATTTTTATCTGTTTTAATTATTTTCTAAACATTCACGGGGAACGTTGTCCATTTTATTTTTATTAAGATCAATCTTTATTAAGTTAAAGCCTTATCTAGAAGCGGCAAAAATAAAAACGTTTCAATAAAATACAGCACAGACGCCAGCGCATCTGTCAAATTTCCTCAATAGATTTTCAACTTTATCGCTGAAGCATATGATTCAAGTTGATTGGGAAAATTGGACAGTTTCAGGTAGCTTCATATGCTGGCGTCTGTAAAATTTGGTTTGACAAAAAGTCAACATCATCGTCGTCATTATCGTCAGCCTTTTTGATCGTCCCACTGCTGGAGACAGGCCTCCTCTCACACTGAGAATGATTGAGCATATAAAAGTACATATAAGTGGAATAATACACCGTTTTTTAGTCCCCGCTGTGCGTTTTTCCACAACTCCCTACGGCTTCATAGCTTTATATTACGGGTTATGCCTATGTAATTGGCGAAATCTTTATCTCGCAAGCAAACTTAACACCCACCATTAGTTTACAAACAAGAATCTGCTAACAAGTCCTATTACGTATGTAAATCCGAATCCCTTTATTTTTACTGACCTGAGCAAAATTGCAGAACACGTTCTCCAATTTTGAAGCTACGGTGTGCCAAGTGTTGGTACTCTCGAAGCGAGCCGGAGACCGGTCGGGGGCATACAGACAACGGAACATGTAGTAGGAACGGTTTTTTTTTTTTTTTGTTAAAGGTTTTATACGAAAGTAGGAGAATTCAAAGATATTTTCAGCAGTTGTAAACTATTAAAGAACCATCCTCTGCTAGAGGTTTTACCCATATGAACCACTTCACGCATCCCAATACAAACTAGCCTATAAGTCTTTCTCGATCAACACTGACAGACTTTTTTAAAATTTGATTTAGAGAATAGATTTAGAGATTAGCGCGTCCAAGTAAACAAACAAATTCTTCTTCTTTATAATATTAGTATGTGTAGATACAGAATTATTTCAGAATCACCAATTTTTTCACCGTGCAGGAAACTCTAGGCGTAGATTTCGTAAGAAATATTTACAAAGACTCTTAAGGAACAGATTTTATTTTATAGGCATGTAATATACTTTATAGGAACTCAAGAATCCATTACGCGAACAAACAAAAAACTTTTTTAACAGAAAAATCATGCTTTAGCTACGCAAAGCTTTTCGAATTGCCTCTTGTACATTCAGCGTGATACGCTACACTTGCCATCTGAAGCACCTTTACCCGGGCGTCGGAATCACGCCCGTGAAGCACGTGCCGCCCAAATAAAGAGAAATGGCGCTGATATACAGCTTTATTAATCATTGTTTTGCTGTCTTATCATTTATTGTGCAAACATCACGTGGCACGGACGCAGGCGATCCAACGCTATAGGAAACGCTTCATACTCCAATTAAAGCACTATTGTTGTTCTATGTTTGCAGTTTGTTGGGACACTAATTGGTCTTTATTTAGTAGCTCGTGGATGTTATTTATCTTCACGGCTTGTAATTACCTAATCCGGTGCTGAATTAATATTCCGACTAACGTTTCTTATTTCAAAATGTTCTGTAGTTTAGGTACAAGTACCTAACCTTTAGGTAATCAATCTTGTACGAAGACATTTTTCAGATTGAAGAAAAAGAACGGTTGAAGTCAAACACAAGATTCACCGTTCTCCGAAGTCTAAAACGTTAGTACACATCTAGAATGGAGTTCACTAAACCTATTACAGAGTTTTGTCTTACTTTTTGGTCGTTCGGAACACAGACTTGAGCCCGGCACGGTTGGTATTCGATCTACCGGGACGGCGCTCCACCGAGTCATCCAGGAAATGAATTTAAGAAGGAACTCAAACGATTCTCTCCTCCAAATCGAGTGAGGATACGAACAAAACGTCTCGAGTACCTAGTCTAGGAAATGCGTTATTTTTTATTACATTAGTATCAAGCTTGGAGTGTCTTTTTATCACCGTTTATCAGAAACAGAGTTTTATTGATGTGGGCTCGATATTCCGAAAATGGTTTCGCAAATATTTGGGTCTCTAATTTTTTTTGCGGAAATATTCAATGAGAGGCTTTTAGCAAACAATAAAAATTATCCGCAAACGAAGCAATCAGCTCCCTGGAGAAAGTTCTCCTTTCATAGCGAATAAGTTCCATCGTTCGTCTTTCGCCTACGGTTCAGTCAGGTAAGTTAAGCGGGTTCTCACAGTAGTAATTACGACAAATTGCTACCATTGTGCTCCACCAGTCTGCCGATTACGCAGCGCTGGGGCTCCGCTGAGTCCTAATGAAATCTTGCTTGATTTCTTTATTTGTTAGCGGAATGGTATCACATTTTAAATGGTTAGGTCTCCCGCTTCGCACTTTGTTACGGTTGATTGTCGTTTGTTTAATTTATGTTAATTTTATAGTGGGATTGCACATTTTTGTTAGGGAGTTGTTCGTTGTGAAAATATTACCTAAAATAATAACGACTAAACTTGATTCTCAATTCCTTAAAAAATGTTTATTGGAACACCTAACTTAGCTCGTACGGTGAAAACATTTGAGCATGTGATATCTAATAATATAAATGAAAACAACAGAACACTCCTTGCAAGTAATAACTCCACATCATCAGTCCATAACTCATATTTCCCTGAAGATATAATAAACAAATTGAACGGAACAGCACTTGAAAGCACCAATTAATCCAACAATAGCACTTGGACGAGGCGTAAATTAACAAGACCAGTTGCCATTGTTGGTCGAATAAACGGCCAACTTTTCAATGGCAATCCATGTGGATTCTGAATGTAAAATGTTTCGGCCAATATTTGTGAAGCGATGTTCGTTTATTGGTGGTTCGATAACAAAATGATGGTTGTTTGCAGTTTTATGTAAACTTGGATTAAAAGTGTTCAATTTTTGCTTCGGACGCCATTTTTCGTTTGATTTATTGCCCATTTTACGGTGATCTATTGTAAACCAGCAGTGTTGCCTGTGATATTCTGAAAAAACATACATTCTTCTGCAAACTACGAACAATACTTTAAGGCGTAAGTTTATCTGTATAGTTCGTCCCGGAAAATGTAATCTGTATTGATTTAATCAATGTTTTCGTGTCATTTTTGTCTTGTCTATCAAATTGACCCTCATTACATCAATTGAGTGCTTCCTGTATTATGGTAACCATAAACTTTATGTTTCCAAATTCTGATAAATAAGTGATACTTACAATGTAGGGAGGGGCAGAAGCCTTTGTATCAAGTAACAGGCATTTTATGCATCAGCTGTATGATGAAGTTCTAATATATCTTATTCTCTTCAAAAACGATAACGTTTCCTACATGCTAGCTTGCGGCCCAGGCTTCATAAATTTGCCATAACTCTGCGTAAGTAGCATACAGTCTTCTGCCGGATTAAGCCCATATTTTTCGTGGCAAACGTGCCGTATCACAGGCTATATCCTAGCTCGCTTTTCACCGTATATGCTACATATTTTGTCTACTTCGCGAAGGACGTCTCCGTTACATTTACTGATTACTTACTTCACTGTTGAAATGCAGGCTGCATTTCGTGATATTTTGGACTCCATATTTCTCTCTATTTCGGCTTCAATAAAGTTATGTTTAAATTGAATTTTCATGCCTTCAACTTCGGTAGCAGCTGTCTAAAGAGTGTGCGTGACAGCTGGGCTTGCAGTATGCTGTCGAGTTTTATTGAGACTAAAAGTTCGAATGCACCCGTCTAGAAACGGCCAACAAGCTTGTTTAACGATGCAAAGTTATAAGACAAACTATCTAAACGGGAGTGAGACATGACTTACAATTCATTCATTCCGAAGTTGGTATTATACTCCGATCATCATCACTAAAGGTCGCTAACTTGTCGCATATGCTAATTTAGTATTTTTGTCAACTCTATAACTTCTATTTCTGATCTTAGATGGAACTACGGATACATATGTATAAGGACTGTTAAAGATAGCATCCAACCTCTTTGGTAAAAGCGCAGTTAGGAGGGCTCATAGTTCTTCTAACATAACTATCCCAAAACTTAATCTATACTTAATTTGTTTGGTTTAACATTAGGAATATCAGGAACTACTGGTCCAATTTGAAAAATTATTTCTTTGTTAGATGGCCCATTAATCGGGGAAGGCTATAGGCTACTTTTTATCCGGGTGCACGGAGTTGTCCCTGCGGGACGCGGGTGAAGCCGTTGGAGGAAGTTAGTTTACTAATAAAAAGTTACAGTTGAATCTGATGCGTATATTTGTTTCCAATGCGGTTAGTGCAAGAATTTATCTCTCTTAATAACAACTAGTTTAGTATGGCGCGCTACCACAAATATGAAAGCAATTGTGGCTCTAATCGCCCCGGGCGGCGCCGGCGAGTTGTGGGATCCTAACATATTACATTTTCTTGATCATATTGCGTTTTTATTTGCTCCCCTACTAGTTTTGTCGGCAAATAACTCTTAAATTGTACCTACATGTGGCGAAAGTAATTGTTATTAAAAAAAATGTTGCTACACACATTCTAGTAATTTCGTTGGACTTCTTCGTCGCTAAGCTTTTTTTGGGGGAATGGGTTTTTAATTATCCACTTAGTTTAACTTAGATCACTTAGGTCTCAGCAGCTTTCATATGAATACTAGAAAAACTTAGGGATACTCTACGTAAAGACCTCGGTTGATGTTATTATTGTTCTTTTTTCCTCTTCTAAGACTAACTGATATTTATTGGACCAGATCCTTGTGGAATTCGCCATTTTACTTTGGTAGAACTTTTATGTATAAGTTATTGTGGAAGGCAAAGGAAACTATTACCTTAAAAGTACAAGGCGATGGTTCATCATTAGATCCTATTTATTTCTGTCGGAATGTTTTGGAGTTTAAATTTATAAGCTGTGAACTTCATGGGGATTTCTTTTTTTTTATGTAATCACCTTGTGACGTGAATGTTTACAAAATGAAACCTACTTTTCCGAATTCCTCTTTTTTATTTAATAACCAGAGCAACGAATATTCATTTTAAATTCCATCTCGGTACTCTGAACATTTGATATTAAATGCAAAAATGCAAAAAATAAATATTTGGGAAATGAGGAATTTACGTGAGCGCGTCTGTCTTGGATGACCTATTAAAATAATGTTGGCGAGGGCAAACGAATGGAGTAAATTATCCATCCAGTACCCACTCCTGTTGAAATGTTCCGTGCACAGGAATTTTCCCTGAAGTACTGCGGAGCTAGAGAATGGAACAGTTTGTTTGGTATTCACTGTGATAAACAAAAAAAAACCCGTTAATTATTTCTAGAATACTTAAAAAACTGTTTTCATAAGTTCGATCAAAAGGTTCACACATAACTTTTCTCAAGTTATGAATTAATATTTTTACAAAAACTTACAACAATGCACATAGTTGGTATTGTATACGATTTATTATACATTTCCTATTGATACATTTTTCCTGAAGTATTACATACTAGCGTAGACTGAATACCTAGAACATATTTTAAATTAAAACATCAGTGTATTTATTAGGTTCATACAGTATCAGTCGTATTTCTAATACAGAATTATACTACTTAATAAAATTAGGTACCACCTACTTGCTTTGCGCAGTTGGTTAAAAATTTTAAGTGCAGTTTTGAGTGCTGTAGCATTTTTGCTAGTTTCTTTTGCAAAATGTTGACTCTGTGTAGTTTTACGAAAGTGATCAAGTATGTTGTTGGTTGCCAGCCGCCATCTGAAGATTCGTGGTTAGAAGTGGATGTGTTCAGGTAGTATTTTATGTATCTTTGGGTGACTCAAGGTTAGCTCGTGGCTATTTATCAGCCGCAAGGTCGGTCCGTGGATGGGTGACCATCTTCTCATGACCGTGTTCCGTGTTTCGAAAAAGCACGTTAAATTGGTGGGTCTCGACTGCCATTTGTACATCTATAGTAGTCGTTACGGGTAGTCATAAGCCAGAAAATCTAACAACCAGTCCTAAGAAGGAATCGGGTTGCCCAGGTAACTGGGTTGAGGAAGTCAAATAGGCGCGCTAAGAGACGTACCATGTCGGATTCACTAAGGTATTAGTTAATTATTATGAGTACTACGGTGATGCTCATTGCCTACATGAAAAAAAAGACGACAGAATGAGGATCGTTATCTTCTAGGTACTTTCCTTTTATATTTGGACGCAATTGAGTAAAACTACCTCGTACGGAGTATGAATACGAATAGCAAATTAACCTAATTAAATACTCTTTGTAACCAAAGGGCTTGAGACTCGGTAACATATTTACTAAACCCCGTTACTAATACCTTAACTAGTACGAAGGTATGACAAGACTCTGAATAACAGCTAACTATGAACTTTGCATAATAAACAATTGCATGTTAATTAAATACGAGTGCACCGTAAGCACACTTTTCTCTTAAAAAGGACACTGCTCTTTGATTTGACAACTTTGACAGCTGTCAACAGATAATAATTTACCATAGATAAAGGCTTGTATGTTTTTTTTTGTTGTTCAAATTCAAAGGTGTTTTTGTTTCATACAAAGTTTTTATAATTATTTTTAAGAACATACGCCATATGTATTTGTGGTAAAAAACTATAGAATTTAAACGTGAGGTTAACCTTTAATTCTAGATGAAGATATTTAAGTTGGCTGACAATTTCTCATATATCCTGCTATTTGTGGTTAATTACCTTTCCTATAAACGTTCTTAAGTCTAACCCCTTTTAAACTCAATCGAAAAGAAATTTCTTTTACAAATAGACTCGGCTAGACAAGCTTGGCTCATGTTCCACGGCTGTGAAGTCAATGGCATTATACATCGCCATGAAAACAATGATGTCGTAAGTTTTTATGTGATGCCCACAAATGTCTTCTTCAACATCGTTTGACTGTAAATAACTGTTGCTGTCCCTTTCACGTATGGGATAATTAAAGAGAGACGCCGTTATTTTAGCTGGAAGTGTTAGAGCTTGATGGTAAAATGAAAGTCTGTTCTTGTTTGTTTAACATGCTGTTTTTATTGCGAAGCGAGGAGATTTGTTGAAGACTTAAGTAGATATTTAAACAAGCAATAATTTGAACGGTAGCATAGAATAGTGGAACTATAAACTAGTTACCTACTATACACTCTATTCCCTCCCCTTCACACATAATCAATCTTTCGTCAATCTTCACTTGAACAATTACTATCGACAAAATAAGTATAAGTATATAAAATGCCAATCATCTCTCAATAGATTGCATCAACAAACGAGTCTGTAATGATATTATCACTACAGACCATCCCATTATTGAAAGCCATTGTTCATCTAGTACTGGCCTCTCGGCGGAATGTATTATGTAGGTATATTGTCATAAGCATCCGGGAAAACGGAACGACATCCAATGTCGTGTGGCGGGAATTCTAAAGAAAATTCCGAAGGGTTTTTGACGTTTGCGAATGTGACGGGAAATATTATTTTAAATAGTAAATATTATAACTAATACATATATTAACTATTAATGATTGCATTCTCTATTATTATTTTTAGTGCACTACAGATAATTATTCCTTATTTTCATACAATAAATTGCCAAATTAAAACATGTAGGTAAATATTTGACAGCTGTTTGCGACGTTTGGAATATAACTTTTTACCAATATTGTCGGTTGTCGAAACTCCCAACAGTGTATAATCGGGCTGTAAAATCCCAAACTATTATGAGATATGCCGTTGTCCTTCACGTCATTGTCAAATGAACGAATAATATTTATAGTTTTCCCGCTTTTATCAAATGAAAACACATAAAAAATTACCATTGATAATTTTTGATGTGTTTCACAGGAAAATCCATTATTTATGAAAATCATGAATGTGAATGCAAAACCCGTCTCGCCACAAAGAATCTATTAGAAAAGTTTCACTGGTCTAATGGATATTGATGAGTCATTTTCGCGCCCTCTACTCAAAGTCTTACTTCTCAGTGTCAGAGTTCAATGACCTGCACTACGCTAGACTGTCAGACGTTGTTTACACTGCACTATTGTAATAATTAACTAACTAAATAACGAGTATCAAAAACGTAGTAGTCAAATATCATTCTAAATGTTGTTTTAAGAGTTCCAATTTCGTAGGTTTTATTTCGACAGGAGGTAGAGGAAATTAGAGTGGCTCCATAGAATTAATGTCTGCCTGATTTTCGAGCCTTTGAAGTGCAAGTTGGCATCATCAAAAAACATCCCAATCAACTTTGAGCCCTATGTTTCAGCGATAAAGTTAAAAATCAATTAAGTAATTTTGACAGATTGTAGTAGCATTTTTTTGGCGCGTTGTGCGTTTTCATTTGTGATAACGAAGGAAGACGGAGATTTATTTTTTATTAGATTAATTAGGGCCTGATAAATGCGTCGTGTCTTTAAACTATAATTACCAAATATTTTAGAATAAGTATTCTGGAATTTTTCCTCAAATGGAAGAGTAGAAAATAATGTAATATAATTTACCATATCTTTGTACACTTAATATCTTAACATAAAAATATTTAAATTGAGCGTAGCTTCACATTAATTCGTTTTCCTTTGTCAAACAACAATTAGGTATTTTAAATGAACGTTATCGCGTCGGAGGGTTGAAGTATTGCGTGGTTGCGTCCAATTTGGACAAGTTTGCCTGATTATGCCCTCGATATAAATGCTTTATTGCAACAGTAAATTTAAAATTGCGTGATAATGTTCAATATTAACATTCGTATCAAAATTTCACGATTTCGGCTGTGTTTTGTCTCTTCATATGACCCACAAATATTCAATCTCATTATATTATTAGTTTCCACAAGTAGACCGTGTTACGTTGAAACTTCTTCGCGCACCCGGTTAAAAAGCCCTCAATAAATGAGATATTTTGGACACAGTTAGCATGCTTCAAATCGGTCCAGTAGTTTCTAAGATAAGCGTGTTCAACCTTTCAAACAACTAAGCATTATAGTATTACTATAGATATGATTAACAATTTTATAGAGAAAAGACAGTAACTTAGACGGCAGCAGTTCGTAAAATTGTCGTTCGCTGAACACCAGCGTCAGGTGTGCAATAGTAGGCAGTTAGATAAAAATACATATACAAAAAATACTGAAAAGAAGAAGCTATACACAGGAATATACACTAAGATTGCTATAATAACTAATAGTAAAACTTATGTATATGTCCACATCGACACACCAAGTCACATTTCATTCAAGAAACGACCTTTTACCCCTTATGAAACTAACTTAAGCCCTCCCTATAGACTTCAAGAAAACTGCATAGTATGTACTACGGTAAGCAACTCCAGAACTTGTGCTCACGTAGATCCATTCTGTCACTGGATACGCCCGACGAACAAATATGCACCGAGTTCATTCAATTTAATTCCATCTTTCATATTTTCGGACAATATTCCCGACTTGAAAGCTTATGCAGCTACCAAGTACGTTTACCCTGCGTCTCCGCTTTCAAGCAAAATTTTAGATGAAATATTTAGGTAGAACTTTCAGCTTCGAGGCGTATATGCTCGTTATTTTCTGATTTTATGTGCTCTTGGTAAGATTGAATTAGTACGTTAGTAATAATAATAAAAAATAAAAAAAATAGTAATTTATTTTATTACTTGGAGACACACTGTCTTGTCAAGACGAGTTCTTCCGCGTTTCGGAAGGCACGTTAAATTGGTGGGTCCCAGCTGCCATTTGTAGAATTACCTTCGAAAAGTGATGATTTTCAGCCTACTTTGAATAAATGACTTTTTATCTTTATTTTTATCTGAATGTCTGAGAACCAGTCTTATCAAGGTATCGGATTGCCCAGATAACTGGGTTGAGGAGATCAGACAGGCAGTTGCTCCATGTAAAACACTGATACTCAGCTGCATCCGGTTAAGACTGGAAGCTGACCCAAACATAGCTTGGGAAATGGCTAGGCAGATGATGATGACTTGGGGGGACACTGTGATGAGAATTTAAGCAGTTCGAGCCACTAAAATGTGATTAAACCTTCATCCATTATTTACTTTCATCCTGCAGTTAGTACCCAAATGAATATGTTAACACCACTTAAAAGTTACGGCAGTCCATCAAATATTCATTAACCAGCTTGACCGGTAAGCGGTAAGCTGCATTAACAGGCGGTGACAACAAAGGCACGTCTAACTGTACCTTTAAAATTCGTTAATAACGTATGTGCGGCACGTCGTTAAGTTAAAGATTACAGATGATATCAGATAGCCGCGTGCGCCTGTATCGATGCCGAAATAAGTCCTAATTAGCCATGTGTGGGGTTATGCCGTTTCGCAGACAGGTCATTGTTCCTACTGAATGTTAAAGTGAGCACGCTTTTTGGTATTCGCGACGAGAACAGGTGGCGTGCGTGACACCTGCTTCCGGCGATGCGCGTACGCATATTTGGGATATAGAATGCATGTCGCGGACACTTTATTGGTCAGTCGTGTCTGGACGTTCGATGCTTACGCATGGCATGCGCGACGCCGGTCTTTTATGCTTTCGAATCAAGGTTCCATAATTGGCTAAAGGGAAAGAAAATAATTATTAAAAAAGAAGATTTGTGAATGATTCAAGTGACATTTATTTATGGTTATAACAATATTTTTGGCGCTCATATTCGGCCAGTCTGCTTATGTTTTTGTTTATTATTTGGAAAGTAATATTTAGTTAGGATCCTTTGAATAACGTGTGGACAATGTTTTGTATGTAGGTATGTAGTGTTTGTTATCTCTTCTGTAACAATTATCCGCCGCCGGATGCTGCTGACAGTCCACACGGCAAAACGATAATGTATGCTAGTGACTAACAAAGTATTTTTATTGTTTGCACAATGTTTTTTTTTCAACTACTGATTCCTATAGTCAGAAATATTTTTAAATATAGAACTTGTAAATGAAATAGAATATGAACTGTCATCATAAGTTTTAATATACCTATTTTCCAGTCTGTTAACGGTAAGCGCGTAGATAGGACGTATTGTGTCTCTATCGCAAGCGGGGACAATATTGATGTTTCGATAATGACAAGGGCGGTCGGCCAGCAAAAGAGTCTTTTAACGCAAAGGTCGGAAAACGTGCGCCTGAAGCCTTTTGTTGGCTTACATCGGATACCGATTTGCTCAGACTTTAGATACACGGGGAAATAAAAGCTATTGTGATAAACTCCAGTGTTTGCGATAAGCCTTTGCGCAAAACTTAAACGATTTTTCTTTATCTTTCAGAGAAGCAGTTTTATAATTATTCTGCCAAATTGTTATCTGATCAAAAATGGACTGTGATCGCCTTTTAGGCGTTAAATTGTAAGCTAATAGTGTAACATTACGTGCTTGTTTACCAAATATTTATACCTTGTAACCAATAAATCAGCCTTAAATATAGAACGAAGTCACCTTGAAGGACCAAAAGAATTTTGTAAACTTTTTAGTAGTTGTCAATCGCCTTAATTTTTTACGGGACTATAGTGTAAGTGTAAATAAACGTCAGTGCTTGAATACAGTTTTTTACCGAACCATTTTGTAAGATTACAACGAATTCTTGTATAATGGTAGTTTTGTGGGAGTGTGGTTTGTGGTGGTCCCGTGATAACGTGAGGTGGTGTTGAAAAGTGGGGAAGTACTGAGAACCAGTGATCATGGAGCGCTGTGATGGATTCCTGGTGTACAGAAAGCCGGTGTACAGGGTCTTCCAGTATTTGGAAACGTAAGTATGCTTTATTTTACACAAATTTCGGGGCGCGGTCGGTGCAATTCGACCCAAGCTCGGGTGAAAAGGGGTTACGTATACCTTTATAATTCCATCGCTAGTAAGACAGGGTTTGTTTTGTAAATATGTTTATAGACTACACACCAATCTATAGTAACCACTTTGTCTTGGACTCGCATTACATGGTCTTTCTACAAATTGAACGGTCAGCTTATACTAGATTTGTATAGCTGGTGTGTACAAGTCGAGAGTCTCAAATCATTTATACATTATTTTTATTAAGACTCAATAATTAAGAGCGGGTGAGCTTATTATCATAAGGATACAACTGCAGAAAGGACCTTCGACGTTGTAGTATACTTTGCTGCAGCATTATGTTATAAAACTTAAAGTGAAACAAAAATACAGGTAGATCCAATTGCTAATTAAAACGACCTTCACGGACCTGTGCATCTAAAATGCGGATTTCGTTTTCAGAATCACTTACTTTCAATTTTAATTGTAGCACTTCGTAATAACCGTTATTAGAATACATTAAAATTTAAGAGTGAAGTCCAGTTATGGATTTTTGTTTAACCCGCACTATTGGTAACATACTTGCTCAGCACAATGAATTAGACCTATTTGCTGACGGATTAGTACATTTGTATAATGAATTTAAATTAATTTTAGATAAGGCCTTTCGGAATTTTTGATGTTATAAATGCTTTGGATAGTACCTATTCTGTTTTATGACATACTGAATAAATAAGTAAGTAAAAAGATAACACGAAGACTTCAAAGAGTAATTTTTGACCTTATCTGACCTTGATAGTTATTCGTTGCCGACCGAATTAGCAGGCAAAAAGGATACTTTATAAAGGGCAGATTGAATTAGCGATAACACTTAGACCTCACAAAGACCTTGAGTCTTCCAGGTAGAATTCGGGAGTAAAAAATTCGTCAAAACTTTTTGCTTAAATTAGGTGTTATACAATTTTATTTAAAAAAGATTCGCCGACAAAAAATGACATACATATTGAAATGGCGAGTCCAGTTAACAGCATTGATGCAGTTGAAAAAGAAGTTCTAAATTGAAATACCTAATGTCATCCATTAACAAAACAAAAGCCTATCTAGGACCTTATTGAAGCCAGAATCACATTCATAACATAAAAATGTAAAAGAAGCAATTTTTTTTTCGATACCATTCGCAGAAATACAAAATGCTAAGGGCCAGTTTCATAGGTTACGGATAGCAACTATCTACCAGATAAATTAAAAAATGGAACAATTTGTATGAAATTATCTGCCAGATAAACTATCTGGAACTTATCAGAAACCTGTAAAACTGGCCCTTAATGTCATCCATTAACAAAACAAAAGCCTATCTAGGACCTTCAGAGACTTCATAACATCGAAATATAAAAGTATTTGGTTTTGCGATACTCTTCGCAGAAATACAAAATGCTAAGACTGCTATCTATGTCTGCACAGTGAAGAAGCTGCCTTATGATCAATGGTTCGAACTAATCACCTATTAAGCAGATCGCTCCACAGATTGAGACATTCCGGCAAATGCCTTTGAACACTTTGGCAGACAAGCATGCATGTTTGATGAACCACTCTCCTCATAACCTGACAGACCAATCAATCACCCTCGACCACTCAATTTTGAGTCCTAAATCAATCACGTAAGCGTTGAAATATGCGCGGTTATAACTAGCAAGAACTTGATATGGCGTTTAGAAGGGGTATTAGTTTCGACGTTGCATATTGCGTTGAGTATTTTCTTTTTAATAAATCTCGGCTTTAATGGGATCCTTTCGTCATTTGCTAATGATATTGTAAGATGAGAATATTGTACGCTAATATGAACAAGAGAGGGACTAATCCCCATTCTATTAAAATGTGCTCTTGAGCATATTAATTAATGTCGGATTGCGGGTTGTTCGCAATAGTTACCGTGACCCTGGCACACAGGGACCTCCAGTAAGAGTCTGACACTCCCGCTGAGGGTGCAGCTGGAGGGGTCATCTGAAGATTTCCCACGAAAAAAAGCATATTAAGTAATCAATAAACGATAAGATCAAACATATACTACTTTTAGTTTTAACTGCAACATAAAGAAGCCAGCACATCAAGCTACTAATGTGAAAAAAATCTTTAATAGATTTTCATCTCTATCGCTGAAGCATATGGTCCAAAGTTGATTGGGAAAATTTGTCACGTTTCGTATAGCTGTATGTTCAGGCATACAAACGCTTGAGCTTGATCCGAACGAGCGCTATTCCTAAACAAATATTAAAACAACAATAGACACACGTTCAAAGACAGCTTAGCAACATAAGTCCGAATAAGAAGAAAACACCATTGGTTTCAAAATCCAGTAAGCGTCTTCAGATCTCGATTTCAATAGAATGTTCTAGGTATAGGCGACATAACGCATCGTTGTTTGATATTATACAAGAACACAATACAAGGTATTGTCGACCCACACACCGAAATACTCTTGAAGCAGCTCGGGCCACTGGAAATTGCAAATAAATAAAATAGATATTATTTGACGCAGGATTGGAAATAGAATAGTTTGAAAATGGTGTAGCAATAACATTCAAAATAATGACGTAGTTTTGGCGTTTTACAATTGTAGTTCAGAAGTAATTATAGTACAGATTCGATTCTATTTTTTTTATGGCAAGCGATGTCGTCGATGCCGCTGATTCTGACAATGTCAGCAGGCTCAGCATGACAACCGTAGAAACAAGTTTTGTCTACCGGAGAATGGACATATTGAGAGATAAGTGACAGATTGAAGTCAGATTTTGTTTGACGTGGAGAAGAAATGTTTCTTTTCTTTGACCGACATAAGTCTACAACGCCGAGCATGCCGATTTAAAAAATAGTGCATTTGACACAGTGTTTTGGCCAACTATATGTAAATTCATCGTAGTATATGCAGAATGACTACATTACTTAATACTTCTCCTTTGATAGAATAGACAGAGAATCGCCATGCCGACCCCGCAGAAGTGGTGAGAAAGCAAGTAGTGTGTATTATATAATGATAATAACGGAGAATGATAAGAAAAAGACGGTGAATGCACTTATTGTAGAAATTGTGGAGTTCCAAACCAATACAGATTCAACAGCATTATTTAAAGAAGCAGTATAACGGTCGACAATTCTCTTGACAGAGCGGTAAATACTTGTAAATTATTTTATAACCATAATGTATTAATACAGCCACGTGCTATGTAATAAAAAATAAATAAGTACATTTCGTGCACCGGTGTAGGTTTTGAATAAATTTTACATAAACTGCTAGCGGTTCTGTGTGAGTCGGAGCAAGACGTCGCCATTTACATAAAAACACAATATTTCACGAATGTTCCAGACGGTATGGAAACCTACCCCGTGTTACTATTGACCTGGCTTTAATTTTCAAGTTTCCGTATAAAATTTCTACAAAGTATGCTTCTGTATGTGATGTGGAATTGTTGTTTATATCTTCATTGGGAGTCGTTAGAACTCTTGCTGTACTGACTTATCATCTACTACTGTAAGAAATGGCAATAAAAAAAATCGTCCATAATACATTTCTTACAAAAATAGTACCTCCATTATTAAATTACAGTACACAATTGTCATTATAGCTTTGTTGTTACCAGGTACCTATGTATATTTGAAAAGCGGTTGAGGTTTTGAGCTTGAGTTTTTAACAAACTGTACAGAAGCCAGCACATCAAGCTTTTACGATTTGTCAAATTGCCTTTATAGATATTCAACTTTATCGCTGAAGCATATGGTTGATTGGGAAAATCTGACAGAAGTCGGTAGCTTGATGTGCTGGCGCTACAATATTTTTGAATGCAGAATCGTATTTTGTAATTAAAGTTCACAACTTCATAAGACCAAGAAATACTCAAAAGCATCTATTATATCATATCGCATATCTTTTAAACTACTCACTTTTCGCCTGTGAGGTCAAAAAAGACTTTCAGAAGACATAAAGGACTCCCTTAATTCGAAAACCATTTTGTCAGCTCCAAAAGGTATTTGACCTTTGAATTTATAAAAGATAGAACGCTTATTTGTGAAATTTGTCCCTTTTTCGAAATACTATATTCTCATTAAAAGCGGTCCTTGGAATTGGCAAAAGAAGGAGTCACCCCATGGTGGTGGAATTAAGCTTTTAGTGTGCTATAACCTTAAAGTGAAGCGTTAATGAGTGGTCTGGGCATTATTTTACCTTTTAGAGTTCCTTAATTAAAGAACAAAACTCAATAAAATGCTGTTTTGCAATTCCTTAAGTGGACTTACGACTTGCGTTTCCCTATTGAATCTCTGTATCGCTCTAGGGTTTGCTGTTAGAGAACCCAACGCTGGGTTAAGCTTGACTTTTTTATATCGGTACACCTTTTTTACACACGGACGGTTAGCCCCATGGTAAGCTATTGATTAGCTTGTGTTGTGAGTGCCAACACAACTGATAAACTACATAATATTTATAAATCGCTAATATTATTACAACACCTGAACCGCAGCCAACAAGCTTGCTCATCACACATGTTGACCTTGCCGGGAATCGAACCCGGGAGCCTCAGCTCGCCAGTCCGGCGTGGTTACCATTACGCCAACGGGGTCTTCTTTTGTACATAATTATCCCTGATATCCAGTAATTTTAGTTTATACAAGCTTACTGAGTAACGCTAAACTGGACAGCATATTTACGGCTAAATTAATAGTTCTGTATTATGTTTTAACATTCCAAAGAATATTCTAACCTACAGAACCCGTTCCCTAACAACATAAACACGTTTTTTTCGAACTTCCTAGCAAAGGGGTGGGATGTTTTCGTAAAGCATTTAAATATAGCACGATTAAAAGGGGAACTAAGTGTTTTAAAGTGCTCAGTATGTTTTGGTACTTTTTATAGAACCTTTTTGTTTGTGTAGATGGTTCGTAATGGGGATGAAAAGTTTAATGATATGTTTCGGAATTCGTAGTGTTTAGTCGTATGTGGATGGTCCAACTAAAAAATAGTTAATTCTTCAATGATATTTAACTAGCGTTACTAGCGTTTTTACAGCGTCTCGTGGGAACTTCTCTGCGCGCCCAGTCTTCCCCGATCAATAGGCTATCTAACACTGAAATCATTTTTCAAACCGGTCCAGTGGTTCCTGAGATCGCGGCATTGAAACTGAACTAACACTAAAGCCACTTTTGTGGATGCACAGTTGTGGCTGTGTGTGGTTGTGGCTGTTCAGATTAAAAATCCTATTTGAGATTTGAGACGTTTGTTATACCGGGGCTGTGGGTTGTTTGCAAGGCACATAAAGACCTACCCTGGCACATAAAGACCTCCAGAAGGAACATACATATGTAGTTTTAGTCAGTAAGAGTCTGACTGTACCTCCAGCTGCACCTTCAGCAGGAGGGTCAGTTAATGATTCCCACTTTTTTATTACAAGTATGCCTTTTGAATGTATATTTGATATAATTTAGATACTAACAGTCATCTCCCGAGCCTTTTCCCAACTATGTTGGGGTCGGCTTCCAGTCTAACCGGTTTCGGCTGAGTACCAATGTTTTACAAGGAGCGACTGCCTATCTGACCCCCTCAACCCAGTTACCTGGGCAACCCAATACCCCTTGGTTAGACTGGCGTCAGACTTACTGGCTTCTGACTACCCGTAACGACTGCCAAAGATGTTCAATGACAGCCGGCACCTACAGTTTAACGTGCCATCCGAAACACAGTCATTGGTGTCCAAGATATACTTAGAAAGTACATACAAACTTAGAAAAGTTGCATTGGTACTTGCCAGACCTGGAATCGAACCCACGCCCTCACACTTGAGAGGTTGGCTCTTTAACCACTAGGCCACCACGAATTTATATACTAACAGTATCTTTGTTTATCAATGCAGTGACAAATAATCACAAATATCCGCCACGCCAATATGACTTGGACGCTACGATAATATCAAAAATAGACATTAAGTTGAAAGGTATATTAGGGAAAATATTAAATTCAAATTTATTTGATATCCCTTGGTCTTGTCTATCTAGTAACTTGACCGTATCAAATAGAATGTCAGCATTCGGTATCGTGAGATATTCGATATGGTTCTAAGTATTGCGAAAATTTATCAAGAGTTTCTAGGTCCGGTGTAGTTTTGTACTTAGTTTTCTGTCTAACTCGTTTAAAACTAGATTGAAATGAGTCACTGTATTCAATCTACATATTTTACTTACCTGATATTTAAATGATCTGAATAGAAAGACAAACGAATTGTGTGATGGAATTTGAGGTAGGTCCTGTCGAGAATTGTTTCTTAAGAGTAATCTGTCTACCCTTTTCCAAAGCTATGTTAGGGTCGACTTCCAGTCTTAACGAATGCAGCCGCATTCCAGTTGTTCGCCACCACGCTCGTGAAACAGAGCGAAGCGTTGGCTATTGCTATTGGCTATTCGGACATCGTGAAACTGGCCCTAAGTATATACATATAATATATATCAAAGTAATACAACCCATGATGGTCCATTCCAAATTCCATTTTCAATGGGATCTACAAGAATACAATCCATTCATAACAAGTGAGTAACCCTGATCACGAATCATTGATCAAAATCTCGAGTCTATACATTCCAAAAAAGCGAAGCGAACTTATGCTAAAAAAAAAATGCCACGTCATTTCCCCTTCTGCTACCGTGCCTGCTAAAATCACATAAGCTTATAGTGCACAAAACGCCATAAAAATACCCTAAGCAAGGGTGACTCGCCCTTTACCCTCCTCCAAACATTCTGAAAGGATTCCGAGGGGGGGACGAGAATAATTTACTTAATGGACGTTAAAACTTCGTCTCTAATTAGCTTTCATGAAAATTATCTCGGCAAGATTTTATTTATTGCTTCCTTTCAAAAATTTTCTTTGATGAGTAGTAAATAAGTGGAACGAAGCATGAAGACTGTGTAGCAGATCAGATATCTCAGTTATTAACGTTGGGTATTTAATAAAATGACCGTTTATTGGACTATTTGTTCATCATCATCATCACAGCCTTTTTATCGTCCCACTGCTGGGCACAGGCCTCCTCTCCCACGGAGAAGGATTGAGCGTTAACCAGCACGCTTGCTCAATGCGGGTTGGTGATTTCAGACTTTATAGTCCAGGTTTCCTCGAGATGTTTTCCTTCACCTTTACTTTTCACTGGACTATTTTATTGACGACATTTAATGAGTAAGGGAGTTATTAAAAATGGCAGACGAAGCGTGATATAGTGAGCTTGTCATAACAACACCTATTCTTTTGCCGTTCCGTCATTCGGTGGTAGAACAGCTTAACATACTGTTTTTGGTTATTCCAGGTGATCAGAGACCCCAAGAGTCTACTGAAGGATGCCTTTTGACAAAAGACATGACGCGTGATGAGAAAGGTGGACGATATACTCGTAATTTGCCTGAATTTAGAACCTTGTTTCAGATGATGTATAGAATTATTGGAACACTCGTTTGAAACAACTGAAGTACAAATGATAGCACATCAAGTTACTACAATCTCACAAATCTATCGCTGAAGCATATGGTTGATTGAGAACATTTTACAGTTCCGGGTAGCTTTACGTGCTGACATACTTGACATGAATTTTAATATACCCACCTACCTATCACTGGTGTTGTCAGTAGGTATTTTTTTAACAAGATCTTGTCTACTTAAGACCAACTGGCACTTGACCGGTTTTATTATTGATAGCTAATTAACTGACAATAGATTTGGCCTATTATCGACCGATCTATTGAACGTTTAGTACTGATTTCCGGGCCTTGCTTGTCGTTGTTTAAGTATCTATTTATATCCATTACTTGTTGGTCATAATCTTGTTACCTACATACGTTGTTGTCGACAAAGATATATGAGCTTCTATTGTTCTGTGTTTTTTTTTTAATTTTCTTAATTTATGATATAAGAGAGGTCAAACATTAATAATACTTTATCATTTTGTAAAGCATCTTAAAATGATTTTAATTTTTATATTGATAATATTTAATCGAAATAAGTACACTGCTTGATGTCAAAAATCTTTGACGACATAGTTATGTGTATACCAAGTAACCGTTTTATATAATATTGCTCAATAAATGGGCTATCTAATATTGAAAGAATTTTCAAATCGGACAATTAGTTTGAGATTAGCGCGTCCAACCAAACAAACTCAGCACAAAACAGCTTTATTACATTAGATTACTAAAATACTAATTTGACCAACAGAGACTAGTTCATGATATTCTTTAATCAAATATGTGAGTCTCGTTCTTCTAAGCGAATTTACGGCTAGACGCATAATTATAATATAATCTATTTCAACCCCCATGTGAAAACTACCCTCACGGCACATTATTGTTTGTGGCAAAGTACATGGACATTGGAGAGCTTTTATAATTGAAATTGATGTGGAAAATGGTTGGAGTTGTGTTTGTTTACTTAGTGAACTATGTATTGAATTAATGTTTTTGATCGTTTTTTTTTTAACTCTGACAAAGGGTAAATAAGTGGTAGTGATTGTTATTTCATTGTTGTGCAGTATCTGTACGTATGTATGATGTATATTTATGTATCTAAAGTGTTGGTTTTAGCTATTATGGTGAGGATTTTTGCATCGAATAAATCTCCGTCCATAAATCTAGTCCATATTTGCACGGTACTTTTTTAAAGATAACCATAACAGCAATAGAAATTATGCATAATTGATTTCAAAGAGATACGCTAATTTCTATTATGAAATTTTATACGTCTAGATGTCCGATAAGCGACAGCTTTAATAAATCTTAACCAATTCCTAGAAATGAGTTATTATATTAAAACCATTGCCCTACTTACGTCACGCGGTACTCAGAAGCCACATTTCAGAATTAACATAAATACTTAAATAGGGCGCGTATTACGTGTCACGGCTCGTTGAAATGTAATCAAGTATGAGGCTTACGTAATTCGCGAAATCTAGTTTGTTTTCAAACTATTTACTACTGAAGGAAGGCCGACTAAAAATCTTCTCCAAGTAAAGTAAGCAACATCGGAGAAGGCCCTTGAGGTCAAGATCTGCTGTGGGTTTTAGTCAGTAAGAGTCTGACAACCCGTCCAGCTGAACCAGCGCTGGCCTGAAGTATCCAATTCTTGCGCCTTTTTTGTGAATAAATACATATAGAAATCCAAAACTTATATTTTTCATTGGCATTTTGGCGCCTCTTAGCATTTGGCGCCTGGAGCGGCTGCTCCGTTCGTCCTATGGACGGGCCGGCCCTGAGCTGAACCATCAGCGAGAGGGGTCATTTGATGATTTCCGACAAAAAAATGACCTACTCATATTAGACTGACGAATATTTTTCATCGGTCAGTGACGTTTTGGGATGAATGTTCTAGTATTTACTTTAGAATAAAACCATCAAGCAACCGCCAAAACTTTAGTCTCCATGTTATTCAACTTCCCTATGTAATTTTATGCAGGCATGATAAATTTTCACATTTTTTGATCGGATTTTTTATTAATTAACCGCTATATGAGTTTTTTGCTTGAACGCGCTAATTATAGGAAGAACTGGGTCCGATTTGAAAAATTCTTTCAGTATTAGATAGCTTATCTATCGAGGAAGGCCATAGGCTAAGCGAAAGCTGTCATAATTTCTTTTGCTTTACCCAAATAATAATTTACTTTGTACTTGTACGTACGTACATGTATATTTAGAGAGGGGTTAAATAGAGAAAAATAAATACAAAAGCGCCAACATTGCATCCAACAACATGCACTAAAAACATTTGAAACCTATGCTTCAATAGAAACGCACCCCCTGCTACTGACGTCACTAGGGGTGGGCCACACGTGTATAATTTCTCACATGATTTATATTTATTTTACGGCATCATATTATATTGCATAGTATTCGGTTACGGGTCCAATCGCATTGGAGTGTCTAGATATTGAAATATTTTTAATTAATTTTACGGTAATGGTAGGCTGGAGGATGGGGTGGCGTTTGAGGGTCAGTATAAAATTATTTATGGGTATAAATATCTGTAATTATAATGACAACATGTGTTTAATAGAAAAAAAATATTACCTAGTACACGAACATAAAATTCATTTCAAAGCGCATAATATAGCAAAACTTGGTAACATCGCAAATAGCTGTCAAATGTTTACAAGTTATTAATTTGCTATATGAAAAGAGATGTGGCTCTGTGGTGCACTAAAAAAATGAATATAAATTGAAATTAAAATCTTACATTTAATGTTGTAAACGTTTTAGGTGTGAAGAAGGCATTGTGCAAGTTCCCAAACACTTTTTTTTAGAACTAATACCTTAAATTAATTATGTCTTACGATATTAATTATTACATTCTCTAATCAATTTTTAGTGCACGTCATTGAATGCATTATTTATTATTTTGTTATAGTAAAATTGCTAAATTAATTCAAATATGTAAATATTTGACAGCTATTTGCGATGTTGCCAACTTTTGGGATACGTGCTCACACTATAGTCACTATCTACCGAATAAATTAAAAAATGAAACAGAATTTGTTTAAAATTATCTACCAAATAAACTAATTGGAACTTATTTGTAGGTGGTGAAACAGGGTCTTCGTCTTGTTTGGCCATTTATTAAACGGACCATAGAGCAGTAAAATTTCGGGTTCCCAGCAAAGCGGAACGAAGGCTGTTCCAGTATGGTGCTCATTGAAGCGTTGATTTACCCCTTTGCGTCAAATTCATGGTATACATGGTATAAATTTCACGCCTGATTTAGCGAAAACAGTCAAATTTTTACGACAACTTATTAACTTTTAAGAGGAATGGAATATGACGCAATATTTTTGTCGTTTTCCGAGGCGTTAAGACCTAGACTTGAGCAAAAAATAGGCAACAAACCCCCATTAAGCAAGCGTGGTGATTAACGCTTAATCCTTTTCAATGTTAGAGGAGGCCTGCGCTCAACACTGGGAGGATAAAAAGGCTGGTGATGACGAGGCAAAGAATAAGTAGGTAACAGAAATGTGCAATAGTTGCCTTAATTTTTCACTGTCATTTAAAAGAAATCTCAATCTTTATATGTATGATTTAACCATCGTCCGTTTACTTTCTATTTGATTCGGTGGACGACTTAAAAACTTTAACTGTCTTAAAAGTTCCAATGTCTAGATTCCTTTTTTAGTATCCGTAGGGTCTTGAAGAAGTTAATTGAAGAAGCGTACATCGACTAATCGAATTTCTCCGTAATTGAGTAAGGAGATGTTGTCCTCTGAGATTGCTGCAAACTTTAATACATTTTTAACGAAGTGTATTGTTTATTATATATCTTCTATTGCTTGTTCAATATACCACCTTTAGACCTACAATAGTACACCAGCAGGCTTAGCATGGCGATTTTATATCTATTCTGTCAAGAAAAGACAAAGCTCTTTCTGTCAATGTCAACATGTCTTCTGCCCAAGCATGGCACGACCTGTCAACTCACATATAATTACTTGTAGCCTTATGTCAATCGAAGAAAAGAAAATTTACTTCAAAAAATGTCAAAAGAAATCTTACGTCAATCTGTCACTTATCAGTCATTATATCCAATCTCCGGTAAACAAAACTTGTTTCTACGGTTGCCATGCTAAGCCTGCAGCAGGCAAGTTTAGTTTACCGGAGAATGGACATAATGACAGAAAAGTGACAGATTGACGTGAGATTTCATTTGACATTCTTTGAAGAAATTTTTCTTTTCTCCGATCGACATAAGTCTACAAGTGATTATATGCGAGTTGACAGGTCGCGCCATACTCGGGCAGAAGACATGTTGACATTGACAGAAAGAGCTTTGTCTTTTCTTGACAGAATAGATATGGAATCGCCATGCTAAGCCTGCTGTTCACTGTATAGTGAGGTTTCTACAGTATGTAGGCCTTTTAAATAAATTAACCCTTTGTGTACTGCACAACTTTATATTCCAAACTCCTCACTGCAAGGTGACACTAGAGAAACTTGCCGCGCCCCGATAAGTTGGCGGGAATCTTTTATAAATTCTTTCTTGGAACTTCCAGAATGTTCGATGAACAAAGTTATCGCAGAAATCGGTAGTTTGCAATCGCGAAGAAATTCTACATGTTCCGAAGTTTAAGCTTACTTATAATATTTGCGTGTAGTTCTAGAAAGTTCGGGAGACAGTTTTATGCGACAGAAATGATAGTTTTGTAACATTGCGAGGCTAATGTTGCATTTCGAAGTAAATCGGATTATGAAGTAAGTATTGATGATGTTATATTGCAAGCTTAATTCAGATTAAGGGCAAAATTATCCAGTTTGTTAATATAGTTACATAACCAACTTACATGGGTGCTTAGGTTAAAAGGATACATATCAAGTCTAAAGTCATTTAATCAAATGAGGCTTATAAATCGGCACTTTTCGAACGTCAAAAACAAAAGACAGCTCCCAAAACGCACACCCTTCATATATGAAATTATTGTGGAAAGACAACACAACCTACCTATCACTACGTATTTTTGCTCCGAACTGCATGAGATAATTTTGTTTTTGAATACAAGATAATTGCCCCAAAAATATTACGAAAGGAGAAAAATCACCAATATTAATATTTCTGTTATCTACATACACTTACGCGGTTATTTGAATTATAGACACAAATTCGGATCTAGAACTCGTTCATAATATACACCAAAACAGAATGTCAAAACCAAAGCATTTGATAGATTCTAAGCTATGATAGCTCTTAGCGGATACTATAGGGATATCAACAACTTTGCAACATTGCGATCTATATCCCTATAGTATCCCTTTCAAAGGCTAGGGTTGAGGTATTTCCATAACGGTGTACCAAATGTCTTTGATTGGCGTTCAAGCGTACCCTGTCACGTTTAGACGGTACCACGCCAATATTGAAACTTGTAGCTTCGGTGATATGCGAAGGAATATCGGGGATATGATGTTTCGGTGATAGACTTTTGCGGTTAGATATTTGCGCATGGTAAAATTTGGGATAAAGTAAGCTTTTTTAATTCCACTTCATCTATTAATAAGAATACAAGCGCACAGTTTACACCAAAACGTTTATATCTGTACTAAACTTACAGAAAAATAGGTAATGCAGCATGCATTAATTATCTATTGTACTAGACCTTGTAGTGCGACTCAACATTTCAAGACATCTATTACATTTTTAAACCTTTTAAACAACGTAGAAAAACAATTAAAAAAAGCAGTATTTTTTCGCTGTTGTGTGTAAAAGTAAGTCTATCATATAATTCGTTGTCACATTTCATTCACCCCTTAAAAGCGGCAAAAATGGTCAGATCACCATTTTAGTCGTAATCAAATCTTATTAAGAAATTTAATCAGAATCTATGTCTCAATTCCATTAAATTACATGGATTATACCCTAGTATGTGCTCTGAAGCTGGCAGCCTGCCCAGTGGACTCCCGAGGTAGCCAAACGAGCAGTCTCGCGGCTACTGGTAATGTAAGTGCTTTTACAAGTGCACTAACAATATTTCTGGTTTTTATAGTGTGATGTTTTTACTTGAAGTTTTTCTCTTCTTTTAAGAGTACTATATTTGTTGCCAAGTCGTAATTACTTTTAGTGCTTTTTAAATGATGTTTTGCTATATTTATATACTTTATTAATAACCTAAAAGTCTCTTCTTATCTTCTCTACTCACTTTTTATTTCTTCTTCATTTGCCTAACCCTTTCCCAAGCTATGTTGGAGTCGGCTTCCAGTCGTAACCAGATACAGCTCAGTAACAGTGTTTTACGTGGAGCGACTGCCTATCACACGGTCCCACGCATGACCCAAGTTTCTAAAACAAAAATAACTAAAGCAGAGTGTTAACTCAGTTCTACTTGCTCCTCATTCCGACAATAATTAATATTTATTAGTTAATAATACAGTTTGAACAAAGTTGGTCGCAAGCACAAAGCTCTTCCCTAAATGTCTAAATTTTAAACAGTGTTGATGCAGTTTCGAAGCATGGCGGACAAGATGGATTATTGTGATGAGGATGAGTATGGAATATTCACGATCCGTTTAAGCTATGGATAACTTTTTATTTGAAGGTTTTTTGAGAGCAATATTTTAGACATTTTATATAGTGTTCGCGTATAGTTTATGTTGGGTGTAATTTAGTATAGTAAGTTTAAGATACACAAGAAGAAATAGCTTGTGGCTAAGTAGTAGCCACACGGGTCGATCGATCATAAAGTTAAGCAACGTTTGGCGTGACAGTTCCCCGAGTTCCGGAAGGCATTCTAAATTGGTTGGTCCGGCTGTCATTTGTACATCTTTGGTAGTCGTTACGGGTAGTCAGAAGCCAGAAAACTGACAACCAGTCTTATCAAGGGGTATAAGGTTGCCAAGGTAACTGGGTTGAGTAGTTCAGATAGGCAGTCGCTCCACGTGAATCTGATACTCAGCTGCATCTAGTTAAGACTGGAAGTCGACCCCAAGCTTGGGAAAAGGTTAGGAAGGTCTTTGTATATGCCTGTATATACTACTTTTAATGTAGCTGTTTGTTGTCTCTACCCAAAAAAAAAAGCGTTTGTATCCTCCTATTGTTTTAAGTTAGGTAATTCATTTAGTTACTCTTTGTAATACCAACAGGATATAAAACACAGATATGGTGATATATTTAACTGCCTGCTGGTCTCGGGAATTACATATGTATATTTGTACATAATTATGTAGCTATGCCTTTCACGACCATTTTCAACGGACATTCTATATGAGTGCTAGTGTTAGTTTGTGCGAGTTTGTAAAATGAAGACAAAACAATTTACGCGTAGCTTGGTGCCCTGTCGTAGGTAAGCATGGCATTCTATAATTTACTAGAGCTTTGGGTAAAGGGAGGGTGGCATCTAACGTTATATGGGTAAAAAAATAAGTATGTAATTTAGAACTCTTCAAGGTAGGTTTTGTGAACTTGAAATAAACGTTTATCATTATTATTTTGTATGTCTCTTTTGTTTGTCTCTCTCTATGATTCTTTGTGCTTTCCTACTTATAAAGATGAAATTTTCTAAAATGAACTATTAAATTTATTGCACCTTTTGATCATCAGTTTTTTTAGGGTCCCACTGCTGGACACATGCCCCCTCTCACACAGCGATGGTTTGGGCGTTAATCACCATGCTTGCTCAATAAGGGTTGATGATTTCAGAATTATTGATTTTAGAGTCGAGATATTTTCCTTCACCTTAAGATGGTGCCCAAGATGTATATGTAACACATACCTATAACCTAGAAAAGTTGCATTGATTTAGAATCGAACCAGCGCATTCATTCTTGAGAGGCATTTGCTTTACCCACTAGGCCACATCGACTGTTCCTTTTTAAATAAAATAAATATCTGTATCTGAAAGATAATTTCAAAACGTTAAGCAACTTGAATATTCCAGAAATCTGAATACCGTAGTATCCTTTTTTACACAGTTAAGTAAAACAATTAAAATTTAATATCCGTTGGAATACTTCCAATCCTTAAGGAATTTCTTACAGATGTTCAGTGAAATTGTTCTGGTTCAGAATTGCGAGTTGGCGTGCCTGAGATATTAGGCTATTAGTCAACCAACTTATTTATCACTCCACTATTTTAGGCAGCCCTTATTTTATTGATGAGATCTTGATTCTTTTGTGAAGAAGAATTGTTAAGTACTAAAATTGCTATCGCTATAATTAAATAATTTATAATTAACGCAGGTCGTTTGTCCATCGTCTTTATAAAAGTACGGACGCCAACACATCAAGCTGCTACAATCTGTGAAATTTCCTTTATAGATTTTCAACTTTATTGTTCAAGTATATTGTTCAAAGTTGATTGCAAAAATTTAACCTTTTCGGGTAGCTTCGTGTGCTGGCGTCTGTACGTTATAAAAAGTCTATAGCAATTTGGGAACAAAACATTTCCTGAACTAAGTGAACTACCTCTCCCAAACGATAATTATTGCAGTTCATTTGTTTGTCAACTTTGCCAAAGTCAATCATTTTGTTATTCTACTTTCTAAGCTGAAAAATGCTAGTTACATTATTTAGTAGGTACATAACTTTGCATATAAAGGTTAAATAACCGGCTTATCAACCTTTTTTGGCAAGACTCAAAGATTAAAAAATATATTAATAACTCCAATTCTCAGCTCCAATTCACCACAAAAAAGCTGGAATTGATGGACACAAAACCTGTCAATCTTTTGACAAGTTCCAATCCCTCAATGCCACAAATCGTGCTTGAGTCTATGAGAAAAAGGCAGCGTACAGACTAGAGACTGTCAGACGGGCACTGGCACGAGTGATTGGCGTCTCTCACGCAACCGTTCGTGTGCAACTATCCTTAATAACACCACACCAGATTATAGCTCCAGGAATCGCACAGATTGTGCCTAGAAGATTTATTGTAATAACTAGTTTGCCTCCCGGCTCCGCCTGTGGGTAATGCGCTCATGTTGAATTCTTGTCGATGGTCATATGATTGGAGGACGCGCTTGGATTAGCGTGGGAAAAAATATGAATGAACGCGCTAATCTAATTAATTATTGCATTGATTTGAAAAATTATGTCTGTGTGTAATAACCTATTTACCGAGGAAGGCTCTAGGCTATTTATTATTTATCTCCGTGCACCGAGAAGTTCCCAAGGGACGCGGGTGAAAGCTGGTCTTAATACAAAAAAACCCTGTCTAATTGCTTTTTCTAGACTTCTATGTTTAAATGACGCGACGGCTTGGACTGTCACATTATCTAATTAAACCATTTATTTTTGTTCATCACATCAATAAAATCTTACAGAATATAAAAAAAATACTGTTTATGATATAATTAACTAAATTGCATTATTTATTTTGTGTAACAAGGAACCATCTCAGTATGAGCTGTGCTAGTGTACAGCACTGATTTTCAGTTGGCCCGCATCATAATTAAAACTCTACTAAGTAAAACCTCTAAGCTGCACATACAAAAATTTTTTATCTCAGAAAATACCCTTTATTTTGTGTACGGGGCAAATTTTCGCCAGCACGTTTAACCCAAAAATGCCGGAGTCTGCATTTTCGTTTAGTGTCTAAATCTCACGGTTGACCTCGTATCGGGCATTGTTGGAGGGGTTCCAAACAGTGAGGCGTCTTCTTTTCCGCTTCCGCGCCAATGCTCTTCCTTGCGGTGACTATTGTGGCTCCGGGCCATGTTTATGAATTTATCCTTTTGCTTGCCGCAGTCAGGATATATTTTGAAGTGGGCATTTTTCGGGTGAAGTTGCCGTTTCGCTGCGTTTTGGATGAAAGGAAGATTTGAGGGTTTGAATATTTGAAGTTTTGTGATGCAACCAATTACTAGTTTTATAGGTAAATCCGAAATTCTATAAGAATGTTTGTATTAATTCCAAGAAAAAACTACTAAAGGATTCTCAGTTATATAGCTTATGTATCTTAAAAAAAAAACATAGGCTATACCTACATATGTGTCACTGTGAAATAACCCATTTATCGAAGAAGGCTATAGGCTGCTTTTATCCAAGTGCGCGGAATAAATCCTTTGGGACGCTTTGAACAGCGCCTGCATGTGGAAGCTAGTACAGACGCCAGCACATCAGGCTACAACGATCTGTCAAATTTCCTTAACGGATTTCAACCTTATCGCTGAAGCATAAAGTTCAAAGTTGATTGGGAAAATTTGACAGTTTCGGGTAGCCTGATGTGTTGGCGTCTGTACAACATACTTACATGAAACTCGCTATGAGATAAGCCTTTAAATATCAACACTGATCTAGTTGTTTTTCATGCTTATCCTAGATGCACATAAAGGCGGAAAAATTTATATACTTACAGAAACATTTATAAGAGTTACGTAACCAAACCTGGCTTTATATTCAGCTTGACCGTAAGCCTAATTTACTTTTCTCACTAAATAAAACAAAATTTTTACGAAAAGCCTGGTATACCCTGAATACCTAGACCAGTTCTGTATCTAGACAATATAGTGACCATAAAGGGTGCAATGAACAGTAGCGCTGCAGTTCAATGGGCGCCTATGTACTGGTATCCGGTTAGCTGCTCACTGGCTCTCCAAAGAGATGATCTCCCAAAATATGAGCTGGTTATACATGAAGTGGTGCACACTGTCTTTGGAACTAAGTTTGGTGTTTAGAGAGCTTTTAATGTGACTCCAAAATGAATTATAGTATTTTCGCTATAATAATGATGGTATGCCTGTTTATTTTTTTAACAGTCTATATTAGAGAAAGGAAATCTTCATATCGCGAAAGAACAGTTATATTATTAACATAATAAATTAATTATAAAAAAGGTATTTTTTAACAAAGCGCAGTAATGGCTTATGTAATGGCTTAAGTAATATATAATCTAGAATTTTCAATTGGAAGCATTAAATAGAGTTCATATCGATCTGAATTAATAAAAACCTAAGTAGTTACTTATCACTGTTAAACTATCCGACTACCTTTTCATATTTTCATGTCAGCGTGTAAGAAAATTGAAATCGTGTAAACAGTAAGAAAATTGGCCGAACTGACCGATGACCAAATAAAAATAAAAACTGGTCCCAAAAGTCATGTTTAAATAAGCTCTGAACTTCATACAGGTATGTACACATGCTTTCAGATCGGTCCAAAGTTCAATCACTCCAAAAAAATGTCCCCGAAAAAGCATACGTAAAAATGTTTCCCAAAAAGGTCGTCCAACTCGAACATAAAAGTCTCTCGTATCCACAAATAGTATCAGGCATCAAAAACAAAAATTTAACCTTTTTTCTACCCTAACAACATTTTCATTGAATCTCCTTTCAATAAATTCAAGCAAACCCTTGATCCATGTTTATTTCAAATTTTTCCACGTCCCATTCAAATTTCGACTTGTCGTTATTGCGTTTGCATTCATACAATATTTGTATCACCGTGCATGCTCGGAAATGAGAACACGTCTGTATAATTTTATATGACATGTAATAGTTTGCAAACATCCGCTATAGAGGTTCTATTTCGTTGAGAATACAAAATGTGAATAACGTGTATAACTAGCTTGAACGTAATATCATGGTATCGCTTGAATTGAATATCTTCTATTCATTGTCTCTGATTTTATCTTCCATTTTTGTTTTTTTTTTGTCGTTATCTTATTAGATCGGTTTCCAAATTGAAATGTGACTGATATCAATATTTTAAATAACGCTATTATTTAAATTCGAGTTTAACAGCTCACCCAGAAGGACATGCTACGAGTTATCCTAAATTATATACTACATAACAAAAAATGACACGCTCACGTAAAGACGCCAGCACATCAAGCTACTACAATCCGTCAAGTTTCCTAGATAGATTTTCAACTTTATCGCTCGCATATGATATCGTTCAAACTTGATGGGGAAAATTTTCCAGTTTCTTGTAGCCAGATGTGCTGGCATCTGTAAATATCTTAATATTTATCATGGAACCACTATAAAGGAATTTGAATACTATCCACCTTAATACCACTTCAGCTGAGACCACCTACTACAAACATTTGGAAGTGATGAACCGTGCCAAATTCACCCCGACAGTCAACACCTATCGATTTAACAAGTTTACTAATCAAACAAGTTTAAAATAATCTTTACACCGCTACCGAATCGTAATCGATACGGACACTTCAAACTCGATTAGCGCATAATCGAACACCGATCGACCTTCAACGGGAGTTTGCTTCGTATTTCGAACTTTAAGACCAAGGCATTAAGGCATATAACCAGTAATCCAGTCGAGACTTTCTATCTAAGGTTATATTATTTCCTCTGGCGGTAATACGAGATTACGGCTAGGTTATACAAATTTCCGACTGAGCTCCTTCGATATTTCCTTAATAAATGCAAACGGATTTGTATCATGTTCAAAGTTAAACATTTCTCGTTTTCTCAGCAAACAATTGTGAATACTAGTCGAAATATGAGCCTGTTTCGCGGATTGACATGGACAATTTAATTAAAGTCTTTTGAAACAAAACTCGCGTATGGAGGAAGAGAGGAAAGTGTTTAAAGCCGAGACCATTTAAATATTTCACCGTCTATCTCGACAGGGGTGGTACCTCCTTCATGTAGATCGATGGGGTTGGGGGTGGTACGTCCCATCCAGTTGCTCCTATTACCGGGTTCTTTTTTCGTTTTGTTTATACTGGAATTGATGAAAAACGGTGCGGCCCGCGGGCTAGTGCCGTGGTGGACGGTCTCCAGTATTTTTGGAACCACTTGGAACTTTAAAAGCTGCATCAGCATCAGTTGATTCTTTGCTTGTTTTGTGGTTTATTTTTATGCAGGTACGCCGTTTTGTGTAGCCATTTTTCGTTGTTTGAAGCTTTGTTGAATCTAGTGTTGCTAAAATATTTGTCTAATTATATTGGAAATGTATTGCCAAAGATTGGCATCGAATAAGACGACGAACCCCCCTTCTTATAAAACCTGGTCTTACAAAAGTACCGCCTTTAGCGCTAGCTTTGAGCCATCTTCTTTTACAAAGTTAATGGTCTAAATCTGGTACTAAAGCCGGTACTTTTAACAGCCACGGGACATGTTTGTAACTAACTAAGATTAACAGTAAATTTTTAAACAAAGAGAATCTTTTAAAATATATTCCTATTTCTCATAAAATCTTCAAATTATTCCGCTCTTTATCCTGTTGACTGCACGTAATACAAGATAAGAGGTATCGTTAAAAATTGACAACACACCCGACCCGCCTTTTAGAGCCAATTCCGAACAAATCTGATTTGCTTCAATCTAATAGAACGTGTTACGGGAGAAATGGCTTATTCTAATGTATTTTCTTACAGCTATGATGTGGGATGGTGAGAACACTGTTCTTTGGGATAGACTATTTTTACGACGACCATGGCAAATAGCTAGTGATTCTTCCTGCAACGCTAGAGGTCGCGGGTTCGATTCTCACATAAGTCAAACATTTGTGTGCATAAACATGAGTGTTTCTATGTGAAATATGTATGTATTTACAAAAGAAAAGTATATAAGTATGTTTATCAGTTGTCTAGTACAAGCTCTGCTTATTTTGGGACTTAATGACGTTGTGTAAATGTGTAAGGAATATTATAATAAAACATTTTGGTTTAAATTTAGTTAATTTATTTCGCATCCACATGTAGCATAGTCCAACATATGTACAATGGTTACAGTAAATTGAATCACCAAAAAGTTTTTAATGCAATAAAAATCTTTTCGAACAATTAAACCTACCACAGAGGTATTTCATAAAATCCGATGTTGCCACTATACCCGGGTAACAACACGTTTATGCAATACCATAGCCGTGCAACCGGACCGATCGTATTTATGTGACATTTTGCCCGGTTTTTTGAATAGCGTCGGGTGACGATAAAATTCCCTTTATGCGTTCTGTGTGCGCACGATAAGAGCTTTATCGAAAATATAACGCTTTTTTTGTAAGTCACAAATGGTTCCGTACCTAATTATGGCAGTATTGCGACGCAATATTGTGATAAGATTGACAAAACTATTGTTCTATACAGGAGTTTTATATTATGTAAGTTTGAAAGTACCACCAATAGCCAAAAAACTACCCGTAACGACTGCCAAAGACGTATGAATGACAGCCGGGACCCATCAATTTCGCGTGCCTTCCAAAACAAGGAACTCGCCATGACAAGATGGTTACCCATCCATGGACCGACACGGACACGGACTACGCACACTGCCCGTGCGGCGGTTGAAACATTAAAATCTGTAGAAAATATCCTCCACTTTTTAGTTACCTACCCTTATTATTTTTGACTTTAAGAAAAAAAAGGGTTCACATGGGTTATAAGTAAATACGACCACACCCGTCCCCTACATATTCGTAACCACCAAACACAGCTGATATAGACAGTATAAAAAACCCTAGTGACTGCTGCGAACATTTATTTAAAAACTTTACTACCCGGACGGTCATAGAACCAGCCGAGGGTGAAAAAGGGTGCTAATGTATAATAAATGGCCTTGTCCCCAAACGGCATCTTGATTTTAGAAGCACGTGTAACTGAAACAAAATAGATGAAACGTAAAAAGATCTTTTTACAATAGTTTTATTTGATCTCTATGCTATTCGCAGTCTAACCAAGGGGTATTGGGTTGAGGATGTCATATAGGCAGTCGCTCCTTGTAAAACACTGGTACTCAGCTAAATCTGGTTAGACTGGAAGCCGACCCCAACATAGTTGGGAAAAGACTCGGGAGATGATGATGATCTCTATGCTATTCGGTCATTATCGGCCCTTATATTGTCCTTTATGCATATTGTCCCTTATATTGGCCCGACATGCATGTTTGCTTAAGATGAATGCGACGACTGGAAGCGGATAAATTTAAAATATTTTCAGATCTACTTCCAAGTAATTAGATAACATGACTTAAGTGGTAAGCTTAAACTACAAGGCCTTTAGCCTATTATTGTCCTTTTCAAATTCATAATCTTTATTAATTAAAATAATACAAAGAACGTACTATAAGTTGTTAGCCTACTTACGTATAAGTTGTGACTTTTGAAATAATCACAATGATAATGTTGGTGATCCAGCAAAGTCCTGCAAATTACGGCTGGATAACTTTTTAAAAAACTACCTAAAATTGGGAAAGTATCTAAAATTGGCAGTTACATGAAAACTGTGTTTAATTCCCATAAAAAACGCGTACGTTTAGTTAGCTTGTTAAAACAGTAAGCGGATAACATACGCGCTGTCAGCTGTTCTCTGGCGGCCATTGTTTTTATTTCCCTCCAAAACTATTCGTTTGTGTGTAAAAGGAAAATAATTTAGTTTGAGTTTGAATTAAATAAAACTCGCATTGTACCACTACTACTCCTATTTTAATATAATAATTGTATAAATGTGTAAATAAGACCGAAAGTTAATTATTAAAAATTAATATCGATGATTCCCCTATATAATTTAATAAATTAACCATAACTTAAATACCGAAAAACTTTAGCGAACCTTGTTAAAACAGCAAGATTTTCTTAAAACATTTATTTAGTGAAGTTTGAAAACATTGTAAATCTTGCAAAGCTAGCTGCAAACTTGTGGACGCCAACTTGGCTCTCTGATCAGCAATTCTGTCTATAACTTTATCTTAGTTTTAATTTGTTCGCAAATTATGTAGTCATAATATACATCTGCGGTAGCCTTCGGACACAGCCGAAGAGACAGGAGAAACCGAAGGATCGTTCATATTTTTCGTCGTAAGCCTTTTTGTCATAACATCTAGCGGCATGCCAAATTTCAGCCCAATCTGGCCAGTGGTTTGGCCTGTGCGTTGAAAGATCACTATGTCAGTCAGCCAGTCACCTTTCAATTTCCTTAGTAGATTTTCAACTTTATCGCTGAAGCATATGGTTCAAAGTTGATTGGAAAAATGACCCCTTCGGGTTTCTTGATAGATTTTCCTATTTTATATGTTTTTAGAGCTGGCACTTTTTATAACCACGTTTTGTAATGAGTTCCTGATTCCAGATCTTACGAGTATTTCGTTCTTATTGGTATTCGTTTTTATAATATAGATTGATTTCGTGGTCTTCGGTCTTCAGATTGCTAGATTGCGACCCTGAGATTGAGTTGCCCCAAAAGGCTCTGGATGGGACATAGATGAATTTTAGTCAGTAATAATATCGCAGTCGGTTTCGACAGTTTTTCGATTAGATGTGCAACTTTTAAACTTCCTCATAAAACCTTACTTCTAGTCCATTCGCGAAACACCACACATTCCTACATAGCACTTCAATGTTAAGGCCAATGATAGTCTACTGTTTTGACATAATCCCTATCATATTACGTTAATAAGCCTTCTGAGTTATCTCTCTGGATGAGACTGTAATTAAAAACTTGGCACCAGCGAGAAGAAGGGATGCCTTGTAAAGACATGACCAACTAATCTAATTTCATCTTGTTTGCACTGAGCGCTGATTCGCTTTCAATAATGTTTTTTACATTAAAACTGTCTGTTTCCTGAACCTTTGAAGCTTTGTATGTTGTAAGACTTAATGAGAGAAAAAATGCATTTAAATATTCTTTGAGAGAAAAAGTGTAATGAATGCAATTAATTAATCCTTTGTAGCTGATATTCTTTCTATGTTTGTTTAGAATATTGAAGCCGAGAAATAGACAAGTGTTTAGATTAAGTCTGCATAATATAGGACTTTATTTCGGGCTTCATAGCTATCTAGCATATTAGCTAGATCGGCTATATCTAGAATTTATTTGTCTGTTTTAAGGGAACCTCAGAAAATTGTAGATAATATTTTGATTCAGACGGTAAAGCGAGATTGCACCAGTGACACTGTGAGACACAAAAATGTTCCTTCTGGTCTACTCGCTCTAGCTAACAGAAACAAATTGTCTGTGGTCATTTTTAAATAAATAAATTTCTAAAATATCCGCTAATTTGTAAACTTTGTGTGCGAACACATATTAGCTCTAGACTACTCCCGAACGCCTAACGTTTTTGTTTGCAAATAATTTTGGTTGAATTTCGCTATTATATTATGTTACGCTGGTGTGTCACAAGTTTTGACACGACAAAATGGCATACCTACTCATAAATCGCATTCTTGCAAAGTCTCTGTCTACCCTTATCAGACAAGAGAATGATGACTAAATTATAAAATATTATATAATTTAAGTTCACATTCAAACTAAACCTGTTTTTTATATCAAAAACTCCCATAATACCAAGTCCATGGACTAAGTTTGAGCTGATCGGTAAACTGCAAAGACCCGAGGGCACAAAGTTGAAGCGCTAAGCTGGGTCCGTTGACTCTTCGGCCTATTCACTCAACTTTTATATTGAGCACTGGCAACTTTGAAAGGTTTTTTTTTTCGTTCTGGCCACTCTGGTCTGTAGAGCAATGATTGTGGTAAAAGAAGGTTCTTGTGCTTGCAATGGTACGGTACATTTTGAAAATGGATTTTTTGTGTGGTGTTGTTTGAAGAGATCGATTTTCGGCTTCGATCTCTTCGTCTAAACTCGTGCCTAAACTTTCGGACAACTACCCAAAATACCAATGACAACTTTTTGTCAGCGTCAACTTACAGGGAATAGCTACAAAATATTTTGGCGTTACTATTAAAATATAAAAATCGCTAATAACATATAAGATATTTAGAAGTTATTAAAGAATACGTGCACTTGGAGAGGCATATGTCCAGCAGTGGACTGCGATAGGCTGATGATGATGATGATGTTGTTTGAAGTAATTTGTCTTAAAAGATCACAATATCTTTTACTATTGTATCGTCTGTACACTACTCGTAAGATTGGAAGTTTTATTTTAATCTTATGCATTCATTTCTCTTTAAAATTACTGACATCATTATCTGTTGTCAGAAAAATGTATATATTAAGTCCTGCCTGCCTTCAAAAGAACTTGCAGAAAACATTTGCAGAGAAATATGGAGATATTGAAATGTATCTAGTTATCCTGAAAGCCAACTATAGCAAGGAAGCTCAAAGGATATGCATGAGAAATGTGTAACCAGTAACGTGTCTACCGACACACCATTTCATACTAAGTAATGTTTCTAATAAGCCATATTCTTCGTTGACAGGAATATGACTTGAACTAAATCTAACAACAAAAATTTGAATGTCAATGATGAAGTAAATGTTTCAAATACAACATACTTGCTGAACTTTCGGAGAACCACCCAAAAAGCCAATAACAACTTTTTTGACAGCGACAACTCAGAGGGAATAGCTACAAAATATTTCGGCGTTACTACTAATATATAAAAATCGCGAATAACATATAAAGATATTTAGAAGTCGTTAAAGAATAAGTTTATGTCTGATTGAACATTTTCGCGGTAGACCCTAATGCTCCTCGAATATACACACCTCAGTCTGATTCGGAGAAATGAACAAATTCATTTCTGTACTTTGTTTTTACAAATCCATTTCTTAATACTCCAACGAACGGTAATGATAAATTACTTTTTTACCCTTGACAGTGTTCATTTCCCTTGTTTTTGAGTAATATTTAATTTATTTTGAAGTCAATTCTTTTTCCATTAGTAGGTAATTCTTGAGAAATTAAATGATTATCACTTGTTCCTGTTTCCGATGTGGATATGGATAAAATAACGTTTATGAATGGCAATCCTTGTATTGTCTTGTAAAACTTACTTGTCGGAAAGAATCAGTCGTCATTATGACATTGTAATTATCGGGCCGTCCACGGCATGATTTTGGAATGTTAACAGATGGCTGATAATTTTAATTTTATTATTATTTTTGGTAGCAAGATAAAAATTGGACTTCATTTGTTTTTCTTATGGAATGATAGCAAACTGTAGGTGAGGCCAATTGATGGTAAAACAAAGCTATCACTCTTACTCAGCGGCATTGCAACATCAGACAAATATTTTTCCATTCTAGAAACTGTATCGGTATGAAATGTCTCTTACTTGGATAAAAGACACACTGCTTCTATCCCGACTTTCAGTCAATGCCTCCATGCCATCAATAAGTTCACCATATTAACATGAAATTGTAAGAAACTGTAAGACATCTCTTCCAAGATCACACCAAAATTTTCAGTAGACCATAATATTTCCTCAAACTGTATAATATTGTTTTTTCTTATTGGTAAGGTTGTCCTTACTAATCAGCGATTAGAATGCCGCCATTTTTCAAATGTCAAAACCAATAGAGCAACTTATTTTATAAAAAAAAAAACGAAATGCTATATAGCGCATTAATCTATACTTATAATAAATCTGTAGAGAGGTCAATTCTGTACATTGAATATATTTTCAAAATAACTATCAGGGGGTGATAAGTGATCGATACTGATGCCAAAAATGCAATCAGTAAAATTTTTGTCTGTCTGTCTGTCTGTCTGTATGTTATTAATAGGAACAAAAACTACTGGACGGATTTTAATGAAACTTGGTACAATTATTCTTCATACTCCTGGGCAGGTTATAGGATACTTTTCATCACGCTACAATCAATAGGAGCAGAGCAGTGAAGGAAAATGTTGGGAAAACGGGAGAAGTTACACCATTTTTTAAGCTTTCGTTGCGTGTGCAGCCTTAATGGTTAAAGCTACATAGAAATCATGTACGACGGAAATGTTCTACATAAAATTATCTAAAAAATATTCCACAACAGCATATGTCTATCTTTAATGGTTGACTCACGTACACGACAACACGTATAACTCTCGATAGTTTAGCAGGTCGGAGCTTTCTGATTATTTGTTATAGATTTGTTTACTCTCATGTTTATAATATTCTCGCTCATCCCTAATTTCCAAAAGGTAGCATTATTACATATTCTACAAAAAAATAATCATAGAAATTGGTATAAAAAAACCAAACTTATACATGAAATACGATAAAATCAGCCATCGCCCCGTGTCGTTGCCGCGCTCGACGCAGGTCGGTCGGTAGGTATAGGTAGTAAGGCGGGAGGTCCGAGCGCGAACTTCTCATCCCGACAAAAGTTAGGCTTTGGTAGCGGTAATGGACATCCACACAGGAGTAGCCACGGGGGTCCGCTATAGGTTATATATCAGAACAACACATAGACTACTTTTTGTCGCGAAAACCGACATCCACGCGGGCGGAGCCGCGGGCGACCGCTAGTAGAGAATATGACTGAACCCTACAAAACTAAACAGACATACAACTACCGCATTTAATATTAGTCTGTCTACTATAATACAGGTTCGTCATTTCACAACAGCGGTTCCACTAATTTCAAATACGCGAAAGTATCATAACTTGATGACTTTATTAGTAGCCAGTGATAGTCTTATTCTAAATCATCTATAATATGTGATGCTTGGTCACGCCTCTGCAATAATTTTCACAACTTTGTAGCATACGATAATTACCGAGGAACTTATGAGAGCATTAAGGTAACCAAGGTGCTGGGGAACTAAAATATCAGCTTTATTACTGTCTGTGGTAGCTCGAATTAGTTCTAGAGTGTTATATTTGTCGACTGGATACCAAATTAACTTATAAATAAGTTGTAACTGGGTGTAAGGGACAGCCCTCCGCAGACTGATGGGGTGAGTTCAGTATACAATACTAAGAAGACTGGTTCATGAAATTGTTTCAGGAACGTTATGGAAATCCAATAAAAATTTGTTCTTAAACCTCACAAAACTTAAACCCTTTATAGGTTAATCCAGGTTAAAAGAATTGTTGCTGTATCACTATTAATTTTTAGACAAAACTTTGTGAACACATAGACTAACTTTATATTTTTCCAAAATTTACTCCGATATCACACAACTATCTAAAGAACTTATCAGCAATTCTCAAACGTAAAGCAATAAAGAATTGTCAAAAATATTCTCCAAAAAAGCACAATAGGAGTGTTTAAAGGTAACCAAAGTGAGCTGTTTCATCTATTGTCATGCACACTCTGTTGCTCTAGGTCTGGCTTTTTGTCAGTTAAAAACTGCAGCTTTTATTCTCGTGCCCAACGATTGTGTATTTGGACGACTTTCGTATTTTTTATTAAATGCTGGCTGGAATGTTATTTGGTAAATTCTATGACTTTAATGGTTGTTTGATTTTTTATTTGTGTTTTACGCTAGTGTAGTCACTTTTCAGCCTCTATCACTTTTAATTATTTCATTTGCTTAGCTTTTTCCCAACTATGGTGGAGTTGGCTGCCCGTCTAACTGGAAGCAGTTGAGTACCAGTTTTTACATGGCGCTACTGCCTATTTGACCTCTTCAATCTAAGTCTGCGCAACCAAATACCCCTGAGCTTTTAAGACCTTAGCCTTTTCCTGCTTCTGACTACCCGTAAAGACTGCCGAAGATAACCCACCAATTTAACGTGCCTTCCGAAATACTGATAAACTCCTCATGAAAAGATGGTCCATGTTACTGATCTCGCCAGGCGTTGCTTAACTTTATTATCGATAGACCCGTGTGGCTGTTCCTTACCCTCAAGCTCATCATTATTATTCCTAGCTTTAATAATAATGTTTATTTAAAATTAGCAACTTAGTAACTACGTAATAATAAGTGTGCTCTACTCAAATAATATGTTCTAAATATAATTGTGTGGGTATAAATAATTGCAAAACAAACGATAGTCGGAACTGTGACAAATAAACTATAAATGCTCATTCTTCATGAGTCAGCGCAGACTGATACATTTTTAACCGTATTTAGTAGTATTGCGTAAATCGGAATGTTTGCACCTAAATATTTTTGTTGTTGTCCGTACTTACATATTTTTGTCTTTCGACTGCGTCATTGGTTTAGTCAGTCGCATAGCGCAATCGCTGTATACAGGGTTTCGATTCCCGGTTCGGCCCGAAATCGCTTTATGGGTTTTTAGAGACTTTCAGAAAGCTGCCCGGAGTCTGGAAGTTGGTGATTGATACACCCCTGCACTGGAGGGAATGTCGGTCCTGCGCTTGATCTCTCTCCGGTCGTGTCGGATTACCATCCATTCGGACTATGAGAGTGAGGGAATAGAGATTGCACTTGTGTCTGTGCATTGCTTGTGCAAGTATGTCCTGCGTAGCTGCTGCAAGTATGGCTGATCTTAGCGAGAACGGCCACCATGGCCATCAATAGGTATACGCCATTAGTTTTATTTGTAATCATTGAATATATTTCACTTAAAATAACTGGAATAAGGAAAATATACCACTACAACCAAAAATTCAGTTGTATTATTGATTTCTGCAAATTTTAAACTTATTTTCTTTTATGACAGTCAAGTCTCACATTACAAGTTCAACAGCATAAATAATTAAAATAACCACAAAAAGGCCAGATAATACATCAGAATCAAGTGGTGTCATTAATCACTGGCTGACAGTACCGATCAGGCAAGTAATCACATTTTGTCACTCCACGATAATGGGCTTCACGAGAATAGCTGCAAATCTTCGCGGTGATTGGTGAATGCACTGGGTTTATAGCTTTTGATATTATAAAGTACATTTTTGTAGTAGTCTTCCTACAATCGTAAACGATAGTAGAAACTATAAAAATTACGTTATGACCACCTAATTTATCGATTTGAAATATCTTTTCCATACAAGTTTTTATTTTATTTATTTATTTGTTCTGTTAACCAACTGGTCTGTAAAGACTATAGGCTTTTTTGAAAAATAGGCTAAGTTCAAATCTATTTTTCAATTTGGACTATGCGCAGTAATAAACGAACTAAAGAACTTATCAGCTTTGTAATCATATAACTTTTGAGTTAATCGCGAACAGACAGACAGACACGACGGAGATCTTTATTTCATAATTCGATTTCAGTTGAAACAAATATCGTTCAAAATAAATTATGATTTAATATCCCTATCGTTTAATATATTGTAGTATTGACGGCAAATGTGTAAACAAACTGTCGGGGTAATCCCACAGCTTGTGCTGTGTAGCGCGCAGCTTTGTATGGGTGTGTGGGATGAGCCGTTCACACATTGATACATTGATACCGTAGGTATTGATTTCAGGCTATGGAATAGAATGTACTTTATAATGGAATTCATACTGATAAGAGTGAATTTCATTCGGTTTTCAAGTTTAAAAAAAGAACATTTATTATTTAATCGAAGGTTCAAAAGGCAGTATTGCATTTGTATTATTCTTGGACGAAGAGATCTTACAAACAACCTTATAAAGGTCGCTAGATGACGCTGGATGCAGGTCGCTTCTAACCGGTATATGTGTGGAGATCTAAAGGGGAGGCCTAAATATGTTCAGTAGTGGACGTCCTATAACTGAGATGATGATGATGAAGGGATCTTAAAATAGGTACTACCTATGTTTGTCCAATCTTGCCGTTGGAATTGGAAAGTTATAATTGGCACTTGGGCACAACAGCAATCACAGACAATTAAAATACATACACTTACAGCTAAAAATGTAAAACACTGGTACTCAGCTGCATCTAGTTAGACTAGAATCAGACTGTAACAAGGAAAAGGCTAGGCAGATAATGATGTCATCTATACAGGGCAAATCCCATTACGTGCTTACAAATCCATAAACAAGGCAAAGAACTTCCATTCAAATAGGATCTTTGAAAAAAAAAACGGCATTGCCAACATCTGCGGCCACTCGACTGCTACTCTCCAAGATCTGGAGAGACAAGATAGTCAGGATGGCTGCAGCAATGTAGCCACTTGGCTAGGCTGTCGAGTGGCCAATTTTGCCCGCCAACCACTCCGCAGTCCTGTACACCGGCCGGATTTTTCGCATAAAATCTTGCTTCATTTGTGCAAATTGCCTCAATTTTCTTTGAATGTTATTTGTTAAGTGTCTGTTTTTGTGCTTAGTGGTCGTGTTTTGTTTTGTGTTTATGAAAGTGTATGTTTCTCTTTTTTTTTGTAGCAAATATAATGACTCTTATTCAAATTGAGCTGATAAATACGCACTTTTCGAACGTCAAAACAAAAGACAGCCCCCAAAACCACTTCCTATGTGTACTCGCTGGGAAGATGTGGCGCAACAAACCCCCCAGTAACACATGTCTGACCGATTTCACTTTTTTCTTATTGACGGGAGAAGGTTCTTATGAAATTCAGAAAAAAGAATAGGTCACCGACTGTCGTTTCAGCAAGTATTTAAATTATATTTGTACTTAATTTTTATAGCAGTGATCATGGAAAGATATAATTATGATTATTTGTCAAAAATATGACGAACCGTCAATAAATATTCACTCTTAAAATAATTGTGTTTTTAAACAATAGTGTAATAACAACAAATTAACGTTCCATTTGTTACTGTGAAATTGTGCATTAACATAATTGAAATTTTGACGATAATGTGTGAATTCACAGTTAAGTTAATAAGCATTTGCTTAATAATCATAAAGTTTACTTAAACAATCAATAACTATCACTTTGTTTATATAAACGTAACTTAATTCGTGTTGATGTAACATTATCAACAAATTGGAAAACATTATGCTCATCGCATTACCACAAAATATTGTAAAATATAATGTATTTACAATACAATCTCAACCTTAATAAAATGATAATAAATGTGAAATTAAAATGCAATCTTTCAATAAGAAATCACTCGGACTCAACTCTTTTACTTTACATATTTTTTTTTTTCCTAGCCTATTCTGTCCCACTGCTAGGCAAAGGCTTCCCCCAAAGTCTTCCATCTATATCTGAAGCGTGCTGCGGCCAATCAGCGAGAAAAGTTTACTCTATAACCGAACTTTTGGTTGCTTCCTACAAAAACGACTTGTCTGTGCTCACCAAGCAAAAAAAAACCATTTCCGTACTCATAAAAGCTACTTAACAAAGTTCAACGTTGGAAGCCCGTGCGAACGGCGTTCAGCTAATATTTCATACGCCCGTACTTGCAGTGAAAAGCTACGAGAAAAAAATGGAAAGCAAACACCCTTCGGCAGCGAACATCCTCGAAAGACAGCACTTATGACGATAGATGGCACGCCAGCTCGTTAATCGTGCGTCCTACGTGGAAGGAAAAACTGTGGAACTTTCTCGAACTAAAAGTTAGGTTAGGACTTGGTCGTGAAAATTAAAGACAGTTTTGTTGAATGTACGGGGTTTTTTGTTTTAAAATATTGAGTCTTATTTTAGGAAATGTATGTTTTGTGAGAAATATAATAAAGAGAAAGAATGACTAATTCCATACACCTTATTAGTATCTAAGGAACATGGGAACCCCATCCTTTTTTTTCAAACTGAATTTTTCAATCAACTACGCGTAAAATTCTTCAAATGCAAACTGATTTCAGTGTGATTGTTGGTACATTTTTACATGGGATCTAACGTATGAATAAATTAGGTCCTCAAAAATCTATCTTTTAGGTCTTCCTACGTATCTACGCATAATATACCTAATACGTAATATATTCACAACCTTATTTTAATTAACCGTATTTAATATACCTACACGAAATATTGTCATAATTTGAAAAGACTGGGTCCTCTTTGTCACCTAACTACGTTCCTTCTCATTAGCGTTCTGATTATCGTCTGCAAAGTTTTGTTATGGAGTGTAAGCGACAGACGCTTAAGACATGTTTTAATAATAAAAGACGTTTTCTTTATGGTTTGTTATTAACTTGTGTCTGCCGGCGACAAACCCCTGATTAATACAAAATCCCATCTTATAATGAAGACGAATTATAAAGCTTTCTATGAACAAGGTTAAAAATAAGAGTTTAATACAAAAAACAGCTTATAATATTGACGAATTATGAAGCTTAAATAAGTGACTATATTTTAGATTGGCAATAAATATGGGGCTACTATTTTTTTGTTTTAACGAAAGAACAAAAATTTGCAAAGATAAAAGCATTAAACTTCGATAGTGGGACTTTGTGACGTCACTCCTAGGTAAAATTTCTACCAAAGAGTGACGTAACGCGAAATGCTTTTTTGTTGTAGCTTCGTTTTAATTAGTTTGAGAAATCAAAAAAACACGTGTCTAATCTACATATTTTGTTGATCTACAAGATGGACTAATACCTTCTTTATTTGTCAACAGGCCTATTGGGTCAGTAAGTTCGTGAAATCCCCCCCTATTCCCCCATAGAAACAACAAAATAAGCATCAATAAAGCAACCAATCTTAACACACAATACTGTCACATACGAAAAAGATTTATCTCTGCAAAATCGCTGGAGAGAAGAATTCCTTAATACTTTGTGATGTGGAGCTTTTGTGTCCTGGAATGTAATGGATCGTCCATCATCATTGTCATTTTGGAAGCTTAGGCTAGGTCATAACTTAGGGGAATATAACTGGGATCCATCAATTCTTGTGACGTCATTAGACATAGGAATAATGTTTCTGATAATGTATTTCGTGAAATGCGAAGCTGAGGCCTGTCGTCGGGGCTGTGGGTTGTTCGGAAGAGTTACAGCGGCCCTGCCCCACAACGACCTCCAGAAGGAAAAAAGTGGGTTTTAGTGAGTAAAAGTATCCAGCTGCAACAGCGGGAGAGGAAACATTTGATGCCTCTGCCCCCAATAAAATTTTTCGGCAGTCATTTTTCTTCCACGAATATTTCAAACAGTATTATATTTTCAGGAGTAAGCACTTTATACCGATGTTCAACTTTTCCAATTTTAACTTGCCACCCTATAAATCAAAACCATTGTTCACATTTTCGCATGTGTATCATTTAAACGTGTAATTTTTTTAACTTGGCAACTCTTTTGTTAGCCAACCCACTTTTGTTTCAGTTGCCAACTGAAGCCCTGTGTGTTCTTTGCTTCTTTTTGCTTTTTTTTAAACAGTTTCAGCCGGTTGAGTTGTTCGTAACAGTTTAATTATGGAAAAAGATGTAACAACGATAATAGGTATTAGATTTAGGGCCAGTTTCACCGGTTGCTGGTAAGTTCCAGATAGTTTATCTGGTAGATAATTTCATACAAATTCTGTTCCATTTTTTAATTTTTCTGGTAGGTACTGGCTAACCGTAACCAGTGAAACTGGCCTCGTAGTAACTCGAAACTTAAGACAATGCTAGAAAGTTGCTGTTTTCTGGTTCAAAATATCCTGAAAAATTGTTCCCTTTCAGGTTTCAGCGACTACACGTTCTTTGTCTTTTAACTGAAAAGAACGAATCGCTTAAAATACTTGACATATATTTTGCGAGAGGAGGATTTGATAATGACTTGAAACGAAGAAATGTGATGGGCTAATTTCTTTAATAAACCGAGGGCACATATTATACACAACACACAGGTCTTACTCGTGATGAAAAATTATAAAGGCATGTACGCTACCTCTATGTATTTCTCCCGACGTTTCGGAATTACACCGACCGACGCGGCGACGGGAGAAGTTTTTCATCGCGAGTAAGACCCGTGTGTTACGTATAATACGTGTATAAGTCGCGAAAGTCTAAAAACATTAAAAAGGCACTTTTCCTATTTCCTTATAAAACAATATTTTATTAGCAATATTCCAAGGAAAGATTTCTAGGCATAATAACATAAAAAGCAGCAATTTATTTATGTGGCGCAGAAACTAGGGCATGTCCCTTAGGGAGCCGTCAACTCTTACCGTAACGAGCACCCCAAGAAAAATGGATCGACAAATTGAAAAATAGAAGTTGTTATTCAAGATTAAAATAAAAACGACTTAGGAGATTGATTAGTAAATCTTTTGTTTAAATACAGTTTAGGTTACTTTTTTATACAGACGCCAGCATATTAAGCTACTACAATCTGTTGAATTTCCTTAATAAATCTCAACTTTATTGCTTAAGCATATATGGATCAAAGTTGATTGGGAAAATTTTACAGTTTCGGGTAGCTTGATGTGCTGGCGTCTGTACTTTGCCAAATTTTCGAAAATACCTTTTTAGTTCTTTTACATATATATTTCCAGGATTGTTATTTTTCTTAGTTTTTTAAATACCTATTATTAACAAGTTTCTAATGCGGTAATTTATTTCTTCACAGGTAAGCGCCTACCCGTACCGTAGTTAGGTGCATGGCATGCTAAGTAAACGAGTCACATTTTGTCTACCACGGTAAGATGCACAGAATCTATCAGTGTTTTGTATACAACCTTATTTTTAAGCTATTTCAACCTATAATGGCAGCCCGATTGCCGGCCACGGGCGTTGTCTCTAAGGAATCAACGCAGGACATGTTTATATATTACACCAGCATTTGCGCAGACACAGGTGCACTCTCTATTCCCTCATTCATAGTCCGATGGAACGGCAATCCGACAAAAATAAAAATTGACAGATTCGGATAGGTTGACCTGCTGGCGTCTGCACCAGGACAATAGTTTATTCCATTGTGGTTTTAGCTTAAAAATGAGGTTGTATACATGTGCCGTCTTGGTGGTGGTAAGTATTTTCGTTTGTGGCTAAAAAAAGGGGATTAGCTGACAGCTTCAAGCTTTAAAAAAAAATGTTTTATTTATATCCAGGCTAATTATTCAACATACACAATTATTCCAAAATCTAAACAGATTGTATTCGCTAATTGCATTGTTCATACTGCAATATTCATCTTGTATTCTTGTAAACGAAATATTGCAATCCAGATAACGACAGGGGCGCGCCACATTATTACGCTAATCTAGTGTTAAAACACAGTTCACTAGACAAGCATTAGTGCTTAATTTACCACATTTTACGGCCTATTACCAACAACCGATGGAGCTGATAACCAATGACCATATTTTATTGTTATCTTGACACTTTATATGCTAAATTTCACGTCAAAACTCCGTTTTAGGAATAGAATTAATGTTCTTCTATTAACTTCTCGCAAACCTACCTTGTTGCACTGTTTGGTAGACAATTTCTAGTGATTTACTTGGACAATCAACCAGGAGTACTGGTCCGTGTTTAAGCGAAATTAGACTCTGTCCCCTTGAGATAGAGTAGTGTTATGTATCTACTGTAAATGGCGTTTAATACATCACGGTCTGTGTTTACACCTTGTAAGGGTGATGGATAATAATTACCATTGCGTGTTGGCTCGTTATTCGTAACTGTACGAAACGCGATAGGTGCCATTTAATTAATTAATTTCAGTTATCTCCAATGTATTATTATTATATTTTACATGATTTTCTTTGGATAAGATTACATGACTGTGGCAAATGGACAGGTTTGCTACTATATTGCTGCTATTTGCTTTGGCGACACGAGTTTCTAGAACTTTCTGGAAAAACAGATCAAAAAGAGGCCGTATAGCAAGTTTACTAGCTTTTGTTTTTGAAATGTTTTTTTTTTCGTCTCTCTCGACCACTGCTATGATTTGTGGAAAAATTCGGAATGCGCTTGAATTCAGTAATCTTCCAGTTAACTGATAGCTCGTGAACACGCGATCTAGACATACAAAGTTCGGCTTTGCATAATTGTAACCTAGTTTTGGCTCTTTGTTTATATGGACAAGACCCGTTTTAAGGAATTATTTCGAAATAATAGCAACTTATATTGATATTTCGAATAAATTCTCTAATTAAACCTCAAAAAGTAGTTTGAAATAATATAAATGTAAGTAGTATTATTCACTTTAAAATTATTTTCCCAGCTGTGGGACAGTATAGGCTAAGGAAAAAAAAATTCACTGGGTAAAATAAGTTTTTCTAATATAGATACATACTTAAATCCACGAAGACGCGCCCCACTATTCATCCTAACCGTTTAAAGTATATGTGTGCTATCTTTTGTCAATGTTTGAGTGTTATCAGTACACAGTTACCTATGAGTGCACATACGAACACTACAATAAATAGACCATTACAATAGATCAACCAAAAATTGGTGGGGCGCGTCTTCATGAATTGAGCTATCTATAACTACTGAACATATAGTGACATCGCTGATTCATATTTTTTTAAAAGTAATCGATTTTACTTTTCGATACCATACCATTAAACACACATTATTTTCATGAATAATACTAGTGATTGGATACTCGGATATCAGTGCAATATTAATGCAATCTAGCTACCCTCATAATATACCTAGGTAGTTACATATCTATGTGCTAAGGGAAGCAGTATTGATTCCCGGGGTGCAATTGCAGGCGAGGGTAACCGCGGAAATTGCATTCCCGCCCTTACCCACGTACACCCTATAATAATTAACTTGGTACCTCCGACCGACTGATCGAGTGAGTCAGTTTCTTATATTTGATTTGGTAATTAATTAATCTGTTGTCCTTCTTACGCTAAGGTCCTGTTTCACCACCTACGAATAAGTTCCAGTTAGTTTATTTGGTAGATAATTTCATATACTTAAACTCTGTTCCATATTTGAACTGGCCCTGGTCAGTGTTTAAAGTTTTATTCTTAAGGTGAGATTGCACCACTGTGCAGCACAGAAATGTTTCTTCTGGTATACTAGCTTTATCAAACAGTAAGGTATTGCGTGTGAACATTTCTAAAATGTGTTATAAATTACAAGCTTGTTTTTTCGCGAACACATGAAGTGGTGTCGCTTCGACGCGTACTCACTTTTTCTCTCGATCAATTTTGGTTCAAATTCGCTATCTACACTATCATGCTAATATGATTAAATCAGAAGAGTTTGTTTGATTTTTGTTTTCGTTATATATATGTTAATAAGTAAATGTGGTTATTTGTTCCATTATTCACTTTATTGTTCTACGGAAATTGAAGAAGTATCTTTTAACAAAAGCGAATAAAATATGGTTAAAATTCTTGGCTTCGTGAGTTTACATTACATAGACATTAGGGTCATAAAAAGGAAAACCATTACCGTGTGTTAAAAATGTCACTTCTTAACGAACAGTACATATAATCTAAAGACAGGACAATGACGCCATTAAACATTTTACGTCACATAATGTCACCATAATCCATACACTGACAAAAACCATAACCTGATTATTTCACAAGAGAATATTTTTTCAACACTCGTAAACAACGCTCTGTCAATTACCATTGTATAGTGCTGCCATAAGTCGATAATGTGCGTGTTATTGTCGATGTGAAAGCTTCCGATTGAAGTATTAAGCCCGAGGTGATACGATAAATTCCCCGAACAATTGAATAAAAAAAAGTAGATACGCCAGCACATCAAACTACTACAATCTGTCAAATTTCCTTAATAGATTTACAACTTTATCACTGAAGGTTATATGGTTGAAAGTGAATTGGGAATTTTTTTAAGTTTCGGGTAGCTTAATTTGCTAGCACAGAGCTAGTACAGAGAGCCAGCGCATCAGGCTACAAGAATCTGTAAAATTTTTATAATGTATGTAAAAATTTACAGAAACTTTTTTTAGGGTAGCTTGATGTGCTGGCGTCTGCACATGTTTTTAAAATAAAACTAGCACTGTATTCTAATTACCTAGTTATTAATAGCATACCTTAATACTTTAATTAAATAAAAATGTTTTATTATAAAACAAGATTAGTTCCGATCCAATTTTAAAACTGATAATTTCATCTTTTTTATTACAGAATTTACTGATCAACAAAATTTATTGTTACACAACAGAATACTAAATTTTACACCCTGCTTATTTATCGACTCACAATTCTAAAGTTCTCCCACAAAAATGGGTCACAGCTTTCCAAAATCTGGGTTACTACACATGCACCCTTGCAATTTTTAAGTCCTATGCGATTTACGTAACTTGAATTCGTGCCAAGCTAATCCATTATTTACACAGTTGGGGGAAACGCTCGCCTGATTTATGAAACACATAAATTTTTGCTACATTTGATATTAAAATAACTGTCACTTGTTAGCAGTTGTGTACAAAATATTAAAAAGCATAACCCTTATAATAAAAAAAATATATGCTCACTGTATGCAATTATATACAGAAAACTTTAAGTCAACTTTTATGTACCGACGCCAGCATATCAAGCTACCTGAAACTGTCACATTTTTCCAGTCAACTTTGAACTATATGCTTCAGCGATAAAGTAGAAAATTTGCCAGATTTTAGTAGCTTGATGTGCTGGCGTAGAAACTACCTGAATTTGTAAAATTTTACCAATCGAATATTAACATTCCAGTATTGTGATAAGGTTGAAAATCTATTAAAGAAATTTGACAGATTGATGTAGGTTGATGTGCTAGCGTCTTTACTTGCCATTAACATATTGAAATACAATTTAATAAATAATATCGAGTAATTATCCTCAATATCGATACTTTGCCCCATCACTAGAGCTTTGATTGCATAATGTCACGTCCCGCGATAACTTGGCAGCGTCCGCCCACGTAACATCATAATACAATCATTGCCCTGAACAGTGTTGGACTAAAATGAAATAAATGGTCTGCAAGGGTAAGCCGGTTATGTGATCGACGTATCCTGTTGGTCAAATGATCATCGCATCTGATTAAGAAGAACACGCGATGACACTTAATGCAGCGCTTAAACGCGTTCTACACGATATAAACCGACCGCCGACTGAGGTGATCTTGGTCGCGTCTCCCGTCGGCCGACAGCGTTGCACACGGTTGGGGACGACCAAGGAAATTGTCGCGATGGATGCGCTTCCAACCAAGGACCGATCATAAGGTTAAGCAACGCTTGGCCCGTTCGCTCCATGGTTGATTGGCCATCTTTTCATGACGAGTTTCCCCGTGTTTCGGAAGGCACGTTCAATTGGTGGGTCCCGGCAGTCAGTTGAACATATTAAGCCGTCGTTACAGGAAGTCAGAAGCCGGATAGACAGACAACCACTCCTACAAAGGGGTATCGGGCTGCCCAGGTAACTGAGTTGAAGAGGTCAGATAGCAGCTGCATCAGGTTACACTAGAAGCCGAGTCCAACATATCTCGGGAAAAGGCTAGGTAGATGATATGAAGAAAAAAATCTAAAGTTTAATCTAAGTTATCTTTACTCTATTAAGCTTAAATTAAGCATATCAACAAACAGATAGGTTGGTAATAAGCCTCATCTATCAATCCCTGACCCCCTATCAATCAATTCAAAGAATCAACTCACGCGCAACATGACGTAACATTCCCACTTGCAATCGCAGCGCCCCGAACTATGAACACACATCTCTGTAAAACGTGAATTGATGTTAATAGCGTACACATGTGTACCAACTTCATAGTTTCGTAGGTTTTAGTGTATCTGCATCGGTGACGCAACACGTGAAATTGATGTAAACAACCAATGATCCAGATTCCAGTGTGAAAAGGGACAGTGGTATGGGTAATGAACACCAGCAGGCTTAGCATGACAACCGTAGAAACAAGTTTTGTCTACCGGAGAATGGACAAAATGACAGATTGACTTAAGATTCTTTTGACATTTTTTGAAGAAATTTTTCTTTTCTTCGATCGACATAAGTTTACAAGTGATTATATGCGAGTTGACAGGTCGCGCCATGCTTGGACAGAAGACATGTTGACATTGGCAGAAAGAGCTTTGTTTTTTCTTGATAGAATAGATATAGAATCGCCATGCTGAGCCTGCGGCACATCATGCTTCTACAAGCCATCAAACTTCCTTAAACTTCATACCCCTTAGTAAGACTGGTTATCAGAGTTTTGGCTTCTGACTACCCGTAACGACTGCCAAAGATGTACAAATGACAGCCGCCCTGGATCCACAAATTTAACATGCCTTTCGAAACTCGGAAAAAAGAATCTTATTACATGATATTAAAGAACAGACAGAGTATCTTAACATATGTATGTGAGTTAGATCCACCTCCTACAAAAGTTTACAAAACAAAGGACAGTATAAGCCGGAAGCCGAGCGCTGCAAACACGAAGTTATGCCTGTGGTTATACCTTCAAAGCTCAACTATACTATATTACCTACATATATAGGGAAATGTGTGTTTGTATGTATGGAAACGTGAACGCGATTCTGTGCGAGTCAACTTAGCAGTAAGAGTAAGTTATTCTGGTATTTGTTGACTGGGTTCAGGAGATCAGGTAAGTAGTCGCTCCATTACAATACTGGTACGAATCTGATAAGACTGGAAGCTGACACTAACATAGTTGGGAAAAGGCTAGGCAGATGGTGACTTAACATCTTCTGTTAATATGCACTCAAGTCATTTTAAACAGAGACAATGGTTTTGTTTTTTTTTTGCAATCCCCCGGGGTAAATTATATATGTAGAGGCTACATATTTGTTCGCAAGAGTTACCGCGTCCCTGGCACACAAAGACCTTCAGAAAGAACAAAGTGGGTTTTAGTCAGTAAGTCTGACACTCCCTCTAGCTGCAGCCACAGCGGGAGGGGTCATTTCTCAATAAAAAACAGGGAGAAAGAAGATGTAGCTATGAGTAAAATATGTCCGCACATACACGTCATCGAAACTTACTATTCTCAAAAAACTTGTGGGAGGATTAGCAATATCCTCCCACAATATAACCAGTCAGTATTGCTATACTTTAAAATGTCAATTACAGTACCTACCGCCGTTAATATATCGTATTGTTGCCATATATAAATATTTTGACTGAGGACAGCCACCCACGCTAGCATTGTCTGCGCATGCGACGGTATGTCTGAATGTATCTGTAGTCCATACAGATAGATTGGTCGACTCATTGAGGGTTGGCCATTGATAATTTTGAAGTGTGCAAACACTTGAATGTATCCTTACAAATATTATGATATCGAAAGTGATTTGGCTGCGTGTTCGTTAACTTCAGGGCAAAACAGCATGATATTTATTAGGTGGTTGTCATATTTTTCATTCATGCCCCTTAGCCAAGATGTCATAATTGGTTATAACATGATTTGAAATGGTATTACCATACAAGACATCTTGAAACAAAGCATTTGAAAGAAAGGTACTATGCTGGCGGGCAGCCCTAAATACCTTTATTACATTAAAAATTATAGATAAATCTAGTTAAGATTTCCAACCGTACCCCGTGGGAACCACTGGTAAATCACGCACCAGATAAGTGAGCTATTTAACACTGAAAGAATTTTTCAAATCGGACAAGCAGTTCCTGGGATTAGCGGGTTCAGGCAAACAAACTCTGTAACTGTATAATATTAACATATATTTTGTATAGGTAGTAGTTAACTTAACATGTAACAATTTGAATTAACTTAATTATGATTACTTCGTCGCACATACAGTCAATGACTACCAAATTTTAATAAAAAATAAAAAAACTTCTATATATGACTCCACGAACCAACCAAAACTCTGTATCCTCAAAAAAACTGATACATGAAGTAATTCTGCGTAACACATGTGAATAGATGCAACAGATGTTAACAATACTCGGAGAGTTTTTAATAAAATTGCTCGGCTCTGGCATAGCGCCAGGCGTGCAATTGCCCCGACCAAAGAGTAGACACGCCTGGCCATTGCAGAGGGCACACTTGTTTCTAATTATGCTGTGCACACGAATTATTGCCTCGCATATTTGGTGGCTGGCGTATTGGTAGTGAAAAAATATTTTCTATTTTCGGCGAGATGTGTATGCCATTTCATATTTTCGTGTAATTTATCGCTTTGGTTTCTGTACCTTTTTGACTTTTTTTAATGGTAAGAAAAGGAGATGAAATAGTATTAGTACTCCTAATAAGTATTTGTATTACTTGTTAGTGATAAAATAGGTCATCATCATCATCATCCTCCTGCCCTTATCTTAAGTTTTATTTGGGGTCGGCGCAGCATGTTTTTGTCTTCCACGCTCTTCTATCTGCCGTCATCTCACAAGTTACATTCTTTGTAGCCATATCAACTTTCACGCAATCCATCCATTGTTTCTTTGGTCGTCGTTATTAATAAAATAGGTATTTAATTTAATTACATACAGTAGTATATAATAAACTTTACAACCTACTCCCACATATGTAGCATACCCAACTTTACGCATATCTCTGAAACTAAACCACTTACAGCTATATTGAAACAGTTCCGCACTCAAAATTGGAAAACTTGGACTGACCACTACAATCGAGTGTCTTATCTATAGCTACTTAGTCTTTGCGCGTCGGTCGTTGACCTCTCCTAGAATATCAGTTGGCGGACGCTCCGATAATGTGTAGATTGTTTAGATTATCTATTGTTCCTATGATGAATCGATCGATTAATTTGACGCGTAATCGAGTACTCGTTAACCGGTGGTGTACGTACTAATCGATGTTCGGGTCACTGATACGTAATATCATCTAAGTATTGTTATCTCGTGTATTGATTGTATCGTCTTTGTATCTCGTTATTGAGATAGTTAAATATCCCTTATTAATTTTGGTACAACTACTTATGAGCTTTATAGTTTAGCTTATAGAAACGTAAAATTTCTAATAGGTATAATCTTTTTTTTTTTAAATATAGCTTATTATTGACGTCAAAATGACGTTTCTATATCGTCAAATTACAAAGAATGTCTTTCGTATCTTATGCTATTTCTATTGATATACGACTACTCAAACTGAATAATATTGCTTTGAAGCACACACACTCACACAATACAAACAGAATGGAATCGGCTCTCAGAATGATGCTTTTTTTTAATGTCAAAATGTAAAATCAATCGAGTAGCTTATGTTCATTTTAAAAGTTAAATATGAAACTAAATAAAGCAGAAGAGTTTATTTGTTTGGTTGAACGCGCTAATCTCAAGACTACTCGTCTGATTTGAAAAATTCTTTCAAATAACAATTAGATAGCCCATTTATCGAGGAAGGCTATAAGCTAATTTTTATCCGGGTGCGCGGAGTTGTTCCTACGCGACGCTAGCGGAAGCTAGTTTGAAAACAAAACTAACCCTTATTCACTTTACCTATACCTGTATATTGCGTGGCTAATACTCGTATGTTCGCGATTGACAGACCGAATTGACAATTCATGATTCTAATAAATCATCGAGTTAATTCGGATGATGCAAATGGAATCGGTTAATTTTGTTTGTTTATTAATATTTGACAACTGGTTGCGGATTAAGCGTTGCATTAAAAATAAAGTACGTTTGAATATGAAATACATTGAGTTGTATCGATTTGGAATCGTAAATAATGGTTTCTGTGATATCCGTAATTGTATTAGTGTTTCGCTTTTATGTATTTAATTGCTAAAAGTTTGTGATTAGCTGGATACTTCTGACTAATACTCGTATGTACTTACATTTAGTTTGATTTCTAGACTTGTTTTAGATGAGTTTCCGTGTCAAATATTATAAATTGTTATATATTGGGTCACCTTTCACACTCGGTCGGCTAACCCTAAGGCAAGCTATTGATTAGCTTGTGTTATAAGTGCTAACTCAATTGACAAATTACATATATGTATTATATTATAAGACACAGCCAACAAGCATGCTCATCACGCAATGCCTAACTGACAATCCCGAGTTCGATTTATCTTTATCTTTATCTTTAATGGGGTAAAAGTACAACCTTTCCATTTATCGTCAAAGCTTCCAAATCTTATGTTGTAAAAGCGTGTTTTTTTAACTGAAAATGCCTGAATGGAATAAAAAAAATGTCAATATATTTAAAACCTTTTTTGCTAAGTTACCTCTCCTTACTGGTATGTCACATTGACTGGACTGGATTTAACCATTAACACGTCAATTTGTTCCGATAGAAGGTTCGAAACCAAAGTCAATGGATTAGCATTAGCATAAAATATTTTTACACCAGAAAAAGCATAGTCAGGGTGACCATAATTTCGATAAAAAAAATTGATTTCATCGCACGCATTCTGATAGTTGAAAATCAGTTTTCTGAAATGACAAAAACGTTTTTGTTATATACATAGAGAAGAATATTTTTCAGAAATGTTTTATGAATATACCTAATCATGGTAAAGATGAGAGGTTTATTTCGATATATTTTATTTTTTCGAGGATATTTAGGTCTCTTTCGATTGTTAAGCCCTTATTAAATTAGTTTTTGAGAGATTTCAAGTTTGTACTTGATGTTTTCTTGTCATGGGATCAATCATGTCGTATATTTTTATGCCGCAGAAGTAAATAGGGGGTGTTATTTTGACTTCTATGTACAGATGTTAGCTACATAAGTTTCCCAATCAACTTTGAACCATATACTTCAGCGATAAAGTCGAAAATCTATTAAGGAAATTTGACAGATTGTAGTAGCTTGACGTGCTGGCGTCTGTACGTCACGTGAACCAATTTAAATGCGTTTTATTTTTAAAAGAAAAAAGGTTTTTCTATACCACTCAAATTAAATAGTCATAGTTAAAACCCATACAATTTAATTGAGGAATATCCCTCGGTATCCAAACTGTTGGTCACAGCACAGACCTTGGCATCGTGTGAACAGCATCGCCTTCCAGTTTCCGATAGCTCGCCCTATATGGAAGCAGTCGTGCACGCCACAGATTATACCTACTTAATGTTACTCTACGTTAATCTCACACATATTTTAAGATGTTAAAACAAGCAAACATAATAGAAAAAAAAACATAATATAAAACCACTTGAAGATCATTAAAGAAATACCTACATAGATTGTGTGTGAGTGTTGACTTTTGCTTGAATAACTTCAGTAACAAATGTCCAAAATCTACAAAAGCAACCCTAAAGGCCCATTTAGATGGAGAGAGTTTCTTGCACGTTTCGGTACGAGAATGTCTCCGCGACTATAGCAAGCAATAATCGTCAAAACATAACCGTAACGTTCGTAACGAGGTAACTGTTTTATCTTCCTATATATGAATTTGACTAGCTGTCAGCTACCTTAAAGCATTTAAACCATTTATTTTTGTTACACACATTATTAAAACTTAATTATATTATTCAATTAGTGTAACAAAGGATCCATCTCAGTATAAGCTGTGCAAGTACACAGCACTGATTTTCAGATGGCCACTGACTATTGCACTAACGTTTATATTCGGACGCGCACACGAAACGGAAAGGACAACAACAGGTAAGTAAAGTGAAAACAAAAAACAAATTGATCGCAACAAAAAAGAATAATAAATAAACATATATACCTTATTAGTATTTAGGTCTAGTTACCACTGGGTCACTACTCTCAGAAACTCACTTTATTACGAATCAAGACTTAACATAAATTTGTAATCATTAACTAACCCAGTTCCACGGAATAGAGGAATTATATCTCACTCAGTAGTACGAATGGAGGAAAAACACGATACAGTTCTAATTAATCTGCTTGCAATTATGTAACAATGCATATGCAATACCCGATCTAGTGGTAATGGTCCGCGTTAACATCTCGGAATGACTGATAAATCCTGCTCTGAGGAAAGTTCAATAAATGGGCTATCTAAAACTGAAACACCCTTTCAAATTGGTCCAGTAGTTCCTAAAATTGGCGCGGTCAAATATACAAACTTTAGGTTTACAATTTGGGATGCGGACTAGGTCATAAATAAAATACTTTATCATATTCATTTTGTAAAGCATCTTAAAATAATGTCAGTTTAATTAATCGTTTTGAATCGAAAACTGTTTTTATTTTTTTATTGATATTATAATCGAAATAAGTATACGGATTGATGTGAAAAATCTGTGACGTCATATGTGGTGTTTCCATATAAATTGCATAGAGAGTAACCGTTTTTGACAGTTCAATAAAAAGTATTGAATTTGACTAGTTGTCCGCATCCCTATTGCAAAGTAAGTAATCTATATATATATATATATATATATCTATATAAGTATAGATTAATTGATAAAAATGAAGATGTGCGATTCAAGTAAAATTAGAAAGAAAGTAAAGAGAAATATCTGGAATAGTTATCATTCAGGAAATGGTGGACAAATATATTTTGTTTAAAAAAAAAATCATTGACGTGGGCTATGTTCAATATTTAAGAACAAAAAACAAACAACTAACTTTTATCTCATCACAACCTTTTTTGATCGTCCCACTGCTGGGCACAGGCCTCCTCTCCCACGGAGAAGGATGAGCGTTAATCAAAAAACTACACTATCTACACTATAAAACTTTTATCTATCTGCATAATATCCAAACATTCTTCTAACGACCCTACCAGACGAACTGCTAATCATAATAAAAGTACATTCACAATCTTATTCGCTCCACTAACGAGAGCCGTCTGAACGCGCCCTTACTTCTCAGACGGCAAAACGACTACAGAATACTAATCAAAGAGTAGGTCTTAGAAATGCTGCGGTTAAACTGTTGGGTCTATCTAAACCCTGATTAGTCATAGCTGTCTAGACTATAAGTATTGGCCTTGAGGGACCTACAGGATAAAGTTGGTGGAACTACGTAAATACTAGAAGTTTTAAAAGAGTACCGGCTTTAGTGCTAAATTTAATCATTAACTTTCTTTATGTTGATGATGGCTCACACGGAACACTATTTTAAGACCACGTTTAATAATAAGGTTTTGAAATTAGAACATAATAGTCGTTTTGGTAAAAAGTTTTGTATCACCAGACTTTGTAAGACGCTTTATGGTCATAATTTTTTTCTCGTCTTCTAGTTCAAATTGCGGAGTCTCATAATTATGGCATCTAGACCGATTGCCAGCGACGGAGACCGTTCTCTCTAAGAAGATCTGACAGCTACGCAGGACATATCACATGGGACGTGCACAAGTATTTGCGGCGACACAGGTGCACTCTATTCCCTCAGTCCCATAGTTCGAAGAGACGGCAATCCGACGCGACCGGAGTACCAACGTTTACGTGCTCTCGGATGCACGGGTGTATTAATCACCAACTTCCAGACTCCGGGCTGCTTTATGAATGTCCTTAAAAAGTTAAAACTCACTAAAAGAATGATCCGGGAATGGAACCCGGGGCCCCGTGCAAAGCAGTCGCGCTATGCGACTACTACACCAACAAGTCAGTCGCAAAGTCCAGAAAATATCTCATAAACATGTTTTTCGCTTCTGATTCACGTGTAGCTAACCTTTATCTCCTGCCGATCTCATTTATTTATCTTCCAATCAGTCCGCGTATGCTTTTGCTAATCGGTCAGCATAAGAGCCCCTATATGGATCTATGACGATTGTACTTAGTAATTATAATGACGCGATCCCAGTATCTTGACATCATCAAAGCAACTTCTCGCGAACGTTTGTGATATTTAAATTCCATTATCAGTAATCTGGTTTAGCAATAAGTGTGGAAGACTGTGTTAGGGTTTTAATTAGTACATTTGCGTAATCAATCCTTCTGTGAATGGAAGAACAGATTCTGAATACTAGCTGCAGGGTATTCGCAAGAGTTACAGCGGCCCTGGCACACAAAGACCTCCAGAAGGAGCATAGTGGGTTTTTGTCTGTAAGAGTCTGACACTCCCTCCAGCTGCGGTCATTTGATGAATTTCCACTCAAAAAATATATGTAGGTACTTCTAGTATAAGCCACACCCTTGCCAGAACGGGATATATGGCAGACATGTCTTAGTGATCAATAATTATTGTCCTCAAAAGTATAAGCTGATTGTTACCGACCTAAGTGTATTTGCTTAATTCAGTTACATTTCTTCTATGTTTTCTCCATATCCCTCTCGGCTTATTAAACTTATATATCTTAGAGGTATGTACTTTCTCATATACGATTTTAGAACTCTTCGCCTTTTAAGTTATTTACATATATTAGTATTCCAAGCTAGGTTTAGTAATAGCAAGTCAGGACAATAGTTTCCAATAGACCGCAAGATGCACAATATGGTCTTTATATTATTCAAGTTTCAAGCAATAAAACATGGCTGGCCCATAAATAGCAGCGGACTCCCAACTTCGGCACTTAGGTTGCCGAAACTGTCCGAAATAAGCCGAGCGTCCGAACTTAGGACCATCCGAGGAGCGATCACCTAAGTTCCCCAATAAAACTGAAGATTTGTCACCGGTGTGCTCAAATATAAGGGTACCACGCCCGACTGCCGACTTAAGGGTCTCAGGTTCGATTCCCGGCACGGTCGACATTTATGTGATAAGCATACTTGTTGGTCTGGGTGTTATGATATGTATTTTTAAATATACATATATGTATGTAAATTAGGAATATGTAGTTTATCAGTTGTGTTGGCACCCATAACACAAGCTAATTAATAGCTTGCCATGGGGCTAACAGACCGTGTGTAAAAAAGGTGTCCCGATATATTATTTATATTATATCTATATGTATATAATTGTCCTTGTTAATGTTAAATTTTAAGGAAACATGTTTCTTTAAGTTTTCCGGCTTTGCGGTATCATCATGTTTACCCTAATACACATTAATGACAATACAAGTCTTCCTTCTGGTTTTCGCTGCCAAATAATGCAGGAAACATTGGTAGGTATCTGACATGTTCGATTCAGACTTGCGATTTCGTACATATGAATTTCCTGCGGCTCCACCATCATCCGAATAAAAAGGCTCACACATACAGGCTCTAGACGATGTGTCTACCAAATTGTATTTGAATCAGTCCAGCCGTTTTGGCGTGAAAGACATGCATATGTGCATACTCACAAACTTTCACATTTATGATATTAGAAGGATAGTAGGACGCCATTCCGCTAGTCCACACGAAAGACATAGATACCAAATCCGATCCCTACTTTGCCACTACTTTTTATCCGGGTGCGGGGAATAGTTTCCTCAGGAAACGGGTGAAACCGCTGGCAGAAGCTAGTACAGACGCCAGCACATCAAGGTACCCGAAACTGTCAAATATCCCCAATCAACTTTGAACCATATGCTTGAGCGACAAAGTTGAAAATCTATTAAGGAAATTTGACAGTTTGCAGTAGCTTAATGTGCGCCTGTAATCTGTATACAATAATAGAACTCATTACCTACTTCTTATCAGACATAACACATATAGGAAATAATTAAATGGAAAGTCAAAACTTAGCCGCGGGCCAACAAAGACAGAATAATGAACTATTAATTCACACATGTGCAGTGTTTGTAGGTTTGTACATATCGCCTATCAAGAGGCAGTCACGATTCCCGCTCACGATTTGATTTGGCGCTTTGTACACTGAGAGCGAAGCTGATGCGATGTCATTTGTGTAAGGTTCTGTAAGTTTAATAGTATGTTTTCAGTAAGTTTATTGAGAAGTTAGTATTTATAAACTTTATAATTATGCAAAGAAAATACTTAAAAAACTAAGTTCTCAAAGATGCTCAATATAGTCTTTATATTATTCAAGTTTTGACCAATAAGGCATGGCTTAATAAATAAACAAAGTAAATAAAAAAGGACAAATTAAAATGATGCTACAAAAATTTATTTTTTTTTTATTTTTTTTTTTTATTTATCCATTTAATTCAGGCATCAAGGCCCATAGAAAACATATACAATACTATACAATATATCTTAAAAATACTATAAATAAATATAACATAATCAACTAATACTAATACTAATTATCCACATCCCTGTCAGTGTAAGAAACAATTTGCACGAAAATATTAAGCTAAGAAAGTATTGCAAAAACCTAATGATAAATAATGTAATATAGACTGTCAGGAAGGTTGAAAACTCTAGAGGGCTGAAAGTTCTCCGTGTTTGAGCGTGAGTGTCAGCTGTCACTTGCACATCTTTGACAGTCGTTTCAGGTAATCCAGAAGCCAGAAAGTCTGGACAACCGATCTTTCCAAGGACTGCCCAAGTAAGTGGGTCGAGGAGGTCAGCTGGGCAGTCACTCTATGTAAAACATTGGTAGTCAGCTACATTCAGTAAGACACAAGATGGTCTATCTTTGCCCAACCAAAGCAACAAATGAATCAAGCGTTGACCGTAACAATAATTATGAATAGGGAAACAAAAATCATTTGACTCAAGGAAAATAGAATGGAAAAGCCAATTTAAAATTATGTCCTTAACGTCACAAAATAAACACTTAGTTAAGAAAAGGTCAAATGCTACACTTATACATCTGGCATTTATACTAATTAAGTCAGTTCCATAAACACCACTCATTTCATACCTTAAGACTTTCTCTTTGAGAGCGTGGACGCCAATTATACTTCCTATAATGGACGAATATTTATTTCACTTCTTAGAAGACAGTTTACGTTTGTATGGCTTAATGTTTTAGGGAAATAACCTTTTTTGTTGCAGTTAATTTGTGAGCGATTACTTCTCTGTACTGTGGTTATTGCTCAAAATGTTTGTCATTCATCAGCCCAAAACCAAAGGAAGCTAATAAAATAAGCGGTCCAGTGTAGGAACCTAATTTAATTTTTGATTTATCTTCAGCGTAAATAAGTCCATTTTAAGTGTTTTATAAGTGTTTATATTTATTATAATTATATAAAAATCTACACAAGATTATGTTAGAAATAATATTAATTATAATTTGCTGGGTCTGGGTCTTTTTGTAACATATTTTTGTATCTTGTGGAACGCAAATAAGTAGTACAAATATTTCACAAATTGAAAGCGATTTAACTACACATCCAAGCTTAATGGTATTCTTGACCGACGAATAAAACCATAGTGTAGTGAAATAGTCCAAAGAACTGTAATACTAATGTCTAATGTCTATACAATGAGTGTCACTGTCAATTTTTAAGTTTTGTTAAGAGCGCGTATACCGAAAGTTGGCAACGTGGACGTTGCCAGCTTTTGGAATACCTACGCGCCCTTAAGATAGACGTTCGCTTCATAATCGCTGTCTATCCACACAAGCTTAAGTAAAAAGTGAACGTTCCTCATGATCGCACAACCAATGTTTACATGAGTCATTAGGTCCGTCATCTACTTATACCATGTACTGTTATTCGTCTAGGCCGAGCTCGCACATATTTATGAAATATTACTGTACCATTTTAGGTGATACTATTGATATTTTTGTTTGTTTGTCTGTCTGTTTGAAGGTATAATTATAATATATCGGGACGTCATCACACGCGGTCGGTTAGCCCCATGGTAGGTAATTGATTAGCTTGTGCTATGGCTGCCAATGCAACTGATAAACTATAACATCCAGACTACAGCCAACAAGCATGCTAATCACACAAATGTCGACTGTACCGGGTTCATCAATTTTTAAATCTACACATTATTTTTTCCTTCATTCACTGTTGTGATAAAAATATTATTATGTACCTTCCTGAACCTTTCTGTTAGCTTACAATTAGCTGTGAAAACGAGGTCTGTTGTGTGCTCATTAACACGATGACAAGCTACCTTCGTCATTCTTTGTTTATCTTTCTCGCAGCCTTTGCCTTCGCTTTCCGATTCTACAAAATTTTCGCTAGAATAATTTAGGCAGGGTTATATTTTGTATAATTGCTGGCATGCTAAATCTTATTTACTATGTTTCGGATGGCACGTTAAACTGTAGGTCCCGGCTGTCATCGAATATCCTTGGCAGTCGTTATGGGTAGTTAGAAGCCAGTAAGTCTGACGCCAGTCTAACCAAGGAGTATTTGGTTGCCCGGGTAACTATGTTGACGAGGTCAGATAGGCAGTCGCTCCTTGTAAAACACTGGTGCTCCGGTTAAATCCGGTTAGACTGGAAGCCGACCCCAACATAGTTGGTAAAAGCCGGAGATGATGCTAAATCTTATTTATAATTTGTTAATTTCACTGAAGTAATTTTTGTTTTCAGCATTTCTTACAGCATTATGCTTCTCTCTTATGCTCCTGCCAGAAGAAATACTCGTTCCTCGTAAGATAATCGCCAAGTGCATCCGCGTCTAAAACTTAGTGCATGAATAATAATAAATCCATAATTCATAGATTTGAACGCGGCTGAGTAACGGCCTCAAGTGTGAGGTTGTCGTACCCGCGGTTCCGTGTCAGACTGTTTATGTATCTAAATGATAATGTGATATACTTGCATTGCATTACTTTAATTTATCTTTTCCTGTTTTATTATTTTCATATTTTCTTACTATATCTTTATCTACATCTTTAAAAACAGTGGTAGGTACACCTATAGTACAGTATTCATCAACCTTCATCACTCTTTCAAATTTCTTGAATAGATTTTCAACCTTATCACAATTATGGAAGGTTAATATTCCATTGATAAAAATTGACAAATAAGGATAGATCCCTGCTAGCGTCTCTTCCTATAGTGTCTCCTGATTGATTCAGAACCATCAATTTATCTTCATCTAGAGCATAATTTTTATCATTGACTAAACTCAAACACATAACTCAAGCTCATTTATTCAAATTATGCTGATAAATCGGCACTTTTCGAAAGTCCCCATAACGCCCACCCTTTACCACTTTCGAAGTGATGTGTTTTGAAGAGTTGTGTGTGTTTTCGCTGGGAAGAAGTCTTCCTCTCTTCTAACTTGCTGTGCCCATCAGGGTCCATAATTATGACAATAATTTTATAATCTTCCACTTTATGTACATTATGGAATGCAATAAAGAATATGAATATGAAGTAGCGCAACAAACTCTCCAGCGTGTTAGTGACACTTTACCCACTTATTAAAGACTAGCGGTCGCCCGCGGCTCCGCCCGCGTGGATGTCGGTTTTCGCGACAAAAAGTAGTCTATGTGTTGTTCTGATGTATAATCTATAGAGGACCCCAGGCTACGCCAGTGTGGATGTCGATTACCGCTACCAATGCCTAACTTTTGTCAGGATGAGAAGCTCGCGCTCGGACCTCCCGCCTTATATTATACCTACCGACCGACCTGCTGATTATCGTCTTTTATGTATAAGTTTGGTGTTTATACACCGATTTCTATGATTCTTTTTTTATAGAATATTTTATAATGTTATCTTTTGTTAATTAGGCAGGAGCGAGAATATTATAAACATAAGAGTAAACAAATCTATAACAAATAATCAGAAAGCTCCGAACTGGTAAACTATCGGGAGTTATACGTGTTATTGTAAGTCAACCATTAAAGATAGACATATGCTGTAGTGGAATTTTTTTTAGATAATTTTATGTAGAATATTTCCGTCATACATGATTTCTATTTAGCTTTAACCATTAAGGCTGCACACGCGACGAAAGCTTAAAAAATGGTGTAACTTCTCCCGTTTTCCCAACATTTTCCTTTACTGCTCTGCTCCTATTGATTGTAGCGTGATGAAAAGTATCCTATAACCTGCCCAGGAGTATGAAGAATAATTGTACCAAGTTTCATTAAAATCCGTCCAGTAGTTTTTGTTCCTATTAATAACATACAGACAGACAGACAGACAGACAGAAAGACAGACAGACAGACAAAAATTTTACTGATTGCATTTTTGGCATCAGTATCGATCACTGATCACCCCCTGATAGTTATTTTGAAAATATATTCAATGTACAGAATCGACCTCTCTACAGATTTATTATAAGTATAGATTATCTTAAGAAGAGTACCCGATGAGGTTCTGTTGGTATTAATACCTTGATTGACAATTTAAACAACCTTGACAAAACCCAAACCAAAACAGTACGTTTTAAAATTAAATTAAGTAAACCGATTAATTGATTTCAATCTTTAAAAAAATCACGTCTGTAAACGGGAGGCCGAGTTCATAAAATAATATTGTAACCTGATACGAGCTAAAATATTGACTTTACCTAGCCAAGACCTCGCATACCGTCTGTTAACGATGGATTAATTGCATTTTATTGGTATAACACTTGCGTTCGTAAGCTTGTATTGCCTAGACGAGATAACAGAAATATTAGTAGGTCAATTCTTTACATAGGTCATACAGATTTATGCTGGTCGTGTATATATTTTCATTCTCTCTTATGTTTAAGTCTTTGCTGTTGCCTTGATTGATAGTACAAGTAGGTATATCGCTCTTCACCTTTTAAGCAGTCACAGCTAAAATTGTCATATACGTAGTCATTTTTGCTTAGTTTAATAGTTATATGCAATACCTCTTTTTATTTCAAGAAGGCATGAGCTAAATCACCAACTTTTAGAGGCGCTGCAGTTAACCCGACTAAAGACGTTTAATTCATATAAAATCATATTCACTTATCGCTCACTAAAACATATTAAGTATGATTAGTGTCTAATTAAATTATTATTAGTTCGTTTTATTATTCTGTAACTTTTTTTTGTATTAAAAATTTGTATTAACTGTAGGTCCCAGCTGTCATTGAACATCCTTGGCAGTCGTTACGGGTAGTCAGAAGCCAGTAAGTCTGACGCCAGTCTAACCAAGGGGTATTGGGTTGCCCAGGTAACTGGGTTGAGGAGGTCAGATAGGCAGTCGCTCCTTGTAAAACACTGGTACTCAGCCGAAACCGTTTAGACTGGAAGCCGACCCCAACGTAGTTCGGAAAAGGCTCGGGAGATGATGATGAGCTCGTTTTATTATTCTCCATTCCTGTAATGTTTCAGCTACTGTGCAGTTTTTTGCGAAATGTGTTATCAAATCTACCTGAAAATAAATGTGTTTAAGAATGCAATGTGTGCCTTCTGTATTTCTCGCTTTAATGTTCAGCACTGGGTAATTACTTTTTATGTCATACATATCGTACAGTGTATTGACTTATATGGATCTAAGTAAAATCAGTTATATTATGTTGCACGTTAGTATTTTATTTCATGTTCATTTAATATCTTGTTGGAAATGGATTCGTGTCATAACGGATTTCCTTATCAATATTCGAAAACGGAAATTTTAATAAATTATACATTTAAAGGCAGATTTTTTGGCTGTCATTTGTACATCTTTGCCATTCGATACGGGTAGTCAGAAGCCAGAAAGTTTTGCTAAGGGTGTCGGGTAGTTAGGTTTAGGAAGTCAGATAGGCAGTCGCTCTATGTAAAACTCTGGTACTCAGCTGCATCTGATAAGAATGGAAGCCGACCCTAACATAGCTTGGGAAAAGCCTAGGCCCGTAGTAAACGCTTTTAATATTAGCATTGTATAGACAGTATGATCTAAAAATAGAAGTAACGTTTCGCCTCTTCGCGATGACCAGCTGACATTAAAAATGTATAAAAAGAATTCACATTATATTTATATTTTATTCAATGGTTTGTTAATCGTCCTTGACTATAGAGCCTTGCGAAATTACGCCTCCGCGTCATACCGACAAAAATGTACATATTTTACACCTCTTTCTAGCTTTCATAAGCTCCGAGTGTGCGAGAGAGACGGGTGTCAAAGGTGAATGATGCGTGTGGTGTGCTCCGTCTCCAGTCAGTCTCAGGCCGCTGCGCTTGCGGCGCGGACCGCGCGTTCGAAGTTTGAAATAGCGTATCACCGCGAGTTCGATTTTCGAAATTTAACGAAGTTTATCGATGTGCCATTGTTCTGTGGTTTTTCTGTGAACTGTGAATTTATGAGAGGTTTTTATTAATTTATTTGTTTTCTTTTTTTAAACTGAGTTTTAGATCTTCAGACGCGGTTACCTTATTAGTCATTGTTTTTTTGTGCCCAATGCCTTCCTGTTAAGCATGTGATTTATACCTAAGAATGCTAGTCAAATAGCCATGTTTGTTAGCTTTTATGTCTATTTGGTATTAAGTGCTAATTTCATCTTGAATGAACTTTACAAGATATACAACAAGTTAACAAGAATAACCTAGGCTTTTATCTCAAATGCATTCATGTCTTTGCATTAAATGCATTTATCAATTAAGAAGGTTCCTTAATAGAAATAAAATGATTAATAAATACAAATATAAGATGGAAAGTAGTATTCTCAATTTTCTCCATGCCTGAAGACAGTATTTCTTTGTGTGAATGTTTATGCGACATTAGAAATAAACGAGACAGTTAAACTGCAGTCGAGACAGTCAGTCCCCTTCCCGAGCACTTTTATTTAGAACTCGAGTTTTTATTGGAATTTTCAACGTTTGGACACATCTGTTACTTGCTACGTTAAAAGTGATGACTCTGAAATAGTCTTAAGTAAATATCTGGCATGTTGTTTGAAGAAACTAAATACATGAATAATGACAGCAATCATAAAAGCTTATTAACTTATATCATCATGAAACGTTTTCAGTTTCAAATGCTCCTCGACCCTGTTACCCAGGCAACCAAATACCCTTTGGTTAGACTGGCGTCAGACTTACTGGCTTCTGACTACCCGTAAAGACTGCCAAGGATGTTCGATGACAGCCGGGGCCTAAAGTTTAACGTGCTATCCGAAACACGTAACTAATATAAAAGTACCTATTTCTAACAAATTAGTTAACACAAATGAATGAAATAGTAATGTTAATAAACTTGATAAGCTTCATTCAAATATTCGCACCAATAATTCAAACAAAACCTTTTATTCTGTTACTATTAAGGAAAGAAATATATCAGCCTAAAATTTCAAGAGACAGTTACCTCATTTGAACACCCACTTAAAGCACGCAGGAAACGTCTCGATCTATTTGCACCGAGACCACCCAACACTTGACATCTATACGGAGCTAGCTGTTTTATTTTCGCCCTTACCGCTCACTACTCCAAGAACCCAGATAAAAACATCTATATAATCATGCCCAATAAAAGCCTTAGGTCGCTTAACGAATTTTAAATCGGATCAGTAGTTACTGAAATTAACGTGTTTAACAAAAAAACAATACTGTCAGTATAGATTTATCAACAATATTGCATGTTAATGTAAATTCACATATAATAGTGTCAACAATGACGTGGAATGCACTATCATTATTGTAACTGTATACAAACAATGTAAAAGTGACTCTTTTAAGCTTTCAAGATGATACATTCGAACTGACTGAGATGTAATTTGGAGAGATATTGAAAGAACATAGTGGTTTTAGTCAGTAAGAGTCTGACACTCCCTCCAGCTGCACCCTCAGCGGGAGGGGTAATTTGATGATTTCCCACGAAAAACAAGAGATAGGTATCAGTATAGAGATGGTAAAACGCTGTGCCTATAAAACAAGAAGTAGCAATTTAGGAACTCGTAGAAACGCTTAACTAATAGGCTGTTCTAATATGGATTCAGAAAAGGTACCGACTACCTTCAACGATGACGCATTATGCATTATAGGTCATATAACGTAGCCTAAACCTGTAAAACACGACACAGTTTGAAAACTAAATGCTATATCTGAGGTCTAAGTTGATAACCTAGACATACATGTAATTCAAGCGTGTAGATTGCATATTTTAGACATTATTGCAAGGTATTCTACTATTAACATAGTTATGTGTACGATGTAGAAACCACATTGAGCCAAAGATTCAATGTTTATGCTACTCTGGAAATAACAGCGTTCTCAAAACAATGTTGCCAAAATGTTTAACAAAAAAATAAAGATATTACAGAAACTGATAGTGGATTTAAAGAAAATACTAAGAAAGATCTTTATACAAGAAATAAAAACACAAAATAAGCTCCAAACCAATGCAATAGCAACATTCACTCATATCAATATCCAACAGATTTCTTTCAAAGATTTATAGAACATGTAACTTCAAAATATTTACATTGGTCTGTGTGGATTAAATTCTTTAAAAAACTGGGTCACGTCCGACCTCCTAGATTCTTCTTAAACTTTGTTTATTGCACTAACTGACAGATATAATTGTAGTTCTGTCTTCGCACTAGTATCACAATTGATGTTTTTATAAATATTATTATTCGGTTCACGGTTGTCGTCAGCGAAATTTGTAATCGTTGGATTGGTTCCAATTGATTGTACTAGTACGAATTAAAATAATGGCAACAGTAAATCTATATGGCGTTGAAAATGAAACGTTATTAAATGAATCAGATTTATTTTTAGTTAAAAGGAAATATAATTGTTTACAAAATTGTAGATACACAGGCTAAACTTACTAACATAACTGAAAAAATATCAAATGAAGTGTAGGTCAAGCTTTTTCGCTTCTGAATAAACATTGTCATCCAACGTAGCAATGCTATCAACCCTTATGTAAGCGTTTCTCTGTCCTTCAATATTATCACTTTAGTAAAAAAATAAAGAATTGAAACATAATTGTAATTTGTCCAACGCATTGTAAATGAATGTTTCCTGCGAAACCTTGATCTACCAGCCTCTGTAATCATGAGGTCAAGTTTCTAGATAAAATACCAAATCGGTGGCATTTCTTGCCACTTACAAGCAAACCGTGACTCGGGCTTACCCATTTGAATATTTTGTAATCAATAGTAGATTGATATTATCTGATCAATTTGATAAAGAACATATTGCATTTGAACACTAACATTTTGAATCTACTGTTGGTCTGATACTGATACTTGGATGTTCAGAGAAACGACCAAATCAAGAAGAGCTTAGTTCAGGAAATAGAATGGTCAGCTACTACGTAATTCTTCTTTCTGTAGATTTTGGACCTTATATCATTCTTGATATGAAATTCTGTATGAATCAACTAACTAATCACGCAGCGGAATTAAATCCATCAAATCAGTTCTATCTACAAAAAATCTTAAATCAGACATGTGCACGCAAAATTGTTGTTACAAATTAATCCATCAAACTTTCTTTATTTTTCACTTTAAAACTCGTGAACATCTTTATTTATATATTAGTCGTAAACCGCTTTCCTATTGGCTGTCTGTTTGATGACGTTATTTACTCATATTTATGCGTACACGCAGCTCGGCTGTTGTTAAACAAATCGTCTGGAGCCGTTTCGGACAGTTGAGTCACGCGCTAGGGTTAAACTTAGATATAATTGACTAAACCCTGGTTAGTGTCGTGTTACATTGCCATTTTTTCTTTGTGGAGTCCATGTGTAGTCTTATAACTATGATAGTTTATATTGTTCCACTGTATTTAACCGATTCTATGTATTTTCTTAATTGATGGGTGACCATGACCGACCATCTGGTCTTGACGACATTCTCCGTTTTTAGGCAGGCACGTTAAATTGGTGGGCTGTCATTTGTACATCTTTGACAGTCGTTACTGGTAGTCAGAAGCCAGAAAGTCTGACAACCAGTCGTACTACCGGGTTGAGCAGGCCGATCCCAACATAGCTTGGGAAAAGGCTAGGCAGATGATATTTTCTTAGTTCTACAATAAAAATTAACTATCGCATTTTATCGTATCGCTTGCGTAACAATTCAATCCATCTTTCATTTTGAAATTCCTCGCTTTTTCCTCTAGCATCTTCAATATTCCTTAATTGGCAATTTGTTCTTTTTGAGAGAATTGGCGCTTAAGCTCATTAAGTATGTCACTTCCAATATCAATATTCTTTTTTGTGGCTGCAATAAAATGGATTCCAGCCCTTCCACGAAGCAAACAAGTAATTACGATGACTACTTATTTATTTACTCAGAAATTTAACGACCGCAGAAATTTAATTTTTCAATTATCCCCGACCTACCACGGCCTGGCCTCCAGTCTTCAAAATAAAAACATTACGGAAAATATGCAGCTATATTAATTTATCAGCGCATTATTATCATAGTTCCTGTATGATATTAAAGGGAAAGGAGCAATTATAAAAACGTAGCTACATGATAAGGACGACTTGTTTACTTGACTCTTGAGCATATAGTTGCAGTTGAACAAGTTTGAACAAGGCATAATGATACGAGTGTAAGCCGATGTTATTACACCTGTCTTCGTTGCTTCCATCGCGGGACGAGTGTAATTGCAGGCAGGGAGTTGCACAGTATTTAGCGTTGACATCAAGCAGGCATGTTGGAACATAAGGTGTCAATTTACTGGGTACTTATTATTGTGTACCACACATTTTCTCGTCAAGTCTATACTTATTGGGGCCGAATAAAGTATAATGTCAGTGTCTTAGCCCGGCCTTACACGGTCAGCTCGAGCAGTTAGCGGCTGAGCGATATACATGGACCGCTCGTCGACTGCTTCAGCGGTCGGTTGTTGACTGCTCGAGCTGTCGTTACCAACCGATCGAGCAGTTGATTTTCTACCACAGTTGAGTGCAACATGTTTTTCCGCACGAAGGAGGTCAGAGAGCTGTCGAGTGCTCTAACGCAGTCAACAACGCGAGCAGTCGCTGTATGCCTCGCGACCGCTTGACCAGTTGACGGCTTGAAGTGGTCGTGACTGCTCGAACAGTCGTATGTATGGCAGAGTATAAATGACTATAGTTTACCGCGCGGTTGCGGGCTTAAGCAGTCGGTTTCAACTGCTTGAAGCAGTCCTTGTACGGCCTCGCTTAGTATTTGTGTCCCATCACTGGAATTTTAAGTCCAAAGCTCAACTCGACGGAAGTCGACGTTACGTGATTATGTGTCGACTATGCTCATCCGGCCACAGACGTTAAACGTTCATCCTTATGTTTCTACTTTAGTACAATATTACAATATTATGTTCATGCTTAGATTATTGTAGATTCCTCCGTGTTTCGGAAGGCACGCTGAATTGGTGGGTCCCGGCTGTCATTTTTACATCTTCGACAGTCGTTACGGGTAGACGCCAGAAAGTCTGATAACCAGTCTTACTAGGGTATTCGTACCCGGTAGTACCCTAGGTAGTCTTACTCGGGTTGCCCAGGTAACTGGGTTGAGAAGGTCAGATAGACAGTCGCTTTACGTAAAACACTGGTACACAGCTGCATCCGGTTAAGACTGGAAGCTGACACCAACATAACTTGGGAAATGGCCAGGCAGATGATGCTTGGATTATTGTAGATTCTGGCCATTGCTATAATGATTCCATTTTCGTATTAGTTAGTTCACTTTTTATGACTTTTGACTCAGTGTTTTACCTGCAACAAACTGTTGTCTGTTGTTTTTATTTTTTGTTTCGGAGTCAAAAATATTGTTATGTCCTGAATGTGTGGAAGTGGGCAATACGTACTACCCGGATAATAAGTAGCCTATATGTTATTCTGATGAATACGCTATATTACTATCAAATTTCACCAAAATTCGTTCAGCCGTTTGGGCGTAAAGAGTTAACAGACATACACACACAAACTTTCGCATTTATATATTAGTAGCAGGATTAGTAGAATAGGATAGGATAGGAAGTAGGACTAGCTGGATAGTAGGATTTAATATTGTGTTGGCGTGAATATTTCAAAGCTAATCCATAGTGCATCGCTTTTCTGAACAAGAGGAACTTGTTTTGCTCAATTGATTCTTACTATGAGCGTGGGATGAAGTTACAACATTTTCCTACATTCCTAGGTAGTAAATAGACGCGAATTCATGCTTGGCATAAACAATCGTTTTATGCATCTGTTGTGCAATTCTTGCATAATGTCGTTTAACGATGGCGCTTGGAATTCTGGATTATTATTTGGAAAATGGATTCTTAAAACTTGGAATGTGTTTTTTTAAGATTATGGTTTTAATCATATTTATAATATATCTTTTCACGCACGACCGGTTAGCCCCAAGGCATTTCATTATTTAAAAGAACACTTAGATGGAGAGAATTTCTCGCACGTTTCGGTACAAGAATGTCTCCGCGACTATCGCAAGCAATAATCGCCATAACATAATCGTAACAACATGTTTACATTCAGGCAAGAACTAAAATGTCGACAGCGAGATTCGTATATGACATGTACGTATTTAGCGAAATGACAAGCCGCGCCGCTTTTCGCCCATGTCAACGGGCGAGAAGAGTGAATGTTTAGACGAAGGAAATGTTTTATATTCCTTCAATTATCGTATCTTCGAGACGAGAAACTCCCCGTCTAAATGGGCTGTAAGTGTCCGCTTTAGCATATCCGATGCATATAACCACCAGCTGATTTGTATGTAGATATAGCTGCATTGACAACAATTAAGCCTTGCAAGTATCATTTGCTTATCTCAAGTCCGGTTATAAATAAAACGGATATAACATTTGACATTTAAACATATAAAGCACAAGGATTTTGTAAATCTGTTTAATTGACAAGATAAATACCTATCCATGTCTCATAGATACAGAAATTGTGTTTCGTTCTACGCTTGCTAGATAATATAGTTGTATTGCTTTGTTTGTTACTAAAGTTTCTATGGCTATTGATTATCTATTCAGTGTATGTTTGATAAGTTCAATCACATTTGATTATTGAAAGCTTATTTCTGCCGTAAATATATCAATTTTCTGTTGACAATATGCCACTAATATTTGACCTAAAAGTCTGAATATTAATTCATACTAGATTTAACCATTAATGAGCCTATGAAAAGCTAATCCGATGACAGTGTAAGCTCGGATAATACGGTTATAATGTTAGACACCAGCACATCAACCTACCCGAAACTGTAAAATTCCCAATCAACAGTTTAAACTCATCGATTTTGCTATTTACTACTGAAAGCTTCCTAAGGTTCCCCGTAGGGCCAAGGTCTGCTGGGGTTGCAAATAACAACCAGGGCCACGGTAACTCTTGCGTGTTCGTCCGCCGTGGCCTGGCACAAAGAGACCTCTAGAAAGAACATAGGGTTTTAGTCACTAACTAGCTGTCCCCAGCGGTTTCACCCGCATCTTTGGTTACTGCTCCGCTCCCGTGTGTCTTAGCGTGATGGTATATAGCCTATAGCCTTCCTCGATAAATGGGCTATCTAACACTGAAAGAATTTTTCAAATCGAACCAGTAGTTTCGCAGATTACCGCGTTCAAACAAACAAACAAACTCTTCAGCTTTATAATATTAGTAAAGATAGTCTGACACTCACTCCGTGCACCCACAGCGGGAGAGGATAAGCATTTGATGACCAACCATGAAAATAAACTGAAAAAAAGAAAATCTAAAAAAGAAAGAAAAAAGTACACAAAAATAAGCTTCTTAAACTTATTCAGTGTTTAAGAATTGTAATAGATTAAAAGTGTATTTTGATACAAAGATACACACACAAATAGCAATTTTATGTCAATTACTCCAATTTTCATTATACGAGTAAAATTCAATTAAATATTAATAAAACAAAAGAATCCATACTTAAAATTTATGTTTATTGAGATATTATCCTAAGTGTACCTTCCGCGTCCGACAGAAAAAATAATAGGCCCAATTAAGACTGTTTTAATAAGGCCTCCTTGATAAGATAAAATATAATAGCATTAGCTTTTTTCAAGCAAAATTATCCTTTGTGGGGAAAATACGGTTAATAATGGTCTAGATATTAATATTTTAGCATTCTATCTTTTCAATAAGATGATTGGGGTCATAAAATTGCTCTAACCAGGTTTTTGTGAACTGTACAATTTGTTCCGGCTTCGATTCCCGGTACGGTCGACATTTGTGTGATGAGCATGCTTGTTGGCTGTGGTCTGGGTGTTATAATGTTTATTTTTAAATGTAGATTAACAGTTGTGTTAGCACCCATAACACAAGCTAATCAACAGCTCGCCTTGGGGCTAACCGACCGTGTGTGGAAAGGTGTCCCAATATAATATTATAGACGTATACTACACAATGCTTTATTTTTATATTTAGTTTTAAATAACATTTGAGTATATTTGTTTCCGTATGTTTGTCATCCTAATTGAAGCACAAACTCTTTACCAAGAAGACCTATTTCCACAAATCAATCCGCCATTATTCTCGGAAATTGGGAAGTCCTACAGCTATGCCAAACCAAAATTCAATTTCGTCAGTTTCGGCGTGAGTTGCCCGATGTAAATAATTCTTGTTGGTGTTGCCATTTGCAAGGTTTCCCATTAACGAAATGGTCTCGGCTGGCGGTCTGTTCGTCCGCCGGTGGTCTGAGACCGTTCACTTTGCTATTAAGTGTAATTGCTATAAGCTTTTAAGCTGTATTTAGTCGTCTATTTTGTATAGCCTGTAGGGTACTGTTTCTTCTTATGTATCTTTTTGATTTTTAGTAGGTTTTTCGGTATTTTTTTTTTCTTATCATCTCACCTTATTTTTTCTTTGATTCCGCCATTCTTTTAAGTCGTGGTAGCCTAGTGGTTAAAACACCAGCCTCTCAAGTATGAATGCGCTGGTGGAATTCAGTCGGACAAGTACTAATACAACTTTTCTTAGTTTTTTGTACTAAGTATTATCTTGGAAACCAACGACTGATTAAAGGTGAAGGAAAATATCTCGAGAAAACCTGGACTATGAAGTCTGAAATCGCCAACCCGCATTGAGCAAGCGTGGTGATTAACGTTTAATCGTTCTTTGCGTGAGAGAAAGCCTGTGCTCAGTGGAACGATAAAAAGGCTGATGATGATGATAAGTTTATAATATTCATATGTATGTATTTACTTCCTACGTATATATGTAGATTTTTTAAAGAGAGAATCTTTCTCTGCCTGCATATATTTTTTCTATTGCCACGTTTGGCTTCTTATGAAACTCTCTTTGTCTACTCTTTGGTCTGTCGTCGGTGGCTATTTTCCTGAACCAGAAATATGCTTTGAAGAATCTCGAGTTACACTTCTTACATCATTTATATTTATAAACCGGGAAACTGAACTCTTAATACGAATGTGATTCATTCAATGTGTTCCAGTATTATTTTGAAGATTTTTTTTTATGACGTGACTGGATATTAACATTTATTTTTTTCAGCGTCTATCACTTCTAATTATTTCGTCTACTCATAACTATGTTAGGGTCGGCTTTAACAGTGTTTTACATGGAGCGACTGCCTATCAACTAACCAACCCGCATTGAGCAAGCGTGGTGATTAACGCTCAATCCTTCTCCGTGGGAGAGGAGGTCTGTGCCCAGCAGTGGGACGATAAAAAGGCTGTGATGATGATGATGACTGCTTATCTGATCTCTATGATCCAATTACTTGGGCAACGCGATACCCTTTGGTAAGATTGTGGTTGTCAAACTTACTAGCTTCTGACTACCCGTAACGACTGCCGAAGATGTTCAAATTACAGCTCGAATCCACTATATTTAACGTGCCTTCCGAAACACGAAGGAACTCGTCATGAAATTGTTGCGTGTACGCGTTGCTTTACCTTATAATTGATACATCCGAAAATAACTCCTAATGAATCGAAGAATATCAATTCCACAATCATTACTGGCTGTTAAGACGAGAATAGTTCCTGCAGTCAGAAATGTATAAATTGATGGCTACACTTCAAAAACACATTTATTCATTAATTATATTATGTGTGCTGAAAATGACCAGCTCGGTGACACTAAATATTTAAGGAATTCCCTCGCGAACTGGCTCATCGTCCTTTGGGTGCGTGCCAGGTCGTTAGTAGGTACCTAGGCTTCAGTCATCATAAAACAGTTTTTACTAAAACTATAAATATTATTGATACTATGTTTGAGAAGAAAGTTAGTTTGAAGAATCCCTTTTTAATGAGTAACGTTTTAGTAAATAACTTGGATCTATTCAACTGTGTGTATCTGAAAAATCATTGTAGTCTTTTAAGTTTCAAATAACTTATTACTGGGTTAGAACCAAACATTCTTAGTCAAATCTGGTTTGAGGCATTATTTACTCGTATATATCATTTATCGTTAACTAATAACAAAGAATTATTAAACCAGCTATACCAGTCTTCAAACTCTATAAAAATATTCCTTAATTGTCTATGCACTCTTATAAACAGACGGTCAGAGAATTAAGGAAAAAAAAAGACTCCTTTGTTGTAGTTTAAATTGTCATGTTTTTTGTTGGAATGTAATTTCTCATGTAATTAAACGAAGGCCGATTGTGATGCTAAGCAAAGACAAAGAAGCGATGTTAATAAACTCTATGCAACTCTCGAATAAATGTTACGTATTTTTCTAGAAAATTCTACGTTCAGATTCTATTAATCTTCTCACTTCATTTAGCTTCCAATTTTAACAGTTCCAGTTTTAGCCAGCGTCATACTCCATGCTCCTAAATGTAGCCTATAACCTGCCTTAATATTTTTTTTAAACTGGCCAGTAGTCATATGTCAGCGTGTTAAAGCTAACAAATATAGAAACAAACTCTTCAGATTTATAGTATCTATAAGTAAGTAAGTACCTAACTTATGTAATGGGAATGCTCTGTCAAATTTCCTTAATAAATTTTCAACTTTATCGCTGAAGCATATAGTTCAAACTTGATTGGGAAAATTTGACAGTTTCGGGTAGCTTGATGTGCTGCCAGTACAAAACATTGTAAAACAAGATTTTCTTTGCCCACATTTCCTGGAATCTCGGCCATTGACTTGTATTATTTCCACAGCTAAAATAAAAACGAATCGTAAGATTTTTCCGATAGATGTGAACGACCTGCGTAACGATGGTTGCTTCAGTAACAACTGTTTCCCCCGAGATGCGATTACAACGTAACAGGGATGGCTTGACTTTTATTGTATACTAGCTTCTGCCCGCGACTTCGTACGCGGATCCAGTCGCTTATGCCAGCGACTACAGGGCCGTCAAAATCGATTTGAAACGTCTGATATCGAATTCTATGAGTCCGAGGACGGGAAAACAACAGGATGCGCGAGACGATTTCTTTTTGTAATGCCTCAAATTGAACATTTTGTTAACGTCAATCCCAATAGTTAACAGTGTAGCTGGGCGCTTGGAATACCATAACAGTTGTTCCAGATCTTCAATTTTATATGTATCTTCCACTTTCTAACTGCTTATGAATATTTCGTTATGTGCTTATTCTGAACAGCCTCATTGATGTAGTAGTCGCAAGGCGCGACTGCTGTGCACGGGGTTTCGGGTTCGATTCCCGGGTCGAAATCGCTTTGTGAGTTTTGAGAAACTTTCATAAAGCAGCCTGGAGTCTGGAAGTTGGTGATTGATTCACCCTTGCATCGGAGAGCACGTAAATTTCGGTCCTGCGCCTGATCTCTCTCCGGTCATGTCGGATTGCCGTCCCATCGGACTGTGAGAGTGAGGGAATAGAGAGTGAATGCTTGAGCACTAAAATAAATGTCTAAATTTAAATGAATAAAAAAGTTGATAAATCCATAAAAGAGAACGGCCGCCGTAGCCGACAATCGGCCTGGATGCCATCATTCTGGACAATGTATGATAATCTCGATTAGAAATTAGTCGTGCATTAGGTTAATTACTGCTTTCATAAGCGTTAGTAGATGTGCGAATACGCTGAGAAGTCAAGCATAATTCTGTATCGGTAATTGGTTTCTCCGAACCAGCGGTCAGTGGCGCAACATACCCTTCTTTGATCTCTTTATAGAGAACTGGATGTGGAAGCGTAAATACGCTGAACACGCGGGCGTAATTCTCCATCCGAAAAGGTTTCAACGGTGCGAGTTGCAGCCTTGTCCTCGAACAGCATCAAGCCTCTCCACACTTAAATTAGCTCTTCGTTGGATTCTAGGGATCTTATGATCCGATGAATCTTAGCTTCTTTGGACAATGGAAACAATTTAACTTTTTGTAAGCATAGTTATAGTTTTGTTGTGAAGATACTTGATCCTTAAAAATCTAAACTCTCTGGCAGGCAACCGTGTCAATTCAAAAAATCAATAGAAAATTAAAAACTGAAATAACGTAAATGCGAAGGAATATTAATGCGATAAAATAAAAAAAAATGGGAGTTTTGGCCGGAATCTTCAATGATGCAGCACATTAAGCTACCAAAGTCAAAATTCCCAATCTGTTAAAATTATTAATAATAATAAATTTCCTAAATAGAATTTCAACTTTATCGCTGAAGCATATGGTTCAAAATTGATTGGAAAATATTTACAGTTTCGGGTAACTTGATGTGCTGGCGTCTATACGAAACGCAGTCCTAAACTGTTACAGCTTTCACCGCGCTGAGGTACTTTCAGCTGATGTTGTTTTTAACCGACTTCAAAAAAGGGAGGTTCTTCACATCAAATGTGTCTGATCTTAGATTTTTATAAGTCAACCGGAAATGCCTATCAGACCGAACAACTTTTTCTAAGACGTCAGTCCTATATGTTTGATGGTGTAGCTGGGCTCTTAGAGTTCCATAGAAGGTGTTCTAGATCTTAAATTTTTATACGTCAACAGCGAGTGCTCATCAGGCTGAACAACTTTTGCTAAGACGCCATTTCTATATGTGTAATGGTGTAGCTGGGCTCTAGGAGGTCCAAAACAGCTGTTCCAGATCTTCAAATTTTATCTCGCAGAAGAAAATGCTCATCACGTGGAACAGTTTTTGCTATGGCAGCATTTCTCTATCTCTTATAGTTAAGCTGGTCTGTTGCTGTTCTGCATCAGGTGTTCAAGTTTCCAAGATAATTTATAGCCTATATGTTGCCCCGACCTAACACCTATACAACAAAAAAAGAATCATTCAAATCTGTCCAGTGGTTCCGAAGATTAGCGCGTACAAACAAACAGACAAACAGACAAACAGACAAACAGACATACAGACAAACAGACAAACAGACATAATTTTTTTTTCGGATTCGTGTTCTATTGCTTTTTCTAAACCCCCCTCAGTTATTATTTTTGTCAATATATTATTTGTACAGACACGGATTTTTTACTGTTTTATTATATGTATAGATTTATAGACCGATATTGAACTTAATAAATAACAAGAAATACTAGTTCACTGTACGAAGTGGGAATTTTCTTTATAATATAATTGTTAAGCTATTGAAATCGAATAATAGGCAGCCATTTTGTGTCTATGGTAACGTCGACTATAACAGATGAATGGAATATTTCTCAAAAGAGGCATTTAAATTTGTATTATATTTAGAAACTATAGTTTAGTTTCAATATTTTATAAACACCATTCAAATATAAAAACAATTTAAAAGTTTTGTCGCTGCAAACGACCATTTTAAAATCTCACTTCATCTGACAGCTAATTCGCAACCATAAACAATTAAACAACCCCTTAATATAGGACAAAACCCACACAACGTGTCAAAACCACTGCCCGCAATTGTTTTATACATATAAAAAAAAAAAAACACGATAAGGCTTCGACAATTATTCTATTGTGTTGCCAGCCTATTGTTGTCCTTTCCCTGCACATGACACTTGTCAACTTTGTAATTCGAGTTGGACAACGCGTCTGTGTTGCCATTCAAAGACGTTACGTCAAAACCAATGATGACCTATATTTTACTTGTCAAAATTAAAGGTTTATTAAAGTTCAGACTTTGTTTTTTCCCTAAAAAATACAAATTTAATGTCATCATCATCACCCTTTTTTATCGCCCCATGCTGGGCACAGGCCTCTTACACGGAGAAGGATTGAGCGTTAATCACCTCGCTTGCTCAATGTGGCTGTGCCTGACCTGGAATCGACCCCCACCCTCATACGCGAAAGGCAGGTGATTTAACCATTAGGCCACCACGACTTAATGTAATTAAAAAAAAAATATATGTATTTTTTGGTTTAGATACTTTAATTCCCCGAACAGAGGATTTTCGTTGTCCGTGTCATTTAGTCGCAATTGTCCTTAATTGTCAATTGAGATGTGTGTCGGTATATCACTGGCGGCTATCTCAAACATACATATACCAACCTTCACTTTTACGAAGCGTAACTAATATTATCGCTCGGTTAATTCCTTTAAAGTACCTATTACTCTGTGTTACTTTTCATATTAAAAGTATATTATACATATTTTTTTCAATTTGTGTAGACGCCAGCACGTGAAGAACTGTCAAATTTTCCCAATCAACTTTGAACCATAAAGCTTCAGCGATTATGTTTGACAGATACATATTTGGCAGATTGTAGTAGCTTGATGTGCTGGCGCCTGTACACAATTTTCTCTAGCACCCTCAACTTCAAAGCCTGCGTTCTTTGTCTATCTGATTGCCATCATCACTTTTTAATGATTACATTGACGCAATGGTTTTCTGTTACCTGGTAAGCTTTACCCTACATAGTACAGACGCACATCAACCTACCTCAGTCTGTCAAATTTCTTTGATCCATTTTCAACCTTATCACAATACTGGTAGGTTAATATTCGATTGTAAAAAATTTACTGCTTCGAATAGGTTAACCTGCTACGTACACAAATTTCTTTTACAATGTCCTCCACGCCTGCTTCTCGATCCAGTTCAATTTCGCTACACCACTGTGTATATTTTCGTCGTACACACGGCTGCACATCAAGCTATACAAATCCAGTTTGTCTTGGGCTCGCTTTTATATTCTTCCTACTAAAAGTGTATTTGACTCTTTTTATTTAATTATTCATATCAAAAGTATAACATTTTACAAAACCAAAAACAGAAATAATTTTTGGAATCCGCTGAGAAATCAGTAATTTATAAACCTTTCAAAAGTCAAACCGTTAAATAACAGAAAAAGGATGCACATACAAGCTTATGACATCAACGCCATTTGATCACGCATGTGCAAAAGAGATAGCAAGATGTCCCCACTATGATCCCACTCTTCATCATACGAATATAAAAAATGTTGATTGCTGCTCCATTTATCAACCAATTTTGACGTTGTTTTCAGAAAAATGTTCCTTGTGTGGGTGTTTGTTTTGTTAAAAGTTTTGTACAAAATCAAACACAGGTAAATACCCAATTGAATGGTCAGGTTATACTAGTATTGTATAGCTTGTTGTGCAGCCGTGTGTACCAGCGATCTCGTTACCCCGGTATTTGAGAAACACTTCAGCCGTTCGCAAGACCCGAATCAATTCGCCGATCTCGGAATGACCGCTTGTTTTGATATGCACGTTTCTCTTTGAAATTCTAGTTCACTAAGCATTTGTAGTAAAAGATAAATATTGATATATGTTTGCGTGTGATGTTAGGTTGATCCAGATTCAGATGTATTTTCTTGGAAGTGCGTTGATGTAATCTTAGAAGTTGGTTTTGCACTGTGGTAGAATATTTTTCTATTTTTTTGTGTAAGAATACTTACTATAATAATTGGTTGTATTCAAAGCTGATTTTGTTCTTTTTGTTTGAGGTTGTATTCCAAAGTCTTGGTAGCCTAGTGGTTAAAGCACCAGCCTCTCAAGTTTGAGTGTGAGGGGTCGATTCCAAGTCAGGCAAGTACCAATGCAACTTTTCTAAGTTGTATGTACTTTCGAAGTATATCTTGGACACCAATGACTGATTAAAGGTGAAGGAAAATATCTCGATGAAACATGGACTATAAAGTCTGAAATCACCAACCCGCATTGAGCAAGCGTGGTGGTTAAAGCTCAATCCTTCTCTTTGTGAGAGGAGGCCTGTGCCCAGCAGTGGGACGATAAAAAGGATGATGATGATGAAATTTTGGCTTACCCCTTTCAGGCGTCCCTGACATAAGATGATGGATGTATGTATAAGTAGCACAATATACGTTATTTCATTTATAGTCGCGACCTTTTCGATAACAATGTGAAGAACTACAATCGCATTATCCTACATTAGCGATATTAAAACGATTACTAAGAGGGATTCTGTGCTTCCATGCATAGTTATATCTAGTATGCATCTCACACTAAGGGAAGGAGTTTCTATTATCATAATGACCTGCCACTTCAATAATTCTAATTATGTACCTACAGACACAGCACATCAAGCTACTACAATCTGTCAAATATCCTTAAGAGATTTTCAACTTTATCGCTGAAGTTTATGGTTCGAAGCTGATTGGGTTGCTTCATGTGCTGGCGTCTATACAAGAAAATCCAAACTCTCGCAACTGCCAAAATCGCATATATTTTCTACAAACACGTCTAATTTCATGCGCCTAGTTACAGTAACTGGTTAGATAACCGTGTTTCATTGTATTGACCGACTGTGGAACACTAAATGGTTGTAAACGTTATGAAAACGAGACGTAAGCGTGCTCCCAACTTGTGTTACTAGTGGGAATTGTGAAACTGTTTAGTAGGTCGAGAGAATGAAAAATATACCTACTAGCTATACATAGGTACCTATATTCATAATGCTGACTTAATCTTGTACAAGGGTCTGTTTTATGTACACAACAGTCAAGTTACTGTAATCTTTCATATTTCCTTAATAGATTTTTAACTTTATCGCTTAAGCATATGGTTCAAAGTTGATTGAAAAAAATTGACATTTTCGGGTAGCTTGATGTGCCGTCTGTTTATCAAGCTACTACAATCTGTCAATTTTTAAACACATTACCAACTTTATTGGTAGTTTGATGTGCTAGCGTCTACCTACTTATAACAATTAGGCATATTATCATCTCTATAGAATAGAAGTAATTACTACTACATACTACAAACTCCTCCGCCACGTCTGTCTGTCCGTTTCAAAAATACTCAAAAACTGCTAACTGCACTTGTATCCTAGCGACGCAGGCAAGTAATAGCTTAAAAGCCCCCACTAATTAACTCAAAATCTACCATTAACTTCCAATCTTTCAAACACTCGAACTCCTAAGACTTGGCGCGCGCCCCCAAACTTGGCAAACACATACCCTTATTGGCCTATTAGGTCGCGTTACGAAGCAGTTCCCATTCAGAGGCTAGTGATGATATTACCAAGTTTTGCTGTAACTTGGCCAAGTATTCGTACCTACAGATTTCGGTTCGATTAATTTGTGCAGTTGCCAAGTTCGTAGTTTGGGGGTTTTGGTCGTTAATGAGGAATGAGGAACCCTAATTGTGTAGGTTAACTTTAGCGGTAGGAAAAACCAAATACAAATGGAATACGTTGTTTTTGTTAAATAAAAATATGAAAGAAACATTTTTGTTATCACATCACAATACCTAATATATAAATGCGAAAGTTTGTGCATGTGTATGCATGTTTGTTACCTCTCCTACGCGCAAACGGTTGAAGGGGTTTTCATAAAACTTTGCGGTGATATAGCTTGTATATTATTATCAGAATCACAGGCTAGGCTACTTTTTATCCGGATGCGGCAAGTAGTTTCCTCAGGAAACGGGTAAAACCACTGGTGGTAGCTAGTAAACAATAAACAAAAACTTTTTATCTATACTTAAACTAGCTGTCCCCAGCGGTTTCACCCGCATCTTTGGTTACTGCTCCGCTCCCGTGTGTCTTAGCGTGATGGTATATAGCCTTCCTCGATAAATGGCCTATCTAACACTGAAAGAATTTTTCAAATCGAACCAGTAGTTTCGGAGATTAGCGTGTTCAAACAAACAAACAAACTCTTCAGCTTTATAATATTAGTATAGATGGTTACGAAATCAAAATCTGGGTACACAACAGTTATTTTTATTCACAGCCTTATTTCAGAAAAACGTAAAACAAGAGACAAAAATTGCTTTTTCGCGTAATCCCCAGTCGCACACAGTCATAACAGAATATATCGCATCGTATTCCGATGATATACGGAAACAAGCAGATAAATCAGAATTGTGATGGATGTCGACTATCTGCCAAGCTTGGCCATGCGTAGCTTGCGGCCGATAAGGACAGCATGCGCTTGAATTATTGCCTCTCATTTGCGCACTGTATTCACGAAATTATACCTCTTATGTAGTCCTTAGGCTACATATAATTTGTAACATGTACTTTGACTTTCACTATAATAAAAATGATAAATACTCTTCCCCTTCTAAAGCCTTAAGGCGTAGAAGTTTTCTGATGCCCGATAACACGTTACCTTAAAAGACTTAACTCTTAAATGTTGTATAAATATATATACATTTGATACAAGTTTTTTTTTTCGTGGGAATTCATCAAATGAGTCTCTCTCACACTTACGGACTAAAACCCTCTATGTTCCTTCTGGAGGTCCCTGTGTGCCAGCTATGGTTACTCTTTCGAACAACCCGCAGCCCCGACAGTTTCGCCTATAGACTGTTTTTGATACAAGTATTAACATATATAAAACATACCGATCGATTTCAGAACCTTGTCTTGTTTTGGAAGTTAGTTAAAAAAAGGGAAAACCGAAATGCGTCGAAAAAATCGTCCCCATCGCTTTCTTATCGTGTCAAAAGTTGTGGTGACCTTGTGGTTAAAGCGCCCGCCAAGTATGAGTGTGTGGGTTCGATTCCGAGCCCGGCAAGTACCAATGCAACTTTTCTAAGTTATATGTACTTTCAAACACCTCGAGGAAACCTGGACTATAAAATCTGAAATCGCCAACCCGCATTGAGCAAGCGTGGTGATTAACGCTCACTCCCTCTCAGTGTGAGAGGAGGCCTGCTTTCTTATCGTCTATCATCGCTATCGTAAAACCACAGAGACATACACACTTATTGTATTAAATATGCCTCGTTCATTGTCCATAAAACCCTGAAATAATAAAACAGAACTAATTTCATTGATGTCTATAAATACTGTTCCAAATGACGAGCTATTCCAAATATCTGGGACATAATGCTATGCAGTTGAAAATGGTCCACTACCGGAATTACCGGCGCATCTGGACGGAGACAGCTGTTAGTCTGAAATAATGGCTAAAGGAATTCAATTCCGACATGGGATAATTTTATTAATTATTTAAAATGACTTGAACTTGCTTTTGAGAGGATTTGTAAAGCAGTAAAGTAAAACAGTGAGTAATATTAGATTAGAATATATATATATATATAGAATTCTGAAAATTCTTCCAAAAGCTCGTTAATGCTACTTTGGATTATTACTTGTATTTCTAACTCATTTATAAAAAGTCAGACCCCCGTTCTATGCGCTTTCGCTGGGAAGAAGAAGTTAATAGACAGCCTGCTAATTATAAAGTTCATCAGTAAGAATTATTAAGTTAAGTGTCACTTATCATGGAAGATATCTTGTATTTATAAAGATACTCCAAAAAAAGGAAAAAATCCAACTCTGATTTCAAAGTGTACCCGTACCCGAAACTTATAAATAAAAAATATTACTATGTATGTATTAATAATAGGATGATAAAGTTGAAAATCTCTTAAGCAAATGTGACGAATCGTAGTAGCTTGATGTGCTGGCGTCTGTACATTTATACTTTCCTCCATATTACTTCGTCAAGTCCCCATCATTTAATAGCTTTCAACAGTCGGCTACTACCACTGCATACGGTATTAGGAGTACCATGTAAGGTATTCCTGCAGCCGTCGGTTTCCGCCTATTGTCACTCACAGCACCAGGGTTATTTGAAGCTTTCTTAGGATCTCCGTGAGTTGACTCAATTTTCTGGAAGGAATTATTTATTAATTCAACGATTCATTTCTTTCATTATTATTGTTCATTGTAGTCTATAATCTTTACTACCTCTATTCTGCAAAATAATTTCTTCACATCATCTTATCGGATTTTCGGATCGGATCCTCCTGTCCTTATCCCAATTTTTTATCTGCTGTCATCTCACAAGCTACATTCTTTCTAGCCATAACAACAGCCGAAAATCGATCTCAGTGGCGTGCACTTGGAGAGGCCTATGTCCAGCAGTGGACTGCGATAGGTTGATGATGATGATGATGTTGGTATCAACTTTCACACAATCCATCCATCGTTTCTTTGGTCGTCTCCTTTCTCTATATCCATACATATTCATGCTCAAAACCTTCCTCATTCCTCCGTATCACCAATAATCAAAATAATGATAAAACAACATCGAAAAATGACAACAGTATTTTTGAGAAATAAAGCATAAATTACGAAGAAAATGATTTCGTACAAATGTATTTTAAATGAGTCGGCAATGTTATCGTCGGGCAAGGAAGAGGTAATGACAATAAAATATCACTTGGCCGGCAGAGTTCGGCAACCATTCATAAATAATGCGTCATTTGACGTAATTTTTTTATCTTTTAATATTAAATGAAGGTTATCTAATCTATGAAATAACAAAATATCTCTCGCTTATCGTAAAAAATTCAGAAGTAAACATTATATCAGGAACTATTTGCTAAGAGTACATTATTTGAATACTTTGTAAGAAAACTTTTTACAATAATAAGGGCCAGTTTCATCGGTTGCTGATAAGGTCCAGATAGTATATCTGGCAGATAATTTATCTGGTAGATAGTGGCTATCCGTAACCTGTGAAACAAGCCCTAATAATTTTATTAAAGTGGTGTAAAAAGGGCTTCAGCGTGTTGCCTTCGGCCCCAATTTCGCCTTATAAAATTTTAGGCTTCTATACGTATAGTACAAGTCTAGAAGAGACATACAAATAAATTCTAATAGCTAGTTTTTTTATTTTGTTAAATGTAAAATACATAAACTTGATATAAAAATGTAAATTGTATGCATATAAGTAAATGAATGGAAATAGCTAGTTTTTTAAATATGTGGCAAAGCTTAGAAATACATACAGCCAGACACGATAAACGCATACATATCAATAAATAGTACCCAAGCTTGCATTAATAGTAAAACATAAGTATAAACAACATTATTTACGAAGGATTTATTGATTCATAATACGTTAATCATCGTGCTACTACGTGGATTGAGGCACGCTCTTCCGTTGCGTATGCGCATCCTACAGACTGACACGATGCTGTTGACCTAGCGTTGGAATCAGCCGTTAATATTATTGCTAAACTTTTAACATACATTTGCATTGACAGTCATGCATCCAATTCTACGTTTATCATCAAAATAAAGCGTTTATCTAATAAAATAGAATTCACAGATTCACTTTAGAACACTTTTTGTCATAATTAAATTGAGATTAATAGGATTTTTCCCGATATAAAACTATAAAATACAGCAAGCCGCCATGTTAAGTGAAACATCAATCAGGGTGAATGACGTCACGTCTCGAACCATTTAATTAAGCAAAGTGAACTTCATACAAATCCATTTACAATTATGCTTATGGTAATATTGGTTGTAGTAAAAAAATATTGTGGTATTTTCACATATGCATACAAGTGCACTACGGATGCAATGATTTATTATAAAGATAAGATAGCATTTATCAGAATTGTCCCTTTGGAAAAACCCCTACTGAAAAATAACAAAACAATGCCAGGGTATTACCGTAAACGTATGTCGCAAAATCACACAAATTACCAAACAGTTAATAAGGACATTTAAAAAAACATTCTAGTCATGGTGGCCTAGTTAGTGGTTAAAGCACCAGCCCCTCAAGTATGAGCCTTTAAGTAGGAACCTTTCTAAGTTGTATTTTCCAAGTATATCTTGTACACCAATGACTGATTAAAAGGTGAAGGAAAGGACTATAAAGCTTGAAGTCGCCAACCCGCATTGAGCAATCGTGGTGATTAACGCTCAAACCTTGTGTGAAAGGAGGCCGTTGCCCAGCAGTGGGAAGTTTAAGGGGCTGATGAAAATGACGATGAAGACGATAAACAAAATACAAAAGATATTAAGATCAAAAACAAAGATCAAAAAGCTACAACCAAGATACCAACTATAATATTAAATAACTACTTAATCATTAGCCAAGCTTCAAACAGGAATGTCAAGCTGATCCCACACAATGACACTGCAGTGTCAACATACAATGATTACGCTTCAATTACAAGAACCACCAGTCTCTGACTCAGTCTATTGTAATAATAATGTCAAACGCATCGAACGCTTCCGTTGATTCAGACCTTTCGTCGGCTTCCTGCGACTCCTAACTTAACTACGGGAGCTTGTTTTGTTTTATTGTTTTAAGTATATCTCCATTTCCTATGGTATTGTTGAATGGTGTTACAGGATGGTTATTATTAGGTGGTCTTTGTAGAAAAAAATGTACTACAGGGATATTGTTTTTATTAGAACTCTGTAGGCTTTTAACTGTATGTACCCTTTTTATTACTGGGAAATCATCAAATGACCCCTCCCACTGAAGGTGCAGCTGTAGGGAGTGTAAGACTTTTACTGACTAAAACCCACTTTTGTTCCTTCTTTAGGTATTTGTTTATCAGCGCCGCGATATCGTATATACCCTAAAGTTCATTGGTGTTTTTGGAAAACTTTATTGTTGTACGTAAACCTTCGTGTTAATTAATAACATCGTACACAATTTCACAAACACTACAAAAAATAATATTATTCTGAGATTCTTCCTTCTTTTTTATCAAGCACGACATCTCTCCTGCCAAGTTTTGCTATTTCCTTTTATACGCTATCGATATACTACATCAGTGCATTAGCATGCCCGTACGCACATATATTAGCGTCCTGTCGGCTGCTTCCTGAGCCAGCATTTAGTATTCAGCGCTATTCGACGACATCCGATACTGCGGCCATTACGCCCTCACAGCAGGGGTTATCAGTGTCGTCAGCCATGCGTAGCAAAAATGCAAAAACATTACTAGGGTCACTCTCTGTTAGGTTATTTGGTCTCTCACGATTTTCATTTCCTAAAATGGTTGTAATGTCTGCATCAGATATAGCAGATTTTTTGAGTTGTTGTTTAAAAATACTCTCGTTTGTATAACCTAGCCTGACACAAAAATAGTAATTTTGTACTTCCCATTTAATGTAGCCAGGAAAAGCGCCATTAAATCTACACAGAATGTTCGCAGATCCTGTTATAGTTTAAAAAAATGTAATAAAACACGAAAACAGTTTTGTTTGGCGCCGCTCGGCCTCTGTGAACTGCAATTTGCCGGTCACCGTCCCCAATCCTATTAATTAATGTAGAATTCACAAACGACGATAGAAATTGATAATAGTGACATTTAGGGTAAACTCGTTTAAGCGTTTAAAGTTCATTAGGCCATTTTTAATTTCCTTTGACATATTTTTTGTTTCGTCAATTTCATTTCGAGTTCCCTTTTAATCCCTTTAGTTATTCAAAATATTATCCTCCTTCTAATAACATATAAAACAGAGAAAAACAACCATCAATTTGTCAACAAAATTTGCTTCATTGAATTCCAGGAAAATTACGTATTTAACTTTCGAGGAAAACGAAAAGATTAAAAATATATATATTTCTAATACACTCAACGTCTACTGTGATAGCATTTGAATCATCGAAGTGTTCTTGCTTTATCTATGGTTCCTGTAGACGTTTCGCATGATTGATTGCGTGGGCGCGTTTGTTATGCACTTTTCATTCCACCGTTTAGTGTATGAATAGCTTACGGATGTGACGGACGCGTTCAGTGATCGTCTTGAATTATCAGCAATCGTTAAGCTAAAGTTACTGTTGTCCATTTAAATTCGTCTCTGAAGATCTAAAGCTCTTATATTATCATCGATTTTGATTCTAGCATCGATATAGTCAAGTGTTCAGTGATAAGTGAAGTGATAAGATCCCACAATGGTGATGGAATCTGGTCAACAACAAAACGGGCGGTTCTGGCCACTCTCGCCCCGTCTGTGGCGTCGTAGTAATGAGTACTCCAAAGTGGTGTTCGAGCCTCGAAGACCTCCTTTGTCTCCTATAGAAATTAGGAGACATGATAAACTGGATACGACTCCAGACTTGCTTCGTACAAAGAGTTACATAAAGGACAGGTTAGATCATTTGAATTTGGAGGAGAGGATAATTGATGAGCGCAGATGGAGCGTAGACTCCAAGAAGCCACCTATTAAAGAACAGAAAAAGAAAGAGAAACTAGAAGTTGAAGAAGTGGTTAAGCTGAGAGTTAAGAAGCAGAGGCAGCCGAGACCGAACAGTCTGCAGCTGTTACTATGTCCTTCGAGCTCTGGACATTACAGCAGCAACACTTGGAGATATACCAGGGTCCGGTCCAAAAGGTGCGTAGAGTTAGTATGCTTTTTTTAACTTTATTCGCGAGTAATGATTTTAATGGAACTCACTTGTGCATGAAACTGAGGTTTAAAACTACTTAGGTTTTTAAAGAAAGTTGTGTTTGAATGGTTCTAGAACTAAAAAATGATATACAATCTTTTAAAATTCATATTCTTCAAGTCTAAAGAGTCGTGGTGGCCTAGTGGTTAAAGAGCCAACCTCTAAGTGTGAGGGCGTGGGTTCGATTCCAGGTCGGGCAAGTACCAATGCAACTTTTCTAAGTTTGTATGTACTTTCTAAGTATATCTTGGACACCAATGACTGTGTTTCGGATGGCACGTTAAACTGTAGGTCCCGGCTGTCATTGAACATCCTTGGCAGTCGTTACGGGTAGTCAGAAGCCAGTAAGTCTGACGCCAGTCCAACCAAGGGGTATTGGGTTGCCCAGGTAACTGGGTTGAGGAGGTCAGATAGGCAGTCGCTCCTTGTAAAACACTGGTTCTCAGCCGAATCCGGTTAGACTGGAAGCCGACCCCAACATAGTTGGGAAAAGGCTCGGGAGATGATGATTCTTCAAGTCTAAAGATATTGTTCATTTGGTGTTAACATTGTCTTGACCAATTGATTACATCTTCAGTTTTATACTAGCTTCTCGTATGGGAACTGCTCCGCGCACCTGGATAAAGAGTCTATAGCCTTCCTCGATAAAAGGACCATCTAACACTGTAATAATTTTTCAAATCAATTCAGTAGTTCCTGAGATTAGCTCGTTTAACCAAACAAAACAAACTCTTCATCCTTATCAATACTAATGTTATATAACAGAAGAGTTTGTTTGTTTAGTTGAAAGCGCTAACCTCAATCTACTGGACCAATTTGAAAAATTATTTCAGTGTAGATAGCCCATTACTTTTTATCCGGGTACACGGAGTTGTTCCTACAGGACGTGGGTGAAATCGCTAGCGGAAGCTAGTAATATTATATTAGTACTAGCTGCTGTCCCCAGCGGTTTCACCCGCATCTTTGGTTACTGCTCCGCACCCGTGTGTCTTAGCGTGATGGTATATAGCCTATAGCCTTCCTCGATAAATGGGCTATCTAAAACTGAAAGAACTTTTCAAATCGAACCAATAGTTCCTGAGATTAGCGCGTTCAAACAAACAAACTCTTCAGCTTTATAATATTAGTATAGATTGAATTTGATGTACAAAATGTCTGGGTTCCGTATCAGCCTACGAATTAAGGTGGGCCCAAACAATTCCAACTTAGCATATGTTGTGCAACGTAAACACCTGTTGGACTTCCAATGATGGGTTATAAAAATCTATTAGCAATGCTGTTCTTACCATAAAAGGGTAAAGAATTCTGTCAAGCCCTATGTCAGTATTGGAAATCACTTCATTATAATGTCGAAATACTTATACCTACTAATAATCATTAACTCGTTTTATTAGAAGTTGATTTACGGCCGAAATTAATAACCTATCTATCCGTGGTGTCCAAAATACATGTAGAAAGTACAGACGCCAGCACATCAAGGTACCCGAAACTGTCAAATTTTCCCAAACGATTTCGGTAAAGTTGATAATCTACTAAGGAAATTTGACAGATTGTAGTAGTTTGATATGCTGTATATATATATATATGTTACGGCTAATACCCGAAGTGCGGCTACACCTAGTTTTAACCGGTTAGAACTAGGTGTAGCCACTCACTCTTGGTTACACTTAGTATTAGCCGATTGTTTTCGGGTAGAACTAGTTCTATCCTTCATCGTGCCGGCTACAACTAAGTCCAGCCATTCCCTGTTGGATAAAACTAGGTCTATCCGATATCATTCCGGCTAGAACTAGGTACAGACAATCCCTGTTATTATAGAAGTGTGATTTATAATTATAATAATATTCTTTAAATTATAAAATTATAAATATAAAACTTTAAATTGGGTGTTTTTTTTATTATCTAAAAAAGCTCTGCCGATTGCATGCCTGCTTCACACTCGCTAGTAGACCTGCAGTAGATCAGCAGCGTCTGGCGCTCTCAACCGGCAGAGGCGCGTGACTCGCTACGCCCTCCACCCCGCGCCGATGCTGCAGATGCTGAGAGTCATGAGTGTGACGCGGGGCGGAAGGCGTGACGGGGTATCCATCTAATATTCATCTTTTATTCAACAGGGAAAGGCCGGACCTACTCCTAGCCGGAATGATATCGGATAGACCTAGTTCTATCCAACAGGGAATGGCTGAACCTAGTTGTAGCCGGCACGATGAAGGATAGACCTAGTTTTACCCGAAAACAATCGGCTAATACTAGGTGTAACCAAGAGTGAGTGGCTACACCTAGTTCTAACCGGGTAAAACTAGGTGTAGCCGCACTTCGGGTATTAGCCGTAACATATATATATATATATAGATCGTTTGTACATGATATAGAGCTTAGAAAAGTTACATTGGTACTTGCCTGACCTGGAATGGAACCCACTAGGCCTGACTAGGGCATCACGACTTTTTATTCAAAACGATGACGTAATTCGTTATTTAGAAATTTTTCAAATGTGTACTTACTACGATTTGTTACAGCTCTAAAGAGAAACTGTTTTCGAGAGAGTCACTTTCTTTCAACACCGTCAGTTTATCGATCTTAAGATATTTCTATCTGCGCATTAAATTCTAAGCGTGTACATTGATTATCTACTCTGATGATTCGCATTCATAAGCTGATGTGGCCAATTATTTTTCACTTTCACGCTAACAGTGTATCATTAAATCTCGAATCTTGGTTTTATAGTAAACTCGATTCAACCGCTTTTGTCTGCGTGCCGAGGAAATTAGTTCCCGTATGTGAATATAGAGTAGCCTATATTCTCTTTCGATATTAAGGGCCGGTTTCACAGGTTACGGATAGCCAGTATCTACCAGATAAATTCAAAAATAGAACAGGATTGGTATGAAATTATGTGCCAGATAAACTATCTGGAACTTACCAGCAATCGGTGAAACTGGCCCTAAGAGTTATATTACTGCCGTGTTTCACCAAAATCTAACCAAAATCTTTTATCATGTTAAAGAGATAAAAAGTCATTTATTTAAAGAAGGCTAAAAGTCAGCGCTTATTGAAGGTCAATTTTACAAAAGACAGTCCCCCAAACGCCCGCCCTTTACCTCTTCCTGTGTGTTTTCGCTATGAAGAAGAAATGGTGGAACAAACTCCCCAGCAACACAATTCTGTCTCAATGTTTTGAAGAACCGTTTCTATACAAAACAAAATACTAATACATGAAGTATCAAATTAAATTAAATATTTGACCACGTTGTTGGCTAGCGCGTGTCTTCCTACCCATACCTATTACAAGGAAAAATTAACAAAGACATCCAAATATACCTTACAAACTTTCGTATTTATAGTATTAGCTTCCGACAGTAGAGTCACTGGTATCGTGCGCGAACTACTCCGCACACCTGGATAAAAATTAAATAGCCTTACTCGATAAATGGGCTATGTAACACTGAAATATTTTTTTATATAACAACTTTGGGACTAGGTGACGTTGTGTGAATGTGTGAGGAATATCTTTCCACTTACGACACCTTGTCTGTGGGTGTCGAGTGGGTGTAACGAGTTGACAGCACCCCAACGTACGTAGTTATCAGTCCACGGCCCTTTGATGTTGAGCAAATTGACAAAATAATCTCGTAACACAGATATATAAGGTATACAACTTGGTTTTCTTAAGAGCCGAAAAGCTTTTATAAGTTATATTAACTGTAGAGTAAACTTTAAGTGTTTATTTGCGTAATGTGAACTCGATGACTTGAATTATAGTTAGCGATAATTTTAATGTCGGTAATTTTTCAGTTTAGTAAAAGATTTTAAAATAATGTGACAGGCCTGACGGGGTCAATTTGCTTCTATAGGGCAACCTGGTTTCTTGTCCTGTAGTACAAAAGATAATATTAATTTAGTCAATATTGGCGTACAATACCATTGGTCTATTTCGGCTTTGACTGAAAGCCGAAACCTCACAAATATCAAATGTACTAATAATTTCGATTCGGACCGTTCCAATTATAAATTTAACTGTACCTAGTACCGACCAGCAGTAATTTCTTAAAGTTTATTGGTTCTAAAACAAAACATTTCTTCAGATATTGAGACCACGGTTATTATAAACTATAATGAGTTAAAATTACATCGAACTTAATGTAACAATCGCTAATATTACGGTTGTAAATATCAATTGACTTTTGTGTATTGGGCAAAGGTTTTTGAAGTGTGGGCGTGAAACGGAATTGTTATAGTGTTGTGCCGTGATGTTTTATCGATTTGGCCGAGTTATAGATGAACCTGTCACTACCTTTGCAAATTTTCATTAAATTACTGTACCTACATTCGAACTGAAAAACAATGAAGATTGTTAGTTTAATAAATGATGAAGCCTTATTATTATCTTGTTAAATGACGTAATAATAAACCTATAAAATAAACGAGTGTATGATAAGAAATCAGCCTACACAAAAATTCCTCCTAATTATTATTTTGTATAATGTTAGCCGAAACCTAATTATTTGGTTTCGGCTTTCGGCTATAAAAAAAACCTTGTTACGTACACCACTAATTGTTAATAAGCCGTGACAGTTTTTATACGTTTTAAGGCCAATGAGATTAAAATGCTTTATTATATTTAATTATGAGTTGTCGTCCGCTCGACTGTTTTGCATAAATTTGTTCGGAATGGAGACACGGAATATGTAGATAATGTAAGTTTGTCATGCTACGTTACAGTAATCATTAGTCTAGCCTAGTTTCTAGCGGGAACATTCAATTTGTGTGAGAAAAATGGCAAAAAAAACTGGTAAGGCAGAAAGCGCCATTAATTAGATGTAGATCTATATATATATATAAAAATGAATTGTTGTTCGTTAGTTTCGCTAAAACACGAGAACGGATTTATCTTCTTGAAATGTTCGTGGAGGTCTAGGGAAGGTTTAAAGGGTGAGAAGAGTAGGGTAGAGTAGTGTAGTGTAGATTAGGTTAGAAGAACGGAAGCGAAGCCGCGCGGGCAAAAGCTAGTTATGTAATATTTTTTTATAGTCTTATTTCTACTTCAAATAAAAATAAACACAAAGTACAAAATTTTTAAGAAATTTATTTTCAAAAGCGTCTAAAATTTGTTGAGAAACTTAATCTCTTCTGGTTACAATACATTGAACCATAGACAACACTAAACTATGGCGCCAAAACACAACCCACACCTCATCTTGAATAACAATTAAAATTAACTGTCAAATTCCATTGTGACACTCAGGCTGCCTACAAATGTCCTAGAAACTGCCAAACATCTAGTGTCAATGTATGGCATATGACCATAAGCGGCGGAATGCGCATGATTCACGCATAAATAACGGCCGGCGCGGGCGCCAATTTCCAGATGTCGATATTTTCGGTCACAGTATTTTACGAAGATATTTTATTGTTCGCATTGCATTTAATTGCACACTGAATTTTCTGACGTATTATGTAAGTACAGACGCCAGCATATCAAGCTACCCGAAACTGAAAAAAAACCCATTCATCTTTGAGTTGAAAATCTATTGAGGAAATTTTGCAGATGGTAGTAGCTTGGTATGCTGTCTTCTGTACAGTAACAGATAGTACCAGCAATTTTAATCTTAATATGGAAGTCGTGGTGGCTTAGTGATAAAAATACCATCCTCTCAAGTACGAGTGTGCGGGTTCGATTCCAGGTCAGACACTAATGTAGCTTTTCTAAGTTATATGACACCAATGACTGATTAAAGGTGAAGAAAAACTTACCAACTCGCGTTGAGCAACCGTTATGATATAGTGCTCAATCCTTCTCTGTATTATGAGAAGAGGCCTAAGCCTTGCAGTGAGACGATAAAAAGGCTGATGATGATGAAAATAGGGAAGTCCGAAATTTATAGGTATTTGAATCATCGAAGGAAGTTAGTGAATTTAAAAAGACTATTCCACAGATGTAGGAACATTGTGGTTTTACATAACAAAAAATCTTAACTCGAACTTTTTATTGTATTACACATAACTGTAAATAGAGCGGGATGAACAAAATGGCGGCTTTAATAAAATATTCTGGCAACACGGCGACACCCCTTCCATCATGGCGCCCAATATTTTACCGCTCTAAATGACGCTTTGGGACATTACACCCGCCTGATATATCAGACAATTTCTCTGTTGAGCCGCGGTTGTATTATGTAGCGGTTAGCGACGACGTAAAATACGCCGAGCGTATCATCAGTTGCACCAACGTAACATCGGTTGAGTGTGAACGGTTCAAGGGTTTTTCTATACATTTGTCTGTTCTGGTGTTACGCGACCGATAATACGCAACGCATGTTCCTTCAGAACCTTCCCTTAAACTTAAATAGTTTTTACTTATACTTACTTTTCAAAACTAATGTATTACATATGTATGTACGCCGTCAACTGTTCACAGTTTGTATACAATTCTTCTACGCGAAAATATGCTAGTGCTTAATAAAACACTAAGGGCCCTTTTTTCGTGGGAAATCATCAAATGACCCCTCCCGCTGAGATTGCAGCTGGAGGGAGTGTCAGACTTTTACTGACTAAAACCCACTAGGTTCCTTCTGGAGGTCCCTGTGTGCCAGGGCCACGGTAACTCTTGCGAACAACCCTTATTTCTTCTTCTTCTGCTTACCACAAAAAAAAAATTACAGACGTTTGACACGTATTTAAAGAAGTATGCAAAATTATTTTAAACATGTGTCAAAAGTGTGTCTAACTTTTTTTTAGTGATGCCCTAAATATTTATGTCCCATCATAAATGCTCAGCCGAGCTGCACACACGACTTTATTTGTCCATAACACGCTTTCCATTGCTCGCTACAACACGCCGTCACTGCGAACACGTAGCGGCGCCCCTTCAATGAATATCATTATGTGCAGAAACAATTTTCAAGTTCAATGAACACGATTGTTTGTGGAACGTCAGCGTGCTGCGGAGCTGCGAGAGTGTTTTTCTTTACTAGACAAATGAGGTTTTTGAACTGGTTTTTCTTTCATTTTTACGATGTTATTAATTTTGGAAAATTTATTAACAGTTTATTGTCAGGACTTAAATTATTAATACTTGATTAATAAGAGACTAGTTTTCGCCTACTCCTATCCTAGTACCGGGATCAAAAATAGCGTATGTCCATTCTCTGTAAATGGTCTATCTTAAGATCATCATCATCATCCTGCCCATATCCCAAATTTAATTTAGCGTCGGCGCAGCATGTTTTGTTCTTCCACGCTCTTCTATCTGCCGTCATCTCACAAGTAACATTCTTTCTAGCCATATCAACTTATAGACAATCCATCCATCGTTTCTATTGATTGACCACGTTAATTGGCTATATAACACTGAAATAATCTTTCAAGTCAATCCAGTAGTTTCTGAGATTATTGCATTTAAGTAAATAAACTCTTCAACTTTCTAGTATTACCTAAAACAATATAAACCCTGCTATAATGTATTTGTGCTATACCTAACAACTTATCATTTGTTTGACCCAGATTAAATGGGACCCAAGTGTTTAATATAGCATGTGTAACAAAAATAAAATAACTGAATGTCCTGTTTTTAGGTCAATGTTATTTATTGGACTAGCAATACAAGAAAAATCTGGTTTTTCGCTTGTTTGTCTAGCAAAACCCCATCTCTATAAAACACCGTTTTTACTATACACACGTGTTAAAATACTAACTATTAGTATGCAAATAAAATGCAAATAACAAAAATATGCAATACCTAAACATAAAATATTACCTAAAAAATCTTGAATGTAGAATACCGTGAGAATCAATTTTTTTTGCGGTATTTTTTCCACGATAGTAAAACCTAAACGTCAAATCTCAATGATGACAACTTCAAAATGTCTGTGCCTATTCTTTGAAATGCATATGTGAGACCTAGATCCAGGAATTATCTCGAACATTCGTGAATCAGAGGCAGACGAAAACATTTTTGACAAGAATGTCTATGTCATAAAAGATGGATAGCAATAGTACTATTTATTGAATCTACGCGAAAATGTTTTGTTCAGTGAAAGACAATAATTACATTTGTGACGTTTTAACTGCTTAAATCTGATAATAATTGTTATTTAGTCCTCTAAGATGACAACAATGTTAGTCTTGCAGTGTAACGTAAACAATGAACTGATTTGTAATTGGGATGATGACTAGGTCAAAAATAAAATACTTTATCATTATTCATTTTGTAAATCATCTTAAAAAATTGTCAGTAAAATTTTAAAAATAAATTTCTTAAAATATTGTTTTCATATTTTAAATGATAAAAATGTACTTAATCGAAATAAGTATACGGCTTGATTTGAATAATCTGTGCCGTCATAGTTTGTGTTTTCATCTCGGTTTCATACAAATTGCGTAGAAAGTAACCGTTTTTGACAGTTCAATAAAAGTATTGAATTTGACTAGTTGCCGTATTACATAGTGTCAAAATTAATAAGCAGAATATATTTCAAATATCTTCTCTTTATTCTTAATCAAAATGGAATCGTATAGATAAAATTAATCACTAATAACGTAACCAAGTCACGATTATCAAGAAATTCGCACGCCGTTTCTCATAGCTAAACGAATTCCCGCCAAGATTGCGTGTTGACGTGATGACGTCATCTGACATTTTGGTATAAACCATCGACAACACATAGATGGTGATCTATTACTTGTAGACTTTATGCATAAGTCATGCTATATTAAAATGCAGAATCTCTGAAAATGGTTGATAAATTTAAATTAAAAAAGAACAGGCAAATATTTTTGGTAGATATAACAGCATGCGATGAAGGCACTTAGATAACTATTTAATTAAAACTAGCGAGATAAAAAAACCTACTAACTTCGGCCAGAAATCTGTATTAATAATTATAAAGGAAATAGTTTGTTTTTTTTTGGTTGAACGCGTTAATCTCAGAAACTACCAGTCCGATTTGAAAAATTCTTTCAGTGTTAGATAGCCTATTTATCGAGGAAGCCTAAAGGCTATTATATATATATATATTTTATCCGTGTGCGCGTAGTTGTTCCTACGGGACGCGGGTAAAAACGCTGGCGGAGGCTAGTAATATCATAACACTCATACTAAGATTGATAGTATCCATTTAACAACATTTATTTGACCCAATTATTTTAACTGCGACTCCGGAGCATAACAACCGACCCCATCAAGTCCTTAACGATAGTATTCGCCGAATAAATTAAACGATTCCATCAAACAATAACGTGGTAACTGCATTTAATACGAAAATGGAACTTGGGTGATATTTACGAAGGAATAGACAAGTGACTAGTGATTTATAGCAAAATCGTCTGTCGTATGATTGGAATAAGATTCAAATTTGATTATCAATGCATTGCACTTGCTATTTTATTCCACGGACGGTGCATGGGATCCTCTAAAATGCGTCAAATTAACAGCGACCGGGCGTGCGCTGAATATTCATAGATATCTCTTATTGCATTTGATTTTTGCGAGGCTCGACCGTACTCGGCCGGGTAAAAATATACAGAGAGGCTATGTAAACAGGCACACTTCTGTCGATGACTTAGGTACAAATGCCAGCACATCAAGCTGCATAAGCACACCCTAAACTGTAAAATTTTCCCAATCTACTTTGAACCATATTCTTCAACGATGAAGCTGAAAATTTATTAAGGATTGTTTGACAGATTATAGTAGCTTGATGTGCCGTTGCGTCGTAGCCGTGACGTCTGTACTATAAATTGCTTATAGTTGACGATACTAAGGGCCAGTGTCACAATGTTAAAATAACCGCTATCCACCGAATAAATTAAAAAATGGAACAGAATTTGTATGAAGTTATCTACAAGATAAACTAACTGGAACTTATTCGTAGCTGGTGAAAGAACCCTTACACATCAAATCACTCAATTCGACATAAAAACTTATTCTACAAACTATTTAGAATACTTATTTATTAAAATTATATTTTAATTTATGGCTCTGTATAGTAGTCGAAGCATAATATAATATTCGTGATTACCATAATATGACATTGACATAAATATTGACAATCTTTAGTCAGTAGCATTGACTAGGTCATTCCTCCCACACGTCTTGACGAGACGAGGTTTTTGCACTTCGCAATTAAACCATTGGCATGCAATACATGATGTCCAAGATAAATATAGGACACAATGCAATACTAGATATTATCGCTCAAATAACTGTCATGATCGCTTATTTATTGTACGCATTATCATTTTTATGCGACATAATGCATTGATAAAAATGTTACGCCATGTTAAAAAAATGTTGCTTACCGCGTTTTAGTTTTTAAGCATCGATGTTAGAGTATGTGACAGGAACATGTTTTCAAAATGGAACGCATTTTTTGAAAATATTTTAATATGTTAATAAAATAATATGTCATTGAACATCCTTGGCAGTCGTTACGGGTAGTCAGAAGCCAGTAAGTCTTACGCCAGTCTATAACCAAGGGGTATTGGGTTGTCTGGGTAACTGGGTTGAGGAGGTCAGATATGCAGTCGCTCCTTGTAAAACACTTGTACTACTTGGGAAAAGGCTCGCGAGATGATGATGAGACTTTGAAAATTCAACAACATGCGACACTCCATACAAAATGTAAGCGGCAAGTTCATATTTTCTATGGAATGTCCAATAATTTCTTATAGAATTTCGTATTTTTTTCTGTTGAAAGTTCAGTTTTACGAGTACATTGACCTCCCGTCTAATGTATACCCCCTTTCCATTACACCAGTACCACCATCATCATCTCCCGAGCCTGTTCCCAACTATGTTGGGGTCGGCTTCCATTACACCAGTATACAATTGCACATTAAACTTTAGGAAAATAAATTATTAAACCATCTACAGTAATAAATTCCTCAATATCAAAAGATATGCAAGTTGGTATTCATTGCTATGTTTTTGCCATTTCATGTCTTGTGTTTTTTATCTTTCATTAATGGAACTACCAATCAAGTTCGTCGAAATAATTTTACCGCGTGTGCTGATAGTGTAGACTTCAAAAGATGCGTCACAATTGCAATATAGTGTTGCATAGTTGCATTGCAAACTGGTTGTAGCTTGCAGGCATATGACGCATTTTTCCCCTCGCATTTTTAAAGAAAGCTTGCGAATTTTGTACGCATTTTATATGACACGACGTCTGTGACTAATTTGGTATTTAACGATTTATCGATCAATTGTATTTTGGATTTTTTTCCCATTGTGTTCCGATATTGTGGTCAATAGGTTTATATAAATATTTATCATATTGCGACAGTGTTCATAATTCTTCAATAATCTCTTAGATTACTTTCTTTAACCTTTGACCTAATACTTAAGTCTTTGTTATAAAATTGTACTTCCTACTAATATTTTTTAAATGCGAAAGTTTGTATGTATTTGGATATGTGTTTGGATATGTCTGTATGTGTTTTGCTCTACCTAAACTATTGAATGGATTTTTATGCCACTTAGCAATAATATGGCTTATCTATTAAAATATAGGCTACTTTTTGTCGATATGGGAAAGTAATTCATATTTCTAGTAGTATATTAATATATGTATCTATGAGATATTTTAATTTATTTAACAGTTTAGGTTACCTACACAGTTAATGAGATAAAAATAAGATAGAACAATCAGGTACAAAAGCATTGATTATTTCTTAAGAAACTTTTTCAGCAGTATTGTTTGAATCGCTTCAATTACAGAGCTAAACAAAATCTCAAATTATAATCCCGTATGTTCCAATCAAAGAATTTGAATACGGCTATAAAATCAACAGTTTTGCCGTAACAGGCGAACATTGTACACGAACTAGCCAACCGATGCACGCCGGGGTTCTGCAGCTATTTTAGTACAAAAGATTTATTAGTTATTGATGCGTGGAAACTGTTTTAGTAACCATACCGTCTGGTGTGTACTGGCAATTGTCTAGCCGCTAGCCATATAGGATTAACTAAAGAAATAAACGTTCTCTATTCGAATAAGTTAAGAAAAAGCTGACGGACATTTTTCCGTCAGTATTTTTTTCGAAAGATGCACGTGGTGGCCTAGCGGTTAAAGAGCCAACCTCTCAAGTGTGAGGGCGTGGGTTCGATTCCAGGTCAGGCAAGTACCAATGCAACTTTTCTAAATTTGTATGTACTTTCTAAGTATATCTTGGACACCAATGACTGTGTTTCGGATGGCACGTTAAACTGTAGGTCCCGGCTGTCATTGAACATCCTTTGCAGTCGTTACGGGTTAGTCAGAAGCCAGTAAGTCTGACGCCAGTCTAACCAAGGGGTACTGGGTTGCCCGGGTAACTGGGTTGAGGAGGTCGGATAGGCAGTCGCTCTTTGTAAAACACTGGTACTCAGCTGAATCCGGTTAGACTGGAAGCCGACCCCAACATAGTGGGGAAAAAGGCTCGGGAGATGATGATTTTTTTCGAAAGATGTGGAATGCGCGTCGTCGTCGTTTCAGCCGAAAGACGTCTACTGCTGGACAAATGCCTACCCTAATGCTTGCCACTTCGAGCGGCCTTCAGAAATCTGCATCCACTGATCTGCAACCCATCCCATACACTTCCGAGGTTTTCAATCTAAGGGTTGAACTACATCTGGCAGCACGGAATCGCCTTTTCCATCGCCTTTTCTCTTTCCGTTACTTAGAACTGCCATTTGTTAGACCGAGACAGAAAGCATAATGCGATAGCACGCGGGAATCCTCGAGGCGATCGGCTGTTCGGAAAAGGCGATTCCGTGCTGCTAGATGTAGTTCTACCCTAAGACGATGATTATGTTGCCATGTTCAAAAATAATTTCGATACAGGTTCAACAACATTACAGCAATTTCCTGCGTTTGATATTTGGTCACACAAAATTCGATTCCCAATTTGTATCGGTATTGAACATTTCGTTTTGATGCAACGTTTAATTAAAACGAGCATTCTATATTCCGCTTGTGCTTTGGCGAGCAAGCGATACTGATTTAGTACAGACGCCAGCACATAAAGCTACCCGAAACTGTCAAATTTTCCCAATCAACTTTGAACCATAATGCTTCAGCGATTAAGTTGAAAATCTAGTAAGAAATGTACTGAACCGAGATTCCGAGAATCGATTTAGGAAATCGGATAACTCTGTTACTTGTTACCGATTTTTGTGTGAAGTGACGAAACTGGGTTTACAGATAAAGTAACTATTTCTGGTTATCCGATACTTTTGATGAGGGATCGATTGTATGGTTTCTGTTAACCACATTTTTATTTATATCTCAATATTTAACCGATAATTAAAATCATTGAATAGTACAGGGGCCGGCACATCAAGCTACCCGAACCTGTCAAATTATCCCAATCAACTTTCAACCATAACCATAACCAACTCACACAAATGTCAACCGTGCCGAGAATCGAACCCGGGACCCTCAGCTCGTCGTAACAGAACAGTATTATTCTTACAAACCTGTCATTACGTATTTCTTTGTTCACAAGCGAATCAGTTTTCACTATCTCCATACAGTACTTGATAGCTTTCTCTCGAATTCAGTAGTGATTTGAATGCTAATTATTGCCGTACTAATTAATTAATCAAGTACAGCTGTCGGAAAGAGATATCGCTGTGTGTAAGCAATGGCGGCGTAATCTATATTGTTATTGTTTTGTTTCAGATAAGATTTCGCGTTTCATTGTGGTTTTATTAGCAAAACTTTCAGTTTAATAAGACTGAACTAGTTCTTAAAACTAACACTAGTCATTGGAATGATATACTAGATACTAGGTCAAAAATAAAATACTTTATCATACTTATTAATTTGCAAAGCATATTAGAATAATGTCAGTTTAATTTGATCGATGATGAATCGAAAATTGTTTAAGTTTTTTAATTGATATTTATATAAATCGAAATGAGTGATACGGCTTGATGTGAAAAATCTGTAACGTCATAGTTTGGGTTTTATTGAACTGTCAAAACGGTGACTTTCTATGCAATTTGTTTGAAAACACAAACTATGACGTCACAGATTTTTCACATTTTTCGATCAAAATTATAAAAGAAAGTGGCATTATTTTTTTTCTAAATTGAAGCCAGAATATGGCTTATGTATGAATATTTATCTAAAAAAATATTTCCTCATACAATAAAAACATTACATACGGATATAATAAATATGATTAACTACCAATAAAACATTTCCTTCAATTAATCGCAATATAACCGTTGATTGACAATGGTCAATGACTTGGTGTTATCGATTCTACTGCCTACGTGATAAGGTTCAATAACACTTGTGCGATATACTGCCATAGGCTGGATAACGATCAGAGAGACAACATTCTTATCTTGAACGAATCGAATAGAATGCTATTCGATGCGTTCAAGATAAGAATTTTTTTTCGAAATAAATTAACTCCATTACTATGATAGATTTTAATATATCCGGACACCTTTTCACCCAAGATCCGTTAGCCCCAAGGTAAGCTGATAATTAGCTTGTGTTCACGGGGTGGTTTAACACCTCACTACCCCGTGCAGGAGGCGAGGCCCGGACAGCCGGGCCAGCACTAGTGCGGGGCTGCGGAAGAATCTGGATTCCCGCGGCCCCGCGCGCACGTGCGAGGAGACACCGGGGTGGTTTTAGCCGGTAAGAGTCCGGCACACCCCTCCGCCTCTCCCCAGGCGGAGGATAGTCCATGAGGATTTCCCCCCGAAAAAAAAAAAAAAAAAAAAAAAAATGGGTGCCAAAACAACTGATAAACTACATATGTATACTTTACACAAATAAATTTACAAATACATAATTATTATAACACAGCCAACAAGCATGCTTATCACACAAACGTCGACCGTACCGGGAATCGAACCCTTAATTCGGCAGTCCGGTGTGCTAACCGTTGTGCCAACGGGGTCGTCCAAACATAAGATAGAGATAGCTGATAGTTTCAGTTATTTTTGTTAATTACTTAAATTTAATTTTATTGACATCCCGTATCCAGATACGACCACGTCTTCAGAGTGCTACTTATTGCCATGTCAAATTTCATCTCAATCGGCTCATCTGTTTTAACGTGAAAAGCATTACAAACAAACAAACTAACCCACTTCTGCATTTATAAGTATTTCACGATTTAGCACTTCTTTTTTTTAGTGAACTCAGATGAGTCAGCAGGCCTGTTTGAACATGTTCAGTGGCCTACATAATCGCACACCTGTTTACACCCACCGAGCTTATGACTTGTTTATTTGTAAACATCTCTGAGCCTACAGTTTTTACATCGCTTTTATGGCAAATTCTTTGTTATTGGATACACTTAGCTCACTATTTTTATTGCTAGGTTATGTTTTTACTGCCTCGTTGAGCTAGTAGGCGCATGGCGCGACTGCTGCACGGGGTCTTGGGAAAGATTCACAGGTCGGGATTATAGTGCACGCACATTCGCGCAGATACAGGTGCACTCCCTATTCCCTCACTCTCATAGTCCGATGAGACGGCAATCCGACATGACCGGACCGACATTACGTGCTCTCCGATGCTTGGGTGTATCAATCACCAACTTCCAGACTCCGGGCTGCTTTATGAAAGTTTCTCAAAACCCACAAAGCGATTTCAGCCCCACTCGGGAATCGAACCCAAGGCCCCGTGCACAGCAGTCGCGCTATACGACTACTAGAACAACGAGATAGTTATATAGGTATACATATGGAGCATGCAATAGTTATTAATATTAAACCATCATTTCAAAGAAAGCACATCATTGACGAAGGCACACTTTATAGCGATGAAAACAACAACTCGAAAAAAAAAACAACACGTATTACAAAATCCAACGACGCAAGCATCCTCGGGCATTACAAGTTCTTCTAAATCACTTCACAAACACTCAGAACTTAACGGAACATTAGTCAAACATGGTTATGCACACAATGCATCATTTGCATCACCGTATCCAAGCCAAGTGTCGCGCGTGCCAAAAATTCGGGACAGTTTTATGCTTATCAGAACTGGTTGGCAATGGCAACTGCTTGTGGTGTACACAATAACGCATTATTGCTTTTAGCGTAACTGTATTGTTTTGCAGGGGTACGGTAGACCCGATGGACACCTGAACTGATTAATAAAACATACTACAATTACATACTCGTACAGTCACCCGCACATCAGTAGACACACTTTGACCTTGAGACCGCCTCTATTTCCTACGACATAAGAGCTGTTTTCGCAGTTCAAATGTTTCCACTGATGTGGGGGTGACTGTACATACTCGTATATCCGGAGTATTTAGATAAATTTCAATGGTACTGGCAGATAAATGGCAATAACCATGTTTGTCAGCTCATTAAATATACAGACGCCGGCACATCAAACTACCCGAAACTGTCAAATCTTCCCAATCAACTTTAAACTATATGCTTTAGCGATAAAGTTGAAAATCTATTAGGGCAATTTGACAGATTTTAGTAGCTTGACTTAACTAGCTCCAGCTAGTAATAAATAACGAAGAAACAGACCATTTAGACAAAGATAATCCAATAAATGATTAAAATTTCCCAACAGAGCAAATAAGACTAAATTTGTTGATGTAGATGATGTTACTGTAGTACAAATCCACGTAACTGTAGCACAAATAAGTGGAACATTGATTAGACAAGCAAAACGTATACAAAACGAAATAAACCTGTCCAGACAAATGAAACAAAAGCATGAAGATCCTAAAATCAGGGTTGGTGCTTTATGAAATGTGATAACTGATATTGATATTGGCTGAGAGACGATAGATTAGAATGAATACATCATCAATCTTAATTTAGTCTATATCGCTAACTATGAGAAGAGGCTTCACCCGCATCCCGTGGGAACTACTTCGCGCACCTGAACAAAAATTAGCCTTCTCCCGTAAATAGGTTATGTACCACTGAAATATTAGCACGCTTAGCGCTGGAACAAACAAAAAAACTCTTCAACTTTACAATATTTGAATAGATTTACAGAAAAGTTCGCCTCGGGCTTTATTAATAGTAAATAACTTTTAAAGAAAATAACTAGAACATCAGAATCCGGAAAAGACCTAATAGTTTCTATAAAAAATAAATACGCTAAAAAATTTACTCAAATTCGTTCACAATAAAAACCGTATTTTACCAAATTATTGTTTACCACCCCTAACGCATCGTAACGTGCCTAACAGCCCGCAGTACCTATTTTGAATGCAAGGGGTATTGTGCATTTGCATGCGCTGAAAGCCAGCAATCGATGCGTGCGGGGGTGAAGAAGGGTTCGGGGGGTCACCCCAACCCTGGCATCGGACAGTCGTGCTGCGATAATTACAACTTCCTACAGTCATGTCCTGGGGGAGCCTAGATTTGGGCTGCGGTTGATTGGGACGGGTTTTGATTTAAATCACGGAGTTAATGAGGAGTCGAATACTCTTCGTAAGAAAGAAGCATAGTGTTAAACAAAAAGAAAACTACTTCAAAATTGAGTTCAAAGAATCTACCGTATCATACATATGTATATACATTGCAAGTTAAATTCAGCATAGCTGTTAAAATCAATATTCTTATAACTGAATTAAATAACATTATAGCTCAAATCGCAAGCCATGAAGACCCGAAATTAAAAATATTTCGTAACAACTAGCTTTTCGCGCTCTCCCCCACTTTCCGTAGGAGCTGGTTCCCGTACCAGAATAAAAAAAATATAGCCTAAATTAAACGGGGATAGTATAGCCCCTACAGTGAAATACTTTTTGAAATAGGTTCGCTAGGGTCTGAGCCAATGCAAATAAACAAACAGTCAAATCTTTCCTCTTAAACATAGAAAAGTTATCGTTTGCTTTCAAACTCCTGTTATGCATATCAAAACAGAGTAATTAGGGACCAACTTCTTGTTTTCCTTTACTGTCTAAACGTAGAGTATCGTATCTATACATCTGTTGGTTTTCCCTGAGAGTATTAACAACTGGTTTCGCCTCCTTAAAGTGAAAATCAACTTCTGCATAATGTCTGCATTCAACTTTAGCATCGAATACACGATAATCCATTTCTGTTTTTACTGCATTACCGTCTTGGCTTCATTTTTCTCTATTTTTAATTTTCTTTGTACCTCAGTTTCTGTTGGCAGAGGTAGTCTGTATTTTAAGCAGGGCTTAGCTTTGGATTTTAAATTGAACGCAAGAATTATTTAGAGCTTTATTTTTCCATGTTCTTCTGTTATTCTTGTTTTTCTTTGCGCTTTGTTTGTTGGCTGCATTTAAAAAATGTTTGACTTTTAAAACAAATTCTCAAATTGTTTTATATTTTTATTCTTAAAATATCTCAAAATCTCAATTGATTCAACGATTATGATTAGTTTTTCTATCATCTTATCGTCTCATTGACGCTTCACGCTGGTTATAAAAAAAACAGTATATTTATCAATTCTTTTTCAGTTAACGTAGGTAACTAAACAGTATATCTGACTGACACTTAAGGTCATCCTGTCCATACTGTTACGGCTACAAATCAAATAAAAAGTGTTAAACTACATAACAAGTTAATTTTTGAAGACGATCAAACAGTTCTTAGTATTGTTAGTTACAAAAAATGGCTTAACTCAAATATCAGAAACAGTAAGATTCATATTGCCTTTATTACAAAATTATACTTCATTTTTTCAACTATATTCTTACTATTATGACTAACGCGAAATTTTGTCTAACAGTGAGGTACTCTCATAGTCCGATGGGACGGCAATCCGACACGACCGGAGAGGAGCAGGCGCAGGACCGACATTTACGTGCTCTCCGATGCACGGGTGAATCAATCACCAACTTCCAGACTCCAAGCTGCTTTATGAAAGTTTCTCAAAACCCACAAAGCGATTTCGGCCCAACCCGGGAATCGAACCCGAGACGCCGTGCACAGCAGTCGCGTCTTGCGACCACTAGACCAACAAGGCAGTCATTGTTAATTATTACAGTGTTAGATAGCCATTTTATTTACACACAAAAGCACAATATAATTAATTATCTTAGCATACCTAACTAAAAATGTCGTCTCAACCCAACACTAATGTTCTAGATTGTACCATTACGGGCGGGATGTGTTAGACAAGCCGGCTAGAGTTCGCCTTAATGTACATACTAAACACTGGAACTAAGTTCCTGCCAGATCATAACAATGTCTTAGTAATATGAGTGTTAGCTGAGACCGTCGTTAGGGGAAAATTAATATATTCTTGGTAGAAGGTTCACTCATCTTTCATAGTTGTAGGTACAAAACCTACTAACCTAGCTTTTTGTGGGGAATCAACAAATGACTCCTCCCGTTGTAGTTGCAGCTGCAGGCTTAGCATGGCGATTTTCTATCCATTCTATCAAGAAAAGACAAAGATCTTTCTATCAATGTCAACATGTCTTCTGCCCAAGCATGGCGCGACCTGCCAACTCGCATATAATAACTTGTAGTCTTATGTCGATCGAAGAAAAGAAAAATTTCTTTAAAAAATGTCAAAAGAAATCTAACGTCAATCTGTCACTTTTCTGTCATTATGTCTATTCTCCGGTAGGCAATACTTGTTTCTACGGTTGTCATGCTAAGACTGCTGGAAGGAGTGTCTAACTCTTACTATGACTCACTTTTGTTCCTTCTGGAGCCCTCTGTGTACCAGAGCCTAGTACATCCATAGCATTAGTAGGTTCGCTCATCAATGAATAGAAGTGGGTTTTAGTCAGTATGAGTCTGACACTCCCTGCAGCTGCACAAACAGTGGCAGGTTTTTCTTAATGATTTAAAAAAGGGTTCACCACAACCCCGATGTCTATGAAAAAATATCTCTCAAATATTTTAAATTATCACTGGGCACGACATTTATATTTGTAAGTAAAACGTAGCGTTTGTTGTAAGTTGAAATTCTGTATGTTCTTTGTACTTGACAGAAGTAGAGAGACCACCCCTGGTTTATTAAAAGGCTCTGTGGTGGTTTGCGGTCAATTTGATTCCAACCAATCGAGGGTTGAACGATCCCTATATCGGGCATTGAATTGAAATTACTCACATGTTTGTATCGCGTTTATAGAGAAAGTTAAATGAGAATGTTTCTCATTTTAGGCTATGTTTCTGACGTTTTGGTACATCTCATGACCTGTTTTGACGTGACCCCCGTTTTCTACAAGGACTGGATAAACGCGGAATTAGCGGTTATATTTTGATAGTTCATTATTTTGAGATTTTCATAAAATTAGGGTACCTGCTTATTTTATGGAACAACTTAACCCTACCTTTGTGATGCTAATATTGTATTCAATTCAACTTTTAGAGTTACTTCCGAGCACCCGGTTAAAAGTAGCCTTCCTCGATAAATGGGCTATCTAACTCAGCCTAGTTAATAGTTCCTGAAATCAGCACGTTCAAACAAACAAACCCATCAGCTTTATAGTATTAGAAAAAATAAAATTGTTCCAGATATAAGATGATTCGTCTATGGTTTCTAGCAATCAGCGCCATCACTCTTTTAACAAAAGATATTGTTGCATACCAAACTATCTAATATGGAATATCTAGAATGTTCGTTGCCTAAGCCCTTTGCTTTTCCTATTTTCTTCTAAAACATTTTTCTTTTATTTTCTTGTGTCGTGCGTGTTTTCGGCTTACTCAGCATGTTTGGCCCTACATGATGGGTTAGCTACGTACTACGTGTGTATGTAAGGTAATCCTCTTTTGTGGCAATTTGCTGCGAAATAAAAACAAACTCATGTCGGGGAAAGTCTTATGCGGTCATGAGAAGGAAGGATGCGATTGTTCGCGTTCTTTTTTTTTTGTTTTTATTATAGCTAAGATTTGGTTTCGTGTTTTGTTTTAGAGCAAGTAAAGACACCAGGACACCAATCTGTGAAATTTCCTTAATAGATTTTCAACTTTATCGCTGAAGCGTATGGTACAAAGTTGATTGGGAATATTTGACAGGTTGCTTGATGTGCTGGCGTCTGCACGAAGTTATCTAATAGCTGAACTTAGAGCAATATATATTTTGTCTTCATATTGAATTTTCTGTCATGAAAAGATTGATTAAAAATCAAAACTTATAATTTTCTTACAATGTATGTAATAACTTTCGAATTTATGATATGGGAACTACTAGTACAATATAAAAATGCTTATAACCTTTTTAAAATCGCAGTTCGAACTATTTCTTTCTAGGTCGTGAACAATAACAATAGGTACCCGAAATTAAAAGCACTTACGAATAATTCTACACATCCGCACATTTTCTTTTTTCCTTAACAAAAGATCTTTTCAAATCCCCAGCCAGTGTATACAAAAGTGCCCAATATTTCCCAAGGAGGTTTGTCCTCGGCTTAACCAACAAGCGTGTCGGCCATATTGACGTTCTTTGTGAACCCTTGACTAGAATTTGAACAATTCTGTCAAGTTGGCACTATTGGTAATTTCGGGTTAAGGTCGGCCATTTTCTTATTTTGAATATAGAAACAAAAGGCGGTTTCGTTTGTTTCGTTTTTCTTTTGTTTTATTTGAAAGCTATATAGTAGTAAAAGAAACGTATAGATTAGGTACACAAACTTAATTTCTTACATAAAAATACATCCCTTTTTCTGTCAACGCCATTAAAATAGTTACAACAGAAATGTCATTAAAATTCGTTTAGTAGTTTTTGACTGAAGTTCACACAAAGGATAAAAAAAATGTCTTCCTTTGTATTACAGTACTAAAATAACATCAAGCGTTTCTATTAAAACACAAATCTTTTAAGAAAAAAGAAAAGGATGAGTAAGAGCGGCTAGTTGCTCAAAAAAGAGCCTTCTACACAATGCAAACCAACCGCTGACAGTGGTCACCTTGGTCCAGTTGGTGTGAAAATGTACCGTGTAGACGTTGGTCGGCCGACCAGATGTGGGCGGGGTCAAACGACTTTGGACGACCTTGGTCGGGAGCGCATCTATCGCGACAGGCTGGTCGGCCCCAACCGTGTGGTACGCTGTCGGCCGACGGGAGACGCGACAACGGTCACCCTGTCGGCGGTCGGTTCGGATCGTGTAAACCGCGTTTAAGTTTAAATTATGTTATGTAGACACTTACTCGTTATCATACTCATGAATAATAATATGTGTACCTAGCTGAGCTCTCCGGAACGCTTACAAACTAAATGGACTGTGTAAAGTATTTTATATGGAGAATCTGTTTTACTTGTTTGAGGAAGTAAAGCACTGGTTTATAAGGCGTGAACTGTGAAATAGTAGATGTTTTGTGTAGTATTTATTAGGCTTATTATATTCACTAAATAATAGGATGTTTTTTTCAGCTTTCAAGCCTTTAATCATCACGGGTCTGCTGCGGATCTCATGTCTAAAGAATTTAGAAGAAATAAAAACAAAATTTTTACTCCGGTGAAATCCGGGTTTGTAATTCCCCTAACTCTTTTTAAACCCCGACGTAAAAGAAAAGGTGTTATAATGTTTACCGCTACGTGTGCCTCTATGATTGTCTGTGGCACCGTTAGCTCTTAAACTTAAGAACAAATTTGGATGCGGTTCTTTTGGTAGTACCAGTGGAGATTCTTTGGTATGTCTCATCAAAATCTGCCCAGACGTTTTAAGTTATTAAGTAGCTACTTTTCCTGTGTACCCCGGCAACCAATATTTATTATACAACATCAAAACGTTTACTATAACTGCACACTGATTCAGAAATACATATTTTTGAAATGTTATGCAAAGGTATCCTTTACTTTTACTAACTGTTGCCAGCTACAACAATTTTGCTTACTTCCTTATTAGCAAGTAAACTATTAATAATTTTTCAGTTCGATCTGTAACGTAAGTCATGTATTGTTTCAGCCATGAGCCGGAGGGCGGCGGGCGGTGCGGGGAGAGCCCGCTAGCGCGCGCCATGCAGCCCGCGCCACCGGGCGGCTCGCCCAAGCGCCACCAGAACTCAGCGCCTGCACATGGTAAGTGTAACACCTATACTGTTAGTTCTATGGTCGCAGAACCAGAAAAATCTGAACATGTGAGATGTACAGATGCCAACACATCAAGCTACTACAATCTGTCAAATTTCCTTAGTAGATTTCCAACTTTATCGCTGCAACATATGGTTCAAAAATGATTGGGAAAATATGTTAGTTTTGGGTAGCTTGATGTCCTGGCGTCTGTACCAGGATACTGAGCGAAAAGATTATCCTTGGATTCTTAACTGACATAGCGTGTTATGACAAATATTTTTAATCTTCTTCTGTTCTCATTAAAATTGAGCTCTTTTTTGTTAAGGCAATGCATTAAAAGTAAAAAAAAGATACAAAAGTAATTTATTCAAAGTAGGCTGAAAATCAGTGCTTTTTGAAGGCCAATTCTACAAAAGACAGCCCCCAAAAACGCCCACCTTTCACCACTTCCTATGTGTTATCGCTACGAAAAAGAAATGGTGGAAAAATTCCCCAACAACGTCTTAGAAAGTAAAAATAAATATTTAAAACAGTAACAAAACTACTTCAGTACCTCTTCACAAAAAAGTCACACTAGCATAAGTCACATAATGCCTTTTCTATTTTTCCTCAACAAAATGTTTTACAAAACGAAACTTGAAAAAGGATTCGCAACAATACACCCCATACATTTCCCTACACCGCAGCAGCCTTGACAAAAAAATCCTTTGTTTCCTGAAACCCGATTACACGCACACCCCATCCCCTTACTTCCCCTTACCTCCTACATCAATATATTACGGCTTAAACGTGGAGACGGGCGTTTGTTCTTTTTTAATGAGACGAGTTTTATATTACCTGAGCACACTTTTAATTAAAATACTGGCGAGTTACGGCCGTGTGTGAAAAAAGTTCCAGGCACCGCAGCTTGCGTTTAAAAAGTTTTTTTAAAAGTCCCCCGTCTTTTAACGTTGTTCGAATTGTGCATCAAAGGTGATGTTAAAAAGATTTTTTGACCTTTAAGCGCGGCGCACGGAAGGGTTTTCTTGAAAAACTATCTGTTGAATATTTAGGTATGATTTTTTCGTGAACTCAAACACAGGTCTTGATGTGTTTGCAGATGAATGGAAGATGATAATGTCAGAATGTTAGATTTTTTTGTGAGAAGAATGCATGACTGACTTAAAATTAGTAGTTTAAATTTTTATTATTAAAAATTATAATAGGCTTCGGCCGTTTTAGCTAAGCTAATTAATAGCTTACCATGGGGCTAACCGACCGTATGTATAAAAGGTGTCCCGATATATTATATGGTATTTCCATCAGCACTTACGTTCAACAGGTAATCTGTAAGCAGCTGTAATTTACTTAGAAACGTATAACACTAGATTCATCAAAATAAACATTGATGACCAATATTTAGGGTAGTAAACCATTAGGGCTGGAGACCACGCCTCCGACACGCCTGGAACTGGGACTGGTGTTAATTTACTCAAAGCTTTTATTAACCCCATTACTTATTAATCATTTAGCTAGTGGGTGCAGTTACTGGGAACTTGATATGTTAGCTAATGGATCACCTGACGTTTTATTAGTTAGAATTGACAGTATGAGTATCTACTGTCGTTGTTCAATGAAGTGCAAGTACCTAAACATATTTGTAGGTATACTTGGTTGAAATGATGCATCCAGGCCGATTTTCGGCTACGGCAGCCGTTCTCTTTTATAGACATCAGCCAGCTGCGCAGGACATTATTATAGTGGACAAACATTCGCGCAGACACAGGTGCACTCTCTATTCCCTCACTCTCATAGTCCTATGGGACGGCAATCCGACACGACCGGAGAGAGAACAGGCGCGGGACTGACATTTACGTGCTCTCCAACGCACGGGTGAATCAATCACCAACTCCCAGACTCCGGGCTGCTTTATGAAAGTTTCTCAAACCCACAAAGCGATTTCGGCCCGACCCGGGATTTGAACCCGAGACCCCGTGCACAGGAGTCGCGCCTTGCGACTAGTAGACCAACGAGGCAGTCACTGGGTTGAAATATGTAGGTATTTATTAAAAAAAAACTCTCCAAATGTATTACAGTACCACTTTCCTTTCAAAACGCAGTCAAATTGGTTCATCCATATAAGATGTACAGTGCCATAGACACAAATAGTGGTCAATCTTATAACAGCCTTCTTATTGCGTCGAGGTATAAAGAGAACAATATAATATGTTGTGCGGGTTGACATTACCTACAGATCTACCCGGGCACAAATTAATGTAGTCTAAAAATAAAATAAGAGTCTCAATTTCGCATCTTAGAAACAGTAGCTGAAGAAACTCTAAGATTGAAAACCAATATATCACTTTCAACTCGATGCTCACGTAGCAAATAAAATCCCCGACTTTCATTTTAAACTCGATTTATCATCGATTCCCAGTAAAATCTCTCTCCATACATAAATCAAGGGAATGTGACTAGAATACTGCGTTCCATAGCGTGAAAGTGTCGCCATAAAAGTCTGGGCCCATAGTCATCTTGGAGCGAATGTCGATACGAGGAATAAAGAATTGTCAATGGGGTTTAATGATGCTTTGAAAACTGCAGGCTTAGCATGTCAACCGTAGAAACAAGTTTTGTTTACCGGGGAATGGATATAATGACAGAAAAGTGACAGATTGACGTAAGATTTCCTTTGAATTTCTTTTAAGATTTTTTTTTTATTCGATCGACATAAGTTTACAAGTGATTATGTGCGAGTTGACAGGTCGCGCCATGCTCGGGCAGAAGACTTTTGGCATTGACAGAAAGAGCTTTGTCTTTTCTTGACAGAATAGATATGGAATCGCCATGCTAAGCCTGCAGAGGTGTGTTGTGGAAATAATCTTCAATGCTGATATTTTTTTCTTTATATCCATAATATAAGTTGAAAGTTGTCATATTGGCTAAAAACTTAATAATTTTTGTGTATGTCAAATGATACTGAAATTCAATGAAGGTTTAGAGACGACAGAGAGTCAAGGAAACTTCTCATCGGTATATAGCAACTAACTGTGGTTGGTCTTATTTTATTCGTGTTGCCGAGAATTTTAAACCGACTGGGTGATCACTGCGACTTTAGGCTCGATAGTTAAGGCGATTTGTAGTTTAGGAAACTCCTTAACGGTTGATAGCAGCGGCCCTGTATCATATGAAATTTAACCATCTAGATTTTAACTGCAGGTATGAATTGTTAATAATATCGTTTGAAAAAGGTTTGAAAGTAGACACAGACATTGAAGATAAAATTGATAGAAGAACTAGTTCTTGAAATAAGTAGTTAAATAAATACGGCTAGACACCGACTTTTAGTGCGTTCTATCTCAACACCGTTCATTTTATAATCCAAAAAGCAATTAATTATAGGGACTGCCAATGCCAAATTCAGTCTACTTCTATTAAGGACTATCGAAATGACTCATTCACGTCCAACTTTCTTTCAAGGTGGTGCAGCAGGCGATCAGTCCACGTTGAAAGTCCACCTCCCCAACGGAGGGTTCAACGTGGTGCGAGCGTCAGCAGACGAAGATGTGAGGTCGGTGCTACGGCTGCTGGCGGCCAGGCTAGCGGCCGGAGACAGGGTCTACACGTCATGCTATGCGCTACGGGCTAAGAGGCTCACTACTGGCAAGGTAGGACATCTGTGGTGTAATAATTTAAAGAAGAATCTAAATACACCTGCAGGCTTAGCATGGTAACCGTAGAAACAAGTTTTGTTTACCGCAGATTGGATATAATGAAAGAAAAGTGACAGATTGACGTAAGATTTCTTTTGACATTTTTTGAAGTAATTTTTCTTTTCTTCGATTGACATAAGGCTATAAGTGATTATATGCGAGTTGACAGGTCGCGCCATGCTCGGGCAGAAGACATGTTGACATTGACAGAAAGAGCTTTGTTTTTTTTTGACAGAATAGATGTAAAATCGCCATGCTAAGCCTGCTGGTAGTTAATGGTAGACACGGACCTATAGAAGAGGAGGAGGGTTAGGGTTCCGGACACCCCTATTCATAATATCTATCTTACTTGGCCAACAGAAAAAAATACATTTGCCGCGCCATTTGTAGACAACGATACCTGCTGTGGAGCGTATCCTTCTATATTTGCGTGTTATACTCGTAGTCACAGGCATTTTTATTTGTAATTGATGAACTCAACTGGACTTGACTCTCTTGTTAAGGCTCTATTTTTTAGGGACCCCCCTCCCTCTTGTCAAAGGTATGGCTATGTCCGTGATGGTAGGTAATGCCAAGGATTTTTGTATAAATATCTTTATTCAATCTTATTTATTAAACCTTCAAAATACACTTCTAGCTACGAAAGTACCAGTGAAGCAAAAAAAAACAGTCTCTCTCTCTCTCTCTCTCTCTCTTTTAGTCTTATGTCCCCTAGATGGGGCAGAGGGCATCCACAGTGCTCCGCCATCACGTTCGGTCTTGAGCTTCCCGCTTTATTTCGCTCCACGTCTTGCTTATAGTCGCCGCCTCTGCGATGATCGTCCGCCGCCAAGTTTGTTTAGGGTGACCACGTTTCCGCTTCCCTTGGGGATTCCAGTCTAGGGCTTGCCTCGGAATGTGATCTGGGTCCCTACGAACTGTATGGAAAAAAAAAACAGTGGCAGTTTATAATTCTTCTTTCATTATTCTCGACAGATTCGCTGGATCCACCAAGACACGCCGGTATCAGAGCTGCTGACAAAATGGCCGGCGAGCGAGTGGCGGCTGGAGCTGCGCGTGCGCTACCTGCCCGCCAACCTGCGCGACCTGTGCGACGCCGACCGAGTCACCTTCCATTATTATTACGACCAGGTGAGGCTCCATCCAGGCTTTTTTTTAACTGACTATCCAAAACGGAGATGGTTCTCAATTCAACATGTTTTAATTTTTTTCTCGTGGGAAATCATCAAATGACCCTTCCCACTACGGGCGCAGCAGAAGGGAGTGTCAGACTCTTACCGACTAAAACTCACTAAGTTCCTTCTGGAGGTCTTTATTTACCAGGTCGGCGGTAACTCTTGTGAATAGACTTATGGAAGAGACTAGTGTCAGTGTGACCGCCTCGTTAGTCAATTAGTTGCATACCGCGGCTGCTGTGCACGGATCTCCAGTTTTGAAAATCGTATGACTGTTGTCTTCTCTATGTTATACTTATGATGTATTAAACATGTTGAATTTCCCGAATTTATCATTTTTTTCTGAATCGAATATTAACCTTCCGGTATTGTGATAGGGTTGAAAATCTTTAAAAGAAAATTAACTTGAACCTAATGTAATATGTACTTGTCTGTCTGTTCTTCCATGATCATTGCTTAACTTCATTTGTTTTTTTATTGCAGGTGCGACACGACTACCTCAACGCCAATCATCCTATGGTAGACCAGGAGTTGGCGATACAAATATGTTGTTTAGAAATAAAGTGAGTATACCTTATTGAATGATACGATAAAGATAAAAAATAAAAGACATTTATTTGCAAAACATGAGTATACAGAACAAAATACAAGAAATTATATATGTATTGTAATGTAAGATGTTATAACAATAATAATATTGACCTTAATGTTTTGCTGTATATACAGCGTACAATTTTTTCATTATGACAAAATTATACAATTGCAAATATTAATTGCGTCATTGCAAAAATATCCATCATCAACATAATGACTCCATGGTGTTCTGGCCTCGAATGCCTGGCCGAATATTTAGTCTTGTTTAATCGTCCTAATACCTATGCTTAGTTGGCTCGTTGACTAGGTCAAAAATAAAATCCGTTATCATATTCATTTTGTTAATAATCCTAAAATAATGTCACTTTCATTTATTGTTCTGATGGTTTTTTTTTTTTCAATTTTTCTTTATTGCTATATTCTTATTTTAAAAACAAAATAAGGATACAGAATTATGTAAAAACTGTGACGTAATTGTTTGCATTTTCACACAAATCGCATAGAAAGTAAACGTTTTTGACAGTTCAATATAAGTATTGAATTTGACTAGTTCTCAACTACTGCGTTCTACCGTTTATAAAGTAGTCAAATTTCCTTAATAGATTTTCAACTGTATAACTGAAGCATATCGTTCAAAGTTGATTGGGAAAAATTTACGGTTTAGGGTAGCTTGATGTGCTGGCGTCTGTACTATCTTCAATTACAATGAAATTATAGAAACTTCTCGATACCAATGCATAACCTGTTAATACATTTACTAAACTTAAAAATATTTTTAACTAGCGGTCGCCCGCGGCTCCGCACGCGTGGATGTCGGTTTTCGCGACAAAAAGTAGTCTATGTGTTATTCTGATGTATAAGCTATATTGTGGTAAAGTTTCATTCAAATCCATTCAGTAGTTTTTACGTGAAAGAGTAACAAACATCCATACTTACAAAGTTTCGCCTTTATAATAGTAGTAGGATGAATTTGTACCAAATTAAAACCTGTTACTGATACATTATGTCTCTCTTGCAGATACTTCTGTAAGGATATGCAGATATCTCTGGATAAGAAGTCTAACATCGAGTACTTGGAGAAGGAGTTTGGGTTACACAAGTTCCTGCCCAAGTCCGTGCTGGACGCCATCAAGCCCAAGGTCTTGAAGAAGGCAATACAGCAGCAGTTCAAAAAGGTACGTCTTCTTCTTCTTCTTCAACCTTTAGTCACCCAATGCTGAGTGTAGGTCTCTTCCAAATCTTTCCATTTCTGGCGGTTTTGTGTTATGGCTATCCAGTGTCTTCCGGCCACTTTAACAAGATCGTCTGTCCACCTAGTCGGCTGTCTCCCTACATTTCTCTTTCCCGCTCGTGGCCTCCACTCCAACACTTTCCTGCCCCATCGCCCATCCAGCCTTCGGCATATATGGCCCGCCCACTTCCACTTTCTTTTTGCTATCACCCATGCTATGTCTGAAAGTCGCGTTCTTCTACGAATTTCGGTGTTTCTCACCCGGTCGTAGAGGGAGATGCCCAACATGGTAAGTCTATCCCAACGGAATCAGGCCGAAGCGCGTCGAAGATACTAAGAATAAGCGCCAGTTTCACCGGTTGCTGATAGGTTCCAGATAATTTATCTGGCAGATAGTTTCATACAAATTCTGTTCCATGTTTTAATTTATCTGGTAGATAGTGGCTATCCGTAACCTGTGAAACTGGCCCTTAGTATGATTACACACAGATACATTCTGATCGTTTTAATCCCATGGAGGGTTGAACCAGTGCATGAAACACTATCGATTTATAAAGGTAAAATTTACAAAAAAGTACAGACGCCAGCAGGTCAACCTACCCGAATCTGTCAAATTTTACCAATAGGGATGCGGACTAGGTCATAAATAAAATACTTTATCTATCATATTCATTTTGTAAAGCATCTTAAAATAATGTCAGTTTTATTCATCGTTTTGAACCGAAAACTGTTTTTATTTTTTTATTGGTAATATAATCGAAATAAGTATACGGATTGATGTGAAAAATCTGTGACGTCATATGTGGTTTTTTCATACAAATTTCATAGACAGTAACCGTTTTTGACAGTTCTATAAAAGTATTGAATTTGACTAGTTGTCCGCATCCCTATTGAATATTAACCTATATATGTATTGTGATAAGGTTAAAAATCTATTAAAGAAATTTGACAGATTGAGGTAGGTTAATGTGCTAGCATCTGTACTTTTTAGGGTTCCGTACCCAAAGGGTAAAACGGAACCCTACTGTTTTCGCTCCTCTATCCGTCCGTCCGTCCGTCTGTCACCAGGTTGTATCTCATAAACCGTGATAGTAAGAGAGTTGAAATTTTCACAGATGATGTATTTCTGTTGCCGCTATAACAACAAATACTAAAATAAAATAAAAGAAAACTAGAATAAAATAAATATTTTGGGGGGCTCCCATACAACAAACGTGATTTTTTTGTTCATTTTTGCTCGATATCGATAACGGCAACAGGTAGATGCTTGAAATATTCACAGAATATGGAATGTATTACTTACTTTAAAAATAAGTAATTTTATTAAAATTAAATTAATATTTGAGGGGGGCTCCCATACAACAAACATGATTTTTTGCTCGTTTTATAAATAATGGTATGGAACCCTTCGTGCGCAAGTCCGACTCGCACTTGGGCGGTTTTTTGTTAACTGTAATAAATTAGATATCATATTATTATCCCCCTAGGTGGCAAACCTAAGCGACACGGAATGCATGCTGAAATACCTGGACACGATGCATACTCACTATGGCTATGACAGGGAGACCTTCACTGGAGCTCTCGGCACCGGCTGGGCCATACCCGTCGAGTTAGCTATCGGACCCTTTATAGGTAACTATGGACTTTATTGCACTGTGATAAGGTTGATTTTTTATCATCTTTATTGGTATTGTATTCCTCCGAGAATATTAATTTTAGTCCCAATGTATCTGTACCGCTCTGCTGGCGTAACGGTCGCCATGCCGGGCTGCTGAAGTGAGGATCCCGGGTTTGATTCCTGGTTCGGTCAACATTTGTGTGATGAGCATGCTTATTTGCTGTCTGGGTAAAATGTATTTTTAAATATATGTGTAAAGTAGCAATTTATCAGTTGTATTACCAGTTACATTGGTACAGAGGTCAGCACATCAAGCTATTACAATCTATCAAACTTCCTTAATAGATTTTCAACTTTATCGCTGAAGCATATGGCTCAGAGTTGTTTTGATGATGTACTGGCGTTTGTACTTGCCTGATTTAGAATCGAACCCGTACACTCTTACTTAAAGCACCAGCAATTTATGGTACTTTAACCACTAAGCCTAGAATTCGATCCATATTTAGTAACTACTACGGCTCTCTCTTAAAATAGACACATAATAAGCTAGATGTATGTTTGTTTATCTTTCAGATATATCATACGTATCCCACAAGGCGGGAGAGCCCCCCACCTACACGAAGATAGCATCGTTCTCCGACATCGTAGCCGTGCAGACGCTCAAGTCCAGCTGTACGCAACAGTCGCAGACGCAGGTCAGTTACTCCGAAATATTACTGGGAAGTTAATTATTTAAGAATTTCATTTCTATAAGAGGAACCAATTGTTTTAAATGTAGTTATCATTGTCATCATCATCATCTCAGCCATAGGACGTCCACTGCTGAACATAGGCCTCCCCTTTAGATCTCCACATACACCGGTTGGAAGCGACCTGCATCCAGCGTCTTCCGGCGACCTTTATAAGGTCGTCCGTCCATCTCGTTGGTGGACGTCCTACGCTGCGCTTGCTGGTCCGTGGTCTCCACTCTAGCACTTTCCGACCCCATCGGCCATCTGCTCTGCGAGCAATATGGCCTGTCCATTGCCTGTAAATGTTTCTTTATTTCAATGCAAATTACATTCTTTGTACGCGGAACTTCATTTGTTTTTAATAATACCGCTAAAATTAAAAATCCAGCAATGGATTTTGAAATAATCGTAACGATCCACGCGTGAAACAGCTGTTAATTTTTTTTTTAGGTTTTAAAACAAATCAGTTAATGGATTTCCATAACGTTCCCGAACCAGTCTTCTTAGTATGGTATACTGAACTCATCCCATCAGTTTACGGAGGGCTATCCCTTACACCCTGTATAAGCTATATTATTGCCAAGTTTCATCATAATCCTTTCAGCTGTTTACACGAGAAGAAGCTACAAAACACACACATACACAAACTTTATACATATATTTTTTTCTTATTTCAGAGTGGTTCGTGCGGCAAGGCCGCTCTACAGTTACGAGTGAAAGGTGCAACAGAGACGCTAACAATAACTTGTAGCAGTGTCGAGGTTAGCATTACCTATATCATACTTATTTTCATTTATTTATTTATATTTCAACATACCTAAGATACATTGGAATCGCCTTCCATTGTCACCGGATGCAGCTGAGTACCAGTCTTTTACATGGAACGACTATCTTAAACCTATATATCAATCTATCCTCAACCCAGTTACCTGGGCAACCCGATACCTCTTGGTAAGATTGGTTGTCAGAATTTCTGATTTCTGACTACCCATAACGATTGTAGGCAAAGGTATACAAATCACCCACCAATGTACCATGCTTTTGAAACACGATCATCCATCCGCGGATCGACTGCGCCAAACGTTGCTTAACCTTATGATCGATCGTCCTGTGCAGTTGTTAGCCACATGTTCCTCTCTTCATTATCCAATTATTCTCTTAGTTAACTGTAATTAAAATATTATTTTCCTATTTCCAGGCTGCAGAGAGTTTAGCAGATTTAGTCGATGGCTACTGTAGACTGGTCACAGAATCACAGACCTCATTATGGAATAGAACAAGTAAGTGCGCATATTACTTTATAATTTAAAAATACATTTTTAAATTATTTTTAAACAATAAGTACATTTTAAATTTATTAAAAAATAATTTAAAATGTATTGTTTAAAAATAATTTAAAAATATATTATTTAAAAATAATTTTAAAAAATAATAATACATAAAACATTTTAAATTATTTTTTAATAAATTTAAAATGTATTATGTATTATTATTTTTAAAAAGTATTTTTTAAATTATTTTTAAATAATATTTGTTTAAATTATTTTTAAATAATATTTTTTTAAATTATTTTTGAACAATATTTTTTAAAAATATTTTTAAATAAGCTAATTAAACGTCACATTTATGCATTGTATATTAATTTCAAGCTACCGTATGGAAGCAGCTGAACTGCCAGTGCAGAAGTGAGTTTAAAATATATAGGCCTAGCTTTATTTCATACTAGCAATTCCCTGCGGTTCTACCCGCCGCCCTCGGGAACTTCTTTCCGCGTCTGGATAAAAAGCCTATATGATATTCTGATGTTTAAGCAATATACTTATATAACCAAGTTCCATCAAAATCCGTTAAGCCGTTTAGGCGTGACGAGGTAACAAACAAACACACACACGCACACACACACACAAACTTTCACATTTATATATAAGTGTGATGTGATGATATTTTTTTTGTAAGTTTCCGTGTGCGCCAGTGCAAGATCAATTATTTTTCTTTCTTTCTTTATAATGTGTTTGTTTCCTCCAGCTGAAATGAGCAGCAGTTCGTCGGAAGGCAAGACAAGTTCGTGGGAAGCGAACACGGCGACACTGCTGTCTGAGGACTATGCCGAAATTGTTGACGACGATGCGGATTATTCTACCCCCGCAGGTAACATATTTATTACTTGTTACCTAATTTGTACTTATGTATGCTATAAACCTGATGAGGTTGTTTTTTTAAATACGCTTATCTCAGGAACTACTGGTCGGATTTGTAAAATTCGTTCGGTGTTAGATAGCCCATTTATCGAGGCAGGCTGTAGGTTACTTTTTAGGTGAGTCCGCTGGCAAAAACTAGTGTTACATATTCTTAAACTTTTCTATGATATCATAAGGTTAGATCAGCTAAAAATGACAAGCTTTCCAGCGGTCTACTTCAGTTCCTACTCTGCGCACCTGGATCAAAATTGGCATATATCCTTCTCCGATAAATGGTATATTTAACACTCTAGTTTTTTTTCAAATCGGTCTGGTAGTGCCTGAGATTTGGGCGTCCGCGTCCTAACAAACAGAAAGTCTGTTAGCTTTATATTATTAGTAAATGGATATCCTAGCAATTGAAATATGTATGTCATCCATAAATAACTACAATATAGTATTGAGTTAGGAATTATATCGATTAAATCTATTATTTTTTGCTTTAAAAGTCTATCATGTAGAGGTTCTATGAGTACCTATACCTAATTGCTGTGCCTTGTTTCAGTTCGAGATTACGAGTTAGTACGAAATCAAATAGAATTAACCGGCATCATTGGTGAAGGTCAATTTGGGGATGTACACAAAGGTATGTCGAAATAAAAGCAAAACTCATATTTTTAACTTCTTTGTATATTAAAAAAGATATAGTACAGGATTTGTTCGATAGGAAGCATTTTCAATTTAATTTTGTAGATACATCATTAATTAACGTTTTTAAAGACACTCTGATAGTTGTATTTATATCATAGAATACCATAGTTACCTATATTTTTATTCGTATTTATCATGAACTTTTTGACCGCCATGCTTTGTGCCCCCCAGCGCCAAGCTAAGAATTCACCCATAAATACCTACAATATAGTAGTGAGTTAGGAATTATATCGATTAAATCTATTATTTTTTTACTTTAAAAGTCTGTCATGTAGTCGTGACGGTGACGTGCTGGGCACTTTTTGGCTTGTCATCTATACGTGACAGTGGCGGTAAAAAGGTTAAAGACAGTCTAGATGGTATTTATGTCACATAAAATTAAAATAAACAGTAATATAAATATTCATGTTCATTGACCTTTTAATTATTACAAATATTGCCTTAAATTACCAATATTTCACATAATCAACAAGTATTTATTGTGTAATGTGTAGGCACATGTAAAGTGACGTCATCGAACCACCCGTCGCTGCGGCGGCAGCTGGCGGCGGGCGCGGCGCGCGGGGACGCGCTGCTGCCGGTCGCCGTCAAGACTTGCAAAATGGACGCCGACCTCGATACTGCTGAGAAGTTTCTAGAAGAGGCCTGTGAGTACTAGTTTTATTTTATACTAGACACGTGTACAATCGTTTATAATGTCGATTAGCGCGCCATCTACCCAATTGATAATAAATATCCGGACACCTTTTTCACACACGGACGGTGAGCCACATGGTAAGCTATTGATTAGCTTGTGTTATGGGTGCCAACACAACTGATATACTACCTATAATTTACACACATATATTTATAAATACATATTATAACACCCAGACCACAGTCAACAAGCATACTCAACACACAATAAAATTGTTGACTGTGCCGGGAATCAAACCCGGGACCCTCAGCTCTGCAGTCCGTGGTAACTATTGCGCCATCAGGGTCATCGAATGATTTGCAATTGAAGGATCATGGTGGGTGCGAACTCTCCATATGGGTGCAAAGGGATATTTTGAGTTTAGAACATTATTTTAAAGCTTTCATTATTTTTTTAACCCTTGAAGACACACTCAAGCTAATTGATTACCCATAAAGACTAAGAAACTTTTTGTTACTTGTATTAGTTTGCAAGCTAATTTTCATCTGATTAGAGGATATTTTCCTTTTAGGCTAATGTATTTAAGCTTTTGTTTTGCATCTAGGTATACTAATACAATAAAACCAACTGGATAAAAAGAGGCATATAATATAATGACATATAATGACTTATATCAGAAAGTAGCCTATAGCCTTCCTTAGTTAATGGGCTATCCAACCTTAATCCTAGCTACCGCATTAGGTTAAGTTACCTTTAATGGTAGTTTAGAGTGAAGTTAAATAAATAAATAACCCTGAAATTATTTTTCAAATCGGACCAGTAATTCCTGAGATAGACAAACAAACTTCAGCTTTATAGTATAAGTATGTAAGTATAGATTTGAATGAACGGTATTGTTGCAGACATAATGCAGCAGTTCTCCCACCCGCACATCATCGGGCTGGTGGGCGTGTGCAGCTCCCCGCCCATATGGATCGTCATGGAGCTCGCCACGCTCGGCGAGATGAGGGCTTACCTGCAGCAGAATGCACACAGGTACTATATACACTAAAAAATTCCCTAATGAGGGCGCTACTTTCAGCTGCTCAGTAACATTAACACTGGTTAAGATTAGACTATCTTAGAATTTACATTTCTCAACTCAGTCTACATTCCTGTCCGTTTTCCTCACTCATCCTCTTTCTCTCTCTCTCTCTCTCTCTGATATTTACTATAAAATTACTAAATCTCATTAAATCTTATCTTCTGTAGGTTTAGCGGCCAAATACTGAAATGTATCGTCTCGAATCTAGTTCTCACAAATGTCAATGTTAACTATATATTGATATTTAATAATATAAATATAATTAATAACTATAGTCGTCAGCAGATCAAGCTACTTCAATCTGTCAAAAATCCTTAATAGATTTTCAACTTTATCGCTCAAGCACAATGTTCAAAGTTGATTGGAATTTTTTTACAGTTTTGGAGTCCTTGATGTCTGTATGTAGAAAATAAATAAATGAAAAAACGTATTTCTTCTGTTTCAGGCTAGAAACTTGCACACTGGTGTTGTACATCTACCAGTTGTCGACGGCGCTCAGCTACCTCGAGAGCAAGAAGTTTGTACACAGAGACATCGCCGCTAGAAATGTGCTCGTTTCCACGCCTACTTGTGTTAAGGTCAGTTTATTTTACTTAACCTTTTGACCGCCACAGTCACGTATAGATGACAAGCCAAAAAGTGCGTTGCACGCCACTGTCACGAATACATGACAGGCTTGAAGTTCAAAATTAATAGTCAGGTTTAATGGATATAATTCCGAACTCACTACTAAATTGTAGGTATTTATGGATGAATTCTTAGCTTGGCGCTGAGGGCACGTCTTCCCTTTTTTTGACGTAGCGGTCAAAAGATTAATACGGACGCCAACACGTCAAGGCAATAATTTGGAAATCTAAGAATTTGGAACATAGGCAAAAAAGAGAACTTGGGCTACTTTTTTTATTTGGGTATGGGATGATGATCCCTTGGGACTTGGGTGGAACGGCGTCGAATAGCTTACGTATTACCTACTCATAAACACCTTATTCTTCCCCCCTACCAGCTGGCCGACTTCGGTCTATCGAAGATGGTGGAAGACAAATCCTACTACAAGGCGTCTCGCGGCAAGCTGCCCATCAAGTGGATGGCGCCGGAGTCCATCAACTTTAGGCGATTCACTTCAGCCTCCGATGTGTGGATGTTTGGTATGTAGCACGCAATCCTCTCAAATATCAACCTTAACACTTGAAATTATCTTTTATGACGATGACGGAATATGTTATGACCATTCTTTGAGGTTAAGCGAAAATGGCGGCGCAAAGGCAAACATAGTATCTGTAAATTAAGTATTGTTGTGATCAATCGCAATGAGTTGAGTCTCAGAACCCAGCTGCGGGATTGTTCGAAAGGTACACAAAAGGTTCTAGAAAGAACATGGATGGTGGGTCAATAAGACCTCAATAGTCTCTTTCGCTGTACCAGCCAACTAAAAAAGAAAGTGCATTCGCTGTCACAATCCACCGTTCCCGCGTAAACACGACGTAGTTACGTATTACTAACCATTTTCCCGTCCCCCCAGGTGTGTGCATGTGGGAGATCCTGATGCTGGGCGTGAAGCCGTTCAGCGGCGTGAAGAACAACGACGTGATCGGCAAGCTGGAGAACGGCGAGCGGCTCGCGCTGCCCGCGCGCTGCCCGCCGCGCCTGTACTCCGTCATGTCGCGCTGCTGGGCCTACGAGCCCAGCCAGCGCCCCGCCGCGCACGCGCTCAAGGAGACGCTCTTGTGAGTCCACTTACAGACCCCTCACAACAGGACGGAGAGCGGCTGTACCCCGTGATGTCGCGCTGCTGGGCCTACGAGCCCAGCCAGCGCCCCGCCGCGCACGCGCTCAAGGAGACGCTCTTGTGAGTCCACTTACAGACCCCTCACAACAGAACGGAGAGCGGCTGTACCCCGTGATGTCGCGCTGCTGGGCCTACGAGCCCAGCCAGCGCCCCGCCGCGCACGCGCTCAAGGAGACGCTCTTGTGAGTCCACTTACAGACCCCTCACAACAGAACGGAGAGCGGCTGTACCCCGTGATGTCGCGCTGCTGGGCCTACGAGCCCAGCCAGCGCCCCGCCGCGCACGCGCTCAAGGAGACGCTCTTGTGAGTCCACTTACAGACCCCTCACAACAGAACGGAGAGCGGCTGTACCCCGTGATGTCGCGCTGCTGGGCCTACGAGCCCAGCCAGCGCCCCGCCGCGCACGCGCTCAAGGAGACGCTCTTGTGAGTCCACTTACAGACCCCTCACAACAGAACGGAGAGCGGCTGTACCCCGTGATGTCGCGCTGCTGGGCCTACGAGCCCAGCCAGCGCCCCGCCGCGCACGCGCTCAAGGAGACGCTCTTGTGAGTCCACTTACAGACCCCTCACAACAGAACGGAGAGCGGCTGTACCCCGTGATGTCGCGCTGCTGGGCCTACGAGCCCAGCCAGCGCCCCGCCGCGCACGCGCTCAAGGAGACGCTCTTGTGAGTCCACTTACAGACCCCTCACAACAGAACGGAGAGCGGCTGTACCCCGTGATGTCGCGCTGCTGGGCCTACGAGCCCAGCCAGCGCCCCGCCGCGCACGCGCTCAAGGAGACGCTCTTGTGAGTCCACTTGCAGACCCCTGGCAACAGATCTTTTTTGACGGCATTTAAGCCAAGAGGAAAAAAGGAAAAAATATACATCGGGCTTTGCGTAGAAAAATTGAACTTGCCTCCTAAATTTTGATGTAGTCTCGCAATATTTTTAACGAGATTTTTTGATTTTATCTGTTGAAATTTGTTCATTTTTAGGAGTAGGTACAAAAGCCTTACAAACTCACGACCACATTATAAATACATATATTTACTCTAACTTCTCTCCCCTGTAACAGTGAGATCCTACAAGAGGAGCGCAGTTCAGCGTGGGAGACGATGCGGAGAGAGAACCGCCGCGTGGCCGCCGCCTCCTTCAGCGAGGAACCGCCGCCCAAGCCGCAGCGACCATCCAACAACATTGCGGGTATGGTACATTATTCCTTTAAAATTAAGGTGCTCGTGGTTAAGTAACGCACGGCTCGATAGATCATAACGTCTAGAAACCATATTTAGGAAGACATGGTAATTTTCGCTGATGTCTTTTGAACATCTTTGGCAGACGTTATAGGTAGTCGGAACTCGGTCGCCTGCACTCGGTTAGACTGGAAGCCGGCCCCAAAATGGTTGGGAATAGGCTAGATAAAGAGATGATAATGATGATGAGCAAGTAGTGTCTAGTTTGTCAGTCATAAAGCATCATTTAAATTATTTCAATAATAATTAGTTATATTTTAGTTAACATTTACCCCATTTTACATTGAACCTTAACCTTTGAACTTTTTGTCAACAGTGAGTGACACAACATCACAACCAGCGGGCGGCGGCGCAGCGCAGACATACATAGTGGCGCAGAACCCGCTCGTACTGGCGCATTTGCTGCGCGAGAATCAGGCCCGCGCACTGCACCCGCAGGCCTACACCACGCCCGCTTCGGTATTCAACACCGTCTCCGTCGACTTCGCCGAGACCCTCCCGGAGACCCACGACATCGTCGAAAAGATCATACACCCCAGACCTGACGAGAAAATCGATATCCCCCTCCAAACTGCCCCCATTCCCGCCGCTAGCCTCCAGAAATTGGACCCCATAGTCCCCGCTCCCACCCCCTCGGAATCTTCCGATGAGACTTTGACTGTAGTCGTAGGTGCGCGCGAAAGTTGCGATAATCTTTGTCAGAATATTCCGAACGTGTCCCCGCGTGGAGACACAGCTTCCCCTTCTCCGGCTGTCGAGCCCGAAATGCCGGAGCCTTATGCCAGTCGTGTTAGGTCTTTGGAACGAAACACCAGGGGCGCTCTGTCCAGCGCTGAACGAGCTCCTATCCGCATGGGGTCGTTGGAACGTAACGCGAGAGGCAGTGTGTCCCATCGTGGTTCACCGGTGCCTATTGCGCCGTTCACTCGACAGCATTCTGTACCAGCCTCCCCCCCACCGCGGACACGACGAGACCAAGATGTCGGACAGTTCGCAGTACAAGGCGCGCTCAACGCTCAACTAGCGGCCAGTGTTATGAATAAAATGCGTACACAACCAGACCCACCCTTAGTAGAGGAGATATATGACTTCGGTGGAGATAATGTGAAGAGTTGCGTGGCGGTGGCAGCGCAGCGGGCGCTGGCGAGGCCACAGTACCGGCGTGAAGTGGGCGGGGCGGGGGGCGTGCCTGTGGGCGTGGTCCAGGGCGTGCCCTACGCGCCGCGCTCAAAACTACCTCCGGGCATTGTTCGCTCAGCTAGCCCGCAGCCCTATCCTCAGGCAGGCTTCCCCGGGCAGCCAATGGGCGTAGTCAACCCCATGTCGTATGGCGGACAGCAGATCTATACCCACAGCGTGTCAGGAGCACAGCCCATGATGTACCGCGCTCAGGTAGCGAGCTCTCAGGCGCCACAGTTAGCGGGACCCGCATACCGTCCGGCGATGGTACAACCGGCCGACGCATCAGTCATCTTCGCGTCTCGGATGGAATGTCAGCCGGCGGTCGCGTCGACAGTGTCCGTGGCGCCGAGTGTGCCGGTGTCCGGAGCCGTGTCCGGCCCGTCCGGTCCGGTGGCGCACGGCGTGATGCAGGTGCACGGCGCAGTCCCGGGCGTGACGTCAGGGGTGTCGCACGTACACGGCGTCGCACAACCCGTGCAGGTGATTGGGACATTCGCGTAGAAATTTTGTTCTGCAATAAATTTGGAAGGCATGATTTATTCGTGGTATTGGTAAATGCAAAACTTAGGATTTGATTTCCATTTATTTGAATATTACTTGCTTAAAAAATGTTATTATTCATCCAAAATGTTTTGCATTTAACATTACCATCAGAGGCAAAAAGTATTTAGAACGTGTGTGTAGATATTACTTAGTATGCATGCATGCTTGTTACGACGAGGCGGCAGACGTGTGAAATTATGTGATAAAGTTGCGGTATATTTTATAATAAGTAATTATATTTTAACTAGTTTCTGCCAGCGGGAGCTACTCCGCGCACACGGATAAAAATGGCACACAGGCCGTCCTCGATTAATTGTCTATCTTATATTGAAATGATTTTTCAAATCGGTTCAGTACTTCCAAAGAAACTCTTCAGCTTTTTTGCAATATGAGTATACATAACCTTTTGAAATTAGAATCCCTATTTTCGGAGAGCAAAATTACATATTTCTTTTTTTAACGTTAAGCACCTACTTGGGCTATTGTTTGGTCAACCAATCAGAACTGTGTATTTTCAATCTATAGGAACATTTTAACCCAAGGTGGGGAAGTATCCTGGTCATATTTTGTAAATATCCACTCCCTCTCCCGATATGAGGTGTATGTGTAAATATTTCTTTATTTTAAAAATTTTCTTTTGTCTTTGGTTGTTTTTTTTTTCAGATTTTGTGTCATTTGGGTTTCTCCGGTAGAGTTTCGGTTTTTATTTTTTTTATTTTATATTTTTCTGGACATCATTTGTGAATGAATATTTTATTTGTCGTTGTTCACGAATGATTTCTTTGTTTTTTTTTTTATCATATCGAACTAACATTGGGGTTGCAATTCTCAAAAGTTTAAAAACTTTTTGGTATATTTTGTGTCTGGTACATAACATTTAATTTTTATTTACTAAAAACATGTTAATATTTGTACAAAATCTGGCAAATGTCACTAACAGCAATGTTAGTTCTATAAAGTATTGTTTTAAACCCCACAAAAGCACGCAAAAGCTTGATTTTTCACAGATGTTGGTAATTCAAATTACATATTTTGCAATTTTATTAAAAAAGTTTGTGTAGTATTTTTTTTTTTTGTATTTTGGCAGTTTGACAACACTTTTTATTATATTTTGGCAATTCTTCATAACCATAGACAAAACACTATTTATTTTTTTCCAGCCATTATTATTCCTAACATGAACTTTATTATCATGCTCTTATTGTCTATTGTTATTGAGAAAATAAAATTTAAAGTTTATTTAAATATCGAATTTAAAAGTAAATTGCGTGCTCATATCGTTTATACGACTATAGCTCTTATTTCGTACGCAACAGAGTCCGGAATGCGACAGCGAACAAGCGGTAGAAAGGCGACTGCTAGCCGAACTAGCGCGACAACAACATCAGAGTGAAGAGGACAGACGATGGCTTCAAATGCAAGAAGAGAGTTTGGTAAATATAGTATTTTCTTCCATATTTTTTTTTGTGATGAGCATGCTTGTTGGCTGTGCAATATGGCAGTTACAATTACCTCGTTGGTCTAATAGTCGTATAACACGACTGCCGTGCACGGAGCCTCGGGATCGATTCCCGGGTCGGGTCGAAATCGCTTAGTGGGAATTGAAAAATTTCATAAAGCAGCCTGGAGTCTGGAAGTTGGTGATATAATTATTACACCCTTGCATCTGAGAGCGGGTAATTCTCGATCCTGCACCTGATGCGGGATTGCCGTCCCGTCGGTCTATGAGCGTGAGGGTATAGAGAGTGCTCCTGTGTCAAATATGTTCTGCGCAGCTGGCTGGACTGTTCTTAGGAAGAACGGCCGCCGTAGCCGACTTGAATTGAGACTTGATGAACTGATACTTGCCTGACCTAGTATCAAACCTGTATACTCGTACTTGAGAGGCAGGTGCTATAACCACTTGGCAACTTGTTCATAGGTATAACAGACTTGATTTTCTTTCAGAAAAAGCGATTATCAAACGTCCAGCTGTCTACGGAGTCCGAACCGGGAACCGAACAGAAGTCAGAAAGCACAAATGAACCGAAGGCGTCTAGTCAACCGCATTCAGGTATATAAACCAAATAATTCCTTATATCATCATCATCTCCCGAGCCTTTTCCCAACTATGTTAGGGTCGGCTTCCAGTCTAACCGGATTCGGCTGAGTACCAGTGTTTTACAAGGAGCAACTGCCTATCTGACCTCCTCAACCCAGTTACCCGGGCAACCCAATACCCCTTGGTTAGACTGGCGTCTGACTACCCGTAACGACTGCCATGGATGTTCAATGACAGCCGGGACCTAGAGTTTAACGCGCCATCCGAAACACAGAAATAATTCCTTATATACCATCAAATATTAAAATATCCAGTGACCTGCCTAGCCTTTTCCCAACTATTATTGAAGTCGGCTTCCAGTCTAGCTAGATCCAGCTGAGTACATGTGTCTATCCGATTTCCTCTACCCAGTTAACCGACCAGGCACCCCGACACCCTTCGATAAGACTGGTGTCAGTTGTCACACAGAGAAGAATTGATCGTTAATCACCACGTTTGCTCAGTGCGAGATAATTTCAGACTGTATAGTCCAGGTTTCTTCGAGACGTTTCCCTTCGTCTTTAAGTAGTCATTGGTGTCCAAGATATACTTAGAAAGTACATATAACTTAGAAAACTTACATTGGTACTTGCCTGACCTGGAACCGAAACCGCGCACTCATACTTGAGAGGGTGGTGCATTAACCGCTAGGCCACCACGACGTTTAATATATAATTTCTATACTTCAACGAATATTTTCAATAGAAAGCGCATCAAAATAAGAACACCTAATTTGACACTGATATTTGTATTACAGCGCCAACCTCTGCAGAAACGAGTCCAGCTAATACTGTGTCAAAAGAACGACCGCCCAGTGAAGACAAGGTAATTAATTGTACTTCTTAATTATATAAATGAGACTGAAGAAAATAGCCATCCTATCTGCATAAAGACCCCCAGAAAGAACAGAAGTGGGTTTTAGTCAGTAAAAGTCTGACACTCCCACCAACTGCACTCACAGCGGGAGAGGGATCATTTGATGATTTCCCAGTGAAAATAAGGATGAACTTCGGTATTGAATATAAAGATCTGTTAATAAAGTTATGTCTTTTATTTGATTATTAAAATAAGATGCAGTGGTTCAATATTAGTAGTTATGAATATATATCTAGGTGAAAACTCTAAAACTAATAGGTACATTATATCTTAATACCTAGGAACTATGTTTTGTTTGTAAATGGGCAGTGCTTCGAGTAGAGCTTGCAAAATAAATTTAAAAATAAAAAAAATCAAGTCAAGACCGCTAGGAATTTTACCCTCTTCTTGAGAAACCTACTCCCTACAACAACCGGATAAAAAATAGTCTATATGTACGTTATTCGGATTTATAAGCTATATGTCTGAAAAGTTTTATCAAAATCTGTTTGCGCGGGAAGAATTAACAAACAATCTTTAACCTCTATAATAATTATACATATAAGCTACAAGATAAACTTTGTTTATATAAAATTTTGTTTAGTGACGGTTCTTTTGTCCCTCGCAGTGCACGGAGCCGGTGTACGTGGCGACGACGGGCGTGGTGCGCGGCGTGATGGCGCTGGCGGGCGCGGCGGCGGGCGGCGCGGGCGGCCCAGCGCTGCTGGCGGCCGTGCGCGCCGTGGGCCAGCGCCTGCGCGCGCTCTGCGCCACCGTCGACCGCCTCGTCGTGCCCTTCCCGCTACACGCGCAGAGGTACGGCACCGACGCAGCGACGGCTATACGATTAACCTAATACAATCTATTTAGTTTCTAATAATAGTTTTTTAGCTTCAATACACAATATTGAATGTTTTATTGTTATAATATTTGGCATGCGTTTTTTATGTTATTAATTTTAGTGTAAGTTTAGTAAGAGTAGTCCTACCCATCAAATATCTAAGTAAATATAAAATGAACGAAAGATGACATTTTCAATTAAAAATATTCACATTTTCAAATGAAAATTAACTAAATACTTATGGTTTTTATTATTCATACGACATGTAGAGACTTTTTATTATATTCACATTTGTTCATTTAACACTTATATTATGTAAACAGAGACCAAACAGCCTAAATATATTTTATTTTTATTTCTTTAAATAACCAGAAAATATCAGATACTCTAGTCCATGGAATATTACTATTTGTGCCTAACAATAATACCTATCTATAGGGAGGTGGAAATGGCGCATCAGGTGCTGAGCAAAGACATGGCGGCGCTAGTGGAAGCCATGCGCCTCGCCATACAATACCACAACACCACGCTGCACCAAGATTATACCAAGTGAGTATATCTCTAACTCTGCGTTTGTCTGCCTGTTCAGTTTTCTGATAGAGTAAATCATGAGGACGGTAGAATTACAATTTATATACAAGAAAGCTGGTGCAGGTCGCTAGTACAGTACCTTAGACATAATGCTAATCAGGGATCTATTCGAACGTCTTTCCTTCATGCAACAGCTTAATAAAATTAGCTTTTTAGTTCGAGTTTACACTCTTTAATATTTTTAGGTATTACTTTAGGTACATCACAATCACTATACGAGTTATAATTTTGATGACCACGCAGGTGGGTGGGTTCGATTCCCGCATCAATCGAACATTTGTGTGCATAAACATGGGTGTTTGACTTAGTCTGGGTTTACCTATGTATAATATGTATGTATTTACATAAGAAAAGTATATTATAAGTACGTTTATCAGTTGTCTAGTACCCATTGCACGAGCTCTGCTTAGTTTGGGACTAGCGAATGTTGTGTTACATAAAAATATAAAAAAAAAAACCAGTTGTCCACTGATATCGGGAACAGCGTTCAAGCTACCGAGGGTTAGGGTCCCAGAGACAGAAACCTCCTCACAATACTGCCTTCTGAATCAGGCCCTTGATACAGCCGCCTAACGAGAGCCTCTTCAGATGTTGATCGAGGCTCTATATTAAATTATACTATTCTTTCCACAGAAACATGCTAGCAGCAGCCCACATACTAGCAATGGACGCGAAGAACCTTCTAGACGTGGTGGACTGTATCAGGGCGCGGCACCCGCACGTGGACTGGCGCTCTGCCCTGGAGCCCGAGCCCGCCAGCCCCACCGCGCAGGTTAGTGTCGCATGCTGAGACATTTGTGGTAAGTCTGAGATAATAGTTTTTTTTTGTTTTTTGAAATTTGGCTAAGTAAGAACTCAGTGAATGTGACGTTGAAAATTGTCCAGTGTTTTTACCCGACTGCAAAATAGGAGGACATGAAATTATATTTTCCCAAATTACATATAGCAAAATTACAACGCGGGTGCTGATCGGGCGACGGCGCGCGCGAAATTTGAATCTTGCTGTAATGATAAAAAAAATAACAAAAAAAGTTTCTTTGGGAAAGTTGTTTGTAATCATGAATACAATCACGTGTTTAAATATCGGTCACTCATCCTATATAATGATGGGGAATTTCAAAACATATTGTAGATATGAAAGTTATTAACATTTTGAACAACGTTACATTTTTCTGTAAGTCCTTGCTAGCTGCTGATCAGAATTGTATGCACCTTTAAAAAAGGTTTAATTTCTACCTCATTTTAAAGTTTTTATGCATGTTTTATAAAATTATTCTCGTCATTAGTGCATGCATGTTGATATAGATATAATTATAAAAAATATACTTCATCCGTTAGTTCCCAGTGAAGTCGATAAAAAAATTGCCCTATCGGTTTTTCAAAATTAGCTTTTGTTTTTAAGGGTGCAATCATTTGTTGATCAGTAATTATTCTAATACTGGTTTTACACTCTGGCAATATTCTCCCATATATACCTACTGCGTATAAGTTGCCATATAAAAAAGTGTAAACCGGATATAGTAGTTTTCCAGTCGAATAACAAAACATAATATTCATAATTTTATATCTTGAATGTCTGCACATTTTTAACTCTCAGTAGTCACGACATTAATTATATTTTTTTTCTTACATTGCATGCAGCAGTTCCTATGTAGCGGGTAGTACGTAGTCAGTATCATTTTCTATTACTTTTTAAGCATGTTTTATTTCCAACACACAACAAAAAACTTCAACAATTTCTTCTTTACAGGTTGTCTCACCGCAAAACCAAACCCTGACCTCACAAAACCAGGTCTTTGCGCCTCAAAACCAAATATGCGTCCCTCAGAACCCGGTGTTAAGCACCCAGTCTTCGGTACAAGAGGACGAACCCCCGCCGCCCAAGCCAGACTTCAAGGTCAACCAGCCCGTCACCACCAGCCAACTCACAGTTACAGAACCGCCCAAAGAACACAGCAGTCTTCCCGCAGCACCCAACAGGGTGTCAACACTCATACACAACTACAACCTCTACGGAAACGTAAGAGAACCACAACACATATATGGCAACACTGAAGCGTCCTCCTTCCCTTTCTCTTCAACAAGCTCCGATGACGTCAAAGTAGACTCGGCCCCAATGGAATCTGTTAAAAGTAGGGTCCAAGCCATCTCCGGCAAACTAGACTCACCCCCGATCTACTCTGTCAGCAAAAAAATGGTTCCTCTAGATCAGAACGTTGGTCACACCGACCAAGGGTGAATGACCCGTAAAACTTTTTCGCTTGTAGTGGCATTTTTTTTTACGTCTGACGACGTCGACAGCTTTACATAGGGTACGACCTAATATTAGAACGACTAGTGTACTTACCCGGATATGCTCGTAGATATTATAGTTTGCCGCTTGAAGTCTATAGTGCGACGCTTATTTGGAAAAGACAGAATGCTCAATATTATCCGTAGCGAATTAAGTGAGCCAAATAAATGTCGTTGTATCCATCCATTTCGCGTTCCTTTTATCGGAGTTCATATACATTACCGTTTTATATTATTAACTTTGTATTCGTGTAAATGGCGCTTTACGTGACGTCAGTGGAAACGCAAAATGAACACTAGAATAAAAAATAAAAATACAATTACTGTACTTCTGTGTACAAAATTAATTCTGCCTAAAAACTACATAAAATAAAAGTACAGAATCCCCACTAGTCTCCATTTTTGTCTGAATGTAAAATGGCCTAAAACGTCATATTGCCTTTCCACTCCTAAGAATTCTATCTAATAAGTGCGGTTTATAAATAATTTGAGCTTTAAAAATAGAATTTGCATTAAAACGCTTATCTTGTAGTGTAAAAAGCGCTATTTACGCGAATATAATAAATAAATAAATATGTTGATCATTTAGTAATATCTATTGACATATCATCAGCATTGTTGTGCTTCAAATAAATATGTCGTGTTGCCTATTCGTGAATATTATTGTTCGACATATCTGTTCTGTAACTTCACACAATTCATAACATCATCATACATACAACCAAGAAGCTAGTTGGGTATGCCTGGAGATAAATGTCAAGGAAAACTGAGGCGTGGCAATTTTGACAGCTGTCATGTTCTTCATACATAATTCACATGGCAACACAAATAGCTTACGATGACTCCAGTCATACTTTTAAGGTTCTTGGACAAAAAACTGTTGATTGTGAAATCATGATAATATTGATTTGTGATATTATTGCCAATAAAATTTGAATACTTTTTTATAATAAGGGCGGCTATGTAACGCAGTACAGAGAGCACATTCCTCAAACTTGCACCTAATTAGTAAGTTTTGTAGTTATTTTTCATACAAAGTTTATATTTTTGGTGTAACGGTATTGCCGATTGTATCCTCAACCAGTGGGCGTTGTACAAACCTACCGAGATTAATATATCTTTAATTAAATGGTCTCTACAAATACCATGCAAATTCTTATCGCAATTTGAACAATACTTTTCTATTTTTATTTTAAAAATCACTGTTAAAATAACGTAATTAGGTTTGTGCTAGGCCCACGTAATTGGTGCATACGTGTAAGAATAAATTCTTCTGTAAAACAATAATTGTCTGAAATTTATTAGAAGGTATTATTTTTTAATGTAAAATGTATTATTGCGAGTATAACCTGTATATTTTCGTTAGGTAAGGTGCGTTTACAAGTCACAACTTATTGTAACAGTTTGCATTTAATTCCATAGACAATATGTCACAGTATTCAGCCGGATTTGAATTTTTTTTTTACTTATATTATTTTTCTTTGTAAAAATGTACAAAACAAATTGTCAATAATTATTTTAATTTTTTATCCAAAGTTTTTATTATAAGCTTAGATCTCAGATGGAATTTGTAGCGTACGTTGAATCGTTTAGTTTTGTAATTATGAAATATCAGAATTTATTTATTGACGAATCTTCGGTTTATTTGTAAAGTTGATTATCCTAATGTGTTAGTATTTAAGCCGGATATCATTCCAAAGTGTAATGGTTATAGTAAGCAGTACGTAGTCCATATATTATTGTAGTGAGCTGCCTGAGATTATTTTCCAAATATCTGATAATGGTGGACCGGTTTTTGTTTATGCATTGAATAAAGGACAAGTCAATCATTATGTACGGATTTTATTTTTTTCTTCCCTTTTTAACTACCTCCTGCTACGGTGGATGACACACTTATGTATAGTCCCACAACAACCTTGTAATGGAGTATGGATAAGTAAGTTTGAGTAGGTACAGACGCCAGCACATCAAACTACCCGAAACTGTAAAATGTTCCCAACCAATTTTTAGCCGTGTACTCCAGGAAAGAGATTTTAGTAGCTTGATGTGCTGGCGTCTGTAAAATATGCCCAAATATGAAAAAACATGAAAATGTTTTTTGTTGTCATTAATTACGACCAGGGCCGGTTTCAGGGTTGGGAGTTCAGAGCGTTCGCCCGGGGTGCCTTCGCCACACGGTGGACGATAAATTCAAATGATTTGACGGCTGGTTATGCTATGGTTATCGGTCCGTGTTAAATGGGCTATCTAAAACTGAAAGAATTTTAGACATCTAGTAATCCCTGAAGTTACCATGTTCAAGCAAGGAACAAAGGCACTACTAGGATTGCGAACCCTGGCAGTGCCTTTGGCTGTAGCAATTTAAGTAAAATGGTAAAAGATTGCAGAAGATGACAAGCCCTTTTATGGCGTTTTTAAACTAGCTGATTTTAGCGTATATACAGTCGGTTTTTTACGTGCGAAACATGGGTACCGCGGGGCAAGAAATCGGTCGCGAGACGCAGAGTATTATGTTACTTACCTTCCAAATTTCTTAGTTATAAGTCAAGAAGATAGCCTATGATCCCCTTGAAAATATCGAGACGTTTATGCTACAGTACTTGTAGCTGTTTTGGACATGTGTAAGGAAATAAATGAACAACATATGAATTTACGGTTTATTAACAAAATAAAAAGCAAACCATTGCGATTTAGTTAATGTTAAGTGACACTGACAAAATAAATAATGAAATCTTAGCATCTCAGCTTACATAAGCATTAAAAAATGAACATTTAAATACAAAAAAAATCATATTTATAAAATTTACTAATTTGACCTAAACATTAGTAAGCAACAGTAGTACTGTCAGCTGTATCTATGGAAATATTTTCATGTGGCAACATTTATTCACAAGCTTGGTTTATTTATAAACAATAAAATAATGAGACCATTTTTTCGGTTAAGCAGTACACGGCCTCCTAGGCTGAACTGCAAGAAGCCATATCAAAAAAAGACCAATTTTCCATTTAAGCAACCTGCGAGATACCATAGTAGACAAATAAGGTTAATTCATATATGTTTTATTAATCATCGTTTTGAAACCAAGCCCTTTTATAAAAAGTGGCTTTTTATATTAAAAGGAAAAATAACACTACGTGAATAAGAATTCGTGCCAAACTTAATAGCGACCCGGACGTCGCGGACGCGCGTAGCTGTGATTTGAAGTTAGTTGCCAGCCGCCATTCAGTTTGGCGCGAACTACATTAAAACTATTGCAACTGCTTACTGGTAATTGGATTCCCAAAGCTAGAGATTAAATTAATTTTAGTTAATCAAATCAAAATACTATTTTGAATTATGGATAGGTTAATAACAATAATTTTCATCATTTTGAACGAATCTTTTCAGATCTTGTTCAGTTCTTCATGTAATTGAAAACAATATAATTATAAAGTACTTACCTATTTATTTGAATAGAAAAACAACCCTATGAAACCAATAATGCCACTAATATGTTAAGAGAGAGACAACAAATACTAAATGTGATTATATCAAAATAACTATAATCGTTTAAATATTACGATGACATTTCTAAAAATTATACAATTTACATCAGACTTTTAACTAATTAAAAGGAAACATGTTAATTAAATAAAATGTTAATATAATTGTTGCATTAAATCTTAAATCTGCATTTCTGACAAAAATTTCTCCCTAAAGTTCTGTCAAAAATTCCCAGTTCTATAAAAACTTTTGTTAATATTTTTATCTTATTTGAAGAAACAACATGTTGAAAGGCTTATAGGGAATATGCATGTAATTTTTTTATTCACTAAATTAATACACTTTTAGCTGTAATAAATAAATATGAAAGAATTTTTAAAATATATCTATCGACGAAGAAGTTATAAAGCTTCAAAACTGCTAATAAGAAAGAGAAGTCCGAGTGTAAAATTTACGTCACAACTACACACGCGTAAGGCTGTCAATGAATATAGCGTTTTGGTGAGAGGGACAGGTATACTCGTTTAAAATTGTTATATCTCGTTTGTTTTTCTACTGATTTCGATATTTTTTTCACAGTTAGTATTCTATTTTTGTATATTTATTGATAAACTATTTACATTGCAAATATTTTTTTCATGCATATTCCCTATTGGTCTAAGCGACATTTTTTACGGTACTGAGTTACACACATATTTAGAGTCAGCATTTTTTTCTCCATGGTTTGATCTGTCCTCCTGCAAGTTTTATGTCGCACAGATCAATTAGCCTTACAACCCTCGAATATGATGATAAAGATATTGACCCAAAACTAAATGTTTAATAAAAAAAAAATGCCTTTATTTATAAACCACTTAGGCATTATCGTCAACAAAAGTTAGTGACTACTTCAGACCTTTAACTTTTCGACCGCCTGTCACGTATAGATGACAAGTCAAACAGTGCCCAGCACGCTACTGTCACGACTACATGACAGGCTTTTAATGTTCAAAAATTAATAGTCAGTTTCAATCGATATAATTCCGAACTCACTACTGAATTGTTTGTAGGTTTTTATGGATGAATTCTTAGCTTGGCGCTGAGGGCACGTCTTTCTTTTTTGACATGGCGGTCAAAAGATTAAATAGAAATAATATGAAGTACGTACTTAAATAGAATTTATGGTGTTAACCAACTTTTTTCATTGACAATACTACCAATCACCATTGACTACATGGGGCCCAGACTACAGACGCCAGCACATCAAGCTACCCGAAAAAAATTCCCAATCACTTTGAACCATATGCTGCATCGATAAAGTTGAAAATCTCGTTGACCTATTGTAGTAGCTTGATATGCTGGCGTCTGTACATAATGTATGTGAAACCTTCCTCAGTTAAGAATTTCTCTCATTAAGTTTGGCCCAAAAAAAATATAACATTCATTTTAGGAAGATCCAATTGCGGCAACATAAGTTTTTCAATATCACACTAAATTGAAAATGTGTGACCATGTAGTGTCGATCACAAAGGCGCTAGCGAAGACAATATTTAGGCTGTATTTTTAAAAAAAGAACGCGTGATAACGTTGTATATTTATGGTTAACTATGATATACACAAATATTTCTTACTTCATTCGTACTTCGAGACCAATCCTTATCGAAGTTTTTGACATGTTAACCATCCTCTTTCGTAACTCGCGTTAACCTAGCGCCATCTACCGGTACAACGTAGTACTCTAACAGTCGAGGAAGTTGGCGGCCATTAACAACTCCAGCGCAATCTCAGGCGCGATCGGGAACTCTGGGATCTCTGTTGACGAGTTCGTGTAGCGCACCTTGTATGTGAAGTACATGCATACTTTTTGGAGGACATGGGACCTGGAAATAGAAGAGAATGAGTTTAGTGGCGATCTTAGGACAAAACGCCAGTGCAAAAAGAGACTCCTGGAGGCCCACTCTTCTTCATTCATTCCAGATATTTTTGTAGTTGCTTTGTCGAACCAGTATCCGTCATATTTTTTTTTTTGAGCCATTTTTTTTTTGCATTTAGTTATTTCCTCGCTGGGATTGGATAAAAGCTTGGGTTGCAATCAAATGCAATTGTTGCAACCTTGGAACCTGATTCCGTTGTTAACGCTCTGGATTCTAATTTTTGAATCAACTACTAGCTCGGTCATCAAAATTGAGCATATAGTTAGTAAAACGCAACTTTGCACTCTTGTATAACTTTTAAAAATCATCAGCTAAACACATGGAATTTGTAAAGCCTGAATTTTGGGGACTGAAAATGCTCCTTGTCAATTTAAACAAAAAAATGCCCATTTAGATGGGAAGAGTTTCTCGTCTCAAAGACACGATAATTGAAGGAATGTAAAACATTTCCCTCGTCTATACATTCACTCTTCTCGCCCGTTGACATGGGCGACAAGCGGCGTCTCATTTCGCTAAATTCGTATATGTCATATACGAATTTAGAAACATTTTAATTCTTGCCTGAATGTAAACATGTTGTTACGATTATGTTATGGCGGTTATTGCTTGCGATAGTCGCGGAGACATTCTCGTACCGAAACGTGCGAGAAACTCACTCCATCTTAATGGGCTTTTATACAAAATTTACTCACGGAATCTCCCTGAAGTTGACCTCATTGGCTTCATTCTCAGCAAACTGTCCGGGCCCGCTCAGCATAGCCTTGATAGTGCCGGAGGTGAGCGCGTGTTCCCTCTTGACGATGAACTCATGACCGTCTGATGAGATCAGCTTCACGTACATAGCGTTGGGACCTTCACAGCCACCGTACAGCTTTTCCTCGGAGGCAGCTGATCCTACTGCACTGCCACTGCCGACGACACCGCTTACTGGAAGAGTACCAGTGTAAATATTTGAGGAAATTTACTTTTAAATATTCTCATATGTATTCAAGTCCAGCTGTGTCACTGGAAGTCGTGGTAGCCTAGTGGTTAAAGCACCAGCCTCTCAAGTATGAGTTTGGGTTCGATTCTAGGTCAGGCAAGTATTAATGCAACTTTTCTAAGTTATATGTACTTTCTAAGTAAATCTTGGACACCAATGACTGTGTTTCGGATGGCACGTTAAACTGTAGGTCCCGGCTGTCATTGAACATCCTTGGCAGTCGTTACGGGTAGTCAGAAGCCAGTAAGTCTGACGCCAGTCTAAACAAGGGGTATTGGGTTGCCCAGGTAACTGGGTTGAGGAGGTCAGATAGGCAGTCGCTCCTTGTAAAACACTGGTACTCAGCCGAAACCGGTTAGACTGGAAGCCGACCCCAACATAGTTGGGAAAAGGCTCGGGAGATGATACAGTATGTCTGTGTTGCACGGACAACACTACATAGGCCAAGTTTCTTCTACATCACATTTAGCATGGTCTGATTCTCAGACAGTGAAAAAGGTTAGAAGCGTTTATCCTTCCATGATGCAAGTGTTACAAAGTTGTTTTGGCCTGACCAGCCACAGGTTAACAAGTTGTTCCAAGATACGAATTTAAAAACCAAAAAGAATAAATGACAATAATTAAATAACAAAAAGAAAATATTACAAATAAAAATTTGTCAGTGTTTAGGGTCTTGCACGTAAATGACGGTCCTGCGCCTGTTCTCTCTCCAGTTGTCTGATTGCCTTCTTATTGGGTGTGAAGGATTAAATCTAGACTAGGACTGTACTAACCAGTGCCTCCCGTGCCGCTACCAGACCGCTGTTCCTCAGCGACGCTGGTGGCGGATGCGGCTGCCGACGCCGGCGCTGATGCCACTTGCTGCTCAGACATTGTAACCTGCAAACATAGACAATGTACTTGTTAGCTCTTCTTTTACTTGGACTTTGCTGAGGATTGCAACCAATAGTGTCAAAAAATAAAAACTACAAATATAAAAAGTTTGGGTGTCTATTTTTAATGCACATGCACGTAATCAAAAGCATTTATTTTATTATTAAATGATACATAAAAGAAAACAAAATTGCTTTCAAACAAAATATAGGGAATACATCTATACTAATATTATAAAGAGGAAACCTTTGTATTTTTGTATTGAATAGGCTCAAAAACTACTGGACCGATTTCAAATTTCTTTTTTACCATTACTTAGAGGGATTCTTCCGAATCCATATAGGCTGTATTTTATCCCGGAAAATAGATAGGATTTTTCGTGGTAGTCAAAATTTTGGAGTAAGGCGTCGAAAAAACTGCCGTACGTTAACGATTCTCGCGAACGCTGCCTAAATATCAGCTTAAAAAATGAATGTCCAACCGTGCAAAGCCGGGGCGGGTCGCTAGTATATATAATAAAAACAGCTGTATTTATTTGTTTTAATACCCTATTTTCAGGAACTTTATGACCGATTTTAAAAACTATTTCAGTGTTAGATAGCCCATTTAACGAAGAAGGCATTTTTTTTACTTAATACAAGATTTGCTATGCACAAGCATTTTGATACAACAAAGGGAAAATAATTGTTAGTCACTAAGAACTTTGTACCATGTCACAAAAATCCGCTATTATCGTTTTTAATACCTAACAGATATGTTTTATCTAGTTAGTAAATCCTGTTTTAGAAGCACAATTATTTAGAATCATATTATTTATTACAGTTATTAAAAATAGCTTGGCTGACTCAAATACTAATTTAATTACGTTTTCTAACTTGAATATATATTGAAATAAGTAACAAAACAGTATTGGACGTTAATCGTAGGAAATTACTGCAAGATATGCATTATTGCTATGACAATCCACATAGCTTGCAATTCTTCGCTGTCTAAATTTAGATAACGACCTCATAAGGCATTATACAGTAAAAAATATAATTTCAATGACTTCCTATCGTTAGGTACAATGACTTGGAGCTTTAAAGATAGCTATTACAGAAAAATTTGCTCAATTTTATATCGTAAAGGACACAGAATTTAAGATGCTTATGATATATCACTTAGAGGCTACAATACAATGATTATTCCTGTATAGAACCTTACCTGGTTGTTTTATCTCTTTCGACAGTTAAATAACTTAGAAGATAACAGCTATTTTGGCTTGCAATTAACTATTTTCAATAATTTAAAAACTGAAAAATTGTTAGGTTAACACCAGCAATTGACATTGAATGAAATGAATGGAAAAATGGAATGATCAGTTTGAGTGTATGAATGTTTTGTACCTATTTAGATCTACATATTAGTAATCTGTGATTTAAATTCGAACCAGATACAAGGCTTTTAAATGGAAATATTTGTTTCCCTAATTTTTATAATATATTGAATAAGTAAGTATTAAGAAAATAATTGCTTAGAAAACAATGGATCCATTTAACTGAAGATAACTCAATAAGGGCAGTGCTCGCGAAATGCTGTAAATCACAAATAGCTAACTTCGGAGAAGAAAAGTTATCTAACAGTTTCCGCTTGTTGCTTCTGTTTTACATTCGCTCTTGAGTAATTTTGGATGTCTTTGTTCGACTCCAATAGTTCTTACAATGTTTCTCGAAATATTAAGAACCAAGCATTAAAAAGTTTACCTTAGTGATGGGGTTTCATTAAGGCCAAAATTAAATAGCCTCATAAATTGCGTGTTGAAAATTTTATACGTTTAATTTGAATCCAAATTAAAAAAATAGATTTCGTCAAAGTGTTACAAAGAAGAGTTCCATTTCTTATAAGAATCTTTTCATTTCCTGAATTCTTCCTTTTCTTCTTCTTTTTCATTTTTCTCAAAAACAATGACACCGAAAACGCGCTTCTTGAATGAATATATTTTATTGCGTTCCAGTATTTCAGAAGAATATAGATTTCAAGCATACAATTTTTATAAAAATTGGAAATAAAACACAAACAATAAATAAAATTCACCCTAAAACCACTTTCAAGTCTATAAATAAATGTACCACTTCTAAATGCCATGTGTTTAATGAACCAATTTGAATAAAATCCAATTTCCTAAGCTGAAAATATTTAATCCATTGTGGTTCTGAAAGCACCCGATGTAGGTCAATGGACCACAGCTGACGATTCGGCGGACTTTTTTTGACATGGCTTTTGGCTTCATTTCATTATTTTGACATTTCGTGATTTCGATGTCAAGCGCTACGTATTTCTTTGAAAAAAGTAACTTTTCCATCCGTTTTCTTTCTATATTCAGATTTTTCAATCGAATAGTGTCTTAGGGACGAGGGTGGAACCCAACGCTGTGTTTAAATATACTGCGGACATGAGAAATTCCGCGAGAACCATGTGACACGAATACGAAAAAGGGCTTCCAGACCGTCAATGTGACAGAAATGTTTTCTGCCATCGCGACGAGCCAGCGCCACCGCGGAGCCGATACGAGCACGACGCGAGATAAACGAACGGCGATATAGGGCAAGAGCGTCAAAAATGAGCGCGAGATGGCCAGCCCGCCACCGAACCCTAAGGAAGGCGAGGAGGGCGGCTCCGAGTTCAAAGAGGAGCCGAGCGGGGAACGCCCGACCGCCCCGCAGAAGACGTTCATAGCACCGCCCGCATCGCAGCTGCCCTCGAAGCTGCAGTACGTGACGCTCGGTGCGTCCGGCCCCAGCGGCATCAAGCAGTTGTTCCGCACGGTCAAAGTGGCGCGGCGCATCCCCACGCTGCCGCGGCGGCCGCGTGACGGCGAGGGCAGCGCGCCCGGGCCAGCGCCGCCCGAGCCCCGCGCGCGCAAGGATCATACCAAGCGCCATGTCTGCGGGACTTGTGACAAGCGCTTCTCCAGCCCGGGCAAGCTCACCCAGCATGTCCTGTCGCACACTGGCGAGCTGCCCTTCTCCTGCGACCTGTGCGACAAGCGCTTCAACTCCAAGTTCAAGCTTGTGCGCCACAATTTGATACACAGTGAGGCCCGAGCCTTTGCGTGCAATGTTTGTGGTAAGACTTTCAATCGTAAGGATCATCTCACCAATCATGTTAGAGTGCATAATCCAGTAAAAAAGCTTTATACATGTGAAAGGCCAGATTGCAGAAAATCCTACACATCCCTTTTGAGTTATCGGAAGCATGCTGCCCTGCACTCAGCCGAGGAAGGCAACCTGCAATGTAAGATTTGTGATAAGAATTTTACCACCCGGCAAGATATAATATATCATCTTAAAGTCCACACTGGTAGTCGCACTGTTAAAAATGATTCTGATAAAAAGTTTACTTGCAGCTATTGTGATCGAAAGTTCTTCACAGCTAAAGATGTTCGCCGGCATCTTGTTGTCCACACAGGTAGACGGGATTTTCTATGTCCTTATTGTCCACAAAAGTTTGGACGCAAAGACCATCTGGTGCGGCATGTAAAAAATGCACATCCTGAAGAGTCATGGAAATCTGCTGCTGTGGGTACATCCAGTGAGCCGCCACCAGAGGCCTCTGCGTTTGAAGAAACGTATACTGAATACCCCTTAGAAGGAACCGATTTTTCTATGTGGAAACCAGACTCACCCAAAGAAAGTACGTCAGAGGGACGTCCGACCAGGGTACCATCTACAGATATTATTGTGGAAATTCCACCAGAACTTGATATAAAAGTAGAGCCTATAGATATTAAGCTGGAGGAACCCTTAGATATAAAGTTGGAAGAGCCGGTGTCACCAGGGTGCACACTACTGCCAGTAGAGTATCCTATGATGTTTATGGTGGCTCCACCGTACACCCAGACGCCATCCGACTTGCCTTTTCTGTCAACAACGGAGCTTCCAGACTCAATGGAAGCCCACTTACTCCATCCAGGGAATGTCGAATCCCTGTTGATGGATCCGGGCGAGGGCCCTTCCGGTTTGTCGAGCCAGATGCTAGGGCTTTTAGAGGATAGTGAGCCAACGTTCACAGGCGAGGAGGGCCGAGTTCAGCAACGACTGCCAGCGTTCACGCAGGCCTTCCAGACGGCGCAGAGCCCTAAGCCTCCGCCGCCGCCGCCCCCGCCGCACTAACCTCGTATCACCTGACCTCCCATGCCATTCGCATTTGATGTGCTGCGCTAGGACACCTTGAAGGAGTAAGCAGTCGCACATTGGAGTGTGGATGGCGTCAGAAGGTTGCTAAGGGTGAGATTCCTGCATTTAGCTTATGTGAATACCGAACTACCTCACTAGGTAAGGTTGATCTAAGCTGTAAATAGTCTTGAGTGCAGTTAGTATTGCAAGTTGAAATATTGTTGGACTTGATTTTCATCTCGTAATCATATAGGTACGGAGGCTAGAGGGTGCGCGCCTTCTGGCTTATTTTGCCAAATTGTATATTTGTACGTCTCGGGTATACCAAAATTACTTCCGAATTCTACATGAATATGTGATCTAGTCGTGTATGTACTTTCGGAATTATAATATTGTTTATTTATAGCGTACATGACGTTTATGGAGTATAATTGGGACCAACTCTGTGAGCTGTTAGGTGGGTTCAGTTAGTGCTTAGTTGAGACGGACCGCGCTCGGCCCGGCACGAGATAGTGAGCAGAACGAGCAGGGTGTATGGCTCTTGAAAGCAGTGAGCTATTATAATATGTTTTAGAGAGGCTTGCTGCTTTCGACGCGATATTGTAATACAACAGAGAGCATATTCCTTTCGAATCAATAAAGTGAATGTAATATTCTGCTGGAGTAGATTAACATCAGATCTGTCTGTAACTAGATTGATATATCATCCTTAAGTGTAAGTGCTAAGTGTTCATAACAGAGTTATACAATTGAAGGCTTTATATTGTATGGTATTAGGGTTCCATTTCATTCTACTGTACAGAATGACATCGAAGTCTTTAAGACTCCGCAGACTTGAGCTAGAAACAAAATGCAATAAAAATGATCAATATACCTCAGAGGCACTCGTGCTTCCTATAGAATAATAATATATAAACGATACTAATTGGGGGTGTGTCTGACGAGCAAAGTGGACGACTTCGTGTTCGTACGTAACTACAGCGTTATCATTTTCATTATAGCAAAAATGTGCCAAAAGTGATAGGATTGTGAATAAGTGAAGTCGACGTATGTTACGGAGATCATGATTACAGTCCAGGCCTCGTTTGCTCGTTGGACTCGCGTGTGCAGGAATTTAAAATCATACATTACCTTCATCTTCCGCGCGATCTGCGTTAACGACGATAGATATGCCAAAATTCAAAATTTTTACCATAAACTTAATTTTACACACAAAATTATTTTCACAGTTTGTAATTTCATTGGAACATTTTTCTTGGCATACGTTATAATGAGCCAAATTATGTAATTCGTTTAGTGATGTGTAAGTGTCAAATTGTTAATGTTGTTAGAAGTTTAAACAACTTGTTTCGTCCGACATGGAAGGATTATATCTTGAATTAGATCCAATATATTCTATTTTACACTAGATTTTGCCGTGCACACCTTGCAAGACAATATTTTTCTAAAAGCCTCCTGTTTCTCTTTTGAAAATCATTACTGAAGAATCTTTCTTTCGAGTCTTGCCGACTCAGTATAAAACATCCCTACTTTGGATCCCCAAATCACATTTCGGCTAAAATTCTACAGGGAGAACAAAAATAATAGAATCTTACATTTGTATAATGACGCTCTCAGTAAGACATTGCATTTCAGTAACTTAATTAGATTTTAACGTGGAATGTCGTTCGTCTTATCGCGAGTTGTGCACGCGCTCCGTTCACATCAATTAATTTTAGAGCGCTGTCGATATTGGGACATCATTACATTTTTTAAACATTAGCCTCGAGTAATTCACAGAAATTGAAATAACGAATACAATAGGCAAAATTGTCAATTCTTTAAAATCATTTTTAATGTCCTAATGGATCAGAAAGTTGAGACAAAGGGAACGACACATTTGATGACAATATCTACCCAAATTTAAATCTACTGGCTGTCTTGTAAAACAATAAAGTTGTAAGACGGGTAGTTGTGAAATTAAGATTTATCTTTTGTGTCTAAGCAGTTAATCGTCCCCGTAGTTCTAGTTTTGTTCTGATAATGTTGTAACATGAAAGGTTCTGAACTCGGAAGCGCACTAAAAACATTTTGATAGTCTCATTCCTGTCACATTAACATGTTTTAAAGTATATATTAAGTTTAATTTTTCGGTAATATAAAGGTTTTAATAATAATGGTCAATGTTCGGCGTCTGGATATGCAAGGAGAGCATATAGTGGTGAGATCATGTACACGCTTGAAAAGTAGAATATTATGTGAATAATTCTAATCTATTAGGTTAATAGGACTGTAAAAAATTTAATCTACCTCAAATGCAACTTATTCTTTTCTAGAAATTTAATTGTACTATGTTAGGTTAGTGAGAAAGTTAGTTTTTTTTTTCTATTTGAGAAATACACGACCATAGAGCTGGTTGAATCAGTTAACACCTTTTGTCTTAATATAATATATAAGTGTGTGCTGCATATCGAAATCTTTATTGATATACAAGTTAAATATGTATGATTATTATTAATTTCGCTTTATTTTATTGTGCTCTTAAAGAGTGGCCTTTGAGTTCAATGTGGAATATATTTCGGATCGAGTTAATACAAAGTTTACAATCGAAAGATCTGGAATTTTAAAGTTAATGCAAGAAAAAAATAAAAATAAAAAAAAGTTTTATCTATAATAATGTTAGGACCTTTCCTATCGCACATTTGGTTTAAGTAAAAATAAGAAAAAAAAATCATATATTTTGTATATCGATGATTATACATATTTCCTTTATGCAGATATCAGAAAAGATTTCCGCAAAAATGTTTTTTATAAATACAATTTATATGAAACTGTTAATGTTTAAGTTTTTTTTTTGACTGTTGTATGTATTTGTTGGAAATATTTTTGCTAAATCGTTCCCAAGGTTATGGACTGAGAAACAATCGGTTAGTTGCATTTGAAATATTTGTTGAGCTTCGAGCAGAGTTCTCACTAAGGGATCGACCCTCAATCGACGCTATCGATTGTTTGTAGAATGGATTGGTCAACGCTATTTGGACGGTGGAAACTACGATTGACGTGGACCATTCCATTTTAGCATCGATACATAGCATCTATCGACAGTCGATCGATTGGCGTATATCATCAATGTTCCAATTTCAAACCTATGTGGTCGACGTTCTACGTTGAAGTTACAATTTTTGGTCAATCAAGCTTACCGATTTTTGAACAGTCTATGCCCTTATGCCACTAGTCATATACAATAGCAGTACATGATATTCGCAAATAGGCAGTTATACTGAGTGATATTTACCTATCTGAAGATTTACAATAGATTTACAGCAATTGGTGCAAAACATTGAGTACAAAACGTTACACATAGTGTACAAATAACGCTAGATTTCATCTAATTACAACCTATCAACCTATGATATGACAAAGAAAATGATTCATCATTAATAGGATATTTTACTCTTTTTTTTAATTATTCATATCAAAAGTAACGTTTAACAAAATGAAGAACAGAAATAATTTTTGGAATCCGTTGAGAAATAAGTAATTTATAAACCTTTAAAAACCAGTAGAAAGTCAAACAGTGTGCAAAAGAGATAGCAAGATGTCCCCACTATGATCCCACTCTTTATCAAACGAATATAAAAAATGATGATTGTTGCTCCATTTATCAACCAATTTTGACGCTGTTTTCAGAAAAAATTTCCTTGTGCGTGTGTTTACTTGTTTTGTTAAAATGTTGTACAAAATCAAACACAGGCAAATACCCTATTAAGTAAGTAAGAAAAAAGAGTTACCCCATTTTTGTCCTATGATAAGGTTGGTAGCTAATTAAATGAAATCGGCGCTTATACTATTTTCCTCATATTTTAATATTGATACATAAAAATATACAACGACACAATGCAATATATTTTTATAAAGTTTTTTTTAGATTGTAGTATAATTATTAAAATAGTTAACATATCAAAGACTACCAATGTACGGCCGTTTTTGTTGTCATGTAACTTGAATATTTAATATTAAAGTTCATACCTGTATTTATTTATTTAACATTTTATAGTTAACAGATGTCGATTGACGATAAAATCTATGGGCCTTACTACACAAAAGTTAGACACACGTTTGACACGTGTTTAAAGTAAAATTATTTTGAACACGTGTCAAACTTCTGTCTAACTTTTTTGTAGCAAGGCCCTATCTGTTTTGGCGACACTATAAGTGTTTACCTATTTGTCTTTATTGGGGAGTATCTATGCATAATTGTTAACTTTTTCATGTACCCCAGTTTTTTATAGTTTTATCTTTTAATGAGTTTAACTCATTATATTTATATTTTTGTAAAAACGAAATTCTGTTGTGTAATACCAAATACATAATTATTATCATATTTTTTATTTTTGTGCTTACATCTGTAAAGTTTCGAATATTTTTTTTTTTAATTTCTTTATGTAAGTTTGGTTACAGCAACGAAGCTGCTGTGAGTGATAGAATAATATTGTTTTAAAATCATGTTGAATGTAATTTACGATTGCCTTTATTAAAACTGCATTTTGAAATAATTTTTCGCTGATGTTCTTCAGTTGAACCAGAATTTTGTAAGAAAATATCTCTAAAATTAAAATTTTTCTCTTCTGAGTGTTAAAACAGCACAAAACAAAAATTTCTGTTAGTATTCCCTTACTCGTAGCAAAACATTTAAATTTATATAAAAAAAAATGATCAATAGATTTTAACGATATACGTAATTTTGGTACATACATAGGGGCCTTATAATAAATAAAATGTAGATGATTTATTGATTTATAAAATGGAAAAAAAAAATATTTTTAGAAACGTATGATATTTTAATAGAAGTCTATTTTTGTTACGATTTTATGGAGTAATACATATTGAATGTTTTTTTTTAAAGTACGTTACGTTACAGGCTGGCAATGTTGTTGAAAATCTAATTCTAATACAGCAATGTGGTATTTTGCGCAGACGAATCAAAAAGTTTTATTAAGTCTTAAACTCTTTTTGCGTGTCGACCTTTGTCAGTTGCTCTGAAAAATATAGGAATCTTAACATTTTGACCGCTACGACCAAAAGATGTGCCCTCAGCGCCAAGCTAAGAATTCATAAATACCTACAATATAGTAGTGAGTTCGGAATTATATCGATTAAAACGGACTATAGATTTTTAATTTTTAAAAGCCGTCATGTAGTTGTGACCGTGGCGTGCTGGGCACTTTTTGGCTTGTCATCTATACGTGACTGTGGCGGTCAAAAGGTTAAATATATTGCATCTAAGGCCTATCCTAGATTTTTAACACGCATTGCCTAATTTGACGTATATACGTATACTAACGCAGTGGTACCTTCGCAGGATAGCCTATTAATAATAAATTATAAACAATGTACCTGGTTTATAATAACATGATGTAATTGTCTTCATTGTAATAAATATTTGGAACATCTATCTTATTTTGTTTTTTCCGCTAACCTATTTTTAAAAATTTTATTTACAGGAATGTAGAACACACATCTTTATGAAATATTTCCGGGGCACTTGATTCCCGCCATAATTCCAGTTTTTTGAAGAATTTTTATCATTGTAGAAAAATAACAGAATTTTTAAGACGAAAATATTGACGTCAGATTGGTTGACGATAAATCTTTCTTTTACTGTGTTATCATTCTTATTTTACTCGTACTAACAACAGCATATTATTATTCTTTTGTCACTATCAAACGGCCATTACGTGCCAGCCAGAGGAAATATAATAAAAGAAAATGGCGCACGTCAAGTCTCGTTAATAATCCGGGTGAATGACCTTTATATTCAGTCTTTGTTATATTTTTATAGACAAAGCATGATAGCTTTGGTTTAGACTACTGTCTAAGAGGATTTATTTATGAAAAATAAATAATTAAATATGAGCAGTTGAATAACTCACCCTGAAAAATTAATCTGTGTCTATATAAAAGATTATAATGAAAGAAAGAAAAACAAGATTATGCAGCCAATATAGTTGAAATATATTTTATTGCTGATCAATTCTTTAACAAATAACACATAGACTTAGAACCAGAAATAACAAAATAAATACCTAATCCACGGTAAACAAGAGGAAACGAAAGAAATGCAGTCAGGATAATATAGTCTATCTATAAACACGAAATTTCTATACATTACAGGTGTTATGGTTAACTTCATTTGAATTTACACAGATATAAATTATTGTAACTATACAGTTCGATGATTATTCCACGTATAACATCATTTTTATTCAAGTATCTAATTTTCCTATACCTGAATTTGAACTAAATTAAAATTGTACTAAAAATACTAACACCCTCCCGTTAGCCGGGCGCGGAGGCCGCAGATTTAATATAATGCTTTAGAAAAATATCGTTTTACGAAACAAGTGAGAGACCAGAGTCCCAGAGCTAGGTTCGTCCAACCTATAAATGCACGTATTTTAAACACCAGTCACCGAAAAAAGGAATGATCGAAAATTGTAACTCTCTAAACGTAGTCTTTGCGAGTTGACGCGACCCGTCGCCTCAACCTGTGTACGAACTGGAAAGCTAGGAAGAATCATTTCACTGTCCGTCTTTTGATTTTTCTCACTTTGCCGCTTTTCGAGGGCTTGCTTTTAAGGGATATACTATCTAGATTTGGTAGGTCGCCGTCCGGCTTGTCCGCGCGCGGCACGGGGTTGTCGTTGGCGTCGTGCTCGCTGTCCACGCCGTTCTCGCGGACGGCGGCGTGCGCCTGCGCGGTGTGGGCGTGCGCCTGCGCAGTGTGTGCGTGCGCCTGCGCAGCGTGCGCCGGGCTGACGTCCATGTCGTCGGAGTCCGAGTCCTGGTAGTTGCCGTTAGTCTCCGTGCGCTTGTACTGGAAGGTGCGCCTGTAGTTCACGTCTTCGTCAGATTCGGCCGTCGCTCTGACTTTGTACCGTCGGTTGATGTGTTGAAGGGATTGGTTTTTCTGCAGCTCTCCGTGTAGGCTGTCCCTGATGTTCATTTCTGAGGTGGACTTTGTGCAGTATTCCTCCTTATCCGACTCTGAGTATTTTCTCGACAGCCGTCTCTCGAAGGGCTTGTCGTCGTGGAAGATGGCGGGAGGCGCGGGGGCGGTGGGGGACTTGAGCCGGACCTCGGGCCCGCCGCCGTAGATGCTCGTGAAGAACCGCCACAGTTCCTCGCTGAGCTGAGCGTGATCGGAACCAGGTTTTATTGTGAGTGTTGTTACGCCGTCGATTTCCTGAAAATGTAGTTCATCATATTTGATAACAATTTAACAGAAACAGGTAAGTAATGCTATTCTCTGTCAGAGTTATGTTGCGTAAGCGTGCTCCATCTTGGACTATATGATCTCTTAGAATATCATGTGAGATAGTGATGAAACGCGTGTTATAAAGCTGTAGAATTTGTTTGTTTGCTTGAACACCAATCTCAAGAACACCTTAGCCCGATTTGAAAAAAATATTCAGTTACACAGTCCCTTTAACGAGGAAGGCTATAGGCTATACCCCACGCTTCGCGTATGAAACCACTAACAAAACCTAGTCTGTAAATAAAATAAAACCCATTTGGGAAATAGACAAGTAGAATACAAAATACGGCAAATACAAATACCTGTTTGCTAACGATGCCGGAGTTGTCAACAGGTGGCGGAGGCTGTTGCGTCTTGTTGCGCACGAAGGCTTGCCACTGACGGAACCAATGCATGCTGATGCCGTAGATCGCGTGAGGTCGCTCCTGTTCCTATAAAATATACAATTATACGTTAAACATTCTATAAGAGACTATTTAAACTAGGTTTAGAGCGGTTTAGCACTAGGTCCGATTAGTGACCAAAACTCCTTCCAGCTGCACGCACAGCGGGAGAGAGAGATGGTCATAAATAAGAATTTTTGGGTTGACACCATACCCGTACGTACGTAGGTACTGGGTCTGATCCGAATCGTATCCGAAAAGTTGACGGAGATCAGATCTAGTTTCCATAATGGCCGTCCAGAAAACGATTGTATGTCAAGGCGGCCGTTCTCTCTAAGGAGATCAGCCAGCTGCGCAGGACATATTATAGTGCACAAGAATTCACGCAGATACAGGTGCACTCTCTATTTCCTCACTCTCATAGTCCGATGGGACGGCAATCCCACACCACCGGAGAGAGATCAGTAGGATCTAGTGATAATAGAAATAGTTCTAAGGCTACTATGATTGGATGTAGTGCGAAACCACTCTTAGAATGTTTGAAAACGCCTTTAAAAAGGATTAAGAAAGCGTGTTTGAAAGATTTTAGTAATATTTGTTAAAGTTAATACCCTATGTCTGTCCCAGCGCTGCGAGCAAATCAAAGAAATAAATTCATTATTTTTTTTTCAGCAAATATTTTCATTTTTTATTAAATATTTGGTGTTGCAAATAATTTAAACATAACTATATCAATTACATTAAAGTAATATTTGCGTTAAAACGTTTATCGAGTAACATTTGAATTTGGAGTTCAATAAAGACACAAAAAATTGCTTTGAGGTATATTATTAGCGCGTTTGATAAGATCATGCCTCATATCGGATGTTAACTTGAGTAATAAATAAAAATAAATCATTTTATATCGACAAGAAGATACAAAGACAGACATCAACCTGGAAGGAAGCATGTAGATCACAGAAGGCGGCCAGTTCCCTCGCCCTGCGCGTGCGCAGGCGCTGTGCGGCGCGGGCGCACACGCCGCACTCGTGCACGTGCGACACCGCCGGCCCGCCGCCAAAGCTGTAATGTCGAATGATAAATATTTGATAATCTACAGTATAACAATTGTTTGATATTAATCAAAGATCAAATCATTCAAAACACAGTCGGGTAATCTATACTAATATTAAGAAGCTGTGGAGTTTGTTTCTTTGCTTTCAAGTAAGATTAATACACATCCAATTCGTCTTGTATGCAGTAGAATGCTCCCAGGAAACGACCAGTTTTCGTGTCTAAATCAGACATAATTCTTGTTGCATAAGAAATGGTCGCATGTGCAGTAAACATGGTGAAGTTTCTTGGCATATACCAATATAATATGCCCTTATCGGCAAATTTTTTGTTAGACTCAGAACGCTGCGTAATACCATTTTTAGGTAACAGCGGGTGGTGCAGGTGGGGGAGGGGTATGGGCGAGTGGTGCAGAGCTGTAGGTGTACTGACTGCAGATAGAGGAACTCCCAGAGCGGCTGCGGCACGAGCGCGGCGAGGTGGTGCAGGTGCGGTGCTCGGTCCGGCCGCACGCCGCCGTGCCAGCACACGAAGTCGCTGTTGTCTATCGGACCTGGTTCCGCCCACGTGTTGAATCTGACAACAAAAAAAAACAAACAAATTACAAAAATGGAAATTTCTCCAAAAATTTCTTCATCATCATTTCGGCTACCAGTTTAACCGAATGTAACGTCTGACGTCCTCAAACCAGTTAACTGAGCAAATCCCCCTTGGTTGGTAAGACTGTTTGTCAGACTTTCTGGCTCCTGACTACCCGTAACGACTGCCAAGGATGTTCAATGACAGCCTGATTGTCAGACTTTTAAGATGACAAGATGTACAAATGACAGCTGAGCTGAGACCCATCAATTTAACGTGCCTTCCGAAACATGGAGGAACTCTTCATGATAAGATGGCTTACCTGATAAGCCATCCACGGACCGACCGTGTCAAATATTGTTTAATCTTATAACCGATAAATGCCATTGCAAATTTTACTGGCGAATTGCCTTTTGTCAAATAATAATGAAAAATTAAAGTAAATTTCGTTTTATTCAAGGATTAGACTAATTTTTAACTAACGACTTAAATAACGACTTACTTGTTAATCCACTGCTTGGAGATGTAGAACTTGATATCGTTCGGCTCGACGCTCGTTGATTCTAATATTTCAGCAGCCTTTTGCCGTAACGTTATCATTTGCGGATTCACTTTCCTGTTAGAGAATAATTTTAACTGGTTACATAGATACAAAAAATCAGATAATATTAAAAAAAAGTACATATTTTTAACTAAGAAATAAGCTTGTTTTCTTGTCGAGCGCTCAACTAAAAATATTGTCTACGTATTTCCAATATTTTTGTTCTTATTGTATTTGGACTGATTTTCTTTTGACGATTTTTGCAGGAAATATTTTAGTGCACAAGCATTCGCGCAGATACAGGTGCACTCTCTATTCCCTCACTCTCATAGTCCGATGGGACGGCAATCCGACACGACCGGAGATAGATCAGGCGCAGGACCGACATTTACGTGCTCTCCGATGCACGGGTGAATCAATCACCAACTTCCAGAATCAGGCGTGCTTTTGTGAAGGTTTCTCAAACTTTTGAACGCCACAGTCACGACTACTTGACAAACTTTTAGGGCCAGTTTCACAGGTTACGGGTAGCCACACATATCTACCAGATAAATAAAAAAAGGAAACAATTTGTATGAAATTATCTACCAGATACACTATCTGGAACTTATCAGCAACGTGTGAAACTGGCCCTTAAAGTTCAAAATTAATAGTCAGTTTTAATCGATATATTTCTCAACTCTATACTATATTGTAGGTACGGATGAATTCTTCGATCCCAGTGGCGTGCACTTGGAGAGGCCTATGTCCAGCAGTGGACTGCGATAGGCTGATGATGATGATGGATGGATGGATGAATTCTTGCCTTGGCGCTGAGGGCACGACTTAATTTTTTTGTCAAAAAGCAATTTCGGTCCTACCCAAGACCCCGATACCAATACTAGAGACTCTCCATCCAGGGTGAGATGTAGATACTGACCTATAGAACAGTACGTAAGCTTCGCAGTGTGGCAGATGGTGATAAGGCAGGGGCTGGACGCAGTGGTCGTCAAAAGTGTACCAGGAGCGTCCGTTCCTCGCCACGCAGGTATAATGGCCGCCGCCCGCCGTCCCCGCGTGGCAGATCACAGCGCACAACTCGTACCGGGATATTTTCGATGTGCAGTCTGTAATTATGGTCAAGTGTTGGGAAAAATTTACGGGAGATCTGGAAATTTTGGGGGTGATTTTGAAGTTCTAAGGGTTAATTCATGGTAGGGAATGAAATGTCAATCTAAAATACCTCTACTAAGTAGACGCCAGCACATCAGGCTACCACATTCTGTCAAATTTCCTTAATAGATTTTCAACTTTATCTCTGAATCATAAAGTTCAAAGTTGATTGGGAAAATTTTACAGTTTCGGATAGCCTGATGTGAAATACAAAGTTTTGACGTCACAGATTTTTCACATCAAGCCGTATTCTTATTTCGGTTATATTATCAATAAAAAGGTGGAAACAATTTTTGGTTCAAAACGATAAATTAAACTGACATTATTTTAAGATGCTTTACAAAATGAATATGTTAAAGTATTTTATTTTTGACCTAGTCCACATCCCTATTGTTCATCACTTGTTAGTAATCATGACGAAAACAGAAAAAATACTAAAAAGTAGGGGGAAAATTAACAAAAAATAACTTATAATTAATTACTTTCTTTTACAACTACTTTAGGTATAGTTCGTGCCAAACTTAATGGCGGCTCACCATCAGAGAAGTCAGTTGCGGGCCGTCATTAAGGGTCGGTTCATATCTAACGGAATATGCGTCGCGTGTTATCGGTCGCGTAACGCTAGAACTGACAAATGTATAGAAAAACACTTGACCGTTCTCACTCAACCGATGATACGTTAGTGCGACTGATGATACGCTCGGCGTATTTTACGTCAGATATGAATTGACCCTAAGATTGGCGAGAATTATACATGTCACAAAAAGCTCACCTTTATGCGTGTAAGGCGCCATATTGAGGTCGTTGATCGGGAAGGAGACCCTCGCCCCGACCTTCGCGCTGAACATGAGCTCGTGTCGGAACCTCTTGAGATGGACGCACAGCACCTCGGGCAGCCTCACCACGCCCGACATCTTGACGCCGTTGCGCAGTTTGTTGCAGCGGGAACAGCTGTTTGTGGGATTTTGAGCTTTATGTTAAGGCATGTAAGGTTCATTTTATATCGGGACACACTTGTTTGGTTAGTCTTAAGGCGAGATATTGATTAGCTTATGTTATGGGTGCGACCACAGCTCTGCCTTACCAGTAACCAAATTGTTGCAGCGGGAACAGCTATTTGTGGGATTTTGAGCTTTATCTTAAGGCATGTAAGGTTCTTTTTTTATCGGGACACCTTTTCACACTTGTTCGGTTAGCCCTAACGCGAGTTGTTGATTAGCTTGTGTTATTGGTGCAACAGCTCTGCCGTACCAGGAACCAAATTGTTTCAGCGGGAAAAGCTATTTGTGGGATTTTGAGCTTTATGTTAAAGCGTGTAAGGTTCATTTTTTATCGAGACACCTATTCACACTTGTTCGGTTAGTCTTAAGGTGAGATATTGATTAGCTTGAGTTATGGGTGCCACAGCTCTACCGTACCAGGAACCAAATTGTTGCAGCGGGAACAACAATTTGTGGGGTTTTGAGCTTTATGTTAAACCGTGTAAGGTTCATGTTTTTATTGAGACACCTTTTCACACTTGTTCGGTTAGTCTTAAGGTGAGTTATTGATTAGCTTGTGTTATGGGTGCCACAGCTCTGCCGTACCAGGAACCAAATTGTTGCAGCGGGAACAACAATTTGTGGGGTTTTGAGCTTTATGTTAAAGCGTGTAAGGTTCATTTTTAATCGGGACACACTTGTTCGGTTAGTCTTAAGGTGAGATATTGATTAGCTTGAGTTATGGGTGTGACCATAGCTCTGCCTTACCAGGAACCAAATTGTTGCAGCGGAACAGATATTTGTGGGATTTTGAGCTTTATGTTAAACCGTGTAAGGTTCATGTTTTTATTGAGACACCTTTTCACACTTGTTCGGTTAGTCTTAAGGTGAGTTATTGATTAGCTTGTGTTATGGGTGTCACAGCTCTGCCGTACCAGGAACCAAATTGTTGCAGCGGGAACAACAATTTGTGGGGTTTTGAGCTTTATGTTAAACCGTGTAAGGTTCATGTTTTTATTGAGACACCTTTTCACACTTGTTCGGTTAGTCTTAAGGTGAGTTATTGATTAGCTTGAGTTATGGGTGCCACAGCTCTGCCGTACCAGGAACCAAATTGTTGCAGCGGGAACAACAATTTGTGGGGTTTTGAGCTTTATGTTAAAGCGTGTAAGGTTCATTTTTAATCGGGACACACTTGTTCGGTTAGTCTTAAGGTGAGATATTGATTAGCTTGAGTTATGGGTGTGACCATAGCTCTGCCTTACCAGGAACCAAATTGTTGCAGCGGAACAGATATTTGTGGGATTTTGAGCTTTATGTTAAACCGTGTAAGGTTCATGTTTTTATTGAGACACCTTTTCACACTTGTTCGGTTAGTCTTAAGGTGAGTTATTGATTAGCTTGTGTTATGGGTGTCACAGCTCTGCCGTACCAGGAACCAAATTGTTGCAGCGGGAACAACAATTTGTGAGGTTTTGAGCTTTATGTTAAAGCGTGTAAGGTTCATTTTTAATCGGGACACACTTGTTCGGTTAGTCTTAAGGTGAGATATTGATTAGCTTGAGTTATGGGTGTGACCATAGCTCTGCCTTACCAGGAACCAAATTGTTGCAGCGGAACAGATATTTGTGGGATTTTGAGCTTTATGTTAAACCGTGTAAGGTTCATGTTTTTATTGAGACACCTTTTCACACTTGTTCGGTTAGTCTTAAGGTGAGTTATTGATTAGCTTGAGTTATGGGTGCCACAGCTCTGCCGTACCAGGAACCAAATTGTTGCAGCGGAACAGATATTTGTGGGATTTTGAGCTTTATGTTAAACCGTGTAAGGTTCATGTTTTTATTGAGACACCTTTTCACACTTGTTCGGTTAGTCTTAAGGTGAGTTATTGATTAGCTTGTGTTATGGGTGTCACAGCTCTGCCGTACCAGGAACCAAACGAAGTGGTTAGCCAAGATGTTTTACTAGAAATCTCTATAGCTTATAGGAACCGCTATAGTTAATAAAGTATTTTAAGCTCTATTTTTAAGGAAATAAAGAACATAATACTTTGTCAGTAAGAGTACACCCGGCACTGTGAGGCACGAGGGGGTGAGGAGAGGGACGCGGGCGCGGGTCGCTAACTTTACACCGCAAGAGTCGACTAGCGGCCGAAATTAATAACCTACATATCTATCCGTTGATTTGCTTACTAGAGATAGGAATTTGACACAAATTATATGGCGCTAATGTTAAAATTCAGTCTCTAGTAAGCAAAACAATGGATAGATAGGTTATTAATATCGGCCGTAAGACAATAATACGCGCAAGCGCAGTGTCCCTTTTCAAGTCTTATTTTGTGTGAAAATTTTCAATTTTCATTTTATCTTGAACAGTACTGAATAAAAACTAACCTGTACATATTATCCCCCTTGAGTTCGTCAGCACTGAAGAATGCAGCGAGGCAGTCTTGCAGCGACACCACTGGCCCGTAGAACCACGACCGCAGCCAGCTCAGCAGCCACCACACCTGATGGTATGGTAATTATAACTATTTGTTACGTAATTGATTTAAGACTATTTTGGTATTATTATTGGTTTCAGGCCATCTTTACTAGCACTCATGATCTCTTCTGTTGTGGGCGTCAGTGGGATTGCCACACAATAAATAAAGAAACGTATGTTCACTAGTAGAATGAAATAATTATCTTCACAATAAAGAACGTATCGTAGAATGCGAGATGGTTCAGCGACAACTGCCGCACGCACTCGCCGTAAAAACAAAAAAAAACAGTATTTTTTCTTCGCGCATCGCTAACTCCATCGAGCCCCAGCAGGTGGCGCTGGCGTACTGGACATCACACATGCTAAGGATCTTGTTAACCACAAACAAGTCATGGATACAATAATATATTTAATGGAATTTATTATCACATGTTCCAAATTGTAATAGTATTCTTGAGCATAATGACAGTCTCTATGAACGCGCTCGATCGTTGAGCCTAGGTATTTTTTTTTTTTATGGTAAACATGATCTTTAGCATTTAGGTACTAGATGATCGGTAAAAATATGGTGTACTAGTTTTGTTAGACCCCATATTGTTGTCAAATAATGACCAAGGTATACTGACCCACGACTCCTGGCCATGAGGCACGTGGTGGTTGAGGATCGGCTGCTGGCAGCGGATCACGGCCAGGTGTTCCCGTGATGGTATCGGCAGCGACAGGTCTTGGAATGTCTCCACGCGGGTTGATACCTGGTAAGGGAGGACAATGATAAATTACTTTTTTGAAATTATGATTATACTATAGTAGCTATTATTATAGTATCTTCGCGCGGTTCCTCCCGCGTCCACAGGGAACTTAACCAAGAATATACATTATCTCCACGGGTGATATTTTTTTTAAACTGACTTTTATTGAATTATTAACTTTGAAGGGTAATTTGTCTGTACCCAGATAAAAAAAGCCTATGTTCACCGGGGATAGTGAAAGAATTGCTCAAATCAGTCATGTAGTTTCAGAGCCCATCACATCCAAATAAAGAAACAATCAAATCTTACTTTTTTATAGTATCTATTCTATAGTATGGATTGTGGTAAAAAATACGAAATTCGATAGCAAAATATTGGACGTTTCATAGAAAGTTTGAACTTGTTGCCTAAATATTGTATGGAGAGTCGCAATTTTTTTTTTCTTTAGTATGTTGTTCAGTTTTACGAGTTCATTGACCTGCCTTCGGATGTATACCCCCTTTTCGTTACACAGTGTATACTATATATATTTATGTACACAGTCTAAGTTGTATTTCGGATGGCACGTTAAACTGTAGGTCCCGGCTGTCATTACGGGTAGTCAGAAGCCAGTAAGTCTGACGCCAGTCTAACCAGGGGCATTGGGTTGCCCGGATAACTGGGTTGAGGAGGTCAGATAGGCAGTCGCTCCTTGTAAAACACTGGTACTTAGCTAAATCCCGTGGTCCAACATAGTTGGGAAAAGGCTCGGGAGATGATCTATGTTCATAGTCTAGTTACCCTGTTACAGATGAGACACTGCACGGAGGACAGCAGCTTGCCGTCGAACACGTCGGAGATGACGCTGCGGAAGCGCACGCCGCCGCCCGACCCGTCGCCCCCGCCCAGCGGCACGCCGCCCTTACTGTATCACAACATTCTAACTTTTAACAATGGTCCACTTTGTTAATATATTAAGGACAGGTTTTGAGGTGTTCTGCAAAGTACTATCATGATAACTAGCGGTCCACCCCGACTGTGCCCGTGGTATGTTTATTATTCCTACACTTTAATAAAGATTCATCACTCTAACTTTTAGTGAAAGCCGCCCGAAAATCCAGACAATGGTTTTAGAGTTGTCGATTCATGACGTCATGAGCATTGGCCTGTACACTGGGGATATTTCGGAGTACACGTGTAAAAGTATTGCGTTTTAATACTGAGAACAGTAAAAAGTCGAAGTCTGAACACGAGGTCTAAACATACTTAATATAATATAATATTCCTCACACATTCACACAACATTATCTAGTCCCAAACTAAGCAGAGCTTGTACTATGGGTACTAGACAACTGATAAACATACTTATATACTTTTCTTTTGTAAATACATACATATTATACATAGAAACACCCAGACTAAGTCAAAACCCCATGTTCATGCACACAAATGTTTGACTTATGCGGGCATCGAACTCGCGACCTCCACCGTCGCAGGCAGATTCACTACCCGCTACGCCATCTGGTCGTCAAATATAAATAAAAAAATATGGAATCACATTTTTTGTGAGTGGGAAATCATCAAATAGTTCCTCCCACTGAAGGTGCAGCTGGAGAGAGTGTGAGACTCTTACTGACTAAAACCCATTACAGTCCCTTTTGGAGGTCTTTGTATGCCAGAGACGCGGTGAATCTTGCGAACAATCGCGTCAGAGAAGATTCAGCATAACATTAGCTTGTAGAACGTTCTAGAAGTATACGTACTGGTGGTCGGGGCGGGCGTCGGGCGCGTCGCTGGCGCCGCTGGAGCAGGTCTCGTAGCGGTCGTCGGCCTCGCTCGACCACGACAGCGACGACTCCGACCCGCGGCCCGCGCGCGACGCCTCGCCGCCTGCCGCGAGCGCAACGGTATATCTTACTGAGCTCACTCATTCTCTTATCATCACGAGTTTAATCACTGTCTATCATAGTTTAGTATATTCTTTATTGTACACCATCAGGACAAAACAAAAATACGACAATAAAAACAAATACGACGAGTACAAGAGGCGGTCTTATCGCTAAAAAGCAATCTCTCCCAGACAACCTTTGGATGGAATCGAATTGTAGAAGAATTTGGAAACGGAAAACGGAAATAATTTGAAATCATATTTTAACTGTTTATTACAATCAGTTGAAAAATCTAAAAGTACACCAAAAAAAAGCAAATATTGAATAAATATTAAATATATCTTTATAGTCATAATTCATATGGTTGGCTTGCCCCGAAGTAAGCTGTTAATTAACTTATATGTATTATGTGTGCTAACACAACTGATAAACCACATATACTTTACACATATATATTTATAAATATATGTATGTAATATAACGGCTCGTTTGAATTTTGTCTGCGTATATAGATAGGAGTGCACCCCCTATCTTAGTTAGTCAAGATTCTATGGCGCAAGTTCAGAACCGAGAAAAATTAAAAGATAATTGAGTAAGCGATATTAGTAAACTTTGATATAGTTTCTTTGTTTTCAGAGAAGATAGATAGGTATTGTCTTAGTAAAAGCATTATTTCTTTTAATACATATGTACTTAATAGGCCCGAAACTTTGCAAATGACCGTTGTGTTTAGTAGTGTAATCTGTCTAGAAAATTGAGATGGTTTAAAAATCGCTCGTTCATTAATGTTCGCGACTGTACACTTACCGTTGGCAGCTTGTGAGTACATGTTGTACTGCAGATGATGGGTGCCCGCGAAACTCGCTGACCGCCGGTGTCGGGACGCTATGGGCTCCTGTGTTTGCACTCTACAAACAAAATATTATAAAATATATACAACTAAAACCTTTAAATGGTAGTTTTTATTATTTAAGACTGGTAATTTTTGTGTTTGGTATGGCAACATTACGAGGAATTACATACATATAAATAAGGTAAGTAGTTGTAGATGCACAGTAGCAGTAAAAAGGGAAACAAGTTTGAACAATAGAATACCTTGCATACATATATGTATTATAAAATAACTCGGGTCCACAGACAATGAATAAGGCGTACGCGCATAATCTAAGGTACAATCTGTGGACCATAGATACAAATACTGGTCCTTGAAGTTATATATTTTTTTTTAATTCCGTGTTTTTGCTTTCTTTTATTACAGTTATTTAATATTCTTTGGTATATGTTCCCTGTGTGCGTTTGCGCAAAAAGAGTATTTTTCTTCTTTCTTTAAATTATGTATCTTACCTCAAGTAGCCTTCAGTTCTGGATTCGCTATAGGACGAGGGCGCGGGTGATTTTCGCCTCATCCTCGCGAAAAACGGAGCATCGCTTGCTAGAGGAAACGAACAATATAATTATTATTAATCTCTACTAGACCACGGGACAACAGTCCCAGATTTTTGGAAGACGAACGTGGGGCCGAAGCCAACACTCAGAAGCCCTTTTAAGACAACTTTAATATTATGTAATGGTGACACAAAACCGACGATTATCCCTGTATACACTATGTTACGCCTGTGATGTATGATATACATGTGACTTGATACTGACCACCAGAGGATGCAGCTCGTCGTCTCACGTGCAGCGCACGCGTGTCCGAGTGGTCGCCGTCCGCGTCCGAGCCCAGCTTGTCTTCCGAAGTGCTGTCCCACACCTGTGCGAGGGAAAATGTGTCTTATTGCGCCTTGATAAGGTTGAGATTCAATTGTTAAAATTTTAATTTCGTTTTAAGCGCAAATTATACTTTACATTTTTTTTTCAAATTCTCTGTATTCTTTATGTGTAAGTATTTACATAAACTGACTTCATTTTTTATCTATCATTAATGAGTTTGTTCTGAATTCAGACAATTTATTTTAAATAAAATAAAAGTTCGAAGTGTAATTTGAAAAAAATGTTTTGGATCATGGAAAGTTAATTTGTTTTCAATTTATTGTAAAATTGAATGTTTTTTTTTCTTATTTTACTTGTTTTTAATGTACTTAGGTAATTTTAATAATTTTAATTTTCAATAAAAAAAATAATCAACAACTCCGCGCTAAGGGCTCTTTCGATAAATAGTACATCTAACACTGAAATATTTTGTCAAATCTATACAATAGTTCCTGAGATTAGCATGTTCAAACAAACTCTTCAACTATAATACATATACTATAATACATATAGTTCTCGATGACAACTCTAAATGTAATATAATATAGAATAAGTCTTAATCTATACTAATATTATAAAGCTGAAGAGTTTGTTTGTTTGTTTGAACGCACTAATCTCCGAAACTACTGGTCCGATTTGAAAAATTCTTTCAGTGTTAGATAGCCCATTTATCGAGGAAGGCTATAGGCTATATACCATCACGCTAAGACACACGGGAGCGGGGCAGTAACCAAAGATGCGGGTGAAAGCGCTGGGGACAGCTAGTGAAGGATATACCCAGTTTTACCCAAAATTAAATCTCGCTCGTACTAGGTTTAAAGAGTAAGTGGCTACACCTAGTTCTAACCGGTTAAAACTAGGTGTACCCGCAGTTCGGGTTTAAGCCGTAACCTGTATATATTTACCGGTTCTTTAAGCTCCTCATGCAGCTGATCCATGAAACATCGCAGGAACTCCTGCGTGTCGTGCTGGTGATAACCACGGAACATTGGATGTACCTGGCAACATTGTCAATAGATTACTTGAAGTCGTGGTGGCCCAGTGGTTAAAGCACCAGCCTCACAAGTATGAGTATGCGGGTTCAATTCCCAGTCAGGCAAATACTACGACGCCAATCAGACACGACCAGAGAGAGAGCAGGCGCAGGACCGACATTGACGTGCTCTCCGATGCACATGCTTCCAGATTCCGTGATGATTTGTTAAAGTTTCCGAAGCGATTTTGGCCGGACCCGGGAATCGAATCCAAGACCCCGTGTTCAGCAGTCGCGCTATGGGCCTAGTAGACTAACAAGGCACTTTGGTTTAGGTCTATATGTACTGGGTTGGGATGTGTGCTGGTGGTGATAGGGTTTTTGAAGTTTTTTAGTCAAAAGTGTACTTACATTGCGAATGCCGTATAGAACACCGTTAGGTACAACGTAGCCTCTTGTCTTCCTACTCCACATCTCTTTGACTAATTTTTGGTATGCTCTGTGAAGGAGAAAGGAAAACTTTATCAAGTAATCGAACTGACGGCCTACTATTGATACGTCGCTCAATTTTAAACACTGCTCAAACTACATTCTATTTCATCTGTATTTTTTTTAATCATGTAATTTTAATAAAGTAAATTTTCAGTATTTCGAGGTAATGGTGACCCCCATAAATAATTCAGTAGAGGAGTTCCTTTTACGTAAGATTAACTTTTATTATGGCAACCCCAAAAACGTAAAAGGGGAATAACGTTAATACATTACTTGGATAATCCAATGGTTATATCTCTTATAAATTTATGTACTTTCATAAACTGTATCCTACTAACATTTTTAGAAGCGAAAGTTTGTAAGAATGTTTGCATGTTTGTTAGTCTTTCACGCAACGCAAACTACTGAATGCGTTTTAATAAAACTTGGTAGTTATGTAACTTACATAACGTATACCATAATAATATAATATTTCTCACATATCCACACAACGTCATCTAGTCCCAAACCAAGCAGAGCTTGTACTATGTGTACTAGACAACTGATAATCGTACTTATATACTTTTCTTTTGTAAATACATGCATACATATTATACATAAGAACACCCAAACTAAGTTGAACACCCATGTTCATGCACACAAATGTTTGACTTATGCGGGAATCGAACCCGTGACCTCCAGTATGGCAGACAGATTTTCTTACTACTACGCCATCTTGTCGTCAAATAAATCAATAATAAATAACATTTTTTCCATGAAATCGAAATAGATCTCTCGGGACGCGCTTAATATGATCCATTTATGACCCTATAATGTTCAAGTACGATCCTTCATGTCTTACGGTTATGAGGTTGCCTCCTATAAAGCATAAAGGTGCCGGTTTCACATATATTATACCATTTAAGTATATTTACAAAAACCGGCCAAGTGCGGTCTCACGCACGATGACTAAAATAATATTTATTTGCATATAAACATTGTATAAAAACAGTATTACAAACAGTCCATTGGTCCCTTGTTTAAGTAAAATAATGTAGCAAGCAATATTTTAACGATAGTTAGGACATAACTGGACCACAGTTAATTTTTTGACATGGAACCGTAAAAATGAACTCCCAAAGTGAGTTATAGCTACTGTAGACAATGCAGGCAAATGCTAGTGCAATTGCCTGCCTCTTTGATCTTTGGTAGACCTGGTTTTTGGCATACTGTTTTTGTTAGGTCTGCCTGGGCTGCGGGTTGTTCGCAAGAGTTACCGTGGCCCTAGCACACAAAGATCTCCAGAAGGAACACAGTGGGTTTTAGTCAGTAAGAGTCATTCGATGATTTCTCAAACAAAGACCTCCAACTATTTTATAAAAACATCTGTAGGTAGGTAATGTTCCAAAATATATGATATCTATACCTGCTGATCCCCGGCTTCTTGTCGGCCGCCAGCACCGCGACGGCAGCTGCACACTCCAGGAAGTACGACGTGAGCGGCGCCGTGTTGCTGAGCGCCTGCAGTGCCGCGTTCATGTAACAGGTGTTGCCCATGTTCTGCAGCCCGACCAGACCTGATGCATTGGTATCTACGTGAGGGTCCCAGCAAGATGGCTACGTCAGTAATTTTGTCAAACATATTTCCCATAAACAAAATCAAAAACCGGCCAAGTGCGAGTCGGACTCGCACACGAAGGGTTCCGTACCATTATTTATATAAACTCAATATTCAGGGAAGATTTCAAGCGTCTGACTCTTGCCGTTATCAATATCGAGTAAAAATCGAGCAAAAAATCATGTTTGTTGTATGGGAGCCCCCTCAAATATTAATTTAATTTTAATAAAATTACTTATTTTTAAAGTAAGTAATATATTACATATTCTGTGAATATTTCAAGCATCTACCTGTTGCCGTTATCGATATCGAGCAAAAATTTACAAAAAAATCACGTTTGTTGTATGGGAGCCCCCCAAAATATTTATTTTATTCTAGTTTTCAATATTTGTTGTTATAGCGGCAACAGAAATACATCATCTGTGAAAATTTCAACTCTCTAACTATCACGGTTCATGAGATACAGCCTGGTGACAGACGGACGGACGGACGGACGGACGGACAGAGGAGCGAAAACAAATCATCAAATTAGGCTGATGAATGAGCACTTTTTGGATGTCAAAACAAAAGACATCCAACCAAACCGCTAACTTTTATCACTTCCACTTGCTGGAAGAAGTGGGGCAACTAACTAATAGTCTTACACATGTCCGTCTATTAAGTTTGAAGAACCAGATTTATAAGAAAACTAAATCCAATCTCAAAGTATTTGAGACAAAAATTACAATCAAAATTTACACTTTTTGGCTAGTACCAAAACATAGCATACACAAAGCATCATTTTTTTGCTCGCAGAGTAAAAAATCATCATCATCATCATCTCAGCCATAGGACGTCCACTGCTGAACATAGGCCTCCCCTTTAGAGTAAATAAATAATAATGTATTTCAAAAGAGTTTATTTTTAATAGTTATAGTTAAAATTTTAGCGAATGTTTAAAAATAGCATCACAATAGGATGCTGGCATATTGCAAAATTGCTCCAAGAACGTGTCAAACGAAAAAAAATATTTTTTGAGGCGGATCACCCAATCCTCAACAGGGTTTTCATTACAGTCCGACACTAAAATCTTGAGTAACAGTATCACCATACCTCTAGGTCTGGCATCATCATCGTAATCCATGTCGTGTGCATCAGGATCCAGTTCATCATCCACCATGCTGAGACCCACAGCGCCTAGTCTGCCGGGGGTCTCCGCACACGTTGAGTCTGGACTCGCCTGCGGTAAATAAGACAGGATTTTAAGGACATAAAATTGGCTAAACTGCTTCAAGGGTCGGGATATGATGACGGGTGAAATGAAAATGGTAATTTTTTTTACAATCCTCTCTATATTTTTAATACTTTTTAATTATTATTTAATTCAGAACACATGTAAATCTTAAAAAAAAGAAACTATCAGCCATGGCTAATCAATTAGCCATCTGAGGGTACGGGAGTGCCCCAGCCAAGTCTCAAGCAGAGCGGGCACGGCCGTACCATCTTTTCTCGAAGCGATTCACGGCTATTTCTCCCCTCTATATCTTCGATGTGGACAAAGCTAGAGCCTTAGGTTAAGCGCTATAATTATAATGTAAATAAAACTATTGATACAGTCTGTAAATATTGATTTATATATATTTATATTGATCATTACAAAATAAGGTGCAGAGGACTTGGCTACGATGTGATCTCAAAACTTTTTACGGTGAAAAGATTGCATAGAGAGACTTGACACCTTTTTACATTTAATGTTTTTCGTGGGATTGTTTGACCTTTTTATGGTATCACTACATAGTATAAAACAAAGTCGCTTTCTCTGTCCCTATGTCCCTTTGTATGCTTAAATCTTTGAAACTACGCAACGGATTTTGATGCGGTTTTTTTTAATAGATAGAGTGATTCAAGAGGAAGGTTTATATGTATAATTTTAGTATCAGCATTGCACCCGTGCGAAGCCAGGGCGGGTCGCTAGTAGATAAATATAATTTATTTATTACTTTAGAGGTAAAATATACTGACCGCATATGCCAAGGCTGCTCTGATGTGGACCTCTTTCTCGCACAGGTAACACCATATCCGCTCCGTGGACACGTTCATGTGCACGCAGTGCAGAGGGAAATTCTGCAACAAGATTATAAATTAGCTTTTTATATACGTCAGAGAATACGGAACGTATCTACTTTCCTCAGTAGTTGCACCCGCGCCCCATGGGAACTACTCTGGGCACCCGGATAAAAATTTATCTATAACCAGTAGCAAGTAAGCCTTCCTTTACAATAGGCTATACAAAACTATAACCCCCTTATTATAAAACGCGGTCTTAAAAAAGTACCGCCTTTAGCTACTAGCTTTAAACCATCTGCTTGAACAAAGTTAATGGTTTAAGCCTAGTACTAAAGCCGGTACTTCTTAAGTACTCGATTTATAATAAGGGGGTAAGAATTTTTCAAATTGGTCCCGTAGTTTCTGAAGTTTGCTCGTTCAAAAAAACAATTTATGAAGCTTATTAGTGTACCTAGATAATGGATAAGGTCCATTATTTTGTAGCTGATGATTTTTTTTTAAACTAACTTAGAAACCTTATACCCTAAACCTTTATATCTTCTTCGCAGTGCAGTGCCGTTAGGTAGGTACTATCTGTTCAAAGCAAGTTTTTAATCTCTGAGTCTTTCCTTTTAAAACTAAGTTAGTTTTTGGCCATTATTTGCGTGATCATTCGCGTAACTCTTAATTATACGTAGGGATGATCTGTAACCACGGAAATACTTAAACCTGATATGAAAACGATACCGCAAAATTTAGCACAAATGTTTTTTGCTAAGTACCTATAATTTCTTCTTTTTCGTAAATAAAACATTTTTTATTTTTGTTATTAATATAAAGGTTTTATTCTACCGAAGTCTAATTAAATGTAGTACTATCAAAAAAAAAAAAACAAAAACAAAAAAAATTAAGATGATTGGAAAAATATTTTTCCCCGATTGATTTTTATGTAACCTTCGTATTCTCCTAAACATATTTCAATTAATTACTTTATAAAGACATGCAAATTACTCAAGCATTAATATATAGATAATAATTTGTATCGAAAGTCGCTCATAAATGTTTCATTGTTTTACTTAATATCTGATTCGGTTAACATGTAGTATGACTTGCACATTATGTATATGTAACTCACAAAGGAGATTTTTATGTGCGCTAGTGTTGGTAGTTATTTATAGCTTTCGTTTTACGTTCGGAGTGTACAAAGCGCTTTGTGAGGCCTTTTATATGGATCATTGTGCTGTTAAATGCTTAATAGTCGGCTACCAATTGTACAACGCCAGCACATCAAGCTATCAAACTGACAAATTTTCCCAATCAACTTTGAATCGTATATTTTGGCTATAAAGTTGAAAATCTATTGAAGAAATTCGACAGATTTTAGTAGCTTGAATGCTATAGTCAAAATATTTTTTATTTCTTTGTATGACGGAATGACGTTTAATGGTAATAATTATTACTTTTACAATACATATATACTTTATTAGCCAATTCAGTCAGCGTTGTTTGATGAATGAGTAAATATTGATGTTTTTTGATTATTGTAAACCTACACGACCGGAGGGAGATCAGGCGCATGGGCGCCATTTACGTGCACGGTTGTATCATCACAAATTTTTAGACTCTATAGTGCTACCGAGAAAGTTTATTAAAATTTATACAAAGCGATTAAGACGATGTGAAGACGCCGTCTACAGCAGTCGCCCTTTGCGATTGGTAGACCAATGTTATTATTGGATCACCAAAAGAGTTGTAGGTATAGCTCTTTTTTAAAAGCATGTCGCAGAAAATTGCAGTATTTGCAAACTTAACAAGTCATTTGCCATTTAAGAAGACATGACCTATTTCCTTAAAGTTATTTATGGACATGTTTAAATATGTCTTGAGTCTATAAAATGACGCACTTCAGTTTATGATACGTCAGCGTGCAACTGCGCTTTGCTTGATTATAATAACATAAAAGAAAAAAAAATATATGAATCTTGTTCAGTTCCGTGTTCGTGCAAATTAGTTTGTTATATATACGAAAACTGATGTGAAAAGTAAACAGTACATGTCTTCACTCTTTAGATATGTTAGACGCTAGTACAAAATATTTTATTTTAAATTGGCTTGATAATCATACATAATAGATGATTTTAAGTTGTACAGCGAAGCATTTGGTATTTCATTTCAAGCAGCCTGGAGTCTGGAAGTTGTGATTGATTCACCGTGCATCGGAGAGCACGTAAATGTCGGTCCTGCGCATGATCTCTCTCCGGTCGTGTCGGATTGCCGTCCCATCGGACTATGAGAGTGAGGGAATAGAGAGCGCACTTGTATCTGCGCGAATGCTTGTGCACTATAATATGTCCTGCGCGGCTAGCTGATCTCCATAAAAGAGAACGGTCTCCGTAGCCGAAAATCGGCCTGGGTGCTATCATCACTTCATTTTGAATTTAGACTAGACAAAATATATTATGTGATCAGGCGATTTGAATCCAGACTAGACGAATCATAGGTATTTAATATTTACACCTCTCCAAAAGTGCTTGATAATGCAAATGTTACATTTATTTAAAATACTTATAGACCACCTATATATGTACATATGTATGTATATAAATAGCATTGTTTGTGTGCAATGGACTAATACATAACTTAACCGATTTTAATCAAAATTGCCCACCATGTGCAGTTTGATCCAACTTTAAAGGCAGCATAGCATTCATCTTAATTTATGATTGCAATATTATTTGTCTATTATTATAACAAAAACCTTAACCACATAAATGCATGGCCGGGTCTCCTAGTATACAAGTTAAAATGATGCTACCTTTTGGTGTAGAGTGCTATGGTCATTTTTGACTTCAGAGCAGCCGATGTGATGGCAGTCCGGCTGCAGACAGATCCAGAGGTTGGGGCCAGGGCAGCCGCAGTCGAAACATGTTAGTGCCTGCAACAAGCATACCGTTTGATTTAATTTTAATGCAGCTGCAATAGAGAGTTTAGTTTCAATCAGCTCTTTTAAACAAATTTCCAAAAAAGAAGGTGTTCAATTTGCGATTTTTTAAAATATTTGTTTGTGCATGTCTTGGATGATTTACAAACAAATTGAAGATTTCTGTTTTTTACTATCTCACTGCAGCACATACCTTTGTCCGTTTAGAGTAGAAATTATGTTATTAATATATTTTAATAAATCGTTAATCTAGGTACATTGTATATTTAAGGATTCTCAATGATATTAGAATCAGTAATTTGTGTAATGCTGGACACAGGTCTTTAAGAAGCCTTTTGGTACTATTATTATTAAAAAAATAAATAATTATATTAGCATTTATAAAATAAATAATTTAATGGTGCAAAAATAAATTAATGCAATTCTTTTTTGTGTGAGCAGATGCCGATTCTAAGCATTGAAGAAGTAAAATGTATGTAAAGACATGCATAATTATTTTTGTAAATAATGCTAAAAATAATAGACAAAAACCGATCATTGTTTTCAGGTGAGTAGGTCAGAATTAACAATTTCCAGCTACGCTAGTCAATTGGTCATAGCATACTAAAATATTAAATATATCAGCATAATATATTCATTGGATGACAAGCATAAAAAAAATTCTTAGGGCCAGTTTCACAGGTTGCTGATAAGTTCCAGATAGTTTATCTGGCAGATAAATTCATACAAATTGTGTTCCATTTTTTTAATTATCTGGTAGATAGTGGCTATCCGTAACCTGTGAAACTGGCCCTTAAGCTTTGGTAAAACAATAAAAACAAAAAAAAAAACTATGGTTTAAAAAAAAAGTTCCAGTTGTTGTTGAATTCTCAATTATAATCATTTTAATTAGTTCCGAATGACTATATTATTCAAATTCTTAAACTAAATCTAATTGCAATTAAAGCTCATTAGCTCATACGGAATCATTATCAAGGCATTACTAGGCATGAAATGACAATTATTTTAAGATAAGGTGTTTTACTGAAAATACTCTTGAATTCTTGTAATAATAAATACTGTAGTTGTTCAATACTTGTAGGGAGCTTGACCCAATTCTAAGGACTTTGTTAGTAGATATCAGTATACTCATAAACAAACATAAAAAACAATTTATAGGTTGCCATAATTACAATAGAAATAATATTAAAGATGCAGATATTTTATTTATATAATTTATTACAAAAGCAAGCTTTTAGCTTTCTTTTTAGCATAAAAAAATAGCTTTGTTATTGATAATGAGTAGTACATAATAAACAGTCAATTTACAATAGGAAATTAAACCTTTATTGCAATTAATAACCAGATAAAATATTAAAAAAAAATTGTAAACAAATCTATGGTGTATTCAATAAAACGCTGTATTATAAATTCTAACGTTACGACCTGTTTGCGCTCTTACAAGGAGTACTTAGTGGCCCAAGCGTTCCTCGTTACACAATGATTACTATTTAAACTGAACCAAGAATGCTAATTACCAATGACATTACATTTGAGGTTAGGTTTCATGAAAATTATTAATATTTACCTCTTTCGTCTGCCACAGCTCCTTCCCCAGGACATCAGCCAGTTTATTCAGGTGGTCACACGTCACTCCTTTATCCATTTTTAAGAATACACTAGTTTTATACGTAAATAAGGAGACAACTATAATGATCCACAATAGGCTTGTAAATAAAGGACATATTCTATGCTACACCGAAACAAAATAACAAAGAAACAACAGCAGGAGGTACTAGAAACAAATGGTTCAGTTTAAAGGGAAACATTTCGGAAAAAAGGCTAATAATTGAATTAGATTACAGAAATTTCCTACAACACAAAACCTTCCGTGACGAGCGAAAAGTCAGCCCTCATATTTGGATTCACACAATCGAATAAAAACTGAATGATTCAGTCGATTACTATAGCTCTTTCTCACTATATCACTTTAGATAGAGAGAAATAAAGATATTCGACTTCTTAAATCGACAGTTGAAGTACGCGATAATTAATAGGATGCCAAGAGGAGAGGTTTTCAATGGAGTTGCCAACTTATAAAAAATAATAAATTTTTCATGTGACTACCATAGTGGTTAAAGATTATTAAAATTCAAGGCAAATCACTACATAGTATAAAACAAAGTCGCTTTCTCTGTCCCTATGTCCCTTTGTATGCTTAAATCTTTGTAACTACGCAACGGATTTTGATGCGGTTTTTTTTAGTAGATAGAGTGATTCAAGAGGAAGGTTTATATGTATAATTTAATATCAGCATTGCACCCGTGCGAAGCCGGGGCGGGTCGCTAGTAAATAATAAATAAATGTTTTAATAAAAACCTCTGATTAATTCGGTTTGAGCAATATAGAAGAGAAAGTTATCGTAAAAATAATATTGAATGTATTTATTACATTGTTATCGGCAGGGGTCATAGTCCCCATAGTTTTCCCTTCCCTAGTCCACTAGCATCCCATCACAATAACCCAAGTAGATTTTCTTCCATACTTAGCAATAGTTTAGCACAAACCGGGGGTTGTCCTTGGGTACATTTCTATAGTGTATACAGGGATAATCGTCGGTTTTGTGTCACCATTACATATATTAAAGTTGTCTCAAAAGGGCTTCAGCGTGTTGGCTTCGGCCCCACGTTCGCCTTCTAAAAATCCTGGACTCTGTAGTCCCGTGGTCTAGTAGAGACATACAAAATATTGAAAGAATAGAACGTAAATGGTTTACCTTCTATTTTGTTGAACAGCCCTAGTCAATCGCACCTTTCATTAATCTGACTGAATCTTCTCTAGTTGTATTGAAAGGCTATTTTAACCAGTGGGCTGCAAAATCTCTAGGCGATAGTCACCTCTATATAGATACCTAGAGCTATCTCTAGGTAGAGGAATAGAAATTACGATTGAAATCTTAAAATTATACATTGAATCAGTGATCCTGCTGAGTTCTTTTTATAAACAGCTGATTGTGTCCGAAAAGAGGATCTATTCATTTCCGAACTGCAAATTATCATTCATTCAACATGTCTATTTTCTATTTTGTTTGACGTTGTCATTGTCAGTGATTCTGTTGTTTTGATTGATCGATAGATGTAAACTGTAAATGAAAGGCTTTTTTGTCCCGTAACATATTATTCTGAATGCTTCATTGAGCACCAATAGTGGGGTGATACTGTAAGAGACAAATTAGAAGTCGCCACGCAATGACTTCAGCTTCGTCTAGTAGCGCCCGCTCACTGTTCGCCGAATCAAAGCAGAGACTGGCTGAGAGAGTGCAAGTCAATATGAACAACATTTCGTCTTTGGCCCGGCAAATACAAAGAGGATCTAAGTCCAATGAGGTATTATTCAATAGCAATTTAAGCATTCCTCAATTACCGTCTAAATGTTGTTTAAAAAATAGGAGATAGTTGGCTATCAATCTATTTTGCAGATAAAACTTATTAATGTTCCTATTGTCAAGCTCGTAAATAATGCTTGTAGTATTTTACCTGGACATCTGTATAAAATTAGTCTTATATTAATATGAAATAATCTAAAATTACTCTTATTCTTTATAAATTTTTAATTATTAACTTTTGCTTCAAATAAGCAAAATCCTAACAAATTCTGTTTTCCATTTCAGTTATTATCAAAAGCAGCTCGGGATATGGCATCAACGGAGCATCAGATTGAAAATAGTGGAGAAAATCTAAAGAAGATGCAACTTATATCAGTTCACATGGGATACCAGTTTGAGAACATACAGAAGTCTGCACAATTACTCACTGAGATCGGAGAGAAAGTGAAAGCTATGCAACGATGATAGAAACTTTTAGTCTAGACAAATCATCATCATCATCGCCCGAAGCCTTTTCCCAACTATGTAGGGGTCGGCTTCCAGTCTAACCGGATTCGGCTGAGTACCAGTGTTTTAACAAGGAGCAATTGTCCATCTGACTTCCTCAACCCAGTTACCTGGGTAACCCAATACCTCTTGGTTAGATTGGCGTCAGACTTCCTGGCTTCTGACTACCCATAACGACAAATAATGTATCGTAAATTTTATAGTTCACTTATTCCCAGTTCATATGAACTTAACAAACAATTATGATAAATAAGTTTTACTTCTTCGAAGCTAAACAATATTTTGTTGATGTTTGAATGAACATGATGTATTTTAAAACTTATATGTTTCAATCGCAGTATGTTACATGTTACTACCATTGAAAGTTGAGTTCCTCGGAATGATCGCCAATTTAGAACCAGGTTGATATATCCTGGCGACACTTTAGACTTTGAGTTAATTGACCCCAAATTTATACATAGTAATTCAATTTTTTCCCATTATTATAAGACACGGTTTTTAAAAAAGTACCCATTAGGGCTAGGTTTAAGAGTGTGTATACCGAAAGTTGGCATGTAAATAAATGACAGCTATTTGCGACGTTGCCAGCTTTTGGAATACGCGCCCTTAAACCATCTTCTTGAACAAAGTTAATGGTCTAAATCTAGTACTTAAGCCTTTTGAAACAATATTATTAAGTTATAATAAAGATATATCCTTCTCCGTGCGAGAAGAGGCCTGTACCCAGCAGTGGGACGATAAAAAGGCTGATGATGAAAGATATAACATTGTAAGGCTATCAACCTACAGGTGAAGGTTTATACTTACTATTTGTTACAATCCTGCATCTATAAGTTATCTAAAATTTTTGTGATATGTAGGAATTTCCAAATCCATTGCTTTAAGGCTCTATATTAGCTTAATGACCCTCTGTTTCATTAGTGAGATTATTGTTTAAAAAAAACCTTTTTTATTTGGGTGTAAGTAAGCCTGTAATAACTGTTTATTATAATAAGTTGTATATAAATAAATCACAGTAATATTAAATGTTTTATCTTGTCATTGGACAACAGCACATCAAGCTACTACAATCTGTCAAATTTCTTAAATAGATTATCGCAATACCGGAAGGTTAATATTCGATTGGTAAAATTTGACAGTTTCGGGTAGCTTAATGTGCTGGTGTCTGTACCTTATGTATTTTGAGTACTTAATGGTTACTAAAAGGAATATGAATAACACGCAATTCGTGTCACGAAAAAAAGAAGTCTATCTTCTTAGTCTTAGTCTTTTCTCAGGTTCTAGACGATATATATACGTAGGCCTTCCTACAAAAAAGTTAGACGTTTGACGCGTATTTAAAGAAAGATTTGAATACAAAATTATTTTAAACATGTGTCAAACGTCTAACTTTTTTGTAGTAAAGCCCTATCTGTACCAAATTTTATATAAATCGGTTCAGTAGTATTGGCGTGAATACGCGACTGACAGACAGTTCCCCACTTATAATATTAGTAAAGACAGTATAATTTTTTACCCATTATAATGATTTATTGTTAAAACCTATTAGGGTATTATTTTATTAGCATGATACATAACATTAATATAATTGCTTTTCTCCATATTTCTATTAATTTCTTTATGTTCCATTTATATTTTATTTTTTATACTAAATGAATTGATATCGTGCGTGTATAGAATATAAATAACGCGAGTTATAATTTCGTATATTTAATGTGACATATACACTATCACGTACACTTTTATTGATGATCAAATATTTTATTTTGCTTTACATATTATAGCAATAAGTTTACAGTTGGTTTCTTTTCGGTTTTGCTGTGACTTATTGCTATCAACATTATTTAGGAGTTTTTAGATTCCTTTTATTTAACTAAAAAGAATTACTTATTCTTATATAGGTACTCCTCTAACTCCTCTAATTCTTCTAACGCTGTCATCCATTTCCCGTGGGAGTTACTCTACTATAGCATCACTTGATAAAATGACTATCTAGGTATCAGTGAAATAATTTTTCAAATCGGACCATTAGCTCCTGAGATTAGCACGTTCAAGCAAGCAAACAAACTTTCCAGCTTTATAATAGTAATAAAGATTAAATAATAATATTAATTTTGTTAACGATCACTATAAGGTCTGTCTCACATTTAAGCGTGTTATAGTTGAATCTTCCGCTCGAAGACTTAGGAGCGATGACGGAGCAGTTGCACGCTCCCTTCATCCCTAAAATTATTAAGAATATTTATAAAACACGGGCACTCTGTATCGGAATATCATTTCCTTAACCTTTTGACCGCCACAGTCACGTATAAATGACAATCCAAGAAGTATCCAGTGGGTACGCCGCGACTACCTACACGACAAACTCTTAAAGTTTAAAATTAATACCTAGTCAATTTAAATCGATATAATTTCGAAATCACTACTACATATATTGGAGGTATTTATGGATGAATTCTTAGCTTAGCTTAGCGCTGAGGGCACGTCTTTCTTTTTTTTTGTCGTGGCGGTGAAAAGTTTATATGTATAAATACTAGGTACTTAGTTTCCAAATTTTGCTGTAAATACCGACTACATGGTCGCGGAACTATTTGAATAGATAGGAACAAAGATAGTAAGAATTAGGTAATTACCTACCTAGGTAGATCGTGACCGGCTTGTCTCAGGAAGTTATCTGTCCAGCTTCGGTATTGGGACCAGTGAAAGTATTGGGATAGACGCAGTTTTGACTTCAATTGATTATTGCTAGTTTTGTTCCGGTAAAAGCTAATCAGATGGAGGAATATAGACTCTATTATCTGAGGAGATAAGGTATGTTTTTGGGAAGTATGTTACGTCATGGTGTTGCAGATATAAACTAACTTTATTAGGCTTCATTTGTCCTGTTAGATGACTTATACATACAATGTATCAGTGTTACCTAAATTGATCTGCTAGGTTCTGCCGGGGTTGCAGGTTGTTCGGATGAGTTACCGCGGGCCTGGCACACAAAGAATTCCATAAGAAACAAAGTTGATTTTACTCAGTGAGAGACTGACACTCCTTACAGCTGCACTTTCAGCGGGAGTGGTCATTTCAGAATTGCCTGCGTAAGAAAAAAGAGCTGCTAGGTTTGAAGATAATCCGAAATCCTATTATTTAGTTAGTATATGAGGATATGGCTAGGGCTTCCACTATTCTTAAACTTAATATTGGTATAAATGAGGTAATTTTGTTAAATGTAGGCATAGTATTGCGTCAATACGATAACAAAAAATATTTGGCAAACGTAGTTTTTTTTTTAGTCTAGCGAAATTTCTAAGCCTTGTCCCGTTTTCCAAACAAAATGATTTCATAATTTATTGTGCTTTTGCACATTAGCTACCTAAATGTCTATTTCAATATTTCAATTTGCGTGTCCACCAACGGTTTAGGTATTTATGACGAGTTCCAGTTGATAAAGTCGATAATGGCTATGGAAAGGAAACCTTAAAGTTAATGCCAGATTTTTTATTGAAAGTGGACTTATTAGATTAGATCTCTTTCAAATCATACAGTACAAAAGGTCAGCCACTCCAATACCTACACCACATTTCAGTTTAGAGTTATGGCTGGAGAAGGAAGAAGCAGTGATGAACAAACTTCCCAGCAACGCAATCGTATATAACAATTTATAGATTATAGCTATCCCCAGCGGTTTCACCCGCATCTTTGGTTACTGCTCCGCTCCCGTGTGTCTTAGCATGATGGTACATAGCCTATAGCCTTCCTCGATAAACGGGCTATCTAACGCTGAAAGAATTTTTCAAATCGAACCGGTAGTTTCGGAGATTAGCGCGTTCAAACAAACAAACAAACAAACTTTTCAGCTTCATAATATTAGTATAGATAGAATTTGCGTGCACACAAGTGCACTATTCCCTCACTCTCCTGGCCCGATGGTGGTACCTATTAAATTTATTTAACATCTAGGAAATATTTTTTTCCCCTATAGTAATAGAATAATATGTAAAAGATTCTTGAAATATTCTCTTGTCTATTGTTATCTTCTGAAGATCTGATGAAATAAGAGAATGTATTATTTGCGATTGTACCAGAATACAATAGCAATCAGTCTGCAATGCGTTTGATTGCTGTGTGTGAATTCAAGTGGTATTTCACTGTTTACACTCAAAATATGGTACCTACATACAAATATGGTACATAGGTACTTTGTGTTAGATCTTCCTTATTTTTTATATGTTTGAGTTAAGTAGTAGATAAATCATTCTACAGCTAACAGTATCAAATGAATAAAATCTCATTATTAAATATGTTTTGTAAGTAGCCCTGTACTACGTACATCTCCTCCGTTAGGGAGTTTGTTGCTCCACTTCTTCCCAGCGAATACACATGAAGTGGTGAAGGGTGAGCGTTTTGAGGCTGTCTTTTGTTTTGGATGTTAGAAAAGTGCTGATTTATCAATCTAACTTCAATAAATTATTTTTGATCTGATTTGATTTGTAATAGGTAAGTTAGAGAGCGGTCTGTCTGTATATTATTAGGTAGTCTGATATCCTACCTATTACCTATCAAGATCATGTCTAATCAAGAAATTACTTTGCTCGTCAAAAGACATTCAATAGAAACATTCATTGGTATCGATTAACTCAATCATGTCATTTGAAAAACGACTGTCATTTGAATTAACTTAACATTTCAAATATGGTTGTGTAGGCCAACAGTCAGACATCTTATTTCGACATAGCAATCATGGTTGAGCTACATATAAATCAAACAATTGCTACAAACAGGAATCTTTGTTTTCGAGGACCACATTAGTAACACTCTAGTAGCCTGGCTATTAATAAGTATTGTTATAACTTATAAGTTTTTGATATACAATCGTGCTTACCATGCCATTGTATCCATTGCCCGCTCTAATTCTTACACTTTCGTTTTTTTTCTGCGACATCTATTATTATTCTATTGGGCACGAGGTTATGCAACCACTGCCTTTGGAGTTTTGATATAATTTTTACTGCTTTGTGTTCCAACAAGTTCACTTTTCGCGCGCAAAAACCGGCCATCTTTCTTTTTGCGATGACGTAAAGTTGAATATAGAAAGTTTTGCTTTTCGATGGCGGCAAAGGTAAGTTTGTGTTACAGTTTAGTCGTGACTGCAGAAGCGACTCGGCCTCAGTTACGCAAGTTGCAAGTTGTAATTACTTGTGAGTCGAAAGTGCAAAATTAGCGGGCCAGCTAATGTTGCTAACAGTCTCGTTCTGATATTTAAACGAAGATACGGTTAAGTGTTTCAGGTTGATTGGAGCCGGTTTTTTGAGGATGTGGTTATGTTTTTTTTTGCATGACTGTGTTGCGGTTTGTTGGTTTGGTTTGTGATGTAAAGTTGCATCTGTAAAAGTGTAAAGTCGAACTATGTTAATAGTGTTCATCATCATCAGAGTTTTTAATGTCTTACTGCTGCCCTCTGCCTCCTCTCACACAGACAATGATTGCACGTTAATCACCACGCTTGCTCAAAGCGGGTTCCAGACTTTGTCCAGGTTTCCTCGCGACGTTTTCCTTCACCTTTAATCAGCCATTGTGCTTTACTTAGAAAGTAGCTATATAACTTAAAAAGTTGCATTGGTCCTTGCCTGACCTGGAATCGAGCCCGCACACTCATACCTGTGAGGTTAGCGCTTCAACCAGTAAGCCTCTTCGACATTATACCATTTTATTGTTAGAATGATAGTTTTATTGACCTGTCCCAAACAATCACTCACCTATGTTAACAAATTAAATGTTTCATAAGCATTTTAGTCGTCCTCTGCTTTTAAGTACAACACTAAACGAGGTTGTACTGATCGCATCAAGGGATTGACGCTCGTGGAGCATCGATTACTGCACTTAAGTATAATTCGAATCACACGATTAATAAGGTATCCAGATACATCTGAAATTGCGCCAGCACACTAGGCTCTCAGTCTTCCGCATCCAATAGCATGCTGCATCTTCAGGTCGCGAGTTCATCTAGGTGGCGAGGTCACACGCTTCATCGTCTATGGGTACATACTTACTGACTTGTTTGCACAATGTAATTGACGATTAATCATGTCGGCTGGAATTCTATTTATCAGATTTTTGGAGATAATATAGGAGAGTTTTTCACGGGTGTATCAATCACCAACTTCCAGACTCCAGGGTGCTTTATGAAAGTTTCTCAAAACCCACAAAGCGATTTCGGCCCGACTCGGAAATCGAACCCGAGACCCCGTGCACAGCAGTCGCGCCTTGCGACTGCTAGACCAACGAGGCAGTCAAAACCCACTACGTAATAATAATTTGACAAACTATGACGAACTTCTTAAAAGGTACCTACCCCAGTTCGATTGTATACTGCGTAAACAGCAAGGAAATCTCGTAATATATTCCACACGTGTAAAGAGGTTCGAGAAAGGCGATAGGTCGGTATATGTCACGGCGGGCAATTATCTACCGGTCGCGGACGAGCTTAGATAATTTAATCAACTGGAGACGCCATTGCTATGCCTTTCCCTATGCAAAGGATAAGAGAGCGTCGCTCATACTCATAAGGATAACTCATCATCATCATCATCAATTTATCGTTCCATTGCTGGACACAAGCCTCCTCTCACACGGAGAAGGATTAAGCGTTGATCACCACGCTTGCCCAATGCGGGTTGGTGATTTCAGACTTTCTGGTCCCGGTTTGCGTGAGATGTTTTCCTTCACTTGTAATCAGTCATTGGTGTTCAAGATCTGCTTCGTTAGTACATACGAGTATAACTTAGACAAACTGCATTGATACTTGCCTGACCTGGAATCGAACCCGTACACTCACACTTGAGAGGCTGGTGCTTATAACCAGAAGGCCACCACGACCCTTGCGACAGTGAAAGACATGTGTGCGTCAAGTTTATATTTATGTGATAAAATTTTGTTATGTGAGCGAGTGTCACCATTTGTTGCGACACCTCTGTCTTAAATCGGCATACTTTTTCGTATAGAGCGCCTATGGCGGTTCCAGTTGGTTAGATGGTCTAAACGGACGAGCGATGAGCAGTACATGCATGGTGATTGCCTCTGGCCGTAAAGAGCAAGTGTCAGTTGACGTGGGGTAGGAACTGGTTCAATAAATTGTGTAAAGATCAGCTTTGGTATAATAAGGTTCGTATAATAAACACGTACGTGTAGGTAGGTATTTACGGGTACTTTATATCCATACTTGGTACCTAAATAAAGATAGACATTGTAAGTAGTGTCTGTCACTTATAACATAGTCTATGTTAGTCAACACTGAAAGAATTTTTCAAATCGATCAATGGTAAACGCCGGGTCCCGCCGCTGAGGGTCCCGGGTTCGATTCCGGGCACGGTCGTCATTTGTGTGATGAGCATGCTTGTTGGCTGTGGTTTGGGTGTGATAATATAAATATCTACATATTATACAAACATGTGTTTATAAAGTATAAGTAGTTTATCAGTTGTGTTGGTATCCATAACACAAGCTAATCAATACCTTATCATGGAGCTAACCGACCGTGTGTATAGAAGGTGTCCCGATGTATTAAAAACAATAAAAGCTTTAGTTAGTCAATTTGACATTAACCTAAGAGTTGATGACAAAATGACAGATGTTAGAGGGACCTTTTTCTTGAAAATCCTTCTGGTTCATGTTAAAATTGATGATCAAGGTGCAGGCTCACCTCTAGAGTCTGTGCCACCTCAAACCAAACTAGTTTGCAGAGCTAATCGACTAAATGGAACGTCAATAGAGCCGTACCCTAACATAAATCGTCAGTCGTACCGATTATTGCGATAATTGCGAAATGTCTTCGAAGATGGCTGCAGACAAGACTTGCATCAACTGGTAACGTTACCAAATATGATTTGTAAGCTATTGGCAGTTTGGTAATTTAAGTGGAATTGATATGATTCTAGTTATTGAGTTTAGTCTATAGAATCCTGCTTATTGTATAAACGCTTCGATCATGTGACAGTTTGTGTACCTCTTTCACACACAAACCTATCTGACTAGCCTTTTCCCAAGACATGTCGGCGTTGGCTTCCAGCTGAGTACCAGTGTTTTACATGGAGCAACTGCCTATCTGACCTGAGACCTCCTCAATCCAGTAACTTTGTAGTAAGACTGGTTGTCAGACTTACTGGCTTCTAACTACCCGTAACGACTGCCAAGGATATACAAATGACAATTGAGACTCACCAATATAACGTGCCTTCCAAAACATGGAGGAACTGGTAATGAAAGATGGTAACCCATTAAAAGCACGAACGTGGAGGGATATAGAGGAACGGGACGACCAAAGAAACGATGGATGGGTTGTGTGAAAGTCGATGTAGCTACAAAAATGACAAATAGGCAAATGAAAGAGTGTTAAAGAAGTTAACATGTTTTACCGACCCCAATAGAAATCCGGATAAAGGCAGGAGGATGATTACGATATTTTGATTTTATGTCTCCCGAGCTCCCCCTCTACGAGCCACCTTAGGCATTCATATCTTTGCGGATAATTAAAGATTTGGTTCGTCTATCGTTTGGAAATAACTGCCGGTTCTCTAGTCAATAGTCAAAATTAGAGTTTGATTTTACTTCTGTGCAGTTCCACTTTCGATTACTCTGTATCGAATTCAAAGGGCCTTTAATGACATGAAAATGAAATATTTGGGATCTGTTTCACCATCTTTGTATGGATATTTTTTAAATCCAACAGTATCAATATCTAGTAGTTATGTAAGACTAGCTCTCGGCCCCTGGTTTCCGCGCGTATGAATTAAAGTAGCCTATATGTTATACTTATATACCTATCACTATATCTAAATATTATAAAGCTGAATTATGTTAGCATGAATGATTGCAATAATATTAAAAACTACTGTTCCAATTTGAAAAATTCTTTCAGTATTAGATAACCCATTTATCGAGGAAGGCTTTAGGCATTTTTTTATCCGGGTGAGCGAAGTATTTCCATCGCGGTGCGGGTGAAACCACTGGCGTAAGCTAGTAAGCCACATTACTGGTGATTTAAAGAGTTAAACATTATAAATTGTCACAATTATCCTCGATCATCCATATCTACATCCGTACAAACATTCGCAATTGGGATGATGAGTAGGTCAAAAATAAAATAATATATCATTTTGTAAAACATCTTTAAATAATCATAGTTTCATTTATCGTTTTGAAACGAAAATTGTTTACATTTTTTTATTGATAATATAACCGAAATAAGTATACGGCTTGTTATGAAAAATCTGTGACGTCCCATCTTAGTAGTTTCAAACAAATTGCATTCAAAGTAACCATTTTTGACAGTTCAATAAAAGTAATGAATTTGACTAGTTGTCATCTACCGTATTATTATTAGTAAGATATTACCAACAATAGGAGGTCTCCCTACCCTAGATATAGGAAAACGCGTGCTGCCCATACAAAGTGTCAATTCACAACGGTTATTACCATGCAAATGTTGATGGTTGCCCAAGCGCAGGCGCATCTTGCACTAGACACAGTTGTTACGTCACAGCCTCATGCTTAGTTGCGTCGAATCGCATGGTGTAGCAAGGAGTAGATGACAGATGAGACAGATTGTTCGGATTTTCGAAGTGATCTGGAATTGGAAATAATAAAGTTAATACGTAATTTTTATATGACACAAATTTGCCGGTATATAGTGCATTTCAAATACATGGGTTGATATGCTCATGCCCATAATATACAGGGCAGTTTTAAGGACCAGTATCGCGATGTCCGGATAGCCGATATCTATCAGATAAATTAAAAAATGGAACAGAATTTGTATGAAATTATCTACCAAATAAACTAACTGGAACATATTCGTAGGTAGTGAAAGAGGCTCTTAAATAATTTATTTGAAGCAAAACTTGGTCCAATAAGAATTCAGTAAACGTTTGGGTTGCCTCGTTGGGCGTAACTTCTAAAATCTGTTCATTGTTACCATACAACGTGGCAATGCTGCAAGCCTCTAGGGTATACTCCCGGTGGGCAGCGATGAGGAGGAATTTTTTGATGTTATTTAATAATTATGTATTTTCTTTTGTATGAATAATAATTTGTTTTATTATTAGCAATGGATGTGGGTTGCTGAAGATCACGCAAGGAATCGAGTCTTGGGGGAGGCCTTTGTCCAGCAGTGGACGTCTTTCGGCTGAAACGACGAATAATAATTTGTAAATAACTACTTAAATGTAGGTATAATAAAATTGTAAAATATTCTTCAATTTTTCAACAATCACAAAAGTTGCAATTTAAAGAATCGATGGTTTTCTGTGTTTAAATAGTTTTGTCTTCTAGTTATAAAAGGTTGTACTCGTATTTGTAAAGCAACTTCTTTGAGTTATCATTCACACCACCGATTGCTTAATTTTCACCGTCTATAAACTCCAATATCCTGTCCACACTTTCTCCGTCAAGAATATATTTATGTACAAAGGAAAAATATTCGTTATTCATCGCGATGATATCGCAACGATACTTTTAACATTGTCATCGTTGACGACTGGGATTTTGAACCTATGATGTCATAATTATTTTACCAATGATGATGACGCTCATTATGACTGAATTTTTCTGTCTACTGATCTTCTGGGTCACATACTTAGCTAATATTATAATAGAAGCTACCACCAGCAGTTTTACTGATGTCTAAACTACTCCTTGCAACCAGATAAAAATTACTCTTATAGCTCTGTGCGATAAACGGGCAAAATCTAACATTGAAATAATTTTTCAAATCGGTTCTCTAGTTTCTGAGGTTATTTAGAGCAAGTAGACAAAATTTGCGGGTTTATAATATTAGTATAAAATTGTTGATCACACTTTTGACTAAGTTACTTTTTGAGTCTAGTTCTTCAGAATTAATTAACTGGATAGAATCTCTTTGATATCTTATAGCAGTAGTGAGGGTTTATTATTTGCTAAGAGGTCTTTCGAAAATCGTAAAAGCTAGTAGAACAACCAGAAAAGTGTTATTTCAAATCGATAAATAACGTGGTCACAGCGTTAGTTGAAATATCACTTCCACACCGGCTCTTTGATTCTACCACATACCGTTTACTAGCGTTTATGATTGTAAAAAGACATCAAACTCAAACTCAAAATCCTTATTTGCATGTTAAGGTCTTACAGGTCTTAAATGAAATAACTGGCACAGCTTAACGGCCCTTTTCAGGCGTAGCAAATGTGAGGGATAGTACTAAAACTTATGATAAATTATATTAAATTAGGACTTAGCATAACTTATACATTTAGCTCTTGGCCATTCTTGGCTAACCCTCCAGATATCCTCACGCTGTATTTTTCACCATTTCTTAGTAACGTCCCAGATAAAGTTTAGTAAGAAATGAAGTGATAAATTATTAACACATAGCAAAATATCTCGACGCCATTACTTCATTTAGAGCAACAAAAACTTGCTCTATGTTCGCGTTACCCATATTCCCTTGTCAGTCGTGTCCAGGAAACGCAGGTGTCTGACGAAATACGCTTTATATGCATGCTTCAATAATTCCCAATGCAGGTGTGGGCTCGTGATTGCAGCCTTCTGACAGGGTAATACTAAGGAAGGGTTAGAAAATTACAATGTTTGAGTGAATTCTGAAGTTTGAGGTAATTTATTGGCGGTAATGTTCGTAACGAAGCAAAACAAAATTTTCTGGTAACGTTTTGTGAGAGTGTTTTGTTTTGTAATGGTGATTTCATTGTTTATTGACTTCCCAAAATGTAGGAGGTTGTTAATTCGGATATTTGTATCCTATTTCTTGCCTATTCAAATAAGTATTGAGTATTTTTAATGTCTATGTGTCGCAAAAGAAAATTGATCTAAAAACGGATTAGTTAGTTTTATATATATATATAGCTTTGTCTTTGAAAACGCTATAATTATACTCTATTTGTAAGGACTTAAATTTCTAAATATATGCATCACTAGCTTTTGCCAGTGGTTTTGACCGCGTCCCTAGAGAATTATACCGCACACGCGGATCAAAAACCTTCCTCAACAAAAGGGCTATCTCACAGTGGAATAATTTTCCAAATCGGTCCAGTAGTTCTTGACATTAGCGCGTTCAAACAAACAAACTCTTTACCTTTATAGCATTAGTAGGTAAAGACAACATGACTGTTTTTAAGACATTTTTTCTTTAGATAATCACTTGCATTGTCGTGACTGACCAACAGTCTAAATATTATTCAAATCAAATCATCTCAATGTCAATATGCTGTACCTACGTCAAGGTATACAAAACCAGTTTATCTTGGTTTCACTTTGTATGATATTTTCACACAATGAACGGTCAGCTAATACTGGTTTTTTATACCTTGATCGTGCCGTTGCTGTGTGTAATACATGTTTAACTTCTAAACATAGTGTAGGTTACCTCAATATAACATTATCCCTTAATTAAGTACACCTTATTTAACACCTTTTTTGACTCATTTGATATTTGGAAATATTTCAATACCTATCGGTAATTTTTTGTTTGATCCTTAAAGTAGTTTATCATCCGTAGGTAATGTGTCATATGTAATTGTTTTTTTATTGCAATCAATTAACACCTCCACCTCATTTTAACACTTAAGTTTCCAGTAATTTCATTTGTTTTTGACTTAATCATTTTTTGATCATCTTCGAAGCCTTTTAGTCCATTAGTTCTTTTGTCAACTATATTGGCGTCGGCTTCCAGTCTTCTAGCTAGTGTTTTACAGGGAGCGACTGCCTATATGATCTCCTGAACCCAGTTACACTGGCAAACTTGTACCCCTTGTTAAGACTGGTTGTAAGACTTTCTGGCTTCAGACGACCTGTAAAAACTGCCAATTTAATTCCTTCCGAAGCAAGGAGGAACTCTTTATGAAAAGATGGTCAGTTCATACATTTTAACTATCATAAAGTCCTTAGCAAATAGTAACTAACTTCACAGCGGTAAAGTTGAATGACGACATTATATAAAATGCCGACACCGACACCATAAATATTATATAGGCACCAATCACTTAAACTACATGTTTTTACTATTTACGACAAAATACATTGTCAGACATTAAGGCGTCGCACACACAGTATAGACGACGCAAGTGGAGCGTGCGGCGTTGAGGTAACCTCATTAGATCAGCGATCAGCTGTGACTTCGCGTTGCGCAAACGCATGTGCATAATTAAATGCGGACAGAAGGATCGATTTTTAACTGATACTACTGAATTATTGCGCGTTTATTGAATTTTAATTGGTTATGTGACTGAGTATTTTTTTTGTTAACGTAAGACTTACAGATATGCAAAACAAAAAAAAATCGCAGTTATTTGCAAACACGACCGATTGACCAAAATCAAGACTTATTGACAAAATAGTTTCTCAAAAATCTGAACTATATGGCATCATCTTGTACATCATACGTTAGACTTGACAACTAGATAAGTTCAAAACCTTAAAGTAATTACTTAACATTCAAAACTATTATTTAACTGTCAAAAAGGATACTCTTTATCTAATTTGTATAAATAAGAACTATGACGTCACAGTTATACATCATAATCATTTGATGATTTCCTACTGAAAAAAATGCGCTCACCTCAAGCTCACACCAGCACATCAAGCTACCCGATACTGTCAAAATTTCTTAACCAACTTTGAACTATATGCTTCAGCGATAAAGTTGAAAATCTAATAAGGAAAATTGACAGTTGCTTGTTGTGGCTGGAGTCTGTACGTAGCTAGTATTTTGAAAACCTTCCAACCAAAATACAAGAGAAAAAACAATAACTTTTCTTCCGTGTTTTTTGAAATAATTAACCTAAGCGCTGGTAATAATATAAACATGATGTTATTAATAAATCCCATTGCTTTAACCCATAACAAATCACGGAAGCGTCTCTTAGAATAGCTGTCATAGAAATCGCACATCATAATATTATAGAAATACAATAACAGGACACGATCTCGGATTTATTTATTTATCTTTATTCTAAACTAATATTATTGAGAGATTTGTTTTTGTTTGTTTGTTTGTACCCGGCTTCAAAACTACTGAATCTCTGACTACTGGCTATATTTCATACGGCTATTGAAAAAATATTTGTAAGTATCGCGGGTGAAACGCCGAAAAAAAGCTAGTATGAAATATACAGATGGTAATCAGTCTGTAATACGGCTGAATCAAAGAACAAAAGGTTTTCCAACCATCATCATCTCCCGAGCCTTTTCCCAACAATGTTGGGGTCGGTTTCCAGTTTAACCGGATTCAGCTGAGTACAAGTGTTATACAAGGAGCGACTGCCCATCTGAACTCCTCAACCCAGTTACCCGGGCAACCCAATAGCCCTTGGTTAGACTGGCGTCAGACTTACTGGCTTCTGACTACCTTTAACGACTGCCAAGGATGTTCAATGATAGAAAAGCTTCCCAAAAAAGGAGTAGGTTCTCAATTTTTAGGACCTAGAGGCTCACCTTGGCTGTGTTTGGGATATGTAGGTATGTTTACCAAAACTTTATTTATGAAACAATCTACTATTGATGAAAATTTACCTGGTTTTTGAGTCTATCTCGAACAAACAGACATAAGTAAAGGACTTTCTCTTATAACATACTAGCGATCCGCCCCGGCTTCGCACGGGTGCAATGCTGATACTAAAATTATACATATAAACCTTCCTCTTGAATCACTCTATCTATTAAAAAAAAACCGCATCAAAATCCGTTGCGTAGTTTCAAAGATTTAAGCATACAAAGGGACAGAGGGACAGAGAAAGCGACTTTGTTTTATATTTATTTATTTAACAGTTTATGTACACAGTAAATAAGACAAGAGGTAAAATAGAACAATCAAGTACAAAGGCACAGCTTATTTCTTAAGAAATCTCTTCCAGAAGGCCCGCTATGGGAGAGTTAGAATAAAAAGAGATCTAGACAGACTGTGTAAACTGAAAGATTATACTATTATTATACTATGTAATGATACTGATAGCGATGGACGAATCAATGAAATCCAGACATGGTAGAAACCTATCAAGTTGAACAAAGTTTGGAGTACAAGACTGCGCACAAAACCGCAGATACTAGCTAGTATATTTATTTATCTGACAAGTAATTATGCGTATTTGCGTACATCGATGCCCTTAACCTCTACATGTATGACATAGGTAAGATCAAGGCAGTGCTTACGGTATTATAATAGGCAAGTGTGACTCATTGTCGACTGCCTTATTGAGTGTGTAATACGGAAGATGGATGTAGTGAAATTTCTCTTTTCTAAACGGGGTATACCCTGAGATAAGATTAGTGTCAAATTAAAGGGTAGGTGCCTTTAATGGGCTTCAGGATGGTTTGCAAATTACAGCCCTGCAGACAAAGGAAGAAGAGAAGAAGGAACAATTGGGATGATGACTAGGTCAAAAATAAAATACTTTATCATATTCAATTTGTAAAACATCTGAAAATAATGACAGTTTCATTTATCGTTTTGAACCGAAAATTGTTTATATTTTTTATTGATAATATAACCGAAATAACTATACGGCTTGATGTCAAAAATCTGTGACGTCAATTCTTAGCATATTCATACAAATTTGACTAGTTGTCGTCTACCGTATTACACAATTCATCATTCTCCCTTATTCGTCGGGTCCTACTTGAAGCACTACTTTTAACTTAGGCATGTAACCGAAACGAATAGATACTTCTTGTTTGTTCATGTTTCAATTTCCTGAGAGAATTTCGTCAACGGAGGTTCGGTTGACATTGCTCTTCCAAGGTCGGCCAACTGACGGTCACTTACACAGACAGCCTGTGACTAAAGCACTTGAGTTTTAAAAGTTAATCGTAACACTGGCTGTTTCTCGTGGTTTCACTCGCGTCACGAGGGTGCTACTCCAGGATGAAATATTGGCTTATGAGATACACAAGCAAATAATGTGGTTTTCTATTACATCCAGAGATTAGCGACTAGAACATCACCAAGACAGAATCTCCCAAACTTTAACCTCTACAACTAAATAATATAAGAAGAGAAAGTGTTAAGAAAATAGGGCAAGAAAAAATCGTCCTTAATTAAAAATAAGCATTCGATCGTTTACTGTCACAGACACACAGCGGTCAATCCCTCACTCCTTTTTTTGGGGGTTAAACAGGACTTTTAGGAAGAACATTTAAATGCTGCAGCTACGTCTTACATTTATTTCATAGCTCCTGAAAACCTGTAGACCACTATCAACCCCCTGCGCTTATCCCAATTTTTATCCGGGGTCAGCGCAGCATGTTTCCTTCTTTCACACACATATCAACTTTCACACAATATATCCCCAGTGGACCACCAACTAATTATCAATTAATAACATCAAATTAACAAAGAAACAAGCTAATTAGTAATACATACGGTTGTCAACGAGCGTTGAATACAAGGAGAGCGTAACTGCAAATTTTTCATTCGGCAACACCGGCCATAAGCACCTATTGTGTTGCCGTCCTTAACCTGTGGTTAATGACATATAAAGACGTTAAATGAATTATGCATTGACCAACCGTTGGTTGTCATGACCAGCTATAGGTATTTGGAATTTTATGGTGGAAAAGATAGCAGGAACATGACGCGTTGGTCAAAAAAATGCGATACTCAATAAAAAATCGAAATCTTCCAGAATCCGTACTTCAGGAAAGTTTAATAAAACCCACAAAGCGATTGAAACCTATGCCCCTCAATTATAAAACATTGTTTTAAAAAGTATCGGGTTTAGTACTAGGTATAGGCCTCTAACTTGTTCGAGATGGCGGTTTAAACCTAGTGCTGAAGACGGTGCTTCTTTTAGACCACGTTTTATAATAAGGGAGATAAAGATGAAAATATTTTATATTGTAAAACATGGTACAAGCTTCTTAGAATAAGTAGTTTCATTTCAACTCATGTTCTTTCTTCTGATGGCGTACATAATTTTAATCGTACTTTAGCTAGCTTAATATATTATAAATTGACTCTAAGTATGTATATAAAAAAAAACATGAATAAAATATGTAAGTAGTAAATAGATTGCAATTCCTATTCAATGTTTTGGGGAGCTACAGAGCCATATGTCTTACTTTCATATAGTAAAATGGCCAAATTAATTAAAACGTGTAAATATTTGACAGCTATTTGCGACGTTGCCAACTTTCGGTGCACGCGCTCTTAATGTTTTAATCATAACAATGAATCATTTGACAGATGAGGCAAATAATATTCGTCAAAGTCCTATAATGTCATAGAGATTCTAGGTCATTTTTTCTATTCTAAAGTCGTTGAACCCATTAGGGATTTACCGACTTTTAAATAGTAATTGATCGATATTTTTATCCTTTATTGGGATCATTAATTCAATTTTGTTTGCCGAATAACTAATGTGCTGTCAATTTAAACTTCATTAGGATGAATAGCTAATTATGTTTTAATTAAAGTATCAAAAAACAAAGTATTTGTTACTAATAGAGGATTAAAACAACACTTTTTTGTGCAATTCGTGTCATATTATTTATTCGGGATGCTTTGTCATTGTAATATGTCCTAAATTGTAATGATTTTATTTTAGGACACGGCCAAATGTGATCCGTATAAATAGATTTTTTTGATACAAGTCAAACTTTTCTTATTGTAGTTTTACCAGAAGTCATCTTCCACTTCGGGGTGCCTTAGTGGCGTTACCATTAGGGCCAAGGTCTGCCTGGGCTGCGGGTTGTTTGTAAGAGTTACCGTGGCTTTAGCACATTAGGACCTCCAGAAGGAACATAGTCGGTTTTAGTCAGTAGGAGCCTGACAGTCCCTCCAACTGCACCCTTAGCGTGGTCAAATGGTGATTTCCTACGAAAAAAAGGGGAGAAGCTTACTACGGCTGTTGGATTTTAAAAACAAAAGAAGTCCTAGAAAGAGCACAGGTCGATTTCAGTCAGTCAAAAGTCTGAAACTACCTCCCCATGTATGTTAAGCGAGATTCATTTGAAGATTCCAAACTTCAAAAAAGCCAGTCCTCTTTATCAACAAACCACATGAAACAGAACCCCGAATTTTGAAAAAAAAAAAGAAAACAACAAATACAATAACTAATTGGGTACAATATATAATGGTTGTAAAAATTTTACCTCGGACCAGTTTATGCAAAAAGTCACGATTAATCATGGCAATTGTGATTATAATATTACTAGCTGTCTCCAACGGTTTCACCCGCATTTTTGGTTACTGCACCGCTCCCGTGTGTCTTAGCGTAATGGTATATAGCCTATAGCCTTACTCGATAAATGGGCTATCTAACACTGAAAGAATTTTTGAAATTGAACCAGTAGTTCCTGAGATTAGCGCGTTCAAACAAACTCTTCAGCTTAATAATATGAGTATAGATTATATTTATAGGAGTTGATCGTCACGGTAATAACCTAAGGAGTAACGGAGGGTCGGACGGAGTTCCTCTGACCTAGACAAATGTTTGCTAAGGATAATTTTGGGCGAACGTAGTTGAGACGTTACTATAGAGGTCACGCATATCAGAATAGTGTTATTAAGTTTAAGTTGATATACATATGTATAAGCTTCGGTCATCATCATCACAGCTTTTTTATCGTCCCACTGCTGAGCCCAGGTCTCTTCTCCCACGGAGAAGTATTGAGCGTTATACACCACGCTTGCTAAATGCGGTTTAGTGATTTCAGACTTTATGGTCCAGGTTTCCTCGAAACGTTTTCCTTCACCTTTAATCATTCATTGGTGGCCAAAATAAACTTAGAAAGTACGTAAAATTTAGAAAGTTACATTGGTACTTGCCTGACCAGGAATCGAACCCGCACCCTCATACTCAAAAGGCTGGCTTTAACCACTAGGCCACCACGACTTCAATCTTTGGAAATTGGCAAGTCAGTTTTATCTGCATTTTTTCTAAAGGCACTTTTATCGGAATTTTGTCCCACTGCAGGACACAGGCCTCTTCTCATACAGAGGAGGAATGAGCGTTAATCACCACGCGTGCTTAAGGCGGATAGCGATTTCAGACTTTTAAGTACAGGTTTCCCCAAGATGTTTTCCTTCACCTTTAATCAGTCATTGGTGTCCAAGATATATGTACAAAGTAAAAATTAGGAAACCATCGTTACAGGTAGGTAGTCAGAAGCTAGAAAGTCTGACAGCCAGTCTTACCGAGGGGTCTCAGGTGTCCAGATAACTGGTTTGATGAGGTCAGACAGTCGCTCCACGTAAAACACTAGTAGACTGGAAGCCGACCCTAACATAGCTTGGGAAAAGGCTAGGCATATAATGATTACCTTAACCTTCACTCAGTCATTGGTGTCCAAGATATACTTAGAAAGTACATATAAGTTAGAAAACCACATTGGTACTTAAGAGGCTGGTGCCTCACCACTAGACCAACATGTTTCATGTAAGACCAAAAGTGTAAAGTAACAAAAAATCAAGTCAAAAAATTCATTCAAAGTACCTTTTCAGGACTTGAATCCGTATATATTTGGCGATCCTTTTGGCGCAATGGTAACCACGCTGGACTGCCGAGCTGAGGGTCCCGTCTGTCGTACTGTCGACATTTGTGTGATGAGCATGTCCGTTGGCTGTGGTCTGAAAGTTATAATATGTATTTATAAATATATATATGTAAAGTAAATGTAGTTTATTAGTTGTGTTAGTACTCATAACACAACCTAATCAATAGCTTATTTTGGGGCTTACCGACCCTGTGTGAAACGGTGTAACGATATATTATTACTATTATATTTTGTATACTATATGTAAATACTCTTCATAGATCTACAAACTTGAATAAGTCACTTCCTCCTTATTTCCGAAGCCTAAGGCTAAACCGCTTTGTAATAATATTATAACGATCCGCCATTGTTGTGAAGTCGCCTCGCAATCATTATTATTATAATAATAATTATAATTTGTTGCGCTGCAATTATTTGTACAGACTCCAGCACATGAAGCTACCCGAATCTGTCAACTTTGAACCATATGCCTCAGCAATAAAGTAGAAAATCCATTAAGGAAATTTGACAGATTGTAGTAGCTTCATGTGCGTCTGTACTTAGACACGGCTGCCGATGTGTTTGTCCAATTAATATTGTAATAGTATTTGAATATTTTTAAGCATAATATCTGTGTTATACTGGCGAGGCGAGGAGATGTACTGAATTAATCGATTTCATGTTTTAAATATATTCTAATTTTCCTGATTTCCAAAGAGATCAGTAGCAGAATAGAGTCTGAATGTATGTCAATTTGTTGCCAATAAAATCTCTCCCTGATAATTTCAGTAATAGGTAAATAACTAATACATATATAGGGTGACTGGCAATTAGTGACCGATATTGAAACACGTGATTGTACTCATGATTACAAACAATTATTTTTGTTATTTTTTTATCATTACAGCAAAATTCAAATTTCGCGCGCGCCGTCGCTCGGTCAGCTGTTAGCGGCGAGGCCCCGCGCCCGCGTAGTCAGTAATTTTGCTATAATAATAAAAAACAAGAAGTTTCTTTGGGAAAGTGTTTGTAATCATGAGTACAATCACGTGTTTAAATATCGGTCACTAATCAGTCACCCAATATAAGCTCCTTTTTCCTTTTCGGGAAAAACATCTACTTTGAGATTATGTTATTCATTTAAGCTTTTTAGGGTTCCGTACCCAAAGGGTAAAACCGGAACCCTATTGTTTTCGCTCCTCTGTCCGTCCGTCCGTCTGTCACCAGGCTGTATCTCATGAACCGTGATAGTTAGAGAGTTGAAATTTTCACAGATGATGTATTTCTGTTGCCGCTATAATAACAAATACAAAACTGTAATGAAAACTAGAATAAAATAAATATTTTGGGGGGCTCTCATACAACAAACGTGATTTTTTTGTTAATTTTTGCTCGATATCGATAACGGCAACAGGTAGATGCTTGAAATATTCACTGAATATGTAATGTATTACTTACTAATTCTATTAAAATTAAATTAATATTGGAGGGGGGCTCCCATACAACAAACATGATTTTTTGCTCGTTTTTTACTCGATATTGATAACGGCAAGAGGCAGACGCTTGAAATCTTCCCTGAATATTGAGTTTATATAAATAATGATACGGAACCCTTCGTGCGCGAGTCCGTCTCGCACTTGCCCGGTTTTTTTATTCATGTTTATGCTCATAGAAGCTCCTAAATGTTAACGGTGACAATCGCTCATGGATATCAGCAATCTATAGGTACAGTTGAAGAATCATCTTGCTTTTTCCCTTGAACGCCCAAATTTAAATAATTAATTCTAATTCTTGAACAGTAAAACCCCCACCGCTGATGTGCAATTGTTTAAATAATAACTTCGAGATAAATACAATTTGCTATTGTGTACAATACAATAATCACATTTCATATCGCATCATCGAATTTGACATTTGGGAGCGCGTTCTTTTTACGAATTGGATTTCACTTTTTAATTTGAATGATGAGCAGTTCGAGAGAGATTCAGTCTATTTCGTTTGTCGAACTTCGTTCGACTGGTATTGGATTTTCGAATCTTATTTTGAAGTAACAACTGTTCTTGATAATCGCGTGATGTACATTTATACTGATACTTTCATGTCTATCGCTCGATTAGTTATTAATCAGTCATCAATATATGCCTACATATTAAACATATTTTCTATGAAAAAAAAAAGTTACACCTAATAATGGCGCAAATGCGATTACCGTGGCCACGGCGGCCATTCTCTTTAAGGAGATTAGTCAGCTACGCAGGATAATATAACACAGCAGGAAAATATACGCATATAATATAGTGCACAAGCATTTGCACAGACACAGGTGCACTCTATAGACCCCCACTCTCATAGTCCGTCGGACGGCAATCCGACACGACCAGAGAGAGATCAGGCGCCGGACATACTCATTAAACATATTTAAAGAGAATGACAAGAAAAAATAAATCAGACATCGATATAGGAAAGTCTAGATGGAGTGTTCAGTACAAAACGGAACGTTCATATTGACAGCATGTTTGATGCGCGTGTGAGTGCCGAAAGTGTATGATTATCGCGTCTGCATTTGTGTGCGTGTCATTCTAATATACCAGCGCAAAGTGATTACCCCCAAAATGTGGGAAAATTAAAATTTGTGCAGTTTTATTCACATTGACATAGGTGATAAAATTATCTTATAAATATAAATATAAATATAAATATAAATATAAATATAAATATAAATATAAATATAAATATAAATATAAATATAAATATAAATATAAATATAAATATAAATATAAATATAAATATAAATATAAATATAAATATAAATATAAATATAAATATAAATATAAATATAAATATAAATATAAATATAAATATAAATATAAATATAAATATAAATATAAATATAAATATAAATATAAATATAAATATAAATATAAATATAAATATAAATATAAATATAAATATAAATATAAATATAAATATAAATATAAATATAAATATAAATATAAATATAAATATAAATATAAATATAAATATAAATATAAATATAAATATAAATATAAATATAAATATAAATATAAATATAAATATAAATATAAATATAAATATAAATATAAATATAAATATAAATATAAATATAAATATAAATATAAATATAAATATAAATATAAATATAAATATAAATATAAATATAAATATAAATATAAATATAAATATAAATATAAATATAAATATAAATATAAATATAAATATAAATATAAATATAAATATAAATATAAATATAAATATAAATATAAATATAAATATAAATATAAATATAAATATAAATATAAATATAAATATAAATATAAATATAAATATAAATATAAATATAAATATAAATATAAATATAAATATAAATATAAATATAAATATAAATATAAATATAAATATAAATATAAATATAAATATAAATATAAATATAAATATAAATATAAATATAAATATAAATATAAATATAAATATAAATATAAATATAAATATAAATATAAATATAAATATAAATATAAATATAAATATAAATATAAATATAAATATAAATATAAATATAAATATAAATATAAATATAAATATAAATATAAATATAAATATAAATATAAATATAAATATAAATATAAATATAAATATAAATATAAATATAAATATAAATATAAATATAAATATAAATATAAATATAAATATAAATATAAATATAAATATAAATATAAATATAAATATAAATATAAATATAAATATAAATATAAATATAAATATAAATATAAATATAAATATAAATATAAATATAAATATAAATATAAATATAAATATAAATATAAATATAAATATAAATATAAATATAAATATAAATATAAATATAAATATAAATATAAATATAAATATAAATATAAATATAAATATAAATATAAATATAAATATAAATATAAATATAAATATAAATATAAATATAAATATAAATATAAATATAAATATAAATATAAATATAAATATAAATATAAATATAAATATAAATATAAATATAAATATAAATATAAATATAAATATAAATATAAATATAAATATAAATATAAATATAAATATAAATATAAATATAAATATAAATATAAATATAAATATAAATATAAATATAAATATAAATATAAATATAAATATAAATATAAATATAAATATAAATATAAATATAAATATAAATATAAATATAAATATAAATATAAATATAAATATAAATATAAATATAAATATAAATATAAATATAAATATAAATATAAATATAAATATAAATATAAATATAAATATAAATATAAATATAAATATAAATATAAATATAAATATAAATATAAATATAAATATAAATATAAATATAAATATAAATATAAATATAAATATAAATATAAATATAAATATAAATATAAATATAAATATAAATATAAATATAAATATAAATATAAATATAAATATAAATATAAATATAAATATAAATATAAATATAAATATAAATATAAATATAAATATAAATATAAATATAAATATAATGACTGGATGTCACAGGATCAGTCGGAAATCTATTGAAGAAATAAACTTATGTATTATCAATAAGTATCTTACTAAATTACAATAAAATAATAATGTTGAATTCGTAATAACATTTTACAATATTAATCGCAGCAGCAAAAAAGAAGGTAAAAATATTTCATACCTTGGCAATACTCAAATAATATGGAGTCGTTTTGTTGTTATTTTGCCGTCGTAATATTTTCAAAGTAATACGTAGATATTTATCATAAAATTTCAAACTTACCTATGAAAAGAGATGTTCGTATCCTTATGTTTTTTTGCAGTGTAGTTATTACAAAGTTTCACTACACAAACCGTCATTTTTGAATTTTTTTGTGAAAAATTTACAATGTAAACACGCGGCAAACGTCTGTCGCGTAATGGCGGCCTGTGGGTGGGGTTAAGCCAAATTGATGTCTCTGATCATAATGCATTTTGACAGCGCGTACTAGGCATCTAGACACTTCTTATATCGATGAAATCAGACATGTCACAAATAAATTACATTTTCAAACAAACACCAACCTTATTACAACGTCAAAAATGTCATTTTTAATCGCATTACAATATTAGCTTGCACTTAATCAATATAAACGAGGAGTGCATACAATCTTGATTGATTATTTTACAATAATATCGATACTAAATCAAATAGAGACACGGAAATCCTTGGAAAAGCTATCATAATTAACTTCACATGTAAATAACAAGTCGTAAGATCTTTATGTAGCATCTTCCTGAATAGTTCCGTTTTATTTGTTTAAAACCAGTTTGTGTTTCATATAAAAGGTGAGATTTATATTGCTGTCTTTTTGTCCTCTGTGCAAGGAATCAATACTTAATATAAGGCTCCGCTAGCGGTTTCACCTGCTTCCGGAGGGAAATACCTCCTGCACCAGATAAAAAGTAGCCTCTATTTTATTCTGATGTTTGTATAAGCTATATTAATGTGAAGTTTCATCAAAATCCTATTAGCCGTTTGGGCGTGAAGATGTAACAAATATACAAGTTAACAAACTTTAGCTTTGATATATACCTACATAATGTACAGTAGCTTAGCATAATGTACATTAGAATATAAAGCTTAAGAGTTGGTTTACATGAACAAGCTAATCTCAGAAATGGACCTTTTTAATCATTATCAGGTTTATATTAGGTTTTCAAGGGACGCGGGTGAAACCGCTGGGTTTAACTAGTAATTAGATAAGAAAGTTTTTGTTTTTTTTTTTATTATTTAATGTGGTTTATTCTGTTATTAATTATTATTAAATCTAAATATATACAATTAACATAAATATATACAAACTTATAAAATACTTAAAACTACATAATAATACTTAATACTTAAAAAACATCGCTGTCATCCGGTAACGTGCCCTGACGAGAAGACTGGCCGTTAAGAAAGTTAGGGTATACATGTCGGTAGTATAGATGATAATCGCCATAGATCATACCATGGTTTTGAAGTTATAGAAATAGTCTGAGAAAGAAAAATGCGTCACAAAGTTCCGGTAGGTGAGTTTCGTAGTTCATCAATATAGCTTGTATAAAACGATTAGTTTCGAGGAATATTATATTATGATCTATACACAGACGCCAGCACAAAAAGCTAACCGAAACTATTTTTACTAATCTAATTTGAGCCATATGGTTCAGCGTTAAAGTTGAAAATCTATTAAGGAAATTTGACTGATTATAGTAGCTTTATATGCTGGCGTCTGTACTTAACCGCAGAATGATGTCAACTAAACAACGATAGCACCAAATTTGTGCCCAAAATTTCTTAGAAATAAGGTCCCCAAGGTCTAAAAAATAAGGAAGTGACATCATGAAATTAGAGATTTTACAGGAAAAACCTCCGTACCAAATCACCAAGGCTCTGTCACACAATAAAAGGGAAGATCGAAACGGAAGCGACGTCAAACTGATTTCCGGTAACTACTTACTTTCAAAAAAAGAACTTTATGTACAGATAAGGTATGTAAATTAATTGGGTGTTATTTTTTCTTTTTAAAGAGGTTGGTAGTTCTGAGTTTATGATCGTTTAAAATAGATGAATAATTGTCTGTGGTTGACAGTTATCTTACTTACACAATTATTACAAAGAGTACACAATATACTACGAATTATTATTCCTGTGTCGTGCTGGGTTCCGTAGATTGAGTCGATCGAGGCTGATCCCCATCAATCTACCAACGATAATGATAGTGAATAAACGAGTGGAATGGTCGCAGTCACAATCTCAAACCGATACAAGTAAGATATCCTGATAATATTATTTATGGATAGGTACGAAAGAATGCATTGGTGTATGTATGCATATTTAATAATAATATACACCGTGATTTTGTTGTCGTCTTACAAAAGCAGCCCAGTTCATGTATTCAATGACTAGTAAACGTTCATGATAAAAAAAATATGAATTTATGACATTTGAACAATAATAATAAAAAACAAATACTCATTATTATGACGCAAGACGTAGTTAGAAACTCCCTTGTCTTCTGATAAATGGAGAACGAATGATCTGCTCGACTCGTGCACTGGGTAGGTATACTGTACCGTTTGATACGTTAACATTTTTGATAGGGTGTTTCATTCTAGTTTATTAATTTTTTTTAATATTTTTAATGACATAAAAATAATAATGGTATCTAAAGGTATTTCATGTCGGATACTTTAGATGGACCGCTTTTATAAGACGACTAAAAAGTCACGGTGTATAAGCATATGTAATTGTATATTAATAAATTTGTTATCCTTTAGTATAAGACCATGTTAAATTTGATAGAAACTACTTAGAAATATATAGGAATTTAATATTGTAATACTCATTTATCTAGTTTTTAGGTAATTTTGCTGCGCCCTAAGTTATAAGAATGCATTTTTTTGTAATCGTATAGATTTTGCAATGAATAAATAAAGAAATATATGTATATGTGCGTATGTCGGTACGTTCGTTATTTAATTTCACTCTAAATTGTTGGATTTTGATGAAACTTGTCTGTAATATAGCTCTTGTATAGTATATTTCGACTTTTTATTCATGTAATTCAATATTATGTTAGTGGAATTATCTGGATTTCTCTTTCATTCGTCGTTGTCCTGTTTTTTTTTTCTTGCATAAGAACCTTCTCTTGACTATAAGAAATTGGTCCAGCCATTCTAGAAACAGGGATACATTTTGATATTACAATACTTGGTTGTATAAATTATTATATTTTTATACTGTTATTGCAATCTACAAGTTTAAAATTCACCTGAAAATATGCGTATTAAATATTTACATAACAATGAAAAAACACAATCGGTTGCGCAATTAATTATGGATCGAAACGCCGAGGAATTCGTCTCGCAAATAAGACCAGCTACATATTTTACTGCATATTTTCAAACGCGTATGTTATCTAAGAGTATCGCGTGCGCATGATTCGCTGACTCCAGTGGCCTGAATGTCTACCCCTGACCGGTTGCATGCAGCCACGCGCGTGGCTTTGTGCTGGGTGTGGTTACGTTCGTTAAGTAGCCACTGCATTCGGAGTTTATGGACTAGCTAACATTGAAAGAATTTTTTGAATTAGATAAGCAAAAGAGGTATAGATACATTTCTACGAGGACACAAAACAATATTTACAATACCTACCTTTCCGTACGTTCTACAGTAAAGGCGATTAGTTTATTATAATCAACTGAATTTGAAAATGATTCGAACGAAACAAAATTACCCGAAACAATCGCTTTTACATACAAAAGATGTCATCTGCCTAGCCATTTCCCAAGCTATGTTGGGTGTTTGGCTCCAGTGTTTATCAGATGCAGCGGAATACCAGTGTTTTACGTGGAGGGACTCCCTGTCTGATCTCCTCAACCCAGTCACCAGGGCAACCCCATACCCCTTGGTAAGATTAGTGGTCAGATTTTCTGGTTTCTGATTACCCGTAACGACTGCCAAAGATGTTACAAATGACAGCCGGCAGCCACAAATTTAACGTGACTTCCGAAACAAGGCGAACATCACACTTTTTTTTTGGTGGGATATCATCAAATGTACCTGAGGGATTGTCACACTCTTACTGACTAAAACTCAGTATGTTCCTTCTGGAGGTCCCTGTGTGCCAGGGCCGCGGTAACTCTTATGAACAACCCGCAACCGCAGCAGAGGTGAAACATCACCTTAAGAATATAATATCAATCGCTTTTACATCCAAATGAAGTATTAAATGAAATATTATCCAATAATCTACTCCAACTTTAGGGACAAGGTTGGCATATAATGAAGACAGATACTACAACACTGATATAGTTTAGTAAACGTTTATTTCCGTTAATTTTACGTTAACAGACACGTGAGAATAACACACGATTTTCTAACATGAAACGGAATTCAATTATTATCACTAGAATCTTCTATTTTAACGCGGATTATTTTTGATTATTACGATAAAATTGGTGTATCTTGAACTCGAATATGAGATGGTCAGAGTACCTTATTTTTATATTGGGAAATCATCTAATGATCTCGCTGTGGGTACAGGTGCAGGTAGTGTTAGACTCTTACTGACTAAAACCCAATATATTCATTCTGGAGGTCCCTGTGTGCCAGGGCCACGGTAACTATTGCGAACAACCCGCATCCCCGGCAGTGGTCATACTACCAACATTCATATTTTATAGTTACTACAACAACCATGAAGTCAACCAAAATAGAAACGTTACATCTATAGTGATATTCTGAAGAGGAAAGATTTGATGGTTTGTTTATACTGAATAGGCTCTAAAACTACTTGACCGATTTTAACAAAATATTTCACTGTTGGGAAGCAACACTATCACCGGTGAATATAGACTATGTTTTAAACGGATACGGTAAGTAGTTCTCCGGGAAAACGGGAAAAACTGACTATTTATAAAAATTAAATAATCAGTGGTACTTTGAAAACAGTAAATTAAATTGAAAGTATATTTTTTATTCAACCAATTTTTTTTTAACACGATTATTAAGTATTTTTTTCTCTTATATCTTACATTTTAATTTTTAGTTTCTCCAAAGTTAAAACTAAAATAATTGAAAAGTTCACGGTGTGGGCTCCCGTTGATGTCTTTTATAGGAACGACAGAAAAATTATCATTTTTAGTTTTTCAAATTGGTTATACAAACGGCTTTTATTATTTTTATGGATTTTTAGTAATTCACGCTTGATATTATTTAATTAATTGTATGTTATTTATTACTTTAATTCATTATTTCACAGAAAAAAATGAGTTTATGAGGAAGTATTCTAGAACTATAACATGTGCTAGCTAAATAAGGATTTGAATAATTAAAATCCCACTTTTTTGAGCTTGGTCTTTCCCCCTGGTAAAATTATATCCATAAAAAGTGTCTCATTTAAGAAAACCAATTAATTAATAATTCATCGACGTCACAAATGTAGGAAAACGCATCGAAAATTCACAGACTTCATCACGTATGCTCCATATATTATTCTTATTTAATTTGACCTTAAGACGTCCTTTTAACTTCTAAACTTTTATATAGAAATAAAAAGGATGTCATTATAACAAATATTTTTAATGAAGAATAATGTATTTAATTGAATTTTTTATTAATAAGTATTAAATTAAAAATTGAATACCTGATATATTTTTTTAGTTCATCTCCCACTTTAAATTCTTTGTGATACTCACAAATGCAATCCCCTAACAAACAATGTACAGACGCCAGCACATCATGCTACACGAAACTGTAAAATTTTCCCAATCAACTTGAACCATATACTAGAGCGATAAACTTGAAAATCTATTAAGTTAATTTCACAGATTGGAGCAGCTTGATGTGCTGGCGTCTTTACATTAATATTAACATATACACTTGATCATCACAAAAATAAATCAAGGCCCGATCTAAAATTAGAGACATCCAAAAATCGCGACTTTCAATTACCTCCGAATGAAAAACCCCAAACTAACGGGAAGGTACCCGCTCCAGCAGGTAAGGTTCAGGTTCCATTTTCAAAAAGCCGTCCGCGCCCCACTCTTGAAAAGCGAAGGTTTTATTACGTGGGGAGGCGCGCGCGCTCGCCAGTCACCCGCTGGCCGTTGCAAGCGCCGCACGCGCCGCGCGGCATCAGTTTTCCTTCATACACGGAAAAATTGAGTCGCGAGTGCGTTAGAACCTTTAAAAAGACCCTGTGCCCATTCACCCAATGAAGGATTATGTGCATGGCTGACAAGTGTTTCAACTGTGATTTTCTCTACGTCAGTGCCCCCGGCCCTCCCTTCCTACGTTAACCCTAACACGGTGAGTATCAGCTATTATGCAACTCGGAACTGTTACTAAAACTTGCGAAAGGATTTTGGTCGAAATGACCGCCTAGGGCGTTTATAGAGACACGTAAAATAAAATGCAGTTAGCGCTTAATTACCTAGTGTGCTATGTGCCGGATCGATATCGATCCGGTTTTTATAAGATAAATAAAAATTATTTAATCGGTTTCATCTGCGAAGGTCGTAGAAACGTCTATGTTACGTAAATCTTTACATAAGATTAATATAAAAAAAATAATGTGAACACAAACAAAAAAATGTACTTTATATTTTATATATTTTTTCGAAGAATCGTTGGGCCAAAATATATATATATATATAAAAATGCTAATAAAATCAGGTGTTGTGAACATTAGCATATTATATTTATTAACAAAAGGATATGAAACCCGATACCCTCGGGCCCTACTATTGTAACTCACTAAATATTCACTCGAACATAAGTGATTACGAATCGACGCGGTTGCTAGACAGCTTACCCAACGCAACAGTGGTGCAATTACTTAATTAAACACTGTTTGTAAATAAAAACGCAATCCATAATACGTTGTTAAGTGTTCAACATTTCAAGTTTTGATATTTTATTGACAGATATAAAAAGTAGGTAGCGCTTGTAAGTACAGACGCCAGCACGTCAACCTACCCGAATCTGACAAATTTTACCAATCGAATATTAATCTTCCGGTATTGTGACAAGGTTGAAAATCTATTATAGAAATTTGTCAGTTTGAGGTAGGTCGATGTGCTGTCGTCTGTACCTACTTTAAATTACGCTACGTTACTATATTATAATTATATAAAAATGTTTTTTTCTTAACCAAATGAAATGTTTTATTTCTAATCAAAAGAGCCAAGTCTATATTCACGTTAAAAAACAACTACTTACGCTAAGCGATAAATAAAAGAAAAAAAATAAAGGAACTAAAATATAATTTCATGAATATTCATAAATTCCAAATGTAACTAAATATTCGAAACGCAAAGTACAAGGATTAGAAAATGATAGCCGTAATTTGAAACTTAAAATGTGTCATGTAGCCAATAAATAATTAAATTTATTAATAACATAAAGATACCTAAAACATAATTTATTTAAATAATATCCAAATATATATATATATAATTGACGATATATTTACAAATAATAGGTAAACTCAAGTCTCATAGAATATATTAAGTTTTTCACGTAGAAATGCCGGCAATATAAAACCAACATCCATAAATTTTATTCACTATTAAATTAGATAATCGATTCTAGAAAACATAAATCGACTAACAATAGTACAGACGCCAGCACTTTAAGCTACTCAAAACTGTTAAATATTCCCAATCAACTTTGAACTATATGTTCCAGCGATAAAGTTGAAAATCTATTAAAGAAATTCGACAGATTGTTGTAGCTTGATGTACTAGCGACTGTACCTAAAAGTGGAAGAAACAAATTCTAAATCGATCGCAAAACATGGATCGCAAAACAGCAAGTTACTGGGGAGTTTGTTGCGCCACTTCTTCTTCCCAGCAAAAACACATAGGAAGTGGTGAAGGGTGGATGGACGTTTTGGGGGCTGTCTTTTGTAATTCTTGACGTTCAGAAAGTGCTGTTTTGCAGCCAAGTTTGAATAAATGATTTTGAGTTGAGTTGGAATCGATTAAAAAACATTCGAATACAAGGTATAATCGGACAAAATCTGTCGTTTTTAAAGTAATTTTATATATTTTATTAATTCTATAATCCGGTCACTAGTTTAACCAGTATGGCAACCTTTGAACTATAAAGGTGCCTCCATCGTGTGCGAATTTATGGTATTTTTTGCGAATGTCACGTCTACGAGTTGATAATGAGAAATTCTCAACGAGTATTGACTTGAAACCTTTTTAAATTTAATTCGTAATAAATATTATTTTGTTCGTATTTCTGTACCGTACATTTGTTGATGATTTTCATATTTTTTTTTTAAATTGAAATCACAGATTTTCGTGAACTTGAACTTGGCTGTTTTTTCTCATAAATATTTCTTGAGTCTGTGTTTTTAAGGACATGTTAGTAAAATTATCATTTACCTATCTATTCATTTAGATAGTCTTATTTACCAATCTATAGAGGTATATAGGTGTTATTTGTTCTTTATATTATAATATTTATAATTTGTATTCATTCATATTACATTTACATTTTTAATATACATATATTAAAAAAAACAGTTTAAAGTATAAAAATAGTGTACCACCGGCATCGGGAAAAATACCAAGAATTAGTCTAGCAAAATCCTTTTCAGGTATAGATTGAGGCTCTCGGCTATCAGAAACGACTCTTGGCTATTAGAAATAATATATTTATATTATTTACAATCAATTGTTACGTGTTATAAATACGCGAAGTACCCAATTTTTTATCAAGAATTCAAGACCCAGTTTATTTGTGACTAATAATAATAATTTGTGCAATAAATTAAAAGGTTATCATCGTTCAGTGTTGCTGAACCAAAATAAAGTAGTTTTGTTATCTTATCACACATTGCCCTTGCATCGCTATTATAGTTCTTTACTTTTAAGTACATATATCTTTTAAGAACAGACGCCAGCACATCAAACTACCCGAAACTGTTAAATTTACCTAATCAACTTAGAACCGTATGCTTCAGCGTAAAGTTTGAAATCTATTAATGAGATTTGAATGAAGATTGTTTGTACCTAACTAGATGTGCTGGCATCTGTTCATTTTTATTTGTTTACACAAATTATAGAATTATCATTGAAATAAATATATTTATTTATACACACTTATAAAGTATTAAAAACCAATATCAGATATCTGTAATAAATATAAAACCTATATACGAAAGTAAGTGCGCGTCGTTAGGCGTCAAAGTCATTTAAGTATTTGAAAATACATGTATCCAAACAGGAAAATTGTTTTCATCTGTAAATTTTCATAAAAAGAACTATAACAATGTTATCCGGGAGATAATTGACTGTATTACGTGATTTACAAACAATCTTTTGAAGTTTCTGCCGATTTTTTTAATTCAGTTGTCATTGTTTACGTTTTTCGCAAAGTTAATGATATTCATTTTGGTTCAACTCTGTTGTTATTTTAGTAGGTGTAGTATTTCAATCAGATATTTTATCCTACTGCTGGACACAGCAGGCTTAGCATGGCGATTTTATATCTATTCTGTCAAGAAAAGACAAAGCTCTTTCTGTCAATGTCAACATGTCTTCTGCCGGAGCATGGCGCGACCTGTACTTGTAAACTTATGTCGATCGAAGAAAAGAAAAAAAACTTTAAAAAATGTCAAAAGAAATTTTACGTCAATCTGTCACTTTTCTGTCATTATGTCCATTCTCCGGTACATAAAACTTGTTGCTACGGTTGCCATGCTAAGCCTGCAGGCTTCCTCTCACGCAGAGAAGGATTGAGCGTTATTCTGTTTTAAAAGTGGAAACCCCAAGCTTAAAATTACACACACTGATGTTATACGACCATGAATTTTAGAGTGAAGAGCCTTCATTAAGATTGTTATTCGAAAATTTTCTGATTTGGCAGGGTCTGGGGGATTAGAATGCGTTTGTTATTTAATTATTTAAAAAAATACTTTCTGTACTTTATTCATCTAATTGTGATTTTTATTCATATATTTATTCCCGGCTGTCATTGAACATCCTTGGCAGTCGTTACTGGCAGTCAGAAGCCAGTAAGTTAGACGCCAATCTAACCAAGGGTATTGGGTTGCCCGGGTAACTGGGTTGACGAGGTCAGATAGGCAGTTGCTCCTTGTAAAACACTGGTACTCAGCTGAATCAGGTTAGACTGGAAGCCGACCCCAACATAGTTGGGAAAAGGCTCGGGAGATGATGATTTAACAGTTTATCTACACAGTGTAGGAGATAAAACATTTTTATTATGGAAAAAAATGATTTTGTTTTTGTTATTAAATTTTTTTGTTGTATATTAATTATAGTATTAGGTGTGATCGTGTCTTTATGCCGGCGTCGTTTGGCTCCTCACAGTATTGACTTCGTCTGACTTATACAAATATTTAAGGACCGGTGGTGTCAAGCGGATTCTGTTGTTTAGACAGTTCGCGTTACATCATCATTAATAGGGCATTCATATTTTAAGTTTTTTTTTCTTATAACAAACCTATTTGGACGAAAATGCTGGCAGGAAATTTTTAGATTAGCATTCCTTTTTCGAATTTGTTTTATAGAATTTTGTAATATAGTACCTAAATAGAATATGCATATTCCTTTGCTTACACTGTTCAAGATACTCGTATATGCAAAAATATTTTCATAGACAATAGGTTAGGTGTAGCCATTTTTTTGTATTCCATAATCGACCATTTTTTTAAACGTAGAACCTTGTTATTCTTATACCATTAACAAATACTCTACGTCACATTATTACCTCTGTCAAATATTGATATGTAAGGAATTATGTAAAAGACGATTGAAGGAAAGATGGCGTGCGCCTAGTTACGTAGGTATATAATGACAAAACTTGAATTCATCATCATCGTCATACTTTTTCATAATTGTCAAAATATCATGAGAAATTTCCTTAATAAATCTTTGATTTATTCAGTAGATGATTGTATCGTCTTGAGAAAGATGATGAAAATGATAACAGCCTTCTTCAGAAATTGAGAATTTCTAAAATCAGTCAAGTAGTTCCTGATATTAGCGCGTTCAAGTCAACAAATAAAGAAACAGCTTCATAATATAGCATAGATAAGGTCACCATAAACAGCACCTTAATAAAACGTCTCAATCTCGATAAAAAGGCAAAAGTAATTGTTATTGTGATCGGTAAATAATAGATGTTATGTTTTTAAAATTAAGTGTAAATCCATTCACTTCGCTCTGAGTTGATTGTTCTCAAATACAATTAAAAGGAAATTAAAATTAATGCAGAGTATTGTCAATATTATGAGAACGTGCGACGCGATGCTATATGCTTTGTAATCATTTTGTTATATAATATTGTTTGAGTACCTTATGTAGTTGACAACAGGAACCTGAATTGAACTTTGAGTGAAGGACAATAGTATTTTAAAATATATGTATGTAGATGCGGATTGTTCGTAAGAGTTACCGTAGCCAGAAAGAACATAGTCCACATTATTATAAGACGTGGTCTTAAAATGTACCGGCTTTGGTACTAGGTTTAAACCACCATCTCATACAAAGTTAATAGTCTAAACTTAACACTAAGCCCGGTACTTTTTAAAACCACGTTTCATAATAAGGGGGGGTGGGTTTTAGTACATAGAAAAGTCTGAAACTCCATCCAGCTCGGGACAACAAAAATATATGTATATATGTTGATTTGATACTTGATAATTTAAACAAAATTAATGTAATATTTGTCTATGAAATTGAAAGGAATATTAATTAATCTTCGAAATAATTTACAAGCTCAGCTACCTACTTATTTAAAACGTTATAAAAATAAAAATAAATCATATTATTAAAAGGCGTCCAAAATGGCTGTCTACTGAGAGCGTGTCCAAGAGGCTGGTAGCTTTGCCTATTTTGTATGGCAATACCTTTTCTCTTTATTATTTAAAATTATGTTTATTTTCCTTTATTCAAATGAAGCTATATTTATCGACGACTATAGTTATTTATATAAATTTGCATAAATATTTAAATTCTATACGAAATAAAAGTCCAAAAAAGGCTCAAAAAGCAATAAGAAAAAGGCGAAAAAATATTTCTCTGTGCATAGTTGATTGGTTTAATTATTTTTTATTAAATAATCATATTAATGATAATAAATTATTCATGAAGATGACCATTCAAAACTAGTTTTTATTTAAATAATCTTTATTTTAGGACGAGTTCACACTGGCGCGGTGTAATGCGCATTTTATGTTGCGATGTTTTCGATAATATGTATAATTGTCACGAAAGTAAAGTTCAGTTACACATGCAATAGTGAATTCTTATTTTTACAATGTTGTACGTTGATATAACTTGGTGTTTCCTGCGGTTCCTCTCGTGTCCGTGGGAATTACCTCCCACAGCACAGCGGGATGAAAAATAGCTAAAACATCAAGCTACACACAATCCTACCTCCTACCTACAATCTGTCAAATTTCCTTAAAAGATTTTCAACTGTCGCCGAAATATCGCTTGATTGGGAAAATTTTACGATTTTGGGCGTCTGTGCCATAATTAATTTAAATCAGTCCAGTCAGACAGAAAAAACATTCGACATCACTTACACGTTGTTAGTTTTCGCAAGTATCAAACCGCGCGAACTCGCGTCAGTCTGAACTTAACCTTATTTTAGGTCATGGGTGAACGCTGATGTCAACTTAGAAAATATATCGTCATAAAGATTATGGCGCTAAAAAGCTGTCGATGCTAGCTAATAATACGTGGACGATCAGGTATTTTGAATAAATTAGCCATACCTAAGTGCTAGCTAGACTTAATTAACATTAAAAGTAATTAAAACTTTGTTTATTTCATAATTCTTTTATTTGGAAGAATTTATTTATACATATGTATTTACAAATGTTAATAATTAATATATTTACATAGAAAAATTACTTTATATAATTTCATAAGTATTTTTGAGACGATAAAAGTGAACACAACCAGAACCTTTAATGTTTGTAATTTATATTTGTTTTTTTTTTCTTAAGTTAATTGTTTCAATTCATTTGTAGAGACGTCAGCACATCAAGCTACTACAATCTGTCAAATATTCTTAATAGACTTTCATTTTTATCGTTGAACCATATAGTTCAATGTTGATTGGGAAAATTTTACAGTTTGGGGTAGCTTGATGTGCTGGCGTGTGTACAATGTAGATGCTTTAATATTATCACGTAACGTGCTTATCTTAACCTAAATTGTTAATTAGATATCGCACGTAGTTTTGTGTCAATGAATGTCGATGCTTCTCTTATTTAATCTTTTGTCATCACTTCTTCTTTGTCATATGTACATTTCAGTTTGTTGTTTCTCCTTCGTACCCATAGAGTTGGTAATGGGAAATGCATACAGCCTCCAACAGGCAGTAGCTGACGGCGATTGCAATAATTGAAAAGAAAAACCAACTCATAAGGAAATAGCAAATCATTAGGCTTTCTATGTAGGGTACAGCTATTAGTCTAGCTCTCACATTCGCTCATATAGCCATATACTTTATATCGATGGTGTAGTAGTAAGTGAATCTGCCTGCCACGCCGGAGGCCGCGGGTTCGACTCCGCATAAGTCAAACATTAGTGTGCATGAACTAAGTCAAAAATGTGTGTTTGACTTAGGGATTGTTTCACCACCTACGAATAAGTTCCAGTTAGTTTATTTGGTAAATTATTTCATACAAATTATGTTCTGAAAACAGGCTGCAAGTCTGCGTGTCATATGTGTATATAAGTAGATACGTTTATCAGTTGTCTAGTACCCATAGTACAAGCTCTGCTTAGCTTGGGACTAGATGACGTTGTGAGAATGTGAGAAGTATACTATATTATAATCGCTAACATATAGGAAGTGGTGAAGGGCGGGCATTTTTGGGGGCAGTCTTTCTTTGCTGATATTCAGCCTAATTTAAATAAATGACTTTTATCTTTTTATTCTATCATTATATTATAATAAATGATAAATGACTTTTATCTATTTACCATTATATTTAAGATAAGGTTATTCAAAAAACTAACAAAATAAATATTAAGCGCGTGACCAAACTTGTGCAAAGCGGCGTGCAAACGGGTTATCGTGGCGATTTGCACAAAAAAATGATCAGATACTGCACAGGTTTGCACGAAGCTTTATGTAATTGTTGCATGTTATTGTTATGGTTCTTTAGGGCCGATTTTGTAATAACAGACAACGGTCAGTGTTATGAAATATTTTTGAAGAAATATAACAATGTTTCTTATTAATGTCGCCAAATGACTTGAGTTCTAAAAGATTACAGTTTTAGATTATTATTAGCCCCAAACTAGGTAGAGCCTGTATCTTGGGTACTAGTTTAAAGAGGGTTTAATAATACAATTGGGTAGTTGACTAGGTCGAAAATATAAATCTTAATGATATTAAATTGGTAAAGCATCTTAAAATAATTACACTTTTATTTATCGTTTTGAAGGAAAAACCATTGTGTTTCCTTTATTGATTATTTAAGTAAAATAAGTATAGTAAGTGATGTTATATTTATAACTTTCATACAAATTACATACAAAGTAATCGTATTTGACAGTTCAATAAAAGTAATGAATTTGATTAGTTATGGAGTACCCTATTTATAAAAATAAAAAATACAATTTAGCTTAGACTTGATTTAAAAAAATAAACATTAGGTATATTATGAGTAAAAAAATGATTCATGTCGCCAGATTTATCGCAGAAAAATCACGTATTACGATACCATAAAGTATTCTTAATATAACAATGATAAGACACGTATTGCTGAGCATGCAAATCTATATAATTTATAACTCCAATTAAACAATAATTATACTGACCGGTAGGAACTGAATGACAGTTCCGAAACTCAAAATGTCGTTGTGTACAGACGCCAGCACATCAAGGTACCCGAAACTGTTAAACTTTTGTTCATGAACTCAGCTGATAAAATCTAATTCAAGACTAGTTGCTATGTTAATGAATATGTTATATTTAGTTTCTGTACAATTAATAGCGTTATTAAGAGGACGAAGGTTATCGGTAGACGCCAGCACATTAAGCTACTACAATCTGCCAAACTTTAATAGATTTTCAACTCTATCGCTGAAGCTTGTGGTTCAAAATTGATTGGGAAAAAATGGCAGTTTCGTGTGGTAGCTTGATGTGCTGGTCTGCACAATGTAGATGTTTTAATGTTATCATGTCACGTGCTTATCTTAACCTAAATTGTTATTTAGATATCGCACGTAGTTTTGTGTCAAATGAGTGAAGTTACTTTTTTTATTGACGGCCAGTTTCACCGGTTACGGATAAGTGCCAGTTAGTTAATCTGGCAGATAATTTCATACAAGTTCTGTTCCATTTTTGTATTTATCTGGCAGATAGTGGCTATCTGTAACTTTTGTTTTTTCTTTGTCCCGTTCTAAATATGAAATTTTATCTAATAATAATGAAAGGGGCATCTCATAAGATTGAGTGGGTAATCATTCAATGACCCCTCTCACTGTGGGCTCTGGAGGGAGAGTCAGTCTTATACTGGCTAAATCCCACTATGTCTTTCTAGAACTTTTTGTGTAAAAGGGCCACAAAATTTTACAAACTATTTAAAGGGAGGAAGCGCTGGAGAGACGATTTGGACCGGTTCCTCGAGGACTGGCCACATAAAGCTTGCGACAGATATAAGTGGAAAGATATGGGGAAGGCCCTTGCCCAGCAGTGGGACAGTACATGCTAATAAAAAAAGGGTTTATTAAACATTAATTTGCAGCGGAAAAAGTATATCGAGGTATGTAGGTCAACCCTAATCTTGCATAAAAAACTAAGGCTTGAGCAGCTCGAGCCTGCTCAGTAGAGCGTTGTATTGACGCAATGCGCCCGCGCCGCTCGTTGGCCAACGCTCGGCTTGAGAAACTAACCCTGAAGGAAATTAGGGGACATTATCCATGCTATCATTTCGAGTGGAGGGATCGAGCGAGGTCACCTCGGATGGGTCTAATAAGCAGAAAATTGTGACTTACTTCTTTATATGTATGCTAAAATATTATATAATAAGTGGTTATTGTTTTAATTTCAGCATTCTATAAAATAATAATAATTATCTACCTAATATCGGGACACCTTTTTCACACACGGTCATTTAGCCCCATGATAAGCTATTGATTAGCTTGTGTGGTGCCAACACATAGGTATATATTTATAAATACATATTATAACACCCAGACCACTGTCAACAAGCATGCTCATCAAAAAAATGTCAATCAGGAATCGAACCCGGGATCCTCAGCTCGGCTGTCCGGCCGGCGTAGTTACCATTGCGCCAACGGGGATTCATGTAAAAGATATGCATTTTGTAGATAGATACATATGTTTTTCAAGTTTCATCTAAATCCTATCAGCCGTTTGGCCGTGAAGAGGTAACAAACATTCACACACACTCACAAACTTTCGCATTTATATATTAGTAAGTTGCAGAAGTGTGCAAAAATAGCCTGTATCAGCAGAAATGAATGCGGATAAACTTCAAGTGATAAATGCAGATAAAATCGTGAGGTTGTTCGCAAGATATTTCCTCTGATATAGAGAGATCAATGTTACGAGAGAAGAGAAGTGAAATCGTCCAAATTATTTATTTGATCTCTGAACCTTGATTTTAATTTCCTCGGCGGCGGTGTTCCGTAACTGTTAACAACAACAGAATTGAGAGTTACTTGAGAATCTATAATCTCGACCAGACCGATTACCGGCCACGGCGGCCGTTGTCTCTAAGGAGATCAGCCAGCTGCGCAGGTCAGATTATAGTCCTCAAACATTTTCGCAGACACAGGTGCACTCTCTATTCTATATCAGGTCTAGGACATTTAACGTGCTCTCCGATGCACGGGGGTATCAATCACTAGCTTTGAGACTTTAGGCTGCTTTATGAGTCTCGATCCGGGAATTGAACCCTAGACCCCGTACACAGCTGTCGATCTATACGACTTCTAGATCGACGAAGCAGTTAATTAGAATCTGTACTTATATTATAAAGATGAAGAGTTTGATTGTTTGTTTGAACGCGCTGATATCAGGAACTACTGGACCTATTTGTAACAATATTTCACTGTTTTATAGCCTATATATTTCTCGGGGAAGGCTATAGGCTACTTAACATAGTTTCTATTTGGTCCAACTAAACCGCAAACTCGGTGGTTCTATACCTTACAATACAATAGACTAAGTACTAATAAATAAATATCACGGTAACCATGGCAACCGGCATTGTTAAATAAAAAAATATGACAGAATTCATTGAATTTTTTATACAAATCGTAGGTACGTAAATCAACTTTTGAATGCTTGACAAAAGATGATGAAATTATAGGCTCGCTAAAAAAACGATACAGTTGTAAGAACTCTATAACAGCGATTCGGATCAATAGTTTTCACCCGTAGGCTTACAAATTGATGTAATAAATAAGGTACCGTTTAGTTCTATGGCAATAAATGCCCGCATATTTCGTTAACTTGCGCCTTTTATAGCTATTTCCGTAATCAGGAACATACTATATTGTAATCTAATAAGCGTGCCAACCGATTGTCGGCTATGGTGGTTTTTCTCTCGCGCAGGACATATTACAGTACTCTCTATATTATTCACTTTCACAGTCCGATGGGACGGCAATCTGATACGAACGAAGAGAGATCAGGCGCAGGACTGAAATTTGCTGTCCGATGAACGGGTGTATCAGTCACGTACTTCTAGACTCCGGGCTGCTTTTTGTGAATGTTTCTTAAAACCCACAAAGCTATTTTTCCGGCTCGATTCGTAATAGATTCGATAAATTCTTTTAGTATACATAATTTTTTTACGTATGAAAGATATTCGCGAAGTAGTCTAGCATTATTTATCGAAGAATGGCACGAACAAAATAAAAAATAATGTAATAATGTAACCTGTTGAGACAAGGATGCGTAAGCGCAACCCAACATTTCTAACCTATCAATTAATAAAGATCATACAACACAGTGACAGTATAAATCGTAAGATGTGCCCAATGCACTACAAAATTACCTAATACAAACCACAGACCTATGCACATGCAGACCTTACATAACAAATAACCTTTTATGTGTATATTAAGCAATCAGACGCTGCTTAAAAGCTATAATCGATGTGGCAATGCTTTCGCCGTATGCTCGACCCCCTGACACGGTAGTTTGACCTCTCTATACATTTATTTGCTCTACGTACGCTATTACGGTGTCTGTGGGAATTTCTTGATCATTTTTTAGCAACTTTTTACGTAATATTTTGTACCGTCAAAAGAATTGTTTGATTTCTTATGTGTGCAACTAAGTATTTTTGTTCTGTCTTACAAAATAGGTTGAGAGACGGTCTAGGTGTTATGCTAGTTACGGAAATACTTATTTTGTAGTCAGTGCAGACGAGAAAGGTTTGATGTTGGACTCTGATTGGTTCAACTCACCATTTTGTAATGTTCTTCAGCTGTTTTTTTTCTTTCCATTCTAATCATGAAGATATATGTACTACTACTTTGGGAGATATTAGTGAAGACGTCTTGTTGTTGCGAAATAGATTGTATCAGACTTATAGTTTCTGTCTACAATAGTCAAGTGTCTGCGTAATAGATTTAAGTATAATAGAAGATACATTACTTGTTAGATAAACGTAGATCGCTTCTGGTATCATGAGTATTTTGTGTCTTATTTTCAATTTGTGTGTCTGGTCTCAATGTTGTTGTTTGAATATATTTTTTATTTCGTTCACTAAGCCTTAGTTAGGGCCTATTACACTACCTACGAATAAGTTCCAGTTAGTTTATTTGGTAGATAATTTCATACAAATTCTGTTCCATTTTTGAATTTATTCGGTAGATAGTGGCTATTCGGACATCGTGAAACTGGCCCTAAATGTGACACATAGTGAAATGAACATATCATTCTTTTGAGTGAGAAAAATCATGACATGACACATGGGTGCTTTTACTGACTAAAACCAACTTTTCTTCTTTCTGGAGGTCTTTGTGTGACAGGGCCACGGTAACTCTTCACGAGTATTCACAGACATGAAATTACATAAAGTATTAGTATCTAACCTTTTTTCCTTATTAAGATGTCTAAGGTACTCTTTATGAATAAGTAGTGTATGTATTAGCTCCTCATGGATTTAAATCAAAACTTAAGCAGATACTATTTTCAATTGAAAAAAAAATCCACAGAACTTTACATTTTTCTATCTCGAAAAACAAATACTTCTAAATAAAAAGTCTTCAAAAAAATACAATGTATACAATTTACAAAATGACATATGCTAACCTGTAAGGACTTTACCGACGTAATATAACTGTATACGGGCCATCGACCCGAGTTCACTCGTTATATGTAAGTACATATATGTATGTATGTATGTGCGTCTGTCTCTAGACGTGTCGTGAGTCCCTAATACTACTGTAACGGGCTTAGGATTACAATAGAAGTGTTAAAAGGTATTTAGAATGTCTAGGTCCATTTCGCTATGCATATTGTCACGTTACACTGAATGACTATCAGATATTTTATCGATTTATATTGTTAGCTTAATGCGCATAAGTATCACGTATTTTTGTCTTATCTATACTAGGTATGTTGTGCCCGATAGGGTCCATAATTGTGACTAAATACGTATATATCAACAACCTGTATACATTATGAGAATTGAGGATATTTCGTCATCTGCCTAATCTCTTCTTAACTAGGCTTTGTTAATCAATCATTCGTATGACTTAAGTCGTTGAAACCCTCTAAAGGAAAGAACATATTAAAAGTCGGTATTTTTTTAAAACAATATTTCTTCATGATTAGGAAAAGCTCAAAACGGCCTAAAAGCCTCGCGTATGCGTAATACTGCATTGTATTCATATATTTTCAACATTCAACAACAGAGGCGGCAAAAGGCTTTCATACAGACGCCAGCACATCAAGCTACCCGAAACTGTCATAATATTCCCAATCAACTTTGAACTATATGCTTCAGTGATACAGTTGAAAATCTATTAAGGATTGTAGTAGTTGTTGAAGATTCTTAATATTGGGTTGCTCCTTACAAATACTATTACTGCGATGGCATGGTCGCCATGATGGAGTACAGAGATGTCGAAGGCACACAGATCCCCATCATGATGTTCTTCAAACACGGTCTTGAGGAGGAGAAGTTCTAAATGTACAGCATAAGTGAAAACAGCTCATAATATTCCACTTTTAACACAGTCGCCTAAAACTCATATCTTTTTTATTTATTTACAAAATCATGTCAATCTGCGCATCGGATGAAACCGGCTTCTCTCATTACAAGGCTGAACTATTTTGTAATGTTAATACATAAAATGTTGCATACTATAAATAAATTAAGTACCGAGTATTGAAAACATGCATTGTTTTTATTTATGACTATAATTAAAACATCTTGTAGTTTTATTAGACACGCGTGTGAGTATGGTAATATCATCGACCGTTAGAGCACTTATTTGGAAATAAATCACTTGACATGATTTTTTTATGAACACAACGGTTGTCTGTTGATCATCAATTTGTTCAATAACAATACTTCAAGATCCATACTTCGTCACTCCGTATATATAGACAAATATTGGGATTTATTATTTTGTGTAGTATAGGTATAAACACCAGCAGCACATAAAGCCACTAACATCATCATCATCATCCTCCTGCCCTTATCCCAAGTTTTATTTGGGGTCGGCGCAACATGTTTTTGTCTTCCACGCTCTTCTATCTGCCGTCATCTCACAAGTTACATTCTTTCTAGCCATATCAACTTTCACGTAATCCATCCATCGTTTCTTTGGTCGTCACCTTCATCTATATATCACATAAAGCTGCTTTAGGTACTCTGTCAAATTTCCTTAATACGTTTTCAACTTTATCGCTGAAGCATATAGTTCAAATTTGATGACACTATCGGTTAGCTGGCGTCTGTACATTTTTCGCAAATAAATACATATACGGCATAAGTTTCTACCTCATAATCATGTTTTCAATCATTTACTTGTTTTTTGAAGAACTGCTGTGCCAAATCTACCTTCGTTAGGAGAGATTTTTCTTCAAAAATTGACGTCGACAATTACATACTACGGACACAAATTCATCTATGTGATGGCATCCAGGCCGATTGTCGGCTACGGCGGCCGTTCTCTTTTATGGAACTCAACCAGCTGCGCAGGACATACATATTATAGTGCACAAGCATTCGCGCAGATATACATAGGTGCACTCTCTATTCCCTCACTCTCATAGTCCGATGGGACGGCAATCCGACACGACCGAAGGGAGATCAGGCTCAGGACCGACATTTACGTGCTCTCCGATGCACGGGTGAATCAATCACCAACTTCCAGACTCCAGGCTGCTTTATGAAAGTTTCTCAAAACTCACAAAGCGATTTCAGCCCGACCCGGAAATCGAATCCGAGACCCCGTGCACAGCAGTTGCGCCTTGCGACTACTAGACCAACGAGGCAGTCATCGAGGGAGTCATCTATTTACATACATAGGTAGCGGTTATTATATAAATTACCATAAGTAAACATTGTTAATTTCTCGACACGTCCAGTGTTTCCTACGACTGTACCTAACGGGTTTAACAAACACAACACGGTGTTGGTTTTCGCACTTTAGTCTATGGGTAATATATGTAATGTGCTTCTGCATATATTTATCGCTTCACATTTTGGTAGTACAACGCACTATGGTAACCTATAACGGAACGTTTTATTGTCAAAGGAGTTTGTATTTAGCGTTGTAAACTGAACGTTAATAATGATTTAATTATGATGGCAACACTTGTTTTATGGTATGGTTTTATCTAGATGAAGCTTAAAAAAAATATATTTTTATTGCAAATGAATTCTTATTCTAAAATTAACATAAAGATTAATTAGTTCGCTATGTAAGTGAATTTTCTTTTTGAGGACATCCCTTTTCTATAATTTATTAGCTTCTGCGAGTAGTTTTACCCGCGTTCCGTGGGAAATAATCTTTGCATCCCTCGGATCGGATAAAAGTAGCCTTACAGCCTTTCTCGATGAAAGGACTATCCAGTTCTAGGAATTTTTAAATCGTTCTGATAGTTCCTGCGATTAGCGCGTAGCGCAAGCAAACAAACAAAGCTTTCTGTCATTTTAATAATTCTAAAATATTTTTTTTTATAATATGATGATCAAGATACATAATATTATACATATTAATCCAATTCTTCCAAAATCCGATTTAACATTATTGCGAATCGAAATAAAATGTTAGCAAAATCATACATAGTTTACAGTTTACATACAAATCGAATGTTATCAAAACATAACAAAAACACAACTGAAACAAATCCAATCTAAGCAGAGAGTTTCATGTCGATGACGCTTCGTATAATAATTTATTTAGTAACATAATATTTTTTACGGCAATTCGGCATGGTCACACATATTATAAATTTAGATTGGCCGTACGCTGTCGCTGTGCGCAAATCAGCAATTTCGATATATTGCAATCATAAATCAGGATTAACTTCCTTGTTTATAGTCATCATCATCATCTCCCGAGCCTTTTAATAACGACCAGATGGCGCGGTGGTTAGTGAACCTGCCTGCCACGCTATAGGTGCGGGTTCCATTCGCATAAGTCAAACATTTGTGTGCATGATCATGGGTGTTTGACTTAGTCTGGGTTTTCTATGTATAATGTGTATCTATTTCATCTCTCGAGCCTTTTTCCCAACTATGTTGGGGTCGGCTTCCAGTCTAACCGGATTCAGCTGAGTACTAGTGTTTTACAAGTAGCAACTGCCTATCTGACCTCCTCCTCAACCCAGTTACCCGGGCAACCCAATACCCCTCGGTTAGACGGCATCAGATTTACTGGCTTCTGACTACCCGTAACGACTGCCAAGGATGTTCAATGACAGCCGACCACTGGTATCTGTACAATAGCAACTAAGGGCCTGTTCCACCACGTACGAATAAGTTCGAGTCAGTTTATTTGGTAGATAATTTCATACAAATTCTGTTACATTTTTGGATTTATTCGGTAGATAGTGGCTATTTGGACATTGTGAAAATGGCCCTCAATGTCATAGAGTCATGAAACCCTTGCATTTTAAGGTCATCCGTATCGTCATTCAAGCTGTTAGCTCCTAATAAATCAAAACACGAACGCATTGAATGGGTCGAATTAATGAACAATATCGACTATTGTTCAAATGGTAATCGATTCTGTGACGACAGGCAGATGTTTCTCAATTGCCTCTTAATTGTGAGATTATCCGATATTTCATTTAATCGATTTGTTATTTTTTATTTTTTAATAGTAAGTATTGTACATATTTGTTATTATGTTAATCGATTAGGGTTGTTGAAATGTTGCAGGAATATCTTTGGGAAAATGAGCACTGTGAATTGTGGAAATGTTTTTGTTATTAGGTACTTTGTTTTCATAAGTTTCTGGTTGTTTAGTTTCATTACCATTATTGATGTAGTTAGAAACTTATTTATAAGAACCTTTTTATACAATCAAATGGTAAAATTATTTTTTTAATACTTATGGACAACATTGAGATGACGATATTAATATACCTAAGTAAGTTCACCCTCAGTTCAGTAAGTTCGACAGTCTGTAATCGGAAATACTCAATGACACTGATTACGTAATCAGTAACTTCAAACATTACGATCACAAGATTACCCACGAAATTACAGAAAACAAAATAATAGCACTTTCTTACAAAAAGGTCAGAACGATTTTATATTAATTTACAAAATCGCAATAATATTGTATAACAAGCTAATTTTACGTTTAACGTGTTTACCGGTCAAAATGACATTCGCTGGTCATTTTGTATAACTTCCGGATGCATTAAAGTTTAATTTTGTTTGTCTGTTGTCTCGTGACTGCTAAGTAGGTTAGTGCACGAACATCATTGCATAATGTACTCTGGTTTGCATGAAATCTATTAAGCTATCTCTGAAAAGATTTCGAATGTATTTGTAACGACTTTATCTTTTGTTTATTTTATACGCAAAACACGGGTCTTGATCGCGATGAAAAATTACTATAAAGGCATATACGCTACCTCTATTTCTACCGACTTTTATAATAATTTTTCATCGCGAGACTCTTGTCATGATCATCATTTCCCGAGCCTTTTACCCATTATGTTGGGGTCGGCTTCCAGTCTAACCGGATTCAGCTGAGTACCATTGTTTTACAAGGAGTGACTGCCTATCTGACCTCCTCAACCCAGTTACCCGGGCAACCCAAAACCCTTTGTCGCGATAAGTCGCGAAAGTCTAAAATCTTTTGTTTCAATCATTTTTTTTTATAATATTTGTTATAGATGAAATCAGATGCCTAAAAGAATATAAATAAACAAAATAACACACAATACAAAGAAATATTACTTTAAATTAGTTTACAAAGAGCTTCAACTCCAAGCCGTATCTGAGCCTCGTTAATTGTGACGTTTGCGCGCTTGAAGACGAAAGTTGGTCATAACTGACGTAATTCGGCCCTACTTCCGATCTCACGACCTTTGACATTATTGTATTTTAAATGTTAATTGGGCAAACGGGAGTACAATGTCATTTTTTACTTCAAAATCTTTTGACTGTTTCGATTTTGTAAAATATGGCGTATGATTTTTTATTTGATTGCAAAAAAACGTTGGATTTTATTTAACCAAGTTTTTGTGGTATCGATTGTAATTTATCAAATGTCTACTGAATTTGAAAATCGAACGAATTCTAATTCAGTAATAAAAATTGTAATTTTTTGTATGGTTTTTAAAAATGGAATTTTGTTACAAATTTATTCAGCCAGTATTATTTTTAAGTAGAATTTTAAAGCCATACAGACCCTGGACTAACCAGAAAGAATGCTTAAGTGAGAGAAACGTAAAGCAAGTTTGAGTGATTTTATCTTTCAAGTTTAAGAACTAGTACTTATACTTAACATACTCTTTTGTGAGTTACGAACACGGTAATACAGGTGTCTTACACTCAAGAGTACAAAGCCCCAACGAACTTAAGGTCATCTTTGGTAGAACGAGAAATATTACTAATTTTTTTTAAATTCATTGACGCGTCTGTGTTTTTGCTCGATCTATGGATTCGTTTTGACATCATTTTGACGTTTGTATAAGACTTAGTGATGGGCGTTACCGTTGTTTTAACTATCGAATATTTTTATTTATTTATTTAACTGAATCGTTATTTATTAGAGAAATAATTAAGAACTGAAGATAATGATTGGATAAGAACTTACTAACGGTTATTATTGACATGACAATGACAATTATGTAACAAAATATTGATCGAAAGAAAACCAACACGAATTAATGTATGTCCATAATATTATTTATTTTTGAGCGGTCTTGTGCAACCGTACGGTCGAGTGGTCAGCGTGGGCATCGCAGATGTGCACAGCACTGTGTTGCAATTCCAATGCAAGTTATAACAAGTTTGTAGTAAATAGCCGCGTTACGCAACCAGCATTGTATTGCGAATCGCTCGGATTCACACCGTCCGTCTCATCGTCTCAACGTCATTTGTTTTTTTGGTGACAATTCCAAATCAGCGATGTCACGTATTTAGTTTTTTTTAAGATGATTTTCTTCACAAATCCATTCATGTATTACTCGTACTTCGAAGAATCTTTATATTTAAGAGCGCGTATACCGAAAGTTGGCAACATCGCGAATAGCTGGCAAATATTTACAAGTTTTAATTAATTTGGCCGATTTACTATATGAAATAAGAAACTTGGCTCTGTAGTGCAATAAAACATAGAGTAAGAATTGTGATTAAAACCTTAAATTTGATGTTATAATCGTTTTAGGTGTAAAAAAGGCATTTGGAAAGTTCCCAAATAAATACGTTTTTTTTTACATACAAAGCTATATATTCGGTGTACGATATTAATTATTGCATTCCCTTATCAATTCTTTACTGCTCTACAGAGCATTATTTCTTGTTTCATACAGAAAAATGACAAATTAATTATAACATGTTTGACACATTTGACAGCTATTTGCGACGTTGCCAGCTTTTGGAATACGCGCTCTGAATATTTAGTTTTTATTTCTGGTGTATCTAATTGAATTCCTGTTCATTCTTTGGTAAATAAATAAAAAAAAATTAACGTTTCGTAAGCAGCATGTCCACAAATAATGACAAAACAATTGACCGTGAACTTAGAGTTGCAATTAATTAGTGTTGCAAGATGTAACGGTGTTGCAATGGCAATAAAATTGCCAGTTGCATTTTTGAAAAGGTCTTATTGTTTTTGATTATCGCGTGAAAAGTTTCAATATCATACTAAATTTGGATTCGCTTTGACTATGAAGATTATGTATCTGCCTAGCCTTTTCCTAAGCTAGTTGGGGTCATATTTCAGTCTTAACTGGAAGCAGCTGAATACCAGTGTTTTACGTGGAGCGATTGCCTATCTGAGCTCCTCAACCCAGTTACCTGGGCAACCCGATACCCCTTGGTAAGAATGATTTGTGTGAAGATTACCTACGTGTTTATTATATTTGTTTTTATATTCTATAGCACTTTAACTTAAATGTATCAAAACATGTTCATTATTATTGTATACGATGTAGGATTGGTTTGTAATAAATATAAGCGAAAATTGCGTTATAAATAGATAATTAACCTAAACTGACCTCAAGGAAAATGTCAGACAACTTGTAGTTACTCTTGAGTGGAGCCCTCTATGACAACACCTAATTTACACTGTGTGAGTGAATACAAGAAAAAAGTTAATTATCTATTACAGCCTTTTTAATTTAGAATACGGTAATGGACAACTAGTCAAAACCAATACTTTTATTGAACTGTCCAAAACGGTTACTCTCTCTATGCAATTTGTATGAAAACGCAACCAATGACGTCACAGATTTTTCACATCAACCCGTAAACTTATTTCGATTATATTATCAATAAGAAAATGAAAACAATTTTCGGTTTAGAACGATAAATTAAACTGACATTATTTTAAGATGCTTTACAAAATGAATATGATAAAGTATTTTTAATCTAGTCAACTGCCGAATGTATTCCTTCTTTATTCAAATGTGTAGAAACCATAAATTAGAATAAGACAAAAAAAAAACAAAAAAGGTTGTAATAAAATGCGTCCTCCATTAACAGAACGCACTTGAAAGTTAAGTTTTCACAATTGCCGTTAATAGTTGTTTTTTTTGTCGATTTTAGCATAAAATGAACTTTTTCATGATTCAATGCCATTTTTTTTATTTATTACATTAAATAGTTGTTATGTGCGTATCAAATCGGCAAATTGTCAATTTAATACTATTGTTAAAGGTTGGAACATATAGTTCTAAAAAATAAGTTTAAAAAATATTGTCTATTTCGATTTCCTAATCAATCAATTCAATGCGTTTTAAAAGAAATACAAATAAACATTCGCACATTGTAACGGCTTTTTGCGTTCTAATTTTGAATTATTTGTGAGACTTTATGTGAGGGACGCAGCAGCTAAATTCGAAATTTAGAACCAATTTCCAGATATTTTAGCTGACATATAATTTCATAAAAATTCTGTTCCAATTTTGAATTTTTCCTGTAGATAATGGCTATCCGTACCCGGTGAAACTGGCCATTAAAATTGCAAATTATTCGCATCATCATTCAGAATATGGTCACGGGATTATTCTCAACAGAAACAACTACTAGGTATCATAACAGCACACCGATCACTCGTAATCTAATTATATATGACGCAACAAGAACAAACCGTGACGATAGAATCACTGTCCTCCGTAACCGTTACTCAATAACGCGTTACATTTCACCCGTTATTTTACCTGTTACGTTGCAACGCTACCGCTTTTTGCCCTCGACTGTAGTCCGTAAAGTGTGCATCACTATTTAGATTACATAAGCGTTAACTGGTTTGAAATAAGCGTTATTTTTTTTTTTTCAGTTATATGTTTTTCAGTTGTAGTTTGCTGTTAATGGCTTTGGAAGGCTTTTGTCGTATTGATAATGTGGAACTAATTGATGGAAAGAAAGTAATGGGCATTGCCGTTGTAGTTTGTACAGACGCAGACGCCGGTAAGTCAACCAACCCTAATCTGTCTAATTTTAAAAATAAAGCCTTCCAGTATTGTAATAAGGCTGAAAATCTATTAAAGAAGTTGATAAACTGGTTGATATGCTGGAGTCTGTTCATTTTTCAAATATTCTTCGAGCGCATTTATAGGGACGTGTATTTTGCGTAGGAACACAATTACAATTTGGCGAATGTGATGATAAATTTAATAAAATATGTTATTGTTTTCATGGCTGATCGACATTTTGTTATTTCTTTTTTGTGGTAAACATGATCCTTAGCGTTTACTAGATGCCCGTTAAAAATATGGTGCACTATTTTTGTTAGACATTATATATGGTGACTGGTAATTAGTGACCGATATTTAAACACGTGATTGTACACATGATTACAAACAACTTTCTCGAAGAAACTGTTTTTGTTATTTTTTTTATAATTACTGCAAAATTCAAATTTCAACGCGCCGTCGCCCGGTCAGCTGTTAGCGGCGAGGCCCCGCGCCCGCGTTGCCAGCAATTTTGCTATAATGATAAAAAAAAAAACAAAAAAGTTTATTTGGGAAATATATACTAAGACACAGACAAGGTATATAAAATGTCCCCATCTTTAAAATCAAGCATTAATTCTATCATTAACTAACAAAGCTGGCGTCTGAAAGCAAGTAAGTGTTTGACCTCTCTCTGTGTCGCAAGTGACGACCGACAGCGGCCGTGGTCGCTCATGATCAAGGAGATTATACTTTCAATGTGTTAGAAGGTAGATAATTTATATTTTTTGTATAGAAACGGTTCTTCAGACCGTAAAAACAGAATTGTTTTGCGGGGGAGTTTGTTCCCCCATTTCTTCTTCCCAGTGATAACACATAGGAAGTGGTGAAAGGCGGGCGTTTAAGGAGGCTTCAAAAAGTGCTGATTTTCAGTCTACTGTGAATAAATGACTTTTTCTTTTTATTTTTTGAAAGAAATTGTTTGTTTTAAAATCCCTGTAGATTGCGAACTAAACAATATGGGTGACTGTGTTGTTGTATAGGTACACATGATGTAGAAAGATAATTCGCTATAATTTATAAATTTGGCATTTTGTTTCTGAAATGACCCAGAGAAACCTTTTGAAACAGATGGCACAGATTAGCTACATATTTTACTTATCTATACATAAAAATATGAAGAGAAAAGCTTTGATCGTTTTTTCCTTTGAATTAAATAGGCTCCAAAACTTCTTGAAGGATTTGAAAAATTCTCTCACAGATGGGAAGCTATACTAATCTCAGTGAACATAGGAGGGGAGAGGTTCCCCGAGGACACGTGAGAAACCGAGAGAGACTGCTATGAAGGTTTTATTGTTAAAGCATTCAAAAATAGAAGTGTTGTGCTAAGTGATCTGAAAATTTATTTTTATCTTGACGCAATTTTTTAAATCTTGTTTAACCGTTACCATGGTAACAACACGGCTACCTTTTTCCGTCAATAACAAGCAAATTATTAGCAAATCAGTGACACATACAAACATACATCGCCTCCATCTGCAGCCTTACGTAACTCGTCTCCGAGAGAACGGATGTTCTTAGCAATAAGACAAACAGACGTAGACAATTGCTTTCTTATATCATAGTATTTTAAATTACTATTACTGATACTATTCTCGAAGTATTTTCGTAACACTATTGATGTATGTTAGATGCACTTTTCGGGTAAAATAATTCATTTGCCTGGCTGGACGATATAGACTCCCAGGCCCCCTCCACTCAGGCGAGGTCAGAGTGCCGCTGGGTATTTTTGGTGGGTATACCCATACCCGGGAACGACTTTATCGGGGAGTCCCACATACCCCTCTCTTGTCCCCCGACGGGAAGGGAATCGCAATAGCATTTTTTCACAGCGCCAAAAAAAGGGTAACATAAATCAGTTTTGTTCCCTAAAAATGTAATTTTGAAAGTGGTTTTTATTAACTTTGGTTAGCGGAATTGATCTGTCTCTAGATTAAGTTTAAACTGTTTTGCAAACATTATAATTGTCAGATTATCTCTCGTATTTATTACGACTTTTTAAGAAATATAATCTTAAAACCAAGGTAATGCATTGTTTGAAATAATCATGTTGAAATCACAACGTAATAAATAAATGCAACTTAAACTATCTATATAAAATTCTATATAACTAGGTACTCAGAAAAAATTGTTTGTATGCTTGCTTGCTTGAATGCGATTATCTTAGGAACTACTGAACCGAATTGGAAAATTCTTTCAGTGATAGATAGCGCATTTATCGTAGAAGGCTTTAGGGGTACTTTTTATCTGGGTGCCCTGAAAAGTTCCGATGGGACGCGGGTGAAACCGCTGACAAAAGGTAGTAATAAGTTGTTTAATCTGTTATAGATAGGCACTAGCTGTTTGGCATAGTGCTAAACTGGACCTATTTGGCACGCACATTTATATTTATTATTTATATGTGTGCCTACTTTACTTTTCCTTGTGTCAATAAATGTTTTGTCTTTCTTTCTTTCTTTTGGATGTGTGGTGACTGAGTATTATAGTGACATTTTACTGAACAATGCTTATTATAACACTTGTTCTCATAGGAAAATTGCATAACACATTTCACAAAATAACAAAGACATCCATTGCTATCATGCCTCTTTAATTTCTTAACAGTGAATAAAAAACATCAATATATCGATACCTTGTTAGATAGCGTAGGCGGGATCGCTAAGATCTTTTGTCAATACTATGTTTTAGAAGTGTAAATACCGTTGTCCAATATTGCAATGTTGCCAACTTTCTGTCTTGCATTGTTGCCAGCTCTCCACCATCCTTACTTCCTTGTCTAGTAATGCGAAAGTAAATACACGTCGCCATTTTTCTCCTTGATGTTCGATTATTGAATTGTTCCAATTTTAAACCTAACTCAGTAAATTGGGATGTGGACTAGGCCAAAAATAAAATACTTTATTATATTCAATTTGTAAAGCATCTTAAAATAATGTCAGTTTTATTTATCGTTTTGAAACGAAAACTGATTTTTTTTTTTATTTAAAATGTAATCGAAATACGTATAACACAACGAAAAATCTGTGACGTCATAGGTTGTGTTTTCATACAAATTGCATAGAGAGTAACCGTTTTTGACAGTTCTAAAAAAGTATTGAATTTGACTAGTTGTCCACATCCCTATTGTAAATACGTACCTAGATATTTTCGATGATTAAAAAAGAAATTAAAAAAAACATTATAATAAAATGATTTTCATAAAACCTCCTTTCATTCATTAAGTAATAAAAGGGTCATGGTAGGTCACCATTATTACGTAAAAACGTGCAATATTAAGCGCGAAAGAAAGTTAATTAATTAATAACGCGTTTGTGACGTAACAATTTACATAAAAAGGTATATTCGATAAAAATATTAAGGCGTGAAAATATAAAATTAAATATAAAGAAGCTCGTGGCCAATTTATTAACAGACGCATGTATCGATCGATCATAAGGTTAAGAACCTCTTAGCGCGGTCGATTCGTAGATGGGTGACAATCTACCACTACAAGTTCCTCCATGTTTCGGAAAGGACGTTAAAAAGCCGGATCCCATAGGTCATATGAACATGTTCGGTAGTCGGTACGGGTACATAGTCAGAAGTCAGTCAACCAGTCTTACTAAGAGGTATCAGGTTGCTGAGGTAACTGAATTGAGAAGGTCAGACAGTCGCTCCTTGTAGACACTGATACTCCGCTGCATTCGATTACAGTGGAAGCCGACTCAGACTGGGGAAAAGGCTAGGCAGATGTCCGAAAGTCTGACAACCAGTCTGACCAAGGGGTATCGGGTTACCTAGGTAACTGAATTGAGAACGTTGCACTTTGTAAGACTCTGGTACTCAGATGCATCCGGTTACAATGGAAGCCGACTCCGACTTGGGAAAAGGCTAGGCAGATGACATAAAGACGTGAAAAACGATACGTCCACGAAAGACGTCACAAGCGATGGTTGAAATTAAATATAAAGCTGTAAATAAAGGTTACATAATCTTGATAATGAAAACAGTAAATATCTTGCGAATCGTACAAAAAACCGTGTGTATATATGTACATATATCCATCTTTCTCTACGGCATAAAACCTCGCGATCAGCTGTTCATAAAATACAAATACCAACACACACGTATAACTCACACATGCACGTCGATTACACACACACGCTCAGTTTGCGTGTTCGAAACATTTCCTAGTGTCGCAGTATATATCTTGTATCTTTTTTGCATACTGACGACACATTGTTCGATTCTTTGTCGGTTCTACTAAGAATTTTTTGTAGAAAGTTACTAGAGTGTAAATCTTGGTTATATTTTGTACTAATATAATAAAGTTGACGAGTTTGTTTGCTTGGTTGAACGCGCTAATCGCAAGAACTACTAGACCGATTTGAAAATTCTTGATGACTGAGACCTAGAATGCAATGTTACACTTAAGTAGTCAATTCTGATTTCAATATATACGCATTTTCATATAAAATCAACTTATTACATAACATAGCTATTAAGTACAGACGCCAGCACACCAACCTATCTCAATTTGTCAAATTTTCTTAATAGATTTTCAACCTTACGCACAATACCTGAAGGTATTCGATTGGCAATTGACAGATTTAGTTAGGTCCACCTGCTGTCGTCTGTACATTTGAAAATAACTACTAAACAGCCTTATTGAAACCATTAAAATATCTCATTCAAGGTGACAAGTGACCACACACGGTAGTTTGTCAGCTAAAAGTTCAAAAGGTCAGGCGGTATGAGCCAACGTGCCCGAAGCGGTGTTTTGCCAGCCTTGTAAAATGTGGCACTTACTGGATCATTTTAGGCTATATCCTATTTGGTATTTTATGAAGAGGTCATACTTGTCAAAATAAATAACTTTTTAGTAATAAATAAAAGTATATTTGACTAGCTTCCGCCAGCGCCAGTAGGAACAACTCTGCTTACCCGGATAAAAAGCCTATAGCGTTCCTCGATAAATGGGCTATCTAACACTGGAAGAATTTTTATATCGGACCAGTAGTTCGTGAGATAAGCGCGTTCAACCAAATAGTTATGTATTTTTTAACTTAATATTAGACATTTTTATCGAAGAAAGGGACGACCAAAGAAACGATCGATGGATTTTCTGCAAGTTGATATGGCTAGAAAGAATGTAACTTGTGAGATGACGGCAGATAGAAGAGCGTGGAAGACAAAAACATGCTGCGCCGACCTCAAATATAATTTGGGATAAGGGCAGGAGGATGATGTATTAGACTTTTTAAGTCTATCTATGCTTTCGAGAGCACTAGTATCTTCAAACCAGCTAAGGTCACTGATCTGTATACACAAGAGTAGCTTTTATATTACTTTGGTCTCTGCCGACGTTGACCATAAAGGCTGGAACTACAGCCAGCGGCGAATTTAGAGGCCAAAGACTCGAGCATCCTCCGAGATAAACGCGATCTTGATAACTATGGAGACGGTTTATCTGATGAATGTGTCATAAAATTGTTCCATATATAGTGCAGACTGCGATGTATCTTTTGCTAAGGCATGAACTATTATTATACCGTGGATATGCTTTAGTGTAGCTTCGTCTTCGTTTTGTTATTCTTTATTCAAATTAAGCTGATAAATCAGCATTTTCCGTACGTCAAAAAACAAAAGACAGCCTCCAATGCTCACCCTTCACCACTTTTTGTGTTTTCGCTGGGAAGAAGAGGCGCAACAAGCTTCGCACCAACAATTTGTATGTTAATAAGCAAATTTGAACGTTTATTTATATTTGTTTTTCATATACCCGCTAATATCGCGGTGCTACTTGCGTGCCAGAATATAAGAATAACCTACAGCCTCCCTCCATGAATGTGTTAGCTAATACTAGAATATTTTTTCAAAATATTGTCAACTAAGTCAAACCTAGCACTGAACCCGGTACATTTGAAAACAACGCTCTATGGGGGTGAACGTTATAAGTTCCAGCAGGTTTAGCATGGTGATTCTATATCTATTCTGTCAAGAAAAGGCAAAGCTCTTTCTGTTAATGTCAACATGTCTTCTGCCTGAGCATGGCGCGACCTGTCAACTCGTATTATAATCACTTGTAGGCTTATGTGGATACAAAAGAAATCTTACGTCAATCTGTCACTTTTCTGTCATTATATCCATTCTCCGGTAGACAAAACTTGTTTCTACGGTTGTCATGCTAAGCCTGCTGAAATGAATAATTTTTGGTTCTACAGATTACTAAAAGTAAACACAAGCCTGGTATCTAAATTATAAATGACGATAGTCAATCGATTCTCGCAGCAATCTTTTGAATATTCACGCTTGATTTTATTGTTAATTTTATAAGTAAAGGAATAAAAATATAGTATCGATAGTTCGATCTTAATTCAAGGCCTAAAGAGAGAGACGATTTTAATCAAACAGCAGCAACGCTTTTATATATTTATTTATTATTTTAATGTCTTAACCTTTTACGTAATCTAATAGATACTACAAATTTGACACTTCAAATTTCTATAAAAAAACTACACTTTAAATTGAACACTATTTCCAAACAATAGAGTTCATTTTACTTTGAATTAAACGCAACATTTTCCTTTCCCAGCTCCTAAAAATGCAATGAAAAGAATTCCAAGAATTGCGGTTTCCTTGACAATTTTCTGCGGACGTAATCGATATAAAAATCGATATTAAAACGATAATACGATTCGATTCGTGTCGAGATTTTCACCGTAACTGTTGTCGGTCGTGATCTATCAGCTACTCGGTTCTACGATCGATATGGTATGTACTGGAAGCGATAGCGATATGATTTACAAAGAATTCTAGCATGTGTTTATCTTAAATATGTATGAATAACTGTGTTACGTATAATTTGATTATAAAAATAAATAGCTATGCTGTTGTGACGTGAAAAATGTAGGCCAAAGTTAATATTTGCTGCGATTGCAATTATATTGTTTTATTTGAAGATCAGATGGCAAATGTTGTTAATGTATGGACCTGCCCCCGAGGGGTCGCAGGTTCGATTCGTTCATAGGTCCAAAATTTGTGTGCATGAAAATGGGCGTTTGATTTGAATTCAATCTATTGTAGTATATTTATATTAACATAAGTAGATAAGCATTTTTATCAGTTGTCTAGCACCCATAGTACAAGCGCTGCTTGGCTTAGGACTAGAAGACGTTGTGTGAATTCTTGAGGAATATTATTTTATTTAAGTAAAAGGCGACGCCATAATCTAAGTATTCAAGAGATTATAGAACACTTGCAATGTTTAGTTTATAAATCATAAAGGAAAATTTAATTGGGGTATTTAAGTACGTTCCAAAATAAATTACATACATTTCTTTACATGCAATCAGATTTTCTATCACAAAATCAAAATGCAAAAGAAAACCACACTAACGAACAATAATAACGAGCGAATAAAACCGTAAAATAAATGGGAGAAATCAGTACGTGACAAGATCACTTCCATCGGCCCTGTCTCCGCGGCATTGCTACTTCCTTGCGGCGCAAACGCAACACGCACACAGCCATATGTTCACATACACGAGGCACGCGCGTGTGTGCGTTCACGTTCACTTTCGATCAATGACTGCAAGCTAATCGCGTCTACTACACACAAAATTATTATGATCTTATTTTAATGTAGCATTATTTTCTTTAGAAAAATGTTTACTTTCGTTTATATAAAAAAAATATGACAATTCACTCCTCTGAGTGTTTTTGCCTAAATTGAGATTTTTTCTGACCTTTTTGATTTTCGAGTGTTAGTTACTTATAGATTTTGACAGTGACAGTTGACTTTGAATTGATTTAATAATGTTATCATAAGTAAAAATATATAAATATTTTTTTGTTCTTAAAAGCATGTATACGAAACTTTTTTCTCTCATGTTATCGTTTCTTCTTTTACGTTTACTCCCTGTATAACTCATATTTTTCCATCCTTTTTGAAACAGCACTCTTTCTTAATTGTATTTTTTTATTTTTTACAGGTAAGTGACTCCATGATTTAATATTTCAGTCATCCGTCGACAGTTTGTTTAATAACGATTCGTCCAAATGTCCCGATTTTGTAAGTAGTAAGAATTTATTATAAGTAACATAGTCGTAAAGGTTAACATGTATTTTAGAGAATGTTGTAACTGGCCAGTCGGAACATCTGCTGAGCGAAATCTTTGCATCTAAATACCGTCGCCTTAGAATGAAAACCTCGGAAAAGCATTTTTAGTGAAATTTATTTTATTGATCGTCTAAGAAGATACATCAGAAAAGTTGAATCATTTACACTTACAAGCTTTTCATTCTAAGGCGTCAATACATAGTATATTGTATGTATGTAAAGCTTATTTATTTGTTTATAATTAAATTATTTATTTCAGAACAGAATTCCATAGAACATGCATTGAACATACCTACGGCCATCCTCGATACTTAGACTATCAAACACTGTAATCATTTTTTAAATCGCTACAGCAGTTTTTGAGATTTGCGCGTTCTAAACATGTTTGTCATGTCGAGGATGGCTGTATGCAAGTTTTTATCTGGGCACGCAATGTTCTCACGGGATGCAGGCAAAACTGCAGCCGGAAGCCAATTTGTAAATAAACTACATACTTAGTTGCTGACTGCAGTTTCGCCTTGAATAGGATGCAATGCTAGGGCCAGTTTCACGATGTCCGAATACCCACTATCTACTAGTTTTACCTAGTCCTTGGTGTCTTAGATAAGTGCTAAGAAAGTATAGACGACGGTACATCAAGCTACTACTAATCTGTCTAATTTCGTCAATTAATTTTCAACCTTATAAACGCTGCAGTAAAATTTGTTAGTCTCGTGTAGCTTGATGTGCTGGCGTCTGTACATAAAACTTGAAAGTGGCATTGGGTCTTGCCTGACCTGGAATCGAACCCAACACGACTATTAACGATAAATATGATTAATAAAAGGTATCATCTATAATAAAATGATCATTTAATTAAAATACCTTTTAAAAATAGAACATCAATGTCAGCCTATGAGATGACATTCATAGATATAGCAAAAGTATTAATATTGAAATATTGTCTATAGTATAAATACAAATATTATAAAATTATTAGCTGAAGCGTTTGTTCGCTGAATGCGCTTATTTCAGGAACTACTGAAATGATTCGCAAATCTCTTTCAGTGTTATATAGCTCATTTTTCGAAGCTATGGGCTAGTTTTTATCTTGGTGCACAGAGTAGATCCCAGGTTACACGAATGAAACCGCTAGCGAAAGCTAGTCATTAATTATTTCAGCAGGCTTAGCATGGTGATTCTATATATATTCTGTCAAGAAAAGACAAAGCTGTTTCTGTCAATGTCAACATGTCTTCTGCCCGAGCATGGCGCGACCTGTCAACTCGCATATAATCACTTGTAGCCTTATGTCGATCGAAGAAAAGAAAAATTTCTTCAAAAAATGTCAGAAGAAATCTTACGTCAATCTGTCACTTTTCTGTCATTATGTCCGTTCTCCGGTAAACAAAACTTGTTTCTACGGTTGCCATGCTAAGCCTGCGTACGTACGTGGAGTACGTATGATTCAATATTTAAATTTAATTTAGAAGCTACGAACTAATAACATAAATACAAATTTAATTTATCATTTAAGAATAACGAGTGGTTATGTACCATGCAATTATATCTGACTTCAATTTTGTTATCAACTCTAGATAAATACAACTTAATATTCATACTTTATTTATAAATCAATAATCAACTTTTTATGTAACACTTGGAAGAATGTTGACGTGCCTTGACCTAATCGTGAAGAACTATAAAAAAGTAACAAATAGTTTACGGTTTATTTTCAAATTATTTACGTATTTTTTTTATTAAAAAACCGTTGTTTTTCATGTCCTTTCATTCTGATTTTAAAATTTTTATAAATCCAAGATGGGAACAACTTACGTCAAGTAATTTTGAGTCTATGACGTTAGCCATAAGTAAGAAGCTCGTGCCTAAGTAAAAGCCGAACAGGCCGATCGATGATAAGGTTAAGCAATGGTTGGCGCGTTTGGTTCGTGGATGGGTGACCATCTTGTCATGACGAGTTCCTCAGTCTTTCGGAAGGCACAAGCCGCAAACTAAATCAATTGAAACTGTCAAACTTGCTTGTTACAAATCCGAGATTAACAGTGAATAGCTGTTGCCCGCGACGTCGCCCGTCACCCCCTCCCAGAACATGATAGCGTGATAATATGTAGCCTATATGTTGACCCGACCTCTTAGTTATATTCATGCCAAATTTGAAGCAAATCCATTCAGTAGTTTTTGAGATTATCCCGGACATATGTACATACAGACAAACAGACAAAAATTCTAAAAACTATATTTTTGGCTTCGATATCGCTTGTAGATCACGCTCTAATTATTCTTTTAAAAAAATATTCAATGTACAGTTTTGACTTTTCTATGATTTTCTTATATGTATAGATTATGTATGTATGTCGCACCGCCCACCTTAAGACACAAGGCTAGTTAATACCAACATTGCTATGATTCCATTATCAGTCGTAGTTTTGGTCAAGGATACGTATGATGGCTTCACAGGTCTTAGACATTCGTTGTTAAATGTAATTTAATGACACATATTATGAATCTTTTTATGTATATATCTATCTATATCGTCAATTTATCTGAAAGTACATCGCGTCTCTATGTACGGATTTTCATGCGGTTTTTACCAATATTTGAGAGATTGTTGATGAAGTTTTATATATATTTGCAAAAGAAAACTACTTTTAATAACTAAGGTGTCAGATTTTGCTGCGGGTTATTCGTAAGAGATACCGTGGCCCTGGCACACAGGGACCTCCAGAAGGAACATAGTGGGTTTTAGTCAGTAAGAGTCTGACACTCCCTCCATCTGCACCCTCAGCGGGAGGACCTCAGCGGGATCCTCATTTGATGATTTCCCACGAAAAAAAAGGTGTCAGATTTTAGAATTTTTCTCAGAACAGTATATGTATACCTAGATAGTTAAAATATTCATCTTAGACCTCTTTTGTGAGTAATTATCAAATGACCCGCTGTGGGTGCAACTGAAACCCACTTTTTTGTATGCCAGGGCCACGGTGATTCTTGCGAACAATCCCTCAGATGCATCTAAGGCCTTTTTTCGTGGGATATCATCAAATGACCCCCATCCCGCTGAGGGTGCAGCTGGAGGGAGTGTCAGACTCCAACTGACTAAAACCCACTATGTTCCTTCTGGAAGTTCCTATGCGCCAGGGCACGCATCCCCGGCAGTATATCACATTTTCGGTTCGAAGACACGTATGTCAGTAACCTTATAATCCTTTATTTATTTCACAGAGATAAAAACACAGATGTTGTATTATTACAAAGTACACACTCTATCAAATCATTAGTCATCCCATTATGTTGTTAACAAACAATAGTATTGCATTAATGTAATAAACTTCGCACTCATATTCTTCGTTTGACATCTCGCTTCACAATATTAGATGGCATTTTCTACATAACAACACAACGTTCGCGATATTGCAACCGAAACAATGCTTAGTTTAAAAACACGCATACGAAAATCAGCTTTATATCTATTGAGACAGAATCGAATTCTAATTAACGATATCGGATAGTTACGTTGATATTTATTTATAAATAATGGCACACAATAGCGTTTGTACCATAAGGAACATTGTTACAAAATGTTGAGAGAACAATAGTAGCTTGCGTGTGTACTATCTAACTGAGTATGTCCATGATCTAGGTAGGTGTACATAGGAATGTACAACGCCGTAGAAACGAGAACAAATTATCTATATCCACATAATAAAATTGTAGAAAAGTCAAAACTGAAAGAATAATTTGAGGCGTGATCTACAAGCGATATCGAAGCCAAAAATATAGTTTTTAGAATTTTTGTCTGTTTGTCTGTATGCTTGTCCGGGCTTATCTCAAAAAGTACTGCATGGATTTGCTTCAAATTTGGCATGACTATAACTTAGAGATCGGGTCAACATATAGGCTACATATTATCACGCTATCATATATGTACGGGGAGGAGGTTGATATGGTTCAAAGTTGATTGGGAGAATTTTACAGTTTCGTTTCGACTACTGTGTTAATATTGTACGCAGCGCCATTTCTGCAAAATTTTCGCAACAGATAAATGACGTAAGATAGTATTTCAAAAATCATTCACGAAGGAGTTTAAATACCAAAAAGTTTATACTTGATCATAAATTATAATTCATCAAAAATGATAATTTAAATTATCTCAATCTCATCTTTAGCAAGTTTAATTGTTGTTAAGAAATCTAGTTCCATACACCCTGCCGTATAACATCCGATGTTGCATTCTACCTTCGCACACCAGGAAGAAATAAAGCAACAAAGATGATTTCCTACAAATTTTCCGGAACAAGCTACCTATAATATAATATTTATTATGTTATAAAACTATTATACATGATTTTCCGGAAAATACACTCGTGTGAATTGGTAGTTTATTTTCTGTTATTAATAACTACAGAAAATAATAATAGTTTTTTTTCTTTTTATGTAGTGAAAGTCGCTTGCGTTTTTTTGTCCAAATCGGTTTTTCGATTGTGGTACAAAATAGGGAATATGCATGTAATTTTTTATTCACTAAATTAATACAATTTTAGTGTAATAAATAAATATGAAAGAATTTTTAAAATATTAATTATCGACAAGAAGTTATAAAGCTTCAAAACTGCTAATAAGAAAGAGAAGTCCGAGTGTAAAATTAACGTCACAACTACACACGCCCGTAAGGCTGTCATTGAATATAGCGTTTTGGTGAGAGGGACAGGTATAATTGTTTAAAATAGTTATATCTCGTTTGTTTTTCTACTGATTTCGATATTTTTTTCACAGTTAGTATTCTATTTTTGTATTGTTATTGATAAACTAGTTAGATTGCAAATATTTTTTTCATGCATATTCCCCATTGTAGTGTTTTGTTTTCTTTTTTAATAATGTATTTGTTGAATGGAGAACCCTGCTACTGTTGCCATGTATACATCGCGTAAGTATTAACAATGTCTTTACAACCAAAATAACTCCAATATGTTTAGAAAATAACACACGTGCTAAATTGTCGCAACAATAATATTATCTTTTCAGGGTCGAAACAGTTTTTTATCATTCAATCAAATTAAGGAAATAATTATAAGGTGTTATATAGGGCTACGTGTATAATATAGGGCTGCGGGTTGTTCGCAAGAGTTACCGTGGCCCTGGCACACAGGGACCTCCAGAAGGAACATAGTGGGTTTTAGTCAATAAGAGTGTCAGACTCCCTCCAGCTCCACCCTCAGCGGGAGGGGTCATTTGATGATTTCCCACGAAAAAAAGGTGTTATAATATATAAAATATCGACCATGGCTTTAAAGGGAGGTAGTGACCAAAGTTTTTAAGCAAGAAATATCATCAGTACATACAAACTTAGAAAAGTTGCATTGGTACTTGCCCGATCTGGAATCGAACCCACGCCCTCATACTTGAGAGGTTGGCTCTTTAACCACTAGGCCACCACCTCTTTTGCATTTTTTCCCTACATTTCTAGTTAAAGGAAGTAAATTTTATTATAGCATTCATAACAACGAAGTATAACTAAGTACTTACATAGCATACAGGTATATTATAATCACCATTCAATTACATATGTCCGTCACCCACTTGCTCACTAGTGTTGAGACATTAGGAAGTCACCGGCCGCGAAGGAAATAGTGTTGTGACACCGACATTTGTCGCAACTGTCAGATGATATCTGTCAACCGCCATTTTCCCGACAAAAAATTATGAGTATCAACAATTTTATAGAGTCTATTTATAGAGTTTATAATCAAAAAATTATGAATATCAAAAGGTAGTATTGTGGTTATAGATCACAAAAGTGAAGATAATTTATTGATTATTTGACGTTTTTTTTTTCATACAGAAAAATATACAGACGCTACTCGAAACTGTCAAATTTTCCCAATCAACTTTGAACCATATACTTCAGCGATAAAGTTGAAAATCTATTAAGGCAATTTGACAGATTGTGGTAGCTTACAGCGGACTAGTACAATAAGCTATTGAAACAATATATTTAATTCCTAAAGAACGTACCTATAGTAGAATCAGTTGGTTTTTCAAAGCAAGATCCATTTCTAAGGCAGTAACAACTTCGTAACATACACCAATACGTAATGCGGTCTTAGTTTCAATACCAGATCATCCAACTGCTATTTCCCATATATCTGGTTGAATAACTTGGTCTAATAGTACACACGGCTACACATCAAGCTTATAAACTAGTATAAGCTGACCGTTCAATTTGTAGAAAGTATATATTAAAGCGAGTCCAAGACAAAATGGATATATATATTTTCATGGGTAGCCGCGTGTACCATGTAGCTGGCAATAAATTAAGTTCAAACACATTAAAATGCCGCGCTTACGCAGCGCTTACGTCGTGCGAAACCTGTTGGCTAAGTAAGGTCTGCACATTAAGATAGATTACCTATAATAAATATAATATTCCTTACACATTCACACAACGTCATCTAGTCCCAAACTAAGCAGAGCTTTTTGGTACTAGACTACTGATAAACGTACTTATATACTTTTTTTTGTAAATACATACTTAATATTCATAGAAACACCCAGACTAAATCAAACACCTTATTTGACTTATGCGGGAATCGAACACGTGACCTCGGTCGTGGCAGGCAGATTCACATACTACTGCGCCATCTTGTCGTATTAGCATTGAGTGTAATTTGTTTCGTGAAATTCGGCTGCAATTATTAAATTTCGAATACTATTGTCATTTGTTCGTTTATTAAAAATCCAATGTCTGTATACTTTAGACCTTGCTAGAACTTACAATATTATGATTTATCTCTTTTATAAGCGGCGAGTGTCCATTAAAAACTAAATTAACGTTCGTAGACTAGAACGAATTAATACATAACACCAATGACTTCGAGACTTAATCAATATTAACACCTAACCCGGTTTACATTTAACAAAGTAAGCGTTGATTGCGTTTCTTATCTATACAAAGAGCGCACTAAGCCATAAACAGGTCAAAGTTAAATAGCTTTTGTCACAAAGTCTGCGTGGGCGCAACGCTAAGCGCCTCGGCCTTGCCTGAGATCAAATAACACACCCTGTGAAATGTCCCGTTAATGTCAAGCAGCCCACAACACTGTACGTTGCATTCAGCACTTAGAATGATAAACCTTGCGAGTGGCATTTGTGAAAAAATCTTTGAAATGATTTCTACATAATATACTACTAGTATACCACAAAGACACCAGCACATCAAGCTATCCGAAACTGTCAAATTTTCTCAATCAACTATGAACCATATTGCTGAAGTAGTAAAGTTGAAAATCTATTAAGGAAATTTGACAGATGAGATGAGTACCTACCTAGATTAATGTGTTGGCGTCTGTACCATAGTAAAAACCTTTACAGTGATATGATATAAGTCTATGGTAAAAATATCGTTTATTTCATGTGAAATCATCAAATGACCCCTCTAGCTGAGGGTGCAGGTGGGGGGAGTGTCAGACTCTTACTGACTAAAACCCACTATGTTCCTTCTGGAGGTCCCTGTGTGCCAGTGCCCCGGTAAGTCTTGCGTACAACCCGCAGCCCCGGCAGAAAAAGGCAATTCGAATGTGGATGGATCGAACTCCAACCAGACAATTAAGTTACTTCAAGCAAAGTTGGTTGCCGAGACACTAGGCTAGCGCGTCAGTTGAATTTGTTACTCTCAAACCAACTTCTTAGAACCATTAATATTTCTTCATTACTCCTTGTCGCGTCCACAGCGACTCTGAATGCGTGCTTACAAAGGTCGTCACAATGCGCATAGCCCACGCGTCGCTTGCATGCATTACCGCGTCTAATGTTGGGAAGAGTATGGTCCTTACTGGGCTAGAGAATGACTCCTAAAATTAATATTTAGTCTTTATTTTGGGATATCATCGCTGCTTGTTAGTTGTAAGTATTTTTTTCTATGGCGCAGAGTTCGTTGCTTAGTTACAGCTACATGGGTCGATCGATCATAAGGTTAAGCAAGCCTTGACGCGGTCGGCCCTTAGATGGGACGAATTGAATGAAATAGATTCTTCAAATAAGCTGCTATAACGAAACATACATATATGTAGTCTGACTAACTTGACCCCAATTTTTATGGTAAATACGAGTATTATGCTTTCATCTGGGTCAAAAAACGACTTGCTGACGATTCGCACAATGTGTCCGAATTGACATTTTTAGATTTAAATACATACATAAATATTTCTAGTGACAAATTGGACATAAAATAAAAGCTGTTTAGTACAGACGCCAGCACATCAGGCTGCAACAATCTGTCAAATTTTCTTAATGAATTTCTAACCTTATCGCTGAAGCATACAGTTCAAAGTTGATTGGGAAAATTTGACAGTTTCGGGTACAATCTGTATAATCAGAAAAAACTTCCAACGATACATTAAATTTCATCTATTGCCTAGCTTAGCTATGCTTTATTTAAGACAGCATCAATTCTGAGTAACAAAGTGGTTGTGACCAGACCAGGCCAGTTGGCGACACAATGAAACAGCCAGCTCAGCTCAGCAGTCAGCCACTTTCCAAACGCACAATGCACGAGCGCAGACAAACAATTATGTACTCCATTCTAATGTTAAACTCCTCTATGTGTATATAAGTATATATACAATTTATTTTCCGTATTGTATAGGGAACAGGTTAGAATGATGTTAAATGGATCTTAATTTTAGTAGACATAACTACGATAGTACAAATAATTACGATACTACACTATGTAAAGTCTTCTAGTCTCTTGGGCACGCTCCCAATAGACAGCGATTGGGATCAATTCTTCGATGCCTATTAGTGTTTATGTATCTTACACATTATATGTACGTCTACTGCAAAGTCCTATACTTCTCTGGGGTGTCCAGGGCGTCGCGTCGGTAACTCTTGCAAGCAATCCCGCAGGCTGGCAAGTTCTACATAATACATACATAGGTACTCGAGTGACATTTCTCATCAATTTTTTTTTTATAACACTGAAATGGGAAAATGCCTTTAAAAGACTGTCTGTGTTTATATTGCCACGCCGTCGATATTAAAACCTCCTTCTTTTTCGGTAGTCGGTTAACAACAAGCTCTTATAGCCACATAATTATCTCAAACTCTCATCACAATTTAATTGCATACCAAAACCGCGGAACCGTTTGACAGTGTGAGAGATTTTTTTACAATCCTTTGTGATTCTCGTTAGGTAACCAGAGAGCTTTGTATAATTTCTAGTTTAGTCTTAATGTTGCCATTAAAAAGTTCTCAGAAACGCAACATTTATGAATTGATAACTTCATTTACGCTTTATTTGAGGCGAGTTAATTGTGCATTCAAATTGTCTGGAACATTTGTTTCTCTTTAAGCAAAATTAAAAAAACATGTATGATAGGTTAAATTGTATTCGTATATCGTTTTTTATAAGAGTCGCTCTATATCGTGGTTAACATCAGCTACTAGCTATTCTAACTATTTCAGTAGGAAATCATCAAATAACCTCTCTGCACCCACAGCGGGAGAAGTTATTTGGTGTAGTGGCCAGACTTATACTAATACAATACAAAATAATAAAAAAATTGCTTTAATGAGTTTTCATTAATAATTTTTGTCTTTGGAGCTTAGCTATAAGCACATACTGACTAAACCCACTTTTGTTCTTTCTAGAGTTCTTTGTATGCCAGCGCCGGCGCTGTAGCAACTCTTGAGAATGAACAATCCCATAGCTTCGGAAGGCCTAGCCCACACGGGGCTCTTCCAACAACTATCAACTCTTCTGACCCTTACTTTAGCTATAATTAGCTATAATTATGGCTTGAATAGCAAAAATAGCTCCACTATTTCAATATATGACTATACACTTATGATTTTACTGTTAATTACACGCGGAAAATGAACAACTTCACATATGAGGCCGCACAGTATATAAAATAAAACAACAATGTGTGCACAAGGTTGAGTTTACGCGTAAATATAATCAATTGACGGTAATGTCCACAGCAGGCCTATTGTTTACATTATAAGAGGTGCCTACGTCATAGCATTGGCAGTCAGCAGGGACAAGTCTGGCTGAGGAATTTTGTGAAGCTTAAGAATAATAATCTTCGGCCTAGAGCTAGGTTGTTAATCAATCTCAAGCTTTATAATTGGGATGTGGACTAGGCGAAAAATAAAATACTTTATCATATTCATTTTGTAAAGCATCTTAAAATAATGTCGGTTTAATTTATCGTTTTGACCCGAAAATTGTTTTCATTTTTTTATTGGTAATATAATCGTAATAAGTATATGGCTTGATGTGAAAAAAACTGTGACGTCATAGGTTGCGTTTTCATACAAATTGCATAGAGAGTAACCGTTTTTAACAGTTCTATAAAAGTATTCAATTTGACTATTTGTCCAGTACCGTATTGAGGTTCGTTTTGTGTCATCACAAACATGAAAATACCTATCGTAGATGTTTGTCTATTGCGGACATTCAGGCTAAAAATACTTTGAATATGAATTTGAATATCATAAGTTTATTGCAAGATTAGGTTATGAAATATTTAGGAGACACACTAATAACAAAATTATTGAACTTTATTGACATTATTACAATACGATTGACCCACAACACCGTTACGTCCGGTTTTTTTTAAAGATTTTCCGAAAAAACGTATAATAAAAGTACTTCTTATACGGAACGTGTCGAAAATTACGATTTGTGAACAAATTGTGCATGTTATGACTTATATCGCAGTTTGGATGCAATAAAGTTATCATTTAATTTCCATTTTATACTGTTATTTAGTGACCTACTTGTAAAATACTTTTTGTAAACGCATATTTAGCGTATTTAAGGGTACTGTGTAGTGTGTACTGTAGAGATGTAACCTCTTTGCATCTCAACATTATGGGTCTAGCTGGAATATCAATTAAATATGTAGTTAATTAAAAAGTATATTTTAGGGAGTTGCCTTTAATCGTATCCTGGGACGTCGATACCTCGAAACAGAGCAGCTCAAGCAGTCACGTCTCTATAGTACCTACCTATACAACGTTTTTTAAACATGCCATCTAAACGCGTTTTGGGAACGCGCGTCGTTGACGGGCTTATATCCTACAACTAGAAAACAAAGATCTACGGGCTGTTTGCCTGGGCTGCGGGTTGTTTAGAGTTACCGTGGCCCTAGCACACAGTGACCTCCAGAAGGAACATAGTGGGTTTTTAGGCAGTAAGAGTCTGACACTGTCTTCAGCTGCACAATCCGCGGGAAGGGTCATTAAATGATTTGCACGGCTGTATCTCGCGTCTCTTTCACCAAAACGCGCGTCAAGGACTCGTTTAAAAAAACGTGGTATGCGCTTACCCTAAAGCTTTTGTATTTGAAAATGTAAGATATATAAAGAAAATCCTGCAATGTTGGCAACAAAATCATCTTCCAAAAAAGATTGCAATAAAGAAGTTTTATTAAGTGTTGTGAAAGATCTGTTGTCATTATGACAATCAATGTCAGTTTTTTATAAATAATAGTGAATAGTGAATATAATTTACTTAAAAGTTGAGAAGATGCTGTAGTGAGGTGATGCAGGAGAATAGGATGATGCCATGACTTCAGGTAAAGCAGCTGTGCTTATGAGTTTCATTTATCTTGTTCATAACGAAGTATTCAGTTTAAAGATATTTATTTCTCATAAGAATTTAAATACAGTTCACTTAGAATGTGATACAAAATATTAAATTAATTTATTACACCTCCAGTTATACATATCTGATCTCTGATGAGAGTGAGGGAATAGAGAGTGCACCTATGGCTGCGACAATGATTGTACACTAAAAAACGTCCGGTGCAGCTGAAGCTGCAGCTGATATCCTTAGAGAGAACGACCGCCTTAGCCGACAATCGGTCCGGACGCCATCATTATCAAACATTATCTAAGTTTAGATTAGAGTATATATGATAATCCTTCTACGTGGGAGAGGAGGCCTGTGCCCAGCAGGGGGACGATAAAAAGGCTGTGATGATGATGATATAGAATAACGAAGTATTAATACGAGTATATGGTAACTTCCAAGGTCTTAAGGAGGAGAACCCGTCTAGTTTATTTATCTCACACTGTCTTTATAGTTTCGGCAATTTCTATGCAAAATAGCGACTTAATAACTCGACTAATCTCAGTCCATGACCGAATAAAATGTCAGTAAAAAAGCATGAAGCTCAAAAAATCAATTACGAAAAGCGAAATCTAGTCCGCGCCGCTAAAATGTGCAGGTAGATGAGGCAGCTAAGTTTTCACGGTTCGCTGTCACAACCTTTACCCCAATGTTTGTGTTTCGTTACATTTGGACGCCTAAAATGACGCTTCTTGGTTAGGTAACTGGTTTGTTTGGTCGGTGATTTTTTTGACGTTTTTTAGTATTAATACAAATATCGTGTGTATTTGGAGCTATGGAGGGGCTGTGATTATGAAGTTTCTGAGCACTTTTTTTGTGTTGACATAAATGTGTTACATGATAAGACAAATATAAACTTTTTTATTTTTTTTCTACTATTACCTAAATATGAAAATGGTTAGTATTAATACAAATATCATGTGTGTATTTGGAGGTATCAACGAGTTATGTTTATGAAATTTCGTAGCACTTTTTTTTCTATGGTCAGTCATCAAATGACACCTCCCGCTGTGGGTGCACCTGTCAGACTGTCACCTTCTTCTGGAGCCCTCTGATTGCGAGGGCCGCGGCAACCCTAGCGAATAATCAACCGCAGTGAACTTCAGACTTGACAAAGAGTCTGGAGGTTCTCATAAAGTAAATATGTATAGTTAGTACGAATACTATAATTAATGAAAACTAAACAAAGCTTGTTAGGTATTTCTATTGACAAATAATTGAGTTACAACTATGACAGGTTTTTTATATTAAATGAGTAGTTATTATAACGAGCTTGTATTGAGAGGCAGTTATAATTTAAATTATTACATTATCAGCCTATCATTCAAGTATGGTAGCATGTTGTGCATTTGTGAAGGCAATTTAATTTTAAATAAATTGTTTCTACACTTGCTTTGTAGAGCTTGACTGTGTTTTGTAAGTAGTGTGTGTTGCATGACGCTGTTATTATTGATTTATTGGTCCTAATACTAGTTTACGAAGGTTTTTGATTGAGATGTATTGATGAATTATTAAAAAAAAAACGACTATCGAATTACATAGTTCGTATAATGTGTTTTTTGGAAAGATTATATTTTGTACAGATGTCAAATCAATCTGTCAAATTTCCTTAATAAATTTTCAACATTATCTTGCAGCTGAAGCATATGGTTCAATGTTCATTGGGAAAATTTGAGAGTAGCTTGATGTGCTAGCTGTTCCTAAAAATTATAAAACATTCGGAAAATATCTTAGGCCCATCTTTTTTTTGTTATTTCTACGAAATTAATATTATTGCTTATTTTATCCATTCAAATAAAAAGGCATAAGGACAATAAAAAACTATTTTAAAGTTCATAATTAAAATTTGACACTTGCAAATAAGTTGCGAGTTAAAAAATATGAATCAGCAGCGCCATTTTAGCGCTCCAGCCAGATATCAAGATCGTGCGACCACCGCTGCACCGCGCGGTTTCAAAACTCATTGTTTGTCCTGTAATTACGTTGGTTGGGTAAGAAACGACACACTGTCGACCTACCTCCTACCACCTACCGTCTACCATTCGTAGGTATACTTAGAAGGTTGTTTTACGCCTGGCTCCTAAACACAAGAGACACATATTTTTTTCTTATCGCGACACCTTTTTCACACACGGTCGGTTAGCCCCATGGTAAGCTATTGATTAGCTTGTGTTATGGGTGCCAAAACAACTGATAAATTACATATATTTTACACATATATCTATAAATACATATTATAACACCCAGAACACAACCAACAAGCATGCTTATCACACAAATGCCGACCGTACCGGGAATCCAACCCGGGACCCTTAGCATGGCCGTCCGGCGTGGTAACCATTGCGCCATCGGTGTCGTTTTATAGACGGACTATTGACGTTTAGGGTCAACTCACACCGAAAGAGCACCGAAGGGCAGTGATGCAGTCTAAATTTCAAGCTTCCCATGACAATGAAACTACGACCCGCTCCGCTGCTCTGCGCCTATCTTTCGGTGTGAGTTGACCCTTATCTTCAAAAAACTGCCACCTGTAAGCAAAATGAATATGAATACTTATAGTCCGATGGGACGGCAATCCGACACGACTGGAGAGAGATCAGGCGCAGGACCGACATTTACATGCTCTCCGATGCACGGGTGTATCAATCACCAACTTCCAGACTCCGGGCTGCTTTTGTGAAAGTTTCTTAAAATCCCAAAGCAATTTAGTCACGACACTAGGATCAAACCCCGTCATCAGCAACAAGCGAATATTAGACCAAGGAGGTAGTCACAAAAATCGGCGCGGGGTAAAAGGAACTAAGCATTAATCACATGTTTCATGCGCAAAGGAAATTGTGAATGGTCATTTAGGTATTAACGAGCGTTCGTTAAATTTATATGACGGTAATTTGTTTAGCTTTTACAAGGATTTGTCGGTAGTAAATATAACAGGTTGGTTAATCGTCGGTTGGTCAGTCATTGGCGTTTATAGAGAAATGACGCAAAACACTTTACTATATTTTTATGAAAGAACTCTCATGTTCTTTATTTTCGATCATAACTTGAAGGTATGCTTTAGCCATGTAAAGACGCCAGCACATCAAGCTACCTGAAACTATATATTAATTTAAACTTTCATGGTCATTGACAATTGAATTACGAGATTGCTACTATGTAGGTACCTTTTTATAGAGTAGCCCGATATTTCGGCACGGTTGCAAGCGCCATGTCAGTTACTCCGTGATCAGGTACATGGTGGAAATCTCATAATAAGTAATTCCTAAAACTGATTAATTTGCCCAATCAACTATGAACCATATGGTGCAGCAATAAAGTTGAAAACAAATTAAGGAAATTTGAAAAAAAAATAGGTTGAGAATTGAAATGCACGATTCTTTTAGACCCTTCAGCTTAAAATACCTCCTCAAAAAAGTCTACCAGCTCTCGGACTATTAAAATACTTCTGTTAATATCATCATCATCTCAGCCATAGGACGTCCACTGCTGAACATAGGCCTCCCCTTTAGATCTCCACGGTTGGAAGCGACCTGCATCCAGCGTCTTCCGCCGACCTTTATAAGGTCGTCTGTCCATCCCGTTGGTGGACGTCCTACGCTGCGCTTGCTGGTCCTATGAACAAGTTAATATAAACAAGTTATTCTCACAGACGGAAAACATAATAAATTCAGAATTTGTCCTCAGTATATCCCGGAAACCTGAGTCTGTGTTCTTGATTGGCAACATTCAACGTCTGATGCTTATCATGCGAATATTTTAAGTAAAAGTCGATTACCTTTTCGTGATAACAGGTTAATTAAAGTATTAAGCTTGCTTTACTTAATTTAGAGTTTTAATTTGCGGCAAATAATTAAATAATGTTAGGTATTTTTCTAACGGGGTGTACAGTGACGTCACGGGGGGCGGGGGTTAACAAGCTCGATAACTTGAATAAAATGCATCTATCAAATGAGTTTTTAAGCGGTATTATATCATTTGTCAATCTTCTTTCAATATATAAACTTCGAGCTGCTTCATAAAATTGTCTTAACCTTTTGACCGCCACAGTCACGTATAGATGACAAGTCAAAAAGTGCCCTGCACGCCAGGGTCACGATTACATGACAGACTTTAAAAGTTCAAAATTTTAATCGATATAGTTCTGAACTCTCTTCTATGTATATAGTTTATAGATATTTATGGATTAATTCTTAACTTAGCGCTGAGGGCAAGTCTTTCTTTTTTTGACGTGGCGGTCATAAGGTTAAAACCGACAAAGCGATTTGGCCTGACCTAACTAAAGAAAGACCCCGTACATAGCAGTCGCGGTGTGCGACTACTAGTCTAACTAGGCAGTCAAGTCCAAGTTATAATGAATGAAACAATAACAAAATATCAATAGCAATCAGTTTGACAATTAGCCGACTTTACAAATCGGGGCGTTACGTTCGAAATCTTGTAAAATGGCTGCCGAAGCATTGCCCAAGCCGCGCCGCTGTAATATGAAGCGAAATTGCATTATAATTAGTTTATTCGCGCTTTCTAAACGTTGCTAACCCTAATAAATATCGTTACTAGCTTCTGTGAAGTAGGGAAATTGATTATTCTTTTGTAGTTTGTGTTTTGGCGGTGTATGGGTGATTTAGAGTGCGTGGGTCTTGTCAACGTTTCTCCCTTAACGGATTCAATAGATATCAATTCAGAGATTTCTTTATGAGGTTATTGTGTATAAAAGGTCTGGAGAAACTTAAAGACACTTATTATTAAATATGTGTTTAATAGTTACGTTTAATACGCTGTATTAGACGTAGTCTTCGGAAGCCATTTAAAGACTGAACCAGGGTGTAAATACAGCAAATTACTCAAAATAAAAATTCTATCAATCATCATCCTCTATGTAGATGCCAACAAAGCTATATTTCTTGACTTACATAAGACATGGATCCAGTATTAGTTCTCCGGTCTTTGTGTGTAAGGTTTGAACGGACTTCATAGAACTTAGAACAACAAAAGATCAGCTTCACCAACTAAGAGGCAGACCGCACTGCCGTACAAGTCACAGCGCGGCGCGGATACTGATAAAATCAATTTAAAATAAACCTTAAATCCTATAACATGCGGTTGAAAATGGCATGAAAATAGAGTCGCGCGCAGTGAGCCGCCAAGCTACCATAGCAGACGGGCGATGATATAAAGACAGCTGATGTGCTCCAAGCTAGCTCTTTTTGTTCGAGCCTCCTCAACCAAAAAGACTGGTCACCTTATCAATCAGGCATCCTACTAACTAGCTTCAAATGACAACACAGTAATTAAATAACTAATTAGCCGCGATAGTACATCACATTGACAGCAGTTTTTGCTCGAGGCATTGTGTTTCCGAGCCATGTCCATCAGCGGAGGGTCGCCATTTTTTTTAAACGTTTCCATAGAGAATCAGCTGTGCGTTTATTTATGGTAATTCTTTACGCCTTTACGCAACTGTTGCATTGTTTGGGAAACCTTGAGGATTATGTTTTTTGGTGTTATATCTCTTTTTAACCGACTTCAAAAAAGAGGAGAGGAGAAAAAAATAATTTTAAGTACATCGCTCTAGAAGTCGGTGTCCAAATAAATACAGCTGCAACTTTTTGACACCGACTTCTAGAGCGATGTACTTAAAAGAATTTTTTTATTTACTTTTCAGTGTTTTAGAAGTCGGTTTTCTTTTTTGTAAAAAGTTTTTTGGCGGTTAAGGATGGGGTTGATACCTATCATGTTTTGTCGGAGTTTTTGTAAGTATATTAGGTACAGACGCCAGCATATCAACCTACCTTAATCCGTCAAATTTCTTTAATAGGTTTTCAACCTTGTCACAATACTGAAAAGTGTATAACTGACTGGTTAATATTTGATTGGTAAAAGTTGACAGAGGTAGGTTGACTTGCTGACGTCTGTACTACTGGCTAGCTGCACGGTACCACCCGCTTCCTGAGGGTACTATATTTGTCCACCTAGATAAAAAGTACTCTCTTTTTCTCAGGCTATCTGTATTCAGTAGTTTTGGCATAAAAGTTTAATAGACAAACCATTTTTATTTCGCATATAGTATGGATACTAAGTCGTTTGACAGGCAGTTGTTGACATGTTCTCTTCGCTGAAAACCTTCATCAAATGTTTTGAATACACAGAAATCAGATAGATCATAATGTTTGTCCAAAGAAGTATGATAATATCGTTTGTTATTCCAGGAATTTGCGAAACCTTCTGTAGTGTCTTACTTTCCTGTTACAATTCCTAAAACCTTTAGGGCCAGTTTCACAGGTTACGGATAGCCACTATCTACCAGATAAATTAAAAAATGGAACAGAATTTGTATGTCATTATCTGCCAGATAAACTATCTGGAACTTATCAGCAACCTGTGAAACTGGCCCTTATTCTCGTCCATTTTATTGCGGGCTAGCTTCACCCAGCGGTTTTACCCTCGTCCCGTGGCAAGTAATCCACGCTCCCGGATTATAAGTAGCCTTAAGTTATCCTCGATAAATGGGCTTTCTAACACTGAATATTTTTTAAAAATCGGTTTATTATTTCCTAATATTATCGCGTTAAGAAAATTCTTCAGTTTTATGATATTAAATACAGATTGTCATCAATTCTGATACCATCTGGAGGATCTGTTATAAATGATATTTATTTTGCAAATAGGTTGAACTCAACACTTTTACACGTCAACACAAAAAAAACGAGATGAGGTCTGCATTTCCTAACTGACTACCTTGAGAAGAAAACGCCGAAACAAACTCAATAGTCACAGTCTCTTTTAGAGTCCAGACATAAAAAGAGATTACATACTAAAGTATGGATGAGCTTAGCTTTTCCTTATCAGAGAGATTTCATAAAAACTTGTAAATATCCGTACATAAACCTTTACACAGAAAGATCACCTACTTCATAAACAAAAGTTATTCTATCCAAGTATTCATAAATTTGTTAAACTTGGCTAATTTTTTCCCTGTTTTTACGCCTACTTCGCTGGAAACTATACCTACGATTGTAGGCGTGAGATTTGCGAGAATCTCCATAACTGACGGGCTGACGCACTGTTTTTTTTTTTTAGTTTACTTTTTTTAACTTCTGAGAAAACGTTGACTTTATATACTTTTGATGTTTGTTCGCTGACCTAACAAACAAGAGTATAATAGATGAAGGTAATTAATTAGTCATATTGTGATGTTGTAAAGTTTAATAGTTGTAACATGATTGACGTAAGTATAGGGTGCCTTTCCACTAAAGATGTGCTATGTAGCTATGCCGTGGGAATGTAAAAGCTTAACTATGGTGACCGTTTCCACTGAAGAAAATCAAACAAACTTCAGCTTTATAATTATTATAAATTATGTTGTTGTGTTAATAAGTTCTTTTTTTTCATTTCAGGTACGTTTCGAATCCGCTAGGCCTGGTTTACGAGGTTGCAAATATTTGAAAGACAAATCCCTACAAAGCTAAGTATGAACAAATTAAAAGTTCTTTCAAGATATTTTTATTTTGTTTGAATACTTTAACTTGAGTTTCTAACTAAAATAAGGACATTTTTGGGATAAGAAAACAAATGTTTTTGATTGAACTTTGTTTTTCACAATAGTATTTTTTTTACTTTTAAATGGCAACATTGGTACAACAATGGATACAATCAATAAGGAAGTAGCTGATTCCGTGATCAGCATGATTTAACAGATGATATGTTTTTGTTGGAAGACGATGGGTGGGCTTTGGTAGAAGTTAAACATGGAATTGGAAAACAGGTGTAAAATGTACAAAGCATACTTATTTTACGTGCTGTGATCTGGGTGACCTTTTCTATGACATAATGTTAATTCTCGCTTACTTTTCTCGACATTAACTGTGTATAAGCTCTTCAAAGGTTTCCGATACCAAAAAAATATTATACATATATTTTTTATTTAAGCCTGTGTGTGGTCAAAGTCTTGAAGCTTGTAAGCTAAGTCAAAAATAAAATTATCAGTGCAAACTTTTTGTTCAAATACTTTTTTGTTTGACATATTTTATTCGGTGTAGGTACTTGTGCCCTTTTGCGCTGGCATTTCACTAACGACCTAATACGATTTGCGTTTTAAATTCAAAGGCTTACTTCGCTGTAGGTCGCGCTTACTAAGCAACGAGTTTATTAAGACATTGGGAATTTTATCGTGCGCTCGATGCAAATTTAGGCTCCGTAATTAAATATTTTAATATATTCCGCAGGACGAGTTTTATCTTTGTGTGAAATAATTAGAATGTGTTGCATTATCTATCTGTGGGGCCCTTTATGTAAGTGAGTCAGTGGTATTTCCATGACAAGTTGATATTCAAAGCATTTGATCTGTCAGAAAAATCAATCTTGACTTGCTCTTGGCCCCATTGAAGTTAATAGCTTATCTTGTTGTGCCAAGTCAGCATTTTATCTAGGTAAATTGCAATTACAACCTGTTTATGTGTCAATAAGTTCTGAATTTAATTATCTGTTAGTAATTATAATATAGTTTTTCGTAACAGTGCAAGCAAAGCAATTGCTTCAACATTTTAAATAACGTCAAAATATCAAGGAATTAAATTCGCGCCAAAATCCTGTGACATTTGTCATAATCGTGGTCAATATGGCGTCTTCTCACGTTCTGTCAAAAATCCCTAAATTCAAACGAATTATAAACAATTAATTATTTAGATAAAACGTCTAAGATAACTTTGAAGCGGTTTTTTTATATTTGCACTGTTTTTTGTTAATTAAAAAACGGATTAGGTACGAAAATTGATACGGAATTTAAGACAAAAAAGCGAGATTTGACAAATTGTTTCGCGATTTTTATCACAATAGGAGGCAGACTTGTCAGAATGTAGACATGTATGATTTATTTCATCGTCTTTGGTGATCTTTGATGCATTATTTTTAGTCATAATGTAAATAACATTATCATCTTTTTCTCATCCGTCTACTGGAACAGGCCTCCTCACAAAGAGAAGGATTGAGAGAGAAGAATTAGTCACCACATATTGGGCATAATGTAGATATATAGACAGCAACGTCGGTCGACGATAGGTATATATTAGGTACAGATGCCAACACATCAAGCTACTACAGTGTGTCAAATGTTCTTAGTCGATTATCAACTTTATCGCTGAAGCATACGGTTTAACAATGATTGGAAAATTTTTACAGTTTCGGGTAGCCTGATGTGCTGTTGTCTTTACATTTCCGACAAAAGAGTTTTTATTCAAGTTTTCTTAATGGTATGTTGCTTTGTAACACAGTTACATGTCGTATTAAAAATATAAAGCTTTTATGTAAATTCTCAGAAAAGTTATTATGAAGTATAAGTTTAATGCCTCACTCCGTCATAAAGAGAAGTTAAAATAATGTTGTTCCACCATTTAGTCATTTTAAAATGGCTGGTTTAAAAGCTTTTGGCGGTAAAAAACAGTTTGACAGATTCTTAGGTGAAGTTTTTATTTTTGTTATATCTACCAACTGTTGAGAAATTATTGATATTTTTTTACACTAAATTGCAGTGCTAGTTTGATATTTAGATTAGAAATAAGTTTAGCTGGAATAATAACAGTTTACAAATCCATCAACAATGATATTAAGTAATCCGTTCTCCTCAATAAAGTGGAAAGATTCGTGCGGAACAAACAATATGGCCGCGTTTTCCTTTCATTCTCATTCACGGGTTATTTCATTCACTTGAAGGCCCATTTCATTCGATTTGTTTATGGATCGTTCACTTTGTTCCGCCTCTAAACCATTGACAATAGGCCATTTACAAGCACATGATAATTTTAACAGCTGATAGCTTAACTTCAAGGTCAATTTAAAAATAATTTAATATTAAATTGACATATTAAAATTCCCGCTGCTTTCTTATATTTGGAAATTATTATATCTTTTATTATCTCTTTAGATTCAGCTAAGAACCCAGTTACCCGGGCATCCCAATACCCCTTGCTTAGACTGGCGCCAGACTTACTGACTTCTGACTACCCGTAACAACTGCCAAGGATGTTCAATGACAGCCGGCACCTACAGTTTAACGTGCCATCCGAAACATAGTCATTGGTGTCCAAGATATACTTAGAAAGTACATAAAAACTTAGAAAAGTTGCATTGGTACATGCCTGACCTGGAATCGAACGCACGCACTCATACTTGAGAGGTTGGCTCTTTACCCATTAGGCCACCACCACTTATTATAGGTATCTTTGTATTAAAATCACTTAAAACTTTAACAATAGCTATGTTTATCTTTAATATCATTACTTCCTGTAAAATTATGTCACTTCATGGAACACGTTTGAAAATGTCAAACAGTGTGTGTGAGTTGTTTAAAAAAAACATTATAAATAAATATTTTGTCAGTTTTAAGTTATGGTGACGGTAATATCTGACTAACTGAAGGTCGTATGCGTTAGTGACCTTGAATTCGGCTAATTTAAGTTTACTTTTTGTTTTGAACCGCGAACATTAACTTTCATTTGTTATTTTAAAGAATTGGTTGGTTTGTAATGCTCATATTTATCTACGAGCCGTTGAACCTTATGAACCTTATTGTTTCCTTATTCGAGATAAATAGTTTGTGTATAAGTACGAGCATTGCATGAAACAGTTTCAATATGACGTATAACATTATTTTATATGCGTTTGCCTGTACCTAAAGTTTAAGATATAGATAAAAAGTCATTTATTCAAAGTAGGATGAAAATCAGCAATCTTTGAAGATCAATTCTACAAAAGACAGTCCCAAAAACGCCCGTTCTTCACCTCTTCCTATGTGTTATCGCTGGGAAAAAGAAATGGTGGAATAAACTCCTCAGAAAAGTTGTGTTCGTTCCTAAAGTAAGGCAACTCGATAGATACCTACTATGATAAAATGATGCCTTCATACGACATATGACTCACGCATCATTTCGATTAATCGAATCATCTCGATTATCGATTCTAAAATCGAGCTCCCAGATGTTATTACATCGCGAGCCATGGCTACCGTGACCCTGGCCGTTGGCCCGCACATTTTTTACTGTCAAAATACCGAATCGAATCAACACTTTTTCGCCCCCCACTGTTTGGATACTCATTACGGGTTTTTTGACCCTTTGATAAAATTCCCAATGCGTTTGCTAAACGGAAAACTGTTCATCCCGTTATGCAATAATGGAGGTGACACAAAATTCATTAAATGCTTTCGCCATATTTACTTTATTCCGCGCCATTTTTGCTTTTCTTTTTTTAAGCGGCAAGCACGCAAAGGCGAACGTTCATACAGCTTAATTTAAATTTGATACTTTATAGCTGTATGATAATAGGAATTTATGATTGTTATACAAAATGTAATGCCGTGTGATTACCGAGTGTTGCCGCGTTTTAAACTTTTATCTTGAATGGCGTGGATTTTGTCGAAGCAGATACATTATCTTGTGAATATGTTAATCCTCTTTTTATAATAATGAATTTTATTGCCTTCACTGTCGGATGTTACGCCGACTTTGCGGTAACTAAGGGATTTTCCAGGATTATTTCTTCAAGTTTTGTTTATTACAAAATGTTTCAAGTACTCTTACTTTGGTATTTCATATATGTCGAGTATAATAAACTTTTAAGAAAGACTTAAATATTAAAGAAATTTCTTACAGTCCGTTTAGTTACTGTGAAATTTAGGCATAATTCTCAATTGTCAAGAATTGCGTCAGGGAAAAAGGCACAAACAAATATACTTTCTTAGATGTATAAAGAAAGTACGACAAAGCTTTAGATTCCCCTCACAAAGCGAGCAAGGCAACAGAATTTATAATAATCGATGCTCGGGACATGTGAAAACATACTCGTGTGAGGAATCCTTAATAGCCGGCCATTTGGTAAGAAGTTCACTTTCATCCACTTTTGTCGTGTATTTAGTGTGTTATCTGTGTGAAAGTGTTTTTTAAAAAAATAGTTTCTTAGAGCTTACCTATAACGTTCTTTTTTTGCGTGAGAACATCAAATGATCGTTCCCGCTGTGGGTGCGTCTGGAGGATGTGTCAAGCTTTGCTGAATAAAACCTACTTTTGTTTCTTCTGGAAGTGGAACTTCTTGGTGTATCGGGCCGCCTTTCTAGTAACTCACAACATTTAATTTGTAATTAAAATATGACAGGAGGTAGCATTTAAGTTTCAGTCCCCTAATAAAATAAAAGTCGAAGTTCTTTAGTATTGATGATTCGACGAGTCCGTCCAAGCAATGGTCATCATCTGACTGCTTAACAGAGGGTCCCGGGTTCCTGGTACGGATAGCATTGGTGTGATGAGCATGTTTGTTGCCTGTGGTCTAGGTGTAAAAATATGTATTTATATAAATATAAATACTATGTAGTGTATCAGTTGTGTAAATACCCACAACACAAGCTATAGAATAGCTTCCTTTGGGGCTAACCGCCCGTGTGTGAAAGGTGTCCCGATATTATTGTACTATAAAAAACAGTGGTGTTTTTGTAATTAGTGTAACTCATGATACATTTTTTACTGCCATCCTTAGCTCGTTATGCAAACCCTACATAAACGAAGTTATACACTCGACTGCTTTCTTCCAGTTCCTATCACAGCAAACCGGTTTTAAACTATGCAAGAGTAATCGTAATCAACAGAATCGATTACTGATTACCTAATCCGTAATGCAATTTATTATTTGTGTTTATCATTTGCTAGCTTCATCAGGTGGCGTGTCAATCATTTCTAAAAGTCTTTCTGTGGTAATCAACTACATGAGGGCAGGGGTCGAGAGCCGTTGTGTAGTCAAATAAAAGAAGGTTCATTAATATAATAATAATAATTATGTTTTAATCTAATCGATAATAGATAGAAATCTGATGTGTTCTTGCGTGTTTTTGGTGATAATGTTAAATTGCACACAGTTACCAATTACTGAACGTCGGCCGGCTTTGACGTAGGCCGGCTCATACATATTAATTATGAAATTAATATAAACAGCTGATTTGAAGAAAATCTGAGACAGTAAATAATGAATTGTCTACACGCGTGCAAAACAGTTCTCAAATAATTTGTCTATTAACTTCTGAAGTCGGTCAGGCCATATGACGCGTCGCACATGCGCCCTGCCTAATTGTTTGTAAGTACATACATTTCCACTATCGTGAAGTCACTTGTAGCTAACTCCAGACCGTCAATGTTATTTATACAATCAATATTATAATATATCAATGTTATATTATATAAAACTGTATTTTAAGTGCCTAATTAGCGCAAACTTCACCTTCTGCCAGATTAAACTTTATAATGTTCACAAATCGTGAAAATACGTGGATACATTCGCAATATCTCATTTGACGATAAACATGGTTATTAGTTTTCAACTACTGGAATAAATAATTGCAACAAACAGATTTTGATATCATTTGTAATTATAGTGTTTTACTATATGTTTGTTTCAAAATATCAGAGGGATTCACACGTCTTCATTTAATTATATTATTATTATTTTAGTTAGTACTCTGTGGATTATTGCTAGTTATTTGAACCGGTGTTGTATATTTATATTTTAGCTGTAAGTTGGCCATAGATTTTTATTACAAGGCATCATCACCTCCCGAGCCTTTTTCCCAACTATGTTGGGGTCGGCTTCCAGGCTCCCCGGATTTAGCTGAGTACCAGTGTTTTACAATGAGCGACTGCCTATCTGACCTCCTCAACCTCCTTTTCTGCTTTGGTTAGACTGGCGTCAGACTTACTGGCTTCTGACTACCCGTAACGACTGCTAAGGATGTTCAATGACATTATTTAATGACATTATAAGTTTATATCCATTTCTTTCCACTTATCTCTATGAATAATCTTAGCTTTATGAATAAATATAAATGTTATAAACATAATATAAATGTCTTCAAATCAAAATTACACCGAGATAGTTCAATAGAATTCGATAGAAACTCCATGTCGTTTCAATACCGTTTTGATCACGCAGAAACCGACACAAAACACACCGCTAACAGCTCTTAAACAATACCATCGCCTTTTATCGCTATAAATTCGTTCCTCGGGATATCGACTTCGCTTCCTTGAAGGTTCAACGTACTGTTTTAATCTTGTATAAATAATCGTCAAAAGAGACTACATACATACTTATTATTTATCCTGGTTGTCATTCTGGAGACCGACAAAGGTTCTTATCAAGGAGGCCAATTAGCTGAAAATGTCTTGGCGCGCGAAACATGTAATGTACCAAGGAAGATTATTTCGCGGTGTGTCCTTTTAATCTTTATTGAATGCCGGCTTTCGGTGTTCGGAAAAGGATTAACGGATCGTATTTGTATTTTATGGGATCAGGAAATATAAAGGAGTTTACTTGTAACATGTTAAAGTTAATATCCTTTATGTTTACTTTAATTTGCGAGTGTTTTTTGGTCTTCGATTACGGCGAAAGCACTAAACGGTTTTTTTTCTTGTTTGGATACAAAAATGGCGTGTGACATTTTACGAAAACACTCTTCTTTACAATTTGCGTTAAGTATGTATTCCTTCATTCACCCACTAGGTAACTGAAAAGTTTGCCTCAACGTATATATGACATCAATAAACACACACACACAATCCCTAATGGTACCTACAACACACCTTAGGCTAATAATAAATAAATAGGTACTTACCCACTAAATAATTAAAATACAAAACTTATGTTCACATTTTTGTCTCTCGCTATACTGTTAAAATATTAAGGAAGGGCGGAGCCTCCTGACACAGGCATATTAACATGCTTAAGAGGAAACTCCAGCAACTAATTAATTATAAGAAGAAATTTTGTTAAAGAAATAAAGATTTTTGTATTTGTATATAGAACTCTATAAAAAGGTTGGTAACCTTTGTTGCGTTTACCTACTCATGAACAGCCGAAAGCGATCTGTTCTAAGCATTATTTTTCTTAACTGTACCTCCTTTTTATTGTCCTACTGCAGTGCCTCAAGCGGCCTCTTCTAATACAGAGAAGGAATAAGGGATATTGGCCATTTCAGAGTTTAAAATCCAGTTTTCCTCAAGAGGTTACCCTTCATCTTTATACAGTCATTGATGTTCAAGCTTTAGCTAGAAAGTGCGTAATAACCCAGAAAATTTATATTGGTGCTTGCCAGACCTGGAATCGTGCCTGTGTGCACTTGAGGCGCTGGTGCTTTAACCAATAAGCCATCACGACTTAGACGAAACATACGTTACGATAATCCTTATTAAAATCAATAATAATGCTTCACACCTCCTCTAATACATGTAGGTAATCAGTAAGATTACCTAACGTATTAATTTTCGCACTAACACATATGTACATATATTCGTCGTTATAGCGTACACACACACATAGACACACAAATACTAAGTTCGTTTTCGTAACCCAATTTAATAGATCGGAACGGTACAGGATAGTGTAAAGGCGAGGTTCCACTGGTGTGTGTCATTGTACGTGCGTACTGTTAACACATACGAATGTTTCTACTTGTCTAATCACCCCAGCGAACAATAACATATTGCGCGCAACCATTTCTTAAAAGTACGCGAGAATGCAACCATAGTGCTCGCAAATCGTAGTAAGCTTAATGACAGTGTGTAAAGCAGGTGCGTAGGCGATTTTGATGCTATATCATCTTTGGTGATAGAATATGGTGATAATGAAGGCCTTTTCAGTATTTTTTTTACAATTCAAGGTACATTTGTACCTTCGTTTTGGGTATAGGGTAAGTATCGTTACAGTATAATAAATATTCATGTTCTTTATTGCATTCCATGATGTACAGACGCCAGCACATAAGGGTACCCGAAACTGTCAAATTTTCCCAATCAACTTTGAACTTTATGCTTCAGCGATAAGGCTGAAAATCCGTTAAGGAAATTTGACAGATTGTTGTAGCCTGATGTGCTGGCGTCTTTACATAAGGTGGAAAATTATCAAATTATTCTCACAATTATGGACCCTGATGGGCACTTGAAGCAATTTGGATACTTAACCGTGGTAAAGAAAAACATTGAAATCCAACAAAGAGCAGATTATTTTTATTCCTGTAAACAGATGCATGCGCCAGTAATAGATAAATTAAGCTTCATAACAAAATTCCTTTCTCAGTTATGGCGACTATGTTCAAATTACAACGATTAAAATATTTTATCTTGTGCAAAAGCATTCTTTATAACAATTCACACACTTCTCAATTCCGCACATGCTCCTTAGTTATTTGTAGATATTTTTATTGCAAAAATAGTTTGAAAATAAAATTGTCTATGTCCGCGTATATTGTGTAAATCTATGGTAACTGTCTGCTAAAATATTCAGTAATTATTTCATGAACATCATTTCATCGTGTGTGGAAAGATGTCCCGATATAAAATATTAAAAAAAAAAACAAATAATCAAACAAAGAACTTCAAATGTTAATTATGTTGTTAAAATAAAATTAATAAACAAGAAACCCGCCGAAAATAAATCAAAACGTCAAACTTTGTGTTTTTTTCTTTTAGTAAAAAGACGTCTTTATTCTCGTGCGTAAAATTTGCTCAGGTAACATATAATTATCTTGTTATTTCCATGATTTAAAGGCGCAGAACAATCGTCGCGTCTCTAGATTGGTTATTTCGTAAAATGTCGGACATTTTGTATGAATGTCGCAACTAACGCTCACACGCTCTATGCAATATTTTGTAATACATATTATAAAGTGGTTTCTTTTTTGTAGGTCTCTGTTAAATTACGACGTTTGTGCTTGTATATTAAGTGGTGTTTAGTTTTACTTTTATTTGGAAATAAGTAGGGTCTTTTTGGAAAATTTTACAAATTGATTTAGGAATTTAATCGCTTGAAATTAGCAGAAAAGTCTATGAAGAAGGTGGGTTAATTACATCGAGAATGCAAACTATTGCACAACAAGATGGCTAATTAACCCAAAAGAAAGAAAGAAAAAAAAATCTGCGCAAGAACACACATAGAACACTAACAAAACAAAAATAATAGTAAAAAGGGTACAACTAGTAGAACTAGTAAGGGTAAAACTTAAATAAAAAAATAACTTATAAAAACTAGTGTTCGGACCTCTATCGTCCACAGATCAAAAGCGCATCTACATATGTATGTACATATATAACCTTATTATAATCGTTTACTAAGAGATAAAGTTTTTGATTACTGATAAATAACACATCATATGACAAGTTTAGTTTCTATCGTGTTTTATAGATTCTAAATAATTCTAAACATATTATTAGTTTTTCTTTAAATACCATACAACAACAATATTAATTCTACTATAATTAATTTTGAATTCCGCTTCCTAGAATTGAAATAAAATATTGTCATGCGGTAAGGCAATGGAGATTAAATTCATAATCATAGACAATGACACTCGCTAGTTTAATAGACGCCATTTGTCGAATGTGCATTCTATTTTTAAATTATTTTGGCCAGTTTCACAATGTCCGAATAGATACTGTCTACCGAATAAATTAAAAAATGGAACAGAATTTGTATGAAATTATCTACCAAATAAACTAACTGGAACTTATTCGTAGGTGGTGAGAAAGGCCCTTAGTATTTTATTATGATTATATTTATCTTCATGTATAAAATGGATCGTTAGGATCTTTTTTTGTATTTTAGTACTTTTTGTGTCTCTAGTAATTATCTTAGTTTGTAATAATGTCTTTATTTGTATATTAAATTTAAATTGGCAAATAATCAAAATCGTAAATATTTTTGTATTTTAATCCTAGTTTTCTACAAATATGTACTTAGTACATATACTACATATCGAATTAGTCTGTTGACAATTGACTGTAGTTAAATAACTTTTTTTTAAGTAGGTACCAACGTCTAGTTCAGTGCAACAAATATGTGACAATACCGACATCGATAAATAACTAACATTAGGTATTTCGATTCCAAGGCGGTTTGGTTAATTAATTAAAACAAAACAAACAATAATTATACATAGTAATAATTATGTAATTATCAGTCGGCGTCGATTTCCTTAATTTTTGTAACCGATTGCGTTAAAAAACGCAACTGGTTATTTTTAGATCGATAACGAAATATCTTGTAGTGTTGTATAGACGCCAGCACATCAAGCTACCCGAAACTGTCAAATTTTCTCAATCAATTTTGAACCGTTCTGCTACAGCGATAAAGTTGAAAATCTATTGAGGAAATTTGACAGATTGTTTGATAGCTTGATGTGCTGGCGTCTGTATCTGCCGTTACGTTGGCCTATGATTTGCATAAGATTGAATATTAAAAAATATATTTTAATCACTTCTAATAATAGTGTTTTTGCGCATGTCACAATATTGTCAAACAAATTATAGGTGTAATGTTTAAGGCCAGCAAATAAAATTGATCATTATGAAAAAAAAAACAGTTCTCTTTAATCGGCCTATACACATAAACTGTTGCAGAATATTTGCCGCCTGATTTCCAAACCCTAAGATTGTTTGATTTCTGATACAGATGCTACGATTGCATAAGATCAAAACTGTCTGTCCATCGTTTTACGCAAAAACAACTAAACAATAATAAAAAAAAAATAAAAAAAAAATTCATTCAAATTCTGTTCCATTTTTGAATTCATCTGGTAGATAGTGGCTATCTGCGCCGTCCCCGAATAAAACTTGGGATAAGGGTAGGAGGATGAAATGAGATAGTGGCTATCCGTAACCTATGAAACTGGCCCTTAATATAGTCTAGCTAGAGACTTAGACAGGGCATTTTTTTATTCAGGTGTGCCAAGAAGTTCGCGACGCGGGTATAAATGGTTGCGATATATAAGCTATAATACTGTCATGTTTCATTACAATTGTGTAAAAGTAACAACACATCTACATACATCAATATATCCTTAAAAACTTTCGCATTTAATATTAGTAGAAGTTGACCAACCTGCGACTGGTGAACACTCGTAAACACTTAAGTTTCGCAAGCCATAGAGGCTGCCATAGACAATGCATTGCGGTGATAAAACTCAATGGTTCCACACTGGCACATAAACGGTTATTTCAACTTAACATCATTTACACATGCATGTCAAAATGTTACTGTTTTGCTATAAAATGTAAGTGTTTTGTGTTGGTCGGTCGATATTGTAATAATCGTTCGGCGAATAAATTTAAATTGCTAATATTTTGTTTAGTATGTTGCAATTGATAATGCAAGCTGGGTGAGGTTAAATGTTTGTCTATGAAAGATAATATTTAATATGGGCAAGCCTTGTACTGGTAAATTGGTTCAACTCCATGACGATAAATACTAAAATTGTAACTTACCCGAATTTTATCAATCGATTATTAACATTCCTGTATTGTGATAAGGTTGAAAATCTATCAAATAAATTTGACAGATTGTAGTAGGTTGATATTATGTACTGGCACCTGTAGAATGAAATAATTCAGCCTGTACATTTTTTTTTAAATAATCGACAACAGCCAGCATGTAAAAAGTATTTTCTAAAAAGGTTACAACATATCTTGCAGCGGAACAGTGTTGTCAATTAATAAACATCTAAAAATAAACCGAATCGTACTCGCACGGCGTATTAATAAAAGGTTATTACAAGAGTACAATAAAATCGCAATAATTTACGCCCGCTGAAACCTGATGCAATATATTTCGGTCCTAAGCACGCGAGTAATTGGACAAACGGTCTTCGTTTGATTTATACAACCATAGCGGCCATTTTGTTTTTATTTATTACGCTACTTGTACCGTACGACATTTTTTGTCAGCGCTGTTTATAAGGAAAAGGTGGAGGAACATCTTTTACACACGGTCGGTTAATCCCAAGTTAAGCTATTGATGAGCTTGTGGTTTGGATGTTGATACAACTGATAAAGTATTATATATCATCATCATCATCTCCCGAGCCTTTTCCCAACTATGTTCGGGTCGGCTTCCAGTCTGACCGGAGTCAACTGAGTACCAGTGTTGTACAAGGAGCGACTGCCTATCTGACCTCCTCAACCCAGCTACCCGGGCAACCCAATACCCATTGGTTAGACTGGCGTCAGACGGAGTCGGATGTTCAATGACAGCCGGGACCTACAGTGGAACCCACGCCCTCATACTTGAGAGGCTGGCTCTTTACCCACTAGGCCACCACGACTTTTTATGGCAGATAACACCATTATAAAATTAATTTATGATTTACGTGTGTCATCCGTATTATATACTAGCGGTCGCCCGCGGCTCCGCCCGCGTGGATGTCGGTTTTCGCGACAAAAAGTAGTCTATGTGTTGTTCTGATATATAACCTATAGAGGACCCCCGCGGCTACGCCAGTGTGGCTGTCGATTACCGCTACCAAAGCCTAACTTTTGTCGGGATGAGAAGCTCGCGCTAGGACCTCCCGCCTTATTATACCTACCGACCGACCCGCTGATTATCGTATTTTATGTATAAGTTTGGTATTTCTACACCGATTTCTATGATTCTTTTTTTATAGAATATGTTATAATGTTATCTTTTGTTAATTAGGCATGAGCGAGAATATTATAAACATAAGAGTAAACAAATCAATAACAAATAATCAGAAAGCTCCGAACTGGTAAACTATCGGGAGTTACACGTGTTATTGTGAGTCAACCATTAAAGATAGACATATGCTGTTGTGGAATATTTTTTAGATAATTTTATGTAGAACATTTCCGTTATACATGATTTCTATGTAGCTTTAACCATTAAGGCTGCACACGCGAACACATTTTCCTTCACTGCTCTGCTCCAATTGATTGTAGCGTGATAAAAAGTATCCTATAACCTGCCCAGGAGTATGAAGAATAATTGTACCAAGTTTCATTAAAATCCGTCCAGTAGTTTTTGTTCCTATTAATAACATACAGACAGACAGACAGACAGACAAAAATTTTACTGATTGCATTTTTGGCATCAGTATCGATCACTGATCACCCCCTGATAGTTATTTTGAAAATATATTCAATGTACAGAATTGACCTCTCTACAGATTTATTATAAGTATAGATAAGTATTTTTTTTGCTCGATTAAGCGCTGTTGGGTAAATTCGTAGAGGTGAATGAATGTGATAAAAGCCATCTTGGTGACGTAAATCATTTTAAAATTTATGTCCATATTATTGTATCTTAAATGGTTGCCTGTAATGGTTGTTTAAGTGTCTAAATTGAATTATTTTTTGTGACTGCTCAATGGTTTGTTTACATTGAATATTTTATCTTATTTATTTTTTCCAAAAGTATATTACTGATACTTCGATGAACTACGTAAAATGGTAAATCAATAACATAAAAAAATTGTACAAATAGGCTAAAATAATATTACCAGCTGAAACATGAACATAAACGGAAAATACTGTTTAATACCTACGTTATATATAATGATGATCTTCTTTTGAAGCTGGATATCTTAAATGACCTGAAATTTGCAATATGCGGAATTAACTCCAGCATTTTGCTAGAATATATTATTTATGCACTAGACTACAGACACCACAATGTCTGCGGTTCTGACAGACAGATCTCAGTTCGCTAGAAAGACAAAACGTATCTTGTACCTACCACTACCGGGCATTATATAATTCTCTAAAAGGCAACTAACTTGGTTTATTTTCACCTGTCCCGGACCGGTCGGCTTCGGACAATGCGGAAATATGTCCCGGGCGCGAACGTTGTTTTATTAATATTTTGCCGCGTCCGATTCTGCGAAAAGACATTGTCCTTCTGCGTGCGTCGACCTCAGAGGTGACTTTTTGTTTGTTTATGTATGGTTAACGTTGTTGGCGGCAAAAGGGTCATTTTTAATCTATGGTTTTGATTTTGTGTTTGTCTTTTGTAATTGATGAGAAAATAGAATTTTCTTTTGCATTCTAGCCATAAACTAGAGGTACAGATCAAGTAACTTTTGATCTAAAAGATAAAGACATTTTTATAAGTGTCTATTTCAAAGGTCATTCTAGCAATTCCAGCAATACGACCAAAAACAATTTGTCAAATTAGTAAAACTTCAACCATAACTAATAAGTTTTTAATTAAAACCAACCTTCTATAATTTAGTTTGCTTAAAAAATAAATAAGGCTAGATAATTAATAGTTTAGTTTTTATTTTCAGATTTATCTCAAAATAATCATATTATTGATTTCGGGTTTATTTACTTTTTGAACAGGTATGGGTAGGTCTGAATTTTTTAATATGCATAATTTTAGTACAAAAAGGCGTAATTCGCAGTTCCATAAACAATCTTCCATAAACAAGTATCTTATTTCATAAGATGTTTGTATCTAAAAAGATGGTATTTTTGACATTGGAACATACTAAAGTAAATACAAGTTAATCAGCTTTTAAATGGTTATATTTTCATGAATATAAGCAACTTAGCTTAGAGGCAGTTGATTGTAACTCATTTAATAGTGATCCAATTTTAATTAAACAATGACATAGTGTTGAATATCTAACCAGTCAATTAAATCAAATCTTAATAAAGTTGTCTTCAAATTCTAAATAGCCAGTGCCTATAAACAACCAACAATTAATTTTCGTTACGGCGTATTATTTTTTAGCAATGAAGCACACAGAATAAACGTCAAAACTAATAGTTTTTTGTATGTTTTAACGACCCGATAGCGGTAGTAGATAAGTGAATCTGCCTGCAACACCAAAGGTCCCGGATTCGATTCCCGCATGGCTCAAACATTTGTGTAAATGAACATGGGTGTTTGACTAATTCTATGCTATCCCTATGTATTTACAAAATAAAAGTTTATAAGTACGTCTATCAGGTCGTCTAGTACCCATAGTACAAGCTCTGCTTATTTTGTGACTAGATGACATTGTGTGAATGTGTAAGGAATATTATGTAAGAGCCGAACATAAATAAATCTGAATAAAAATCTTAGTCACAGGATGACTGGCTTTGCATTGTAAGCTATCTGATGATGCTGAGGTCGCTACAATCGCCGCGAGCGATCGCCGCTCACTTCCGATCCTCTTGACACTTGATGTGTCAATCTACAGTCACATGCTTTGGCTATTAATTAAAAGATACGTAACATGTTGAGATGTATGTTTTTGCGAAGCGTCAAGCATCTACTCTCATGAAATATAGAAATGATTTTGTTACGAATTCTACCGGGAGCTACGGGATTTTTCGCAAGAGCTTCCAGAGCCCTGGTACGCAAAAGGCTCGACAAGGTACAAATGTGGGTTTTAGTCGGTAAAAGTCTACCTTTCTCCAACTGGACCTACAGTGGGAGGGGTCAAATGACATAGAGATACGGGAACTTGTGGGATATCGAATAGTTGCCAGAAATACTAGTAAAAAGATATTATTTCTTCATTATTTATATTACATATTCTGGGTACAGGCCTCCTCTCCCACGGAGAAGGATTGAGCGTTAATCACCACGCTTGCTCAATGCGGGTTGGTGATTTCAGACTTTATAGTCCAGGTTTCCTCAAGATGTTTTCCTTCACCTTTAATCAGTCATTCGTGTTCAAGATAAACTTAGAAAGTACGTATAACTTAGAAAAGTTACATTGGTACTTGCCTGACCTGGAATCGAACCCGCGAAAATACTCGAAAGGCGTGTGCTTTTACCACTGGGCCACCACGACTCATTTATTTATGTATTGATGAAGTACAAGATACATTTATAGTTCATGCATCCATGAACTATTTATCTCGAAACTAGCATATGAAGCATCATAAAAATGAAAACACATCCAGCCAGACCGACGCTCCCTTAATTAAATCAACAAAGCATCCAGATATCTATCTAAAAGTTCCCAGTATCAATGCTAACTACCTTGTACCCATTACGAGACAAGAAGACGTAATAAGGACATAATAACTTGACACCAACTGTAATTTGCAAGCAGTAGGTATTTGAGATCGTGAGATACGCCCATATCGCTCGATCTGAGCTTTGGTACTGGGAATTTCTGTGGTGAAAACTGGCAACACGGGCGCGGTGATTTATTTGTATGGCAACACTTGGTCCTTGTTTGTGGGTAACTTTGTTGTGATTATGTAATATTTTATTGTTTATGTTGAAAACATAATTGTGTAGATTTTTTTTATGAAATATTTTTCTTAATTTAAGTGGGGTCGGCTTTCCTTATTCCTGCGCTAAGACAATCTATCCTGGGTTGCCGGGTTGTCTATTATTGTTATAGAAAAGTAAATAAGGAATTTGACAACTAGTCAAATTCTTTACTTTTATTGAACTGTCAAAAAACGGTTACTTTCTATGCTATTTGTATAAATGTTAGGATTATGACATCACAATTTTTTCACATCAAACCATAGACTTATTTTACTTAAATTATCAATAAAAAAATTCTTATAGTTTTTCTTTCAAAACGATAAATGATAGTGGCATTATTTTAAGATGCTTTACCAAATTAATATCGCAAAGGATTTTATTTTTGACCTAGTCAACTACCCAATTGTACAAATTCCAATTCTTCCCGTGTTCAGAGTTCTATAGTCAGTCCGAGATTTCGTCATTTCTAATGGATTCTGTGTTGTTTCAGATTCACAATGGAGTCGACGCCGTACGTGTCGGCCCACTGGCTGTCCGCATTCGTTCTTCTCTGCTCATTCTTCTCCACACACACACTTGACACTAAGGTAAGAAGTTATAACTTGACAGAGAATTTATAACATAAAAGTAATAGAAGACGACTGGCAGATAATTTCATACAAATTCTGTTCCATTTTTGAATTTATCTAGTAGATAGTGGCTATCTGTAACCTGTGAAACTGGCCCTTTAGTCTGCAGCATAATATGTATTATAGATACCCAATCAACACTAAACAACAGTTACGGCATTTTTTTTGCACAAGGTGAAGTTCATGACTTAATGATATAGAATTAGTCTGTAGCATAATTATGACAGTATGTATGTACTATGTACATATGATACCCAAACAACACAGCAAGGAAGTTAGGGCACTTTTTTGTTGAAGTTCATTTGACAATAATTTACGAAAATAGAAACATGCTTTTTAAGATTTGGACATCATTTCACCTACATCTTGAATGTGTAATATCCTTAAATAGATATTACGATCCAATAAGCTTGAACACGAACGTGTTGAAATATATTGACATAATCTGTGGCTTAACAGATATTAGACAATAAATAACATACGTATAAAATATTATGAAAAGTCATAAAAATCTAATGAAATCGTCGCTTGACATTCTGAGTATTTGATCGTGACAAACAGTGTATTTTGTACGAAATTTAAGCGAAACCGGATTTCTTTCTCTGTATAACTCGTTATACATGCTAATGTGATGTAAAATTATTAGTTGTCTGATGAGCCAAAACACGTCTCGACGCCATATACGAATTTGTATTATAATCGTTTCTGATCAAGTATTGCGATCCTAAAAAGTGTACCTAATTAAGAATTATATATTATGTACGTACATATGTGGCTGTAATTGAATATCCTTTGTAGTCGTTACGAGTAGTCAGAAGCCAGAGTAAGTCTGACGCCAGTCTAACTAAGAGGTATTGGGTTGCCCGGGTAACTGGGTTGAGGAGGTCAGATAGGCAGTTGCTCCTTATAAAAACACTGATACTCATATAAATCCGGTTCGATTGGAAGCCGACCTCAACGTAGTTGGGAAAAGACTCGGGAGATGATGATATTTATGTGAACTTGCAAACGCTTAGTAACAAACCTTAACTCGTTTAGACATTAATCTATACTTATAATAAATCTGTAGAGAGGTCAATTCTGTACATTGAATATATTTTCAAAATACTAAAAAATATTCCACAACAGCATATGTCTATCTTTAATGGTTGACTCACAATAACACGTATAACTATACCGATAGTTAGCAGTTCGGAGCTTTCTGATTATGTATTTGTTATTGATTTGTTTACTCTTATGTTCATAATATTCTCACTCATCCCTAATTAACAAAAGATAACATTATTGCATCATCATCATCATCATCATCATCACAGCCTTTTTATCGTCCCACAGCTGGACACAGGCCTCCTCTCCCACGTAGAAGGATTGAGCGTTAATCACCACGCTTGCTCAATGCGGGTTGGTGATTTCAGACTTTATAGTCCAGGTTTCCTCGAGATGTTTTCCTTCACCTTTAATCAGTCATTGGTGTCCAAGATAAACTTAGAAAGTACGTATAACTTAGAAAAGTTACATTGGTACTTGCCTGACCTGGAATCGAACCGGCACCCTCATACTCGAAAGGCTGGTGCTTTTACCACTAGGCCACCACGACTTTTTTATTCAGACATTATTGCATATTCTATAAAAAAAGAATCATAGAAATCGGTATAGAAATACCAAACTTATACATGATATACGATAATCAGCCATCGCCCCGTGTCGTTGCCGCGCTCGGCGCGGGTCGGCCGGCAGGTATAATAAGCCGGGAGGTTCGAGCGCGAGCTTCTCACCCCGACATAAGATAGGCTTTGGTAGCGGTAATCGACATCCACAGAGGCGTAGGCCCCCCGCGGTTCTCAATAGGTTATAGATCAAAACAACACATAGACTACTTTTTGTCGCGAAAACCGACATCCACGCGGGCGGAGCCGCGGGCGACCGCTAGTTATAAATATAATCTATGAATATTCACTAATTTTTAACGAACACCTGTCCAAATCTTTTTTTTATCTGTCGTAAAATACTGATTGGCTCCCTGCGATGTCTACCTCGTGCTGTGTCCTTGGTTACTATGTTCTTTTTTCAAAATTATAACACGAAGTCACCAGTTTCACAGGTTACGGATAATTTTTGGCCAGAACTATCGGAACTTATCAGCAACCTGTGAAACTGGCCCTTAATAAAATTATATCCAGATTTTATAAAAAATAAATAAAAGTCCAATGAAAAAACGCGGCAAAATTTGACAGCTGTCAAGGGCCATGTTTGCAAAAGTGTGCAAAACACGTGACTTGTCGGTTGCCGTGCAGTTGTTAGCGTAATACGGATTTTTTTCGGAAGTTACACGGCATTCCAGTAGCTCGCACGTACAAACATACATAATTCATGTAGTTACCGCATTACTTTCACTGTATCTGTGGTATTAAATGCTAGTTCGCAAGATCTTTTGCTAAACTGCTAACATTTAGACGCCCAGCACATCAAGCTAATATAATCTGTCAAATTCCCTTAATTTTTTTTTAAATTTTATCGCCGAAGCATAATGTTCTAAGTTGATTGGAAAAATTTGACAGTTTCGAGTAGCTTGATGTGCTGTATGCATAAAAAATGCAAAGAATTTATTTAAAATAATAATGTTTTATTTTGGTTTTAATGAATGAATCGTTAATTTATTATGAGTTCAAATGGCCGCAAACCACAAAATTGCGTTAGTAGTTGAGTTTGTTTTAAAATGGCAATACTTTCTGTTGGCCTTTTGACTTTTAAGAGATCATCAAGGTATCGTTAACTCAACCTGTTTTTTTTACAATAGTAATTTTAAGATGTTTGGACATTGGTAACATAGATCCGTGGTACAACTTTTAACCTAAATAAACCTACCTCACAATTTTTTTCTTAATTAAAATGATTAAAGCATACGTGCAGCTGAGTTCCTCAACCCACTTGCTGGGTAACCTACCCCTCGGTGAGGCTGGTTATTAGACTTTCTGACTAGCCATAACGACTGCCAATGCTGTTCAAATGAGAACTGGGACCCATCTATTTATCCTGCCTTTCGAAACACGGATAAATCATGACAAGATAGTCACCCATCCACGGACCAACCGCGCACAGCGTTGCCTTGCTCCATAACCGATCAATAAGCCAAGTTACAGGCTACATAGCCACGCCTCTATTATATCACATTGCGATATGGCGTAAACATAGCCAAGAAAAGTCGAACAAAGCCATACGAAGCCGTAAAGTAATACAAGTCATAATATCAAGCGCCGGTCGGCATAAATTTGGTCTCGGAACCACGCCCCGTGATCAGTTTCATAAGCAACCGGTTGATAGTAATGTGACAAGCACATTTATTGTATACTCGTGTATTCACACCTCTTAGTATATTGAGTCACAGTTCTGGTGTTTGGTTTAGATAATATATACTCTAGGAGTATGTGTTTAAGGCTCAATTTGCAGCACAGAGCTTGGAAGTCTAGAAGCAATCCAGAGATGAATTTGTACATAGGAGACAAGGCATTACCTTTGTGACATGTAAGTAAGTCTTTAACTGTGTGGTATCTAACTAATATCGTATACTATGTAACTCAGAGGCTAGGCTAATAATATGTAACATACAGTCAACTTTGACAAATCCAATGTATGTCTGCAATTATATTGTCATCGATCAGAGCATAAAGGTTTAGAATCAAACCAAAAACTATACTTATATAAGCCATTAAAAAACACCAATATATTAGTTCCTAGTCAAATTTAAATACGGTGAGACGAACAATTGATCAGCCTTGTTTAAACAAGATGAGCTTAAATATGTAGTCTATCGGTATAGAATACCAATTGGGAGCCATATATTTCACTGACATTAGAATAGATTTATTTACGTTGAATTTAACGTGGTATGCATAGGAAAGTGATTCCGTGTAGATACTGCTCCCCGTTGGCTCGAGATCAGGGAAATTCGACGAGACCAATAGCAAATATATCGTCTATATTGAAGTATAGATTTAATTAGGGCCTTCTACATTGATAAGCACAATTATTATATAAATGCATTGCGTTTTGTAAGGGCAATATTATCTTTTTCATTTATTTATTTTACTTTATTTGCAATATAAAGATGCGTTAAACAGATAAATTTTAAAATGTTATATCTGTTGCGTATTTATTAAAATGGCATACCACAAGGCACTATTATAGGTCATACATGATAATTGGTTAGATCAGAGATATTTCTCAGAACTGGAATTCAGATTTTATTTTGTAAGTTATTGCGGAAATGCAACTTGTTATTATTTTAGTTATTTATAACAGTTAACCATAAGACCAGTAGTATGGCGTAGATTTCTCATAAAGTTTTCTTGTTCCTTCGAAATATCTCAACAATCGACAAGATCTATTCGATTTTATAATCGAATCGATTAGCGTCTTCCGTTTGCTAATTGGTGTAGGTTCGATTCCTGTTATTAGTAGTGACGGAGTTGCATTGATCGGAAGTCTGTGGATATTAATTTTGTTGACTTTGCACCATAATTTTCATTCATATTGCTAAGCTACCTGTATTTATGAGTCAATGTAGTTGTATGACATTTTGTATGGTAATTGATTTTTGAAGGTGAAAATGAATGTTGGGAAATCGATATATGTACCTGATTGTGTGTGGCCCTTTTTTTGGTAAGTGCTTACGAAGGCCATAGATGATGGCTCGATAGGTTTTTTACCAATGAATACTTACATTCATTTGGTTGCATCTCTCATCAGAAAAATCCTTTACATTCTACAACCGTCAAGAAAAAAGAAAATGCTGTCTGTCAAGAACTAGCTCATGGGACTGGAGCCTCATTGCACAACAGCTTACTCATCAGACAATACCCTTCACCAGGGCTCACCTCTTTTTCGAAACCACAAGTTCATCTTGACATTTTCCGCAGATAATTGCAAGTATTCTTCGATTAATTTGAAAAAATTGTTGCACTGTACCTTTTAAATCAATCGCGATGTCGTGTGGTGACCCAGATCTGTGCAAGTTTTTTTTTATGGTTTTACGTAACGCACTCATCGTTCATCGTGGCCTTATTCGGCTTGAAAAGGCTATATGTGAGCTCGTATTGGGTGCAGTAAGAATCTCGCGTACATTTTGAGACATATCTAGAGTTGTAAGTAATTTGATTTGGGTGGTTCATTGACTAATGATGAAGATAAAAAGAGCCATTAAACTTTTTATTTTAAACTCCTATTTTAAAAGGCAATACAGACGCGCATCAAACTACTACATTATGTCAAATTTCCTTAATAGATTTTCAACTTTATTGCTTAAGCAAGCAGGTTCAAAGTTGATTGAACAAGTGCACAATGTGAAGTGCACATGGTTCTTGTAGAAATCAGATGATTTTAGTTTTAATTTCTATTCTGCATAAAATGATAGTTATTAAAGATGAAATTTAATGAACCGACTTGAAAATTGAATTCGTAAGTAACAACAAAAAAAAGCTCATACATCATTGCTGCGGTTATTCCTCTATAACTTATAAGTCCACTGCTATAATTCATTTAAATATTGACAGCCCAATGCCCGCAGAAAATATTGCAGGAGCTACACCACGCGAACATTGTAAATTGAACTTTATTTCTGTAGATATAAGGTTGTTGGGCTCTGATTTTACCACACACGAACCAAAGGGCAGGATCGTAAAGTTGAAGGACAATACTTTCCTTGACTTTTGTTTGTGCGAAGCCATTCTCATGAGACTTATTAAGGCTTTCAATAAGTTATTGCTTCAACACTGGCCTTATTGAATTTCCATTCATACCGAGTTACTGGCGAGAATAAAACCATGGTTCTGTAGGTACAGACATCAGGCTAACCGAAACTGACAAATTTTCGCAATCAATATTGAACTGTATGCTTCAGCGATAAGGTTGAAAATCCACTAAAGAAATTTGACAGATTGTTGTAGCCCGATGTGCTGGCATCTGTACGTATTGAAACACATATAACCAAAAAATAGGAGCATTTTTTATCTAGAATTTAGAAGAATGATTTTGGTAATAACTAGTTTCAAATTCAGAAGTAGATAAATAATAAAATGGATGCCCTTCATTTTTTTTAGACGCGTTGAAATCTGAACAAGAACACAGTCTGGACATATTATATTGGTACACCTTTTTCACACACGGTCGGTGAGCCCCAAAGTAAGCTATTGATTAGCTTGTGTTATAGGTGCCAACACAACTGATAAACTACATATACTTCACATATTAACACTCAGACCACATCCAATAAGCACAGCTCATCAAATGTTGACTGCACCGGGAATCAAACCTAGGATCAGCTCAGTAGTCCGGTGTGGTTACCATTGCGTCAACGCGGTCGTCATAATGATAGGTTTTTGTAATCAATCTATACTAATATTATAAAGCTGAAGAGTTTGTTTGTTTGTTTGAACGCGCTAATCTCAGGAACTACTGGTTCGATTTGAAAAATTCTTTCATTGTTAGATAGCCCATTTATCGAGGAAGGCTATAGGCTATATACCATCACGCTAAGACACACGGGAGCGGAGCAGTAACCAAAGATGCGGGTGAAACCGCTGGGGACAGCTAGTTAATATATACAGCACGTTCCAAAAAAGTGTTTTATTATTAATCATTTTGATCCATCACACTTATTAAGATTTAAAAGTCAAAGAACACACTATTTACATATTCTACAAGCAAAAGATGAGTCAGAATTTATTTATATTTTTTTGTAGTGGTTACCATAGCAACTGAATTTACTAAGACCAATCTACATGAACAAAAAATAATAACAAATGTAGTTGAATTATGAATTATTAATGAGCTTACTATAATGGGAGTACATGGAGATATGAATGGATCCAACGAGATATAACTCTCAAATGATTTAATACTAAATTAGAAGCAAGGCGAGCGCTCTTCTTATGAATAAAATATATGATTTTAATATGAATCTGAGATCGTTCAGTGACCTGTGAGAGTAGTTTTAAATAGTTTTATAATTTATATGCCTCGTTTAAGGTTGCTATGAAAATTTTCAGTGGATCTGTTTAGTCTTTAAGCTTTTGACTGCCAGTGCCTAGCACGCCATGATCACGACTATATGACAGACTTTTAAAGTTTAAAATTAATAGTCAGTTTTAATCGTTATAATTCCGAACTCACCACTATATTGTAGGTATTTATGGATGAATTCTTAGCTTGGGGCTGAGGGCACTTCCTTCCTTTTTGACGTAGCTGTCAAAAGGTTAATAGTATTGTTTCTCTGTAACTTTTCAAGCGTTAATTTTGTGCAGTATCTACAAAATTTTTAACCCGCATAAGATCTTCAATCAATACATGATATTGTCCATCTTGTCTTTGTAATAAATCTGCAACATTGAGCGGCCATTTTTAATAATAACAAAATTGTGGTGAGTTGCTTACATCGGTATATGGGATTTCAAATTTTGAAAGAGATTTCCTTATATTTAACATTTGCATATTTTAATTTATGGCTTCGGTAACATGGGGTCAATGTCGGAACGACGATACTTTGAACCGCTGCGTATTTTAATGGTTGGGAACAGATTACGTATTTGCCTTTTCAATATAATGTTTTATTTTGTCAGTTAATGGAGATTAGAAATGTTGAAATTTCAACACTACATAAGTATTCATAAAGCTACTTAAAAAAAGGTTCCTAACAGAAACTTTTAGGAAAAATATATCTTTCTTAACGGATTTTTTTAAGGTGTTACCAGACCTATCGATCGACCGTCAGTCGACGCCGTCGATGGATGGTAGAATTGATTCGATGGATGCTATCAGAATGGTGAAAACTATCGATCGACATTCCATTTTAGCATCGATTCGTGGCATCTATCGACATCGTTTGACTTAAACAACACTAAACCTATAACTTAGTAAACGTAACGTTACTCAATCACTTAACTAATAATAATAAACGACATGTCGGGAGATCTGTTAAAAATCAAATACATAGATTTTATCTTAGATTCTTTGCAAATTAGATTCAAGGGTGGTTTAAGGATCAGTACAGTTTACTAGTTATTCATTCGTTTTTAACCACGTTATGATTCACTCTTTCCAAAATAGTCTTCATCATCTTCAGCCTTTTTATCGACCCACTGCTGGACACAGGCCTCCTCTCACACGGAGCAATTGAGCGCCCTTCCTCAATACGGGTTGACGAGTGATTTCAGACTTTGTACTCCAAAAATTCTCTTCAAATAACTTAAAATCACACTTATTTCTGCTAAAACTCAGGCCTGTTGTATATAAATACTTTCTATAGCTATGTCTACAAAAATTATGTCTATTATGTGGTTTTTCCACCGTGACAGCTCTATGGGCAGTTTATCCTCTCACGAATCATCGTTAGATTATGCTCAGTTACCATGCCGTTAATTTTGGCCAATAACATGTCAGAGCGTTGACATATGAACCTCATAATGACCTGATAATAGTTCTTATGTGATTTTTATTCCCACATGATCAGAAAAGTGACCGTTAAATATTTATTGACCTTTAAATCATCATTATTGATTGGTCGATACGGTTCCGCTTTGTAGTTACACATTAAATTTTTAAATTTAGAAATCGTTAAATCAAAATTAGCTCTTGTTTTATATTTAAGTTGCTAGTATCTTATCATCTAGTAGAAATTTTAAGCCCCTGAAAGGGGTGTTATGAGTTTGACTCCTTTGTGTGTCTATCTGTGGCACCGTAGCTCTTAAACGGAATAACAGATTTGAGGGCAGTTTTCGTTAGATGAACGCTTTTTCAGCTTTGTTTCTTAGACGTGTTCATCAAAATCCGCGATTACCTAACAGGTAGGCATCATTATATGATCTTTGTCTTATAATAATCTTAAAATCAATGCAAATCGTAGTACACTGTTATATGTATGAGTTTAAATTCCATCTCCTTCTTTAAGATCTTATGACTCATCCATATTATTCCACGGCCAATAATATTAATACCATAGATCATAGATGATTCCGCAACATGTCAAAGCGTTTCGGCCAGTATAACGACCTCTTTACCTTTCAAGAGTTAGCTAACAGACCGTTATTTGTGGTTTAAAAAATCATCAATCACTTACCATTTGTTTGTTATTTCTAATGAAATTCTAATATAATGCAAGTGTGTCTCTTGTATTGGTGTAGGCTGTTGACCTGTGACTAATATTATCTACGTAGACGCAAATCTTACCGTTGCGAAAACCGCCGTCGACTATGGCCAATCTCATTAGCCGGTGTACTTGATGCTGCTATTTATCACTGTTGGATTATGGGCCATTTAATAAGGATTGATAGTCGTGTTTTTTGATTGATGGTACAGATGGACAAAGTATTAGTTTTACTATTGGTTATGTCATCATCTGCGTTGTCCCGTTTCCCAACTATGTTGGGGTCGGCTTCCAGTCTAACAGAATGCAGCTGAGTACCAATGTTTTACAAGAACGACTACCTGTCTAGGGGCTTAGCCAAGATGTCTTTCTACAGACGTGAACGCTAGTAGAAATTACGAAAATGTATGGAAATTACATTTCGACTCACGTTATGACCACTTGCTTTATTGATTTCAAATGATTCCATACATTTTTGTCATTTTTATTAGCGTTTACGATCTTGGCTAAGCCCCCTGCCCTCTTCAACTCAGTAACCCAATATTCCTTGGTAAGACTAATCGTCAGATTTTCTGGCCTCTGACTACCCGTAACGACTTTCAAAAATGTTTTAATGACAGGTGGACCTACCAATGTAATGTGCTTTCCGAAATACACAGGAACTTGACATGACAGGATGATCTTCGTCCACGGATCAATCCGCGCCGCTGTTGCTTATTCATAAGCTCTGAACGCTAATATTATTGGCTAATACTCAATTAACAGCTATAAGGAGTGCCAGACTTTTATTGACAATAACTAGGTATTGTTCCTTTCATAAAGCAGCCTGGAGTCTGGAAGTTGGTGATTGATTCACCCGTGCTCTTCGATAGAGCACGTAAATGTCCTGCGCCTGATCTTTCTCCGGTCGTGTCGGATTACCGTCCCATCGTACTATGAGAGTGAGGCAATAGAGAGTGCACCTGTGTCTGCGCGAATGCTTGTGCACTATAATATGTCCTGCGCAGCTGGCTGATCTCCATAAAAAAGAGAACGGCCGCCGTAGCCGACAATCGGCCTGGATGCCATGATTGTGCCTTGTATGACAGGGACACAGTAGCTCTTACGAACAGTGTCGTAGACCCTCGGCTTCCTAAGAAAGGCAATTACCATATTTGTTTAATGCAAGATAAAGTTAGACCGGTTGTCACGGATGGGCCAATAATGATCTCCATAAGTCACTTGTTAAAAAAACCCATGCTTTCAATGACTCAAGAAACAAAACTGAATCATCAAACAGAATTTAGATTGCTTTATTTAAGTAGGTAGGTTTTATTGGACAAATGTACAGATGTACAGTCGCCAGGCCATCAAGCTTCTACTATCCGTCAAAGTGGATTGGGAAAAATTGACAATTTCGGGTAGCTTGGTTTGCTGGCGAGTGTACATATTAATATGGTGCATATTATATATTTTATCATCTTCAATCTTTTTATCGTCCCACTGCTGGGCACAGGCCTTCTCTCACACAGAGAAGGATTGAGCGTTAATCACTACGCTTGCTCAATTTTTGCTAACACTGGCATATCAATGATAATATCATATCAATATGGCAATTCCTTTTAATTTTGGCAGAAATGAAAGTAGTTTTGCGGTATTTAATTCTACTGTAACTAAGCAACAGACCAGCTAAGACTGGCTATTTACCCACGGTTTCACCAACTTCCCGCAACCGGGTATAAAGTAACATATGTCCGTTCTTAGACTCTATACTATTTATGTACCAAATTTTAGTGGTTTTAACGTGAAAGCGCAACATACAGGTAGATTTACTTTGTAATGTATAATATTGGTAAGGATTGGTCCAAGACTTTTGACCCCATTAAAAACAAATTCCTCTCAGACTGCTACAAAGAAATTCCATTTAGTAAACCCTAAAAAAGCTACCTACCTTATCGGGCCAACAAATCGACGACCCCATGCTTAACGTCACGGAAAACACAAGAAAAATATGAACAAAAACAAATAATTAAAAAAAGATATCCCAAATTGGTATAAATGTCCAAACATACAGGATAATTAGGTACACTCTTTACGATGGCTGTCATAAATTGGTCCCAGAAAGAGCTAACGACACTTTGGACCATAAAATTGCGAATCAATCAACTCCCGCGCATCGTAAACTTTGGTGTTTTAAGTAGCTTATTAAGGTGTTTGGAAGATTATACGATTTTGTTGACGTTAGTTGCTTTTAGAGATCAATTTCAATGCCTTTTGGGTCAGGTACCACTAAAATGAATTTTGCTGTGATACTGTCTTCTTCCAACGGTTTCACTGGCGTCCCGAGGGAACTACTTACCGCATTTGAATAAACAATAACCTAAACCCTTCCTAGATCAATAGGCTATCTAATACTGACATAATCTTTCAAATCGGTCCAGTAGTTCCTGAGATTCGCACGTTCAAGCAAACAACCTCTTTAGCTTAGTATTAGATTTTGGACGTTTCAACATCATTTCTTATTCTTTTATTCCAGTTATTGGATCGTTATAAATGCATATATGTGGTAATAGAGCCCTTTATCTTATTGGATTGGCTTTAAAATAAAATTGACGAAATATCATCAGTGGGATTAAAAAAAAATAACTTTTTTCGAGTCGTTCCAAAGATAAAATAGCATAAAGAAAGATAGTTTCGTTAAAAAAGCATTACATAATAAATATTGCAGCGCAATCTACACCTACCTAAACTCGAAGCCGACCTCCTTGTTAAAAGGTTAACTCCACCATGATGGATGGTCATTGGGAGCGCATTAACTAAAACACGTTAAGGTGTTACTGACCCATCCTAGAAATTATCATGATACAAATGAGTAGATTTCCCACAAACCCCACCAGGTGTTGTTCTCTAGACTAGACTAATTAATACCACCTCCATCTTAAGTATTGCCAATTAAATATATCATGCGAACCAGTTTAGCATTTAAGTCTGTTCAATCTTCATTAATGAGTTCGCGAAATTCTTCGAACTGATAGATGAAATTAGTGTTTTTTTCTTTTCAAATTGATCGTCTGTCTAGCCAGTACTTATTATGACCTAATTAGTGAGCCCTTTCCATGCCTATAGGTTATTTTTTTTTCATAAATAAGTGTAGAATTTGGGAAAAAATATTTGAAAGTTGACATAAGAAGAAAAGAGTGAATATATGCATAGATACTAACGTTATAAAGCTGAAGAGTTTGTTTGTTTGAGCTCGCTATTCTAAAGAAATACGAAATACTGATGTGAAAAACTCTTTCTGTTGGGAAGCTACACTATCCCCAATGAACATAGGCTATGTTAAGTATAGGAAGAAGTTTCCTAGAGACCCAGGAGAAGCCGCGAGAAACTTCTAGTAAATAATATTGATCAAAAAGCTTCTCAGTGTTTTTATCAGGTTACCCTCTTACATTGACAGAAAATACAGCTTGATCGCAGTCCAATTCTTCTTCTTCTTCTTGCTGCCCTGTTCTTAATTGTATTACGTTTCTCTTAGCCGTCATACTACTATCCACTCCCTTCTTAATCATATCGTCTTTCAGGCAATCAATCCATCTCTTCTTAGGTCTACCTCTACCTCTCCATCCATTCACATTCGTACTTGATCGTAGTCCACTGGGAGTATTTTTGGACATAACATCGCTGGACTAGATCTATTAAATTGAAAGTCTATCAAAATGAGGCGTGACACACGTATGTTTGCGCAAACTTATGAAAATTCAGAAATGTAAAAGTTTATCATTGCGCTTAGACATGCTAACAACATTTTGTGTAGGTATATGTATATACCTACCATTTTTTTTTTAAATAGAAGTCTAATAAATATTTACGATTTTGTAACCTATCCATAGCGAATCCACATGAAAAAAAATTGTTTTAGTTCTATGTGAATATGGACCCCCAAAATTTATTGTTTTTTTTTATATTTTATTTAGTTTAGTTTTTTTTATGAAAATCTTAATGCGATTCATAGAATACATCTACTAACGCAAGTTTCAACAGTACAGCCCTTATAGTTTCGGTTGCGCAGACTCAGCGAAAAATTACATCACAAAAATCAATCTACACCCGGATAAACGTACGCCTTATCCAAAATTTATGTCCACGTTTCGGTCAAAACAGAACACTTCTGCGAAATCATTTTATTGAGCAATTATTTCTTAAAACCTTCAGTAGGTAACGGATCTTTTGCGGTCAATATTAGTCATTATCCTTTTATAAATTAACATTTTATACTTTGTAGACATTATACAATATATTACTTGCGAATCCAGTCGACATATAGCGACAGTTAAGAGAAAAAAATCTATTGGCCAGTTTCACGATGTCCGAATAGCCACTATCTACCGAATAAATTCATAAATGGAACAGAATTTGTATGAAATTATCTACCAACTAAACTAACTGGAACTTATTCGTAGGTGGTGAAACAGGCCCTTATGGTGTTATAGTACAGAAGTGGCCCTTTAGGGCCAGGGTCTGCCTGGGCTGCGGGTTGTTCGTAAGAGATACCCGGCACACAGGGACCTCCAAAAGGAACATAGTGGGTTTTAGTTAGTAAGAGTCTTACACTCCCTCCAGCTGCACCCTCAGGGGTCATTTGATGATCTTCCATCCCAAAAAAAAGTTTCTTAGAGTACTACTCTTCAAATATTTGCCAAATAGTTTACCCATGTTAATCGTACTCGTATGTTAGTTATTAAGATGTCTGCCACGTCTAGTCCGTAATGAGGTTTTGTACAAATGGCGACGCGCAGGAATGTTCCTCGCTTTACCTTTTGATATGCAAGGCTATGTTGCCTGATAGGAATGTCTTTCGTTCTATTGATATTAATGAATTACATGTTGTGATAAGTATACAGTCCTTTGGTTTATTGTAGACAATATTGCACTTTGATTAGCAGCTTCTGCCAGCGAAAAAAGGGCTATAGAACATTGAAATATTTTTTCAAATTGGTGCAGTAATTCCTAAGATTAAGCCGTTCAAGCAAACAATCTCAGCTTTTTAATATAAGTATAGATGAATCTTTTCGTGTAAACTTTCTTGAGAAAATTATGAAGTCTTTCGTAGCTTATCATTTTATTCAAAATAGTCTAAACTGTTGAATTTATCCTAGCTATACTTTCAGGAAGCACAGACGTGTCACTAAATTGAACGAAGTGCTTACTAAACTAGTAGTAAGTAGTAAAGTAGTGCGTCCCAATTTATCTATGTGAGATCTATAAGCAAAATAGACTTGAACTGACTGACTGACTTCACTTGAAGTCATTTAGTAAAATTTTGTAACATCTTTCTAAGCGATTTTAGTTTTCCTTTATGAAATACCAGCGAATTCTCCCTGTCATTAAAATAGCTTAGCAATCCTTATCAAATCAAAATCTCCGAAATTCAATAACACATATAAGCAATTACTTCCAGCTAACATAACTTCCTCAAACAGCCTGTCAAATAGTAACAAATGTTCACACCATGGAGTCTATTATCAGACACCATCTAAATGTGTTAACTAGTTGACAGACATAAGAAATAGCTTGGCTGTGATACTGGTCACTAATCTGACAGGCAGTCTTATCTCAAGGGCGACTCTCTGAGACGAGGAAATGATAACAGGGCTCAGGTCAGGGTTCGAAATTTAAACCGCACCTTTCTAGACTTTAAAGGTATTGAAGTAATGTGAGCTCTATTGTGAAGCGCGTAAGGTTAGAAGTTAGGTGGAGTTTTGAAGTGGTGTATTTGGAGTAAGGCGCGGTTTGTGGTGTAAGATCTTTTATCAGTACAGACATTTGTATTGTCGTTTTGTTCTATAGGTTGCTTTAATGAGGTGATCTTTTAAACAGTTAATAGTAAAAACAATGAGACTCATTATTAATTATATTATTTATACACAACACACGGATTTTACTCGCGACGATAATTATAAAGGTACATAATGTACGCTACCTCTTTTTAAGAGTGCATCCGTGACCACGGTCGGTGTAATTTGGCCGAAACATCGTATTTCAATCGAAATAAAAGAAATACTCTTAAAAAAGTTTCAGTTCGTCTCGCGAAGGTCTAATGTCATTTATAAGGTAAACAAACTTTTTAGGATCTAGATACTGCTAATTAAACTTTAATTATCAACGGTTTAGTAGTTTCACGTCTAATTTGTTATGTTGATTACAATGCAATGATATAAAAAGGTCTGATTAGTCATTGAACTGATTCGAGTCATTTATCTTGATATATGTACTGATATTATAAAGCTGATGAGTTTGTTTGCTTGAACGCGCTAATCTTCAGAACCACTAGACCGATCTAAGAAAATCTTTCAGTGTTAGATAGACCACTTTTATCGAGGAAGGCTATAGGTTACTTTTTTTCTGAAGCTGAAACCATGAAACATTTCTTATTTTTATAACGAACATACCTAAACACTATTTGTGCCAGATGCTATTTTATCAACAGTGCGTACACAAATCTAAAAAAAAACAATTTCTTTGCCATTCCTTAGCGACGCATGACTAAGCACTTGCAATTGTACCGATATTTGGCCACAGGCCGACATTGCACTGATTTTTCGCAACGGCCCGCGTACCACGCAACTTTGACAGCTGCGAAACAAAATGGCGGACGGCACGAACGTTACCGAATGTAGTACCGGTAACGAACAAGCGAATTTAGTATGGTGTGGTCAGTGAACTTTATTGTTATGAATTATTTTTATAGCATGATTTATGTTTTAAGTAAAAAGGCACGTGTCGAATAGATATCTACATAAATCTAGACTAATTTAGAGAAATGAACAATACGTTTGTTTGTTTGAAGGCGCTTATCTCAAGAAGTATTGAAAAAATGTGTCTAATCCCTACTAATTGTGATGTTTTGTTGTTTCAGGTAAAGTCAACTACAAACACAAGTATTCAGTAAGTTTGATACTGTGAAAAAAATATCTAAGAATTGAAAATTATTAGGTATAATATTTTGTGTATCGGATTGAAAACCCGGTCAGTGGGTCATCTTAGGTATAGAGTATAAGCTTACAGGGTGCCATGAGCAGCAAAGAAAAATTGCAAAATAAATTTTTTTGACTGAATTTTTTGGAATACAAAAAGATTTCAAACGCTTATAGATAGATATCTCTGTGTGTCTCTCAATTGTTTTATGTGGTCCAAAAACATGGTGTCATGATTTTTTTTTTAAATAATCCGATCAATTTATCAAAGCAAAAACATCACCTACCAAATTTTATTGCTTTTAATATAAGTTCTCAAAGATTTAGATACTTTCTACATACTTAGATCTCATTCTTACTAAAGCGCAGTACTGTCTTTGAAACACTTGGAACAATTTCCATAAATTAGATGTTTTTGTTTAAGTAATTCAAATCTTCCTCTCCGTAATTTGGCAGCATTGCCACGTTGGATGGCAATGCTTAGACTCTGAGCGAAATTAAAGCAAGCCAATGTCATTACCTACAATAGGCTTCCTAGTTTCTGCGTATAGAGTGATAGTCGATGATGGCTTGTCCATTCATAAATCGAGAGCAATGACCTTAGACGTACATCAAGACCAGTTTACTTACAACATCTATAATATTGAGGAAGATATAGTACACATAACAGTCGCAAGTACTTTCAAAGATGCATTTTTTGCAAAAGAATTTTGAATAACCCTGCCTAGTGCGAACTGGAGTCGAGCACGAAGGGTTCCGCACGATTACATAATTTAAAGCGACCAAAAAATCGTGTGTAGTATGAGATCTCCCCTTACCCTCTCGACTGTCGAAAGATCACCATGTATACATAAGAAAAAAAAAGAAAAAATCTTCACTTGTCCTATGAATAATGAAAAATAAATATATGTGAAAAACTTAAGTATTTAGGTAATTTTTTCATTTGGAAATGTGAATATTTTCAAATTAAATTGGGAAATGTTATATCTCATTTGTTTTTTTTATTACTTAAGACATTTGAGGGGACATTCATCATATTAATTTTATTCTGATATTATTCACTTTTAAATTAAGTTATATACTTCATATTCTATGAATATTTCAAGTGTTCTGTTCCTGTTATCAATATCTAGCAACAGCGATCAAAAAAATCACATTTGTTGAATGAGGCTCCCGTTCCTTCCATAAAGTATTCATGTTGCTATAGTTTGAAGTATTTGTTGTTATAGTTGCAATAGAAATTTAAACATCATCTTTGATAATGTCAACTTTTAACTTTCTATCTAACACTTTTCGTGAGATACAACCTGATAACAGACAGCACTGGACGGACAGCAAAGTCTCAGTACTAGGGTCCTTTTTGGATATGGAACCCCAAAAAATATTTCTTTCAAACTACCCGGAACTCAACACCTATCTTCCATCACATACACCGTTATCAGATAAAAACAACCAACAACACACTTACGTAACAAAATAAAAATGCACACACACGCTTTGGCAATTAAGATAGACACTTAAACTCCATAAGAAGCCGTCAAGCGAAAACCAACTCTATTGCTATACAATTAAGGTGATAATTTTTTCGCAATGAATTATGTATACCAGCTATAAATTACTTAACAGCCACGTGACACGAACCACAATGACAGAATGTGTCTAATCCAGTCCAAGATCAAGCTTGAAGGCTTTTTTAGGTTATAAAAAAAATTTTCGTAACCAATATTGGTGTTGGCGTTACGTGATGTTGGTGTATTGGCAATGGTGGTGATTGGTCTAATTTCCGCTTTGAGATTGGCCCTATTAGTTGGCAATGTATGTTTTATGGCTATTATAGCTTATTAAAAAATTGCAACATTGCTTAAAAGTTGTCGCTTTAGATTATGAGTAAAATTCGTAACTTAGTTATAAGATACAGATATAATATTAAAAAGCTGAAGTTTGTTTGTTAACTTGAACGCGCTTATCTCAGAAACTGCTGGATCGATTTGAATAATTCTTTCAGTATTAGATAGTCCATTTTAAGGGTCGCGGGCAAATCGCTGCTGGATATTTCTAACTTCATAATTCTTGACAAAGATACATTTCTTTCCAAAATATCACAATATTACGACTTATAAGTAATTTATGCTAACTTTTGCATCTAGATTGTTAGGATAGATATCTGTTTTTAAACTTTCCCGAATTTTACACATATGTTTTACATATAAAAACGGGACTTTTCGACCGAATTACACCGACCCCGTGGTCACGTGTGGACTGATGACAGAAGACAAACGTCAGGAGAAAAGAGGTATTCATACCTTTATACATCACTTCACTACATAGTATAAAACAAAGTCGCTTTTTCTGTCCCTATGTCCCTTTGTATGCTTAAATCTTTGAAACTACGCAACGGATTTTGATGCGGTTTTTTTAATAGATAGAATGATTCAAGAGGAAGGTTTATAAGTATAATTTTAGTATCAGCATTGCACCCGTGCGAAGCCGGGGCGGGTCGCTAGTTATTTTATAAGAAACTCATTATCAAAATATTTTATCAGTTTGTAATATTTGACTTCTAGATATTAAAAGTCAAATTCTAGTCTATAATAAGGCCAGTGACGCGAGCCAAAATAAAACAAAATAGATATTTAAGTAAGTTATCGTTTTGTTTAAATAAAGAACGCTTAGTCCCCAATTAGTTATGACACTGTCAATTAATTATTTTTATTTTTTTAACTTTATTCGTCGTAGTGTTAATTTTATATTTTTAAATTGATACTTTTTCGATTTTCCTTGAAGTTGAACAAACTATTTAGTTGCAATTTTTAACCGACTTCGAAGGGAGGAGGTTTTTAATACTGGCATTTTTTTGTGTATGTACACCGATTACTCCGAGGTTTCTAGTTCGATCAGTGTGATTCATTATTTTTGTTCGATGCTGTATATTTTATAGATAATGTATAGATATTTGTTTTAATTTATTAATATGATTCACCAATTATCAGCTTACACAGTAGGAAGATTTTGAAGGTCTTACATGTCACATTCAACAAACATAATTATCAATATTAATCGACTCTTTTAATCCCCTGTCAACGTTATTCGATTGTATCGGTAATCGGAAATCGTACGTATCGATAATCGTGAATCGATTCTCGTGTCCGTTATGATGGTCAACCGGTCAGGTCTTTACTTCCGAATGATTTGGTCATAGTTTGTTTTGCTACACTCTTTATAATTAATCGGATAAAAATATTAAAATTGTCAGTGAAATAAAGTTCATTTGGAAAAAAATACATTTTCGAGTAGTTTAATGTGCTAGCGTCTTTACAAATAGAGTATTTTAAAATGTATACCATAAAAATTAAAAAAGACAATGAATAAGTTTAGTTAAAGCAGTAAATGTCAAATGATGCCCATTAGCATTTACTTAAATATGGTCATCAATCATTTGTTTGCAAAAGAAAATAGTCGATTAGTTGCCTAACTACCTACTAAAGTTTTTAGTAGATTGTTTGCTCTTTAAGCTGTTTCGTATACATTTAAGAAATGTTTTTAATAGCCCATCAATGTATTATATTAGGTAGGGATCGACAAAAAGAAGAATCGATTATCGGTTTTAGTAATATTTTGGGTACACACTATTATGTCGCTTAGGATCAGACTCCACCAAAGCGGTGCGAAGGAGACAAATTTTCAAACAACCTATAGAATTTTGAACCATCTCCTTACTGTTGAATCCTGAGAAAAGAATTTATATAATGGGATACTTCTGGTATCCTTGAGCGGAGAAATTCTATTTCCAATTTAAAAACATCTCCGCTCCGTTCGCTTTGGTGGAGTCTGGGCCTAAAAAAGATTTTAAAGTAAATCAAGCTACTGCAATCTGTAAAATTTCCTTAATTTGCGTGACCAGGCTGGCCTAATCTTTGGTCAAAGAATCAGCATTGCCATACAACGTGGCAATGCGGCCAGTGTCTAGGGCACGTTACCGGATGACAGCGATGTGGACGAGTACATTGACGCTTATGTGTACATATAATGTTTTTTTTTCATTTATATTATGTACTTTTAAGTGGTATTTATTTTATAGATTTCCAACATTATCGCTGAAACAAATGGTTCAAATTTGATTGTGAAAATTTGACAATTTCGGGTAGCTTGCTATGCTGGCATCTGTACATTTAGTAATGCTACGTTTATAAGCAAATTTGTCACAAAACACCTCAGTCATTTTGAGGCATGGTTCTCTGAAAGACTAATAAACTAAAAGATGAAGAAAGAAGAACAAAAAAAAGCTGTCAATTCACACTATCATTGGGAGATAAAGACATTGCCGCCTGCACCTCAAGCGGCGGTATATCACTTTTTTATCACAATTACCTTGTTGTGACGTCCTGTGTTTAATGCTAGCGTTGAAAGTCGTCCGAGCAGTTAGGCAGGATGCGTGCACTTACCGGCTTGGGTCGTCGATTTGAGAGAAAATTCTACTCATGAATGAAATATTTTTCTTGAACTGGGCCTTGAGAAACTTTGCTGCGGAGGTATTAAGGACGTCATTTTTCTTTGTTTTTTATTTTATAGTTCTCGACAAATTTAATGGCTATTCAGAAAAAATCTACAAATCAGATTTGTGTTCATTTCTATAATAATATTTTACGCAGTAAAATTAAATCTATACATACCATAATATTATAAAGCAGAACAGTTTGTTTTTTACAATTTAAAATTTTTTTCTGTGTTACATATATAACTCGAGGAAGGCTAAAGGCTACTTTTTATCCGGGTGCGCGGAGTTGTTCCTACGGGACGCGGGTGAAACTGTCGGTTTAATATAAATTCTGTTGAATTTTGAGTTTTATTCGTGTTGTTAATTATACTTTTTATTTATTTTATTTTTTATTAATCTGTTTTGCAACCAAGATTGAATAAATGATTTTGAGTTTAACTTAAGGCTATTTATTCTTCTCGAAGTTTGTTTCTATGTAGAAAACGTTAATGGTGATTCATATTTATATGAAACAACTATATTTATGAGTGTTGTTAGTTTATTTTCTTTAGTAATTGACTTTGCATCGCATAAGTGTTTCGCAAACAAACACAAAATAAATATACAAACATATCCAGAACATGATGACCTGTCCTTTTTCAATATTAAAAGTAAATTTGAGTCATTTGAAAGAGATGTGGAGGTCTTGATATAATGGGCATTGTTAAGTAGGTATGTAGGTACTCTTGATTTTATGGACGTTTCTGCTGAATATAGTAATGGCGTTTTTAGTATATGTAAACCAGAGATATATGTATGTTATAGAGATGATAACATCTTGTACCTACAAACGCCAGCACATCAACCTACCTCTCTAACCTATCAATCTGTCAACTTTCTTTAATAGATTTTCAAACTTGTTACAACTTTTGATTGAAATTTTATGTTCAATAATCTTAAAAATAGGTTCTACTAAAATAATAGACGCCAAATCTTATAGGTCTAGTGGAAAGAACCGGAGTTTTGTTATAGGTAATATGTATATATTATTTGGTCAGTTTTGCAAATATGACAAAACCTTTCCACGGTTTGTGAAAACCAACTGAGGTAGGCCAAAGACCCTTAAAGGTTATTTTTTATTTTCAAATCTTTAAGTTCTACACTACAAGTGTGTATTCGTGACCAATATGAATATATATATATATTTTTTTTATGTATTTTGTTTATATTAACCACTTTTAGGTATATTTTGCAGATAAAAGATGGTGTCACCGGATAACAGTATAATTTTCTTTATCAATTGTAATATCTATTAAAGATACTAAATTATGTAACTATAAAAATATGTTTTGCAAGCCCTCTTGTATAACCTCTTGTAAATGTGTACAGACGCCAGCACATCAAGCTACCTGAAACTGTCTTATTATCTTATTATTATAATTATCCCAATCATCTTTGAGCCATATGCTTCAGCAATAAGGTTCAAATCTATTACGGAAATTTGACAGATTGTAGTAACTTGACGTGCTGCTGTACATTGTGCACTAAATATAAATGAATATTATGTAGGTACTTATAATACGTAATTTTTAAATTCAGCCAAAGATTATTCACATATATACGTCCAAAAATACATAATATAACCTTAAAACAAGAAGCCGGCCTTAGAAAAGGTACTGTTAATATATTTTGTACACACCACATGAACCACTCTAAATCATATTAAAAGCATAGACAAACAAAAGTCATAGTGCGACCTTCGTGGTGATTAGCAACTTCGCTTTAAAAATGCATTTAAAATAAACCATAGACACCAATGACCTGGGTGTCAAAGTTATATTTGTTTCGCTGGTAAAACTGATAATTATAAAACGTCGACTTAAACTTTTTTCATTTACTCGTATTATTCCAAAACATTTTCAAATCAACCTCGCAAAATCATTTTTTATTTCTACCTACCTTTTTTGACACTGACATTCTTGCTTTCCCGCCTTTTTTGGGCAGTGTTGCTAAGGTTTAATAATAAAATTATGTCTAAATAATACAAATATAATATCGATGCTAACAATATATTATAATAATATTATAAACGCAAAAGTCTGACGCCAGTCTAACCAAGGAGTATTGGGTTGCTCGGGTAACTGGGTTGAGGAGGTCAGATAGGCAGTCGCTCCTTGTAAAACACTGGTACTGAGCTGAATCCGGTTAGACTGGAAGCCGATCCCAACATAGTTGGGAGATGATGAAAAGGCTCGGGAGATGATGATTATAAACGGAAAAGTTTAATAAGTACGAATTAATGGATGGATGATTTTTACTCTTTCACGCAAAAACTACCGTATGTATTTTAATTAAACTTGGCAGTAATACAGCTTATGTATCAGAATGCCATATCGGATACTTTTTATCTTGGTGCGGGAGATAGTACCCTCAGGAAGCCGGTGAAACCATTGTCGAAAGCTAGATAACATAGAGATGATTAAAAAATTGAAACTGAATCAGGAAATTGAATTAAAAAAGTAAGTGGGTAGTAACAGATTCTTTACTTACTTTATTTCTGTCTTTAAAATGTTTGCATAACAGACCGGAACGGCTAGTGTTTGTATTTGTTTTCTGAAAATGAAACTAAATTACTTAGCGATGTACGATGTACTGATTAAAAAGTTGATACCTACTGCCTTTCTTTTGACCATTCTAAAAGGCCTTATACACGATACAAACCAAACGCCGATAGAGGTCACCTTGGTCTGGTTGTGAAAATCTACCGTTTAGACTTTAGTCAGCCAAGTACAAGTGGGCGGAGTCAAATGACTTTGGACGACCTTGGTCGGGCGCGTCGCGATAGGCTGCGTTCGTTGTCGGCCCCAACAGTGTCGCTGTTGGCCGACGAGAAACGCGACCAATGTCAACTTTTTCGGCAGTCGGTCTGGATCGTGTAGAACGCTTTTAAATGTTCAAAGACGGTTTACGTCATCAGTTTTGTCTCGTCAAATACCCGAAGTACAGACGCCAGCACATCAAGCTACTACAATCTGTCAAATTTCCTTAATAAATTTTCAACTTTATCGCTAAAGCATTATGGTTCAAAGTTGAATGGGAAAATTTGACAGTTTCGGGCACCCTGATGTGCTGGCGTCTGTAAATTTTTGCGACTTTTTGAGTTTATTGAACCACTCTACTAATACACTGACCCGGATTTAATGCTCGGAAGATTACAATATAATCCCAAAATAATAAATTGAAAATTATGTTTCTGATCGGTCAGCCTTGCGAACTTTTCTACAGAAAAATAAAATATTTTGACAAACCTTTATCGACAGGGCCTTCAGTCAGACAGGTACCATAATAAAATGGTGGCAAATTTTACGACGGGCGCTACCTTAAATCAGCCCATTTGAAATACATTATACCTTAACTAAGTTTAAATTGATGTCTTTAAATAACTCTTGATTGTCTTTTACGACAGGTATAATTTTTTAATTATAAGTTAAAGCTTGAATATCGACTAGGTGACGATTCGTATAACCGCACATATACACATCTTCTTCTGACGCAGTCGAGTAAAAGTAAAGTCGTAACTATAAGCAAAAGACGAATTTTTACAATGAATGTATTATATAAACTCCCTAATGGTCATTTCAGACACAAGCCTACATTACTCATCCATATTTTAGTATGTAATCACTTTTTATGTCTGGACTCTAAAAGAGACTGTGACCCTTGAGTTTGTTTCGGCGTTTCTTCTCAAGGTTAAGTTCGGAAATGCCGACCTCATCTCGTTTTTTTATTAAAAAATATGTTAACGTGTAAAAGTGTTGATTTCAACCTATTTGCAAAATAATTATTATCATTTATCATATATAAACGGCTTTTTTTTTAATTGGTGTCCGAATTGTCACCCGAAAAACTTTTTAAATCTAAAAGTGTAAATTCGGACACATTATCCATATATTTCGTGTCCGAATCGTCAGCCAACCTAGATATGGTCACGCTAATGTAAATACATCATTTTAAGTACTCATAAACCAATAAGACAATTATTATTTGAAATTTATATTTGGAAAATTTCACGCCCTCAATGTCACGTCCACTTGTTTTTTTTTTAAATCAAGCATCTGCAAGAAAGTTCAATAATAGCAGGGCCATGTTTTAAATTGTATGTTATTAATATACGTTTACGAGTGACGTTTTTGCTCGACTTTCCACGTGATCCCCTTGTAATAAACTAGCAGTTTGTCGCTTCTTTTCTCTGTACCCGGATAAAACATAGTCTATATTCACTGGGGATAGTGTATCTTCGCAACAGTGAAAAAATTATGTAAATCGGTCTAGTAGTTTCGGAGCCTATTCAATACAAACAACAATCCAATCTCGTTGTAATATTACATAGTATAGAAGACTAAAATAATATTAAAACAAACCTTTTTTTTATTCTCACGCGATAAAAGAGTAATAAATGGATTTGTTGTGTTTATATCAACCTTTTAGGTTATCCCAGACAGAATTAATGTTATTTGGCGCCAAAATGTTAATTACGATGACTTAGGCATATCAGATTTCCTCCTCCTTGGACCTTCGAATTTTCCCCTATTGTGTGAGTGTGAGTGAATTTTGGCGCCTTCTCTTGCCCATATTTTTCCTGAGCCTATTCTGGAAGTGTGTTAAGAAGAAATATTCGTATTTTAAAGGCTCTTAAACTACTCAAACGTCTACCACACTATCCCCGGTGAAAATAGGTTATGTTTTATCCGGGTACAGGAAGTTTTGATGGTTTTTTTTTTATCATTACAGCAAAATTCAAATTTCGCGCGCGCCTTCGCCTGATCAGCTGTTAGCGGCGAGGTCCCGCGCCCGCGTTTTCAGTAATTTTGCTATAATATTTAAAAAGAAACAAAATAGTTTCTTTGTGAAAATTGATTGTAGTCATGAGTACAATCACGTGTTTAAATATCGGTCACTAATTACCAGTCACCCGATATACATAGAAATTGTTAGTGCCCATAGACTGAAAATCCAGCTCCTAATAAAACAATGTTTTGGCGATTTCCAGCAAATATATTTTCAACAAACCTCGTTTTCAAGCGTTTTAAGCTTTGAATGCAAATCCCCGTCTAAATAAACAGTCGGTTATGTGTTTTCTACATTTACGGTCAGTGGTTAAGAAAGCTGACCGCCGCATGTGGGTCGCGGTTTTGATTACCTACCACCTCAAGGAAGTTAATTGCAATAAATTACGAAATTCCAACAGAATCCCACGAATTATATGAGTTGAATTACCTACATGAGGTTTTGCATGGAAATTGAGACGGTAGCACATGTAGGTGGGCACTCCCTTATCTCCTATTGGCATCATATAATTGGAGGCAGTGGTTTTGTTTAGTTTTGGTTTTATTTGTTGCACATTTTTATAATATATATTTAATGCCTGAGTTACATAAATGTATGTAGGTGTAAGGTTGAGTGTTAGCCCGCGTGTGTTACATAAATATTTAAATTTCTTTATATTGTCATATACATATTTAATTACATCATACAAATTGTGTATGAAAAAATATTGTTTAAAGGTTCTTCAAACCAACAGACAGACATGTGTTGCTGGGGAGTTTGTTGCGCCACTTCTTCTTCCCAGCAAAAACACATAGGAAGTGGTGAAGGGTGGGCGTTTTGGGGGCTGTCTTTGTAATATTTGACGTTCAAAAAATGCTGTTTTACAACCAAGTTTGAATAAATGATTTTGAGTTTGTGCTAACTTGATGCATGTAGGTATGTCAAACTAAGTACTCTTGGTCAGGTCGTAAGAGCGCGTATTCCAATAGTTGGCAACGTCTCAAATAGCTTTATTATTACGATAGATTCCTGCTAAACCCAATAGTAGATTACTCACTATCTCTAAAGAAAATATCTTTGAAATAACGAGAAAAACGTATATTTATTCTAAGAAATGTGGCGTGACTACATCCTGCTCGTATTACTTTACAAACACACCTAATTGTTTGCAAATAATAAACTAAAGCATTTCCTTTGTAGTTGTATAAAAAACTTCTTATATTCTGCAAAGTCTAGTGACGCCAATTGCTTCGTGTGAAGTCTTTGTTTCTACGTAGGTAGAAAGACAAACGCATACTCGTAACGTCACTACATACTAGTAAATATTTAATTAAATCCAGATATATTTAATTTCTTATTTCGTCATATTTCTGCAAAGGATAAAACTAAGCCTAAAATACAGACGCCAGCACATGAAACTGTAAAATTTTCTCAATCAACTTTGAACCATGTGCTTTAGCATTAAAGTTTGACAGAGTCTACTGAGGCCTTCTACAAAGGGCTCCGGAAGGAACAAAATTGGGTTTAAGTCATTAAGAATCTGACGATCTCTCCAACTACACTCACAGCGGGTCATTTAATGATTTCCCACTTAGAAAAAGTTAGTCAGCTCAAGTAAATTAGCTACCAGCAACCAACACACTTGCCTACGGGTGTTGTGACACTTGCCATTTTCATTTTTTTTCTTGGCATATCATCAAATGACCCCTCCCGCAATGTGAAGGTACATCTATACAGGGTGTCAGACTGTTACTGACTAAAAAATACTAGATGTTCCTTCTCGAGGTCCCTGTGTGCCAGGGCCAGGCGATCCATCTGCTTGTTAGCACGCTATAACATCATCTGCCTAGCCTTTTCCCGAGCTATGTTGGGGTCGGCTTCCAATCTTAATCGGGTGCAACTAAGTACCAGTGTTTTACGTGGAGCGAATTGCGTGTTAGCACGCTATAAATCTAGTGACAGAGAAATGTCTTTTCGGTGTTGACTCTTATATGGACTATTTTTTTTCATACAACAGAAAATTCTAAGTAGTACCTACTAATTATAAATCTCAGTAGAACAATATGTAATTAGTCTTAGTTGTGTAATACCGTGCCGTCGTCGCTCGTGTGAGAAGATGCGTTATGTAAGCGTGTGTGAGTGCGCATAACGAATGATCCGATTTTCGAATGATGATCGATAGTACGCCATACTGACTTGGTTTCGATTTTTTTAATCGGTTTGATTTATTGGTTCGCTGGGGTTTTGGTTTGGGTATGTTGTGCAATGTTTTTAAGTTGTGGTTTAAAGGAGTTTTTTAATCAAAAGGAGGATCAATGTTATAATTTTTATAGATGGGAATTTAAGAGAAATATATATTTATTTATTCTGAATATAGAAAATCTGCATATTGTCTAGGAATAATAGATATAGAATCATCTTCTCCAAAGCCTTTTCCCAACTATGTTGGGGTCGGCTTCCAGTCTAACCGGATTTAGCTGAGAACCAGTGTTTTACAAGACGCGACTGCCTATCTGACCTCCTCAACCCCGGGCAACCCAATACCCTGGTTAACTTACTTGGTTGAAAAAAACCATGCTTTCTTCGTGTTTTTGTCAAATGTTTATCTCCTAGTCATTATTTTTTTAGTTAATCAACCCGTTAATATGCGTCCACTACCAACAAATTCGTCTTAAAGGTTCAAGTTAATACTTTTTCTGTCTCTAACATTGACACAAATACGGCTCTCGTATCTGTAGGTAATTTGGTTTTTAATTATATACCTTAATGTTTCATAAAAACGTTCGCAGCAGAAATAATTGTGTCAATGGCAGTTGAGAATTCGCTACGCATAATTTAATAGATCGTTGGGTTTTGAGATCGCCTCTGTTTTGTTTTTTCATTTTTTGTTTGTTGTTGTTATTAGAAATTTCTCTTTGGCACGAGAGTGGAGATAATCTTTTGGTAATGAATATTTTTTTAGCAGAAAAAAGAGTTTATCGATACTTTAATTTTAATTATACATATCTTTTGAAATACAGTCTCTTTTTTCCGTGGGAAATCATCAAATGACTCCTACCGCTGAGGGTGTAGTTGGAGGGAGTGTCAGACTCTTACTGACCAAACCTATGTTCCTTCTGGAGGTCCCTGTGTGCTAGGGCCACGATAACTCTTGCGAACTATCCGCAGACCCAGCAGGAAAAAATCTCTTGAGCGACTTTTTAAGTTTTATAAAATTCGCGGAAAATTAAAGATAGTTTTGTTCAGAAATGAAACTAGCAATGATTTCACAATTTTTAATGTAATTCTATTTTTTTTAATTATATACTACAAAAGTGCTGCGCTCGTGTTCCGAATATCATTCCATCTAGTTCCGATGACAAGTTCAAGGGTGACATCACTAGTAGCTAAGCCAGTCAAAACATGTAACATGATATACAAACTTGACCTCCATTCAACATGTCACCGGAAATTAGATAACACAAACAATAAAAACTTCCTATTTCCGTTTGTCTATGCAATCACTTTCTTTGATTTCGCATAGTGTCCTTACAATGCGGAAAGGAGTGGGTATGTGACCTTGTTGTATTTGCCATAAAATAAAGAAAAAAAAAACAATAGTATAGGATTATGGCCGGAACGGCGATTGATAATTCGTTAAATCTAGTATTAATTCTAAATTCGAAACACGCATTGTCTCGACGATCGCGTCCAATGTCATGATTCTAAAACCAAATTTGACACAACTACTGGGAGAGGAACAAACGAAATTGGTATTTAAGTCTATGGGACAAATGTCGTCTTTTGTCTGACGGTAAGCCGCACGATTATGAAAGGTTTTTGCGCACGCGCCGTTATTTGTGTTACTGGGTAAAGGGCAGACGTGCTGGGGTAAAACGATCTATTATGATGCCGCAAAAAAAAAACACGTTTAAGCTACCGCAAAGCCCATGAAACGTCGTTGTGAATATTAAATAAATAATCGTATTTCAAAACAGTAAGGGCCAGTTATTTTTACAGGTTACGGATAGCCACTATCTAATAGATATATTCAATAACGGAACAGAGTTTTTATGAAATTATCTGCCAGATAAACTATCTGGAACTTATCAGCAACCTGTGAAACTGGCCTTAATTATTTTAATTATAATGTACTTAGGTTCTGGTTACGACTAGATGCTATTCAGAAAATAATCGATTTGATTCAATTTAATCGATGTCGTAACTTGTAATTTTTATTGTTTGCTCAAGCTATCGGTCGATTCTAGCTTTCTATAAATTACAAATGTCTTCAAGTAATCGATTCTTGTAGACCTTTGGCTCACCTCATTGTTTCGGTCTTTGGACCTTTGACTGAAAATCGATTGCAATGATGATTTGCAAGATTATTGTCCACGTAACTTTAATGCGATTATAATTGGTATGGTTGGTTTTTACGGGCAAACAAACCGCCATTATAGAGATGTTACCAACCAGTTCAACTACCGTGTTTTTATCTAAGGTTCCCAACGGATTTTTTTTCTATATCTAAAGAAAACTTTATTCGTGTAACTTCATAGAAACAATTCATGTTTCACTTTACACCTGAAAGATTCGAGTATTTTTGACCGACTTCCCAAAAAAGGAGGTGGTTCTCAATTCGACATGTTTATATTTTATTTGATTCAAAAATTCAGATCAGCAAAAAAAAATATATAAAAGCCTTCGCTTCTAAAAACAGAAAAACAATAATTGACAAGACTTTGTTGTGGACGTGTAAAAACAAACAAGATACGTAATAAAATACGATGAACAGACCAAAACATCGGCTTCGAGTAAAATGGGGATGACAGAACTTACTCGACCCGAAATAAAAATAAAGTGAATGCGTTTTTAAATCGAAAACGAGCGTGATGTGTATATCAGAGCGTATTTTATGGAAGGGACAACTAAAATGTTTTGTTCTTTCTGCACTTTTTAGGGTTTACGCCCTAAAAAGTATAATATCACCTTTTTGGTGAGATTATGAGTCACGCTCGGTTCGAACACCAAAACACAGAAATGGCAACATTTTTCATTTCATCGATTTTTTCTTTTCGTTTTTCAAATTGTATTTTTAGTGACTTGATCATCGTCCTTGTCATTGCAGGGCATCGCTTAAGGGTATTGGCCTTCGATGACAGCGAAATCATGAACTTTGGATTGTTCTAGAAGGCATAAGAAATTTTTCATACTTTCATATACTTCTAAGTATAAGCTTCCAGCTTAGAGAAGTCGATAGCTTAAAATCTTCATCATTGGCCTCACCTTTTCCAAAATCGTCTTCAATTTTGTCCTACAGATAGATCATCTCCCTGTTTACATAAAACTGATCATACTACCCTTCACAAAACCTTTACACCTTTAATACTTTCTAGCAAAGCTTTCATAGATATCATTTATATCTTTTTACGTGCTTAAAGCCTCTCTAGCTAACCACAGCTGGTCTGGTTACACCTTATTACCTCACGATTTCATATCATCAGTAAACAACAGAGCCACATCTTGGGAAAGAAAGAATCATTAAGTTGCATGCATTATTATTGCACAGAACATTAAGCTATCACGAACTGTTACCTCATCATTTATAGGCCATCATAACATTATGTTCAATGCATCTCCATTCTAAAAGGTCAGTGGAGCATTATTAATGTATGTTTAAAATATATTTTGTAATGTTTACGAAGAGACCTCATCGGCTGAAGAAATTCCCACAGATTTTAACTGTAGCAATTGTTTTTGTTTATTTGCAAACGTCAAAATGAATGATGAATCGCAATGGTTACCACGCTGGACTGCCGATTTGAGGTGGCCCGGGTGCGATTCCCGGCACGGTCGACATTTGTGTGATGAGCATGCTTGTCGGCTGTGGTCTGGGTGTGCTAATATGTACTTATAAATATATATGTGTATGTGTAAAGTATATGTAGTTTATCAGTTGTGTTGGCACCCATAACACAAGCTAATCAATAGCTTACCACGGGGCTAATCGACCGTGTATATAAAAGGTGTGTCGATATATGTATATTATAGTGTCCCCTTACTTCATTCAATTGTTCCTAAATTATTTCTTTGTGTATAAATTGAAGATGATGACACATATAGTTCAAACAATTGATAGACAGACTGCGTGAAAGCAGACGGGAATTTAAAGGCAGTATATGCTTCCCGTGTCGGAGGCAGGTTCTATGATTCCATGCGCTTCGCGAAGATCATTCACCAATATTGGCGAGACCTTGGCACGCAAACACCTCCAGAAGGAACAAAAGTGGGTTTTATTTAGCAAAAATCTGACATGCTCTCCAGCTGCACCTACATCGGGATACCATTTGATAATTTCCCAAATTCCCACTCCACCACACCTCCCACACCCACTTTTTATTATTTTATAAGTGTATGAATGCGTGTTTAGTAGTTGATAGGCAGATAGGTACAACATAGTGAACTACTAAGCAAATTATTATCTTAACTAGATCCTCGTATGTGATTGGCTGATCTTCTTTATTATGATTGTAGCCATTGCGAGCTATGGTTCGTATTATCTGGCGCCATGTTGCGTGATCTCCGGCCCTTAGACGAACATCTGGAGTGCAACGGTTACCTGCCTTGCGCGCCAGGTCATTGCTCTCTGATTATCATATAAGCATATTACTTAGGGCCAGTTTCACCAGTTACGGATAGCCACTATCTACCAGAAAATTTAAAAAATGGAACAGAATTTGTATGAAATTATCTGCCAGATAAACTATCTGGAACTTATCAGCAACCTGTGAAACTGGCCCTTAGTCTTTTAAACAGCCATATATCTTGCAGAAGACTGATTATTTTGAATTATGGTGTGTTTCTTTTACTACGAAAACTAGGTACTTTATCTATATATGTGAATATAAAAATATAGGTTTTGGAAAGCTTAGCTGGTTTAGTGAATAGAGAAGAGATAAGTACCTACTTGGTTCGTATTTTCTGCTCTTTCATGATCATCATTTTCAGTTCCATTTAAAAGCTTGCTTGCTGTAATTTGATGACGTATTCAATATCTGTAAAATCTATTTTTCTTCCTAGATTCTCACCAGGGTTCATCTATATCTACACAAAAACGCAATTTTTTATCTCACTTACGTCAACGCTTATTTTAGACTTACACGCAACAAGTAAAAACTGATTTTAATATGTGCAACCTCCAAAGACTGTGTTTACATACTTTATTGTTGATGTAGGTCAACGCCACGAGAGGGGCCCAATACAGTGACCGCTGTTTAAAATTAGCCTGACGAAATTGATTCTCTCTTTTCTTTTTGTTGCTAATTCTGTATGAATGGAAATTGGGTTTGAGACATGATACTTTGAAAAAAATAAATGTCTTTATTTTTGGATCTTTTCGAAGGTTTCTAAGAGTTTACATTACATCACCACATCGCAGCAGAATTCCTTTCCTTCTTCTGGCTGACATGTTGCAATCCCTCAAGTATCTGCTATTCCTAAATATCCTATCTTTTTATAGACCAAGTGGCGTAGTAGTTAGTGAATCTGATTCGCGAAGTGAATCCGCCGGAGATTACGGTTCGATTCCTGCATGAGTGAAACATTTGTGTGCCTGAACATGAGTGTTTGATTTAGTCTGTGTGTTCCTATGTATAATATGTTTAAGTTTACAAAGAATAAAGCCCGTTTATCATGCAGACAGAGTTGTGTTGCTGGGGAGTTTGTTCCTATATTTCTTCTTCCCAGCGATAACTCATAGGCAGTGGTGAAGGGCGGGTGTTTTTTGGCACTTTCTTTTATAAAATTTAGCTTCAATAAGTGCCAATTTTCAGTGCACTTTGAATATATGACTTTTTATCTTAATCCGTTACAAGTTCTGCTTAGCTTGGGAGTAGATGACGTTGTGTAAATTTGTGAGGACAATTATTAAATTATGTTATGTATTAATGTTGTATTAATGTTATGTATTATTCTACAAAACATTATATATCAAATCATCTGTCTAAATATCTAATAATAAAAGTGAAAATATGTCTGTTGCTCAATCAGCCTACAATTACGGATTCGCGTCGCCTGACATTTAGTGCGCGCTCTCAGGTAGTCGAGACCAGTCCAAGTTTAATTCAGAACCGGTCAAGCGGCGCCAGGTGACATAACTAGTGTGTTTAGAAAATATTGTTACTCGTTTGTGATATATTGGTATTTACGAGACTTTGTCTTGGAATTGGCACAAAAAGTATTCCCATAGGTACAGACTATTCTCCAATTACAATTACTATTTTCCAATATTTGAACCATATATAATGCTTCAGCGATAAAGTTGAAAATCTATTCAGGAAATTTGATAGACGGTGTTTGACAGTAGCCTGGTGTGCTGGATTCTGTGCATTTAATTTGTAAAGGAGCGCCTGCCGATCTGATCTCCGCACCTCTTCTGATATCGGTATCAAATAATATCTTGGCTTCAATTTTCCAAACAATACACAGCCGAGGCATTCTTTCAGGCATCAATATTAAAAGTTAATTTAGGTAATCAAAGCATTTGTTTTCAATCGCATTTTATTATCATTATAACTAGTTATTATAATAGATAGATAGTAGAGTATGCTTTATTGTACACCATAATAATCATAAAAACACGGGAAACAACAAACTTTAACACAAAAAGCAGTACAGTTGGCGGTCTTATCGCTAAAAAGAAATTTCCAATCCAAACCCAAATTCCATCCAACCTTTGGATGGAGTTTAACTGTAGAAGAATTGTATACGGGCAGTTTACGGGGTACATACATCAATATGTAATATATTAGTTTTAAAGATATAAAGAATAAATAAATAAGTATAATTTCAGTTTCAATATATCTTTAAGTAAAATTATTAAGTTTTACTTGCTCAGTAGTCCGCCAAGTCTAAGCAACCTTACCTAACATTCACGGTTCATAAAATCAACATAATAATAATGTATAAGAAATCACAATTTCTCCTACCACTCGATCCACAGTCATTATGACGTAACTAGCATTGTCATGTCTGCGCGCGCGCAGCTGTCACTCGGAAACGGGAAGCAACGCGGTTACATGCGATTTTTTATTTATTTTGTTATTGTATTATGATGAATGTTATAATAGTGAATTTTAGGTCAGGTGTTTAGACTGTACTGTTATATAGAAAATACGTTGTCTGGTTGTATAACAAACTTAGATTTTAAATATATTTAGAAACCAGATGCTGATAGGAACTGGACTTCTATTTTAGAATTAGTTACCTATATTATTACTGTTCATTCAAAAGTTGATTGTTAGATTCGTTGTCACTAGTACAGGCAACCTGTCAAATTTCTTTAATAGATTTTCAATCTTATTACAATATCGGAAGGTTAATATTCGATTGGAAAAACTGACAGATTCGGGTAGGTTGACCTGCTGGCGTCTGTACCATTAACAGTTCCATGGTGGAACTACTGATACTGTTTTTTTTATTCCTAGTTCCATTAAAAATAATTTTAAATGATTGGGACTAATTTTGATTTTTTTATTAGTGTACCACATTATTGTTTTTACCAAAACTTTGGCACTGTTATTCAGTTTGACAAATACTGCAAAGCATGAAATATTAGAGAAAACAAAAGGCTTATTTATTCGTCATTTGTTTAAAAATAACCCCAAAAAACTACAAAATTCGAGAGTATATTTAAGACAATTCTTAAGAAAAGTTTGATCTCATAATATTCATAACATAAAACACCTAAATCGGAAGCGGGAACTCCCTTACAACACAAAGCGTTGCGTGAGCGCTGCAGACGCAACCACGCACAATACGCGATAACGCGATTGACTTACTCATTGTAACCACGAACAAGAAATAGCAATAAGGCCCCTCATCTAGGGCCTTAAGGGGCTCGGCCAGCTAAACTGAGCTCTTTTTGTCGCTTTTTAGTTTCGATAAGAAGCTATCAGCATTTCCTTATATTTCAAGGACCTCGCGTTAAAATTGCAATTCCTACTCCTGCGATTCGGAGTCTTCTGCAGTCCAGCAGTGACGGTAACAAGATGATGGTAAAATGTGTGTGTGTGTGTGTTTGTGTGTGTGTGAGAGAGAGAAAGAAAGAAAGTGTGTGTGTGTGTGTGAGAGAGAGAGAGAGAGAGAGAGAGAGAGAGAGAGAGAGAGAAAGAAAGTGTGTGTACTATATATGTACTTGTCAATGTGTGAGAGATTTTATGAAATCAGTACAGCTGTTTTTGAGTTCATGCATTACTTACTATTTTAGGTATTATATTGGGGATAGATGGCTTGAAGGAGTAAGGTTCTATACTTATAAAACTACTTAATTAAATAAAACAAGTAAAAACTAGATAAAAGATAAAAATCAATTCAGTACTTATTTTTTAAATACATTATCAATATTATAGATTTAGCTATCAATTAAGTTTCTTAAATTGGCGATCGGAATACTATTTGTCCACTTAACCTATCGCCAATTTAAATCTAAAAAAACACACAAATAATAAAAGCATTTCATTCATTCGAAAATAATCTTAAAATTAATCTGTAATGAATAATCAAAATAATTTAAATAAGCAAAAAAAATAGATCACTTATCAAACCTTTATTTTTATATTTAGTTTATTAAATACTACTTAAATAATTCTTCGAATCGAAAGAAAAAAAACAGGACTTCTGTCGGGTCAGCTTTCAACAAATAGGTACGAACAAATGACTCGTGTATCATTAAAAATGTTTTCGTACCTCTAATATAAACAATATAATAAAAATCTCACAATTCTCAGAAAATCTACCACAAGCATACATCAGTGGCAACATATAACCAGACTTTTATATCACCTGGACACTTTATTACTATTTTCTTACCAAAGCTGATTTATTCGACATTTTAAAAACGTATGACAAATAAATTATAAATATTTCATTAGTTCACCGTGCAGGAAAAATACGCGAAAATGTTAATTTATAACATAATTAAATGAGTAAGTTTTTTAACAATAATATCGAGACATAATAATAATGTCGAGACACCTTTTTCATACACGGTCGGTTAGTCCCATGGTAAGCTATTTATTAGCTTGTGTTATGGGTGCCAACACAACTGATGAACTACATATACTTTTTACACATATATTTATTTACAATACATTATTATAACACCCAGACCACAGCCGTCACACAAATGTCTACGTATTTTATTGTTTAATTATGAGACTAATTAGTGTTGTTTAAAGGTCAAATCGTAATGGGATTTCCCCATAATTATGACGAGTCACTGCTCTTACGTATTAAAAAAAATGGTTAAAAATCAATGGTTTGCTCTCTTGTCTCTTGTATCATGTATAATATTGTCATTAAATACGATATTCTTGAAGTTTCAAGACGAACCGCCTAACGAGAGAGGCGGCTAGGACAAGGGACTGATTCAGAAGGCGGCACACCTTCGGAGGTTTCCCAATATCGGTGATAATCTATTTCTATATTTTAGATGTCTTTTTTTATTTAAATTAAAATTAATTTTAATTATGTTAATTTTTAATTATGTATTTATATAAAAAAATAATCCCTATTTCCCTTGGTCACGTCACAATGCGTGAACTTCTGGACCGATTTCACTTTTTTTTGTTGTGTTTGTTATTGTCAGGAGAAGGTTCTTATGAAAGAAAAAAATACAGGACAACATCTGTCGGGTCAGCTAGTTAACAATAAATGACTTAAAATTGTATGATTGATATGATATTACTGCGGTGTTTCGAACTAAAAAAAAGTAGCTTGAATACAAGGAAGTTTTTTGCACATCAGTTGGCCAATCGCGTTCCATTCCAATTCTTTTAAAAAACGAATTAATTGTTCAAATACTAGCGAGTACTTAAGTATGTAATAGAAACCAGTTCTGATTATCTAGTTTACACAGATTATATCGACATTGTGTAATACATTATCAAGTATGACCCAGTAAGGCGGCAGCATAACCTGAACGGTCACTAATCATTTCACAGAATAATTAAAATCGTATAATTAATTTATTAATTTTATTTAAGAGGAGCTCGTGGCTAAGCAACACCTGCACGGGTCGATCGATCATAATTTTAAGCAACGATTGGCGCGACAGGCCTGTGGATGGGTGACCATTTTGTCGTGACGAGTTACTCCGTGTTTCGGAAGGCATGTTAAGTTGGTAGGTCTAGGGCTGTCATTTGTACATCTTAAGCAGTCGTTACGGGTAGTCAGAAGCCAGAAAGTCTGACAACCAGTCTTAACAAAGGGTTGCCCAGGTTACTGGGTTGAGGAGGTCAGACAGGCAGTCGCTCCACGTCAAACACTGGTTAAGACTAGCAGCCGATCTCAACATAGCTTGGGAAAAGGCTAGGCAAATGAATTAATTTATCAATTTTGCAGTTAATGTTAAAAATATGTTAATTGAATTCTAATTCTCGATATTTTGATGAATGAGTGTCGTGTTGGCATGTTTTGTTTTAATATAATGTATGAGCAATTAATTCATTCTTTTTTTTTGTGATTCTTTGACGATTTTTGCGCTATATTTCATTTTTTAAATCAATAAATTGTCAATATGTAATTAGCTCGATTTGCTTAAGTTCAAGGCTGAACACAAGAAAAACAAAGTCTAGTCATATAACAGATTTAAATCTTTTAAATTTACTAAATCTAACCTATATTTGAATACCTACGTTATAGAAATCACAATCGCTTATTTATAAAAACCAAATTGCATGAATTCTGTGAAAAACTGATCAGAAATATCAACATTTACCTATACTATTATAGATAAGTTTAATACAATTCATACATTCTGGAATACATTTTTATACAGACAATTAGGTGATTAAGGGCCAGTTTCACCGGTTGCTGATAAGTTCCAGATAGTTTATCTGGTAGATAGTGGCTATCCGTAACCTGTGAAACTGGAACTGAAACCCTAAAACTTAGGCAAACAGTCAGATAGCGATTAAAATATAATTATTTTAAATCAATTTTCATGACTATTTAAGAAAAACCCGCATGACTAATAGGACTTAAGAGAGTATTTGAAAAAAAAATATCACCTTGTACCCCAAAAACTTGAATCTCAATGTTAAAACAAATGCAATGGTATCTCCGCTTCCGTGACGTCATTGCCAGTGAAAACGAAAGTGCTGCGAGAACGAAAGTGGGCGAAGTGTGCTGCGCGCGCGCCACATTCGGTTACGTAGCGAATTGACCTGAATGTTTGAGCTGTAACTCGCGATTAATCGGCACAGCATTGTTGAGTTTTTTTTTATATTATTATATCATACTTAAATATTTAGGTTAGTATTTTAATGTACGATATAGGTCACTCCGGATTATCGTATTATTGTTTCTAGTTAATGTGTAAGGCCTGTGTAGGGTGCTTTCAAATAGCCGCGCTGCTTTGTTACCCCAAAATATACATATATGTTACGGCTAAAATCCGAAGCGCGGATACACCTAGTTTTAGCCGGTTAGACCTAGGTGTAGCCACTTACTCTTGGTTAAACCTAGTACGAGCCGATTGCTTTCAGGTAAAACTAGATCTATCCTTCATCACGCTGGCTACAATTAGGTCCAGCCATTCCCTGTTGGATAAAACTAGGTCTATCCGATATCATTCCGGATCTAGGTTCAGACAATCCCTGTTTGATAAAACTTAAACACTATTGAAACCTTCAATAAAAATTCGTTCCGTCATCAGAATTAACTTAAGAGATAGCGAAGCTAAACTAGAGCTAGCATGAGTTGTTTTTATGAAAACTTCATTACCTACTTTTACATCACATATTATGTCGTTAAATGGTTCTTAGATACATTAAACTTTATTTTTATTTTCCCGTGCATCGGAGACCACGTAATGTCGGTCTCCGTATCTCTCTCCGGTCGTGTCGGATTGCCGTCCCATCGGACTATGAGAGTGAGGGAATAGAGAGTGCACCTGTATCTGCGTGAATGCTTGTGCACTATTATATTATGTCCTGTGCAGCTGGATCATCTCCTTAGAGAGAACAGCCGCCGTAGCCGACAATCGGCCTGGGTGTCATAATTATTGTTATTTATCGGTTTTCTTTACACTAATAAAGATATCACGTGCCTTTTAATAACGGAAACTAACAGAAACTACTCAGTAATCGCGATTATAATCGACGATCAAACTATTCACACGCGAATTGCGTTCCTTTGTTATTCACAGAAAATTAACTTTACACCGTTATAAAGTCAATTGTTTTCGGAACTGACTATTAAACATAGAGTAATATTAAAATATTTTATTATATTAATTTCCTTCCGGATATAAATATGGCTGCTTTTTATTGAACAAGGCAGAATGTCGCCATGACCTTGGCGTGATAAAAAATAAACCAGGAAACGAATGAACGAGTGAATGAGATTACTTGATTAGTTCAGTGACCTTTTTATAATCTGTGCCCAATTGTGCTATGCGTGATAAGAAACGGATTTAGGTATTGTTTTAAAGTTATTCGGTTCCGTTATTGTGTCCTAGCTATTAATTTTTAAATTAGATTTTTTGGTAGTTGTTTTAGAAGTCAATCATTGGAGTTGGTTCCGGCTTTTTCGGAAGGTATTGTGCAGATATTAATTTTTGATTTGTAATTTGATAATCTTAATTGGAAATTGATTATTGGACATGTTTATTTTAAGTTCAAAATATTATTTGCGATTTTTAATTGATTCCTTTAGCTTCTCAACAAGGAAGAAATTGCTGATTATTTAACGCGAATTAAACTAACAAAAGCTTTCAAAGATATCTGTGCTAAAATTACTTGTTCATCGAAGGATATAAACGTATGTATATATATAATGGTGATGCATGACCACACTTCCAAAACCAATATTGCATAAGTTTAACATTTTAAAACCACAAAGAAAGTGCTTATTCACACTAAACCTCTGTTACTCCATCTACGCTCGTGCTGACTTGAAAAGTGACATTTTGACAGCTGAGAACAGGCAAGCGCGAACTTCGCACAGATTATATAAGTACTTTCTATTGTTTACAAGGAGTTATTATATATTATAATTATATATGTAGTGTTAATGTGTGTGTCTGTTTGTTATGAAATGTTGCAAGGCCATGGGAGCTGGTTAGTTTCTCTCAAGGTAATTTTTATGTATGAATTGTTTCATTGTTTTTTTGGAGATGAGGTTTTATGTAATTTTGCATTGTTTGTGGATTTTATATTGTACTTACTGCCTTATAAAATGCTAAAAAAAATAACAGGAGCTAAGCAATATTTTTCGTATTTATTAATTACCAGTTTATCATCAAAATAGAAAATGTATTGATGAACCCATTGCCGCAATGGTAACCACACTGGACTGCCGAGCTGAGGGTCCCAGGTTTGATTCCTGGTACGGTCGCCTTTTGCCTGATGAGCATGTTTGCTGGCTGTGATCTGGTCGTTATAATATGTATTCATAAATATACATATATGTATGTGTAAACTATAAGTAGTTCATCAGTTGTGTTGGCACCCATAATACAAGCTAATATACCATGGGGCACTGTGTCCCGATATACATATTAGTGTAAAACAAACAAAGCGCTTTCAGTTTGACCTAGGGCTCTAAAGTAGTTTATATCTTACATAACTAACAGAACACAAAAAGTAATTGTTTATGGCTTTGAATCTGGATCTTTTCATGTCACATCTGGTGTGCCACAAGGTTCCATTTTAGGCTCTCTATTATTTATTCTAATTAATTATATAAAATACTGTTTTTTAAATTTCTAAGCTCTCGTGCACAGCAATCGAGCTGCTGACGGCAATCAACGAGGCAGTGTACAAAATACATACAACGATAAATCACTTGTTTTCATGTATGTATGTTCCATCTTCAACCGGCCATCCATGACCAATTGAACAGTAGCAACAGTATTTCACAACCACCTAATAGTACGCTTCCTTGCAAACTATTCAGTGTACTGTAATTTTTTTAGACCAAACCAACCAATATAATTCTACATGTCCGTTTGTACGACCTTCTGCGGTTGGTAAATAGTGTTCATTAAATAATCACTTTTGTAAATTATTGGTTTAACTCTTGCTTTAAGACCTGTGTACAGACGCCAGCACATCAAGCTACCCGAAACTGTCTTTTCCCAATTAACTTTGAACCATATGCTTCAGCGATAAAGTTGAAAGTATATTGAGGAAATTTGACAAATTGTGGTAACTCGATTTGCTGGCGGTATTTCTACATATAGGTAGGTAGTTCCGTGATTGAGTCATAGACAAATAGGTAGTCTATAGAGTAGTTAATAAGATAACAAGCTTATGGTATTTAAATAGGTATAGGGTTTATTTAAAAGTTTTAAATTATTAAGTGCTTAGTTCTCTGTAAAAAGCAAAATTCACGCAAGAAATCTTTTTGAAACCAGTAGCAATTAAATTACAATTGAATATAATTTTGGCAAAATTCCGAACGGTAATACAAGCCTGTATATTTCATCGACTTATCCTGAAATTAAATATGTATCGATAATAATATGAAATGAGCGAATTTGTGTCTGAATACCGATTTCTCCCAATTTTATATGTCCGTTTAACGTCAACTTGGTATTTATCATACTTATACGTAATCAGTTTGTAATCTATACCTGCCTTGAGCATCACTCATTCGATTCCGGTAATCGATAATCGGAAAGAAAATGGTTTGATTGATTAACATTGTTGTTAAAGAGCCGACCTCTCAAGTATGAGGGCGTGCGTTCGATTCCAGGTCAGGCAAGTACCAATGCAACTTTTCTAAGTTTGTATGTACTTTCTAAGTATATCTTGGGCACCAATGACTGTGTTTCGGATGGCACGTTAAACTGTAGGTCCCGGCTGTCATTGAACATCCTTGGCAGTCGTTACGGGTAGTCAGAAGCCAGCAAGGCTGACGCTAGTATAACCAAGGGGTATTGGGTTGCCCGGGTAATTGGGTTGAGGAGGTCAGATAGGCAGTCGCTCGTTGTAAAACACTGGTACTCAGTTGAATCCGGTTAGACTGGAAGCCGACCCCAACATATTTGGGAAAAGGCTCGGGAGATGATGATGACGATTATTAATATTATTGTTCTTAGCGTCTTTAATATTTATTTTTAGACGAACGAGTGTTTATAAGGCGTACGAGTTATTCGATTGCTAAGTATACGATACGTGGTTTGTATGTTAAATTATATCAATGAGTTGTCATTCAAGTCATTCGTTGGTAGAGCGTCATCAAACTGTTTTGGTCAACTATAGATTTTTTTATTTAAAATTAAAAGTATCTGTGAGTATGTTCCAAATAATATATTACTGGATTTTTAAACACTTAAAAACAGAGATTTATTTACTAGATGGGATGGTTTAATAGCGACAAGAATTGATAAGAAGAAGTGCAAAATAAAAATCTAAATATTTATTTCAAAAAAATAATGCACTCCACCGTTAGAAAAAAGTTGTGGTGGTCTAGTAATTAAAGCACTCGCCTCTCAACGTATGAGTGTGCGTATTAGGTCCCAAGTTAGGCAAGTACCAACGTAACTTTTTTTAGATTTATAATAATCTTACAAGTGTACCTTAGACACCAAAGACAGCAAAGGTGAAGTAATAAATCTTCAGAAAATCCGAACCTTAAAGTCTGATATCGTCGATCCGCCTTGAACTAGCGTGGTGATTAACGCTCATTCCTTCTCCGTATGAGAAATGGGTCTGTGCCCTGCAGTAGGACAATAAAAAATGCTGATGATGATGAACCCTGAGATTACCGATTAAACTAAACCTAACCAACATCCGACTTTAAAATCGATTAAAGTATCCGATTATCGCACGATGCTAGTGGAAAGCCGGCTGACATTCGACATCAGCCGCATGGCCATAGTCCGACCTTGCTCCAGTATTGTTGAGTTTTGCAACACGCTGGGAAATATGCTTCATACAAACTCATACAGCGTCATACAACCTGTGATCATGGGTTTTAGAAGGATTTTATGGCCATTCGAATGTAAAACTTGAGCTTAAATAAGGCTTGATCGGAAATGGGACGGTCCGGTTGTCGCAATAGTTTGGTATGTAAGGTTTGGGAGTGCATATTTTAGGTTTAGCGTGAGAATTATGGTCCGGAAACTAGTCTATAACTATGTCAGTGCAAGGTTTTTATTTTAGAATAACCATTTTTATGCTTTAGTTAATGGATTAATAAAGAGTACAGTAAAGCGATGTTGTACAACAAATAAGCAAATAAACAAACATACAGGTAAAGTTTATAAAGAGCGTGTGAAAATTACTTTATGAAGAAGTTACGTAAGTTTGAAACAATCTTCTGTTATTCATGTATTGTTTTTTTTTATACTGCCACATTATTTTTTTATAAAATAGATCTGTCTACAGACAAGTTAACTAATATGACGCTTGTATGACGTATAAACTAATAAAGTTTTTACCCAAATATTATGGATATACGCACATTTGTCTGTCATAACGTGATTTACGACCTGTTTTTGTTTCCATGTGAGTAATATGTTATTATTTGCTACTTGATATTTGCAACCGGATCCTAATATATTGATAAATGTTCGCAAAAAAAAAACTTGTAGTTATCTTTTAAAAATGTCTTTAGATAATGCTACTTCGCAATTCTATTAAAGATCTGGCGGTTTATTTTCCGGAGAACTTCTTTCCGTACCCGGATAAAACATACCCTAGGTTTGCGGGGGATAATGTAGCTTCCCAACAGTGAATGAAATTCTCAAATCGGTCTAGTAGTTTTGATTCCATTACAAACAAACAAACAATCAAATCTTTCCTCTTTACAGTATAAGAGAAACATTTCTTAGTCGCAAATATTTTGTTTTTCAATTTCAGCTATTGGATCGTTAAAATTGTTTTAAACCCAATTTAGGACAAGCAAAGCAGAGGTAATGTAGATCCAAACCACACCTAGAATGCACTCTGCATGAATGCGACATAATATTATGAAATGCCAAGCCCAAACGTCAGAATGGCGAGCGAGAGGTCGTGGGTTCTAACCCCACCAACGTTATATATATTCAGACTAGTGCTTACCTGACAAATTATTATCATCTCTCTTATCATCATCTCTCTAGCCTTCTCCCAAGCTGTGTTGAGGTCGGCTTCCAGTCTTAGCTGGATGCTGCTGAGAACTTGTTTTACCAGCAGGCTTAGCATGGCGATTTTATATCTATTCTGTCAAGAAAAGACAAATCTCTTTCTATCAATGTCAACATGTCTTCTGCCCGAGCATGGCGCAACCTGTCAACTCGCATGTAACTTGTAAACTTATGTCGATCGAAGAAAAGAAAAATTTCTTCATCTATCTGTCACTTTTCTGTCATTATGTCTATTCTCCCGTAAACAAAACTTGTTTCTACGGTTGCCATGCTAAGCCTGCTGTAGCGACTGCCTAGGTCAGACACCTAAGAGTCCCAACCACTCTTACTAAGGGGTTGCCTGGGAAACAAGGTTGAGGAGGTCAGATAGATAGCTCCATGTAAAATACTAGTACTTAGCTGAATCCTATAAGACTAGAAGCCTTCTCTCAATATAGTTGGAAGAAGGCTACGCAAATGAATTTTGTACGACATTCTTAAGCGTCCGACAAACCAAGTCAACGAAGAGGTATGCATCGGACCCATTACCTTAATATTCCGACAGTAGGGCGAGCAGGCGTTTTCCTTTCATTGTGAACAATATCATTGTTCTAGGGTCATTGTTCTCGGGTTTTTGCGTGCAATTCATACATCTACATACAAATGAAATTCTCAGGTATACATTATGTAAACTTTGTTAGATGGTGCGATGTCCCATTTGAGTTCTTATCTGGTATACAGAGTACATGTGACTGTGTTTTGTTTTCTGTTTATTTTCAGGCGAATAATGTTTGTAATCTTTACCTATGTATAAGGTCTAACAAGTTTTTTTGTGGTATACATGATCTTTAGCATGTTCTAGATGACCTGTAAAAATATGGTGCACTAGTTCTGTTAGACCTTGTATATACATAGAAGGGACTTGTACATATATATTCGAAGGATGTCACTCTTTTCTTATGCAAACAAAAACAAAATTGCGCGGAATATGAGAAATGTTAAGAACACTTATTTAAATAAATCAGAATAAAACAAAGGCCACTTTTCGTAGCGAAAACTGACATCCAAGCGGGCAGAGGCGCGGCCGACCGCTAGTTAAAGATATTAATATTTTTATCGTCCTGTATTTTCTTCCTGTTTATAGAAAAGTCTTTAAGCAATTTTATGAAACTCTTAATGGGGAAAAAGAATTAGAAAATCTAGTTTGTTTTATTTTTTGTGTCGTCAAATTGCTATCGGGATATTTTTGCATGCATACTGCGATTTATGTGTAATTTAATTCCGGGGAATTCACTGCAATGACAACGACACATAAAATGCAAAATTTATACCAGCGCAGGCGCAGTCACTAATTTGTCGTGCAATAAACTGCAAGTTACTTCACAAATTAAAAAAAAAACAACATAATTAACTAATAGTTATTTTTGACGACCCCGTTGATGCAATGGCTACTACGTCTTACTGCCGAGCTGAGGGTCCTGGTTTCGATTCCCAGTACGGTTGACATTTATGTGATGAGCATGCTTATTAGCTGTAGTCTTGGTGTTATAATATGCATTTTTTTAAACAATTATAATGTGTAAAGTATATGTAGTTATGTAATCAGTTGTGTTATCAACCATAACACAAGCTAATACATAACTAACCATGGGGCTAACCGACTGTCTGAAAAGGTGTACCGATATATTATAATTGCGTTATGAATTTTTTTTCTATTCGAGTGAAGTCTGGTGAAAAACATAGTTTCTCTATAAACAAACAACTACATATATATTAAGTCATCAGAATGAAACTTACTTCGCATCTGAAAACCCTGCATTACTGTAACATTATTATATTATTGTCTCGTCAATCAAAATATATACTATCTATTGTAGCTCATTACATAATTCCTTATCATTCTTCATCTGTTGAACCAATCAAAAATAAACTCTCAACCTTTAGACATAAAGTTTAAATTCCTTTGAACAAACAGTCTATTGTTCACTGCTTTCTAAACCAACCGACAGCGGAATCGATTCAAAGATGTATTAATTAATCGAATAATTTCGAATCGTTTTGTTTCGATTGTTCGATCGATTAGAATAAATTAGCTTCCTTTGTTGCACATGGCAACTGTCTGTGTCTATTATTGCGTTTGAGTTAGTAATAATAATGCATCAAATGAGCATATTATAAGTAGTTTTATTTTCCTGTGATATTTTTCTGGGCGTACTATATGGCTAGTTACTAAGCAATTGCACACACGTCTTATACAAACCTTTAAAAAAGTAGCCTAAAGCCTTCCTCAATAAATAGGTTATCTAGCACTGAAACAATTTTTCAAATAGGACGTTAAGTTCGTGAGAAAGCAGCAAACAAATAAACTCGTCAGCTTTTTTCTTTTAGTAGTTTCTGTTAATAGTACAGACGCCAGCACATCAAGCTACTAGAATCTGTCAAATTGCCTTTATAGATTTTCATTTTATCGCTGAAACATATAGTTCAAAGTTAATTGGGAAAATTTGATAGTTTCGGGTAACTTGATGTGCTGGCGTCTGTACATACGAGACTTCCCGTATTATTTAATATAGTATAATAAATAAAAGAGCTCTATGAGAACAAATGATAACACTATGAGACTCACATATTTTTCGAAATTTTAGCAAACCGCAGATTATCGATAACAGAACAAAATATAAGTAGGTACAGAGGAAAGAAAAGTTCAAGAAACTAATATCAAAGGATTAGATTAATTTCCGCGTCTTACGAAAGTTCTATCCAGCGGAAAGGTTACGCATAATAATATTTATACGTAGACGGACACGCATAACTCCATGAGTACCACAATTTATTATGAGATGTTTATTTAAAAGCGTATCAGAAGCGGCAGTTCGTGATGAACGTGACAGCCGGAGCTTCCTCTCGCCGTTAATTATAACTGCAGTTAAGCAATTAATGCTTACGCTTAGTTAGGATTAATTTCCTTAGTAAATCTACATTTTATTCAAGTCAATTGCTTGTAGTGTCCTAGTAAGCTGGTTATTAAAATATTATGTTATGCGGAATGTTTCCTAGTTATTATTTAACTGAGTAAAGTTACGTGTTTCGTTAAGTTATCCCAAAAAGTTGCTGAAGTAATATTATGCTAAGTATAATTATTTTAACACTTGCTGTCCCATACCTGTCGCTAGGGAACTATTTCCTGCACCCGGATAGAGAAAGTACCCAAAATCCTTTCTCAGGTTTTTGACTACATGTGTACCAAATTTCATTGAAATCGCTCCAGTAATTTTACTATGAAAGCGCAACAAACAGACCGAGTTACTTTAGCTTTTATAATATTGATAAGCATTGTAGTACCGACTTCTGTATGTTAATTTAATGTATACAGACAGACCGAGTTTAATTTAATGAAATATATTAAAAGTACAAAAATGAGACGCTCGTTGATGTCTTTTACTCTACTGTAACGAAACCAAAATGTATAACACCCAACATTATGCTAACACAATAATCAAATTATTACTTCGAGTAAAAAAAAATATAAAGTAAAAAAATAATTATTTAAATAAATAATAATAAAAAAGTACCACAGATCTTGTTGCAAATACCTAAATTAATTCTCGAATGCCATAAATTGTTCTGCGCAATGCATTTGTAAGGCTGATATTATTATGTATCAACAACTAAATCTATGCGTGTCCTTCGCTGTGCTAACAGCGTCGGCAAACGCACTTGGACCTTGATGCACGCGTTGTGGCGTAGCGTCAGCAAATACGTTAGTTTACTTGTAGCGTTAGCAAATAAATCGCTGATGATTTTGCTTGGGTAATGACTTTGGTACTTGTGAATTGTACTCCTTCGTTTATTTGTAGTCTGTTATTTTGTTTTTTTTTTTTACATATAGTTAAATTGAAAGGGACATATGCATATTTTACTTTTAGACAGGACAACACTAATATGTTTGTATAAATTGCTGAGCATAATAATACATTAAGAAAACATCGATAAATTGATGATCTAATGTGAATGTTCACATAAAAATTATGCAAAATTTTCTAAATAAGATAAGGTTTACATTTTGAAGAATATTAATGGGTGAATTTTAACCTTAAACAACATTTTTTAGCCTGAATTAATGGCGACTTTTGACCTTTAAGGGTATTGTAATAAAGCGAAATAATCCTTTTATCATGATCAATGGAGATCTCCTATTTTAGTTAAATTGCATCAACACATATTATTATTCATTTATTAGTTTCATCAACATAGTCCATACATAGTAATCTCGTATAAAAATACTTTGAAATTATTACTTAATTAAATAAAAAAATCTTAATATGGGTTTATTTAATTACATAATTTTAAACACCTACATTTTTTATGTTATTGGCTAAGAATGAATATTAACGAAAAATGAGTCTTTTTAACGAAATATTTTAAAAGTTAATTATCTTACTTCGATGACCTAGTCGGTGCCATGGTCACCATGCCGAACTTCCTAACAAACGGTCCCAGGTTCGATACCCAGTACAGTCAACATTTGTGTGATGATCATGTTTGCTGTCTATATCTTTGTGTTATATATCAAAAAGTTGTCTTCTTCATTTATAAAATACTATCATCAGAAAAATAAATACATGCGGAACCCCAAAAAAGTCTCACAACACGCACCCGTATTTTTTTTTTGACCTAATGAAAGCTCACGCGCTCTTTACATAACACACAAAAGCTTTCTAACCTAACCTTGCTAAGCTAACAGCATTCCGTGACTCATTACGACCAGAGTACAGTTTCGCAACACCCTGTGCATGCCCTTAGAACACAAACAACAATAGAATATCGACCTTGTGTGCGCACCATTAAATCTCAAATTCAATTGTTCTATATTCAACATTTTACATCAAAGAAATTTGAGCTTTATTTTTATTGTATCTCGTTCCATTTTCGGTTGAACCTTTTATGTGATTGCAAAAATTAATCTGTATCGGAATTTGCACTTTATTTGTTTTTGTTTAAAGTAGGTTTTTCGCTAAAAGTTTTTTATGGAAGTGAACGTGAACAGACGTGGTATACGGAAAAATGGTTCAAATTTTCGTGTTATACAAAATGTAATTATAAATATGTAAGAATTGTTTGCGGTTATAACAATAATGTTAAGTGTTGTGTCGTGGGATACTGTTGTATTTCCTTAGTACAATAAAATGTGCTGTAGAAGGTTAATATGTAGTATACATACATACGAGCATAATAAGGACTGCTACAATTTACTGCTAATACTTCTAATAATTGATCTATTAAACATTTCTGCCAAATAAAAAATATATCAGTAAATGCTTTTTAACTTGAATCATCATGCCTTTTTATCGTCCCACTGCTTTGCCTGGGGCTTCTCTCACAAAGAAGGATTGAGCGTTAATCACCACGCTTGCTCAATGCGGGTTGGTGATTTCAGACTTTATAGTCCCGGTTTGCTTCAACTTTAATCAGTCTTTGGTGTCCAAGATCAGCTGAGTACCAATATTTTCCAAGGAGCGACTGCCTATCTGACCTCCTCAACCCAGTTACCCGGGAAACAAAATACCCTTTGCTTAGACTAGCGTCAGACTTACTGGCTTCTGACAACCCGTAACGACTGCCAAGGATGTTCAATGACAGCCGGGACCTACAGTTTACCGTGCCATCCGAAACACAGTCATTGGTGTCCAAGATATACTTAGAAAGTACATACAAACTTAATAATATCCACCTTCAATCAATCAAATTTCATGTGTCGACAACATCGGAAGTAATCGGAACTACTCGGCTATCTCCGCCGGTCTTCGGCCATTGTTCAACCGGTCAACCTCGACTCACTGATCCAGTTGTGTCATAATCATCGAACTAGATTAGACACAGTTGACACACTGCCTTATCTATGACGTAATTTAAATGAGAGTGAAATTAACTCATAATTGTTTTTTTAATACGCTCATTTTAATGTTGAGTAATTATTATGTTTTAAACTAATTAGTGTTTGTGGATTAGATTTTTAATGTCTTGATGACCCCGTTGGCGCAATGGTTACAACGCCGGACTGCCGAGCTGAGGGTCTAGCGTTCGATCCCCGGCACTGTTGACATTTGTGTGATGAGGATGCTTGTTGACTGTGGTCTGGGTGTTATAATATGTATTTCTAAGTAGTTTATCAGTTGTGTTGGCACCCATAACACAAGCTAATCAATAGGTTACCATGGGGCTAAACGACCGTGTGTGAAAAGGATGAAAACGGTGTCCCAAAAAAAATGTTAATGATTTAGAGATTACGTCATTATTGCGGTTAATACATTTTCACTGTGTTGTTTTCACCCTATCTATAATGGTAACTATTTAATCTGCCTAAAGCTATATATAGACTAACAAAAAAGAATGAAAAATAATTTTCCAAGACCTAATAAATTCTTTCGAGCACTCAACTCCTAAAAAAATACAATAGACAAACATTACGAAAAAAATAAACGAATTCCACGAAAATAACATTAAAACTTGACGCCATCAACTCCTACGCAATCGATCTATTTATTCAAACAGTGCCCCAAATATGGCCGCCGCCGTCAATATAACGTATAAATCTAGAAATTATTGAGAAAGGACTGCTAAGAACCAAGTATTATTGACCTCACCCAAGGTTTTCGAGTTTCGCGCTGGTGACATTCAGACATACACACTGCGATACGGATGTGTTACAGTTATTGTTCGCTACAGGTGAACTTGTATATACAACTACACATCACACTATACAAAACTAGTATAAGCTGACCCTTCAATTTGTAGAAAGATCATATAAAGTGAATCCAAGATAAACTGGTTTTGTGTGTACGTGGTTGGAAGTAGTGGGTGGGTGGAGTATGTCAATAATCGTGTCGCGCTATCACAGCGTACCGAACGAAGACTCTTATGCTGTTGATTATAACATTACTAGCTTGTACTTCCGTAATGAGATTAACCTACATATTATGTATTGGTAATTGAGTACATATGTAGATTTATGCGGTTACATATAATATTTTGATATTTTCAAAGCTAATGGTGGTTCGTTGTTTTTTTTTTTTTTGGATGTTGCACACAGAATATTGTTTTTTTCTTCAATATAATTCAGTTACTACATCTACATGTGCAGACGCCAGCACATCAAGCTACAATCTGTCAAATTTCCTTCAAAGATTTTCATCTTTATTGCTGAAGCATATGGTTCAAAGTTGATTGACAGATTCAGGTAGCTTGATGTACCATGCGGCAAAGCATAATAATAAAGGGTTTCAACTTGTATTTATTTGTAACTGTCCCGTGGCATATTCGATAGTGTACGACACACTCTAAAGACAATTTATCTCAACTTTATATGTACTTATCATGGGATTTTTTATGTGCAATAATAATTAAGTATGCTTATCATCGGAAACTCCCAATAACAGGTCGACCTTCTCAGTCAGATTAAAATGAACCCGTCCTTCATAAATATAATTATATTAATCTCTGTGTTTTTGAATAAAACCGTATATTTGGATCAGTTTTCAATTTATAGTTCCACGAATGATATTGAATATTATTACAAGGAAGGGATACAAATGAGTCGCATCTGATTTTATAAACATATCAATTTAAAAAGGATGAAGATTATAAAAATACTTTATTTTATCAACAGTTTCTTTGTAGTTTTATTACACGTAAAGATCTCTTTTCAAATATGCGGAAAAAAGTACAGACGCCAGTAGATCAACCTACCTCAATCTGTCAAATTTTACCAATCGAATATTAACCTTTCGGTTAATGTGATAAGGTTGAAAATCTATTAAAGAAATTTATATCATTATTTATATAATCTATTATCTTTATTGTGAGACAGCGATTTAAAAAGATGTTCTAGGTTGTTGTACTCTTGCACTGCTCGACCATATTAGGCATACAATAGTTTTGCCAAAATTTGTTACAAATTACAATATAATTTATCATCGCTGCAGCTTCTACGAATGATATTGCTAGCGTCTATCTTAAAATCCAAAACCTCTACATACATCAAAGCGAAATTTTCTTCCTTCATAACAATAACGGGTGTGGCTGGGGAGTTTGTTCCACCACTTCTTCCCAGCTATAATACATAGGAAGTGGTGAAAGGCGGGCGTTTTGGGGGCTGTCTTTTGTAAAATTGACCTTCAAAAAGTGCTGATTTTCAGCCTACTTTGAATAAATGACTTTTTATCTTATCTTAACGTCAAAATTAACCCAAAAATTTTACATCTTTTCAGATCCACGAACATATGACACCAGACGAGCTCCGGTCTGTTTTCCACGTCGACCATCACACCCTAGTGCCTCAGTACCACCTGGTGCAACTCACCCACCACCTCTCCAGACGACACGTGGCAGCCGGCCATCAAACCAACACCCTCACACCAGCAAAAACCAAGATCCCCCATGAAAAGACCTCCAAAAACCAGTGGAAGACTGAAACAAGTCCTCCTTCTCTGCTGAATGATGAAATGTTTGTCAAAGCGAAGGAAAACATCAAGGATGTTGACATAATAGGGGATTTAAACAACACAGTCAGTGTTCAATTTGACGTGAAAAATTCTAGTGAGATGAGTGACAGTGGTAGTGTTTTAAGTGATCTAGAAAGGTTAGTCGAAGGTCAGGAGGTGGATGTGCATAAAATAGACTTGGAGGCGTTTGGGAAGCAGCTCAAGTTGGTGCTGAAGAAACAGGAGGGGTTGTTGAAGAAGGATGGGCTGAGGATGTGGAGGGCGCACCAGAATGAGTCGCAGCCACACGGGGTGGATTACGAGGAGCTGGTTACGGTGAGTGTCTTTGATTTTCTTTTTGAATAGGTCTGCTTTGTTGTACAGACGCCAGTACATCAAGCTACCTGAGACTTACTTTTTCCAATCAATTTTGAACCATATGCTTCAGCGATAATGTTGAAAATCTATTAAGATAATTTGACAGATTGTAGTAGCTTGATGTGCTGGCGTCTGTACTTAATGTTGAAGATCCGACTGGAGCGAGAAAAAAAATACATTTAAATAATGTTAATTATTTTTTTATATTTTACTAAAGTTAACATTAGATATGAGGTGTCATCTTATCATAATATGTCTCAAAGTAATTTTCGATACGACTTTTCAGATGTTTGTTTGATTCCAAAAGTTGTTTTCAATTGAAACGTTACTAGATTTGCTGCTAATTTATAAATATTATTGCGAATTATAAAATCACGCCTCATATCCAATGTTAACTTATGTAGGTAAAATATGTTAAAATAAATGAAGTTCCCACTACTAGTCGCCGCATTTGGCAGTGTGTTCCCAACGTGAACATTCACTATTTATAGTATAAAACACATTATTTCTAGAATTTTACGTAATACCCCTGGCTGGAGGCCTTAACTTCTAGGCATCCACAGGGATTGTCTGGTTAAGCAGTAAACAGCATCGCTAAGCTAAAATGCGAGACAACATTAAAAAAAAATACCTTATTATTGTTTAATCTTTCCTCTTTATTTCTTGCTAATCAAGATTTGAATACATCGTAAAATTAATATCGATTTGAATAATCGATTCACATTCCCATGAGATAACAATCCTTCACCCATATACGGTTATTATCGAGTGAAAAGCGAAAATCGAATCGATATCGTTCGGAAATAGTAAACAATGCGGAGAAGTGACAACACTAATTATAACTTACAGAGGTCGGATTAATTAGGGTTGACACGAGAGATATACAGGTATATTACACATATACGTATAGGTATTTTACAAGCATATTTGTCATAGTGACAATATCAATATGAATATATGTAGGTCTTTATATTTTTGCTGATGAATGGAAGATGATAATGTCGGAATGTTTGATTTTTGTGAGAAGCATGCATCATCATCATCATCATCAGCCTTTTGCCTTTGACTGTACCGAATAAATAAAAGGGAACATGTTATAATAAGTGTTAGTGTTGTACCAACAATTATTAAGACATGTCGTAACAGCCCTACGCTAGGCGATTGTTCTATGGCGGATGAAACAAAAACTCGAGCAGCTCGTCTTTGGAGAAAGTAGGTTCCCACGGCGGTCTTATCTAACCGTGAAGTAGCTACGTACGGAGAAATAGTCCGGGGATGGAAAAACTACTTAATATTTTCTTTACGTGTATAACGGAGCTTAGGAAAATGATTATCGAGAAAGCTTGTAAGTCCGAAGCTAATAAGGAAAGTTACAATTTCATCAGAATCGTATACAAGACGAAAATTGTTATTAGTTTATATTTCCTCCTGAAAGATACTTATGATATATGTGACATTCGAGTAAATACGAATTTAGCGAAATGAGACGCCGCTTGTCGCCCATGTCAACGGGCGAGAAGAGTGAATGTTTAGACGAAGGAAATGTGTCATATTCCTTCAACTATCGTATCTTCGAGAGGAGAATCTCTCCCCGTCTAATGGGCCTTACTCTCGCCCAGTATTGAGTTGTTAGTTCGTAGGCATGCTCACACAGCTTATGTATCTGTGTAATTATATTTCTTTTCTAGTTTCATAAACCTTAACTGCGTCAACACTTAATATGTAAGGAAACAAGATCTTCCCGACACTGAGTTCCGTTAGTTTCACTAATGCAAATGCTTATTAATCCAGGAAGTGTTAAAATCGTATTAAAAGATGTTTTTTATCAAGCAAACATCGCGTCACACTAATATATGAAGGCGAAAATTTGTGTGTCTGTATGTTTGTTACCTCTTCACGCCCAAATGGCTCAACGGATTTAAATGAAACTTGCCAGTAATATAGCTTATATATTGTTTTTTCGTGGGAACGCTGTGGATGCAGCTGGAGGCAGTGTCAGAATTTTACTGACTAAATGCCATCAATATGTTAGTTCTAAAAGTCTTTGTGTGTCAAAGCCACGGTCCCTCTTGCGAACAACCCGCGGCTCCGAACAATCGATTGCTCGATTCGACCCATCTAATTAATTTTCAAAAGTGATTATGTACTTCCTGAAATTAGCGCGTTCAAAGAAACAGAGAAACAAATTTTTCAGCTTTGTAATATAAGTATACCTGTGAACACGTATACAAACATACATACACGAACTCACTGCATATATATAAAACTATAAAAAATACAACTTTATTAATCCAATACCTTAAACAAGGTTAGACAAAAACAAATCATAGTAGTTTCTTATTAAAATTAGCATATTATCTGAGATACTGACGTTTGAGATGTCTAGGTCTAGTTCTAGATCTACCTAATAGACTGGAATTTATTACCATAAATGCATAATGTGCGGCGCGGGAGCCGAAAATGGTGTCAAAACTACATGAACACTTTATTATACAGTGTATCTATTTATATGTATATATTTTTGTTTACCTTGATCGTAAATACACTGAGATCTGAATACCTATATCGAGGTTAGGGTTTCTCTTTAGATATTGAGTACCTAATTACAAAAAAGTTAGACAGATGTTTGACACGTTGTGTTCAAAATAATGTGTCTAACGTCTGTCCAACTTTTTTTAACTTAGTTTTATATTATATTTGGTAATTCGTGATCCCCAAATCATAATATTTTCTTATTAATTAATTGCTAAAAGGAGCTCCGATTAACATCACGAAGATAATACGGTAGAAGACAACTAGTCAAATGCATTACTTTTATTGAATTGTCAAAAATGGTTACTTTGTATGCAATTTGTATAAGAATACTTAGTTGTGACGTCACAGATTTTTCACATCAAGCCGTATACTTATTTCGGTTATATTATCAATAAAAAAGATGTTTTCGGTTCAAAACGATAAATGAAACTGTTATTATTTTAAAATGTTTGACAAATTGAATATGATAAAGTATTTTATTTTTGACCTAGTCGTCATCCCAATTATGGAGAGGTCTCTCACAACTACTCTTAGGTTTATTTAGGTCAATTATTAAATTAAAAAAATCATTTATCATTTAACAATAGTTTTGTAGGATAGAACGACCCTTCGCTTGTTTGGTCTAAACGTATTTAATACTCAAGGCAAGGCAAATAAAATATGTAACTAATAACTGGTACAACGAATGAATGCATTATTTAAGAACAGTTACTTCTCGAAGTACATCAACTAGTTATTTTAATACGGACACGCCCAGATTTTATAGCTAAGAATATTGATGGAGCGAATATTTGATTGTACTTTTGTATTGCATAATAATAATTGCTAGTTGATTATCTATGACTTTTTTTCTTTTAAAGTCGATATTTTATGTACAGACGTCAGCCACATCAATCTACTAAAATCCGTCTAAAACCTACTTATATCCTTAATAGATTTTCAACTTTATCGCTGAAGATTCAAAGTTGATTAATATGGAAATTTCTACAGTTTCGGGTAGCTTGATGTGCTTGCGTTTGTACAGACTCTAAACAGCAAGCTAAACTTCATCGTCGAAGCATATGGTTCAAAGTTGATTAGGATACATTGGTAGCTTAATGTGCTTGCATTTGTACAGACTCTAAACAGCAAGCTAAACTTTATCGCTGAAGCATATGGTTCAAAATTGATTGGGAAAAATTTACAGTAAGGAAAGCATTTTAGACCAAGGTACCTACTACTTAGCTATATACATATGTCAATATGATGTCAAAATAGTAAGAGATGACAGTTCAAAGTCAATAAAAAATAATAAATGAAAAATCATTGTCTTTGTATTTGTAGGGGCATGTGATAATTAAAAGTATTATGAATATAAAAAGGAGAGGGGATGATATTAATAAGACAAAAATATACGACTATATCAAAAGCTTTTACCACGTGTTAAAATAAAAAAGAAATTAATTCAATGATACATTGATTTTAAATCGATTCAAATGTCAAGAAAAATGAACAAAAACTATAATTAATTTATGTTTTATATCTTCGTTTTTAATTTCTTCATTAAGATAATTTTCATATATATTACTAATACCAAAAACACTCACTTTATCTATGTTTTTAATTTTATTTAAAAAAGCACGTTCTTATGCGCGTGACCACACATGTGATAGTAATTATCAAATCATTTCTAGCTAATAAAATCATCCAAATTTATGATACGATTCACGGAATTAATTAGGTAGATAATAATATAATAACCAAGAAGGTACCTATTTTATTTTTGTGTTTATCTATCGGCTTTGCTTGAATGTTATTCCCAAAAGATTTGGACTTTTCCGAGGACGGTTAAAAAATAAGTTATTCTTGTTTCGAATTCTGCCCCGTCTTTAGATGAAAAATGCGGGAGGATTTTTACAATCAATTAAAAAAAGAGCTACTAGCTACTTCGTTTGTTTTCTAATATCTATTTATCTACAAACAGCTTTAAATCTTACTTAAATAAATTATAATTATAATAAATAAATTATAATTATAATAATATTCTGAAATCACCAAACCGCATTGAGCAAGCGTGGTGATTAACGCTCAATCCTTCTCCGGTTGAGAGGAGGCCTGTGCCCAGCAGTGGGACGATAAAAAGGCTGATGATATATAATAACACCAATATTTAATTCATAATTTAAACGTTAAGTTCTTATAATACAAACTTATGATCATAATTATTTATCGAATATCGATATCGAATGAATCTTCCATTAATTTATTTATTGATGTGTTTCGTCGAATTTACATCTTAAAGTAAACCGCCATGTTTGAATTTGTTATTAATTTTATATTAACGAAACTGTTCTACATTAATAGACAATATTTGACGACAAGACAATAACACACACTAGTATAAGTACGAAAGTCTGTGAGTGTGTGTGTATGTTTGTTATCTCTTCGCGTCCAAACGGCTCAATAGATTTGGATGAAGCTTGCCAGTAATACAGCTTCATCTCCCGAGCCTTTTCCCAACTATGTTGGGGTCGGCTTCCAGTCAAACCGGATTCAGCTGAGTACCAGTGTTTTACAAGGAGCGACTGCCTATCTGACCTCCTCAACCCAGTTACCCGGGCAACCCAATACCCCTTGGTTACAGACAGTAATATCTACAGCTTATTTATTTAAAAAAAAATCATAATAACATATACTACTTTTTGATTGTGATTGTAAAATTGTGAGTTTCGGGTAGCTTCATGTGCTGACGTATGTACAAACATTCCATAGAAAATAATTAAAGATTTTGTAATCTGGTCACAATTTCGCGAACGATCATAAAACTCATTTGTTATTTAAATTTAATCTTGTTATTGAAATGAGGTAGCTTTTTATTCTACGCTGTGCGCACGTGGCCCGGGCAACCGAATAATTATATATTTGTATATAAATTAGCGTGTATGTATGTATATACCATAGCTCGATAGATACGTTTTGAATATAGAATTCAAAATATTGATAGATTTACGTTGTATCTATGTAATCATTTTGAGGGAGTGTAATTTTGTTCTGGGAAGCAGATAATATGATTTTTTATAGGTTTTTTATTATAATTAGTAATTGAATTTCGTCTTAAGTTTATTATTGTGAAAAAAAATAATGAAATCGGGTTCTGAAAATAGATGTTTTATATAAATTCTGGGATTCTAGATAATTCTAGAATACGAACGTAGTCGGTAACATAGTTTTTAGCCCTTGGTATTTATTATAAAGAGAACGGGGGTAACTTAATTATTCATCTGTATTTTCTTGAAGTTTATTTTAAGCTAGATCAATTTGTGAGTGCAAACAGTAAAATTGTAAAATTTAACCGAATCGTTAGATACATCCAAAAGCTAATTTAAGCTCATTCAAGATAGATTTTCTCTTGTTTTCTATTTATTTCTTAGGATTTTTTTTCTTTTTTTTTCTTTCTGTGACATCCTTTCTCTTACTTCAGGAAATAATATAATATTCCTCACATATTCACACAACGTAACCTAGTCCCAAACTAAGCAGAACTTGTACTATGGGTACTAGACAACTGATAAACTTACTTAATAAAAAATAATTAGCGGAATCAGTTCAGCTGCTCTCGAGATTTGAGCTTAGCAACACATTCAGCGATTATTTTTTATAGTATAGATCTAAATTTGAAAGACCTATCAGGCTGTCATATCATTCATGTATTAAATGTTCCTACGTTAACTCTTAAGTTCAAAAAAGAGCACAAAATTATGATACCTACATCATTGAACCACCATAAGTACAGCTTGTACCACATTTCAAGCGTTTATCGAGCACTTTAAAGCAAAATCCGTAATTTATTGTCAGTGAACCCATAAGCAGGCATTCCTCAGAACTGATCCTGAATTTATAAAGGTTTCTCTTTCAGAAATGTGCAGTATGCGCAAGAAAGTTGCATTTATGGTGCAATCATTTTTTCGATTAAAATGATTTAAGCTTTTGTTTTGTTTACTATAAGCGCTCTCTGTGGTTTTTACATTGCTATATTGTCTATAGCTTTTTTGAACTACAAAGCAGCAGGCTTAGCATGGCGATTCCATATCTATTCTGTCAAGAAAAGACAAAGTTCTTTCTGACAATGTCAACATGTCTTCTGCCCGAGCATGGCGCGACCTGTCAACTCGCACATAATTACTTGTAGCCTTATGTCAATCGAAGAAAAGAAAAATAACTTCAAAAAGTGTCAAAAGAAATCTTAGTCAATCTGTCACTTTTCTGTCATTATATCCAATCTCCGATAAACAACACTTGTTTCTACGGTTGCCATGCTAAGCCTGCAGATAGGTAAAGACTCTAGCAGGTCAACCTACCTCAATTTTCAAACTTATCACAATATCGGAAAGTGACAGATTCGGGTAGATTGACCTGATGGCGTCTATACATAAAAAAAATTAACCCGCTTACGTAATTTTTGTCATTTCTATATACGTGAGTACTAGCACACGTGGGCGATTTGATTGAGACGCGAATAAAAATTATGCCTCTTTGGGAAATACCCAAAAAAAAACAACTATTTTATATTTAATTTAATATTTCCAATAGACACATAAATCTACGAGAAATGGACATGTATTGTCTATTATTAAAAATAACATAGAAATTGCTATGCAATATTAAATAAGAAAAATACAAAAATCTTTGAATATTTACGTAGTTTACATATAATTTTTAAAGCTATCCTTAGCTATACCAAAGCTAATTTTATTTATGTATACCTATAGCCATTTGTATACTATAATGTGTACGATTATCCACCATTATGTATATTTTTACCATTTAGATGGGATATTAGTTTATCTTTGCATAAATTTACGTGCGCTATGGGCACGTGGTATAGTTGTTTGTCTATGTACCCAGTTTTACTTGTTTGTGGTTTGACAGCTGTTTTTTTTAATATGGTGAGGCGTCATGTGAGTTTAGTATTAGTAAGTAATCATTCTAGGATTATACTGATGAGAGAAGCCGCGAGGTTTTAAATAATAAGTGATATTTATTTTGCAAATAGGTTGAAATCAGCACTTTTCGCGTCAAGATTTTTTTTATAAAAAACGAGATGAGGTCGGCATTTCTTAACTGAGTACCTTGAGAAGAAACGCCGAAACAAACTCAAGGGTCATAGTCTCTTTTAGAGTCCTTGAGTGAGAAGGTGAAGTAAACCAAGCTTAGTCTAATTAAATTGATTGGGGTAATATTAATGAACATTATTAAAAAACCAATCAGCCCAAGTGGCAAGATCAAGTAATTTTACAAACTTTTTAAATTAAAAGTAATAGTAGGTAAAAGTGTCATTCAATATGAATAAACTACCTACCGCAAATAAAAAGAAATAAAAATTAGTTACAGACAGAGAGGTCAAAATAAACATTAGAGGAATAAAAAATGCGTGAAAATTAGAAATAATAATGTTACCTCATTAGCGAACACGTGCGTCAGCGCACCGGCCCGTGATGACGTCACGCGCGTCTGTTTACACGCGTGTGGGCTGCTTAGAGAATTGAAACAACCGGAGACGCCATGCTTTTGCCATAGGTACGAATGTCGTTCATACGTACATGTGTTTATCAGTTTTGTTGTGTGTGTGAATAATGATATGATTGAAATTGCTTGAGTGAGTTGTTTGTTGTTTGTATGTATATGTATTTGTTATATATTTCGAGTTAATTGCACTAGTTTATTTTTTGCCTAAATACGAGCGTAATGTGGGAGCAATTATGTAGCTCAATTGCCCGCTTGCTTCCAAAAAATGCTTTGAAATAGTTTTATTACAATACAGCCTTTAATTAAGTGCCTTTTTTGTTTTTTCTTTTTAATACTTATCAATCCTCTTGCTTGCTTCCCCCTGTCTCCTCTTCTTTTTAATATTGCACAGAATAAATAGTTAATATTTTTATAATTTTATTCTAAAGCTATTTTAATATGATGAAGCATTATTGATTATTGCATAATAATAAGTAATAGATCTGGATGACACATTCTAATACACAATACCTATACTCACCCATATCTGAGAAAATATGATAAAAGATGTTTTTTTAACCGATTTCCGAAAATAGAGGAGGTTCTCATTTCGGCCAGTATGTTTTTTTTTAATTATTTACTTATTACGACAAATCAATCAATCTTTTGAAATATATTCCTTTTAATATAAATGGTATTGCATCGTTCATTAAATGAGGTAAAATAATTATTATAATGGCGTTGTGATATTGAATTATTATTAAAAATAATTGCGTTGAAGCAATAAACACGCATGTTATAAGCAATTAGCATCCGCACGAGGATCGTCGTGTTTGATCATGCAAATTATTTGCTTTCCACGTTATTCCCACGATTTTCTTGTTATATCTTCTCTTGGTTTTGATTTATTGGTATTTTTGTCATTGTCCTGTCAGCGTTTGTCAACGGAGTTTGTCAGGTGACACATACGCCCGATATGGATCGTGTGGCAGATGCTTTATAAATTATTCAGTTGCGCGTTCGAATCTCTTCGTAGTTATGGTTTATAGCGTATATTTAGCAAACTATGTAAGTCATAATCAGGCTATTTATCGTCCCTCAGGGCAGAGGCCTCATCTGTCAAGGAGAAAGATTGAGCATTAATCACCACGCTTGCTCAATGCGGGTTGGTGATTTCAGACTTTATAGTTCAGGTTTCTTCGAAATGTTGCCTTCACCTTTAATCAGTCATTTGAGTTTAAGATATACTTAGAAAGTACATAGGTATAACTCAGAAAAGTTGCATTTGTAGGTACTTTTCAGCACAAAATACATAAATTGTTAAAAGCTATCAGTTTCGATATTTTTATATCGGTACGAAAATAATGTTAAAAGTGTCTATTGAATTGTATTGATGCTATTGCAGCCAAGGTCACATGATACAATTACAAAACAACTCACAATAAAATAATGCATTACTTGTCAAAAACAGCGGGAAACTTGAATTACGAACTGACAGAATTGGATTAACACCACAGATAAAATAATACTGTATTATTCTTATTGGATTAAATACTCTTTGCAAAATGTTTTATTCACAAGTTCGTTCGTTATATTTTACGACCTACACAAAATGCACAATAGTCATTTGGATAATTGTTTATGTATTTGTTACAATTTTAACAATTCAATTGGTATTTGGTTCGGAATATTCGTGGCGATCGTGACTATAAGAACTTTTCATAATATAATAAGGTTTATCAGATTTTGATTTGAATCTATTAATCATTAATTAATGTATGAATTATTTGATTGAATTTGGTTATTGAAATAAAAACACATAGATATGGAACGATAAGAAGTTAAAGAAACTCTTTTCAAAATAATGGTCGGTGTTACTGAATTATTTTGTGAACATCATCGAGACAAAACATTTGATTACACAAGTATACATCTACAGGCTTTAAAAATCACAAAATATATATTTACAAAGGTGCTCAAGTTTCGTCAAAAAGAAGGGTCACTTATTTAAGTAAAGTTCATAGTAAAGGCATCGCCCCTAACCTTGGAAGTTTAAAAGGAAGTTTATATTTTCGTGCTTAAAATATTAACCATTAATTATAGGTATCTCCGTATTCATACTCCAAGTAGCTTTTTGTAACAAAACTATTTTGGCCCGGCTCGGGAATCGAATCTGGGAACACGTGCTCAAAAGTCGCACTAATCGACTACTAATTAATATTGATAAACAAAGCCTGGTTTTAATAAATGCCTAAGAATAGTTTTGATGACGGGCCAATGATCTCTAGAAGGAAAATATTGGGTTTTAGTCAGTAAGAGTCTGTCAATCCCTCCAGCTATACCCACAGAGGGAGTGGAAGGGAGGGGACAATATCTTTTGTGATAGTGAATAGAAATACCTTTTAAAGAAAAACAAACACGATATTTATGTTAGTTAAACATAAAATATAATAATAAACATAAGTAGAAGGAAGCGTCTGCCACATTCCTTGTATTACCACATCAGCATATAGAATGGATAATTGTCTAGCTAGAGGTTATAGTGGCAACATCACACGCAGAAGTTAAATACCTGGCAACACTACTTCCTTATTTAAATAATGCCACCATAGAGGCGCATCTTTTTAAAAGCTACCCGAAACTTAAATTTTCCCGATCTACTTTGATCCATATGCTTCAGCGATAAAGTCAGCGACAATTTATAAGGAAAAGGAAAGATTGTAGTTGTTTGAAGTGCTGGCGTCTATACAGAAGAATGCCATAGATCAGGCTTGACACAAAATATGTATGGCTGCGATATTACAGTCGTGAGGTCTCCAACTAAGTAAGTCTATAACTTAAGCCTAGACTCCACCAAAGCAAAGAGAAGTTTTTAATACAACCAATAGAATGTTTTATTCAAACATCTCGTTCCCACCCACTCAGTAGTACAGACCAGCACATCAAGCTACTACAATTTTTCAAATATCCTCAATAGATTTTCAACTTTATCGCTGAAGCATATGGTTCAAAGTTGATGGGGAGAATTTGTTAGCTTCACCTGTATTAATCGTTTAATTGTTTAAAATCTTGTCCGCCCTGCCTTGGTGGAGTCCGGGCCTTAGTACGGTACCTAAATGAAGTGACTTTCTCACATAAGAACTCTCATAATAAAAATAAATAAGCTTTATCAACTCACGAATATCGCAGTCCAGTCCTCGGGGTCTGGTGGCACAATGTAAAAATGTTTAATAGCAACGAAAGTGTTTTATTTCGATATTATTAACTTTACACATGAAATTATTCTTTATGCTAGAAAAATCTATCTATATCTATGTTAACATGAAAAAAAATACGTTCTTTAAAATTAGAACAATAAAACCGCCATCTTTTTTATTTTCGTGCCGAGATTTCCCGCGCTGTTTTTTCACAATGAAATCGAAGGGCGACGGAAATCATATTATACAGCTTAAGAGGACATCACGGCTATTATTTATACGAACAAATGTGTCATAGACAATTATTTCCTTACTTACACATCCTTTTACACAAAGATCGTGAAAATAACTTAAAAATGCATGACTTCATGCTTCTCAGTCGTAAAATATTAAATTCTTTGTATGCGTGTCGTGAGATGATATCCATCAGATGACCACGGAAACATGCATATTCTTATTTATGTCTTCATATGTTTATTATATTATTATTAATAATACTTTGCATATTACAGTCGCCTTGCAATTTGTTATTAATTGCTAATAGTTGTTTTATTGAGTAAAATACTTACGTAGATAAACTTTATGTTTGTTGTTTTAATATTATGAGGATGTTAATGTTTATAAGACAAGACTTTTATAGCAATGATTGATTTACGGGAAAACAAATTGTTAGATTATGTATAAATACAGTCATGATTTGGTAGGTTATAAAGAAAAGTTAGAAATATTTTTTTTACGTGCTCTAGTATTGTTGTGTCTATGGAAAATTATGTTCAAAATTTTGTGTCAATGTGGTGTGGTGTTTTGTATCAGTGTGTTTTTGTTGAATTTGGAAGCGAACGAGAAATGTGATATAATCAATAAACATGCGATTTTTTTTCCATTAAAATTTAATTTTAGTATACATCATGAAACAATGCGTACAGCTGAGCAGTAGGACTCCTCGCCTGTTAGTATTTTAACTTTTAAGTCTATTCCATAGTGAATAGCCACCTAGTCTATGTAAGCGTGCTCCACCTTCAACCACATCATGACGGCTAGATGGCGTAGTAGTAAGTGAATCTGCCTGCCACGCCAAAGGTCGCGGGTTCGATTCCCGCATGTCAAACATTTTTGTGCATAAACATGGGTTTGATATAGTCTTGGTGTGTATTTACAAAAGAAAATTATGTAAATACCTTTATCAGTTGCCTAGTACCTACCCATAGTGGAAGCCGACCCCAACATAATTGGGAAAAGGCTCGGGAGATGATAGTACCTACCCATAGTAGATTTAGTTAGCTTTGCGTAGTTTGGGACTAGATGACGTTATGTGACTGTGTGAGGAATATTTTATACCATGAGCTGACATAATGATCAAACGCGTGCCTATTATTGTCCACAAAGAAATAGGTATGCTAACATTGAAATAACTTTGAAGGTTCATTTCTAAGAATAATATTGCTTATTATCTCGCGGCCACTGTTGGGAATTTCCTTATGTTCAAACATTATTTATTTAGTACCTCAGTCTGTTGATCTGGCCTAATGAATTAGCGTGTATGACGAGGCTGATGAAGATAATATACATACCTACCTAATATGACGGACTGTTTACTAATAATTTTCTAAAAAAGTATAAAGTTTATAGGTCAGGACATATTCCTTAGTAAAATTAAATCCCGGTTTCTGCAATAGAAAAAAAAGTATTTTTGGTGTAGGCACTTTCTTATTATAATAATCTATCATTTCAAATATTATATTCGTATTATTAATACTACCATTATTTACCTCGCCTTTTCCCGAGCTGTGTTTGGGTCGGCTTCCAGTCTTAACTGAATGCAGTTTAGTACCAGTATTTTACGTGGACCGACTGCCTATTTGACCTGCTCAACCCAGTTGACGTTGAGTTGCAGTTACCTGGACAACCCGATACCACTTCGTAGGTCTGGTTGCCAGACTATATGGCTTCCGAGTACCCGTAACGACTGCCAAAAATGTGTCACCTTTTGACTGTTGTTGTTGTTGGTTTCGAAATATCATTATCATTTATCACTTTAATACCATTAATTAAATTGCTTAAATTAAACGTAATAGAAAACAAAAATTCTTTGTTTAAATAAAATACGCGTACGTAAACTAAGATAAGTAAATAAATATATCACGCCCAGTCCCTGACGGCCGCTGAGATCACGAGCTGATAATTCCCACGCTATTTCACGTTTCCAAGTTGCGTGAATTTTGTGAATGAATTCGGGGTTTATTACTGTTTATATTTTGGAGTATATCTATTATAAAAATAATATCCAAAGTATGTGTATGGATGTATTTTTTTAATATCTCGAGGAGCTAATATTTTTTTGACGTTTTTACATAGATGACTATAAAAATACTGCAAATTTAGAAGTAATGTAGGTTGATATAATTTGCACACTTTTTACTATGGTTATCTCTATGGTTGATTAGGACCACAATGTCAAATTCTAATAATTATTGAACAGACGCCAGCACATCAGGCTACCCGAAACTGTAAAATTTTCCCAATCAACTTTTAACTTTATGCTTCAGCGATAAGATTGAAAATCTATTAAGGAAATTTGACAGATTGTTGTAGCGTGATGTGCTGGCGTCTGTACTTCAACTTGCCAATTATTCCCCTTTTTTATACATCTTTATGAAATATTTTCCGAAGTCTGACAACAAGAAAAAAAATCATGTGTTTTTTTTATTTGTTCACAGGAAGATGAAGAAGATCTTGGTGACTTGTACCAGGATGAGGAGAATGGTGCCGCGCTCCTCATAAGGAGACACCCCAAACATGGCAAGCTTGTTGTGGTAAGTTATCTAACATATTTCACTCAACAATCGAAATATTAATCAATTCTTAAAATAAATCTTTTGATAATCGACTAAAATACAAATAACGATTATATTAGGATTATAATCGACTGCAATCGAACCACAGATAACAACATACTGGTCGTAAATAAATTAAATAATTCATAAATAGAATACATGTTCGCAATCACTCGCCATGTTTGTTATAAAAAAAAATACCCTATGAGAGGCAGATGATGACAATTTCTTATAATATTGTATCATTTTCTCGTGTCAGTACATGCAGCCAGCACATCAAGCTACTACAACTTGTGAAATTTCCTTAAAAGACTTTTAACTTTAACGTTAAAACGTCATGGTTCAAAGTTGATTGGGAAAAATTGTCAGTTTTGGGTAATTTTATCTGCACATAATTAAACTAAATTAGCGACTGAGAAAGACTGGCAGCTTCATTGAAGGGCCTTCACACAATTGTTAAACGATGCGTGCGAAGAATGAATTTATTAAATTATAACAACTGCTGTTGCAATATTTGGCGTCATTTGCATAAAACCTTATTCATTTCCACCTAATCTGTCAAATTTTACCAATCGAATATTAACCTAGCGGTATTGCGATAAGGTTGAAAATCTATTACAGAAATTTTACAGATTGTTCACCTGGAATTCGTTATTCGGTAGTTTTATTGTTGTTATACGATGACAGATTAATGACTAGCTATCTACGTCCTTATGGCTGGAAAAGGTTGCCCAAAAATCTACCTTTTTCAATATATAGAATGCATAGGTAAACTCGAAAAAATCGATTTAGTTAGTAATTTTAAAATATAATACATATATTTTAATATTGTAATATATTATGTAAGCTATATTACCTATTAACAAGTTCCATAAAAATCCAATTTGAACGGACAGCATATCAAGCTACCCGAAACTATCAAATTTTCAGAATCAACTTTGACCCATATGCTTCAGCGATAAAGTTGAGTTATTAAGGAAACTTTACAGATTGTAGTAGCTTGATGTGCTGGCGTCTGTACTTTGTGTATGAAAAAGTAACAATTATTCTCACAAACTTTCGCGTTTATAGTTAACATTATTAGGAGTTCAATCTTGATTTAACATATCTAAAGGCCAGCCATGAAATAATATTGTTCAAATAGACACAACGCAACCTAAGCATACATCGATTTGTATTATACGTTTTTTTCTTATGTCACATCTAACAGGATGTGACTATCTCTGGATTTTGGACACGTCCCAATGTCACTGCCAACCATAAACTAAAGACTGCTAGAGACGTGACTTGTCAAATATTATTATTAAAAAAAAACTAAGTTACTATGAGCATAATCATGTCTCTAATTTTAGAAGGAAAATAACAATATTGAGTTAGGAAGTGAACAATCGCGTGTTTTATTAATTTGCATACTAATTAAGTAATTACGAATGACGTTTCGTAGACTGGCTGCGAAAATTGTTCGATATCGATAGTTAAATCTTTTTCGAGTCAAGGACGATGGCTATTGAGTTTTCGGCTGTCGAAATAAGCTTTTTCTTAATGTCTGCTAGTTTTTTTAGTAATTTAAATGATTGGGTTAAGTAGGTTTTGTTATTCATGGATTCGGGTTCAAAACAAACTAAATAGATCTCATATCCTTGATGATGATGATGAAATCCTGTTATCCCTCATCAGGGACTTACGGCTCGCAGAACAGACTCTTTTCGATCAAGCAGCAAGTCCTCAAGTCTTATGCCCTAAGTCTACTAAATGGTGTAATCTTAAATATTAAAACTGTAACACTATAGCTAACACATGAACTGCATATAATATGAATAGTCTGTTCCTTATTTCAATTGAAATAATTACAGTAGTTAGTAGTCAGTAGTTTTAGCGTTATCCGTACATCTTTCCGAAAAACTTTCGCATTTATAATATACCAAGTAGGATTTTAATTCAACTGTTTTTCATTCATCATCATCACAGCCCTCTTTTATTGTCCTACTGTTGGGCACAGGCCTCCTCTCCCACGGAGAAAGATTGAGCGTCAATCACCACGCTTGCTCAATGCGGGTTGGTGATTTCAGACTTTATACTCCAGGTTTCCTCGAGATGTTTTCCTTCACCTTTAATCAGTCATTGGTGTCCAATATAAACTTAGAAAGTACGTATAACTTAGAAAAGTTACATTGGTACTTGCCTAACCTGGAAACGAACCCGCACCCTCATACTCGAAAGGCTGGTGCTTTAACCACTAGGCCACCACGGCTTTTTTCATTGCAGCATAGCTTTATGTACTTTTACCGCCATCGGTGTACGGCGTACATCTACCGGCGTGCTGTGAAACCATAGACACAATAGATTACAAACAAGACTAAGGTCGATTGCCCAACAGCGGAGCTGACGAAGTATAACGCATGTGTGAACGAGATAAACTGTTTTATGCTTAGCCTTCGTTCCTACTTTAAAAGAACGAGAGAGAACGCCAGATGAAAAAGAGGGTTAATCAATACATGGCCTCCTAGGCTTAACTGCAAGAAGTCATAAACTAAAAAAAAAACAGCCATATGACTTAGTAATTCGTGAATCTGCCTATCACGCCGGAGGTCGCCATTTCAATTCCAGCCTAAGCCTGCCTAGAAATAGTATGTATGAACAATGAACATACATAGGTGTTTGATTTAATCTGGGAGAATCATCTATCCGTACATGGGTGACTATCTTGTCATGACAAGATCTTCCGTGTTCTGGAAGGCACGTTAAATTGGTGGGTCCCAGCTGTCATTTGTATATCTTTGGCAGTCGTTACGGGTAGTTAGGAGCCTGAAGTCTGACAAACAATTTTACCAAGGGATGTCGGGTTGCCCAGGTTGAGGATGTCAGATAAGCAATCGCTTCACGTAAAACACTGGTACTCAGCTGCCTCCGGTTAAAACTGGAAGCCTACCCCAACACAGCTTGGGAAAAGTCTAGGCAGATGATGGCAGACGATGGCAGATGATTATTTAGTTGTATTGTATAACTAAAATATTAATTACGTATTTATTTAAATGTTATCAAATGCTCTCAATAAACGTACGTACGTAATAGGTATATGTTTAAAAAGCAGTAACAAGACGAAACAAGTTTTGTAATTAGTTTGTATACCTAATTAACACATTTTTTTTATTTAATTATCAACTTCATAGTTTATGGCAACAGATTCCTACTTAATTAATCTTAATTAGTGTTTTAGTGACATCTCAACACTAATTAGCTGGCTACTGTGGTCATGTGGCAACATTAATATCTTGTAATCTTAACAGGAAAATTATAAGGAAACATGATTTAAAAAAATACTTATGTATACCTTAGATATTGAATAGTTTATGAAATAAGAAGAAAATAGGACAATCAGGCACAGTTGCCAGCAGATCAGCCTACCCGAATCTGTCAAATTTTACCAATCGAATATTAACCTTCCAATATTGTGATATGGTTGAAAATTTATTAAGGAAATTTGACAGATTATAGTAGCTTGATATATTTCTTAAGACATAATCTTCCAGGAGGCCAACTATGTACATAGGTACCCAGATACAAACTTGACGATATTTTTTCTCAAAAAATAATGATCTAGCATAGGTAGGTACCTACCTCACAAATTATATAAAATGCTTGAAAAAATATGTACTTATGCAGTACTTGTAAAATATCTTTGGCGCTACAGAATCGGCTGGTGCTTTTATACTGACATGGAAATAATAACGAAAGACTACTAAATGGATACATTTTAAATTACAATTACAGCAAATTGAAGACGTTTCTTCCATATTTTACTGTTACAATAAAATTGAAGGTAGTAATATCTTTTCATCGTAAACTGTATTAAAAAAGCAACATTGTTATAGCCATAAAGTTTTGTTTGCATCGTTGGTACCTTCTTACGTATATTTTCCTTATATACCTACTTACTTGTTTATGGTTTATATATCAAACATCGGTTTATGATCGTAATAATTTGTTATTATATAAAATTCATACTCCAAGGCGTCCATTAGGCTACGTCAATTTATCTTTAAAAATGGCGGTAAAAATGGCCGCTCGTATGAAATTTAAAAACTAACCAAACAACTACATATTTCACTTAATTTGAACTTTAAACTAGTTATTTAGTACAAAAGATAATGATAAATGATATTTATCGATTGAAATCAATACTTTTGCACATTTTTCGATCGGCATTTCCATTTGTTGCGATGATTAAACTTTTAAGCAGACAAAAAAATAACTATATCGCAAAAAAAACACTATTTTCCACACAGTTTCCTACCAAAGAAGTCGTTATATATTTGTTTATCCATTTAATTCAGGCATCAAGTCCCATAGGAAACATATACAATACTATACAATATATCTTAAAAATACTATAAATAAATATAACTAATTAACTAATTAATAATACGTTATACATTTGGAAAAAAAAGGAACATAAAAAACTTTTTCCGTTCAACAGGAGGGCTCAATAGGTCACGACCTGGTGATCCGCCCCATACCAGACTCGATGACGGCGGCCGCGCAAGACGACGAGATGTTCATGGATCCCTCCAGCATGGCTGACATGGTCTCCATCGATACTGGATTACCTTTAGGTACGGTATACTTAATATAGAAGTAAATGGTTTCAGGGAGGATATTGAGATATGGGTAATGTGTTACAATTATTCAGGAGCACATTATGATAATGAATTTTCTGAAATACTTGAATCAATCTACTTAAAGTAATGACCATTTGCCTTGTGACAGTAAGGCCCTGTTTCACCACCTACGAATAAGTTCGAGTTAGTTTATTTGGTAGATAATTTCATACAAATTTTGTTGCATTTTTCAAAATAATCCGTTAGAAAGTGGCTATACGGACATAGTAGAACCTGGCCCTAAATGTCATTGGTAGATAATTCTTTAAACATAATTAAACAAAGTTATTTGACGTTTAACATATGCTTAGAAAAAGTTAGAATTCAAAATATTTTTAGGCAATGTTTAGAACTAAACACTCCTTAAACTTTATTTTGACTGTAAGCAATGTCAAGTTCAAACTAAAAATACTTTTTTTTATTAATGTACCTAAACAAGGTATATATATTAGAGTTTCAATCAAAACCTAAAGAGAAAGAACCAAAGACACGTCTGTATCAGAAAATTAAACGCAGTTTTTATTAAACATGATCTTGACAGTATTTTGTACTAGGCAAAGATAATCACTATTTAAGCTAAACACACATTCAAGCATTTTTCACCTAAATAAGTTTTGTAATAAGACTAAAAACGTTTTCCAGTTAAAAGAAAAAGGGAAGATCAGAGAAGGTTAACGCAAGCGCTTAATGGCGCCCAGCACGTCATCATCAAGAGAGACCCCGCAGACGCTGAACACGACCATTTAGGAGATTACGGTAAGTCACATAAATACTAATATTATAAACTTTCATAAAGCAGCCTGGAGTCTGGAAGTTGGTGATTGATTCATCCGTGCATCGGAGAGCACGTAAATGTTGGTCATGCGCCTGATCTCTCTCCGGTCGTGTCGGATTGCCGTCCCGTCGGACTATGAGAGTGAGGGAATAGAGAGTGCATCTGTATCTGCGCCAATGCTTGCGCACTATAATATGTCCTGCGCAGCTGGCTGATCTTCTTAGAGAGAACGACCGCCGTAGCCGACAATCGGTCTGGACGCCATCAATATTATAAAACAGAAGAGTTTTTTTGTTTGGTTGAACGCGTTAATCTCAGGAACTACTGGTCCGATTAAAAAATCTGAAATTTAGTTTTTGATAGCCCATTTATCGATCTATAGGATACTTTTTATCCGGGTGCGCGGATTTGTTACTACGGGTAGCGGCGGAAGCTAGTCCATACATATTCCCAAAAACAATCTCTATAGTATCGATAAACTGATTAGTAAGAGACGGAGAATAATCGACTAAAACTTCTTAAAGTAACAAAGACAACCGCTTACATTTTATTGAACGCTGTTTATTTTTATGTAATAGGTAATCGTGCAATAAATCAAGATGAAACATTTTAGCACATGTCGTTCTAAACACGAGTTTCTCGTAAACATGTTTACACATCATAGAATGATTTATCCAGTAAATCGTTCTTGCCATAATAAATCAGCAAACAGTAGTGACAACTGCACCAAACAATATTTCCCCATTATTAATTATCTGTGTACACGTGCGCTACCATAGAGATGTCACGTGCATTGCGCATCCATCGATTACATATACTGTATAATCGAGATAATCGATTATGTTAATAGTACCGGTTTTCGAATGCCACTACGTATCTCCGATTCTTGAATGATTTAGCGTAAGCCATGTCGGATGGTATAAAGTCGTGAAAAGTTTTTTAAAATTTGTATTTTTATCAGCTATGTACTTAGACGGTGACTACCTTGTCGGTCTAGTAGTCGCATAGTGCGATTGCTGTGCATGGGATCTCGGGTTCGATTCCCGGGTCAGGCCGAAATCGCTTGGTTTTTGAGAAACTTTCATAAAGCAGACCGAAGTCTGGAAATTGGTGATTAGTTCACTCGTACAGCGTAGAGCACGTAAATGTCGGCCCTGCGCCTGATCTCTCTCCGGTCGTGTCTGATTGCCGTCCCATCGGACTATGAGGTTCAGGGACTGCACCTGTGTCTGCGTAAATGCTTGTGCACTATTATATGTCTCGCGATAATATTATAATAACAATACTACTGGCTACACTTAATGATATTCATTAGAATCGAATAACTTGATCGACTAAATTGTACCTAGTGTATGCAACCTAATTATAATTCGTTTAGTCGATTAGGTCAAAGATTATAAATATTAAATTGTTTATGGCGCCCATTTGTTTAAAAGGCGGTATTTTGTTTGCATCAGATAATACTTTAAAGTAATTTGAATAAATGCTACATTCATATATGCATGTAATAACTATTAGGTTGAATAAGTTTTAAGAAATGTTAATATATAGCGCCTACAGACTGATGCCGAGAATATCTGAGAAGCGGGAATATGACAGGTCTTTTTTTACGTGGGAAATCATCAAACGATGTTTCCACTGAGGGTGCAGCTGGAGTTTCAGACTCTTACTGACTAAAACCCACTATGTTCGTTCCGGAGGACCCCGTGTGCCAGGGCCACGGTAACTCTTACGAACAAACCGCAGCCCAGAATATGACAGGTCTCTTTCTTCGACTTTCTAGCCTTTGTAATTTTATCTAGATACCTTCTCGATCCTCTCCCTCACAATATCTTGGCAAGGTTTCTTAGCGAGTATTTTCGCGTGAGTCTGTATCTTCTACACCTAATGACATATCATCATCATCATAACAGCCTTTTTATCGTCTCACTACTGGGCACAGGCCTCCTCTCACACCGAGAAGGATTGAGCGTTAATCACCACGCTTGCTCAATGCGGGTTGGTGATAAACTGATAGTTGAATGACATGTAAATAAAAAAAAACACTGATTTTAGGTGATTCTGAGAGCTGAGAGCCAAATAATACCGAATCTAAACTAATATTATAAAGCAGAAGAGTTTTTTTTGTTTGCTTGAACGCGCTAAACACAAGAACCACTATTCTGATTAGAAAAATTCCTTCAGTGTTAGACAGGCCATTTATCGAGGAGTAGTTCTCTCAGGAAGCAGGTGAAACCGCGGGCGGAAGCTAGTGGATTTATTTATATTAGCAATTGTCAGTAATAATACACAGTCACACCTTATCGTAACATGGCATACGTCATATATTTTTTATTGTTTTCTTTAACTTAATGGAAGACACTGATTAATTCTAACAAGATTAGTCATCACTATTTTAAAATCAATTTTATTATAGAAAAATTTATTTATAGGGATAATCGTATTCACAAATAAAACAATATTGTATTGTTAATTTGTTGTTGTACAAACGCCAGCATATCAACCTACCTCAGTCTGTAAAATTTCTTTAATAGATTTTCACGATATTGGAAGGTTAATATTCGATTGACAGAACGGGTAAGTTGACCTGCCGGCGTCTGTACTTCCGTCTACTTTATAGCTAGCGAAGACGTCAATTAAAACATATTACTTTGCTGATGACAAATAAAAAATAAATCATTAATCAATCAATTTATCATCGACTTTACTTAATATTATCTCACATGTTGCTTATGAATGAGTAGCTTTTGCTCGTGGCTTCGCTCGCGTCAAGAAGTATTATTATTGTTTAGGTATAGTAGGATTAGTATTATTTGTATGTCTCTTCTAGTCATATAGTATAGGAGTGGAATTTATCAAAATCCTTTCTTAGCAGGTTAAAACATTTACCTGCATGCCTTAATAAGCACTTTTAAGATATATTAATATCTACATCATGTACAACTTTTTAAAATAAATTCAGCAACTAATTATGCGATAGATAATCTACTAATCAGACAGAAAATTATTATAATTTAACTTTTTGAGGTACAAACGCCAGCACATCAGGCTACCCGAAACTGTAATTTTTTCCCAATCAACTTTGAACTTTATGCTTCAGCGATAAGGTTGAAAAGCCATTCAAGAAATTTGACAGATTGTTGTAGCCTGATGTGCTGACGTCTGTACAAGGGCAATATACCTGCGTTTTAGTCAATAGGTACCTATGTACAGTTAGACCAATTAACATTCAAATATCTTATGGATCTTATCGCAACACTAAGTCGTGGAGATTATCATATAAATGCCATTTAAACATTTAGTATTTGTGGTCGCAAATCACAGCTACAATCTCAATAAACTCCACATTCACTTCAAACTAGTTGGCGAAGTTTTGACACGTGATATGGGATACAAGCGAATGAAATAACATGAAAATAAGATAGTAATACATACCGACATGTAGTGTCACGTGTTTCAAATGTATAGTCGTTATGTCACTCGGTTGTCAAACTGCAGAGTTTAAAAAAATACGGACAGACAACAATGTGTCAAATTTTCTTAATAGATTTTCTACTTTATCGCTGAAGCGTTATGGTTCAAAGTTGATTGGGAAAATTTGACAGTTTCGTTTCGGTGCCAACCAAAGCCATTAAGACTAATCTTTCATTGACAGTTTTTTTTTAAAGTTCGTAGGTTCAGTTAGATCAGTATACCTATATAGCGACAATATCTCTGCCGTTTACCTTGATATATGTCCTGTAGTGAGTTCTTGAACTTTCTTAGCTTACGGCTTATCTTACATGATTGTCAGAAGTTCCCTTTGCCTAATAATACTAATACAAGAGATTCTTGCTTTTTCAGACGATTATTTGCATTCAAGTATAAATAAAAATGTTAAAACATATTGTCTCAATTAATATTTATATTTATAGTATAAAATCGTCCGTATAATGTCTTGTTATCATAGATTTCCGAGACAAATCTCGTTTTGCTAATAAGATTGTTCGTTATTCCGTCTTGGTCGGGGTCATAAGGTCAGACTCTAACGTCACCCATTATTTTAAAATTCACGGTAGAAAAAAGCTTAAAATAATAATTCGGTTTATGAATAATCTACTATTTGGAAAAACCGACGAAACGGCAGCCTATTTTAGTTTTATTAGGTACTGGGCAAAGGCCCCACAGGTGCACGGTATATTCGTTTATTTGGCAGCATTCGTTTTGTAATATGTACCTATTAAGAATAAATAATTTTTAAATCGATAAATGAATTGAGCGCGAAAAAATCGACTAAACTCATTAATTACCGAGATACTAAAAAGAAGACTCTTCTGTTAGTATTTTATTTATCTGGAACCCATTTTTTGACGTTTAAATTAAGAACTAAACGAATAACAAATAAGATAATCGAATAAAAAAAACTATTATAGAGGTATTTATCTATAAATAGTTGTTTTTAATAGATGATTAATTCCCAGTTCGAAAAACGATTACCTTTGCCGACGGGAATAAAATTCAAAATTACCGCTAAAGCCTTTACTAAAATTAAAATTAATTTAAGATTCTTCAAACATCGAAGCTTCCACAAAACTGAGATTGAAACGTATTAAACTTTTGTTCATGATGAACAATACATCCGTATCTACATTTGTGCGTTCAATTAAGTAGCGCGCAATTTAAACTTATTCTCGATCCGTAGTTCTAGTTAATTATCTACTGCTTGACTAGTTAATACTTAGTGTCGAAACAGCATTGTCATTGTTGACTAGGTATACAATTACGAAGTAATAATGATATTTGACCACAATATAACATTAGCTACGTGGTTTTATCTAGATAAATCTCCCTCCATTTACCTTCTTACAAGAATTATGTTCTAGGTACAGACGCCATCACATCAAGCTACCCGAAACTGTTTTTCTCAATCAACTTTGAACCACATGTTTCAGCGATAAAGTTGAAAATCTATTAAGGAAATTAGACAGATAGTAGTAGCTTGATGTGCTGGCGTCTGTACATTGCATATTCTGAAAAATGACAGACCTACCGACATAGGTAATAAAATAATTACCCTAACTAATATTTCTCGGATGCAGCTAAGTTAGCTGCGAGCTAAGTAACAGTGTTTCATATGTATAGAGCAATTGCCTATCTAACCTCCTCAAACCAGTTACCCGGGTCACCCGATGTTCCTAAGACTGGCTGTCAGACTTTCTAGCTTCCCGACTACCCGTAATTGTCAACGATGTTCAAATGACACCCACCAATTTAACGTTCCTTCCGAAATACGGAGCCACTGAGAAACTCGCCATGTCAATAATTTAAAAATGTTACTTAGCCAAGAGCTCCTATATACTCTTTTTATTAAATGGATAATTAATTGGGTCAGTACCAACATTTATATGGTTTGCGGTCATTTTATAAAAACACGACTAATAAGCCATTAAGGTGATTAGCAAAAACTATAGATAGCAAAATATTATTAGGTAGGTATGCAAAAAACAACAAGTTCGATCTAATTTATTAGTCATCTCATGTTCTTATATTAAATGGGTATACCAATGTCTACTCGATTCGATATGATTAGCATTTTAAATTAAATCTATCAAATAATAGAAGAAGTTCATTTTAAAGTGAAATATTATTATATTTTTCATTAAAAAGTTTATAGAGAAACATTTGAATTGATAGAACTTTTAGAGATAACATCGAAAATGACTTTTATGTATACACGCTACATTAGGCTACCCGAAACTGTAAATTTTTCCCAATCAACTTTGAACCATATACGCTTTTGTAATAAAGTTGAAAATCTATTAAGGAAATTTGACAGGTTGTAGTAGCTTGATGTGATGGCGTCTGTACCTACGTACTTGCTTTATTATCGCGAATGACAAGTAGAATATCAAAATACTATTTTATATTCGAATTTACCGCACCTCCTCGTGACATCTACTGTAACGTAAATAGTACCTACAGTTTCACCGGTTACGGATAAGTTCCAGATAGTTTATCAGGCAGATATTTCATACAAATTCTGTTCCATTTTTTAATTTATCTGGTAGATAGTGACTATCAGTAACCTGTGCAACTGGCCCTAAAAATCATAATTACTTCAATACCCTGTAGATGGAAGTAGGATGGAATTTTTATGTATGTATAAGTTTGGTAAAACCACAAAAGATGTCTCTGCGCTTTATTTTTAGGGTTCCGTACCCAAAGGGTAAAACGGAACCCTGTTGTTTTATTATGTACGTAGAAAAATGAAAATGTAAATGAAACGCGATTCTCATGTGTATCGAAAAGTATTTATTTTATTTCTTACTATTTTCACAGCATTCATGGAGCCAGATCATCTGGGTAAGCGGTTCAGGAGGAAACGGTCAACGGAGTCCCATGCGAGGCGGAAAAGGGAAGCGCCCTACGTCATTTACCCAGAGATTTTGGTCATCGTAGACTATGATGGCTATAGGTGAGGTTTTACATAATGCAATAAATAAAAAAGAGAACCTGTTTTTTTTTTTTAATTTTAATCAAAATTAAATTGAGAAATGTTTTTTTATGCTAATACCATTTATTACAACAAAAATAAGAACACAAGCATTCTTACAGTCAAATAACTATGCCGGCCCGAAATTCCCTACTAGCCTACTAATGGGTTCGTTATAGTCAAATACTTACACCTCGCGCATGCGTCATATGGCTAACTTCCGAATGGCACAGTTATTTAACGATAACAATGTACAGACGCCAGCACATCAAGCTATCCGAAACTGACAATTTTTCAATATCAACTTTGAATCATATATTATACTTTAGCAATAAAGTTGAAAATCTATTAAGGAAACTTGATGTGCTTCCATCTGTACAGACGCCAGCACATCAATCTACCACAATCTGTCCAATTTCTTTAATAGATTTTCAAGCTTATCACAATACCGGAAGGTTAATATTCGATTGGTAAAATTTGACAGATTCGGATAGGTTGACCTGTCTGTATATTGGTTTTTGAACTAGTTTTATTATTTATTTTGAAATTTTGTTACAAATTTCAGGTTACATGGAGGCGACAATGTGCAGATCAAACGTTACTTCGTGTCGTTCTGGAATGGCGTCGACCTCAGATACAAACTACTCAAAGGACCCAGAATACGGATATCCATTGCTGGTATCATTATTTCTAGGGTGAGTAGCGTGTTGGACAAAATTGTACTTTAATGCTTTGAGATATGGTTGATAATCGTCTGGCAAATTCTTTGTAACATTAGTACATTTTAAAAGTAGGCAGTAGAATTCAAAAATGTTATGTGTATTTAATTTCCTACATAAAATCTGAATCTGTATTTGAAACATAGTTAGAACTGAGCATATTGTCAACTTAATATTGTATCTTATTGTAGAAAATAAATATGTGTGTTTTATCAAATGCAAATCAACCAATTGGTGCCTCAAGAGTTAGTGATCAGCTTAAAATTAACCATTTCATCTGTTTCTATGCAAAGTTCTTCAATTAATGTCTTCTTGGATTTAGGATACCCTTCGAGGACAGCATCTAGCATATCACTGCAAATTCTTTTGCGTTTCCTGAAAAAAAATAAAAATATATATTTTCTTACAAAAATATATATAATTATCAATTTACCTTTGTATTTAATCTACCTATATTCTCTCAATAATTTTTCATGCTCAGTCATTATAACTTTCTTTTCTTCCACACTTACAACCTCTGTGGAGGTTTTCAATGTTTCCAATTTTTTTTCAGTTGCCTCTGTTCTTTTTTTAATTTCATCAATATTTGTTTTGGCTGTGTCTGTAGTTGGTGTTGATATAAGGTTCTTAAGATTGATTTCAATTGTTTTCAAGGATATTGTTTTGTCTGCTAGCTCTTGAGTAAGAGTTTTGAGTAAGGCATCATAGTCTGAAAAAAGGCAATTAATGTTATAAAACAACTTAAGAATGTACTGCGCCTATTTATACCATTGGTTTTAAGTATACTGACCTGTTATATCATCCTCTTCAGCAACGTTGTCTACTTGTATAGCAGCGTAAACTTTTTGCTTTCCATACAATTTGCACTTAATTTTACCAGACTCACTCAAAGCGTCCAATGCTTTCTGTATAGCGGACTTAGGAAACGCTCCTCGCAAATTCACTGTTACATCAGCACAAGAATACGGGCGGTTTGTGTCCACTAAGTATTTTAACACTGCTTCACTAGCCATTTTAATAAAATATTCTACAAATCGTAATATTCGTAAATATTTCGTAAACTCCCGCCAACGAGTCACATGTCAAATTTATGGCATTTTTTTTCTGCTGTTAGTGATGAGCTTTGTTTAGTTTTAGTAATATTCAAACTAAATCAATAAAAATATCAATCGATATTTTAAGTTTTGAATTTTAGTGAGTGGTGACATAAAGTGATAAATTATAAATAAAAAAATAAAGATTACCTATCTATCGGAAATATTTTGATTATGCAAATTCAATGGATCTTGTGTAAAGTGTTTCTTTGTATTTACGTAGCATAAAGAAATTCAAATCTTTTCCAATATTCCGACGTCTCGTAATATTTACACCAGTCGTGATCAGTCGTCAGTAAACGTTCATTTTATAGTACCAATTTATGATTTCTTTGTTGAGTTTTGACAAAAACATCATCAAAAACTAAAAACTTTATTTAAAATAAGTACGAGGGAAAAGAATCACATGAGACCACACCGAGAAAACCTGAACTGGCGTTACCTACCTAAGCGACAAACATTGAATCAATTTGTATAAATTAAAAACACCTGCAATATTAATGAGATGAATGGTGGTTATTTAATTGTGATGGTATAAAATATAAAATCATACGAATTTATAAAGCCAAACAAAAACACAAGAAGGCGACAGAAACGAGTTTTGTTACCAACTTGCTAAATTGCTAAAAAAACTGATTATTCAAGGTTAGGAAAGTTACCTGAACACAAGGCTTTGACCTTTAAACCTTTGGTCATTGTAACTACCTACTCAGGCTTCTTGAGCGTCATAAGTATAATATAATATACCGGGACACCTTTTCACACACGATCGGTTAGGCCCAAGATAAGCTATTGATTACACTACAACTACATAAAGTTTACATACATTTATAAATACATATTTTAACACATTTTAATCTTATATTCCAGGGTCGGGATGCTACACCATACCTAGAAAGAAATCGTGTCGGACGCGATGCGATCGACTCAGCAGCAGCGCTCACTGACATGGGCAAGTATCTGTTCAGAGAGCGACGGCTGCCTGTCTACGACATCGCAGTTGCCATCACCAAGTAAGTATCCTCATTAAAAACACTTAACTGACTAAGATTGCTCTATCAATTCCATAATAACTTGGTTGTGTACATTTTGTCCATTCGATATGTCGAAATCGATCATAATTTTGTCACCATTTCCAAATGTTTGAAAGTAATAAGTTGCACACATTTTATGTAACCAAGACCGGGTTTTGTTTTAAGTATATTTCTAATGAATAAATTATAGTCGCAATACTGAATAACAAATTAAACGGAGTTAAGCTATATTGTAATAATAAAGTAAAAAAGTAAGTTTTTTAGCAATCAATATTTTTATGATTCTCAAAGAATAAGATAGTGTCGATGGTATCGATAACAACCATGAGTCAAGATCTCCCATCTGATTTATTATTTAGATAAAATGTTAATGTTTAGAAATATACAGGTATAAGGTCATAAACACATCTCAAACAACTGCAAATAAAATTAATACTACTGAGTAGGTACTTTTAAAATTGTTTTTAGTCGATTATTGAACGACTTTTTCCGATATCTCATATTACTTTGTAACTTACTAGAGCAATGTATTGGTATGTGTTTTTGATATTGACCATTTTTCTTTCGTAAAAATCTGTGTACACTCAACAGAACTATCATAAAAAAAAATATTTCTTGTTCATGCAACTCTTTCAGGACAAAAGGTAAGATGGTATGTATATCAACGCTTCTTTATCTGAATTTAGCGCCATTATTCAAAGTAATTACTGTATAAAGTATGGACTATGGTCTTGATAGTTTTAAGACAAGATGAGGTGAAGGTCAAGGACTTCTTATGAAGATGAGGATACTAATTTGACCAACAGGTATGACATGTGCCGACGTCGCAAGGGTGGTCGCTGTACAAAAGGCACCGCTGGTAAATTAAATTTTAAAACAAACGTTCATTAGGATGGTGTTGTCAAACGGCGCGGCATTAACCGAGGCTTGAGAGTGAAACATTAATGACTTGCTTCATTATTATTATTTATGAGGTAAAGGATTTGGTAATGGCGCTGAATATTAAAAATTACACTATACAATAGTCGCTTGCACAAGACGACGTTTCTTAAGTACGTTGTAGTTTAATTTCATTTCCTACACGAAATGAAGTGAACATACAGTAGCAAGATGACCCGTCGCAGGTTTTCTAGTACAACAGGTTCTAGCATCTTATTGAGTTTTATTCTTTCCATGCAATTTCAGACTAGACATGTGCAGAAGACAATTTCCCAACGATGCGTGCAATAGAGGGACAGCAGGTAGGCGTGTTACTGAAATCTTATATTTTCCAAAGCACGCCTTTTTCATCAAAGTCCCTCACCTATTTGTTCACGATTATACACTTTGGATCCATAATCCACTGAAATTTACCTTTACCCAAATCCGTGTTGTCATATTCGCACCTTGTGAATAATATTCTGTCTTTTCTGCAATTATTTCTTCTAGATTATTTGTAAATTATTGTGAATGCATCATTCTATCTTAGATATCTACTTAGATGTTGTTGTAAATATTAATATTCTTCCATTTTATGTAGATTCATCATAAAAGTTTATAGCATTTATTATTTCTACGTTGTTTCTATTTAGTTACTTATTCATAACGTTATATGACTAAACTATTTACGTGTTTATTTTCATCATCATTTATTGTTTTCTAGATACTATCTGACTTCATCGAAATATAAAATGACTCCGAGTACGTAAAATAACAAAGTTATAAAGTAGGCATGAAACTGCTTTTTTAAACAAATTATCTAATAGCATGTTGTTATGTATTTACTGATAGTAATTTTCTTAAAAATAGTCATCATCTCCAATTTTAAACTTTTATTGGTATAAATTGTCAATTGATTTAGTAGAGTATTTTTGTAATCAACTTACTAATTTGTGGCTGTATGGCTACATCACTATGCCAAGTAAGAATATTTAAGAAATAAAAGCGCGGGAACTGGAATGTTTTTGCTTTTTTTAACATCTCTTTTAAATTCCGAATTCGCTCCAAATGAAAATATAAGTTATTTTGTTTTGTATCCATTTTAAACTTATTTTGCTTGCTTGTGTTGAGACTAACAATACCTACAAGGGATGAAATATATTTACAAATTAATTTGGTGGCCTTTCGCTTTTGCATGGCATGAAATGTAATTTTAAGCATATTATTCTAAGCGAGGCATGTTTTGTGTATTCTTTTATTTAATCTTCAACACTGCACTGTGAGTATTTTACATAATATTTAAGTACATACCTAACTATTTTATTTGTCTACATACATACTCATCTTTACAACGCATCAGTCATGACTGTAAGTAGCTAGATAATATAAATATAAGCTTGTAGTATTTATTACTTACCTATTTACCTGAAAATCCTTAGTCCCAAGATCATGCATTCATTCTCTGAGTTCTATTTCATGTTTTTTAATGATACCAACCTACTTTATTATTTTCTTTTTGAGTTGCTATTTTCTTTCGCAATATTTCGTAAATTTGACCGTACCCATTTATGTACCTATTTGAATTGAAAATCAATACTTCATTATATAACTTTGCCCCGTCAAAATGATTCGTTATGTGCTTAAAATCATGCAAAATCCTTACACAATATTAACTGCAAAGGTTTCGCGTACGTCGGCGGCGCTTGCGTGGTGAACAAGAGACTCGAAAAGGTGAATTCTGTCGCTATCATTGAAGACACCGGCGGCTTCTCCGGTATCATCGTCGCTGCTCATGAAGTCGGACATTTGTAAGTATATTTAAGCACCTTCGAACAAATATTACTTACCTAAAAATCATTAACGTACTTTGCGGCCAGCTTCACAGGTTGCTGATAAGTTCTAGATAGTTTATCTGGCAGATAATTTCATACAAATTCTGTTCCATTTTTTAATTTATCTGGTAGATAGTTGCTATCCGTAACCTAAAACTGGCCCTAAACGTTGCTAACCAACTAAAAATCGCCATAAAACATCTTGCCCTTTCAGACTAGGAGCAGTTCACGACGGTAGCCCCCCACCGTCGTACCTCGGCGGTCCCGGTGCAGAGAAGTGCCGATGGGAGGATGGTTACATCATGTCGGACTTGCGACACACGGAGAAGGGTTTCAGGTGGTCTCCTTGCAGTGTGCAGAGTTTCCATCATTTCTTGAAGTGAGTTCATTGCGATATTTTTTTTACATTCTGCACTCCTTTGCTAATTACTCCACATAATTACCATGTCATGTTAGTCGTAACATTGGAAAAGGATAATATTACCTAAGCCCCTCCATTACGGGAGTAAAAATATAGGTACTACATATACCAATCTACTAATACTATCCTATATAAAGATATACCTTTACTATCACATTAGTCATATTAACTATCACTCTTATTTTTTAAATTTATTTTCTCAAATGAGAGCAAAAAATCATTTTTATCCAATACATGTACAGCGGCGACACAGCGACGTGCCTGTACAACTCGCCGCACGAGGACGACTCGCTGCCGCGCGTGCTGCCCGGCCGGCTGCTCACCCTGGACGCGCAGTGCCGGAAGGATAGAGGCACCAGGTAACACTAGCGTCAACAGTGTAGAAATAACTAAAAATACTATAATATCTCATAAACGCCTTAAGAAATTAAATGGCTGATTTTTTAAATCAGATTGAATATTCAAATATGATTTGTGTTTTCTTTGTTAAAGTGACTTTTTTGTAAATAATTCCCGTTTTGTTAGAACTCTCAATTTTGGCATTTAGATAATACTTTTGTATCTACGACATGAATTGGCTATTATTACAATTCGTTAGCTTAAAAACTCTAAAATAAAGTAGCAGTTATGTCTAAAAGAAAAATTAAGTAAAATCTACTATAAGACTAACATTTACTTCTAATTTCAGCGCATGTTTCAAGGACGAGCGAGTATGCGCGCAGCTGTTCTGCTTCGACGCGGCGAGCGGGTACTGCGTCGCCTACAGACCTGCTGCTGAAGGGTCGCCCTGTGGCGATGGACAGGTACAGGGGATATCCATGTTAATCCAACATAGGTTTCATTTTATGAAAATATTTCATCTAATATTATATATAACTTGATGTATACCGATACAGGTGCACTCTCTATTCCCTCACTCTCATAGTCCGATGGGACGGCAACCCGACGCGAAGGAAGAGAGATCACAAGCAGGACCGACATTTACGTGTTTTTTTATGTGATAGGTACCTACTGTTTCTTGCAGATTCTAAATCATCCCTAAAATGAACATATTTTGTTTCCAGTATTGTATAAATGGCCGGTGTATAACAGAACACGAAAACATAATACCTGACTATTCACAACACACGCCGAGCTACGTGCGTCCTGAAACGAGCCCGTTCTTCGGTAACATTACCAGGTGTGTATTATAACGGATACAGGTGGGATAGTCTGTATTACGACTGGGATAGCCTGCGTTACCAGTGGGATACCTAAGCTTTTTGAGCGATAATCAGAAGCTTATGTGAAGATTTTAATTTTTTTAAGTTATTTTATTAGTGAAATGTGTTTTCGTGTTGTTTTTTTACTAGGACATAGCTTAAGACAATTATGGCTACATAAATATTAAATATTTATAAAACCATACCACAAGCGCAACCAACTCAATATAGCCACAATACTGGCACAGCCAATGAGAACACAACACATTCTCATTGCAACCAGTATGTGTACATACAGGGGCACACATTACTAATACTGAATTTTTTAACACGTAGTTACGATGGAACGACACAGCCGTACGTAGCTAGTACATCGGCGCCACCCGCACAAACCTCAAAATACTACCAAAAGAGCACAGAATACACAACAACAACAACTAAGAAACCATACTTCCAGTTCACGACAAGAAACCCATTCCAATTTAACACTGAAAAGACTACGGTGACCACACAGACTCCGAGCGTCACATACCCGCCTTCAATAAACAAATACTCGATCACATCAACAAAAAGTCCTTACGACTTCAAAGACTTCACCACGAGACCCACCACAGCCAGTACAGCAAAGCGAGGGTTTTACAACAAGGAAGATTTCGACGGTTTCTTTAGACGGTCCACGACCAAAAGTCCTTACCAAGACAAGAATGTAAAACCCGTGTTTAAGATAGGAACTTATTATTCTCAAGCGAAGAGTAGCGATAATTCTATTCGACCGGACGCTAACTCGCAACAAGTGCAGATTGAGCCGGCGAGGTTACTGTTCTCGTTCCAAAGGAATTTGACGAGCGGGACGCTAGTTCAGCCATAGGTTGCCAAATATTGGTAAGGATGGACGATGGAGGGTCATTCTATTTCATGCGTCGACATCTTGACATCGATTCTTCTTTCATACATGTCACGACTTGAGAATGTCATGGACTGTCCCATTTCACACTAGAATACTCTAACCGCCAGTTTCGCCGGTTGCTGATAAGTTCCAGATAGTTTATCTGGCAGATAATTTCATACAAATTCTGTTCCAGTTTCAAATTTATCTGGTAGATAGTGGCTATCCGTAACCTGTGGAACTGGCCCTAAGTACTGTAATTTTTTATCGAATGATGAAAAATTCTACCTTGTACATGTCTAGACTCTGGAATGACATCATCGTGTACATAAATACTTCGCCAGACATATCGACTATCCTTCACTACTTCAAACATGAGAACAATACATTGTACATACTTACTCCTATTTCTAAGTTTATGTGCCATATCTACGTGAATAATTATTATTTCTTATTTACACTTATTGTACAAACAACTTTTAATCATAAGCATGTGTGTTTAAAATTTTTGATACTATGTACTTCTAAGAAATTCTATTTTTTCTATACAATCGATATCATTCACTGCTAACATCGCTTTAGGTTGAAACAATTGTTCAATGATATTTAATAAGTTATTTTTTCTAGCAGCCGCCACTAACGATAAGAGCGGGCCGAGCCTTGAAGACTGTCACACTGGAGCGACGCGAGTGTCAGGCCACCCGCGGCCGGCAGCATGCAGTACCGCTCCAGTCAACAACACATTACAGATAGTGACCGCACACACCCGTCAACTATCACACCAGTAATAATACCTATAATTTAACTATCCAACCTGTAATACTCGAACTATCATAGTTAATTTCGAAAATAATCGTAAGCAAATGCAATAAAAGCAAGCAGACTATGAATTTGCTTGTTTTTATTCCGTATTATGAAACTCGTTACGTTAACAAACGGGAGTGTGCGTATTGTGTGTGAAATAAATTGCGTCCGAAGACAATGCTTTATGAAAGTGTCGGACGCAGTTCCGTGAGTGATATTACAATGTGATTGTGTTATTAATGAACTTATAAGTACACTAGAATATTAGAAACGTTAGGAGCAGAATAGTCCAAGTGTCCTGCGGTCGATTCCATTCGCTTGGATAACGAGAAATACTCTTAGGTTTGACATAAAAAGGTTGTAAAATATCATCAATGTTACATAAAAGAAACTGCCACGAAGTGCCTTTTATACAGTAATTATTAAGAAATGTTATAAAGTAAGATTTATTTTTTTATTTTATTTTTGTTTTTAAAACTGACTTCAAGAGCGACTGGTTCGCGGTCTTCTGAAATTAGGTTTATTCTTATTTTAATTATTAAATTTTACATTATACAAAACTTCAATTGGTTTTTTGTACTTATGAAAAATTCAATTTGTTGTAATTTAAGCTGTTTTTAATGTCTAAAATTATTTATGAAGAGATATTAAATCATTAAAGTTACCAATAGTGTAAAAAATCCTTTGCAATGTACTTTGGTTGTATGGAACACGCCTATAATAAGACATTCCGTGATATTAAAACTTCGACATCACTTGCCGTTGATATAAATAACTATTTATTGTATGCGAACTATTTATATGTATAAAAATCTCTATTTTTCCTCCAAAACTGTTTAAATTAGGAAAAAATATAGAAAATAACGAATACCTACTGATTCTCTTGTTTTATTTACCCCACCTGCCATAAACGGTAACTTAATGAAACTATTGACCAGCATTTTCTGAAGAAAAATATCTCTACACACAAAACTGGTCTTACATGGGACTGATTGTTATTTAGCGGGTGTATTAATTCTTCTATTGAGTAATACACATTTAGACAACAAAGATCAATAAAGAAGTTTATGGAATAAAATAAAACCAAGGTTTTTCCCAACACCATTTACAAAAACCATACTTAACTTCAACTAAGTTTTACAAAATTTGTATAAATTAAAACTGTGAACTTAACGCAGACAAATGAACACATTTATTGCACCTAGATTGTGCAGCGCATACCTACCCTACAAAATATACAAAAACATATTATCATACTTTTTAAAATAAACTCTATTTGAATGCACTGTAAACTTACAGGTATTTAATATTTGAAAAAAAAAAATGAAATAACAGTCCAAACCAAAGATTGGAAATAATAAATGTAATCACTGGTTCCACTTAAAAATATAAAACCTTTTTACTTCACTTCCAGGTATATTTCTATTCTATTTTCAAATTTTAATGCATGTAGCCTAAAGAGTTTGGAAATAAAAAGGTTTTAATATCGTGATTATCCTTTCGTCCCTAGCGGGGACTGTGCACCGACATGTTTAAACACAATTTTAGCTATCATACCAACGGATAAACAGAAAACAAGACCTGCTGGCATGAACTTCCTGCCGTTGTAGTACCTGTAATTAAAATGAGGTTGGTTTTTTATTTCCATTATTGAATTATTATCAGGTAATTCAAATTAGTTGTTTCCTGAGATTTCAACTGTTTCCCGGAATAATTATATCTTGTAACTTCATATTTAGCAATAGGTGATGACTTGGTCAAAAATTAAATACTTTATCATATTTATTTTTTACAACATCTTAAAATAATGTCAGTTTAATTTATAGTTTTAAATCAAAAATATTTTATTTATAATTTTTATTGGTAATATAATCAAAATAAGTGTACGGCTTGATGTGATGTGATGTCATAGTTTGTTGTCACCGTTTTGACAGTTCAATAAAAGTATTGAAATTTACTTATTAGCAACTACCGTATTTAAGTACTTTCGCATTTACAATAAATAAGCTGTTGAAAATAATTTTCCAAATATGAGAGTAGAAAATAAAACCATTTACCTGTAACCCATAAGACCTCCGAGAGCAGATGTGGTGCCCAACATGAGGGTGTAGTTTGAGGGATCCTGACTCAGCTGGTATGCACCAACACCTGGAAACCAAAGACGGAAGGGCTTATTGTGACGGTAAACTTGTGTCAATATTGTGAATGGAAATTACCGTTTACAGATAGAATTGAATACTTTATATAAAGCTAAAATTTAATAAAATTTAAAGTATTAAATGGCACTATATTTTTAACCTTACCTAAAATTGAACCGAAGATGAGACCAGCTCCCAAAGATGGTATGGATCCTGTAAAAAAAGGAACTTGTTTTAGTAATGTGTTTGATTCACAAATAACAACATTATTTATACAGAATAGGGTTTTGATGCATCAGACGATGGGTTCAAATTAAAAAAAATATATCAATAATATTCCTAAATAGCTTTGCACAAATTGTATTATCAGCAATATATTAGCCGGCTTTCTATTAGTGCAATCAATTCTGGAATCGGTCCAGAGTTGGATCAGGATACCCACTACAAAAAAAACTTATACCACCACGTCTGGAATCTTGCTAAAGTATGTAGTTAGCAGCAAGCCATGTTCATATAAGCAGATGGCGATAATAAATAATGGTAATTATGATCAAACAATTCATGTCGGACAATTGTAAACTTCATGTTAGGTACATGAAGTTTAGCACATGCAGATGTAATGTAATGTAAACAGCCATTCAATTTAAATACAATAGTGTTTTCAAAGTTAAAACCTATATATATATATATCTGGCATACTTGATATGCCTTGCGCCTTATCTAGAACATTATTTTTGTGACTAGTGACCAATTTCGGGCAGGACGATAGCTTCAACTCAAACTCAAAATCTTTATTTGCATGTTAAGGTCTTACAAGTCTTAATGAAATAACAGGCACAGCTTAAGAGCCTTTTTCAGGTGCAGCAAATGTGAGGGATAGTACTAAACCTATCATAAATTACATGAAATTAGGACTTAGCATAACTTATACATTTATTTTTTACTCCATTGTAGTTGCAAAAAAAAAAAAAAAAAAAAAGTCGTGGTGGCCTAGTGGTTAAAGAGCCAACCTCTCAAGTGTGAGGACGTGGGTTCGATTCCAGGTCGGGCAAGTACCAATGCAACTTTTCTAAGTTTGTATGTACTTTCTAAGTATATCTTGGACACCAATGACTGTGTTTCGGATGGCACGTTAAACTGTAGGTCCCGGCTGTCAATGAACATCCTTGGCAGTCGTTACGGGTAGTCAGAAGCCAGTAAGTCTGACGCCAGTCTAACCAAGGGGTATTGGGTTGCCCAGGTAATTGGGTTGAGGAGGTCAGATAGGCAGTCGCTCCTTGTAAAACACTGGTACTCAGTCGAAACCGGTTAGACTGGAAGCCGACCCCAACATAGTTGGGAAAAGGCTCGGGAGATGTATGTGTAGTTGCCGATTGTATGCTCGCATGTGGTTTATATATCCAATCTTCACATGCTAAATAATATGTGTAATAATAGTGGCATCCAGAAAGTCAGTTGGCAGTCAATTGTGGCATTTCTCTCTAAGGCGATCAGCAAGGGCATACTATAGAGCACACTCTCTTGCCTGACTGTCTTAGTCTGATGGATTAGCAATCCGACACAACCAAAGAGAGGTCAGGCGCAGAACCAGAATTTAAATTAGTTAATTAAATATTAGATTTATCAATGTTTTGATAATAAAAATAAACAGAGTTATATGAATAGTCATAAAATCGTAGTTTGTTTTTTCACAAGTATGTGGTTGAGAGTTAGAATAAAAAAAAATAAGATTTAAGTATGAAAAGACGGAAAAAGTTGATATAAATAGATTTGAAAGCAAAAGAACTTTGACCCAATAATCTTAGTAATGATGATAGAGCATTTAAAATAAGGAATAAGGATGTCTTTCAACTATTGCGTGCCGAAAGCACGTACTTATAACAAGATAAGGTATGGTTATCAATATCGAACCAATTTTGGACTGATTACATAAAAAGATATAATAAGATGTAACCGGAAAAAGAGGTTGCATAAAACTATTTACTTAATACTCAAACCGACACCTTCTTCATTATGCATTCATACAATTAATTATATTCAACGGTTTAATATAAAAAAAGCTAACCTGCTTTCGCATAACCCATTATTCCACCGGCGGCAACCGTAGCGGCGTAGGCAAAACCTAAGATGTCGACACCCATTTTGTTATTTAGTTTTTATTTTATATACTGAAACTTTATACTCTTCGAGTACAATAGTTGTTTATTTTAATCAACACAAAAAGACGTGCTATTGCTCCGCGGCTCCTTGAAGTTTCTATTCGCCTCGTTATTTGTCACTGTCAGTCACTTGTCAAATTCAAATTGTCGTTGTCATTTCATCATATCAAGAAACGTGTACTTATAACTGGAAGTGATTATTAAAAAATATGTATGTACGCTTTAAGGTAAACTAACCACTTCAGATTAATCCAAAATAAAAACTGTAATGCTGCTATTTAAGAAATGCAAGTGAATTTATAACACAAATAATCAAAACTGTTACAAAACATACAACATTCGGTAACTCATTTTATAATAAAAAAAAAATACACTCACAACTTTTGATTGTATAATTTGATTTGATTTGATTGAATAACAACAGCAGGTTATCCTGAGTACAGCAAGGTAATATGAATGGAATTAAGCTTAGCTTTTCCATGAGGGCAAATTATTTTACGAATCACGATATTTTACTGATTTATTACTAAACAGGCTCTATTACTGGCTGAGTATTAGTCTCCAGTCACAGTAATGATTTCTTTAACATGTATTAACAGCCAGCGCCTAAAACTTGGATTATTAGCAGCTTCAAACTTCTCATGAGGGTTTCTTTTAGGATGCCGGTGCTCTCTAAGAATTGAATTGAATTAAACAAGTCCGTCGAATGCTATACCTATATAATGCACTACCGGTTTACTGCACCTTTGACTAAACAACTGAAGAAAGTGCATAATCTATGTATAGAAAATAGGAAAATGAAAATTCATTACTATAAAGGTAGTGACACACTTCACTAAATTCTTGAGTATTTTGATCACTCCAAGTGTGTGTACACCTTATTTTTCAGCTGTCAAAATGACAAACTCATCACTTCTGAAATTCGGACCCTCTGAAATAATTGCGAAATATGAAAATTCCATAAAATTCTAGTTTTATCCGTCTCGAGAATCCAATTCCATACACACAGCCACCTACAAATTTCCCTGCTAAAATGTTTTCTTAACCGTCTTGAGATATTTCGTCATACTTTGCAATACGTCACAGATACAACTTCTCCAGCTGATTGTGTATAAAAATTATGAGTTTCCGCGTGCAAGGCCAGTATTCAGCCGTCCACAGTTGCCGATAGCCGTCGGCTTCGCATTCGTAATTCAAATATTGCGCTTGAGGTATTTTTTGTGTGTGATATTGGCCGGTAACCTTGGTTGTGTGTGAGGCCGCGAGTACCTAGCACAATTAAAAAAGTTAATCAAGTTGGTCACGATGTTGAAGAGTGCGTCTAAAGTGACAATAAATACTGGCAACGTGCTGAACTTGATCGATATCAAGAAGAAGGCTGGACAAAATGTAACTGAGGAGGTTAGTTTCTTTTTTACAATAGTTCTAGGAAAACATGGTAGCTTGAATACCTAGCTACGTTATATCAGTATGTGCGTAGTTAATTTGCCATTAAGGAAGTACTCATGTCTTATTAGTATTAGATCCTAATTTATTGCTAAAATATTGATTATGAGAATTGTTTTTGGTGCTAAATTCTTCAGACTTGTAACAATTATTTTTGGTCGTTTTTGACGCTTTAGTGGGATGTAGATTATTATGTTTCATAGTTTTAAATTTTGTTGGCTTAATTCTTAACACATAATCTCTTTTCTGTGTTTAAAATAGCGTTTGTTGATGCTTACTTTCATTCATTTTGATAGCCTGTTCATAGAACTTTGAAGATTTCAGTGAAATAAGATTAAAATTTGCTAAATACTGTAGAGATCTGGCCTCTTTTAATTTATATTAAGTGAACACAGAATGTTTCTAATTGTGCCTGTTATGGCTAATCTAAATGGTTTTTATTTTTAATAATAATAACTTGATCTTAGTTACCAGGCAATAAAGATAAAGTATATGATGTAATTCTGAAATCACCAATCCACCTTGAGCTAGCATGGTGATTAATGATTATTCCTTCTCTGTATCAGAGGGGACTTACAATGGGAATGCTAAAAAAGGTCAATAGTACGATGTAGCAACATTTATTCAAAAGAGACTTATAATGTGACAGTAACAACAGCCTATACATAGTATCATGTAAAAAACTCAAAATCATTTATTCAAACTTGGCTGTAAAACAGCACTTTTTGAACATCAAAAATTACAAAAGACAGCCCCCAAAACACCCACCCTTCACCACTTCCGATGTGTTTTTGCTGGGAAGAAGAAAAAACTCCCCAGCAACATATAAAAAAAATCTTTTTGGAAAGGATATACACTTTTCAAAATATTTCTATAGTAAGTTATTAAAAATTGTTTTTTACTTACAATAAATTGATTACAATATTTCATTTTTACTCAATTAACACAGTAGAGTGCAATCTAATTGTGATTTAAATTCAAATAAAATTCTTATTGGTTTAAAATTATAAACACACAAGACTCATAGGAAATAATTTCCTCAGTAAACAGAATATAAATAAATAAACCAATCAAAATAGCAACAAAAATGTGCAGTACTTTTGATTGTACTAAATTATTATCACCAACAAAAAAAATATTTATAATTGTATGAATTATAGCCTATTTAAAATAAACAAATGTATTTTCTGAGCCATAAATTTGTCACTTGATTCATACAACAAGCCATTCTATTGAACGATCGCTTTTACAACTTGAAAGAGAACCATAAATTCGTTATCCATAGTAATATATCTACTTATTAATGTTATATATGGTAATAATTATAATCTAAGTAGATATACATACATATGTAAAGTAATCAATGACTTCCTTTATTATTCATTCAGATAACTGACCTCATGTGGTATGTTCTATAACGGTATTAAATGTATTTATCATCATGACTGGACAGATTTTTAACTATTTCCTTATCATATATATGTGTATATTTTTATACATCTAATATTGCAGGATTATGTAATTTAGATTTATTTTTGAAATCTATCTTGCTAGTTTTTTTTTAATTCCAAAACAGGGTCAATTTTACCCCATTCAAGTTTCAATAATTGAAGTTCTTTTATGGATAATGATATTTTTTAAAATGTTTTATTTATTTATTTAAACTTTATTCTTTCCAGTAAATTTTGAAGTTAAAGAGAAAAATGTTATGTAATTTATAACAAACAAAACACATATAAATTCAATTTTTGTTAGAAAATATAGGGTAAGGCCCTATATTCAGCTGCGGGTTGTTCGTACGAGATACCGTGGCCCTGGCACACAGGGACATCCAGAAGGAACATAGTGGGTTTTAGTCAGTAAGAGTCTGACACTCCCTCCAGCTGCACCCTCAGCGGGACAGGTCATTTGATGATATTCCACGGCAAAAAAGGCCCTATATTCAACACGCATCAAAAGTCTGTCTAACTTTTTTGTAGTAAAGCCAGACTTTTTGTGCACTGCACCACTCAAGTACATACAATAATATAAAATTATGTATTAATAAGTTCATTGATGCTAGCTCAATAATTAGTCACAAAACATAATATTTCCCCACACTAATTTTAGTCATACTGTGAACATAAACAATAGCGGTATATAATAATTATTTATTACTGTTTTTGTAGATTAATTGGTAGCTATGTTGCTTTAGATGTTTAACTAGGTATATGAACTATATATGTAACTCTGTTCAAGGCTAGACTAATCTGTTATGTCTCAAATGTTTATAGGTAACATAAAATAGTCCAGTGTTCTGAGTATAAGGAAAACTTCATATTTTATGGTCACAAATATTATTAAGGGGAATAGCTCCTGCACTATGTTATATAATTTTTGTATTAAAGTTTTTGACATATACAATATGAAGGGAGAAATTTCACAGTTTCTTGTGAGTATCGCTAATTTAACGAAAAATAATCCTTCACTCAAGTAAAATTAGCGTCGACGAATTGTTACGAAGTTAATATTTGATCAGACAGCACATCAATCTATCCCTCAACCTTTCAATTTTCTTTAATCGATTTTCAACCTTACCACAATACCCGAAGGTTGATATTCGATTGATAAGAATTGACAGATTCGGTAGTTGACCTGCTAGCGTCCGTATTAAAACATCGCCTATAAGAATAATACCTAATTAGTATCTTTGAATATGGAACAATTTATAGTTATGCATTTTTTATTGGCTATTAAATTTATCTTGTAACTAGGCAAAAAACTTTCCACAAGAACAGGTAAGTATTAGTTTTTCGCAAGTCACAAAAAGCAGTCAGCAATAGGAAATAATATAATATTATGATGCAATTTATATACATAGGTATATACATAGCGGTAGTTAGGTGCTCATACACCTGAAAACATCGAGCTTATCAACTTTATATAAACAAATATATCTGATACATATCTATACTTCATATCAGCACGAGGTATGTTTAAAAATAGCTTATGACATCTTTAAAATAACAGCCAGTCATCTTTTTAGAAAACGCTGACTACTAAAACCTAGAGAATAAACGTTAATTTTATTATAAACTAGCGACCCGCCCCGGCTTCGCACGGGTGCAATGCTAATACTAAAATTATACATATAAACCTTCCTCTTGAATCACTCTATCTATTAAAAAAAACCGCATCAAAATCCGTTGCGTAGTTTCAAAGATTTAAGCATACAAAGGGACATAGGGACAGAGAAAGCGACTTTGCTTTATACTATGTAGTGATATTAAGAAAAAAAAAATGGACTAACGATATTTGAATTAAGAATGAAAAAATGGACTAACGATATTTGAATTAAGAATGATGTCATAACCGGTCGATAATATTTAGCAGCGTCATGGTGCGTTCAAGGCTTATCTATGCTAACCGAAAGCCCAGGTTGAGTCATACATTCGGCAAGCAAATACATAAGGTAGAACTAGGTAAATATTATGTCACTAGCTGTTGCCCGCGACGTCGTCCGCGTGGGCATTAGGTGATTAAACATTCAACCCCCCCGCCCCCGACTCGACCTCTGAGTTATATTCATGCCAAATTTGAAGCAAATTGATGCAGTACTTTTTGAGGTTATTCCGGACATATGTACATACAGACAAAAAGACAAAAATTCTAAAAACGGTATTTTTGGCTTCGATATCGATTCTAGATCACACCCCAATTATTAAAAAAAAAAAAAAAATTATGTACAGTTTTGACATTTCTACGATTTTATTATATGTATAGATCATTAGGAACTACCTGAGTAGCCATGATCGATTGTTATCTCATGCGACGCTTCCATAACAAGCCTATTATAATAATTTGAAGAAATATATTATAGACTAGCTGTTACCCGCGACTTCGTCCGCGTGGGCATTAGAGCAGCAACATAATAGAATAACGATTCACGGTAAGTGATTGCGTGATAATATGTAGACTATATGTCGACCCGACCTCTTAGTTACATTCATGCCAAATTTAAAGCAAATCCATGCAGTACTTTTCGAGACTATCCCGGACATATGTACATACAGACAAACAGACAAAAATTCTAAAAATTATATTTTTGGCTTCGATATAATTTTTCATTTATTTATTTTTATACATATTTTTTTCATTTTTAATATTAATATAAAAAAATAAAAACATTTAAAAATATAAAAAATAGCTCACCACCGATATCGGGAACAGGGTCCAAGCTACCGGTGGTTAGGGTCCCAGAGACAGAAACCTCTTCACAATGCGTGCCGTTTCAAGGAGTACTGCCTTCTGAATCTGTCCCTTGATCCAGCTGCCTAACGAGAGCCTCTTCAGATGTTGGTCGAGGCTCTTGGCTTATTATAAAACCTATAAATAATATCGATGTTGTAGGACGAGGTGCGGTGTCATTTTATGTCGACATCATAAAGCGCCGTGACTGTTCAACTTTAACCTAATACTGCCAGTCACTATGAACTAGTTTTTAACAAGTATTCTGAACACTGGTCGTGACTATGGATATCTGACATCATCATTGGCGCCATTTTCAGGCTATCTATCTATATTAATATCGTCATGATCGTAGAATAATGTCGGTTTTGAAAAAATACGAAAATCACTTTTTACCATATTTGGATACAATATGATTACTACATTTAAGAAAAAAATGTATGTCTTTTAGTTATAAATTATAGACTTAAAATTAAAACAGTTATGTCAAAAAAACCAACATAATTATTTGAAATTTCTGCCCTGGGAAGTTTAATATTTGTCAGATCCGTCACTATTGTAATACTATGACGATATTATAATTTGAAAAGTTAGTTGGTTTGAATGCGCTAAACTCAACTATTGGACCGATTTGAAAAATGCTTTCAGTAGTACATAGTCCATTTATCGAGGTAGATTATAGACTGTTTTTTAACCGGGTGCGCGGAGAAGTTACCACGGGACAAGGCTGAAACCGCTGGCTGAAGCTAGCCTCTGATATACTCATACCTCAATTATCCATTCCAGTTAACCACACATCTACAACGATCTTAAAAATAAACATGAGTTATTTTAAGTCGATTGCGCAATGCTTTTAGTCTATAGCTAAGTATCATAGCATCAGCACATCAAGCTACTACAATCTGTCTTTCTTTAATAGATTTTCAACTTTATCGCTGAAGCATATATGGTTCAAAGTTGGTTGGGAAAATTTGACGGTTTCGGGTAGCTAATATTTATGCTGATGAAAACCTACCACTGCAGTCTGTTCTAAAATGTAATCAAGATATTTACACCTGTACAATCCCTGTGACACACAAGAATTGTTTGTAAAACTAGTAGTTAATATGCAGTAATATTGTTACAACTTGCACCTGTTTGTTATACTAATAAACTAAACTGGACAAGTCCGAGTTGGACTCACGCAAAAAGGTCCCATACAAGTAAATAGTTGTAAGAAAGAAATGGCCTAAATATCACGCTTGTTTTGATATGAGCCCCCCCCCCCCCCCCTTAAATTTTATTAATTTTGTTTAATTCTGTTATAAGTTAATAATACTCTCAATATTATAGGAATATTTCAAGCGTCTATCTGTTGCCGTTATTAATAAAAAATGAGCAAAAAAAAACACGTGTAATGTATGGGAACCCCTAAAATATTTATTTTACTCTACAACGCGGCAACAGAAATACATAATCGTTCAATCGAAAATTCTAAATATCTCATTATCATGGGTCATGCCTGGTGAGAGACGGACGGATAGTTTTAACTCATTTTAACCTTAGTACAATACGTATTGCCTACTCGAAGCATAATTGCATTGTCATACACACACACTCTTATTCACAGTAACGCACACATTCGCATATTCACGGTAATTGAATGCTGTATGATAACAGTACACTGTATACCTTGTTTCAGCACGAATGTGTGTCAACATGACATGAATGACAAGCTTACTTTTATACTAATAGGCCTTCTACACGATCCAAAGCAACCGCCGACTGACGTCACCTTGGTCCAGGTGTGAAAATCTTAGTGCGCGCGCACTTGCGAGGAGACACCGGGGTGGTTTTAGCCGGTAAAAGTACGGCACACCCCTCCGCCCCTCCCCAGGCGGAGGATTGTCCATGAGGATGTCCCCGCGATAAAAAAAGGTGTCAAAATCTACCGTGTAGACGTTGGTCGGCCGATCAGGCGTGATCAGAGTCAAACGACTTTGGACGACCTTGGCTGGAGCGCATCGCGATAGTTCCACGGTCCCAACCTTGTAGAACACTGTCGGACGTCGGGAGACGCGACCTCACTGGTCACCTCTGTCACCGGTCGGTTTGGATCGTGTATACCGCGTTTAAGACTCGTTTCAATGATGTAATAACCATGTTTTATTTCTATCCTTGTATGACGGTTTAATTTTGCATTAGTTTCATCGCTACTTTTGGGGAAGGAAACCGTATACTTGACACTATAATGGATAGTGCAGACGATTTTCCTAATTGGTGTATGAGGTCATCAATAAATATTGTCACATGACTTGATTTTTGGCTTTAGTGGGCTAAGTCATTCAGAACAGGCAAAGAGTTCTTTATCTAACATGACTTAAGAAAATTGTTACTTCGTCATGTGGCTAAGCAACAACCACACAGGTAGATCGCTCAACAACGCTTATCAAGGCGTGGAGCGGTCGATCCGTGACTGAGCCATCTTGTCATGATGAGTTCCTTCGTGTTTCGGAAGGCACGTCAAATTGGTGGATCCTGGCTATCACTTGTACTTCTTCAGCAGTCATTACCGGTAGTTAGCTAGGAAGTATGATAACCAGTCTTACTTAAGTGGACCTGGCCTAGAATTGAGGAGGTCATATAGGTAGTCGCCCTATGTAAAAACTGATACTCAGGCGAATCCCGTTAGATTGGTGGTTAGGGCCCAACATGTCTTGAGAAAATGCTAGGCAGATGAGATTGAAGTTCTCGTATGTAAAAAAAAATCCCTAGCACCTATTTCTATGCTTCACATTCGCACGCACTTAGCAACTGCATCATTCTTCAAATCCGTTACTCAATTTAAATATTTTCCAGCTTTCAGAGAGCATCAAGCTAACACTCTCGGAATGGGGCACTCAGAATGGTATGCCTGTCCAAAATGGCGTTGGGCCTACTGGCGGCCACCCCCAGACCTCCCGCCACCATTCTGACTACATGGTAGTGTCAGCATCCACAGCCCACACTGCAGAGGCCGTTATCAACATCACCAGACCTCATGATGACGTAAAAAATAAGATGGAGGAGGAAGAACGCAAGAATTTGAAGATTGGTGTCAAAATCTTTATTAATGAAGACAGTACGACAGCTTTGACAGAGTGTTTGGAGAATGGTGAGTTCTTTTGTATTTTAATATTTATTTCTTTTTGAAAGCGAAAATGAATTTATTTGGGAGTATTCCGTCACATATTGTTCCCAGCAAGATAAAAAGAGAAAGGCAAGGAGGCGATTACAGGCGTTCCACCGCAATTAATTTTGACGTTCATTTGTTGATATTTATTTAGCCTAGTCTTTATAGAGATTTTAATTAACTTCTTTAATAACTAACTAGCTTCTGCCATCGGTTTCACTACCTGCTTGAGGGAAATATTTCCAGCACCCGGATAAAAAGAAGCCTAAATGTTATTTTGATGTATAAGCTACATAATATTACTGTCAAGTTTCATCAAAATCCGTTCATCTGTGAAGCGATTACAAACATACACACATACAAACGGACAAACTTTCACATTTATAAAATCAATCGTACCCCCCCAGGGTTATCTAAATTAGAGATTAATCACCTCCAAAAGTCCTACTCATAATATCGAGTCATGATGAAAATTGCATTTCTGTACGTCGTTCTAATCGAAGTAATTCTAAATAGTTTTGATTAGCGTAGTAACGTTATTTCTTTATTCGTACCAACGTGGCTATTTTAGGGAAAAATACAAGTAAAACGCTTTAAGCAAATACTAGCTGCCGCCAGTGGTTTTACTCGCGTCCCGTAGGAATAACTCCGCGCGCCTGGATTAAAAGTAGCTTATAGCCTTCCCCGATAAATGGGCTATCTAACGCTGAAAGATTTTTTTTAATCGGACCAGTAGTTCCTGAGATTAGCGCGTTCTGCTTTATAATGTTATTATAGATTAATTTCTTCGTAGCCCTTTTCATAATAACAAAAAAATAACCTGCAATTTTATTTTTAAAATCAATCGTGTGACATAATGAAAAAAATCGATGTTTCCCAAATTGTCTTAAGTTGAAAACTACTTTCTTTTTTGCCAACCCTGTTTCTCAAGTAGGTACTTAATTACCAGGTCGATAGTAACCCACCAGGTCTTGGAAACGCTACTGATTGCGTTCATGTACCTTTACTTATCTAAATGATAACGAATGTTTAATTATCTGCACACATAACAAGGTTTCTTGATTGATACTATGATAAGCGGAAATAATCGTAATGGATTGATGGACATTTGTAGCAAGAGTGCTGTTTTGTTTATGCTAGGTATACATGTAGGAACCTGTTCGAGGTATGCTTACATCATCGATATACAAAAGCCAGCAAATCAAGCTACCTATTTATGGGGTCCCGGGTGTGATTTTTGGTAGTCGTTACCGGTAAACTTAAGTCGGATTGTCTGACTATCTGTCTTGCCAAGGGGTATTCGAGATACCTATGGGAGGTCGCAAGGCTATGTAAAACACTGGTACTCAGCTTCATACTATACTTCATACTCCGCTTAGATTGGAAGCTGAACCCAAAAAATTTTGGACAAGAGCTAGGCAGAAAATGTGTCTGTTAATCTGTTGGCATCGTGATATTACTTTTTTCCCCTGCAATAGTCACTGATGAAACTTACTAGGCCTTGTCTTGTATTAATAAATCTTTACGTGTACATAATCATCACTACATAGTATAAAGCAAAGTCGCTTTCTCTGTCCCTATGTCCCTTTGTATGCTTAAATCTTTGAAACTACGCAACGGATTTTGATGCGGTTTTTTTAATAGATAGTGATTCAAGAGGAAGGTTTATATGTATAATAACATCCATTAAATAGTGGAGAAGTACTGTTATTTTTGAGTTTGAGTTTTTCTGTAGTGTATTTAGTATCAGCATTGCACCCGTGCGAAGCCGGGGCGGGTCGCTAGTTATATTATAAAGCTAAATAGTTTGTTTGCTTGCACGCGCTAATTTGAGTACTACCTTCTAATAAAGACTCATACTCATAAAAAAACCGTGTTTCAGTCTTCCACGATCAACGGGCTCTCTACCATTGATCGTGGAAGACTATAGGCTACTTTTTGGCCGGGTGTTTCACGATTTTCACGATGCGTAGCTCCATGCTACGATCAAGTCGCTCCCGCGGGTGACGCCGCTCGCAGAAGCTAGTTAATATTTACAAAACAACTGATAAAATGGGTGTGTTTCCCTATAACTGTATCTATCGCTAAATAGTTATAAATCATGAACGATGACGTGTATCTAATCTTTTATTTATGTAACATGTAAATTTTGTGTTTGTTGGCGAATAAAGGCAAAGTAAATACTTATTGGTTGATAAAAAGTTTTATGGGTAATCTTTGACTATGATAAACTATCTGATTGCCGCGTAAAGAAGAAGAAGAAGTAGAAAGAAAGAAAGAAAAACCATTAATTTGACACATAAAGCGACGCAAAAAAAACAAGAAACCAATAATAATGAGAACAAACAACATGAAAAACAAAACAAAAACGCTGTAGTTCCGTCACAAATTTGGGAAAGGGGAAAAAATAAACTAGTCTTCATTGTAATATGTAATATAGAATATTTGTCACACATCCACACAACATCATCTAGTCCCAAACTAAGCAAAGCTTGTACTAGACAACTGATAAACATACTTATATACTTTTCTTTTTTAAATACATACATATTATACATAGCCACACTCAGATTAAGTTAAACACATTCATGAACACAAATATTTGAATTACGCGGGAATCGAACTCGCGACCTCCGGCGTGGCAGGTAGATTCACAAACTGCTACGCCATCTAGTCATCCGATCATTCATACATTCATACCTCTGCTACTACTTCTACTTGGAGCTTTATAATGACTGTACCTAATAATTTTTCAGATAAAAAGATCATGATCACTGTGTTGTTGTAAATTAATCTAAAATATGTCCTAACATTGTGAAATAAGTTGTAATTATATAGTATCCGGAAATAGGTATCAAGATTTTTATTTTTATCAAAAGAAACTTTCATCAGACTATTAAACAATAAAAAAAAATTATAGTGCAGATTTAAAGTTATATACAATATATTCTTGGAGTTTTCTGGCAAATTATGATGGCGTCCAGACCGATTGTCGGCTACGGCGGCCGTTCTTTCTAGAGAGCTGCGCAGGACATTATTTTATAGTGCACAAGCATTTGCGTAGCCACGGGCGCACTCTATATTCCCTCACTCTCATAGTCCGATAGGAAGACGGGTTGGATGAGTCTGGCTTATACACATAAATATAGGAAAACCTCTTGTTTTCTTTCCTACTTTCCTGCTATTTGGAAACGTTAATTTAAATGTTATGATATTTCTGAACTCATATATTTTAATAACCAACCCGCTCTGAATCTGAATCTAAATCCGTCTTCGTGTGAGAGGAGGCCTGTGCTCAGCAGTGGGACAATAAAAAAGGCTGAGAGTTTCATCAAAACCTAATAATAGAACACAATTCAAAACCCCCATAATTACAGAATAACTGATTTTAAATGCTTTTATTTAATATAAATTCCACCTCTTATCTTCCAGTATTCGGAGCCCTGCACACTGCTTACATAGACAACGTGATCCTAGCTTACAACCCTGACATTCTGCATCGTGACGAAGCCAGTGATGATACCAACCTTAAAAACACACACGCTACTAAGGCATCACCCATTTCTTTGGGGAGCAATGGTGAGTTTAGAAATATTTAAGTATACATATGGTTCTTCAAACCATACAGACAGAATTGTGTTGCTGGGGAGTTTGTTCCACCATTTCTTCTTCCCAGCGATAACACATAGGAAGTGGTGAAGTACGGGCGTTTTGGGGGCTGTCTTCTGTAAAATTTACCTTAGCAAAGTGCTGATTTTCCGCCTACTTTGAATAAATGACTTTTTATGTCTTTTATACCTTTAAAGATATGCCAACTTTAAAGACGGCCAAGTCTAGGTACTTATGATTTGATATTTCTACACTATTATATAAGGTATAACAAAAATAGTGCACCATATTTTTATAGCTCATCTAGTACATGCTTAAGGTCATGTTTAGCACAAAAAAGTCATCGAAAATATTTTTTGTTCTTCCACACATCAGTATTATAAGACACTACTTAAAGGACTTCAACCAAAATGGGCTAACCGGTGAACTTCATATTATAGGATTCCTATGAAATCGATTTCAAAGCGTGCATTGATACCTAGTGCAGAGAACTGCCAACCCCGATCCAGAACCGGTGATCGATTGTCAAACAATATCAATGTCAGTGTCAATTTCATTCACTCTGTGTTCATGCTCTTGTTCGAATGTTACTGTGAATATTATTATTTTTTATTATTTAATCAAACAATTTGATACAAAACTTCCTATACATATGTTTTCTATGTAAGCTTTTTCTGTAAGCTACTCAATAAAATCAAAAATAGTGCAATATTGTTATGTTCATGTTCAAGCCCAAACGCCATACAAAGTGGTTGATGTCCTTTAGAATATTCTGAAATATGTTTATGCGTTCGATTTCAGTGCGCATGTCGAGTACGGAGGTTGAGGCCGACAATGAAGCGGACGCGCGCAAGTGCGAGGCCATACTGCCTGGGATCAAGATACTGTGGGGCGTCCTCGAAGATTTTGTCAAAGAAGGTAATTATTCTGTTTTCTATAATTTATAATGTTCAATTTTCTGTATTTATGTGATATGCTATTACTTTTAGTATAATTTTTATTTTTGATACTGGCAACATTGTGAACTAATGTTAGTATTGCCAACCTCAAAAGTAGGAATCGTTTAATTACTTATGCTGAACTTTGATTTTCTTTTGTGATTAATATTTTTTGGCACTAGTTTGCCTGGCAATCATTCGGAGAGGAATTAAAACATCGAGCCGGACAAATTGAATTATGAAAAAATCTGAATTCAATTATAGCAGCAGTCATTAAAAACTATGAAGACATTTTTCATTTTATCGTATTTGTCTCCCCAGGTCGCGTCCAGCAACTAGGCGTAGCGGACGTGGGCGGCGGCTGCCTGCGCAAGCTGCACGCGTGGGCGCGCGTGCGGCCGTCGATCGCGCAGATCAACCTGGCGTCGTGCTGCGTGGTGCCGCCCTCGCTGCACGCCTTCTGCCGCGCCAACGACGTGCAGCTGCTCACACACGCCGACCCACCAGGTAATGCAGGTCATCTACACAACTCTATGAACAGTGTATAAGTGTGTATCATCGGGAATAGCGTAAAATCTGACATTGAATAAAACCTTATGTGACAAAACAATATTTTTCACAGACGGTATGTAAATTTTTTGCGCGTAATTTGTTCAGAATTTAAAATTAAAATTATTTCCGAATGTTAACCTATTTGTAGCGGCGCTCTCTTTCCCCCTCGATATCCAAGGTGTGATGAAGTGTGATGTATTATTGTATTTATTTGCTGACCTACCTTAGTATGTATGTAAGTGTGGCTAAGTACTAAGCCACATGGTCGATCGATGATAGGGTTTAGTGTAGTGTACTCCGTGGAGGGGGGATGTGAAATTGGTGGGTAACGGCTGCCGTGATGTCCGACTATATGTACGTTGATTGTCACTTGTTACTGTAGTTCCTATGAAGATTAAGCTGATACTCGTAGAGTTTCATCATCATCATCTCCCGAGCCTTTTCCCAACTATGTTGAGGTCGGCGTCCAGACTCGTGAAGTGTATAATATGCATTGTTATCAATTAAAATTAAAAAAAACTAAAGGTTTATGTACTTGTATTTCTAAAGGTAACAACACTAATTACCAAAAATCTTTCACAGACCTACTCTCAATCGCCGCGGTAAAGACCCTATCAGACGCGGGGGTCGGTTGCAACAACTTGGACTGGTGTGCTCGCTACCAAGTCCACATCAAGTGCAGAGGAGTACTCGCTCTCAAAGGCTACGTGTGTAAGGCAACACTGGGCAACAAATCCGACAAAATAGATAAGATCGAAAAAATATAGGTACGTGTGAACAGCACTTGTGTTAATATTAAGCTATTTATTTAAGCATTTTCAGTTGCGCGACTGTGGCGCCACTTGTGCGCTACAGTTGTGTCTGTCGCGCTGGTGTGCAGTTAAGATATTTACGTTTTCAAATTTAATTCTAACCATAATCTGTATTCATAATAGCTACATTTTGACAAAAAATATGAGAATAATATAACAGTGAAGGGATGGCAGGGAGGGAAGTTTAAAAATTAGGGGCTGTTTTTTTTTTGGAGTTCTGAAATGTCTTTACAAATTTCGCTTCACAAAAGAGAATGATTCTAAACTCAAAATATGTTAAGATGAAAATTTTCAAATCAAATATTATTCTCAAAGGTTATACCAGTGCATATTACTATAATTAAAATTTTTCTGAACACTCAATTCTATTAATAAATTCAGTATTTAATTTTTGGGTATTTTTTTTTTAATTTCACTACCACTTCACAATTTAATAGACTTTAAAAAATATTAATACGTGTTTATAAATTGTACAGAAGCCAGCACATCAGGCTACCCGAAACTGACAAACTTTCACAATCAACTTTGAACCATACGCTTCAGCAATAATGTTGAAAATCTACTAAGGAAATCTGACAGATTGTAATAGCCTGATGTGCAGGCGTCTGTACTATAAAACTGTTTGGCTTAACAATGCAAGAAGTTCAGTTATTATTCGATAAATATTTGATTATCAGCGCATTTTAGATACATAGGCTCATTATAAGATGTTACAAAACTAGTGCACTATACTATTACAGGTTATCTAGTACATGCTAAGGATCGTAAGTCATGAAATCGACAACATATTTTATTAAATTTAATATCACAGTCGCCAAATTGTATGCATAACGCCGTTCTCTATGAAGGCGCTCGGTCGTTGACCCCTGAGTCATTCAACTTTTTTTGTGGTAATCATGATCCTTAGCATGTACTAGATGACTTGTAAAAATATGGTGCACTAGTTTTGTAACACCCTATATAGCGTAAATTGTGATATAGTTCTATATTATAAAAACATACTACCGTATGTACTTATATTGTTACTTAAATTTTCTAAGACACTAACTACAAACTTCACTTTTCTCAAAATCTGATATTTAAAATACAGAGTATCGATTCTTAGAGATACAACTGTTCTGTAAGTCGATATTTGCAAATCGATATTATCGATAAAATTGTCAACTAAAATTCTGTCATTATTTTATAGTATTGAGAGACAGACGCCAGCACATCAAGCTTCTACTGTCTTTCAAATTTCCATAATAGATTTTCATCTTTATCGCTGAAGCATATGGTTCAAAATGGATAGGAGAAATTTAACAGGTAGGAAAGCGTCTGTACAGACCCAAGCACATCAAGCTAACCGAAACTGTCAAATTTTCCCAATCAACATTAAACCATACGCTTCAGCGATAAAGTTGAAAATCTATTGAAGAAATTTCACAGATTGTAGTAGCTAGAGAGATTCGTATCGTGAAAAAGTATCGATATAATTCAAGTCTTAGATTATGGTTATCAGTGTCTATGAAAATAAATATTATAGTTGGTGCACAAGCTAGGTTACGTGGTTATTAAAAATTATATAAACAATATATGTCAACTTTTCTATATTACACAATAACCATTAAATACCTTCTAAATTCAATAAAATTTATCTTCGAAAATTATTCATATTTTTAGAACACCTTTGCTTAAAAGTAGGGCTGTGAATAAGTTGGGTCTAACAATACTAGTGCACCATATTTTTACAGGTCATCTAGTACATGCTAAGGATCATGTTTACCACAAAAAAGTCATGAAAACAACAACACATTTTATGAAATTTATCATCACAGTCGCCAAATTGTACGCATAACGCCCCGGTCTCTATGAAGGCGCTCGATCGTTGACCCCTAGGTCATACAACTTTGTTTGTGGTAAAATTGATCCTTAGCATGTACCAGATGACCTGTAAAAATATGGTGCACTAGTATTGTTAGACCATATATAAATGCGTTAATTTATATTACCATCTATTAATATGGACAAGTTGACAAATATATATTTTTTATTAAATAGTTACCTTATAAAATTGTTGTTTAATATAATGAACTTCGCAGTTTTGTGATAGGAATTATTATTAGAGTCAATTTTATGGGCAAGAAAAGGTTTTGTGTGTAGCGCCTGAATATTTTGTGGTAGCAATACATATTGCTCTCATCCTTACAACTTGGTATTTGTCATTTTAAATCATTTCTTGCCTTTCATTATTATTACCACGCTTTTATTAGCTTCACGTACTGCTATGTCGTTATTCTATGATGACACTACATGGCTAGCTAAGAAACGCTATAACAAATCCAATATGGCGGCCTCCCCAAGATGGCGGGCTGGGTGTATTAAATCCACCCCTATGATATGGGTATCAACTGAAAGGGTTTTCTGTCAGGAATACTAAAAAAATAGTCACTTGACTTAAATCCAACATGGCGGACATCCAAGATGGTCTAAACTCATTTTTGAGTATTTAATAAACTAGTGTGAAGAGTCCACTTATGGGGACGCCATAAGCATGGCTTTGCCAAGTATTTTTCTATCGGTGCTACTTTTCTTGCCTATAAAAATGCTTTGTTCAGGGTGTTACAAAACCCGTAAGCTGATAGGGAGTTAAACGGTCCATCATAGTCTCGTTTACAATATTTGACACCTGTAGAACCATTCATAATTACCTCCAAATAAGAAAACACTTAAATTTTAAACGCATTAAATTCACAGCATTTTAGGTACTTACTCTAAAGGCTAGTTTCACAGATTACGGATAGCCATTATCTACCAGATAGATTAAAAAATGGAAAAGAATTTGTATGAAATTATCTGCCAGATAAATTATCAGCAACCTGTGAAACTGGCTGTAAGTCTTTAGATAGACAAATCATAACTGCAGTATACAGGGTGATTTTAAATTAACTCGGAATTCCTTGTATACAGCATTCATATTCATATTTTTACGGGTATTTTTGTAACATCTTGTATAATTATATTAATATAGTATTTTGTTGCAGTTAACCATAGTCATATTTTATCACTTAAACAGGACATACACAAAATTGTATCTATGTACGGTCAAGATATTTTTATGCGGACTGTACTTAGGATTTGTAATCTCATATTAAATTAATTTTATTGTTTACTTAATTTTGAAATGGCATAAGTTAAATGTAGAATTGGATTATTTAAATTTAAATTATTTACTGTTGAATGAGATGAGTAACTAAATTTTAGGTGGCGCTTAAGTCTTTTTGTAGCTGTTAAGCGAAAGAAATTTCTAGAAAAGTATTGATTGATCATCAAAGTCTAGTGACTTTTTTATTATTAAGCCAGGAGGGTTGGTTGGTGTTCAAAATGCTTTGAGGAAAATCAAATTTTATCTATGCGTGTCTTCCTAGCAAGTAGCGTTGCGTTTTCAAAATATATGCTGTTTAATTATACTGCCTACATTACTAGTAAAATAATTTTAAATAAAATATTTATTTTATACCATAAACCCAGTAACAGTGAGATTTTTTTAACTGTAAATCTACCATTTAATAAAAATATTTTTATCATGGCAACATTCCTAAGCAAACGCCCCCAAAAAGGTTGTAACACATTAAAATGGCGTCAAACGTACATATTGTTTGATATAAAAACAACGTTACATGTACAAAATATGCCCCTTATACATTTTAATAGAATATTACGATATATTATATTTAAATAAGTTATTCATTCATAGGTGCCTCATTATTAAATTAAGATGTTCTATGTGACCTTAATAGAAATGCTTAAAAAAAAGTGTAAAAATGTTTATAATACATTACAAAATGTATCATGTAAGATGAAACCCGAATTGTTTTAAAATTAAAGTATTTATTGAATATTTTGGCTTTGTTTTTATTGGTTCCCTTAGAAATAAACAACATTTGTGCCTACATACAAAAAGGTTTCTAGTGACGCTGACGCACGCGCTGTAGCCACAAAATAGGAGTCTAGTATGTATACTGGGTGTAAGGAACAACCCTTCGCAGACTGATAGGGTGCATTCAGCTCCTTATTTTTAATCATATTCCACTGGAATTTTTATTTATTTGGATTTTTCCGTTTATCTCGTTATTTTTTCTTTCTTTCTTAACTTTGTACTACAATCTGGAAAATTTCCTTAATCTACTTTCAACTTAATCGCTGAAGTTGATTATTGAAATTTGGCAGTTTCGGGTATCTTCATGTGCAACCGTTTGTACATCATCATTATTATTTATTATAAACGTAAAAAAATAAAGCGTGGATTTTTATTACTGTCACGCAAAAACGACTGGAAGGATTTTGATGGAGTTATCAGTAAGTAGGTCTTGTAAAATATTTATTTATTTAAGTATTTACAACCTTATTACTAACATTACAGGTACTTACGACCTAATGCGTAAGCGGGGCATTTAAGTAAATCAAGTATCATTAACAAAAAAAAAACAGACATATTAAAACCTATTTAAACTAAATTGCAATTAAAAATATAAATACATATATACATCAGAATAATATACAGGCCCAAGTTATCAGTACCTACCTAATTACATAGGTCTTATAAAATATATACGTCAGAATAATAATATACAGGTCAATTTTTATCCGCCTGCAGGAAGTCGTTCCCTCTGAACGCGGCTGAAGGTGCGGTAGTATTAATTTCCTAAATAACCAAAACTTTCTTGTATTCAAAATTATCAGCTGCCCTCGATTCCAAGAAACAGATAAAAGTTAGCTTACGACAAGACAAAGAAATTAATTAAAAGAATTCGACATTTTCGCCCTTAAGAATATTTTAATACATGAGTTATTGCATTCTGTAGCTAAATATAATAATATTAAATTGAAATAGTTTCCGAGCATAAAATTGCGATGTATGTAGGTATATTAAAATGTAATTGAAAGTTTGACATTTGACAGGTCATAAAATGTAGCTGTTAAGTTTTCAGATAGTTTTTATTGTGAAGTTATTGATTCTGACAATTTGAAGACACCATTAACAATACTATGAATTAAAGTAATCAGTCAGAACTAGAGGCAGGAGCATTTTTTTGACACCTGGACACCCTTCTCATGCCTAGATACTATCGGCAAGTCTCAAGGTAAGCCATTGAGTAGCTTAAAACAAAAAATTAATGCAGATTATTGGAGCATGAATGTTTTAAATAATTATTGATTTTTCTATTATTCTGGATAGCAAATAAATAAATAAATTTTAAAATGACGTCACGAAATGGTCATACACAAAATTCCTATTAAAATAATAAAGATAACTTATAGTTGAACCAATATCAATAAATATACCAAAACTGCATTATTACGTAAAACGCATCAGACCACCCCCGCATAATGCCTTCTTAACTCAATTTATATGCAAGCGAGCTCTGCTGACGAAATCAAGCGAATAACTTTATAATTGTGCATTAAAATAAAAAAGGGGTTAGCCGGAAACAGGATATTGCCTTCCGTGGCGACCCTACGCTACCGGCGACTGTTTTTTTCAAGTTGGCAACTTGGTAGCTTGTCGTTATGTTGTAAGATTCCACGGAATACACAAGTAGGTTTGTCTTTCACAAGAACGGTCACACTTTCATTTTCAGCGATGGCAATGGTCTGGGTCTTAGAGGTCTGGGTTGTGGCAAGCTTGTCAATAGTTCAACAAGTTATCTAAAGATGTGAAGGTATCGTATAATAATATAGGGTTGGTTGGCATTTCAATGTAAAATCTGGGCATAACTTTAATATGAATGATTTCTTGACTTGGATTTACAAAAAATATATTCTAGGTGTGTTTAATTAAAATTGAAAATCAAGTTTTCAATCCGCAATTAATCATCAACAAAATCATATAAGAATTTCGTAATTTGTGTGTAGTATGTTACAATAAGTTGGCTGATCTTCTCGTGGATTGCTTGATTGCAAAATACCTATTCATTCCAAGACTTGTATTCACTAAAAATATTGGTATGTATTCCTGTTAAGTTTTCATTCCGCGGTTAGGTACCAACAAAAGTACCTATATGAATTTCGTAATTCCTGCGAGTATAGCGAGTAGCCATAAGTTGGACGGACAGTAGGTATTCCCGCAATCCATACTCGTCAGACGCCAATCGTTCGTCTTATATTACGACAAACAGCTGATTGACACTATCCTACCAGTCTCGTTGAAATCTGAAGCAACATTGAGAAATTTAATATAACAAGCTTGTAGGTACCTACTCAGCTCAGAAACTTTGCTGGTTAGGTAATCAAATTACCAAACATGTGTGCGTTACACAATCATAGACAATATGGAAAGTGGCGGGAAATTGCGCAGAGACAATTTCGGCGAGATCTGTGCAAGTGCGCAAGCATCGACTCGCGTCGGGTAGTGGTAGCATAACAACTCAATGTTAGATATGATATTTACTAACTAGCTGTTCCCTAAAAAGGTAGCTTATGTCCTTTCTCAGACTAGAGTTTTCGACTTAGTGTATGTTTACCAAATTTTATTTAAATCGGTTCAGTAGTTTTGGCGTGAAAACGTGTGAAAAAAAAAGAGTTACTTATGCATTTATAATATTAGTTTTTTTTTTGTTTTTGTAATATTTTTTTTATTGCGGATTTCTTTTTAATATTTGGAAACTTTTTATTTATAGATATAATATTTACAACTTATTTACAATATTAGATAAGAAAAAGTTTTAATTTTAGCAGAATATTAAAAGTACATACATTTTTTTTACTCTACTAAAGCAGAAAATTATGATTTGTCAGATTATCCTGAAGCCAAACAAATTCAAGATGTTTATTTGACCATGTGACCCTTTTCGAGGACGATTAAACAAAAAAATAACCTTGAATCAGTACTTACCTACTGCATAAATTGCATTGTCGGCGAACTAAAGGATAAATAGCGTCAAAAAATCAATTGCATGCATTGATTTTGCTTTGGAAAAATATTTTGCGTATACAAATGACACTATTATACGTTTCTTAGAAGCATACGTGATACATTTCGGACATACATACAAAATATATGTAGGTATTATGTTTTTAAATATACGGAATATGACCACGTGTGACTTCTTTGACCGAGGCAGGCTATCAATACAAATTTTGAAACTTTTAAATATGTACATACATTATTATAATATTTCTTACAAGATATGTACGAGGCAGACTGACAGACAACGAACGAAACAGACCTAATTATTTTGAGTTTTCTTTTGATTTAATTTACAATATTTAATTGAATATGATGATGATGGCGTCCAGACCGATTGTCGTCTGCGGCGGCCGTTCTCTCTAAGTAGATCAGCCAGCTGCGCAGGACATATCAAGGTGTAGTCCGATTTCCATCGGCAATCCGACACGACCGGAGAGAGATCAGGCGCAGGACCGACACTTGCGTGCTTTCCGATGCACGGGTGTATCAATCACCAACTACCAGACTTCGGGCTGCTTTATAACAGTTTCTCAAAACCCACAAAGTGATTTCTACCCGACCCTGGAATCGAACCCGATATCCCGTGCATAGCAGTCGCTCTATGCGGCAACTAGACTAGCGAGGCAGTCGTTTACAAACTTAAATATTTGTCAAACTCAACTTGTATGGGAGTAATTTTTAACTATCGAAAAATAACAATACTTTGCCTAAACATTACAAACTAAATGAAGCATTCATAGACAATGCGTCATATAGAGCCTCGTTCGAAAACTAAATATAATTAATACGTAAGTAGGTATATCTATAGTTCTATACTAATACGAGTATAAAAAAGTAAGCGACAATTTTTGTAATTGTCACCCATAGGTACTAATATTATAAAACAGAAGAAGAGTTTGTGTGTTTGGTTGAATTGGCGCTAATCCCAGAAACTACTGTTCCGATTTGAAAATATCTTTCAGTGTTATATAGCCCATTTATCTAGGAAGGCTATAGGCTACTTTTTATCCGGGCGTGCAGAGTTGTTCCTACGGTACGCGGATGAAAGCGCTCTCGTAAACTAGTAGGTTTTATTTTAATTCGTGTTCGGGATGTGTCTCCCAGAACGAGGGCGAAGCCGATATTTCCAACTAGTTAAAAATATTTAACGATTTAAAGACTTCTCTGCTATCTGTCCACAATCTCACATTAGACGTGAAGTTCAGTGCGCGTGCGTCGCGAGCGTGAAATTGTCACACTCTTACTTTCTCGATGGCACGATATGCTATAAGCCCGTCCTTCCTTTCGCTTTAATTACAACAAATCATCATTACTGTGACTGCAAGGTCCCTGAACTGTCATTTGTTAATGACGAATTACGTAACTATAACGTAAATATGATCTTTGACGTTTTGCTACGAAGCTGCTACGGTGCTACGGATTTTTAAATATCTAGCTATTACTGGTAGTTTCGCCCTCGTCTAAAGGGATTTTTTTCGCGCAGTCGGTTAAAAAATACTACAAGTTACTCCTTTTTACATCTGCTTCTTGCAAATAAAAGTCCCGTCAATATTCGGTCCAGGTATTTCAGAGATTAACCGTAACAAACATAGTTTTTTTATGTTATTTTTGTGTCTAATTTACTCATATGCATGTAGAGTAGAAGTAGCAAAATAAGCGATTATTTCAATGTATATCTATGATATATTTTCTTATTTGTGTGTGAAAATATCATTCTTCTAGATGCAGTCGGAGAGAGTGTCTTAATTTGACTGACTAAAACCCACTCTTGTTCCTTCTGGATCCGTTTGCGTACCAAGGCCACGGTACCTATATTTATTAAGAAAATACCTGCAACCCTGGGCAGACCTGCTTACCGTCGGCTTCCAGTCTAACCGGTTTCGGCTGAGTACCAGTGTTTTACAAGGAGCGACTGCCTATCTGACTTCCTCAACCCAGTTACCTGGGCAACCCAATACCCCTTGTTTAGTCTGGCGTCAGACTTGCTGGCTTCTGACTACCCGTAACGACTGCCAAGGATGTTCAATGACAGCCGTGACCTACAGTTTAACGTGCCATCCGAAACACAGTCATTGGTGTCCAAGATATACTCAGAAAGTACATACAAACTTAGAAAAGTTGCATTGGACCTGTACCGACCGATATACCTACACATATACAACTTGCTTGGGTACCTACCTATTATATACAAATATAACTTGCTTGGACACCGGTCAAAACTACATAGCCCACATTTCAGCAAAACCTTAACAGACAGATAGATATATGTATAGACAGGGTAACATAGGTAAGTATATACTTTATCATTTAATACGATAATGGATTATTAATAGTCCGTAGCGTTAGAATTTAAGTTATTATTTACGATCGTGGGTTCGCTTAGTTACTTATTGTAACACAATCGAGCTTAAGGCGGCAACAAGTTCATTTAACAGACTGACAGCTCGATAAATAACTGTTTTGAACTTATTTCTGGATAGTTGTCAGGCTAGTTTGAAACGTATACCAGCTAACTTTATTCAGGCATATTGTCTAAGGGCATAAACTGCGTTAAGCGTGTGCACGCACGTGAGCACGTCGCGGGCCACGCTTCTGGTGCACGCACGTGAGCACGTTCGCGTGCTTATGCGCGGGCATCGGCGCGTGCATCCGCGTACGCAGTTTTCTCAGTACAATTTTGACGTTGGAGGTGTACAGTCGAATAAGTAATAAGTAATAATAATGAATGGTCTTTAAATATTTCGCTTGATTGGTCCCATATGGCAGGACGACACTGAACTTCAACAATTACCCTTTCTGTATCAAAATTTGTCATTTTTTGTTATGGGCCGGGCACGCGCGTGCGGTCGGTTCGAGATAGCGCTGTCAACTGAACAAGCACGCGCGTGCACCCGCTAGCGGGCTTCGCGCGTGGACCCGTCCAACGTGATGCGTGATCACGTCGCGTGCATGCGTGCCCCATTGCACGGAAGTATCACGCGACGGGCTCACGAGCGTGTGCACGCGCATGGGCACGCGCGGGTCGTTTTTGTATGGACACGCGAGAGGCACGCTTAACGCAGTTTATGCCCTAAATCATTTCATTTTGTTAGAGTATGCATATTGGAACGCAACCTATTTAGTGTTTGAATTTTATTCTTTTGCTAGTGGCGCGCGCCATATTTTTTTTTCCTCGGCGAGTTTGTTTCCCGGTTTTGTAGATTGTTGCTTTCTTTCTTAAGTTTAGGTATTAAAACAATATTTAAGTAAAATCTTTTAATTATTTACCATAGGAACCACGAAATACCTATATTCCTTTACATTTGTTTGTTTGTCTATCTGTTTGTAGATACTTGAACTATATAATATAGGTACTCAAACTACTTTCTGTCATCGGCTCCATCTGCATCTCGTGGAAACTATTTCCCGCACCTGGTTAGAAAGTAGACTATATAATCTTCCTCAATCAATCGGTTGTTTGATACTGAGAGAATATTTCAAATAGGAGCAGTAGTAGGAAGTTCTTGAGATGAGCGCATTCAAGCCAACTAACTAACATATACAAACTGTTCAGTTACTAGTCCGCACTATGCACGCATGTGCGCTGACACAGGTGCAGTCTCTATTCCCTCACTCTCATACTCCGATGGGACGGCCGGATACCTTATAGACCGGAGAGAGATCAGACGCAGGACCGACATTTACGTGCTCTCCGATGCAAGAGTGTATCAATCACCAACTTCATAGACTCCGGGCTGCTTATTGAAAGCTACCAGTACGTTCTAGGAAGGAAGTAACTCGTTTATCAAGAAATTTTTAGATTTTTCTGCCTCGACAATTTTGGAAACAATATGAAACTGTGTTTTGTTTTTTCTCTAGCAAGGCAGTGCATCACGGAGCTATGTTGATGTTCGCGATGAACTACACAACTATTATGGGTGATTTTCCACTTTCATGATCTCCGAAACATGCGCGCGCTTTTCTGTACACCTGCAGGCTTAGCATGGCAACCGTAGAAACAAGTTTAGTTTACCGGAGAATGGACATAATGACAGAAAAGTGACAGATTGACGTAACATTTCTATTGACGTTTTTTGAAGTAATTTTTCTTTTCTTCAATCGTCATAAGGCTACAAGTGATTATATGCGAGTTGACAGGTCGCGCCATGCTCGGGCAGAAGACATGTTGATATTGAAACAGAGAGCTTTGTCTTTTCTTGACAGAATAGATATAAAATCGCCATGCTAAGCCTGCTGAAGGAAAATGTTGATGTCAAAGAAAAGTACCTACCGTACAAGATTACGATTTCCATTAGTAAGCGTTTATTATGACGCGTACGTAGTCTCTCTGTTGTGTCTTGACCATGGTATGGTAAATTTGAAAACAAACGAATTAAAGTACCTGTCTGTGTATTTGAAGATTTATTTTTCTTAAAAAAACGTAAGGTTACATTGCATCTGCCGGGGCTGCGGGTTGTTTGCAAGACTGTAGCCCTAGTACACAAAGACCTCCAAAAGGAACAAAATGGGTTTTAGTCAGTGAGAGTCTGACATTCCCTCCAGATGCACACTGAGCGGGAGGAGTCATTTGATGATTTCCCACAAAACAAAAATTACATTACAAAATATATAATTACTAAAAAATATTTTTGAAGTGAGGAAATTCGAAGCTGAAAAACTGGAAATCTTATAAAAAAATATGCAATTATCAATTCTTACAGAAACGCACTTCTCTCCAAACCACCAGTATGTCGTTCGCCTGTACTCAACAAGGCAGTTGACACAATCAAGATGTTATCTGGGGCGTACACCTCAAGTCGACAGGTTTCACACTCGTCGTCACTCGCATGAGCAACCGTCATCGTTACTCTATCATATCATATAGGTACTAGCTTTTTTTTGTTGACTGCCTCGTCTAGTAGTCGCAAGGCGTGACTGCTGTGCACGGGGTCTCGGGTTCGATTCCCGGGTCTTGATTTTGATAAACTTTCATTAAGCAGCCTGGAGTCTGGAAGTTGGTGATTGATTCACCCGTGCATCGGAGAGCACGTAAATGTCGGTCCTGCGTCTGATCTCTCTCCGGTCATGTCCGTTTGCCGTCCCATCGGACTATGAGAGTGAGGGAATAGAGAGAGCACCTGTATCTGCGCGAATGCTTGTGCACTATAATATGTCCTGCACAGCTGGCTGCTCTCCTTTGAGAGAACGGCCGCCGTAGCGACACTCGGCCTGGATGCCATCATCATCATACTAGCTTTAACCCAGGCTTTGCTTGCATTCTGTTCAGAGACACTATAATACATAGTTATTGAAGAAGAGAGATTATTTTATAGGTATCGAGATTTTATCGTCTAATAAAAGCGTTGATAGCGAAAATATTATCTCATTTAGAGATTTGATTATCAAGTTGCATCACGGTGGATTCGCGATACATACCTTTATTGCATTCTTAAATAATCGCTTTTAAGTAACGCGATTTATTACTGTCTACTATTTACCAGGGCCACTACACACTACACAATAACTGACCATTATATCTACTTATTTAAAAAAGTATAATACAGAAACAAATACATAGGTATCATACAAATATTGATCCAAAAAACTTGTCATATGAAAACTGATTTTAATAATTGTTACAGGTTTGTAGGTATACAGAATATGTACATATTAAACATTCAGTGAGATTTTTTTTTATAAAATAACAACTTCAAACACTAGTTTCAGTTTTTAATCAAAGCTCAGCTTATATCTACATTTAGCATCTACGTTTCGAAAAATAAATCCGAATAAAATAAGGTTCTGACCGCTAACAATAATAAAGCTTTTATTTTAAATAGATATAATGTAGAAATTCATTTATACACATACGAGTACTATAAACAAAATCAATCAATAAAGAACTATTAAACATTACACAAGAAAAAACAAAGTAATAAAAAACAAGAACAGTCCACAGCAAAAATCGATGACGTAATAAAAAAAAAACGCTATAAATAAAGATATAAATTAAAATACTCCACATGTAAACCGATGACTATTAAAATGCAGTCGTCTTTAGCGCTTAATAAATAACATAAAAAACAGGCCGCTATGTAAAACTGTTGTAACTGACGATTTCCTCCTACCTACTAAAATTAACCGATCACTACATCTGGGAAGATCCCATTAAAGCCCCGTCTCCACGGTCCATATAGATGTAAACATTATAACGTCCCGCTCTAACATACTGCCAAACTCACTGAGCGAAAGAGACATCACCAAAAGATGTATTCTCGCAACTAATCAGACGTGTCCACTGTCCGGCTGCGCGTACGCATCCCACGCCGAAATTATCATTTAAAGTTTCCAATACGACTTTAACATTTTTTTTATTATAAAAATAATTTCACACGTTTCCATAGCTTAAATTGAAGCCGTTAGACTCATTAAGTTGCCGAAATTAACATATTTTAAGCTCATAGTTTTCCAAATTCGTGAAAATGGAGATAAATACTTTTGAAAATATATCTTATTTCTATTAGTACAGAGCTTTAACTTAAATGGTTCGGAGCAACTTTACTTACAACTTATTGAAACGGTATCAAATAAGTTAGGTCCACGCGAGATTACTCGTGAAAATAGCGTCGTCCTTTTCTAATGTGGGCTCGATTGTTCTGTGAGTAAAAGAGACTATTGTATTTCTCGGTTGCGACTCAAGGCTCTTTGCGTTCTCAATCGCTGACTTAACAGGTTTTTTTAGGAGTAATCAACAGTTTGTCGGATAACATTAATAAATCTAAATACAGGCATGCTGGTATAATTAACTGAAATTAATATGAGTTTTGTTTAAAATAGCTAAATTAATATTTTTATTAATAATATTCTTAGAAAATTATAATAATTATATTTTGTAGAAATAATACGACGATTTTAGCTTATTTGATTTTAGATCAGCTTAGGGAAAAAAGGATAGTAGACAACACAAATACATAGTGTATTTTTATCTTTATCATATTTCTCAAGTTTCAATAATCAGAAAAGCAATTCTTCAGAGTCTGTACCAATGAAATCGAGTAAATGTTGCGGGCCCCTGTCTTCAGCGGCGGGCCGCGTAGAGGTGCGCTTGCGACTCCAGTCGATCGAGCACAGCCGTCTGCGCCGTGCCTCGCCGCGTCACCGTCCAACTATTACGAACTTTTTTCACACCACCTCCGACTACCATAGCAAAGACATTCATAATTAAAAAAAACCCCGTGAAAGTGTCAAAGTGCAAGTTCCTTTGTTATTTTTATTTGTGTTTAAAACTAGTGCTAAGTTGCGGTAAAAGTTCGAATTTGGATGTACTGAATTTTTCAAGAATATTGTGTTTTTTTTTATTCATTTGTTTTGGGGGCAGTGATGTACTTTGATAACTATATACATTGACGTTTATACAGTATACGTATGTTATACAAGTTTAATGGTGCGTATTTATTGGTAGTATTTACTGAAGTCTAGATAAATATTTGATCGAAATACTGGAGTATGTCTGAGTTATCTAAGTTTATTGTGTGTTTTGTTTTCTTTGATATCATAGTGCACATTGAAGATATTGAATTGATGCTTAAAGTATTTCTAATACATTTAAAATTAGAATATTTCTGCAATCCATATTGGTTGACAATATCTTTCATTTTCTTGTTAATCCTTTTTGAGATTAATTAAATAAGTGTCCATATCTTTTGTATCTAGAAATTGCGACTACTGTGGTTTTGTTTGGTAATTAATACTACTAGGTAGGTAAACATATTATATTTTTCAATATATATTGACATGATGGGATACAGGGGTAAGGGATTTGAGTATAATGTATGCAACCCGTCCTTAATTTGCATATGCATTCATAAATAAATAAACGAGCAGGTTAAAATAACTTTAAACACAATAAGGTCGTCAAAGTGCATTTTAATTGATGATCGTAAAAACAATTTTTACAATTTTTTTTTTCGTTTTGCTGTATTTAAACTTAAAATTATAATTAATGAGTACCTACTGTTCGTATTTACTTTAAGTAAGTACTTCATTAAAACACCTTAAAAAAAAGCTTTTTTCATACAAACAAAGAACTGCTACATTCTCCAAAATGTAGTTTGGTAGAAACTACAGTAAACGAACAGTAAGATAAATAGGTATTTAATTACAATATAAAAGCCTTGACAGTATATTAAATATATATCTAATTACAATTTAAAAGCCCTTTTATATGTTTTTCACGAAATAAAAAATCAATTCTTCGCGTCACCGTCTTGCCAAGCATTGTATAAAAAAACTCAATCATACATAAAAAAAATAAACTTTAAACTAAAAAAGGGTAAAGATAAACTACCGCTGTCATTTGGCTTTTGTCATCTTTTTCACGCAGCGCAGTGGAAAGCGTGCCAAAAATTTGTGAGTAATTTTCCATTATATCGACTTCAGAGAAATACCTACATCTACAGTCAAGAAAGTACTATTACAAATGAATGACTTAGCAAGATGTCAGCTCTGCAAACATGTAATAAAGATTTATATAGATTGCGTATACGCATCACATGTGATCGCTTGACGATCTCTGCAATGTGTCATTTTGAAACTAACCATATTTTCGCACTTTGACTGCAACTACAATTTATTCAAATAAAATCTATAGTAATACTACAAGTTAGTTTGTTTGCTTGAACGCGCTAATGTTAGCAACTACTGCTCGATTTGAAAAAATATTTCAATGTTGGATAGCCCATTTATCGAAGAAGGTTGTAGGATACCTTATATCCGGGGGCGCGGAGTAGGCGCCTTGGGACGCAGGTGAAACAGTTAGCCGAAACTACGATAAAAATAAAATAAGTCTTGCCATTAGAAGTATGATACTTAAACAGAAAAAAAAGCTAAATACATTTCAAAAATAGAAATCTAATTATTTGTCCTCAAAGGAGGTCGTACAAAAACGTGCAATATCGTCCTTGTAACAATAATACGAGTATTGAACAACCAGGGGTCAAAAGTTTATTGTCGTTTGGAACTAAAACTTCAGAATATACAGAAATAAGCCAACGAATCAGCATTGCCATCCAACGTGGCGATGCGGCCAGCCGTTTGGGTACGATCCCCGCTGACAGCGATGCGGATGAGTTTTGTGACGCGATGTTTTAATTGACCCTATTTTACTTTTATTTAATTTTTAGGTTATTTAGATTAATTTGTAATTAAATTGTAAATACGTATATGATAATAAAATACAGAATTAAAGGTAAAAAAACTAACAGAAATCATCATTTCCCGAGCCTTTTCTTAACTATGTTGGGGGCTTCCAGTCTCACCGGATTCAGATGAGTACCAGTGTTTTACAAGGAGTGACTGCCTATCTGACCTTCTCAACCCGGTTACCCGGGCAACCCAATACCCCTTGGTTAGACTGGCTAAAAAAACTAACAGAAATAAGTCACAATAATAATCGAAAACGAGAAAAAAATGACGCTGATTTTAATGACGTGATTCCATTTAAATAAAAAAAACTTCTACGTCTATATCTTCAAGAAATTATGAATTACTCCATCTTAGATGACTTGATGATGAGCTGCATAAAAATAAAACTGATAAAAAGCTTGATTATGCAGAAATAATAAAAGAGTTGAAACAATAGCTTTGACTTAATAATATTATATTTGCTGACAAACAATTTTATATTAATTACCAACTAGCCATAATTGTATTACTATTCTTTACTTTCAATTATTCTACGCGACTATACTAGCTTCTGCTAGCCGTCTCACCTCTTTCCACCATCAAACCAAAATTGTTTGGGAGTTTGTTACCCCACTTTTTCTTCCCAGCAAAAACACATAGGAGGTGTTGAATTTTTGGGGTCTGTCTTTTGTAATTATTGACGTTCAAACAGTGATGTTTTGCATCCAAGTTTGAATAAATGATGTTGAGTTGAATTGAAACCAGCAGTTCCTAAGATTAGCGCGGCAAACGCAAACAAACAAACTTCAACTTGATAATATAGTAGTATAGATTTTTCCACGTGTCATATCGTAAAGGCAGTTTTTTTATGAAATCTGTTCCACAGCTAGCTATTTTCAAATTCCAAGTTTTATTTAGATTACTAGGGAGATATACTAAGAAAGTACATACAAACTTAGAAAAGTTGCATTGGTACTTGCCTTACCTGGAATCGAACCCACGCCCTCACACTTGAGAGGTTAGCTCTTTAACCACTAGGCCACCACGGCTTTCCACCTTTCCAATTTGCTGGTCTTTATTGAGTAAAAATTAAGTTCAAATTAAACCATTTAACATCAACAAGTCTGAACCTAATCTAGTTTATTCTGATCTTGCGCTACTTAATCTCAAATTAACATTGTTACAACTTGTAATGCCAATAACTGAGTATACCCGATGTCTATTAATTGCGATATTAGGTGGAGGTCCCACGCATAGCGCTTGTAAATCATAATATTACACTGGATTAGCAATTTATAATGTCGGCATTTGTTCTATGTAGATTCACTACTGGAAATGTTATTTTGAAATGATTTTTGATAAACTGGGTAAGCTAAAATGATTTTCTACGGAACAGAAAAAAATGACATTTCTATTCGATAAATCACGTGGTCATAATGTGATTTGAAATGTCAATTTTATACACGTTCATCGTTTCTACTAGCGTTTACGATTGTAGAAAGATATTTTTGCTAACTCTGAAGATAGCGCTGAATAAAATCTATGCTACTCTACTCTACTCTCATTTTTGTCCTCATATTTATGGCTTATCATGAAAAAAGGCTCTTCTTCATGTCCTACTGCAGGGTACAGGTATCTTCTCACACAGAGAAGTAATGAGATTAAGTGCCCGTTTCACAATGTCCAAATAGCCACTATCTACCGATAAAATTAAAAAATGGAACACAATTTGTATGAAATGATCAACCAAATAAACTAACTGGTACTTATTCGTAGGTGAAGAAACAGTGTGGTTTGTTTTTCAGTAGTTGCCCTAAATTGCAGCTAAATTAATGGTATTTAAACCTAGTGAATCATCCAAGGTCCCATAAAAATATATATCGTGAAGCAAATTCATCTTCTTCGACGCTAGAAGTCAAGCACTAATTGAGTTTTTATATAGACGTCAGTTTTTTTAAAAGGTACAGACTAAGTTGTATACGGTAACTAACCATTCAGCCTCTTGGCATGTCTATAAAAATATCTCGCTCTATTATCTGTGGTAAGGAATTTCTTTAATAGTTTTCTGCACACCGTGCGCTTTTACTAAATGACATTTTAAGACTATAATTAAAAGAGTGAAAGAGGAATTTTGCAGCGAGTTTTTTTTTAACATGATACTTATTAAAATTATGTGTCGTTTACGCATAAGTGTTCGTTATTGCGATGAACTTTAAAATTAAGGGCCATTTTGTGATAGTTTATGGTCTGATTAAAAAAACAACAAATGTCAATTTTCATAGTAAAAGTTGTTTCTTCTTTAATCTAAGGAAGCAAAAATTACGTGTAAATATATAAATGACGAATCGTTGTTTTTTTACGTTTAATTATATTAGGAAAATATTTTTTTTTCTTATTCGCAAAATTCTTTTAACAAAATGAATGCAATGAGTTCACGAAACTAAAACTAGTAAAACAATAATAACGCAAAAAATGCTAATAAATAAAATCAATAATTTATTCTAAAAAAATAACCATGTGACTTATTTCAATAAATAATATATGATATTTTTCCATACAAAACACAGGCATATCCGCATAACAACCTATAGCACAATCGCTTCACGTACTTATATCTCAGTGGCCGGATGTTATTTTTTATGCCGACTGTACTTAACCAAAACATGGCTGCGTGTTTTACTTGCCAGCTGTTTGGTTATCATTCTAGTCATGTGTTATACGTATTTGTACTTTCAAGGTAGAAGGGACAGTTATAAAAAGGTAACAAAATTGAATCCCTGATTGATAAGTAACTTATTCTGTAACCAGTAGTTTCTACTGCATCCTCGAGGAAATTGCCAGTACCTGGATAAAACATAGCCTATGATCACTAGATTATCGTTCAATCCTTCTCAGTATGAGAGGAGGCCTGTGCCCAGTAGTGGGACAGTAAAAAGGCTGATGATGATGAACTACAAAAATTGCAAGTTTTATTAATTAAATATTGTATGTATTAAATTAGTATTCAAGACATACTTAGAAAACATTTTCTGGCCTGGAATCGAACCCAAACCCACTACTTCCTGCAGTTCAAATGCTGAAAATTTTCATAGTAATGAATAGAATATAAATTACTCAGATCCTCTAATTGATTTTTTTTTATCGATTAAAATCTGCCGATGATTGAGAAAGATGGAGATGTTTGTTGCAAAAAATCGTATGCTTCAATCAGTTTTATTTTATTTTCATAATTTGTGCTGGACACGTAGGACCTGTGTGGTTTAATTGTCAATATATTTCCAGTTGCCTTGTACGTTTTATCTAACACATGTTATATTAAAATATTCATACGATCAATGGCTATCTCGATCTTTGGACCAAAAATAGGAATTATTATTCCTACATCTGCCTTGAAGTAAAATAAAAACTAATTATTTTGCAGCCTACCAGGTTTTTACTAGGCTCGAGTATTTTTTTATCCCTTATAGGTTTCAAGCCAGGCTGAGCCTCTATTTTGTTGGCCTTTTTCTAGCTATTATTTTCAACGTGTAGTCTGTTATTTTTTTATCGGCTTACACAGTGTTGTGTCAAGCCGTCCACTTAGATTACCATCTACGTCTAGAGCGGTGACACTCAGTGATTATCGATAAGTTCGGTAGCGAGATTTTTATCGATACATTGATCGAAATGGGAACGACACTGTCTTTGGTAAATGTCAAAACAAGTTTTTTTTAAAGCTTTGGCGCTAAGATTTGAAATTAGAAAGTGTGTAGCTATGCGCTAGATTTTGTTTTTGCCGAGAAATCTAGAAATAACGAGTCAGTTACAAACGCTCAATTTTTTTGTTTGGTCAAGATATATTTTAAATAAACGCGTATGTCCCTTTAAAATTTACCTTCTGTAGAAAATACAAACCCAATTTTTCAAAATTAACAATAAAAACTGAACGTGTATACAAAATTTCAGCTCTATCGGTTGAAGATATTTACTTCAAAATTGAGTTCAAAGAATCCACCGTAACATACATAAACGGCAAGTTAAATAAAAGCTTTTAAAAAAACACAACCAATCAATTATATTAGAAAATTAAAACAGTTAATCCTTCACTTTTCAGCATCAGTTTTCTCCCGTTAACAAGGTCAACAATTTTCCGAGCTCGTTCGCCGACATTCCTGTGCCTTTTCAAATAAATTCTTCTTAACCATAAATATAAGATATGTCTCGCCCATCCGTTGTCGATGGTGACAAAATTGTTCTTCCTTTACGAGTATTGAGGTTTACACTGAGGTAGAAAGTGTTTTGAAAGTTCTAAAGAAAGTTAAACTTTGATGATATTGGAAAGCTAATTGCCATTTTTTTATAAAGTTAGAAAAGTAAATTCTTAAAAAAAAATTGAAGATAAAAAATATATTTATTTATAAAGTATGATTCGATAAAGTTCGATTCCCGAATAAGTCAAACATTTGTGTGCATGAACACGGGTGTCTGTCTTAGGCTGGGTATCCCTATGTATAATTTGTATGTATTTACAAAAGAAAGATATACATATAAGTCATCATCATCTCCCGAGCCTTTTCCTAACTATATTGGGGTCGGCTTCCAGTCTAACCGGATTCGGCAGAGTACCAGTGTTTTACAAGGAGCGACTGCCTATCTGACCTCCTCAACCCAGTTACCCGGGCAACCCAATACCCCTTGGTTAGACTGGCGTCAGACTTACTGGCTTCTGACTACCCGTAACGACTGCCAAGGGTGTTCAATGACAGCCGGGACCTACAAGTAATAAGTACATTATAGATATATACCTAAGTATCAGTTGTCTAGTACCCATAGTAAAAGCTCTGCTTATTTTGGGACTAGATTACATTGTGTGAATGTGTGAGGAATCTATATTATTATTAATTATTAAATAATAAATAGGTAAATAAAAATACTTATTATAGTATAGGAATGCAATAATTTTCTTCAATTACGTACAATCTACATAACGTGGTTCATTTTACGGCAAGCGATGACGTCACTGTACATTAAAAAAAGATTTATTATACGATGCTGTATTCTTGATTTATCTACTGGTTTTCCTCGTGTTTCTATGCTTGTGACTTTTGCTGAATTGTCGTTAAAATATATGAATAAGTAATGGAATACGTTTTAATACATTTAGTTAGTATTTACTGTGATAAAAATAACATAATTAGCTATCGACGAAAATATGTCACTTTATCCATCCTTGGAGCCAGTTTCAATGTCCGAATAGCCAGTATCAACTGAATAAATTCAAAAATGGAACAGAATTTGTATGAAATTATCTACCAAATAAACTAACTGGAACTTATTCGTAGGTGGACAAACAGGCTAAGGGCCTGAAAATTATAAAGCTGAATTATTTATTGTTATTGGGAAACTGGCCCTTACAATATAAAACTGTGAAAAGATACGAAAATTCCAAAAATAAATAAATAGTTTAGTTAGACAAGAGCGTCTGCATTCAAATATAGAGAGGAAAATTTTTGATTGTGCTTTAAAGAGTAGTAGATTTGTTTTTGCTTCTTAATTTACAAATCACAATCTTACATGATAGAGGAACTAGTAGATTAAAACTGGATATTCTAATAAATATATTTGTCAGTTGCGGTAATTATAGACTGGAAGAATTTCTACGACTTCCCTGCCAGTTAAATTATTAGCTATGTAAACTTAAGTAATGGGGAAATATCTGGAGACGTTATAAGGAAGGAAATATAGGTACGAAAGATAGTCACTTGGAAATGACTTCTATTTCATCAGTTGGTAACAATATCTTGTTTATTCATGTAACAAAACATAGCAACTACAATTGATATAAAAGAAAAAAATAACATTAAAAAAACGAACATTATTTTCAAAACGAATTAGTGACGCGCGGTATACCGTAGTGCGCAGGCGCGGCGACGCGTCGCAGTGCCGCCAACATTGACAGCTGTCAATCAGGGCCAAGATGGCGGCGGGCCGGTTCCGTCGGTATACAACCGCGGGTCGCTATCTCCGTCAAATCTGACGCAGGGCTCACAGAGATTAGAAATGTTTTTATACAACAAACTGTTTTGTGACCTCTTTAATCAGTTCAGACACAGTTGAAATGTCACGTGAACGTAATTGCTTTCATTAACACACGTTTATTCGATGATAAGTCTAACGAAGTCTATTAAACTATCACGACTTGCTCAAAATCCGATACGTTCGGTTCGAATGTAATTTACTGGTTGTTAGGTATTAATTAGGAATGTTTGCCCTGGGACTACTCATAAGGTTGATGAATGTAGGTACACCTACCGTTAAGATGTAAATGAAAGGCTTATCTAGGTTTAATCTATATTAATTATATTTCATTATATGTATGTACATTATATATAACTTAAAGTAACGCAACTAAGCTAACGCATGTCTCTCATTTCAGGTATGCCACAAACACTAGTGATGTGACGTACCTACATAATGTGCGAACGCGTCACAGTGACGCCCGCGCGGACTTTTAAGAACCAATAGTGAAGTGCGTGTACCTACAGATTGTAATCGATCCTTAATCGATCGTGTTGTGAGAATCGATCCCGAATGAACACCCTGATGCTCACAACCGGCGGAGCGGTGGACGATCAACCCTGTGTAGACAACAATATGGCGTTCTCCTCTTACAAGTGAGTTCTACATATGATATTCTAGACTAAGTGGTTGCTTATTGAGGAATGTTGATGCATTTCTAACTTGAAACTTAATATAATAAGCAATTATCATAGGATGGTTATGCACTAGCTTGTCTTTTTTTTTTAATTCTGTCAAAAATCAGAAAAGACATCGCAATTCCGATACCTACTGTGTTCGCACAACTTAAGTAACGGTATTTCACAAATAGGAAACAAGACTCAGTGTCAAGGAACTGCAAATTATTTAGTAGGTAGGTACTGAAGAAATAAATAACCAGTTGACATTTGACATTCGCTGTTTATCTAGCTTCCATATCTTTCCATCCAACGAATTTTTTTTACAGCTACTTAATAAAGCGTATTAAAATCTCTCTCGCAATCATGTCCACCGTTATACGACTAAGTATTTCAGATAAAAAACGCGAAGAAACTCAAGTTTTCTCACACAATGCACAATGACATCGATCCAGCTTAACAAATAATGTTAGCTACAATCGAGACAGGCAAATTACCGCATACTTTTTGTAACGACATAATGAAATTATCTTCATGAAACACGTAAAAAGCCGTCATAACCATAACTCGAAGGAGTCTTGACAGCATCCCGTAGTGTGGGATGAAGCCATTTATCCAAAAACTGCAGAGGGGATCTCTCGACCAATCGCAGCCAGAATTCAGATGACAACATTACTTATACTTGGAAATCGACACAAGTTTTCGATGCATCATTAACAGCATTACTCGAATTAATTATACATTTTTTGTTTGGATGAAGACCAATTTCTAGATATACGGACAGGTATACGCGTAAACATTTTTAATTTGTTTCAACTTGAGTTGTGTAACCCTCTGAAGTAACTATGACACTTCATTTGTACGCACGGCAAGGCGAGGCATTATTTGCGGTGAGACTATAACTCCATATTTATTGTCAGCTGTATAAATTGTTGGCATTCAAATGGATTCATAATCTAAGTTCAGTAAAAACCCTGTTCTTTACTTTGGGACAAGAGAACGAGATCGCTCGCGTGCATTAATTTCATTTCATAACCTATAAAGTAAATACAGCAATTACCGAACGCAAAAAGCCGTTGACCAATGAATTCGTCAGGCGGTTACAGTCCTCAATCGGGCACCTTTCATTTTAAAAAAGAACCATACGCCATTTCATGTCAATTTTTGAATTATTCATCGTGCGAATGCGCGAGCGCATCGATTGATGCAAACAAAAAGCGCGCGCTCGCTAATCTTCGCCCTTTTTCGCCGAGCTTCGGGCTTCCTCGGGCCCAGTGTTGCCAACCAACGCACTTATTATTCAACTAGTTTTTATAGTCACGCTGCGCAAAGACATAACAGAGAATGCATTTATTTGATAAATGATATTTTTTTTCTAAAACCCCAAACTGGAGATTTTTTCAACTAATTTCTCGGTGTCAATATTCGAGGACAAGTTTTGTTAATAATGTGTGCTCCATTCATGCTCATTCAATCAGAAGAGAAAACATAATGCCGTGTCATATAATCCGATACGTTCTCATAACAATGTTCTGAGAATCCGATCAGAAGTTTTAATTTTATACTTCTCATATTGATTTGACGAGATTAACCGAGCCGAGTTTTTTGTCTCATCACATTCTAACTAGTGGGCATGGTGAATACTTTAGCGAGATAACATCTGGCGTTCGCAAATATCTCTTAATGATTAATAATAACTAGTTATACATTTTTAACATAAAGTACTAATTTCTTGTTAACGAAAGTAATAACTCATAAATAATTGATTGCATTCTAAATTCGTTATCATTGGCCGTCAAGCCAATTACAAGTAACATTGCGATGCTTTAGTGCAGAAAAAATATAGTATTCGAATTTCCGAGCGTTCATCCCCCGCGCCCGCACGTCCGCCGCGCCTCGACGCCGCGTCTCGACTGTACGTGATTGGTTTATTAATTAGGCGAATCATCGTCGGGTTCCATTTTTAAAAATAGGCGGGATTCTTGCTGTGCGAGTTTTCTTTTTAATTTTGGCCGGCGTTGAACGCAATTAGAGCTGGCAGTAAAGCTTTTTGTGATAATCACGGCGCGGTGATAATGTTAGTTTTAAATATAAGTTAAGATAATTAATAGGCGTATTTGTATAAAACAATCCTTGATTTACTGAAATTCACCTGAAAGTAATCATCGTCCTATTTTTTATTAACTAACCTGCATTTCAGTCATAACTCAGACTGAAAACAGAACAAGAGTGGAACTTTCATATTTATTTTTAAGGAGGACCGATTAAAAAGATCGAAATCGATCGCAAACGACTGAGGTCAGTAGAAAAATAACATAAAAAGCGTTGTCGCGTCCGTCCCGATGCTATGTCTCCAGAATACCGTTAGGATGCCTTCCAAACTTAAAACAGAGAAAAAAAAACAACTGCAAACTATTCCAATTGCCAGTATTTGGAATCCGTTTTGTCTGCTATCGCGTTTTAAGGTTATTTCGGTTACGGAATATTTGTAATTTCAACTTTTTGCCGATCATAATGTCCCTTTTCACTTCTTACGCATGTGATCCGGATTTTTGACATTGATCCCAGTTTCTTTTGATTATCCAATTGTTGAAGAATCCAAATCTTAAGGAATCATTTTGTGCCTTTATTTAGTCTGGATGAGGTGCTTTGTGAGAGCTTAATGTGTTTTATTTGTTAGACCGAATTGCAAGCGGTGAGGTCTTGTGTCGCCGAATGACCTTCAACAAATTGACTTCTTGCATCTTATGTGTCATTAAGAACTTTCTTTTTCTCCTCTTGTTCTATATTTAAATTTAAATGGTTGTGTATAAAATCATTAAGAGATGACAGGGGTAAAATTATTTTGATTGAGCTTTATCACTTACTTAACTTAAAAAAGACGAGGGGAGTTTGTATTACGCCACTGAAGGGTCTGATAATGGACTTATCAATACTAATAACCCCGGAAAAGATTTGGCCAAAAGTAGACAAGAAGCAACGGAAATCTATCCGTCAGTTTGAGGTATTAAAAATCAGCAGGAGGCAAATAAGAACACAACTCCATATAAAGTTGATATCCCATGGTTCACAAACTACTATCCCCGTATTCTCCCATTCTAAGTAATATAATATGAAAATTTAACAATTGCATGTGATCTCGCTGGTCTGTCACGACTTGCAGACACGTGCCTGCTTCCGATGGCCATTGTTCACTTACGTCACACAACCTTACGTAACACCGTGTGGCACAGCTCTTTGATCTGGTTTGCAGAATGGTGACAGTTTATTCATAAGAGTTTTAGAAGCATCAACAGGTAATGAGGATTGTGACATTTTGACATAAGCAATTTTGAAGCTCGAAGGAGATTGGGTGAGGTGCTGAATTAAAACCTCTTTTTGTGTTATTCGACAGGACCACATTTAGAAACGTCCTGGCGGCTTTCTTTTGCCCAAATAGACACAGGCGAGTCATTAAGGTGCCTCAACTCCCAACTTGAAGTCGGCTTCAGTTAAACTAAAATAAAATAACCCGAAAGCCGTATCACAAGCTCACAAACAAAAATGCAAGTACAAAATACTTATAGCGTCGCGTATCGAAGGGCCCAAACATTTCTCGGAGCCGGCCAACTCGCCAACTCGCTGACCGCCGCTACTAAGTAAGACGGGGACATAAATTCTTCAAAGGGCTAAACAAAAATAAAAAAATACTCAAAAACCCCTTTAACAGAGCTACCGAACTATAATTTATGGGAGTTGGCCCGCGACTGCCATCGTATGAAAAAAGTAAAAAAGGCCCACAGCCAGAGAGGCAAAACGGTGAAATTTGGAATAATTTCGCGATAGCATCGCGCACGCCGGTACCTTTCAATTTCTTTATACGTTTGCAAATTTGTGGTTTTGTTTTGTCGCAATGTGGAGTTATGGTCCTTGTGGACTCGCGGTACATTAGTTGAGTTTATTTTGTGCTAGGCTTGTTGGTCCACCTGCCACTGAGGCAGCGAATTGCGCTTCAACTTTTTGCCTTGCCTATGTTTCGGTCAGAATTAATAGTCATTGAAAAAGTCCTTTATAGTTTAGCAGATCGGTGCTTATTCCTCAAGGTTCCTTCGAGTCGTACTTAGGTCTATAGAGATTAAACTATACAATACTACAATGAAGAGATATTGTGACGTCGCTTATTAATTACGTAGGTACTTGATATTATTATTATATAACGTGTTTTCATTGTTATCTTAAGATTAATTGCTACGCGTTAAACGCTTCAAAAATTAGGAAATAAAATGAAACGTATTCGTTATTTTTTGTGGCAATGAAATTAATCACTGTTGTTACTATTTCAAAATGTTTTAAATCTTGAAAAGTAAACTAGATAAATGTAAATGAATTGAGATAGTATTTTAAAGTTTATAATGTGACCTCTAGCCTCGATAGTTAGTACTCATTAGTTCAGTTTCTAAATACTAAGCGTCTCGGAGGGTTACGTAACCCGATCAGGCTTTAAGCGTCCATGAGTAATGCCCAAATGCTTCATATCTGTCGTTATTGCGCAGGAGTTTAATGTATCTTTACCAAAATTAGATAAACTAGAGACTAGTTACATATTACATAGCTTGTTTTTTGTTTTAATCGGTGTCTCACACGTTGAATGAAATATCTATTTTGAAAGAATGTCTAAATCGTTCTTTTTAGATTTCAAAATGTTTTGCATAAAAAAGATAAGTTGAAATAAGAATTATAGAATATTTAAACTCTGTTTAGTATTTATGTAGTTCCAAAAAGTTTATATGCCAGTATTAAGGTGTTACATTTTATTAATTACCTAACTACTGAACCCTAACAGGACGGTCACGTCAAATTATTTGAGGTTCATTTTAAAATGATTAATCTACTAGGTGCCGCACGGCAATCCGATTATAAGGTTTTGTGTTACCATATTTGTATGAAACACTTTGTTTATTTATAAAAGTCACTTTTTTAGTCTGTATTAAATTATTGTACAGACGCCGGAACATTAAGCTACCTGAAACGGTCAAAATTTCCCTATCTACTTTGAATAATATGTTCATGTTTCAGCGATAAAGTAGAAAATCTATTAAGGAAACTTGATAGGTTGTAATAACTTGATGTGCTGGCTTCTGTACATATAATAAAAATTACATTAATATAATTACATACATAAAAAATATACATATTGAGAAAATCCTTCTTTTTTTGAAGTCGGTTATAAATAAAAACATTTTATTCAAATTGATTTCGTAAATTAAGCTTTTGTTTTAACTAAAGTGAATATTTTTTAAATTGGTACGAAAAAATTTATACATTAAATATCTTCGGACTTTTTGTGTTCAAATAATTATTAATAATAGTGTTCGATAATTGGCACATTGTTGGTATTTTAAACAATATAATTGGTAGCATAGTGTCATTATAGATCACGAAGCATCAATAACGATTTGTCAAAATATCCAGACTCGGCTCAGTGGCCTCGTTTGCGAACGTTGCGCTTATGTTTTAGGGTACCTTAAGATTGAAACGGTTCATTTTGGTGGCGGATGAAACATTTTTGAACAAAATCCTTATACAATGGCACTTACCATCTGTAAGGAAAACGGAATTTATATAAACAGCGCATTAGCTCGTTCGTCGTTGCCGTTCCCGCAATGGGGTAGTAGACAACTAGTCCAATTCATTATTTCTTCATTAGTCTTTTATTGAACTATCAAAAACGGTTACTTTCTATGCAATTTGTATGAAAGTTTGAATTACGGCATCACAATATTGTTACGTCAAGTCATATACTAATTTTACTTAAATTATTAATAAAATAACCCACAGAGGCCAGCACATGAAGCTACCCGAAACTGTCAAATTTTCCCAATAAACTTTGAATCATACTTCTTAATTATATTCATACATATTAATTATACTTCAGCGATAAACTTAAAAAATCTATTAAGGAAATTTGACAGATTGTAGTGACTTATGTGCAGGTGTCATAGGTGTGTACATAGGTATAATATTTTAAAGTAGTATTCATTATTTCGGAATTACCAGAAGGATAGTGACCGACAAAATACCCGACGTCAAAACAGGTTAAAACGTATTTTCTGAACATAGGTATGCTAATTATTTCAAAGTGTTCATAGGTTCAAATGGTCGTGTTTTATTTGAGATATAAACAAATATTTGTGCTACTAAAAATAATTTTAATGTTAATTATTTTCCCTGGATACAAATTTCTGGTAAGTTTTATATTTATGTCGCATGATTCTTCTTTTGTCTATAGACAATTTGTTTTTGAAATTAGGTTCTTGACTTCAAGTTTTTTTTGTTACTTTAATATTTATTTTCGCTCTATATTTTTATATTTCTTGGCTGAAATTTTACTGAAGCTTAAAAAAATCAAGCTATCTTTAAAGAAATTCTCGGAAGCTCTGTTCAAGACACGTAAATCTTAATAAAAATTCGAAATATGTACCTACAAATTGCTTGAATTTTTAAATGGCTAATAAGCCGTGATGGCCTATTGCTTAAAGAATTTTCTTCTCAAGTAAGAGATCGTTCTATTACTAAAGAAGAAAATGCTTTCGGTTCTAGGTCAGGTACAAATAAATATTTAATAACTTTTCTAAGTTCTCTGTTCTTTCTAAGTGTACATATTTGGTACGCCATTGACTGAGTAAAGGTGAAAAAAATCTTGAGGAAACTTGGACTGAAATTGCACGGCCATCTTGAGCAAATGGTAATTAACGCTCATTCCTTGATGAGAAGAGGTTTATACCCTGCAGTAAGACAGTAAGCAGCTGATAATAACGATGAAATAAATAGGACACAGGTATTATAGATCTGTTGCTAACGAAAAATTTTAAAAGCACAAAGTATTTTGTACGGAACCATTTCTTTAAATGACACTAGGCTTTGTATCGAGACATTTGAAACCGGTCGGAATCGTGAGGCATTGTCATAGAAAGTTATTCAGTAGTTATTTAATTAACTATAGTCAACGCGTGCCGGACGTCGCCCCGGGCTTAGTAAAAAAATCATAATAATTATTACTTATAGTCTTTCTTGTTTTTGTGTAGGTTTGTCTGTGTTTTTCTTTATAATACTATTTTCTATATCGATCTCATAAATACCACATAACATAGGGTTTATCAGAGTAGTATTTTCTTTTTCTAGATTTCTAGAGAGCAATTGAAAAATATATTTTTTTTATTTGAACTTGAGAATTTTTTTGATTGTGTTTCGCGTCTAATTGTAAAGTTCTAAATTTTTTGCAGTTTTTTTAAACAATCTTAAGAATTCAAAAGCCTTCGTGTATATTTATAATCTCTTTTCCCAGTGCTGCTAACGTATTGGATACAGGTCCCGGCTAGAAGGGATAAGGAGGATTTTTTTGACACTGAATGTTGTCTATGTTTTAGAAGTACATACATGTAACTTAGAAAAATTACATTGGTACTTGCCTGATGTGGAATCGAACCCACACACTCGTCTATGAAAGGCTGCATTAACCATTAAGCTACTACGACTTGAAATAGACTTGCGAGGAAGTACATACATACATGTAACTTAGTAAAATTAAATTGGTACTTGCCTGATGTGGAATCGAACCCACACACTCGTACTTGAGCGGCTGTTGCTTTAACCACAAGGCTACTACGACTTGAAGTAGACTTACGGGGTAAATATTTATAACAAATTCACTGAATTCTAAAACATCAAAGGTTGCATAAGCATCATAAATAAATCTTTAGAACTAGATGCACCAATATCATGTGAGTGCAATCCTACCTTCCTATGTTAACACTGAGACAGCACGTGCATTCCCTTATCATTCTTATCAATTTCTAGTATATTGTCCTGGTGACGTCATATTTATTTAGTTCAAGTTGATTCTGATGTTTCCATGTTACAAGTGTTAGTTATTGAAGGAATCTTGTTTGCTGACATATCAGCTGATTGTCGCCTGTAACTATAATTTTCTTTCAGTAATGTTGCGTTGAAAATACAATAGATATAAAATATGTACTAATTAAAAAAGTTATAATATATGTGTCACCATTACATACATTAAAGTTGTCTCAAAAGGGGTTCAGCGTGTTGGCTTCGGCCCCACGTTCGCCTTCTAAAAATCCGGGACTCTGTAGTCCCGTGGTCTAGTAGAGACATACATATTATAATAATATACATTTTTTTTTTGTATAAAACCGGTTCTTCAAACCATACAGACAGAATTGTGTTGCTGGGGAGTTTGTTCCACCATGTCATCTTCCCAGCGTTAACACATAGGAAGTTGTGAAGAGTTTCTGTTTTTGGGGCTGTCTTTTGTAGAATTTATCTTCAAAAAGTGCTTATTTTCAGCCTAAGTTGAATAATTGACTTTTTATCTTCTTTATACAAGTATTTACATATAAAAATAGATTAAAAAGTAAAAGGCGTCGAAAAATTTTTGCACTGCCCGTCTTAACACGGTGCTCGTATTTCATTATGAAGCCTGAGAAAAAATTAAGAAAGTAAATAAATTTATTTTTGAAGTCATGACGCATAACACAAAAGAACAAGAGTACCTACATATGAAAAAAATATTAACAAAAGGAGTAACAAAACAAAGGATTCACCGGTTACAATTTTTATCAGAACTTTTGGGAAAATTCTTATCTGATTTTCTTTATTTAATTAACTTGTTTCAGTAATTTATAAATATGTACTTAATCATTTTTCAGTAGCTTTTAATAATAACAAAAAAAAATGTGGAGACCTACCATGGTACCAGTATGTACAGAAGCACATTAAGCAACTAGAATCTGACTTTCCCTAATAGATTTTAAACTTTGACGCTGAAGCATATGGTCCAAACTTGATTGGGAAAATTTGACAGTTACGGGTATTTAGATGTGCTAACATTTTTACCAAATGCGGGAGAATAATAATAATAAGGATAATGTTGTAAGGAAGGTTTTGAGCATGAACGTTGATGGATATAGAGGAAGGGAACGACCAAAGAAACGATGGATGGATTGTGTGAAAGTCGACATAGCTAGAACCAGAAGTTAGGTATGAGATGATGGCAGATAAAAGAGTGTGGAAGAAGAAAACATGCTGTGCCGACCCTAAATAAAATTGGGATATAAAGGCAGGAGCATGATGATAGTCTTTTGTTTTCCACCAGGGCGTCAGATTGATTAAAGAGGCAAACATCTCCATTAGTTACCAAGGCATCAAACCCACAAAGGAGTGAGCTAGTACACGTGCTCCTAATCTTCTAGTCCAAGTAGCTAGCCCCGTCCGTCGGCTTTCTCCGAACTGTTTGTTGTACCCCCAACTCCAAGTAGTGTGTGTTTACGTAGAGTGTTGTGCTATGTGGCCGATCACAATGCCGTATGTTTCTCGTCCACGATCGACACTGTAAACTAAAACGGTATTTTTCATTTTGCCCCGCGAGAATTTCTTATGACGTTCTGTTTGAGTGATAAAATAATATGTTAAGACACACCTTAAGACACACGTCATAATATATTTTTTTGTTAAAATATCTGTGTACCCACTTGTTTCGGATGGCACGATAAACTGTAGGTCCCGGCTGTCATTGAACATCCTTGGCAGTCGTTACGGGTAGTTAGAAGCCAGTAAGTCTGATGCCAGTCTAACCAAGGGGTATTGGGTTGCCCGGGTAACTGGGTTGAGGAGGTCAGATAGGCAGTCGCTCCTTGTAAAATTGATACTCAGCTAAATCCGGTTAGACTGGAAGCTGACCCCAACATATTTGGGAAAAGGCTCGGGAGATGATCTCTGTACCCACTTTTATTTATATTTTTTCTTCCTCACTTTGTCAATATCTTTGTGTCTTTTTTTTAATGTTATAATAAATGTTTTATCTGTCTATCTATATGTTAGATGAGCGGTGTCGATGGTACGTTTTAATCAAGAAATCAACTGGTTTGAATCAGTATGTTCTACCAACATTATAAAATTTCCTTTTTTTTATCTAATAGCTGTAAGTTTAGGCTGGTAAACAAAGCGAAGTTAGAACTAGAACCTTCTTTTCCTATTTATAAATTTCTTTTTGATATACTTACATAGACACAGGGCATTGTTTTATTGTTCTCTCTTAAAAGAAAATATTACAAGAATAGAATGTGGAATAGAATTAGCGTTCGAAGTACAAACACACAAAAATCACACGTCAATAAATTCTAAGCTGTATTTAAAAGTTGTTATCGTTAATTTTATTTTGGAGCTTACAATTGAGTATCATTTGACAAACTCGCTATAGAAAAGTACTTCTAGCATCTAAGCAAACTAGAACCTCAACTCGATGCATTCAACGTACGTCACAGCACCCACACAAACAAACACGTATCATTCTCAGTGCAATGTGCAATACTGATAAGCTATCAGTGATATGCGATCTCCGTTATCTCAGATGCAACAGACCGCGACGGCTCCACAATCAAATTGTTTCAGCAAGCAAACTAACATTTATATGATATTACTAGTACTACTAATCATGAATGTGATGTTATTAAATATTGCACGTGGATTGTTTTGTGACGTCATAATTCTTGTAGGATCGCTTTAAGTAGGTGAATGTATGAGCGTAGAAAGGGGACCATCGTGGCTAAAGAAATGATGGATGGATTATGTGAATGAAAGATGGAAAGAATGTTTCTGATGACGTCAGACAGAGGCCTATGAAAGAATAGAATTGGGATAAAGGAAAAGGATGATGATGATGATATGTCTCGCCATTTAAGGGAGTCAGAAGCAGGAAAGTATGATGTCAACTACAATGTACTTCTGGCCAATTTTAAGGCATAGCCGCTGATCTGAAAGGAGATCTCGTATTGTATTGAGACGGAAATTCGTTTTAGTCGGGGATAGATAGTGCGCAGAATCGATATATATATAAAGAAAATAGATAGTAAAGTGCTATGTTAAAAAGACGTCTGGCTTTACTATGAAATCGATCGCCCATCCGTGGACTACCATTGAAGTAGTTCTATAAAGTGTGTACATGGTACCCTCGATATGTTTTGTTAGCGGAATTTACCTGAGTGTCGGTCGCGTGTATTGCGCTTTTTGTATTAGTCTTTTTCTGCGATTTTTCTTGTGCTGTATGATTAAGTTTGTATTTTTATTCGTGACATACACGTTTTTAATTGAAAGTTAAGCTTATATGCTGCTGAGTGGTGTCAAAATGATCAATATTATATACTTTTGTTAATCATTGAAGTAACTGAAGTTTTTCATTGATTTGTAAGTTCGCCATAGGACATATTAATCCCCCTTATTATAAAACGTCGTCTTAAATAAGCAACGCCTTGTAGTGATAGCCTTAAAACATCTTTTTGAACAAAGCTAATGGCCTAAATCTAGTACTAAAGCAGGGAATTGTGGACCACGTTATATTATAAGGGGGAACAACTGCAAAGCTAAGCAAGGAAATTCTGGCTTCCTTAACGATGATATGACACGATTCTTTACCGATAGCCTCGGGTTTTTCGATACCGAAGTTGACAATACAGGAGTCCCAAGTATAATGAATCATACTTATTGCAATGACATGCCGTGTTTCATGACCAACAATACCATAATATGACTCACGGACTTCTCAAAGTCATAACCGAAATTCTGTTTAGTGATACTTGTATGAAATTTTATTCTGCTGTGTTTGAGTAAATTGAGTTCCTTGGGAATATCGGGTTTGGATAAGGCGTTTTGTTTGGAACCTTATCTTTTTTCTTGTTTCAATTATTTGTGAATTTACTCATTTCTTCTGTCTTAGATAATTCTTTATTGTATGTGATTTTTAAGTACGCTGAAATTATATATTTGCTTTTGTCTATATCATAGTTGGCTATAGTAATATGCTCTGATATGGTATTCTGTCTTGGTTCGTTTTGACAAGTATGGTTACTAGGCATAGGCGGCTAGTTCTTAAAAAAGCTAATAATGGTATTTCATATCTCCACAATAAAAATGATCAAGTAAACGTATGAACTGAACGAGGAGTTGATAACTCAGCAATTAAAATGAAGCAATTAAACACATCTTCTCAAACACCAATTCCTGAAACTATAATCGCAAAAAAACCGTTTATCTGACGAGGACGTGCACAAAAAATGTCCGATCTCATCAAAACGATTGAATCGAGAGAAGAATCGAGTGCTACCGTGTGCAGTTTTCGCTGGTATCTCGGTGCGGGTCCTCTGAACGCTGACGGATGGTTTTGTCAACAATCGCTATTGTCTCGGCCGATGTTTGAAAATAATATATGAACATCACCCTTCCTAAGTGCAGGAAATTTTCAAGATCGACGCGTCAGGGCGTTTATGAGTCTTGCGACACGTTCGGGTCTAATCGGATATTTACCACATCCAATATTGGTAATCTTTATTGCTTTGATTGAGTAAATACAGGTGTTGTTATAATATATTAGGTATATCACACCAATCAGCCCATTTAGTCATTAGTTTACCAGGGGGACAATTTTTGAGCTTATACATAGCAAATTGATGATGATGGAATCCTGGTATGCCTCATCAGGGACATAGGGTTCGCAGAAGATTATTCCACTCTTTTCGATCTTGAATATCTACGGAAATCAACCTCCTTTTATTCTGTATTCTATAAGATGAGAGATGAAATATTCATGTAGGTGTAATAACAGTATTTCTTCGTTTATTTTTACTGTGAGTGAGTAGTCGTATAGTAGGCAACTAACAGCTAGAATTATTTTGCACGTGGATCACTTTGCTTTGCCACTCATATTGTGAGATGCTTCATGAGACAAAATGTACTAACTAAACGTAAAACACATGACTGTGATTGTTTTATGCAATCTATTATATTAGAAACTATTCAACTTAAAAAATATAAGTTCTAAAAGTTTCATCATCATCATCATCAGCCTTTTTGTCGTCCCACTGGGCAAAGGCCTCCTCTCACACTACACACAGCGTTAATCACACGCTTGCTCAATGCGAGTTGGTCTAAAAGTTTAATATTCTAATATCATTCCATAATCACCAGATAAGGTTTTTACCAGCTACAAGTCTGTCACACAAACCATCCATCGATTCGTTAGTTCGTTCCTCACATCTTCATAATCTCCCGAGCCTTTTAACAACTATGTTGGGGTCGGCTTTCAGTCTAACCGGATTCAGCTGAGCACCAGTGTTTTACAAGGAGCGACCTATCTGACCTCCTCAACCCAGTTACCCGGGCAACCCAATACCCCTTGGTTAGACTGGCTTAACTTTAACTTCGTTTCTTTCATCTTTATCATGTTAAAAATACTAGCATATTAACAAGAAAGTAGACTGTTGACCCAGCCATTGAAGTAACCGCTTCATATTACCATTACCTATTTTATGATTTATAAGTGTTAGTTTCTCTTCCATACTATCCCATAGTTTCGTTTTGGGTACAGATGCTAGCACATTAAGCTACTATAATCTGTCAAATTTCTTTAATAGATTTTGAACTTAATGGCTAAAGCATATGATTAAAAGTTGATTGGGAAAATTTTACAGTTTCGGGTGAAGGCTTGACGTGCTAGCGTTTTTACTATGAGTTGCTACCCTAGTTAAAAAGCTCGCAGTTAATTTTCGCATAATTAGTAAAATAATACATTGTAAAATAGAAGTAGGTATAATTAAATCAAAAACGCATTTGAAAAAAACTATTTTAGTTTTTTTTTCCTATATTTGTATATTTTATGCAAATACATAGACAATGTGTACTAGCCTTCATTAATTAATTTCTTCGAAATTGACGTCAGTAAAATAAGAACTTAAATTATAAGTATCATTAAGTACATCTGTTTGTTCGTTTTTTTGTTTATTAATAGAGGTTTTTAAATAACGATTATCATCTTAATATCTTGAATTAATTAGTTTGTCGCCAGTTATAAAATAATTAAAGAAAAAAAAATATAGGTCTTCATTCTTTTTTATGTTTTTTTTTTCACATAGTTAAGTAATGAGCTTTGTCATTTCTATAGAAGGTTTATACACAGCCTAAAATTCCCGCGTAGATTATATTTACCTAGTTGTTACATACGTAGGTATTGTAATTTAATATTTTGATTTATTATTATTACCCTACTCGTATATTGTGTGCGTAAAACGAATTAAAAAAAATAGGAATAGTCTTTGTCAAAATTTATTCATTAATTTGTATACTTAGTTAGGTTAAAAAAAATCATAGGCAAGTCTGTGGCCTTGTTTGCAAAAGCATTAAAATTAAAAAACAAATGTACTTCCTAGCTTAATAGTTTTTCATGGATTTGTAATTTTAGTGTCTTATTATGAAGATCCAAGATCAGGCTAGCTAATTTATGTCACGTAGGTATATTTGTTCAAAAAGTGAGGGCGTGGGTTCGATTCCAGGTCAGGCAAATACCAGTGCAACTTTTTTTAAGTTTGTATGTACTTTCTAAGCATATCTTGGGCACCAATGACTGTGTTTCGGATGGCACGTTAAACTGTAGGTCCCGGCTGTCATTACGGGTAGTCAGAAGCCAGTAAGTCTGATGCCAGTCTAACCAAGGGGCAACCCAATACCCCTGTATTGCGTTGCCCGAGTAACTGGGTTGAAGAGGTCGGATAGGCAGTCGCTCCTTGTAAAACACTGGTACTAAGCTAAATCCGGTTAGACTGGAAGCCAACTCCAACATAGTTGGGAAAAGGCTCGGGAGATGATGAGATATATTTGTGTATTAAATGATTAAATTTTATCATTCCTTCCCAATATTTGATAAACTGTAAAATAATTTCGCAAAGACTAATTCGCGCCGAATAACTTTACGTCTCTGCTACCCACTTGACGCCTCGCGCATGCGCAGTAGTGTTTTGTTTATAAATTAATAGTAACCAATTTTTGAGAGGCATAGCTTCTCGAGTTCTCGACAAGGTCTGTGCGCAGGGAGAGAAATGGCTTAATTCAGACACGCAGGATATGGCGCGAACTATTTTTGTAAGGAAATGAGTGATCGATAGCAACAGAATGCTAAAGAAAAACACCTCTAATGAGTCAAAGTATATTCTGACCCCAGTTTTAGATTCCTAAACGCATTACGAATCAAGAATCTACCGTACAATGGTTATAGTGAAAACATTAAATGTTATTTCTCATTCTTAAGCATTTGTTTAGATCGTATGGAATGCGGGATTTCTAACGGAGACGAGATCGATTGTGACAATCAGTTTTTATTTATATTTACACAATAAAACGGAGAAAAACAATAGAAATGTGTGCAAGCGTATTATATTTACGTTTTCGCTGGAAATAATACTGGTGATGGAATAGATTGAGTTTGTGAGACAGATCTGATGGAAAGTGTATTTTATTTCGTAAACAAACGCGATTCGATCATCAATAGCCAAGGTTTTGTATTCCGTCATTATTATTTTTATTTAGAATGTTATAATAATACATTTCTATACATAATAGTTATGCTGAGAATGATATCCTAAACAGATTGCGAACTGTTCGATCATGCTGTAAGATTTTAATTTTAATCTTAAAGTCGTCATTTACCTAGATTGTTAAATTGTGTGCACAGTGACGCTCTACGTCTAAAATGTACTTATTATATTTAGTTGGATAATTCCTAATAGTTTTTTAGTAACTGCCTAACATATTAACCAAATTAATTCTGGTCACAATTATCAAACATCCATTCTACACGCGCAGGGCCATATATCACGCAACACATCCGATATGACATTTCGTTTTGACAGCTGTCAAATAAACCGCGCAAATTATTTGACGTTTTCATATTAAGGTTTTGCGTTGACAATTAAATGTTCGTTTTATCGTTTACTTGCACACGTAAATGGTTTAGTTAAATATTTGCAATATATTATTGCCTTTACGTTGTAACGGTGTTAGTTAGTAGCGGTACTTCGATATATTGAGTGTAGGTACCGTTGGGGACTGTTTTGCTATAACTTTAGAAAGATTTACTTTCAGGCTTCGTGCATTTGAACGGCTTCGTAGATGTTGTTCAATCTTTCATCTCCAAGTGAATCATTGATTGACATCAAAAGAACATTAGTTTCCTCGATCGTATGAGCGAGTCATAGTTTATGTGACTGTCTATATAAGAATGTTTGCAAGAATGGCATAAGCATGAAAAATTTAAATTCCTACTGTACAATTTCTTAGTTAATTCACACAAATCGATGAGCAATAATGTTGGTGAAATGCCTATAAATCGCATTGTCTTTAGAAGCTAGGAATGCAGAAATCACTTCTACAGATTGTCATTTCGTAAATTTATTGGCCGCCGAATTGACTGAAAACCAAAAAAAAAACTTCGTCTTTCTTTTTGAAGTCCAAACTTAATTTACCAATCACCTAATGTTTTAAATAATCCTCGTACAGGACAAGGTTCCTACTACTCATGTTAAGTCAACGAAATTAGACAGGTTTGGGGAATGCGTGCCTTTTACGGAGCAGTTTTTAATTGTTGCGCGTTTACCCAATAAGGCAATAAAGTGTGGTGGCAATACTGATGAAGTCTCGCTCTCTGTAATACGAAACATCCTTTTTAATTATTGAAGAAGGTTTTAATCTAATTTTGGGAGCATCAAAAAAGTTTTTAGTGCATTTTCTTTACTGTCTATGGTTCAAGTTTTAGTAGTGTTGCCATATTCTGCTTGAGTCTGGTTTGAAGGGTACAGGTATAAAAACATAATTGAGTTAGTGGCCTTGACTGTTATTATGATGATAACCAATTAATTAGACCTTGCGAACCTTGATTGAGTGGCGACGATAGATCAATTTGAAGTTGCAACGTGACACGCGACAGACTATAACTCACAGGGCTTTATGAATATTTAACTAAATGGCGTCCGTCCTGTCCATAATGTTTTAATATAAGTTACTTCACAAATAAGCTATTTAAATTATCAGGCAGATAATCATCGATTCTTTTTTGATACTTACGAAATTATTTTTCTATGCTTTTGCACTCTCATTAAATAAAAGGGAGACATACCTATGAGGGCTTCACGACGTATAAGGAGAATATGCTTTTCAAACTCTTGGATACACGTTCCATCACCCTTCAGTCCTTATACCAATTTTATCTGAGGACAGTACATTATTATCTCTTCTTTATCCATACTCCTTTAACTAAATTCATCTCACAAGTAGCATTTTTATTCATGCCCTTTCAACGCGGAATAAGAGGCAGATGCTGTCAGTCAACCTTCTGGACATTTCTAGAACACCATAACTCGTAGTTGATCATGACAATTTGCTGTACTCTCTTAATGAACTGTTAGCAGTAGGTACATATGTCGGATGAGACGGAGTGAAATCAGAGGAACAATGCTTCGTGGTTCCCACACAGTGGCGCCTCTACGGCCGTTCCAAGAAATTGCGGTGTCGAGTGATCGGCGCCTGCTTTCCTTTAAATTGGGAATTACTCATTATTTGTATCGCGTTACCGTCGTGTTGACAAATAGTGTCTTTATCGGGATTGTTGGTACTGTGTGGCTATGTCTTGTAGGCACAGATAGGCAGTAAACCGAAGCTAAGTTTTCGATATTATAGGAGTAGATAACTGTCTCGTTGATCTAGTAGTTGCATAGCTCGACTGCTGTGGGGTTCAATTCGACTTTCATAGAATAGCCCCAACTTTGAAAGTTAGTAGTGACACATCAGTGCACTGTAGAGCACGTAAATGTCGGTACTGCGCCAGATTTCTCTCCAGTCGTGTCGGATTGCTGTCCCATCGGATTATGAGAGTGAGGGAATACAGAGTGCACCTGTGTCTGCGCAACTGCTTGTGCACTATAGTATGTTTTTACTAAGACCCACTATGTTCCTTCTGGAGATCTTGGTGTGCCAGGGCCACGGTAACTCTTGCGAACTACCCGAAGCCTTGGCAGTATTGATACCTCATTGCGGAATATGCACTTCTTCTTCCACAGAAGTGTAATTCCTTTTTGGCATCTTTCTTTATGTTTTTTTCTTTATATTAAGCACTTTTTTAGATTATGAAGTTTTACGATTAAGCATGACTCCAACCTTGATTGATGGGTGATGATAGGATAATTTATAGTGAGTCGGCAAACGTGCAATTTTAATGATTAAATTGTTAAAAACTACTGACAATATTGAATAAATTATTTTAAATGACCATAATAGGTCTCGTTAAGTTAAATATTAAAGATGGCGTTATATTGCTAATTGAGTTCTCCTTAAACTCAAAAGGACTTTTTATTATAATAATAGCACTTCATCAGTCTTTTCGCCCCACTGCAAGACAATGTCCTCTTCTCATACAGAGAAAGAATCATCTAAAAATAAACTTTCATACACAAAAATCCTATGAACTAACTAAAAGTTGTAACTACAGACATCAACACATCAAGCTAAACTGTCAAACTTTCTTGATAAACTTTGAACCATATATCCTAGCGATAAAGCTGAAAATCTATTAAGGAAATTTGACAGGTTGTAGTAGCTTGATGTTGCTAACGTCTATACATACAACGGTCCAGATAGTTCAATCGTCCTCTACCATAGACTTAGCAACAGTCTACCGCTAGACGAGACGATTCACATTACGGGTGTCGATCGATTGGTGATCCCTATCCGTTGCCGGCTCCTCTTACCAAGTTTCCTGCAACCGCGCTATGTTAATGGTAAGTGATATCGAAGAAAATGACACCGCAGCAACGGATTTTTTAAATTCCATAGTATAGTTTGACGTTTTACCTGAAACCTATCTGCGAAGTGGGAGGTGGTGGTTTGACTTACGAGGCAGAAATACTATTTGTTATTGTGTATTATTATACACATATAGAATATGCATATGCATCAAAATTAATCCCTATTTCCCTTGGTTATGCCATCACGCGTAAACGGCTGAATCGATTTCACTATTTTTGGTTGTGATTGTTATCGTCAGAAGAAGGTTCTTAAGGAAGAAAAAAAGACAGTTTCTGTCGGGTTAGCTAGTGATTATTATAGGTATATATAATAATATGATACAGTATCTACATATAAAAAAATCCTAACGGGCGTAGAAAAATTCGTCCCCATCGCTATCTACTGGAGCGTGCCCAACAGGCTGGCAGCATTATATTTTATAATTTGTAATTATATATTTAAAAAAAATACACAATTTATCAAGCTCCAAAATTTTTTGAGATTTATTTAGATTTATGCTCTAGAAAGAATGATGGATCCAAAAAGTTTGCTTTGGTGGTCACGGCTTAGGAGAATAAGGAGTTTCGTTACAAAAATACGTTGGCACCGTACAATTACATATTATGTCATAGTGGCCCGGTAGTTAGAGCCCCTGCTTCTCGTGTACAAGTGTGCGAGTTCCATTCCAGGTCAAACAAATAATATCGTTACTTTTTTAAGTCATATACAGGTAATTTCTAAGAACATCTTAGACATCAATTAGCTGAGTAAAGGTGAAGAAAAACATCTCGAGAAAACTTGAATTAATAAAATTGGAAAAACCATTTATTTTAGAATTAAAATAACAACTAATAAACATTATAATTTACAAGTTAAATATGTTGTAGGTAATCCTAAGTCGATTGCAAACAGTTATATTTTTTTAAAACATCCAAAAAAAATATAACAATGACAAAATTAATTATGACTGAAAACGCTGGAAAACATATTTGTAATTGAAATTAAAAAAAAAAAAATATAATTAATGTGAATTTTTAAATTACAGTGCATGACAATAAGAAATACACACTTCATTCATCATCATCCTCCTGCCCTTATCCCAAGTTTTATTTGGGGTCGGCGCAGCATGTTTTTGTCTTCCACGCTCTTCTATCTGCCGTCATCTAACAAGTTACATTCTTTCTAGCCATATCGACTTTCACGCAATCCATCCATCGTTTCTTTGGTCGTCCCCTTCCTCTATATCCATCCACATTCATGTTCAAGACCTTCCTCAGAACATGATCCACTCACAAATACACACTTAATTCATTGTGTTTAAAATATTTTATTTATTTTAGTAAGCATTTATTGCATTTGTATGATGTACAGACGCCAGCACATCAAGCTATTACAATCTATAATTTTTCCTTAATAGATTTTAAACTTTATCGCTGAAGTGTATGGTTCAAAGTTGACTGGAAATAAATATTCAGATTATAATTATTAGTCACAATAACAATTTTCGGTTCAAAACGATAAATTAGACTGACATTATTTTAGGGTGTATTATAAAAAAAATATTATAAAGTATTTCAAAATATACTTAAAATAAATATTATAAGGTATTTTTTTCATTATTTGTTAAGGAGCTGCCAAATTAATAAGACTTATTCTTTTTTTACAGCATAATGGATACTGGAGGAGCCGGTATAGCGGAATCCCCCCCTACTTACCACCGCACCTACGAACAATATGTGCAAGGTGCTGTAGAAAACAGTACAGACTCCGTGCAAGAACAAACCAGCCCCGAACTCGTAGTATGGCATACTCTACCTTACGGCTTAGAATATAGAGGTCAATATGACTACCGAAGCCCTTACGATACTGGACGAGATTACTCCACACAGCAATATGCTAGAGCCCCGTTCACCACGAAGATGGGACAGGCTAAAGCGTTGAAGGAGGCCAGGATAAGGAGGCCGATGAACGCCTTCATGGTGTGGGCGAAGGTCGAGAGGAAGAAGCTGGCTGATGAGAACCCGGACCTGCATAACGCTGATTTGAGTAAAATGCTAGGTAAGTGGGCTTTTTGAATTTTAAATTTAGAAATGGAATATTGTTTCGATTATCGTATCGTGTTGTGTTCGACAGATTCAACGGAATATAAACTCTCTGATTACACGATAAGATTTAAATTTATTTGCAGACGTTACAATAGGCATATTTTCTTAACTGAAATTGAGTTTTTATTCGAAATAAACCTTCTGTGTCCGTAAATATAATTTATTCTATGTATTTACATCAAAGCATAATGTTGCATACATTTAGGTAAATAATTGTAATAATATTTATGAGTTGGTACCTGAAATGATTAATTTGATGTGAACATTCTATCATTTCTGACGTCAAATCATATTTTTGTACAATATATTTTTTTCCTTGGAAAAATTTTTTAGTTATTTATTGCAACGACCTACAGAAAATGATTTTAAATTTGTTATTAAAAATAAAATTATCATCATAATATCAGAAACAAAACAATTAACTTGAGTAACATTGCTAAGAATTTATTTATTTGTGCATTCAAATTGTACATGAAGGTTCACGTAATTTTTCATTCACGTTATTATGTACGATAAACAAATTTAATGTGACAAGTTTCTTCAATAAATCGTTCGTTATTATACTCCTTAGCTTTGAAAGAAATAGTTACCTACTACGATTTTAATATGCATTGTTTATTTATTTTAACTTCTACACAAGCACAAAATAATTATATTTCTGCAACTTACATTGACGTCTACATTATGCACTTACCTATAAAAAAAATCCACATACCTCGGAAAACTGACGTTCAAAAAAAGACCTTATTTCAATCTATTTCGCCTCTGTTTTAATAAATACAACTCACCGATAGAAACTACATGAGACAGCAAAAATTTCCAATCTTGTGAACAGTTCGAAATTTAAATATTTTTAAATATTTTATTTGTGGCCAGGCCCAAAACTGTTCGTACAGATACTCGAATTATTAGTTGTATTGTACATCATAAATTATTAATTAGTTTTTTTTACGTCATGATTTGACAAACTGTTTTTTTTTAATTTTGTAACAATTTTGTCTTTGTTAATTATTTTATAGAGGTATTTATCTCTTTTTGAAATTGAAGTTGCATGATAATGAAAAATTGTACTAAGTATATTATATTCTTAAAAATGCATATCCATCATTCACATCTAATCACAGACAAATTAATACCACTAGAGCCGAGACGTTGACTTATATGGTTAGATCTACTTTCGTCACGAACTTTTTGCTAGACAATATTCTTGTCTATGAATCTTGTTCGATAATAACTTCATTATGATCAAAGTATCTGCACTTTATTACCAGTCACTTAACCATATTAATAATTATAATGTCTTTACCAACACATAATAAGAATTCAATTTAATACACATAGATTCATTAGCGAAACAAATAAGAAACTGGTCATACATAAATGTTTGTGGAAATATAAAAAAAAAATATCTCGTTCGGAACTTGCCATATTGTTCCTTATTAGTAATGCAGGTAACATTCCTACTTCTAAAGGCGATACTTAGTAAGTAAAACAAGTTAATTAAGCTATCACACTGATTGTACTTAGTTGTAAAACTAGTACAGCTCGTAAGACATTGACCAACCTAAGCTGAACTCTGTCTTCTATCGCGCGCAGTTGCATCGCTAGTTCGTTTTAAATTGGTCTGTTATTAGCGTGACGTCGATCGGCCGTACTTTTTTCTTTTCACCAACTAAGTTTTCTAAAGTTCTGTAGTGAACTTACTTTGCATTAATATATGGTTCAATGTTTTTACTTAGTGTGACTTCTCTCTAAAGGCCTTATTTGGAGCTAGTCGTGATAGATAAGAAATAGGTTTATCTCACCATCAATTTTTTAGTTTGTAAAAAAGGTTTTTATAAGTAGGTATGTTAATCAATCATCATCATCATCACCTGTCACCTGCCTAGCCTTTTCCCAACTATGTTAGGGTTGGCTTCCGGTCTAACTGGAGACATCTGAGTACCAGTGTTTTACTTAGAGAGACTGCCGCGTTCAACTCTTTAACTCTTACCCAGGTAATCCGATACCTATTTCTTAGTAAGACTGCAAGTCAGACTATCTGGCTTGTGCCTAAATGTGTATAATTGATCAAATGTACTTTTGACCAAAGATATTTGATAAAAGCCTTACTTACCTGCCCATAACTTGGATAGATTTTTATTTCAGTGTGAAATCATTACTTAAATTACCCCCGCTGTAGGTGCGGCTGAAGGTAGTATCAGACTCTTACTGGACTAAAACCCACTTTTATTCTTCCTGGCTGCGGTAACTCTTGGGAACAATCCCGTAGAAGAACTGGATAGCTGTGCATAATCTTAGCTACTAGAATTCTAATAACGATTTCATTATAGACATAATTTTTTTTAATACAAGATATTGAAGAACAACATCATACCAATACATACGGCTACACATATAACATAGGCTGTACAAAACCAGTTTGTCTTGGATTAGCTTTGTATGATATTTCTACAAATTGAACGGTCAACTTATACAAGTTTTGTATAAAACTCAAAATATTTTTTTTCATGCTAAGATTATAAAATTGTTAAATATGGAGTTCAGCTTAACGACCTTTATTTACAATTTATTTCTTAATTACTGTTTATTACTTATATTCTAGACATTAACGTATTACTTTACGTATTACCTAGCAGTGTGTACAGTCACCCGCACATCAGTGGAAACATTTGAACTGTGAAAACAGCTCTTATGTCGTAGGAAATAGAGGCGGTCTCAAGGTCAAAGTGTGTCTACTGATGTGCGGGTGACTACATATTATGCAATTGCTTTGCCTAAATAATAATTAGGGTGACCTCGTAACTTTCTCTACGAGATAAAACACAGGAGGCGAGGACGTGAACTCCGCAGTCGCCACGACGCACTGAGCTAGTACTTTGTTTGGATAATCGTTCCTAAAAGTGTTTCGTTCATAAATTAAATGACAATTTTCATGTTCAGACGCCAGCACATCAAGCTTACCGAAACTGTCATTTCCCAATGAACTTTGAACCATATGCTTCAGTTATAAAGTTGGAAATTTAACAGATTGTAGTAGCTTGATGTGTTGGCATCTGTACCTACATATCTATTTTCTTTTTAATTACTTAAAAGTGAAGGTTAATTATTAACTACACTAGAGCCAGTTTCACAGCTTACGACTAGCCACTATCGAATCTTCCAGATAAATTAAAAAATGGAACAGAATTTGTATGAAATTATCTACCAGATAAACTATCTGGAACTTATCAGCAACCGGTGAAACTGGCACTAAAGGCCATCTTTGAATTTATCTGGTAGATAGTGGCTATCCGTAACCGGTGAAACTGGCCCTAATAATTGTTTAACCATCATAACACGCTTGTATATCAAAAATTATTCGCGAATAACTATTCAAATGGACTAGATAACATTGTACCATAATATCGTGTATAATATTATACCTACTACTAACTATAACAGTTCAACAAACGCTGATGACATTGTTATATCGTAACAAATCAAACAATTAACAGAATTATAATAACTTCCGCCAATACAAGCACATTGTGACTAACATTAATAATAAAAAAATGGGTCAAAAATAACGGTTGGGTTTTGTTCACAACTGTACCGAGTTGAATATGGCAAGTCATTATAGACCGCGTGGGTGGCTCGATGCTATCGCTCTTAATGAAATAAAGCTCGAAAAAAAGCCAGCCAGCATGTACTTGTAAATAGTAAGCTTTACAACTATCATAGTGCAACTAAAAAATAAATTAGAGTACTTATCACCATGTCGCAGAGTCCACATTTGTTTGACATTTCGTTTTTCATACGCAGAAGTATGTTGGTTCATCTTAAAGCTATTATTCACTGGTACGATGAGTAATGGTATATATTTTTATCGGTCAAATATGGGATTACCATTTGATAGGGATACCCAGTAGGCGCTGATGGTCTATAAATAGGAAGTATTTCGTTAAATTAGGATAAAGGAAAAAATAAATACGTAAATTACCCAATGGTTAGGTATTTATAAAAACGTCTAAATAGTTAGCAACTCCAGTTGAGTTTAATAATAAGTTTTACAATACCAGAAATCTGAAATAGACATATCATGAATGAAATAATGTATGGAAAACTAACTATCTAAGTTTTGACTTAAGTGCCAAACTGGGCTAGGTTTTATTGATTATCTTGTCTTATGGGTGCCAGCCGTGCAAAAGTCGTGGTGGCATAGTGGTTAAAACACCAGCCTGAGTATAAGGGCGCGGGTTCGATTCCAGCTCAGGCAGGTACAATGTAATTTTTCTAAGTTATATGTACTTTCTAAGTTTATCTTGGACACCAATGACTGATTGAAGGTGAAGGAAAACATCACAAGGAAACCTGGACTATAAAGTCTGAAATCACCAACCCGCATTGAGCAAGCGTGGTGATTAACGCTCAATCCTTCCTCCGAGCGAGAAGAGGCTTGTGCCCAGCAGTGGGACGATAAAAGTTTATCGTATGTACGTGTGCGACGTTGGTTAAAGGAAGTCGCAAGTAGATGAAGTGCGAGTTTGTATTAATTACGAGTTAAATTTGGTTTTCCCATTAAACCAATTTATATTTTTAGTGTATTTATTCGCAAACCACATTGGTATTTTAATATAAAATATACGACCCATATACCTTTGATAATGAATTAAATTTAATATGAATGCCTGAGAGTTTTGTGGCTAAGACCGACACTCTAACCAACAACCAATTAGTACATATGGTTTTCCGATATCATTGACAGCGTGTTACTGCAAAAATATTATTAACTAAACTAATTCAACGTCATTACCTCCAAATTTAATTATAACACATTGTTTTTATTTAGACGTAGCCTAGAAAGAATGTAACTTGTGAGATGACGGCAGATAGAAGAGCGTGGAAGACAAAAACATGCTGCGCCGACCCCCAAATAAAACTTGGGATAAGGGCAGGAGGATGATGATGATGATTTTTTATTTAGGCATAGCCTTGCATAATATCAAATTCTTGTATAGTATCGGGCATTTTTGACGTCATGTATTAGCCACCACCGCCAGGGCTCTGAGAAGCCAAGCCAAGCTAGATACTGCATGGCCCGGCGCTTCTAAATTTCATGTCAGTAAGGAGGCGCTCGTGGTCAATCATAAGATACTGTCCACAAAGAGCGAATTTTACTATTCATTGCTGCATTTATCCCGCTTAATAAAACTACTACGCATCATGAAGAAGCAATGTACACTAATACGCGGCTAATTCGCGCGTGCTGGACAAGACCTAAGCAACGCTTGGCGCGGTCGGTCCGTGGAAGGGTGACGATCTTGTCATGACGAATACCTCTGTGTTTCGGAAGGCACGTTGAATTGGTGGGTCACGGCTGCCATTTGTACATTCCTTGGTAGTCGATACGGGTAGTCAGAAGCCTTCAAGTCTGACACCTAATCTTACCAACGGATATAGGGTTACTCAGGTTGAGAAGGTCAGATAGGTAGTCGCTCCATTCAAAACACTGCTGCTTCCAGTAAGACTGGAAAGTGACTACAACGTATCTTGGGAAAAGGGTATGCTGATAATGTCGTCTCAATAATTTGACAGATTTTTTCAATTTTGTATTATGAAGCGGATATAATATGTCTAAATAATATTTACTTTATCTTACTCCGTTTCGGATTTATTAATTTTTTCCTGTTTTTGGACATTATCGGTGAAGAATACGTCATTTGTTCCGCTCATACGTATATATTGTCCCTAATTTGCGTACTAGGAAATTCGCTAGTGTTGGGACATGGATACGGTTTTCTATATTTATATACGATATCTATGAACGTTTGACGTCATTAAGAATCAGACGTTCAGCTCATTAATTAATATCGCCTGTAAACAAACTTTGGAATTCCCCGATCATTATTAGTTTGAGTGCCTACATGAGGTTATGGGTCACACTTATGTATACCTTCACAGAGATGGAAGCTAAACTAAAAATGCAAGGCTTGTCAATCTACATAAGGATGGGATTATTTCAACTGTGGTATTTGCTAAATTAACTCTAAAAAGATTCAAGGTAGGCTGAAAATTAGCACTTCTAAAAGGTAAATTTTACAAAAGACAGTCCCTAAAAGCGGCCGCTCACCAATTCCTATTTAGAAGAAATGGGGAAACAAACTCCCCAGCAAGAATTCAAAATTAGCTTAGGACCTATTTTAGGTATTCTGCCGTCTTTCCCTTCTTTTGTTTAAATAAAATATCAATGAGGAATATTTTATAGGTCACTATAATGTGGCATATTTTTTAATGTTTAAGCTATAATAATAATTGCTATGGTCTTCGTATACTACAAAGAATATTTTCAGGAAATCACCTCAAAAGCGTTGCTATTTTCTGTATTTGTGGCAATATTTTACAAATGATAATTTACCATACATTGGATTAAGTATTTGAACTTAATATAAAAAAATCAAAGGAAATCACGACAAATAAAATTTTAATGACAAGAAGAGTCAAACCTACGTCACCAAAGAACACTTAGGGCAAGGTTTTTTTTTTGTTCTGGCACTTCACGGGTTGTTGTTTAAGCCAATGACGAGTTATATCCGAATAGCCACTACTTACCGAATAAATTAAAAATGGAACAGAATTTGTACAAAATAATCTACAAAAAAAACTAACTGGAACTTATTCGTTGGTGGTGAAACAGGCCTCTAGAATAGAACGACACTGGTTTTCATACACCAACTGTTTAGCCGAAGCCTACCCATCACTTAAGGCTGTGTTACACCACGTTTTCTCAATAACCGGCCCGACCTTGAGTCTGCCATCGTTAATTGGCTAAATGCACGCCTTTTAAGGGGGCACCACACTGTGATAATGACATCCTTGTAGTAAGAGACTACGCCGTACATACTTAGCGGACTTAATTAAATGGTCACCATTATTGGTAGGTACCTGAGTCAGTCGTATTATAAATGAGTAATGTTGTTATGATTTGAATGTGCAGGAAGCTTTATGTTATTGAAATTGCTTTTTTATGCGTGTCCGAGTTAAGGGCAGTGCCATTTTTTTTTTTGGTGTGTGTTTAAGTCCAGGGTTTGTAATAAGGTTTTGTTTGGTATGTGTGTAAGGAATTGGAATTTAAGGGGAAAATAAAGCCTACTGGGGCTGTGGGTTGTTCGTAAGAGTTACCGCGGCCCTGGCACACAGGGACCTCCAGAAGAAACATTCTGGGTTTTAGTCATAAAGTGTCTAACACTCTCTCCAGCTACACCCTCAGCGGGAAAAGAAAGCAGTTTAGTTTGTAGGATATCGATAATTGCTACATTTTCGTTATCATTAATATATGTATGTATTAAAAGCAAAAATACATCGACATCACTGTTGTTAAAAAGATCTACGATACTTAAAAAGTTTACGTTTGTTTAATAAGGTTATTATTAATTAAGAAATTATAGATATAATTATAAATGTACTACAATTATTATGGAGACTAACTTCCTGTGTACATGTTATGTACTTATTTAGATATGAATGAATTATGTACACCTATGTGAGGATTATATTTTTTATTAATGACCAATTACATCATTCTTTGAATAACTGTTTATAATTGCGATCCATATTATTATTTATATCTTTATTCATAGAGCTAATGGCAGGCTAAACCTACGAATACGGCATATGTGAGGAGAGTCCAATTCTAGACTAACTTTAAATAATATATAGTTCTCCAGACAAATTTCTGGCCACGGCGGCTGTTCTTGTAGATCAGCCTTCTGAGCAGGATATATCATAGTACACGCAGTTACAGGGTGCAGTCTATTGCCCCACTCTCATAATATTCCGATGGGATGGCAATCAGCAGGCTTAGCATGGCAGCCGTAGAAACAAGTTTTGTTTACCGGAGAATGGACATAATGGCAGAAAAGTGACAGATTGACGTAAGATTTCTTTTGACATTTTTTGAAGAAATTTTTCTTTTCTTCGATCGACATGAGTCTACAAATGATTATATGCGATTTGACAGTTCACGCCATGCTCGAGCTGAAGATATGTTGAAATTGACAGGAAGAGCTTTGTCTTTTCTTGACAGAATAGATATAGAATCGCCTTGCTAAGCCTGCTGATACGATTGGAGAAAGATCAGGCGCTGGACCGAAAGTTTACTGTGCTCTAGGAGCCAATTTGAAGTAGGTTGATTACGATAATTACAGATATCAGGATTGCACCGATATCCTCATGAATCGGAGAGAAATGATACCGAATTTTAAATTTTAGTTACCCCTCTTTGATGAGCAAAAACACAAAGGAACTCGTGAAAGGTGGTCGTTTTGGGAACTGTCATTTGTTTTGACGTTCGAAAAGTGCTGATTTAATATCCTATTTTGAATTATTGATTTTGGGTTTGAGTTACACGCACTCGAGACGCCCTGTCTAGTTTGATACGTATTTTTAGCGATCTCCCGTTGTATTTGCAAATGATTATTATTTTTAGCCTAAATATTGTCTCGAATATCGGAACGGCGAATACACAAATCGATATATTGGCTTCAAATATCGATACATAGATTGTTACGAGTGATTGGCTTACCTACCGCTTGCCAAGGCTGTTGGTCACTAACTTTTACTATTTATGGGGAAAACAAAGCGCATTGAACGATATTTGTCTTTCAAACGTTTATCCGTTTGTATCGCTTATATATTCTTGTTAGGTTTGGAAGCATATTTGTTGATTGTTTAGACTTTCTGTACGTTTGGTTCAGTTGTGTTATCATCATTAATAAATATTGAAAACTAGCAGTTCTCGATTACTGACGGTTCTCTCGGTCCTCGGTCCCGGTCCGGGGAACTTCTTCCCGTGCCCGGATAAAAAATAGTCGTTGTGTTCACCGGTGACAGTGTAGCTTCCCAACAGGGAAATATTTTTTTCAAATCGGTCAAGTAGTGTCGGAACCTATTCAATAAAAACAAACAAGTAAATCTTGCCTCTTTATTATATTAGTATGGACGGCTGTTCTATGTGGCTGTTCTAGGGTTTGTAATAAGGTTTTGTTTTGGATGACTGATGGTGTGTAAGGAATTTGAATCTTAGGGGAAAATAAAGCCTACTGGGGCTGCGGGTTAGTTAAAATAAAGCCTGTATAAGGAATATACATTGAATTTTCAAAATTAAGCACTGCAGAATAAGTCGAATATTTCGGAAACTAATATTCTTGCCGCCAAAATTTCTTGAAACCCTCGCAACCAAGCCACAGTCTCCTGTTAAACTAAATATTAATTCTGCTACTGGTCTATGCCATTCGCACACCACCTGTTAAGGAAAAACAAACATAAATAAATCACTTTTGGGTCCCATACACCTTTCACTCCTAATTTAAACCCCAGTGTAACATAATGTATATAATTAAAACTCTTGAAGAGACCCCCAAAAGGCATATCTTGGATATTTTCAACAAATGCTACTGTTTTTGGTGTTATCTCGTTCAGCGGCCATTTTGGGCCAGAGACAAGTTTTTACACTCGTCTAAATAAGGTTAGGTCTTACTAATGGTAATATTAATCTTGATGTATAAATATATTTTTGTGGACGCCATTAAATATGAATTTAATGAAGGAGGGTTGGAGGCTTTATTGCTGTGTTTTGTGTTGTTGATGATCTGTGGTAGTGATTTTGAATGAATGAGATAGAAGATTATTTTTTATGTGAATATACTTATATTATCTTTTATTTTTACAATTGATGATGCTTAATGTTTAGAGAGCGATTTATATTATTTTGAAGCCTCTCAGTCTCATAAGTCTATTAAAGCTTCTTTAGTTGACGCTAGAATTAGATACGTGATAAAGTTTGGAAATCGTGGCCAGGACTTGCGGCCTCATCAATGAGAACGTGACGAGCCAAGTTTCGAACACCAGCAAAAATCACTCTAGTAACAGATATAGCTTGATATTTCGCGTTAACTCGCAGCCTAGATATATTCATGCCGTGCCAAATTCTCCGAACGATCGCCGAACACTCACGGAATAACACGAAACTATTCCAGGAAACAGTAACAAAAAACGAACCGACCAACAAATTATTAACATTCTACACACGTCACCTATAATAATACAATTAATTCCGTATGTCACATCTGATAGCCAAAGTACAAACTTCTGTTTGCCGCTCCGATAATACTTATTGCTTTGAAATAAGGTTGAGTTTTGTTTGGTTGAGGTGTTTGTTAGCAAATTGATGCAGCTATAAAGAAAATCTCAAAATGGTCTCAACGTTATGGGAGGTAGACCATTGGGAAAATTGGTTCTGCGCATATATGATTTCCTTCTTATATAAATAAGTTTAATTATTGTTTATCTCTTCGCGTCATCAAATGAGCTGGCGTCTAGATCTCTAAACGGATAGCTGTACGTAGTACAAATTGTCTAATCGTGCAGAAAGTATATTATATTATATTTTCATGGTTTTGTCAACATTTTATTTTGGAACATTCAACACGTTTCGCAGAAAATATTGTATGTTCGTGTGTCATTCTTCATATTCAGTTTGGTTTTATATTTTTGTAGATTCTTAGTAGTCTTTGTACTGTATGAAACTCGGTTAATATTACTTTTATTTAAATAGAATTGAACAAAGTTGTTGTTGTTGTAGAAAAAAACAAAGCTGTAGAAAAAGAAACAATTTTTGTTGAAGTAAAAGTTTATAATACTGTGCCGTGGTTTCAATATAAATATGACCCTCAATTCTAAAATAAATACTTTACGATTACACTTCAAACCTACGTGAAAACAAATTACTGTACATCAATTAAAATTAAATATTAAGATAGACAAATTTGACGCTTCCCATCTGTTGCTGGCTTTAAACGATTAATTTACTGAGGTTAAGCAACGCCTGCGGTCAGACATGGCGTGGTGACCCTGAGCTGTGATTGAGGTAATTAGAATTTGCGAAAGCGTGTTCTGTGTTTAAAGTATTGTTAACTCATAGTGGTTATAGTTTATAGTAGACGGGAGGAGCTCGTGGCTAAGTAGTAGCCACACGGGACGATCGATCGTAAGGTTACGGAACTCTTGGCGCGGTCGGTCCGTGAATGGAAGACTATCTTGTCATGATAAGTGGCGAGTTACTCCGACTTTCGGAAGGCACGTTAAATTGGTGGGTCCCGACTGTCATTTCAACATCTTTAGAAGTCGTTACAGGTAGTCAGAAGCCAGAGCTTGACAACCAGTTATATATATGTATCGGGTTGTCTTGGTAACTGGGTTGAGAAAGTCACATGTACAATACTGGTATACACCTGCTTCTGGTTAGACTGGAAGTTGACCCCAACAGTTGGGAAATGGCTAGGCAGATGATATAGTTTAAAACGAGCTCATATTTACCTATAAAACCACATAAAGGGATGTACAAGTTTTATCGACCTTAACATACATAATTTATGCATCTGTTATTAGTCTATGGCTTATTTTAGTATCAGCTTTTTTCGAATCCAATAAAAATGCATCTTAATTGGCCATCTTTACTTTGCTCAGGTTTAATTACAAGATCAATTTAAAAACTCTCGATGACATCACTACTTAAATCTAAAATCTGCCTTGAACTGTCAAAAATCTAAATAAGATTGTCAAATTATTCAAATGCAATAACCAGTTTAACTAGGTATCAATTAGTAATATATGTAATTACTGAAACGACTAGCTTCGAACACTTATAGGGCCCACGCTACGCATAATAGACTCGTTACTCCGCGGCACCTCTGTTTGTCTATGAAAATGTTTATCGATATGGGTATTAATGGCGGTGGTACATCACTATTATTGGTAAATGTTGATGATAGGATTAAGTTGCGTTGTGGGCCGGATAGATGCAATTTTTTTTTTTTATCTTATTATCTAACTTACCTGGGTACCTACTAGTGTTTAAGATATTAAGGTTAGAAAATAGATCAGTTATCCATCTTGAGCAAGCATGTTGTCATTCCTTTTATTTTTCTAAATATGAGACGTTTTCCTTCCAGTCTAAAGGGGTATTGGGTTGCCCGGGTAACTGGGTTGAGGAGGTCAGATAGGCAGTCGCTCCTTGTAAAACACTGGTATCTACTCAACTAAATCCGGTTAGACTGGAAGCCGACTCCAACATACTTGGGAAAAGGCTCGGGAGATGATGATGAGACGTTTTCTTACCATTCAGAATGGATAGCTAGGATACCTACCTACACAGTTTTACCCCGGTATAGTCTAAATTCATATTCCGCTATTTTAATTTAATATCTGCATAGTTTTCAGCCAATAATACTTACCCATCATCAGCCTTTTTGTCGTCCCACTGCTGGGCACGAGCCTCTACTCACACTCAGAAGTAAGATTTCCCTAATCATTATTACTCTAAGTAACAAAAAAATGTGTAACTTAGAAGCTACCAGACCAAAAAATGGCTTTAACGTTTATAAAAGCTCTTAACATACACCAATAAGTACGTACATATATAGCTCCTGATTCATGATGGCAATTCCGTCGCTATGTACATTAACAATAATCTAATACAATCACTGCGTGCCTTATCGTTCCAACTTAATGCAAATTCGAATATTCGAAATTTAAAACCTCAAAGTGTTGCGCACGCGCCGCCAACATGAGTCACACACGCAATAGGGTCACGACACTCGGTCCTACTATAGTTGAGTATGTAGTTTGTATGAAACTATATAAATGCCGCTTACCAAGTTTTGATTGCGTTTCGTTATTCGTGGTTAATGTAATTTTGATCGTTGTTCACGATATTTTATAGGATATCTGATAAACTAACTACGTTACATAACGAAGCTATATAAATATGGTGATTAAGGGATACTAGGATTATTAAAATGTGTCATAGAAGACATTTTATAATTAAACCTTTTTATCGACCCGTTGCGGGGCACAAGTTTACTATCATACAGAGAAGAACATATACATATTTATATAGAAAATCATTCTTCTACACTTATCATGTGGATTGCTTGTTTTGCTGTTAGCAAGCCTTTGTGTTAATTTTCTCAAATCTAACTTACGACATTTGACAGGGAATAAAAAATATATTAATAAAGTACTATTACTTTTACTCTGTTGAAATTCAAGAAACAAATCGTCTACATAAAATTATATTTAACACATCAAACTTTATAATTGAAAACATGAACTTCAGACTGTTTTATCTATCCCATAGTGCTTTTGGCAAATAAAACACGCAACACCATAACAATAAAAAAAAAACATTTTTTTGCCATAGCCAAAACGTGTACCCATCACTGTCAATTTAAACACATGTTAAATTTGACAGTTCAAGTATCAAGACGTGTCAATCACGACCTGCGCCTACGCATCGCCGCTACGTAGGATCGAGAGACGAATACATTATTTTATTGTAAGTAGGCGAGCGCTCTATAGATATGACTGGCGACGACAAATTGTTATTACGAATTAATCGATTCCCCGCAATCGAGAGATCGAGTAATCGGTTGAAATTAATTTAGTTTAGTGATTTATGAAACTTAGGTATGTGGTTCGTTGTATGCAAATTTTTCGTATAATATTAAGTTCTTACTAATAGGTGATCTCTTAATCAATAAACGTAACACCTACTTGGACTCATTAAGGTAATTATAGGTATAATAACATCTTACGAATTAATTTATTATAATAATATAAAATATAATCGCGAAGATTTGTAAGTATGGATGGATAGATGTTCGCTTTTTCATGCTGAAACTGCTAGATGGATTTTGATGAAACTTGATAGTAAGCTTATGTGAGAATAACATAGCTAATTTTTATCTTTGTTCGAGAGACCGTTCTCTTGGGACTCGGTTGAAATCGCTGGTGGAAGCTTAATAATAAATATTAAAATCTGAACGGCATTGAACAAGTATCGAATACCCAGATGCATTAGTCTGTACCGACATGGTTTCGTAGGCTTTTTTGGGGTTAGTTTGTAGGCTCGCATACTCCGTTGATGATGACCTAGTATTAGACCTATTATTGAACATTGCGTTCGTTGATCGAATCTGGGAGTAGTCACCATAGTAAAATCATTTTGCCTTTCCAAGAACTATGCAATGGTACTACTATCATCAGTGTAGGAGACCATATGAGCCGAAGTCTCTTTTGTGATATTCCATCATTCTATAGTTAGAAAAGAGTATAAGGTAGGTGCGACTGTAGTTAGGCTCGGTGAATTAAGTACCAGATACCACCATATTTCAAAAAACGAACGCCGCTATCATACTGGCTGCATCGGTTTAGGAGCAGTACAGCAGCCTCTAATTTCTTGACAGCCAGTGTCAAAGAGGTTATCGATTTGAAAACTTTCAAGTTGGAACCGAGGATAGCAATCAATTCGAACAAACTGCCATTTTTCACAATAGAAAGTGTTATCTTTTGAGGAAACCAATGCTTTTAATGCTATATTTTATTTTTTATATTATTTTTAGTTGACAATTGTTGTTTTTTTTATGGAATCTGTCGGAACTTGTGTTTTCTCCAGCAAAAGTGACAGTGACACACCGTTTATTCAAGAAGTCAAGTATCAAGTATTTTCGAAACGCGATAAATCCACAAGTGAGTTTCCGCATTCCCGCCAATATTCCATGTCAAAATTGCAATTGACAGCTGTCATTGCTGTCTCAATGCGAAACGTCTGCTTGACTTTTTTGTCGGTGTTTTTAAAAAGTTATCCTGTGTGGTCTCCGGCAATGTTGATTTTGAGAAATTCGGATGCGATCGTAGTTGGTGAATGATGAATTGTCTGCAATTTTGATAAATAGGAGACATCCTTATTTAGCGAGTTTTTTTTATTACCTTGCTTATAGTCGAGAAATTTAAATTAATCTTTTAAGTGGTATTTCTGGATCTGGGCTGGGCTTTCTTATAAAAATACCTAGTGATCCCCTATGTATATTAACCAACAAAATTATGATATAACACAAGTAAATCCCCATCAAGCATTTACTCGTCAGTGTTGACATATCGTGGGTGTTTACAAAGGATTCAGTTGCAGATAAATCGCCCAGATCAAGTGTTCTTGACCCAGTATACAAGTGTTAACAAGTAGCTTGTGCTAATCTGCTAACCGTATCATTTGTTATAAATATACAAACATCAGATATTAGCACTCATTTTATAGGATTTATGTCGATATTGCATTTGGATAAGATCGATTGTGTTGATTTGAATTATCATGTTGTGGGGACTTTATAATGAAGACAATGTAAAACAGAACACCTTAAGAGAGATTGATGTCTGTCGCGTAAGAAAAGTAGTTGGTGTATTAGACTATTAATGACGAGGGATATTTAGCAATGTGTAAGGTATCAATGTAAATATAAAGCCAAAAAATTGGTTCTTTGCTTGAACGCGCCAATCTCAGGAACTACTAAACAGAGAAGGCTATTTTTTTTCTGGTGTGTGTGTTGAAACAGCGGTGTCAGCGTGACAGGAGAAACATTTGTCTATACTGCACAGTGGTCAGCAAGATTGTGACTAAACTATCAACAAACAGTTTTAGCAATGCTAAGGATCGTACAAGTCTTACCTGGACACGACAGAACTTATAAAAAATATTTTTGATACTATAAATTACGATGGATTGTGCTTCTACAAAGCAGACATGCACATCAGACACAGTATCAGCGGAGACGAAAATGAACGTGAAAATGATTTTGTCACAGTGTGTGGTCCGCACGCATAAAGCTAAGTAGACAATTGCAAGCTATTTGCTTAGTTTGTTAACAATGAAAATTACATAGATGTTAACGGCCGTGCTCACGTACGCTACATGAGTCAAACGGTATAAACTAAGCAATAACCAGACGAACCATAGCCACACAATCGAGAACTTATCGATTCATCGTTTGTCCTGCGTCGCGTGCCAAACCAATGCTATTCGCGAAGCCATACGATTAATTTATTTATTGAAATCAATACTAATATCTGCCAAGACAATGGCTCCAAATGAAAATGCGTACACACATATGGCATGTCGGAATGCTAAACGGAGCGGCGTCATTTATTCAATACGCCATTTTGCATTCGATTTTGAGGTTATTAGATGCAATCGGAATGCGTGCGGCCATACTTGATTCGGTTCGTCTATATTCGGCCGTGTTCGGCTCTCGTCGGCAGTATATGGTGACAATTGACGTATGTAATGGCGGTGTCATAGATTTCTGGGAAGATAAAAAGTTAATTAAATTCACAGGGAAATTGTATTCAAAGAATGCCGAAATGTAACGCCGTATAAGGATAGTTTTATAGTTGTTTTTATTATGTTTTTATGTATCGCCTTTGTTATTCCGTCATCCCTTATTTATAACAACAGGCACCTAACAAACAAATTGTCAAAACAATAATGTTCACGTGTACAGACGGAAGCACATGAAGCTACTGTCAAACAATCTATCAAATTTCGTTAATAGATTGTCGACTTTATCGCTGAAGCATACGATTCATAGTTGATTGAAAAAATGTTATAGTTTCCGGCGGCTTGCGCTAACGTCTAGTCTGAAAAATATACAACCTACTGTTACATTACCGCCAATCTTATTGGTTATGATATGATTGGTTTTAGCATTAATTACCTAGGGAACTGGTTTACTTATACCAAACTTATCGATACTTTTTTCTTCAACCCAGTTACCCGGGCAACCCAATAAATACCCTTTGGTCAAATTGGCGTCAGACATACTGGCTTCTGATTTCCCGTAACGACTGCCAAGGATGTTAAATGATAGCAAATATTTAAAAAAAAAGGAATTGACGTGTAAAAGCGTTGTTTTCAACCTATCCGCAAAATAAATATCATTTATATACTATTTATTTACTAGCTGTCCCCAGCGGTTTCACTCGCATCTTTGGTTTCTGCTCCGCTCCCGTGTGTCTTAGCGTGATGGTATATAGCCTATAGCCTTCCTCGATAAATGGGCTACCTAACACTGAAAGAATTTTTCAAATCGAACCAGTAGTTTCGGAGATTAGCGCGTTCAAACAAACAAACAAACTCTTCAGGTTTATAATATTAGTATAGATATAATAGTCCTCATAGCTGAGACACTAGAAGCAAGTGTAAGCAAGTTTTGCAAAGCAAAGCAAGCTATTTAGACGTTGTATAGGCGTTCAAGCCACACCGATGTGGCCGATAACCCTTATTCATCTATCACTATCATTCCGTTTCACGCATTTGATCTGTTTAGACTTTAGACGTATCAATCTTATTGAAATGGTCTTTCAACACTTTAACGGTCAAATCCAGTGTGGTCACTTGATTGCTTTAATGGAAAATATTTTCTGTACTGACGCCAGCACATTAAGCTACAACAATTTGTCAAATTTCTTAAATACATTTTCAACCTTATCGTTCAAGCATATGGTTCAAACTTGATTCGGAAAATTTGTCAGTTTCGGGTAGCTTGATGTGTTATAACACCCAGACCACAGCCAAGAAGCATGCTCATAACACAAATGTCCCCCGTGCCGGGAATCGAACCAGCAAGCTTAGCATGGCAACCGTAGAAACAAGTTTTGTTTACCGGAGATTGGATATAATGACAGAAAAGTGACAGATTGACGTAAGATTTCTTTTGTCATTTTTTGAAGAAATTTTTCTTTTCTTCGATTGACATAAGGCTACAAGTGATTATATGCGACATGTTGACATTGACAGAAAGAGCTTTGTCTTTTCTTGACAGAATAGATATAAAATCGCCATGCTAAGCCTGCAGGGAACAACAGCTTGGCAGTCCGACGTGGTTAGATACCAATGCACCAACGGGCTCATCGAAGTAGTATTCAACAGGAATTATGTTGAGAACCTGGTTTATAATGGACCACCCAGAAACATGCTTATATATCCGATTACCGTACATAAAGAGTACAATCACCATTAGATATTAAAGCGATCTGGCACACTTGGCAGGCGGTTTGGCACCGCTGACCGGTGGATAGTGTTCGCTCAGTTCCTAATATAAATCCTTAGTCATATCTTACGGTATTTCATCATACATACTTCTTTCTATGTATAGTTAGTTGCTACTTTCGATTTACTTTATCCTGATATCGCCGCCTTATGGTGAAAACCTCGGTTATGTATTTTTGTACATATTTATCTTATTACGTTTTTTTAAAAAAAGTTTTTCGTACAAAGGGTATTCTATATCTTACTCCTGAAAAGTTACTTCTTTTAAACTTACGAAGTTTTCTAAGTATTATAAGTAATTATCTCATCACCTTACCTGCATCTTAGCAGATTTCAATCTATCTACACACTTTTTTTTTATTTAAAACAATTAAGTGGTATTATTTGGATAACGCGTCAAATTTTTTCTGGCAAAAATTCTACAACTGCAGAGTGCGAAAATACAGATTTCGATATTAACTTCCCCATTTTCACTTGAGATAATCAAAGAAATAATACCTTTTTAAAAATTATCAAATTACTCCTGCCTCTGTGAATACAACTGGAGGGAGTGTCAGACTTGTTGTGTCACTTTTAGTATTTAAAGATCTTCTATGAATATATTGCTGTGCCCTAACAGGGTCATGTATGTACTATAATTATATATAAGAACTTGTAAACTACATGATTGCAATAAATGACTATGACTATGACTTTTACTAACTAAAACCCAGTTCATTCTGAAGCCTAATGTGTCCAGGGCCGCGGTATCTTTTGGGAACAATCCCATAGCCCCGGCAGGAAGAAATAATACCTCACTTGAAGACTAATGCATCTGAGCTCTTGTAAACGGAGTAATAGCTAAAAGTCCATCCTGTAAGTATCATGTACCCTTGAAAACATCCGAATATCATCGATTCAGATTCTTAATCGCTGACCTTCTGGAACCCAAATGGAGTATCAGTATCACATGGAACGTCTACCACAATCTTATTGCTGGGGAATACCGATATCCGATATCGATTAACATTTGTATCTCGAATGACATCGATGTCGAGTTCGAGTTCTACGAAACGTTGTCTTCATATCAACCGATTGAATATTGAACTTTGATTGTCGCAAGGTCTTGAGGCGAGACTAACAATTGTTGCTACACTCGACTGTTTTACTTATCTTCCAGTATTCTGAATTGTGAAATAAGCCGGTACGTATGCTGACGTCATTTCGCTTAAATAGACAACCCTATCTGTGCCTGGAAAATATTAAAAATCCGCGAAGTTATGTAGCTAAAATTGGTGGCAAGCAATATCTGTCTGGTTGCTGTCTGCGTCGAAATCCACTTATCATGTTCATATTGTCCATGATAATGGAGTCTTCATCATCAGTTTTAGTAGACTCAGAGCTTTCTAATGCATCACTTTCACAAGGTACATACAGTTCGTCACTATCATCTGCATTCAAGCTCTCTGATTGTTCAAGTGAATCTTCCTGAAGAGTCATATCTTCGTCCCCCACTACCTGTAGAATTTGCTACCAAAATTATCATCCACACGTTTTGCAAATTCTTCAAAACAGATCAAGCGGTTAAAATTCTTAAATAGATTTTCAACTTAAGTGCTGAAGCATATGGCTCAAATTTGATTGGGAAAATTTGACAGTTCGTGTAGCCTGCATGAAGTGGGTACCGTTTCTATGTATTACCAATCAAAAACTTTTCTTCAATCTACCAGGACACCATGAAACAAAACACGTGCACAAACCGGTGTTCTAACTTCAAACATCAGTCACTCTTGTCAGTCGTACAATTAAATATTGGCCGCATGAACATGCGTGTCGGCTACCTACAGCGGTGTGTGAGTCACGTCCTGCTGGCGATGCCACAGGATTTTCCTTCTGGCTTTATGATTTTCTGGTACCTAGCTCCCTTAGTTTGTTATGGATATAAAAATTTTTTTTTCAATATATCTATAATTGGGATGCGGACTAGGTCATAAATAAAATACTTTATCATATTCATCTTGTAAAGCATCTTAAATTAATGTCAGTTTAATTTATCGTTTTGAATCGAAAACTGTTTTTATATTTTTATTGAAAATTTTATCGAAATAAGTATACGGCTTGATGCGAAAAATCTGTGACGTCATATGTGGTGTTTTCATACAAATTGCATAGAGAGTAACCGTTTTTGACAGTTCTAAAAAAGTTCAATACTTTGACTAGTAGTCGGCATCCCTATTAATTTTATCATTAAATGTTTGTTTGTACATCACACTAATAATAATAAAGGTGAAAGTTTGTGATTGTGTATGTGTGTATTTTTGTTACGTCTTCACGCCCAAACCGTTGGACGGATTTTAATGAAACTTGGCAATGATTTAGCTTATACATTAGAATAACATACCTATAGGTTATTTTCTATCCGGGTGTGAGAAATAAATTCCGTAAGAAGCAGTTGAAATCTCTGGTGACAGCTATTAATTGATTAATCAACGTCTACATTTTTGTATAGAAAACGGCCCAAATCATTTCGCTTAGCTATTGATCCTGCTTTTAAAATTGTAATTCTTCATCTCTCTAGAATTGTTTACAATCCCTTGCATGTCCACCAACCATTATGACGTTATAAATATCAAAAAATTAAAACAGTACCACAAAAACAGGGTCCAGACAAACACCTATAAATAAAATTATGTTTAATTCATTGATCTATCCGCAATTAATCGCCTGAGCGCCATAATTACTGGCTACAGCAAAATGCACTCGCCTAGATCATGTCTGTAGATCAGTGTTATCGCAACTCAGATAATTAATTGCTAATTGACTAGAAACTCAAGGAAATTATAGCGAAGAGCTTCCTGTCTTGCGTCACTGAATGCGAGGTGTGACAAGATTTAGGTGCGCAGTTAACAGCATGCGCAGACGCCAGCACATGAAACTACCTGAAACTTTCAAATTCTCTCAATCAACTTTCAACCGTATGCTTCAGCGATAAAGTTGAAAATTTATTGAGGAAATTTGACAGGTTGTACCTAGTAGCTTGATGGGTTGTTGTCTGTCCGCTAATATTGTAGACTAGCTGTCGTTCGCGGTTACACCCGTATACCAAGGGAACGACATACTTCCCACACCAAAAAGCCTATATATTATTCTGATGCATGGCTTTCTTGCTACAATTTTCATGAAAAACCGCGCAGTAGTTTTTGCGATTGAGAGTAACAAATGTCCACACATCCTCACATTCACGTACATATGTTTGTATATATATACTTATTGTATATTTTTTTATAAGTGTTTTTTTTGTGGCTTACTTCTGTATGCTTAGTGAGCTGGTCGTAGGTATTTAATTATCTAAGTTTTACGCACGGGTATCATAACTTGATGTGTCATAATTATAACGGCGATTTTTTCTTTAATATTCCACTTGGAAGAATGACAAAAGATAAACAAAGGATCTAGTGGACCGAACAGTATCAAGACACACATATCTTATGTTAGTTTCACCCGCATCCAAAGGGACTTACTTACCGCACGCGGGTAAAAAGTAGTCTAAGTTATTCCTTGTTAAATCAGCTACTTGCCAATAAGAGTCAGGTCAAAATGGGTCCAGCCATTTCAGAGATTAGCCGGAATAAAAAAACCAAAAAATTTAAAAATATATATTTTGTTTTATGTTTAATATATTCATACGCATGTAGTAAAAAGCGGTTATATCAATATTACAAACACCTCAATTTTATTTATATTATGTACCTATAGATGATACAGAAGAACATAATATTTTTTTTAAGTCTTCAATGGCGTCTAGTTCTACATTCAAATGCGTGCAATTTTAATCAGTGTGGTTCGTTGGAACCATTTAAAAATCTTTCGTATTTAATTTACTAGTTAAGTAAGGTAGAAATGTTAATGAGGCTATCCATATTAATCAGGGCAGTCCATTAATATGTATCTAGTATCAGACATTGCGTGATCAACCACGTTTTACGAATAGGTGACCAAAAATGTCAAATCTTTAATTAGGTAGATAAAGTTACGACCTCATTCATGTATTTTCACAAAAAGAATTTCACAGGCACGTAAAGAAGAATGAAATATTGCATTTACCTAAATGGCCCACAGGTATTAAGCCCGTCACAGACTTAGCTATAATATATGTATATTAATGTACCGTTCTATCACTACATAGTATAAAACAAAGTCGCTTTCTCTGTCCCTATGTCCCTTTGTATGCTTAAATCTTTGAAACTACGCAACGGATTTTGATGCGGTTTTTTTTAATAGATAGAGTGATTCAAGAGGAAGGTTTATATATGTATAATTTATATATATATATGTATAATTTTAGTATCAGCATTGCACCCGTGCGAAGCCGGGGCGGGTCGCTAGTAATATATATTATAACAAGTTCAGTGTGTGGTACTGAGAAATATATATTTTACCTTCATTCATTGATGGTCATCCTTTATATAGTAATATGCAATAATGTATATTACAGTATCGCTTGGTGACGTTACAGAAATATATATTATAGCTGAGTGTGTAGTCACGCGAAAATTAGTATAGAAAATATATATAGTAATATGCCTAGCTATAAAAATATTAACATTATGTATATTATAGCTAAATCTGTAACGGGCCTTATACTTTACAATGTGTTAATTCGTTTTATTCGACTCGATTAGTAAACACGAATCTGTCGTCTTTCGAATAGATTTATCGTATTAAAACCCCACACTTGTGCCACCGTCAAAGGACCAATTCATTTGCAGCCCTACGTACGATTTTCCACAACGTAGCTATCGAGCACATAAATACACTCGATCCATATTCATAGTGACTCGGACAGCCGACATTGCAGCCGCTGTACCGCGGACAGCCCGCCTCTCCCGCGCTTTGTAGTCGCCGCCGGCCGCGCAGCCAATCGCGACGCGCCCCGCCGACCAATGGCCGAGGTGCGTGCGCGCAAGAATTAAACCATTTAAACAGTTTATTGATAGGGTTGAGAGGTGTAAGATACCGATTATCAATATTTTTGTTAATGATTTTCGGTATGTGTAGCTCGAATTTGATGTTAGTATTTCAGTCCGTTGTAGACAATTATCCATGATTGAATTGGTTTCATCATGACAGTTTGCTCTCAGTGGGCGTGGTATAAATAGAGACATAGAAAAAATACAAAATAAACAGACTTCGATTTCTAGAAATATCAACTTATTGGCTAGTTTATCCGGCAGGAAAACTTATATATTTATTACAGCTAACACAAAAATATTGCAATATTGGGAAACCCATTTTTTCTGATTATTACATGTAAGCATTGTTAAGGGATATATCGGTCGGTTGACGGAAATCGCAAAGTAATGTATGCGAGTGTCAGGCGGTTAATTTCATTTAAACAAATTCTATTAAAAAAAAAACTGCCTTAAAGACGAAATTCTAAGAAAAGTTGTGTGGAAAACCAAGGATGTAAATATTTTTTCGTACCTAATTCTTCATAAATATACGGAAAATTCCACCACCCTTCAAACCTCGAAAAAACAAAAGAAAATTTCCATCTATTCAATCAAATTTCGAACATTTCGAGTCTCCAAAAACCAGCCCTACATGAATCAAGTGTTCGCGATACGATCGCGTTTTGTCTCCGAATGTCGTTCGCTTATCGACATCAGCTTTGACTTGGCCGACACTAATTGTGTGCTATCGACAGTCTAAAACGAAAAAGTGCCACTTGAATCATGCAAATTAGGTACTTTTTGTTCACTGGCTCTTGTTTTGTTTGTTTTTGTTTTATTGTGTACGTGTATAGTTTATAACGTGGAGTGTTTTACAGGTAAGGTAGTACGTTTTTAATTTAATCAATATTTTGTGATGTTGCCTTTGATTGTCGATTCTTTTGTTTTTTGAATTGGAAAATAATAATCAGGTGCGTCTACCTCATAATTATCAACTGACAAATTTATTTTTCTATGTCTTGAATTATCTCGTAGATTAAGGCCCTGTTTCACCACCTACGAATAAGTTCCAGTTAGTTTATTTGGTACATAATTTCTTACAAATTCTGTTCCATTTTTGAATTTATTCGGCTACGTGAAACTGGCAAATATCTGAAATAAAAACTTTTTCCTCTATTGGCCTTTAAATAAAGTATTAGATTTTGTAATAACTACCTATAATATTTTTCTACACTACATAAAAAAACAAGTTCCAAAAACAGAATCAGTGTAGCCAGCCTACGGAATTTTAATATATTCTTCCGTACACGGTAATATTTAGGTACTGGCTTCCTGCTACGTCATCCAGCTGCTTAGACTTGTAAATGTGTTCGGATTTTACACGGAACGTGGCGTGGGCGCACACCGGTGTTACCACGACTCGTGGTGACGGCTGGGTTTCTAATTACTTTTTTTGACAATATGTTAATACTTTGAGTTGGCTAAAAAAAAAGTTAGATGGGAAATTTTATCTATCATGTTTAAGATGAAATAGATTAAGATTTCGAGGTCTTTCATACTAGGTATATCTACTTATTCTGAACCGTTTTGGTTAACATGAAATTTGCTTCATATGCTAGTCCGGAAATTAGAGGGAGTTGCTATAATTTTAACAGATGGCTGATTGATTGAAGTTCTTGTTGACACATTCGCGTCATCTTTTACACGTGCTATTACGATAGTTACCTATTCCTAAAATTAACATGCATAATTCACATTACCCAGTACCCACTTTCGCTAGATAGAAATGTTGAAATTATTTGAAATATCAAATAGCCAATAAGCCTGTTGACAAATAAAAAGTTATTAGTCCATTAGATCAGCAAAATATATTAGACACGTGTTTTTATTATCTCAGACAAACGAATTAAAACGAAGATACCTACAACACATTTATTTAAATATCGCATTACGTCACTACTCAGTACAAATTTTACCTAGCCGTGACGTCACAAGCTTTCACATCGTCACTCTCGAACGTTGATGCAAAAATTTTTGTTGTCTTGTTAAAAGGTCGAGTTAGAATCATTTCTTTTTGACATTGTCAACACGCTTTTCTATCTAGACCAAATCCAACAACTCATAGTTTGCATTAGCACTTAGGTACTAGCAAAGAAACTGGTGGAAATTTTCAATAAAAGAACTAATACTGTTGCTTTTTATAATTTACTAGCGACCCGCTCCGGCTTCGCACGGGTGCAATGCTGATATTAAATACACTACAGAAAAACTGTGAACGTTGTATATAAAAACATACCGGCCGGCCGGTACCGCCGCAAACGCTATGTGCCGCAAAAACCTCAAAAACTTCTCCACCACTTCTACTTCTCCACCATTTAATGGATGTTATTATACTTGAATCACTCTATCTATTAAAAAAAACAACATCAAAATCCGTTGCGTAGTTTCAAAGATTTAAGCATACAAAGGGACATAGGGACAGAGAAAGCGACTTTGTTTTATACTATGTAGTGATATAGATTGCTGACTAAAGGCAGTAAGTTGTTATTACCAACTAAACAACAATTATAAAATAATTCTGCTGCTTTTTCCAGTCTCGCTCATAACTTTATGCGCTATTAATTAATATGGAGTCATTAGTATAGTGAGCTATCTAGTTAATCTAGTAACCTTTTTATTACTGGTCTGGTTAAAGGACCAACTTTTTCAGCTTTGTCTCGAAGGACCAGCAATTATGTTTGTTTGGTTATATCACCATGTTTAATTGAGTTTTTTTTTAATAAAAGGCCCTTTCCTAAATATAGATATGGAACTTTTTGAAGGTTATTTTGTAAAGAGAGTAAGGTCTTAGCCTAAATGAATGTTTATTATATTATGATTTTCCTATGTTGCTATGATGAAGTCTTATATGTATTTTAAGATACTGTTAGACGCTATGAGTCTTTTATTCAAGCAAGACCTCTCTTCTTTAGACTTTCAAGTTCTTTTGTCACCCAATGCTGAGTGTAGGTCTCTTTCAAATCTTTCCACTTCTGGCGGTCTTGTATTAAGACTTACGTTGCAAAACCTTTAGCTGAACCTAATTACAGTTCATAGCACACTTCTAATAACAAAGGTAACTTCTGTAACTGTATGTTCTTAAAGATTCGTTCTAGAAAAATCTGTATCAATTTGCGAAATTGCGTCGCAATATTTTATGAAAAACATTTTTTATTCGCATGAATAATTCATCGTAACATACCTACATATATAAACCTAGGCCATACACAGATACCTATCAGTCATCATAAATTATATATATCTTTATTTAAAAATGTTTTTAAGGCCGCCATCTTGGGCACACGCATTTTCATAATGCCAATGACACCTCGCGCCAATTGAATAGGGTTGCAAGTTGTAATATTTTATTTCGCCGCGTAAATTATATTAAAAGAAACATGATTATATTTAACATTGATAATTAAAATGGATGAGGCTTTTAATAATATTGCGCAAGCAAGACTAATAATAATATAATGTTTTAGATACACGATTTGACACGAGCCAACTTCTTACAGTAGACCGAAAAGTTTGTTTAAAATACAGTATGCTAATAGCTGTTATATATGAATTACTTGCGTGTGTTGGTGTACGTATGACACGTAGAAAAACTTCACCGTTAGTGAGTGGGAGGTATGAATGGTGCTCAGTTACATACGTTGCTACGTACGATACTTGGATCGAGTTTTTGTATTATGGTGATCTATTGTTACCTTTATCATTAATGTCTGTTAAAGGTTAGGCAAGATTGGTTATTTTTGGAACGGAATTTATAAATGTGAACCGCCATTGTACAGATGCTAGTACTTCAAGCTACTATATCTGTCAAATTTCTTTAATAGATTTTCAACTTTATCGCTGAAGCATAATGATTCAAAGTTGATTGGGAAAATTTTATAGCAATAGCTATAGCTTGATGTGCTGGCGTCTGTACTATATTGCGACTGTAATGATGATAAGTTATTTGACAAGAATTAAGTGTATTTGCTTATTTAAAGGTTTGCAAAAATTTAGTATTTTTATTGTTTTAATTAACATTTTTGTTTTTCTCTTTCACAGGTAAGTTACTGAGATTTTTTTTTGCTACACAATGGTATGTTTTCGCAGCGTTTTTCACAAATTAGTTAATTAAATATGTATAAGACGTTATTTGAGCATACATTTATCCATTATTTATTAACATTAATCTGCACTGTAATTAATCTCCTATAGGTACCTAAATACAAATGATTATCTTAAAAATAACCTTGTAAATGAAAAAGATCGAAATCTTCAATTTATTTCAAGAAAAACTTGTATAAATTGTGATAAAATTGAGTGATTATAAAGAAAACAACAGCATCTTAGCGAGTTTTATGCATTTTGTTGCGTGCAGGGGTCGAAAACTGGAGATAACAAGGTCGAAACGCTTTGCTGTAATAAATTACGGATATTAGATGTCTTTGCTACGGCAATGTGACGTCAGATCGTCATGTCGAGATGCATTCATTGATACAGTACGTAGTGCCTGAGCTAAACAGCTGTTATTTTAATATTGCACTTTAATTGATGGTTTTAAAGACGGTTATTGGCCTGTAGGCAGCTATTTGTGGACCTTAAGTAGGTTCTGACGACTGGTATTAGAGGTAAGATCGTCTTTTGTTATTGGTAGGTAAAGGTACAGTGGGCAACAGAAATTCTGTAACTTCATATAGGTATGTTTGTCTGTAACACTAGATAAAAAGATAAAGATAAAAAGTCATTTATTCAAAGTAGGCTGAAAATCAGCACTTTTCGAAGGTCAATTCTACAAAAGACAGCCCCAAAAACGCCCGCCCTTCACCACTTCCTATGTGTTATCGCTGGGAAGAAGAAATGGTGGAACAAACTCCCCAGCAACACAATTCTGTCTGTATGGTTTGAAGAACCGATTTTATATAAAACAAAGTATACATATACACAAAGTACACATTACAATACATGAAGTATTAAATTCACTAAATATCTAACCATGTTGGCTAACACACATCTTTCTACCCATACCTATTAAAAAATAATTATTATTATTAACTCAAGCAGCTACAAAAAAAAAAAACAGGTTAAATATATTCTATTGCCTCCATTTGGGGTAATAAGTAAAGGTATATACATGGATTGTGCCCACCAACATGTGTAAAGGTTTTGTGAAAACGGTGAACTAGGACCACAATTCACAATACAAGTAAAGCAAAGTGTATAAACTAAGTATGAAAGAATATGCAGTCAGTAAGACGACCTGGCATCACAAGCAGCACCCGTTCACGAGCATAACGCGAGGATCAGCCATCGCCTCCCTCGCACATTTTTGAGGGAGGGAGGCAACCCGACCGCCGACGCTACCGCAAGCAATGCCTTCTAAGGGAGCATGACGACTCACTGCTGCTCAACAATAAAGCGGATAACACTATTAAGTTAGCAGTCACTAGTAGACCATTTTCAATACTGCAATGCAGCCCATCGTAAATAAACTAAACGACGAGAGTAATTTGTCAGTGATAATATAAAAAGCATTAAGAAATTAATAAATAAATTGTCATGGATATAATGAAAATTGTAAGAAGAAAAAAAAAAACACATCAGATTACAATGATAACCTTCAGGAGCTGCCCTGTGTTTACTGCTAAGTTTAAAGCGACATCTTGCGTAAATCTGTATATATAAAAGTATGTACTTGGGACCATGGGGCCCAAGTGCCCACAAACTTTTCAAAGAGTTAAGCATGCGTTTAGTGGAGTCCACACGTGACCAAAGGGCTGGCCAATACCTTGGCCAACGAATCAGCATTGCCATTCAACGTGGCAATGCGGCCAGCCTTTTGGGCACGATCCCCGCTGACAGCGATGCGGAGGAATTTTTTGATGCACTATTTTAATTTGTCTCTTTTTTATTTTCTTTGTATAATGTACTCAGTACTGTGATGATTAATAACCGAAGGAATTAAAAACATGAATAATAAAAAAAGTATTAAAAAGAGAAAACTGAAAAAGTACCCCAAGGTGAAGGAAAGACGCCAGCACATCAAGCTAGTCAATCTCTTAAATTTCCTTAATAGATTTTCAACATTATCGCTGAAGCAATAGTGGGTATATAAAAATAGTTCAAAGTTAATTGGGATTTTTTTACCGTTTCAGGTAGGTTGATGTACTGGCGTTTTTACGACACCTCTTATAATTTCTGACTATTTTGATATTATAGTTTTGCTATTTCTACCACATGTGACTAACCGAAGAAGGTTTTAACCCACGTACCTATAAATTATCTTATTTTTCCATTAAATCGTGTGTCACATGTTATTGTTAGCAGTACTAAGTTCAAACAATCTACCTTATTGACATAACACATTTGCGTATGAAAACATGCTCAATTAAGGGTATAATAATAAAGGTAATTTTTATTTTTTACTGTTGCAACACCTTGTATAAAAAGCATAGATACTAGAAAGAATGAAAAAAATAGAAACCATTTATTCAAGACACAAAAAAACAACAAACTCATAAGGCTATGGAAAAACTAGCTATGAAAATAAAAAATAAAACGCTAACATTGCGCAACAGATTTCTTTTCTAAATACCTACTTATTAGAAACTACTCATATTATACACAAATGTTTAACTTGTGCGGGAATCGAACCCGCGGCCTCCAGCGTGAATCACGCCCCAATTATTCTTAAAAAAAAATATTCAATGTACAGTTTTGACTTTTCTACAATTTTATTATATGTATAGATAAGTACATATTTATTTTATTTATACATCGTAAATATTCTTAATTTAGAATGTCTGTTAGGTTTTACGACGTATTTTTTGCTACGTGTCATTCAACCTTTTTCATTAGTTAAATAATTTCATGGAATTTTACCGTTAAAAATATAATCAGAGTACTAACTAATGAGCCAATTACATTAGGTATACATACAATATATAATTTCGACATGCTTATTAAGGTTTGCGCATTAAACTTTTGGACCAACAGCAGTCCATATAAGTTGTGTGCAAAAACCGCGAGTACATTTCAATAATAAATTAACCATACAGGTGAATGACCTGTTTAACATTGCGACGAACAAAATTTTAAAGAAACGAAATTATAAAACCTAGAGTCAGAATTCGGAAAGTCACTTTGTATAATATTTGTAGTTTTAAGTTTATTTTTGTCTCCGCTTTTAATGTTTTAGAGACATTGATTTGTCGACATCAAATTTGCATATTCGACGTCAGCTCATCAAGCTACCCGAAACTGTCAAATTTTCCCAATCAACGTTTAACTAGATGCTTCAGGGATAAAGTTGAAAATCTATTAAGGACATTTGACAGATTGTCGTAGCTTGATGTACTAGCGTCAGAGTGGATATGTTATAAATATGATAATTATCAAGACTTTTCGAAATTATAATGTAGATTGGTGAATAATCGGAAATATTATAATCAATATCAAACAAAAACATGCCCAAAAGTGTCGGCATAATAGAGCAATACAATAAATTATGTACACTAGTAGTGACTAGCTTGCCTATTAAAGCAACCTATATCACAATAGGGCCACTCCCCGAATCTATAAACAATTTTAGTCGATTATTATCGATTATCAGAATGTCAGAGCGATTCGGTCGGCACAATTAACACACAAGTCATACTCGATACAAAAGGCCTGTCACTAAAGTTGGAACACAAAGAGACGCGAGTGTCCACGCGTCAAAATGACGTGTAACACGTCAAATTGACGCGTGCGAGTCGCTGTCGTCAAGAAAAGGTTGAAGGTTGTCGATTTTTTAACACACAAAAAACACATTAAATATGGTTTGTACAGCTAGAGGTTGAACAGTAATCTATAAACGCACAGCCCAAAATTCTGGCTAGATATGGCTGAAAATTGGCATGCAGGTAGATATTATGACGCAGGCTTACGCTAAGAAAGGATATTAATCAATTCTATACCCAAGTTGATAAAATAGTGGGTGAAAGTTTGTATGAAACTTTGACAATTTAAAACCGATCTTGCTGAGACTTGTCATGCATAAAGCTACTATGAGTTAAGCATCCCCTAAGAAAGGATTTTGATAAATTCCACCCCTAAGAGGATAAAATGGGGGATAGAAGTTAAGACTATACCTACTCAAAAGTTGTGCGAGCAAAAGCTACTTAATGTTACAAGACGCACGAACTATGTAATAGACTACTTCGAATCGATTTCGCAGACATTGCTAACTCCTTCAATTAACGAATTATGAATACTTCATTCTCTTAAATGATATTGACTGCTGAAGTTCATTTAAAACAGATAACACGTCTGCATAAGCAATAATTGTTGTGCTATAATTTGGTGCTTAAGCCTTTTCGTTGCGATAGCCGCGGTGCACACACGTAAGGTGTGAAATGCATACAAATTGCAGGACTATTGACTGCCGCCTCGCTTAGCCGAACCAATACGGTCACTTTGATGCACCTCATTAATGCACTTTTAACGTATTTTATTGACATAGATATAGTCTTAATGTGGTTGTTATAAATTTTAAACGATTCCCCTTAGTCGATTTATGAATTATTCGACTAATGTTTCGATTGATAGTATCGAATAGGATTTTTTTGTGACAACACTAGTATTTCTTTTTAATCAGTTTTTGATTAAGGCTTGTTTGGTTTATTCTAGAATGACAGTTCACTCAGCCTTTTTCTTGGAAAATCTTCAAATAACACTCTCTTTAGCTGCTCTCTTTAGTGGGACGGGCCCACAGAGGGTGCAGCTAAAGAGAGTGTCAGACTCATACTGCCTAAAACCCACTATCTCCTGGAGGCCCCTGTGTACCGGGGACGTGGTAACTCTTAGCAGCCCAACTATTCAGTGACCGCCGTAGATAGATACAACAAAAATTTTGTTCAGTTAATTCTAAATGAGTATGAAACGTACCTATTGTAAAAGATATACATATTCTGTCACACTTTAAACGGCTCGTGTTAATTGACAACACCAGTGTGTAGGGTTACCAATTCATTAATAACTTGACCATCAATAGGCGGGTTTCCTCAGTTTATCATCAATTGGCTCGGATATGAGACGTTAATGTTTATAGCTGAACATGAGACTGTTGGGGCAACTTATATTTTTATCGGACATTGACATAGAGTAGGTAACATTTATTCTTGGCTGCCATTTAAGAGGAGCTCGTGGCTAAGTAACAGCGGCACTGGTCGACCACTCATAAGGTTGAGAAACGCTTGGCACGTTCGTTCCGTGGAGAGAGCTTTGTATTTCTTGACAGAATAGATTTAGAATCGCCATGCTAAGCCTGCTGGTAGGTATATAGTATCTATTATGTCGAATAATCTTCAAGGTATTGGCCAAAATATAACAAAAATATATTCAACAATTTTCCTTGCATTTTATTAAATAAAATTATTTCTAAACACAAAACTATCGTGGGTAACTTTATCACCATTTTTGATATAACTTCGATTACGATTCTAATTTGCTTATAATTTCAAATTCAGCAATTAAACTAAATAATTTAAGTAAATAAGCATACGATAGATTGGAAACTGAGCCGTTCGTTGTTAAAACCATTAAAAGTACAACAGTTTTATTCATAGGAAAATATGTTTGTACGTCAGGTACTTAAAACTAGACGACCAGATGGCGTAGCAGTAAGTAAATCCGCCTGCCACGCCGGAGGTCGCGAGTTCGATTCCCGCATAAGTCAAACAATTGTGTGCATGAACATGGATGTTTAACTTATTCCTTTATTTTTAAAAAAGAAAAGTGTATAAGTACATATTATGTTTTTCAATTGTCTAGTACCCATAGTACAAGCTCTGCTTAGTTTGGGACTAGATGACGTTGTGTGAATGTGTGAGAAATATTATAATATATTATGTAGTATTAATTTTAGTATATAACTTAGTTTTAACATATCTCCATGTTTTATCATGAAAACAAAATGGAAGACTAAGGCCCTGTTTCACCACCTACGAATAAGTTCCAGTTAGTTTATTTGGTAGATAGTGGCTATTTGGACACTGTGGAACTGACCATAAAGCCCTGTTTTGTTTGCCCACCCACGAATAAGTTCGAGATAGTCTATTTGGTAGATAACTTCATACAAATTCTATTCCATTTTTGAATTTATTTTGTAGATAGTGGCCTTTCGGACATTGTGAAACTAGCCATAAAGCCCTGTTTTGTTTGCCCACCCACGAATAAGTTCCATTTTTGAATTTATTTAGCTATCTAAGTGGCTATTCGGACATTGTGAAACTGGCCCTTAGCAAAAGATGAAGTATTATTTGCGTAAAGTTTCTTTTATCGATGTGGCGACTACCTAGCAATAATTTAGAACTTATTTTAAACAACTAATGATAATGTTATCGAAATTATTACAAGAGAAAAACAAATTGAAACAATATATATTACATTTAATATATTATATATATTGTAATCGATTTAAATAAATACTTCTACAATTTATGTTAAGATTTAACAAGCATTCGGAACATAACTAGTTATTTATTATAGTTCTATGTAAATAGTAAGTACAGGCGTCAGTACATCAAGCTACTACAATCTGTCAAATTTCCTTAATAGATTTTCAACTATATCGCTTAAGCATAAGGTTCAAAGTTGATTGGGAAAATTAGACAGTTTCTGGTAGCTTGATGTGCTGGCTGTATCTTTATGTTCAAAGAAAAGTATAAAATATAAAATTTTTGAAGTAATTTTAAAATGTTGACCACGTCTGTTGCCATTTTGGTTACTATTTGCGCCCGCGCATACAGCAGTGTAAACTCTCGACCAACTATAAAATATTATAATAACTTCCTTATCTCTTACACATAAAAAATCAAATATATAAATACAAAGCCAGCTTACATAGCTAGTGTTAAATAAAACGGTACATAACACGACCCGCGTAGCATGGCCACAGCTAATCGATTGGACGAACGTACCTATCGCTCGTCTTTATCTTAATACACTGTATAATTAGCGGCTACTTAACGGCTTTCAGTGTTTATACTCTCATGACATACAGTTTGATTACTGCTTCATATTTTATTTATTTATTAAATAAATAAATATATCGGGACACCTTTTTCACACACGGTCAGTTGGCCCCATGGTAAGCTATTGATTAGCTTATGTTATGGGTGCCAACACAACTGATAAATTACATATATTTTACACATATATTATATATTTATAAATACATGTTATAACACCCAGACAGCCAACAAGCATAAGCCTCATCCTCATCACACAAATGTCAACCGTGCCGGGAATCGAACCCGGTACCCTTAGCATGGCAGTCCGGCGTGGTAACCATTGCGTCATCGGGGTCGTCAAATTTACGGATTTATGTACACACAAGCGGGATCAGCATGGCGTTTCTATGTCTATTCTATCAAAAAAGACAAAGCTTATTCTGTCAATGTCAACATGTCTTCTACTCTAGCATAGCGCGACCTGTCAACTCACGTGTCTATAAAGACAAAAATATTCCATAGCAAGTGAACAAACTCTTCAACTTTATAATAATGTGGATTTTCAGACTTTCAAGCCTCAATTACATAAAGTTTTAGAAATAGCCTTCACGGTCTGTCTAAAAGAGTTTAAGTAGCCCATAACCTTACTCAATAAATGGGCTATCTAACACTGAAATAATTCTGAAATGAGCGCTTTCAAGATAAAAACCTCTCCCTTTTATAATAATAGTACAGATTTTGATCTGTGTGTGTAAATATCCATGTCATCCAGTCACCGTCATCGATAACTGTTGGTGATCCATGGTCTGTTTGTTATTTCGTTATAATACCACTTCAGAGACCGGCCGGCGGATTTCAGAAAAGTCTAACATGCTAGTTAGCTGATCCAAATGATACAAACAAGTCTTTGATACTTTATACCTTTATGAGGAACTGCATAACTACCAACCTTCTGAAACTTACACCATCCAACGGCCATACTCGTAGAAACGAAAAAACACTTCAACAAAACCAACCCATTCAATCGTTTCGGCCGAACGAAAATCGAATACAATAATCGATCGTATTACATTCATTCATCGAAGATCAGTCTAAACACGGGTCGGGTTTGCCTCCGTGTTATACTTTAGCGATATAAACAAATCCGTTGATATTAAAATATGACCGTGAGAAGGCTTCAGCAGCTCGCCCATTGGCGCTGTGTTATACAACTTTCAGTCCATGTTTTATTATGCTAAGGAAGTGACAGGTATATATAAATTCAACGCTGATTCAACTGTGGTGCGTGTTTGAATGATTCGGGATTTGAAAATATTTGAATTTCCAGTAAATTCTTAAGTAGTTTTTAATGCTGGTTCTTGAGGGTGACACTACCAAATGACCCCTCCCGCTGTGGATGCAGCTGAACTTTACTTGTGCAGACTTTTACTGACTAAAACCCACTTTTGTTCCTTCTTTTTGTGTTAGGGCAGTCTTTGTGTCGCTTTTATTGCTTTGAGTTTTTGGAGTGACACATACTATTTGTAGACAGGCTTCAACAATTTTCCGTTTGATTCTTGACAGATATAAGAGTAATAACTTACGGAATAATTATATTTTCCGTATTTTGTTTTAGACGTAGAGGAATAATCTAAAAATTATATTATCAAACTCATCATTAAACTCAGAAGCAATATAAAATTTTATAGCGTTTAAATCATAGATAGACCATTTACTGAAGTAGAGGCCACAGTTTGATACACAATGTGTCATTCGTATTTACGAAAGTTTGAGAATTTTAATTCAGTGTAACGTGGCAACTGATAGGATGTTTATTATTCACAGTTCAAAAGGTCGAAGATCCGTGTAGAATGCAAATACTTAAATAAATTTACGTGTTAGGTACTCAAGCCGCCAAATTCATGCACGGGCACAACATAACTAAGGGAGACCGTTTTTTGTAAAATTGTAAGTCCTTAATATTGATTGTATTTCGTCAAAATTTTACTGCCTTCCACAACATAAAAAGCCGAAGAGCTTAAAACGCGAACGTAACAGCGTTTCCACTGACTCTGGAGCGAATTCTTCAAAAATAAAGAGAATTTCATCGTCAAATCGAGACGAATCGTCGCAGAGGCGAGATGAAATAAGTAAAAAGAGTTGGAATGACGCCAGCCGGCCGCAAATGACCGGCCTGTGTTAAATTAACGTGCAATATTTTGCTCAAAAACGGCGGCAAGCGTCATGTTTCATGCTGTTTATGGTGACCACATACGGCCTCGTATTCGCACCGGCCAATCTCAATTATATTTTATTCTTAATGCCGTGAACAACAAAGATAAAATATAAAAAGTCATTTATTCAAATTAGGCTGAAAATCAGCACGTTTTGAAGGTCAATTTTACAAAAGACAGTGCCCAAAAATCGCTTGCTGTTCACCACTTCATAAGTGTTATTGTAGAGAAGAAGAAATGATGGAACAAACTCCTCAGCAACACAATTCTGTCTGTATGGTTTTAAGAATCTTATACTAATAACATATACATATATGAATAAAATCATATTCTAGAATATCAAACGTATTATTTTGAATTTGTAACTTCTAAACTCTATTTTAAAATCTCGGTATGATTATAAAATAAAGATAATAATAAAAGAGTGGTCTTCAAAGTTTGATTCCATAAATACTTACTAAGGCAAAAAAAATGTGTAAAAAAGACTACTAGAATTTTATTAAATTTTGATTTAATCATACTTAGTGACGATTTCACAGTTTACGGATAGCCACTATCTTCCAAATAAATTTAAAAATGGAACAGAATTTGTATGAAATTATCTGCCAGGTAAACTATCAGGAACATATCAGCAACCTGTGAAACTGGCCCTTATTTGCATATCTATCATGACAGATTATTACAAAAGTAAACTTCATTTGTTTCAATTCTTTTTCAATACTTTTAATTGTAGAACAGGGAGGAAAAAACTTCTATTTGTAAACATCACTATTTGTATTGTGTGTCGAGGAAAAAACAGCCGGATTTAACTGTATCTAGTTTATTTGTTTTTTTTTTTCGCAATGGAATCCTCGTTTATCTTGCTAATAAGGTTTTATGTTTCCTGTTCATTAGTTATATTTTTTTTTACATTTATAAAACAATTACGATCACGCGTGATCTCATTTAGTTCCAAATTCAAATGAAATGTCAACCATTTTACTTTAAAAAGAGAACAAAACAAAAAAAAATAACATTCGCATTTACTAATAAGGTTAATAGCAAAACGATCGCGAAGACTACTTACAAAAAAAAAATCCAACAAAATCTATCTAGTACGAATGTTGTCCCGTGTATCATCAACGATACAGTGAACGCTCACCTTTCACTGACGTGCGGATTAGGTACGGACCCTTTAACTAAAGAAATTACTTTGAACTTAAGGTCCTGTTTGCTCTATTCCGTGGCTTCGGTTTATGTGCACTTGATTTGATTGTGTTTGTTGGAGAAATTGCACTATTTAATGTTGTTAGTCCATACTGACACTGAAATAGGGCATCTAACCTTATAACTTCAATTCAAGAAAAAATTTAGCACAACAAGGCTCAGACAGACACAGTAACAGACTTTACTCGCAACAAATACTCCATTTCCACAGCAGTGGAACTTTCAAAAAGCATTATTCACAACTGCGAAGCGAGCAGAAGCTATAACAATTTTTTTTCATAATTTTGACAACAAAACCGCATAAAAAACGCCTCTTTCACACTTTAGACCAACATTAAAAGGGTTCATCAATCATTTGAGCAACAATGTTGTGAAGCAAGATCGAAATGAGTTGCAATTCTACTCCGCGTAACTCGTGCGCAGGTCCCAATAAATCACTTGGGGTCCAGCAACACTGTTGTGCTCGTAAAATGGGATGAGACACATAAAATCGTCCCGCAGATAATTCGATCGCTTCCCCGAATGATTCTGAGCTTGGTTTGCTAGCAATCCATTTTGCTGTATGTTTTGTGTATACAGAAAATTGACTCTTGTATGTACCTAGACATAAAACAGACATAATATATTTATTTCTTGAAATATGCCGCGACGGCCGTTCTCTCTAAAATCAGTCAGCTATGCAGGGCATATTGAAGTGCACAAGTATTTACACAGACACAGGTGCACTGTCTATTCCTTCACTCTCATAGTCCGATGGGGCGGCAATCCGACACAAACGGGTAGAGATCAGGCGTAGGACATTTACGTGCTTTCCGATGCTAGAGTGTGTCAATCATCAACTTCCACACTTCGGTCTGCTCTAAATTGTATTAAAACTCACACATCGATTCCGGCCCGAACCGGGAATTGAACCCGAGACCCCGTGAACAGCAGTCGCGCTATGTTATCTACTACTAGACCAACAAGGCAGTTATATAAATATAATCCTCTAAAGTAAGTCGTATAATTTGGCAAACATAAAAAGAACAATTAATATTTCTTTCTGATCCAAGAAAAACCCAGTGCGAATCCAAACTTAGTTGCACTACCGTTCATATTTCTCGCGAACGCACTCACATCTTTGTTGTGCATAACTAACGTTACTCATTCACTCATTCACATGTCCCTTCAACTTTCTCGTATCGTAAAACCTGCCTTCCTTGAACTACACGTCTGTAGATCATTTGAAAGATTTCGAGAAGAAATCTTCCAATTTACGCGCGAAGCTGTAACCTTCATGAGTAAGTTACCACTCCCCATCGTAAAACCAAATCTGATTATTTACTTCACATTCCAAGGTGTTCAAATTGCATTCGCAAACTTACGATACATCCGAATTGGTGAATATTGATAAATGAACAAAGCTGTAGATGGTTCTGTTGGGATAGCCAAGACGTCATGTTACAATCATAAACGCTAAAATTGGAAAAACTTAACTGGAAATGACATCGATAACGGGGTTAGCCAAAATGTCTTTCTATAAACCTAAACACTAGTAGAAACGAAAAACATGCATGGAAATGACATTTCAAATCACGCTATGACCAAGATTCGATTTGATTTTTTTGCGATTGTAGAAAGAAATCTTGACAAATCCTGAAAGGGTGGCCATCATAATGATTTTAATTCATGTTTTACGTTAATTTATACAAGCGTTTACGATTAAAATATAAGAAACAATAACAGAAAGACAATAATTTGACATAAGTGAAGAAATAATGGAACATAATAAGCGTCAAATCCACGTAAAATGGCCAGCAGTCAGCTTAATGCTATAACCCTATATGAAACGGAGTCCTAGCGCCTGATTTTCATCAATAAAGCTTTATATTCAGTAATTATCCTTATAACTTGCATGTCTTAAACTACTTAGTAGGATGTATGTTTACTTAGCTCGGTACATGTTTAGTAAACATGAGTTCGATGCGTTTACCTCACGGGTTTAACGCGCGCGTATCGTATGTGTGCTAGTACTTGGTACAAGCACCCCGCCTCACCATCGATACCTCAATGCCTTTGACTTGATTCAGCCCTTAATAATGTATCCCCTAATTTAAGAACGCCAATTAAAAAAAACAAGTCGCTAAACGTGACATTCGGAAGATCGATACATAATCGAAAGTTCAACACGAAAATTCGCGTCGTACTTGTCACCAGATGTACGAACAATGAAATCTCAAGGACAGACTAGATGGCAGATAACAAATGGTAAACAAACTTGCGCACGTGGTCGACATAATTGCTTCGACCGGCGAAAACAAACAATGTACCATTGTCTTTTGTCGTATGGATTCCTTCGGGCCGTTCGCATTGTGCTCTCATAGGAGAAATGATAATTGGGTGCGGTTTTTGCTATAGTGTGGATCGATCTTGAATTGAAATGGTCGAAGGTCATGTGTCAATGTGTGGTTCAGATTTCTTTTTCCAAAATTAAATTTTTCATCGTGGTGTAAACGCCTGACTGATTTTATCTTGGCATTGGTTCGGATTTATTGCTTGAAGATCTTCTCTTACCTCTTACTTCTAATCAATGCCAAACACTTGGGCTGTACCCATACGAACTGAAGAAAGCTCTAGCAAAATTTTAATTACAAGTGAAACTTGATGAATCAGAATCTGCAAATCAGCGGTCAGGCAAAGGTGTTTGAACGGTAAGCCAATGGGCACAAAGCCTATAGTTTCGTATCACCTTGTAGTGGCTTGAAGCTATCTACACAAGATGTGTTACGAAAGAGAGAGTTCTCACAACACAGAACGCCTTCAACACAACCGTCAAACGTATTCCACTCATATTTTCTCCCAACAATTTACAACCCGTGCGGCTGATAAAATGCATTGTTCCAAGTTCCCATATCATAGAGGAAACCATAAGCTAATGTTACCATGAAAAAAAAACAACAAAAACACAAGTTCACAATTAGGTGTTGCCACAAGAAAAACTTTTTTTAGCACGGGAGTTACCTCATTCAAAGCGTCGTGGTGGCTGATCGTGGGATCAGCTGATCGCCACATTTGGACCTCCACTGACCTATATTCCGTACTATGACGTCGCCCGACAACAATAGGGCATTGTTCTTTTATATTTGCGCCAACATCAGGAGTTCCTCAAGGCAGTTCATTCACATCTAGTAGCTTTCATTTAAATAGGTTCATTTAGTTTTCGTCATTGTTCCGATCAGCTGTTTTCACGAGATTATATCTCCGTTGATAGGTGAAAGATGGTAACAATGAACTTAGTTATACGTATTGTTTTATTATTGTTAGCCGTGACGTAGTGCTGTTAAATCTTATTGTTTCTAGGCTCTGATGTAATGGATGTCTTTAGTTCAACTGTCGTGCGGTTGACGTTTGTATTTGTAGATTATTTGAACGTTGTCTTATTGTTTTGTTTCAATGTCAAGGTTCGTGGTTACTGATAGGTGAATAGGAAACAGGTGTTGAACATTACGTCCAAAATGTTCACAACAATCTCATCAAATAGAACGGGCTGTTAGAAGTGAATGCAACCACTTAGTTTGAGGATACCACGCATTGATTGCTTCACATCCCTTCTAAGGAATGAACTTATGCAAAACCACTAATCAATGACTCGTACTTAAAATTTGTTAAACTATTTATGCAATATACAACAGAACAAATAAACATTCCAAATTTAAACACTCAAACCACGCAAATTTGAAAACCGAACACGATCAAAGTTAACAAAAAAAAAACTCCAAAAATAAAAACGAACCTGTCAGTGGCACTCAGACGTACAGCCTACTCGCAATCCAAGGAGGTCGAACCTCATCCATCCTAGAACGGTAGTGGACAAAAAAGTGGAATGAAATGATAAATAGTTGTAGTTAATCCGCTCTTATCGCCTCGTGGCTTCGTCCCGTGCGGTCCAAAAATGAGAGATGGAGCAGCCAGTACAGATAACACTTCTCAGTAATGGCTTTCTAGACGGTGGAGTGGTTTAACATTAGGTATTATAAATAATATGACATTGGTTATATTGAGAGTTGATTGAGCTTCGAACTTTGTGTCTAACTTGAGTCTTGAAGTTTTTAAAGTAAGCCCTCAAATTATTCTTGGTATCTTAATTTTATCTTTATTTAACAAAATTTTCTTTCTTAGCCATACTTTTGAAATTATTATGTTTTTTATTGAAATTATTATATTATGTATTTGTTTTTTTTTTCGACTGTTTATATTTGACAGTTGAAGACCAGTATTGCCGTACCAAAAAATAGTGATTTAAGCTTCTCTACAGATGCTAGCGGGCTATGACAAATGCAGTAAACGTTGAGTTAGCGCGCCCAGCCACCGATGTACCGATATCGACTAATTGTATCGGTATGTGTGCTTTCTCGTATGCTAGTGATGTAATTTGAATATCGATATGTAAATACTGCATAATAGCAATCTTGTGGTTGATTTATGATGTCTGTTGGAACCTTCCTTATAATGTGTCTAAGTATTTTCATTGAGTCTCTCTTAAGTAGAAGAGATATGATTTTTTTTTCTTTACATAATTTAAACATTTTAATAAGAGTCAAACTCTCCTGCCCCTTACTATAAATTCTACAATTTAAATCGTACATATTGCTATCTTAAAGATCTTTGTAATTTACATAAACGAACATTAGCAATGCAAAACTTGGTTAACGAAAAATCGATACGCAACCAATCGCCTAAGCCCATCACTAATCGTTATTTGTCGACGGTATCTTACCTCCCGGGTATCCATCACGCACACAAGCTCGCTTGAGACGTTTAATAAGATAAACGCGCTACCTTATTAACTGTGCCGTTCGATCATTTGTAATAGAGGAATGTGTTTTAGTCGACTATATTGTAATCGATTACAGTGTTGCCAGTGCCATTTTTGTGTTGATAGCTTGGTAGTTTTTGTATTGATTTTTTGATCATTAGTTGCATAATGTCTGGGAGTTATACTCGTAATGGCTGAGAATGAGTTGCTTATAGACAAAATAAATTTCAGACACTGACAATTATAATTTTAAAACATTGAAATGTAGCAGTAAGGTGGCAAATAATAGCAACTAAGTAGCAACACTATATGTATTTCGAGGGATAACATGAGGAGTGACAGGTGATCCTATTGTACACCAGTTTTTCACATCTTACAAGAACCTATGACATAAGAAGATCTATAGCTCTGCTTTTTGGCAGCATTTATAGATATTTTTCATTTACTCTCTTGTTCATATATGTAAAAAGTTTTTTTTTGTTTTACTATGTACAATAAACGGCAATCTATAACTGTTTTATTTTTTTCAATCTGTAAAATTTTCCAGTTTATATATTACTATCTCTTACGCGTTAACTCCGTCCGTTCTAATTGTCATTGAATGTCATTTCCTAATGGTTCGACAAGACTTTACCAGTTATCAACCAATGACGACACTTCTCTATCGCCCCTCGATACGTCACGCCAGTAGCAGCCAATCAGCGCTCGAGAAAGTGCGTCAACCAATGCTTAGAACAGTTTTCCTATGAGCGTCCTTTGTTTATAGTAATTTAATTGACTTGATGTCAAGAATTTCTCCATTTTTTTCCTATAATAGGCTATGTCAGTGTTCGAAATAAGAATTCTTGTGCAAATAATAAAGCATATCTCACTGTAATATATCACTGGTAGTCTTATTTATTGCTAGAACTTAAATGATGCATATATACACTATGGTCAGTTGGCGAAGAACTGTTAACTGTTAACAAGAGAATCGATTTAATATTAATTTAATAAAATTAATAATGTATCGGGGACACCTTTTTTCACGCATTTCAGCTCCATGGTATGCTTTTGATAAGCTTGTATTATGGGTGCCAGCACAACTGATAAACTACATAATAGGTACTTTAAACAAAGATAATTATAAATTCGTATCATAATACCCAAATCACAGCCAACAAGCATGCTCATCACACAAACGTCGACGGTGCCAGGAATCGAACCCGTGACCCTCAGCTTGGCAGTCTGACGCGGTTACCATTGCGCCAACGGGGTCGTTAATTTAACACTACAGTCGCCTTCTGAGTTAAGTTCAAGTTTGGTTTTCAAACACGTTACCTGCTATCTCTAGAAGCAATAAAACGCAGTCAAAATAATTATAAAATAAAAAGGATCCATAAAAACACTATTTTGGTACAAACGCCAGCAGATCCCACCCGAATCTGTCAAAATTTACCAATCGAATATGAACCTCCAGTATTATAATAAGGTTGAAAATCTATTAAAGAAAATATGACGAATCTTTCAGAGTCATTCGTAATCAGATTAGGAAACGCCGTATCAATATCAGAACTAAATCTAAATAAACGATACTTGTCTGACAGTATCCCGCCAATAAATACATTAATGCGAGCACACCTGAGCATGACTCTTGATTTCTGTCGACCCCCGCTACGATACACACTGGGCCATGCTGGCCGATGGTGAGGTACACTTTGGGCCATTGATTACAAGAATAGAATTAATAAAACAAATTTAAAAATAGCTTTAAGGAGACATGTTTTGAACTGCATCTTGTCGGATAACGCCGGACTGCCGAGCTGAGGGTCCCGGGTTCGATTCCCGGTACAATCGACATTTGTGTGATGAGCTTGCTTGTTGGCTGTGGTCTTTATAAATGTAAAGTATGTATATGTAGTTTATCAATTGTAGCACCCATAACACAAGCAAATCAAGCTTACCTTGGGGCTAACCAACCGTTTGTGAAAGGTCCCGATATTATAAAGTAGCATACATGTTTTCACTATTCAGCCAATCTCTGAAAAAGTCATCAAATATGCTCAAATAATTTTCGTGGTAGGTCCTACTTGGCGTGGTTATCCAAAACCTTATAGCGATCATGTGCTTAGGTGAGAAAGCTACAAGTACATATGTATATGATGACGTACATACAAGTGTTCCAAATCTAAAATTGAGGACTAAGCAGTTTCGAAGCAACCAACATGATGAAACTATAACCAACATCGAGGCTGGGCCAACGTTTGCGGGCTTGGCCCAACCCGTCAAGCGACCATTACGAAGCATTTTTACCCTGACGTATCGATAATATGAATTAACTTTTTTGTCTAACCTTTTTGTTATGGTAATCTAGTGAAAATGTTAATGAAATATAAAAGAAAGAGCGTCCGTCCGTCTTCTAAGAAGATCAGAATATATAATGTGTTTTGTTAAAATTTCGTTTATGCGTTGTCATGGTAACCAAACAAGCTAGTGTCTTCATGTATTGTCGAACGTAAGTGTTAAAACTAAATCGATATTAAAATATACATTATTATATAATAACATGTACATACTTTGAAGTTTCTGCTTTCCTTAAGCCTATTATTAAATAAATAAATATAATATTATCATTCTACAATTGTCTTTTATAACAGTATTACGAATTAAATAACAAAACGAAAATGAACGAAGCAACATATTTTTATAAAATAAATTGAGGAAAACCAATTAATATGACACATCAGTGACACAAAAGAACAATATATTTAGTTACCTACTTTAATGAAGTGGTGAACCGTTTTAATAAGGTAAAAAATTGTAGGAATGCTTTAAATAGCAATAATGGCGTCCATGCCGATATTTTTCGGACACGACAGCTGTTCTCGAGGCTAAAAACATAAGTTAGCCACACAAGACGCGCTGCGGGTTGTTCGTAAGAGACCGTGGCCCTGGCACACAAGGACCTTCAGAAGGAGCATATTGGGTTTTAGTCAGTAAGAGTCTGACACTCCCTCCAGCTGTACCCTCAGCGGGAGGGGTCATTTGATGATTTCCCACGAAAAAAAAAAGCTATTTTAGGGTCAGCTTCCAGTCCGGATACCGCTGAGTACCAGTGTTTTACGTGGAGTGACTGCCTGCCTGACCTCCTTAACCTATTTACCTGGGCAATCCGAGACCCCTTGGTAAGACTAGTTGTCATACTTTATGGGTTTTGACTACCCGTAACGACTGCCAAACATGTACAAATGACAGCTGGGACCCACCAATTTAACGTGCCTTCCGAAACACGGAGAAAGACCGCGCCAAATGTTGCTTAACCTTATGGTCGGTCAACCCGTACGGCTGTTGCTTAGCTACGAGCTCCTCTCTTTATACAAGTCCCTATGCACCTTTAAATCCATATGTAAAGTTTTAAGCAGCAACCTCACACAAGTATATAATATAGCCATATGAATATGAAGCGTGCACAAAAAATACAGCATTGGGTATGCATTGGGATCGACCTGCGCTCTGGTTACAGAACTGTTTTACTTGCATTTCACTTGCGTGGTACAGTCGACGACAGCGCTCGTGTTACATAATAATGATTTCATTTGACCGTTTGACTTTTGATGTTAATTCTGTCGAGGCCCGCGTGTTTCAGAAATATATTGTACAGCGTTTTATGAGAATGTTTTGGCAATATGTAATTAGTTCGATTTGGGAGAAGGTATTGAGCAAGGAATGGGACTATTTATGCGTAGAAAAATAATACTTTTTGAGACCTGACTCGTTGAAGTCGAATAGTAGAAGGCTGTTCGCATGATGTATAGGAAAATCGTAATTCAATTGTTTATTCCTTTTGTAAAGAAACAAAATTATTACTATTTATTGTTCAAAATTATCCCTATTGCTTATTTTTTACTCTAGGATATTATTTTTCAAATTAAAATTTATTTATTTTTGCGTATATGGGTAGGTACATAGAGATCTTAATATATACCATATAGGTTTGCAAAAAAAATATCAAAAATGAGGTAAATAAAAATTAAAAGGCTTTTAACATGTATTTAAAAAAAAATAGTTTTCTTTGCTATCGCTACATATTCTATTTTTAGTAAAGTTTTGGTGACTTTTAATATTATATTAATATTAAATATGTGTTATATAGTGTATACAAGTTTGTGTTCGTATGTACTTCATAAGGCTGGCCGGGTGCTATAGTGGTGGAAAAATCGTTAGCCTCGCACGTAACCGCAAGCGAGCGCGCGCGCACCGCCGATAGCAGAACAAACTTACATTATTATTATTTTATTTTCTTTATATTTTATTTTATATTAGTAATTGGTTTTATAAGGAAATAAAATGTTACTAGGCAGGAAATTCCGGGAATTTAGACAGTTTGGATATTCCACTATTTTATAGTTTTTTATAACATTTACTTTTCTATGTTTCCTCAAATTGATAAAGGCGTTTTAATTTTCACCGCAGCTGGCGTACTTATTACTTCAATATAAAACCACATTAGAAAAAGTACACTCCACATACACATAAAAATAATGCTCAGTTTTACACGTACATATATTACTAAACAAAAAACACATTGTTTTTACGTTCAACGCTGCTGCTGTCGGTACCCAAGCAATAAACTTGAGTGAAGTCACATAAAACCTTTATGTGATTTACTATGTACTTAATACGACCAAACGCTCACGTGTAGCTGTGACTGAGATCAAATTTTCAAAGAAATACGCAATTTTGATTTTCGCTTGACGACTATTAAGGCCTTAAGGTTATAGGTACATAACTTCGCGATCATAATTGGTTGGGAATGGGAAGTGGGAATTTTGTATAAATGGTTTTCAATCGCAATAAAGTTGATATTCGCTTGAAGTTTTTGCTATTAAACTTAGTTGTGGCATGTCGTAAATATTACTAAGTGTTCGGTAGTTAGAATCTGTGAATGCACTTAAAATACTTCATGGTATAACATCCATTCCACTGGCATTGAGCAAGCATGGTGATTAACGCTCAATCCTTCTCTGTGGTAGATTAGGCCTGTGTCCAGCAGTGGGACGATATAAAGGCTGACGATGATGATGATGACCACATCTTCTAAGCAATTCACCAATTGACAGGGTGCCCTACCCTCTTGCCTTATTTTTGTTTCTAAATACATTTTTTGGAGGGACGATAGACCAATAAACTACTCAAATGTCAGATTCTTAATGACCTACCCTACATACTGCTGCCAAATGTTTTTTTTTGTAATTTTGAAATGTTTAGGTATCCAGCCAGCTTCTTTTCAGTTTCTCTCCATAAAACCTATGTTTTGAAACAAACTTCTTTATTTTAGTGTGTAATCTCAATTGCTCATTACCTACTTGAGAAGTTGCCCGTTAATCTACCCGCGGTTTCAAACCATCGCTATTACGATATATTACGCTATTTAGTTGGTTCAATGGGCTAATCGTGTTATGGTTATCTAAATAATCGATCTAGCCACTTCCTTAGCAAGAACTTTCATGGTCCGTATCCACAAATTCCATATAGTGTCACCTAACCCTAATCTCGTGTTATTCGTCATACATTTGAGATGCGCGTGCGACGTGACAGCCGGGGCGGACGCCGCGCCTCTTCGTAAATTGAATATGTTAAAACGTTTTTTGTCGCGACTGTACTGGCGACGACGGTCTTGATGGCTTGCTTATTTAATTAATTTATTTATGGTTCTATTATAATGGCTTATGAAGTATGATTGTAGAGGTTATACAGTTCTTGTATATCAATATTAAGACTCTTAGCCAATTATTTTTGAAATGTTTGTAGTTTGTCTGCAATAAGATCCTTAACTATTAAAACTTAATGGGATTAACTTAACAAATCTGTCTTAACGTATCTGTATAAGATTTATATAAAGTTATTGTAAACTTAGTTCCGCTATTTGAACTAGATGGCGTTGTACCTGCCTGAAACGCTGTGTAAAGGCTTACGAAATCTGGAAGGGCTGCGGGTTGTCCACAAGAGTTACTGTGGCCTTAGCACACAGGGACCTACAGAACTCTTGATACTCTACGAGTCTGACACACAGCTGCATCCACAGACGGGTCATTTGATGATTTTCCACGAAAATTAAGCCTTAGTTTTCTCAAATCCGCCTGGCAGCTCCTAGGCTGTTAAGTACTTTCGAGATAGATATTTAGGTAACAGTCGGGGAATACCAAAAACATAAAACCTGAACGACATGCCTTTTACCCAAAATTACAACCAAAAATATAATTATGTAAATAAAAATACAAAATAGAATATATCCGTATATACTTGTGAAGGTGACAGTACCGCTTTGTTACCACAGCCGCCCACAGTCGGAGATCACTCGTGGTTGTTCGCGCGTTATAATCGATACCAGCAAATTCGACTTTCGCTACAATTATAACGTTTACGTAAGCTACATAATGATACAGATTTTTATAACGGTTTGAAATAAATACTGTGTTATTAAAATATGGATTCAAATATAATATAATATACTAATAATAATATTATCCCTCACACATTCACACATCGTCATCTAGTGCCAAACTAAGCAGAGACACAAATGTTTGACTTATGCGGGAATCGAACCCGCGACCTATAGCGTGGCAGGCAGGTTCACTAACCACCACGCCATCTGGTCGTCAATATGTTTGAAATCAGCTTTCATTTGTTATTATTTTCAGCTTCATAGTGTTCAGCAAGCGTAGTGATAAACGCTCAATTTTTTTCCATGTGAGAAGAGGCCTGTGAAGGTTTGTGCATAAACACAAATGTGCATAAACACAAATGTTTGACTTATGCGGGAATCGAACCAGCGACCTATAGCGTGGCAGGCAGGTTCACTAACCACCACGCCATCTGGTCGTCAATATGTTTGAAATCAGCTTTCATTTGTTATTATTTTCAGCTTCATAGTGTTCAGCAAGCGTAGTGATAAACGCTCAATTTTTTTCCATGTGAGAAGAGGCCTGTGAAGGTTTGTGCATAAACACAAATGTGCATAAACACAAATGTTTGACTTATGCGGGAATCGAACCAGCGACCTATAGCGTGGCAGGCAGGTTCACTAACCACCACGCCGTCTGGTCGTCGATTAATTAGATAGGAAGTGTTTAGCGACAACGGTGCGTACACAAACAGACTCAAAGGTTAAACGTATTAGTTCTAACTAATTAACAAGAGCTGTACTAGTTACAGTGATATATTACGAGTACAAGGCGTAAGTTCGACCTTAGCTTCGAGCACTTTGTACCATACATATAAATGGTTGTAAGTTTGCAAATCTCCAATGTTCAAATATGTTGGACCATCTTTGTTAAAGTCTTTTAAATAATTAATCTTGTTCTTTATTTTATTTTATTGGGAAAACTAACAATTGTACAATATGTCTTACTGGTACGTTTACAATAAAAAATATTGAAAGTACAATTCACTACGTTTCCACACATTACTAAGTAAAGAAAAAGGTACAGGTAGGGTGTGCTTAGAATTCTAGTTAATTACATAAACTCAATCTTAAACTTATTGGGGGTTAGAACTTTCTGTTCATACTTTTGAAATAAAACGCTTAAATCATAGACGAAAAACTTTTTAATAACAAAAGATACAATATAATTATACTTTAGGATAGCTGACATTAATAGTTTATAGTCTCATTCTCGATACAAAACAACACATACAACTCTATCAGCCGAAATCATATCATTTTCCATATATTTATTATCCATTAATAACCCTTTAAAAACTAGGGTTCTGTTTTAGACATAAAAATAATATGTAGAACGACGCCATACCAACACAGTTAGTCTAGGAGTAGTTGTTTGACAAACAATTGACACAACCAACATGCCAATACGCAAAGAAGTTGGTGACCAACAACCAATATCTTTACCAAGTACCAATATTCTGCAAGCGTTCAAGACGAGCTTTTCTAAGCTCCGAGATGGTTATTCTAAACCACGCATTCCTATTACTCATGCAACTATCAATTTGATAACCTTAAAATCTCGAAAGCAATGAATGAATCAGATGTTGCTCCATCAACGCAGACAGACATGACCTCTATTGCGTAAAGAGTAAAGGTCAGAATGCGGTGCAATCAATCAGATGATCAACTCACACGGAGACAATGTGAATGAAATGAACCGGTACTTTTTAGTGCCAACTTAGCTTTGCCGTTGATTAAAGTTTAGTTCCTTATCGGTGTGCCGTTAGGTTTATTGTAACATTATGTATAACTGTCGAAGGATTAGAGAAGACACACTGAAATTAAATTCGTGAGAGGCACTACAATAGAAATACGACAAAAATGAGGCCAAACTTATAGAAACGTGTAGCCACTATCTACCAGATAAATTCAATAATGGAACAGAATTTGTATGAAATTATCTACCAGATAAACTATCTGGAACTTATCAGCAACCTGTGAAACTGGCCCTAAGTCTTATATACAAAGTATAAAAAATATATAGTTATATAATATGATACAAATATTTACATAAAAACTAAAAGACGGCGGAAAACTTATCCACATCGCTGTCTACTGGGAACGTGTGTAACTACGCTATTAATATCTGTCTCCTTGAAAATATTTTGAAACTGAAAATTCCATTACAAAATTTTCGCAAAGGAAAACAAGTCTTAATATAACTTTACTCCTCTTTTGAAATCGTGCTATTTATAAAATCCTCCTAAAAAAATATCGACAAACAAAAACATCGAGCACACTTTTTGCCCCTCACTACACAACTGCAAGTGTAAATACAATTTGGCTTTAATCGTTAGCCAGTCGATCACGCGTCGATATCGATGATATATGATGTCACGTCAACCGGTGTCGGTGACCACACCAACTCGTTTTAAAAGTCAAACTGTTAGTTCATTCACCAGTAACTAGAGATCGGTATTGAAATATTATTCGATATTATTATTATTTCGTTATTAATAGCGTTCGTTCTGGTAGCTGGTTTGGGATGACAGATGTATGGTATTCTAATGTTAGGTTATAATTTATCGATATGTGTCTATAATTATTTTTATTTCGATTCGCTTTACTAGTCTTCTTGGGTCTCCGGATTCTTCAGAAGTATTTTGTAGGCTTTTGGGTTTTCTTTACCTTTCAAATTAACGCCAATAGGTTGAAGAAACGTATATTAAAGTACACTGGTAATCTACTTTATTATATACAGAACGAATTTGTCAAAATTTTCCCAATCAACTTTGAACTATATGCTGCAGCGATAAAGTTGGAAATCTATTAAGGAAATTTGATAGATGCTTGTAGTAGCTTGATATGCAGGCGTCTGTACTTGGGTGTAATTTTAGTAGTCGTAAGTGTTTGTTAGCTATTTCATGAATACTAATATTATTTGGGTGAAAATGAACACATGTCCTATTTCTGAAGTCTTGACTATGTTTTTGGAGAGCTAAAGTAGGTAACTTATATTCTCATTTTTTTGTACTTGTTCTGAATTTGCGCTTACGTATTCTTCTCTATTTCTATATCATATAGTAATTAGTAGGAAAGAAGCGTATATTTCCTATAAGCAATATAATAGCTACAGTCTCCTTCAGTTCGCGGTTCATTTCACATACACACCATGGGGTACTGTCTACAGGAAGTTTCCATTACAATACTAGTACAAAAACTTAAAAACCTACCAACCCGCATTGAACAAGCGTGGCAATTAACGCTCAATCCTTCTCTGTGTGAGAGGAGGCCTGTGCCCAGCAGTGGGACGATAAAAAAGGCTGATGATGATGACAAGAAACTTCACTAATTCTATAACAAAGCCTTTTAATTTATAAGGTAAATGATTTATGAATCTGTTTGTGGTTTTCAGCACTTTTCAGGGTACATACATAATTGTTGTTGGAACTTTTTCCTGTGGCCAAGTTTTGTAGTCTAATCAAAACCTGGCACGTGTGTATTTATTTGGTCAAATGAACTTAATTTCGTTAAATTAGTGGAAATAACCAGCCAGAATAAATGTATATTAAAATTTATTAATTTAAACTAACCAGCGATGGTGATTAACAGTAACAGAGGAGGCCTGTGCCCAGCAGTGGGTTGATAAAAACGCTGATGATGGTGAAATTAGAATTTTGAATAGCATTTTGAATCTACATATGTAGAGTTCTCCAAAACATAATACAACTAATTCACTATAAATTTTAAACTTTTAAAGTTTGTCATGTAGTCGTGACTGTGGCGTGCAGGGCACTTTTTGGTTATTCGTCTGTCTATACGTGACTGTGGTGGTCAAAAGGTTAAGATATAAGTAATAAATAACGATTTAAGTACCTAGTTATATATACAGAGTAACAATATCTTCGCGAATTTCTTCTAGACTAAACTGTACACTATAGCCAAGAGTACCTAAGTATGTTCATCAATTATATTAATTGAGATTCCGCTTACTAATAAAAACCTAGCACTATCTTAGTTACTTGCAATATATATTTATATTTTTATAAAATCACCCTGTATATATGAGTGACACAGCCGGGCGTGGTAGCGGTGACCCATGTCGCGCTGACCTTCAAATGTTTGTCTGAACCCAATACGTCATCAGCAGATGATTGGGCAAAACATTCTTATTTTAAACTCGGTTTTATGTACCCCCTTATTTAGAGTGGGAAATCTTGAAATAACGACACTCCCTCCCACTGTGGTTGCAGCTGGAGGGAGTGTTTTCTGACTGAAGCCCACTTTTGTTCCTTCTGGAGGTCTTTGTGTGCCAGGATCATGGTAACTCTTACGTCCAACTCGCAGCGCCGGGTAGAAAAAAGCTGTAGTTGCCATTTGTTTTTAATTCTGGCAGCAGATCAGATCTTGAATGTTTCTTTTTAAAAGCTTTTTTCAAAATTACGAATTTGTCAATGCGCTTAAGTCTATTTTCAAATAATGGAAAAACTTATGGATTCTTCAAAATAGATGCTTAACCTAGGTTCTAAGAAATCTGAGTAACTTCGGAAATGAGGATTTTTATCAAACTGCCTGAAATCTATGACCATGTTCTCTAGATACGAAAATACAATAGCTTTATTTTGTCGTAGGCATGAATTATAATTTATGGTGTATTTGTTCAGTTCAATCTCTAGCCTTAATACTCCTAATGGCTGAAATTAATAACATGTGAATAACCTATCTATCCGTTGTTTTGCTTACTAGAGATAGGAATTTGACACAAATTATATGGGGCTAATGTCAAAATTCAGTCTTTAAGCAAAAAAACGGATAGATAGGTTATTAATTTCGGCCGTAAGAGATTTCTATGACACGGATCTCACACAAGAAATCTGAAGCATTCCAAATCCGAAGTAACCCGAAGATGGGCGAGTGTGTCCGAAGTACGGTCACGGGTGGGCGCCCGAGCTAATTGCTTGTGCGGCGACCCGTGTCTACAGTTAGACGGGAGCGCCCCGGCCCTGTGATAACCAAGTATTGGGTACCGTTTTTGTATATGCAGATGTGAGATGATTTATTTTCCTATAAGATTGTATGACGAATTATGGTGTAGGGGACAGTGGAATGTTGAAAAAAGGGTTTAAAGTGAAAATTATTTGAACAGTTTAAATCATACATTATGCTAGAATAAAACTTAACTAAAAACTACTATCTATAATTACAAATATATATATATATATACCTAAATTAACATAATTATACATATATACATACACGTCAGGCATCGAAGTATTCATCCGCGTCGCTGTCATTCGGAAACGTACCCAGAAGACTGGCTGCATTGATCATACATGAAAATTTGTATTTGCGATTGATTTCACTTGGATTACTCTAAGAAGCTTGACACACAAGCCTTTTCTGGAGGGTTATCAAACCAAGTTCTTAACAAATGGAATAATTTGGTTTGACGTTCTAAAACTTGAAAAGAAAATTTATTCACTAATAGTAGATGAAAATATAAGCAATTTTCATTTGTATCTTCCATCTGTCTCTTCTAACTCAATCGCGCAAAAATGTCACCGCCAAATCTCGCGACAAGTGCGCATGATTCTCTTTTCAAAAAAGCTTATTCAGATAAAACCTCTTTAAAACTTGGCCTATTCTAGTAAACATTCATACATTTGTCAAGTAAAGGATGAGCCCGTAACCGCCACGCTCCAAGGAGTGCCTGATGCGCATTTAATTTCCGTCAAGCACGCCTCACTTGCCGTATTAAATGTTGTTGTTGCATTGGTTTTAGGCAATTAGGTATATTTTTGTGGTATTGTAGGACAGACAGTGATTCACTGCGCAGTGCACAGAACTTTTTAACCAATTTCTAAGAAAGAGGTTCTCAATTTGATCTGCATTGTTTTTAGGGATTTCGCTCATTATCCAATTTCGATATTTTCCCACAAGGGAGAAACTTGCATCGAATCCAAGCAACTTTAAATGCTATTTATGAAACTCGTATCTATTATATTTTATGAAACACAAGCAACAATTACTGAAAGAAAAACGCTTTTCATTTTCTTACGCAAGCATTTAATTAGACATTTAACGTCTAATCTGTCGAAACAAAATGGCGTCTTAACGCTTCGTCACTTCTCGCTAAACCGTTCGGATACATGTCCAAATAACAAAGAGGTGTAACGAGGCCGGACGGCGGCAGTTAACCGGCAAAATTCAAATTTCTATCAGAATAGCCGCCGAGAGGAACGAGCAATATCCGTTCTAATTTCGCAACACTACACATCCGAAATGGTAAGCGTTGGTGCGTTTCCGAACGCAATCGAATAGGATACACGGTTCGAAAATTAATCACCCGGTGAGCTGACCTGTTTGCGATTTTTCTTTTTTTTTCTCTCCACGCTGTAAGCTAGCCGGCAATAATTTTTCTTTAATGACATGGGAATTGCAGAAAAAGCCTACTTGTACCGACTTGCATTGCCGTGTTCATAACTTTTAATTAACTGCAAGCCATTAGACGTTTCTATACCTACTAGCGTTAGTTTAGCCATAGCATTGCGGATATAACCTACAAGAATTGTTCATCTAGGATTTAAATTACATACATGCATTTTTTACAAGATGGTTAAAGTTTTCTGTAGTATTTTGAAGAAACGCCACTTTTCTATACCAATTTAAAAATAAACTAAGTACCTTTTACATTAGAAATCTTTCTTTCACTATAATGAAGCTATGCTACTCCCGTGTGACATAGATTATACTCGGCCCTAGGAAAAGCTCCCCCGGGGCTCGAAGAAATAAGTTCTATATAAATTGTTTTTTCTTTTTTTGGAACAGCTCAAAAACTATATACAGGCGCCAACACATCAACGAAACTGACAATTTTTTTCAATCAACTTTGAACTATAAGCTTTAGCGATATAGTTGAAAATCTATTAAAGATATTGGACAGATTGTAGTAGCTTGATGTGCTGGCGTCAGTACTAACGAAGTAGGTATATAAAATCGAGACCTAAGTACCTACTTAAAAGTAAATAATGATTAAAGTTATTTATTTTATATTGTTGCCATGGTTCTATTTGCATAATAATTATCTATTACATACATTAAAGTTGTCTCAAAAGGGCTTCAGCGTGTTGGCTTCGGCCCCACGTTCTACTTCTAAAAATCCGGGACTCTGTAGTCCCGTGGTCTAGTAGAGACATACATATATAACATTATTAATGTGTTTTGCATATCCTAACATGTTTTATTTTGTTTTGCAGGTAAGCTGACGTCTTTGTCAACACTAAAGTAAGATAGTTACAATTAATAATGCTGAAAATAGTTTTATCTGAAAATCAAATCAAGGGAGATATTACTAGATATTGCATCGTTAACGTAACCAAACACCTTTTTAGTGAATAATGTACAGCCGTCAGCACATCAAGCTACCCGAATCTGTAAAAATTTACCAATCGAATATTTACCTTCAGATATTGTGATAAGGTTGCTGGCAGGAGGAATAAAACTCTTCACAGGAAAGACCGGTTAAGCAGTACACGGCCTCCTAGGCTGAACTGCAGGAAACCATACCTAAATCATCTCCCGAGCCTTTTCCCAACTATGTTGGGGTCAGCTTCCAGTCTAACCAGGTTTAGCTGAGTACCAGTGTTTTACAAGGAGCGACTGCCTATCTGACCTCGTCAACCCAGTTACCCGGGGAACCCAATACCCCTTGGTTAGACTGTCGTCAGACTTACTGGCTTCTGACTACCCGTAACGACTGCCATAAATAAATATAATACTAAACCATACCTATAATAGGTAACAAAAAAAAATGAGTATAAAAATCTATAAAATAAATTTGACAGATTGAGGTAGGTTGATGTACTGTCTGAACATAAGAACGCGATTGTGGCTTCACTATCACATAGTATAAAACAAAGTCGCTTTCTCTGTCCCTATGTCCCTTTGTATGCTTAAATCTTTGAAACTACGCAACGGATTTTGATGCGGTTTTTTTTAATAGATAGAGTGATTCAAGAGGAAGGTTTATATGTATAATAACATCCATTAAATAGTGGAGAAGTACTGTTATTTTTGAGTTTGACTTTTCTGTAGTGTATTTAGTATCAGCATAGCAACCGTGCGAAGCCGGGGCGGGTCGCTAGTAAACGATATAATAAAATGCGAAGTTCGTTACAAAAGCTTGAGATTGTACAACGCGACCTCGAACTAAAGACGTAAAATGTTGAGATGTATGTAAACCTCGGAAATTTGCACAAGGCTGCGTTCATACTAAGTAATATGGATGGTTTGATCTTACCTAGAGAAGAAAATCGTGAATACTTTACACAAAAAATTGAGGTGATACGCATAACACGTGCTTTAGTCATTTACGTATACTAATATTATAAAGAGGAGGAGTATGTTTATTTACTTGAAAGCGTCTTGAATCTCCGCAGTCTTCGCAAATTCTCAGATAAAAGGATAAAATTAAACTCTAGCAGTGCTTACTGTTATTGGCCGAAATTAATAACCTATCTATCCGTTGTTTCGCTTACTATAGACTGAATTTTGTCATTGGCCCAATATAATTTGTTTCAAATTCCTATCCCTAGTAAGCAAAACAATGGATAGATAGGTTATTAAGTTCGGCCTTATATCTAACGCAAAACTTAATTTATTTCAATCCTATATGGCAAATTTAAATTCGAAACTTGAATTTTTTTTTTTTTTTCATTTTATTCGACATACAAAACATTTTCACCAAAACCTTCAACACCAACCAAAGAGGTTCACATCTGCATATAACCTAACGCCACTCACCGCCAGATGGCGCGATTGTAGCTCCAATGGCGTACACAATTAATACAGTACTTATCTCACTAATTAACGATTGCAGAACGACCTAGAATCTTTAATGAGACTGAGGCAAGATCCGTCCGGGGCTGAGTAATTGTAACGCTCGGCTTGGTGGCCGGTGGAGAGGAAATCTTTTAGGCAGATTCTCATCTTGTTCTCTCTGACATGCGAGTGAGATGGGTTATTTAGACGTGCTAATATGAAGGTGTTATTGGTAGCTTGCTTATAGGTTGGACAGCTTAGTCTACTTATTTATGACTAAAGAGGAATGTCAAAACATTTAAACCCTAAGGTAACTAAAATTCAAAATTACTAAAAAAATGTGTAAAATAACAAAAAAAAATATCCTTAGTATTGCGATTGGCCCCCAATTTTTATTATAGAAACAGAGTACATTTTTTGTGTCTTTGGACAACAATTTAAATAATGTTGACACAAAACACAATATAAATGATACTTCTGTATATAAAGGTTGTATTATTCTGTAAAATACCTATTTTAAAGCCTATCAAAAACAAACAGTTTTTCAGTTATTTAATTCTGTAAGTTTCTAATGTAAATATTTTTTAAATTATTTTCAACCTATGTTCATACATATGGAGTCCTAATCCTGATGGTTATGTTATATTATAGTTATCAGTTTTGATAACTGCAGCCCATGAAAATTCACCCACTAGGCCCTGATATGACTGGCTAAACCTTTTTTTTGCTGGATGGAGTGCCAGACTCTTACTGACTAAAACCCACTATGTTCCTTCTGGAGGTCTCTGTATACCAGGGCCACGGTAACTCTTACGAACAACCCGCAGCCCAGGCAGACCCTGGATGACTGTCTAGACCTAGTACGATCTCAGGCCCCAGTCGCAAGGGTTGCAGTACATATAACCCGCGACCAACCATGTATTAACCAACCGTAATACTCAGTAGGCGTTTCGTTTCAAAACGTAAGCGCTCGTTAACCGCGAACGTATGTAATTACAAAGCATATATTCGCCTTGAAAAATCGTAACATCTTTAATTAAAATCCCTCTATGATTGATGGTCGTGCTTTACATACGTTAAAGTACCGCCCACGTATATTTCATAATACACACGGTTATACGCGTTTCTTTGTAACAAATATATTATGTACTGAAATGTTTGTACGGACAGAAACTGTGAAATTTTCCCAACCAACTTTGAATCATATAATTCATCAATAAAGTTGAAAATCCATTAATGTTTAACAGATTGTTTTTGACAGTTTTTAGCTTGATGTACTGGCGTCTGTACATATGTACATACATTTCAGTACATGAATAGAATAATAAGAAAAAAAATAAAGAATAGAATATTTATTTGCGTAAAACATGGTATACAATGGTTTTAAATAGATAAACATTATAGCACAAACATGTGTAGCTAGGATAAGAACGCAGCATGCAAAATTTTAGAATGATGTCTGTGATAGCCATTTTTTGTGAAGGCTATTTTGATTTTATTCATTTTTTGCAAATTAATCTAGCATTTTTAATGAACTCTGTTTTACATATAACACGTCATATCCAAAAAATATTCCATAAAAAAAATGTTTCAACATTTTTTTACATGAAATCTTTTTTTTAATTAGCTACAACATAATATAATTTCAGTTAAGATTTTCATCAGTTAATTTAAACACAAAACTCCGCCATTAAACATCAAAAAGGCTATTAATATTGAATTATTAATTAAATATTCTTAATTAGCATGTTGATTTGCATAATAAGAAAATGTCTGTATAAGGAAAAATGGAAAAATACTAAGACTTAGATGTTCAAACGGCAAGTTTTTTTTACATGCCCTTCGGTAGCTACGTAGTACTTCTTCAATGTCATGCAAGAGTAATTTACTTTTTTTTATCCGTTAGTCATAGAATATAATGACGGCTTATAGCTCTCAAGTTGATAAAAGTTTTCATCTAATAATTTCATCAACGAATCTATTAGGACGTGGACCAGGTCAAAAATAAAGTACTCTATCATATTCATTTTGTTAAGCATCTTCAAATAATGTCAGTTTAATTTACTGTTACGAACCCAAAATTGTTTTGTATTGTAGGTAATCGAAATAAGTATACGGATTGATGTGAAAAATCTGTGACGTCATATGTGGTGTTTTCATACAAATTGCATAGAGAGTAACCGTTTTTGACAGTTCTAATAAAAGTATTGAATTTTACCAGTTGTCCACATCCATACATACATAGGTAAAACTTTTTTGTGTCGTAAATGAAAATCTATGTGTATAAAAACCCGGAGTTTTTTGAAAAGTGATGCGGTTCTCTTTAAGAGACGATGAAGAAAATCACTGTCCATACAGCAACAGCAACAACAATCAAAATTTTGCAATGAATGTATCGCTGGAAGGATTTTGTCTGACTGTACTAAGCAGCTTCTTTTTTATTGGTGTACGAATTGTCACCCGAAAAAATAGTTAATTCTGTCTGATTATGTGTCAATTGGGACACATTTTCCCAATATTTTGTGTCCGAATCGTCACCAAATCCATTCCACTAGTGACACTCCGTCCATCAATTTCATCTTTAAAAAACTCTATCCATCATTTCTTTGGTCGTCCTCTTTCTATATACATATGTATATTCATCCAAATTCATGCTCAATACAATCTCACAACATGATTGAACTAAGTAAATACTCGATGTAATTGTAATATTTATCACATTTGGTATCGTTTCTTTGGTCCTTTTTCTGTTTGTACATATATTCATCCAAATTCATGCTCAACACGTTCCTCACAACATAATTTACCTAAGTATGTAAGTAAATACTCGCTGTAATTGTAATATTTATCACATTTATCCGTATGTCAACGCACTATGACCTTAGGAGTGCCATTCACTCGCCATACGACACGCAACACGATGTCGCAACTAGTTTCAACACACATAGGTTTTCCTTTTTTCGTGGGAAAATCTTTTCACTAAACACAATAAGCTTAATGTGTAGAAAACTACCAATTTATGTATGCATCTTGTATGGACCTTATGGCAACGGCTTTAAGGCGGTTTTTGAATTATTTCAAGTTAAACGTTGGGGTTACAGTTTATTAACGGTTATTTATGATAATCCAGCAAAATGGTGGGTTATCATATCTTATGAAAGTTTTGTGTAATACAACGTGAATTTCTTAGTCCTTCGTTCTTATTTATGTCGCGTATTTTCATATTATTTAAACTTACTTAAGTGAGATTTAGGGCCAGTTTCACAGGTTGTTGATAAGTTCCAGATAGTTTATCTGGCAGATAATTTCATACAAATTCTGTTCCATTTTTTAATTTATCTGGTAGATAATGGCTATCCGTAACCTGTGAAACCGGCCCTTTTTAAAATAATATTTTTAACAAATGTGTAAATATTTGATTTGTAATGACTACTTGTTAATTCCGTTTGTTTACCGTAGTAGATATTTGCATTTAACCTTTAGTAACCTTTAGCTGTCAACATTTTTCTATATCGTATACCCACTTCACTTCGACATACCTAAGTATATCTATTTATAATCAGTTAAATATGTACTCATAAGTATATTGAAAATTTTTCATCAAAACAAATGCAATCCACGGACAAGGCAACGGCCATTTTTAATTCCTTATTTTTTTCCTATCTTCTAAATTCAAACAGTAAAATCGCTTCACGGATTTAAAAAAGGAACGTTCAAATATCATCTTCATGAACGAAAAAGGAATGTACCAGATGATACTCAGGTGAGCGGAAATCGCGTCAGCCCGTGAGCCTAACGTTACTTGGTATGCGCGGACAGTGTGCGCCGGCCTTTATACCTGGTATTTCGAATTTGGTCTATGAGTAGTAAAAAAAATCAATTTAAAATTTTACTGGCATTTTGTAACAGAAATTCTTTGTTGAATAAAATAGATTAAAAATACAACGTGAGCGTTGTTATTTCAGTTCAATCGTCTACGAACTTAAATGGTATAGATAGACATATATATAAGCTGCATTATTAATATACATACAAACCAAATTTAAATATATATATATATTATATATATTTATTTTCTTTATGCATACTGCCAGCTTTTTGGGTACACTCCCAGTGAGCAGCGATGATGAGGATTGACGCCATTTTTTAATGTAAATATTTTAAGTTTTATAAGTAAATTGTAAATATGTATATTTTTTTGCAAAATAAGTATCTAAAAAACCCACGAACATCTGTACAAGCACCAGCACATCAAGCTACAATCTACAATTAATGACGTCACAATCCCCGCTTATTATGATACTCTATTAGTCTCTATAGTTCAACATAATATTAAGCACGTCATAAAAGTATAGCCGTCATTTGAACGTTCATTCAGTTCATGGTAATATTATAAAAAAGTCGAGCTGACGTCATTTGTCGTAGGCGTCCAAACCTGAAACGACGGAGCGTGGAAACGCTACGGTATAGACGCCACCACATCAAGCTGCCCGAAACTGTCAAAATTTCTCGATCAAATCATCATCATCTCCCGAGCCTTTTTCCCAACTATGTTGGGGTCGGCTTCCAGTCTTACCGGTTTCGGCTGAGTACCAGTGTTTTACAAGGAGCGACTGCCTATCTGACCTCCTCGACCCAATTACCTTGGCAACCCAATACCCCTTGGTTAGACTGGCGTCAGACTTACTGGCTTCTGACTACCCGTAACGACTGCCAAGGATGTTCAATTTCTCGATCAAAAATGATAATGATAAATGATTATTTATTTTGCAAATAGGTTGAAATCAACACTTTTACACCTCAACACATTTTTTATAGAATAAACGGGATGAGGTCGGCATTTCCTAACTGACTACCTTGAGAAGAAACGCCGAAACAAACTCAAGGGTCACAGTCTCTTTTAGAGACCAACTTTGAAACGTATTCCTGAGCTTTAAAGTCGAAGATCTATTAATTAAATTTGACAGATTGTAGTAGCTTGATGTGCTTCTGTACTTACTAAAAGTTACTATGATCTATGAGTTTCGTTAAATATAGTTAGGGATACAATATGATAATAATCTAACTGCCAGAGTTGTAATACCTGAAAATGAGTGAGTTTTCTTTCTTGAACTCTTGAAGAATTTTATGACAATAGACCGAGATTTTTTTTTAAACAATCTTGCTCTTCTAAAACCCTATCCTACTGTTAGATTTAGTGTCATTTATGTGATAGAAGAACTTTTTCGGAAAAACGAAGTTTATTTTTTGTAAGGCCGATTTTTTTTTTTATTGTTGAAAATGGAATATACTAAGATAAGATAAAAGCTAAAAAGTCATTTATTCAAAGTAGGCTGAAAATCAGCACTATTTGAAAGTAATTTTTTACAAAAGACATCCCCAAAACGCCCGCCCTTCACCACTTCCTATGTGTTATCGCTGGGAAGCGGGTGGTACCGAGAAGATAGGCTAGTTATATAATGAAAAGAGATTGATTGTCTTTCACAATAAAGTGTGATGTAGACTATTTACATAAAAGTAAATAGGTGCAAGGTCGTCGCATTTGGAGCATATTTCGGGAGCCTCTCAAGGATGGCTGCGCAACTGTGGCGCAACTTTTGTGGCGTAAAACGTATTAATTGCCACACTGAAATTAATACAGGGTGTTTTCTTTTCATGTTTTTTTTTTTGCAGTAGCTTATATTTTTTTTTTCGTTTATATGTTATCTAAGCTCATTGTTAATTTTTCTAATTTGCCTAGACGAATATTCAAATATAAAATACAAAAATATATTTTGAAAAAAATTATCAAAAGTTGACGAGTTATTTCTATATCGACAGCCCATATTAAAAATTCAAATAAATCTAGAACAAAACATCTGTCTTAACATCGTCATAAAAACCAGGCCATTAGATCCATCAAATACATAAACAATAAAAATCAACACTAGACGCTACTTGAAACTACTTAAAACACCACTTAATTAAGAATAACTAACTGCGCAATTGCCTCGATATTTTCGCTATATTACTCGTAAATTTACCGCGTTAGAGCACTCTGTATACATGAACAGTTAAGTGTTGGACCGTGCGAAAATCTGATAAAAACGATTCTATGTACGTATAAAGAATATTTTTTCCCGAGACAATAGCCGTTAGACCACGACCATATGTACCGACCGTTTTTTTTTCTTAATTACCGCAGTAATTTACCTTTCTAAAGTTGAGGTCAGCGCTGTAATCCGATTAATTAAAGTTTCGTTTCATTTTTTTTTTTTTATATTTTATGAAATCTTAATTTGGCAACAACCTGTATGTTGGTAGGGAAAGAGGTTAGAGGTATTTTCAATTTTGGTAAAATTTATTTAGAACTAAATTATTTATTTAAATTAAAAGCAATGTTGTAATCAAATTGTGCAATTTGTTATATTTTAACCAACTATGTTGATTAAGATCATAAGAATTCAGTATAAAAAGATATTAAATGAATTCCAGCATTTTAAATTAGGTTAGAAGTTTTGACCACGCTGTATCCTATCCTATCCTAGTCTTGATGTCTTTGGTTTCAGACTACTTTTCGTACTAAGGGCCAGTTTCACAGTGTCCAAATAGCGACTACCTGCCTGATACATTCAAATATGGAACAGAATTTGTATGAAATGATCTACCAAATAAACTAACTGGAACTTATTCGGAGGTGGTGAAACATGTAAACCCTTAGTATAATTATGGTACCTACATAGTGCGGTGATGTGGAGAACTTTAGGGGAGGCCTTTGCGTCTAGAAGTGGAAGTCTCTCCGCTGAAACGAAGATATATTGTGCAGTATTTTGTACTTACATAAATGCACCAAAATTATGCAAACGCACACCGAACTCAAAAACAAGTATTAAACCATATAATTTTATTAAAACTTACAAATGTTCGAACTTAACCACATCTACAATAGCCTGAAACTATGTACAGACCAGCACATCAAGCTCCTAAAAACCAAACCTTAATAGATTTTCAAATTTATCGCCAAAGTTGATTGGGAAAATTTTACAGTTTCATATTGATGTGTTGGCGTCTGTACTCTTGTTGTTTGACAAACATTTGAGACTCGATAGGTTAAACGATAAAATTTCATGAAATCTTACAAATTTATATTCCAACGTAACCACCTGTACAACAGCCTGAAACTATGTACAATGCTGAGAACACAGCAGTGACGTACGAAGTCATCGACCGATCTAGCGGTCAGACAGGCTTTATCGCACAAATTAAGCGTTCTGTTTCGCAATACATTATCTCAAACCAATCTCAATTTAGGCAGCTCACACACATTCATAAATCGTTGGCACATGACAATGAAACTAGTGAACAAGAAACAATTTTCACACGACCATTGCAACGTGTGCGTATTTCGCAAAAACTGCATGTTGCAAGAAGGGCGGCATTGTGTAGCCAGCCTTATGTGAAGTGTGTACTGTCATTATGCTAGGAATTAGTTTGTTTTTACGCTGTAGTTCAAATTCTAATAACCCTTGGCCGAGATAGAACAATTGGGAGCGGGCGGTTTTGTTAAACACACGGTTTTATTAAATGACTAATGTCCATTGATTTGCTTGTACAGTGTAGAAGAACTATGTATTATGCTGGTCTCCTGTTAAGTTTTGTAATGACTTATTACTTCACTTGGTCAATTGAATTAGCGTCGAGATAATTTCAGTTAAAGTTACAAATCGTTTAAAAAAAAAAACAGCTATAGAATTGCTTTTATATAAGGAGTTTACAAGTGCAAGTAGTCTTTAAAATATCAATGTTATTTTTTCCCAGTATCACCAATCTAATCACATGAGAACTAAAATTGAACAAGACACGTCCTGTGTAACACGCTATTAAGATAGAGGTCTACCTTTTTCCTATATATAGTTTATGTCATCATCTGCCTAGCTTTTATCCCAAGCTATGCAGGGGTCTGATTCCAGTCTAACTGAAAGCCGCTAAGTACCAGTGTTTTACATGGAGCAACTATCTATCTGAACTCCACAACCCAGCTACCCGGGCAATTCGATACCCTTCGGTAAAACTGTTAGTAAGATTTTCTGGCTTCTGATTACCGGTAACGGCAGCCAAAAATGTTCAAGTGACAGCCGGGACCCACCAGTTTAAAGAGCCTTCAAAAACACGGAGTAACTCGTCATGACAAAATGGACACGAAGCGATCACACCAAGCCATACAGCTGAAGTATGAGCTGTTAAAATTAATAAAAGCTCCAAAGAAAATAGTATTTTCCAAACCTACACAAGGCGTATCCAATAAAATAAGATGTCTATAAATATGAATCGGTTTTCAACAGTGTCGAGGGGTCGTTTCAATGAATAGTATTAGTCGGCCGTTGGGCAACGGGTCGGCACCCGGCCGACTGAGCTCAATACCACTGCTTTACATTAACTAATACATGTCTAAACTACGTTAACAATATATTTTTTGTAGAATAATCGATTGGTGGAAAAAAATTCAAGATATAAACAACATACCGCCAAATTGATAACCTCCTCTTTTTTGAAGTCGGTTAAAAATAAGAAGTCATTTGTTCTAACTAGGCTAAAAATCGGAAATTTTTGAAGGTCTATTCTACAGATACAGTCCCCTAAAAACGCCTGCCCTTTCAGTGTGTTATCGCTGACTGATTTAAAAAAAAACTGGTGACACATAATGTCGGAATACATGTGATTAGAATTAAATTAAATGTGCCTAATCTTAGTTGGATATACAACTTATCGGTAAAACTTTTCATAACATTTAAATAAAAAACTACAATAAAGTTCTGATCAAATAGTAGATCTAATGACTACAATTTTCCTCCAAATCGTGAAAATATTTGCGTAGTGGCCTGTCTAGTGGTTAAACCACCAGCCTCTCAAATATGAGTATGTGGTTCTGTGTAATTCCAAGTCAGGCAAGTACCGATATAACTTTTCTAAGTTAATCTTGGACACCAATGCCTCAGTAAAGGTGAAATTTTTTTGAGAAAACTTAGACTTTAAAAGTCTGAAATCCGCCTTGAACAAGCGTGTTGATTAACGCTCATTCCTTCTTTGTATAAGAAGCATTTAAAATATTAGGCTAAAATAATTAGGCTAGGCAAACGCTAAGCATAATTTCAAACATAAAAAAATTACGACTTATAAATACTACAGTCATAAAAATGTCATATCGTAGCAAAATAATAAAACCTCCCATTGTCCCAACACGGGCATCTATCCCGCGTAGGGAACTACATGGCACAGTGCCAACTAGGCCATCAATGTATGAACAATACCACTTAAATCGATCATTAACTCCAAGAATATTGTATTTGTATTCCATATTGAAAGTAGGATTAAAAGAAAGCTTTTAACGCTGCCAATTGTCCTGTTTTATAATACAAAAGCTTGTTATTACTAATATTATAAATAGGAAAGTAACTCTTTCTGTCTGTCGTAATTTCAGTCCAAAGCTATTAAACCGATTTTAATTTTGGCTACTTTTAAAAGTAGAGGTGCGGGAAGTCATTCCTTCAGGTCGCGAAAGCACATAATATCATATTATGTATCATATTATATTTTGACGTGTGTACGCCATAAGCTGCCCGTATTCAATTCTTCTACTGAGACTCAATCTAAAGGTTGTCTGGAAGAAAGACCGCCAATTGTACTGTTTGTGTTTGTTATTTCCAATAATCTATCTATCTATCGGGTTGCCCAGGTAACTGGGTTGAGGAGGTCAGACAGGCATTCGCTCCACGTAAAACACTGATACTCGGCTGTAGGTTAGACAGATGTTGATGATTTTATATAACTAAGAAATTAAATTCAATGCGTGCATACTTGTACAAAACAACAAAACGTTTAATAGTGACGCAGAAACTGTAAATATCGAGCTAATTATAGGAATTGCATTCGCTCTATAAAAACATTTGTATATGCAATGACGTTGATGTGACACGTTCAGTTGTTGACAACGACATACGTCACTGTCAATATTTAATTAAATACCTATCAGTTATAAGCATTACTAATTTAGTAATAAGGTATATAATCTGGCGCTTGGCACAGACGCCAGCACATCAAACTACTACACTCTGTCAAATTTCCTTAATAGATTTTTGACTTTATTACTGAGGGATATGGTTCAAAGTTGATTGCGAAAATTTTTCAGTTTCGGGTAGCTTGATGTGCTGGCGTCTTTCTTCTTTTTTTCGTGGGAAATCTGCTCCGGCCCGTCCCGCTGTGGGCGCATCTGTACTTTCCTGTTTTCCTGTTTCCTGAAAAAAAAAACTACTTCTTATTTTCTTTTCTTTTTTTTCTTTTAATCAAACTTCGCCCTTCTTACTTAAATTTCTTTTCGTAATTTTAAACCATACAAATACATAATTCTTTTCAAAAGAAGTTAGTTTCGGTATATATCATTGAATAGGAATTTCCATAATATAATTGGTAGCGTGTTGGTTCGCCCACGTGTAGTTTAGCGCGCACTTTATGAGACTAAGCGTCTACTGTAGCTAGCTTCCTCTTTACCGTTAATCTTTGGCTATGAAATATCCTCCGTGGTTTAGGAAATCTATGATATGTACCAAATAATGACTTCGCTTATTTAAGTATATACTTACTTAAACCAATAAATACAAATATGTAAAACTGGGTTTAATTACTTATTTTGCTTTTTGAGTTAAATTTTGTGGTCAATAAATCATGGTGGCCTATTGTTTAAAGCACCAGCCTCTCAAGTATGAGTTATCATCATCATCACAGCCTTTTTTAATAGTTCCACTGCTGGGCACAGGCCTCCTCTCCTACGGAGAAGGATTGAGTGATCCAAGTATGAGTACGCGGGTTCAATTCCAGGTCAGGCAAGTACCAACGTAACTTCTCTAAGTTATATGTACTTTCTAAGTATGTCTTGGAGACTAATGACTGATTAAAGTTGAAATTGCGCTCTTGCATTGATATAGCAGTCATCCAGATTGAAGAGGCTTTGTAGGGTCTCGGCCTGCCGTGGCTTCGAGGTTATTTGCCAAAGTTACCGTGGCCCTAGCACAAAGGACTCTAGAAGAAACAAAAGTTGGTTTCAATCAATAGAAGTGTGACATTCCCTGGTGCTGCACTCACAGCGGGAGATATCATTTGATGACTTCTCTTTCAAAAAACAAGGCTAAGCCGCCAAGATACTTAGCAGTACTGTAGAGATGTAACCTCATTACATCTTACTTACATTATATTTTGTAACAGGCCGGAACATCAATTAAATATAGAATAGATTTAAGAATAAAGTAGTTAGTCTTTAGTTTGACACTAAGTCGCCCGTCAGCTCCCAAACAACGAATACAGCTTGAAGTTAAATATTAATAGTTTTAATTGATTCCAAATGCGGTACCTGGAAGACTATATCTTTACGAGAAGAACATAGGTTTCCACAGTACCTATAGTGTGCGTACCTGTAGTGTGTACCTGTTTCCACGGCATTTGAACAAAAGAAAACCAGCTCTGGGCAGCTCAGTTATGTCGCACAGAAAAAACCCTTAAAATTTTCTTACTACTTCGAAAGCGACGTGTAAATATCAATATTACAAACCCAAGATACAAATCATACAAAAAATTCCCGCCTACATATATTACCGGAGAGTTTCTCTTGTTCTTTCACCTTTGCTCCAGTTGCGCGCGCAGCCACCCGCGACGGCGCGGTGCGGGGCTCCAAGTGATTGAGACACTATGACTTGTTATGCGCCTACCTCTTCTAATGGTTCAGGGTGTAAAATTGGTGGAGAGGAACAAATAGTAATCACTATTGTATTTGCTGTTAAATTAGAGTTTTTTACATAGCTAAAGATGTCAGGTTATTTGCTGCAATCCTCCTTATTTTAGTAAAACGTACTATCTATACTAATATTATAAAGCTGAAGAATTTGTTTGTTTGTTTGAACGCGCTAATCTCCGAAACTACTGGTTCGATTTGAAAAATTCTTTCAGTGTTAGATAGCCCATTTATCGAGGAAGGCTATAGGCTATATACCATCACGCTAAGACACACGGGAGCGGAGCAGTAACCAAAGAAGCGGGTGAAACCGCTGGGGACAGCTAGTCGTAAATACATATGTACTTACTAAGTAGATACGTCGCGGTTTTAATGCTTTAAAGTGTCTATTTGCCGAGAATGCGTTGGTTTAGCTAGCCTATTTCATGTATTCCTTGTTGCACTATATACTTTTATATACTAGTTGCTTCTGTAGGCGGTTTCACTCGCGTCCCGTGAAAACTACTTCCCGTACCTGGATAAAAATTAGGCTACAACCTCCTCGAGTATATGGGCTATAAATCGCTCCAATAGTCCCAGTGGTTAGCGCGTTTAAACAAACATACAAACTAACTCTTTAGCTTTTTAATATTTTTGTATAGATTTTTATGTATCCATGTATTTTGTATATAAATGATTTCAATGAATTTTTATTAAGTGCCACTTACTCTAGACTAGTGATTAACTTCACTAAAATTATCTTCTAGCTCTATGAATTGACGACACCAACATTCTTCATTTACTTATTTACTTTAGGCCTTAAGGTCCATTTAAAAATATACAATACTATACTACAATATAAATTTGAGAACAATTTAAAAACAAAATTTTTATATTTACAACTTATTTAAAAATCAATACTTTTTATTATATTTACAACTTACTTACAAACACTATTTACAATATTAATGGAAAGAAAAATAAAATATAAATTAAATTAAAAAAAAATACATATAACATAATTAACTAGAACTAAATAAACGGCTGAGGTTTTATCTGCGTACCCCTAACTGTATATCTACTTCACACGTTACGGGTCAGCCGCCCGCCACAAATACATGAATAACGTAGAACCTGTAATAATAAAAGTACTGATTTTACAGCGATTTGATTCACATCTCATCACATAATAATATTTATGTAGATTGCAGAACCGTTACTGGTTACCGTTCATTCTGCTTACCTCGGAAGGGCAAGCGTGAGAATGTGTTAATGTACTAGGGTTCTCAAGTCGGAGGGCTAGACAGACTGTCTACTAACAGCAAAAAGTCCAGACTGTTCTAGAGGGTTCTTTCTTTTATTCGTAGGTGCATCATGACATAGTGTTCTAGTAAAATTCAAGTATTTAGCTAGAACGTAGCCAATAACATTTGCTTTAAAAATAAAATATTTTTACATATATATTTTGAAACATTCACACGTTAATTTCACAATACTACAGGCATACCGCCAGTCTTCCAGTCGTCCGCAAACAGATAGTAGTCAGGATTGGCGTCCAAGAGGGCATTGAGCGAGGATAAGGTGCGTGGAATAGAAGTATAGTAGTAAGACATAATACTTAGGTTCGTCAATAAGACTTTTCTTTTAAGGTTTTCTGAAAAATCATCGTGGTGTAGTACCTACACTTCTAACAATTCAGATATGTTCTTCAAAATATGCTATAATTCTTCATTAACTATTTCTAATTTTATGTGATGGTAGCCTTATAAATCATCATGATTGATTAGGGAATGCAATCATTAATATCGTGACGCAGAATATATGTATACTTGCCAAATGCCTTTTTAACACCTGAAACGTTTATAACATCAAATTTTGGGTTTTCATTGCAATTCATATTTTTGTGTGCACTACATAGTCATATTTCCTATTTTCACACAGTAAAGTTACCAAATCAATTGAAACTTGTAAATATTTGACAACTATTCGCGACGCTGCCAACTTTGGAAATACGCGCTCTTAAGGTGCCTTCCGAAACACGAATCACCTAGTCTAGTATAAACCCATGATCTACATTCGTTCAGTAACTAGGTGACACGGCAAGATGTCTGTGGGAGACTTCTGTCATTGTCTCATGACTTTCACGACCGGCTTAATTGCGTTGTCGCCAATTTAAATTAAATTAATTGTAATATTACAGTTTTACGTTGAAGTTGGTTAATCAGATGCTTTTGGGCTATAAGCCGGAAGATGTTTGGTGTCTTTTTGAGGTTTTTACGCCATCTTTGCAGTTACGAAAATTTTGATAGAGTTTTGAGTTAAGTTTTTGAATGTTTCTAGATCAATTCTACTTACTACAACTAGATCAAAGTCTAACGTAATTTTCTATTTCTGTTTTTAATATATTTTTGTTTATGTTACAAAAAAGTTTGGCAAACGTTCGACACGTTTTTTTTTTACTTTTTTGTAGTAAGGCCCTTAGAGTTTAAATGTTGATCAACAAAGACAAATTAAAAGGTTCAGAAAAGAAGAAAGAAAAAAAATTATCAGACGAAAACGTTCAGCAATTTTTTTTAATTCAAACTTAAAACATCTCAGCATTTGTTTAAAGGAAAACTACTGGCGACGCATAAAATATCGCACCTAACACATATAAACACGTTTGGCCGAATGTTTAGATATCATAAACAAAATATTATGATAATCTAACATTTCTAAACATGAGTGTTTACAAAACACCCGACAAACACCCTGAGATATGATCGCACAATACTTTACACTAGTTTTTTTTTTATTAATTGCATCTATTAATTAAACCGAGCATAACCACCCATCGAATACCAGAAACAATTTAAAAACAACCTTAAAATTATTCTATCAAAGTTGCAATTCGTCGTCCGTCACACACGTATGACTGACCATCTATAAAAATCCATATAGCTCCACAACTTTCAAATGATTTCGAACTTTATTCTATGAGATGTAAGAATCATTTTTGAATGCATTGGGAGTTACAAGGGGCGATACGCAAACAAAATTAGTGTGCTAGCGTTAAATAGTTGATATGTAGCTTATGTTAATTAGACAAGGTATTAATTATTTGTTGAGTTATTACTTTTTGTTTTAATTAGTTGCTCCTAGAATAATGAGGCAGAACGACCAGAAACTAAGAATATTTCTGAACAATATATATTTTTTAATTTTATTGTCCGTTATTCCCTTATTTATCTTGGGATATCATCAAATGACCCCTTCCGCTGAGGGTGCAGCTAGAGAGAGTGTCAGAATCTTACTGACTAAAACAACCCACTATGTACCTTCTGGAGGTCCTAGTGTGCTAGGACCACGGTTAATCTTGCGAACAATCCCGCTGCCCATGCAAACATTCAATTACCCCTCATCTTTCTGCCAATTGGATTGAACTCCCAGGATTATTAACGAAACGTAGTAGCTAGCTATTTTTATTCCGTACGGCTGTCATTAAACATCCTTGGCAGTCGTTACGGGTTAGTCAGAAGCCAGTAAGTCTGACGCCAGTCTAACCTAAGGAGTATTGGGTTACCTGGGTAACTGGGTTGAGGAGGTCACATAGGCAGTTGTTCCTTGTAAAACACTGATACTCAGCTGAATCCGGTTAGACTGGAAGCCGACCCCAACATAGTTGGGAAAAGGCTTGGGAGATGATGATGACTGTAACGTGAAAAAAAAACATGAAATCTTCATATTTTCCAATGTGATAACGTCCGTAAGTCCTAGTAGCTATAGTGATACAGAAAACTCCCAACAATATCCAATTCCCAGCATCTCTAAAAGAACTCGCGTTTAGATTTTACACGCCCGACTACCCCCCAGTATCGCTAATTGTAAAACACGGTATAATTACCACAGTAAAACATAATTTTTATGGCGAAGTAGTGCAATATGCATGAGGATCAGTTTCCCATGACGGACAATAACTGTGCACAGATTGAGTTACATATTTATAAAATTGTTTTTAGATTGCTTGCAAGGTCATTGCTCTTTAACCTGAGTACGTCTTGATATTTTCAGTTCGTTAATTTAATTTGTGTCATTTATTTATTTAATTTTTCTTATATGAAATACTTAAAACTGATGTACTGTAACTAGTAAACAAAAATTAGTTTTTAGTATATTATATAAGTGTGTACATAATCCTAAATTATTCAAGAGTATCAAGAGGTCTGTTATATTTTTGTCATGTATGAATATTGATGATTGAATATATAAAATAGTATATAATCACTACATAGTATAAAACAAAGTCGCTTTCTCTGTCCCTATGTCCCTTTGTATGCTTAAATCTTTGAAACTACGCAACGGATTTTGATGCGGTTTTTTTTAATAAATAGAGTGATTCAAGAGGAAGGTTTATATGTATAATAACATCCATTAAGTAGTGGAGAAGTACTGTTACTTTTGAGTTTGAGTTTTTCTGTAGTGTATTTAGTATCAGCATTGCACCCGTGCGAAGCCGGGGCGGGTCGCTAGTTTTACTATAATACGGTAGGTGATAACTACTCAAATTCATTACTTTTATTGAACTGTCAAAACGGTTATTTTCTTTGCTATTTGTATGAAAGTAAGAATTATGACGTCACACTTTTTTCACATCAAGCAAAATTCAAATAGTTTTTCCTTCAAAACGATAAATGAAAGTGACATTATTTTAAGAAGCTTTACCAAATTAATATCATAAAGGATTTATTTCTGAACTAGTCAACTACTCAATTTAGATAATATATTCATACAGACGCCAGCACATCAAGCTATCCGAAACTGTCAAACTTTCCCAATCAACTTATAACATATTTATTACAGCATTTGCTTCAGGAATAAAGTTGAAAACCAATTGAGGAAATTTGACATATTGTAGTATCTTGATGTGCTGGCGTCTGTACATTTAAGGATCTATAAACATTTTCACACAAATCCGAGCCCTTCATAATAGAATAGAAAAGTGTATATTCTCCCAGTCTCTGGTGACAGCAACTGCTTATCAAATCGACCAATTAGAACTAATTACGACAGGGAAGACTTGTCAATAATTGTCAAAGGGCTTGCAATTAACTATGGAGGCTAACTATGACCCATAGTAAACACGAGGTAGGCTGTTCCCTGATGCGTGAACTTCCGTGTGCCCTGCAGTATGCAGTTCACACGGCTCCTGAGAGTTCAAGGCTGGGGTCGATTCACTTTTGATGATGTGGTAGTGTTTTTGGAGATCGGAAGAAAGTATTTGATGACCTCGTTGGTGAAATGGTGGTTATATCGGATTGCGTGAACTGGGGGTCCCGGATTCGATTTTCGGTGCGTTTGATATTTGAGTAATGAGCGAGAAATATGAAAAGTATGTGATTTATCAGTTGTGTTAGCACTTAGCAGCCATAACACATGCTAATGAAGTCGAGATTAATTATTTATAATTTTGTGGTCATGACAATGTTTGTTGTCTCCATCAAATTAATTAAAATCGATTGAGAATCCTCAATTTTAAACTCCCTTTAGCTGTGGAAGCAATTTGTAAAGTACTATCTAATCAACACGCTTGAAAGTTGGACAATACCTACTTACCTATATTATAAAGCTGAAGGGTTTGTTAGGACGCGCTTATCTCAGGAACTACTGGACCGATGGGAAAAATATTTTCAGTGCTAAATAGCCTATTTATTGATAAGCTACTTTTAATCTAAGTTCGCGTATTGGTTCCCACGGATAGCGGGTGAAACCGCTTGCGGAACCTAGTACGAGTACTTACATATATAGGTAGAAAAATACCTATTACAGAGAGAAACAAAAGTACCTATTACCTACATATACACATAGTTAAACATTATGAAATGTAAAAAAAATATTTCAATGAATTTTGACCACGCTGCACTGCTGCGAGCTGAGGGTCCCGGGTTGCATGCATGTTGGCTGTGGTCTGGGTGTTATAATATGTATTTATTAATATATATATGTAGTTTATCAGTTGTGTTGGCACCCATAACACAAGCTAATCAACAGCTTACCATGGGGCTAACCGACCGTGTATGAAAAAGGTGTCCCGATATTATCAATGGAGTTCTGTAAGCGTCACGTCTCAACAGCACGAATTAGCTGAGTTTTTTCAACAAATGATCTCACGCAGCTCGCGAAGTACCCAATTCGTATGAAAAACAAAACAACTGTCAAACCACGAGTTATTATTATTGTTTTTGTACAACATCATATACGAGTAAGTGTTAAGCGATTTTATCAATCAAAGTACATTATGTTTATTAAGGACCTGTTTCACCACCTACGAATAAATTCCAGTTAGTTTATTTGGTAGACAATTTCATATAAATTCTGTTCTATTTTTGAATTTATTTGGTAGATAATGGCTATTCGGACATCGTGAAAATGGCGCTATGGGCCTGTTTCACCACCTACGAATAAGTTCCAGTTAGTTTATTTGGTAGATAATTTCATATAAATTCTGTTACGTTTTTTAATTTATTCGGTACATAGTGGCTATTCGGACATTGTAAAACTGGTCTTAAGTATACTAATTTTAGAAACCAATGATAAAAAAATTACGTGTTTGGTATGAAGTTAGTTGTGAATTAAAAAAATATATATTCAGCAAATTGACACCTTACATTTTGAAGATTTTTTTTAATTATTCTACATTCCCTTGTTATATTTATACAATCATAAGGGCCAGTTTCACAGGTTACGGATAGCCACTATCTACCAGATAAATTAAGAAATGGAACAGAATTTGTATATATCGCTATCGATTTTATTTATGTAATGATTTTGACATTATTAGTTGGATGCGCAATATTTTGACGGAATGTCCTCTGGTTTTATGTCTTAAGTTATTGTTGGTGTTTTTTTTTAAATTTCTCAATCCTCCGTGGGAGAAGAGGCCTGTGCCCAGCAGTGGGACGATATAAAGGCTGTGATGGTGATATATTTGTGTGACCTTACGAGACTGACTTGGCACAGTAGTGCTCAAGCCTCATGAAAAAAAAGATTAAAAAAAAAAGAATTTGTATGAAAGCATCTGCCAGATAAACTATCTGGAACTTATCAGCAGCCTGTGAAACTGGCCCTTAATGTACCATATCACATACTTAAAAAGATTTAAACTATAAAAAACGCCTTCACCGTACTGTTACACGATTCACTGGCTATGTGTTATACCTAGAAGAGTATTATTTTTCGTAAGAGGCGGCTGCGCGCGCGCCGACCCGCAACGACACTTCCTGTTGGGTGCTATGACCCCGAAGAAATGGTCTATACACAGCGAACTTTGCCTTTTTATACGCGGTATTTTTTTTTTCTTTTTTTTTATAGCGTTAATAGCACAGGAAATTGATTGGACGTATTTTGGGGACAATCGAAGGTTATTTTACGGTTGAGGTGGTTGGTCTGTTTTCCTTAAGTTTGGGGCGAACTAAGAATTTTTTGAGTTGCCATGAATATTTTTTAAATGAAGGTCTTATTTTGGAACTTTTTCCGTTTTAAATTTGGAACTCTATTAGTTTGACTATGTTCTATGAGTTTTGAGTGACATTGTAATTAATGAACAGACGCCAGCACATCAACCTACCTCAATCTGTCAAAATTCTTTAATATTTTTTCAACCTTATCACAATACCAGGAGGTTAATATTCAATTGGTATTTGCAGATTCGGGTAGTTTGACCTGCTGACGTCTGCACCTATTATATCCTCTGATTTGCTCCGGTTGACTTCGCCGCTCCATCAAAGCAAAGCTAACACCATTTTTCTTGTAATCTCAGCACTTCACCTCCTTCCAACAAGGTCCGCAACATAAAACACACACATGCACAAGAAAACACGCACACACACAAAAACCGTTTACATTACACATTGTGATTAAGAAAGTTGACCCGCAAGCAATTTTCCCATACCTCCCCTACTTACGTCGAAAGCACGAATCGATTAACCGATCCGTCATAATCGTATCCAATCGATTTTTTTGTATCTCGATAATTGGCCCGTAGTATAGCTTCCGTGTGTCTAGTTTTTTTATCGATTATGAAATAATTGATTCTAATAATGATAGTTCGTTGAATCGCTTAATTGCGGGTCAGCGGTGATTTAATAGCGTTAATTATGTGTGTTTAAGTCAACATGCTCTGGTTTTATGGGTGAGGAGTTTTGCTTAATTTAGCACTTGACACGCTAAGATGCTAGCCGTTGGAATAACAACAACAACAAAAAAATTGAAGAATATGAACATCAATGAATTATATGTATATTTAAAAAAAAAAAAAAAACTTATCTCCCGAACTAATTCTCCAAAACTATTCAGCTTTATGACATCCCTGAAACATAAACCTTATGATTTTAGTATTTAACAATATCTTTACCTTATTCATTTATTAATAAACGGACAGCATTACATACATATATTGAAGTTAAATACAGACGGCAGCACATCAAGCTACACGAAACAGGCAAATTTACCCAATCTTCTTTGAACTATACGCTTCAACAATAAAGTTGGAAATCTATTTAGAGAATTTGTCAGATTGTGGTAGCTTGATGTGCTGGCGTCTCTACAAAGTATGGTAGTGTTTCTAGTACCTATGTTTGCCCATTACAGGTATACGCATTCTATATAACAAACAATAATATTAATAAAAGTTTAAAGAAATTGATATTTAAAAAAAAAATGAATTGTCATCAACATTTTTTTTAAGTTAGCAAATGATCAGACGTCTTCCTTCCACTGCGGACTTTTACTGACTAAAAACCCACCTACATACATATGTAGGTACATATGTCCCTTCTAAGCCGTTTGCGTACCAAGGCCACGGTAACTCTTCCGAACAACTTCACACACCCTGGAACACCGTTTAGTTAGGAAGTGAAGCGTGGATGAAATATACATCCGCGTACCATATGGACTAATTTACTTTACGCATAGTTGGTCCAACAAAAACTTTACGTTACACGCAAAAAGCTTTATACTTAACTAGCTGTCCCCAGCGGTTTCACCCGCATCTTTGGTTACTACTCCGCTCCCGTGTGTCTTAGCGTGATGGTATATAGCCTATAGCCTTCCTCGCTAAATGGGCTATCTAACACTGAAAGAATTTTTCAAATCGAACCAGTAGTTTCGGAGATTAGCGCGTTCAAACAAACAAACAAACAAACTCTTCAGCTGTATAATATTAGTATAGATTCCGAACAAAAACGAAAAATATAATTTATCGCCATGATTAAAATGATTCAGATTATTTATATTGCAAGATAAATAACTCCGCTTTTAATACCGTGTGTAAACATGCTCATTAAAAAGCGATAAATAAAATTATCGCCCTTTCATGACACACCGTTGAATGCGTGACATCTCCTTACCTTAAACTTATTTTAAAACCCATAAATATTCCCCGTTTATCGTTGCACATAACAACAAATAAACACAACCTCTTTGGTGATTAAAAAAGTTTTTAGTTCCTACGTTCATAATTAGGCATAATAACAGCAATCAATGTCTCCATTTATTATTAAAAAAGAAAACATTGTCACACGTTCGCGCCAACTCGTAATTTCATATTTCGAACACCCACATCGAACCAAAAGTGCCTGCCCTCCTCGCCATACGTATAATTAGGAGAAATGATCACGGACTTTATGCACGACAGGCGTCGAAAGGGCAGGACTGCGACCCGCAAATATATGACCGATTTTTCTTATACCACACTAATAAATGTGCACATAAAATTCTTGTCCGTATTTAATAATAATGTCCCTTAATAGAATGGTCTTTATTATGAAATATCGCCGTGAAATATTTTTCGCATTTGAGCGATGAATGAATCAGAATTCATTCACTCCACGGTAATCATTTTGATAGTATAGAATCATAACTTAATATTGATATTCAATTATTCTTAGAAATGTCGACCACACGCAATCGAACACGAAATCGAACGATTTATCGATTTAAAACAAAACGGTTCCAAATTTGAAACCGGCATGTTCTCCTCTCTAATTCTCTTTCCCCGCCTATAATTGACACCGACGCGCCATTCTCTGTCTCTATCGAACATGTGGGGGTTGGGTATAGCTATCTCGTTCTGTATTGGATGTCACGTGCGGCTGTCAGTGCAGTGACTATTTTGACAATTATGTCATTTGGCCGTCACGGGCGTGTCATTTGGGCGACGAACGATTGTGGCCCCTGTAATTTTGTTTGGAATTGTGGAATTCTTGGGGTCATTGACTCTACGTTATAATATGATGTATGGGAACATCTGGCTGTGAGAAATAAGGCGAAGGGATGACTCGACGGCTTGTCGCTTTAATTGATGGAATTAAGTTTAAAATTACAGATAAACAAAAGATTTTCGGAACGGATTATATTGCGCCCTTTTTTATATTTTACTTTGATAACTCGCATCAATACCTTGCTTACTAAAATTTTAAGTATATTAAAAATCCTCTGACGGTTTAGAGGTAGACCTCGGAAACGCTGGCGAGACGATTTATACACTTCCCTCGCTAATGGGCCGCAGCGCTTCAGACAGAAATATATGTATAGAGGACTTTGGGATGCCTTTGCCCAGCAGTGGAACAATACAGACGAAAAAAAAACCAAAATCCTCAGAAACCCCATAACGCCTCCATCATAGCATTGACCAATCTGACCAATTCCAATCAAATACGCAACTAGAAGTGAACAAAATAAACCTGTCTACAAGCATGAATATGTTTTGAGTGTACGACAATTTCCCGGCTGTAGGAAATTCAGCATCGTTGTGAAGTAGTAAAAGGTCGTGACTGTACCGGCACCTGTCTCCATGCATTATTTATACACGAGCTAGAAGCTTTGCATCAAAATATTATACACTTTTATACAGAAAGTCGCGGTGGCCTAGTGGTTAGAGAGCCAACCTCTTAAGTATGTATGCGTGGGTTCGATTCCAGCAGGCTCAGCATGACAACCGTGGAAACAAGTTTTGTTTACCGGAGAATGGACATAATGACAGAAAAATGACAGATTGACGTAAGATTTCCTGTGACATTTTTTGAAGAAATTTTTCTTTTCTTCGATTGGCATAAGTTTACAAGTGATTATATGCGAGTTGACAGGTCGCATTGACAGAAAGAGCTTTGTCTTTTCTTGACAGACTAGATATAGAATCGCCATACTAAGGCTGCAGCAGGCTTAGCATGGCGATTCTATGTCTATTCTATCAAGAAAAGACAGAGCCATTTCTATCAATGTGTCTTCTGTCCGAGCATAGCGCGACTTGTCAACTCGCATATAATCAATTGTAAACTTATGTCAATTAAAAAAAAGAAAAAAATATTTGCTACGTGTCAAAAGAAATCTTACGTCAATCTGTCGCTTATGTCCATTCTGCGGTAGACAAAATTTGTTTCTACGGTTTCCATGCTACGCCTGCAGGTCAGGCAAGTACCAATGCAACTTTTCTTAGTTTGTATGTACTTTCTTAGTATATATCTTGGACACCATTGACTGTGTTTCGGATGGCACGTTAAACTGTAGGTCCCGGCTGTCATTGAACATCCGTGGCAGTCGTTACGGGTAGTCAGAAGCCAGTAAGTCCGACGCCAGTCTTACCAAGGGGTATTGGGTTACCCTTGTAACTGGGTTGAGGAGGTCAAATAGGCATTCTCTCCTTGTAAAACACTGGTACACAGCTGAATCCGGTTAGACTGGAAGCCGACCCCAACATACATAGTTGGGAAAAGGCTCGGGAGATGTTGATGATGGGAAATTTTCCGGTTTGTCCGGTTCGGGAGTTAGTTTCCTCACGTAGCCAAAACCGCTGGTTAGAAGCTAGTCACAATAAATACGAGCCCCCAATATTACCCAAATTCCCCCAATAAAGGCAATATAAAGGTGACTATTAACCGCACAACTACAGTTTAGCGGCTACCGTTAGCGTCGCCCCTCGCATGCTAATGTGCGGCGTCCGTCGTGCGCTCCCGCAGACCGCCGGCTTTGTGGAGCCGACCAGACGTTATGACTGATTGAATATCAAGCAGATCTATTGCTTATTAAATATGAAAATATATGGTGCTGTTGACACTTAACGCACAAAACCTTCCATATAGTAAAATTCCATTTTTGGCGAAGAGTTTTCAGATTTTCGGAGGTAACACATAACACTAAAATAGCCAAATAAAAGACATCAACGCGTTCGTATCAGTCGTGATTTTACGCGCGTTTTAGTTAGGTTAATACTATTTCAATAACCGTTTAGAGATTAGGCTTTTTAATAATTTATTAGTTGTCTAATAAAGTAATATATATGAAAGACTTATTGACCATGATATATACATGGCAATGCAAGTTTCTGATTCAAAATGATATATTCAAAACTGCTATTCGTTTAGTCAATCTTCATCTAATTTATCAAAAAATATAATTTCTAAATTATAACTGTATCCGTAAACATAACTTCCACAAACATTCCAACATTTGTAACCAATCTATCACACCAACATTCCATTCGAAATTTCCATTAGAAGAAATCGATAAAAAAAAATAACCAAATACGTTTTGTCTATGCATAAGTGCCCGCCACACGTGACGCTTCCTGCCGCGGAGACGCGCGATTCGGCGAACAACGCGCGTCACCCGGCCGGCCGCATGTCGCGACTATAATAGTAATAACTATACGAGTTAGCGCAAACATGTGCGATGTCTTAGCGGAGGGGAGGTTTCCATTGTAGAATATAAAATGAAATATATAGGGGTGAAAAGTTTCAGAAACAATCTGGGTTTTGGTGTTGTTTTTTTATACTCTATTTAAAGTTGAATTCGAAATCATTACATGATTCTTATGTATTACGACACCAGCACATCAAGCTACCTAACTGACAAATTTTCCCAATTAACTTTGAACTATACTTTAGCGATAAAGTGGAAATTCCATTAAATATTTTTTACAGATTGTAGTAGCTTTATGTGCTGGTGTCTGTACAATGAGGCCTCCAAATGCTTTAAACATTTTTTTTAATCATTTACACTCTAATTTTTAAAATATCAGTTAAAATTTATCAGTTAAACAGATGATGAACTGCAAATTTTGAAAAAACCCAAAATAATGGCATTTTTGGCTATTCCATATTTTGCAACACCATTACAACTACCCTACAACACACAAACAAACAAACAGATAAAATCGTATCGTGTCGTACAACAATGGAGGCGTGCTCTGGCGCGTGCTGGCGACGTGACTGCGCGGCGCACGCGGCGCGAATACCCGCGCGATAATGAGCACGTGCAGTGTGAGGCCGCCCTTACTTAACCTTCAGGCCCATGTACTGTGAAAATTGTATCACGTCATATTGTTTTTCGTGTTAAAACGATAGTTGGCAACTCATAATCAATCAACTTTTATTGAACTGTCAAAAACGGTATATGTCAACCCACATGTTGACATATACCATAATTCTATGAACATCTTTAAAACCCATATTATAAGTCATATCGCTACATGACTTTAATTGTATTTACTACTTGTTTGTGTCTTTATTTATCTCGTTTTTATTAAACTGTAAGTTTTTTGATTAATTATATATAAGTTTCATCTCATTTCATTTTAACTCTATTCCATCATTATTGTTCTCTACTCTATATTAGTTATTTCTCTTTAGTTAAAGTTATCACTTATATCTATGAATGTTGGTTCACCTATAATTGGCAACTGTATAAGTCCATTTTTAAGTCTTTATTATTTTTATCTAATTTTTATACAGAAGCTGTTGGTGTACCTTTTTAAATTAAATAAATTAAAACGGTTACTTTGTATTGAAGTACGAACTATGACGTCTAAAGGAGTATGGCGAGACTGCATGTAAAATGGGACCTACTCTTAGAAGCATCGTGCACTTTTTCGCGCTTTATTTATTTTTTATTTATCCATTTAATGCAAGCATCAAGGCCCATACAAATTTAGAGTCGACGCAAGATATTCACTGCTTCCGAGAATCTTTAATATCTGTCGCCAATTTTTCCCCAATTTTTGAATCAGTGCTGGATTATTTATATGAGTCTGCAAAGGTGTATTTGTATTTTCTTTTTTACTTTTGACATCCAACTTACCTGTATCTCCATCTTCAGTATTTGCTGGTCAAAATCTGAACGAATCTAGAATACTGATAAGAAATTTATATAATTGATAGAAGAAGTTCTATATACCAAAATCTATATTCAGCAATCTAAACCAAAATATATTTTGATTAATAATCACTCCTTCCTTGGATGAAATGGGGCATTGGCACCCTTAAAAGTATTGAGACGACTGAAATTGCGTTAAAACGCAAATTCCTACTCAAACATGTTGATAAAATTACATGCAGATGTACCTAGGTGGTAAATTCGAAGGTTGGTTGTCTTTGTCTCTCATTCAAGGTATAGTTACATTTTTATTAAAACATGTAATTCATGGCAAAACTTGGATGAGGAGGTAGATTGAAGCGTGAGGCGTATTTTTAGTGTGAAGCGATTCACAGTGAAACACAAATTAGTGCTGCACTTTTTAAATATTATTTTTAAATTTCGTATAATAGACATTTAATTGTATTTTTTTATTTTTATTGATTTGATTTCTTTCAAGTACATTATGTGTCAGTGTTCAATCTTTCATCCTAATCAACAAAAATTTTACGGAGTATAGTTTAATAGAAAAAAGGACGGTCAGAAACTTCGCCACCTGATTACCACGTCGCTCATCCGCACCACTGGCCAACGGAAACAAATCCAATAGAACAGCCTTAAACAATCACTTCATTTTATGCTTTTTCTTGTAATCCAAAAAAACAACTGTCTCGGCACGCGCGGGCTCGCCGCTCGCGTACGCGCACCGCATCTTAAAGCGCTAGAGCGAGACAGCGATACGCCGACGTCACGTGAACAAGCGGGACAATTATATGATTAATGAGTACGACCCGTAACCAAGAAATGCAGTCAAATTAGGAGAAATAAATATTGGAGTTGATGCTTTAAAAATATGTGATTTTGTATTAAAACGGGTGAATGTAGTTAATGTTGTATTTAACATGAATGTTCTTTAGTACACAGTTGTCGTGTTATGCCGTTTATTATTGCAGTCAGGATTCTGATATAAACAGGAAGCTTGAAAAATATATTCCTTATAAGTTTCATAGATGTGCCTGTACTAAGAATTCTGTTCTAGCATAATGCTGAGCAATAAATGTACTTTATGGGAACATTAAAACCTTTTTCGCGAATCTAATGAATATTTTAAAAAAGTGTTCTTAATTCAAAACGGACTCATTTGTTACCTGCCAGGCGCAAAAAGGTCTTTTGTAAAATGTTGCCAACAAACTCCCCTAAAGCCACAATCAATTTAAAACAAAAATGCTTATGCATTGTAGTTAAACGCTTCCATAGACTTTAAAGAAAAGAAAAAACCTACATGGCATTCCAACATAAGAATTCTAGAAAGTGTTGGTTTTACGTTTTGCGCGCAAATCATAGCTTTTCCATACATAAAATAGATTATAAAATTGGTCGGAGAGGCGTTGTCGATGCGTTCAGGACCGACGCACAATGCATCGCCGACGGCCATGGTTTACTGTGCGATACTAAAGTTTATTACGTAGTGAAACATGAACATCTTATGCTTATATGCGTCGGCTCGTGTGATTGGTTAAAGGTATGAACTGACAGCGGGTAACAGGTTCTTTTTCATTATTATTTTCGTACAAATTGATTAAACATAGATGAAAGTGTACGCTTACTAATGTGCCTCTTGAATTTTTGATCGTAGTTTTTTGTTAAAATAAGAAAAATAATGAATGTTTCAGCAATTATCGTCTGAAATTGGGACGGACTCAATTCAGCAACATTTTTATATTTTAGCCCGTGTGTATATACTTTACATTTGAGCTCAATAATTGGGCTTTACTAAAAAGATTTATAATCATTTTCTGTCATATGTCAAAAAAAAGACAAAACAGTCACAGCTTATCCATCTTACGAACTCTCGCTCGTATGAACACTTAAATAGTTGTTCCTAGTACATACATACATAAGTGGGCACATATGTATATACATATTATTTTCTTCTTCAATTTCAACCCGCAACTACTCATGCCTTAAGCCTCAAAGGCTTTCGTTTCCGCCAACATAGCTCGGCCGAATAAAGCGTCGCTTTATGCATTTCGGCAGCTTTGCTGTTTTATTTCTCGGCATTTCTCAGAACTGAAGGAAAAAATACCTTTTGCAGACACAGCGGAGACCGAGGCTTGTAGGCTTCCGTTTGTGGAACATGGAATAGCAGTGACATTTGTGTTGGTTAGCCTTTGAGTTATGCCGAAGTGTTGAGCGTTAAAGTGATGTCGTTGCTCATTATTGTCTAAAGAGGTTGGTTTAAAAAAGGAATGTGTGTTCTCGTGGCTGTGCGTGCTTTGACAGCCATCAATCGTCATAGGCTACTCAAAGATTGGTTAAGTTGTGGTAGACAGTGCCTCAAAGGTGTTTAAGAATTTCTAGGAACTTAAATACAGCGTAGACCACTTACCAGCTTAAAATCCAATATAGTAGTTGTAGTTCATACAAGACAAAGACAAGTTAGTTTATACTACAAGGCTCAATACAATATTCGCAATCAGCAATCGTATCAGACGAACAGTACATACTTTACCCCGAACTGAATGTCCATATGATTTAAATTCAACCAATAATTTCAACATGACCCTTTACGATCCGAAATAAAAGTCTGCATACGACAATAAAACGAACCGGCCACTGTCCAAGACTATGAGACAGGACTCTAAAAAAAAAAACGACAAAATTGACCACGCACTTGGAATCGAAATGCAAAAAAAAATATTTTGCTAGAACGAGACCGCGATATTGGATATGTGCGTGGCAGAAAGGAAGGGTGGATATAAATTTAGAATGCATCGCATGCTCTTCGACATCCGTCGACGCAAAAAATCGGTGCTGCCATCTATCGGTTGTGGGTGACAACTGCGGGTTCAACGATTGATTGGGGGCGTTCGGCGTTAGGTCGCGAATTTTTGATATTTCCTGCTTTTGAATATAAAATGAAGAGGATCTTGTGGCTAAAGACCGGCTGGTCCTTCGATGTCGCACTGGTAATCGATCATAAGGTTAAGCAACGCTTGGCGCGGTCGGTCCGTGGATATGTGACCATCTTGTCATGACGAGTTTCTCCCCATCTGATCTCCACAACCCTGTTACCTGGGCAACCTTATACCCCTTAGTAAGACTGATTGTCAGATTTTCCGGCTTCTGACTACGCGTAACGACTGCCAAAGAAGTACAAATGACAGCCGGGACCCACCAATTTAACGTGCCTTCCGAAACACGGAAAAGCATTTTTAAAACTTATCAAATTATAATCAATATCGTCAAATAAAACAGTAGCTACCTCATACTAGCCAGTTACCCACAAGCATGGTTGTATAAGAAACAAAAAACGATAACTCCATAATGATCCAATCGATCATGCTTGTTATGACGCGGTGGTCCACTCTTACGCATGTCATTAATTAGATCGCCGTCTTAAAGGCCTAATGATCTGTTGATATTAATGAATGATCCATTTTATTTCATTATATTTTATATTAGTTTGAGATGAGGATGATTTTAAGAACTATGGTCGTTTATTTTGAGATGTCATTTTTTTTATTATTCGCAATGAGTTTAAATACAGACGCCAGCACATCAAGCTACCCGAAACTGTCAAATTTTCCCAATCAACTTTAAACTATATGCTTCAGCGGTAAAGTTGAATATATAATACGGATATTTGACACATTGTAGTAGCTTGATGTGCTGGCGTCTGTAAATTATACGCAAGACAATATCACAGTATACTACGTAATTGTTACTAAGAGAAAGAAAACAAATTGCACGCATAATTCTGTCAAATTTTCTCAATAGGTTTTCAACTTTATTACTGAATTATAATGGTTCAAAGTCGATTGGAAAAATTTGACTTTTTCGTGTAGCTTAATGTGCTGGCGTCTGGACATTATACGTAAGACAATCACACGGTGCAAGTCAAAACTAACTTTCTATAAAAACTTGTACAAAAATTTCTGTTGCAAAAAAAAAGAAAATAAATTACACACATATTTCAAAATTAGAACGCCACTACGAAAAAGGTTTTTACCTAAATTGTCATCTTACGCAAAGTTGTGTCTACCCAGAAATACAAAAGAGATGTCTGTTTATCTACTACATTGATTGATTCCTGTCATTCAGTGTTAGTGGGATGGTTCTATCCTTCAACTTATGGTTAATGGCTCCTCATTTATAATGATTGAGAGATATTTGGATTTCTTATGTGTATTTCTACGAATATTCCAAAAAGTCAAGATATTTTGGGATGAATTTGATAAATATTCGGCGTATTGAATTTTTTTTGATAAATTGTATATATCTAGAAAAAAAAAAATTATTTAGACAGGAGCTTTGTCACTGTATGTTGTACAGACGCCCGCACATCAAGCTACTATAATCTGTCAAAGTTTCAACTTTATCGCTGAATAGCATATAGTTCAAAATTGATTGGGTAAATTTCACAGTAGGTAGCTTGATGTGTTGGCTTTATGTACTTTCTCCAAAATCATGCTATGTTAAATTATACAATTAGGGCCTGTTTCACCACCTACAAATAAGTTCCAGTTAGTTTATTTGGTATATAATTTCATAACAATTCTGTTCCATTTTTTTATTTATTCGGTAGGTAATGGCTATTCGGACAATATCATACTGGGCCTTAAATTAAAATAAATTCAAGGACTGAATAAAGCGATATTTTTTTCTCGAAATCCAATAATCAACTATTCAATAACCTACGCACCATTTACCTAAAAGGCCCTAGAAATCTCCATAACCACTTCACAGTAAATACTATAAGAATCTGTCTCATTTTTCTCAGGTAGTCAATCGCTTAGCTTCTGAGTCGCACGCGCATGTCCGCTTTATCACTGCCACTCTATTACTCGATAACGCGTCTCCAGTTACCGGCCTGGTGGTCCATAGTGTAGTGTTACTATTAGCTAATTGTACGACGATAGCATTTAGTTTAGTCTATGTATACATATGTATAAATAATATTAATTGATGGAAAAAGAAGGGTGATTCCCCAGTTTGATTGTTTTTTTTTATTGTACGTTACACCTAAAGTTAGACTCGTCAACTATAGTGTTTAAAACAGAATTATACTGTTTTTCAATAGATTATACTTTTTATTGGTGAACAAAATTAAAGTATAAAAATGCTTTAAATAATTCAACACAAAAATGCTTAGATCTTTTAGTAAGCAGAAGGCCATTAATTAAATTTGAGCTATAATTGAAGCGAGCCAAGCTCATCATCATCATCCGAGCGTTATCCCGGTTGCCACCTTTCGGGCTCGGGGTCCAGGAAGCGAGCCAAGCTAAACCTATTTAATAAATAAAATCTGAGGGCACGGGAGTGCCCCAGTCAATACTTTTATTCGGAATTTATTCTGAAGAGAATGACCCTAGTACCTAATTTAATTGAAGTAATTTTAAGAACTCTCAAACACTTTGTAATAGGCTTTTGCAAGCTCTTATAGAACGCCAAACCAGTTGCTTACATTGTAATTTAAATTAAACTTACTTATTCCTTTTAATTTCTAAACTCAAAAACAATACTCTAACCTCTTTACGAACCTAGTTCTAACCAAGTGTTGAACCAGGTGTCGCCATCCAGGTCATTACCTAAGTAATAAAATGTCCGCTAAAAGCTTTATTAGATGTTACAAAGAAATATCTCTCCACGAGCCGTAGTGAGGCGACACCACGGAATACCGGTAGTCGATGGCTTATCGCCAATCTTGACAAATGACTAATAGGAAAAATGTCGCGACCGACAGTAAATGTGTTATAAATAATTATATAGATTCTGTTTTAAGTGTGTAGGATGTGAATTATGTGGTTATTAATAAAATGTTTTAAGAAATTTGTGTGCTATCACGTGGCACTGGGAGCACGGTATAACAAGTATTGTGTTTTGGCTTGTCAAAAATTCTTTGGTATATTTAATGAGACATACTGATTTTACTAGTAATTATCATCATCATCATCATCATCTCAGCCATAGACGGTCCACTGCAGAACATAGGCCTCCCCTTTAGATTTCGTAATTATACATCAAAATAATTACTTACAACAAATTAATAAGACTTGTCCTTCTATTTATACTCAAAGGGATTTTTTGGAAGCATTAGTTAATTAAGCAGAAGCACTAATTCTTATAAAAGGAGTTTGAGAATTTTTGGTCTACTCCTGTCGCATTAAGGGGTACAGACGCCAGCAGGTCAACCTACTCATTACCAGAGAATAAGTAAACCAAGTGCCGAACATTCTGCCCATTTTCTTTATTAAAATAAAAACAAATACTATTTAAATAACCTATATAATAGGTATATTGGTAATAGCGGGTTAACCAACCCGCATTGAGCAAGCGTGGTGATTACCGCTCAATCCTTCTCTGTGTGGCAGGAGACCTGTGCCCAGCAGTGGGACGATAAAAAAGGCTGATAATGATGATGATGACTATGTTTATTCTGTTCGAATAATTAAAACAAATTCATTTAAGTTCCCAAAGAGCCATAATGTATAATACTAAATAATATATAAGTAAAATGAATATTGTATCAATACAAGTTTACCAAAGAATTAATAAAAAGACACACCCAACCGCTGACAACTGCTCTTAATCTTCACGATACTGCATCATTAATTATCTATAGAAAAAACATCGATAAGTTATTTATCGATTAATCGCCTGATGGAGTAAGACCTGCACTACAGGAAGCCTTTTCCCGTCATTTGTCTTGAAGGCATTTGACATCACTCAGCCGAGTAGTGATACCTGATGGATAGTTTATTTTTATTTGCTCAATTATTTAGTAAATAAGTTATTTTAGACAAATGTTCTTAATTAACTAAATGACTAAAAACGCAAAATTTTGGAAGAAGCAAAAAATATTTTGGCAATAGATTATGTTACCTACAGCAGTTCGTAAAAGGTAATGTCACTGACATCGTATATTAATCATTAAAATCGCACAAAAATGCACAAAAACCACATAAAAATAAATATATATTCTTCATTCCAATCCATTAAAAGGTAAAAAACCAAACTCCTATTTAAATTCTCGGTTGATAAATTACCATTTTTTATATCGACACGGCGCATCACTAAGAGTGAAGTTGTTTGTTTTGCCGGTAGCAAGTAGTGTCGCCTTGATAAATATCCTTAAAGATTGTTCGGACTCCTCGATAATTTCTCTCGGAACCTCACACTTTAGCCAGCAAAGTAATTCCTACTGTATCAACTAAAAAATAAAGCATAAAATTCTGTAACAGCCTCTCAACTCTTCGACCAAGATATATGATGTTATTTATGATACCCTCATAGTACGTGTTTTATAGTTATTTGATAAAACACTATCGTGATTATTTAGCTTGACTTTGTGACTGGCTGAATCTATTTTCTTTATTTTACATGCCACTAATATTATTCTTGGATGTTATCTCCATATTATACGAAAGGTAATACTAATAAACATCGAGTCTAATGTTACAGCTGTCTCGCTATGATAAATAGCAAATAAATTAAATAATTTTACAAAAAATATGGTAACATATTATTACAAAGATGTTACTCTGGGAGCCCGGAGCGAACATTTGAAAACGTCATAAAATATTTGCAAAACCTCGCAACAAACTTGGATACACAGTTTTATAGAAAAACAGTGACAAGTTTTCACGCTAAACGCATAAACCTCTCTGTTACACGGCGGATAAAAAGTATCGTAAATAATATCGTAATATCACCACGACAAGGCATGGCACGTCAATTTTCTCCGCTCGGTAAAAACGTGTAGCAACATTGTAGCCGACAAACACAATCGACTCATTTTAATTTTTATTTTTCAGGTAAAAAGTGGCGTTCGCTGACACCACAAGACAGGCGGCCGTTCGTGGAGGAAGCGGAGAGGCTGCGGGTCATCCACATGACAGAGCATCCCAACTACAAGTACCGACCGCGGCGGCGGAAGCAGAACAAGACGCGGCCCAACCAGCCCAGCCAGGCCGCCAGCGCGCCGCCCGCTGCCGCCGCGCTCGGCTCGCCCTACGCTGCCGGCACCGACTCGCCTGACGCGCGCTTCAGCCACAACCCCGGCGCCGGCTTCTCCCCCTACCGCACCTCGCCCCTCGCCTCCGACTTCCAAAATAACCAACAATTCAATGGACACGTTCAGACTCCGGAATCCTCACCCGCGAGGTCTCCTGAACCCCAGGGACGAAGGAGCGCCCCCGCTGAAGCGCCTCTGCCTACACCTGACGCATCTCCTGTAGAAAATGAAAAGGAAAACTTCCAGTATGAAGAGAGGAGGCGAGCGATTAACGCCTCCTCGATGTCTGACTCGTACTCACCCTATAAAACTTATAGAACACCAGGATCCTTCTCGCCTGCGCCTGTCGCCGCCATGGGCATGGCTAACGGAATGTACGTCATGTGCACGCAGAGGACTCTGACTGAGCAACCACCGCTGGTGACAGGGACATTCTTCCCGCCCGTCGCCACTTCGCAAGACCAACAAGCTCTCGGCACTTCCACGCCAAGAGTGTCCAATGCCCCCAGTGGCCCGATGCCTACGGAATACACTATTCAATATCATCCTTTCGAACAATACGAACAGATGTATAAAACTGAGGACTCGTACGTGTCTCATTATCCTGACCAGCCTAAAACTGAGTACGACACGGGTGGCAGTTACTTCTCTGAGGAACCACCCTCGAACCAACAGCAAGAAGGAGAACAAAACTTCATGAACCAACGTTCTGAGATCAGGACGGGCTCGCCTGAGTCTGACGTGGATGCTCGGGAGTTTGATAAATACTTGGACTACGGAGCTGAGGGGCCGATGGAGCAGCATCAGCAGCAGCAGCAGTACCGGTACGAGCAGCAACAGAACTACCGGCCACCGTACTGCCCCGACCAGACGCCCGGCCCCGACTACTGCCCCGAGAGGATGTACGCCTCGCCGTACGCGTCCGTCATCGCCGGGGCACCCCCGACGAACTACGCTCCCAGCGCGCCCGGCTCTGACGTCAGACCCGAGGACGAGTTCAGCGTAATACTGGCCGGAGTGCGACAGACTTGTTACAGCAATTGACTAGACCGGACTGATATGGGGTAGCAAATGGACTCTTCCTAACCTGTAGCCCAAAGAGTTGATTCCCTTCCAAAAGTAATGGAACATGCGATGACAAAGTTTCTACTGCGGATATAGTGATATTGTAAGAAATGGTTCTACTAAAATTAGACACGAAATACATAGTCTTACATAATACATTCACATACATACCGCGGTGACAAAGTGATGTAACTCAGATATAAATATATTTTTAACTAGCTCGCGACTTTAGCGATTTTTGTAATTTGTGTAAACCTTTTCAACTATTTATTACACTGTGAATAAATTAAAACGGAGAGTAACATATTTTAAGTGAATTTATACGATTTTTAGGACAATAAAAAATGTTATGATTAATTATAAAAAAAGCGATACTGCTTGTACTCATGTGTGATGTTCCAAAATTGTTTTTGCCTTGAAACTTGTATCGCGTTATACGATAAGTTTGTGGCAGCAATTTGTTACAGCGACTGTTAACTAGTTAGAGTTCGAAACTATTAAATAAATAATGTTTATATGAATTGGTGCTATGTGAAGAGGTCCTTAAATATTTTAGAACGTCCAAATCCGTATACCATAGAGGTAGCGAATAATTGCGATTCCTATGTAAAAGATTATTTATTTGTAACTATTTTTGTATATTTCGTAGATAAAAAAACTAAAATGAGCGTCGAATTAAATGAAATATAGTTCTTCCAATAAGTCTGTAGATATATATTTTAAGTCTTATTTTTATATCGTTTTAAATTTATAGAACTACTGTTTTTTTTATTGTGTATAAACTGTTAGAATATTTTTAATAAAGAAATATCTCATAGGTTATAATTATTTGTACTAAAACTATAACTAGTTAAATTGTTTTTAGTTTACAGCAAATCTTTAGTTTAGTAATGAGACACTCGCACTGCGAAACTAAGTTCTTCCTAATTGTAAGAAAATTTATAAGGAACAATAAAATTTTATTCATATGCAAAATAAGAGTAATTATTTATGCCCCACATCATTAATCTTCAGGTATTCCATATATTAAACAGCTAGATATACAGTTTCATAAAAAATACATTTAAAATACAAACTGGAATTCCTTAACAATTCCATACAGCTTGATAAATACATGCGTATAACGAAACGCACACGAATATCCGACCAAACATCGCATATTTATTTTATCGCATCGATAGCGATCAATTCAAATTAATGACACATTTAATAATACATTACCTTACACTTGCCAAATGCTAAACGCAACAAAAACAAAGCGAAACCGATATAAGTCCAAATAAAATTAAAATTACTAAATAATTTGCGCAGTCAGGGGTGTGCCTTCGCGGCCCGCGGGCGCTCGCGCCTGTAATTACGAAGCGGGCCGCGGGATCACGCCCCCGCAAGAACCACGGCTATTGATGTATTGACGTTTTTGAGAAACGCAGATATAAGTACAGAAATGAAGATTCTTGGTGCGTGCCGTATGAATTTCGGGGAAGTTATGGGAGGTATAATTGAGATATTTTTCATTGCACACTGTTTTTTATGCAAATATTTTTCTTTTATGCGGGGTGATTCTTATCTGAAGTTGAAATCAGGGAATTCACAGTCTTACTCACAAAATATAATAAAACGAACATTTTACTGAATACACAAACACAATAGCTTACATATACTTGATAGAAAACTTATCAATTGGGAAGAATTTTACGTGTCCCGACAACATCCAAAGAATCGAGATATTTCATAGTCAATCCCGAAGGAAACTATGTAAGTATGAGTAAGTATCTTAAATATGGTAAAACGAAAATATTACATAATACTGTAACATAAAACGTAGTGTTTAAAGCACTGGCCTCTCAAGAATGAGTGTGCGGGTTCGATTCCAGTACGGCAAGAACCAACATTATGTATAGTTACATGTTCGTTCTGAGTTTATCTTGGACTGAAAAGTGAAGGAAAAGTTTAGTTCTCTGTGTGAATGGATTTCTGTGCCCAGCAGTGGTACGATAAAAAGGCTAATGATGAAATTCTAGAAATAGAAAGCAAATGAAATAGGAAAATTATTAAAAAGAAAATCATAAATAATTAAGGCTCGAAAATGCATATGCAAAAAAGTATGATACTCTAAAAAAACATTTAGTTTTATTGACACATTTTACAGAGAATATGAAAAATAGAAATCTGATAATTTCAGCAGTAAACAAGTTTTCGAAAATTCGTATTTCCAGAGTTATGGCCGGTTTCCCAACTGGCCCGTTTTGGCGCGAGGCTGTTATAATACGTGATAATTAAGTTTTTATTCGATCTTTTACATTTTAATCCTCGGGGACACTCCGTCCAGAGCATCTGATGTTCTTTTATTTGTTTAATTAATATATTTATTATATATAATATAGTTATTTTTATTGGGGTAGCAAAACTAAAAAAAACAAATGAAATATTGCACTCTAGCATTTCTAAAAAAAACTATCTAATGTAGTTTAATCTACGCATGACGTTTTTTTTTTTATTTAAAGTACGGAAAAAAGGCATCCTATGATATATACCTCTGTTGTTCTGATATGACCATTTTACAAGAATCTACATACACTCACTACGTTATAAAAAAAAAATTTGCTTTATCATTCTTTAGACCTATCATTATCATCTCAGCCCTAGAACGTCCACTGCTGAACATAGGCCTCCCCTTTAGATCTCCACATATACCGGTTGGAAGCGACCTGTATCCAGCGACCATATCTATAGTAATATTATAAAGCTGAAGAGTTTGTTTGTTTGTTTGAACGCGCTAATCTCCGAAACTACTGGCTCGATTTGAAAAATTATTTCAGTGTTAGATAGCAAATTTATCGAGGAAGGCTATAGGCTATATACCATCACGCTAAGACACACGAGAGCGGAGCAGTAACCAAAGATGCGGGTGAAACCGCTGGAGACAGCTAGTCTGTAAATAATTTCGTAGTAATACATTCGAAAAATTAACAGTACCAAAGTAACTCTGTCTATTTGTTTCACGCCAAGACTACTGAACCGATTGACATGAAATTTGGTACACAGATAGTCTAGAGCCTGATAAAGGGCATAAGCTACTTTGATTCGGGTGCTTTGACCCAGGGGAGCAGCTAGTATTGAATATATCACTAGATATCCACAAAGTAGCAATCGAAGACTTTATACACCCAATATAAAGACATTTCTCACAAAATAAACCATATAGTAATTAATAAGCTCATTAGAAACAATTAGGATCACAAAGCTAGACTTTTAGATGTCGCGTGGCTGCGCCTGCAATTGAAAGAACATAAAAACAGTCGCGACGTAATGGCCGATAGAGAGCCAATAAAATATGCGTTTGCGCACTGACCACGGTGTAAAGCTTTTGTTGTATTTAAAGATATGCGATGATATTGTTTTGTGTGTTTCAGTATGATGGCATCCAGGCCGATTGTCGGCTACGGCGGTCGTTCTCTTTTTATGGAGATCATCCAGCTGCGCAGGATATAGTGCACAAGCATTCGCGCGGACACAGGTGCACTCTCTATTCCCTCACTCTCATAGTCCGATGGGTCGGCAATCTGACACGACCGAAGAGAGATCAGGTGCAGGACCGACATTTACGTGCTCTCCGATGCACCACATCTCACAATCACCAACTTCCAGACTTCAGGCTGCTTTATGAAAGTTTCTCAAAACCCACAAAGTGATTTCGGCCCGACCTGAGAATCAAACCCGAGACCCCGTGCACAGCAGTCGCGCCTTACGACTACTAGACCAACGAGGCAGTGTTGCAGTAATAATTTCTTAAATGTTAAATGAACTTGTCCGCCTTCTAGACTTCGACTTATAGATTGCCGATCGACACGGACGTATACAAGGGGGGTTTTGGAGGCCCGGACACCCCCATTCATCTATCTTACTTGTCTTGTATACTCTTGTAGAAAACGATAGTTACTGTGGAGCGTGTCCATATGTACTTGCGCGTTATACTCGTAGTCGGAGGCATTTTTTATTTGTAAATGATATACTATATGACTTTTTTGTGGTAAACATGATCCTTAGCATGTTCTAGATGACCTGTAAAAATATGGTGCACTAATTTTGTTAGACCTTATATATCGATATAGTAAAGAGGAGTGTAAAATATATCTTTATTCTTTAAAATCAGCATTAAATACAACTGAACAATGATACAAAAATAATCTTCAGCATCGCATTTGCTACTTCGCTCATACGTAGGACGGCAGCGGCGCAAGCGCACCGCTCCAAAGAGATGCGCCTTTGAAGATAGCGCCGATACATTTATTAGCCAGGTTTGCATACCGACCGCCATCAGCCGCCAGCCTGAATAAGGTTCGGTTCCCCGTTGAGTTATTTTGAATTGTGCTTTTTGACTAGCCTCAACTTTTTGGTCGAATCGCGAATGATTATGTGGAGGTAAGTTTAATTGCTTGTGAAAAGATACTTAGCATGCAGTATAGCGTCCTAGGTCACAACATACATTGTGATAATCAGCCCTATCGGTATCTTTAATCCTTATTTGAGTAGTCCTTAATAACTGCAGGGGCTGCGGGTTGTTCGCGAGAATTACCGTGGCCCTGACATATAGGGACCTGCAGAAGGAACATAGTGGCTTTTAGTCAGTAAGAGTCAGAAACTCCCTCCAGCTGCACCCTCAGCACATTATCATTATTACCAGCATTTGATGATTTCCCACGAAAAAAAGAAAAAGAAAAATAGTATAACCTTTAACGCTCAATCCTTCTCCGTGGGAGAGGAGGCCTGTGCCCAACAGTGGGACAATAAAAAGGCTGTGATGATGAGTATAGCTATACTAATATTATAAAATGGTAGAGTTTGCTTGATCGCTAGAAAGCGCGAATGTTAGGAGCTACTGCGCCGTGTTTTGTTTTTTAGTGTTACATGGTCTATCTATCGAAGAAGGCTACAGAAATAAATATGTCTGGTATAAGCTCGCAGGATAGGGCGAAGGTGAGGTGTCCCAAATGCGTGATGAAATCACTTCTATCGATATCAAACCAACTCTTTAGATATATCGAATCTTTCCATTAAAGAATGCTAGTCCCAATAAAAACCAAATAGAATATGATTATAAAAAACAATGTGTTATCAAGGCACAGTTGCCCACGTGCACATTATCACAAGATGTCCTTTTTACCCAGTTTCGAGGCTAAACCAAAACACTAGCGTTAATGAGCCATTGTGCTTCAACGTAACGCCGGCCATTTTCCAAACACTCGATGCAAACAAAAAAAGATGTATCGATAACGCCGATAAAATGATGCCTAGCTTACATAGTTGACTCCTTATTCACCTATTTAGGTGACAATTTTTTTACGCTTCCTCGCCCGGTTGTTTGTCATAGAATATGTCTTAAAAATGCTTTGATTTCAAATTTAAATCCACCGTAACCTAGATTTTTCCCAAGTATATTACAGTTAGTAGAATACCGCCAAGGTCCACTATTGAGTTAAGTTAGTAACGCGATTGAAGAGCGGAATACCCTAATATACCAATTGCGTACCAGTGGCAGTTCAAACGCAGACCATTGGTCTTAAATTAGTAACAGAATACATAAGGTAAAAATTGCTATTAAGATCCAATTAAGTTTCAATTGATACAATATTAAATTAGCAGCATTAGGCCCCTGGTAGGCTGCAATTGAGTACCAGTGACATGGTGCGACTCACTTTAGATTTCTATGAACCCCAACGATACTATTTTTTACACAGATGGGAAGCTACACTATCCCCGGTGAACATAGGTTACGTTTTATCGGGGTACGGGTAGATATTTCCCAGGGAGGTGAGAGACACTGAGAAAAACTGCTATTTTATAATGTTTTAACGTTTATTTTCATTATTTGAAAAGACAGCCAGCGCTTTAAAGAAAGGCCTACTATTATAGCGGCCATGGAAACGGAACATTCATTCTTGAACACTCATACTTCGAAAACAATACAATAGTACCTACAGGTATAGTTGAAATGTGTATACTTTCAGAGCACGTGTATTTGCACGCGGCTTCGTGTAGTGTGACGCGAACTCGATGTTCAGAACAGATCTTTATTTCATTCAAGCTTAAGTTTATAATTTATACTGATTAGAGTTATTTAAACTTTTAAATATTTGCGTGAACAGATTTTTTTATAGTATTATTAATGCTAAATGATATTTATTTTGCAAATAGGTTGAAATCAACACTTAAAAAATGAGACCTTGAGAAGAAACGCCGAAACAAACTCAAGGGTCATAGTCTCTTTTAAAGGCCAGACATAAAAATAAATTACATACTAAAGTATGAAAGAGCAATGTAGGCTTGTGTCTGAAATGACCTTTTGAAGAAAGTGTCATACAAGTTTGAATGGACGAAGAAATTGGGACGAAGTTCTGGGTTTACTGCACTCATGGTTTTTGTGGAGTTGAGCGTGAAAATGGATGGATAGAGAGGCAGAGGTAGATTAAGGAAGAGATGGATTGTTTGCGTGAAAGACAATGTGAATAAGAATGAAGTGGATGTTATAACGGTCTACAAAGAGATTAGAAGCGGTAAACATATTGTGTAAACCCCAAATAACTTAGGAAAAGGGCAGGAAGAAGTGTGCGAACTACAGGGTTCATGCGTTTTAACACACAATAATATTTTAAAGAGCGAATCTAAATGTGTACTAAAAACGTTCATCAAATATCTGGATTCTCCCCTTCTCTAGAACACTGAACTGACTTTATGTTTTTTTTCTAATTTTAGAAAGATATGCTATTTTTAAACGACTTCTTAAAAAAGGAGGATGTTCTCAATTCGCAAGGATTTTTTTATGTGTGTACAGCGTTTACTCCCTGGTTTCTAGTCCGATAAGTGTAATTCTTGCCATTTGGTCCCGTAAAAAATTCATCCAATTTGGTTAAATACTTTTTATTTTATGAGCATTTGTTTGATTTATTGATTATTTGTATATTTGATTTAAATAACTACGAAAAGTATTGAATGAAACTGCGAGGAAAAATGTACAGTACATTAATGTAGCATATATCGCAAAAGTATGTATTATTGAAAAAAATTAAACCTCATACGGTTTTTGAGAAAAATATTGTCGTTTTTTCAAATATTCTTATGGCAATTTTGCCCAACAGGGTTCAACTATGACTTTGCAACAAAAAGAGATCTTAAATTCAAAAAAAGGTTTTATCATTACCGACAATCAGTCAGTTACCAAGTACTCACAACGTTGATTGTATATGCAGGTGAAAATATCAAGGTTTAGCGAGGCGGATGTTGCCTAGTTAACTGTTAATCGCGTCATGTTTAAGAAAAAAAACAAAGACCTTATCAGTCTGCCTATGGTCAGAGTAACCTCGTAAACTACTGAATGATTTTCAGCGTATTTCTCGAATGTTCTAAATGTTTTATTTGTGTGAGCTCACGCGGGGTACTACCTGGCTGCATTGAGATGTATGAATGTATGAAAGAGTACAAAATTTTATGTTGAAAATGACTGAAAATTAAACTTTTTTGTTGATAGCGATATCGGCAAAGTTATGACGGTTAGTCAAAACAATAAATTCATCTGATGACCAGATGAATTAGTAGATAGTGGAATCTGCCTGCCACGCTACAGGTCGCGGGTTTGATTCCTACGTAAGTCAAACATTTGTGTACATGAACTAAATGAATGTAGAATGAAACATGAATGTAGGGGTTTGATTTAGCCTGTATATTTTTGTATTTACAACAAAAAAAAGGATATAAGTTCGGATATAAGTAGGTATATTCTCAGTTGTCTAGTACCCATAGTACAAGCTCTGCTTAGTTTGGGACGATCCCTTCAGCCAGCATAGGCACTATGCTGGATGACACCACATTTCGCATCGCTACATGTCTACGTTTAGGCGCTCCCTGTGTTGCTCCGCATCGCTGTCATTGCGGTGAAGCCGTCGATGGCCTCGGACATCATGGTCTGTCATGCTGCAGAAGTGCTGGCCGGATTTCACGACACGCCAGCATAAACGACATTATCCGTCGGGCTCTCTCCTCTGCCGGCGTACCAGCCGTTTTAGAACCTAATGGCCTGGTACGTGACGATGGGAAGAGACCGGACGGTATGACGTTGTTGCCTTGGAAGTTAGGTAGGCCTTTGGTGTGGGACGCTACTTGCGTCGATACCCTGGCGCCATCGCATCTTCCCAGTACGGCAGGTTGTGCAGGTGCGGCCGCTGCTTCTGCAGAGACCTCCAAACGGCGAAAATATAGTAATCTCGTTGGTAACTATACTTTTGAGCCGTTTGGAGTCGAAACACTTGGACCATGGGGTCCGAGTACACGACTACTTTTTAAGGAAATCACCAAAAGGTTGATTGACGCTTCGCGTGACCAGAGGGCTGGCTTGTTCTTTGGACAAAGAATAAGCATTGCCATCCAACGTGGCAATGCAGCCAGTCTTCTGGGCACGTTTCCGAATGACAGCGACGCGGAGGAATACTTCGATGCCTGACGTGTATGTATATATGTATAATTATGTTAATTTAGATATTTTTTTTTGTAATTATAGATAGTAGTTTTTAGTTAAGTTTTATTCTTTAACTATGTATATTATCCTACTAGTAATAAAGAGAAACTATCACAAAATTAAGTTTGGGACTAGATGACATTGTGTGAATGTGTGAGGAATATTATTAATATGTAATGCTTTGAACATTATACTTAACTAGATTTTGATGATGTCCCCAAAGAACTATTTCCCGGACCCAGTAAAAAAGTGCCTTTTTCATGGTTCAAATTTAATTTAAATCGACTTTCCCTAAGATAAAGTCAGAGTTACGTCCGCATTAAAAATTTTCGTTAAGATTAAAAATCTACTCAAAGTACCATCAAGAAATCTCCCAAAAAAAAATTGTTTTTGGCTTCATAAATTATTTGGTACAAAACATGTAAATAAATAAATTATTCAATACAATAATATCCCGTGAAGCAGAGTTCGTAGCTAATAGACGCACTCGGTTTTGCTTCGTCATCGCTACATCCTGCCTGCAATGTATTCCGTCCGTCTGTCACGCAACATCGATTTACATATACGTAGTTCATATTTTTTTCTTCGATAGATTTATTATTTGTCATTTCTGTTCTTAAAAGACGTTTTTGTTAAAATATTTATAAAATTTTAATCTTGTTGCATTAAGGAAAGTTTATACTTATATTTATTTAAGGTTGTGGTATTTACTTAATTATATTTACAGACTTACAATGCGGCCAGTCTTCTGGGCACGATCCCCGAGTTTTTTGACGCATTATTTTAGTTTGCCCTTTTTATTTTATTTATTTATGTGAAAAGAAAGGCACGAGTTAAGTAATTATCAATGTTAAAGGTACCTATGTCCTCTTTTGTATTATTAATGTGTTCATTTCATATAAAGCATATTTACTTCGTTAATAAGCGTAAGTAGGACATGCTTGTCATCAGTAAATTATGTTTCCGATATAAAAAGCCTTATACTTCGAACAGAAAAAGCCTCATAAATTAATCATCATTACACAATACTTCAGAAAAACTATCGTCTGACGCCTGTCAGTCACAGGAATACACATTTAATATTCATAAATCGACATGTCGCGTCATACTCATAAATAAATTAGAAATTCATAAAAAAAAAAACAGTCGGACCACCCCTAGCTTCACATGGCGTATTCATACACTCATCACGAATCATTTCTATTTTCAATTTTACGTGTTCAAAACCTCCTTGCCAACGAAACTAAACCTTATTGGAACGTCCAACAATTCAAATTTTGAATATTCGAACGCATATGTACATTTGCCGATTTAAAAATAAATTCTCTATGAAATAAAAAATAAACTTTTAGCTTTTTCTGTAGGTCTTTGGGCCACGTGCCATGATATCGTAATTTTACAGCCAGACGACATATCCTATCGATTTGCATCGAGATATGATTCGGAAATGACATGATCATTTGTTTTTTAGTTCCTTAACATTGTTAAAATGTATTATTGGCCATTGATATTTTTTATTTTCTTTTTATTTCTTAGTTATGATATTTACGACCAATTGAAATAAAAGCATAAAAGCTCAAAAAAAAACAGTAAGTGAAGCGTGTAATATTTATTGGTAAGTAAAAAATAAGGAAAATATTACCTTAATTTCCTTGTGACGAATGCAGCCCGCCCGATTATCGAAGCTTTTTGTTTGATGATTCTGTTTTTCGAACACCTAAAACATAATCCCCCTTATTACACAACTTCGACTTAAAAAAGTACAACCTTCAGTGCTAGCTTTAAACCATCTTCTTGAACAAATTTCATGGTCTAAATCTAGTACTAAAGCCGATACTTTTTAAGTTCACGTTTCATAATAAGGGGGAGTGTGTTTATCTGGCTGTATTACCTGCTTAGATATTTCAGTCATAGTTAAAACCTAAAACGCTAATGTCTCTCTTTTGCGTTTTTTTTTCAGTAGATTATTTTTTGTTCAAATTATATAGAATTATTATCTTGCCTGCTCAAAGATAATAAACCGACATATTTATATATATAATTTTGGTTTAGTTTCAAAGCTTAAAGTTTGTTTGAATTAACGCAACTGTCTCAGAAACCATTTCAATATTCTTTTAGTGTTAGACAGCTCGTGGGCTAAGCCGCGGAAAACGGCAAGTAGGTACTATAACAAATCAACTGCTTAGACACACATACATATACTTCTGCAAGAATGCAAATACCATCACGAGTTATACACAATTAAAGTGACAACCATGAATCAAAGACGATCCATTGACGGCCAGCCGGTCAAATAACAATTTTAATCAATTTAATTGGACAGCAGCAATTGAAGAAGGCTCATAATAAACATTGCATCAATTATGTTCATTTTATAAGCGTATTATCGCATTACATCCTAGGATTATAAAATGTATAAAATTAACTTATTAGTCTATCTTTATTCATATTATAGAATCATACAGGTAAAGATTGTGATCTTCAAGGGGTTGACGGTGAGCAACCCAAGATTGACACCCCCAGGTAGACTACTGACGCTGCTATTCTGCTGGATCCCTGCAATGGGGTACGGAGGTCGAGTAGACCAAATATAATGTATAGGTCAATTATTTATACACGGAATGATGCGTATGCAAGTAAAACCACGTGAAACAACTAGTAAATGGAACATACCTTATGGGATTTGCTTCTGAGTAAGGAGGCGTATTATTCACATTTTTTGAACGCGCTCTTTATCACTCTCCCTCCCCTCAAATTCTTTACTTCTGGCAACTTCAGTCTCATTTGATGATGATGATGATGATGGCATCCAGGCCGATTGTCGGCTACGGCGGCCGTTCTCTTTTATGGAGATCAGCCAGCTGCGCAGGACATATTATAGTGCACAAGCATTCGCGCAGATACAGGTGCACTCTCTATTCCCTAACTCTCATAGTCCGATGGGACGGCAATCCGACACTACCGGAGAGGGATCAGGCGCAGGACCGACATTTACGTGCTTTCCGATGCACGGGTGAATCAATCACCAACTTCCAGACTCCAGGCTGCTTTATGAAAGTTTCAGAAAACCCACAAAGCGATTTCGGCCCGACCCGGGAATCGAACCCGAGACCCCGTGAACAGCAGTCGCGCCTTGCGACCACTAGACCAACGAGGCAGTCTCATTTGATATTGGAGTAATAAATTCACAAATAGTCAAAATTATTGATACACAGCTTAAGCAAAAAAGCGGGTAGTATTCACCTACAAAGTGTAGTATTTCATGCGCTCAAAAAAACAGCGTATTTTATCCTCGATGAAATTAAAATAATGAACAAAACTTCAGCTTTCAGTTAGCTGTTAACAGCGAAAGTCTAACAGACAGAATTGCTTACTTTCCTAAGCAGAATTTTATACAGCTATATCTTTACCATAAAATATTCCATCCACATTATACTCTACCCACTAATTGAACACCAATAAAAATAAATAACAATATAACACACCATAAACAACACATTACTTAAAAAATACCTCTCCAATTATCTATGGTCTATCAATGTTGGGGTGCGTTCGGAATCCACTACCGGTGCGTGGCGCGTGTAAAAGGCTAGGCTTTTAGCTAAAAATGCGGCGGTTCCGAGGGCATCCCTTCTATGTTAATGGTCACTGGCAGATTCCTGTGCGTACAACCAACGCTAATTTAAACTGGATGCTACGCTGTACAGGGAAAGGATAATGTAGCTGTTTTTTCTCAACGCGGTTTTAAGGGATATCTTCTATTTGAAGATATATTTGACTGAAAAGAACTTTGTAGCGGTAACATAATATGCAGAACAATAAATTATTGCAATGATTTTCCAAGGATAAATAAATTATAAGCTCAGCTCTGCGTTGTGTGCTATTACGTAAGTATTTTAAAATATGTGGTGCTATGCAGTATGTTAAAAAATTAAGAACAAGGTACGTCTATTAAAAAGAAAAGATAAAAAAAAGAAAAACTCAGCAAAGACACCAACAATAAAAAAAAAATTGTCTATGAACTCCTCACCACGAAAGTTCATCTCGCCTGTGCGTATGCACGTCAATATTTTATTTATCGATGGCCAGTATCGCAGATATCGGCTCGGAGATACCGCGGTGCCACGGCCAGGTAAATGAGGCTCCGAGACACCTCACTGCCCCTCCGCAAACGTGATTTACTGAACACTCCCACTGGCCTACGGCTGAATAAAAATATTCATTATCTAAGGCACACGAGACTTAAAAGTGCGATCGGTTTAGATTAAATTAATGTTGCTACTTTATTTAGAAAAGGGATTATTTATATATGGTAATACGAGACTTAATTTTTTTGACGAAGAATCCAAGCTTTGCGTACCTCCTTAGGCCCAAAGCTTACTGGGGCTGTGGGATTGTTCGAAAGAACACAAATGACTCCAGAGGAAACAAAAATTTGGTTGTAGTCAGTAAAAGTCTAACACCTGACGACCTCCGGCGGGAGGTCATTTTAAGATGATGTCGACCTCATAAAATAAAGGATTGATGACGAAAGTCTTGTACTTTATAGACCACAATTTCTAAAGTACTGAATAATATTTTACTGCCAGATGCCTGGCATATTTTAGATGTATACCTAGCACACAAGATGGGCATGACTTCAATACTTCAATAGAAAATAGCAAGTTTAATAAATCTTATAACCTTAACCTCCTTCCTGTCAACTCGAACTCCAAATTCAAAGTCAAAGTAAAAACAAATACATATATCGATCAGCCAGTACTCTTCGTCACCACGGCCATGCATTTGTTGCACTTCTATATGTAAATGTGCGGAGATCTATGCACGCGCAGTCCTCGCAGATTTATTGCATAATTGACTTCCGGTGGGAAAGCCGCCATCTTGACAAGCCTGTACCGACACACTTATGAATTGCCTAACAGTTAAATTGCCTTAGGTTTAAAGGATCTGTTTTGATTTAATCTTAGGGTTGATATTTTTACAGTTAGTTAACCTTTGGTTCTTTTCAATACCAAAAACTTTAAATTGATTTTAAACAGTTTGATTATATATTTCGTGAAATAAATTAACATCTATGGCTTGATAGACAATAAAGATGAAAAGAGTTTTTACTCCGTATCGCCCAGTTTCCATGCGTATACGCATGTTCCGTAAGTTCATAACAGTTCACGGCAAGATGATAGGTCGTTGTCTATGACGCTTTCTCTTAAATCATTTCTTGTTACTCGGAACTGTGCTTTCATTTCCCGTAATAGCACTAGAAGCAGTTTCTTTGGATAATGAAAAATATTAGAAGCCAATTTAAAGTGGACGGGCTGACAGCGGACTGTTATTATAATCCCTAATTAAAATGGCTATACACTTTGTTATTGGCACATTTTTTAGCGCCAAAAGACAATAAACTAACTCATTCCCAAGTGAAAATAGTCTAAACTAAACCTTATAAAGCCATTTACTGCACTCCACATTTATATACAAATTACCGTCTTTACATACATGCGCAATACATAGCGTACAATGGGTTGACGTCGGCGTACGCCGCGGGTGTCGCCACAAAGCGCACGCGACGACAGACGACAGGCTACTGGGAGACCAACCTCTATATATACCAGGCTGTATATATTGCTGTTACCAGTGCCACATAATAAGACCTTTTCGGACTACGAAAAAAACACGCCTGTCACTTTGACACTTACGAATTGGCGGGAAAAGTTTTCGACTTTGACAGTTATTTGTCCTTTTTATGTGGGATCTATTTTGGCGAATACGTTTAGTTTTAATCACAATATATGCACGTTGCATGCACAATGGTTCGACTGCGTACGCAGCGGGTGTCGCCACAAAGCGTTGTCGCGACGACAGCCGACAGGCTACCGAGAGCCGACACAGCCTATGAATACTTAGTATAGGATCTTATAGCACTTTATTTGCTTGCCGACAGGCACTTGCTTTTTAATATGGGCTATGTATAGTGCGTTTAATTGTTTATGTAGATATGTCTGTTTGGGTTTCAAATACAGATTATGCCAAATATTGCACCATAGAGTTAAAAGTCTATAACAACATTAATGTGTCTTGTCTAAGTGAGAGTTAACTAAATTCATTAATTACAGAACCCAATCAAAACAACAAAAGAGCTTCACAACGGTTATCAAATTTGTTACAAATAAAAATAAGTCCACAGTCAAAAAATCGGCAACAATAACAATAATTACACACACAAATAAATTAAAAGAACAAAAAAGTGGCCACACCGCGTCGTATATTGTTAAACAAGCTTACATTATCAGATCGAACATATTTGATACCTCCTCATTCAACCGCCATCGATCCGATCAATCGGATCAGCGATCAAAAGAGACTGACGCTCAATCAAACTACAATTAATTAAAGAGCCCACAATGTAAACCGGTGGGCCCAGCGTTGAATGATACAGAACATGGCGAGGATATTAAAAGTGGCTTGTTGATATCTAAAGAGATCTAAATGAGTACGGTCTATCAAACGATAGGATTAAGCTTGTACGCAAAACTGCGATGCTACGTCGAGTCGCATCGGAAAAAACGTGCGAGCTTGTGTAATACGATCAAATGAAGTAAGTACCATCTGTAAATAAAGAGATTAGACAAGTATTTCTAATTATTCAGCTCTACAATGCACGAACGTCAGACCGCCAGCTGCGTTCAAGCTTGAACCTAGCCCACGTAACGGAGACCTAACTTTTTTGGGAAATATAAAACATAAATCAGCAGATAATCTTAATATATTCAAGAAAAAGTTGTTTTTATTTCTTATAGACTGTACAAGAATTACTCGGCAAACGTAGTGTAGGACGTCCTCAGGCACGGTGGAGTGATGACTTGCGCAAGACAGCTGGCAGGAGCTGGATGCGAGAAGCCGAAAATCGATCTCAGTGGCGCTAGTGGCGCACTTGGAGAGGCCTATGTCCAGCAGTGGACTGCGATAGGCTGATGATAATGATGATGATGTACAAGAATTTTTTTAATGTTAAAATGTAATCGAAAATTGTTGCCCAAAATTTTTTTTTTGTTACTTGAGTATTACTTACTGCAGTTATATAAATATTTCAAAAATTAAAGTTATCCTCATATTACTTAACACTAACCAGTACTAATAAGTGACTAAAATATCATTAAAATGGTACATAGAGACCGACATGTTTATTTGTTTTTTTTTTCTGTAACACCTATTGTAACCTATAAGTTCACAAATAAATTAAATGTTTTTTTTTCGTTTTTACAAAGATTTAAGTTTAATAAAACCGTGTCACCCTCGAACACACTTCGATACTTTATTTAATTAAACCTTCGCATTTAACTATGTACTTAAAAACCGCCAAAACATATTATGAATGGTGCGTCCAGTATCGGCTAATCAGCGGCGGTCAGTATCGCCTATCGCGCACGCATAAAGATGGGCCGATAGCCGGCGTATCTCAGATATAGCTCAGATAAATGGAAGCGCGCGCAGCCGAAATACGGCAGGGAATTGAACAAAAAGGCGTACACGCGTGATGGTGGTATGCGACGTGAACCATGCACGTGCTAATTGTCATTTTTACAGCGCAGTTTTTGGAAATTTACTTCTATTGGGGCAATGGATTTTTTTGCTATAGCTATTGGTAAGAATCTAGAGACCAAACGTAAAATTGTCATTAAAACGATTGACTTCACAGTAAAGAGTATAAGAAGAAGTTGGAAAGTATAATCGATAGCCGAAAAACTACGTGGAAACCGAAACATAATGTGGGCACGTAATGTGGAGCAATGAGGATCATGATGTGAGGAAGGTTTTGAGCATGAACGGTGATGGATATAAAGGATGGGGACTATCAAAGAAAAGATGGATAGATTGTGTGAAAGTTGATATGGCTAGAAAGAATGTAACTTGTGAGATAACGGCAGATAGAAGAGTGTAAAAGATGAAAACATGTTGCGCCGACCCCCAAATAAGAATTGTGATAAGGGCAGGAGGATGATGAAGATTGCTTGGTCGCTCTTTGACTCATTCTTCAATTTTTCTTTTCATTTCTTCATTACTATAAATACTCTGTATCTTCCACTATCTTCTCCCTTCCCATTCATTGTACAGACGCCAGCACATCAGGCTACAACAATCTGTCAAATTTCCTTAATGGATTTTCAACCTTATCGCTGAAGCATAAAGTTCAATGTTGATTGGGAAAATTTGACAGTTTCGGGTAGCTTGATGTGCTGGCATCTGTACCATTACTTTATAAATTCAAAACTTCAAACTATCCCAGGTTCTACAAAATCACATCATAGTGTTTAGATATAAAAACTTTTTACGCATTAAGCAACATGGTTCCATCTTTCACACTGCTATCCCGGCGGTGTCCTTAAAGGCTAGCGTGACACTGTTATTTAGTACCGCACCGGTAGCACACGCCTGTCGCCTCGCCGATATAAATACATGCTGAATCTGACGACAAACTGCGCGGACGCAGGGCGCTCGATAAAAATGTTTCCGACGCGTTTATGTTATACGGGTTATTATATCGGTTTTATTGTTTTGTTTTCTAATAGTTAAGACGTGTTTTTGAGGAATTAGAAGAGAGAAGAAGAGATTATTAGAGGAATTAATGTTTTTTAATTGTTTTAATTCTGCTAACTTAAGTTGTTGTGTGGTAACCAATTACGATGTGGTTATCGAGATAAAGATTTATTTATTGCATAACTGTGTACTTATTGATTTTCATTAAAATACAGCTGTTTAGTTCAACAATCTATGCAAGTCGGACATGCAATATTAAAATAAAAAGAAAAGAAATTCTAAGATCAAACATTCTTAGATCTTATCAAAAATGTTGATAACCGCTGCATGGTGCTAATGTCACTATTATGAACGAATTTCTTCAAGGAAAAGATGATCAAACTCAAACTCAAACTCAGTCTTTTATTTGTGGTCATAGGCTAACAAAAATGGTGCTTAATATTAATAAATGTATCACTATGTCCTGCTAGTAAAACGTACAAATAGGTTTAAGTATAATATACACAAAGCATTGATCGCTAGGTACTGTTTTATCTCCAACAAAAGTCCAACGAAACACCGTTTTAATTATTCGAAAACACAAAACCGAGTGTTGTTTCCCAACAAATTAAACTTAGGTATGTACTTCAAACCGTTCCTGTCCAGTAATCTGACTACATTTTATTACTGCTTTTATTTTAGCACAAAACGGCGCGTAGCTTTTAAGCCTCATATTGTACGGGAAACAAAAGAATACTTTCAAACGATTTTCGACCTTTGGAACATTGACTAAAGTACATTTTCGCTTGTATAGGGAATCATCAGGACTTTTAGAGACCGAACGGTTTACAAATTAAGGACTCTAATGGGGTATTTAAAAAAATGTTTAATTGCGACTCGAAAGAATAGGGTGGACCTGGTTAGTATTTTTAAAGGTTTGTGGTGTAAAAATGGACATATTTAATGTATTTTTGTCAGCATTGATATAGCTTGAGAAACTGTTACTCATGCTATACCATATATCATGGGTACCAGAAGGATTTTTTTACCGAACTAACTTTTAGAAAACAAATCGTGGCCTGTAGCGCTAGATCGCATGAATTATTCAGTTAATTTTACTCTGAGCCATGTAAAAAATTTAAGTTATACAACATGAACATAATTAAATAGTTCTGTATGCATTTCTTAGAAAGACCATTTTATTTATTTTGCAGAAGAAAAAACATATTGAATGTTAGTACAGTATTACAGAGTATCGCGCCAAGCGTTGCTTAACCTTTGAACGATCAACTCGCTTAGTAGTTACTTAGCCATCCCTAAGCTTAGAGTGTAAGGTCTAACAGATGTAAATGTTTTTTCGGTAACTCAATCCTTCTTCTAGTAGGAGGAAGCATATGCCCAGCAGTGGGACGGTTAAAAGCCTGTTGATCAATATTAATAAGGGTTAATGAGGCGCATCCTACAATTCGTTCGCGCACCGTGATCAATGATCGCTGATCGCAGGAAGGGACAGTGGGAACAAAAAGGCGCTGATCGGATCTAAGCTTATTTGTAGCGGGAAGCTTACCCGCTCTCCGCTGATTGTTCGCTATCTAGCTCCGAGTTTAATTCGAAATAACAAGGGTTTCATATGTAAGTAGATGTTAATGGTTGGTGTTTTGTTTTAATTTGGATGTTTGGGATGTTTTTCAGCAGTTTGCTAAGCAACTAGTGGTGATATTGCTCTTAATTATATGCAATTTTTAAACGCAGCGCGTACAAGCTTCATCCGGTTCTAAAATTCAAACTTAAGCGTTTGAAAAATGAACACGGAGTGAAATCATTGGTAATGAAAATTGAAAGAATTTCCCAAATCGGACAAATAGTTTCAGAAATATCTCGTTCAAACAAACAAACAAGCACTTCAGCTTTATAATATAAGAATAGATCCAAGATTTAAATCCATTAGCAGTAAAATACAAAATATTTTGACCAAATAGAGCGCTGCAGGTCAAGGGATAGTCCTCGGCAATAAATCATGGCATACTTCGAATAGTCTAAGTCGTGATCTGGTAAGTAATTAGCGATAGAACTAATTAACTTTGGATCTGCGAAGTAAGGTTGCACTGGTTAAACTTAGATGAGAGATTATTGGTGCAATACGATCGTTTGTGCTGGTTGGTTGAATAAATATTGGGATTGGTGGAACGAACTGTAATTGGTTATTTGACTGTGTTTGATTCTGTACAAAATTTTTAACGAAACAAATAAACACACGGCACAAGGAACATTTTTATGAAAACAGCGTCAAAATTGGTTGATAAATGGAGCAGTAATCAACATTTTTTATATTCGTTTGATGAAGAGTGGAATTATAGCGTTTGCTATCATTTTGCTATCTCTATTGAACATGCGTGATCAAATAGCATTGACGTCACAAGATTGTATGTGCATCCTTTTTATGTTATGACATTCTACTGGTTTTGAAAGGTTTATAAATTACTTCTCAACGGATTCCAAAAATTATGTCTGGTTTTGTTTTTTTTTTAATGTTACTTTTGAAGTCACATTGTATGACAATTTTAATTTATGAATAAATCAATTTATTTATCAAATTATAATATCTATTATCATATACAATCCGTTTAGGCCAAAGAATACCATTGCTATGTACATATACCTAAACATTTTAAATTATGGTTACAAAATCTTTTCCTGGGTGAAGCTTATGCCCGACTCTTTAATGTAATCCTATAGATTTAACAAACACTTATTTTATTATTACTTAATGAATAATTAATTAACTTCGACAATGAGATAATAAGATCCTATTACCTTTCTAATGGTCACCAAAAACTTTCAAATGCGAAATCAATGAGTTGCTCCTATAATCAGAATTGAATCTTACGCCGAACTATTAAAGTCCAAGTTTGATTGCAATCGAAAAATTAACTTAGGGGTTAGATAAAATGCTCCATATAAGGCGTACAAAATGTTGGTGGAACTTTACTTAATGTTGGTACAAAGTATAATGTAGGAACGTCCCAGTCGAAACGCTAGAAACCGACTGACCATAGAGAAACAGACTTGCGAATACCATGCCTTTGCTATAAACGATTAGTCCACTGCTTTTTTACTGCGAATGTAGTGCTTTTAATTATTCTGTGGCATTGGAATCTTTTCTACTGCTATTCGCCTGTTTTTTCAACTGAACTACGTTGCAAATTTTGTTAGAGAAATTGCGTCCGTACCCCAGGGTCAAGTTATGTGTGTATTTTCAATGACAAACGAGAAATCCATTCAATAAAAGATACTTAAATGTATTCAGATTTTTCTCATACAATCTGATAATTTCCATAGGGACACGTTTCTTTTGTATAATCTACTGATACTGCTATGTATCTTTACACACGAATTTAGATAAGAATTTTCAAATGTGGAATAAAATTACAATTGGATTCTTCTATCAACCATCTGCACCTCCTTTCATAAACTACTTGGACGCACCCTTCTCCCACGCAAATACGAACCTTAAAAAACCCAACCTCATTTCCTGTCAAGTCCTATGCATCAACTGGTCGGCCACAAACTAATAAAAAGAAAAGTATGAAAAGCTATTATACGTATAAAGAGTTCCATATTCAAATCGTGGCGCGATTAGCGTCCAAGATGGCGACCTGAGGCCGATTTTTGTCCAGTGATACAAATTTCAATTTCCTGTTTTAGTTATCGCAACACTGTGATCTAAGTTTGACAAATAAGTTCATTTTGACGAGTCGCCCGGTGACGGAGCGGGTGATTTATCATTTTAAATGATCGTATCCAGTAGCTGCCATATTGGAAATCCGATAAAATGTCGAGTATCACGGATGGACAGTCACTATTGCTTTTTGTGGTGGTTAATCTCGTTCAGTTAAATATTGGTCCTTTATATCCTCAATGACGTCTTAACATTATTTTTTTCCAGCGTTACCTTATCAATCATCGTCAAGTTGTGACATTTATTTAAGTATCTACATAAATAAAACTTACCTTCACAAACAGATCTTAAAATTTTTCTTCTACAAAAACAACCCAGTTTTTTAACAAACAATAAACTCCAGCTTCTTCTTCGTTCAATGTTAGTACTTAAATACTGTTTATTTAAAGAAACATTTATCTATCTTTAAGGTATAATTTGTCTAAAGTCTGCCAATGTAGCACCCAACACTAAGTTTGCGCGGCAAGCTACTGTAACTTAAGTCTAAAAGCTCCGAATGACATTACGTAAACCGTCAGAACTCGGTCCTGACGTGCAACAAGTCATTTCCCTTCGCCGAAGCAACAAAAGCCAGGCACCGACTCCCGAACCACTATTACCGTCATGGGGTAACTTAAAATTCAAATAAAGCGAAAAAGCCGCCTTTTCTTGGCCGGGCCGCGTCGAAATAGCGAAATAATTGCGACGTGGGCTCTTAAATCTGTGAGCGCGTCATTTGTTTATTAAGGGCCCGAGCCGCAGGGCCTTTTAGCATAAATACTGTGGCAGCAGTAGACAGTCGACCGCGCCTACATAAACTGAGAAAACAGACCTAAACTAACTTTATGCGAGCTACAAGTGGACCGAGCGACGATGGCGGAAACGTTTGCCGAAATAAAGTACGTGTAACTTTAACATGGCCTGAATGATTCGCTCTATGCTTTTAAAGGCTAAGATTGATGATCAAGGACATGTTTTACAGGTTTAATACATTCAAGTATACTTAAAGTTCGATTCATTTTAAGAAAAAACAATAAATTTGTCCTGATATTATGCAAAAGCTACCGGCTGTAACTGATTTACAAGCCAAATTAAATTGTGGTTATAATAATAAAGGAAAACGCCCTGAAAACAAAAAGCAATCACAGCCTCAACGCAAGTCGGCGGTACCAGGCGGACATACGCGTAGAGTAGTGGCCGGTGCGGAGCTGTCATCGCGTGCGCGCGCACACATAAATCCGACGACGACATTCTTTGCGGCCACCGCCGCCGCCGATCTGCGCTCCTGGTACAAACAGCGAACGAACGGAGTTTGCTTTTGAAATTGTTACATTATGGTAGCTTCATAAAGGCAACTGTAACAAGGGAAACGCACCATATACAGTAGTTTATCTGGTATCTTGATAATACATATTTACTTTATACGCGAACTCACATGATTACGAACACCATCGCATGAATGAATGAATATTTTGGTCCTTAGAGTCGAAGTTACGTAAGCGACTGAGGATGATAATTCAGTTTATGAACTCAATTATAAATAAATTCGCTTTTAGTAAATAATAATACATGCTGATGGAAGTAAAATGCTGCTAAACACCTTCAAAGTATCCTAGTTAACCTTTTACTTGAACGTCACGATATTTAATATTGAATCGTGTAATAAATTTATATCGTTTAATAATCACCAAATGAGTGGTTGGCGTAATAATATAAATCTGTTCGCCTGCGCAGGTTGCAGTAACAATCAAATTTAATGTGCATCACATAGTGATGCGCGCGCACCCACGCTTCGCCCACGGTGCGTACGGTGACCATGCGACATGCGTATTGAATAGTAATCATGCGAATTTATTAAGATAATTAACGGAGAAAAGTCGGTTTAGTCATCTGGCTATAAATGCTGTCTGCTTCAGCGAAAACGAGAAATAGGTTCCCACCGGAAGTCGTCAAGGATCGTCAAGGTTTTAAGATACTGAAATTAAAAAAGCGACTATGACCGTATCTTCACAGGATTAAAACTGATCATAAAATCTGATTCCCTGATACCCATAAAACTTGTAATGCCCCGGTATGGATGTACGACACCAGCACATCAAGCTACCTGAACCTGTCAAATTTCTGTAATCGATTTTTTACTTTATCGCTAAGCCGAATAATAATATATAGTTCCAAGTTGATTGGTGGAAAAATGTACGGTTTCGAATAGCTTGACGTCCTACTAAAATCTATCAAATCATAATTTGATTGGGAAAATTGTACAGTTTCGTGTTTCAAGCAGTAGCTTGATGTACTGACGTAAACATTAAGAAAAAATAAAAACATTATATGAAAAAATCACACCGAATGCCAAAGTCTCTATTTAACGTACCCAACAAATCCAGGATTATCCCGAAAAATGGCGTTAACATACAACCCCTAACATCACAGGCACGATTTTTCCAGCCAATCAATAAAACGATCGGCCAGCAAACGAAACAATCGTAGTTATTTAATATCTTGTAGTTTCGCAACGATATGACCTTACTACGTAGATGAATTAGAAATATGAATGACTCATCAATACGGTTAAGATCGAGTTAATGGTTATAAGAGCTTAGCCGTTCCGTAATCTTAGCCTTATTTGTTAAAGAACGTCATGTATCAGCCCTTTTTGTGTTTCAGTATAGGGCGCAGACTTCTTCTCATACAGAGAAGGATTGGGCGTTTATCACCACGCTTGTATAATACTGGTTGAATATTTAAAACTCTTAATGGTTTTAAACTTTCGCGATTTTCACACATTTTAAATACAAAACACAGGTCTTACTCGCGATGAAAATTTTAAAAAAGCATGTACGCTACCTCTATTTCTTTATATTGAGTCCACCCGTGTCAGTGTAATTCGGCCAAAACGTCGGGAGAAATAGAGGTAGCGTACATGCCTTTATAATTTTTCATAGCGATTAAGACCTGTGTGTTGTGTTTAAAATTTTAAACTCTGTATGACTACGTTCTATCACGATTTCCTTTGATGTCCAAGATACACTTAGGAAGTGGACATTTTTACTACACGAAGTGATAGTTTATATACTTTAGCTATGGCCTGGTTCTGTCATTAATCTGAGTGCATTAACCATAGCGCCTGTCTTCGCTGCGGTTGGTCGCAGAAGTTACCACGGCCTGGCACAAAGGTGTCCAGAAGGAACATAGAATCTGACACCCCCTCTAGCTTACCTCAGCGGGAGGGATTTGAGCTAAGGATTTGAGCCATTTGATGATTTTCCACGAAAAAAAATCTAACCATAGTGCAACTCTTTCACTATGTTTTCGCCAAAAATGAGGTTGCATATACTTTTCAAATCATTATTATAATATAGGGAACAGTCGAAGGGAGCAGTTTAATTTATTTTTAATTTCTACACTTCCAAACTGTAAATTGTTTATCATCTATCGAAAGTAGAATGAAAATAGTGCAGTCTATTATTTTTAGCTGTTTCAACAATTCTGCAATGTTTACTAATATGCAACCCAGCACTTACTATACCGTACGCTCACAATGAGTGTGGCTATCGTAAAAACTAGAACTTTTATTCTTTTCAATAATTTTGACTTCCTCCTTATTATAAATGCGAAGGTAACTCCATCTATCTGTCGTGGTTTCACACCAAAGCTGATGGATTAATTTAAGGGAAATTTGGTACTCAGCTGGGGCGTGAGTCTAGATTCGAGTGGAATAAATAGCCAGTACGAAAGTGCAATTTTATTAATACTTATTGATGATGGCATCCAGGCCGATTGACGGCTGAGGCGGCCGTTCTCTTTTATGGAGACAAACCAGCTGCGCAGGACATATTATAGTGTAAAACATTCGCGCAGATACAGGCTCACTCTCTATTCCCTCACTTTTGTACATAGTCCGATGGGACGGCAATCCGACACGACCGGAGAGAGATCAGGCGCAGAACCGACATTTACGTGCTCTCCGATGCACGGGTGAATCAATCACCAACTTCCAGACTCCAGGCTGCTTCATTCTATTCAACTTTTAAGCTATAGCTGAACGTAGTACCACGACGTGAAAGTATACCACCTCAAATCCCGGGTTCTATACCCGGTATGGTTAACGTTTGTGTGATGAGCATGCTTGTTGGCTGTGGTCTGGGTGTTCCAAAAGGTATTATTATAAATTGTGTTGGCACCCATAACATAAGCTAATCAATTTAGCTTACCTTAAATTTTTATTATATTTCAACTATGTTTTGTTGACTTCTGATAAAAAAACCATATGAAGCTGAAAAACATCAAACCAGTGATGGTCACGTATATAGTAGTAGAGTTTTGAAGTGTTATCAACTTAACAATCTACCTCGTCATCTAATCTTAATCAGAATCTAATCAAGTTCATTAAAAAATAAACTTTAAACAGCCAAAGTTCATCAAACCCCTACAACGCTCATCAAACCACACACGGCGAAGCGTGAGGGTAGATCCCAGCGCTACGATCGTACAGCGCCATCTCTCGGTGGGGCGGGGCACCTCACGAGGCGTGACGTCATCGCCGCCGGCGCGCGCGCTGATTGAGCGATGAACTTTGCTGAGCCGCGTCGATCATTTCACGTATTATTATTAGCTACAGTTTATACGAAGGATTATCCATTCAGATTTTTGTAGACAGGATGTTGGTTATTAGTTATTGAGCGATGTGGGAGGTTAATCAATGACTCGAGGTAAAACGTAGGTACGTGTAATGAGACGTGATATATGAGCTGAGTTAATCGCAAAAAATATGTTTATCTATCTAGGTATATATTAGACTATTACTATCAATGTGAATTGATTCAACCAGAAAATATGGGTTAAAGATACAACTTATTCGAACCAGAAGTTTTTACTGAAAATTGAAATAATCCTGCATTTTTGGAATTTACTGTAAACTGTCATTCACCTTTGAAAGAGGCACAAACATTAAACAAATCATTTAAAAAAAAACAAACACATCACCAAATCAAATTATACAACCACGACGAAAATCTAGGCGGTATGGTCGAAGGACCTTAGCCTGCCCTAAGGGAAAAATAAACAAATTATACAAAAAATCTTAGCAAAAAATATAGTAGGTACCCTCAAGTCGGATCACCCTTTATGCGCAGGCCGTTACAACATCGTTCGCAAGCACTTATTAATAACTAAGAAAGCTGCACCGAATCTCTTGATCGACAAACAATGGGTGTGCACGGATCCTCGCGAAGCCAAAGCAAATATTATTTATTATAATATCCAGCTTTTACAAAATACATCGAACGTTTAAAAATACGACACGGTAAGAAAGGCCGTTTATTCAAGTGGGTGACAATTTTATGGAACTTTGGCTATGGTTTGCGGATTTTGCGCGGGAAATCACAATACATAAATTATTATGTGTTGTTTATGACACGATTTGCTTTTTTTAAAACAACTACCTACTTTTTCTTTCCTACCTGCTGTTTCTTTTCCCAAAAATTAATAACCAGTTATACCAAATCAATCCAGTAGATACCATTACGTGGATAAAATGCCGTAATTATTGTTTGTAGTCATGATTTAAAATACCTTAGGTAATATTACTGAAAAAATAACTTTAATGCTTTACTAGGTTTCCTATATATTATGTATTTATTTTGTACCTTTAGAACAACTTTCTAAATTTTGATGCAAAATACATAAAAAAAAACTATTAACTTCATCGTCAGTGAATGGAAAACTGAAACAAGCATGACTTTTATCTTAATCGTAGGAAGAACATCTCTACTTGCGCTAAGCGTACGAGTTTATTTATAAAATTAATCCCTCTTCAATGCCTTATTGAATAATCGACGAACCAAAGATCGGAGATACGGCCTCTCCCGACGCAAATTAATATTTCGCATCGGCGAATTAATATAATTAGCCGTAATTATTATTCAGTTTTGTACGTTGCTTTATGCAAGAGGTTTGTGTACCATGGGAAAAATATTGTTTTTGCTTAATTTTCTTGTAACAGGAAATGTTTAGAAGACCTTTAGGAACTTTAGGAATATATTTCAAAGTAGAAATATATTCATATACAGCAACAAATTTACAAAATTACGTAGATCATGTACCTAAAATGTGTTGTTTCAGGACTTCATTTAATTCTTCTTCTAAATTCTTTATGATTCTTCCTTGCAAGAGAGGAAAAAGATATAAATTTCGATGCCATTAAAAGTTGTGTACTATTTATTAACAAATAAAAAAATTAAATTATGATTAAAAAACACTTTTACACTAAAAATCTGTAAAAAAATAAATAACGCCATCTCGTAGACTAGACGAGAAAACGTTACTGTGAAATAAGGTTAAATAGAAACGTTTCATTTCAAGCATTAGAAATCCAAACTTTTAAATAATGGTGTTGGTGATCGTACTGAATTAATACAACCTTAAGTAATTCAAAATATTAGTCTATTAGATAAATTAAGTATCAAAAAGATAAGCCTATAATTTCAACATAATCTTCACACGTTTCATTGACACGTACTGTAACGGAACGACATCCTTATGTCAACGCAAACAAAACTATGTCAAAATTAATTCTAAATTTCGTGTAAAAACAACAACAAAATCACACAACAATTTATGTGCAGCAATCCATGTGCTCCTTTTATTTGTGTTTACTATAAAGAAACGTCGTGATGGCTGAAAAGTAAGTATTTTTTACATATTTATTCTATCATAGAATTCACGACAACATAGGATGTGTGAACGAAGAAAGAGCTTTAATGGAGTAAAAATGCGTTGATTTAGTTATAAAATGGTTATAAAACTAATCATTTTATTGTCGAAATACATTTTTTGTGTGAGAGCTTTGTTTTTGAAAGGTCATGAGACCAATTAATTGAGGTATTCATTGCTTCGTACTCGCTCGTTGGGTTTGTATAAATGCGAATTAGTCAAACCGTATAATGTCAGGCACATAACAGTAACGACCGCAACGTTTTGGTGCTAACTAGATGCTGACATTATTCTTTAGAACTATTTTAAATGGGGCATTCGGTTAGGTAAGACTTTTTTGTGTCCATACTTATTTCTAGATGAAGAAAGATACTCTATAATCACTTTTTAATTGTCCATGGTAATCATGCAAATAGGTAGGTATAAAAAGGTTTTATTATGATGAATATTTTCTTAAGGTTTACATACACATTTCTAGTCTTTAGTTACTGGTTTAAATAGGTTACTGAATAGGTCATATGAATAAACAATTAATGAGCTTTTAACTTATTCATGACATCAAATATCAATATCTGTTAAACTTATTATCTGAATATTGATATCTAAAATGACATTTGGGAATAATAAATAACCATTGTTACATAAGATATAAGTAGGTATGACTGTTTATTTTGTTAGAAAAAGGTTTCAAATCTTTTCATTGATAATTAAACCTGTTAATGTCAGTTGCGTTAAAAATTGTTCTGTACAGAATTATGAACATCTGCCCCTTTATTATAAAACATGGCTTTAGAAAGTACCGGGTTTAGGGCTAGGTTTTAGGCTCTTAACTTTGTTCGAGGTGGTGGTCTGCTATATTGTACACTCAAATTATCAAGTTTTTTATACACTATAATCAGTAGTTAACTTTAAAAAAAAAAACAACTCTAAAGTTGAAAACTTCTTGCGTAGGTCTAGTGATTCAAGTCCTAGTGATGCGGCCAGTACTCCGAGGCATGATGACAAACAAGCCGGCAACTGGTGGGACACTTGGATCTCTTCGGCTAAGTCCAAGGTAAGCCATCTGTGACCGAACAGGTTTTAACAATAAAAAGTGACTCGGACATAGACAAATAAGAGCATAGGACTTTTTTTGTCCAGGTAATGAGTAACACTTTATTGTAGTAAGAAAACATTAAAAAATTCAAGGTTTCTCAAACATATATTATTTTACATGGTTATTATGGCCCTCTCCAGGATTCCACTTATCTCCGTTTCAATATTTATCTATATAGGTCAAATAGTTTATGGTGAAAGCATGGTTATGCCAACACCTTAGGTTGAAAACCTTCTAAGCTTAAAATATGTAACTTCATAGGAGTATATAATATGCTTAGCGAAGTAGTCTAACTAGAAATGCAAAAAAATATACATTTTTGAATGTATTTATAATTACAAGATCCCTCAAAGACAATGTAGAAAATCATTTTCCCATTTTTTTTTTTGTTTATGGGTTATTTATGTCGCAGAGATTGAAAAATAAGGACATTTTCATACTTTTTGAATCCTAATCTCTTTCATAATTTTAGCTGTAAAATAGATTATCAAAATATTGCTGCAATAGGAAGGCTTCTTAGGCGCTGCAGTTAGACAGAACAAAAAATTTAAAAATAGAATACATAGTCTTTTGATAAGGACTGTGTCTACATATGCAGTATTACTCATTCTCTTTTTTATTCTATTCCTTTGTATTATAAAGGAAGTTGACACTGTCTTGTGTCAAGTTTATTTACCTTACAATCAAGGTGTATGTAAATTGCAGATTATTTTATTTCAGTCAGATTTTTGTTCCGGACTATAATTATTTAGTTATATTTTTATTTGATACAAATGAAATTAGCAATTTTGTTTTGATAACATGGCCTTCATACATTTGTACAAGTCCTAATGCTTTATAAATGGTACAAAAAGTAATTAGGTGCGAAAATAACGCCTATTAATCAATTTCCTTTGTTAATTAGTATTTTCAATCTGCTCTACTTTCAGTAGTAAACGCATTAATTTATTCCAGTGGTACAGGCGCCAGCTCATCAAGCTACATGAAACTGACAAATTTTTCAAATTATCTTCAGCTATAAACTGAAAAATATACTAATGAAATTTAACAGACTGTAGTAGCTTGATGTGCTGGCGTCTGTAGTACATACATTCATTTGATTAAAAATAATCATTTATTTGATTAAATATTTCAACACACATATGTACATAATTTTTGTAACTCGTATCCATTCGTCATTTAACAAATAGCTTTCGCTAACTCACACCCGCTCCTGAGAAATCGCAAATTAAAGTAGCCTATATATTATTTATTCTGATATATAAACTTTTTCACCGCCAAGATTAATCGACATCCACATATTAATTATTGCATTTTAAATATTAGTAGGATGGGAAATATTTAGAATTACAACAGTGCAATTTTTTTTTAAATGCTACTTTGTCTTGTGAAATCGTGTCTTTTGTCATAAGTAGTAATTATAGCTTATCTCCTTCGTTCATATATCGGTAATTGCAAGGGCTTACTCCATGGCGTGCAGAGACAGGGAAACATTCTCGTAAAAAAAAAAACCTTTAAAATCAATATTAATTATTTAATATTGGCGTAATTAGTCAATCCGAAAGCGCTTTGTGTGTTTTAAGAGACTTTTATAAAGCAGCCCGGAATCTGGAAGTTGGTGATTGATACACCCGTGCATCGGTGTGTACGTAAATGTCCGTCCTGTGCTTAATCCCTCTCCGGTTGTTGATTACCGTCCCGTCGGACTGTGAGAGTGAGGGAATAGAAAGTGCACACACCACAGTCCTTCGCAACTGGCTAATCTTCTTAGAGAGAACGTCCGCCATTGCCGGCAATCGTCCTGGACACCAACACGGTTAACGGGATACCCCGTTTTAAGACTAGTTGCTAGACTTTTCGGCTTCTGAATACCCCTGACAACATAGCCGTTAACAGTATGAAAAAAATGCGGTTAACTCTTCTATGCCTTATTGACGGCATGGCGTATCTAATCAGAACTCATTCAACCGTTTATCGCGTAAAGGAACTGTTTATATGGCAATGCAATGTCAAACATGTATACAATTTTACACACTCAATCAATGCAAATCGCGTTCTTTTGTTTTAAAAGATTTTTGGAGGTTGTTGCGAGATGTAACGAGTTGTTGACCAATAAATAAATAGAAGGTATATTATATCACATATAAAAATAGTTTAGCGAGCATTGCATGAGGTCGTGGTTAAGTAACAGCCGTACGGACTGAAATGGGGGTAAGTCATCAGGGTAAGCAACGCTTGTTGAAGAAGTCGTGGTGGTGGCCTAGTGGTGAAAGCACCAGCCTTTCGAGTATGAGGGTACGGGTTGGATTCCAGGTCAGACAAGTACCAATGTAACTTTTCTAAGTTGAATAATGACTCATTAAAGGTGAAGGAAAACATCTCGAGGAAACCTGGACTATAAAGTCTGAAATCACCAAACCGCATTGAGCAAGCGTGGTGATTAACGCTCAATCCTTCTCCGTAGGAGAGGAGGCCTGTGCCCAGCTGTGGGACGATAAAAAGGCTGTGATGATGATGCAACGCTTGTGGCGGTCGGTGCATGTATGGGTGACCGTCTTGTCATGATGGGTTCGCCCGTGTTTTAGTAAGCACGTTAAATACGTTCTTTGCTGTCATTTGAAAATCTTTGACCGTCGTCGTTCCAGGTAATTAGAAACCCGAAAGTCTGACAGTCAGTCTTTTCAACGAGTATTGGGTTGCCCAGGTAATTGTGTTAAGAAGATCAGATAGGCGGTCGCTCCATGTAAGACATTGGTACTTAGCTGTATACACTTAGACTGTAAGAGCCGACCCCCAACATAGCTTGGAAATAAGATAAGCAGATGAAATAATGTACCATCGTCGAATAAAAGTAGTTATACATATTTAGCTACTAACACATTATTCACACGTTCATAACTACGTTCATAAAATCGATTTTCATTTCTTAATCTTGTACACACTCTTAAACCGAAGTCGAAGTATTTTCTTAATTTGACAGCGTTTAAATTGAAAAATTCTCTAACTGTTTAGTCACAGTAGGTAATGTTACGTGGAGTAATCAACAGAAAACTGATTTATGAAATATTTTATAAAAGATTTATAGCCGATTTCACAGGTTACGGATAGCCACTACCTACCAGATAAATTTATCTGCCAGATAAACTATCTGGAACTTATCAGCAACCTATGAAACTGGCCATGAATATGATTATGAATTAAGTTAACAAAATATCTATGTATGAAGAATTCATTTGTTGTTAATGATAACTCAAAAGCAAATAAGACATCTCATTAACCTATTGGCCCTAAGACTATGACAATTTGCCCTGTCCGGTTAAGCAGTAAACAGCCTTCTAGGCTGAACTGCGAGTTGTCGGTATAAAAAAAAAATGTGACACTTTGAAAAACGTTAAATACAATTGATCGTTGATCGATTAAAATTGCATATAAAAGTATATTCCAATGTATGTGTAGTATTAATAATATACCTCACACATTCACACAACGTCATCTAGTCTCCAACTAAGCAGAGCTTGTACTATGTGTACTAGACAACTGATAAACTTACTGACTTTTCTTTTGTAAGTTCATACATATTATAAATAGGACACCCAGACTAAATCAAACACCCGCGTTCATGCACACAATTTTTGACTTATGCGGGAATCGAACCCGCGACTTCTTGCGTGGCAGGCAATTCGCTTTCTACTTCGCCATCTGGCCTTCTTATTACTACGTTATAACCTAGTTTATCGAATTTTACGGCTGGAACAGTGATCTGGTAACTAGTAAACCAATACAGTTATTTTTATACACAACCTAATATGTAGCTGAATATATGGCATGCAACGATTAGCGGGGTCACTGACTTTTGTGAAAATAAAGCTGACTCATATTAGATCAAACGTGCGCGTCCGATAATCATTGCTTTTGCAGTCAACGTACGTTGTTTTAAATATACACTAAGACTAAAATGTTCATCATCTCCCGAGCCATTTCCTAACTATGTTGGGGTCGGCTTCCAGTTTAACCGGATCCAGCTGAGTACCAGTGTTTTACAAGGAGCGACTGCCTATCTGACCTCCTCATCCCAGTTACCCGGGCAACCCAATACCCCTTTAGTAGACTGGCGTCTGATTTATTGGCTTCTGACTACCCGTAACGACTGCCAAGGATGTTCAATGACAGTCGCGACCTACAGTTTAACGTGCCATCCGAAACACAGACTAAAATGTTATGTTTAAAAAAAGACAAACGAAAAATCTTACATTTTCATACTGCATGACATACACAAAGACAGCATTAATGATCAAAGACAAGAAATTGCGCTCCTTGAAGCGTCAAATGTGTTTTAGATCGCTTTTCTACAGTCAAAAGATTTCTAATTTCATTTTTCTTTCAAAATCAACTTTCCTCTCGCATAGAAAAAGAACGTAGTCATCGATTTTTTATAGCTATCATTTTAGAAAAGATCTTAGAAGACCTTACTCAGTATACCTACTTTATAATCAATATGTGTTTACAAAGCCGGTTGTCATTGAACATCCTTGGCAGTCGTTACGGGTAGTCAGAAGCCAGTAAGTCTGACGCCAATCTAACCAAGGGGTATTGGGTTGCCCGGGTAACTGGGTTGAGGAGGTCAGATAGGCAGTCGCTTCTTGTAAAACACTGGTACTCAGCTGAATCCGGTTAGACTGGAAGCCGACCCCAACATAGTTGGGAAAAAGGCTCGGGAGATGATGTGTTTACAAAAGAAAAGTATAAAAGTAGGTACGTTTATCAGTTGTCTAGTACCCACCGACAGTACAAGCTCTGCTTAGTTTGGGAGTAGGTGACGTTGTGTGAACGTGTGAGGAGGAATACTATTAATAAACACAAATTGTGTTTAAAACACATTCCGTAACGACTAATATAAACATCGTAAACGATAAAGGTCATATGTTAAAACATATGTAATGATATTCGTTAAATACATCGCCACCTTGAGAACTCGTTTCGAAGCTAAAATTATCAAATACTAGTTAAACTCAATCATTCTACAATATTAGTCTAAACATACTTTTTGTTCAATTGTTTTCGCTCCCTTCACGATGCAATTGCTTTTTATATTTTATTACTTGACTAAAAGGGATCCCTAAAGGATCTATACTAGGGCCCACGTAATTATATGACAGAATCATTATGCGTTAGGTGTACTAAATCATAGAAATCCATTAATAGCTTTATATAAACTCTATGAAAAAAAGTCCTCATTAACATGATCAACACCCAGCGAAAGTAAAAAAAAAACATAATCTTTTAGAGATCTTCCATTTTTAATGAAACTGGAATGTTAGAAGAATATGCACAATTGCACACAAGTTACACTAATTTTATATTTGCTTCAAAGATTCCCTACCTATACTAACATATTATTATAATCTATGTAGGCCAGAGATGTAAACAATATAAATTATCTGCGCTGTATATATACTATATAGCTTATTCTGATAAACTATCTTTTAGATAAAACTTTACTTAACTGTAAGTAATAAACGGTGTGAGCAGATAAACAAACATGATTTGCGAATTTCATATTCCTTATGTTTAGATTTTCTTTTTTGGCTACATTTACTGAAACAAAAAAGTCTTTGTCCTGTCTTTTATTAGCCGTAGAAGGACCTCGTGGCTGTGTATCGATCACAAGGCTAAGCAACGCTTGGCGGGATCGATCCGTGGATGGTTGACCATCTTGTTATGACGAGTTCCTCCGTGTTTCGGAAGGCACGTTTAATTGGTGGATCCCCTTTGTCATTTTTACATCTTTGCCATTCGTTACGGGTAATCAGAAGCCAGAAAGCCTGACAACCAGTCTTACCAAGGGATATCGGGTTGCCCAAGTAACTGGGTTGAGGAGGTCAAACAAGCAGTCGCTCCACGTAAAACACTGGTACTCAGCTGCATCCGGTTAAGACTGGAAGCCGACCCCAATATAGCTTGGGAAAATACACATATATTCATAGCTTTATTGCCGTCCCATCGGACTATGACAATGAGGGAATAGAGAGTGCACCTATGTCTGCGCGAATGCTTGTGCACTATAATATATTCTGCGCAGCTGGCTGATCACCATAAAAGAGAACAGCCGCCGTAGCCGACAATCGGCCTGGATGCCATCATCATCATCAGCTTGGGAATAGGCTAGGCAGATGATAATAATAGCCTTAATAGCCGGTGCGTTACCCGAATAAAAAGGAGACGATGTCCTTTTTCAGACTTCAGACTATTTGTCTACAAAATTTTATTTAAATTGGCTCAGTAACGTTCGCATTAAGAATGATGTCTCCTGTTTGTTTTGCAGTCGGCAGAAGTGTACACGATGGTGAAGAAGGACTTGGACGAGATCGGCACAGCCGTGAAGAGCGAGGCAAGCCACGTCTTCAGTACCACCTCCACTGTCATCGGCAAGACTTTCAAGGTAACAAAGTCTGAATATTGTCAGCTAACTTTTTGACTGGTACAAAAAAAATCTATAATAATATTATAAAGCTGAAGAGTTTGCTTGTTTGTTTGTTTGAACGCGCTAATCTCTGAAACTACTGGTTCGATTTGAAAAATTATTTCAGTGTTAGATAGCCCATTTATCGAGGAAGGCTATAGGCTATATACCATCACGCTAAGACATACGGTAGCGGAGCAAAGATGCGGGTGAAACCGCTGGGGACAGCTAGTCTGTTATATTTTTAATATTTTTTTTTCAAATGAACTTGGTGCTCTGAAGCTGTGGCTTAACAATACTAAGTATACAAATTAACCACTATTGCGCATGCGCACCTCGCCAAATGGCAGATTTCAGGGGGGCAAAGTTACTTGACGTTAACAAAAAAATCTGACCATTGTTTACATTTTTTTTTCAGTGATCTTATAATTTTTAAATATAGAAGAAATCATTGTTTTTTATGAAAATTTTAATCGGCAGTTGGTATTTTTATCCGAAAAGACACGTCTAATTCTTTACTGAGAAGAGCATTGATTTAAATAAACTTCCTTAAAACTAAAACTGTAATAGAAGGCAGGGTCGGGCTTAACAAAGCGTCTTAAAATTGTTCAACAATTGATTCATACCTCTGAATGTATAAACTAAAATGATGAACTTCCTTATATGTACTGAATATTTTATGATGCTGAATAAATCTCAATTTGTTCCACAGTTGGATGTGCCAGAATCACCAGCAAATGTTATGAAGAAAAGCCTTAGCAGTTTCATTGGTAAGCACTCTAACTTTTAAAGCCTTAGGACAGCGCCCATTGGCACCGCATGACTGTTTATAAACGTCAAATTAAAATATAGCTTAAGTATATGAATATAAAGTTGATATTTCATTGCAAACGGTGGTGAGTTTCAGTATTCTTACTTATGCCTGTTAGCGTTGGAATTTCAACCTTATATACATACTGTTAAGTGTAATATTGTATTGAGTTGTTTTCTACTGTTCAGGGCTGTGAGTAGGTAACATACCGGAATTTGTTTGATTTCTGGGTCGACGGAGTATGATTAATTTAAACCTTGAACAAGCTCGATTGCATTGCCTAGTGTTATTGTGTTCTTTTTTTAAACAGATTTTTTTCTGTTTGAATTTAGATATGTGTCCCTTTGGTGGAAATATTAAACATGGCGTCTATTAAAAGTAACGGCGCCGGTCGGCCATTTTTTCGATCATTCGATTGTATCTTTTGTATAACACCTTCAGGACAAGTGAGCACAGTACTGAACCCTGAACCAGATGATGAGGACGACACGGAAGTCATCCTGTCCTCTGGAGACACCACCATGCTGTCTACTTACAAGGTAACTCTTTTTTCTGTAGTAAGTTATGTTTGTAGTTGTGCAGGTATTGAATAAATTATAACAAAAGTGTGGTTGGCACTTATTCTTGCTTACCGCGGTCTGTTCGTGGATGGGTGACCATCTTGTTATAAAGAGTGTCGGCCAGGTTAAATTGGTGGGTTGCGTGTGAACATCTTTGTCAGTCGTTACGGGTAGTTAGAAACCAGAAAGTCTGATAACCAGTTTTACCAAGGTGTAACTGGATTCCCGGGTAACTGGGTCGAGGAGGTTACGTAAGCAATCGCTCCATTTAAAATACTGGTACTCGGCTACATTTGATAAGACTGGAAGCCGACCATATAGTTGGGAAATTGCTTAGCAGTTGATGATGTGTAGTTTATAATTTGCGTAAATCTAACGCGTGACCCCGTGCACAGCAGTCACCCTATGCAACTACTGGACCACATCCAATTCCTTCACTGTTCTACCCACAGAAAGAATTAGAAGGTCTCCAACGTGTGGACGCGACATTCATAGTGCCGGCGTACAGCCCGGAATTCGAGGCGTGGCGCGCCAGCCTGGAGAGCAGCGAGGCGGGCGGCGTGAGCGTGGCGGGCGCCGCGCGCCGCCTCGACGCCAGCCCCACGCTGCGCGCGCAGTACGACAAGCTCGTGCCCGACGCTGTCTCGCATGAGGACTTCTGGGAGCGGTGAGGATATGGTCTTTACTGCTTTGTATAGACGGCAAATTTTCATTATAGATTAGATATGATTTCGATTTATCGCTGAAGATTTTGGTTCGAAGTTAATTACGACATTTGGCAGTTTCGTTCAGGTAGCTTAATGTGCTAGCTGACGTCTGCATTTATAGGCTAGCTCTTTTAAGTTATAGTTGCTACGGAAAAATGTTATCTAATATTTAGTTCAAAATGAGAAGGAATAAATTATGATATAAAAATGATGTATTTGTCAATTTATATTTACACATTATTATAAATATTGTAGAATTTAGCTTGATTTGAATGTTTTATGTCAAGTTTTACAATATACACTGTGCTATGCCATACAGTATGCTGTGTCACGAATCATTCTCAAGAAAATAAAGGGACTTATTAAAAAAAAATCTCTTTCTATATTCCCCCTATTTCCCCCAGCTACCTGTTCCGCGTGGCACTGCTGCAGGACAGGCTGGCAGCCGCCGCACGCAAGCAGCCGCAGCAGGAGCCCTCCGCAGACCCAGTGCTCGCACACCTGCCTCTTCAAACTCCCATCGAGCAGTATGTACTAGCCACGCACTCTTACACTCCCACTCTCTTCTTAACATAGATCGTGCATTGTCCTTCTAACTTAAGGCCCATAGATGGAAAGAGTTTCTCGCACGTTTCGGTACGAGAATATCTCCGCGACTATCGCAAGCAATAATCGCCATAATATAATCGTAACAAAATGTTTACATTCAGGCAAGAACTAAAATGTCGCCAGCGAGATTCGTATATGACATACATACGAATTTAGCGAAATGACACACCGCTTGTCGCCTATATCAACGGGCGAGAAGAGCGAATGTTTAGACGAAGGAAATGTTTTATATTCCTTCAATATCGTATCTTCGAGACGAGGCCTGCCGGGGCTACGGGTTGTTCGCAAAAATTACCGTGGCCCTGGCACACAAAGACCTCCAGAAGGAACATAGTGGATTTTAGTCAGTAAGAGTCTGACACTCCGTCCAACTGGCACCGCCCACAGGGGGACATTAGAATGACAATTTCCCACGAAAAAAAGTGAACTCATTTCTTCCTACTTTTTTCACTAGAGGTTTTACAATACACTGGCTGTCCCCAGCGGTTTCACCCGCATCTTTGATTACTGCTCCGCTCCTGTATGTCTTAGCGTGATGGTAAATACCCTATAGCCTTCCTCGATAAATGGGCTATCTAACACTGAAATAATTTTTCAAATCGCACCAGTAGTTCCTGAGATTAGCGCGTTCAAACAAACAAACTCTTCAGCTGTATAATATTAGTATAGATTACACAATTCTTTATTCCAGGAGCCCTAAGAAGGTCCTGTCAGGCTTGGAAGATGAGAAGCCGTTTGAAGCACCAGAAATGGACAACGTCGTTGCTTGGGAAGACGGTAAGTCATCTTAGTGTTGCTGTCGATTTAATCGATTCTGATTTCACAATCGATACTGTAATCGATTGACTGTAAGATCAAATCGATTTGAACCGTCCTTGTATCTATTGGTCTTTATATATTGTCTCGAATTGTATTTTTGTGAATAAACCCCTATGTATTGAATGTTGTTTTTGTATTCCTGAATGATATTATAGTATTATGTATTGTATTTGTACACACTAGAAGTTGAAATTGGATTCATATTGATTTAGTATTGTTTTTTTTTTTACTCATTCAATGTGAAATCTAATCATGTAAGATAAACTTCGATTTTACTTAAATTATCGTGATCTGTTCGAAGCGCTTTTATTCATTATTCATATAATATCATTACTGTGTTTGAATTGTTTTTACCAAATTCTTGAACTCATTAACCAAACGCGTGTTTTTGTTCATATAGTAATGATGCCAGCACATTAAGCTACTACAACCTATCAAATATCCTTAATAGATTTTCAAACTTTATGCAGCATGTGGTTCACAGTTGATTGGAAAAAAATTTGTTACGTAGTAGCTTGATGTGCTGTATATAAAATTCTAGTGTTGCCATCTTTTGGTTACTCTGTTCAAGAAGAAAGTCATATCACGTTCCAAATAATCGTACTTCTGTACAGAAGACTTCGCAAACGACGTGGAACTGACGGAGGAACAGCAAATACTTCTCCTAGAGGAATACGAGAGGGAAATAGCCGACAAGAAACTCACCAAGCAAACCTCCTCCCGCGACATCGCCAACAACAACACAGACAAGACAACGAACACAGACAATAAAAAAACAAAAACCGCACAAACCAGAGACAAGATGAACAACAAACAGACTAAAAACAAAAATGGCAGATCACCCAAAAAGGCGGTAAAATCTGACGTTTGCGGAAACAATTTAGTTGAAGACTATTTCGGTGATAAAGAGGTCAAAGACGACGCTAGCGCCAACTCCGATGAAAGCTGGGAAAAGGAGTTTGAAATTGATGACGTTGTGGAGCAAAAAGCATGAAGCAATCCGGCCATAGTGTAATATAAGGATAATATAGTTCAGGCACATTGTGCGGGGCGAATGTGACGTCATATATTTTTGGATCACACAAAAATAGCCATAGGAACCATCATACTGATTAAACAAAGCCTAGTTCTATATTCAAACTCCACGTAAGCAGGACAGAAATACGAAATTGAACTCTATGTCGTGAACGCACGGTTCTTAATGAATTGGCGAATTTATGGAATGTTTTGTCAAGCGATAAAGACCTTTATTGTCGTGTACACAAAGTTGAATATGCAGTGCAGTCACGTGTGTTGCTCGCACAATGTTCCGTGAAGCCAGCAGCATTAAAAGCTTTTGCAGCGGCCTGGGAATGTTCGTTGTAATTTTATCAACTTGATTTGCAATAATGACCCTTCAGTCCATGGAATAAAGTCTATCATTTATCTCGTATTAATCCTTCATAAAGCAGGTGAGGTTTGTTTGTAATACGTATTAAAAATATATATTTTGAAGTCCCCTGTATTGTATGCTGTTTAGTATGTACGATTTTCATTTTTAATTTACCGAATATTTAGTAAAGAATTTTATTAAAAATATTTTGAGTACGCTTTTTTAACTATTTGTTATTTTATAACACCAACGAATATTGCCAGACTGTCTTTTCTATACATATAAACACATTCAAGACGCCTTTTTAAATATAATCAATAACAATGTTATATATTTACTATGTAATAAAAAGTGTATCAACTTTTTACTTGAGCCATAATCACAAACCATTTTCATTGTGCGAAAGAGAAAGGGAATCATATACAGATGTAACAAATCTACAGAAGGGACAGAAGTTTATCCTTTTCGTCTATAAAATAAATATTGAAAGACATGAAGGCAGAATTTATAAGAAATATGGCGACTGTAATGTCTAGAATTTTCGTGGATCTGTGTGATATCTGCCACGGCTTTAACGGGAGGTAGTATTGTGTTTATAGATTACTATAGTGAAGAACTTTCGTACCCCGAGCCGGTAATTCATATTAACATTGGCTCTACTCTGCATAACAATGAAAAATGACAAATAATCTCTAATTTATCTTCACTATTGTAATCTATAAACACCATATCTCCGATTAGCCTTGGCAGATATTTTGATAGCACCTTATATATTTTATAAAGTTTATTTCATGAAGGATTGCTCAGTCTTTTCTGTAGATTTATGCTTAAAATTAATAGCCATTATTGCTACAGATTAAAATGTCTTGTTGAAAAATAATTTTGCTCTGCAACCATGTATTATGTAGGACATGATTTTTTTTTCTTTATTGTATCCGGCTATACAACCGTATTGTGACTGACCATTATGTAATATAATATATAAATATATATATTAATTAATAATATATAGTGACTTTTGTAGATAATGGACGCTAGATTTGAGGTTTTATAAGTTACAAAGCGTATTTCCTAAAATGTTACCGTTATTTCTTTATTATAAAATGAACCTTATTCTTGTGCAGTAAAGGTCTATATTGTGATTGAGAAATAACGGAAATATTCAAATTAGAGAGAGACAACAATATTTTAGTGCTTCTCTCTTAAAATTGTTCATCATTGACTTTCGTCTTATGAAATTATCTACAATCACTATGTATTATTTAGTATAAGTGCACGCGTCTCGGCCAACCGGTCTACCCTACCCTAATGCATTTACTTTTTACTCTAAAACTTGCGTTACAAGGTACAGTCACCCGCACATCAGTGGAAACATTTGAACTGCGAAAACAGCTCTTATGTCGTAGGAAATAGAGGCGGTCTCAAGGTCAAAGTGTGTCTACTGATGTGCGGGTGACTGTACATTACCAAAAAGGTTAAATGTCTTTGTTCATGTGCGGTAATCCACCTTTTTTTAGATACTAACATGGTGTAAGTGTGTATTTCTAACGATTTTTTTTTGTCATTCCATACTAAGCTGCCTTAACTCGCCAGTAAATGCAAAATATATAACATATTTAACATACAAGTACTTGTATTAATTTTGCTTCAACAAAACATGTGTTCTGGCGAGTTTATCTGTCCCCACGAATAACTTAAAAATTGCTTATAAATCTTGCAAGTGGTACAATAATATTTGAAGTGTGATATCCTTCTAAAATAGGTCTCTGAAATAGTTGTAAGTAGATAATAGTAGTAATTTTGTGCGCTGGTAACATCCACTTAATGAATGGGCTGACTGACAGGTAACTTAGTGTTGCCAGAAATCAGAAAATGTCATGAGAATCAAATGGTCAAACATAAATGTAACATCGCTGCCTTATGAGCTTAAAAATATTTTTTCATTGATGGACTATAAGTATTAATACCGTCTATATCAATAAATTAAAAATGTAATGGATTTGTTCATTTTTTTTTGTAATTTTAAGCATTTATGGCCGCCATCTTGTTATATGCCAGCTATATAAAATTGTTCTAGATTATTCGATATCATTGATTTGGACAACATTAGGTGCAATTGTATTTTGGTCCTTTGATTCTTACCATCTCGATTTTAATTCCAAGTTCTATTATATTTGGACCCCTATATTATACATGTATACGTTTCTGTATAAAATGATCCAACGTTGTTTTACACACGCCAGCACATCAAGCTACTACTGTCAAATTTCCTTATTATTCATCTTTATCACTGAAGCATATGTTTCAAAGTTGATTGAGAAAATTTTACAGATTCGGGTAGCTTTATGTGCTGGCGTCTGTACACTGATAGTTATTTATTCAGTGTATTGGTGAATAAGGTTTGCCAAATTGGGCAATAAACATCGATTGAAACGAATCGATTGAAGAATAGACAATATTGGATCCTTCTATGCAGAATAATGATAAGTTGAAACTGAAATCTTGACATTGCGATTAAACCATTCATTGTTGGTAAACTGTTTCAACAGTACTTTAAACATTTGGTTTAAAAAATATTAAAATTAAGTGCAATAAAGTTATACCTTACATTTAAAACGACATTTATTTTTAAATATATTTAGGTTAAAACTCTCAACTAAATGAGTTGACTCTAGGTATCGTTATGTTTGTGTAAATTATGATTATTATGAATATGAATAAAAGTTATTAAAAATCGTAGCTCAGGGTTTTATTTGGTTTTGTGTGTCAGGTATTTGTAGTCACATGATGGCATCCAGGCCGATTGTCGGCCGTTCCCTTTTATGGAGATCAGCCAGCTACGCAGGACATATTATAGTGCACAAGCATTCGCGCAGATACAGGTGCACTCTCTATTCCCTCAATCTCATAGTTCGATGGGTCGGCAATCCGACACGACCGGAGAGAGATCAGGCGCAGGACCGACATTTACGTGCTCTCCGATGCACGGGTGAATCAATCACCAACTTCCAGACTCCGGGCTGCTTTATGAAAGTTTCTTAAAACCCACAAAGCGATTTCGGCCCGACCCGGGAATCGAACCCGATACTTCGTGCACAGCAGTCGCGCCTTGCGACCGCTAGACCAACGAGGCAGTCAAAATATAGTCACATATGCAGACATGAGACATAAAGCCGCGTTTCCATTAGGCAACATTTGGCGCGCGACACGTGACAACGCTGCACAACAGCGCGTGACGTTGTCAGATGGCGCGCACCATGACGCGCGGCTTGTTGTTTGTTTAAAGAGTAGCTATACGTAGACATACAACGTTGTTCAACAAAGGTAGGCAACTTGTTGCAAGTCAGTTGTTGCCTAGTGGAAACGCGGCTTTAGGCTGGTTTGCTGTTGCGCCTTTGCCATTGTCATGCGCTGTATTGAAACACTCACGTGGAAATCTTACTCACACATTGGCACTCAAACTCAAATTCGCTTATTCAAAGTAGGCTGATACTTTAGCACTTACAGACAGCCCCCATAACGCCTACCCTTCACCACTTCCTATGAGTTCTCGCTGGGAACTCGTTTGTGACTTTTCAAAATCGAATCATCGCCATCTAGAACCTGGGACAGGTCATAGGCTACCTTTTTATCCATGTACGGGAGTAGAACCACGGGGTACAGCCAGCTGGAAATAATAATACACGTGTATCATCTCCCGAGCCTTTTCCCAACTATGTTGGGGTCGGCTTCCAGTCTAACCGGATTCAGCTGAGTACCAATGTTTTACAAGGAGCGACTGCCTATCTGACCTCCACAACTGAGTTGTACCCAGGCAACCCAATACCCCTTGGTTAGACTGGCGTCAGACTTACTGGCTTCTGACTGCCAAGGATGTTCAATGACAGCCTAAATAAAACACGTGTATGTAGTTAGCAAATCATTTAATCAACTTCGTGACGGTGACGGGGCAAACAGCGCGGGGGGCGAGTTGCCTTGTTGGTGCGGGTAGAACACGGGGTCCACGGGCCGCGATAACGACCCCGGCGTGTCGCCTGCAGTCGGGTACGGGTGATGCGGAGACGCGCCCATCCACTGCGGGTACCAATACAGGCCCTGGAAATGAAGAGTTATAAGGTTCAATAATAATCTAATGAATGAAAAAAAAGATGGCTCTTATCCATGTTTGATGGTCGCTGCCAAATTGAGAAAATCCTCTTTTTTTGAAAGTAGGTTAATGAATCCCTATTTCCCTTGGTTACGACATCACGAGTGCAAGGCTTGAGCGATTTAAATAAATCTTGATTGACACATAATCTAGAGTCAGAAAAAAGGCTATTTTTTTATCCAGGCGCGGGAAAAAGTCTATATAAAATTTTAGTTAAGCAGATTTTCATATTCAGTATCATAGATCGTTACTCCGCGAGTTGAATTCTTTTAGGTCCTCCATAATCTAATTTTATTGGCTTTCTAAACAAATCACCCTACAGCTGATATAAAGCAAAAGAACCTATTCATTGGATGATCTGTGAAACGTATTCGCCAAAATGCTCTGAGGCAATCTGAGCCGTCTCACACACCAGAACTCATGTATCCATACCTTATTCCCGGATCCTTGACAGGTGAATCGATACTCGTTGACGGTGAGCGGGTCCAGGTAGCTGATGCCGGCGATGGAGCCATAGTTGGGAGGGAACATGTACCAGCAGCCGTCCAGAGAATCTAAAACCGACATTATGTAACTATAATGGTATCCCCATTATATAACTATACACAAAACTATTATAAGAATTAGGGTCAGTTTCACCAGTTACGGATCCGGAGCCACTATCTACCAGATAAATTAAAAAATGGAACAGAATTTGTATGAAATTATCTGCCAGATAAACTATCTGGAACTTATCAGCAACTGGTGAAACTGGCCCTTAATGCAGTAAAACCACTGCCGGGGCCGCTGGATGTACCACAAGAGTTACCGCGTCCCTGGTACACAAAGGAATAAAACTGGGTTTTAGTCAGTAACCCCTTTATTACAAATCCGTCTAAGGAAGTCAGGGAGCTGCCCAAGACAAAATATAGTGCACAAGTATTTATATGCAGACACAGGTGCACTCTCTATTCCCTCACTGGCACACACACAGTCCGATGTGACGTCAATCCGACATGACCGGTGAGATCAGGCGCAGGACCAACATTTACGTGCTCTCCGATGCACGGGTGTATCAATCGCCAGATTCCAAACTGGGCTGCTTTATGAATGTCTCTTGAAAACCCACAAAACCATTTCGGTCCGGGAATTGAACCCGGGCACAGCAATCGCGCTATGCGACTACTAGACAACGAGGATATTAGCGTGATAGAAATCTTTTTTCCAATAAATGAAACAACTTACAAGTAATATTGGACTCCCCTTCTGGGCCTGGCCCGAGTGAAGGATCGGTAGTCACTGAAAAAGCTTCAGACGTCTGCTCGATAAACGGAGGTACTGGCGACAGGCCCGAACCAGGATCACCGGGGATTATGAATGGACCTGATATAACAAAACAGATGTCGCTAGAATTAAGCTAAGCGGTCGTAAACAGAATTTAAGTATCGTTTTGGTTGTTCACGTTGACATTTTTATTTGTCCTACTGCAAGGCAGGGTCTTAATTTTGTACGGAGAAGGAATGAGCGCTTGCTTAATTAACCTTTTGACCGCCACAGTCACGTTTCAATGACAAGCCAAAAAGTGTCCAGCACGCTGCAGTAACGACTACCTACATGAGAGACTTTTCAAAATTAATAGTCAGTTCTAATCGATATAATTCCGAACTCACTACTATATTGTAAGTATTTATTGATGAGTTCTTATCTTAGCGCTGAGGGCCTGTCTTTCTTTTTTTGACGTGGCGGTCAAAAGGTGGAGGCAGGTTACAGGGTTCTTCAAGATATTTTCCCTCATATTTATAGAGTCAATTGGTGTCCAAGAGAGTTAAGAAAAGTTACATTGGTAATAGCCTGACCAGGAATAGAACCTGTGCACTCGTACTTGAGAAGCCAGCGACTCCAGTAACCACAAGGCAACTTAAAACTTATTCAAATTTCTCTTAAAGGCTTAGTGAAAATATTTGGAACTCCTTACCCCCGTAAAAGTTGGTGTAGTTCCATTCACAAACATGATGGTCGCAGTACAATGGAGAGTACTTCTCTTTCGTGTAGTATGTTTGACCATTTGGCATTAACTGGAAACAAAAGCAATTTTCTATGAACACTCACATCTGCGACCAGTAGACCAAGAATTTTACCTTATATACTTTTTTAAGCAACTCCAAAAAGGAGAAGGCTATCAATTCGACGGTAGGTATGTTTCGGGTGGATGGGCTTCCAATCTTACCGGCTCCAGCTAAGTACCAGTATTTTATTGTAGAGCCACTGCCTATCTGATCTCCTCAACCCAGTTTCCAAGACAACCCAATGCCGCTTGAACGCTGGTTGTGCTTTCCGAAACACGGAGAAAAGTTAAGATATAGATGGTCGACCTTCCACGGACCGACAGCACCAATATTGCTTCGATTGGTGCGGCTGCTACTTTGCCACGAGATAGTTAAAATTCTTCTATAATTTAACTTTGATAGTAGTATCCCTCACCAGCAAATAGTCGTAATGTCGATACCGAACGCCCTGTATATTGAAGTCTAGTATAAAGGAGCCCGACGTAATCATGCAGGAGGCGGCAGACAGCGGCGGCAACTTGTACATCTCTGTGCCGCACTTGACGATAGCTTTCGGCAGTGTGGACACGTCCCGAATATGCTGTAGGTTCTTCTTGAATGGGAACCTGGAGGAAATTGATAGGTTTTGAATGTGCATTAAATTTTCTCTTGCCTAGCCTTTTCCCAAGCTACGTTGGGATCAGCTTGCACCCTTAACCGGATGCAGCTGAGTACCAGTGTTTTACGTGAAGCGACCGCCTGTCAGACCCAGTTACCTAGGCAACCCGTGCAGCTTTTACTTAGCCATTAGCTCCTCCTAAAATTGTCTACAGAGAAAAAAAATAAGGTTTATTTTAAACTAGCTTCTGCCCGCGACTTCGTACGCGGATCCAGTCGCTTATGCTAGCGACTACAGGGCCGTCAAAATCGAAGATTTGGAACGTCTGATATCGAATTCTAAGAGCCCGGGGACGGGAAAACAACATAATGCGCGAGATGATTCGAGACGCTTAAGTTCTTACATTTTTGGAATGCCTCAAATTGAACAGTTTTGTTAAAACGTCATTCCTAGATGTTTTAATGTAGCTGGGCGCCAGGAATCCCACAACAGTTGTAACAGATTATGAATATTTCGGTCAAAATCATTCTGGACAACGTATAATCTCGATCAGCAATTAGTCGCGCATTAGGTTTATAGGTTCACCGCGCTGAGGTACTTTCAGCTGATGTTGTTTTTAACCGACTTCAAAAAAGGGAGGTTCTTCAGATGTGTCTGATCTTAGATTTTTATAAGTCAACCGGAAATGCCTATCAGACCGAACAACTTTTGCTAAGACATCAGTCCTATATGTTTGATGGTGTAGCTGGGCTCTTAGAGTTCCATAACAGGTGTTCTAGATCTTCAATTTTTATACGTCAACAGTGAGTGCTCATCAGGCTGAACAACTTTTGCTAAGACGCCATTTCTATATGTGTAATGGTGTAGCTTGGCTCTAGGAGGTCCAAAACAGCTGTTCCAGATCTTCAAATTTTATCTCGCAGCAGAAAATGCTCATCACGTGGAACAGTTTTTGCTATGACAGCATTTCTCTATCTCTTATAGTTAAGCTGGTCTGTTGCTGTTCTGCATCAGGTGTTCAAATTTCCAAGATAATTTATAGCCTATATGTTGCCCCGACCTACCACCAATACAACAAAAAAAGAATCATTCAAATCTGTCCAGTGGTTCCGAAGATTAGCGCGTACAAACAAACAGACAAACAGACATACAGACAAACAGACATAATTTTTTTTTCGGATTCGTGTTCTATTGCTTTTTCTAAACCCCCCTCAGTTATTATTTTTGTCAATATATTATTTGTACAGACACGGATTTTTTACTGTTTTATTATATGTATAGATATAGATTAATTTACTCTCGCGTTGGCTGGGTGGTGCACGTAAAAGCCATGGCGCAGTTATTTAAATCATTGGTACTCACCTGAACATACAAATCCCAATATTACACTCTAATCCATGCACAAAGTTGTCCATACTGAACACAACATTGGGGTCTTCTTCCAAGAAATATCTCTTATCGTCCATAAAGTGCACGAATCCCAAGAAATGGAAGGCGCGGCCCTTGCAGTAGGGGGTCGGCCCTCGCCCCATGTTGTAGATATCGCTGTACAACTCCGACACGAAGATGTACACGTTCTTGCCGCAGTAGTATTCTGCAAAGTCATTTGACATGTCATTATCCTTTTGACCGCCACGTCAAAAAAAGATAGACGTGCCCTCAGCGCCAAGCTAAGAATTCATCCATAAATACCTACAATATAGTAGTGAGTTCGGAATTTATATCGATTATAACTGACTATTAAAAGTGAACTTTAAAATTCTGTCATGTAGTCGTGACCGTGGGTGTGCTGGGCCTTTTTGGCTTGTCATCTGCACGTGACTGTGGTGGTCAAAATGTTAATCAGAGCTACGATTACGCTATATTTTGGACAGAGAAATAAACGGGATTCTAAGGTAAGACATCACAGAGTCGTAAGTAGATTTTTGCGCATGATATAGGTATGATCATCCTTCTCACAGCCAGCATGCATAATACGTGTGAATCGCTGTTTTAAAACTATATTGGAGGTATCCCTTTCCTGTTTATTCAATAAATACATTGAAGTCTTTAACTAAATTTTAATTACCCGCCACTGCACCGTAACAACGATCACGTGACACTTTTATGTACATACTAGCGGTCGCCCGCGGCTCCGCCCGCGTGGATGTCGGTTTTCGCGACAAAAAGTAGTCTATGTGTTGTTCTGATGTATAACCTAGAGAGGACCCCCGCGGCTACGCCTGTGTGGATGTCGATTACCGCTACCAATGCCTAACTTTTGTCGGGATGAGAAGCTCGCGCTTGGACCTCCCGCCTTATATTATACCTACCGACCGACCTGCTGATTATCGTATTTTATGTATAAGTTTGGTATTTCTACACCGATTTCTATGATTATTTTTTTATAGAATATGTTATAATGTTATCTTTTGTTAATTAGGCATGAGCGAGAATATTATAAACATAAGAGTAGGTAAACAAATCAATAACAAATAATCAGACAGCTCCGAACTGGTAAACTATCGGGAGTTATACGTGTTATTGTGAGTCAACCATTAAAGATAGACATATGCTGTTGTGGAATATTTTTTAGATAATTTTATGTAGAATATTTCCGTCATACATGATTTCTATGTAGCTTTAACCATTAAGGCTGCACACGCGAAGAAAGATTAAAAAATGGTGTAACTTCTCCCGTTTTCCCAACATTTTCCTTCACTGCTCTGCTCCTATTGATTGTAGCGTGATGAAAAGTATCCTATAACCTGCCCAGGAGTATGAAGAATAATTGTGCCAAGTTTCATTAAAATCCGTCCAGTAGTTTTTGTTCCTATTAATAACATACAGACAGACAGACAGACAGACAGACAGAAAGACAGACAGACAGACAAAAATTTTACTGATTGCATTTTTGGCATCAGTATCGATCACTGATCACCCCCTGATAGTTATTTTGAAAATATATTCAATGTACAGAATTGACCTCTCTACAGATTTATTATAAGTATAGATATCTTAAAAGAAAACGCAGGAAATCTTACCTTGACTCATGTAGAACTCTGAAGGCACCGCGCCCCCAGCGGCCGAGTTGTAAGTGGCTACCCTCTCAGTTTTAATAGCGTTATGGTTGTCATACATAGTAAGCATGTTGTCTATCGTATCGTCTAAGGCTATCAGTAGCACCTGAAAGAAGACACTAGTTATAATAATGGCTTCCAGACTGATTGTCGGCCACGGCGGCCATTCTCTCTATGGAGAACAGGCAGGTGAAGCATTTGCAAAGACACAGATGCACTCTCTATTCCCTCACTCTCGTAGTCCTATAGGACGATAGAGATTCGGCGCAGGACTGACATTTTGCGTGTTCTCCGATGCACGGGTGTATCAATCACCGACTTCCAACTCCGGGCTGCTCTATGAAAGTCTCTTAAACCCACAAAGTCATTACTTTAATTATCTAATTATACACAGATTCTAAATAATTTGAAAAACAGCAAATACCTACCTTTAGTTCTTTAATATGCATGTGAATAAACCTCGCCAGGTGATCCGTCGCTATATGGACGTGTTCGTTAATTATGTACTGAAACAGTTATTATAGAACATGAGACGCTGGGTTTACACAGCAGCAAGCAAATAAATTAATACCATGCATCCACACTGTTGTTTGATATCACCCTTGGCTGCGTTTCCACGGCAAGAAAAATTGCCGGTTCCATGCAAGAATTCGTGTTGTTTCTACACACGACTAGCGTACACTACATCGGGACGATTTTTCTTGCCGTGAACACGCAGCCTTAGCCTTCTCAACCAAAGAATTATCTCCCTACCTGATCAGGTGCTCGCTTGATCTTCATCATCTCAATCTGGTAGTGCGCCAGATGGTCCAACTTGTCAGTGGGGTCATGGCCGTAGATCTCGTAAGCGTCTATCACCATAGCTAGCGTCAGATTCTCGCTTGGTTCCCGGCAGCATGGGTGGTTCGATATTATGTACGGATGCTGTATGAGAAAATGTTACTGAGCAGTATACGGAAATAAGTACGTAAAGAACTGTTATCTTTTTATATTACCTACTGCTAACTACCACATGATGATGATGGCTACAAGACCGATTTTCGGTTACGGCGGCAGTTCTCTGTAAGGAGATCAGCCAGCTGCGCAGGACGTATTATATTGCACTAGCATTTCCGTAGACATAGGTGCACTCTCTATTCTCTCACTCTCGTAATTCGATGGGAGGGCAATCCGACACGACCGGAGAGAGATCAGGCGCAGGACCGACATTTTCGTGCTCTCCGATGCACGGGTAAATCACTCACCGGCTTCCAGAGCCGACCCGACCCGGGAATCGAACCCGAGACCCCGTGCACAGCAGTCGACTACTAGACCAACGAGGCAGTCACAGTACACAACTACCACATATGTAGACTCGAGCTAAATAGGTGAGTTCATAATTTATGAATTACCTACCTATATCGCAAAGCAACTAATTACAATTATTCTAATTGATTAGCGGTCAAACTTTGTCGATGTCAAGATGGCGTTGATAGAAGAGAATCTGCCTGCCACGCCTGAAGTTGCTGTCGCGGGTTCGATTCCCGCATAAGTCTAATATTTGTGTGCATGAACATGGGTGTTTGACATAGTCTGGGTGTATAATATATATGTATTTTTGCAAAAGAAAAGTATATAAGTACGTCTATCGGTTGTCTGGTACCCACAGTATACAAACTTTACTTAGTTTGGGGCTAGATGACGTTGAATGAATGTGGGAGATAAAAAAAGACTTCGATAGGACAGACTCGCCTACCCACGTCACTAATGTACCATCAGTGTTAGACAGATCTTCAGTCCATCGACGAGTCGTATTATTCGAAGGTAGTACAGTCACCCGCACATCAGTAGACACACTTTGACCTTGAGACCGCCTCTATTTCCTACGACATAAGAGCTGTTTTCACAGTTCAAATGTTTCCACTGATGTGCGGGTGACTGTACAATCTACCTACTGGAATTATCTTAGTATTTTAAGCCACCAAATACGCTATGAATAACTTACGGCCAACGTGAAACATGTTATCAATAACACAAGCAAGAGTAACACACGACCAGGACGGGCCATTTCGACTGTCAAACCCCACAGCCTGACCGAGGCAACACACCTAATTGCCAATTGTATTAATTGGCAATCAATGTTTATTGCCCGATTGAAGTAAGCCGCTGTTAAACTTTTTATGAGTCAATCAGAACTATTTGTGTGAAGCTTTGATTTTCATGATTTCAGGTGTTCAGGTGTTTATGTAATTAATTAAGTAGACTGAAAAAACAATTATTATGTCAAAGTCGTCTCTTTTGTAAAAGTTATATAATGTACTAGCTTCCGCCAGCGGTTTCACCCGCTTTCTGAGGGAAGTACTTTCCATACCCGGATAAAAAGTAGCCTATATGTTATTCTGATGTATAAGCTATATTGTGGTAAAGTTTCATTCGAATCCATTCAGTAGTTTTTACGTGAAAGAGTAACAAACATCCATACATCCATACTTACAAACTTTCGCCTTTATAATAGACTAGCTTCCGCCAGCGGTTTCACCCGCTTTCTGAGGGAAGTACTTTCCATACCCGGATAAAAAGTAGCCTATATGTTATTCTGATGTATAAGCTATATTGTGGTAAAGTTTCATTCAAATCCATTCAGTTGTTTTAACGTGAAAGAGTAACAAACATCCATACATCCATACTTACAAACTTTCGCCTTTATAATAGTACTAGCTTCCGCCAGCGGTTTCACCCGCTTTCTGAGAGAATTACTTTCCATACCCGGATAAAAAGTAGCCTATATGTTATTCTGATGTATAAGCTATATTGTGGTAAAGTTTCATTCAAATCCATTCAGTAGTTTTTACGTGAAAGAGTAACAAACATCCATACATCCATACATCCATACATCCATACTTACAAACTTTCGCCTTTATAATAGTACTAGCTTCCGCCAGCGGTTTCACCCGCTTTCTGAGGGAAGTACTTTCCATACCCGGATAAAAAGTAGCCTATATGTTATTCTGATGTATAAGCTATATTGTGGTAAAGTTTCATTCAAATCCATTCAGTAGTTTTTACGTGAAAGAGTAACAAACATCCATACATCCATACATCCATACATCCATACTTACAAACTTTCGCCTTTATAATAGTATTAGGAATAGGAATTAGGATTAGTCCATACATCCATACTTACAAACTTTCGCCTTTATAATAGTATTAGGATTAGGATAGGATTAGGATTAGGTACATAACTTATGTCTTTTTTTATTTCATCTGATGAATGCTTACTTTCCGCGGAGCGCAGATGGCTCTGCCCAAGTGTTACACATTTTATATATGTAGCTCCGTATTCAAGCCTATCCTATCCATGAGAAGTGATCAGAAACTGCATAACGCATGTGATTTTACTTATCATCCGCATAAACAATTTTTGGCCATGCAAGCGAAACGATGTTTATCAATAAATAGGCCTGTCATCGAAAGGCTTTCCAGGTCAATGCATATGCTTGCAGGTCTAGATTTATCCAAACATAATTAAAGCAGACTCTGGGATCTTTGCGTTCTTCAATCTTAATAAACGTTAGAGAATAATAACAAGAATAAGTTCTCCCCAAAAATAACCTTTATTTTTCAGGATATTCCGTAACTATAAGATAACTAGCTTCCGCCAGCGGTTTCACCCGCTTCCTGAGGGAAGTACTTTCCATACCCGGATAAAAAGTAGCCTATATGTTATTCTGATGTATAAGCTATATTGTGGTAAAGTTTCATTCAAATCCATTCAGTAGTTTTTACGTGAAAGAGTAACAAACATCCATACATCCATACATCCATACTTACAAACTTTCGCCTTTATAATAGTATTAGGACTAATAAGATCTTCAAATACATATACATATATATACGGACTTATTTCGCTAAGGTGGACTTTAAGCAAATCAACACAAGGTAGGTATTCAATAGCAATTGAAAAATAGGTCATCTTAACTAAACACAGAAGAAGACACAGAAGCGGGAAAGGACAAACTACCCCTTAATTATACCAGTAAGTTTAAGGAAGGTGTAAAATGCTTAACTCAATAAACGTTCAACAAAAGTTAACATTCCATCCCGTGAGATATGTCGGAGTGTAGTCGATCTATCGATCGCCTCAGCGCGCACCTCCTCTGCGCCGCGCGACTCAGCCACCCCACAGTACGACCCACCGTGCCGACCAGCCATTGTATCCCCGAATAACGTATTAAAAATGATAAAACCTAACAAAAATCAACCTTGAAACGTTAAAAACACAAACCCGTGAAAAAACATTAGTGAAAATTATACAATAATCGAAATTCTACTCATCAAACAATGAGTATAATAAAATAAGTCGACGGGGAAAATGGCTGCTGCAAATACCAAAGGCACGTTGAAACGATAATGTAATAAAAACTAAATTAGAGTAGTGTAAAGAAGTCTTCCAATAGAGATAAGAATTAAAATAATATTTATAAATTAGTTCGTGAATAGAAAGTGAAATTATATTTACTGAGATTGAAAATCAATGTCTTCCCGTTGGTGTCAATTTTAAAATTTTAACTGGGAAAAAAGTATCTGAATTAAGTGCATAAATTGCTAGTTAATCGGCTTATACAGCCTGTAAGGTGCGTGAAGTAGATACAAATCGGCTTGAAAATGATAAACCTGGGCAAATTCAAGTTGCCTCCCTTGAGGAATGTGCTGGACGTGACGATGCAAACTGTCAGGCAGCAGATCCCGGAGAAGCCGGGCGCTCCCCCGCGTCCGCCACAAAACGTCAGGTTCGCGAACTTAGGTAAGTTTTTTACACAAGGTCAGTAGGTTAATCAATAAACGTAAGACTATTTGTTGGATCTCATTGACTAAAGAAATTTTCCTTGCTAACTATTAGTTTATCTTTGATCTCTTTGCAAGCGTTGTTTATTTTAATTTTCCTAATCCTGGGTCATTTATCTTGATCATATTTATCTTGATATACCTTGATCATTACGTTTCGTTAAAACTTACATCACTAAGTTCAGATGACATTATTTATTAACATGCTTGATTTCAAAATCTTGCAGACAATATGGGAGAAAGCTGCGAACTATCAACTATGAATGAAACCACATCACCTAGTTACCAGTCAACTAATCCCACAAACCCGTTCCTAAGTGGAGCCCTGCAGGCCGAAGACTCCTTCACCAGCTATCAGAACACCTATCCTCAGCAAGATGGAGCTCCTAGGTAAGATCAACTTTCAATTCTGTAATTGAAGAAAATGCAATGGGAGCAATAATTTATGTTGGTTTCTGATTTCAGGACTCAGAGCATGCAAAGCGTAGATTTTTACGCTTCATCTGAAGAAGGCGGAGGCTTCGAGGAAGGTGGTGGCCCGCCTGGCGCAAAAATCAATGAATACCAAGCAGCTTGGAACGTCACTAATGCTATTCAGGTATGTAAAAAAGGAAGCTAATCTAGAAGGCAAATGTCACCTGCAATATTGTTGAATGCAATTGATGAATGCAATTGTTTTTTCAGGGTATGTTCGTAGTATCCCTGCCGTTCGCCGTCCTACAAGGCGGCTACTGGGCCATCGCTGCCATGATCGGCATCGCACATATTTGCTGCTACACCGGTAAGATCCTTGTCGAATGCCTCTATGAAGACGACCCCGTGTCCGGCCAACGTGTACGAGTTCGTGACTCCTACGTCAGCATCGCCAAAGAATGCTTCGGCAGGAAATATGGCGCAAGAATTGTTAATCTCGCTCAAATTATCGAATTGCTAATGACATGCATTCTTTACGTCGTCGTGTGTGGTGATCTTATGATTGGCACCTTTCCTGATGGCGCTATTGACGCTAGGTCTTGGATGATGCTAACAGGCATATTCCTTCTGCCGTTGGCTTTCTTGAAATCACTCAAAAGTGTTAGTATGCTATCCTTCTGGTGTACCATGAGTCACTTGATAATAAACGCTATTGTCCTGGGTTATTGTATCCTTAACATCGGTGACTGGGGCTGGTCTAAGGTAAAATGGACTTTGGATTTTGAGAATTTCCCTATCAGCTTGGGCGTCATCGTATTTTCATACACTTCGCAGATATTTCTGCCAACACTAGAGGGTAACATGGAAGATCGTTCTAAATTCGAATGGATGTTAGACTGGTCTCATATCGCCGCTGCGGCATTTAAATCCATATTTGGATACTTGTGCTTCTTGACTTTCCAAAACGATACGCAACAAGTGATCACGAATAACCTGCGTTCAGCTGGGTTTAAAGGTCTTGTCAACTTTTTCCTTGTCATTAAAGCAGTACTGAGTTACCCTCTGCCTTACTACGCGGCGTGTGATCTGCTAGAACGTGCTCTGTTTAGAGGAAAACCTAAAACAATATTTCCAGTCATTTATGCGCTGGACGGCGAACTGAAGGTGTGGGGACTTGCATGGAGACTAGGAGTGATAATGTTCACAATTTTGATGGCAATATTTATTCCCCACTTCGCTATTCTGATGGGTTTCATCGGCAGCTTCACGGGAACTATGTTGAGCTTCATTTGGCCAGCCTACTTCCACCTCAAACTGAAGGGCAACACACTTGAAAGCACAAGGATTGCATACGACTATTTCATAATAGCCCTTGGTGTTCTTTTTGGAGTCATCGGCATGTACGATTCTGGCTCGGCTCTGATCAAGGCATTCAAAATAGGATTGCCTTTCTAATTTCCCATAATAATAGACTCATTGTTGAACTATTTTTAGATTTACGCATACATCGTAAACTATACTTTGCCGCAATAATAATACGGCTGAATGTTGAATGCATGGATTATGTACCTAGACCGGTGTATTGATAAGTTTTGTATCTTAGGTCTGTTTAGTACATGGGCAAATAGTTTTTGTTAGCGGACTTACTTTCTTCGTATAGTGACAATAATTAATGTTTAAGAGAACGATCGCCTTTTGCCTTTGCATCTTCGTTTTACTCCAGATTTTTATGTATATAGTTATAATTGTCTAGCTTATTCTACAAATATAATATAAAGTACTGTTAATCCAATGTCTTCCGATAAAATATTACGTTTTTGAAGTATGTAACAACGAAGTCTTCCATGGATAATGTTGCCATCAACGGTGAAGTTATCTGCTTGTACTTACATATAAATATCAAAAACATAATTTGGATAATATTTACATTAATCTTAGGTACTGTAATGTGAATCATTGAGATTTTATCAAGTCCTAGTTTACTCCGATTTTGAGACCTAATTTAAAAAGAAAAGCAAGAACGTCGTAAAATATATAGGGTGTAACAAAACTAGTGCACCATATTTTTACAGGTCATCTAGAACATGCTAAGGATCGTGTTTACCACAAAAAAAGTCATGAAAACAACAACATATTTTATTAAATTTATCATTCCAGTCGCCAAATTGTACGCATAACTACGGTCTCTATGAAAGCGCTCGGTCGTTGACCCCTTGGCCATTCATCTTTTTTGTGGTGAACATGCTAGATGACCTTTAAAAATATGGTGTACTAGTTTTGTAACACCCTATACTGAATATGTTTACTTTATAAAAAAAAAGTTATTTTACTATTTATTATGTTAAGTCGTACTGAAAGATCTATTTACAAACTTATACATTTTATTTATAAAAAAGATGATCGCTGGATAAGTATACTTAGCTCATATTCAGACGAATATATCCAAAATAAGTCTTCCACTTCTAAATATAATTGTTGTTGATTATATTAATAGAATATTGTACTAAATTATACATGTTGATTAGACTAGATAGTTATGTTACATGGAGATATTGTGTCAATATGTGATTATTGTGATACCAACGTTTTCAAATATTATATCAGGTATACAGATGGCTTTGAAGGAACTGGAAAAAAATATAACTTCTGTAAATTGTAAGCAGACGCGAATCAATTTTTTTTAAACAAATTTTCCACAGAACAAATTACACACAGCCTTAAATATAAACTTAAATCTATGTCTTACATGCCTGAACTAGGAAATCCTGTGTTTCAGGCAAGAAGTGCTAAAATAATTACAATATTTCAAAAAAAAACTATAGTACAATAAATTAAATTAAATTATCTGTCAACGTGGACAAGCTCGCTTTTACTATTATAATGTAACCAAATCTTAACTTCTATTTAGGAAAATAGGTAAAATAATTGTTAGGTATTTGAGTCCTCATAGTTCCTCACAGGGTTCGTGCTAGCATTGGTAAATGTTGTGCGTCACACTGGACCAATGCTCAGCAGCAAGTACCTATACAACCTTCACCGTCGTTCGCAAAATACTGGCCGTTATGCGACGACGAGCGCCCATGTGGCTTTAAAAAAAGTATATTACGTCAAAGTTAGTCCAAAACGATCCGTGCATCGAACAACAGTTATATTTACGCCGTGCGTAATATTTTGAAGTGGACACCGTGTGTCTACGGCTTCGAACCGCAGGGAACGTCAGCTGGTGCAGCGTAAAGGTGAGTCGTACTCAATTTGCTTGTGCTGGCACGTTCACATTGGGGAACTGTTGGGACTCAAACTATTTATCTCAAACTATACAGTCCACTCATCGAACAATAATGATGAAAAAAAAATGGCTAACATAACTATAGGACAAAAGCTTTCTCATAACAAGAAGAAGAAGAAGAAGATTAATAAAGTGTAGCATCTACCACAACTATTGCTCCACTACCCAAAGATAGACTAGACGAAAACGCCTAACGCGTTAAATCCGCCATTGTACGCATGCCAGAATATCGATCTAACCGAAATTGTAAATTTTTTTGAATCAACTTTAAATATGCTTCAACCATAAAATTGAAAATCTATTAAGGAAATTTGACAGATTGTAGTTACTTGATGTGCTAGCGACTGTACATGTGCTAAAAGTATTAAATAAATAAATACATAATAAGTACATATCACTTCTTGGTAAACTTCTTCTTCACACTTCTGGGTAGATGATGTTAGAAAGAAAGAAAGAAAGAAAGAAAAGAAAAAGTGTTTTATTGCGAAATTGAACGCACACATTACACAACATGTTGCTACTACTGTCCAAGAATAATGAGAATGATTCCATATAAAACGGATTCATTACAGTTTTGGAACTTATTATAGAATCAAGAACTATCGAAACAAGATACGGTCTTAATATAACTCTTCACGAGAATGAGGGTCAAGTCTGAAATATTGCATCGCTTGTAATGGACTGCAAAATAAAATAATAAAATAATGTTTATTAACTAGGTAACTTTACAATGCTTGTTGCCATTGAGCCACAAACTAAACACAGCTTGTATCTTGTGGCTCGGAAAATAGTTATATACATTGTATAATCTGTGCCAATGATTTAGTCGTCTGTATACCTAGTATAAGTTATTGGGCTTCCAGTTTTGATGGTAAAACTTTTGAATAAAAAGATGCTTCTCTTCGATAACGCCTAACCGTTTAGTTCAGAATTATCCAGGCTTGTATCCATATGAATATTTAGAAATGTATCCAAGTGCAATAATGTTGTATAAATACCTATACTTAATAATAATATGTATTGTGATGAAATGAACAATTCTAGGTGTGTATTTTAAATAATATAAAATGTTATTCGATATTTGTTTTATTTTTTATTCTGCGAAGGACCGAATATTGTACCCTGTGGCACTCTCCTGTAATAATATGTTATCTTCATCAAGTCGAGATACTTGGACTATTGACAAAGTTCAAAAGCTAATATAAGTCTATACACAGATAATTGTAGACCCTGAAGTTATCCAGGGTAATCGGATTTCAGAAAAACCCAGCAAATTTATGGTGACATGGCATAGACCTATTATTTTAACAAATGCTTCATTTCCAGCAAAGAAAATATTTTTCTCAATAAAAATTTCAAGGTCTGTTTGTTGATAAAGCAGCCATTTAAATTGGCAATTTGTTTAATTACTCCCGCGCTCGCTACACGATCAGACGCCATGCTGACAAAATGGACGCGCGCATTCACGCATGCGTGCTGTTTCTGTTATGTCTCCTTCTTGTACAGATAACTGTAAGTATTTTTGATATAAAATCATTATAATGGGCATTTAGGAAGACACTATTTCTTTTTATTGCAAGTAAAACACAATCACCAATTGATTCGAAGAACAAATATAAAAATATACAAACGAAGAGAGATTCTGACTGAAGCGAGTCCCAAGTTGGGCGCCAAAATTATACAGAACTCTTCAGCGTCAGACGAGAACGTTTTTTCAACTCCGGAATCTAGGTTGCCCTTGAAAAAAACTGGAAAAGCAATACTAAGAGTCCAACCGAGACCTATTTTTTGGTGTTCCTTAATAAATATATATCTCTGTGAACTAGCGACCGTACAACATACGGAACCACCCATGCTGCCTAGAACCCAACGAGAACCTCACTCTAGCCATGATAATAGACGCGTTCGAGATCTACGGCCACGACCCCACGGACAAGCTGGACAATCTGTGGCTGTACCAGAATGAAATGTTGAGAGTCAAGACTGCTGAAGACCAGGTAACGACTACAAGATAGAGCTAGGCCATAAAAGAATAGGCTTCCATTACTCCTTTGCTAGAAAGGCTATCCACTTGTAAACTTTAGGGGATCGTTCGGAATGATATAGCGACAAAACTTGTAAATAATATATTAATAGTAAGCAGTTGCTCGAATATGACAGCAGAACAGCAGACAGACAATTTTTTAGGTAAAAAACAGAAGAATGCCTTGACAATTCGCTCGCTATGTTCCACGACGCGATTGGCATCGCGTTCGCCCTGTTCCACGAGCGTGGTGGCGAACACCACTATTATAGCATCTTCCGCCTTCATGGGTTATTTTTCAATTTTATTTTACCGCAAGTGCAGTACGACTATAAACGACTCATCATTTTTCCCAAACTATGTTGGGATTGGCTTCCATTCTTATTCGTATGCAGCTGAGTACCAGTATTTTACTTGGAGCGACTGCCTGTCTGACCTCCTCAACTCAGTTACCTGGTAACCCGAAACCCCTTGGTAAAACCGGTTATCAGAATTTCTGGCTTCTGACTACCCGTAAGGACTACCAACGAATAAGATTAATTATCAAAAATGTTGTTTCGCAGTATCTCATCAATGAGAGAGTCCACATAGCTACAGATCATTTAGGAAGGTTTATCAAACTCCATATTCAAGAACTGAAGGTAATACCAGTGTCAGTTTTCTATTTCCATAATTCATTCTAAGTATCAAAGATTCCTTGAACAACCTATCTATATCTTTTGATGAACTGCTTTCGGAAAAGGTTCTGCTGATCACGTTAGATGATGTCATAGACAACATGCTGACGATGTATGAGAATCACAACTCGGTGGCTGCTGAAAGAAAGGCCACCTACACGGGGGGACCCGTGCCTATGGAGTTTTATATGAGCCAAGGTGAGTCTAAGCGAGTTCTTTTACACAGAAACTCTGTACTTTATAATAGACTATAAAAACTACAGGACCATTAGGCACATTTCAAACTAAAGTAATCTTGATGCGACCGTTCATAAAACTCCTATTATTTAGGGAATGTAAGTAGATCTTTAAATTGAGTCTTCCTTTATTATTTTTCACTAGCTTCTGCAGCGCTTTCAGCCGCGTCCCCTAGGAACAACTCCATTCAACCGGATATAAAGTAGCCTATAGCCTTCCTCGATAAATGGGCTATCTAACACTGAAATAATTATATAATAATTAGCGCGTTCAACAAAACAACTAAATAAACAAACTCTTCTGCTTTATAACATTAATATATGTAGATTCTTCAGTTCAGAATAATTTTGGCATATAACTTTTATCTTACAGAATTCTACTGCGGGAAAAACGTATACATTTTCATGTCGGAGCTATATAGCGACATCTATAACATGGGACGGGGGGTCGCCCCCTACTGCAAGGACAGGTCCTTCGTGTTCCTCGGCTTCCTGCACTTCCACGACGAAGCCAAATACTATCTCCTGGACGATCCCAGCATTTCCTTCCCAACTGACAATTATTTGCATGGATTAGAATGCCACATGGGCATTTGTATTTTCAGGTCCGTATAGTCAACTGTTTAAAATTTACCAAATTTACCGTCATAATATTCCGCACTGGGTGTCCAAGATGGATAGAACGAACGTGGTAGGCCCCGGAAGAGATGGCGGGACGACCTGAAAGCCTACCACCGTGATTGGTGGGAATATCGAGAGGTGTGGAAACAAAGTGGATAGGCTGTTGCCCAGTGGGACAGCTCAGGTTAAAGAAACAAAATTACTCAGCAGGTTCTCATTATTTCCTTTCGATACCTTCCAATTCAATTCTGAACTTATAAATTTAATGTGAGGGTTACATATTTGCTTTTAAAATCGATTATGTGACACAAGAGACATAGAAAGCCTTTTCTGTAGTATCTAGACCTGATTCAACCAACCCCTACAGGTTTCCCTTCAAAAAACTCTTGCAAAGAGTCCGCGACGTGTCCACACTGCCGAAGGCTATCGTCAAGTGCGGCACAGAGATGTACAAGCTGCCGCCGCTGTCTGCCGCCTCCTGCATCATCACGTCGGGCTCCTTTATACTAGACTTCAATATTCAAGGCGTTCGGTACCGGCACCACGACTATTTGCTTGTAAGAATAATTTTGAACACCTCATTATGACTACAATTTGGCGTATACTAGGGAATGAGATTGACAAGCTCTAGTGGAACTATACTTATCATTGTGGAGGTAATTACATATGTATATCAATTCATGTTTATAATAACTAGTCGAATTAGCAGTATCTCGCTAAAGTCGTTTTTTTTGCGTGAAATCATCAAATTATGCATCATCCCGCTGAACGCTGCAACTGGAGGGTGTGTCAATCAGATCAGATCCCTGTGTGCCAGGGCTACGGTAACTCTTTCGAACAACCTGCTAGGCAGACCCTGGCCCTAAGGGGCCCCTATATTGCTGACATCTCTTCGAGGAAAGTTGCTGCTTCTGCTACTCTTCGTGGTTGCGTATGCCAGCCATGTTCTAAAATACTTCATTCAATTTCAGACCATACCTAACGGCAACACGTACTATACCAAAGAGCGTCACTCCCCGCTGATCTGCGACCATCACGTCTGCGAGTGGAACTACACCAATCATTATGGAGGTACTTATAGCAATTCAGGTTACTACAACCTAAAAAAAATGCCAATAATTAACCTTTTGAACACCACGTCAAAAAAAGAAACACGTGCCCCAGCGCCAAGCTAAGAATTCAATACCAATACGGTATAGTAGTGGGTTCGGAATTATATCGATTGAAACTATTAATTTTAAACTTTTAAGGTTTGTCATGACCGTGGCGTGCTGGGCACTTTTTGGCTTGCTATCTATACGTGACTGTGGCGGTCAAATTGTTGATAATAATCTTAGATCTATAGAAGCTTAGTCCTAGTTATTATTTTGTTCCCCCAAACATCAGGGCAAGTATGCAAAATTACTTTGATTGTTCAACTTCCTAGGCCGGGTTATGTTTTGATAGCATTGTTCATCAAATTCATTTTTTTCTAATTCCACAAACCAATTATGTATAAAAACTTTTTGTTCCATCTAATTTCTCGAGGTCCGTTCCTAATACCTGGCGACCCGGGTTCTGGTATTGATGCAGTGCCGCCGTACATTGAACCGACGCCCAAACCAGACGGAGATGGGGATGAGGACAACATCACCGTGCCTTGTAAGATCATACACTTCCTTATGTGAAAAAAAAAAGAAAAAAAAATCTCTAAAAGACACACAAATAAAAAAATAAAATTCATGACGTCAGAATAATTTAAGCTCTTAAGATTCATCACTTCCTTCCTTATTGGACAATTCCAAGGTGTCCTTCAGATCTCCCTCTAACTAGCCAGTTGGAATCTTATTTTAAACGCTTTTGACCCTTTGTTCTAATGAGAAATTTAAAGAATCCTGATGATGATGGAAGCCTTTTAAACTTGTGCACAACAGTCGTGGTGGCCTAGTGATTAAAGCACCAGCTTCTCAAGTATGAGTGGTCAGAGTCAATTCCAGGCCAGGCAATTACCAATGTAACTTTCATAAGTTATATGCACTTTCTAAGTATATCTTGGGCACCAGTGACTGAATAAAGGTGAAGGAAAACATCTTGAGGAAACGATTGAACAATCGTGGTGCTTAGCGCTTAACCCTTCACTGTGTGAGAGGAGGCTTTTGCCCAGCAGTTGGAACGATATAAAGGCTGATGATGATGAAACCTTATACCCTATCGTGCGAGACTCATTAGCTTAAAACGGATTTGAAGATTATTGTGCGAATGAGTTATTAATGAAACTTCTGTATCCAGATATCCTCGATGGGTGCTTGTTCATGTACCCGCCGAACTACGGCTCGATTGCGGGCAAGAGTTACCTGGACACCATCGACCTACACGACGACAGGTTTACTTGCAACGCTGCTGGCGGGAATAAGGTAAGAATACTAGTTGTACTTGTGGACACGGCAACATACATCTAAGAGATACTCGTCCATCTGCCGGGGCTGCGACTTGTTCGCAAGAGTTACGTTACCGCGGCCCTGGCAAGCGAAGACCTCCATAAGGAACAACGTGGGTCTTAGTCTGACGCTTCCTCCAGCTGTATGCACCTACGGCGGGAGGGTTCTGTAACGGTGTGCGATGATGGAGACTTTTTAAAAAAGAACATTTTTGTTGAACTAGATTTTTTTTTATTAATTTCGATAAAATACACGCTTCTGGAAGATATATCCACATCGAAGTTTTAACCGGATCTAATATTTCATGCTAACAGAAATGCTGACGATACGTTTGGTTTGCTATTATTGAATCATCCAAAACATTTTGCTATCTATAACTAAAATTCCTATTTCCCCAGGGTCTCTACTGGTACCCTCAGTGGATGGGTGCAGTACCCCACCACCCTTACCCGGCGCTGGGCGATGACAAAGACTACGAACCCAATGGACCGTTCTACGCGCACCAACAGGGCTACGAAATGGATGAACAGGATATTGAATAATATATTATTTTCTAGATTTCCTTTTGTTTTATTGCAATATTGAATTAACTGTTTAACTCGGAAAAGATACAATTCCGAAAAGTGCGATTGACCGACGCGAGCTGCCATCATAACATGACATAATATCCGCGAGAAGCCGAGCGTCATAACGTGTCCCTTGCTAGGAAATAACTCTTGTGGTCTGAGTTCGATGCCCGCATGCGATTCGTCTTTTCTGACGGGCTTGCGGGTTGTTCGCAAGAGTTACCGTGGCCCTGGCACGCAGGGACCTCCAGAAGAAACATACCGTGTTTTTTAGTCAATAAGAATCTGACACTCCCTCCAGCTACACCCTCACACACAAAAAGCGCTCGAGCTTCATTTGTTTCTGTACGTAAAAGCAGTCGCCAAGCGCCGGCGCGGCTGTTGCTTAGGAATCATTGTCATACATGCCCATGCGTTAATTATTGTGCGGGTTGCGCGCGGCTGTCGAGAGCCTCGCCTCTCGGCCAACTTAATACATTAAATTGGACGATTGGATAAAATAGAGTAGGTAAAATAAATAAAAAATGGTCTTAACAAAATGTAAAACTTAATTTATTTCAAAATTAAACTTAGACATATAAATAGAATAGAATATATAACAATAAATATTTACAATTAAATGTAACTTTCCAAAAACCTACGCTCGACACTGCTTCCTCGCGGTAATACAAAAAATGCGGGCGTACCAGCCTTCAACTCAAAATATTTGACCACTAACAAATCGCCCAGATTCTTGGTAGGATCAACTATATGGGGCATTTTGTCATAACCTTCGAAGTAGACATTGATTTTAGAACAGTTGTACTTATTTTCTTCATCCCATGGCGCTGGGAATAGCTGTTCTAGTTGACTTCGCAATGGCACATTCTCGGGACAGGCTCTGACAAAATCAGTCATTTGATATTCAGGATAAAGAAGTAATATAGGCCACCTTAAGATACCATTTTCAACATGTACTATCGCGTCCTGCGCTCCTGGTAGACTAGGTTCTAGTTTGGACAAATCAATGTCATCTTCGTCGTCACATTTCGATATTTTAATTCCTCTTTCTATTATTGCTTTAACCACCAACTCTTTCTGCTCATTGTCCTTTTCATTTTTTCTCTCTTTCTTCCTCTGATCACGTTCCTGTTGTATTTTTTTCTTTTTCGCTGAGTTCAGGAGTTCGACTATGTCCTTGTCTTTTCTATCCCCTTCTAATAGCTTTTGGCAGTGTTCAATGCAGACATCAAACTTGGTTACTTCTAGAGCTGCCTTCGCTGCGCGTAGACGTGCCTTGGTGTGGTTAGGGTTGAAAGTTAAGGCTTTCTCGCTGTCAAACAAGGCAGATCTGTAGTTTTTAAGGTGCCAGTGACATGCAGCGCGGTTATTGTATAGACTTGCATTGATATCAGCGTCGTTGCATCTTTGTTTGATGCCTTCTGTATAACTGTAAAAATAATGAATGTGGTAACAAAAGAAATGCTTTATAGATCACCATCATCTCCCGAGCCTTTTCCCAACTATATTGGGGTTGGCTTCCAATCTAACCGGATTTAGCTGACTACTAGTGTTTTACAAGGAGCAACTGCCTATCTGACCTCTTCCTATGCTTTATAGATAATATTATGTATTGTACTACATTGTATAATTTACTATAGTTATGTATTTGTACTCTATATTTTACTATTAGCTTCCATCTATGTATGGGTATTCCAATATACTTATTTATATTGTATTTTATGTCTGTTTTATTATTTTACTACTTACGGCTTTGTTTGTCACTACATACAGTTAGCCAAAACCGACTCATGTCTCACTTTATCAATCATTAATTTTAAAGTTTAAAGGCATTAAATTGGGCTGCAGATAAACATTCTAAACTTTGTTGGTAGTTATTACATGTACAAGTATAGTAGCAATAATCATATTTTTCACCAATTGACTATTACAGAACCAAGTTTCCCTACTTTCTTCTGATCTAAAATGCGAAAGTTAGTATGTGTGACATAGCTTATACATCAGAATAACATATAGGCTACTTTTATCCAGGTGCGGGTAATAGTTCCCTCAAGAAGCGATAAAACCAGTGGCGTAAGCTAGTGTTCATAAAGACTATGGGAGCTATAAGTATCACTACATAGTATAAAACAAAGTCGCTTTCTCTGTCCCTATGTCCCTTTGTATGCTTAAATGTTTGAAACTACGCAACGGATTTTGATGCAGTTTTTTTTAATAGATAGAGTGATTCAAGAGGAAGGTTTATATGTATAATAACATCCATTAAATAGTGGAGAAGTACTGTTATTTTTGAGGTTTCTAATGTGATGTCGTAAATAATTACATACATTTTTCCGTTGCACCCGTGCGAAGCCGGGGCGGGTCGCTAGTAAACTTATAAAACACAAAACTAACGGAGGATAATCACTCACCCTAAAATGGCCAATCTATAATTTTTATGTTTGAAGTTGAAGTTGCCGTCCTCCTTGTAGTTTCCTGCCAGTTCCACTGGAGTATTCTCCTCAGGATCATACTTCAGTTTAGCCAAGCCCTCAGCAAGTGGAGATAGCTCCCCATTTTCTGGTGATGACTTCATGAAAAATGGATGCTTATCCATTTCTTCCTGCAATTAACAAAACAAAACTTAAACTGTCCGAAATTTACTTTTCTTAAAAAATGATTTTTAGAGAGAGGATAAATCAGATATCTTTATGATTATGTGTAGGAAAGTTAAGGGCTTGTTTCACAACCTATGAATAAGTTCCATTTTAGAATTTATATATGGTAGATAGTGGCTATTTGGACATTTTGAAACTGGCCCTTAATATGTTTTAAATATCTCATCATTACCCGAGCCTTTTCCCGACTATGTTGGGGTCGGCTTCCAGTCTAACCGGATTCAGCTGAGTACGAGTCTTTTACAAGGAGCGACTGCCTTTCTGACCTCCTCAACCCGTTACCTGGGCAACCCAATACACCTTGGTTAGACTGGCGTCAGACTCACTGGCTTCTGACTACCCTTAACAACTGCCAAGGATGTTCAATGACAGCCGGAACCTACAGTTTAACGTGCCATCCAAAACACAGTCATTGATGTCCAAGACATACTTAGAAAGTACATACAAACTCAGAAAAGTTGCATTGGTACTTGCCTGACCTGGATCCGAACCCACACACTTTGAGAGCCAACCTCTCAAGTATGAGTGCGTGGCTAACCACTAGGCCACCACGACTTCGCACACCATTACATTGATATTTTTTATCATACAATTGACAACTATCGTCTCACCTCCCACTTGTCCTCGGGCCATCCTTCCGTGTACCTCTTCTTCTCCAGGCTGTCAATGAAGTCGTCTAACTCCTTATCCAGTTTCTGGCACAGTGCGATCCTCTCCTCTTCAGTCATCGGCTGTTTAGGTCCTGACCCTTCTTCAGCCATTATTAACAACTTATTTTATACTCCCAAACAAAATTTTTCCTTAACATTAACTGTCTCAATGTTAAGTACAACAATAACAACACAATATATAATGTAAGATTTTAATATTTATCACAATTTGTGAATTTTACACAATTTTTCATCTAAATATAACCTTTTAGCTAAACATTTGAACAATATCACGTTTCGTAATGTCAAATTGTAATGTATGTCAATGTCATTCTAACCCACAGAAAATATATTAAATCTAGCAAAATAATTCTGACAACTGAGCTTAGTCTCAATTTCGTAGACAAATATTATTTGCGAGTTAGAGTATTAATTAAATGTTATTACACATTGATCCCGTGCATATAATGATCAAAATATCAGTAATTAATCAAATCTAACATTTACTCACACGCAAAGATACATATCCGAAGCTGTTATTCATGATTCAATACAATTGACCTAAATGCCATTTCTGAATATATTCACATTTGCGAGCTTCGCGTCGCTTAAAATATTCTGGGAAGTGAGCCTTTTCCAGTGGATGCCAGTAATCAAGAACCCAATCTGGAGGCGTAACAACTCGTTCAAAAGCTGTACCACCGGCTTCGCCAACAGAATGTGAAACTGGAATACAGGAAAGTATTAATTAAGAAATAGGAGAGAGCTCCTATACCTCTCCTTAAACGCTCCTATGTGTGCAAAATAAGGTGACCAATCTAATCTTAAATTGCATTTTTTAATATGGGTTATAACACGGGTGGAATGAAGTCTGGTCTAAATTGAAAAAAAAATACTTATAACTGCATTATATTTTATCAACTTACATTTTGCCGGTGGCATAGGATTAACCTTCATGAAAAGTTCATGTTCCCCCACCCATAGCAAACGACGGCGCTCTTTGGGATCGGAGACACCCTTGTTCTTGTCGAACTCGGCCCTCAAAATAACTTGATGATAACGTGTGACGTGCCTAAAAATATGAATATTTTGCAATATATTGTAGGTAGTCATTATAATTCAATTTTACCTTTAGCCAATTTACCTTGCCACGTAATATGCTTCGATATTCCTCATAGCTTTCTTGTAAAGGGCACATACTTTTTGCGAATGAGTACGTAATTCGGGAGCAAAAGGCATTTTAAATTATCAGCTTTTTAAATATGTACCAAAACTGCGAAAACGTGGATTAAATTAAAAAATCTTGTCCCTTGTCAAACTCAAGTCAAAATCTTATCATGACATAAAAAAGAAATGATTTTTAAAAATATTGGATAGAGTGCCAGTTTGTGGCCTGCCTTCTAAAGCCTGCCTGCCAGCCTTGCCGTTTTATAATCTGAGAAATAATAATCAGATACGTTTTTTGCAATTGATTTATAAAGCTGTCTAGTGTCTGTCAATCAAGTCATTGTCATTATTGTCAAATGTCAATGTCAAAAGCTATTTTGAGAAGCGTCTACTGCTGGCCCGCTCAAGTAATTGAAATTGAAAATAACTTGAATATATATATTAAAAAATCATTAAAAACGTTACGTAGAATGCATATTACTTAAATTCTACTTATCTATTTAAGAGAAACTAAAGCAAAGCCTTCTGAACTCGACTTATTCGTCTTTGTAAGTGCAGCCTGGATCCTTGCAAGGCCGGCATTATTTTCTGATGGTATGGTATTTGTAACAAAATAAACAAACATGTCAGACGCTTGGGAAGAGATCCAAGCTGTTAAGAGCAAAAGGAACAGTCTGCGCGAGAAATTAGAGAAACGTAAAAAAGAACGTCAGAATATCTTAAGTTCTAATTTGGTAAGCGGTGAGAAATCTGAAGGATCGCCCGGCGGCGGCAAGGAGCGGTCTACAGCCAGCCCGTCAACATTAAAACATGAAGGTATTTATTCATTTAACGTACAGACACTAGCACATCAAGCTACTACAATCTGTTAAATTCCCTTAATAGATTTTCAGCTTTATCGGTCAAGCCTATTGGAGGCTTGAGGTTCAAAATGCATCGGAAAAATTGGACAGTTTTGGGTAAGTTGATGTGCTAGCATCAGTAGACAGTTATAATGAGATAAGAAGCAAAATAGAATAATCGGGTAAAAGAGCATTGCCAAGTAAAAAGTATTATCTTGTAGACATTATTATTTAAAAGAAAACTATAGAAGCATAGTATCTGTGAATGTTTCTAGGGAAAAGTACTCAATACTCAATTCTTTATTAGCTATTGCTAATAATCAAGTTACCTATTGTTATATTTATCTTTTCAGCAACACCAGATAAGCCCAAAGTGGTGGTTCCCTCCGCCTCTCTAGAGGTGCGTCTCCTACAAGTATTGTCAGACATGCAGTTGCAATTGCCGGCAACAGCCAGTGCACTGCTGCCTGGCCTGGGCGATGTTGATGCAGGGATCGTAGCCAGCTTACTGCAGAAATTTGCTACTCAGAAACTTATTACGTAAGTTAGATTTCACTTCTTTGTTCTTTCAAAGTACAGTAGAGTTCATGCAATAGTCATAATTTTCTTGACCTCTTTAGATGCTAATACTTTTGTCAGGTTTCACCAACATCCCGTGCCCTATTTTGTGCACCTGGTTTAAAAAAAACCTGTAGACTTCCTGAAATTAGTGCTTTCAAGCAAAGAAACAAAACATACAAACAAACCCTTGAACCCTATAATATTAGTTCAAATGTGTTTGTAATGGTTTGCAAGACTTAATGTCTTACATAATTTTCGCGACTGCTGCTCACGGGGTCACGGGTTCGAATCCCGGGTCGGGCCGAAATCACTTTGTGGGTTTTGAGAAACTTTCATAAAGCAGCCTGGAGTTTGGAAGTTGGTGATTGATTCACCAGTGCATCGGAGAACACGTAAATGTGGATCCTGCGCCTGATCTCTCTCCGGTCGTGTCGGTTTGCCGTCCCATCGGACTATGAGAGTGAGGGAATAGAGAGAGCTCTTATATCTGCGCGAATGCTTGTGCACTAAAATATATCCTGTGCAGCTGACTGATCTCCATAAAAGAGAACGGCCGTCGTAGCCGACAATCGGCCTGGATGCCATCATCATCATCATTACATAATTTTCATTCCAGAATTAAAGAGAGGACAGAAAGTACAACCGATGCAAGCATAGAGGTTGTGAGTGCCGAGTCGGTGAGACTGGCTGCTGTATTAGCAGCACTTATGGAGGAACAGGCTTCAGGGGCCAAGAGAAAAGGTTAGCCTCTTTTGTTAACTTATTTACCATTTATAAGACTGGCTGGTACCAATACTATAGTCAGCAACTGCTTTATACATATTTTAAAAATAAAAATAGATCATTGATACACAACAAAAATTAATACTTATTTTTATTATAGGTGATAGTAATTCAGAGGAAAGTACAAACGCTAAGGTATCTAAAGCTGCAACAGATGAAAAGAAAACTGGTAAAAACGACACAGATATCATGGTGAGTAAATAATGTGTTCTTATGTACAAAACACTATCCTGTTTTCTATAATCCTTACTACATTACTAATATTATAATCTTTGGTTACTGCTCCGCTCCCGTGTGTCTTAGCGTCATGGTATATAGCCTATAGTCTTCCTCGATAAATGGGCTATCTAACACTGAAAGAATTTTTCAAATCGAACCAGTAGTTTCGGAGATTAGCGCGTTCAAACAAACAAACAAACTCTTCAGCTTTATAATATTATATTATTATAAATATGTAAGTAACTCTGTCTGTTTGTCACGCTTTCACGCGAAAACTACTGAACCGATTTTAATAAAATTTGGTGGACATGTAGTCTAGAGTCCGAGACAGGACATAGGCTACTTTTTATCCGGGTGCGGGAAATAGTTCCCTTGGTGGAACTGCGAGGGACAGCTATAGTCTATATATATAAAAGAAAGTCGTGTTAGTTACTTCGCTTATAACTCAAGAACGGCTGAACCGATTTAGCTGAAAATTGGCATTAGAAATGAGTAGGGTAGTAGTGTACAGTAGATAGAGTAGGGTAGATTAGGGTTGTGTGGGGTAGAGTAGGGAAGAACGGGAGCGAAGCCGCGCGGGCAAAAGCTAGTAATATTATAAAGAGCTGTTCATCAGAGTTCCCTGGGGACGCGGGAAAAACTGCTTGTCACATAAACGTGACCCATGCCGTGACGTCAAATGGCATGACGCTCACATTTGCCATCATAACGCCTCCATGTTTTGTCAGAGGATATAGATCTATCTTAATGTATCATCATCTCCCGAGCCTTTTCCCTACTATGTTGGAGTCGGCTTCCAGTCTAACCGGATTTAGCTGAGTACTAGTGTTTTACAAGGAGCGACTGCCTATCTGAGCTCCTCAACCCAGTTACCCAATACCACTTGGTTAGACTGGCGTCAGACTTACTGGCTTCTGACTACTCGTAACGACTGCCAAGGCTGTTCAATGACAGCCGGGACCTACAGTTTAACGTGCCATCCGAAACCAGTCAGTCAAATATCTATGTTAATGTATATTTTTTTTTATTTTGCAGTCATTACTAGCAATGCCGTCGAGCAGAGAAAAAGCAGTTAAAAGAGTTGGTGAGGAGATCATGGACTTGCTGAGCAAGCCCACTGCCAAGGAGAAGTCACTTGCTGACAAATTCAAGAGCCAAGGAGGTTTGTTCTTTTACCTTTTGACCGCCACAGTCACGTATAGATGACAAGCCAAAAAGTACCCAGCATGCCACAGTCACGACTACATGACAGACTTTTAAATTTAAAAATTTATGGTCAGATTTAATCGATACTTATTATCTTACTCACTACTATATTGTAGGTATTTATGGATGAATTCTTAGCTTGGCGCTGAGGGCACGTCTTTCTTTTACAGATCACTCAGTGACTATTCCTAAAGGCTTTGTCATGTCCATCATTCACAGCCATTTGTTTATTAAAAAAATAAACTTAACTGCTATAGATGTATAATAGCATTATCCCTATGTTTTACATGCCTCGTTAGTCTAGTAGTCGCATAGCGCGACTGAGTACGGGGTCTCGGGTTCGATTCCCGGGTCGGGCCGAAATTGCTTTGTAGGTTTTGAGAAACTTTCATAAAGCAGCCCGGAGTCTGGAAGTTTTTAATTGATACATCCGTGCATTAGAGAGCACGTAAATGTCGGTCCTGCGCCTGATCTCTCTCCGGTCGTGTCGGATTGCCGTCCCATCGGACTATGAGAGTAAGGGAATAGAGAGTGCACCTGTGTCTGCGCGAATGCTTGTGCACTATAATATGTAAACCGTACCGCTATAGCCGGCAATCGGTGTGGAGGCCATTATATCTTAGCAGGGCGTTGTTCCCCGTGTGCCAGGCGCGCAGGTGATGGAGTTCTGCCCGCACGGCACGCGCGGCGAGTGCGAGCGAGCGCAGCGCTCGGCGGCGTGCAACAAGCTGCACTTCAAGAAGATCATCCAGCCGCACACCGACGAGGCGCTGGGAGACTGCTCCTTCCTCAACACCTGCTTCCATATGGACAGCTGCAAGTATGTCTACTCAGCATCACCAGCATCAGCCTTTTTTATTAGGGTTCCGTACCCAAAGGGTAAAATAATATCCCTATTGTTTTCGCTCCTCTGTCCGTCCGTCCGTCTGTCACCAGGCTGTATCTCATGAACCGTGATAGTTAGAGAGTTGAAATTTTCACAGATGATGTGTTTCTGTTGCCGCTATAACAACAAATACTGAAAACTAGAATAAAATAAATATTTTCGGGAGCTCCCATACAACAAACGTGATTTTTTTGTTCATTTTTGCTCGATATCGATAACGGCAACAGGTAGATGCTTGAAATATTCACAGAATATGGAATGTATTACTTACTTTAATAATAAGTAATTTTATTAAAATTAAATTAATATTTCTCCCATACAACAAACATGATTTTTTGCTCGTTTTTTACTCGATATTGATAACGGCAAGAGGCAGACGCTTGAAATCTTCCCTGAATATTGAGTTTATATAAATAATGGCACGGAACCCTTCGTGCGCGAGTCCGACTCGCACTTGGCCGGTTTTCCCCACTGCTGGGCATTCCAGTTGATATGGCTAGAAAGAATGTAACTTGTGAGATGACGGCAGATACGAAGAGCGTGCAAGACAAAAACATTTTCCGATCCCAAATAAAACTTGGGATAAGGAGGATGATGATCCTGGACACAGTCCTCTTCCCATACAGAGAAGGAATGAGCGTTAATCACCACTTGCTCAAATTGGAGATCTTCGAGTTCCTTGATTATGTTGAGTACAAGTTGTGGTGGCCTAGTGGTTAAAGCACCAGCCTTTCGAGTATGAGGCTGCGGGTTCGATTCCAGGTCAGGCAAGTACTAATGTAACTTTTCTAAGTTATACATACTTTCTAAGTTTATCTTGACACCAATGACCGATTAAAAGGTGAAGGAAAACAATAAAACAATAATTTTTCAACAGGTATGTTCATTATGAAGTAGACAACTCGGACCCTAACGTCAGCGCGCCTAAACCAGCCGAGACCACGCCTAAGGCGCACAATGGTAACAATATTATACTACTCCTCATATACCATTTATACTTAGGACCTGTTTCACAGGTTGCTGATAGTTCAAGATAGTTTATCTGGCAGATAATTTCATATAAATTCTGTTCCATTTTTTAATGTATCTGGCAGATAGTGGCTATCCGTAACCTGTGAAACTGGCCCTTAATATTATAAAGCAGAAGAGTTTGTTTGGTACACCCTAATGGCAAGAACTACTGGTCCGATTAAAAAAAATCTTTCAGTGTTAGATAGACCATTTATCGAGGAAAGGCTAGTTTTTATCCGGGTGCGCGGAATTGTTCCTAAAGGGCGCGCGTGAAACCCCTGACAGCCGATCGCCGCGTGCTATCGCATTATGCTTTGTGTCTCGGTCTAGCCTATGGCAGTTCTAAGCGACAGAAAGAGAAAACGCGACGGAAAAGCCGATACCGTGCTGCCAGACATACCATCACATTACATCCATACATTACATCCATACATAAAATAAATGACTTTAAATTTTATTATGAAACTGGTACTCAGCAGCATCTAGTTGGGAAAAGGCTAGGCCAACGGTTTTGGTACCAACAAACTCACAAGTACGCGTGGTCCCCTCGCACACGTAGCGAGCGAGCCCACCCACCGCGCACTCCGCACTGTTGGGGACATACTTGCTCAGCACTATGAATTACACCTATTTGCCGACAGATTGGTACATTTGTATAATGAATAGGGAATATGCATGTAATTTTTTTATTCACTAAATTAATAAATAAATATGAAAGAATGTTTAAAATATTATTTATCGACAAGAAGTTATAAAGCTTCAAAACTGCTAGTAAGAAAGAGAAGTCCGAGTGTAAAATTTACGTCACAACTACACACGCCCGTAAGGCTGTCATTGAATATAGCGTTTTGGTGAGAGGGACAGGTATAATTGTTTAAAATTGTTATTCTCGTTTGTTTTTCTACTGATTTCGATATTTTTTTCACAGTTAGTATTCTATTTTTGTATATTTATTGATATACTAGTTAGATTGCAAATATTTTTTTCATGCATAATTCCCCATTAAAATTTATTTTAGATAAGGCCTTTCGGTTTTTTTTTTGTTATAAGTGCTTTGGACTATACTAAAGACTAAAGTCGTGGTGGCCTAGTGGTTAAAGAGCCAACCTCTCAAGTATGAGGGCGTGGGTTCGATTCCAGGTAGGGCAAGTACCAATGCAACTTTTCTAAGTTTGTATGTACTTTCTAAGTATATCTTGGATACCATTGACTGTGTTTCGGATGGCACGTTAAACTGTAGGTCCCGGCTGTCATTGAACATCCTTGGCAGTCGTTACAGGTAGTCAGAAACCAGTAAGTCTGACGCTAGTCTAATCAAGGGGTATTGGGTTGCCCGGGTAACTGGGTTGAGGAGGTCAGATAGGCAGTCGCTCCTTGTAAAACACTGGTACTCAGCTGAATCAGGTTAGACTGGAAGCCGACCCCAACATAGTTGGGAAAAAGGCTCGGGAGATGATGTGTTTTAGACTATCTGTTAACATATGACATACTGAATAAATAAATAGGCAGATTAAATCTATGTTTCCAGGAACTACCGTAGCGACGAAACCAGATGGCGTGCTAACGTTGACGCCGCCACAGTGGATACAGTGTGATCTCAGATACCTTGATATGACGTTCCTAGGTCAGTATATTTTAACTGCCTCCTTGGTCTAGTAGTCGCGACAGCTATGTACGGGGTCTCCGGTTCGATTCCCGGGTCCGGCCGAAATGGCTTTGTTTGTTTTGAGAAACTTTCACAAAGCAGCCCGGAGTCTAAAAGTTGGTGACTGATTCACCCGTGCATCGGAGAGCACGTAAATGTCGGTCCTGCGCCTGATCTCTCTCCGGTCGTGTCGGATTGCCGTCCCATCGGACTATGAGAGTGAGGGAATAGAGAGTGCACCTGTGTCTGCGCGAATGTCCTGCGCAGCTGGCTGATCTCCATATAAAAGAACGGCCGCCGTAGCCGACAATCGGCCTGGATGCCATCGTAAATGTATATTAAAATTAAAATAATGTCTACTATGTCCTTCAGGTAAGTTCGCAGTAATAATGGCGGACCCGCCGTGGGACATCCACATGGAGCTCCCGTACGGCACGATGTCGGACGACGAGATGCGCTGCCTCGGCGTGCCGCAGCTGCAGGATAGTGGACTTATATTCCTCTGGGTCACGGGCAGGTAAATTGTAAATATAAGTCTATTTTATAATTATCTATTACGAAGACCCCGTTGGCGCAATGGTAACCACGCCGGACTGCTGAGCAAAAGGTCACGGGTTTTTTTAAAAGCTTTTATTTAACTTGCCGTGCATGTATGTTACGGTGGATTCTTTGAACTCAATTTTGAAGTAGATATCTTCAAACGATTGAGCTGAAATTTTATATACGAGTTCAGTTTGGCTGACAATGCAAGATATGTTATATGACGTTTTTCTGAATCCAATATGGCGGACCGTCCAAGATGGCGGAGTAGTTATTTTTAATGAATTTCAACAATATGGGTATCAAATGAAAGGGCTTATTGAGAGTGACTAAAAAAATAATTTGACGTTATTCTAAATCCAATATGGCGGACTATAAAAGCTTTTTAAAAAAAGATTTTTCTTTTAATTTTCTCAGTACAGTTGATTTGTGTGATGAGTGTAAAGTAAATGTAGTTTATCAGTTGTGTTGGCACCCATATCACAAGCTAATCAATAGTTTACCATGGGGTTAACCGGCTGTGTATGAAAATGGTGTCCCTATCTATACTAATATTATAAAGCTGAAGAGTATGTTTGTTTGTTTGAACGCGCTAATCTCAGGAACTACTGGTTCAATTTGAAAAATTCTTTCAGTATTAGATAGCCCATTTGTCGAGGAAGGCTATAGGCTATATACCATCACGCTAAGACACACGTGAGCGGAGCAGTAACCAAAAATGCGGGTGAAACCGCTGGGGACAGCTAGTATTATTATATAAGGTGTAACAATACTTATAGTGCTCCATAAATGTACAGGTCATCCAGTACATGCTAAGCATCATGTTTACCCACTATACTTACATACATATAACCACTTCCTGCACCCGGATGGTCCTTTCCCAGGCTCTAGACTACCCATGTACCATTTTTCATATATAATAGTTTGGTTGTGAAAACCGGACATACAGACAGAGTTACTTTCGTATATGTATACATATAATATTAGAAAGGTTTTCACAGAGCCATGGAGCTGGGTCGCGAATGCCTCAAGCTGTGGGGCTACGAGCGGGTGGACGAGCTGATCTGGGTCAAGACGAACCAGCTGCAGCGCATCATCCGCACCGGCCGCACGGGCCACTGGCTTAACCACGGCAAAGAACATTGCCTCGTACGTATTTGTGTCATACTAGCTCATTGCCACGGCTTAACCTTTTGATCAAGATATGTCTTCGTCTGGGCTGTGGGTTGTTCGTAAGAGATACCGTGGCCCTAGCACACGGGGACCTCCAGAAGGAACATAGTGGGTTTTAATCAGTAAGAGTCTGACACTCCCTCCAGCTGCACCCTCAGCGGGAGCGGTCTTTTGATGATTTGCCACGAAAAAAAAGATAATGTCTTCGCCAGGACCTACTTTTATATCCAAAAAATATCTGAATCGTCTATGACCCAACGGAAACCAGCGGGGAAAATAATGAGAATAAATAAATTTAAAATATAACTTAACTCCTATGACATGCGGTTGAAAATGGCATGCAAAGCGAGTCGCGGTGAGCTGCCAAGCTACGCGCAAGCGGTTTGCGTTGAGCCTATATGTTGAGCGGATTCGCACTACCTAAGTCCAATTCGAACCCGTAAAAATATCTACTAAATATAAGTACGTAAAATTTATTTAATTAAAAAAAAAATCTGTACAATGCATATTTTGGCTATGACGACGATATCACGACTCCGATAGATATAAAAAGAATTTACCAAAAGAACAGACTCCCTCTCTTATCTTTTAGAAGGAACTTGCGTAACTAGCGAAAATACGACCCTTCCGATCAAAAAAGAGCGTAAGTTAATTTTCTAAACTCCCCACAGGTGGGCATGAAGGGCAGCCCGGAGAACTTGAACCGCGGCCTGGATTGTGACGTCATCGTGGCCGAAGTCCGCGCCACCTCGCACAAGCCCGACGAGATCTACGGCATTATTGGTGAGTTCTCATCATCATCATCATCATCATCTCCCGAGCCTTTTCCCAACTATGTTGGGGTCGGCTTCCAGTCTAACCTAACCGGTTTCGGCTGAGTACCAGTGTTTTACAAGGAGCGACTGCCTATCTGACCTCCTCAACCCAGTTACCCGGGCAAACTAATACCCCTTGGTTAGATTAGCGTCAGACTTACCGGCTTCTGACTACCCGTAACGACTGCCACGGATTTTCAATGACAGCCGGGACCTACAGTTTAACGTGCCATCCGAAACACAGTCATTGGTGTCCAAGATATACTTAGAAAGTAGATACAAACTTAGAAAAGTTGCATTGGTACTTGCCCGACCTGGAATCGAACCCACGCCCTCACACTTGAGAGGTTGGCTCTTTAACCACTAGGCCACCACGACTTTACTACGTGAGTACTCATCCATCATCATCAGTCTTTTTTACCGTCCCACTGCAGGGCACAGGGTAATTCTGATACAGAGAAGGAATAAGGGTTACAGATAATCACCAAGCTTGCTCAATATGGGTTGGTGATATCAAACTTTATAGTCCAGGTTTTTTTCCTTCATCTTTAATCAGACAATGGTGTCCAAGATATAATTTAGAAGTTTTTTATTGGTACTTGCTTGAATCGAACCTGCATACCTACACATACTTGAGAGGCTCGTTTCAACCACTAGGTAACCACTAAAGTGTGATTATTTAAAAGAAATAAAGAAAGTAAAACATATTTCAAACTTTAGTCATATTATTGCCGATTGTCTCCTGCGAGAACTTGCGTTCCAAGAGAATCGGATAAGCCATTTTACTAGAAAATCATGACAAACAAATTTACTTTCAATTCTGTACGAGTCATGTATCGTACAGGGCTCGTGCGCATTCACGTCAGCATTTTTATATTATATCGCTTTACTCAAATCGCAGTAATAAAGCGTCAGTACACTTTCAACACGCATATACAGCTGTACTCAACACATAAACATATTAGATAGAATTAGTTACTTGGTAGTGAAGTATATAATAAACGGATATTCTTGGACTATCAGTGATTTCTTCATATCTAACCCTCAAGGTGTGTGTGCCACATTCAGCAGCGCATACAAATTGTATATATATAAAACAAAGTCGGGTTTGTTACAACAGTTACAACTCGAGATCTGCTGAACCAATTTTCATGGTTATTGATTCGTTGGATTTGTCTCCGCCCCGAATAGCAGAATAGCCGAATAGTAGAGTAGGGTAGATAGAGTAGGGAAGAACGAGATCGAAGCAGCGCGGGCAAAAGCTAGTTTATAATATTAATCAGAAACTTATTGTTTTTTTTTTATGAGAATAATAAGCTTGAGTCCTATTTCAGAGAGACTTAGTCCTGGGACCAGGAAAATAGAACTGTTCGGAAGACCACACAATGTTCAACCTAATTGGTAAGTGAGTAGTGTCTAGTTTTCATTGCAGGCGGTTTTTAGATATTGTTTTTTTAATTAGAAATTAAAAAAAATCAAAATTCCGTACCCCCTTACCCCTAAAAGGCGGATTCAGACTGGTGTCCACATGGTACTTGCCTGACTTGGAATCAAACCCATACACTAACATTTGAGAGGCTGGTGCTTTAACCACTAGGTCACCACGAATTCACAACAATTCTGTTTTTTTGCTATCTTCCTAATATAAATACTTACTATTTTAGGATAACCCTAGGCAACCAGGTGGACGGCGTGCGGTTGGTGGACCCGGATTTGATTGGCGCCTTCAAGAAGCGCTACCCAGACGGCAACTGCATGGCTCCACCCCCACCCGACCCAGGCCTAGCATAGCTTAATACTTAGATTTATTCTAGAACTTTAAGAAGTCTGTATTTTTCAGCTGGCTGGCTAAAATTACGCGTTTAGGTCCGACGCTCATTATCGGCATCGGATTTAGGGCCAGTTTCACAGGTTACAGATAGCCACTATCTACCAGATAAATTCAAAAAATGGAACAGAATTTGTATGAAATTATCTGCCAGATAAACTATCATACATACATATTTAGTGTAAGAATTAATACTACTAGTAATGTGCCTTTAATAAGTGTGAAAACCACAACTAACTATACTAATAACATTGTAAAAAGGAGATTTGATTGTTTGTTTGTTTGCATTGAACAGCCTCCGAAACTACTGAACCGATATGAAAAAAACTTTCACAGTTTCGATAGTTTGATCATTTCGCCACTGGCTTAAAAGCTCTGCCCAATTTTTGAATGGACTAAAGACAATATGTCATGTAAATAAATTGTAAATACCATGTAAATAAAAGCCTTGAATATTAAAACGTATTTTTATTACATCCCATACACGACATAATTTGAGTCAGCTTCTATGATACATTTGGTTGTCCGTCGACCCTACGGCGACATCGGCCGCGCGGGGCCGTAGAAGCTTCTAGAAATCGAGTTCTGCTTTTCTCTACTACCACTGAAACAAATAATTACACCAGTTATAAACACTGTAGTATAAAAAGGACACCGTATCGTATGAACTGGCTGTAATAGTTCAAAAACTTGATGAATACACTAATACACACACCCCCATAATAATGGCGTCTAGACGGATTGTAGGCCATAGCGGCTGTACTTATACTAAGGAAAGTAGCCAGCTGCGCAGGACATAGTATAATTCAAAATCATTTGCGCAGATACAGGTGCACTCTCCTAGCCTGATGGGTCGCGAATCCAACAGTATCGGCAAGGATCGACATTTACGTGCTCTCCGCACGGGTGTGTCAATCACTAACGTCCAGACTCCAAGATTTTGTACAAGATTTTTAAAATTCACAAAGCAATTTCAGCTCGACCGATAACGACCGGAATCGAACCCGATACCCCGTGCTCTACGCTATACCTTGTTTCTGCGCTCCGTCTTGCGCGATATTTCGAGCAGACATTTTGGCGGGAACTATTTAAAATTATGTAGCTCGAATAAAATCATTAGGCAATTTCTATAGAATGTTAAAAGTAGGTAACGTAAGTGTAATAAAATTATAACTTTATTCATACCTAAAATCCTTAGGAAAGGTTCTAGGGTTGACGTTTCTTCTACAGAAGGTTCTAGAGTCCACATTCTTGATGTTAGGCTTTGTGGACGACAAACTGTAAATTAATTATAATTGTTAAATTAAAGATCTCAGTGTATGCCGTTGCTATGAGAACATATTTTGGTTATTTATTTACCTGACTTTATCGTGAAACACGCCGCTTTTCTCCGCATTAATAGTTTCGCGTAATCTTCTTTGAAACTGTAAAAACAAATAGTGTTTAAGCGCCTAGCAGTAATACAAGATAGCTACACTATTCTGTGGCTACACCCTGTGATTAAATCCCTTATAGACTAAGGGCCTGTTTCACCACCTACGAATAAGTTCGAGTTAGTTTCTTTGGTAGATAATTTTATACCAATTCTGTTCCATTTTCCAATTTATTCGGCAGATAGTGGCTATTCGGACATCGTGAAACTGACCCTTAGTCTGATATACATATAACCGGACTTCATAGATAGCAGTTGGCACCCCACCAACTACCGTTAATAACTTCAACAAGTCAGCGGTTAATTAGTAGTTGGAATATGTACTTTCAACTTTTCAGATAGATTATGTTACTGGCGTGCAATTAATTCAGACGTTTTTCGTGTGAATGTGACTCTTTCTGACTAAAAACCACTACGTTGTTACCTCCTATGTTGCTGACAAATAATTCAGCCTATAATTCAAACTCAATTACTTGTGCTACGAGACTAGAAGAACAATAACCTTGATGCTATTGAGCATATCTCCCTGCGTGGCCAGTGGTCGCTCGTCGGATCTCACCGAGGGTGCGCGGCGCGGGGCGGGCGCGTCGCGGTTGGCGCCCAGCGACGCCGCGCCCAGGGACCCGTCACGACACATCGACACTAACCAATTATATGGGGGATACAAGTTTCATTAGCAGGTACCAATTTGGCTTTGTATCTTGGAGTCAATCCTACTACTATTATAAAGGCGAAAGTTTGTAAGTATGGATGTATGTTACTCTTTCACGTAAAAACTACTGAATGGATTTGAATGAAACTTTACCACAATATAGCTTATACATCAGAATAACATATAGGCTACTTTTTATCCGGGTATGGAAAGTACTTCCCTCAGAAAGCGGGTGAAACCGCTGGCGGAAGCTAGTATATATATATATATTTGTAAAGTAGCTATTTTGGGTGCGGTAGTTATTTCTGGATATATGTATATAACTGGATGTCCAAAAATAACTTGGAGAGTCCAAAGTTAGCTGTTAGACTATACAGTAGTATTTTAAGTGACAAAAATGGCTACTCTACAGCTAATTGAGCCAAATCAAACTCATCAGACATAACAAAAAAAAAACAAGATACAGTCAAAAATATAGCAAATTGTACTGCTAGGATATTCAAGTTTAGCTGCAACAAATTAGAAATACACACAGGATTCTAAGAAATAAAAGAGTTAAAATTAAAAACAAAACAATTTTATTATCCCTTCTAACATCTACCTACATCACATTGGCTAGATATTGTTAACAATATCGAGAATATTCTAACATTGTTATGTACTGAGTTCTGTCTCTGAAATAAATAAATTAATGAGAAAAATAAAATTCTTTATTTCATGTTGTTTATGGTTAACTACTCAGAGGATCAATGTTTCATTGAAATAGCAACATTTTGATAATCAATTTGTCCTTATTTACATAAAAACAATTCATTAAATACATTCTATTCTTGAAACTAATTATTAATAATAAAACAGATACATTGAGGTAATGTTATCTATTTAACTAAAATCATTACAACTAAGCAGCTTCCTTAACTTTGCTGTCTGACTTAGGTGTTGCCGTTTCATCCTTTTCTTTATTATCACTAATTTGTTTCGTGTCTAGTTTGTACAGTTGTTTCCGCATTTGTGCCGGTCCTGCAAAGACTGCTGGAGATTTCTTAGTCCCTGGTATGTAAACTTCATAAGTCTTAAAATATTTAAGTATACTTGCTACATCATCCTCTTTAAGCTTGAACTCCATGGCTATCTTTTCAGCTGTCACTTCATTAGGATTTGCTTGATGCGAAGAAATAAAATTGATGGCATCTCTGAGAGTAGTTCGTCCATAAGGCACTCTTTCTGGCTCTTTAAAACCAAAGTCATATTGTTCCGGCACCCTGCGGTCTTGGGGCAGAGGACGCTTGCTACTACTACCAGACTTCTTCTCTTTTGTGATATCGACTTCGGGCCTTCCGAGTGAGGTTACATAAACATCTTTTAATCTCTTATCAAGCCCCTCGTCTTTTCGATCGAGTTTTTCATCTATATTAGGATCGGCCTCCAGAGTACGTTTTAAGTCTTCGATATTATGAGCATATTTTGGAGCAGGAGTCGGCTTTTCTTGTGAAATCACGCGATGAGCGCGATTTTCAATGTTGAAAGACTTTATGGGTCTCAAAGCTTTGGACACTAAAGCACCCATCTCAGGTGGCAGTAGCACAGTTCTAATAATTAAATTAGCGCAAGTCACTCAACAAACATTGTTTTAACAGTAAATAATCTAAATTGCATCATAATAGAAGAGGTTATTTTTCTGACTGACAAATTGACATTTGATTAATCAATTTGACAGTTCTAAATTCAAAAAACCTTGCCAGTATCAACAAAGGATTCAAAAGTTTGTAATAGCAGCGTAAAACTAAACTTTTTGAATGATATTATGCAACAAGTTTTCGTAAATTCGATTAAAAAATAATAAAGATTAATGGAATCAGTATAAAAACTTACGTTTCAATCTAGATAAAACATCTTTTAAGGCAGACTTGGACGCATCTCTCACTAAAAACTTCTCCGTGGGTGAAGGTGTGTTCGTCGCCCGTGACTGCTCGTTTAACATACGAACTGGTGGACTGGGACTTCGTCCAAGTCGTCGTCGAGTTTGGGGCTGTCCTGTATTTTTGGGTGCTGCAATTTTTGTGATAAAAGAATAAATTGGTCTCCGCTTTAGTAATAAAAAAACATAACAGATATTATACCTGCACTATAAGATGACGGCGTAACGTGCGCCCCGCTGCATATGGGTGAATTCATGAAGGTGTTATTATTATGTGGCCGGCTCATATAATGTGGGGTCACTGTAACGGTCGAATTCAACTGCTTTTCTCGTTCATTATTATAAATACTACTCCTCATAAGATAATTCTGTAAACAACCCCAACATTACAGTTTTAACTGTAAAATAGAAAAAATAACTTATTTTGGACAACAGAAGCTTGTTGCACTACTTACTCTAGCATCATTGACGCTTTTAATTACTGGAGCTTGACTTGTACGGTAAGTTGTAATAGGAGTGTATCCGCGAATACTTTTTGATTCGGTCTCCTGAAAAATATTATGAAGTAAGCTTATTTTAACACCCGAAAATTCCAAATTAAGTCAAGCGCGAAGCAAACACTGCCGGAATCATTTCACAGCATTTTCAGGCCCCTATTTGAGAATCTCTGGACAAGATCAGTAATTTTTTTGTCTTACTATTTGGTTGTATGGTTGGTTAAGAGCACTTATCTTGGGAAAGATCCAATTTAAAAGAGAAAGGCATAATGAGAAGGAAAATGTGGTGAATCATGAACGAGAGTATTAATTATTTGACTATGTATAAAAATCATGACTTTGTAAACAGCAGAAAAAAAAGATGAAGGGAAAATGAAGTAATAGATCCTTAACACATAATCACACAATCTGCGATAGTTACGAAATCGCTGCGCAAGGGTTTGGCCATAAGACTGTTGCAAAATATTTTTTATAATTTTTTCCATGGATTTTTCATGGTTACTATTCTTATTTGTACCCTTTTTGAATATTTCCCTCGTTCAAATTAATACACACACTGTAGTGAACTTTTTATCTGGGTGCGCTTAATAATACTCACGGAACGTGTGTGGAACTGCTAACTACAACTAATAGCATTGATAAAGTAAATATACATAGTAAGGAATATACATAGTAATTTTGGAAGGAATAATTACCCTGACGCCACATTTGACACTTTCCCGTGGCATCGGTGAACGTGTTGCAGAGGATCTTGAAGTTGGGCGACCAGCTTTAGGATCGCCCGCACCGCTACTGCGACGCGATACATTACTGATTGAGTCATATGGTTCTCTACAGTAATTACATTTTACACATTAAAATACATTATTTAAATCGATGGTAAATTTTCAGACTTATTGTGGGAGTGTATGAAAACAATCAGTTAATTTTTAGTAAATATGGCGGGGAATGTACGTGACTTTTCCGTATGTCCATAATAATATAAACTTAGCCTGATTTACGACTGTCTTCTTACCCTCTATACACTATCTTTTGATGACTACTTTCCATACTATGTGTTTTCACGCGCCAATCACATTCCTTCTCCGTCGCCTTGTTATAAGCTAAAATTTAACAAAATGATGATTTCATTATGTCTCTGTCTCTTGTATGTCATTATAACGGCTCATACTATGAAAAATTACAAACCCCATCAAAAAAAGAGCAAATGCCTTTTCCATTACAAGCTTCTGGAGCATAACTTGCGCAACGCACCGTCATCATCCATATACCATCGTTAATTTTTTTGAAGACATTTTGACAACACAGATATTTTTTCCACCATGAGACTTTAGTTGAACGGCTATCACTATCGTCATGTTCTTCACAAAACAAGTTACTTCTTATAATACAGCCTTTCACTTGAGCCACTGCTGTCGTGGGTATCACAGTCAAGTCACATGAAGTTATAAACACTTCATCCTCGTCACGATCCGGTTTAGCCAAACATTCTAGACGTAAAACGAGAAATATATGTATATTATGGAACTCCCTCAAATCTATCCCCACTTTTTAGATTTAAAATAACACTGTTTATTTTATAAACGATACATATTTGAAATTGACGGTGCGTTGCGCAAGGCTTTGCTGCAAAAAAAGCTAGTAGAACAAACAGTGTTACTTTAAATACATCAGAAATAGTACCGTTATAAATATAATTTTACAATAAACTAAGTGTGTAACAAAAATAACACTGTTTGGTTGATTAATTTACAGCTTATGTAGATACGCTAAGCGATAGTCGAAGCATTTTATAATCAATTCAAATTGGAAGAAATTCAAGTTGTGCAAAAACTGAGAAGCGCTACGTTAATTTTCTATAAATCTTATGACCTTCTTTTATTCTGGAGTTCTGTGGTCTCATAGGGGCCGCCACATCGGACCGAACTTGTTTCTGCAGCGGAGGTGGCGGTGAAGGTGACTTATGGAATACCACTGGACGCTGTTTCATATTCTTTTCGGCAATAGAATAAACACCAAATTCGTGCAGCGGCATCTTCTCTGTATCCTGATATGTACGTTTCCTGTCAAAGACTTTATTAATTTCAATTTTTGATTACCTAGTCATAGCGAAACCCAGATCCTCACTTAAATGAAAAGATCTTTGTCTATGAATTCCAGCAATTTTTATGATCTATACTTTAAATCACATAAGTACTTACCTATAAAGATTCCCCTGTTTAATCAGCCACGGCTCCAACTTCTCCAGCCAACCCTATCATGAGAATTTGATTACAAAAAGATATAAAATTAAACATTAGAATAGCTGTCAGCACGAATCAAGTACTATTTTGTGTACCTGCTGATGTCCAATAACAGATCCGGGCCTACATATTCTCATCCAGCCAATAGCTTCATGAGAAGTCATCCGGTAGTGCTTGATTAAGTAACAACCAATCAACGAACCAGTGCGCCCTAGACCTGCCTGAACAATTTCTTCGTCAGAAACAGAAAACAAATGTCTACTCACACTGTTGTCTCAAACAGACTAAATTCGTAACCTTGCAATGCACTGCGAGTGCGCAACTAGCTTCTTCGCTTATTTGAAGGAATTTGAATAAAATGTGTCGTGGAGGACAGGAACCATCAGGAAAAAATAAATCGTAATGTATTATTCCAACATTATTGAACCTACAGGAAAATAAATAGTTAGACACTAGTTGAAGTATTAAGTAATGAGTATTAATTCGAATAAAAATATAGGTCACTTACACATTCCCGTCGTACAATCTTTTATTTAATCGTATGACTATTTTCACGTTGTTGTTCAAGAAATATTCTATATACATTTCAGGTGGATGAAATAAAGACACGCTATAGTCAACTGGGCCAATAAATGCTAGAAATTTACCTGGAAATGTTCAAGGCGAATTTTATTAATTATAGAGTGTAAGCACGGCGTGGTGTCTTCGTAATGATATTCGAAGCAAAACAACTTCTTCTTACCAGGTACTATCCAGTTCAAATCACCACCCTGAATTTTGTCGAGCCTATCATATTCCTCATAATTGAAATCTTGAAAGTTAAAGAAACCTAATTCTCGAGCTTTCTTTATAGCTTGGAGACAATCCATTAGTGATATCGTAAATGCCGAATCACCTTGGGTAGCATCTTGGAAAGGTCTATACAAAGGGTTAAAAGGATTAATTTTCTAAATTGTAACTGCAATAATTATTGAAGGGTATAAGTTTTATGAGCTATGTTACTGGACAGAATTAAAGAATTACTTTATTAAAAGTTTGCAAGACCTGTAGCTCTGTCCGTGAACCATAAGTGGCTTCAATGCATCTTTTGGCGTCAAACTCAAATACAGTACGCCATAACATCCTAGCAGAAACGCTGAATTTGCCTTCTTTTTGGGGTCTATTGAAGTATAATGCACAATAGTTTGCTTATTTAGATACTGTTTTAGTTTCTCGTTCAATATTCTACAATATTTATACACACAACCAAGATTTAAAGGTCCGAAATCTGAATAATAATTTTCGTAGACTAGTTCGTTATCTATACAAAAATAATGTGTGTCAGCCGTATTCTTAAGTGTTTTGCCTTGCCTTACTGTTGCAAAATACAAAACATTTTTTATATATTCTGCCTTAAACAATATATCAGGACTTCGACTCGTCATTGCAATAACAATGATACGTAACTTAATTGATAGTACATATTTTATATAGTATAATACTCCTTTACAACTACACTACACAGTTTTGTATAATAAGACACTATAACACTACGATTTCATAACACAAACATATTTTCTAAACAAATTTTACAAAAAAATAAAATTAATACAAAATTCAAATGACAGTGTCGTTGGCACTCTTTTGTTTTAAACTTGCCACAGTCGTCACAATAACATTACAAGTTGCCAGGTTCACCAATAGAAACTGCAAATTATCTCCAAAGCTAAAATTGAGATTTAACTTTTTCTAGTGTTCATAAAATGTACTCGCAGTTTGATATTATTTAAGCTGCGATTAAGAATTTAGCAAGTTTGTGCAAAGAAAAGGTTACGAATTTAGTATTGCCATTTTAAAAAAAGTATTAAAATATTATCACAATAAAAAATGTTTTTGACAGCTCTAGTCTTTTTGCGGTACGCAAGGTAAATTGTCAAACGTTTTGTGTTCGCTTTCTCTGAATCTTGAAATATTTTCGCAATCTTTATATTTGGAATGACTGTGAGTGTTTCAAAATTATGTTGGAGTATCGCTCAATCTATTATATTTCCTATTTCAGGTCGTCTAATCACAAAAAACCATGGCTGATGTCGAAGTGTAAGTACATTTTGTATTCGTTACTTTGCTTATTCTACTAAGTCTTTTCAATGGAATGTCTTAATAATAGTTATCTTAAGGGCTTTTCCAATATTCTAAAATCTCTCCTAGTCATCAAGTTATGTCCTAAGTTAAAAGGTAAACATGTTGTCAACATAACCTCTAAAACAGTTCTGTTCCGACTTCCGTAGCATGACTTGATCGTAATTATGTTATTCCAACCTTTTATAAACCCTTATTCTGTTCTTTTACGAAGAAAAAGCCTAATTATTCATCCACTTGCGAAGAAACATCGAAGTTATTCGCTAAATGTGATGTTTGATATTGCAGTGAGGTACCCGCGAACCCCGTCCTGAGCGGAGGCGCTATGGACGTGAACACAGCCCTTCAGGAGGTGCTGAAGACTGCCCTCATCCACGGAGGTCTCGTACACGGACTCCACGAGGCTGCCAAGGCCCTTGACAAGTAAGTAAACCTTCTTTGTTAGTTCTACTTCATAGAATCACTTATACAGGATAATAATCTTGAGATTTAATACCAAGACATGTTAAATATTATAGAGTATAACATTGTTTTGAGGCAACCATTATGTTGCTATAGTGAATTGCTAGTATGACTAATTACTATAAATGCACACTTGGACAGTGGCATAGTGAATGTGAGCGAAAATTACTGTAATATCAATAATATTGATCGCTGACTCGATAATGTGCATATATGAAAATGCTATTTGCTATTACTGATTTCCCTTTAACAAAATTGCATTGGAACTACAACAAATATTCACTCAGTAGGGGGCTGTTCTAGTCCCGTGCTGTGTGGAAATATCTGGCACTCCGCAAGGTGTGTGGGATACTCTCTGATGCAAACAGAGACGCACATACATAGTACCACACTGTTCTGTCTTCGACATTGTGGCCTCCCAATTGTGCTACATTGCACTTTTATTATGCACTAGTTGCAATTTCACCTTGGTTCCTAAAAGACTACTTCCTGCACTAAGATAAAAAGTATGTTAAGTTAGATTGCTAATAAAATCTCAATTTGTTTTTCCCATCTAGAGTGATTGAAGAAAAAAAACAATAGTCTAAAGCATTACAATGATACATAGGTAATAACATGACATTTAATATGTGTTTGACAAGCGTTTAATTTTGCATACAATTTTTTCTTGAATACATGTGTTAATGTAAGGTCCTTAGTGCTTTAAATAATGGTTTGTAGTGATCTTAATATTCTGCACCATAAATAGCTCTAACACATTTCTTTTCACTTTCATATTATTATCGACATGCTAATTCTTTAATAGCTGTAGGCAGGGAGCACAAGAAAGATGAACCATGTGCAACCCAAGTTACGGGAATAGCTAGCATATTGTAATTCAAAGACATTTTAGCATTCAATTGGATGTAAAGCATTAAGGTTCGAATATAGTCCTAAATTGTGAATGTTTGTGTAACAGGAGGCAAGCGGTCCTTTGCGTACTGGCTGAGAACTGTGACGAGGCTGCATACAAGAAGCTCGTCCAGGCTCTCTGCAATGAGCACCAGATCCCCCTTGTGAAGGTAAATCTTACTTTAATTTGCCTGCTATGTTCATATAATTTGAATTTAAATTATACTGCATGTACAAACTGTACTACACAACTATTGATTTATTTATTTATTTTATCTTTATTTAGATTTTTGTGGAACTTTACACTAGCTATTTCAGACCTGTGTGACCTTTAGAAAAATAATCAACACAACAATAATTGAGCTTTGTATAACTGACTTGACTGTTTATGCTTTTTTTTTTAATTTATTATTCAGACTCTTTATTGGTTTTTATAATAATCATGTAAGGTCACATTAGAATGATAATAGGTCTTAGCAGACCTATCAACGTGTAAACGGAACGTAAGCGTATCAACTCAGCCGTTCAGTATTCTTTGTATGAAACTCCCTACTGCAGCGCAGACTAATCGGAATCGTAACGTAACACGCTTACGTTAGGTTGACGCCTGGTTGACGGCGAGGCGATAAGTGACGATCCCTTTCCGAGTTGATATGTGTGCTACGACCTTAATACAACAAATAATATTTATTTAAAAGTTTTGCGCTCCGCACGAGCGGTCCCGGTACAATATCGGTCCCGCAAAAGGAGCGCAGAGCAAATCGTGTGCCCCTATGGTGACTCTCAACCTGACGAGTCAACTTTCCTAGCACCCGTACATTTATCTATCCATATTTTCTGTTCATACAGCATGTGGTCAGCACGTACAGAATGTATTTGATTGTGAGAATCAAATACATAAATCTTATAGATTATGACGTATGTGCATTTTTTAATTATTTTTTTTCTGTAGGTGGACAACAACAAGAAGCTCGGTGAATGGGCTGGTCTCTGCAAAATCGACAAAGACGGCAAAGCCAGGAAGATTGTCGGCTGCTCCTGCGTAGTGATCAAGGTATGTACTTAGTCATTTCATTAATGTGTACTTAGTATGGTTAGTTCTTACCATACGGAAAATTTCGAACGCTGCGCAGATGCCATGTTTAGGTGTCAGCGGCGGACGTACTTGTACTCGGAATTTGAATGCGAATCGCCATTGTTTGCCCGAACTTACTATACAATTGTCTAAAATTACAATTGATTTTGCGATTTTTGACCTTTTAAATCAAAAAAATTACAGAAATAGTATTTTAGGCCTTCTGTTCCTAAAAATGAGGTCGTTATCTGTTTCGACTTCGCATAGCGCTCAGCACGAACACTATCAACAAGCATCGTTGGTAGTGACGAAATAACGGCGCAACATAAAATCGAGTGACCCTATGGTGCCGCGCCACTTGCACGGGCAACTTTCCTATCACTCGTACATAGAAATATATCAAGCAACAGTCCTATTTTTTATGATAGAACAGTCATTTACTGTTTAGCCCGATACTTACAGCTGTTTATGTTTTATTGATTTCAATTGTTTCTTTGTCTGCAGGACTTCGGTGAAGAGACTCCCGCGTTGGATGTGCTCAAAGACTACCTTAAGTCTTCAAGCTAATTTCACCTAGTGCATAAGTTAAATAATAAAAATACAAAAAAATATTTATCCTTTTATTTTGGTGTCCTAAACTCCTAAAAGAAACGTCATGTGTAGCAATAATATTTAATTAAATCCAACAAATAATAAATAAGTTTTTATTCTGAATACAACTCCACGCGAAATAAAGCCAAAACTGAAATTAAGTGCCTAAACACAAATCTTCGCAAACTGATCGCAGAGTTCCTTGTGCTTCGGCCACTGCTGAACTTGGCACTCCCTGAAAAACATTCATTATTAGCATATTTCTATTAATCCTTGAACCTTGTATAAAAAAAAATCAGGAAATAAATTGGTAAGAACCGCGGCAGAGGTATTTGTTTCGACCAGGATTTATTTCTTTCACGAAAGGTTAACTAGACCATAACCATACTGTTGGCCTCAAAAGAAATTTGTTTTGGTCTTCGGTTGGCGAGAATCGATGTAGATCCAACTTATCAAATGCCTATATTCAACGAAACCTACGAAATCCTATTTAAAACAAGAAAATTGATATTCTTCCCGCCTTTTCATACCCATTGCGATATCAATTAAATGGCAACACTCACCTGCCACAATACCATTCCGTTTTACATCTCGAACATTTCTTAGTGGCCTTATCACCGCATTTGGCACACTTGGCGCCACCGCTGTCCAAAGCAAGTGCTGCATCGCTAGTGTATGATTCTAATAGTTTCTTGGCCATGAGTCGCGACTCTTCAGATCCATCCATGTGGAATAATTCTAGTTGAGTCTTAGCTAAGGACTTTGTTCGCTTGTGGACTTGCTTTAAATAAGCGTCTTTTATCTGGGGTAACGGAAGAAAATTTTAAAATTGGTCAGTACAGGGTTGATATCGAAGATTGTGGAATGATTGAACGATTTTTTTTTTATTGCATCGTCGGGTCGTTAATAAGCTGAAAACCTTGACTAAATATCTTTTATATTAGCAGAAAATTTGCTTAGTTTACCTGTGGCACGATCTCAATGAGCGTACATCCCGGGTTCTTGACGCCGTTGGTGCGGTTGTGCAGACTCGAGTAGTCTCCAACTGCTAGACGGCAGAGGAACACCTTCAGGTCGCCTAGTGGCGGGATCTGGTCCAGCATGAGGTCTGTCATCTTTACTTGCAACTGGACATAAGTGAAAATTTTACGGATAAATGGAACAGATTTTTTACTAGAGGGGAGAATGAATAAGTTTTTGATAATATTCAATACTGCAACTGGTCATTGTCTTTTCTATTTAAAATATAAGCATAGCTAATTATTACAAGATTAATGGATTCCAATGCATATACTTACAAGGTACGATACTGGTGGATTATGTTTTAAGGAATCTTATTTAGAAGTACGAACTTTTTGCTTGAGATACAGGCTGGTATTTATATTTGAGGTCCAAATTCGAAATGTTCTGTTTTTTTTTTGTTATCCTCTTCACAAATGTCACACGAATAAAAAAATACTAACCCTACAGAAGGCGCTACGTCGACACTCGTCTATAGTGTAGTAGTGTGAGAGGCGGGGCTCCAACAAGAGCTGACGTAAACACAGCCAGAGCTGCACCTCCGTGCGGTGCATCTGAGCTAAGTCTTCGGCAGACGGCTTGCTCCAGCGACCGACTGGAATTAACCCCTTTTTGTTAGTCCTTAAAGGTTGTAGAAAAATCTCGAATCATCTCTGTTTTTTTACATGGAAGTGAATATTTCCGTTCCTTTTTTGGCTAGAAGTCTCAACAGCCTCTCAAGAATGAATGAGTCTCCAGGAATCCTGAACTATAAAGTCTGAAATCACCAGCCCGCATCGCATTGAGCAAGAGCGTGGTGTTCAATGTTCTATCCGTCTCTGTATAAGAAGAGGTCTAGGTATGCCCAGGAGTGGGACGATAAAAAGGCAGATGATGACAATTCAGGTTCCTTTAGGGGAAATAACAATTTGGCTGAGGCTATGCCAGCTCATGCTTTACTCTCTTGAGCTTGGGAGGTCTCTGAATCGAACAGCTACATTTTTCTATTCAAAAAGCTCTGAAAATAATTCGTCAGAACCCAGAAACAAAATTTTAATAATAAGAAATCCTCACAGTTAAACATCTGCAGGTCTCCAGCCTCGTTCCTCTTTAGCCAAGGTTCGTGTAACAGCAGATGTGTCAGTAAGGAGGGTACGTCGTGCGTCTTGTACAGGTTGGTGGAGATAGATGCGCCCGCGCCGCCTACCTCCATGTGCTCGGCTATGTAGCTACAATGGGGTATAGGGTCATATATTAATTGGGCTTCTTTTTTAGATTTTTTGCATCTACCATTACCTAGTAGTTTCCTTATATATTTTTTTATGTTTTTATTGACTAATCAATTTATTTTCGATTTTCCAACTTTACAGTTCAAAGGCTAAGGAAACAGTAAGAAGAGTCGAGTCTAAAAAGTAGATAAAGAAAGAGAAAAAGGTTAATAAAAATATTAAAATCTTACCGTACAATTGAGATGCATCTCATGCTTATGTCGAACTGCAGATCGCGCTTCTGTCTCTCGAGCTCTTCAATAGCCGTCTCCGATTCCAGCTCTTTGGAAGTCACTGGTTTCAAGTAGCCGTTACTGTTACCAAAAAATAGAATAGAAGCAGTGCCCGCAGTAGGTACTCCTTCGCGAAAAGTACCCACAATCATCATCTCCCGAGCCTTTTCCCAACTATGTTGGGGTTGGCTTCCAGTCTAACGTAATATTAGGGTACAATATTAGGATTTAAAGGCAAAATTGCCATTGCTTCAAAAATCCCGAGTCAAAAATGAGATGAGATGATGATGAGAAATTAAGGTAAATAGGACCAATTATGGAAACGAGCCCTTCCTTTAGTTTCAAAGGAGTATAATTTATACTATTTTCTTACTGACTTGATAAGAGCCAAGAGTGCCGTGAGCTGATCAACAGCGTAGTTGAGCAAGTCGACCACGACCTCACTGATGCACTGCGCACCGTCTTCGTGGAACAAGACCGTCTCCAACAAACCAACGGCTGCTGCCTCGTGGTATAACTGGAAATACGTAGCATCATCACCATTCCCCAGCATTTATATAATGACCTTGTGGATATTAATAGGCATAAGGGTTCCAAACCAACTGCCGACAGAGGTCACCTTGTTCCTGTTGGTGTGAAAATCCACCGTGTAGACGTTGGTCGGCCGACCTGACGTGGGCGGAGTCAAACGACTTTGGATGACCTTGGTCCCAGCCATGTGTCGGACGACGGTCGACGCGACCAAGGTCACCTCTCTCGGCGGTCGGTTTGGATCGTGTAGAGCGCGTTTAAGAGCCGCAGCTTGGTCGTGCCTAGCTTGACTTGCATTCTTTACGAATGAAAACAATGAAAAGCCACTACAACTAAAAGTGATTCAAACTTACCACCATATAAACCCCAAAAGTGTTCTCAGGTGCGGGTTCTAATTTTATGATTTGTGGGAATATCTTCGTACGCCATACTTGGATGCATATTGCTTCGTAGACCAACACAGGTAGCTGTAAAAAAAATGGAGTGCAATACAGCTTTTGGTTTTTACCGTAAAGAAAATCAGAACAGTTTCCAAATTATTATCTCCCGAGCCTTTTCCCAACTATTTTGGGACCGGCTTCCAAATTATTGTCATGTATTATTATGTCATGGTGGACTAGTAGTTCAAGCACCAGCCTCTCAATGTCAAGTATGAGTGTGCGGATTCGATTCCAGGCCAGACAAGCATCAATGTAACTTTTCTAAGTTACATGTACTTTCTAAGTATATCTTGGACACCAATGACTAATTAAAGGTGAAGGAAAAAAATTGGAGGAAACCTTAGGCCCCTGGACTATAAAGTCTGAAATCACCATCCCGCTTTGAGCAAGCGCGGTGACCAACGCTCAACCCTTCTGTGTGTGAGAAGGGCAGTGCCCAGCAGTGGGACGATAAAATATGTAGGCTGATGAAGAACATTAAATTGTTTTAGCTATTTCGTTAAAAAACCGAGTGCAGTGCATCTCTCACGCTATTTACAGGACAGGTGTCAACTAAGACAAGCTGGTTTGCAACAAAAAAATGATGATGTAAGTTATACCTTCCCAGCGGAAATAAGGGTTTCTTTCGTAAGTTCCTCTTGCAATGAAGAAGCTTCTAAGACGGCTTGCTGATTCAGCTTTTGCAATCTTATGTGCCAATCCACCCATCTACATAGAAAAATAATGATTTCATAAAGAGCTGTCCCCACAACAGCCACGTTCTAGGAGAACCATTTTCCGCTTATCTGTTTACCAAATTTCATTTTAATCGGTTCAGAAGTTTTAGAGTGAAAGCCCGACAGACAACCTGATTTTTTTATTGAACTTTTATTCCACGTGATGTTAATAATTGGTTCGCTTTTGTGTTATAAGTATACGACATAGAGTGTTACGAACATTCGCAATATATATTTATATACCTAGTAAGGATATTAGTATGGATTTTTTGGGTACTTTTCGATATGTAGGCTGGACGGTACTTATGTTCTTAACTTATGTTCCAGATAGTTTGTCGGATAGATCATTTCATACAAATTTTGTTCCATTTTTTAATTTATCTGTTAGATAGTAACCTGTGAAACTGGCCAAAATGGATAGCATCTAGGACCAAGCTTTAAAAAATGAGCTGTTTGGTAAGTTTCAATAGCTCGAGCGTCTCAAGAACTTACCCTTGATTGCCGATGCTTTCAATTCGAGTTGGTTGCATACTATCGACAAATAAATCTAGCTCTCCTATATTGAGAGCGCTGAGCTGGGGATCCTTTTCCACCATTTTGAGTCGATTACCTTTTTATCTAATAAATTCGTAGAATAAAACGTATACCATACAGCAAAAGTATCTTCGTTATTTGTTTGTAGCTATAGAAACGATGGTTCAATATTTTTTTAGAAATCGCGCCACCGGAAGTTCTGGACAAAACAATTGATACTGTTCTATTCCGCAGTTAATATGTCAAGCCACAAATCGAAATTATTAAGTAACTCGGCCTTGAAAGCTCTCCTCAAAATATTGTATGCTTTTTAGGAAAGTAATCATCTAGTTGGGGTTTCTGCTACAAACATATTTAAAATGTTTTCTTTAAGATAATAATGTGAAAGCAGTGATTGAGCAGCCTTTAAAACGAACAAGCCTTAGTGTTACTACATGAAAAAAAATAATAAAATGGCGACTGGCGGAAGTCTGTATTCTGTCTTTCTTTTGATAATTTGACACACGTGCCGCGTGGAGTTTTGCCCCGCAGGTTGATAAAAAATAATATATTTATTAGTATTTAAGTGTTAAAATAGTTGATAATCTCACAAGGAATATAACTGCAGTGTCAGTAACATAAAATGTTTTGTGGATTTTGTGAAAAGTGTTGTTATACTTGATTCGTAGTCTGGTGACATGCCGCCACACCATTCCTCCTTGTTTTCCATGGTTTTCAAAGCAATATTATGGCCTAATGGTCATTATGATTGAAATTATCCTAGCTTATATTATTAATGCAGAGCTAGATACTATATTTGGTATATTTAGAGACAGTTTATGATGGATGTTTCTGCATCATGACCTAACCTCTCAACCAATACAAATGTGGTATGGCACCAGAACTACTCAATGATGGCTGTAGTTTTGTTTAATTGTGTTATTATTAGAGCTTATATTTGTATTTCCTATTCATACTCTGACCCTCGTTCGTTTGAATTTGTAAATTTTAACAAATTTGCTCGAACCTGCCATTAGTAGCCAGTATTCAGCATATAAGTAGTAAAATATGAAAAAATAACAATTGAAACAATTGCAGCACGATGGTTGCGACTACAGACAAGAAGGCTGCGGCCGAGAAGAAGCCAGTGAAGGGTAAGGAGGACAGCAAGAAGCTGCCCGCTGTCCCAGAGTCAGTGCTCAAGCACCGCAAGAGGAGGGAGGCTCTCCGCACTCGCCGCGTACAGGTATAGCTACTGACACCATAATCTTCAATGTACACAAACTTTCATTGCTCTAATGTATAAGTATAATTTATTTTGTATGTCTGGACCTTTAAAGAGTATGACCCTTGAATTTGTTTTGGCATTTCTTCTGAAGGTAATCAGTTAGGGACAGGGCCGTCTTTAAACTATTTGAGGCCCTGGGCACAATAGGATCATGGGGAATATGACTTAAAGAAAACACTACCTATTTAGTTATAATAGATAAAGAATGTAGACAAACAAGGTTCTAAAATTTTTATCACCTTAATGTTAGGAATAAGTAAAAAACAAAGATATCAATCACTTTTTCAAGAATTAAATCCAAGTTAACCAATAAAACCAAGTTTTCTTAGTATTCGATTGTTTGATATCAACAAACAGGCTCCAAATTGTCTTTTGTTTCTTTAAATTCTGTGTTCGAAATTAAAAAAAAAGACTATTGAATGAAATTGTGAATGTGCCAGGTTCAAGGGAAAAAGGAACTAGGGGGCCCCATAGAACGCGGGGCCCTGGGCACGTGCCCATAGTGCCCAGTGGGAAAGAGGGGCCTGGTTAGGGATTGCCCACCTCATCTTGTTTTGTGAAAAAAAAATTAGTTTGTAAAATTGATGATTTCAACCTATTTGCAAAATAATTTATTCATAAAATTATAAAAAAATACATACATTAGCTGTGTAAAAAGTTATATGAAGGTAACTCCTAACATCAACCAGAACTGTTTCCATTTCATTCATTCAAAAACTATTTAGATGATGATCCCAACACTTAAAGGCATAGTTCATCTGATTAAAGATGCTGTTATCTTTCGTACCTGATACAAAAATTTAAACGGTATCACCGCAATTATGATCCACATAAACTAACATAGCTATGTTCTTCTAGGTCACCCTTAAGAGGCGTTCGGCGGCCGTCAAGAAGAGGAAGGAAATCTTCAAGAGGGCTGAACAGTACGTCAAGGAATACCGCATCAAGGAGCGAGATGAGATCAGGCTAGCCAGACAGGTGAGCAAGAATTAATATTTCCTCCTACCAACTTTGATAAAGGAGGTTCCCAATGTCGGCGCGCAGATAACTTGCGGCGGTAATCACATGTGGCCCATATCCCTAGCACTTCCCTGCCGCCCGCTGATATTTAATTTTGAATGACTTATATTTAAATGAGTTCTATTGCAGTGGCACGCGCCATTTTTTTATTTGTTTAACTTTTTTATTGCTGATTTTAATTTGTAATGGTACACCGAGATTAGATTTTAGTGTTAATTACAATAAAAAAGCTCAAAGCTACTTGATACTTACTTTTTTTTACTACCATTTCAACATAAGGTTTCAAGAATTAATATTCGAGATTAAGAGTAATGTGTGTGTCTATAATAATTGTATGTTTGCATTACAGGCGCGCAACCGCGGCAACTACTACGTGCCCGGTGAAGCCAAGCTCGCTTTCGTCATCCGTATCCGTGGTATCAACCAGGTCTCACCAAAGGTAAATATAGTTTCTTTTTATAGTTAATTTACTAAGCTTTTCATTAGCATATGAACTTTTCAATGAAGAGACTATGCTAAATATAAAACTAAAACAATAATGCATTCAAAAGAGAAAGACTTGCCCTCAACGCCAAGCGAAGAATTCTTCCATAAACATTTATAATATAGTAGTGAGTTTGGTATTATATTGATAAAAACTTTAAAAGGTCATGTACTCATGACCATGGTGTCCTGGGCACTTTTTGGCTTTTCGTCTATATGAGACTGGCGGTCAAATGGTTAATATTAATAAATTTTTAGTTGCTAGCCACAGTATGACATAACTTTCCAAATTCTCACTGACTCATTACTGTCCCTCAGGTACGCAAAGTCCTGCAGTTATTCAGACTGCGTCAGATCAACAACGGCGTGTTCGTGCGTCTGAACAAGGCGACCGTCAACATGCTGCGTATCGCCGAGCCCTACATCGCTTGGGGATACCCCAACCTCAAGAGCGTCAGGGAGGTCAGTATGAATGATGATATAGTCAAAATGTTTATAGATTTTCGCGAATAGGGATGCGGACAACTAGTCAAATTCAATACTTTTTTAGAACTGTCAAAAACGTTTACGGCATAGAAAATGCAATTTGTATGAAAACACCACATATGATCTCACAGATTTCTCGCATCAAGCCGTATACTTATTTCGATTAAATTATCAATAAAAAACTAAAAACAGTTTTCGATTCAAAACGATAAATTAAACTGACATTATTTTAAGATGCTTTACAAAATGAATATGATAAAGTATTTTATTTATGACCTAGTCCGCATCCCAATTGTAGGTGCTCATATTTTACACAATACACGGAGCTAGTGACCACGGTCGGTGTAATTCGGCCGAAAGGTCGGGAGAAAAGAGGTAGCACATACCTTTATAATTTTGATCGCGAATAAGACCCTATGTTGTGTAAGATATAATCAAAGTTCAATTTAACCTTTTTTAATGATATTTTAAAAGTCATAGCTTGCTGTTTTTTTTTTAATAGGCACACAATTCTTTATAATTAAAGTATGTGGCAGATAAATTACTAGTATGATAATGTATATGTCAATAATATGCTTTTAGAATTTTATTACAGTGGGACAAAAATTGTGCCATACATCCAAAATTACATTGTGCTTAAAGCTTTTATTTAGTTAAAGTGCCAGAATATAATTAAAAACTAACTAATCTATCCATTCCCCAGTTGGTGTACAAGCGTGGTTTCGCTAAAGTGAATGGCCAGCGAGTACCCATCTCGTCCAACACAATTGTGGAACAGAAGCTAGGCAAACAGAACATTATCTGTGTTGAGGACCTCATTCACGAGATCTTCAGCGTCGGAGAGAAGTTCAAGGTAAGCTACAATACAAGCTAGTTTCCTTACTTCTAAAGTATTTGCCTGATTAGATTTATAGTGGTTACTTTCCAGCTAAGTCCTGAGAATTTTGCAATATGTAGATTTTCTTTTTAGCTTCTAAGGATTTTAATAAAATAGAAATAATTGTTTTTTTACCGACTTCAAAAAAAGAGGTTTCCTGTTTGCCCTATATGTGTGTTTGTGCGCATTCGGAAGAACCGATTTTGATGCGGTTTGTTCGGTAGTATTTCTTACATTCAGTGGACGGTTTAAGTGCCATTAAGTGCTTTAACCTTTCAAAAAAGGGAGGTTCTCGTTTTGACATGTATGATTAGCTTATCTGATGCAGGAAATCAACATATTATTCCAAACTATAGATAAATTAGGACTAGAGCCTTAGCCTGATCGCCTTTAATCATTTATTTTCTTTACTCGCAGTACGCCAGCAACTTCCTGTGGCCCTTCAAGCTGAACAACCCGACCGGAGGCTGGCGCAAGAAGACCATCCATTACGTCGACGGAGGTGACTTCGGTAACCGCGAAGACAAGATTAACGAGCTCCTGAGGAGAATGGTCTAAGAATAAACATAGATTATAATTACTCGCACTTTTTTTATTCCTTTACCTACCCTGGCGTGTAATATTACACAAAGCATTTCGTTTATGGGAATAAGCCAAGTCAGACCTCGGCTTCAATATACTAGCCTATAATATTTATATAGATGGCAAAGCGCAAATGGTAGAACGGATTTTGATAAAGCTTGGCAGTAACTTAACATCAGAATAACATAGGGTTTATCCGGGTGCGGGAAATAGTTACTTCCGAGGTTAAACCATGGGCAGAAGCTAGTTAATCTTATATTATTATGCATATTTCCCATTCCGAGTTCAACTGGCGAAACCGGGCTGAAACCTAAAGCGCGCCTGGTGTTGCATTTTTGATGGGTACAAATGAAACAGTTTGTTCATAACAATGTTATGGCCTTCAACACTTTATTCTAAGAGTACATATTTTACCGCGCGACACCAGCGCGTGTCTGTCGCGAGTTTTAATTGATACAGGTGAGAAAAGGTCTTCAGTTTGCGTGATGGCGCGTTCACAAAAGTGGAGCAGAGGCTCCTATACAAAATCTTTCAAATAGGTAAAACTCCAATAACATTTCGCTCAAATTGCTCAATGAGTGGTTCTATTTCATCTTTCGCAGAACCTGTGATGCATTTCTTCACTGATTTTTGTAAATTCTGAAAAAAGAAACAGGACAACATTAAAGAAACATTAGAAAAGCAAATAAAATATACATATAACTTTTTTTTTCGTGGTAAATCATCTAATGATGCCCCCTCCCGCTGAGGGTGCAGCTGGAGGGAGTGTCAGACTCTTACTGACTAAAACCCACTATGTTCCTTCTGGAGGTCCCTGTGTGCCAGAGCCACGGTGAACTTACGAACAACCCGCAACCCAAGCAAAAATATAGGTACATATAACTTACTTCAATAGTAGCGTAACACGAAAGTTTGATTAATTCTGTTCCTGAATCAAAGTTGGCAAAAACACAGTAAATCAGATCAGATAAAAAGTTCCTAATATTTAGCACAACTTTAATATTATTTCCAGACAATTTCAACAGGGGTCTTGTGAAACTGTCGTTGTATATTTCAATTTTCACATTTTCAGGGCCCATTGAAAATATTAAGTTGGTCTTAGACTTCAGAAAGTCTTCAGAAGTAAACCGCTGGATAAAATCTTTGACTTTCTTAGATGTGAGGTGCTTTGTATGGTCCTTATTTCTGAATACTTCTTGGTACTTGTCTGGCAGTCTCACATACATGTTCCATTCTCTTGAAACTGTTTGCTTCTTCTGTGAAATATCATAAAATTCAAACAAATGTTCATGTTGGTTCATCGCAGCTTGATATATTTGAGTTTGTAATGGCAACTCTGAATTTTTCAAGCACTGTTCCATTTTTGAATTCAAATTGAACTTTATGAAATGTTCAGAATGCAGTTTAACTTGCTTTCTATAAAGAATAGTCCATATTTTCTGTTTTGAATCCAAAGCTCCAGGTATGTTAGACATGATTTTAATATTTACATTCATTTCAGTTATGTCGATCACATCAGTTTTTAATGGTATTAAAAAACTTATTTTCTTTGCCAGTTCAGCAACCTTTATACTAATTGTTCTTAAAACTTTGGTTGCCGTAGCAAATGTTATGTGTACTCGGAGATCTCCTAAATAGTTAGATAATATTTTACAAAGCTTATTTTCAGTTGCAGTTGAGAATTTAATTAAAAAGAAAAATGAATCCTCGTGAAAGTATTCCCACAAATCATTTGTGAGAACAAGATTTTTATTTTCTGCAATTGCATCTTCATAATTTTCATATACAATAACTTTGTGATTTATTATATTGTCCATCACATCTTGCCTGTTGGAAAGTGACAAAGCAGTGATGTAATCCTTTTCTTTATTTAATTTTTCAATTAAAACTTCATTCTTGTTTACTTGTTCCAAAATTTGATCTAAGTAGACAGAATTATTTAGAAGTTTATCTGCAGGGCAATAGTGATCAGAGGATTCTAATTTTAAATATGATTCTTCATTATCTATTGGGAATGTGTATATTAGATTGAGAAATGTTGTACAAATTATTTGGTCTTCTATTATTATGAAGTCCGTTACATGTTTAACAAAGAACTTGCTAAATTCTACATCTTTAGATGTAATCTCATCTGCCTTCCACATACATTTTCCATCTGTGTACAGTATAGTATTATTGAAAGTCAAGAACTTGTGGATAGCAGTGTTTAAATGTATTATCTGAGGGGTTTTCAAGTTTGTCAAAGACAATGTTATTATGGTGCCAATAGTAAGGCCAATCATCACATTTACCTCACCAGAATCAATTATTTCTATTCTGGATATCTCTGAGGGACTGGTGTAAAGTTTGATCAGTCTTGCTTGCTCATCAGCTCGGTCAGAGCTAAAAATACAACCAAATATATCAAGTCTATCAAAAGTTATAATAACTAAGTTGTATTTGTTCCTAAAATTCAAATCTTCATCATCAAAAACTTTTTTTAGAGCTTCCAAATAATTTTCTTTTATTGAATTAACTTGCAAAATGTGTTTATTCCTTGTTTGAGTTGTTGGCAATTGTTCTTTGTATGTAAGTATTGCAGTTTTCAACAATGTTAAGTCTGCATTTATTTTATAAAGGCTTAAGAAGTATGAATTAGCTTCATTTTTCAAATATAGAACTTGATCTTTTCCATATAGTGAACCGGCCAGTATGCCTGTATCGCGTAGTTGAAAACTCTTTGGAACAGTATTTAAAGAAGCTGTGTGTATATTTCCACTGGTATCGAGGCACACTAAAAAGCTACCAGAAAATACTATGTCGTATATAAGAAATTCTGGACATAATATTAAAGTTGCAGTCTTCAACTCAAGATACGTTTCATAAAGGAATATTTGAAACTCATTCCACAATAATATTGCATTGTTTGAAGTATTACAAACTATATTTAGGTTCTTTAACACTGTTGGGTCACACTTGAAACATTGTTTTTTAATACCATATTCCGAACTGATATCCATAGTAAACTATTAAGAAATAAATAAAATTTTAAATAAGTAAACTTAAAGGTAAATATGTAAAGTTTTCATTGACAATGACATAAAAGGTAAAAAAAAATAATCGGACGAGTGATACCAATTGCCAAAAATATGAATACCCTAAAAATAATTGTATAAGCCGTCTGCTGGTTTTTGTTTCTTTAGCAATAGAGAGTATTATAAAATCTGTGGCAATAGTTAAGAATTCGGTGGTCGAAAAAAATAGAATAGTTGAGTTTAACAAATTTTTAAAAACAAACGAATTAGCAGTAAACAAAGATCACCAGAGAAATAATATTTGCCTGTGTTTGTAACCCAACATTTGATTATTATTCACTCTGTATTGCGGGACTGAATGTTATTATTATTTTAATCAAAACATAAATAAGATTGCCAAAAGGCTAAAAAACAATATCAATTATTTTCTAAATGTAGGGGGAAATCCCAATGATAAAGGAAGAATATGGATCTGCCCTAAAGTCATGACAGCAAAAAATACTGAAGCTGAACTGATAAGCATAGTGTCATCTTTGTCTAATATGCGAAATTAGAATGAGAAAACTATATGATTATCAGTTCTTTTTAGTGGCAACTTCATCTCTCATTTTACACGCGTGCCGGGTCCGCCATCTTAGTGATCGGCCATTGACTCCTGTCTGTTTGTTGTTGTTGGCTGTGAGGTTGTTTTTGTGTTATTTTTTGGTTTGCGAGTGAAATATATAACGTTTTTTCTGACTTTTAAGTGAAATTATTAGAGATAATAATTTAAAATGCCTCATAAATGCAGTGTAGTGGGATGTGGAGCTACAAAAAATAGAAATTACCCAAATCTTACGTTTCATAGGTTAGTGCAATAAAATTTTGTATAAATCGCAAACAAGAAAAAATATTTGCAATAAACGAAGATAGTAACATTTATATTGGTTAGGCGTATTGTTTAAATGCTCAACTGCAATTAATTTCGTACTTTATTAGTTTTAATAACATTGTTTGTTTACGTAGTGTTGGACCAAACGACGATATTTTTTTATCGAATCTCAATGCAATAAAATTACTTATGTATTTTGTTTTGTACACAGAATACCTAGAAACGAAAACAGAAAACTAATTTGGTTGGAAGCCATGGGAAAAGAAAATTTAAGAGCGAATGCTAAAGAAATATTCATTTGTTCACAACATTTTGATGAAAATGCATTTTTTGACGAAATAAACGAATTTGAGTTTGAATTAAAACATTGATTATCGCTTTTTTTGTCTTATTTATTTATCCTTCATTCTCCTCCCTCAGATTCTGTACTATAGAATTCGTATACGAGGAAGCCGTTTCAATTTTTAGCTGACTCCACCGGGTAATGGTTTTTTCAGCCTATGTAACGTAGGTACATCAACAACAGAAAAACAATCGACGGACTATCATAAATTATCTATTATAGCGATTTCCGGCGTAAAAAAAAAAAGGTAACGTTCGTTAAAATAGCATGTAGCAGGTTAATAAATGTTTTCTCCCAAATTCATCGACCAATTTATCGAGAGGTACAATATATCTACTGTGGTACAACACTAGTTAGTCCGCCATTTTAGTGTGGTTTAGGTATGCACGCATTTTCTGTAGGTAGGGCACTTCCATAGGCTTCCTTTTTCTGAGGGAAATCCCCACATTTGGTAACACTTTTTATTATAGAAGATCGGTAGCTCGGCGCGATTTAAATTTGAGTTTGACAATGACATTTTAGTTCTGAAATTAATGCGCAGTGTAAGTTTTTCAGGATAATTACAAGAAAAACTAATCTTTTTAAGAAAATATGTGGTGCCGATTGTTCGCAAACAGTTACTGTGGCCCTGGCACACAGGGACCTCCCGAAGGAACATCGTGGGTTTTGGGTTTTAGTCAGTAAGTCTGACACTCCCTCCAGCTGCACACTGAGCGGGAGGGGTCATTTGATGATATCCCACGAAAAAAATAAATAGGAAAAAAATATCAAGGTGCATTTAATTTATTGTTGATTTTTGGTGTTTTTACTTTATTGAACATGCTGGCTATTCGATAAGTAGCTTATCAGCCTATAAATATGGCAGGGTTGGTTCACAATGGATTCTAAGCTCTAAAAAAACAGCACAATATCAACTTATTATAGCTATTTAGTAAATAATTTATGATTATAAAGTAAAATAGCATTATGTTGTAGATATGGATTCAATTGGTACTTTAGATATCAAATTATTCGGTTCAGAAAAACAGTAAAAAGACAAATGTTTATAGACAAAAAGCATTTATTTTACAAACATAATATTACAGGGTTAAACAGTACAAAATATACATTAAGTTGGTTACACATTCACGACACGACAGGCGACGCTTAGCGCCGGTCCCTTTCAAAATCGTGTTTAAACAATTCTAGGTCTAGGACATACGGCGCAACCAACCAGCCGGCGAAAAAGTCGTTCAAAACAACAACCCTTAGGCTCAATTCACACCAAAAGCGCGGCGAAGGGCAGCGAAGCGCAGCGACGCGCTCGGTACAGAACGCGCGCGGATTCCCGAGACTGCTCGAGAATTCGCTGGAATGCTCGCGAAGTCGCGGGACTCCGCGCGCCTTTTCGAGCCCGCCCGCGATGAATTCACGGGCCGCTCTTGATATTGCCAGCGGCCGCTCGCTACTGCTCGAGCATTCTCGGGAGTTCCCGCGCAGTCGCACGACTCCGTTCATGGAATTCGCGGGAAGTCCCGCGGCGCCGCGGGCATCCGCGCGACTCGTTCGACTTTCTCATGCGAAAATATACATTATAGTAATGGGAATAAAGTAAAAATTCAAATGACACTCAAACCGCGCTTCGCTTCGCTGCGCTTCGCTGCGCTTCGCCGCGCTTTTGGTGTGAATTGAGCCTTAGACTGAACAACACCATTCAATCACGTCTGGTCTTACGCAAACAGGCGGAGGCGCGGCAAAAATACTGAGAATAAATCAATTTAAAATAAACCTTAACTCCTATGACATGCAGTTGAAAACGTCATGCAAAGCAAGTCGCGCGGTGAGCCGCCAAGCTGCCACGAGAGCAGACGCGCGATTGCCGATTTCGACCGCATGTCACAGGTATTAAGGTTTATTTTTAATTGATTAATTCTCTGTATATTCGCCACGCTTTCGCCGAGCCGGGTTTAGACGAATGGTCAGCTGCAGTGTTCAACATTAGGTACAACTAGGCAACTAACCAGTTGGATGCAACACATACAATGGATAGAGCAGCTTACAACAACATACATTAATAAAGTAATTGTATATCATCTATACCATTTCAATAGTGCACATTAATAAAAAAAACCTTTTATAACAAACAGAAGTTACAATGAACAATTCTAATCAGATCAGTTTTTATATCGCATTTACGATTTATAAGACCGTTTCTATATTTTTATATTACTATGCATTATCAAAATACACACGCAAAAAACTGTACTGTACCAAGAAATTGCAAAATAAATGCATTCACAACATCAGACATTTGTATACAAGAACCAGCTCAAATACATTCATGAATCATATTTATAACATATCATACATCATCACTTTTACTGTTACACATTTCTTCATCACATCACACTATCACACTATCCTTACTCAATATAAATACCATTAACAGTAATTATTGTATCAAATAACAGTCATACCTTCCTTCCATTATTCAATGTCCAGTCTTGTTAATTAACGCAAATAGTTTCACATATTCACAATCGTTCATGATTTAATCACTTATTACTTTACAACCTTTTTACACTGGATTTTTTATTGATGACGTCACTTGGCTGTTTGTTGTAAATGTTCTTGATGTTAAATGAGGTCTTCACTTATTATCATTCCTTCGCTGTGCCTTAAGAGTTGACACTTGAGTTTTATAATTTCATGTTTCGTTTCCGTGTCTACTTATTAAAGACATTTTCAAGCCACTATGTTTGGCAAGTAACAGACAATTTTCAGATCCTTTTGAGTTAATTTAGTGTCCGAAATGATAAGTGACGTCTCAATTAATGAATCCCGGTGTAAAAGGACAGGTGGTGTGGTTGGCGGCGCAGCACCGCAGTGTGGGATCAGCAGAGCTGCACGCTGCAGGCGGCGAGGTAGTGCTGCAGCGCCTGGCGGTGTGGCTCGTCGAGCGCGGCCAGGCGCGGCGGCAGCACGCCGGCCGAGCGCCGCGACAGCGCACCCAGGCACGTCGCCAGGTAGTTCACTGGGTCGCCCACGTCTGAAAGAAAAAAAACAACTTATAGTTTTCATCAAACAACTGCAGAATACAGATGAATGTATGCAGGAATGTCGTGGTCGCCTAGTGGTTAAAGCACCAGCCTCTCAAGTATGAATGCGCGGGTTCGATTCCAGCTTTAGGCAAGTAGCAATGTAACTTTTGAAAGTTAGATGTACTTTCTAAGTATATCTTGGACACCAATGACTGATAAAAGGTGAAGGAAAACATTTTGAGGAAACCTGGTCTATAAAGTCTGAGATCACCAACCAGCATTGAGCAAGCGTGGTGATTCTCTGTGTAGGAGGAGGCCTGTGGCCAGCAGTGGAACGATAAAAAGGCTGATGATGAACTGCAGAACACAACAACTGTGTTGCTTTAAGGAGTGCCATTTAAATTCTCGCACATGCGTAACAATGTAATACAGTCAAAATATGAATGAATAAAATGTTGAGGATGATCAAGTCATCAATTAGCTGAGAGTGGTAGTTTTGATGAGTACTCTTTATTTTATTTAGGCTATCCTAATGTTGCTAACTATAACTAACAGACCCCTTTTCGAACAACAAAGTTGTTTAAGGAGAAACATATTCTCGTAGAAATTAAACTTCTGCCAACAAAAAGTAAGTAAATGGAGCTATGCACAATAAAAGGTTGTATGTTCAAAGGCTTGCTTTACTCACCAGCGAGCGGGTCCCCGTTGCCCCCCTTAGCGCATGTGAGCTGCGCGTACTGCGCCTGGTAGCCGGGCGTGTCGTCCACCTCGATGAAGTGGTCGTCCGGCAGCGCCGACTCGTCCGTTGGCAGCTCGAACAACGAGATCAGCGCCTGAGACACATCAACTAGTCAGTAGCCACACAGCAAGCAAGTAAGTAAGACCACATAATAGCGTATCGAAGTCTGTCCATGGAACACCGAAGGCTGTCCATGGAACACCGAAGGCTGTGGCATAACAGCTTTATTTGAATTTTATTATTCCGTAGGATGTGACGCGCATGTATGGAAGTGTTCTCTGTCAGTGAATAAATTGACGCAGATGTGTGTATTGGTGCGTGTGTGTGGCTATGTGTGTGTGTGTTTGTGGGGGGTTTATTGTACGTGTTTAAGTGGGGGGTATATATCTGTGTCGGGGTATGTGTGTGGGAGTATGTGTGTTGGAAGGGGGGGGGGGAGGGTTTTTGTGCGTTGTTACCTGCAGCAGACGCGGCCACAGCGGCGCGAGCGCCCCGGTGAGGAAGTGCTGGCTGTCGGTGAGCAGCTTGACGCAGCCGACGGCCGCCGCTTTACGTTCGAGCGCGCCGCTCACACGCTGAAGATCCGCGATTAAAACCCGCTCCACGTACATGCCAAACATGCTGCGAATGTAACACAAAAATTTGAAAAGAATCTATAGGTATAGGGTATGTTATGGCTAAAACCCGAAGTGCGGCTACACCTAGTTTTAGCCGGTTAGAACTAGGTGTTGCCACTTACTCTTGGTTAAACCTAGTATTAGCCGATTGTTTTCGGGTAAAAATAGGTCTATCCTTGGATATATTATTGGATGAAGGATAGACCTAGTTCTACTCACATCGTTTCGATTCCGACCAAAACATAAATCAGAATACCCATTAGAAAAGAGGTCTACTAGGCCTCTATTAAATTTGTAAATGGCACATAAAACTAAAAAAGTAGGCTGGCCAGGTTACCTATATTTTTTATTATGTAAATACTAGCTGTCCTCAGCGGTTTCACCCGCATCTTTGGTTACTGCTCCGCTCCCGTGTGTCTAAGCGTGATGGTATATAGCCTTCCTCGATAAATGGGCTATCTAACACTGAAAGAATTTTTCAAATCGAACCAGTAGTTTCGGAGATTAGCGCGTTCAAACAAAGAAACAAACAAACACAAAAAATAATATTAGTATAGATTATATTTGAATACTAACCCAGCTTGTACGGAATCGACGAGGTCAATCAATGGGTCGGCGCCGAAGTGCGCGGCGTAGAACCCGAGGAACGCGATGAGGCCGCGCACGTACTTCGTGGTCTTAGACGAGGATAGCCGCTGGAACAACAGCGTCATTATCTGCTTCGTGTATTGGGACATCACCTCGCTGTAAACACAGTTATTTTTATTAAACATAGCAATTTCATTTCACCAAATTAACAATGCAGCAATCTTTGTTACGAGTGGTTCAGACGTTAATAATTTTTGATGGAGCCGTATCCAATATTGCTTATAACTTACTTTCCAAACTTGTACAACATAGTTTGTATGAGGTAGAATCCCTCATGGTCATTAGTCTTGGACGCGATCAGCTTCTGGAACACTCCTAGCATAGCATTCTGAAATGAAAATATTTGAGTTAGTTACGTCGATAGCGCTCACGTTTGATATGGCTAGAATATCAAGAACGCAGGCGAAATTCAAATTAATTATATTCTTCAATGGTGATCTCCTCCTAAGATCAAGCGCTTATGTTGCGATAGAAGACGAACCCTTGCTAAGTTGGGAGTTGAAGGGCGGGCGTTTTGGGGGCTGTCTTTGTAATATTTGACGTTCAAAAAGTGCTGTTTTACAGCCAAGTTTGAATATATGATTCTGAGTTTTTTTTTGAGTAGACAAGATTGCCATTATGTTGATATGAGGTCTTTAGCCAGGTTGGCGGCAGTAGCACAGTGTATGTGTGTATGTACTCACGAGGCGGCCGGAGGCGAGCACCTGCTGGGGCCGGTGCGCCACGAAGGCACACAGCAGGCGCACGAGCGGCCGCACGTTGGCGGCAGTAGCACAGTGTATGTGTGTATGTACTCACGAGGCGGCCGGAGGCGAGCACCTGCTGGGGCCGGTGCGCCACGAAGGCACACAGCAGGCGCACGAGCGGCCGCACGTTGGCGGCAGTAGCACAGTGTATGTGTGTATGTACTCACGAGGCGGCCGGAGGCGAGCACCTGCTGGGGCCGGTGCGCCACGAAGGCACACAGCAGGCGCACGAGCGGCCGCACGTTGGCGGCAGTAGCACAGTGTATGTGTGTATGTACTCACGAGGCGGCCGGAGGCGAGCACCTGCTGGGGCCGGTGCGCCACGAAGGCACACAGCAGGCGCACGAGCGGCCGCACGTTGGCGGCAGTAGCACAGTGTATGTGTGTATGTACTCACGAGGCGGCCGGAGGCGAGCACCTGCTGGGGCCGGTGCGCCACGAAGGCACACAGCAGGCGCACGAGCGTCCGCACGTTGGCGGCAGTAGCACAGTGTATGTGTGTATGTACTCACGAGGCGGCCGGAGGCGAGCACCTGCTGGGGCCGGTGCGCCACGAAGGCACACAGCAGGCGCACGAGCGGCCGCACGTTGGCGGCAGTAGCACAGTGTATGTGTGTATGTACTCACGAGGCGGCCGGAGGCGAGCACCTGCTGGGGCCGGTGCGCCACGAAGGCACACAGCAGGCGCACGAGCGGCCGCACGTTGGCGGCAGTAGCACAGTGTATGTGTGTATGTACTCACGAGGCGGCCGGAGGCGAGCACCTGCTGGGGCCGGTGCGCCACGAAGGCACACAGCAGGCGCACGAGCGGCCGCACGTTGGCGGCAGTAGCACAGTGTATGTGTGTATGTACTCACGAGGCGGCCGGAGGCGAGCACCTGCTGGGGCCGGTGCGCCACGAAGGCACACAGCAGGCGCACGAGCGGCCGCACGTTGGCGGCAGTAGCACAGTGTATGTGTGTATGTACTCACGAGGCGGCCGGAGGCGAGCACCTGCTGGGGCCGGTGCGCCACGAAGGCACACAGCAGGCGCACGAGCGGCCGCACGTTGGCGGCAGTAGCACAGTGTATGTGTGTATGTACTCACGAGGCGGCCGGAGGCGAGCACCTGCTGGGGCCGGTGCGCCACGAAGGCACACAGCAGGCGCACGAGCGGCCGCACGTTGGCGGCAGTAGCACAGTGTATGTGTGTATGTACTCACGAGGCGGCCGGAGGCGAGCACCTGCTGGGGCCGGTGCGCCACGAAGGCACACAGCAGGCGCACGAGCGGCCGCACGTTGGCGGCAGTAGCACAGTGTATGTGTGTATGTACTCACGAGGCGGCCGGAGGCGAGCACCTGCTGGGGCCGGTGCGCCACGAAGGCACACAGCAGGCGCACGAGCGGCCGCACGTTGGCGGCAGTAGCACAGTGTATGTGTGTATGTACTCACGAGGCGGCCGGAGGCGAGCACCTGCTGGGGCCGGTGCGCCACGAAGGCACACAGCAGGCGCACGAGCGGCCGCACGTTGGCGGCAGTAGCACAGTGTATGTGTGTATGTACTCACGAGGCGGCCGGAGGCGAGCACCTGCTGGGGCCGGTGCGCCACGAAGGCACACAGCAGGCGCACGAGCGGCCGCACGTTGGCGGCAGTAGCACAGTGTATGTGTGTATGTACTCACGAGGCGGCCGGAGGCGAGCACCTGCTGGGGCCGGTGCGCCACGAAGGCACACAGCAGGCGCACGAGCGGCCGCACGTTGGCGGCAGTAGCACAGTGTATGTGTGTATGTACTCACGAGGCGGCCGGAGGCGAGCACCTGCTGGGGCCGGTGCGCCACGAAGGCACACAGCAGGCGCACGAGCGGCCGCACGTTGGCGGCAGTAGCACAGTGTATGTGTGTATGTACTCACGAGGCGGCCGGAGGCGAGCACCTGCTGGGGCCGGTGCGCCACGAAGGCACACAGCAGGCGCACGAGCGGCCGCACGTTGGCGGCAGTAGCACAGTGTATGTGTGTATGTACTCACGAGGCGGCCGGAGGCGAGCACCTGCTGGGGCCGGTGCGCCACGAAGGCACACAGCAGGCGCACGAGCGGCCGCACGTTGGCGGCAGTAGCACAGTGTATGTGTGTATGTACTCACGAGGCGGCCGGAGGCGAGCACCTGCTGGGGCCGGTGCGCCACGAAGGCACACAGCAGGCGCACGAGCGGCCGCACGTTGGCGGCAGTAGCACAGTGTATGTGTGTATGTACTCACGAGGCGGCCGGAGGCGAGCACCTGCTGGGGCCGGTGCGCCACGAAGGCACACAGCAGGCGCACGAGCGGCCGCACGTTGGCGGCAGTAGCACAGTGTATGTGTGTATGTACTCACGAGGCGGCCGGAGGCGAGCACCTGCTGGGGCCGGTGCGCCACGAAGGCACACAGCAGGCGCACGAGCGGCCGCACGTTGGCGGCAGTAGCACAGTGTATGTGTGTATGTACTCACGAGGCGGCCGGAGGCGAGCACCTGCTGGGGCCGGTGCGCCACGAAGGCACACAGCAGGCGCACGAGCGGCCGCACGTTGGCGGCAGTAGCACAGTGTATGTGTGTATGTACTCACGAGGCGGCCGGAGGCGAGCACCTGCTGGGGCCGGTGCGCCACGAAGGCACACAGCAGGCGCACGAGCGGCCGCACGTTGGCGGCAGTAGCACAGTGTATGTGTGTATGTACTCACGAGGCGGCCGGAGGCGAGCACCTGCTGGGGCCGGTGCGCCACGAAGGCACACAGCAGGCGCACGAGCGGCCGCACGTTGGCGGCAGTAGCACAGTGTATGTGTGTATGTACTCACGAGGCGGCCGGAGGCGAGCACCTGCTGGGGCCGGTGCGCCACGAAGGCACACAGCAGGCGCACGAGCGGCCGCACGTTGGCGGCAGTAGCACAGTGTATGTGTGTATGTACTCACGAGGCGGCCGGAGGCGAGCACCTGCTGGGGCCGGTGCGCCACGAAGGCACACAGCAGGCGCACGAGCGGCCGCACGTTGGCGGCAGTAGCACAGTGTATGTGTGTATGTACTCACGAGGCGGCCGGAGGCGAGCACCTGCTGGGGCCGGTGCGCCACGAAGGCACACAGCAGGCGCACGAGCGGCCGCACGTTGGCGGCAGTAGCACAGTGTATGTGTGTATGTACTCACGAGGCGGCCGGAGGCGAGCACCTGCTGGGGCCGGTGCGCCACGAAGGCACACAGCAGGCGCACGAGCGGCCGCACGTTGGCGGCAGTAGCACAGTGTATGTGTGTATGTACTCACGAGGCGGCCGGAGGCGAGCACCTGCTGGGGCCGGTGCGCCACGAAGGCACACAGCAGGCGCACGAGCGGCCGCACGTTGGCGGCAGTAGCACAGTGTATGTGTGTATGTACTCACGAGGCGGCCGGAGGCGAGCACCTGCTGGGGCCGGTGCGCCACGAAGGCACACAGCAGGCGCACGAGCGGCCGCACGTTGGCGGCAGTAGCACAGTGTATGTGTGTATGTACTCACGAGGCGGCCGGAGGCGAGCACCTGCTGGGGCCGGTGCGCCACGAAGGCACACAGCAGGCGCACGAGCGGCCGCACGTTGGCGGCAGTAGCACAGTGTATGTGTGTATGTACTCACGAGGCGGCCGGAGGCGAGCACCTGCTGGGGCCGGTGCGCCACGAAGGCACACAGCAGGCGCACGAGCGGCCGCACGTTGGCGGCAGTAGCACAGTGTATGTGTGTATGTACTCACGAGGCGGCCGGAGGCGAGCACCTGCTGGGGCCGGTGCGCCACGAAGGCACACAGCAGGCGCACGAGCGGCCGCACGTTGGCGGCAGTAGCACAGTGTATGTGTGTATGTACTCACGAGGCGGCCGGAGGCGAGCACCTGCTGGGGCCGGTGCGCCACGAAGGCACACAGCAGGCGCACGAGCGGCCGCACGTTGGCGGGCCGCTCCCACAGCGCGGGCGCCACCACGCACGGCAGCAGCGCGCAGTACGCGTCGCCGCCCGCGCCGCCGCCCGCGCCGCGCAGCTCCAGCAACAGCGACAGCATTTGGAACACGTACGGCATGAACTCTGCAATAACAAGACAACGTCAAACCCCTGGTTTGCCAAAAACGTCAATACATGCGAGACTGCAACCACCGCCATGGAAGCCTGGAACATACCTTGTACATCATTCTGAAGGATCTCCTGGAATATCGGGAACAAGGCATCTTCGAAAGCGGATATAGCCTCCGGATTTGATTTGGTCACCAATCTACAACAAAACATCGAAATTGATGAATCCCGGCAGAAAAAATAGTTATAAAAAAATAGTAGCTTGATGTGCTGGCGTCTGTACTAAATAAATTATACTTACGATACTGCGAGGGAGAGAGTCTCGAACAAATAATGGTTGAAGTGTGGCTTGCAGGGATTCTTGGCGACAACGGACAACATGTGGGCAAGCTTCGGCAGCGCGTCGCCAAGATAAGCGAGCGCCCCGTCTTGTAAGCAGGACAGAGTACGAAGCACCGCTGAAAAAAATTATGCATATACTGTCTGTTCACCGGATAAAAAGTTGCTTATGTCATTTCTCAGGCTCTAGACTATTTGTCTACCAAATTTTATTTAAATCGGTTCAGTTGTTTTGGCGTGGAAGCGTACCAATCAAGATCATTTTCACATTTAAGTACAATTTTAATAGAAGTCGGAATAATTTTAGCTATGTAGGTAACCTAACTTCGAATGATTGCCTGCAGAGCAATTTTTACTGTCAACATCTCCGAAATTATTTCAATCAGCTTAGCCGTTTTAACGTAATTGCGTACAACGCGCACACACACACACACACACACCCTCACACACACACACACACACACACCCTCACACACACACACACACACACACACACCCTCACACACACATTGCAAAACACAGTTTCAATGAGGAAAATGTCGACAAAAGTTAGAAAATGTATTTCTGCGCTGCTGCACTGCGCCATATGTGCGCCGGCCATAATTTGTAATTACCTTTCATGACGTATTCGTTGTGGTCCTGCGGCTCGTGCGTGTCGCCCAGCGCCTGGAAGAGCGCGGCCAGCAGCGCGGCGGCGTGCGGCTGCAGCGCGGCGCGGGGCAGCATGCCGCCCGCCACCAGCTTCTCCAGCGCGCACGCGCCGTACGTGCGCACCACGCCGCGCCCGCGCACGTGCTCTATCTAAACGTATATTTATTCATTTTTTATAAAGATACCACAAATACAACTATTATTACAGGAGAACCTAATGCAATAGTGTATTGACAATTTTTGTAACATATTCTAAATTACTCTACACACTTACATATACTAATAAAAAAAAAAACAACAAAAATATACGTGGAACAAAAAACATCAAGGTACAAAAACATACAGGTACAGTACACGGCTCTTGTGAATTCATTCAGATTACAATTAAATATATAATTTTTTCCCGCTTCCGACATCGCATTGAGCGTTCGCAGCGCACGCGTCAGAGGCGCGCGTTGTAAAACGTACATTAACATATACTAATTTCCGTCCGCGGCATCACTCGTGCCCCGAAGAAAAGACGTCCCACGACAGGATAATGAGCAGGTATGTATATATAATGGCTACCCGAAACTGTCAAATTTTCCCAATCAACTTTGAACTTTATGCTTCAGTGATAAAGTTGAAAATCGATTAAGGAAATTTGACAGATTGTAGTAACCTAATGTGCTGGCGTCTGTACATTTTGTCAACCACTAGGCCACCAAGACTTATAAAGATACTAAATTACATTGTAGCAAACACCGTTCATGCTTCGGGCTGTGCTAGTTCTACAATTATAACTCACCAATAAAGGCACTGACGCAATGATGAGATCCTTGGGCAGCAGCGAGCGGAAGGTCATGACGTACTTGATCGCGTCAGCCTTCAGTACTGGCAACTCATTCACTGTAAGGGCATAAACTGCGTTAAGCGTGTGCACGCACGTGAGCACGTCGCGGGCCACGCTTCTGGTGCACGCACGTGAGCACGTTCGCGTGCTTATGCGCGGGCATCGGCGCGTGCATCCGCGTACGCAGTTTTCTCAGTACAATTTTGACGTTGGAGGTGTACAGTCGAATAAGTAATAAGTAATAATAATGAATGGTCTTTAAATATTTCGCTTGATTGGTCCCATATGGCAGGACGACACTGAACTTCAACAATTACCCTTTCTGTATCAAAATTTGTCATTTTTTGTTATGGGCCGGGCACGCGCGTGCGGTCGGTTCGAGATAGCGCTGTCAACTGAACAGGCACGCGCGTGCACCCGCTAGCGGGCTTCGCGCGTGGACCCGTCCAACGTGATGCGTGATCACGTCGCGTGCATGCGTGCCCCATTGCACGGAAGTATCACGCGACGGGCTCACGAGCGTGTGCACGCGCATGGGCACGCGCGGGTCGTTTTTGTATGGACACGCGAGAGGCACGCTTAACGCAGTTTATGCCCTAACAATGACCTCTTTAATAACTAAGTGAAAAATTTGAACCGTTTGGGGTTGATACCCTCTGGCCGTGGAGTCCAAATGCTCATATCGTTTTTAAAGCGGCTTATTGACTCTTCAAGAGGCTGGTTTTTATTTTGGTCAGAAGTTAAGCATTGCCAGCAATGCTGCCAGTCTCTTGGGTACTCCTGCGTGCTGCGAGTGACGTCACGAGTACGTAACAGTACGATATGCTCACCGTCAGGTCGCTGCAGCTCGGGCAGTACATGGGTGGTCGCGAACTGCGCGAGGTCGACGAGCGGCGAGGCGCGCGTGACGCCGGCCGCCTGCGTGCTGCCGCGGGACGCTAGTGACGTCACCAGGTACATGGCCGCGTCCTTGCCGCGCCAAGCTGAGGCGCCGCACTCCGCGTACTTGGCTAACATGAGCTGGAATAATTAATAAAAGTTTGAGAATTTCGATATAAATTGTATAATGAACTTGTGTTTTTTTTTAGGGTTCCATACCCAAAGGGTAAAACGGAACCCTATTGTTTTCGCTCCTCTGTCCGTCCGTCCGTCTCTCACCAGGCTGTATCTCATGAACCGTGATAGTTAGAGAGTTGAAATTTTCACAGATGATGTATTTCTGTTGCCGCTATAACAACAAATACTGAAAACTAGAATAATATAAATATTTTGGGGGGCTCCCATACAACAAACGTGATTTTTTTGTTAATTTTTGCTCGATATCGATAACGGCAACAGGTAGATGCTTGAAATATTCACAGAATATGGAATGTATTACTTAATTCAAAAATAAGTAATTGCATTAAAATTAAATTAATATTTGAGGGTGGCTCCCATTAAACAGACATGATTTTTTGTCTGTTTTATAAATAATGGTACGGAACCCTTCGTGCGCGAGTCCGACTCGCACTTGGCCGGTTTTTTTAAACACCCCAGCTAATAGTCTCGGTTACAACTCGGCTACCTTCTCAAGTCCTCGTGGCTGGTCCTAACAGTGTCATAGAAGTCATCAAACGACGCCAAGGTGACATACCTGCACGTACTGGCCGAAGATGTTCATCATTTTGTCCTCGTAGCTGGCGGCGAGCGTCCGCACGAGGTCGCAGGCGGCGCGGCGGCGCGTGTCCACGTCTGAACCTTCGATGTCTCGTCGCACGTACTCTTCCGGATTGTCCTCGAATAGCTCCATGTCCGACTCTATTATTCAAAGTTAATAAAACATGTATTTGGGGCGTTCTCGCCTCTGAAATCAGCCATTTATAACCTTGCGCATGCGCAGTAGAATTCATGAATTCATTAGCTTCGGAGCGCATACGTTCCACGGCATTAAGCAAGTCTGAAGTGACATAGGTAGTCAAGCAAATTTTTAAAAACTGTCAACAGTTACATACCTCTGAACTCCATGTTGGGTATGACAACTTTCTCGCAGATACTGCTGAGAGTGGCGGGGTCCTCGAATAGGCTCTTGTAGTTATTCTTCTCCGCTATTTTGGCGAGGAACGTCAGCGCGTTCGACACCAACTACAAAAAAATATTAGGTTGTGTATTCTACAAAAGCACGCTTACATTTCAAAAGTGATACAAGTAGTATGAAGAATTGGGATGATGACTAGGTCAAAAATAAAATAATTTATCATATTCAATTTGCAAAACACCTTAAATAATGACAGTTTCATTTTTGTTTTGAACCTAAAATTGTTTTTATTTTTTTTTATTGGTAATATAATCGAAATAAGTATACGGATTGATGTGAAAAATCTGTGACGTCAAATGTGGTGTTTTCACACAAATTTCAGAGAGAGTAACCGTTTTTGACAGTTCTATTAAAGTATTGAATTTGACTAGTTGCCCGCATCCCTATTGTGTGTGTCGCCCCGCTTCGCCTGCAGTTTACAGCCACATATGGGCTTTGTAACACCATCTTCATAAGTTCAAGAGCTCATAGCTAAGTAACAGCCGCACGGGACGACCGGTCATAAGGTTAAGCAACGCTTAGCGCGGTCGATCCTTGGATGGGTGAACATCTTGTCATGACAAGTTGTAATAACTATCTATATATATAAAAATGAATTGCTGTTCGTTAGTCTCGCTAAAACTCGAGAACGGCTGAACGGATTTATCTTATCTTGGTCTTGAAATGTTCGTGGAGGTCTAGGGAAGGTTTAAAAGGTAGAGTAGGGAAGAACGCGAGCGAAGCCGCGCGGGCAAAAGCTAGTAATAAATATAAATATTTAAAAGGCATGGACATTTTTCCATATTACCTTAAGCATATTCTTATTAAAATTCCAGTAATACTAACCGCATCATACTTGGGCTGTGGTCCAGTAGCCAGGAGAACAGTCCATACGCTGGTGACGAAAGAAGGCGCGTGAGGGCCGAACTCTTCCTCATACTTTAGCGCGTACAACGCTGCACACTCACACACTTCAGTGCGAAGTTGCTCCATAACTCCAGGTTTTTCATCGTCATCCTATTTTAAAAGAAAATATGAAATGAATGAAAATGAAAAAGTGTTTATTCGAGAAAAAAATCATTATACACACATAATACTTCTGCCAAACTGCAAAGCAGTTTGTTGGCAGATGCAGCTCCCGTTCACAATATTCAAATTTTAAATATAAGGTCCTTTTTCATCCGAAAACTTACAATAAATAATAACCAAGAATAACACTACTAATTAGCTTAACCTACGCATTTCCGCCATATTGGATTTAGAATAACGTCAAATTATTTTTTAAGTCACTCTCAATAAGTTCTTTCATTTGATACCCATATTGTTGAAATTCATTAAAAATAACTACTCTGCCATCTTGGATTTAGAATAACGACATATAATATATCTTGCATTGTCATCCAAACTGAACGTGTATACAAAATTTCAGCTCAATCGGATCAGATATCTACCTACTTCAAAGTTCAAAGAGAGAATCCACCATAACATACATACATTGCAAGTTAAATAAAAGCTTTTAAAAATGTCAGTGAAGATACAAAAGCAGCTCACTTACATCGGTCTCCAAACAAGGTACTTTCACTTGTAAGAGATTGAGTAGATTTGGCATCCAAATGGGCATGTTATCTTCAAAGAACTCCGGCAGATCTTGGTAGTTCAGCGAGTAGAACACTTTGCATATCAAGACGAGGGATCCGTAGATAACTCGCAAAGCTTGCGGGTTGTCGGCGTGTTTGGTTGTCAAATCTATTGTTGCCTGTGAAAATAAATGAACCTCACAAAATATTCAAAAAATCTCACGCTTTGAAAGTCGGTAGGCAATGGCCTACTGTATTATAAAAGACCATTTTCATTATAAGACAATTTTGCTGTTGGCGTTGAACTCAAAGAGCATTAATATATGGATAGATTTATGTAGAAGGTAAGTATATACTTTATATTTAGGCAAAGCCAGGGAGAATCACTTTGCCTTGCAACAAAATAACACAAGACTAAGGGCCGGTTTCACAGGTTACAAATAGCCATTATCTACCGAATAAATTAAAAAATGGAACAGAATTTGTTTGTTTTGTGAAATTCTGGCAGATAATTTGAAAATGAACTTCCTGGGATTTATCAGCAACCTGTGAAATTGGCCCTGAATGTTTTAACATTTAGGCATATGCATACAGTCTATATATGTAAAAATTAATTGCTGTTCGTTAGTCTCGCTAAAACCCGAGAACGGCTGACCGGATTTATCTAATCTTAGTCTTGAAATGTTCGTGGAGGTCTAGGGAAGGTTTAAAAGGTGAGAAAGGGTAGAGTAGGGTAAAGTAGAGTAGGGTAGAGTAGGAAAGAACGCGAGCGAAACCGCGCGGGCAAAAGCTAGTTTAGTATAAAAAAATCTGTAGTTATAGTGTGACCATCCAATATAAAGTTAAGTGTTAACTAAGAATACTTACCACAAACAAGTCCGTGAGAGGTTTAGCAAAGTTCTCAAGAACATGCTTTATTTCTTCCCAAAGCTTCTGCGATTTGAACTCGTACCGATAACGTTTGAACAGGGAGTGTGCTGTCCTCAACACTCCATTGATTACATGGAAATCACCTACGACAAAGAAATTTAGATGAACTTACTGTTTCTAGGGGTTTCACTCAAACAAATATAATTTGATTCTTAACATATTTTTTAAGTTTAATCAATAAAATTATATAAAACTGGCTGACCCGACAGACTTCGTCCTGTCAAAAAGATTCGTAATGTGGCAGTTTTTTTGCCTACATATTTTAAATAATATTATTTTAATCTAATTTTTCTCGCCGTAAAAACCATCCTTGAACTTCAACGAACATTTTAAAAAAAGATTTGGCCAAATTGGTCCAGGCGTTGTTGAGTTATGCGCTTACCAACACATTTTTATATTATAGAAGATATGTTTTCTTATAGACAGGGTAATAAAAACAGTATTTACCAGTTCCAAACTTCTCAACCATTTCTGGTATGAGACTTGGCCACTTTTCAGGGAAGTCGCACTTGCCAATGATGGATACAGCATCGCTAAACTGTCTCTGTATGGCTTCAGGAGACTTCAGCATCAAGGATACAATGAGAGTCTTGATTGTAGACCTGTCTGATGTATGGATGCGGTCAGCACCATCTTCTTCCTGACATAAAATACATATTTTATAGACATATTCTAAAACTTATAAGTATGTGAATCAGTTGTCTAGTACCCATAGTACAAGCTTTGCTTAGTTCGTGACTAGATGACATTGTGTTAATGTGTGAGGAATATTACATTATACTAGCTGACTCTACAGACATTGTATTTTCTTTTCTTTCAAAAGAACCTTTTCCTTAAAACAAACACAATAAAATGAATCAAAACTCAAAACATAAAAGTAAAATCAGTCTCTCCGTTCAAAGGTGATGGTGTGGCCAAGGGAAATAGGGATATATTGATTATACTAGTGGCCAACTTAAGACAACACATATACAAACAAATATATAGGGTGACTGGTAATTAGTGACCGATATTTAAAGACCTGATTGTACTCATGATTACAAACAACTTTCCTGAAGTAACTTTTTTTGTTATTTTTTTATCATTACAGAAAAATTCAAATTTCGCGCGTGCCTTAGCCCGATCAGCTGTTAGCGGCGAGGCACCGTGCCCGCGATATCAGTCATTTTGCTATAATGATAAAAAAAAAACAAAAAATTTTCAGTCACCCAATATAGCTAATAAATTAACTAAAATCCATTTCAAGCAACTGATAGGCATAAACTCAAATAAATAAATTAGTAAATGTTTTACACATATGAAATGACTAGCTTCCGCCAGCGGTTTCACCCGCTTTCTGAGGGAAGTACTTTCCATACCTGGATAAAAAGTAGCCTATATGTTATTCTGATGTATAAGCTATATTGTGGTAAAGTTTCATTCAAATCCATTCAGTAGTTTTTACGTGAAAGAGTAACAAACATCCATACATCCATACTTACAAACTTTCGCCTTTATAATAGTAGTAGGATACATACAATGGGCCAGTTTCTCTTGATGAAGTTTTTGAAAGCAATTGCAGCAGCAACTCTGATTGTGAGATCCACCGTCTCCTTGTCAATGAGGTGCAACAGGAGTATGGCATAGTTCTGGTTCACTTCTACACTCTCCAGGAACTTTTCAGCTGTAAAAAATAAAATGTTTATTTTTGAGTTTTCATTTTTTACTTTTCAGTTTATCCAGTGTGATAATGCTGCCAGCCTTTTGGGTACACTACCGGGTGATAACAATGAGGATGAGATTTTTGACGCTATTTATTAGTAAATTTATATTATTATATTAGTTGTACGTTTTTTATAAGTGTATATATATATTTAGTTATAAATTCTATAAGTACTTTTAGTGTAAAAAATAAAAATATATGTTTCCTATATTTCAATGAGAATTTCAAATGTTGTCAGTTGCAATTGCACATGAATAGAAAACACTTATAAAAATCTTACATCATAGTTTGCAATAAAGAGGTTACATTTAAAGTGAAGGTCGTAAAATCAGCAAATTATAGAAACTGACACTGTATTAGTAACACATTAGTAAATAACATATCGATAAATCTCGTGAACTCCTATGTTTTTAAGTTATATATATTGATTAATGTACACATAAACATGGTTATGTTTGTTTAAATAACATATTATTGTGGTCAAATACCACTGAATAATCATTATTAACAGCTTTGAAATATATTATTGGTTAGAAAACACAAAGACTTCATTTTACCCGGTCGCCTGATATTAGTATCTGGGTTCAAGGTTTGTTGTAAGTAATTCGCCAATGTAGCCAAGTTCTCGTCCGTTACTTCCATGTTTGTAATACACTATGCGAAAAGTAGGTAATTTTTAAACTATGAAAGTGTTCTTCGTAAAAATGTGACGATGCGAAACAATTTTCAACCGTCGAAGTACCGAATGAATGACTGAGTGACAGCACTGACAGCCGAATGCCGATAAAATTCCATTGACAAATGTATATTGACATGTAATATTTTTGGCCCGTATGGTAGTCTAACGTCTTTTAACCATACCGCCTAAGTCTTTAGTTTTTTACTTCATCCGTAATATCATGCCAAGCAAATTACATTAAACCAATGAGCAGATTATATATTATAATATCATTGCATTAAACGAAATTCTTATTCCATTTCAATTAAAACATGACAACAATGACATATACTTTACGACCAGATATTTGTTAACAAAGCAAAATTAAGGTTTCCAAAGCAAAGTTTTTTATGAGTTAATAATTTGGAAATACTCACAATTCTACTGCTGCCATCAATGGGCATAACCGGCATAACCAACAGGAGGATAGGATCGACAATAACAGTGGTTGTAACTCGGTTGTAAATTGTTTTTTGTGGTAAAGAGAGTAGTCTATGGTCATATACTGTCACTCAAGCAAGCGTCTGTCAGTCAAGTACTCAACTAAGTGTCACTTGCATTTGCATTGCATCATGTTTAATTTTATTTTCTTTCGTTCTGTTGAATGTAATACAATGAAAGTTGGGCTCTAGAATTGTTATTAAAAAAGGTTGTCTTCGTATCTATGTGTTGTCATTTCGTAAAAATTCGATAAACAAAATTGTTATCATTTGGATAGGTCTGTCGTTATTTTTTATGGTTGTGATTGGTTGGAGCCTGGGAGCATATCGCTTTCCATTCGAAACTACTCTGTCTCAGATTGTGCCAATGTTTTGTTTGTTTTATATCGCTGTCTGTCATCGTTTGAAAAGGAAAAATGATTTTACAACGCTCATCATTTGTTGATTATGGGTTACTTTGTGAAAATATGGTCAGTGGGACGTTTTTACACGTGCGCCAATGTTGTAAGCTGTAAAATTGGGTGAATAGTCATGAAATCAAAAAGAACTTTTGGTAGCTTGTTATATAGTTTGATAAGCATACAGTTACACATGGACCAATTTATTTAGGCTGAAAATATTATTGTATAAATTTTGTAAACTCTGGTAGTTTGAAACATTGGTCAATCGCTTGTCGTAGAGGTGCAGTTTTGTCTGAATTTTGCTTAATTTTTTATGTAATTAGGATTTTCAGTAAAAAAATTGCAATATTTTATGCATATTCTACGCTGTGGGTATAACAACTACTTTGCTGCATCTAAAAGGGCCAGTGTTAGTAAAAACTTCAGTATCTTTATTACAGTGTATTGCTTTGCAATAAATACATACAGAGACTTTTGAATGTCTACCCATGGACCTTTTTAAAATATGCCCAATAAAAAAGAAACTAATAAGATAATAGGGCCATTGTTCTAGATGTTCGCGTCTGGTTTTATAAAATTTTGTTGCTGCCCTTTTCACTAATTTGTAATATTGAGTACCAGTGTCTTTCAATTTTAACATGAATTGACGGACTGTAAATGGAAGAAATTGATTGGTCTGTTCCTGCATTCTAACCAACATAAATGTTTTGGTTTCTTTTTTATACTGCAAGTGTAAAGCTCTCCAGTAACGAAAAGATGACGATGATGTTGTAGGATTTACCCAAGTTGCATCATAGCCATCTTTAGTTACAACCAGCAATAGGGTAAATGTCGCAAAAAGACGATATTCGTCACTTTTTGACTTCTGAGAATGGTTGTTTTTATATAAATGATTGCCCGGTGTCCCCATCAAAGCCTCAGTTACCCCTTACAATTAAATATACATCTGTATGAAAGCTTATTTTGGTGCAAACGCTGATGAGGACTTCATCACATAATTTAATCACTTGCATGTAAGTGTGGTCTTCTTACAAGTAATAAAGTAAAACAACAACGGGAGTAAAAAAGTAAATTAAAATACCAATATGCAAATTAAAAATTCTATGATATCAATCCATGCTGCCTAATATGTTCCCCGAAATAGCTTCTAGCCTGTTTTAAACATATGACTATGTATATTAATCCTTAATCTATCTATACTTATAATAAATCTGTAGAGAGGTCAATTCTGTACATTGAATATATTTTAAAAATAACCATCAGGGGGTGATAAGTGATCGATACTGATGCCAAAAATGCAATCGGTAAAATTTTTGTCTGTCTGTCTGTATGTTATTAATAGTGTTTTGAATCCAGGGTTCAAAAATGAATAAAATCTGATTCCAAATAACTACGAATATATTTCACGTTTCACAATAGTTTTAACTTAGTCGTGTCTAGGGTTACCATATCTCAGGATTTGTCCTGAGATTTCAGGATTTTTCGACTCTTCTCAGGATTCCGGCCGGATTTAGCAAATCTAGTGATATCTCAGGATTTTTAATAAAATACAGGTTACATTTTAAAGATCTCTCTTATTAAACTACTAAAAATAATCTTCTTTTGGTAACAATTGCAGTTAAAATCAATACTTATGTATTAATTTAAAACAAACTTAAAATAATCTTCTTTTGGTAACAATTGCAGTTAAAATCAATACTTATGTATTAATTTAAAACAAACTTAAAATAATCTTCTTTTGGTAACAATTGCAGTTAAAATCAATACTTATGTATTAATTTAAAACAAACTTAAAATAATCTTCTTTTGGTAACAATTGCAGTTAAATCAATACTTATTTATCGAAGTAAAACGAACTAAAGACAACCTTCTTTTGGTAACAATTGCAGTTGCAGTTAAAATCAATCCTTATTTATCAAAGTAAAACAAACTAAAAATAATCATCTTCAATAATCATCCTTAAAAATAATGTTACTAACATTTGCAGGTAAAATCAATACTTATTTATCCAAATAGGTACTTAATTAGTTTTGTCGTATTTAATATTTGAAGAAACTTTTTTAAGTAAATTCTTTTCTTTTATTATTGATTTATAAAATGCCTCACAAGTTAAACTCTTCAAGTTATATTGAACTAAAAGTAGAGCTCGAATTGAAGACACGTTTAGTCGGTTTCTTTCTTTCGACCATTGAGCTCCCATGATAGAAAAAACTCTTTCTACGTTTGCATTTTGAGCTGTTATTGCAAATATATATTGACAAATACGCAGTATCTCTGGCAATCGTGAAATACCTATTGTCTTGAAAATGTTTCCCCACAACGCATGAAGCATTACGTCAAAAAATGCTTCTTCCTGTTTTGTCAAAAAACTATTCAGAGATGCAATTTCATCGAATAACTTCACATCATCTATGTGTATTCCTTTTCCATTTAGATAATGAATTGATAAAGCAATCTGATCAAAGTCGATCATTTGGCCCTTTTTCAGCATCAACCAATTAAAGACTTTGAAATCATCTAAAGGCGTCATCCACTTGATCAGATATTCTACGCAAGTCTTATACATATTTTTAAGGTCATGCTTGAAAACTTCTTGGTTTTCCGCAGTGCACTTAGCCAGCAACTCTCGCACTTTAAGTGGCATGAAGTTTGCGTTCGCTCGTGCAACTAAAATTTCATGTGTGGATTCGAGGATTCTTTTAATATCTAAAACAGAATTGTTTTCTTTTTCGATGTCTTCAATTTTCGTCTGAAATATTGACATCAATGAGTGAGCAAGAAATAAATAAACTTCGCTGAGTTCATTTTCAAAAAAGTTCTTCAAAGTAATTGGTACACCAGGAGTAGATAAAAAGTACTGCTTCAACGGTTCATACATCTTCAATATTCTTTCGATCGCTGGAAACAGACTAAGCCATCGGGTCTTGCTATGAAACAATAGTTTCTGATAATTGACGTCTATATATTCGCTGATATCCTTCAACGCCTCCGTGCGTACGGTGTATACGGAAAAATAATTAAACAGCTTCATTACTACAGATTCTATATCAATATGCAGATTATCAGTGCCATGTTGAATACAATTGTGTAGTATGTGCGCTGGGCACCCAACTCCTACGATATCTTTGTCCAGAAAGTTTTTTAAATTAGTCCAAACATTTTGTCCCGGTTGCCGATTTACTCCGCCAAAATTAACATTAGCGTTGTCTGCTGTAAATGATACACATTTCATCAACAAGTCGTACTTTTGCAAGCTTGTTTTAATTATCTCTGTTATAGTGTTAGCATTTTCATTGGGTGTGCTCAGCACATCCAGCAGTTTGGTTTTAATTCCTTCTTGCCAGTCGAAGAATTGTATCATAATAGGAAATATTTTTTCAGCACCGTGATTACTTGCATCTGTGGAAACGCCCAAGAAGTTGACATTTTGTAATGAGACTTGTACCTGTTCAATTACCCACGGAGATATCACGCCCGTTACAATGGCTTCAGTCTTCGTTCGTGCACAAGAAATACTCTTCGCAGTGTTGGAATCGGCAAATATAGCCTTAACCAGTTGGCTGGTGCAATCCATAGATTTAAATGACTGGTGATGTTTCACTGTGTGGAAAGCTAAAGTGGCTTCAGCGGCGGATATTTGGTCTGTCAGTCCAGAACTTTGTGGTTGAAATAAAGAGTCGATTTTGGTGTTACTTGAAACAGTCAGACTATTTTTTTTATGTTTTTCCGTTAGGATATGTTTTTCAATATCAGCACCTCCCTTGAACTTAATTGAAAAATGATTGTTACATATTGAACAAAACACTTCGGTAGGTTCTCTTCCATCTTTCATAATCGGAAATCTTTGTTTTAAAGTATCTGTGAATGTACACACGTATCGTGGTCGTTTGGTACTTGAAGACATTTTAACTCGTATCCATCCAACAGCTCCGATTCTCGCTCGCTCGCCCGTCCCGTGGTGACACTCAATGAAGCATAATCCAACCTTCGCAATGGCGCAAGACGAACTGACTGAGTGACCGACCGAGCGAGCGGCAACCGCGCTGCGGGGCGACGGGCGCCCCCCTCCTCCCTCCACCCCGCTGTTTTGAGTGCGATGTACATACAAGCTTGCAACGCGTCGCGTAAAACGCGTATACAACGATAATAATACGTTTTTGAGAGAAAATTCTCATCTGTAGAAAATCTCAGGACTTTTCCATGGAAATCAGGCCTTTTCTCCGGACTTTTGATTTTTTCATCTGGTAACCCTAGTCGTGTCTCCAAGATGGCGAGAGTGAGCGGAACGAATGACTTTACGTCAACCATTCGTCGCTAGTGACGTGCGCGAACAATATAAACAAAAACTACTGGACGGATTTTAATGACACTTGGTACAATTATTCTTCACACTCCTGGGCAGGTTATAGTATACTTTTCATCAATTGTGAAATCGATCCATGCTGCCTAATATGTTCCCCGAAATAGCTTCTAGCCTGTTTTATTTGATAAGTACCTAGCCAAAAAGTATCAAATCAGACATATTCATTTTAGGGAAAACAACTCCGGAAATCGACCATCAATCCTTGTGAATTTGGGCTCTAAAGCAGTTGATCAGGTTAGCAATTATAATTTCAGCAAACCGGTTGGCATATTTTTTCTCTGTATTGCTCGAGTAAGTTAAACATCAGCATCTGGTCTATTTTCCAATAACTGGATAGATGCACAGATACTAACATCGTCCATCAAATGGGTAGCAGCTAAATTAAAATATTCGTGTCTCAGTAGCTTACAAGTCTCTTTTTAAGGTATAACCGAGGATTAAAATAAACAGGCTTAGCTTCGAACTTGGCCATTGATAGCTCCTCAGCATCTTCGTCTTGAAGGTCGAAGACGTCTTCAGGTCGATCCTCAAAGTGCCATGTCTTTTGGGGTATGTTCAGAACCATTTTGGCGTCCTCAATAAATCCAATACCCAAAAGTGTGTGTGACTCACGACCTTCTGGGAAAACGATAAAAGTCGTTGACACAACACGATAGCAGATACTAACGGGGACCTCCACGGTTAATACGTCTCTCTTCGTAGTTGTGCCATCAGCCAGTTCAGCCAGCCATCAGATGTTGTGTTTGGAACGCAAATCCAAGCCTACGCAGGCATTTGTACAACGCGTATGAGGCAACGCTTGTCTTCGCGCAAGTGTCCACATAGGCACGTTATGGCAGCTCCATTCTATAAACACATATCCAGTCAATGAACGACGTGTGTTTCTGTCATTGGCAAAATCTGCATCACTGTATGCTTGAAGCATAACATCTTGTGTTGATGTATAATGCAAACCATAGCTTATAGTTTCCTTGAGATATTTCATAATCTTTTTAACAACATTCCAGTGCGTATGATCATAACAACTTAAATATCTGCTCACCAAGTTGACAGCATACATAATATCGGGCCTGCTTACTATTGATAGATGGATAAGTGATCCAACAGCCTCTCTGTATGGAATGTTCTTGTCAGGTGCCTCATTACTCTTTTCTAGAGCTGTATGGGGATCAATTGGAATGGAATTAGGATTAGCATTATACATCTCAAACTTATTAAGTAATTTGCATAGCAGAGCAGCAGTTGGCACTGCTTCTCCCCAAAACTGTTTCTGTAATGAAGCATTAATAATCATACATCTTGCTCGCTCTAGCAATGTTCGGTTCATTCTTTCAGCTAAACCGTTCTGTTGCGGAGTGTATGGCACAGATGTTTGATGTATAATTCCAGTGTTCTTAAGAAATGTTCGAAAATCATTGCTCAAATATTCTCTACCATTATCTGTGCGAAGAATTTTTATAGTTTTACTGAGTTGATTCTCCGCATAGGTTTAAAATTCTTTGAACTTGTTGAAAACATCTGATTTATTAGTTAATAAATAAACAAATACTTTCCTGGTGAAGTCATCGATGAATGTTACAAAATAACGAGCTCCTCCAAGTGTCATCGTAAATCAAGTCGTAACAGTCATTCGATACAAACTCCCTGATAGCCAGGTCATTTAGTCGGTCTTCCATGTCTAGTACTTCGGTCTCGCGAGGAGTTAAGTCAGCGAGAACTGAAGGCTCCGCCGAAGCGTTGCATGTGGTAGTCTTAAAATTTTACTTCTAGTTGAATAAATACCAACTTGCGCACCAATCTAATTACGTTGTGTACTTGTGGAAGGCGCTACAGATTTCTCGACGTCAGAGTTCGCTACCATATTATTCCCTGAAATAAAATCCTACTTAATTATATTGTGTAAGTAAGTAAATAAGAACTGGACCAAGAATGACTGAAAAGAGCGCGTAGACAATATAAACAAACAATACTGACCAATTTTTTTTTACTTTTTTTTGTTGTATATTTTGTTGTATATGTATAGTGTGCGAATGTTTCTGTATATTATTGTTGTGTGTGTGTGTCGGGGAATAAATAAATAAAACATTAAGGGGACGGTTTACTCATATTCTGAATGAACGTGGTCGACATAGCCCTTTTCCTGAGGGGTTTTTGCCATCAAGGCCCTATTTGCCTCTGTATTAAAACAGCCTGGATCTAGGCTGTCTAAAGAACTGGGAGAATTGGGGGCGGTATCCAAATCTGGCGTAAACCGATACGCTGGATGTCTTCATCTTCTCCTTGTCCACCAGCTGCAAGCTCTTCTGTAAAAGCAATAAGTTAATTTTACAAGATCATATTGATTGATTGATGATTAGATCTTGTAAAGCATTTACTTACGGAGTTCGACTACCGGTAGGAGAAACCGGGGCAAAATCTACAGCCATTTATTGGTCTCATTATTACTTATTATCATTAATTATTAAAAAATATCTTAGGCTACCAGTCTTTGGTGCTAATATAACTATAAAAAAAGCTGCCTGTTTTGCCCCGTGTCTGGAGTAAAATGGTCATATGCGGGGCATAATAGGCATGTACGTTTAAAACCGAGCACAAAAGTACAAATGTGAAGGGATTCGTCATCATTATCCTCACTATGGGAAAATCGCGTATGTTTCGTTTCGTCTAACTCCGTATCTCAGTTATTTCAAAACTAAATGATCTGTAATTTTGCACACATATACGTGAAAGTGTAAGGTTTAAAAGAAAAAATAATAACATTGAAAATTATGTTTATTAATTTATTTAAAAAATAAAACTTAAAAAAATACATGCATTTATAAGAATTTTTTTTTTTTGTAATTTACTTACATAAAATAGAATTAAATATCATTGTATTAACAGTGTCTAACGAAAAAAAAATAATGTACAAAATTCAACAAGCTCCACAGATTTTCGTTGACAGCAAGAAGGGACTTGGCTTCATCGAAAAGTTCTTTCGATATTGTTTCTGAGGTATTTCTCAAACTTGATATATATATGGATCAGAAGTGTATAGTAAGGTATGGAACACGTCTGTATTGGTAGCCGCTCTTGAACACTTTCTAGAATGATGAAGTCTAAACTTTTTGTAATCCTTGTTGCGGGATTCTTGAGCGTCTTCGGACAAAGGTAAAATAGCATAGTACTCAATGATTTTTTCTCCGTGAATAAGTATTTTATGTACGGAGGAAGGCATATAATACCAATTATAAATATTGACATACAGTTGGGCGGTACTATATGCGTATTGACCGAACTTTTTTTAAATCAATAGCCATTCCAGATGACATAGTTTGTAGTATAATGTACATTCGTTTTAAAAGTTCTACGTCTACACCTGTAATGTCTGCAGAGCAAGAGTTATTCTGAAAAAATCTCCGAGCTGTGTTTCCGTCATTACTATTTCCAGTGCCTTGTCGAGATTTATCGATATGCAGTCCCATTTCCTCCCTAAACTGCTTTTGTACCAGTTTTTTATTTTCGTCTTTGTTGAGTGTTTAGGTGATTTTCAATAGAAAGTGGATCGTATGTTTATATAAAATTATCGAAAAGTAAAATGGCACAATGAGTCCACTCGCTCGCGAGAATTGAACGGAAAATGGTTTTTTCTTTCGGCCAACTTCATCTCATTGTCATCCAAAAATCTTCGCCCTCGTAACTCCTTTTTTAATTTTGAAAAAAGAAAAAAGTCACTGTGGACTATAGGGAGGATGTTCAATTTTCGCGAACCCAGTGGCTCTTAAGGCAACCCTCGCAACGCGAGCGGTGTGAACGGGCGCGTTGTCTTGCAGAATCAACACTCCACGCGCCAACTTCCCACGTCTCTTCTGTACGACTGCTTCAGGTGCCTGACCCAATAAATTGGCGTAGTATTGACCATTCATAGGCAAATAATCAATTAATAAAATTCGATCGCTACCCTAGAAAATTATCGACTTTTCCACTTTAAACTCCTTTGGTGGTCTTTCTCCTTTTTTAATCCACTGCATAGACTCTTGTTTGGACTCCACATCATACTGACGAATCCAGGTTTCGTCTACTGTCACAATGCGGTTAAAAATTTCATCCAAGTCGTTCTGACACAACTCCAAAAAATCCTTACAACTCGCCAGTCGTCGTTGTTTGTCCAGTGCTTTGAGCATTCGCGGTACCCAACGCGCACAATTTTTTTTCATCTACAATTTTTTTTTGGTGTAGAATTTCTCCGTTTCGCTCTTTACTAATTTGTAACTCTTCAGCTATCTGCCGTAATTTTATTCTGCGATCGGCTAATACAAATTTTTCAACTTTTTGAACATTTTCTTCGGTCACCACCGCACACAACCACAGGGCGGCCCAGGCGGGGGTCGTCTTGACAGCTCTATCTTCCGTGTTGAAAAAATCGAGCCCATTTTTCCATCAGCACTTTTTGAACGTCAAAAAAACAAAAGACAGCCCCCTAAACGGCCACCCCTCTCCACTTTCTATGTGTTTTCGCTGGGAAGATGTGGCGCAACTAACCCCCTAGCAACACATGTCCGTCTGTTAGGTTTGAAGAACCAGATTTATATAAACAATAAGTCCAATCTCAAATAATTTGAGACAGCAATAAAAATTTTTTACAAAAAAATATAACCGACTTCAAAAACACTGAAAAGTGAAAAAAAAAGCTTTTAAGTACATTGCTCTAGAAGTCGGTGTCAAGAAGTTGCAACTGTAATACTGTATTTATTTGGACACCGACTTCTAGAGCGATGTACTTAAAAGCTTTTTTTTTCACTTTTCAGTGTTTTTGAAGTCGGTTATATTTTTTTTGTAAAAAATTTTTATTTTTATCTTTTTAGTATCAGGTCCAAAATCTGTTTTCGTCATCCATTTATACACTCCATACCTTCTATAATAGCTATCATAACTCAAGTTTGTAGGAAATTCTCATTAACCGGCCAATGTTATAACATCATCCACATACACATCGTCCACATAAATCAAACAAATGCTCATAAAATAAAAAGTACTGAACCAAATTGGATGAAATTTTTATGGGACCAAATGGCAAGTATACTGCATCGAACAAAAAAAGAATTACACAAATCGGACTAGAAACCTCGGAGTAATCGGTGTACATACATAAAAAAAAATAAATAATAAAAAAAAAAAAAAACATACCGGCCGAATTGAGAACCTCCTCCTTTTTTTGGAAGTCGGTTAAAAAAAAAATACGCTTTCATATGTTGTCTGACGTGACGGCCATATCAAAGCCTCTACAGTGCCAAAAACTTAATGGTGACGGTGTCACTGTTGTCGATTTTAGTGTTGCCGCTAGATAGTATTTCCCCGGATGTAAGGGCAATAATAATGTCATTGCCAATGGTGTAAATGAATATTAATTGGAAACTTTTTTATTTATACAGAATATTATTAGAGTCTGTATGAAAAGTCAGTGAAATTGGAAAATTACACAAAGTTTTATAAAACTGGTTATGGCAGCTCAGAATTTTTTTTAGGTACTCATTTTCAATGTTCTTTACATGGTCACAGTGTTTTTGCCATTCTGCAGTTGTTATTTTATTAAATGCTTCTGCGATTAACTGCGGCATTTCAGCATCTGACTTTCTTTCTCCTAAAGATCCTCTTCTCACAGAAGTAAAGGGCCATCAGTTATAGTATTTATGTGGGGTATAGTGTCTCCTGATGGAAGGCTGGGTGTGGAGGGTAGGGACTGTGATGTTAACCCCATCATCCTCGCTCTTTGTAGATTTTCCACCCGCATCTCAAGGTTGTGCAGCCTCTGTCTGTCTTGTTGGGTCTGTTTTCCCAATGTTATGTTCTGCAACAGAACGTTTCATCGTACTCCAGATCATTTCTATGACATTTAAATCGCAATGATAGGGGGGGTAATCTAAGAACGCCCGTGTGCCCATTGTCTCTTAACAAATTATCGATTTCATATTGAGATAGTGGTTTGTGCCTCTTTATTAGTTCATACAGCTGGGGTTTAGTGTAGCTTTCATTGAACTCACATTATGCTTTTTAGCATTTGTATTAGGACATTTATTAATACAAATGCTGTGGGGGCGTTATCCATAACAATTATGGTTTCTGTTTGTAAATTAGGTAGTAATTTTTCCCATTCTTTGAAATTTGTATTATTTATTTCATCATGGTAGTCGCCACTCTTTGTGTTCTTAAACACAAGTAAGGCGTTCTCAAAGAACCCCGTTTCTCCACCCACATGAACAATCATCTACCTATTTCGCCCAACAGTGTGTGATGAGTGGATATAAGTCTCATTCAAAAATATCACGGTCTTTTTTTCGCCGCATTCATTTAGCTTAATTTTCTGTAGATAACCTGCCCGCCAGGCAGATAGATCGTTGCTTTCAAAAACAACGTTTCTGTTCGATTGCGTTTTCTTGTATCGAAAAACCAATTTTACGCAACACCTTTCTTAGGGTTTCTCGACTCACGGTTAATTTGAAAACACGCGGGCGCGGCGCCTCCGCTTTTATGTTAGTTTTTGAAATACGCGCACAAAAATCACAGTTACAACACTAAATTTTTAAATTCTCAATGTGGCCTCCATTCACATTATTGCACAAATTATATCGACGGAGAATATTGTTATTTATTTTTCTCATCAAATCAATGTCCGTCGCCAAGCACTTTAATTTGTGAAATGCTAAAATAATCCTATTTTTTAGTTCTTCAATGGTATTTACCTCAGAGGCATACACTTCACTCTTAATGTACCCCCACAAAAAGAAATCCATGGGATTGAGGTCTGGAGATCGTGGTGGCCACCGAACAGGTCCGAATCGACCGATCCATTGCTGCCCAAACATTACTGTGAGCCGCTCCCTGGAAGCCATCACAGAATGTGGAGGCGCTCCGTCCAGCTGGTACCACAGCTTGCGATAAACGGCTAAAGGCAATTGATAAATGTACTCGGCAACAGGACCATTTAACAACTCTAAAAACTTCGCAGCTGTAAGGGTGCCGTCAATAAAAACTGGACCGATAATATTATTATTATGGATACCAGCCCACACATTGAGAGAAAATCTGTACTGATGTTCAGATTCTCGGAACAAGTGCGGATTTTCCAAACTCCAGTACCGGAGGTTTTGCCGATTCCAGATGCCGTTCCGAGTAAAAGTACTCTCATCGGTTCATATGACATTTTTTAAGAACTCACGGTCTTCGGTTGTTTTATTTAGTAGCCATTGGCAGTAACTGTTCCTGACCGGCAAGTCTCTCGATAATAAAGCTTGCACCTTCCGATATTTATAAGGTTTGCGTTTGTTACGTTTTAGAACCTTGTGGATGGTTCTATGACAAACCCTAAACTGCAAACTCAAACTCAAAATCATTTATTCAAACTTGGCTGTAAAACAGCACTTTTTGAACGTCAAATATTACAAAAGACAGCCCCCAAAACGCCCGCCCTTCACCACTTCCTATGTGTTTTTGCTGGGAAGAAGAAGTGGCGCAACAAACTCCCCAGCAGCCGGGCAGCTCTGTGGAGACTTGTTGTCGGGTTACGGTCAAAATGATCTAAAATTCGTTCTTCCCAAGCAGCGGGTATTTGCCGCGCTGGCACTCCTTCCTGTTGCGGCACTATACTTTTATTTTCCCGTAGTCTTTGTACGGCCAATTGTATGGTGCGGCCGCTACTAGGGCAATTGCGGCTGTGTCCATACCTCTCTCGGTATGTTCGCAGAGCTAAAGCGGTGTTTCCATGGTATTCACCGTAAATTAAAATCATGTCAATGACTTCGGCATTGATAGATATTATCCAAGCAAAATTTTCTTTTAAAATATACTTCTTATAGCAAGTGTAATGCGTCCTTTTATTAAATCACTAGATAAGGAGTTGATAAAAAGATGTTACCTATGGCTTAGGCGTAAATATCATAAGGTGAGTTGTATAATAGATTGTTTGAAATCACAGTACAAAAGCCTTCGAAGGCCATAAATCAAGCTTTTTCCTGGTCTGATTACAAGAAAGCCATCACAATTAAGTACCTCATATCTTGTACCCCTAATTGTTTAATCAATTATATTTCATATGGTTATGGAGGCCGAATAACAGCCACATGCATTGTGGAAACTTCAGATTTCTCTTATGGCAGATAGAGGATTTAAACATGTGGAAGTGTATTTACGTAAAATGGGTGTGCTATTAGTACGGCCTCCAAGTGTAGTATCTGGAGCCAAGTTAACAAAAGCTGAAGCCAAAGAAACTAAACAAATAGCTAGCTTACGTATTCATGTTGAGCGGGTAATACGTCGATTACGTGAACTTTTTCATCCGCAAAAAAACTTTGGAAATGAAACTGGGTGTCCTGTGGCGTACTATTTGCAAAATATCCTGCGCCTGCAGATCTTCTATGATCCGAGTCATAGCCGCGGAAGTATTGGTTTCGAGTTCTGGATGATGTAATAATTATAGCCTGTGGTTTAATTAAATTTCTGCATTTTTATTTCCTATTCTACACTTTTATATAACAATGGATATACATGGGATTTCCAAAATTTTATAATACTTTCAAATCATCTAAGTTTATGCATATAATTTCTACATTTTTATTAATCGAAAAATTGGGATCTGCAACACAAACAAAAGTAACATTGTTTTAGTCCACTTTGGTACATTTGCATTTGTATTTGTGCAAAGCATTTCTTGCAGGGTTTTCCATTTTTTATATAATTTACATAAGTTTTATTTTTTATAGGGCATTTTATCTCCACAGTGCTATCTTGACATAACCCATCAGGAGAACCTGCTAGCATTGGGTATTTTTGAGAAATGAAGAGACCACAATTCTTGATATTTTTCCCTAGTTTCTTGCTAACAATTTCTCTTACCTCATTTTCTAAATATCTACCCCGTTTCATGGCTGGTGTATCTGGTATCTTACCCCCCATGATAATAGAAATCAGAGTCCCATCATTGGTCTGGCACCGACTCACTTCATAAACTTTAGAAGTTGTTACTCTGCCATACCTGAGTTCGTACCAAAGGTTATTTTTGAACTGGTCCCTGGTTTCAGCTTCAATTTTATTAATAAGGTCAACTGCCAAATTGACTTTACTTAAAAATAAGTCACAATATTCTGTTTTATATTTAAAGACCAGTTGGTGCATTGAGACACTAAATAATTCATCTCCATTATAATCATGTTGGTACTTTAGTAGCTCGCAGTTACCAAGATTTCTCTTTTTCCTTCCTCTAAAAATTTTTCAAGGACTGTGTAGTTAGAAAGCAACATAGGGTTACCTTTAGATAAATCTTTGGCAGATATAAATTTCGGCGCGAAGTGTGAAAATTCATTACAATCTTTGAAGCGTTTATCAGAAGAAAAGATTAAAGATTTTCATGGAAATTCGGGAAGACTATTTGATTTGAGTTCATGTAAGTGTAAAGATTTAGAGTTATGTAAATGTTCCAAAGACCAAAAAATCCTAAGGAAGAACGAGCTTTTCTAATAGATTAGAGAACAGAGAGAAAAATGATTATAATATAATCATTTGGTTGGTTTATGCAGATAGTTTGATAGGACATGATAGTTTGCGTTTACAAATTACATTACATTAGAAATTAAACTTAAACACCAAGACTGACCCTTGTGGAACACCGCACGTTACAGGGAATCGTTCTATCTGTCCGTCGCGTCTCTGGTAACAGACGCTCCGGCCTCTTAGATAGTCCGCTACTATCACTCTTAGGTATGTTGGCAATCCGTGAAAACAGAGTGTTAAAAGCGTTGGCGATGTCTAGCGACACCGCCAGCAGCACATTTCCAATTCTCACTGCATCATTCGCCTCTGTTTTCAGGTTTAATATGGCGTCAATTGTTGAGCGTTCCGCCCGAAAGCCATACTGAGCATTCGAAAGGCCTGGGCCAATCGTGCAAGGTTTATGCGGCTGGCAAGAATTCCCTGGAGCATCTTCCCCGCCTCGTCTAACAAAACAATTGGCCTGTATGCTGAAGACGAATCCGGATTCCGACCCGGCTTCTGCAGAAGCACCAAGCGTTCTTCTTTCCATGTCTGAGGGAAGCGTCGAACAGTTCTTTCATTCGATCGTCCATTCCGTCGCTCAGGGCCATGGCTGGTACCTAGGAGGTACGCCATCCGGTCCGGGGGCTTCGTTTTTGGAGCGCGCCTTTAGTCTCAGCAATCATCTCCGCCTCCGTGATCGGCGGTGTCTCTTCATAGTGCTCCTCAGGCGGAGCCATAACCGGATGTGTATGCTTCGTCTGACCAGGAAACAGGGCTGCGACTACTCGACTGAGAAACTGAGGCTCGAGGACCTCCGTCACTGGTGGACCTTGTCCACCAAATTTGTTCCTTGCCGAGAGGGCGGCCCCAGGGGTCGCGGTAGAGTCCATCTAACATCTCACCTCTGCTTTGGTCCTTCGCCCGTATTATTGCCAACCGCAAAGCATCTCGTGCGGTCGTGTACGTCTCGTAGAGTTCAGCCTCTAAGATGTTAAGGCTGTCACTGCGCTGTCGTCGCCTACGGACGCTAAAGTAGCGCCTCCGCGCATGAATGCAGGCCTGTCGAAGGCCCGCTAACTCCTGAGACCACCAGTACACTTCCTTCTTAGGAGGTCGCCGACGCACACGAGGCATGGCCGCATCACAGACCGCCGTGATGGCACTCCGGAAACGATTTGCCCCGACGTTCACGTCGGTCCCCTCTGAGGGTATCGCCGGCAGGAGCCATGCCTGAACAATGGCAGCCTCTTCCAGCAACTCCCTGTCTAGCTGCTTTTGTGCCCATCGTGGGAACTTTTGGGCGTTAGAATGTCGAAGAGCAGCGTGGCTGTACAAAGCCACAGATACGTCCATGTATGTATGTATCTATGGTCGGATAAGGTCTCGATATCCTCTACAACCCGCCAGTCCAGTACACGCGTGGATAATGCTGGCATAGCAAAAGTGAGATCCACTATTCAACCCCCGTCTCGCCGCACGCATGTATTAACTGACCCCCTATTCAAAAGAACGAGACCAGTAACCGCCGCCCCTCGACAGCACGACCGCGTACGTCCGGTCTGGGGGAGCCCCACGAAGTAGACTTCGCGTTGAAGTCCCCATAATCAAAACCTGGCTTGGTTCCATCCGTTGAACAGAGGCCCCGAGTCTGTCCAGAAAGTCTTCGAATTCGGGAAGGGGCCTATTCAGAGCGAAATACACTCCGAAGATGATGAAACCACCCCACTTAGCACCAAAAGAAACCCTAGTTCAAGGTCAACTAGGTACCATATCTGCCTTATTTTTGAAAATTGTCATGAAAGGGGGGAAAATACCGTTCAATATCCGTAGAAGAACATGTTTTAATAATCAAAGAACCAGAATTATGAGAAACAGTAGAAATAGACGCTTTTCTCCACAAATATTCAACTTTAGATGACATTATTTCAGATATATCATTAATGGATGGCTCTTTTTTTGAATTGTTCTCAAGTTTAAGCTGATGTTGTACTAAATTGTAATATTTCATAACTTGTTTGTAATTGGGTGGTCCGGAGCACCAAAAATGGGACAACTTGTGGTTTTTCACAAAACTAACATAAACTACTCAAAATAGCGAAAAAAAATAGACAAATGCGTGCGACGAACTTAACAGGTGCACTGAGACAATGACGCGTGATCGACAGTTTACGCCCTCTTTCTCCGCTCCTTCCCCCGCACCCTACGTACGATTATTCTGATATTTTGGTTTGATTATTATTTGTATTACATGTATCTCTGAATGTAATAATATAAGAAGTGGTTTACCTCCAGACACCAATACATTATGGCAGTAGATGACGTAGGAGTTGATACTCGTTATCAAATCAATCAAAATCAAATAACTTTATTTTCAGGCATCAATGGCCCATAGATAAATACCTTAAGCTAACATATATATATTATATACAAAATTTATTAGTAAATAAAAAAACTTAAATCTATGTTAGTAACACTTCCATTATGCACTATGTCACTGTGCGGTCCTGTGGCACTTGTCCGCGGAAGCGACGGAACACCACGTCCTGTGGCCAGAAGCTCTCGTCCAGCACGAGGTGCAGGTAACACGTGGGCACTCGCACCACGAACGCCTTGAAGTTGGCGTTATGGCGCGACTCCAGCAGCTGCACTCTCGGGGCGTACTTCAACTTCTGACGCACGTACACCACCATGTCCTCCGCCTCAGTTGTGTAGTGTAGGCGGGAGATGTACACCGGGGTGTTCGGCTTGGCGGCACGAATTTTGATGTTAGGCTCCGTAGGGGCCGTGCCGCAGCGATTCTTGTTGGTTCGTTGACGGCGCTTCCTCCTCTGCACCGTCACGAACCCCTCATCGTCAGCCCGATTCGGTCCCTTAACAGGCACGGGCTTCTTTGTAGCACCAGTTGTGCTTCCGGCGACGCTGGCATATTCTCGACGAGGATTCGCCGAGGCTGCAGAAACGGGCAGCTGGTCGAGCGGTCGAGCGGCGGGGAGAGGAGGCCCCGCGGGGACGGGAGCGGGGCAGCGCGGCGCACGAGGCACGCACTGTGCCTGCTCAGCATTCGGCGGTGACGGCGGCGGTGGCGACAAAACTGCTGACGCGAAACTTGCACCCGATACATCGAGGCACGCTCCGCGCCGCATGTTTACGTACGATGCACCCACAGGTGACCCAGTTACCGTCACCGATTTACGCAACTCGTTAAGTTCGGTGCGCAAATCGGAAACAGTAACTTGGGATGCATCTAACTTCCTCTGTACATCCGCAAGACTTGCCTTTAAAAAGACGATATCCTTCAACAGGCTTGTAACGTCGACGTGGTCGAAGGTGACGGGTGGGAGCTTATTAAGATCCCTCGCCACAAACGTCGGCACGTCGTCTGGATCGGTCTCCTTTAGCAGCGTGATGACATCCTGGATGCTCTTCTTTGTCCCGTCACGCCTGCGGGACACCATCTGGTCACTCTTGTTGAGCAACCGGAACAGCAGCTGCTTTGCAGCAGCGACGTCATCCTCGCTGAAGTTGCTAGCGCAGATCTGGACAGCGGACACCTCGTCCATCACGTCCAGCTTCTACTGCAGGAACGCCAGCAGCTCATTCGCCACAAGTTGTTCACTCATGGCGATTAAAAAACAACGAGCGACGGCTTGCGCCGCGCTGAATTCTAATTTGTATTAAACAAATCGACGCGTCAGCAACACGACTGCATCGATTTGCAGCTAATACGAGACTGTCAATTGAACATGCCATAAAACACGTACATGGGCCACCGATTAGTCTTACGGTTACAAGACATATTAGAACACATCTGGTCAAATGTGTCTACTCCATCTTTTGTGGCATTGTAAAATTCTATAATGAGTGGCTTTTTTGATGTTGGGTCTACAGCCCCTTCTTCGTCACATGACGACAACAAATATACCATTTTGCTTGGCTTCGGTTTGAATGATAGGAGGGTTAGTGGCCCATCATAACAAAACATGGAAGTACCTATCGCTCTACCTCGGCTGTTCTTTATTTCTTCTGGTATTTCTCTTTTGTTGGCCCTCAAAGTTCCAACTATTGTCAACTTATAAGGTTGTTGTAGCAGTTGTTTTGCTAATGGTATGGATGTAAACCAATTGTCTGTGGTAACGTTTCTGTTTGAGAGATTCTATAAATACTCCGTGTTGTTAGTTCCTTGACAACATATTCACCAAGGGACACTCCTCCAGTATTTGTTGCTTTTCCAAGGCATGGCGTCAATCATGTACCTGGTACTACCTCCTCACCACTCAGATACCTGGTTCTCAACAAGTTGCTGCTCTGCCAATGAAATGCGTCTCGGTCTTTGGGCTATTGGGATGTCATCTTTAAGCACTATGCGTAAGTCCATCGGCGCCTCCTTAATTTGCACCGGTTTATAACTCTTGACACCATGACTTCTTGCTGCACTTGCTTATCCCTGATGTTACCTAGAACATACTCGACACGACTAACAACACATGAAATCTTTGACTTTTTTTGATTTTTTGACTTGTTCATAGTTCTTACGACTGTGATGGTCCTTTCCAATATATGTCTGTGGGATGTGGAGGCGAAATAATGCGATTTGCTTTATTGGAAGGAGTTTATTTCTTTGAAATAAATAAAATAAAATCTAACTAACCAAAAATTACGTCTTCCTCTTAGCCGTCTTGTGTTGTCTCTTTCTTTCATATCTTTCATTCTTCATCGATCATACATTCGGTCCGCTCATTCATAACATTCCCTTTTACTCAGAACTCACCTCACACTCGGTCATCCTGCACAATGTCTGTCCTCAGACATACAGCCCACCCATCCTGAACTTCATTCAATTATCACACACACTTAACATAAACTTTAGGTACATTAAGTTACAAACTTAAGGTTAAGCAGACTTGCGATCGATGAGGACATAGTTCTGATGCATGCCCCCTTTCTCCACAGCTGAAACATCGTATCATTTCGTTTCTCTGATGACCGCTGCTCGTCGTAATGTCGTCGAACGGCACGGCGCGTCGACTTTGCTTCGCGCAATTATTCTTGAATGTCGCGTACAACTTGAGCTTTTCCTTAAGGTCCGCGTACGTCGAGACTCCGTACAGCATTATTTTGTTTCTTTCATCATCTATGATACCTTCCACTATATATTGGATGGCCACGTAGTCTGGTAGTTTACCGCGTTTGCCTAGCTCTTTCATTCCTAGCATGTAGTCGATACATGTTTGATCTTTCCTCTTTCGTCTTGTACTCATCAATTCATGTATCTTCTTCACGTCTAGCGTATCCGATAACTCCTTTGCAATAGCAGTTTTCAGCTCTTCCCAGGACTTGTGCACTTTTTCGCTGCGCAACCACAGTGCTGTGCCCGTCAGCGTACGTCGCGCCTCAAGTAACAGTTGAGTCGGCGTCCAGCCGAATACTTGGCCATTTTCTTCTATTTTACTTATCCACATGGATGCGGTATACGTATCATCTTGCGCACTGAACTTCCTGATGAGCTGTGTCAGGTGCAACATGTCGCCGCGTGCTCCAAATGCTGACACCTTTGCTTCCGCATCTTCAAATTCTTGATCGAACGGATGTGGAGGCGAAATAATGCGATTTGCTTTATTGGAAGGAGTTTATTTCTTTGAAATAAATAAAATCTAATTAACCAAAAATTACGTCTTCCTCTTAGCCGGCTGGTGTTGTCTCGTTCTTTCATATCTTTCACTCTTCATCGTTCATACATTCGGTCCGCTCATTCATAACATTCCCTTTTACTCAGAACTCAACCCACATGTCATTAAATCTTGTTTATTGCTGCTGAATTTTTATAATTGGACTTTACCGCCAAATATGGAGTACACGCAGTACCGAAGGTCACACGCAGTAATTTGAAATGTGATGAAAGTGTGAAAAAAGATGAAAATGTTATAGTGGAATGGGGGATTAGCTTTGTGAGTTTAACAGTTTTAATTAATTGGCTAAAACTGGCACCGGGTAAGCACTGATTGAATACACTACCTAATCCTTGACCAAAGGGGAATGCTCACCGTTCATAGTATCCTAGGCCCAAAGTGGACCTCAAGTATTACAATAAAAGTTGATTGTTTTAAAATCTTAACTGTATAAGATATTTAAAAAATATATTTTAATTGACGCCACTATTTTAGAAATATTAAAAAAAATAACATTTTGGGGTTATTTTTCCACATAATAATGTTTTCGAGTGTGAGATAATTAGAAAACTTATCTTTTTTCAATACTTGATAATTATATTATAATAGGAGGAATCTTTGTAATATATTTTTATCAAATTATAAAAAAAACACATGTACTATTTTATATATCTATATTTTCTTCATTGTCATATACAATTAGCAGATTGTCTAAAAATGGTGCAGGTGGGCAAATATTTGATTCACATATCTTGCCCAACCTATATAGCAAAGTACAGTCATAATATGTGCACAACAACCTACCGTGCTGTTACGGGGTGGGATGATGGAGACTTTTTAAAAAAGAACACTTTTGTTGAACTAGAAAAAATAGAATTTATTTCGATAAAATACACGTTTTAGAAGATGTTTGACACCAAAGTTTTAACCCGATCTAATCTTTCAATGCTAACGGAAATGCTGACGATAACTTTGATTTGCGTCATTACTTAGAAATGAAGTAAACAACTGAAGCTTTGCGTTTAAACGATTTTCATTTTCTTTAACTTTCGACATAGTATTATTAAAGGTAGAAATAGTAGATTTGATTACGTGGATATTGTCACGCATTAAAAGTGCTAACTGTTTTTCGTCTGACTGTACTTTATTTATAGCATTAGTGAACTTATTCGCGTCATGTGTATCTAGAGTCCCAAAGAAAGTTTTTAACAGAGACCCGCCTGCATCGATTAAACCACGTTTAGGAAGTTTGATTTCACTTACTTGTACCAAGTACGAGATAGATGAGAATTTCTGAACGTTATTGTTATGTTGTAATTTTAAAGAACTCAGTGAATTTAGACAATCGATATTTACCTGAGACGAAACAGCAGAGTTACAATATTTGGAAACTTGATTGAATAAAATTTCGACATTTTCAAGATGTGGCTGTATGTGACTAAGATCAACATAGGTTATAACATTCCAATGGTCGTTGGTAAATCTGACATCTAATAGTTGATCGAAATACAATCCAGGATGTTTACGATTTGCGTGATATCTAATAATATCCTTGGATGAAACCTATTAATTAATGCTGCACCTACTGCAAAATCTTGCATCAGGTGAGCAGATGCCCGATTAAATTTGATTAATTTTTAAATTTGATAAAATTTGATTATATGTCTCTAAAATAGCAGAAGTCTCTTTAGCGTGAGCTTCCCATCTGGTGTCTGATGGAGATTTTAATACATTTTCATTTTCTAGATGATTTTTTAATATTCGCCACCTAATGGTTGAACTAGAAAAAAATTGAATAGATTTTGAACTAATGAAAAAAAATTTACAGCTGATATGAATGGCAACAATCGACGGCGCTTCGACCTACTTACTAGATTGAGAGAATGGGCTGCGCATGGGACATATATTGCAAACGGATTCGCCTCTAAAATCTTTTGCTGCATGCCATTGTAACGCCCAGACATTTGTATTTGAGGCATTATCATATGATTGGCCTCTGCATTTTGAAAAATCTACTAGTCCAGTGTGGACTAGTAGATTTTTTTTTTAGTAGATTTTAGTTTTAACTTAACATGCGAACCAAAGGCGGTCCAAAGTCCAAAGTGTAAAGGCAAGTACATACTGGGCGCTCGGCGTTGCGTTGAGCGCGCGTTGGTCGCGTACACACACCGCGCTTAGCACGGCGTTCAACGAGCGTTAGTAGGGCGAACATACTTTTGGCTCAGTTCGAAAATGGACGTCGAAGAGATTGCTTGTGTGTGGCTCCTCTACCGTCGCTATAAAAGACGACGACAAAGACAAAGAGAATATTGGGTGCACCCTATACTGAGAGATAGACTGACGCATGGGTCGTTTGTTACATTATATCCAAAATTAAGACAATATGGACCTAAGTTCTTTAATTATTTAAGAATTTCTGTGAAATCATTTGATGAATTACTGAGTATTATAAAAACTGACATAACGGGTAATTCAACAATATTAAGAGACTCAGTTTCACCAGAAGAAAAACTCGTTATAACGTTAAGGTAAGTAAATTTATTCAAATAAATGAAGACTGTCCGAATCTTGGCTTGAAGGTGACGGCACCCACGTCGACGTTGGCGGTGGTGGTGCCGGTGCCGGTGGTGTCGCAGACCACTGTTGTGATGGTGTTGAGGACCTAGCAGTAGTGTATCCGGAATAAGACGGTGTAGAATATGCGTATTGATATTGGTACTGATTTGTTTGTTGTGGTAATGCTGGATTCTGTGCTTTTTGAATTACATTGAGCAATTCAATCTTTGTTGACCAGGTTGTTTGTCTCAGGTACCTTCTTGAGCTCAGTGTACAATGATAAACAGAATAATTTATCATCATCTTCATTAGTTAGTTGTGCTGTTTGAAGCTGTTGTCTTGCGTGCAAACTTTTTTCTAAAATATCAACAATTTGTTTATCCACTGCGTTTATTTTTTGTCCCTTCAGTTTGTTCTTTTGGAGGTGGTATTAAGTCTTCATTTTCCGCATTGTTTAAATCAGAATTTGTTACGGCAGGAGTTTCAAAGTTGTTCTCTGTATCCTTATTTACTACGGAACTCTCGAGAAATTTTAGTTTTGCGAAGTATACATATGGTACATATTTGGAGGATCCAGACCCAGATGGAAGATTTTTTTGCCGTTTAGACTCCCTTATGTAATTGTCTCGAATACTTTTCCATTTTCTTGTTAGTGTAGAACCTGAAAAGAAATAATATAATGCTATTTTTATTTTTGACAGATACTTGGCTACAGGCTGTTCGTTCGCAGAATTACACTATGGATATCGTCTTGGAAAATCGACTATTATACAGATAGTGGAACAAGTTTGCAAAGTGCTGTGGAGCAAATTAAAATCTATTTGCATGCCTGAAATTACTACCGAAAAATGGAAAGACGTAGAAAAAGGTTTTATGAAATACGCCAACTTCCCAAACTGTATCGGCGCAATTGATGGGAAGCACATTGAAATAATACAACCGGAACATACATGCTCGCTTTATTTTAATTATAAAGTTTAAATTCTCTTCGGTCTTGCTAGCAGTGTGTGACGCAAATTATTGCTTTATATACGTTGATATCGGATCTTATGGTAAAAGCAGTGATTCAGCGATTTTTCAACACTCCGAATTTTATAAAAGAATGATGGATGGTAAATTAAATATTCCCAACCCGAAGCCATTATCAAATATCGATAGAACACCATTGCCTCACGTGTTTGTAGGCGATGAAGCCTTTGCAATCATGTCAAACGTGATGCGCCCTTACAGTGGAAAACAACTCACACACACAAAAAGAGTTTTCAATTACCGATTATCGAGAGCAAGGCGCTACATCGAATGCACTTTCGGAATATTGAGCAACAAATGGCGAATATTCCATAGACCTATAGATGTAAATATTGAGTTCGCGGAAAATATCATCAAAGCATGCACCGTACTACATAATTACGTGCGTACACGCGACGGTTATAGATTTGAAGATACACTTTATCATTCACCTTTACAATCTATAAGTCCAGAAGATATACCACGCGGCAGTTTGACTGCTAGGACTGCTAGAGACAAATTTGCCCGTTATTTTGTAAACGAGGGAAAACTTCACTGGCAAGACAATATGATATAAGTACTTTCCTAACACGTTATTGTAAACAAGAATTCAATAAAATAATCACTCACCCAATAGTTTCTTTTTCTCTAAACTATCTCCAGCGTCACAAATTATTTCTACAAGCTCCTCCCAATTACGTTTTTTAATCACTTTATTCTTATATAATCGGGACTTTCCATATCCCAGATCGCTGGTCGTTTTTGAATTTCATCTATAAACAAATCTGAATCGAAATGCTCGGTCTCCATTTTCGTCGTCCCGTGCGTCCACTCTACACGAAAGCGCGCGATCAAATGTACAACAAAGGGCCTACGCAGACCGGGACGTCATGGCAAGGGATTTTGCCGTGAGTCAGCGCACACCGGCTGCTTAGATACCGCGGCATACCAGCATTTTACCACGGCATGCCACGGCGTACCGCGGCATTCCAGCACTTTGCCACGGCATGCCCCGGCATGCCCCGGGGTGCCGCGGCATGACAAAGCACGCCTCAGCGACTCCTGCTGCCTGCAGTCTTCAGTTGCGTTTGATTGAGTGTTGGTGTGCCTCAGTTTTACAATGGTAGATTGGGATTTAGTGTTGATATCGATTATTGCAGATGAAGAAGAAAGTGCACAGGCTAATAATAGGAATAGAAGAAGATTTTGGGTTGATAATTTATGGAAAGAAAGGGAATCAAAGGGTGAATTCAATAATTTATTTAATGACTTAAAATACGACGTGCAAAAATTTTATGACTATCATAGAATGGATTATGAGAAATTTCAAGCACTGTTGAATATATGTCGACCATATATCGAAAAACAGAGGACCAATTTTCGCAACCCCATTGAAGCCGATCAAAGATTATCCTTGTGTTTGAGGTGGGCAGTTAAATGATTGTATAAGTTTAATATTTTCTTCTTTTATTTAATTAAAAAAACAAATTTTTTTGCCAAATACAATCATGAATTGTAGACACATAATAACGATTTTTATGTTTTTGCACTGATAAATCTTCTCACTGATAATTCCTGGATCTTTATTTCTTTTTACTTAATTTAGAGTACCTACTAGTTTAGATTAGTTTCGTATTCAGAAACTGCAGTTTTGTAGCCAGACCCTGAAGCAGCTTCATAGCCAGGGCCCGAGGCGGTTTCATAACCAGACCGTGAAGCAGGTTCATAGCCAGAACCTGAGGCGGTTCCAAAGCCAGACCCCGAAGCTGCTTCATAACCGGAGCCTGAGGCGGTTCCAAAGTCAGACCCCGAAGCTGCTTCATAGCCAGATCTTGAGGCGGTTCCAAAGCCAGACCCCGAAGCTGCTTCATAACCGGAGCCTGAGGCGGTTCCAAAGTCAGACCCCGAAGCTGCTTCATAGCCAGATCTTGAGGTGGTTTCATAGCCAGATCTTGAGGTGGTTTCATAGCCAGATCCTGATACAGCTTCATAGCCCAAGCCTGCCGCGGTTCCACAGCCAGATCTTGAAGTAAAAGCGGTACGGCATGGTCGTTGATGTTGCAAATTGGTAGAGACATCTTCAGATGTTGGAGCTGGAGTTCCCTCTATGTCGTTTAATTCGGCGTCAGTTACCATATTAAATATTTGTCTCTTTATTCGGACCTGCTCTCTTTTTGGTAGCTTTTTTACTGTGGCAGCCATTGTTTGAAAGAACGAATCAATGGCGTCCACCTCCTTTTTCGATTCAATATATTTATTTAGTATTTCAGCAGTTGTTGTAGGTTCTGGTATTATTGAGGAATGGTGTGAATCATTGGTCATTCGCGAAACTGAACGTTCATCGCTATCAACGACAGCGGATTCTGCAAAAGAAGTCTGCGTATCCTCTGAAGAGGAGTCCAAATTCGAGGTTTGTTTTCTGTGCTGAATGATTTTTTTCAAAAACTCCAGCTCTTTTTCAAATTTGATAGGGCGTCGCTTTGTGTACGGGTCACCACTCTTTGTTTTTCTGTTATTCAGAGCTTTCCTAAAATTATTACGTATATTACTCCATATTTTCTGACATTCTTCACCTAAAACAAAACATAAGCAGGTAAAATGGTATAGAATCAGAATAAGTAGGTAATGGGAAAAGGCCTTAGATAGTGACTAGGTGACTAGGTTAGCACCAGCTATGTTTATGGGATTATATTGAGCTAATTTTTTTTCTAAGTAAAAATTACCACTGGCTTTACGGTGAAGGAAAATATCGTGAGGAATTCATAATTATATATAAATAAATATATCGTATTATTTAATTGACTTTGTTTAACTGTACCCTGTCTTTCACTCTGCCTCACTTACCCCTCTTTATATTATCTTTCAGATTTTTGATCACGGGAAGTAGCTTCAAGTCTCTAGGTTACAGCTATCGTATGGGGTTTAGTACAGTGCGCTCTATAGTACATGAAACTTGCCAAGTCATTTGGAATGTCCTAAGGCCTAGTGTTATGCCAAAACCAACAAGGGAAAAATGGACGCGAATCGCGATGGAATTTGATGAAAAATGGAATTTCCCGAACTGCATCGGTGCAATAGATGGTAAACATTTTAGGATAAGGGCACCTCGCAATAGTGGAAGTCTCTACATGAACTATAAAAAGTTTTTTAGTATCGTGCTACTAGCGGTTGTGGATGCAAATTATAAATTTGTGATTGCAGATGTAGGATCATATGGACGAAATAGTGATGGAGGTATAATGCAAAACTCAATATTTGGAAAAAAATTGACTTCTAATGCCCTCGATATTCCCCCAAAAAAACGTTTACCGAGGACAGATCTTGAGTTGCCCTATGTTTTTATAGCAGACGAGGCTTTTCCGTTAACCACAAACATTATGAGACCATTTAGTAGCGACCGATTGACAGATGAAGCAATGAAAATATACAATTATCGTTTGAGTAGAGCCAGGCGTATCGTCGAAAATGCATTTGGTATACTTCAAGAACGTTTCGAATTATGTCAAAAAGGAATTCAGGTTCAACCAAAATATATTGATAATATCATTTTAGCATGTACTTGCTTACACAATTTCATCATAGGTGGTACAAGCACAGAAAGTCAAAGTATAGCAAGTGTAAGCATTAATTTAGAAAACGATAATAATATGAACAATGCATTAGATGGTACGACAGTACGGGAGATGTTTAAAGATTACTTTAACTCTGATGAGGGCTCGATTCCATGGCAAAACGATATTGTAAATAGACATTAATACCGTGTGAAGTATTAAAATATAATTATATTGCAAAAATATTTACCTGTTTTATTCATTTCTGTCCCAATTATTCTCCACGCATTGTTCTTCATTTGAGTGTTCATATAATGTTTTGATGACATATTATATAAATAATCATAGGCTTGAACTAATGTTATTAATTTTTCCTCCATGTTGGAATAAAAAACGTAAAAAACTGGTCTCCGAAAAAAACACGTAGGTACACAGTCGTCAAAGACGCGGGCGCAAATGGATGGTCAATGGTGTGCATTCCCCGCTTCTCTACCCCCACCGCCGCACCCCGCAGTATATTACTACGAGCGCTGGAGTCTGTGTCATGCCGTTGCCTACCGCAATATGCCGCGGCATCCCGCCACGGGAGCCTGTGAAGAGCGCCGGAGTCCGTGTCATGCCGTTGCCTACCGCAGTATGCCGCGGCATCCCGCCACGGGAGCCTGTGAAGAGCGCCGGAGTCCGTGTCATGCCGTTGCCTACCGCAGTATGCCGCGGCATCCCGCCACGGGAGCCTGTGGCGTGTCTTTTCGATTAAATCCCTTTCAATGCCACGGCATCATTTTAAAGCATAGCAATTTATGTCGTATTTCTGTAACAGTACGGTTGAATGTCCATTAGTAAAAATTAAAATCCCTTGCCATTCCGTCCCGGTCTGCGTAGGCCTAAAATGGCGGCTCATGTATCTCGAAGCGCGCGGCTGACGCCCTCCCAACGCGCGTTTGAACGAAATTATCAAAGCGCGCGTTCGACGCGCGCTTCATCGGAAACGCGCGTTTGCATGTGTACACCTAAATAAGAACTACTGGTTCTCAAAACGCGCGTTATCAAAGCGCGCGCTTCAAAACGCCTAATGTGTACTCGCTTTAAGTATTATTTATCACTACATAGTATAAAACAAAGTCGCTTTCTCTGTCCCTATGTCCCTTTGTATGCTTAAATCTTTGAAACTACGCAACGGATTTTGATGCGGTTTTTTTTAATAGATAGAGTGATTCAAGAGGAAGGTTTATATGTATAATTTTAGTATCAGCATTGCACCCGTGCGAAGCCGGGGCGGGTCGCTAGTTTTAATATAAACAAAACGTACCTTACGGCTCACATGTCTGCTTTGTATTTTGGCACGCAAAAGCCAGCGGTTTTCGTGAAGTAATTCGCTTGGTAGGTTGCTCTTTGTTCTCTACATATTTCAATACTATACATACCGGTGGCTCTTAAATGTTCTCCATAATATGATCTGGCTTGTTTTATTTGGTAGGCACCACATGCAATTAATATTAAATCATCCATTGTTAATCTTGGGAAGTCATTTAAATTGTCAGAGCCAACGGTAATGTTAACAAATTGAGCACTTCTGCGATTTAAATGATATACCTAGATTTATATAATCTGCTAAAGTATTATGGATATACATTCTCTGATTAATTATTGATAATATTTGAGCAGCATCCGGTCTATCTAATATCCTTGGATGAAACCTATTAATTAATGCTGCACCTACTGCAAAATCTTGCATCATGTGAGTAGATGCCCGATTAAAAAATTCTTGCCGAAACAATTTAAATGTTTGTTTAAATACACCATTATTTTATGACCTCAACAACCCAGCGACAAATAGTCACTTTCCTGGAGTTATTAGTATCAATAGAGGATAGTTGTGTTTCGCCTTCCTCAACTTTAACAGAGTACCCACATTCTGTTAGAAGTGATTTATAAAACCAATAATCATGGATATCGATATGTTTGATTTATTAGAACCACTATATTTTTAACAAGCTTTTATCCAAGTTGCAACTTATGAAAAAAATGTCTTCTTAATTCGAATTCAAAGGCGGTCCAAAGTGTAAAGCTCAGTGAGCCGTTGTGTGTACTTCAAAAAATAGTTATAATGTTGCGTTCACAAAACGAACTAAAATTTCATGCTGTTTAAATAATATTAATTTACTTCATTTAAAGAAATGTAATATTTTGAATTAACACAATCGGACCAATTACTAAGTTTACTAGTGCGAAACTAAACTAGGAAATAGACACTAACTTTCTTAATAAACTTTGATCAATGAAATGCACGTTAATTTTTATGCACCTGCTATTGGCATCTGCTATTTTTAAATCATAATTAAGATTTATCAGTTCAAAATAATGACCCTGATATTCTTTAGAGTTTAAATAACCCCAAATAACTTTGAATGATAAGCTTGCATCGAAATTATATGTATAGAAATATCCGCTTTTTAAAATAAACTCTCTCTTAGGCTGACCCCACATTTGGCGTGCGCGATCCTCGGGCGTGCGAGTAATGCGAACGCCGCGCGCGTGACGTGAGCAATTGCTTAATTTCATATTACATTATAGTGCATCACATACATTATATACATTATAGTGAACTGATGCAAAATTTTAAAGGTGTGAGTTTTATATAATTTTAGTTCTGCTTCAAAACTTTGCATTAAAATTTGTAAAGTTGCTGGCTTTGTCAACTTTGTCATTCTTTTGGATACTTTAGTGAGTTCATTTCTTTTGTACTCTACCTTAATGGCTGATCATTAAAGCCACGATACTTCATCATTACTTTTTGTCGTAAAAAAATCATAATTGATACAATTCCTTTCACAAGTTATACATTTTCAAAACATGCACTGCTGCGATTTTACGATACATACTAATGCGTCAACGAGACCATCCTTCCATAGCCGTCGAGCTTTTGGACCAATTATTGAAAAACCGGTGAACTTTCGGGTCCGTTTTATTATTCTTCGCAATAGCGCATATGCAATAGTAGGAATTTCTGATGCCTAAAAATAATATTTTTCTGGTTTTAAAACCTAGTATACAGGATACGCCAGACAAAGAAAAGACAGGAAAAAAAGACAGCGCCGTTTGGAAGAAAGTAACAATGTCAGGCAAGAAAGTTTAAAGAAAAGTAGGGAAAGAAATCCTACTAATATTATAAAGGCGAAAGTTTGTAAGTATGGATGTATGGATGGATGGATGTATGGATGTTTGTTACTCTTTCACGTAAAAACGACTGAATGGATTTGAATGAAACTTTACCACAATATAGCTTATACATCAGAATAACATAAAGGCTACTTTTTATCCGGGTATGGAAAGTACTTTCCTCAGAAAGCGGGTGAAACCGCTGGCGGAAGCTAGTACTAGAAATATTTCAAATGAGAGTGATGAGCAGCGAGATTTTCTCAGAAGAGAGCAAACACGAAATTATCAAGGCTTAATGAAAGTCCAGAAAGTCATGCTCATCGTCTTGATTTAACTTATTGAATAAATATAAATTTATCTGTCTCTTTGTAACCATTTTGTTCGAGAGTGTCTCTGTGAATGTTATCATTATGTTTCCTTTTTAAGACACCGTGGCGCTGTTGTTTCTAATTAGAAAATTTAGAACGTCTTGTCAAATGTGCTCTCAAAAATAAAATATCGTGCTTAAGAAATCTAACGATTTTTATTGAAATATTGCCGAAAACCCAACAGGTTTTGGGCCCAGGCACATGACCTTCCACTCGTCGACCGTTGTTATATTTTCGTTTTCCAAATTTACTCTCATCTAATTGTACCTCTTTTCCTGGTCCACCGATCTTTCCATTTGTTTCTTCTTTATGTTTTTGGTACACAACAACTGCTTCACGGCAATAATTATACCTATAATTTATTGTTCTACTTGAGAGGCGCTGTCTTTCTTCTGAAAAATCCTCTCTTATTGCTGTCTCTTACGTAAATTTATGAGCAAATGCGTACATTAGATAAAATACCTGCCTGTGGCATAGATATTCTCACATTATCAAACCAAGTACCGTTTCCTGTGCTTACTTTGGTTTTACTGCTGCACGGCACTCGATGATAGATAAATGCACCCACAGTATTATTTGTACCATATGTAATGGACATGGGTATCTTGTGGTATCTACACATTTTCTGCTTAGGTAACATATCTCGAGGACATAATGTCGTTGGTGTGCAAGACAATAAAACTTAGTCTTCTTGCATGTTAAATACATATTCGGCTCACTTCGATTCCAAGAGAGTTGGTGTATTTTTAATGTTAAAAGCTTTCATTCTACTCTTTATCAGCAATGTATTTGATGGAATACTAAAAGATCAAGATTCTTAAGACGGCCCGCGCCGATGACATGTTGGCGGCGCGGACCGCGGGCTGCGTTGTTGGAGCTTGTCTATGACCGGGCCGCAAGTGAGAAGGCAGATCCGGTTGAATACCCTTCTAATGGTGCCTGTAGCAGCCTAGCGACCCCATCGCTCCGTCTGGCCCCAGATGGAGCGATGTGACTCGCCCGAGGACCCAGCGATTTCTCCCTCCCTCCCATAGCGAATTACTTTTCTGTGTTTTATTTCTGATGTTGTTATGTAAGTAGTAATGCGCGTTAATTTTGTGAAATTTGAATAATTGTAAATAAAAGAATTGTTGTTGGTCTGTGTGTAACACTGATTTGTGTTTTTGTGGTTCTGGGGTTTTGTTTCTGGCAGGTCAGAATTGCTGTTATGCGCCGGTGGTGTAGGCCAGTTGCTGTCATCATCCCTGAGAAAGTTTGGACCAGAGAACCACATGCCTGAATGTATGAGTACTGGTACTGTGGCACCGCGAGATAAGAGATCTGAAGGGTTCTCTTTTGTGGGTACATATCGCCATGTGTGTTGATGTGTAACTGTTTGTATTTTTTGAATTCTGTGACTCATAAATGCATTCAGTTTGTGTGGTGGTAATTTTATCCATGACAGGACAATGATTGAGTCACAACAGTATTAAATATCTTGTACATTCGGGTCATTAATTCCATAAATCTCTATTCCTTTACAGTTTTCTTTTAAACAAAACACAAGAGAATCATAATCCGATACATATTTGCCCATTGAAACCGAATGATCACAAAGCTTTTTTATAAATCCACCCACTCCATCAGGAGTTCCTTTTCCATGACCTTTTTTGCTGTGGTGCCAAGTTATTTATCTATCTGCCTATGAAATTGGCAATAAAAACTGAGTTGTAGGTCCATCGCTTAAATATATGTAACTCTGTATAAGTTTGGACTTATTTTTTCGATTTGTAAGACAGGTTTAAGACGAACTCATATCATTACAGGATCTTGTCGCAAGTTTTCTAATATGAAACCCATTGATGTTGTTATAAAAGTCCTTTCTTGAGTTCTGGTCCACTGCTGTAGTAAACGCAATGTGTGAAGTGACAGTTGAGGCTTTGAACTGCCAAACTGGGTGGGTTGGTTAATAATCGTCATACAGTTGGACCCTGTTAAAGAGAAAAGATCCAGAAAATACTTTAATACTTTTGAGTAAATGAAGTTTAAAGTTAGGCAGATAATAAAAAAATCATATTATACAGTGACTACTTATTTGGAATTTGGTAGTGTAATTGGCCATAGCATATAAAATATTTCGTATCGTATTAGTTCAAAATTTTTGTATCAGCGTCTGGATTGGAAAGGGTGAGTGATACAAGAAAAGCTGCCATCTTGTTAAATTGCGCCGGGCACGAAGTACAAGAATTGTATTTTAATGTTCTTAAAACTGAAGAGACTCTCAAGTATGAGCAACTACTGAAAATATTGGATGAATATTTTGAACCAAAAGAAAATGAACAGCTCATTTCAACATTCGCATTCTACAAAAGATGTCAGGAAGAAGGGGAAAACTTCGATTTATTTTACAAAGATCTAAGAAAACTAGGAAAACCATGAAATTACAAAGATCAACAAGAAAGGATGCTGAGGGATCGAATTGTTTTGGGCGTTCTTGATAAGAAGTTGTTGAAGTCTTGACCAAATAGTAAAATTTTGCATCTAGCGCGGAACGAGAACTAAAGGATCTCGTAGCGATCTCGTGCGAATCGCAATTCGCGGAAAAAGATAGGTATTTTTTAACAGTTCAAAATGATATAGATGAAATTGAATCAATTGAAGAAGTTAATAATATTGTATCCATGTAAACAAAGTGCGTGACACTTCATTTAGTTTGTATAGTTTGATTGAATAGTCTGCCGCGTTTTTTGGTGTACTGCAGCTGTCATATTGAAGGATTGTAAAAAGCAAAGCATGTGAATGTTATAGGTTATGTACAAGTGAGAATAGTGAAGTAATTAGAATATTAAAAGTGTTTAATAAAAACTCGTGAAACAATAGCTTTAAATGTTGTTTCTCTTTTCAGGTAAATTAATGCATAGATAATATTAAATATTGTTTTGTAAAAGTGTTAAAATAATTGTATTTCGTAATAAAAGAAAATTTCTCTTTTCAGAGCAACTACTGTTCACCATATTCAAGAATAATAATAAATTATCATATTATATCCATAAAAAGTTCCCTGTTGAATAACAAAGAAGAAGTGTTTGCCTATCCAATAAAATCATCCCGACTTGGAATATAAATCTAATAGCCTTAAAAATTTGCGATACTAGTGTGGTTATATTAAATCCTAAAGATATAAAATGTAAATTTGTTTGAATTCCTCATAAAGAATATCATTATTTCATACCGCTGGGACATACTGTTTGAAAATAATATACAGCATTGCTTGCTTGCTGATTGTATAACTTTTATTTTCTTTCCTCATTTAAAAATTATAAACATATCTATATCTTTCCGATACATAATCATATTCATTAAAAAATCACAAATATGTATATATTATGAACGAACTACTAATAAGGGTTTTAGTATCTTCCCTCATTTAAAAGTATTAATTATTAACTAAGAATTGTTAATTCATTAGATTTCTATAATATTTACAATGTATTTACAAATAAAATATAAATTAATGTGGGGTGGAGGATAATGCCGAGGAAGAATAACACTGATTTCCAATAAACTATTAATTTTTATTACTTTTTTCTTTAACAACAACTTCATAGAACCGCCATCTTTTCAAAATTTTAAATCGTCATTCTATCCATCTCACTCCTTCATTCATTCCATCTTTCTTCCACCCGTCGCCTTGCGGCTAATTAAAAGGCGTTCTAAAGAGTCAATGAAAAGTTACTCTCTAGGCACTTCAATTGTTACAATCCCCATCTCTTAGAGTTGCTCCATTATCATCAGTCGTAGTCTCTTCCGTAGTAATGCTATTATTGATTTCAACCTGGTTACTATCACCGTCTGTGTTGCCTTCAGGCACGTCCGTTCACGTCACTTCCGGTCACGCTTTGTTGATTCTCGCAAGCCTTGTATAGACTTGCACTTGGTGGCGTTCCTTAGAACGAGTTTAAAAAAACTGATCAATTGAACATCAGTAAAATCCGGATCCCACATGTCCACAATTTAAAAAAAAACTTTCTAAAATTTTTGAAATCTTTCATTGGGATTTTTGAGTGTACACTTTTGCTTCCCCCCCGACCAAGAGCACTGGCATAAAAAATCCTTCGTGAATAAAATGTCTTATAACTTATAGGCACATGTTTTGCCTTCACCCTTCTTGTATGAATATAAAGTTGATAAACATTTGACAATTTTTTTCCGTGTGTGTGAAGTGAAAGTGGCCGTTTGGGAGAGCATTATTGTACTCCCCACACAAACTGATGGAAAGGATTCACGTACAATCATACGACGCTTTCATGAACACGGTCATACAGCTTAAGCTAATGTTCATCAAACGAACAGACGCTTCTTACGAACTAAGTGGCAGTGAAAAATCCATCCCGAGGAAGAGGACAATCGATACAAAAACGGACAGTTCGAGACCTAAAAAACGCCATCGCCATGATGATCGAGACACCCAGTATCCTGACGGTCCCACCATTTACAGTCAATATATTTCCGAGGTCCGACATAACTCTCCCCCAAGATCTTCAACACCAAGATCGGGCAACAATGACCAATTACTCGCTAAAGTACTGAACCAGCAAATGATGATGTTTAATAAATTGTTAAGCGTCCAACAAGAACAAAACAAAAATGTTAATGAACCAAACTACTAGAATTATCAACAAGGCTCCCTTAGACGAATCCTTTGAGTCACAACCTGACAGCACAAGTCCAGACAGCAGCAAAGTAACCCAATACGACAGGGAGACTCAACTACGAACCAAAACAGCTGACGCACAGAGGGAGTTAGTAGCCTTACAAGAGAAGAGTAACGACGATGGGTCAACCTATGCGCCTGACCTCGATTATGACTTCGCACCAGTAACTACTGAAAAAGAACCAAGAATCGCAGAGGCGAACCCAGTAGCAGTAAAAGACGGCATTGAATGTCAGCGATTGGGTCAAAACGGTTGGCGCAACATTCGCTATGCCGACTCGCAAAAAAACCTGCAGGCTGCCCCCGTTTTCAGCGCCTTGAAGGTTAATAACCTCCTGGCAGAAGTCACACCAGCTTGGAAATCAACATCTTATCTAGAAAGATTCGATTTGACTCTCGGCGCTATAACAAACGGTTAATTCAAACTCGTTGCTGCAGTATGTTTGCGGCCGATGCTCAGAAGTGCTACAGGAGAGACGGGGACTCTACACGCCTCAAAATAAAGCGCTCAGAAACATTCTGTCCGAAATACCACCTTCAGGGACTCATTTGTTCGAGGATAAGGCCCTGACGGATGCAATTAAAGAGCTAGGTGGAGTAAGAAAGTTTTTTCCAGAGAAGAGACAGACAAAAACAAAGAAAGACAGATTTCAGAGACCAAATCAATGGCAGGAGAGAAACACCAAAGGGACAAGAAGAGAAACAATTATAATACGCCACAAGAGGAAAAGTTCAGAGATAAGTTCAATAAGAAAAAACCAGTCAGCAAAAATAGTAGCACCCAACCAGGAAAGTTTTGCATTTCACGATTTCGCTCAGAGTGTACTTTCAATCGCGTAAAAGCATTTATTATGTACACATTCGTCTTTTATGCTGTATTATAGGTAACAAGTGTCTTGTTATTGAGGTGATTTTCAGCTCGTGGGATGACTGTTACACACATAAATGCTAATATAATGTTGATATAGTTCCAATTATTTGAGAGCTATGTGCTGAATAATATTTTGTGTCCAAATTAGAGTTAAATCAGCTGAAGAGGCGCTGCTAACTCTGTTGTACAGCAAGTTTATGCAGCTAATGGTTTCACGGTTCACTGTTAAAATGCTCTTATAAAGCACTTTTGTGCTACTTGGGAAATATGCCATCAGCAGCGAAGAATTTATTTTATATGCAAATTAAATTCCGCGATTTTGCTAGCATGGAACGGCAATACAGATATTCAATATATAGGGGGAAAACAGCTATTTTAAATGATTACATCACTGAAAACGAAAAAACTCCCGTCGCTGATATGTTTCTAGACATAAACTGTACAAAACCTTTGAGAAGTCGCCTGTTTAACGTTGGCCTTAGAGTTTGATCTACCAGAGAGTGCGGCACTTTGGAAGCCAGTGACACACGACTTAGTATTCCTTTGTACAGTACATATCCTATCACAAAAATAAGATGGCTAGACATAAACATCTTTCGCAACCGGCGCGTTAAATGTAAATCTGATATGTTGATGCTAGTACCAGAGTCCACCGATATTTATTACGAATCTTGAGTCGAAGACCACTATCCTTAACGGCCTAAAGAGTTGCAGACTACTGCTACAGTTTTGTTCAATATTATGATATAGTTAAAACACGTCCAAAGTGCTACGAGATAGATGTAGGTAAAAAGTTCCCGAAAAGAGAAGCTAGTCCATCTTTAATCAATCACTATTTCTACGACGAAGAACAAGTACGAGAGCAATACTACTTCTCTTTACTTCTTTTATATATGTATTATGTATTCATTCTCTGTGTTGACCACCCCGGTGAAACCGCTTCGCAATAAGTATCAAAAGCTCTCGAGAGCGGAAATCGAAAACTCAAACGTCGTCGGCGCAAACACAGGCCGACACATTCGCGCGGCCGCAGCCCTGCAACATGTTCGCGCAGCCGCGGCCTCGCAACACGTTCACGCAGCCGCAGCCCCTCTACATGCTTACACAGCCGTAGCCCTCCGACACCCTTCACAATAAAATAATGGGTATAGAAGTGACTAAATGGTGCACCATTAGCAACGGGCCACTGAGTACGTCATACTCACAGTGTCTTCTAAGCGCAAGGTGATAAAATTAACTAAGGGATTTTGTACCTAATAAATTGCCTGATTTTAACCACTTAGCCTTTGGCAGTACAAGATACTCATTGGTGATTCTTTGATTGTGTGATTTCTCTAAAGCATCTGCCACTAATTGCGTGTACTGAGGTTGTATAAAATGCTTCAAATGCAAAATTGCACTTCCAGATATCGCCTAAACTGCTTTCAATCCGTACAAAGAGGCCATGAGGAACCGGCACAATACATTAGCAAAATACATACTGATATTAAAGTGAAAATCAATCTCATATTAACATTAGGACTGTCTAAACAGGAAAGAGAGGCCATCGTTACAAAACACAGTACCTAACAACTGTACCCTATTGGATGCACTACAACTTAACCCCGAAATCAGTTTTTGAAATCATAAGTTTTGAAGTGGACGAAATTTTTCGTGGTTTTAACCCCGATTTATGTGTGGAGTTATTTTTTTTATGAACAACGTGTTTTTTTAATTATTGAAGAAAAGAAATACCTGATTCGGAAGTATCTTCAAGAATATCAGGTGTTATGACTACATCTTCATACGCTTTCGGCAATTGGTCACCTGCAAACCAGTTCATTTTAAATTTCTCGTCGACAATTTTCCATCCATAGTCCGTTGGTAAAAGGTCAGTAATTTTTGCATTATGGGCATTACTCCATAAGCAAGCAATGAATTTTGTGCGTAACACTTGCTGGAGTAACTCCGATCCACAGGGTGGCAAGTTGCACGCATCGTAATTCCGGACACTCAAGGAGAAGGGTTGCGACTTGTCTTTTACTTTGTATGTCCTATTGAAGATGACAATCCTGGCTTGATTGACATCGTCTAACTTTTTCAACCCATACAAGTGGCAAGTAAAAGACTATATAATGTTAAAAGAATCCTGCACATTATGCTCCTTTGATCCCAAATCCAGAAATGCTTCTTGGAAAATTTCTGAATTCATTAATAATTGCAAAGGGTTCTTTTCCCTCGTCGGTACAATGCTGGGTTGAAATCGCAACCAGTGAATGCATGCAAAGCTGGAAGCGCTTTTGAAATTTTTGAACCTAATTTTTTGTAGAGAGCGGATATGTCGATGCATCGGCGGGCATTGCCAACTCCAAGATCCATCCAAACTTCTACTCTTGCTTGCAGGTGTGTTCCATATTTGCTAACATGATGACCACTATATCAGTATCAGAAGTTCTGACAGTAATGGTAGAATCTTCATTTTGTTGGCAAGCAACAAAAGCTATCTTCGTATCCGAAATGTAGGTATCACGCAGCTGCATGCATTTAACTTGATCGACGAATTTTTGTTATTTCGGCTTGCGGAAATCGTCAGATTATATATTTTTCATTATTCTTGAATTATTTCCTTCAAAATAAAAAAAAATTTAGCTACGCTCGAGAATGTCGAGATAACGTTTTTTTTTACAACTTTGTTGCCCTCCCCTTTTTTTACGTCACTCTCAAATTGTCAGATTAGTGGAATATACACTTTTTAGGATGTAATTAACTCACCCTACTTTAATCTGACGCGCTCGAGAATTTCTGATGGTCAATTTTTTTTTACTAATCTGATCCTGTATCCTTAACGGGCGGCCTTATATATGGGCCTCATGTTTTGTGTAGGTACTTAACCGGGTACATCTGACGCGCTTTAGTAAATCCCGAAATCCCCGCTTGGGCTTCCCTACTAAGGTTGCGTACAATTTATGGCGGCTTGTGTGTGTGTGTACTTGTTGCTTTATAATTTACCTTTAAAATAAAAGTGTCATCAGTAAATACACGGGTGTTTATTTTTAAGTCCTATCACTTACTCAGAACCCACTGCCCGGCACTTGCACTGATAGGATCCCAATATTTAACACGATGTTCTATATTTTCCAAGGCCGCTATTTGTTGCTTAGCATCAGACAGAAAGTTTATCGGATCACTACCTGTACATATACATAGGTATTGGTTTCATATCTATAAGAGAGTTTATGTGGTCATTCATTATTTTACCTATCATTCAATAACTTTGAAGATATAATATATGAACCATCTTTTCTTCTTTCATCTTTTCTTTCATTCTTCAACCAAAGGCAAAAATAAAATACTACCTAAGACTATTTCTCGATTTACTGGATATTGCAATGAATAACTCGTACATAATATATTGCAAGTTACATGAAGCAAAACGCATTGAGGGAACTTTACTGTACAGTCTAGAGTTTCGTCAGGTAGTGGCTCGTTCACTCAATGGAAGGTTTTCTTCTCGGCAAAGAGCTTTGTGCTCGATGGTAAGACGAAGAAGCGAATCACTCTCGTTCAAAAACGCGTAACTCCTTCCACGTCATGATAAAAGTAGACAACAGAAAAAGATGCGTACAGTATGCAAAACATCGCATAGAAAACCGAACAAATAACACATGCAGCATGTTACACTGCAGTACGTAATTGTTTTAGAGAATACCACTAAATGTTATTTTTATATTAAAACGTAGTTCTATATTCACAAATAAAATATAAATTAATATATACAAGTAAAAAAAACCTTATTAATAAATTGCGTCAAAGAATTCTTCCTCATCGCTGCCCGCCGGGAGTGTACCCAAAAGGCTGGCAGCATTGCCACGTTGTATGGCAATGCTTAATCGTAGTTCTATATTAAATCATTAAATTTTAATACTGAAGTTTGTGTTTTATTTCCAATATAATATTCAAGGCTTTACATAAAAAAATGTATACCTTAACGCATATAGGGACATACATATGTATATATCCCCATCCCGAAAACAAATAAATATATGTAACTGATATTTTATTTAGGAAGATTTACATTGCTTTCTGTATTTACCGTTACTACAAGTGTCAATACAAATATTTGTTGTAAAATCGAAATCACCGAAGTAGATACGAAAAAACCGTTCTCTAAGATTTATTTATTTTTATTACAAAAATATGATACTATACTAAAATGCAAACAAACAAACGTTTCAAGTGCTCTGAAAAAGAAGCAGTCGTGGGAAAAAATAGCATACCCATTTGATTTCATGAAATGGGCATACCCATTTAAAAAAGCTGTGTGTAGGATATTTACTTAGAAATAATCATTATATGGTTTGAAACAGGCAGCTAGATGCTGGAACAAAAGGTTTACAGATTTTTTAGTTAAATATGGTTTTGTTCAATCAGAGGCTGATAATTGTATTTACATAGGATGTTTTAAAGGAACTAAAATATTTCTTATTATTTATGTCGATGATGCCCTTGTAATATCATCAAGTAAACTTCTCATTAAGGAGATAATAGAATATTTAAATAAAGCTTTTCAGATAAAAGAACTTAGTTTGAAATACTATGTGGGGATGCAAATAGAAAGGATAGATAATTGTATTTATATTCATCAGAAAAATTATATTAATCAAATAATAGAGAAGTTTTGTATGAGTAATGCTAATCCTATTTCTACTCCAGCAGATGCTAATGTGAATATCACAAAGAAAATGGATGAAAATGTTGTTAATTTTCCATATAGAGAAGCTATAGGTTGTTTATTATTTTTGTGTTCTGTGTCAAGGCCAGACATTGCATTTTCTGTAAACGTATTGAGCATATATGTTAACAATCCTAGTGTAGAACATGTCAATGCTGTTAAACGTATTATTAGATATCTGATAGGCAGTAAAAGTTTATGTATAAAGTATGGAGAAAGTGGTGATCTTGTTGGTTACTCAGATTCAGATTTTGCTAGTGATATTGATACACGTAGATCCACTACAGGATACATGTTCTTAATGAATGGTGGACCAATTACCTGGTCTAGTCAGAAGCAGAAGACCATTGCCATTGTCAGTCTCGTACTAGCTGCGAATCGATGCAGTCGTATTGCTGACGCGTGGATTTGTTTAGTACAAATTAGAATTTAGCGCGGCGCAAGCCGTTGCTAGTCATTTAATCGCCATGAGTGAACAACTTGTGGCGAATGAGCTGCTGGCGTTCCTGCAGCAGAAGCTGGACGTGATGGACGAGGTGTCCGCTGTCCAGATCTGCGCGACGAACTTCAGTGAGGATGACGTCGCTGCTGCAAAGCAGTTGCTGTACAAGGTGCTTAATAAGAGTGATCAGATGGTGTCCCGCCGGCGTGACGGGACCAAGAAAAGCATACAAGATGTTATCACGCTGCTAAAAGAGACCGATCCTGACGACGTGCCGACGTTTGTGGCAAAGGACCTTAGTAAGCTTCCACCCGTCACATTCGACCACGTCGACGTCACGTGCCTTCTAAAAGACATAGTCTTTCTGAAGGCCAGCTTAGCGGATGTACAAAAGAAGCTGGATGCATCCCAAAACATTGTCGCCGAATTGCGCACCGAAGTCAACGAATTGCGTAAATCGGTGACGGTAACTAGGTCACCTGTGGATGCATCGTGCAACGTTAACATGCGGCGCGGAGCGTGCCTCGATGTATCGGGTGCAAGTTTCGCGTCAGCAGTTTTGTCGCCACCGCCGCTGTCACCGCCGAATGCTGAGCAGGCACAGTGCGCGCCTCGTGCGCCGCGCTGCCCCGCTCCCGTCCCCGCGGGGCCTCCACTCCCCGCCGCTCGACCGCTCGACCAGCTGCTCGTTTCTGCAGCCTCGGCGAAACCTCAAGGTGATCGTCGAGAGTATGCCAGCGTCGTCGGAAGCACAATTGTTGCAAAAACGAAGCCCGTGCCCGTAAAGGAACTGAATCGGGCTGATGATGATGGGTTCGTGACGGTAGAAAGAAGGAAGCGCCGTCAGCGAACCAACAAGAACCGCTGCGGTACGGCTCCTGTGGAGCCATCCATAAAAATCCGTGCCGCCAAGCCGAACACCCCGGTGTACATCTCGCGTCTACACTACACCACTAAGGCGGAGGACATCGTGGAGTACGTGCGCCAGAAGCTGAAGTACGCCCCGAGAGTGCAGCTGCTGGAGTCGCGCCATAACGTTAACTTTAAGGCGTTCGTGGTGCGAGTACCTACATGTTTCCTGCACCTCGTGTTGAACGAGAGCTTCTGGCCACAAGACGTGGTGTTCCGTCGCTTCCGCGGACAAGTGCCACAGAACCGCACAATGACATAGTGCTTACTGAGTGAAGTGTTACTAACATAGATTTTAAGTTTTTATTTACTAATCAATTTTGTATTTAACATATATATGTTAGTTTTAAGGTATTTATCTATGGGCCATTGATGCCTGATTATAAAGATTAAATAAATAAAAATAAATTGCTCTCTCCACTACAGAAGCAGAATTTGTTGCTGCTTGTGAGGCTTCTAAAGAAGCATCACATTGAATGTTGATAATCAGAGTGCGATCAGGTTAATCAATAACCCTGTTTTTCATAAGAGAACAAAACATATAGATGTAACATACAACTTTGTAAGGGAGAAGGTTGAGTTGGGCTTGATTAGAATTAATTATGTTTCTAGTAATTGTCAATTAGCTGACATTTTTACAAAAGCTTTGCCCGCTCAAACTTTTATACATCTGAGAGATCAGATTTTATGTGTTGTTAAGTAATTTTATTTGTTATTTTATAGAATAAATAGAGTTGAATTTTAGGGGGAATGTTGAAGATAAAATTCAACCTATGATTATAATTAATACTTTTTGGTGACTGACAAAATGTCATGTGTTGTTTTTTTTTTTAAATAGGAAATTGTCTTAGGTCTTGAAGTCTTTAGTGTTCTTGCAATTTACTAAGAAGAAAATAAATATTTCGTTTTAATAAAGTTTTTCATTAAAGAAGCCCTAACCTGAACAAAAGACAACTATTCAAAGTACAGGATGGTTTACTTTGTGAAAAATAAGGATGAAATCAAGAAGTGTATAAGAAATTATATTGCTCAGGTAGAAAATGAAACAGGAAATACTATTAAAATATTCAGAAGTGACAATGGAACAGAATTGATTAACAAAGAGGTCCAGGAAATGTTCCAAGTAAAAGGTATTATTCATCAAACATCTGTTCCCTACACCCCAGAACAGAATGGCAATGCAGAAAGGGAAAATAGAACACTCGTTGAGGCTGCTAGAACAATGCTGTGTGCTAGAAACTTACCATAGAAATTATGGGCAGAAGCAGTAAATACTGCAGCCTATGTTATAAATAGAACGGGTAGAAGCAGTGTTCCAACAAAAACTCCCTATGAATTGTGGTTCAACAAAACATATGACATAAATAACCTAAAAATATTTGGTACTACTGTCTTCGCCCATATACCAAAAGTACAGAGGAAGAAATGGGACCCAAAAGGAGAAAAAGTCAAGAAATAGTCCGTATACTAAAGCCTAAAAAATCTCCAGATGATCCGGCTGCTTATCGACCTATAGCATTATCTTTAGTTATTGCTAAAATTGCAGAACATCTGGTTAAGAATCGTCTTGAATGGCATATCGAAAGACATAATTTACTTTCGATTTCTCAATATGGCTTTTGTAAATCTAAAAGCACCATGGACAGTTTAAGTATCTTTACCACAGACATCAGTTTGGCCTTTTCTAATAATTTATCAGTGGTTGCTGCATTTTTAGACGTTTCGGCAGCTTATGACAATGTTATCATAGCAGTACTTAAAAATAAACTAATGAAATTGCAGGTGCCGTCAATTTTATTATTATTATCTTATCTGTTCGCTTTATATTTGTAATAACAAATCAAGGTTCAAGACTTTCGCGAACTGTTTATAAGGGATTGCCTCAGGGATCTGTACTTAGCCCGTTACTTTACAACATTTATACACATGATCTTGAGGCGTCCTTAAATGGTATCGTTAGTGTCTTACAATACGCCGACGATCTACTTATCTATTCAATAAACAATTCTATCCCAACTGCATTTGTTTGGCTTGATAATAATGGTCTGGATTTATCACCTAATAAAAGTTCTGTAGTAGTTTTTTCTAGAAAACGGGATTTCCCGCCACCTAAAGTTTCTTATTATAATCATACTTTATGTGGGGAGGAAGCTAAATTCTTGGGATTAATAGGGAAGATGCAATATTTTTATTTTTGTTTTTATTTTAAAGAATTCCATGTAGAATAGACCACAAATATATAAAAAAATTTAAACACTGCAATTTATTGTAAAAAAATGCAGTTTTAAATTGACAATTTAAATTCTCGCGCCAAAACGGGCCTACGGTTCCGATGACGTCATTCGCGTCTGACACTAGTCGTACTTGTTCGTTGCCGGCTTTCATTCATTTGCATTTTTCTTGACTTTCGAGATATTATTCAGTAAAAATTTAAAATGGATTATCCGTCAACATCAGGGGATCATAACAATACCACCAATGCTCCGAAAAAAATCCGCGTTGACTCATGTTTTGTGTCCATCTACTTCAACAAAGTTTTGACTGGACCTTCTGACCCAAAACTAAGAAAAAAGTGGTTCCAAGCTGCGAATGGGAAGGATAATTATAATTCTCCAAAAAAACGCGAAATTCTTGAGAGCATTTAATCCATTCCTTCAGATTTATCCTTATTATACTAGAGACAAACATTTAAACTTTCACATTTGTAATATTATTAAGATAGTACTTGCTGATGAAGAACTGAATTATTATTTCTTTCATGTTTCAGATTCATCTTTAGAGTGTTCATTAATCACAGAAACACATGATTCTGAAAATTTTCAAATATCCAATGATAAGAGTGTACAGGTGTCTATATATCCTCAGAAACGATCGAAACAAGCTCAAGTAGAAATGGAAATACCCCAAAAGACTGTAGCATTATCACCTAAAAAAAATCAATAAATCCAACTTCCATTTTAATCTGAAAAACACAATTAATTTTCGCACAAACTAATTACATTAATGTTCACCTTTACAACTATCTATAACCTCAAATAAGTTGTCATAACGGGAGTGACGTCACTGAACGCTGATTGGTGTTTTGAAATACGTTTCGTTTCAAGTCACTTTAATTTTTAATTATTCGTAAAAATCAACATTATGTAAAATAAAAACGTTACAGTAGTCTTTCTTTTATACTTTTTTTAAATTTTAATGATAAAATTTTCAATAATATTACATTTGCATCTTCCCTATTTTAGATAAAAAAAATGACAGGTAAATCCCATTTAAATTATATAGTGGATAGATGTGAAAAGCAGTTGAATATTATGAGATGTCTCTCAGGTGTGTGGTGGGGGTGCTCACCCTTTTAACCAGAAATTGTTATACAATGCTATAATTCGTAGTATTTTGGATTATGGTACCTTTTTATTAGAAGGTGGTAATAAAAAAGGGTTCAAAAAGTTGGATAATATTCAATCTAAAGCACTAAGAATCATTTCGGGTGGAAAGCGTTCGAGTCCTTTAAATGCGTTGCGAGTAGAGTGTGGTGAACCTCCTTTATATCTCAGAAGACAATTCTTAGCTGATAGGTTTGTATTTAAAATCATGCAATTATCCAACCGTCCATTGATCATTAAGCTAGATAATCTAAATTCTTTGATTATCTAGCTTAATGATCTAAAAAAATCTCAATTCTGCAGATGAATGGAATACTCCTGGAACGAGTTGTCAACCTACAGTTTCCCCACCTATTCCTTCTCCAACGGCGCAGCCATCGGCGCGCACACCACCAGCTCCAGTGCAAACCCAGTGGCAACCGCCGAAAAAAAAGAAAAAAAACCGAAGACTCAGTATTAAAAATATTTAAAGAGTGTGAGGGGAATGCTAGGGATTATGAAATAGAGCGTGACCGAATGGCAAATGAATTGGAACGAGAGAGGATTCGGCAGCGTGATGAACTGTCGGGTGTTCGGGACTGTGTTGTGCGTTGTGTTTTTGTGTGTTGTGTTTTTGTGTTGACTATCGTCATGAATCGGCGTAATGAAAACTTTAGTGCTCGCGAATATGGCCAGATGTTAATGTGCTTGGGTGAAGCTAGAGGAAACGCGTCGTTGGCATTAAGGCTCTATCCAAAAAATATGTCCAAAAATACCCCAATGAACGACATCCAGCTGAAGGTCGTACACGGGCATATCAACGTGTTTTAGATAATCTGCCTATTGTGCCGCGGCAGGAAGGTGCTGGAAGGACAATCAGTGCTCGTTCTGAGCAGGCGATTTTAGATGTTGTCCGTCGAAATCCGCGTTTGGGAACCCGTACCGCTGCAAAACTTATAAGGCGTAATAACGGACCCCGGGTTTCACATCGGGCTGTGCACAAAGTCCTTCAAGAGGACAAGCAACGTCCATATCGGATTCATAAAGTGCTGGCTCTGGTACCTGGCGATTCAACCCGTCGACTGGCGTATTGCAGATGGCTGATACAGCAGATGGCTGATACAGCAGCAGCAGCTAAATCGCCAATTCGTTTCACGGGTGATTTGGACCGATGAATCGACGTTTACACGAAACGGTATGAGGAACCGGCGGAATGCTCACAATTGGGCACGCCACAACCCGTACGCAATGCAGCAGACGGGTCATCAGACGCGGTGGTCACTGAATGTGTGGGCTGGCGTGTATCATGCAGCAGCGCATAAGAGCATAGCGCATCCACTGTACTATGAATGAATTCACTCGCGCTGCATATTGTGTGACGTCTCAAATTGAAAGCACTTAGCTTTATATGCTTTTATGTTTGTGTGTTCTTGTGTCTTTTTTTTGTTTTGTTTGTAAAATTGTGAATTGTTTTGGGAATACCTATTTTTGGAACATAACTAACTACCTATTGCATTAGGCGATGCCTGTAATAATAGTGTAAGTTTTTGTTGAATAAATAAATAAAGAGACGCTTTCGCATCGTTGAACCATCATACTAATGAGGATGTGACAATGATGCCTCGTCTCCATACCGAAACCCTGCGTCGAGCACAATTGTGTAGGCAACCACTTCGAACCATGCCTTATACGACCCGAGAGACAGTAATTCAGGTGAGAGACTAAGTATTTTAATTTTTGATAGGTATTGAATTTGTGTTATTTTTTTTTTATTATGTGTCTTTGTGCGTGTATTGTATTGTGTATTTATTCCAAACGTCCCGAAATGTTCGTTATACATTGCGTAGCCGAAATAAAATTAAAAATTGAAAAACGTTCACCTATAATTTCCGGGAAAATAGTTCGCTAAAAAAATGTTAACAACACCAGTCTGAATTAATACTTTTCGTATTTGGGAACCTGTACATTACACGGTGTATATATATATAAAATGAAAATCTAAAAAAAATGTTGTGGATACAGAGCAGCGGGCGGTATATCCTGCACCGGAGGCATCCGCAGGTCTCGGGAGAATCAAAGACTCGACCAAAAAGAGCGGCCGAAGGGAGAAAGGAATAAAAATTGGAGAAGCGATGTGAGTACTACCCACTTCGTAAAATGAAAATGTCGCATAATGAAAATACTGTTTTGTCATGCGACCCGGCTGAGTCGCAGGTACCCGGACCTGCGAGTGACAAATTGATTACCGATGGACGCGCAGGGGTAAGCGACCAGGCCCCTGTTGCTGATAATACTACTGGAAGCAGCAAAGCAGCAAACATTGGCGGAGGGTCGCGTAGATCGTCTTCCGTTAGGAAACGCCCATGCGACCCTGCTGTGGTGGGAGGCAGATAAGTGGATCTGTCCTCAGACGAGGAAGGCCTGCCCGCCCCGAGGGTGCCGACCGCGAGGAGAGGTCGGCAGGCTTTGAAATGAGCGAGTGCTTCGCAGCCGCGGAGAGATAAGCACGGCTGGTTCGTGCTGTTATACCCTATTTTGATACTGCAACCCCATGTAGAAGGTGCTATGTAAGCAAATTGTAATAATATAAATATACGTCGGATTCGCCGCACGGGCAGTCTGTTGTCATTCTCGACACATATCGGTACTATTTCCAATTACTAAGTCGGTACTATTTCTATTTCTAGTTCTACTATTTCTATTTCTAGTTCTACTATTTCTATTTCTAGTTCTACTATTTCTAAGTGTCCTAATATCCCTAAATACTGTTAACTGTGGTGAAAAATCAATATAATCATTTTTGTGTGTAAAATTAGTTTTTTTTTTAAAACAGTGTTCGAGGATCCCGTATAACAGTGCGCTGCGGCCACAATACCTCCGCGGCAAGCGAAGCAGATAGTAAGATGGGGGTCACTACCGAGGAACCTGGTGTCGGGAGCTGTGTCTCGCTGGGGAGCTCAAAGGCGGAGCACAATGCCACCAGAAGAGAGCAGCGTAAAGCCGTCGCGGCCGACGAAGTGTCGGAAATGGCCCGACGAGCACGTAAGCGACGCGCTGCTCTAGCGGCGGAAGGGGATGCACCGTCAGCGGTGGCCCTAACGCAGATGGCCTTGGACGGGGTGGACTTGGTCCTGAAGGTTGCCACTAAATCTGGCAGCTTGAAGGGCACGTTATAAATGTACAGCTCAAGTATAATGTACTTACGAGGACTACAGTATTACTATACACAGAAAGGTTACACATAAGTTAAAAATAAACTGTAAATAGCCACCAACACGACCTGGTACAGCCAGCAGCACCCGTTCACGAGCATAACGCGGGGATCAGCCATCATGCCAAGGGGGTCCTTGGCACATATTTGAGGGAAAGGGACAACCCGACCCCCGACGCTACCGCTAGCCATACCGTCTAAAGGAGTGGGAAGTGCCCTCTGCATGCTGATAACGATTGGAATGTTTGTGAAAACTGGAGAGGACTAAACAAACCCCTAAAACGGAAGAACGAGGCATAAGACTCTTGGGTCAAATAACGGTCAAAGCCCTCATGCCTCGATGATTGTCCAGAGTGGGACTTCATTAAAAATTCAAAAACTGCCCACGCACCTTTTCTGTTAAATGGAAATATCTCAGGCTCAGTCAATTTTACTAATAGAACTTTGAATATTACCTCAACCTGCGCCTTTGACTCTATTTTCCAGGTTGTTCTTTGCGGACTGTTTTCAAATAGAGTTTATTCCGACAGTTCTATCTTTATGGACAACTTGTTCGATTCACTGAATGGGAGCATGAAAAATTCACAAAACAGATCTGGAAAAGATTTATTAAAAAAATGTGACTCCAAATTCCCAACACCACAATATTTGGATGGAAGCTAAAGTAGTATTAAATTCAATGATATTTGTCACATCTAAAGGTAGTGCTGGTACTGTTCCCAGTATAAAAAACTGGATTAACAATATGACAATATGTGCATATTATGAGAAAAACTATTTAATGAATATAAAATTAGATCATTTTGGTGCAGACATCTTAGATCCAATAGAAAACTTTTTTGGTAGCATAAGAAGTCACGGTACCAGAAATACCTCGCCTACCTGTATTGGGTTTGAAGCGGCTTTTGCTTCTCTTTTAATTAATAATATAATATTAATAATTATTATTCCCCTGGGTCAAATTGTGAGAAAGACTTTTGTTCAGTGTTGGCATCATAAGATGAATTAAATGATGATAGCATAATTTAAAATTATGAAATAAAAAAAGGATCATAGAATTTTTTTACGAAAAAAAAACATATTCAAAAATTGTAAAATTTGTAATTTTAATTTGTTCACAAATGACCCTGAAAACAATAAGTACCTGCAGTGTCGGGAATATAAAAAATGGAAAACTTATGTTACCCTAGCGAAAATTTTACAATATGATTTTTCCAGAATACAAGATTTTCTGCATCATATTTAAAAAAAAAAAGTCATATAAATTTTTTTAAAAACTATACTAAAACGATATCGTACACCAGTATTAATCCAGAATTTCTGGAATGCCAACTGCATTCAAAAGAAATAATAGATTATGTTCGATTTCTCTTATCTCTAATTACGCTACTCAAAAGGTTAAGTTCTTATATTAAGAAGCACTTTTTTTATTTGTTTCAGATCTACATATGTACGTGGAACTGGAGAAAGATCTTTTCCCAATTGGGAACACATGACCAGTGTCTTCAGTTTGCGGAGGAGAGAGCACTTATCCCGAGATCAGAATGGTTCTTACCATCGTTCGTCAATGTCATTGACGAAGGAATCAGGACAAGTGGGCAAATTTAGGTGCCGAAAAAGCAACTGTCGGACAAGACAGGTCTCTAGAGCTACTGGGACATGGTTTGAAAATGCACGGTTGCTTCTTACCACCATTTTCCAAATCATGTATGCGTTGAGGGACTGACATATCATCAAACCCGAAAGGAAATATCTAGTGATGTGATGGTATTATCGTCAAGAACTGTGGCAGATTGGTTTAGTTATTGCCGAGAAACAATAGCTATATATGAGCTAGAAAACCAAAGGGTCCAAAGGAAGATAGGTGGCCCTAACAAGGTGGTACAAATAGACGAGTCGAAATTTGGCAGAAGAAGGTATAATCGTGGTCGGAATGATCGAAGATGGCAGTGATGATTTGCGGCTGGAGGTGTGTCCCGATAATGACAGATCTATGGAAATGTTGGTGCCACTCATTAAAAACATGTTGAGGAAGGCTCCATCATTCATACAGATTATTGGAGAGCATATCTAAGCCTTCCTCAGTATGGATATATCCATAAACGGGTCAATCATAGTCACCCTACAAATAAATTTGTGGCACCAGATGGGACACACATTCAACGTATTGAGAGCCAGTGGAGAAGACTAAAACAAAAAGTGCAAGAAACAGGACTGAAAGTCGTGGCTACGGTATGTGACCAAGACACCTCTAATTTGGCAGCTATGAACGCATTATTGAAAGAAACAAGAGAAACATTTTTACGGAATGAAAGGAAATTAAAGATGTTGATGATGCAAAAGCACGCGCCTAAGATGGTTGGTGGCGCCCTTGACCCTAAGAAACAAGGCAGGGCCTCTCTTTTACTATCGAACGAGATGAAAATGTTACGAGCCCCAGATCGTAACGCGGGGGAACCGCTGAATGACTACTACGATCGCTGTATCGTAGAAGGAAATGTTAACCACTACAACGGTCCGGTTAAACTAACTCCCGCCGAGAGGATTGAGGGACTCATTTCACTACTTGGGGAACAGTCAGTTAATAAATGTATTCCTCACTCATTCACACAACGTCATCTAGTCCCAAACTAAACAGAATTTGTACTATGGGTACTTATACATATACTTTTCTTTTGTAAATACATACATACATATTATACATAGAAACACCCAGACTAAATCAAACACCTATTTTCATGCACACTATTGCAGCTGTTACTGCCAATCACAGCCATTAAATGGCTTGATACAAAAGAAGTTGCTGTACTCACGACAGCCCAGCCACTAGATACAATGCTTGTAAAGTGGACCAATTTTTGCCAATTAATAACGCTAGTGAACCCGTCGCCTCCACGTCTAGAGCTCGTACTCCTCTAGCTACTACTTCTAATGTGTTCTCGTCAGAATCAGTGAGGCCGTTGCCAAAAGCTCCGCCTAGAAAAAATAACCAACCTAATAGGCGCAAGATAAAATCGGCTGTGCTTACTGACACACCTATAAAAAATTAAATTGCTGCCATAGAAGCCAGCAGGAAGATTAAAAGCGTGACAACTGGGCGATGACGCTCTTAGGCGCCTTCATAATCGATTGAATTAATATCTTCGGCATATTTGCGTGCCGGGCATGATACATCACCCGTTGGATGGTCACTTGATATTGAACCTCTTAGCAGTAAATAGGTAGGTTGTGGCTGGTTGTTATAAAATAAAACATAGAACTGTAAAATTCATTTGTTATTAGTTTTTCTGAGCAAGTTATATACGAGTATTCATACCAAATTGAAATAATTAAAAAATAATGAATGAAGAGATTGCGTGTGTTTATGTGAAAAGAAAAGGTGGAACTGTGTTGCAATGAAATTCTCGACATTACCATAAAGTTTGTGTGTACAAAAATGGGAATGCATATTGGAGATGCGCAAAAAAAAAGAAAATGAGTTGCAAAGGATCGGTGACCGTTAATGTGTGTATTAATAGGTATGTATATGTTACGGTATCACATTAATACTAAGTAATGGAAGATTTTATTTAATTTTAGGTTAAAGAAGAAGTTGTAAACACGACGCCCTATTGTGATAGTTCTATTCCAAATGAAGTACAAAATGAAATATCACTTTCAATAGACAACTTGAAAAAACGACGGTTTCCGATGAACCTATTCCAAAACTTTATAACGATACTCTAACTGAATATTAAAATAAGTGCATGTGGGTGTCTGTGTGATTGTGTGTGTGTGTGTGTGCATTTGAAATGATATGTAAAGGCTTATTAATTTGTTTATATTTTTCTTGTCGTTTTATTTTGTTTCGTATTATAGTTTGTATTGGTGTTAATTATTTCTTTAATGACTTATCGTCAATATATTCTTTTATTGTATAATAAACATTTAGAGTGTAAAAAGTTCTTTAATTTATTTATAAACGTAGTTATTTTCGATTCATCCTTGATAGTTTTAGGTAAGATGTTATATATTTTTATTGGCATTATTAGCGGACTGGAAGAATGTATTTTAAGGTGGGATGTAGGTAGATTTAATCTATTCTTGTATCGTAGGCTATATTTACTTTGGGTATCTTGTCGGATAGTATATAATTCAGGAGGTCTATCTAACTCTGCGACAAATGCTAACATTAATCTTTGTTCCAGTGATGCAGATCGTCTTGTAAATTCGTTAGGTATTCTTATAGATTATGTTAATAAAGGAGCTTGCCACCGTAGGGATAGGGATTTTAAACTACCGTTTTTTGATGGTAAATCGCATTTAGAATGGCTTTCATTTCAAGATGAGAAGATAATGACTTAAAATAATAGTAAATACGAAGACTTGAAAATAAATAAGTATCAGAATTATTCTGATAAGAATTAAGTATAAATCAACCAAATAAAATTACGAAGAAAGTGTTTTAGTGAATGATGATCCAGGCCGATTGTCATCAGAGATCAGCCAGCTGCGCAGGACATATAGTGCACAAGCAATCAGACACAGGTGCACTCTCTATTCCCTCACTCTCATAGTCCGATGGGACGGCAATCCGACACGACCGGAGAGAGATCAGGCGCAGGACCGACATTTACGTGCCCTCCGATGCACGGGTGAATCAATCACCAACTTCCAGACTCCAGGCTGCTTTATGAAAGTTTCTCAAAACCCACAAAGCGATTTCGGGCCGACCCGGGATTCGAACCCGAGACCCCGTGCACAGCAGTCGCGCCTTGCGACCACTAGACCAACAAGGCAGTCAAGTTTAGTGAATAAAAATGATTCGAACAACAATCAAGAACAAATAGAACTTTAAAATTAAGAAAAAAAGAACAAGAATAAATAAAAATGAACAAAGATGAAGATAAAAAAGTTATATTATATAGATATTCTACGACGTGGTTACGTAGTAGTTACGCATACGCATCCGGTCTGCTCGAGCCTTAATACCGCGCAAAGTAAAGGTGTAGTCAAACTAGCACCGATTCAATTTCCTTCCTTTGATGGTAAAATTAATAATTGACCGGTTTTCTATGAATCATTTAAATCAAATATTCACAATAATTCAAATCCTATTGATTCTCAACGCGTGCAATATTTAGTAGGAACTTTGATGGGTCCGCGACACGATCAAGTGCACTGGACAAAGTCTACGTGATTGAAGTGAATATTGATCGTTTACAGCGTTGACTTGACAAGTCCCGTCAAGTATCTACGTGCTGGACCATACTTGACAAAAATTTTGATTGACGGCACTTGAACTACCTTGCGCTTGATGCGACTTGACAAGTTTTATTCATTTGCGGCCGGAACATCGAAGATGGCGGACGACGAACCGAGCCGAGGCGTTGCTTTGGCGGCAAGCGCCGACCAAATTACCGAGCGTGATTTTGTTTTTTTATTAATATCTCTCTATAGAGATTTTCCTGTATTATGGAAAGTAAAAAGTAAGGAGTATGCAGATAAGAACAAAAGGTCGCTTGCTTTATCAACCATAGTGAAAGCACTTCGAGTGTATAAACCTACATACACCGAAGATTTGTTGAAGAAAAAAATTAATGCCTTACGAACGAACTTCAACAAAGAAAGAAAAAGGATTGAACAAGCACAACGTTCTGGCGCGTCTCCCGATGATGTACCAAAACCGTCACTTTACTATTACAATGAACTGTTATTTCTGTCAGACCAAATGTGTATAAGTGATACTGAAAGCAGTTTAAGCAGTGAGGTAAAACATTTTTTATTTACAGTAGGCTTGTGTCCATCTTCTATACTAATATTATAAAGAGGAAAACTTTGTTTGTTTGTTTGGTTCGCTTCGTTTGGTAACGCTTTGCAAATTACCGCCGGAATTATTCCGTCAGGTGGTAATTATTCTGCTATTTGGGAAAGTCTTGTTCAAAAGTACCATGTCTTACATATTAAATATTAAACCCGCAGTTACTAATTCTATATCATAAAATAATTTCATTGAAAGTTTTCGTTTTGAAAATATTTCAAAATTCGGATTAGCATTTGCCACTGTTCCATTTTCAAACGCGAGTGTCGAACGTGCCTTCTCAGTTTATAATGTCGTTAAAAATAAATTGCGGAATAGATTATCTATTAAAATATTGTAAAGCCTTATGATGGTCCGATTTACATTAAATCGAAATGGTGGATCTGGCATAACATTTATTCCATTTAATAAAATGTTAAATTTATTCAATGTTAACATGTACGATTCAAAAAAATCTGATGAAAAAGATGAAGAAGAAATATTTTATGTTTTAGGCCCCCCGCGCACTAGGCAGCCAGGCTGCGGCAGCCAGTCAAACATATGACGTTGTATGGGAGCCCACGCACTAGGCAGCCACGAAATCTCGGCTGCGGCAGCCAATGAAACGCGCCTATATGCACGGCAGCCAGCTGGCTGCGCGCAGCCAGAACGTGTGTAGGCGAATGTATGTGGCTGCGGTCAGTCTCCGCGCACTAGTTGTAGCAGCCAGACGTATTTTGCGTTCCGAACTTTGATAAGATGACTTTCGATACAGAGAAATTTATTCGGGAAATTGAAAGCCGTAAAGCAATTTGGGATATAACATCGGAAGAATACAGTGATCGGGATTTAAAGAAAAGAAGATGGGAAGAAATCACGAACCAAATGTGCTCGGAAAGTTTATCAGAAAATGACAAAAAAGAATTTGGTAAGCATGTATTTTTATTATCTGGATTATACAGTATAATACAGGGTGATTCTGCAACACCAATCAATATTTTTGTAAAGTATCGCAGAATAACTATGTATTCGTTATTGTTCTTTTTTGGTACTTAACTAGGTATTTTCACTTCAATGTTTTATTTAGATAAATAGGTAGGCACTATTCTAATGCATATCTGTTTTGCCATTCTAACGGATTTGCATTAATAAAATAATCCGCAAATAAATCCCTATAGGATGCTGATGATCGGCTTCCTCTATTTGTGGGTCCACCGGTTATTTCCAGTTCTGGTGGAACGTACAGTGTGTCTTGAAACCTATACCCGTCTCTTTCGTGCACGTAGTTATGTAAGACACAGCAAGCTTGTACTATGGCTATTGCAAGTTCCTGTCGGACATCTAGTGGGCGGTGAAAAATTCTCCATTTGTTGGCTAATATCCCAAACGTGCATTCTATGTACCGCCTTGCCCGAGACAGTCTATAGTTGAAGATTCTTTTCTCCGCTGTTAAACTCCTACCTCCATAGGGTCTCATTAAATTTTCACATAAGCCAAATGCCTCATCCCCCACTATGACGTATGGCATCGGTACTCCATTATTTGATATGGGGCGCTTCTCCGGAATTTGTAAATCTTTGTTGACAAGTTTTTGATACAAAATGGATTTTTTATATATCGATGAGTCACTACATTTTCCATAAGCCCCAACATCTATATATGTGAATTTGTAATCTGCATCGCATACAGCAAGTAAAACGATGGAAAAATATTTTTTATAATTATAGTACAGTGACCCTGAATCGCTGGGTTTTATCACTCTTATATGCTTGCCATCGATGGCACCAACGCAATTGGGATAATTTGCATTTTCATTGAAACCTTTTGCTATTCCAAGCCACCTCTCTTCATTTAATTCTGGAAACGATGACTGTCTCATATTCTCCCAAATCGCCATACAAACTTCATGTATGATATCTCGGACAGTTGTATGTCCAATCCGATAATTATGACTCAATTCCATTAAAGAACATCCTGTAGCAAGATATCTGTAACAAAGAACAAATATAATTTTCAGGTAAATCTCTACAGAGCAAGTGGAAGAACATCAGGACTAGTTACAGCAGGGAAGTAAAACGCAGAGCTGGTATTAAAAGTGGATCAGCAGCTTCGCGTAAGAGTCCATACGTATATTTCGAACAACTTCATTTTCTTCGGCCTACCGTGGTAATTAATGAAACTCAAAATAGCATGGATGAAACACGCACTGCCGAAACCAACGCTAGCAGCGGTAGTACTCAAGGTGAACGACCTGTTTCCAAAAAGAAGAAGACAAGTGACGACGATAATTTGGTGCAGGTATTAAGGGAAAGTATTGTAATGAGAGAAGAGCGTGAAAGACAGCAAGAGTCTGATTCAGATAGACTGTTTATACTTTCACTTCTAGATGATTTTAAAAACATCCCGAGACATCGTAAGCTTTCTACAAAAATGGAGTTAATTGAAGTTATAAAAAGAGCTCAAATGCAAACTCACGATTCCGAATTTAGTCCGTTTCGCCAACGTAATGTTGATTATGAACCAGGGGCATCGGCCGCCAGATCATATAGACCACAAACATCGTTCAGTGGACAATATCGCCAAGGTCAAGGATACTCGACTGAATATGGACCGGAAACCACAAGCAGTGGGCAGTATCGCTATGGATACTCGACACACTCGAATTATAGACCAGAAGCCTCGACCACTGAAGGCCGCCGTGGGTATTCTACGGCTGTTCCAGACAGGCAAGATAATACTGTTTATACTGATGCGTTATCACCAACTGACACAAATGCAACAGATGTGTCTCAGGGTTCTGAATTACTAGAATTATTTACTACACAGGACAACTTGAACTAGGTAATTCATTACCATACATGTAAGAAATAAATACCTAATAAATGTTTAGAGACTGATTAACAATATCTTTCATTTTCGTACTCACCTCAAAGTTATCACCAGTTTTTCTTCAGGTTTTATACAAGCTCGCATAGGAGTATCAATGCCATTGATTGAATTTCGTATTTTTTCCAAAAGGTTATCAAACGATTGCACTGACATCCTCGTGTAGTTAAAAAACCGGTCTGGGAATGCGCGAATATCTTTGAAATAGGTTTGGAATAAGCCTTTTGAGTGTCTTTCTAGAAAAAGAGGATGAATCCAGTATCTTTTCTTTATTTTGCGTTTTTTACGAGATAGGTAAGCAATAATTATAAGTTCTTCCACGTCCATATTGCTCGACGGAAGGATCTAGACTAGTCGTTGATTGGCTGTTATAACTGGCTGCGCAAATATTCTGGCTGCCGCAGCCTGGCTGCGCAGCCAGGCTGCCTAGTGCGCGGGGGCCTTTAAATAACTTGTAATAAAAAGACTTGAAACATATTACAGCATATTATTTCTAAATCATTATGAATTTATATTTATATGTATATTTTTAGGGGGGACAACTACATATTTAAGGCGATTTTAGGGGTTTTTGAGACAAGGTTTAGGGATAAATATTTCTGAGAGTTGGTAACACTGATTTAACTTAACTGAATATTATCAAACTAATCTTCGTTGATATAATTGCTTGAACACAACATTTTTGTTAGATTTATCATTATGTATAATATTTTGTAATCTGTCTGCAATAAAGAGCACAAAAAGACTGAGTTTAGAAAATAAAACAAAGGGTATAATGTTGCTAAATTGAATCGTACAACTGTGACGTGGCATGGCAACTGAAGTGGCAGGTATTATATTTAGTCGGTTTTACAGAATTTATATGAAATTATCTGCCAGATAAACTATCAGCAACTGGTAAAGCAGGCCCTAAGACTCTTCAGGTATTTTTTTTCGTATTTTTCCAGTAACTATCACACTTTGTGACATCACACACTTACATATATTTAATGTAAAAATAAACAAAGTCATGCATTTAAGGGTTAACTTTCTTTCCATCTTGGCTCACCTCACTTTTCTTATAGCAATTCTAAACTTTTTCTTTATGTTATAATAAGAATTACACTTTTTGAAATCATCTTTAAAATTAAGTGTTGTTTATTTACAAAATCTAGAGAGTAAATTTACCTTCCATTACCCTGCAGCAAAGACTAACATGAAGATTTCTGTCTGACAGACCAGGCTAAACTTTTATCACTTTCACAGTCTTTCAAACTCATTATTATTTTTTTTTCAAAGATGCCATATTGTTTCTGTGACTAGCGATCATCGCGCGAATATTTTTAAATAGTGATTGTTTTGTATTTTTAAATTACTCGTAGTGAGTTTTAAGTAATTCGTTTTTCAAGTAGTGTAAATATTAAAGTTTATTTGTTTGTTTACGTAACAATGGTCCTAGATTGTGAAGTTTGTGCTGTCAATGTGTGTTTGTTAGAGATTAAAAGCAGTAAGTTTTCACAGCTAACGTATAATGATAAGATTCAAGTTGTGTCTAAAGGTAGATGTGTACCGGAGTTACGAGAATTAATTCAGAAATACAATAATTCATCTCGTACTCGTCATTTCAATCCTCAGAGTTATGAAACATTTCACTGGCTGTGTGGTTGTATACACACAAATAAATTGTATTGTTTTCCTTGTATTCTGATCAATACTTCTAGTAACTGGACTGAGGGATATAATGATTTGCATAATTTTCATTCCTCGGCAAAAAAGCATGACCGATCAGAAAAACATATAGAGGCTTGCTTAAAGTTAAATAGGGGAAAGGGGGCCTCGGCCATAGCAAATATTCGAATTTCGCGCAAAGTGACCTTGAACTTCTCGCGATCTCTGTGTGCGTATACGAGTCGTTTGACAAACGCGAACAATTGAAGTCGATCCACAGTTGCGTTCGGATGTATTCGAGAAATTTCTGATTTTCGTTGACGAGTGCTGCGCGACTCCAATTGTTTCGGAAACCATATTTATTGGATAAACGTGAGTAATTATTTATTTTATGTTGTTTACATATTGTAATATTATTATAGTTTATATATATAAAAGAATATTCATAATAATTAATAAGCTTTTTTTAAAAAAATATTTTTTCTGACGGAAGTCATGGCGGGTAGCTCCGGCCATTGGTTTTGTGGGTAGCCCCGGCCATGTGTAATCATGTTAATTATTCTTTATTGATGTTTTTATTTTAAGTCCTACATTTGAATATCGTTTGTTGCAGTGTTACCATGCCTAAATTTAAAAATCGAGTTACAAATCGTGGAGACTGGAGTGAAGAAAACATGAAAAAAGCGATTGAAGATGTACTCGAGAAAAAATGTTCCGAGAGAGCTGCCGCAGATCGGTATGAAGTTCCACGTACTTCGCTGCAAGATCGTATCAAAGGTATAAAAGAAGGTCATCAGATCACGCTTAAGCCAAAATTAGGACGTTTTGAACAGACATTTAATCCTGAGTTTGAAAGACAGCTTTGTGAACATGTTAAAAATCAAGATAACTGTCTCATGCCTTTAACAAGAAATGAATTTTTGCGTCTTGCCTTTGATTTAGCAGAAAAACTTAAAATTAATCATAGGTTTAATAGAGACAAGCGAATGGCTGGAAAAGATTTTTTCTGTGGTTTCAAGAAAAGAAATCCAGACGTGGTACTGAGAACTCCTGAGGCAACAAGCTTAATGCGTTCTACAGGTTTCAATAAACCTCAAGTTGACAGGTTTTATGACCTTCTCCTCAACCTGTATGAAAAATTTAATTTCCAAGCCTCTCAAATTTATAATGCTGACGAGACCGGAGTCTCGACTGTACACAAAAATGACAGAGTTTTGTCAGTGAAAGGGAAAAAGCAGGTTGGAAAACTGACTTCAGCTGACCGGGGACGTAACATCACTGTCATGATTTCAATGAGTGCATCGGGTCATTTCCTACCCCCTATGTTCATTTTCCCTAGAAAGAAAATGGATAAGAATGGCCGGCTTATGATTGGTGCACCGCCAGAAAGCCTTGGGATAGCGTCCGAAAGCGGTTGGATGACTGCGGAGATATTTCTCCAGTGGCTACAACATTTCAAGAAACATGTCCATCCGTCTGAAGCTCGCCCTGTTCTGTTAATATTAGATGGACATAATAGCCACAAAGAGCTGAGTGTTATTGAATATGCTAGAGACAATCATATTCACATGCTGAGCACTCCACCGCACACAACTCATAAGATTCAGCCGTTAGACCGTGTGTTTTTCAAGCCTTTCAAACAAGCTTATGGGTCAGCCAGTGCATCATGGATGCGTCAGAATTCTGGTTCTCGACTGACTGATTATGACGTCGCTGGACTGACAAACATAGCGTTTACCAAAGCTGCTAGATTAGAGATTGCCCAAAGTGGTTTCCGTTGCACTGGTATCCATCCCTTTAATCGAGATGTGTTTTCAGACCTAGACTTTTTAGGTTCCGCCTTAACTGATATACCAATTGAAAAAAGATTGAGTCAGACAACAATTCAGGCTCCTAGTCCTGCAGCATTTGAAAATGTACGGGGACCTTCAAGCGCTCTATCTGTGTCGTCAGCTGCCATCCGACTTCATGAAGTAGTACCAACTATAAGCGTTGAACCATCAGCTTCCATTCCAGCTGTATCGTCAGCAAACATCCAAGAGGCAGTACGAGATAAAAGTGTTGATGTTGAAAATATTAGTGATTTGCTTAAGGTTCTGTCACCTCTTCCAGATGCCTCACAGAAGCGATTAACAGCTAGGAAAAGAAGAACACAAAAAAGCGAGATTTTAACGTCTTCGCCTTACAAAAATGAGTTGATGGAGAAGACTAAAGATCCTAAAGCTGTGGCAAAGGTCAAGAAAAACATGACAGCGCAGGTTAAAGCTACGAAAGTTGCATCGGCATGTTCGAATAATCAGGATACGGAATGCATAATTTGCGGTGAAACTTTCGATGAAGATTGGATTCAATGCCAAACATGTCAAGACTGGGCTCATGAGGAATGTGCTGATATAAATCCATCCGATTTGTACTATAATTGTGATCTTTGTGTCGCCAAAAAACGATTTGGTCACTAAATATGTAGATGGCCGGGGCTACCCGCCACCTTAAAGAGATACCAAAATTTGATTACTATTTGAAGTGAGTTTAATTTTAATTTGTCATTGTTTTTCTTTAAGTTTCCATTATTTTATCATGAATAAATATAATGTTGATCATGTTATGCACTTTTCTTGTGTTTTTATTTATAAATTTAGTCATATTATCAAAAACAAAATTTTGGCCGGGGCTACCCCCCTTTCCCCTACATTTGGTAAATCGCGTATTGACACTAGTATAAACAGTCAGTTAAGATTAGATATAGAGCGGCAATGCTAAAGTAGATAGAAATAGAATCATTTTTCAAAGACTTATCGATGTTGTTTGCTTTCTGGGAAAACAAGAATTAGCTTTTCGTGGCCACGATAAATCCTTATGATCGGTGAATAGAGGTAATTATTTAGAAACGATAGATTTATTAGCCAAATACGATGGGGTTTTAGAAACTCACATACAAAATGCAAGTACCACATTCACAGGCATGTCGAACAGAACGCAAAATGATTTGATCTCGAGCTTTGCATCTGTGATGGCTGATCACGTTAAAGACGAAATTAAACAGTCCGATTTTGTTTCTGTATTGGTGGATGAAACACCCGAAGTAAGCGGCCGAGAACAGTTAGTTTTGATTTTAAGATATTTTCGTGGTTTCGAAGTAGTTGATCGATTTATTAAATACGTAGATGTCAGCGCAGATCGGACCGCTGCAACTTTAAGTTCTGTTATTTTGGAAAATTTAGGAGATTTAGATTGTCATTCTAAATTAATTGCACAGACTTATGACGGTGCAGCAGTTTTATCCTCTCAACCTAACGGCGTGCAGGCTTTGGTGAAGCAAAAATATCCACAAGCAATGTACGTATGGTGTTCGGCACATGTATTAAATTTAGTTTTATCAAAGTCTTTTGAACGGGTTCCTGAAACAAAGCGCTTTTTTAATATAATAAAATCAATTGCGGTTTTCTTTCACACTAGTACGAAACGAATGGCGTATTATAATGACTTTGCCGCTATGAAAAAGCTGCCTCGTGTCTCCGAAACTAGGTGGACATATCACTCGCGTACATTAAATATAATTAATAACGAGTATATACACCTCCTTCAGTTGTTTGAAGATATGAATGAAAATACACAACACTGTGATACATTGTCACAAGTCACATCATTTTTATTTAACATGAAAGAATTTGAATTTTGCTTTTTTTTAAAAACATTCGCGGATATTTTTGAGCAAACTGATATTTTATATGATATTATAGAGAAAAAAACTTGTGACATCGCGTATTGTGTAAAAAAGATTAAAAAAAATCGAGTCATTTTTAGCTCGTTACAGAGACAAGTTCGAGATCAAATACAAAGCAACTGCCATCGTTACTGGACCACCTAAAGGAAAGCGCAATGTCGATGATGTAAAAATACATTATCGGCAATTTTTTTCAGAAATAATTGATAATGTACTCAGTGAATTAAGAAATCGTTATATGAATATTCAAAATTTAAAATTCGTTGAGCTTCTTTCATCTGAAAACTTTAGTAAATATAGTGAAAAATTCCCTGAAAATGAAATCAGAAAGTTCACTAATAATTATCAGGCATATTTTGATTTTGATAAATTAAAAAATGAATTGCGCTGTATTTACAGATCGCCTGAATTTTCAAATTGTAACATATATTCTTAGATTCAAAATTTGTATAAAAATAATTTAGATAAAGTTTTTTCAGAGGTATTACGTTTAGCTAAGTTCATTGTTACTATCCCAGCTAGCAGCGCATCGACAGAACGTTCAATTTCGTCCTTAAAGCGTATACACACGTATTTACGAAACACACAAAGTCAGCCACGACTTACAAATCTTTCATTAATTTCTATCTAAAATTATTAATCAAAACGCTAATTCAATTCAGATTACTGCGAAGAAAATAGTCTATTATATTTATAGTATATTCTGTCAATGACCATGTTTTAGTAAGGAATATTTTTTATTTTATTTATAATAGGAATAAGTGGACTTACTATGTTGGCATTATAGAAAAGAATTATATTCAAGACGGAAAGATTTATTACTCTGTTAGATTTTATAAAACTATAAAAAAACCGAAGCTATTGTTTAAAATGACCAAAAGAGTTGATCAAGATAATGTGCCCGATGAACCAATAGTTAAAAAGATTAAAACATTATAAGTATAGCAAAATATTTATTTTGTTTGTAATTTCATATCTACTACAAATTTTATAAAAGTTAAAAAAGGGTTAAACTTTGTTTTAGGTTTTTTAAGATTGTTGATTACAGTTAATATATAATTTTTAATGCACAAGATTTATTATCAGATACAGTAAGTTGTTTTAGTTGATTGGTTTTAGTTCTAATTTGAATGTTTTATTCTTTTTAACTCATCGACAGAATATAGCCTGATATTGAGCTAAGTTTTTTGTTTTATTTTTTGTTATGTTGCTTTTTCTTTGATACTTCTCATTTTATGTTTAGTTGATTATTATAGTTACCATAATGAATAGAATAAGAATTTATTTCCAAAGAATACAATTATAATTTTTGTTTATCCTTAGCCCCAAACTAGGCAAAGCCTGTATCTTGGGTACTAATTCAAATAATGAAACTGATTTTAAGACTAAAATACTATTTGCTTTTGATAGATATTAAGTTTATTTTTGAATTAGAAATGATAAATGATACCAAATGTGTACTTATTTTATTTATGAAAGTTCCTTAATTTTATCCATACAATTATACAATACACATAGTGTGTGTGCTTTTATCTTAGGTTTGTTAAAGTGTTTATTTTACCTGCGACATTGTCAGTAGTTTGTATATCTTACAAAAATATAACAGGTCTAAATATAATATTATGTACCAAATAACAAGATTACACCCTCAAAAATCGAATCATCCAATATAAGAAAAATCTTAAAATTATATTCCTTTTTGTGCAAAATAGCGATGATAAGTTATACTTATTTAATGATAAGAAATGAGCTAATAACACTCCTCTAAAAAATATTGACCACCCCTGCTTGTTTAGACATGCCGGAATAGCCCCAAAATATGATTTTTATGTATTTAACCTGACAGTGACTTCATTTTTAAGATCTTTAAGCTCAGAATTGACTGTCACTTAAAAATGCAAGTTATTATTGGATGTTTTCTTAAAATCACTAAAGATTTAAATAAATTCTTCCAGTATGACCGTCTACTGTACAAATTTTAAAAAACTTCGTATATCATAGTACTCGTGATAGTTTGATCAACTGGGATCACTCTATTTGAACGTTTAAAATATTATTATTTTTATGAGACCATAACATTGATCATAAATCAAAACATTCATCGAAAACTCAATTTTTTTAAATTTATTAAAGCACCCTAAAACACCAGCAGTTTTCTATCAATACTTTTTGTTATTCTACTAGACGACCCACAAACCAAACCAACAATAAAAATACGAGTTACTAGCAAAAAACACAACTTTGCAAATTACAAGATCATAGAGATTGCTATGAGTGACAACAGTGGAAAAAACATTTGTTTTTGAAAATCACATTGAAAACACTAATAGATTTTTTTATAAAATACAGAATAGTACCATACTTTATGTAATTCTGCGACACAAAAAAACTTTAGAAACCCAAATAGAACACATTTACAGAAAACATTATTATCAGTGACAAACACAGAGATTTCCGCTTGACGCCCTACACCCACCACCACTACTGCTATTCACTATCAAACTGATTACACTAACTCAATCCCTACATGATAAGCAAGCACACCAACTCTTCGAAATTGTTCAAAACAAAATAATAATTATATCGATTCAAACGGAAACATGGTCATGCTCCTCCTCAATTGGTTCAATTTTAATTAAGAAATAATATATATACCATAGATAATACACTGTAAGTCTGGTCCAAAGAGTATACAATATACTACGTAAGGTCTGGTCTGTGTAACGCATATATTACCTTTTTTTTTTTAATTTATTCGTGACCATGGACATTGCTCCTTCAGCCGCAAACATAAAAAAAATTAAAACCTTATATCTAACAACTTAATAACTATTTCTAATTTATAATATATATACAAATTATATTTTTTCTACGGTGTTAATTATATATTCGTATAAAAATTTATAAATTTCCTTAAATTTTAATAGGTCTTTTATACAGCGGGGAACACTTTGTAGACAAGATTTTATCATATTGATCAGAATTGACCGTTGATGATAAAAACGTTCACATTTTAGAATAATGTAGTCCAAGTCAGCGTCTTCGGCTCCACAGTGTTGGCACCGACTATCATTGATAATATGGATTCGAGACAAATGTGCTGGCGTTAGACAATGGCCCAAACGCATGCGAGACATTATTGTTATGAATGGTCTGGAACTAAACTCTAATCTATTGAACCATCGGCTCATTGGTAATTGCTCTTGACTCTTTGCATACCATTTGCCTTTGTTTACTAATGTTGCCTCCCAATATTTTTTCCAGCGCTGTCTGTTAGCTTCTTTAACCAAACTGTAATAATCAGTTAGAGGCACTTTGACTCTTTCGGAATGGTCATCTATATCTTCTGATCGTGTGGTAGTGTCTGCAATTTCATTGCCACTTATGTCACTGTGTGCAGGTACCCATACAAAATTTATAGTTTTAAGCTTATCGATAAATTGTTCAATTTGTGCTCTAGTTTCGTATATTATATAATTTAGTACATACATATTATTTACATTATTTATAGCAGATAATACACTCTTAGAGTCAGACACAGTAAGAATCTTATTTATATTATTTAGAACCCTCACATGCTGTAGTACACAATAAATAGCATAGCTCTCTGCAGTGAAAATACTACATACTGCATTCAACTTAAAACTCTTGGAAACATCTCTTTGTGGATCATAAAAAGCTGCTCTGACTTTATCATTTGTTTTGGATCCATCTGTGCGTAGATTATCTGGATATCAGTGTTGCCAGGACCCTTGAGTCAAGAGTTACATTATTGTTTTTTCTTATCAATGGCTTAGGCTTATATCAGTGTTTATGGTTTTTGTGGGAGTTCACAAAAGGGCTTTTTCTTTTTGAGGATACGATTAGTTGCACGACTATTTCAAATACACTTAAAGTTGTAATAGACGATCAAACTTGGTCGAGACCACACCACGAACATGGTGCACGAACAAAAATATGGTATACCTAGAGCAACACTTCAATTTAAATTGAAACACCCGGATAGTAAGAGTGTATTTGGACCAGAACCCTATTTATACAATCGTGTGGCACACGGTCCGTCGGACATGTTAATATCGGTACGGCTGGTTCGAAGCGCTTGCTCGATATGCACGATCGAACAAATAGTGTGGACGGCGGGCGCGGCGGCGGCGCGGCGGCGCATCGAACGAAATGTTTTATAGTCGCTACTGTGCATATCACCGTACGTGCAAAACTATTTAGTGCTGAATTTAAGTTCTCTGAATACCTGACGCTAGAAATTTTAAGGGTGTGGAAAATTTAAAGGTGTCCCGATATATTATTATTACTTTTTAGTAGTAGTTAGCAATGGACGCTGACCGAATTTAGTGTTAAAATAAAAGAAATAAAATACCTTAGCTCTCTTCAGCACTAACAGCTTATCGCATAACTGTATCGAGATTTATTGATACATATGATATATGATACATTACTGCATTGTTGTCTGTTTCTCCGCAATGCTAGCACAATACGACAGGACGTTTCGGAGTTTGGTACGGTTGTTTATTATGTAGACCGCATCGTTCGTGGTACAGTCCGGAGAACGGACCAAGTTCGTAAACTACTTTTTAAGAGAAAACGATAAAAATAAAGCCGGATCGCAGAAATTGGGATAAAAATACATAAGGTATATCTATTGTAAGCCTACAGCCTACTTACAGACATAACGTGGCAACACTGTTAACGTATGGCGTGCGGGTGGCATTGGCATGGTGATGGTGGCAGCCTGATTTAAGAAAAGTAACTGTCAACAGTGTTGCCAACTTAGTGGAATTTCCACTAAATCTGGTGGTTTAGACTTACCTTTTAGTGGTCAAATTTTGGTTTTAGTGGCTAGTGGATTTTGTTAGTGGCTACAGTTGTTTGCATTAGTGGATAGGTACGAAATTCAACCACTTAAATGATTTACATTATGTATTTGCAGCACTATACTTCATAAAATATAGCTTGATCTGTGACAGCTGTCAGTAAAATCACGTCTATGAAGTCCTGAATTTTTTAATAGTTATTACCTGTACTGACAGTGCCTCTCAATGTCATATTTCATGGGCATGCCGACCTACTTAGTGATGGGCGATGTATCATCGTGACCACGAACTATAAACTATCTGTTGTGTATTGAAAAGAGTTTCGTTGTACTGTCTACACTTTATGATATTAGAGTTGTCTTTGAGTTAAGAATAAATGCCGTCATTCTGCGGAGTGCTGTCGACTGCATTGTTTTATTCCAGAACCTTCCTAAGAAATCCTGATATTCAACACTATCGATATATTAAATAAAACTAAATTTAAAATTAATATAACTTTTAATGTTATTGTACTGTATTTTAATCTAACATTATTGACATTAATTTGTTCACGCTAGAACTAAAATAATGTTAAAATATTTGTATAATTTAGTAACGTTTGTACTTAAATTAAACCCATAAATTATTTTGTATGTTGCATTATCATCGATAATAAAGAAAAAAAACGACAAGTTCTAATGTATTTTTTTTTTATATCGTGACAAGCCTAGGAATGTTAATTTGACATGTGTCGCAGAGATCAAACTATATTTTACGTAAAGTGAATATTTTTTTAATATAGGCTACACCGAACTCGGATGATGACCGGTGATTTTAGGGGATTCTTTCTAGGACCTAAAGTTCGGTGCACGAAACGAAGTTCGCAATTTTGCATTGTATTTTTTATTTGCTTTTGTTCATTGTTTTATTTTTGTAAACGAATATGCCTAAACCCCAGTACACCCAAAAGTTTCGTGACTGTTGGTTACATGACTCGATTTTAAAAGACTGGTTGCAAGTGGTGGATAGTACTGCTGGTCCAGTTGCTAAGTGCAAATTTTGTAATTCAATTTTAAGAAACCACTATGGAGATTTGAAAAATCATGGATTATCAAAAAAACACTTGCAGAATTCTAAGGTACGCATTTAATAAAATTACCATTTAGTGCTTCTACGGCCTTATTAATCAAGAAGTCCGTGGTGTGTGTGTTCAATGGTTGTTTTACCGTAGAAAAGGTCACTTACATAAGGCTTATTGCATGGAAACTATTCTATAATATCCCTGTATAAGCCTAGTGGACTATGTATGGAAGTTAAGTACGTTAGTTACAACGAAAATAAGTTGTGTATATACTCGTAAAAGGCTTAGGTCAGTGGGTAGTCCTAGGGGGTTCACAAATAAAATCGATCTAGGTGATCGATATAAATGTGATTTGTGAAGTCTTTAGTTTAGTAGGTATTTATGATCCAATTTCCGCGCCATTCTATAACATCCACAGACTAATAAAAGTGGTTGACTCACCACAGACTAATAAAAGAGGTTTACTCTCCACAGACTAATAAAAGAGGTTAAATCACCACAGACTAAGACTAACACTTACGTTTAGAACTTTCTATGTTTAGAAATTATTATCGTAAATCGATATTATAATTATGTACTCTATATTATGATCCGTTTATTTTACAGATAATAGTTACACAACCAAAGTTACCTTTCAAACCAGACAGCGAGAGAAAAAAGACAGAAGAAGCTAGGCTTGCATTATATACAGCGGCACATACCAGCTTACGCGTAGTGGATCATATGGGAGAGGTGATTAATTACATGCACAAGGAGGAAGAAAAAATTCACTTACATAGGACAAAATGTTCCCAAATTATAAAACATGCTCTTTCACCCCATTTCTCAGAAAACCTCAAAGAAGATTTAAAAGATCAACCCTATAGTTTATTGATAGATGAATCAACCGATATTTCCGTCCATAAATATTTGGGAATAATAATTATTTATTACAGTCACACTTACAAAAAAATTATATCAACATTTTTAGATCTTCCAATGTTGAATGAGTGTGATGCTGATGGAATTGTAAGCGCCATAAAAGTGACACTTGATAAATTCAATATACCTCTACAAAATTTAATGGGCATTGGAACTGATAATGCATCGGTAATGACAGGTGTTAATAACGGTGTACATGCCAAATTGAAAAGAGAATTGCCGAGTCTGGTTTTGGTGCGCTGCATATGCCATTCTCTGCAATTGGCAGTATCAGCAGCGACAAAACAGTTTCTTCCCAGAAATCTCGAATTCCTCATTAAAGAGACGTACGATTGGTTCAGCCGTTCTTCCTCGAGGCAAGCTGCCTACAAAGAACTTTTCCAGCTTATTAATGATGGTCATGATCCTTTAAAAATAGTTCAATCATGTCAAACTAGGTGGCTTTCCATAGAGTCCGCAGTTTCACGCATTTACACCCAATGGTTGGAACTGAAATCCCACTTTCAGCTGGCAAAATTAAGGGAAAGGTGTTACACTGCAGAATTGCTCCATGGAATGTATGCAGATGATGTAAATTATGCGTACATTGCATTTATATATCCCGTTCTCACTGACGTCAACAGAGTGAATAAATTATTTGAATCTAAAGATGCAGACCATTCAAAACTGTATGAAGAGTTGACACATTTGATTGATGTACTTGTTGCAAAAATAATATTGCCTACCCAGAATGTCGACATTTTTACACAAAATATCCAAGATTTCGTCAAATGTTATTTGGGGTACAGATTTGAAAGTCATTTGTCAGCTATGAAAGAAAAAGGACTTCCTCGGAGTGAAGAAGAAATGATACGTAGTAGATGTATCCAGTTCATTATGTTAGGGTTTATATTTTTATTACAACCTTATTACAACAATTAATTGGAGGTGCTGGCAACTCGCGTTGACGTAAGGTCTTTTGACAGAAAAATGGGCGGGAAACTGGGGTTTTTTGACGGGGACTTTTGGCGGGAAGACGGGTGAATAGAGGACGAGAGGGAAATCAGGTCGGTTGCGCAGGTGAAGAGAGATTGTGGCATAAGCCTTTGGATATATAATAAAAACATTGTCAGTGACCTAAAAGGCCTTTCATTTTACCCCGAGTACGGAGGGTACTAGTTTTTACAATTCAGAAGTTGGAAGACAACGCTTTTACGCGTAAGTACACGTCCACATCATTATTATTTTGCTTTGTGACGAAATCAACATTGATTTTCTAATAGTTATTTTCACACCACGTATTCAGGTTAAGGTATATGTTTTGAAGTTTATAAGCTTTCATTATAACTTTTAATAATTACTGGCATGTAATATAGTTTGAATTTTGCATGTATTTCAGCGTTAAGTTTGCATGATTATAATGTATAATGAGTGTAGTAAATTATGTAGTAGGTAATGAAAGGCGATTTATGAAGTATTGTACGATTAGAGGCAGGTAATTCAAACACAGTATGTATTGAACGTATTAATAAACGGACTCTACTTATATGTTTCGACAAATGCCGATTGTAATTATCTAAGGGATGTTCTATCAATAAAGTGCAAATTATTTTTCCGAGGTTTCTATACTATGGAAGAATTGGGGAGCAGACGAAGCCGCGAATCGAGACGGCGGAGCCGTGAGTCAAGTCGACGGCGCAGGCTTGAGACTCCACGCGACGCAACTGATCGAAGCCGAAGCCGCGTGGTGCGGAGCCGATCACCAAAGCGGAGTCGCAGTTACAACCGAGCGGGGTCGGGCCGGAAACGCGAGTCAAGCCTTGAACGAGTGAAGATGCTGGAGGTGGTGCTTTTGCGGGAGCGTCGACGGCTCCTGGCAGCTCAAGAGCGTGCGTCAAACCGCGCGCACGTGTCGCGCGCCTCGTCTCACCGCCGTGACAGCTCGGAGCGTGATGCGCCTTGCCGTGCCAGCCCGCAGCGAGGTGCGATGTGCCGCGACAGCCCGCAGCGAGGTGCGCCAGGCCGCACCAGCTCGCAAGGAGGTGCGACGTGCCGCGCCAGCCCGCAGCGCGATGCGCCGTGCCGTGCCAGCACGCAGCGTGGTGATACGCGCTGCGCCAGCCCGCGACTATGTGCACCGTGCCGAGTCAGCCCGCGGTCTGGGGCGCAGTGCCATGTCAGCCCGCAGTGGGGTGCGCCGTGCCGCGCTAGCCCGCAGCGAGCTGCGCCACGCCGTGCCAGCCCGCAGCGACCTGAATCGTGCCGTGACGCAACGCTGCACGATAAGAATCAGCGTCGCAGTACCGAGTGTGGACACGACGCGGGATACAAGAAAAGGTCATGTAGTCCTTCAATGTCTAAGCAAGATTTTGTAGATATCTTCAAGTGTTTAAAAGAAAATTTGGCAACCCACCCGTCTACAAATAGCGCACGTTCATATCAAAAAGTAGATCACATGAATATTGTCCCGAATTTCGATCCATCGGCTAAGAATCAGCGTATTGATACATGGTTACGCAAAGTAAATGAGTGCGCTCTTGTTTACGGTTGGGATGACAAAACAATTACCCATTTTGCTATGCAGAAACTCCAGGGTCTGGCCAAGACTTGGTACGAGGGACTTAATTCAGTTTTGTTTAGTTGGCCAGAGTGGCAAGAAAAGTTGCTTTGCGCATTCCCTTATGAGCAAAACTACGGCCAGATCCTCGAAGAGATGCTAAAAAGAAAAAGTCGATTTAATGAGCCTATAGAGGTGTATTACTACGAAAAATTAGCTTTACTTAACCAATGTGATATTCACGACAAAAAAGCGACAGATTGCATCATCCATGGAATCACAGATAAGAATTTGAAATCCAGTGCTCTGGCGTTGCGGTGCTCTCAACCTGATCAGCTTTTACAATTTCTCATGAGTAGCAAGGATTCTACTTTTTCATTCGATAGAAATCAAGTACGAAATAGGAACGACAGCTCCAGCGTTAGCTCTCAGTCACAAAACAATTCTACTCATAAGTTCGGTACAAAATTGGAAGGTTGTTTTAATTGCAAGGAGAAAGGCCATAGTTTTATGCGTTGTCCCAAACCACTCATTAAATGCACTCAATGCTATAGGGTTGGTCATCTCAAAGATAAATGCTTTGAGAAGGACAAATCCTCTAGGGTCAACAATGTCCAAAGGATGATGCTCGTTGATCAACAGATTGTGACTCCAAATTCAAAATTTATTAAAGATGTAACCATTAACAACATATCCCTGGAGGCATACGTTGACTTTGGGAGTGACGTCACACTTATTCAGGAATCGGTTGCTCAAGGATTAGGGTTGTTGCATGACAATGTTCCTTCCAATATGAAAGGTTTTGGAAACAATTTGGTGCAGTCGCTGGGAGCAGTGCCTGTTAAAATGGGTATAGATGGAGTGGAAGCTCAAGTCACTTGCAAAGTCGTTAGCGATAATTTGCTAGAGAAATCCATGTTGGTAGGGCAGTCGTACACCGAACAGCCGCATATTGTGGTCATCAAAGATGCCAAAAAGCTCCAGTTCATAGACATTATTAATGAAATGCCTCACTCGGATTTGAAAGACGCTAGCAAATCGTTACTTACGCTAAAAACGTTTGGTGCGGTAGAAATTTATGGCCCAGCTTCTGTTGGTACCAAAGTTGACCCTTCAGTCCAAAGTAGCGTTCTTCTAAAGAGTGGCATCGCAGGCAAGCCACACAAACAATATTATGTAAGTGGTGGTCTCTATGGTATTAGAAATGGTCATGTTTATGTAATAGTAATTCCTTGCTCAGATTCCTGTTTATTCCCAGAAGATATAGTTTTGTGTAGGGCAGAGAAGGTCGAGTTTGTGAACAGACTTGTAACAGAACCATCAAATATATCATCTGAAAGAGATTTCAATCGAGATCAGGTTCGTGTGAACGAGAATGTACCTGACAGTGTTAAGCAACAATTGTTTCAGCTGCTAGAGAAGTTTAAGCATTGTTTCGCCTCATCACTTAAAGAGCTGGGCTGCACTAATGCGACAGAAATGAAGATAGAGGTCAATAGCGATCGCCCCGTTGTTTATCGTCCTTACAGATTGTCTCACCACGAACGAGAGAAAGTGCGCACAATGGTTACTGAGATGGTTGATGCTGGCATAGTTAGGGAATCTATTTCAGAGTATGCTAGTCCGATTCTACTTGTACGAAAGAAGGATGGCGGAATGCGTATGTGTGTCGACTATCGGAAACTTAACTCTGTAACCCTGAAAGAAAGGTACCCAATGCCTCTGATCGAAGATGAGATATCTAGGCTTGCAGGACAGTCTTGCTTCATCACACTTGACTTGGCATCAGGGTATTATCAGGTGCCTATATCTGAACAGTGCAAACACTTCACGTCATTCGTTACCCCGGATGGTCAGTACGAATTTAACCGTATGCCGTTCGGATTAGCGAATGCTCCAGCTGTTTTTCAGCGAATGGTGAATACCATTCTGGGACCCGCTCGTTTTAGCAAAGCCACCGCATATATTGATGATGTCCTAATCTTCGGGAGAGATGCTGCAGAATGTTTGGATAGGCTCGAAGAGGTATTGCAACTCTTGGAAAAAGCTAATCTTACTTTAAACCTATCGAAGTGTGATTTTTTGCAGGATAAAATTGATTATCTTGGCTATGAAATCAGTGGTAGTGGAGTCAGGCCAGGTGAAAAGAAGATATCTAGTGTGGTAGACTTTCCACGTCCTGACACCGTACATAATGTGAGACAGTTTCTTGGGTTGGCTAGTTATTTTCGAAAATTTATTAGAGACTTTGCTCAGATCGCCCTTCCACTGAGTAAACTTCTTAAAAAGGATGCAGCGTGGGAGTGGAGTAATAGCCAGGATGAAGCCTTTCAAACTCTGAAGGCCAAATTAGTTGACAGGCCGGTTCTCGCTATATTCGACTCAAAAGCAGAAACTGAACTGCACACAGACGCAAGTAGGCTTGGTGTTGGAGGCATATTGTTACAACGTCCCACTAAAGAGGATTCATTTCGTCCGGTAGCATATTATAGTCGCCAGACTTCACCTGAGGAAAAGAACTTCCACTCTTATGAATTGGAGACGCTGGCAGTGGTGTGTTCTTTGAGAAAATTTCGAGTTTTTCTTATTGGTAAAGACTTTAAAATAGTAACTGACTGTAGCGCTCTAAGCTCTACTTTTTCAAAACGGGACCTGAATAGCTCGCTGGTGGTTGCTACTTCAAGAGTTCCAGTGTTCAGTTGAGTATAGGGCAGGCGTAAAAATGGGACACGTTGATGCTCTGTCTCGCAATCCTGTGGTAGCTACAGACGAGACACTATCAGATCAATTCCCAGCTGTTATGACCATCACCGGGGAAGATTGGTTGCATACTCTTCAGTTAGGTGACACAGAACTCAACCGCATTAGGAATATTTTGGAAACAAGTGTTGATGAAAAAGAACTTAATTACATAAAGGAAAATTATCTAGTTAAAGGAAATAAATTGTACCGTATAATAGGGGGAGATACTAACAATATCCGTTGGGTAGTACCAAAAGGCGCAAGGTGGCAATTGTGTCGTATGAACCATGACGATATAGGTCACTTTGGGGTGGAAAAGACCCTCGAGAGAATTAGAAAACATTACTGGTTTGCAAAAATGACAAAATTTGTAAGAAAGTATGTGAACTCTTGTATTGAGTGTGCTTATGCAAAAAACAATTCAATTTCGAACGAGGGTCTTCTTTATCCCATAGATAAGGTTGCAAAGCCGTTTCACACATTGCATATTGACCACCTTGGGCCCTTCGTCAAATCAAATAGAGGTTTCACACATCTTCTCTTAGTTGTAGATGGGTTCACGAAGTTCTGTTACATTAAACCTGTTAGGAACACTAATAGCCAGAATACAATTAGAGTTTTGGATGAAATCTTTTGTACTGCCCGAGCTCCAGACCGTCTTATCAGTGATAGAGGCAGTTGCTTCACATCAAATGTTTTTAAACGTTTTTGTCTTGACAAGGGTATCAAACATATTCTCAACGCAGTAGCTAGCCCAAGATCAAACGGTCAGGTGGAGAGGTACAACAGGTCTGTGTTGAACTCTCTCCGGGCAATTGCAGTAAAATACGGTGAAAAAGATTGGGACAACCACGTAGGAACTGTGCAGTGGGGTCTGAACAATACAATTCAGAAAACGACTGGAAAAACTCCCTCAGAATTACTTTACGGCATTAGTATGAATAGTGAAAAGAGTCCGATTTTGAATGAAATACTAGATGAAACTCGAAAGGAGTTAGAAGTCACTCAGTTACGAGACCAAGCAAAAGATAGGATTGATAGTGAACAGGAAAAACAGAAGAGAATATATGATGAAGGAAGGAAACCATCACCTACTTACCGTGAAGGTGATCTTGTCAAAATTACCAAAACTTGTTTTAATAATGAAGGGCAGAGTAAGAAACTTATGCCTTCATTTGTAGGTCCGTATCGTGTGATGAAAGCCTTAGGTAGAGATAGATACAAGGTAGCACCTGTAACAGGTATGGTAAGCACGCAAAATAAGCGACCTACAACAGTTGCTGCTGATCGTATTAGGCCATGGATTCATATAACTGCTCTAGAAGTCGACGACTACGAGAGTGATAAAGATAATAGTTTTGATAATGATGATTAAAGATTTACTTCGATATAGATTGACTTCAGGTAACTACAGAATGTTTTTAATTTCATTGTTGCAGATCAGGCACGGGATTCGATCGTGACCTGAAGCAGCGAATGTGAAGGCACTGCTGTCTTCAGTTAAGGTTCTCGGTCGATCGAAGTACCGTGAATATCATGACTTCCGATTAACTGATCGTTCGGTAGCCATGATTTAATGAGTTATAATGAGTCACCCGATTCATCGATCGTTCGGGAAATGATTTTAATCCAGTAACCGATTAATCGTTCGTACGGTATCTAGAGTTCATGAATGATGAAATCGATACTATTTTTTTTGTTATTGTTTACGAGTTCATTAATTTAGTTTAATTTTATCGATTGTATTTTACTATAGTAGCTAAATAAGTTTGTTTTGTATCTTGTAACGACTGCGCAATTGGCCTGAACTCTGATTGTTAGGGTGACCACCTGGTGTCGTGTGCCGGGACGCACACGATGTCAGGATGGTCGATTGTTAGGGTTTATATTTTTATTACAACCTTATTACAACAATTAATTGGAGGTGCTGGCAACTCGCGTTGACGTAAGGTCTTTTGACAGAAAAATGGGCGGGAAACTGGGGTTTTTTGACGGGGACTTTTGGCGGGAAGACGGGTGAATAGAGGACGAGAGGGAAATCAGGTCGGTTGCGCAGGTGAAGAGAGATTGTGGCATAAGCCTTTGGATATATAATAAAAACATTGTCAGTGACCTAAAAGGCCTTTCATTTTACCCCGAGTACGGAGGGTACTAGTTTTTACAATTATAAACTTAATTCATGAGCTGAAAAACAGATTGCCCGAAAACCTGAAAGTCATGAAAAATATACGAAGAATCAGTGTGGAACACGCACTGTCTCACAATAAAGAGCCGATCACTGACCTAATGTTGCATTTTAATAAAAAGCAAGAAGATATTGCGAAAATTGACGAGCAATGGCGTCAAATCCATTTACTCAGTTGGAAAAATATAAATAATACAAAAGAATTTTGGTATGAGGTACTGTCTTTCAAAGATATAGTCGGAGAAAACAGATTTCAAGAGTTAGGCTCATTTGCAATGTCTTTATTAGTTTTACCGCATTCTAATGCCGATGTAGAACGTCTTTTTAGTATGATGAATGTTGTCAAAACAAAGTACAGAAACCGAATGAAGTTAGAGCTTCTAACGGCGATTCTAACAGTTCGCGCGGGTTTAAAACGTGCTGGAAAATGCTGCAATAACTACGTTTTACCAAATAGCGTAATCAGAAAAATTGGAACAAAAGAAATTTATTCTGCTACATCAGAAAACGTTGATTCTTCCGAAGATGACAGTCTTTAATATATATATTTTTTAATTTATCATAATAAATAAAAAGATTATAATATAACAATTTTTTTTATTTCATATAATATGTAGCATAATAGGTAAAGTGTAAGTGGTTTTCTGGTGGTTTGAGGGATCATCTAAGTTAGTGGTTTTCTGGTGGATTATGGTACTGCAATTTGTGGATTCCTTAAAATATAGTTGGCAACACTGACTGTCAATTCAATAACTATACAAAACAATTTTTTTTTTTTGGAAAAAAGGAAGTTGGTGTTTTGTATTAGCTTGGCTTGTTATAATTCATTTTATTTTATGATATTTGTTCGCAATACTCTATTTTTCGATTCTATCATATTAAATCATGTGTCTACTAGTCTCAGCGTTCATTTGCTGTTGTTTTGTATAATTAAAGATATAGCTCTTTGTAAGTGGTGTTCTATGGTATTATTCACCCGTATTTTAATCTTTGGTATTCACCGATACCAACCGAAACTAGTGAAAATGTAAGAAGTTATGAATGTATGTAATTTTCTTGTTTCGGAAGGCACGTCAAATTTGTGGGTCCTGGCTGTCATGTCATTTGAACACCTTTGCTGTTGATATCGCTAGATACAAGATACTATATTTGATGTGGTATTGCGAGTCAGTACACAGGAAGCCTGATAAACATTTACCAAATGTTGTATTGCGTTGTGTCGAGCATGTCAGATAGGCAGTTGCTTTATGTAAAACAGTGGTATTCAGCTGAAGCCTTAGATTAGAGTGGAAGCCAACCCTAACATTGTTCAACATTGTTGGGAAAAGGTAATTTGAACCAGTACAAAGAAAACAATCTCATAGATTGTTATTAGATGTGTTCCCATAAAACAAAATAAACAGGGTTGCGCTGTTTTATCATTACAGAGGCAAGATAAATATACAACAAGCTGCATTTTAACATACTTTGTCGTGTCAACCATGCTGTTGTGATGAATTGATCACAATTTCATTCTGTTTGGATTGTTGTCTTTTTTTGTGGAAAATCATCAAATGTACCCTTTGCTGAGGGTGCAGCTGGAGGGAGTGTCAGACTCTTGTCTCAGATAATAATATTTTCTGTAAATGTTTTCTACCTGGGTTTTTCACAGTAAACTTATGTTATTTTTGATTTTAAAAAGTTTTGTTGTGTCGCTGAATCTCAAGAAATCTATTGGTGTTTACAATGTGGTTGTCTATTTAAAAAGGATTTTTCGACTGTTGTCTATAAATCTGGACTTTTGTCACTGACATAATCTTTCTGATCTTGTAAATTTCAAAGCTGTGTGGTCTACGGTAAGGATAATCATATGTCTTTGAGACATGTCCTGTTTCCATAAATAACCTTTTTAAAAAGTTATTGAATCATTAATTTACGGTTTTCTACAACAAATAAAAACATAATTGCAATCAGAAAATGAATATAATTTAAAAACAACACAATTTTGTAAACCTCTTACAAAATAACTAAAAAATATTAAGTCTTCCTTTGTTGAGTAATTATGTTGATCTTAAATTTAAAATCACATTTTTTTTACTTAATATAATAAAACCACCAGGAATGTGTACAAGTCTTCTTTATTTAGTATTTAAACTCATTAAACACTCTTAAATAATATCTTTAAAAACATCCATATCCTAGAAAGCAAAAACAAAAACCCTCGGCCACGCCTGTCAATCATTTTTCTTCAAAAACAGGGGTAATTTTTTTACATATGGTGGTAAAATTAAATTTAGTTTTTCCAAAAGTAGCTACTTCGAACATATACAAGGAAGTTTAAGTTAATATTTTAAATTTTGTGAAAAACTGTTTACGACTGTCAGTATTTTGAAGACCAAACATTGCCCTAATGAATCTTTTTTGAGATTTGAATACTACTTCTCTGTTGGTTGAGTTTCCCCAGAATATTAGTCCAAATTTTAGGATAAGTAGATGAGATGTAATTAGAGCATCAGTGTCTATGATAGCTGGCAGTTTGTACAGAGCATATGCGGAGGAACTAACTCTTTTTCTTTTTCTGAGTTCCTCTGTGTGTGACTTCCAATTTAAGTTAACTACAAAATGGAACGTTCTTAATTTAGCTGCATATTCAGTTTAAAAAGTAAGTTTTTTGGATTTGGCCGATTTTGATACAAAACCTCTCACATTGTACTCGTACTATACTGAAATCGAGACCAATCTCCGGCCGCAAAATAGGTAACTACTTTCCACGCGCCTTTAACCCTTTGTAGCCCAAGATCATACTATTTTAAATTACTTTGGGATAAGACAGGTTTAAACAAATAAAAAAACACGTATTTCTCAAAATTTAAAAAATATTTATTATTTTTTATTTATTTGACATTTTAGGGAATGTAACATTACTGTAACATTGGGTTAAACTAACAGAAAATGTAATTATGTGGTATGAAAGGATCTGAAACAATTATTTTGTTTATTGTAACATAACGCTACTCCGCATTTTTCGCAAATCGTTTGTGATACACCAGTACATTTGGGAAATTTGCACCGAACCCTTTTTTATACCCAAATCGGCCAGTGGCCAATTTGATCCTGCCTTACTGCCAGTGGGGGGACATGTTGCGCTGGCCCTTTATGTTTTTTGGCTTGGATTTCATTTTCGATCGTCCTTCGGTGCTTGATATTAGGTTTCAAACCCATCTTGCATAAAGTCTCACCGATCTCAAGGCAAAAATCTGCTGAAGACATTTGTTTGTCACTGCAATTTTTTGCCTGCCTTACTCTTCGATATAATAGCCAAGAATTGGCCATAGTCAGATCTAATAAATGATAGAACATCCGAACCTGCCATCTTTTACTTCGTGTCAAAATTTTATACCTTCCCATAATGCTGTCAATCAAATCTACGCCTCCCATATGCCGATTATATTCACCGACAACATGAGGGCGATCAATGTTGATATACTTCTTATTGGCCTTATCGTATCGTCTAACTTGGGCCTTTGGCAATTCACCAGCAAAAGATGATACAAGCGTTACAACTTTATTGTCTTTCCATATAACGTTTGACACATCAATTCCGTCCATATTCGCTACATATTCAACTGAAAATCCGCGTTCTTTTTTCATTACTTCCTTGTCAGCGGGTAGTTTACAATCTGGAATACGATTGCGTCGTACTGTCCCAAGACTCAATATACCCTCTTTAGCTAAGTACTCCAGTAATGCCAAGGAAGTAAAGTAATTATCAAAATAAAGTTGATAATTCTGATGCCTTGGTATGCCCCGCGCCATTCTGACGACTACGTTTGAAGATGCTCCTAAATCTGGTTCATCAGGAAGCACAACATTTTCAGCTCCTGTTTCAGGTTCAATTTTATAGGCAAAACCTGAGACCCCACTTAGTACAAAAATCTTATAACCCCATTTGTGTGGTTTTTTGGGATTGTATCTTTTCAAATTACATCTTGCCTTAGTGGAGCAAATCTGTTCGTCCACACAAAGGTATGTCTCCAATGGAACTGTACTAAAAGTCCTATTCAAAGTTTCTACGATAGGTCTAATTTTGAAAAGCCTGTCACCATTAGCTGAATTACGTGGGGGTAAATTAGAATTGTCATTGAAATGGATATACTGTCTAATTTTTTCAAATTTTTGCTTCGGCATTATTTCTTGAATCATGGGTGTACCAATAGTTGTGTTCCAATGACTGGTTACTCTTGGCAATTGTATCAATGACATCAGATAAGTTGCTCCAATAAATTGCTGGATATCGGTATCGGTAATTTGAAAGGATTGGTTAGGATTTTTTTGTATTATGTAGAGATTTGTTTGTGCTGTAATAAAAGTTATCAATTCTTTGGGAAAAAAATATAAAAAGAATTGAATTGGTGTATCAAGCTCAAGTAAATTAGGTGGTAAAGTAGTATTTCCTGTAAATCGCAACTGCTGGTCGTTTAGAACTAGGTTTTTCTTTTTCCATTGTAATTGTCGCTTTTTTCCTTTTTTATTAGTGGTAGCTTTATTTGAATGGCTCTCTTGCTGTCCAGGATCTGAAGACGAGGCGCCAGCAACAGGCTCACTGCGTTCAGATTCTTCGATAATTGAATCTATATCAACTGCAGTATCTTCTTCACAATCAGAAAATATTTCTAAATCTTCTAATAACGGCTGAAAATCTGGATCAATGACGCTGTCATCATCGTCTTCTAATCCGTCTTCACTATCATATTGGTGCAATAGGTCATCTATTTCACGATCCCTCAGTGTGTGTGACCCCATTCTAAAATAATGGCATAATTTTATATCAATATCCAAATACTTTAGTTTCAATCAATATTTCAATCGTAACTCAATGTAACAGAAATGTTACAAACATATATTGATACGTTTTTTACATAAAAAAGCAAAAATATGCTTTGATAACGATATATGAACAAAATCATTCACTTACCTATAGGTTTCGACGAAAACAATACAATTTTATACACTTTTAGTATATTTTTATAAAATTCAAACTCTCAACGAGTTTCAACCTGTCACTTCCATCGACGGACGTAATTCAAACTCCCTATAATCAACAAGTTACGCCATCTATGATTTGTACTTGATACTAAAATGTTTGGTTTGGTATGTTACAATACAGTAACACTGATTTGAATGAACATAAAATATTTAGTATATATTTTAGCGGGATTATTGAGGTTTGTTACAGAAATGTCACACGAGGCTACAAAGGGTTAACGCCATTTGTTACCAGGAGTTAGAATCTTTATTAATCATGTCTATAACCATACGTGTACGTACATATATACTAGTCAAAACAAAATAAGGGCCACCACGTTTTTACAGTATTCTCATGAATTCTTGAGGTTTCAGGGTTAATTAATGATTAGATTGGATGAATTAATTAATTTTCATTGTAAACAGCTCAAAAAAAAATATGATGGCAAAAAAAACACAAATGCACCACTTTTGTTAAAAATTTATTTGTTGTGAAAAAGTGACGGCAAGATGAAAAATTAAGAAAAAAAAAACAGAATGTGTTGGTTGATTTGTAGCTTTCCTTAGTATCTGGTGTGCCCTCCTCGTTTTCTAATGCACTCTCGAAGCCTGGAAGGTACACTCTCCACCAGGTGTACTACTGTTTCTTGAGAAATTTGTTCCCAGTTTGTTTTCAGAAGGTTTATTAGCTGTCTTTCATTGTACACGGGTTGGTTTGTGCTTCGAACGCTGCGTTTCAGTAAATCCCACATGTGTTCAATGGGATTCAGATCCGGACTGTTTGCAGGCCACGGCAGAACCTGTATACCAGCCTCCTCTAGGACTTCTCTGGTAGCCCTAGCTGTATGAGCGCGAGCATTATCGTGCATCAGATTGAATCTTGCTCCAATTCTCTGTGCATATGGGACCACATGAGGTCTGATGACCTCCTCGATATAACGCTGAGCAGTAATTGTGCCTTCATTCAGAATTACCAACTCGGTTCTACCTGATATAGAGATTCCTCCCCACACCATAACATTGGGTGATTGGGCCCTCCAAATCTATCACTTTCATGGATGCAAGCATCCGAAAATCGCTCACCTTCACGCCTCCAAACCCTTATGCGACGATCATCGCAAAAAAATTTAACTTTGCACTCATCCGTAAACAATACTTTGCTCCAATCACTCATATCCCAAACCAGATACTGCCTTGCGAACGATAATCGGTTTGCACGATGAACACTTGTTAATGGTATCCGCACTAGGCGTCTCCTGGAGAACTGCTGGTCCTCGTGTAACCGATTTCTGATGGTTTGGTCACTAACACATGTACCCGTCGCTTGCCGCAACCGGTTTTGTAGAGAACGGGCGGTGATGCAGCGTTCTCTGCGCGCAGTCAAGCGCAGGTAGCGGTCCTCATGTGCGGTAGTTGCTCGAACTCTGCCAGATCCTTGTCTCCTGGTTAGTCTCCCAGTCTCTTGAAATCGATTCCAAGCATTCTGAATCGCTCGCCGGGAAAAACCTAGCTGCAACGCAACATAACGCTGCGAATGGCCTTCTTGAAGCAATGTTATGGCCCTAGCTACAGTTGGCAAGTCCATATGTCGTCGAATTCTTGGCATAACTTTTTCAAAATGTTAATTCAGCCACTAGTAAAACAAAACTCAAACCGTTCTCAACAGAATCGTAACTTTTACTGAGTTAAAATCCGTCTTAGAAATCGTGTAGAATCAAGTGTTTACAATAAATTATCGAGTATATAGAGTATAAATTATCGCTTCCGACGTTAAAATTAACAAGTGGCCCTTATTTTGTTTTGATTAGTATATATAGATACTTACCATAGTTTAATATTGAAGGCTTTTTTTTTGTTTTGTTTTTCATGGGAATTTATAAATGAAACATTATATTTATCATAACTAGTTTTTTTGTGTCTTTTATAGCTCTTATTAATCTCTCTTATTAAATTTACTAGCTTAAATTGTACTGTCCTTATCATCATCAACCTGTCTTCTCCCAGCTAAATTTTATTTATATTTTTACAATAAGTAAAAATCATACAAGGAATGACAATTTGAATTGAATAATCTGTGTAATTTACATTTTAGAAATTGAAAATCAATGAATATTATATATTTTTTTTAATTATATCGGTCTTTAAATTATATACAGTGCAAATAAAAATGTAGAAATAATAATTATGTGTTTATGATGAAAAGCATGTTTTAAATTTTCTAGATGTGACTACTCTGTCAAGAAAGTACCGAGAAAAGATCAATAATACACAATGTGTGGCGTTTGTTGATATTTTGGTTGAAAATTCGTAAGCTAAGTCGAAGGCGCATTATCGTGGTGCAAGATCCAAGAATTTTAATATTATTTTAAATATTATATATAGAATAGATTATTTTCATGGTGGAGTGGCGAGATCGCCTCACGCAACCCCGTGCAGGGCACGCCACAATAGTGGCCATAGTGCCCCTCTTCGAGGAGTGGATTGGGAGGAGTCATGGCACCCTCTCTTACCGCCTGACGCAGGTCCTCACCGGACATGGGTGTTTCGGGAGGTACCTGCATCGTATCGGGCGGGAGGAGACGCCTGGGTGTCACCACTGCGCGGACCAGCCAGAGGACACGGTGGAGCACACGGTGGATGTGTGTTCTGCCTGGGCGGAGCACCGCCGTGTCCTCACAGCGGCAATTGGCGGCGGCGACCTCTCGCGTCCGGCCCTGATCCAGGCCATGGTCCGGAGCGAGGGAGAATGGGATACCTCTCGCGTCCGGCCCTGATCCAGGCCATGGTCCGGAGCGAGGGAGAATGGGATGCCGTCGCCTCCTTCTGTGAAGCAGTTATGCTAGCAAAGGAGGCGGCGGAGCGGCTAAGAGACCGCACCGCTCATCCCAGCCGTCGCGGCAGGGCTGGTACCGGTCGACACCACGGGCGCCGGGTGTCGAGAGATGACTCCCGACCACCGTAGGCGCGGGTTTGTGGGCGGTGAGTGTGGGTAGCTCATCGTCCGTACGTCTAAGGACGACAGACCCGTGTCGGCGGCGCGTTCTGTTCCACGCGCTCCTCGAAGAGATGTCAGCAACACAGGAGGGGCCCATAAAGGGCCAGGGTCTGCTTGGGCTGCGGGTTGTTCGTAAGAGATACCGCGGCCCTGGCACACAGGGACCTCCAGAAGGAACATAGTGGGTTTTAGTCAGTAAGAGTCTGACACTCCCTCCAGCTGCACCCTCAGCGGGAGGGGTCATTTGATGATTTCCCACGAAAAAAAAAAAAAAAAAAAAAGATCCAAGAATTTACTTTCCACAAATCTGGCCTTTTTCGACGAATTTGCTCTCTTAAATGCCGCATAACGCTCAAATATTGTTCTATATTTACCGTTTCATCTTCCAGTAAGAATTCCGATCTGGTTTGCACAACACCGCCATAGTCAAACAGTCAATATGACTGTTTTTTGATCGACTTTGGACTGTTTTTTTCGGTTTTGTTTCAGCTGGAAGGCGCCACTCTGAAGCTTGTTTGCATGTGTAGGGGAAAGTGTGGTAAAATCGGGACGCTATATATTAAATAAAAAATAGACTTTACAAAACTTAAATCAAGTTTATTAGCATTCGTTTAGCTTACTCTATTCACACATTTGGTCAAGGAGATGGACTGTTTTAATGATTCTAAGTAATAAAAAATAATAAAAAACAAGTTTTTACGGTTTTGCCCCATACCTGGTCCAAAACCGGGTATATCTGCATCTCATACCCGACTTTGCCCCTTAACAACGGTAACATTGGAACTCGTCAAGATCTTCTGGTTCCCAACCAGTACAACCTTCATGGGCCCATTTCTTACACTGAAGACATTGCACCCAAACATCACTTTTTCGTGTATTTTCCTTTATTTTCCTCGATTTCTGACTTATATGGTGATGAAGTGATAACAGCGCTTTTGCCTCGACGAGCATTTGAAGTTGTTTTTCTTGTAACATGAGGCTTAGGTAAAATATCAGCGGGGGAAAAATCTAAACATGACGATGTTGATTGCCGTGAAGTGCTTGGTTGTGGACTAATTGCTGTACGCTTCGAAGTGGTAGGTTGTAGATTCGGTGACGCTTGAGCTGTTGGCAGTTGTACTGTAAGTAGAGGATTATTTTTTTCCTTCATGCTATTAACAATGTTATTGTCCTGAGTTTCCAACGTAACTAGATGTGAAAAGTTCGTCGTAGGTTCAGTAGATGTAACGTCATTATCCGTTGTCATAGCAGATACAAAATCATAATCTGAGAAGATATTCGGCTTCAGTGGATAAATTCCGGTTTTCTTCCGGCTGGTCCTCGCAGTGGTGACACCCAGGCGTCTCCTCCCGCCTGATACGATGCAGGTACCTCCTGAAACACCCATGCCCGGTAAGGACCTGCGTCAGGCGGTGAGAAAGGGTGCCATGATTCCTTCGAATTCACTCCTCGAAGACGGGCACTATGGCCACTATTGTGGCGTGCCGGCTACTGGCGATCTCCCCACTCCACCATGACATCGCGCCGGAGGTCTGCCCGCTGCGCAGCGATTTGCCGCAACAACGGGGACCTCCCCCCGACGCAGTGCCTCCTCACGCCAGTCGTACAGGGCGAGAGGACCCGCCGGATCCCACGGTGGCAGTCCGCCAAGGATTTGTTAGGGTACAAATCTTGGTCGCATGCTTGAATGAGATGAGCTACCGAGTCTGGTATGGCCGAATTGTTCTTATATTCTCTTTTCCATTTGATCATCCAGAGTCGGTATTCATTTATGACAGTTGACTCACTATCGTTAATGAATAGGTGGTACATCTGGACCACTTTTTTCACTTTCCCTATCTCGATATCGATATCCCAGTGTCACAAGTCTATTAAGGTTGTGGGCATGCCCATGGTGCCCACAACGGTGGATACGCGATTGTTCAGCTGTGCCGATGCAACTTGTGATGAAAAGAATGCGGTGTTAGTCAAAAAGTTAACTGTACTTAAAGTTATCTAATAGTATTGTTGTTGGATTTGAAATGAAACAAGATATTATTATTCAATTATTTAAATCATCAATAAGAAAGAAAGGGAAGACAGAACAGATACCTATATAATGGAAAGTAAGACTGAAGTACTACTGATTCACCTAGCCCATACTCAGTCCCAGAAGTTCGTTTGCCAGTATATAAATCAAATTCAAACAAATAACCCGTTGCCGCATCACATCGGCACCTTAATTTGAAACCCCATTTTACAGACTTATTTTTTATAGATTGCTTCATTACATTATGCCCTTTGAATTTTATCAAATGCTCGTCGATAGATTGTTGTTTTGTATTATTCAATGCATTTTGAAACGAGGTATTCATATGGTCCATTACCGGCCGAATTTTGTATATATGTCAGTTCTCTCATAAAGACATCTCGTGTACAGTAGATTGAGAAACTGACTTTATATAAATAATATTTTTATTTGAAGAATACGCGATATAACTCCGTTTCCTCAGTCATATCTTTCTTAATTCGTCTCCATTCATTTTCATTAACAAATATTAATTCTGTATAATGCTTTGGTGGTTTTAGTACCTCGACAACTCTCGGGTGATCAGTCCGATCGTCCGTCTGTGCGTCTTCCACCAAGGTATTATCAAAATTTTTAGAGTCACTTTCAGTCATTTTTTTCTTTTGTGCCCGCGTTAAAACTGATACAATTTTCTCATTCATAGCTTTCAAATCATCACTTGACATACGAATTCGTGATAACGCATCTGCAGCTGCATTATCGCGACCTTTCACATATTCAATTTCAAACATATACTCTTCTAATGCCAATCTGAATTTAGTTAGCCTACTTGATGGGTTTGTCATGTTAAATAAACATATTTGTGGTCGGTGATCTGTTCTAATTACAAATTGTCTACCATAAAGGTAGGGCCGAAAATATTTAACTGACCATACGATCGCTAGTAATTCTTTTTTCGATCGTAGGGTATCGGATTTCCGCCTGATTAAGATTACGACTGGCTTATTATCACCATTGCATAATACGGAACCGATTGCCTAACTTGAGGCATAGTATAAATGTTTTAGACGGATCAAAATTTGGATATGTGATATTTGACGCATTACGATTGGAAATTTCAGCTTTATGCCTAATCATGAAATTTCGCACCCAATCTACTCCGGGCATATTGTCTTTTAAACTGTAGATGGTTTTTCCTAGTTTGTCAAATATTTTTGGGCAAATACGCGTAAGTCTGTAGAATCTAGTGGAAACCCCCAATTACTCAGTATTTGTATGTATTTTATGAACGCCATCTCTTCATCTTTTGAAAGAAGAGTAGGGTGTCCGGCTTTTTCTTGGTGGCAATTTTTATTTCGAATTTTTCTGCTTAATTAATGTACTCTTTGGAATGTTGTATTTATTAGCCGCCTCTATTAATTTCAGTGAGCCATTTTGAATTTCCCAAAAAAAAAAAATTCAGAAAAAAAAACAAGAATAAACTTTATAAATTTTATTTTTATTTTTAAATAGGAACATTAATCAGTCTTCTATTTATCATATGAGCAAGTGTAATATTAACAGATATGAATTAAGTCGGCGTAAAATGGACTTAATCAAACCGCGATGACTCGTCTAATTCTGTTATAACCGAATTAAGCGAATATTTGTTATATTTTTAACACAAAAGTAACAAAAAATAAAACTAATAAAAAATATAATGTGAATCTCGTGTTTGTTTATTACGATAACTAACACTGTTACTACTACTAATAAGGGCGGAATCACGACTTGGAGTGTTATCAGAGAATGTAATAAAGTTATAATCATCGGATCTGTTCCGATTGACAAAGACGAGAACGACAAGTTATTGGTACATTTAGTGCATTGCGAGCGAACTATTCCTTTCTCTCCGCAACCATAACAAAATAGCGACGACTTATCACTGTTATTATTATTACCTACGCACTTGGATAATTTATTACAATCTTCACGTACGTGTCGGTATTGTTTACAATATACACATCGAGGTTTCGGGACATTTATACAAATAAAAAAAAAAATTATACAACCAAATTACTTAGTACCAAAATTCCTTTTATACCCTTTGGTTCCTATTTATTTCTGCCTTTCTCTCCTTTGGTATATGTGTGCCGTTTAGCGTTACAGAACAGGGTAGTGGGTTCAATGAAGCACATAGATTGTGAAAATAAATTTATTGCTTTTTCGCACACCACGTAACGCGCAGGTTAGGCACCAAAAAGTAGACTGGCCTTAGTCTCGGCGACGTGACGGCGTCCAGGTTCCGACGGTGCAAGCCAGTGCAGACGCTCAGGGCCGGAGATGAGCTGCCACGTGGTGTAGCCAGCTGCAGAGTGTAGCCCTCGCGAGCGTCGCTTAAGCGTGAGCCGGTGAAGAGCGTAAGCGAGAAGCGAGCAGAGTGAAGATAACGTGAACTTGACGTGAACTTGAACCTGGAACAGGAACCTTGGGTCAGGAACGTTCCAGAGAACCCTCCGTTGCGCCATGATGCTCCGCAGTAGTTAGGCCAGTCTATTAGATTTACTTCTAACACTACGGGCGGCACAACGGAACTAATAGATCGTAGGGAGCTAAGGTTATAAAATAGCAACTCACCCCAGCGGGTTCAAACACTTCACTTAGAGAATTAAAGACGATAGTAATTATCGAAATACGTTATTTTTTGAACAAACGTGTCGACCAGCGAAAAAGTATACAGAGTAGTTAGCACTAGTGTCCGTGGTCGTATCCTCACGGCGACTGCGCGCGCGCATGCCGGCGCCGCATGCCTCCCACCGAACCAGTTCGTGTGGCCGAGGAATTTAGGAATCCGCGATCGCGTTAATGGAAACCTTTGCAGCTGAATATATTAAGTAAGGGTTTTTAGAGGTTCCGCGCTGTAATAAAAATCTAATCAATAATATGTTTTTATTGTAGGTTGAGTAATTAAATGTTTTTAGATTATAAGTTTAGTTTTTTAAGTTAAGTATGTTTTTTTTTTTTTTTTTATTTGTATATATTTTGCGATTCTAGATTAAGTTGTTAATTTAAGATATTACGAGTTTTTTTTTTTTTTATTAATTTATTAGTTTTAAGGTTTTATTATTTATTTAGATGATTTAGATTATTTAGTTATTTATTTATTTATTTATTTTTTCTTTTAAGGTAACGTACAACGTTACAGTACCCCGCCAAAAAGCGAAGGATTTTCCTAGGAAAATCCGCTGCTACTGCTACTGATAGCATCTGGTTTACGTTACACTTCCATTCTTGTCCCTTTCATTCTTATCCCTTTCATTCATCTTCCTCTATTCGTTCATCATTCAATCTGCAGTCAACACTTAGTTTATGTGTTTCCGCCTCTAACAGTCAGAGTATTTTGCTTAAAGTATGGCGCAAAACACTCACGCGAACCAACGTAGGTCGTAAAAGAATTTATAGTACAGTGCAGTCTACATATAACCAATCTTACATAGATAATATAATAAAAGACAAATATAAGTATGATGTGTATGGTATGGTATAGTTTGGCTTATTTACGGAGTTACCAGCCGCTCCTGCATAGGCTTATTTAAACAGTTGCAAACCGCTGTGTAGTGTGTATTATATAAAAAGTGTGTTATTTACCAATGGTGTAGGGCCATGGTACAATTAAAAGAAATCATTGGGGTAGGGCCAAGATTGCTTTTTACTATGGCTGTAGGGCCGATAGTATATAAGATACAAGAATGAATGGGGTAGGCCATCATCTTATAGGACAGTTGGGGTAGACCAACAGTTAAAATAATATAAAAGGAGTGGTTATATGTAGTGGCAGTGAGTCTAATCTTTATAATTGATTAATTTAATATCTTTGATATGCCAAAATCCTAGAGATTTACCGCTCATGTCAGCAAGCTCATATACCAAAGGAGATTTCTTTCCAATAACTTTACACTTAATAAACTTAGGTGCCAGTTTTTTGTTAAAATATTTACTTTTGTCACTTAGATAAAAAGTTCTTTTCCACACTGTATCCCCGACATTGAACTCAGCAGTTCTTCTGCGCAGATTATAAGTAGTGCGGTTTTTAGCATGTGCATGAAGTAACGCTAGTTGCACTTTATCAAATACACTAGAGAGAACACCTAGATTTTCTGCATACTGATCACGAGGTTGGTAGATAACCTCATCATCAAATTCAGCGTTAGCATAAAGAGAACCACAAGTAATCAACTCACGGCCGTGGACCAAAAATGAGGGTGAGTAGCCTGTAACCTCATTCATAGAATTATTCATGGCAAATTGTACTTTAGGTACAAGTTGATCCCATATACGTTGATCATTACTGATGAACGTGGAAATTGCAGTTATTATAGTTTTATTATAGCGCTCAACTGTATTCACGTGAGGACTATATTTTGGTGTAAAATGTAAGTTAGGTACATTGTATTTGGAAAGCATTTGTTTCAACGTAACGCTAACAAATTGTTTACCATTATCCATGATTATGGTAGATGGTATTCCATGGACTAACAAAACATTCTCCTCTAGAATCCTAGTGATAATTTCTGCGGTGGCACGTCTTATTGGGAATAATAAACAATACTTACTGAAACAACAAGTGACTACTAGAATATAACAATTTTGTTTTCTTGTTGGCGGTAGAGGTCCAACAAGATCAACACTGATCATTTGAAAGGGTCGGTTACAAATTTTAGGATCTCCCATTTCGCCAAGAGGAGCATGGGTTTGATGTTTGAAAGAGATACAAGTATCGCATGATCAAGAAAATGCTTATGGAAGTTGTTGCCTAAAATAGACACCGCAGATCCAGAGTCTAATAAACCAAACAGCTTATCACCGCGAACACTGATAGCAGCATAAGGCCGCAAGTCATTAGGGGGTTTACTATTGATGATTGAAGCAATAGAATAACTGGAGAAATAAATTTTGATAGTATTCAACCAATCATTCCAATCCTCTCTGTCAAATTTAACGTTCTTAGTACTACAATCATCATCAGCATCTAGTTTTTTGAAGAGTGGCAAGTAGGGCAATCAGGATATTTAACGTTTTTCCTACCACATTTGAAACAGATCGGGAAGCGATCCTGTTTACACTCACGAAGCGAGTGTTTGTCAGTACGACAACGCGGACAGAACGTAGAGGTATGATTACGATCATTAGAACAATGAGCTTGGTTAGAATTGATAGGTGCAACATGCTTCGTTTCTGTATGAAGATTTCCCTGTGAAGTTTTGGTATATTTATTGCAATTATTAGATTCATATTGTTTATTGTGATTAAAATTTTTGTAGTTTGTATTACCATATTTATTATTATTATATTTATTGTAGTTCGTATTATATTTATTGTAGTTTTTATTAAATTTATTTGTATTAGTTTCACTTTGAAAAGCCAAATCAGGAGCAATAGTACTTTCCGTAACTTTAGGAGGTTCATGAAATTGACTCGTTAAGGTTTGAATCTTTTCATAATTTCGGCAAACAGAACTCAAGGCTGAAATAGATTCAATTGCAGAGGGATTAGAGGCAAGGACATTCGCGTAACAAGGACGAATGTTATGAAGTAAAATTTTTAGCTTATCTTTTTCAGAAATTGGATCTATGAGTCTGGAAAACATTTGGTTCATAATAGATAAGTAAATAACAAACTTCTCTGATTCGGCCTGAGTACGATTATTAATTTCTTTAAGTAATCTATAATCATGATCATATAATGTAAAGTCTTCAAGTAACCGTTTTTCCAACTGGTCCCAAGAGTTAACGGTATTTTTAGTGCTTCGGTACCAATGTAAGGCATTGCCCGAGAAAAATTGAGAAGCGTTGTTTAAAAGTTTTTCATTAGATATATTTTTTGCAGCAGTGTACTCTTGCAATTGTTGTAAAAAGAACCTCACACAACTCTCGCCGTCAAATTTAGGTACTTTAGCAACTAATGAGTGATCACAATTAACGACTATATTAGAAGTTGAAGTCTGAGGTTGAGGTTGAGTTGTATTAGCTTCCGGTAAGGAACCTTTTAAAACCCCTAGTTTATTATAAAGCGGCAAAAATTGAGTATTAACAACTTTATAAGCTTTAGCTATAGCAGGGTCAGCCGTATTTATTCTCTTAAGCCGGTAGTAAAGATGCGAAGCTAATGCGCGAGCACGGTCGTATGGACTGGCTTCGAATTTTTCCTCTAAGGCTTTAACGCGCGAAGCAAGTTCATCAATAGAAGCGGAAGCAGCAGCTAAATCATCAGCAGGTTCTAATCCAGATTCTAAAATATCAGTACTAGGTAAGTTTGGAACTAATTTGGTAATTTGCTTTTTAAGGTCTATAACATTAGTAGCTGGTTCTTCGCCACGAATGAGCACTTCGTAGGTAAGTTCATTTTTGTTAAGTAAAAAGTATTTAATTGTACCAAAAGGATGAGTTGCCATTTTATATAAGTGAGCAGAACTTTAAACAAAATACTAATTCAGAAAATACAATATACAGTAGGGTGCAAAATCAAAATCAACACTAAAACAGGTCAAATACAAAACAAAGCAAAAACAAAAAGAATATTTGCAACCAAAAATAAAAAAAATACAATTTATGTAACCTACTACAATACCTTATATAGAATTGATGCTCAGCCTCCGTGTAGATCTTTACAAAATTAAACTACGTAGGTACGATAGGTGAAAAAAAAAAACTACAGAAAAAATAAGTTAAGCACAAAAAATAAAAATAAGCGCAACAAAAAAAATAAAAATCCACGAATTACTGCGAACTGATACGTATTCCAGTAAAAAATAGGGTATGCCAAGAATTTAAACAAGGTCAAAGTTTTCAAGTTAAATTTAGTTTTACAATTTTATAATAGATAAAAACAATTTTATTAATGCTGTATGTAAGGTAAGTGGAATACACATCAATAGTATTAATTACTAATTACTACACTTCACAATAAGAAAAAATACGTACCAGTTGCTAGAGGTCACCTTTCGCTTACAAGGTCGTCGTAGCACGCCGTAATGCTAAAAAGTAAAATTAAGTACACCAACCAACACGACACGAGGAGTGCGAAAAAAACACGTAAAAGGGCGCCACTGTGCCGTTTAGCGTTACAGAACAGGGTAGTGGGTTCAATGAAGCACATAGATTGTGAAAATAAATTTATTGCTTTTTCGCACACCACGTAACGCGCAGGTTAGGCACCAAAAAGTAGACTGGCCTTAGTCTCGGCGACGTGACGGCGTCCAGGTTCCGACGGTGCAAGCCAGTGCAGACGCTCAGGGCCGGAGATGAGCTGCCACGTGGTGTAGCCAGCTGCAGAGTGTAGCCCTCGCGAGCGTCGCTTAAGCGTGAGCCGGTGAAGAGCGTAAGCGAGAAGCGAGCAGAGTGAAGATAACGTGAACTTGACGTGAACTTGAACCTGGAACAGGAACCTTGGGTCAGGAACGTTCCAGAGAACCCTCCGTTGCGCCATGATGCTCCGCAGTAGTTAGGCCAGTCTATTAGATTTACTTCTAACACTACGGGCGGCACAACGGAACTAATAGATCGTAGGGAGCTAAGGTTATAAAATAGCAACTCACCCCAGCGGGTTCAAACACTTCACTTAGAGAATTAAAGACGATAGTAATTATCGAAATACGTTATTTTTTGAACAAACGTGTCGACCAGCGAAAAAGTATACAGAGTAGTTAGCACTAGTGTCCGTGGTCGTATCCTCACGGCGACTGCGCGCGCGCATGCCGGCGCCGCATGCCTCCCACCGAACCAGTTCGTGTGGCCGAGGAATTTAGGAATCCGCGATCGCGTTAATGGAAACCTTTGCAGCTGAATATATTAAGTAAGGGTTTTTAGAGGTTCCGCGCTGTAATAAAAATCTAATCAATAATATGTTTTTATTGTAGGTTGAGTAATTAAATGTTTTTAGATTATAAGTTTAGTTTTTTAAGTTAAGTATGTTTTTTTTTTTTTTTTTATTTGTATATATTTTGCGATTCTAGATTAAGTTGTTAATTTAAGATATTACGAGTTTTTTTTTTTTTTATTAATTTATTAGTTTTAAGGTTTTATTATTTATTTAGATGATTTAGATTATTTAGTTATTTATTTATTTTTTTTTTTTTTCTTTTAAGGTAACGTACAACGTTACATATGAACATATACTGATGTACCAAATATTTTCAGGTTGTTAATATTAAAACTTACTTGACCACAGTTCATAAGGAGTTTTACCTTCCACAGAACTCTTCCCTGTTCTGTTAATAACATAAGCTGCTGTATTAACACTCTCTGCCCACAGCTTTATTAGCCCCGAAATCTCCAGTAATCGACCTCCGGTGGCTGTTGTTTTGCACCGGAGGCCTGTGATGCCGAGATCACTGAGCGCAATATTGGCTTTCGTCTTTGCCAGGATCCCCGCATATGTAAGGCCACGCTCCTCAGCGCCCGGCTGCAGGGTGAGCACCACAGCCGTAGAACGAGGGGTTATCAGCCTTGCGGTCTGGCGCTTGGTCGCCGCTTCCTTCTTCTGGGCCTGCTGTCTGGATCGCTGGAATCTTCGATTTCTTGGCGGCACCCGCCACCGTCCATTCCGCCTCAGGTCTAATGGCGGATTTGCGCGCTACCGGCCTAGCAGCTTGTGCCGGTGGAGCACCCACAGCACCTGCCTTTTTGGCCAGTTTGGCCTCTTATTTCAACTGCCTGTTGGATTTTGTCCCTGCATTTTCATTTTGCGAGGCGGCAGTTGTGGTTGTCCGTCTTGGTGTAGTAGCAAACGGTTGTGCCGGTTGGGCACCACGGGGTGCTGCTGCTTGGGCCGCATATGTCGGCACCGGTGTGCTGCGTTGGTCTGCAGTGACATATACGTGATTGAAATTTTGCCACTAATTTTAGATCTTACAAGATGTTCACGAAGCACAGGATCGTATTTAGCCATAAGATGAACCAATTCTCAAAAGTTACCCCTATTGGTACTAGTTTCATTTTCGTCATGTCTACGTAAAGCCAAGTTTTGTTTGAAAAGGAATTTTATAATGTCCAACATTCTGATAAGAATTTCCTTTTTTTGTTTCTTTTGCCACTATGTTCTGCTCTTTCTTGTCATTCGTCATGTCTACGTAAAGCCAAGTTTTGTTTGGAAAGGAATTTTATAATGTCCAACATTCTGATAAGAATTTCCTTTTTTTGTTTCTTTTGCCACTATGGTCTGCTCTTTCTTGTCAATGGTCTGCCCCATTTGAAGTCTACTCTCCAATTCTTTCCATTTGCAATAATTTTTGTTATGTAGTTCACTTAATGCGTGACTTGAAACCTTAGGATTCAATTTGTACCAAGCATTAAATCCATCAGCAGGCTTAGCATGGCAACCGTAGAAACAAGTTTTGTCTACCGGAGAATGGACGTAATGACAGAAAAGTGACAGATTGACGTTAGATTGCTTTTGACATTTTTTTAAGAAATTTTTCTTTTCTTCGATCGACATAAGTTTACAAGTGATTATATGCGAGTTGACAGGTCGCGCCATGCTCGGGCAGAAGACATGTTGACATTGACAGAAAGAGCTTTGTCTTTTCATGATAGAATAGACATAGAAGCGCCATGCTAAGCCTGCAGATGAGTAAAATTTTGATCCATTCGGTATATTTACGTTCTCAAATAATCGACAGCAAAAGTTCGTCAAAGTCGAACCAGTAGTACCTTCAGATTGAATAGATTCTACCCAAGAACTATGGTCGGGACAAAAATGAATATCACATTTCCTGTGTACATTTATTGGAGAGGGCATTGGTGTAGCTAATGTGAATACGTGAAGTGGAAGGAGTTGCAACAGCTGGTTCTTCAAATTCTTCTAGGTATAACGCTGGTGAATTATTAAAACTAGAGGTTACCTCTATATTCAATGGAGTAAGTACTTCTTCTGGATACGGATTACAGCAAAATTCAAATTTTGCCCGCGCCGTCGCCGGATCAGCTGTTAGCGGCGGCGAGGTCCCGCGTCCGAGTTGTCAGTAGTTTTGCTATAATGATAAAAAAAAAAGTTTTTTTGGGAAAGTTGTTTGTAATCATGAGTACAATCACGTGTTTAAATATCGGTCACTAATTACCAGTTACCTAATATATCACAATTCATACCAGAAGTTTGTCGAACAGTTTATGAAGTATTAAAACAGTTTATTAAGGTATGGGTTTATTTATTTACTTAAAATTGAAATTATATTTTACTTTTTCAGATTCTTGATTGGCATGTATTACTATGCCGTTGAAATTCTTCCAATAAAATCAATAACCCATAATTTATTGATACGTGGCCACACTCAAAATGAGGGCTACAATGCTCATTCGCTCATTTAAAAGTCGATCAAAAGAGCAAAAAAGTCTGGTCCTGTCTACATTCCCTACCAGTACGTTCAACTTATATGAAACTGCAAATGCTTTTGTTTTCAACGAGCTGAACTATGACGATTTTTATGATTTAAAAAAGCTATTTGAGGATATAACATTAAATGTTAACAAAGATCTGCAAGGTAACCTAATCAAAATATCTGAAATAAAGGCTAATACGATTTGTTAAAAATAGTGAGACTTACGATTTAAAATATTCTTACAACGGCGAATGGGAATACGCGTAAAATTCGATCAGATAATAATTTAAATATTACTGAATTACGTTTGAGGGCAGCTTATAGTTCAAAACTTACGATTTCTGATCAAAAAAAGCAAGATTTGCGTACTTAATTAGAAAAAAACATTGTTCCTAGATGCTATTCAGGGTTTTACGAAAGCTTGTTTTAAGTTTTTTTTTGTTGTCATTAAGTGTTTTTTTTATATTTTTTTTACGTAAGTCTCTTGAGTACATACTTAAAAATGATTGTAAGACAGAATTAAAATTGTTCTAACAGTTCATTGTTTACTTAGGTATAATCATAAAGTCTGATTTATAAGGGTCGAGCCCAAGACGAATCGCAGACTGCAGCTGTAGGCGCCAGTGTGTCGCTTTCCTCGGAATCATTTTCATAGGAACCAGTAGTATCACGTGCAGTGTGCGGCTTCAGTCTGCAGCCTGCCGTCCGTCTCGAATGCTTATTGATTTTAAGAATATTTTAGTAAGCATCTGTGATTTGACTGTCCATTCTTAATTAATAAGAGAGATAAAAGACCAAATAATTTTGTATCGATTTTTTTATTACATTGAATGCTGAATAATTACAATTAAACTGTAATTAAGATAATTAATAGATATAGAATAGATTATGCTAGTTTTTTGTATGGAAATGGTGCCAAAACACATTTGAATAATTAGATGTGTTGCAAAATCGAGCATTACGGATTTGTGAGGAGATTCGTGATTATTCGTGAGGAGACATTGGTTAGCCTGTAGGTATTGGTTAAGAGTGAATTCTTTTTGTAATAATATAACTGTTTCTCAAATAGAGGAATTGTCTGTTTTGTGCATGAATGCCTATAGCCAAAACAAGAATAAACCCATTTTAATTGATATTTACAATAAGTTTAAAAACATCAGTGTTCATAAGTCGCCTATATTAGACATGTATAGTATGGATACCTGGGTATCTAATATTAATATTCGAGATTGTGTAAGTTGTAATGTTGATGAATTAAATGGTCCAAAGCGTTCCACAAGTGTGGCCACTTTGAGATTGTTGGTTTCGAACATGTTTGATCGTAGGTACGATAATTATTATTTTGTATTTACTGATGGCTCCAAAAATGCTCATGGTGTTGGCGCAGCATTTTTTGATATTCAGACAAATACTGGTATCAAGTTTAAATTATGTAATGATGCTTGTATCATGAGAGCTGAACTGACAGCTATTGTAGAGGCTTTATCTTATATTCAGTCTAAATAAAAATTATCAGTCTAAGTAAAATGTTGTCATATTGTCTGACTCCAAAAGTGCTCTTCAACACTTGATAAGTTGCGCATCTGGAGTTCGAGGTATGCCGATAGCTTATGAAGCACTTAAAATCATACACTTTCTTCATCACAAATATGTAAATATTAAACTTCAATGGATAACTTCCCACGTAGGTGTCACGGGAAATGAAATGGCTGACAAGCTAACTTTAGAAGCTATTGTGGATGGCATCATTATTCCTGGTGAACCTTACGAGGAAAAGAATTTTATTATAAATGACTATCATCTGCTACCAACAAGCGGACACGCTGAGGTACGCAGAATGATTAATAATATAAAACGTAAATTTTACTGGCCAGGAATCGAAAATGACGTCAAGAATTTCATCCAAAAGTGTGAGAAATGTCAAAAGATGAAACAGGAAATAAATTAAAACCTTTATATGATGGCCCATATATTGTAATAGAAGAACAAGAACCAAATGTAAAAATCATGAAAAATGGAAAAATTGATGTTGTTCACAAAAATAGAACAAAATTATTTGTTAAAGATAAATAAATTTTATTATGTAAGCTTAATATAAGTACATTTAATATTTACATGCAACTTGTTTAGCTATAAGTTCAAAAAAAAATGTAATCTTTAGTTTTAATTTTTTTTTTCTTTTACCCCGGAGGTGAAGTGGGGTATATGTTATTGTAGTTACTAGTGAGTAGGACAGAATAAAGAGCACCGTGAAACGAAACAGACGTGTTATTTATTTTACACCAGCTCCCCACACCTCACGGTATTGGAGGTGCTGATATAGGCGGCGTATCTTGGAGATTGGGCTCCTGGCGTTCAATGAATTCTATGGTGTGAGGCATAGGTGGTGGCGGCTCTATATCATCCTCAGGCTGTTGGACCGGTTCATCACTAGCAGTTTTTTTTTTTTTTCCTATACTGTGGTCCTAATTTGCTATATTGGCGGCTTATGTTGTACATTATGGTTACAACAGACTAGCACATGTAGGTGGGCACTCCCTTATCTCCTATTAGGATCATATAATTAGAGGCTATGGTTTTGTTTAGTTTTGGTTTTATTTAATAAAAAATATTAAATGCTTGAGTTACATAAAGGTACGTAGGTGTAAGGTTGAGTGTTAGCCCGCGTGTGTTAATAAGTATTTAAATTTCTTTATATTGTTATATATATATTTAATTACTTACATCATGCAAATTGTGTATGACGAAAATATTGTTTAAACTTTAAAGGTTCTTCAAACCAACAGACAGATATGTGTTGCTGGGGAGTTTGTTGCGCCACTTCTTCTTCCCAGCAAAAACACATAGGAAGTGGTGACGGGTGGGCGTTTTGGGGGCTGTCTTTTGTAATATTTGACGTCAAAAAGTGCTGTTTTACAGCCAAGTTTGAATAAATGAGTTTGAGTTTGAGTCAATATAGCGAAACCTGCAATGAAACAGAAAACCATTACAACTTTGTGTTTATGCGGGTGCATAGTGCATAACCTTTTTACTAGCCTTGGAAATATGGCTGATTTGTTACTATGGTAAGTCTAAAGGGTTATATTCTAGAAACTTCCTACTTTCCGAAGCCTCTGGAACATCTAAGTGTTATTGTATCGAAATCGAAATTGGACGAATGTCTTCCCGAAATTTGAATTATTAAAGTTAGAATTTATAATACATGGCAGGATTAAAATAATGTTGTTTCAATAAATTAATATAAGAAAATATAATATGTATGTAACCTGAGATAAGCCAATTTCTCCAATATTAGGTATTCGAGTAGCTGCTTGAAAGCATACAATAGCCAATACTCTTTCCTCCAAATCGGTTAATTTATAATTCTACTAGCAGGACCTCCACCAGTGCCAGTAGCATCTCTGTGTATGCAAGCATATTTTTTTTGGTATTATTTTTCAAATCACTCCATACCTGGCACGCAAAGCATAGACCATCACCAAAATTCTATAATGCAATTTGAAATGCATAAACAAAACAAACATTGAATCTAAAACAATAAAAAAAAATGTTACACACCTTTCTCCATTTTTCAGCTGTTTTTGTATCTCCAGTATTTGGGCAAGCCATTTTCCAGGCGTTCCTTGCCTCGGTCAAACACGGCACCTCAAAGTCTACAAGTGAAGCCGAAAGAATTTTCCCTGTTAGACCCGCGGTGCCGTGGACCGAGGAGAGGAAAGCCGGTAAGCTAATACTTGAAATTTTGCGGACGCCCAGACAGTGAAGCCTGGAAATAGGAAGTGAAGCCTGCCGCCAGGTCCGGTCGTCCAAGGCCACATTTAAAATTGAAGAGAGGGTGTTCCTAATAATTTTATCTACTGTTTCTAAAAGATTTGGGTGTTTCCACAAATGGGAGGAACGAAGTATATACGTAAATTTTGGTCCAAAACAACAATATCGAATAAGGGTATATGCCGAATGGTAGGGGAACCTGTTGTACTTAGGCCAGTTTTTAACATTTTCGTATTTTTTAATAAATGGTGAGAATAAGACCTGCCAAATATGCATATAACAGAAAGATCCATTATTCAACTATATAGTTCATTAATAAAATCTGTGAATTATTCATAAAGACAACAAAAGCCGCTAGAAAAAAAAGGGAAAACTGTCCAACTTACAACAGACCTGATGTACCTTAGACCGTACGAGTTGTACTTTGGACATACTAGGTTCAAATGAAAATAAACACCAGGAGTTGCTGTAGGAACTTTTACTTTTAATTATATTAATGTCTGCGATAACGTAAACAGCAATAATTCAGTAAACTAGTATAATAATTAACAGTCTTAATTTTTTTTTTAACAATAAATTCACATCTTAAATCTAATAAGTTTTTACTTATCTCAATAATGTTCTATTTCGATTATAAAGAACTTAAACATAATCAAAAAACTTTGTCTTTTTCCTGTTCGTCATCAAATACTCTTTTCACTGCTAGATTTTTGCGAATTTCCGCTACCGATATCCTACCTTCTTTCAGGGCATAGCTGTGATAGCGTCTTAAACTTGTTCTCGGAATTTGAAAATGTTTGGAAGCACCGTGAAGTGTTAACTTCTTCTCTTTCAATAATCTGATTGCATTCTCAATTTTATCGGTGTCTAATGGAGCTCTTTTTTGTTTTGCTTGCTTCGCGGCATTTTTCCTACACAATAAAAAAATAAAAAATGCATTATTAGTTTCAGTGTCCTAAGTACAACCAATATGATGTACGTTGGCCAGTGTCCAAGGTGCATAGTTAGTTGGGAGGCCAAGGTACAACATCTTGACAATTTCTTTAAACCACTTTTATAAACACACTTAAAGTTGAGGTTAGTTTCGAACACCAATGCTATCTGTTACCTACATATACTGAGATGAAATTGAGAATAAAAGATTTCTTATAAATGTTGATCACGTTAAGTAAATGGGCAATAAGTCCGAAAACCATACTTTTTGAGCAAGAAATAATAAATTACCTCTTTTATCTGCACTCACGCGGCGCCGGCGAATCACAACTAATTTCACGTTGACAAACGATGCTTAGATATACTACATAATTTTAAAGCGCGGGAGTTTTCGAAAAATTATGATTGTCCTAGGTACAACACTGTCCAACGTAACACAGGTTCCCCTACATTAATTCTGAACAAACTGTCCGAGACATCATTGAAATTTTGTTTTTTTTCCTGTATAAAAGTGGAAAAAGAATCGTCAAGGATTGGGGACCCTAGAAGGCGAAGAGAGTCCTTTTCAATGATTTTTAATTGTGGTGCTATGGAATTAAATTTTGATATGATTTCTTGCCATTGAATGGTGTGTGGAATGAGTGAAAAGTTGAGCGTGAGACCAATTAAACTAAATTTTTCTATTAATAATTTGAGGTCATTAAAAACAGTGTTTACGTCGCCTCCTAGGGTACTATCATCTAAATACCATACATTAAATTTAGAATTTAGTTCACGAATAATGGTATTTATAGCTAGGCTGAAAATGACTGGCCCAAGAGGGTCACGCTGTTGACATCAGTAGCAGATTCGAGGAGGTGGTCTTTATAAAATAATTTTGAAGGATGCCTATAACACTGCCAAAGAAAATTAAAAATTTCTGGAATTTCGTTTTTAGCTTCAGTCAGCAGAGTGTCCCTGTTTACAGAGTTAAAGGCGTTCATGACGTCAACCTTCAAGATGACCTCACCTTCATTATTATTGATAAATGTGGTTAAAGCATGTACCGCAGCCTCACAGCCCCCTTTACATCCGAAATCTAACTGTAGGGGCTGGAATTTGCTGGCCAAGGTTTCACTATAATAGACACAGCAAATTTTGGCTGCGGTACGTCTGTAGGTGCTTCCCACGGCAATGGGACGAATGCCGCCATCTTTTTTTCGTAGAGCACATAAATTAGCCCCATAGAGAACATCGATGACGGCATCGTGCACATTGCCGGAGAGCATTAGATTTATTAAAGCTGTCAGCTCCTTTAAAAGGGACTCACCAGCTTCCCCGACGCTTGCACTCGTAAGATCCTTCAGGTGCTGTAGGGTCAAGCCATCGAGGCAGCCGGCAGAGCCGCTCGCAAAGGAGCTGACAGCCGAGCGCAATTGATTAACTGAAATATTTAGAAATTCTGAGTCTGGGGTCGAAAGGTCGGGGAAGATGAGATCATCTGATGCAGCCAGGTGTTTGCTCTCCAAAGCTGTAACAGTCTCTGGAGAGTACGGCGCAACCACATCGCTACTAAAAAGTATCCTTGCAGCACCCCTTATATCACCTTCCCCTAATTTGGATTCTACATGATGTGATAGCGATTTGTGGGATAGGTTGGAGGGTAAATTTGAGTCAAAAAATGAAATTGTTCTATTGCAGTTATCTTTTATTTGTGCTGTTAATGATTTTTTAGGTGCCAAAGTTTTTTGTACATGTAGAATCCTATAGGGAAAGGTAAGTAGCTGTTACCAAGCACGTTTAGAGTTTTCTAGACAGAACTCTTTGCAACAGATGGTCTTGCGCCTCGAGGAACTCTTTTCAACACGGGGACTGAATGTTTTAATTTAGAGAGCTGTGCCAAAAAGGAATGTCGGTATTTGATGGCATGTATGGCTTTGTATGGCATTTGTGGTGGGTATGTATGGCTTGGGAGCCCGAAGGTACGCCGTGAGCTTTATGTACCTTACTGTAATGTACCTTCACTTTCACCCTTAAAAAAACGTGCCTGTGAACAGTGGGGCATCTTACCAGGTTGTCCAGCGATGTGGTAGGTTGACTACCTTCAGCATCACTACAGCCATTTATGTCATACATATAAAAAAAACATATAAAACGGTACTTACAAATAAAAGGTATTTACACTTATAAGAAAAAAACACATCACAAAAATAATATTATACAAAAACACTGAACTGACGCACGTCAAACAGTTCTCAACTCGCTCGGCGCAGTCGCGGAGGGCCGCCAAACGAGGCACCACGCAGCCGCGCCGCGCCGCGCCCTCGTAGCTGCAGCCCTCCGCCTCTTTGTCTTTTTGTCTATCTTGTAATTTTGTCTAAGACAAAATGAACACTGACACAAATTAGAAATTGTTTATTTAAACATACAATATTAAAATATAATATTCGTCGTAAATCATAGGTAGGGCGTAGCGTATTGTATTGTAATGGCGGCAAATAAAATGGAAAAGCGGTTCGATTTGCACGTAAATAGCGTTGTGAGTGCAATGGAATTAGCGTGAAACTCGTTAAATAATGACTTATGAATAGTTGCGTGAATAGGGTACGTGCAACGTGCGTGTATTACAGATAAAACTATCACTCCCAAGCCAGAAAACTTTATAGAGCTGACGCCATGACGGCGTCACACACACATGCTTAAACGTAATGAAATGATGTAATGTAATGAAACTTCAAGAGATTCGTCACTATCACTACTATCATCTTTTACATTTATAATAAAACTTTCCAGTTCCGTTTCAAGAATGTTATCTTTTTCAATGTAATTATTTTCGATTTTTATGACGTGTTCTATACAATTATTCCATTCTGCAACTGTTACACTTTCAAAAGCATCTTTTATACATAATTTGTTCCATATTACCAGGTGTGCCACCGATATTTTTACTTGCAACCCTTCTCTTTGCCAAACTCCATATCATTTCTATGGCGTTTAGGTCACAATGATAAGGCGGCAACCTTAACGCTTCATGTCCATGCTGTTTTAAAATTTCATCCACTTCATATATAGGATCTGCAGGCCTAGCCAAATTACAAACGCTTCGTATCGAATCTCTTTCTACGATCGTCAACGCCTCGGCGTAAGCGATTGTAGAAAGCGCTAAGTCTGTAGCCAAGTTGAAACGATTGAGTCGATCGCTTGTTCTCCGACGTTGTTCGAAAAAACTTATACTTTAGTCTATGGTGAGCGATCCCACAAACGTCAAAATCACAGTTGTGGATCTTTCAATTTGATTTTTTTTACTTATAAGATACAAGTTTTAAATATTTCATAACTAGTTTATTATATTTGGTACACAGGACAGTTTGGTACAAACATTACCACAGCTGAGACTTTCATCACTGCCTTCTACAGATGTTATCCCAGAAAATGATTAATTTGGTGGTGGATTTTCTCTTCTAGTTCACAATTTTATTTTTCGTTATCGTTATAAAAATGTATCTGTTAGACTATTAGTATAATAAAACATGTTTGTAAAAATAAAGCTGTTTTATTAATAATTTTGTAACTAAGTACATAACATTGCTAATAAAACTAACTATATAAATATAAGATCTTAAGATTTATCATTAAAAACAAAATTACTACAACCTATTTAATAAACAATTCAGCATGGCTCTGCCTTGGATGAGCTCATTTTGGCTACCTACAGTGGAAATGGATGGTGGATCTTGCATTGTTATATCATCCTCATGTGCAGCAGGAAATGGCTGTGGTGGAGGTAAGCCAGCTTTCAATGCTATGTTGTGTAACACACAACATGCCGTTGTGATTTGGCTAGCTATATGAGGATGATAATGAAGAACCCCGTCCCTTAGCAAACATCTCCACCGTGCTTTGAGTAATCCAAAACAGCGCTCAATGCAGTTACGGGCTTGCACATGCTTTTTTGTATAATCATCTTCCCTGGATCCTTGAACCGCATTCAATATAGGCACCATTAGCCAAGGGCGTTGTGGATATCCAGAGTCACCTGAAAAATGAGGTTTTGTAGACAAAAATATTTAATTTAAACTTTTCATTAATATGAATACATACCTTATAGCCATACTTGTTCATTATTCTGATGGAGTTCACGCATATATGATTCCACTCTACTAGATGACCATATATGTGAGTCATGTGTAGCTCCACCAAACTTGGCATTCACATTTAAAATGCGAAGATTACTGTCACAGATCTGAAAATGTAATAAATAATAAGAAATGATTATAGACTCATATTATTATTATTATCAAGCAATAGAGTATTATATCTACCATTTGAACATTCATCATAACACCAGGTCTTGTCCGCTGTATACGCCATAGAGACAAACTTCATCAAAAGTTGAAACAAACTCCAGACAATAAAATACTATCAGTTACGTATAAACGTTACAGAAACTATTGCAATAATCTGTTGAAAAAACAAAAAATACAATACGACAGAGCACAGCTTCAGAAAGCGGGAAAGAATAATAAGCTAATATGGAAATTTATTAAAAGCAACATCTTCAGACAAAAAAAACCAGACACTCAGCTTGATCTTTTATCAATATGTTTGAACCCGTCCGAAACAACAAATAAAATAAACAACTACTTTGTTAATGTTGGCAAAAATTTAGCTGAAAAATCCTTTTCCAGAATTGCAATCACACAATGTATGCCTGTGACACATAACTCTCTGGGTTCTTTCGTTTTATTAGAAACAGACGTCCAGGAAGTTTTATGTATAATAGATGGATTAAAAGATGTTTGTGCTATCGGTTGGGATAACATCCCTAATAATGAACTAAAAAGTTTCAAACACCTTATTGCACCGCCCCTAACACACATCTTTAACTTATGCCTAAGTAAAGGAATATTTCCGAATCTGCTTAAAAAAGCTCTCGTAAGCCCTGTTTTTAAAGCTGGGGACAAAACCAATGTCACTAATTATCGACCCATTGCAGTATTAACAGGGCTTTCAAAGATTTTAGAAAAAATTATTAACACAAGATTAATTAAGTATCTTGAAAAGAACAACTTACTATCGGATCAACAATTCGGATTTAGGCCTAAAAGATCAACTAATCAAGCAGTTCATAAATTAACAAATCTCATATGTTCTAATCTAGACAAGGGCATGGTCACAATTGGGATCTTCTTAGATCTTGCGAAAGCATTTGACACCATTTCTTGTTCCCTATTATTGCACAAAATGGAAAAAATGGGGATAAGAGGAGAACAATTAAAATTATTCTCAGACTATCTCAGTGATCGTCACCAGTGTGTGAAAATTAGTCGAAACATAAGTTCTGAACAAAAAAACAGTGGTTTCGGTATTCCTCAAGGTAGTATTCTGGGTCCTACTCTTTTCTTAATTTATATCAATGAATTAAGCAGCTTGTCACTTGTAAATGGTGTCATTATGTCATACGCTGATGACACAGCTCTTGTGTTCTCAGGCAAATCCAAAGATGAGGTATATGAACTTGCCCAAAATGGTTTCAATATAGTGTCCAATTGGCTTCACAATAACCTACTTACATTAAACGCAGATAAAACCAAGTACATGTTATTTACTATAAGAAATACTAACAATTCACCCACTAACCTAAACATTCATGCACACAATTGTCAGATGATGACGACCGCTGACACAGCATGCGCTTGCCCTACTTTACATAAAACTGACCATATAAAATACCTAGGTGTCACAATTGACGCCCAGCTTAACTTCCGGAAACATATTGAGTCATTATGCACTCGAGTTCGTAAATTAATATAAATACGTTTTTAAAAATTTGCGTTACATAGCAGATTTCACATTAATTCGGCAGGTGTATATGGCATTATGTCAGTCTATTCTTACCTATTGTATTAGCTCCTGGGGTGGGGCTCCTAAAACTATCCTTTTACCCCTGGAACGTGCCCAAAGAGCAATCCTGAAGGTCGCTAGAGTAGGATATTATTGGGCATTCTACTCCACCTTCCGTTCCTACGGCTCACTTCGTTCGCCTCCGTCACTCTCGGTGGATTAGAATGCCCAATAATATAAATGGATTACCTTGTTCGATTAGCAAACGGATTGGGCGCCATTCCACTATTTCAGTTCACACACACTTTACTTACACGTTAACAAACAAGGTATTTCGCTGTATGAACCGCTAGCCTAAAATTCAGGACAGATTGTCTCATGTCTCTCCACAAAGTTAGAGATTGTGCATCGCTACAGGTTACACATACTCCGTTTTCTGTGACCAGATTGGCTCGAGGACATCTGAACTTTAGGATACCGTATATATTAAACTAAATTTTGGGACAGATTGTCTCATGTCTCTCCACAAAAATAAGAAATAGCGTATACTCATAGGCACACACACATTCTATTTTCTGTGACCAGATTGGCTCGAGGACATCCAAATTTTAATTTAATTCATTCATACAGACGACACACACTTTACTTACACGTTAACAAACAAGGTATTTCGCTGTATGAACCGCTAGCCTAAAATTCAGGACAGATTGTCTCATGTCTCTCCACAAAAGTTAGAGATTGTGCATCACTACAGGTTACACATACCCCGTTTTCTGTGACCAGATTGGCTCGAGGACATCTGAACTTTAGGATACCGTATATATTAAACTAAAATTTGGGACAGATTGTCTCATGTCTCTCCACAAAAGCAAGAAACACACCATTCTATTTTCTGTGACCAGATTGGTTCGAGGACATCCAAATTTTAATTTAATTATGAAACAACGACACAACCTTACACGTTTACGACCACAAGTAACTAATGATCTGTGAAATGATCTGTGGATATAATACATAATCGTGTGCACTAACTAAGACCCTTTTACACATACGGTTGCCGTCTTAACGACTTCATACCGGTTTTTACTGCATGAAGTAAATTAATGTAAGTGTGTAATATGAAAGCTTATAAACTTTTTTATGTGCTTTATTTGATAAAAATCTATGTCTTCTAAATACAATCTATCGTTAATTTTGAAAGGATAAGAAATAATTTTAACAAAGTACTCTTTCGTAATCAGCCGCATGAGTATAGTGTAAATGCGACTTTATAATATAACAAACTGCAGAATTGCTTAATGTTTTGTCACATGAATTACCTACCGGTACTTTCTAGGAACGATGACTGTGTTGTTGCCACAGTCGTTGTGCATGTTGCAGTGTATAATTAAAACTTTAAGTTTTTATTGACTTTTCCATGATTTCCTGTATTTTGTTCAAAAGTACGTTTCGAAAACATTTTTAAAAACTGCAAATGATTTGTAGTTACGCTAATACTTAAAAATAATCTCTTTTAAATAATATTTTCATAATAAGATATTTTTTCATGATTTTTGAAATGTTTTGTTGTTTAGAAAAGATAATTCTTAACATCAATAAACTTAAGACATCATTTTTTAAGCAAATAGTTTTGTATGACATGTATTTATATACAACATTAGTAATTGTTTGGATTACACCAATATAGAGTTTAACTGCAGCACTATTTTTTAACACAAATAAGCATTTATGTTCACATCAATTAGCATAGAAATATATAGGATGTTTTTCCTAAATTACGATGTCTTAAAACTGATTTTATTAATATATTTGTGTTAGCATGAGATTTTTAATTTATTATCATCTAGTGCATAGCTAGCTAAGCCCAAGAGGTGTAGGTACTGTTGTACACCCATATTTATTACTCTGCTGCTATTGGCCATCGCGTGATGTTATGTGGCTTTATAACCTTCCATTATAAGTGAGCTATCTGTACACTGTAAGATTTTTTTAAATCGGATCAGTAGTTCCCGAGTTTAGCGCGTTCAACCAAGCAAACAAACTCTTCAGCTTTAAAATATTAGTATAGATATTTAGAACAATATAAAAAATAACAAACAAATAACATAGATTATTAGAACAAAAATAGATACGATTAGGTCTATTATATTATGGGACCTCATTTCAAATAAACAAACACACTTTATGTAAAATATACAATATTGTATCAAAATGCACTTATTAGGAACCGGCTTCTCTTTGTCGCGCCGACAAAGCGCTCGTTTTACATTTAATTTCTCACAGTAAAAATGCAATTTAGCGGAAATATTTTATTTTATTTTAACGTAACTGACATTATATTTCATTCAACTTAATAGCATATATATATAAAGTTCAATTTTGTATCAAAGTCATTTTTGCTGAATTGCTATTTTTTATGTATATAAACTAATTAATTTCAATCAATTAATTACATTCGCTCCAGTTTCTTCAAAGTGACAAGACAGTTTTAAATCGACTTTCTATCATGTAAGTAAGTACTTCTTTGTAGTTATAATGCCTAGCTACGGACCTGGTTTTTGCCTGCCGGCTGATATGTTTTACTGAATTCTAATGTGATTGTTACTCAGCTACGGACCTGGTTTTTGCCTGCCGGCTGATATGTTTGTTGAATTCTAATGTGATTGTTACTCAGCTACGGACCTGGTTTTTGCCTGCCGGCTGATATGTTTGTTGAATTCTAATGTGATTATTACTCAGCTACGGACCTGGTTTTTGCCTGCCGGCTGATGTAACTGTTATCATCCTATCATTATTTTACCTCAAAAAACTTGGGTTATTTGTTCTGTTAATAAAATTTTATGTTGTTTATTAGGTCTGACTCTGATGTTTCCCGAGTTTCCGACTACATCAAGAACCCGGTGACAGCTACAGCTAAGACGAAAAAAATAACAAAGCGTAAAGCACCTAGCACCGTCGTGGAAGAATCAAGGTAATTATGAGTACTCCTTTTCTGAATTATCCTTTCATATTTTAATGTTGATGCGAATAGAGAAATGAGATGCGCAAATAAATCCAAGTACATACTTATACTGCATTAGCTGGTATAATAAAAAGTGTTTCTTTGTAATTTAAAAAAAATATGTATTTTTTTATTAATTACAGTAACAAGAAATCCAGGGACCTCTTCGGTTTGGAAGACTTGAGTGGCCTTCCTTCGACCTCGCAGTCGGACTTAAGTTCATCCTTGCTGTCCCGCGTCGCCAATGGGAAGGTACGACGGTCAGCGGATATTAGTGGTGGCTACTTTATTGAATTAAAAGTCTACAATAAAGTAGACATTACATCCACTGCTCCACAGGACCGTTGGAAAAAGGCAGAAGTTGCCTTAAAATTGCAACTAGACCGAGGTACCCCGCAGTGGGACGCACTGCAGAAATTTATGCACAAGGCTCACGAGTTATTTAATAACTCGGAGCCTGTTTATTACAGTGACAAGATACATTTTAAATAAAATTTTAGATAAAATACATTTTCAATATGTATAGATACTAAATTAATATTGGGATATTCAAAATAACATTTATCTTTAAAATATTCAAAACAAATTTTCATCTTTAAACTTAGCAGGTAATTAATTAAACTAGAATGCCTTTCTGCACTGTTTGTAAGACATCTGTTGAGCGCAGTCACTGGACAGGTCACCTACGCAGTACTGATCATAAAAATAAAAATATTTCATACGTTTGCGAAGGTGTTGAATTAATTAATTCTGCATTTCTAAATCGTATAGCTTCTTATAGAATTATTGACACAAATGAAAGTTATTCTTTAGATTCGTTTTTGAATAACAATCAAGAAAAAATCAAGACGTTAATAAATAAATCCCTAAAAGATCATATCAGTCTAAAAATTAATTTCGAGTATTATGCTTTGTTTTTGATGGTCAAAAATGATAGTCCTGGAATGAAATCATTTGGTACAAAGAATTATGTAGTACATCAAAATTATGAATATGATTCATTAATAAACCAAGTTAGAAATACATTGAAAAAAAAAATAGAAGAATTTCAAGATCGTGACAGTGGGTGGACATTTTTAAACAGTTCGCATTTGGAAGTTAATATTAACAAATATCAACCTTTGCGCGGCTCAGTCTTTATCGAGTTGCCAGCAGCTATTAAATCAAAAAAAGCATGTATTAATATTCGCAATAAAGATGATTATTGCTTTCTGTGGTCAGTTGTCGCTGCTCTATACCCAGCTAAAACTCACCCTGAAAGAGTATCGTCTTATCCCGATTTTCAAAACGTGTTAAATATAAAAGATATTCAATTTCCATTGAGTTTCACAGATATTGCTCGATTCGAATTAAATAACCCAGAAATTTGTATATATATATATGGCTTAAAAAATAATACCGTGATTGGACCACTTTATAAACCAAAATCTTTAAAGGGAAAAGTGATTCATTTACTTTACTTAGAAAAAGGCGAATTATCACATTACTGTCTCATTACTGATTTACCGCGTCTTGTAAAGAATCAAATAACAAAGCATCACGGTAAGTTATACTTCTGTGATGTTTGTTTAATGTTCTTTGATTCATGTGATGATCTTAGTTCACACAGTTGTGGAGGAGTTGCTACTGAACTACCTCCAAAAGGCTCTTTCATTCAGTTTGAAAATTATGGTAGGAAACAATTTGTACCATTTGTTATATACGCAGATTTTGAAACAATGTTAGAACGGTATGACTCCTGCTCGCCTGACCCAACTCAAGCTAGCACTGTTACAAGCCAACGACATGTACCCGTCGCTTTCGCTTATCACATTACGTGCTCTCTAGATGAAACCTATAATCGTTATGTCTCGTATCGTGGTTCGGATTGTGTTTCAAAATTTGTGAAGTCTATCTATAAAGATGCTAAAAAAGTTTATAGACTTTTAAATAATAATATTCCTATGATTTACACGAATGAGAATGCTCTCGATTTTGAAAATGCTGATACATGTCATATTTGTGAGCATTACTTGTTTGGTGATAAGGTTCGTGATCATTGTCATTTGACTGGTAAATATCGTGGCGCAGCTCACGGTTACTGTAACCTACAATTTAAAATGCCAAAATTCCTGCCAGTATTTTTTCATAACTTATCGGGTTATGATTGTCACCTTTTTATAAAAGAATTAGGTAAGGCTCCGGGATCTATTAAAGTCATACCTAAAACAAAAGAAAATTATATATCTTTCACGAAGTATATTCCGATTTCCGATAATGAAAGCATACAGGTGCGATTTGTAGATTCTTTCAAGTTTTTAGGAACAAGCTTAGAAAAGTTAGCAAGCACAATGAAAAAACAAGACTTCAAACTATTAAAATTTTATTTTCCCGAAAAAACAAAATTTGATCTACTTACCCGTAAAGGAGTGTACCCATACGATTACATGTCTCAATGGAAACATTACGAAGATACATGTTTACCTTCTAAAAATCATTTTCACAACACATTGACTAATGAATCAATTAGCGACGAAGACTATGAGCATGCTCAGACCATTTGGTCAGTATTTAATATTCAAAATATGGGTATGTATACAGATTTATATCTTAAAACCGACGTTCTTTTGCTTACAGACGTGTTTGAAAGTTTTAGAAAAACTAGTAAACAATATTATAATCTGGATCCCGCGTTTTATCTCACAGCGCCAAGTCTATCATTCGATGCAATGCTTTTAAAAACTAGAATTAAATTAGAATTGATAAGCGATGTTCAAATTTTTAGAATGATACAAAAAGGTATTCGAGGAGGTATTTGTATGTGTTCCAAAAGACATGTCAAAGCCAATCATAAATACTTGGATTCTTACGACCCGTCCGTTCCGAATTCATTTATTATTTATTTAGATTGTAACAATTTATACGGTTATAGCATGTGTCAATATTTACCTTATTCTAATTTTAGATTCATGAGTAAACAGGAAATAGATGATTTACAATCGAACTTATTAGATATGAGTGATACTGCGGAAAACGGTTATATTCTAGAAGTTGATTTATTATATCCTAAAACATTACACATTGAACATAATGACTTTCCATTTTGTCCAGAAAAATTTGTTCCACCGGGTGGTAAGAATAAAAAATTAATACCGAATTTGTATGACAAATACCACTACGTTATTCATTACGTACATTTAAAAAAATGCTTGCAGCATGGATTGGTGTTGAAAAGGGTTCACCGAGCAATTGTTTTTAAACAAAGCTGTTTTTTAAAACAGTACATCGATCTTAACACTCAACTACGACAAAAAGCAGAATCAACGTTTGAACAAGATTTTTTCAAATTATTAAATAATAGCATTTTTGGTAAGACTCTGGAAAATAATGAACAAAGAGTAGATGTTAAATTAGTTAACAAATGGTGCGATTCAAACAATAAAACGAAAAAGACCACTTGTGCTGAGAAATTGATAGCTAGTCCATATTTTCATAGCGTTTCTGTGTTTTCTGATGATCTAGTAGCAATACAAATGAAGCCTTCGCGTGTTATTCTCGACAAACCTATATACATAGGGTTTGCTGTTTTGGAGTTATCTAAAAGCCATATGTATGATTTTCACTATTCCGTCATCAAGCCTTTTTATGGTAACCGAATTGAATTGTGCTATACTGACACAGACAGTCTTATTTATAATGTAAATACTTACGACCTTTACAAGGATATCAATATGCATTTTCTAAAATATTTTGATACCAGCAATTACGACTGTAATAATGAGTTTAAACTGCCAATTATAAATAAAAAAGTTCCAGGATTGTTTAAGGATGAAATGGGAGGTAAAATTGTCAAAGAATTTGTAGGACTGCGCTCAAAACTTTACTGTATTAAAACGTTAGATAAAACAATAAAAAAAGCAAAAGGCATAAAGAAATCCGTTGTAAAAAAATTAAATATTCTTGATTATGAAAACGTATTGTATAATTGTAATGTTATCCGCAAAAAAAATGTGTTGTTTAAATCAATAAAACATGAAATATTTACACAATGTGTAAATAAAATAGCATTGTCAAGTAATGATGATAAACGGATGCTGCTACCAGATAAAGTATCTACTTTATCCTGGGGAAATGCAACCATATTTATATAATTGAATGTCTCAAATAAGTTAATAGGATGTGTAAAACTAGATGAATAAATTAGTATTAAGTAGATAAGTATTAAGCATAAGTTTTTGATTAAGATGATTATGGAAGAAATTAATAAATAAATGTTATGTAAAAATATACAATAATATATTTTATTTCCATTCCTGATGTCAAATATTTACAAAAAAAGTGCTCAAAGCATACAAGATCAGACTTGTTAAAACTGCTAATTGATAAAATACCATAGACGCATGCATATATTATGAAAAGCATTAGTTTCATGTTCATTCCTGTCTATTGCGATTACACGTATCTGGTGTTAAATATGACACCACACAGGTGCACTCGTAAAAAAGTATACAGGTTTAAACTTGTTAAAACATCACATTGTTTATTTATTTATTATTTTTTATGGACTAGTTCCGCCAACGTAACTGGCGTCTATTTTTTATATCAATTCCTCATCCATACCAGTTCTCGTAATACATTCCTCTCGTACTTTCATGCTTTAGACTGTGTCTCTCTTTCATACTTTTTACCATTTATTTTTCGTATTTTTTATTTTTTTATTGTATTTTTTATGAATATGCAAGCTAACTTGCTTTAGGAACTTTAAATTAGCTACAGTAAAATATAGTTTTGTTTCAAATTATGGTTTTTAATCATTGTTTTTATTTAATATATTTTATGACCATATTAACGTTTATTTATAAATTAAAAAACTGTAAATACAATTTTCCTATAGCTAATTTAAATACCAATTATAATAGAAAATGAAACATAATATAAATTTAAAATTTATCCTGTTTATTTAAATATATAACAGTAACTTATAATATTATATGTACATTGATAAACTACAAACTATTCTAGATAAAGTTTAAACATTATATATTTTTACAACATTACTATAAAATTAACTTTATAACTGCGCAAATATAATATTACCAGAATCAACTACAATACTACTACACAGCTAATTATGGCTAGGTACAATTATTTTTATAAACTTAAGATTAAAATGTGATTTATACGTTACATTTTTAATATAAAGATTACAATGAAACTTGTGATGTGTGTAGACAAAATAATAGAAATATCATAAAATTAATAACTAAAATCTACCTATATTATTAACATACAAGATATTTACATACATACAAACGATTATACCTAATGATAACTATAATCTTCACAAAGTTTTTTGGATATTTTGTTTATTAATGCCTGTGTCTCGTCCATTATATAGTCCACAGGCTCAGTCAAAACGTATTGCGCACTCATCACTACCACTTCCCCGTCAGGGGTTGCAGGTTCTTGTTGTTCGTTAATGTCCAACACTTGTACTTGAATGAGTCGTACACCTTTTTTCTTCTCATTGTTGATGACGAACGATTGGTACATTGGAGTCTGCTTTCGCTTTTGGCGTCTCACTTTAGGCTTCTTACTCGCATGAGGTTGTGACTCTGGTGTATGCCAGCTCAAACTTGGAGTAGGAAAACCTTGAGCGTATTGTGAGAAACGAATGTCAGGAGAATCACACATTATTGATGATCTGAAACAAATAAAACAATAAGTAAGTTTTAAATCAAAATGAGTAATAAAGATATATGGATATAAGGATAGAAAGATATAGGGTCAATACTTACAATGTTTTATTTTTTGATGAGATGTTACCACTTCGACAACGGACAGCGCAATGACGAAGGAAGTGAAATAGTTTAATGTAACAGTACTCAATAAAGACTCGTATGCTTTGAATCAATGTCATGTTTTAACAAGTTTAAACCTGTATTCTTTATACGAGTGCACCTGTGTGGTGTCATATTTAGCACCAGATACGTGTAAGTGCAATAGACAGGAATGAACATGAAACTAATGTTTTTCATAATATAAGTATGTAAAATGGTATTTTATGACACATTATTAACAATCCACTTCATCATTTCCAAACTTTTTGCTGAATAAATTAAACACAGACATGTTATTATCAAAATACCATTTTCTTATACACACAGCATTATTTAATGCACAGTTAATTCTATGATGCACACAGTTAAAGTCTGTTTTATTTTTTAAAAACATTCTTTTTAATGATGAAAGATTAGGACATCCCTTTTCACCAAGATCAATCACTTCACAGTTTGTACATAATCCTTTAATCCACTGTATTTTTTCCAAACCCTTGGTCATTATTTTCTTATTCTTGAGATATAATACTACAACGCGTTGAAATTCTTTATAGTCGATGTAGCCCTCACTCCAGTAAATTCCTCGATTTCTTTCTAACCATCTCACTTGCTTCTTTTCTTCTTTGGACAAATAATGAAACGGATATGGTGGTTTTACTAAGAATGTTTGGGTAAGTTCCTGACTTACAATGGCCACTTCCTTCACGATAAAATTATTTTGATTATCTTTAAATCCTTGGAGGTCAACTATGATGGTATCTGCGTTCATGATATCTTCTTTACGATGTTACTTAATGGCTTGTATTCAACAATGCAGTCATTCAGAATGAGACAATAAGCTGCAGTTTGATCTGGTAGTTCCGAATCACTTTCAATTTCTACTCTTACATCTACAACAGGACCCGTCTTTAGATTATCTGCTTGTCTAGAGCAATCGACTACAAACAGCGGTGCTAAATCTTTAAACTGTTTCTCACTTAACAAGGGTTCTGGACGACGTCCGTAATACGACTGTTGAAATCTGACGTATTGCTCATATAATAATGCAATTCTGTTATTAGCGAAGTTCACATTAAGACTTTCATATGGGAAATAAGTTGAATTAAGGTACACTTTTACGTCACGAACATTGCAGTGATCGAATTGAGACATGTCAGAACTTGCACTATTTTTCCTATTTGTCTGTAAGCCTATAATGACGTATCTTGGTTTTTCAATTTGAGATGCAGTTTTGATAGACCATGTATGCTTTGTAGTTTTAGGTAAAGCTGGATATTCGTAGAGATCCCAATTTCTGTAAATCATCTGAAGCGGTCGATCTTTTTCTAACAGTTTTAGCAAAGAAATTTTTTCTTTATCTGATACTTTAACATGTGGTACGCGCCATATGATTTTGTTGATGTGAACGTCATCCACTACTTCGCCGGTGCTAAGTTTTACAGCGTTCAAATTAGTGTTACTTCGTAACAGTACCAGTTCGTGTCTACTATTTATGATGACTTTTTTAAAATCTTCAGCGAAACCGAGGATATTGCGAAGTGGGATAGAAGCAGAAAAACTTCCTCCATGATTATTTTTTATGCCATCGATATTCCAACCCCAGGCGTTAGACATCTTTGATTCGCTCTCATTCATTGATATTAACGATTTTATGGTTGTAGTTATACCAGCATTTTTTATTTTATCTATCTCTACTCCATTTAGCTCATACCTAATATCTTGAAATAAGTAAAGTAGAGCATTGTTGGTGAAATGGACACTAGTAGCTTTGTCTTTAGTATCCTTCTTGCTTACTATAACGGTTCCTTCCAAATATAAAGTGCTAGCTGATGGTAATATGTACAGGTCCTGTTGATTGATAGGTATGCGTATTTCATCATTTCTATTAAAACTTGTTACGTATGGTTTGTAGGAATGAAATTCAATTCCTTCTATTGTAGTGTCGTAAGTCGGAGTGGATAAAACGTCTAATATATTCATTTTAGTAATCCGATTGCTTTAAGGAATGCCTTATTATCTTTAGTTAATTTTATTTTCTTCTTAGAGCGTGGTCTTGTATGGTGAGTAGTTCGAGTAGAACTGATATTTTTAACTTGTTGAGGTACATATTTATTGTAGTCAATCATTTTTTCGTTTAAGATGCAAATACAGCTGCACTTCTTCACCACGTAAATTTATTAAGCGATTCCTTATGTCTAATAGCCTAATATGAATACAGCTTATATTATTTTGATTTATCGGAAAGTATATTGCGTTCTTCGGTATTTCTATGATCCTATATCCAGGTGGCACGTTGAGTGCAAATTCGTGAATAATGTGACTTGGTTCACCGTTTATAAACGAGCCGCTTACAATATCACATTCAACCCTGATCACAGTCGTAGGTAAAATGTTGACTGGAAACTGTGACACATGCCATTTATTACCTTTTAAAATCTGCTTATTAAATCCTAACAGTATGTCTTTTGTACAGAAAATAGTAGTTTTTAACGTATTATTATTGCACAGTAGTTTTATTGTTGCATCCTTAATTTCAGATTTTAAATAATCACCGATATCTTGCAATTCATATGTACCTTCCGGTATTTCAATAACTTCGTTGGAACCGTAGTAGAACTTGTTATTCGTTTTGTCAATGTTAGGAATAGAATTAAATGTTGAAAAATGCAATAAGGCGCACTCATAAGCCCCATCTAGTTGCAACGTATTTGGATAGTATGTAGATAAATTTGACGAATTTCCAGTTATTGACAAAGTGAGTGACATTGTGGAAATGATTAAAATGAAAGAAAAACATACATTTTATATTTTTTTATTCCAAAAAGTCATCAAATACTCTAAACATAAGTGGCCACAATTTACTGCATTGAATCTTTGATATCTTGTGTAGTTATAATAAACATTACAATCCTTAAAATATCGCATTAATTCTGTTGGAGGTTTTAAATCTCCATAGCTATCAAAATATTCACAATGCTTGTATAATTTAACATAAGCTACCCAATGAGTTCCTTCGTTCTTAGAATCGTCTAAGTTTACGATAGCGCATTCAATTTTCTTCGGCTTCCTTGGTAACTGATCCTTCATGTAGATCCCCCGGAAATATGGGATGTCTTTTGCATACTTTTGAATATCTACATTAGTCAGAGGACGATTGGGTAGCATACTTTTTAGTTTTTTGATGGTTTTATAAACAAACCTTTGCCATTTTTGTACGGCTTAATGTATAAACCCTTGCCCACCACTAAACCTTCCATAACCTTATTGTGTCGTTCTGTTTCTCGTAAATTTTGCTGAGCTGCTTTGTAATCATTCACAGTTTTTGCAATACCAGCGGCACCACCAGCTAAAGTTCCTAAAGCTGATAAACCAGCGAAAATAGGGATTAGAGGCAGAACCCCTCCAGTCTTTGGCAAAGGTATTACTCGCGGTACTCGAATTCGATTAATTCCTGGAAACATTTTTTTTGCTGCTAAATAAGCAACTTTAATCAAAGTTTTACTATTCTTGGGTTTCATTTTTTTAATTTTTGATCTTATTTTTGAAACCAAGCTTCTAAATGTTTTTACACCGGAACCAGACTTTAGTTTTGCTTTCATAACCTTGCTCACTAGCCATGAGCTTAACTTTTCACCTTTTCCCGCATCTTTTGATTTAAGTCTTTGTTTAGCCATGTTGAGTAATTGTAAGTCAGCTTTGTGCCGATGGGATAGATCTGTATGATTTGCGTAAGCAATGTCGTGGTGCATACAAGCTTCGTCTAGCTTATTCACGCCTCGATCACCTCGCAACAATCGTTTTTGAAGTTTAGTTCCTGGTCCGCAATAATTGTATCCGGGCAAATGAACTTCGAACGGTAGATTATTAATTATGTTATTTACTAGTCCACCACCTTGCATTACTCTAAGTGTACTGATACAAATATTACATCTGTATTATTTATATATTTTAACTCATTATTGCAGCTTTATCAATCCAACTGTTTTCTTCATCATTCAGACCTAACCACTTCACGAACAGTTTACGTCCTCTTCTTTTTAAAACTTTTTCTATCAAATAAACATCAGAATAATTAGATTTCTGAAGTTCTTGCTCATAAAATGCCCCCAATATTATTTTTTTTCGCTGATCTTCTATGAGGTATGTTACTGGTATGGTTTTATTAATCTTTTTAATAGTAAATAGTTCAGTTGACCAATTGGGGGTGTAACCCTTCTCGAAATTGTGTTTGTATTTACTGATGCGTACATAATCGCCTACTTTAAACTTAGGTTTCTTTGTATGGAGAGAAGATATTTTCTTTAATGTTCTGTTAATATTTTCTTTGATATCGTGTTCATTATATTTATTTACTTCAGCTGGTTTATATTTAATAGTCCGATGCTTTGTATTATTATATGTCTTCAATATTACTTCTAACGGTTGTCCTAACCATTTGTAGTTTCCATTATAGCTAAAAGATTTATATAACTTATTTTTAATAGTTCTTATTAGTCTTTCAACAATCGAAGCTTTTTTGGTTGAAAACGTTGAGTAATGGTTAATATTGTTCGTCTTCATAAGATTCTGAAACGTATTGTTATAAAACTCGGTCCCCATATCCGTTTGTAAATTAACAGGTCTGCGATTACTATCAATCAATATCCTTTCAAATGCATGAGTAACATCTTGTTTATTTTTTGATTTCAATGGTTCCGCCCAAGCATTCTTTGAGAAGCAATCAATAACCACTAGCACATAATTGTAACTTTTGTTATACTTTTTCAAGTTTTGCATGTCCATCAGATCGGCTTGCCACAAATCATCGATTCCTTTTAAAATAACTGAACGCCTCAGGAAATTTCTTCGTGCGGCTTTATGTATTTCATTTACTATTTGCTGCTTTGCCATTAGGGAAATTTTTAATTAACTTATCTACCTCTGCTTTAGTATAAAACTTGTCTTCGAAATGAGTAAAAACGTCTGATGACTTTGTTTTTAAATAAGACTTAACTGCATTTTGCCCATCTAATATAATTTGAGAACGTAATGAAGAAATCAGTCTATTGAATTCTTGTACTGTCTGAGCATTCATTCGATCTACATAATCCTTGTTCACAGCTTCGTCTCCTTCTACGGGAGATCTTATTCCTTTCAATCTAGTTGTTTTTAAATCATAGTCTCCCGTTTCTGACTTGCACAGGGCGTTCTCATTAAAGTCAAGTAACTCTGTTAAACGTAATCTTTTATGAACGTGATGTCCAAATTTGTCTACGTTCATATTTAGGTGTATATTGATGAAAGGTTAACAATAAAATGAATACATTTTTTTAAATCATTTATTTATAATTTTATTTTCACGCAATTCTTCAATGATAGATATAATTTCATTGTTAACTCCAGTGTTACCAGCATCTCGAGAAGCTATCAGTAATTTTAACCTATCCACTAGTTCATTTGGATCATCCCAATATACAAAATCAGTGTTCTTTTTCCACATTTTTGTCAATGACAGTCCTTTTCCCTTCGGAATACTGTCTTGGATGGTACTTCGTAGTTTAAAAAGTGGCTTAATAACTTGTAAATATTTCTGCCCCTTATTACTTTTTATTGGTTTACCGGAATCATAGTCTCGCCGATGAGCATTTGTATCGAGTAGCATTGACTTATAATGTTGCATATCCCTGTCGGTTACCAAACTTAAATCTACATCTTTCTTTAGCAACAACTGTTTTAAACCAGGTGTATTTTGATATTTGTGTCCAGACACGATAATATATTCATCGCTGATTGTTATGCGAGCTGAACCTAGCATCAAGTTCCCATCCTCCACTCTGACACCATATGGGACCCCGGCAAGTGCTTCTGAGGTTATTGACCAAGATGATGTATCACCCTGTTTATTTTCATCCAATGATTGAAACGAACAATCACTGTCCTTGTCAGATTCATAGTCACCGTCGACTTTACTCAGGTTTCCTTTCTGAGAAGCTGAATCAATAAATGAAATATCTGCTTCTTCATTTCCCGTAGCATATAAACGAGGAGGTTGCATGCTTGCATTTGCAATTAGGTTGAGAGGTTCTGTTACAGGCTTGAACATTGACTCCAGTGTCTGATTATTATCGATCTCAATGTCTTTCATCTTTCGTATTTTTTTCTTAACAGCTTCTGCAGCATCAACAATTTGTCTTTTTAATGTTTTTTCCATTTTTATATCTTGATAGGTTAAGCGTTGTTTAACGAATAATAATATTTCTGTGGTAAGATACTTAAATATTAATGATCTTAATCAAAGATTACAAAAGTGTCAAATTTATTTCTGTAACATCCTTTATTTTTGGAGCAATCCTTATTAATGACTACATAATTGAAAGGTTCACTCCATATTTTTGAACACATTTCACGAAATTCGCTCCATGACATATCAGTGTTGACATGTTCTTCATAAATATGTTTCAAATTAATTTCATCTTGTTTAAAAAGTATAATTAAGTTAGCATTGTCCCGAATTAACTGTTTAGGAATTTTAGTATATGTTTGGTTAAGATAAAAACAATCAATACATTTATGTCTTCCCATCGCAAAGTAATCACGCATATTGTTTTGGTTTTCACAAGCAACATCATCAAATATGATCACAGAATTAGGTTTTGCATCCTGGACACTCAGTACTTCCTCATTACCATGATATTTCTGGAAAGATATACCAGGAACTCGTTGCAAAACTTGTTCTAAAAAAATGTATTTGGGTTGGTGCAGAGTTTTCGAATAAACATAAACATTTTGAAATCTTAATCCATTCTCATGTATGAGAAGACCTATTATCAAATTAGTTTTTCCAGAATTAGAAGGCCCGCAAATAATGCAACGTACAGAGTTGGGTAGTAAGTCTCCATGACGAGAACCAATATTTCGAGACTCAATACAAAGTGTATTCACATTTAATGATTGTGGCTGTTTGACAAACTTCATGGTTACTACATGAAACGAACAGACTAAAAATGACTCAATTGATTTGTTACATTCACATTTATAAGCAACATTACGCCAGCAAACACTAAATAGTCTGTACTCATGCTCGTTTTAGTTTTAAACTAATAACCAATTGGAATGGCGCCCAATCCGTTTGCTAATCGAACAAGGTAATCCATTTATATTATTGGGCATTCTAATCCACCGAGAGTGACGGAGGCGAACGAAGTGAGCCGTAGGAACGGAAGGTGGAGTAGAATGCCCAATAATATCCTACTCGCTAGCTTTCGTCCATTCAGATTCCCCACCCACCAGCTTTATAAGGAATGCAAAATGCTAACAGTACGCCAACTATTTATTTTGAATATAGTACTACTCCAACATGCTGAACTTGGTTTTAGTCCTGTACCTCCTGACAAGAGGAGAAAGGATTTAGTTTGCACTAACTCTCGGACGAAACATGCTTTTACTAACAGATTTTATTTATTTCTAGGACCTTATTTGTATAACAAACTAAATAGATTGCTAAAGGTATATAGTGTAAATTTAAATAAGTGTAATATAGTACTAACAGAATATTTACAGTCGCTCAATTACTCAGATACGGAAAAATTGCTGGAAGTGCTAAAATAAATTGCTTAGTTTAGTAAATAATATAATAACTAGTATTGTGCATTTTAATAATTTAGGACACTTTGGCCTTGCTTAGTCTTTAATAATTTTGTAATATGTTTATGAGGTTACAATGATACCGACAATATTTTGAGCCTTGATAGCCTGAAACACAGGTTTAAATAAACCTAGTTCGGGTGGTCCCCACGTTTAATATTATAACTGTTTTATTATAGCCTGTATGTAATAGCCTAGATTAATTTAGTTTTTCCAATTGTTATCGTTTTTATTATTAAGACTAATTGTTTACCTCAACATCTGAGCCAGTTACTTATTTTTGTGATTTATGTTTTAAATATTTTTTTATTTTTTATTATTGTTTTAAAAGTCGAAAATTATTTGTAATGAAAACCGCCCCTAAGACGACCCACTGACCCGAATCACTTTACGGTATCACCACAGCTGACTAAAGAGCCGCCATCACAACAATGCTCGGTTTCAAACTAATAAAAGCAAGAGGATTGCTCTTAAAAAGCTTATAGAACAGCCAATTTAGAAAACGCACTACTAATAATTCAGCCTCCATCTACCGATACTGATACCAATGCTCAACAAAATGTTACGCCTGAAGTACAAATTGATAACTCCTCTTTGTCTTTAATGATTCTGGAAAAGATAGGTACTTTGGAAGAAAACTACAAAACTCTTAAAGAAAAAGTTACTGAAAATATCAAAGCCCAACAAGATGACAGAAATTATTAAATGAAAGCGTACAGCCTATTTTACTATAATTATCTAATATTAGTGTTCAGTTTGAACATGTAATGAATCAAACAAACATACAAAATATTGCAAATGAAAACGATCTAAACAATTTTGAAAAATTATTGGATAATCCAGAGGTAGAAGAATGGAAAAAAAAACAGTCGTCTGTGGTAAAGGAAAAGGTAGAGGTGTAAATAACGCGTATGCACTGGTCGATTCAATGTTTAGTAGGGGCTTTTTACTCCTATGCAGTTGGTCTGGAGAATCACGAACTTCTGAACAAAAAGATTAGCTTTAAAAGCCACACTAAAATCATAAATTTCTTTTTTAGTATTATTCATGAGTCAGATAGTTCATACACCTTATTAGACTGCCACAAATTTTTCAAAAACATCCTGAAAATTTCTCGTCAACGCAACGAAAGCAAACAAGAACGAATATCTAGAACGAAGAATCGACCAAAAATACACTTATGTGCAAAAAAATCGACCCATCCATCCTGTTAGTTTCGATTCGGAGCACAATATTTAAAAATAATGAATAGTTTTTGTTTGCCTGATCAAAATTTTTAAATAAACAAAAACTATTCATTTAATTTGAAGGTATGTTGCATAAACTTTATATTTACATACCAGTTACGGGAATCCTACTTGCAAACTCAACACAGCGCGCCGACAAAGCTACCGATCTAATTTCAATACCGCGCTTCCCACGTTTCTAAGCTTGTTCGTCGCCTTTTCTTTACCTAACATGGGTGGGAACGGTGACTTTATAATACTGTACTGATCTCCTATTTTCTTGTAATTTTGTGTGACTTTTGTGAACTTTAATATACATAATTTGAACTTAACCCTCTTATTATAAAAACTGCCGTAAGTAGTGGTTTAAACCAGACTTAGAACGTCTTGGTTTGTTACTGTACTAACGTAAGTTCTGTCAATCGTATTACAAATCGCAGACCAAGAAAGGACGGTTTGGTACCACAGATCGTCTCGGGTTCAAACATTATCCACAGATTATAAGCAATAAATTTTTAAATCATTCATTCATTTGATCAGGGTTCTATGCACCGTTTCTTTTTACAAAATGTTGTAAAGTAATTCTAAGAAAAAACATTTTATAAATTTATCTATGAAGTGGAAAATATAACGTTACATTATTTAAAAGTATTTATATATTTTGTCTACAATTTTTTATCGGTCAAAATAATTCAATTATTCTGTTTTCGAACAACAACGAAGCTTGCGCGTACAACGGAGAACACGGGCCGCGCGCGTAATTCGAATTAAGAAGACATTTTTTTCAGAAGTTGCAACTTGGATAAAAGCTCGTTAAAAATATAGTGGTTCTAATAATTCTAAAAGAAAATGGAACAACAAAAGAAGAAAAGGGGTGAAAATTGGAGTTCCGAAGAAAAAGTTAGTGATAAGTGATAACCAAGTAACATTATCACATTTGGATGATAGCTGACTTGCGAACTTTTCGTACACGCTGCATTTGATGCCTGCAGCCATGCCACAATACTTATATAAATACAAGTGATTATGCCTTTCAGGATATGTATGCTGCGTCAACTTGTTGCCGAGTCGGCAAATATACTTGAAGACAAATCGACTAAAACAAACGTGAACATCTCCAAGACAAGAGAATGGAAAAATATTACGAATAAGTAAGGAAGTACTTAATTATTTTTTGCTACCATACGATATCGTTACTATAATAATCAAAAAAATGATTTTTCAGACTCAATGAAATAACCGGAAAAACTCGCACAGATGCTGAGTTAAAGTTAGCCTGGAAGCGAATGAAGTTGGCGGCCAAGGCTAACTTGTCTCAGCATAGGAGAGAGCAGTTGCAGACTGGAGGTGGTAATAAACCCCCATCACCTTCTCCAGAGGACCTGGCAGTCATGGCAATTGCTCCTCATGACTTTATTGTAGAAGTCAATGAATATGATAGTGATGCAATGGCAAGTAAAAAATTAAAATTAATGAAGAATATTATATTAATATTAGGACACCTTTTTCACACGGTTGGTTAGCCCCAAGGTAAGCTATTAATTAGCTTGTGTTATGAGTGCCAACAAAACTGATAAACTACATATAAGTACTTTACTCAGCCAACAAGCATGATCATCATAAACACGACAGTCCAGCGTGGTTACTATTGCGCTGAAGGAGTTGTCGTATTGATTTCTTATTATTAAACATTTACCTGTTACAGATTGCACACTCATCAACAACTATAGAAGAGCAGGCACTTATTGTCACAGTGAATAAGGAGAATCCAGAATCAAGTATTCAGGAAAATCCAGGTATATTAACTGCATAATAAGTGAAAATATAATTAAGTTTCAATATTGTTAATATATTGTTATTTATGTCATTACTTTCAGTGACCTATGCAAGTGAAGAAGGAGAAATAAATGAGGTACAATGATAATGGAAATGGACCCAAAATTAAGAAAAGGGTAAAAAATAGGTATAGGTAAAAAAAAAATGAAGAAAGTTATATATATTTTTTTTAATAAAGCTTGGTACTAAAAAATAATAAATTTACAGAAAAGAAGATGGACACCAAGCTATGATGGTAGTCGAGCACTCCTTCGACATTGAAATTAAAAAATTAAAAATAAAGAAATTACAATTAGAAATTGCACTATTGGAGCAACAAACCAATAATAACACTAGTGCTAAAGAATAAATGTAAGTTTATAACCTTTGCACAATTTATGCAATAAACACAAATTTTTACTCAGTGTTAAAAAATAAAACAAATTACCTTTTTATATAATAGCAATCACATGGTAATATAACGTTATTCTTTTCAGGTTACATTTCAAGACCGATATTTCCCTGATGAATACATACAAATACATATAAATGTTAAGATAAAAAGAAATGCTTTTTTATTAAAAAAAAAAATAATAATAAAATGTGTTTCAATAAATATCCTCCTTCTAATATTTCCTCGCACAGAATTTACAACTGGCTGTGCTAGTACTGAGTCAAACAAGGATTGGTCATTGCTGCTAAGGAAATATATTTTCATGCATATCTATAGCTGTTATGTTGTGAAGGACTGCACATTAGTCTTTCGAGCTGTTTCAATGTCCCCATACAGTCCTCTTAGTAGACAGCGGAAGCGTTGCTTCCACAGACCAAAGCACCTTTCTATCGTATTCCGTGTTCGGATATGGCTACGGTTATAGCTCTGTTCTGCTTCTGTTCTTGGGTTAAGAACAGGGGTGAACAGGTGTGGTGTACACGGATATCCGCTGTCTCCTAAAAGAATGCCTGAAAAAGCACCAGCTTCAAATCGTTGCTTCAAGCGGCACTCCCGGTAGATTCTCGAATCATAAACACTGCCACGCCACCGAACAACAATGTCCATGATTTTTAAATCAGCATTGCAAACCACCTGAAAGATGAGTTATAATTTGTTTACACTATTTTAAATACATTTCACTTGAATGTAAACTAAAATAAGTACTTTCAGTTTTTTTTTTGTTCCTATACTAGATATAGATTGATTAAGTTACCTGCACATTGATTGATGGGAATCCTTTTCTATTGATATACAGTTGACCCTCATTACTTCTATTTTTTTTTATTTTTATGTGTGTGCAATCGCACCTATTACTGTTGGGAAATTCGCAATACTGCGAAATTTCCTCATCACAGCTTCTTGTTCACTTATTCCAACAGGCATTTTTATAAATCGAGGGGACATACGAGCTAAAACACCTGCGACTCTTTTACAGACTTGGCTTATAACTGGCTGAGATACGCCATGTAAGTCACCAGTGTCGTCTTGAATCTGTAAATAAAATAATATAAAATAAAGTAACTAATACATAATGAATGACGCATATCCTAGCGTTATTTGACAAGTATTACTTACTTCATGGCGAGCCCAGTTGCGGAGTGCGCAAGCTACTTGCATTTCGGGGCTCAAGGGAAAACCTCGATTATCGTGTTACAAATCGTCACGAACTAAATCAACAATTTTTCTGCCAAAACGTTTGCTAAAGCGGTATTTGTAACGAAAATCTTCGTCTGATAACAGGAACGGATTCTGTCGATAGCGAACTCTGTTGGGTCCTCGGGAACTATCAATTACATACAACTCATCCAAGTCTTCCAAATCAAACATATCGATATCCATGATTATTGGTTTTAATAATCACAAAATATGTACTGAGTTCCTTGCTGAAAGCTAACCTCGAAAGTAAGAATCTGAAGTTTTTCAATTAGGTACTGTTGTTAAACTAGGGGGCACGATGGTTTAACTTTTGTACCATACATAGTAATAGGACTTGCGATAAAACGCGTTTTGTAATAACGTTTTTTCGAGTTCATAGTTTAAGCCTAGTACAAAAGCCGGTAGTATTTTAGGACCACATTTTATAATAAGAGGGTAAAAGACTATATTCATTGAAGAGTTTCCCGACACACGCCCCAACACGTAACTTACCCTATACTTTAATAAACGGGATGTTGTTGTTTATATTGACTCGTTTACTCGGACACCCTCATTTCTCATTTTTAATAACGCTGTGACATTGCATTGTGTTAAACGTTAAATGTAACTTAATGCTTCTGCAGAGACCTCCAAACGGCGAAAATATATGAATCAAGTTATTGCTTTTTATTTCATTACTTGAAATCATGACATCAGAACTGACATTTAAATTGTCAATCGTTTCAGAATTATCAATAACAACGTCATCACCAAAAATAATTGGTACCTTTTCTATATCTAAGTAATCATTAGCCTCACATGTACTCAAAGACTGTGGTAATAAGGCTGTTTTTTCTGTACAGAAGCTTGTGCTTGGTTCAAAGGTTAACTGACTTTCATGATCGTAAAACATCTGAGACGTTCCAGCTTCAAGATCATCTTGTAACAAGTTAGCAGCGAGAGATTTTGTTTCATCTGTTACATTTGTTTGTGGTTGTATTTTTGATTTCTTTCCAATTCCCTTTCCTTTCTTTGTTATTGATTCGTTTTGCTTGTTGTTGTCTTTACTTTCTTTATTTGTCTTCTTATTTTTTTTCTTTGGCTCTTGGTTCTCGATTTCTGTTTCAGCATAACTTTCTTCAAGACTAACGCTCTTTCCAGGTTTTACTTCAATTTTTCTTTTTCTTTTAGGTTTTAACGACATTTATGGTTCCATATCTCATTTCTTTTAGTATTGTTAGAACAGATTCATTGATAGTTTCTGTTTGATGGCTAACTCTGTCATATTCAGGTAATCTTTTCAGTACTTGTGTAGGGTCCAGTGGATTTATTCCAGCTTGTTTTAAAACCTGATAAAATATTTTCTTTAGCATTGTGTTTTAAGGTGTCTAAAAGCACGGATAGTAGACGTGGAAAACATCCTTTTGGAACCGATGGATGTTGGCGACCATCGGTTTTTTTTCCATTGATACAAAATATTTCGCCAAGCTATTTTCATCGGCCTGAAAAAGGCCACATCCAATGGCTGTGTGATGTGGGTAGAATTAGCTGGCAAGAACACGAAATTTATGTTTTCTTCATGGCACAGTTTAATTAGATCTAATGAAAGGTGCGACGATAAATTATCACCGATCAATATTTTTCTTCCGGGTACTCCTTGAAAATAGGGTATGATTACCGATTTAATCCAGTCTTCAAAAATGGTTCCATCAAACCAACCTGACTGTGATCTATTGTAACGAGTCCCTGTTGGCCCCTTAACGGTCCAAGTGTCATACAAATGTTGTGCTTTATAGATAACATAAGGAGGCAGTAATTCTCCCTCAGCTGTGCACGCAATCATAACAGAAACGGCAGACTTCGAGTGGTTCATCACCCGCTCTGGATATTTCACGCCTTTTTTTTTGTAATAATTATTTTATTCCGCCCAGGATCATCCGAAAGATTCGTCTCGTCGTAATTTATAATATAGTATTTTTTTATTATTTCTGGGGAAACAGCAGCCCTGTTTCGCTTTATATTTTGCGATAATCTCTGAGAAATTGCATCTTTGTGCCTTTTCATAAACGAGGAGACAAAATCAGGTCCGGCATATTATTATTAAATCTCTTTTCATTCACTCCTAATTTATCAAGATAGACCTTAACTAGTACTCTTAAATCATACGCCTCCAAAGGATAGCCCCAGACAGCACATATATTTATGTATTTAATAAATTCTTCCTCAGTTTCTTTGGATAAAACAGTTTGACCTCCATGACTTTTCATATTTTTTGTGCAGTGTCTGGATGGAGTGAACCAAAAGGCTAAGGAACATGTTCAAATAGTAGGGTCTGAAGGTGATCTTCCATCAGAATTGGAAACCGAATTATGTCAACACATCCATCCTGGAAAGTAGTTTGTATGGTGTAACGCCTTTCGATATTCGGCAGCTGGCATTTGAACTAGCAGAAAAGAACAATATCAAAAACCGATTTAACAAAGAGAAAAGAATTGCAGGTAAAAATGGTAATATGCGTTCATGAAGCGGCATCCACAATTAAGTTTGAGACAACCAAGAGCAATTTCAATGAGCCGGGCTACTGGATTTAACAAACCTGCTGTAACTGATTTCTTCAATGAATTAGAGGCAGTATGCGAAAAATACAATATATAGTATGCGAATAATACAGACCGGAATAAAACACATAATGAATGCGGTATCGACACCTAGGGCAAACGGCCAGGTTGAAAGATTTAATAGGACAATTCTAGACGCGCTTTCAACATCCACTCATGGTAAAGACGATAGAACCTGGGATGAGCAAATCCCAGACATTCAATTAGGTTTAAATACAACGACACACAAAACCACTCAAAAGTCACCATCAGAACTCCTCTTTGGATTTAACGTTAAATGTAGGACTGAAGGCATTCTAAGCGAGATTTTAGAAGATACGGTTAATATAACTTCTCCGGACGGATTAATCGATGTGAGACAGGACGCAAGTGAGAAAATTAAAAAGAAACAAAGCGAGGATCGAGATAGGTTTAATAGCCGTAGGAAAACCGCGAAATGTTATTCCGAAGGTGATTTAGTACGAGTTGAAAGGCAGGTACCTAGTGACGGACAATCACAAAAACTAGTTGTCAAGTATCAAGGTCCATATCGTGTACTAAAAGTACTCCCCAATGATAGATATATTATCGAAGATACCCCACTGTCACGCAAAAATAATCGTCGTTATGAGGCTGTAGTCGCAGTCGACAAAATGCAACCCTGGCTAAGTTTTAGCAGAGATTTTAGCAGTTGCGAAGAAGATAGTTCAGGCGATGATTAGTTAGGAATTTAGAAGATACGTAGGTTATGTTCAGTGAATTGCAATATACATTATTTAATGTAATTCATAATAAGTTATGATATTTGTTATTAGAATCTTATTACTTTCTGAGGGTTAATCGTTGTTACTTATGAAAATAACATTAAATATATATATATATATATATATATATTACATTGTTAAAAAGAAATATATACATATATATTGATGTTATACGTTATAACGAAATACTATGTTCTGAATTCTGAAAATATTGTAAACATCCAATTCAGGAATTACGAATTAAGATAAATATTGATTTTATTTTTATACCTTAAAAATAATTACCTTGTCGTTCTCTTATAATCATCATTACGTTTAACCCTAGAAGCCCAATCTAGGTATTTTTTACCTATACGAAAACTAATAATTGCTTTCTTCTTCGCATACTTCTTTCGATCCCCGTGATTGATCGAACCAACTTAGTATAGCTTGCGAGCCAACAGGAGACAGCCGTATTGACTTGGTAAGTACCTCCATATCGTAGATATCGTAATGTTGTAGGTTAATTTGGCCTATGTTTAGGCTTTCTGTAACTTTTACACTGGTTTTGAGTTTGTGGAAATGGTTATTTTAGGAGGATTTAACGTTATTTTTGAGTTTGTTTTTAAAAAATAAATATTGTTTTAGGTAGAAAAACAAGATGGCGTCCTCTAGACAACTGGGAACTGACGAGATAGCGTCCTTTTTTGAAAATGTAAGTAACTCGGAGACATGCGACTCAGACTCGGGAGAAGAAGATTGCGTGACTCATGACGAAGTCAATAGTGACGCGGAAGACGAGGAGAAGGAGCCGCAGCCATTGCCAGAGAATACCACAGAAGAACCAGAGCCAAAAAAGCGTCGCTATTGTGATTATTGTTCTTATAAAAAACAGCGAACGACAAATTCGCAGTGTACAAATTGCAAAAGAACAATTTGTCGTGACCACAATATTGACATGTGTCAAAACTGTCTATAATCTGATAATTACTGTACAAAACTTGTTGATCGTTTTGAAACATTTATTAATTAGTTAATTAGAGAAGATTTTATGTTGTTTTTTCTTTATATTTTTAGTTTATAAGAAGAAAACCGGAAGGGTCTCATTTTGTGCCAAATTTTTATATGTTTACGTATTTTTGTATTTTCAAAGATATAATAAACATATATTGATATAATAATGCGTTTTTTAATTTCATGAATAACCAATAAAAATAAATTATAATGAAAACTACTCAATTTAATATTATAAAATATCCTATACCAGTATTTATTTATGTAGGTAAATTTAACCTATGATTGGGCTTTTTCGATAGCAAAATATGATTGGGCTTCTAGGGTTAAATAGTTCGATTATCTAAAACAACATTTTGTTCATGTTTTTTTAGGTGTAATATATACATTAGGCAATTTTTTTTTTGTGCATACATGTGTATGTACTTTAATAAAACAACTCGCGAAGGGACTCGCGCTAACAGGAAGGCCGAGTTGTAAGCTCACCTATTACTTTTAATAATAATTGTGTATATGCCGTATGCATTTATTGTCTTTGCCAGGGATGATTTTATATTGACTAAAACAACAGGAAGTCAACTACCTATTAAGAAAGTTGTTAATTGTTAATCTGTTAATGTATTCATTTAATTATTATTTTTTTATTATAAATATAATTATTACGAATGTTTTTATATAATATAATATCTATAAATAAACTTAGATGTAAAATTATTTTTATATAATAATAAGCATTTTTATAATTGTCAATGGCGGCGGCCATGACACATGCGGATCCGAGAGGAAGACGAGCGGTTGTAAACAATAAATAAAAGCGATAATAAACGTATTAAAGTTATAATAGTTGTTATTCCCACCCTGCACTGAACTAGATCATAGTAGTTACTAACAAATGAAATGAAACACCATAGATGTCTACAATTTATTTAATTTAACAAACTTTTACAAAATGAGCATACCTAATAATATTTTATGTTGACTTACAATATTACCTACAATAACAAGTAATAAATCCCTATTGTATCACGCATGAGCTTTGACGCGAGTTTGCCGGCAAACATGGTCCTACTTGTCGAACTTAACTTTTGTTTATTTGCATTATGCTAATCAGTCTTGTAAGAATCAAATAGTAACAATACAAAATTATTTGGGAACTTAATCATGAAATAATAATTAAAAACAAATAATCAAACCTTTTGATTGATTGATTGATTGAATCAAACCTTAATTAACCTTAATCAAAATTTAATCAATTTTCTTGTACCGTATATTTAATGGTAAAGGATTTTCATCTTCGTCAGAAGGACATTCTGGTATGAAATCAACACTTTCGGATAAATCGGAATCACCCCGGTATATTCTGATTAAATATCTTCTGGTACTCTTTCCATTTCAAATGCGATTAATCTGGAGAAATTTTCGTTCCTCTCATCTGAAGGGCGTTGATTATAGAAGTCCACTCTGGACAATGCGCCTGGTTCAAATAATATATTGTTTTTGTTACGAGCCACGTAAGGCTCATTGACTGTTTGTGTGGCTACTTCTTTTTTTATTGTATCTTCTTTGCAACGAAGCTTTATATACCCAGATAGTATCGACGGAGATCCTGGTCGTTTTTGTGACATTGTTTTAATCCTGAAATTAAACAAATGATTCAGATAATAAATGATTAGAATAAGTAAATAAATGATAACACTACGCTACAAGATTTCGCAACAGAGTAACTGTATATATTTTCTGTCTAGTTAATCATTACTGATAACGAATATAATCACCAAAAGTCTTATACACGTCAGGTTTTTTTTTTTAAATAAATAATGTAAACATGTGATATACGCCCAATTTAAATACAATTCGACCCATTTTAATTTCTTGTTGAGGGTAGATACTAAAATAAATGTCGATAATTGTTTATTACGATTGTCACTTGTCATTTAACTCGCTTTCGTGGGCTGTTCTTACTGAATTCGAGTAGATTTTTACTTTTTTTAGTTTAAAATGGCTAAAATCGCTAAACGTACTAGTGTTAATTCTCCAGCTTCATTTTGTTTTATATGTGGTTCGTTTACAGCTTCCACACAAAGAACAGTAATCAGTGAAAATGTTAAGATTTTATACGAGAGTTATTTTGGTTTTACTATCGGTCACCAAGACAAAGAATGGGCACCTCACCGTTGTTGTGTTACGTGTATTGCAAATTTAAGTAACTGGATAATGGAAAGCGTTCTTCAATGCCATTTGCTGTCCCAATGATCTGGCGTGAGCCTACTAGCCATGATATGGACTGTTAATTCTGCTTAACAAATTTCGTGGTCTTTTCAAGAAAAAACAAAGGTAACATTGTTTATCCCGACACTTCTTCAGCTACTATTTGGATTTTTTCCCGCAAAACTTAGGAGCTGTAAGTGATGAACAGGGCGAAAGGTTCCATCAGGACATCCTTACTATGGAACAACGATACCATGGTCGATGGGATCCAGGGACGTTGGGAGACCATCGTTGGTTCCTCATGAGAGAAAATGACCTTGATTATAAAAGAAAATCGCCATATGCAAAGAAAAAATCCACCTGATTTATTGATTTTTGCTTTTTACTATAGATTTGGTCAGGTTTCTTGTAAATAATTGATAAATGTTTGTAATTAATTGTTTTTTTTTTACTTTTTACATCACCAAACCACAAAAAAACCTTGAAAATAGTAAAAAAAAGAATGTACATTAACAGAAAATCCTGACGTGTTGGAAAAATTTGGGCATCAGATTTGGCTTTAGCGATATCGGTTTAATCAGAATATAGTACTCAGCTTTCTGTTGCGCTCCATAACAATTTTTTTGTAGAGTAGTGTAATAGTACTTGATTATACTTACCTACTTGTTATATTTATTGTCAGTGTGAAATCAAAGTAATATAAGTACAATATATTTATTTTGCCAAATTATTTAACTGCGACACACAAATATAACTTCACGCAGACGAAATTTTATAAATAATATTCGGCGAATTGTCATTAGCTGGTTTCAGTATTACCAGATTAGATTTTTAATTTACCATCAATTCATATAAAATACAGTATACAAAAATATACAATTAAATACAGTAGACTATAGAAAAATTACTATCAGGATTTTTTGAAATACTTTTTAAGATATTTAGGTGAATTTTTATTTATTATAAATGTTTGATTTTAAACGATTAAACAAACTTCCTAAATTTATATGGTTGTGTTATTTGATCACAAATATTTAATTAGTGGTTTATGCGTTACAGCCGACGATTGCTGGTCACCAAGAACTGTCTGATGAAACGCCCTCAACTTCTGGACATGATCGTCATTACAGAAATCGTGAGACAGAACAGTTTAAGTGGACTACAGAAGGACGGCCACCAGAAGTTGCCGCTTTTGATGACTTTTCATCTGGATTGCATTTTACTCCCTCTGAAAATTTTACTGAACTCGACGTGTTTCAACATTTTATGGACAATGATTTTATGTCATTCATTGTCGAAATGACAAATAAATTTCACAACAATTTTCTGTTGAAAGTAGACTTACGAATGCATTCACGCCTGCATAGATGGTATGATGTTACAGTCCCAGAAATGCAGTGTTTTTTAACAATTATGATGCTGATGACCCGAAATCGTCATTTGACTATTGAAGAACATTGGTCGACAGATATTTTATTAAATGCCCCCATTTTTTCTAAATTAATGTCACGAAATAGATTTTGCATGATTTTAGGCATGCTACATTTTTCCCGGCCAAATGAAGAAAATTCAATTCTTTCTAAAATAGAAGCATGTGTCAAGTCACAAAGCGATTTCGGCCCGACCCGGGATTCGAACCCGAGACCCCGTGCACAGCAGTCGCACCTTGCGACCACTAGACCAACGGGGCAGTCAAACAGAACCAGAAGCTCCACGACTACGACACCAGCCAACAGCTAATTTGTTGGGATGGAGAGCACCGATCCCTTTGAACAAGAACCAATACTCCAACCTACGTCGTATCATTGAAGACATCGATGACGTAGAGTATACAAACGACAGATATCGTATACATACGAAATCCCCTTAGTATATTACCCGGCAATGCAAAAGACCACATGCCTACTCGCATAGCAAAACATCAAAGATGTAAGTTCTGTGCAATAAAAAAAAAACGAAAGGAGACTCGCTACTGGTGTAAAATATGTAACGTTTATCTTTGTGCTGCACCATGTTTCGAAAAATATCACAATAAATAGATATTTTATTGTTGTATAACATGTTGATTTTTAACAAAATATGTGATTTTAATGTTGATCTGTGATATTTAAAATTATCTATATACAATTGTTGATTATTATAAGAATATTATTATTTTTCTGTGTCATTTTATCGTTACAAGACTGACTATTGAGTACCTATGATAATTAATATAACTGACATTTGTATGTTTTGAATTTTTATAGATTTTTACGAGATTTAGGACTAATTTAAAAAATGGTTTAGTAAATTTTATTTTCAGTATTTCATTTCAAGAGATATTTCTATTATTGCAACACTATTACACTATACCTAATTATGTACTATTGTTGATATTTTATAAGTATTTTTAGTGAGTTTTGTAGTTTTTGAACACTGATCAGTGAGCATTTATAATTGTTGATTGTTGATCCTTTAATGTTCAATTAGGTTAGATACGAGAAACTAAATAATGTATCTATTTTAAGAATATAAATATCGTTATACTTAAAAATCGTTACGTATATACTACGCAATTTCATACGAAAATTTTGATTTATTTTATACATATAATTAATCTGATTAGTGAGAATATTAAAAAGTTCCTGTTATAAAAATTGTTGCTATGTAATAATATCACGTGATAATATTATTCATAAGTGACATGTAAGTAATATGATCTCAAAGTAATTATTAATAATATAACTCAATAATTAAACTAAATGATTGGTAAATAAATAGTTTTATTTGCATTCAATCCATTAACAACCCAAATTGTTGCAATAAGTGTAAATTTCAAGAATAATAAAAACAAACTTCTGTGGCCTTTGAATTTAATTAGATACTAACATCGATAAACTGTATGACACTATGGTACAACTCTAATGTATATGCAACGATGTCTTATAAAAGACTCGTCGACGGCGCCAATGTCGGCTATTCCCGACAGTGAGGTACATCAGTACTGAGAATAGTGCTGTACCTAGAGTTATTTTCATTTTAACTGTTGTGTGTCTTAATCATTGTTTTTATGTTATTAACAACTTCGGAACTACTTGAGTGGAACGTTGTAAAATATTTAATATTAGAATGTTCTTTTTAACATATTAATGATCGACCATTTATCTGGCAAGTATTGATAAAAATAATAATAATAATGGGTGTCGATATAATGTTGAAATCCCTATTTTTTTGTAGGTATTTAATTAAGATTTTCGGGCTTGGCGTACAGGGCATAGGAATACCGATATGGCGTGGCGGTGAAAAGGTTAACGAAGTTATAAAATGTCTTTGTCGAATCAGTGCAATAACTTAGTTATAAATGAATTAATGTGCTTTTTACAATGTAAAATTGATATTATGGACGAAATAAGTTTAGTGCAATTATGTGAATCCAACGTTAAAGAGGCTGACATTTTTACCGCTATTACCATTCTTTTCGAAGGAGCAAACTGTCGTTCTACAAGAAAGGGGGACGGCAAAAACAAACGATTACTACAGGATATTATAAAAGTTTTAACCCTTTCGCGAGCATTGGCAAAACCATTGCCAAAGCACATTTTTAAAATTTTCGCCAAAATGAATAACTTTATTGCTGTTTTGTAACCGTACACTGCTAACGCCATCTCTTAGGATATTATTGCAACAATTTGACTTCCCGTCAATCAAATTGACAGGTGGAATATTTGATAGATTTGTAACACGTCACAAAATGTGAGGTCGTTTTATAGTGCTCCAATTTAAATCCATTACAATCACGAAAATACCCGAGTAAAATGTGAGCAACTACATGTTTTTCTTTAGCTTGGCCTAATGTAACATTGCCTATGCCTAAATAGCCGGCAAAATTGTTGCCTATGCTCGATACATTATTGGTTATGGATAAATAGTTGCCAATGATCGATTTTTTTTTCTTATAGATGCCGCCGCAAAAAAACAATCATCCAATTCCTCTTACAAGTAGGGAAATTCTCGAAATAGTGAATATCCCTGACGGAAGCGAATCCGAAGACGATCTACAAAACCTATGAATCAGAAGAAGAAGGGCTTTCGTCGATTAGTAGTTCATCTCTAGTTGCGTCAACTTCGTTGCCAGTAACACTTTATCGAATCCGACATATACATACATTGTAGATGTCAACAGTTTTTTTTTTCTAATAATGGCAATGAAGATTGGTTTGGTGGAATTGGACATCAAGTGACGAAGAAACTAGAGACGTACAGACATAACAGAACCACACAACATCAAAATGTAAACGATGACGCTGAAATGTGCGTTAGTGATGACGATCGTGAAGAGCAAAAGAATGATTCAGATTGTGAAGAAACAGAATGGAAGAAAATAAATTTGGAACAACTAAAATTTTTGAAGAAGATGGGTTTGACACACATGTTTATCCGAATTACTTTTTTTCAATTATTACTCCACCGATTTAATATTTTGCAAGGTTTTTTGACACAGAAGTAATAAACCTGATAACGGAGCAAACTAATTTGTACTTTCCATCGACTGTTCTTATCACCAACTGGGGCGATATCTTCTTCCACCACATGAAAATTAGTGCGCAACAGTTTCAGTCGGTCTCTTGGAATGATATCAGCAACTAATGCCAGTCTCATTTCTTGCCTCCAGTACATATGAAGCTGTGGATAAGTTATACACCCCATTATAAAATGCACACGAATGAACTCCTTCATTTCTACAGGATTAGTATGAAGAACCCTTCCAATTTTCCTCAAGTAGTAATTATTTGTGCAGTAAGCAGCTTTTACATGATGCTGGCGACTTAAAGAACGACCACGTTGAGATCCAGCGATTTCTGGTACCTGAATATTAGTGGCTTCTTCTTCTTGCTCGCTGCTAGAAATTTCGTCGCCTCCGGTTAAACTATGTTGAAAGCTGACCCGTCCGGCACGTGAACGTACAGATTTCTAGACCTGCTAACCCGGAAAGAGCGACATATAACTGACCATGCTTGTTTCTCGCATGGTCAGTTATACAGTCGCTGACACCGAGATATACTCCAGCAACACGAAAAGTCTATTATCTCTAGTTCTCACTCCCATGTTTACAGTCAAATGTACCGTTTGTATATCACGCCACAAATAAGAGCTTTTCAGGCAAGCCCTAACCTCATCAACTCGGGTTCCCCGTGGTATTACCGGTAAGGTTTGTCGGAAATCACCACAAAATTAAACTATGACACCACCCATTGGTCGATCATTTTGTCTTATATCCCTTAAAGTTCTGTCTACCCCTTTCTACTCCTTTTCGACGGACCATCGTACATTCATCCCATATGATTAAATTACACTCATGTAATACCTTTTTTTATTATACATTTAATTGATATTTACAATGTATTTACAAATTTTAATTAATATACACAAGTAAAAATAATAAAAATATTTCTTGATATACTACAGGTTGGACTTTCCGTGCGATCTAAATCAATTGGTATTGTTACTTAGGTCGATAAGACATCATGTTGTTTAAGAGTAAAAACTCGAAACAATTAGAAATTGGTAGATGATGATGAAAAAAATGCATTTGATGACATAGAAACTGATAAAAGTGATAACGAAATTTCTAAAAAAGATTATGTAATTTTTGAAGATAGCGAGAAAGAAACTGAAATCAAGACAAAAAGACGCAAAACTACTCACAAGAAATGGTCAAAAGAAGAAATAAAAATAGTACAAAAGCATTTCAAAGAAAATATCCAACAAAAGTGTAATCCTAGTAAAGCGAAATGCTTAGAAATTAAAAAAAAAACGATCGAATTTCACATAACAGAACTTGGATACAACTGAATACGTACGTCAACAATATTTATAAGACTTTGTTTCGAATGGCACATTAAACTGTAGGTCCCGGCTGTCATTGAACATCCTTGGCAGTCGTAACGGGTAGTCAGAAGCCAGTAAGTCTGACGCCAGTCTAACCAAGGGGGTTAGACTGGCGTCTATTGGGTTGCCCAGGTAACTGGGTTGAGGAGGTCGCTCCTTGTAAAAACACTGGTACTTAGCCGAAACCGACTGGAAGCCGACCCCAACATAATTGGGAAAAAGGCTCGGGAGATGGACCAACGGTAGCTCATCTCATTGAAGCATGCGACCAAGATTTGTACCCTAACATAAAGATTTTCTTACAAACACTGACAACTCTTCCGGTCAGAGTAGCTACCGCAGAGAAATCTTTTTCTACTCTTCGCAGAATAAAATCTTGGTTGCGTACCTCAATGGCACAGGAAAGACTATCCGGGCTAGCTCTCCTAATACACACAGATGTGAACTTGGATATCGATGACATAATCAACGTTTTCACAAAAAAAAGAATTTTATTATCATTATCAGACGTTAAATCCAAAAAACTGTCTACCAGGGAAGCGGCAACGAAATATGGCGTCCCCAATAGTACAATCAACCGTCATTTAAAAGAGAAAAACTTATTGTATTCAAGACCTGGGCACCCTTCATTATTTGCAGAGGTGGTTTGTTTTTTACAAAGGCATAAAGAACAGATATCTAACAGATATGCTGCAAATATGTATATCCTCGGACGGGGCGACCTTAAGCTCAGAGGTGCTTGACGCATTCTTTGATAATCATAAATATGTATAATGGTGCTAGTTATTATTTGCTGATTATTAAATTTATTTTGATAGTTATTATTATTTGGTATAAAACCACTTACCTATCAAAATAATTTCCACAAGTAGTGAATAATTGCAAACAATCGGGATTCTTTAAAACTAACCCTAATCAACAGTTTCGATTTGGAATAAATAAAACAACAGCCCAGGCTGATGTTTCTATGCGTACCGTACGTAATAATATGCTTAATGATCAGGAACAGCCTGAATACGAGTATGAGCAATACAGTTACGAATATACTGACGATAATAACATAGAATAATATAATATATGTAGATGAGGACAATGATTTTACCGAAGGACTAGACGAAAATAAAAAAGCCTCTACAGAACCCCAACCGAAATAATCAAACTTAATTATATTGGACTTAGACTACAACTGATACGGGCAGCACACGATCCTTTACCAATGTAGAAATAGCAGATCAATATTTTTGTCAATACATCAGTACAGAGCCATTGGAACTTGAAGTACGCATGGTCGTAGTAAACATACTGAGATAGCATATATTCCCCTACATTTAAATCTAATTCAGAGCTGTATAACGTAGATAATACATATAACGAATTAATAGGATCAGATTTATTAGTACAGTTATAAGCTAACATAGATATGAAAACTCAGTCCTTAAGACTAAAACAACTAGGCATACCTATATTATATAATCCATTTCCACAAATAATAATACCACCAAGATCAGAAAAACGTGTCAAAGTACCTACCATGTTACGAAATGGTGAAGCAATACTTAATGACATACAGTTTTGCCCAGAGTTCGTATGCCTGACGCAATGTTCATCGCACTGATATGCTACAACAGTTGTTCAAAATACTACAGATAGTGAAATGAAAATTACCTTCACGAAACCATTTAAAGTATCTAAATTAGATTTACCCCCTGAAAATATTAATTGCAATAAATAAGACACTAATCATAACTTAGATCAAGTACTAGAAGAGAACTTATCTAAGCTACGTTTATATCATTTAAACATAGAAGCACTAATTACTAACTTGTGTACAGAATACAAAGATATATTCTATTGTGAACAAGTTCCTTTAACATTTACTAACCAAGTTAAACATAAGATACGTTCTAGTAATGAAGACCCCATATATATACGCCCATATAGGCAACCGATGAGTCAGAACATCGAGATTCAAAAACAAATAGAATCACATTCTCCATGGAGCGCCCCAGTACACTTAGTACCCAAAAAAGTAGACGCTACCGGTGAACCAAAATACCGTATGGTTATCGACTATAGGAGACTTAATGAAATTACCATAGATGATAAGTATCCATTACCCAATATTACAGACTTGTTTGACAGACTAGGTAAAGCCTCTTACTTTACTACAATTGACTTAGCCAGTGGCTATCATCAGATCGAGGTTAATGAAGAAGATCAACCTAAAACAGCCTTTGCAATTCAAACAGGACATTTTGAATTTAAAAGGATGCCTTTTGGTTTAAAAACATCACTTGCAACCTTTCAAAGAGCAGTGGCTAATGTACTCCGAGGACTCCAAGGGATACATTGCTTAGTTTACCTAGATGACATAATAATATATTCAACTAGTTTACAAGAACACATAGTTAAACTTAGAAAAATATTTGATAGACTTAGGCAGACTAACCTCAAAGTTACACTAGATAAGAGTGAATTCTTAAAGAAGGAAGTCTTATATTTAGGTCACACAATCACCAAAGACGGTCTTAAACCCAATGACGATAAAATAAAAGCAGTATTACAGTTTCCTTTACCAAAAACAACCACTGAAATTAAAAGTTTCCTAGGATTAGTAGGTTATTACCGAAAGTTCATAAAGAATTTCTCAAAAATTACACAACCCTTAACGAATTGTCTAAAAAAAAAAAGGTAACCATTACTCAAGAATTCATAGACGCATTCGAAAAATGCAAAGAATTATTAACAAATGCACCTTTTTCTTATTAACAATGGACGCATCCAATTTTGCATTAGGCGCAGTTCTATCACAAGGACCTATAGGTAGCGACAAACCTATAGCATTCGCTAGTCGTACACTTAACGACGCCTAAACTCGTTACAGTGCTATTGAAAAGGAGTTATGTAGTATGGGCATGCAAACACCTTAGACCTTATATGGAAATAAATTCACTATACCAAGCGATCATAGACCCCTAGTATGGCTTAACTTTACTAAAGAACTAGGAAGTAGATTGATCATACGATTATGAAGTTCAATATAAACCCGGAAAACAGAATAGCAATCAGACGCATTATCTAGAATTAAAATCAATGTATTAGACGATATATCAATGATAGTAAATACAGATAACCAAGAAGATTGTTGGATAGAAAATTCATTCCGAAGAGAATACTGACATATCAGGTATTCCCCATTTTGAAAGAAGCAATAGATACTAAACCAAATCAAATACTTATACACACATGGTTTAAACAAGACCTTAATGTTGTTTAATTATACAGAAATACCGTAATGATAGAGACTCAAAACAAAATAAGCAAAAAGGTTCCTGTTAAAGATATAAAACGTCCTTCATAGGTTCGTCCTGGTGATGGCAACGCAGGCAGTCCTAAGCCTGGCCCTTCAACTGCAAAGGATTGACGACAAACCTGGAGTTCTTCCTGTACGGGAAGGGTAAGCCTCTCTTAGCCTCTATAACTGGCAAATAATTAAAATATTAGATTTAGATTTGATTAATAGAAACTTAGATTATAGTATAGAAAAATATTTAGAGATTGTAAGTTATATGAAAGATAAAATAGGAACATATATGCTAGATGGTAGCCTCGTTGATGCTGAATTGTAAATTCAATACATTATGAACATAAATATACACAGATAGATATAAACAATTAATTCCAAGCATTAGAATCAAAAGAGGATTTATCAATCCTGTCGGATATATCATTAAAGCTATCACTGGAAATATGGGTAACGATGATGCAATTAGATATGAAAATTTAATTACTGACATCCAATCAAAACATAATGTCTAATAAAATTACTTTAATTTCTGAAACGACTGACGCTCTTGTAAACGTTACCAATGCAACTAGAAACAACTTCATAATTTTAGAAAAAAAAAACTATTAAGGAAATAGAAAGAATTGTAAATAAAACACAGTTCCAAAGGACCAAGAGCCTTGTTCTACATACCTTTCATTTATAAACTCATAATTTTCAAATATTGTTAACCCGCTTAGATGAAGTGGATACAGCAGTAACATTTAGTAGAGTCAATATATTACATCAGATACCGATGAATTGTTTAAAATACTCAAGGATATAGAAAAAACAGATAAATTGCCATTTCCTGTTACTAAAGAAAACCTAATTAAGATAGAACATTATATAAACATTAAAGCCTATGTAAAGGGTAAACAAATAACTTAAATAATATCAATACCAACAGTCCAAGTAGATTAATGTTAGAAAATAATATCTAGTTTTAATTCCGCGAGACAAAAATCCAGCATTGGGTGCAGGATGCACATGCAATACCGCCCTCCCGCCCACTTACACAAGCACAAGCAAGGAAGGGAAGATACCATAGCCGAGTCGGCTTGGTTGCAGGGCTTGCTGCCATTTCTCCGTGTCCAGGTGCATGAGGGAGGGAGGGTGGTATCTTCCCTTCCTTGCTTGTGCTTGTGTAAGTGGGCGGGAGGGCGGTATTGCATGTGCATCCTGCACCCAATGCTGGATTTTTGTCTCGCGGAATTAAAACTAGATATTATTTTCTAACATTAATTGTAATGGATTTCCGCAAAGTAACGCCTGATTCAATAACCAGTCCAAGTAGATGTCTATAACTATTATACCCTACACCCATTTTCAATGTACCATACTAACCTCAACCTATCTTTCCTAATTATCCCTAAACATTCCCAAATCCTTGCGAAAGGGTCGAAAATGGTTTCACTCTCCCAGCGTTGCAGAAGAATAGACAAAGGAAAGTTCCTTTGTCACGAGAACTTCGTGTCATTTGAAGAGGAGCATAACTGCATCAAGGATCTGATGACGTTCTACACTAAGATAACGTCCTGTCATCCGTTAACAGTCAAAGCATCGGACATTCGAGTAAAATACATTCAGCCAACCTCTTGGCTCATTTATACAGGTTTTCCTACATTTCTGACGTTTGTAACGTAAATACCATATAATTTTATTTACACTGGAGTACTGGTACGATCATCAAACCAATTTTGTGAAATGGTCAGGCGCACTGTCTGACGCCTATCACTTGAAGTGTGGGGTGAGGCAGGGCGGATTGAGACACTCACCGACACTCTTTAACATCTATGTAAATGGGCTGATCCGTGAGCTCAACAGCACTGGAGTAGGCTGCTCAATAGATGGTCAGATGGTTAACAACATAAGTTACGCTGATGATATGGTGCTGTTGAGCCCATCGATCGGTGCATTGCGGAAATTAGTGAGAGTGTGTGAAGTATTTGCTGAGACACATGGTCTGACGTATAACGTTAAGAAGAGTGAACTGCTGGTGTTTCGGGCGGGACGTAGGAGTCCATCTTACGTACCGCCCGTGACACTAGCAGGCGTGGCACTAAATAGAGTTACGCAATTTGTGTACCTAGGCCATGTAGTGAATGAGGACCTGACCGATGAAGCAGACATGGAGAGGGAACGCAGGGTGCTAACGATTCGTAGTAATATGCTGGCGCGCAGATTTGCACGATGCTCCGAACAGGTGAAGAAGACGCTGTACAGGGCATACTGTCAGTCCTTCTATACCTGTAGTTTATGCACTAGCTACACGCAGCGAACCGTCAGCGCCCTGCGGGTCCAATACAACAATGCTTTCAGGATTGCCTCGCTTCTGCAGTGCGTCAGCGATGTTTGCCGAAGCTCGAGTGGATGGCTTTCATGCCATTATACGTAAGAGAGCAGCATCGCTGATGCGTAGAGTTAGGGGAAGTCCCAACAGCTACTTACGGGTTATTGCAGACCATGTCCATAGCCCGATCTGGAGGCATTGGATAGGTCTGCATGTAGGGTAGGCATTGTTTTGTTCTTCCCCTCATTTTATTGTAAGTACAAGTAGAATTACTAACACTATATGGACCGAAAACAAGTCTGAAATAAATATATTGAAATTGAAAAATTGGCTTAATAAGTCTGATGTGTTTTCCATCGACCGCTCCTAAGCACAGCGGGAAGTTGGAAGATTCTTGAAATTTGCTTGCAATGTGTAGCCAGTCTTCTTTAGATGGCATTTTCATATATTCTTTATACAGTTCTAACCAAATGTAGTGGCATACTTCACGTACGATGCAACTTACGGTTTTTATTCCAATTCTATAGCTGTAGTATAGGTCAGTAAAGGTATCTCCTGTTGCTAGATACCTGAAATATAAAACAAAACGGTTCAGGTTCAAATACTAAAACCCCATTTTAGGTCGGGGTCGATTCAGTTTACGGTTTTTCGGGGGTTTTTATAAATTTTGAATTTAATAATTATTATTTATTTATTTTCAGGGCAAATGGTGATGAAGAAGTGGACCAATATGAAAGATAGCTGGATAAAATATGACAAAAAAATTAATGAATGTAAGTCTGGTTCTTCAGCAAAAAAAATAAGAAAATATATGTTCTATGATGAAATGATGTTCCTAAAAAAAAAATGTTGAGCATCGCAAGACCGATTCTAACATGACTGAACATGTTCATGATTCTAGCCTCAGTAATGAAAATTTTGATATTGCAGTCCCGAATCAATCAAGCTCGGGATACACTGAACGGAGTGAGACGCAAAGGGCTAAAAAAAAAAGAAAAAATGAACTAAGTGAAGTTGACATTAGGTTTATGAAGTTTATGGATTCAGCAGAACGAGATGAGAAAAAGAAAAGCCGTAGTATGAACTTTTTTATGGGAATCGCTGATACATTTGATATTCAGTGATGAAAATATGATAGACTTTCAGTTTCAAGTAATTTCAATAATTAAAAATATTCAACAAAGACAGTGTACTCAGTATATACCTACATCAAGAAACCAATGGGATCAAGGCCATCAAGGATATTTAAGTGGTACAGCATCCTCAAAGGCGCAATCGTCAACATATGGATATTCTACAGCTGCTAGATCGGGCTATGGAATAAGTCGTCCACAGACGTCTTCTCATGATTTTGGACACGGTTCTGGTTTAGAGCCAATCCACTACCGACCCGAATCACAATTATCTGTACATAGTGTAAATGCGGAAAGTATCTCGGCAGATTCTCAAGTTTCTATTGAAGACGAATTCGATTTTAGTACCGCACTTGAGTAGCATTTTCAGCGTAGTGTATTTTTTGATTTACTTGTTCTTAAATTAATAATTATTAAAATTCAATTACATGTAATAATTTTGTTTGTGTGCAATAAACAATTTTAAACTAAAATATGTCATTTAATTTTGTACCTACTTACCTCAGAGTTACAGCCAATCTTTCTGCGGGCGATATACTCTCTCGCATAAAAGTATCTTGATGTTTTAGTTCCTGGGATAATTTTTGGAGCAAGTTGTCGAATGTAGTTTTCTGCATTCTAAAATAATTGTAAAACTTGTCTTCATCTTCTCTCAATTGATTCTTGACAAGTGTATGAAACGCGCCATATTCCTCCCTTTTTTCTAAAATCGGATGTATCCAAAACCTTACTTCCCTTTTTTTTCTATTTTCTTTTTCCTATATATGTAATAAGCAACTATAATCTTTTTTTTCGTAAGAAAATTCATGACGCAGCACGTCCTACACAGCCCGAGTAAAAAGCGCTACTAGCCAGTACTTACCAATGTCTCGCGCGGTGATTTTGCCGTATCATGTACAAGCTAGCACGTTTTTTCAACCGTACGGCTTACACACCGTACGTTTGAACAACCGTGTAATGGAAAAGAGGCCTAAAGATTACAAGAAATATAGGTTACATCACGCTAGGAAGTGTTCCAGATCAGCAACAAACGAAGACGTTCTGCATATTTTCTTATACATATACATTTGATCCTTATATATCTAGCTTAAATAAACCAAGTTTTCTAATATCCAATGAATTGCTTGACGAAGCTAAAGAATTGTTGGAAATAGAAAGTGAATAGAATAAGCGCTATTTTTTTTGTATCATGTAACTGTTTGATTAATAATAATAATTTAATATTAAACTTATTTTAAGCAAAATTGTAACTTTTATTGCTATTTTAATGTAACTGTATAATTTTTTGTATGAAATTTCGTATATCTTTATTTATGTCATTTTTTTACGAGGAATATATAACTTTTAAAATGATGATGTTTGATTACTTTTATAGCCTAAATATTCACAAGTACGTAAAAAATTTTCCAGGAGAAAAGTCACATATCAACAGAGTTATTGATTTTTGAGATGGAAAATACCGGTTGGTCCGATAGTGCGGCGGGACCGCTGCCACTGATACTCGGGGCGAAAACTTAATTGGCGTGACGCAACTGATTGAAGCACTGAGAACGCTGACGAACAACGGCTCTAATAATAATAAAAACTTCTTAAAATTACCGGTCTTTGATGGCAAATGCTCATTAGATTGGTCGATGTTTAAACGTGCCTTTCTACACTCGGCGTCACAAAAATCGCACCTCTCTGAATATGAGTTTTAAGCATGCCCCGCCATCAAGGAATCAATTAAACACAATTAATACTAGTATCAATTGCAAGTATATTTAATGACCTTTAATTTAACAATAAAATTCCTAAACACATCAAATCTCATTAGCTCGTAACGTTAAACAAAATGTTGTCAAAATACGCATCACATCATCCACTAATTGCACCACTCTACAAGGGTATAAAACGGGCGACCCGGGTCAAATGTGAGTGGTGGTATCCAGGGACTTCGCTTCTGACTCTCGTCGCGGACGGACATGTCGCGCTGCGCTCCCGCTCGTCTCGACGTTAGTTATTCTGTGTTGCGCTCGCCGTAACACGCCAGTGGTCGCTCTGCCGACTACAACCATTATCAAAAGCTGCCTTTTTCAAGGCGGTGGCTGATTGTTTCGACCTGTCTAACGTTACACCGAGCTAACCACTCGGTGTTTGGCCCCATCTGGGTAAAATCCACAGTTTCGTGGTTCTCGGTTGAAACCTTACGGTGTCAACGAAGCCGAGAGGGTGTTGACCCAAATACACCCGCTGACCCCCTTCAGGGCGAAGCAGTCAATTGGACGGGAGCTCGGAAGTCGGCCTTGGGGGATCTCCTAGTCGTGCCTTGTCTCTGGTTTCCTTCCACAGCTACACACCTGGTGTCGGTTGGGCGTGTCTACACCCTTCGCACTAGACCTGGCTAGGGCCCGTTCGCACAATAAGACTGGCGAACGGTTACAAGCTTAGGGCTCACCAATAGGTACTCACCTCCCTGCCTACACCCGGCAGGGAGGGTCACACACCCCCGGGCCCATCCACCCGGGGTGATAGGGCATTAGGTTCCCTCCCTCATTCGTCTTGTCCAAAGTGGTCCAAATTCCCCCGGGAAAATGGCCTGCCAAGGTCAGGACGACCTCGAAAACCTCGAGGAGCTCCTAACGCGACCCGCAATCCGTGAGTTATTTCTTGAGTTTTTACGCTCAAAAGGGCTGGTTTCGACCGCCAAGCCGACCTCTTCCAAGAAAGTGCCTACTGCAGGTAGCGCACCCCACGATAAGCCTTACTCGAGTAAGGACCCCCGCATTGTGCGCAACACAATGCCCGCTAATCCGCGTACCGCGAACCCTATTGTTGTCGAACCGACAACAAAAAGCCCGTCCCGCCGCATTCCACGAAATCGGCTGCTGTTCCCGCAACAACACCTGTCCCGGTAACAAAGGCCGAGACACAGCTGCGCCCCGCAGCTGCGGCCCTTGTTGCCGAGCCGGTTGTTCCGGGAACAACAGCTGCCTCGAACGCGTCACCCGCCGCGATCGAGCAATTCACCGACGCGATGGACACCTCGTCCTCCCGTTCCGCCTCCCCGTCATTTCTCGTTGAGGACGCACAGTCGTCCGCATCAGAGCCCTCTTCCTCCGAGGACGACTTCACCCTCGTCCAAGGTAGGAAAAGGAGAAAGGGCAAAAGCGGCGCCAAGGCCCGCAAAACTGTCGCCCTAGAGGCTCCCCCAACAACCCGACCCAACCCCGACTCGCCTGCCTCCCCGGACGCCGAGCCGCCAGCCTCCCCGGCCCCCTCCCCCGTCCCTATACCCCTGACCCCCCAGGTCGCCGTTTCAGGAGCCGCTCCACCTAGGAGCGCTCCGCCGGCTTACAAGGCCAAAGAAATCCCGCCTGTCTATCTTCAAGACAAGGCACTCTGGCTCGCCGTTTCTTCAATGTGCAATGACAAGCACATTAACATCAAAAAGGCCAAACCAATAGAGAATGCGATACGCATCTCATTCTATAACCCCACCGATTACAGAGCGACCATAAAGCTCCTACGTGAAAGGAACATTTCGTTCCACACGTACTGCCTCCCCGATGAGAAACCCCTCAGAGTCGTCATCAGACGCATCCCGAGGGAAATCCCGACCGAGGACATCCTCAATGACCTCGTCGCCCAGAACGTCCCTGTCACTCACGTGCACAGAATGCACCGCTCCCGCGGCGGCTCCGCCTACGACATGGTTCTAGTCGTTTGCGAGCCGTCAAACGAAAAACACCACCCGATCTTCGGCATTCGCACAGTGTGCGCCCTCTCGGGGATCTCAATAGAGAAACCCTTGAGGACGGGCATTGTGTCGCAATGCCATCGTTGCCAACTGTGGGGTCACTCGCAGAGCAACTGTTACGCCCACCCCAGATGTGTCAAGTGCCTAGGTGACCATGGCACATCTGACTGCCCTCGTCCCAAAGACCGCACGCTATGCACGGAACCCCCGAGCTGCGTTATTTGCGGCCAATCCGGCCACCCGGCCAACTACAGAGGGTGCCCCAAGGCACCCAAGATTTCTCCCAAGCTGGCCAAGCGTGCAAACGCCCGCCAGCAAAGGGAAAGCCCCTCAGTCAGGCTCCCATCTGCCCAACTTCCACCGAGGCTCAGCCCTCAGCGTCCTACCCCCTGGAGCGTTCTCAACACGCAGAGAGCCTTCCCAGCCCTGCGGCCGACACAGGCCCAAGTCACGCCCGCCGCGATCCCACCACTAATGCAGGCCCCGTTACCGCCCACCGCCGCGCCTTCTACGGCCCCCGCAGCCGTAAAGCCCGTTGTGGCTTCTCGCATCGCGACCACTCCCACGTTCAGTCCCGCAGCGTTACAGGCAATGAACGTGATCGGAAGCACTCTCAGCGTGTTCGAGAGTGACCGAGCTCAGGAAATGTCTAACGCGATCATCGCCACCGAAGGCAACCTGTTGAAACTCTTGCAAGTATTGCAGGAATACGCAGACGTTGCTCAATCCGTCCAGAATCTTCCCCACTTCAAAAAATAATTATGGATAGTACACCCGGTACAATTAAACCCCGCTCCTTTAGGCTTGGCTTTTTTAATGCCAACGGCATGCTCGGCCAACGCGACGAGATTGCCGCCTTCCTTAGAGATCATCGGATAGATATTCTTCTCGTACAAGAGACCTTCCTTAAACCTCACAATCGCAGCCCGAAAGTTGCAAATTATAACATCGTTAGGAATGACAGAACGGTCCGTCATAAGGGCGGCACGCTCATTTACTATAGGAAATCCCTACACTGCGTAGAGGTCACTCCCCCCGACCTGTCCCTATTAGAAGTCTCTGCATGTCGCCTAGGCATGACAGGGCACAACTCGATCACTGTCGTCTCGGCATACTGCCCTCCCTCGTCCCCCGTAGACAAAATCCTCCTCACTAACGACTTCAGCGCTCTCATGAGCCTGAGTGACTCAGTGATAGTCGCCGGCGACCTCAATGCCAAACATCCCGCCTGGAACAGTAACACCGCCTCTACCAGAGGAAGGCTGCTGCACAACCTTGGCGATACCCTTCACTTCGACGTCGTCGCCCCGATGCAACCCATCCACTTCCCGCTCATCCTTGACCACCTTCCTGACGTCCTCGACGTAGCGCTCCTAAAGAATGTAAACTTACGTCTACACTCAATAGAGGCGCTACACGAGCTCGACTCCGATCACAGACCGGTCCTGATGGAACTAGCCTCCCGCTTGGGCCCTCTCGACCCGGACCGTCCCCCTCCCACCAAGACAGTGACGGACTGGAGAATGCTAGGCGAAAGCTTAAAATCTCCATCCGCTCACCTCGATTCCATCCCCGACGCAATCGACTCGGTCACTGACATGACGGGCGCGATCGGTTCGTTCACCGAGCACGTACAATCCGCCGTGGACAAATGTTCACGAACAGTTGAGGCGCTGAACTTTCATCGCTTCAAACTGCCGGAAGATGTGCGCGCCCTGGTGACCGAAAAGAACGCGGCCGTCCGTGCCTATAGTGTCTTTCCCTGCGACGCTAACAGATCTCATGCGTAACTTGCAGCGTGCTGTAAAGGAACGTATTCGTGAGATGCGTGAAACGCGCTGGGACAAGACGCTGAGTGAACTCGAGCCGTCGCATCAAGCCTTCTGGAAACTTCAAAAGATTCTCAAATCCGATGAAGCGGCCTCCACTCCTCCCATTTCCCGCCCCGATCAAACCCTCGCCTTCGAGAATGACGAGAAAGCAGAATGCCTAGCAGACAGTCTCGAGACTCAATGCTCTCCCAGCACCCAGCCGATCGACCGTGCTCCTAAAGGTCGACGCCTAAGTCGAACGTAGGTCCTCCCTCCCGCCCGATGAAGACCCCGATGATCCCATCCCTCCCGTCTCCCCGGACGAAGTGGTGGAGATCATCAAGACTCTCAAGCCCCGCAAAGCCCCGGGCCCCGATAAAATCACCAACAGGGTGTATAAAATTCTCCCCGCTTCCCTCGTTATGCTCATGACCGCAATCTTCAATTGCGCCATGAAACATAACCTATTCCCCCAGGAATGGAAAGAGGCAACCGTCATCGGCATTCCCAAGCCCGGTAAACCCAAGTCGGAGCCCGCCAGTTACCGACCCATCAGCTTACTCAACGTGTTCGGAAAGATCTACGAGAGGCTTATTTATAAGCGCCTCAAGGGTTTCGCCGAATCACGCAGACTCATTCCCGATGAGCAGTTCGGCTTTCGAGCCCATCACTCCTGCATCCAACAAGTACACCGCATCGTGGAAGACGTAAGCTACGGGTTCCAACGCGGGCGTCTCACCGGTATGATTTCATTCGACATAGCGAAAGCATTCGATAAAGTCTGGCACAACGGCTTGATTTACAAGCTGTACCAACTCGGCGTGCCAGAACGTCTCGTCGTCATCTTGCGAGACTTTTTATTGAATCGCACGTTTCGCTATCGCGTAGACGGCGTCCTCTCCTCGCCCCACCCGATACGTGCCGGAGTCCCTCAAGGCTCCGTACTTTCACCGCTCCTCTTCACGCTGTACACTAGCGACATTCCCAAGAGCAAGATTGTCAAGATTGCCCTGTTCGCCGATGACACGGCAATCTACTACACCGGCGTCAACCCGGAATCCATTTCTCAATCGCTCCAGACCTATGCCAACACCCTAGGTGCCTGGTCTAGGAAATGGAGAATTGAAATTCATCCCGACAAAAGTCAGGCCGTACTCTTTTCGAGTCCGCACCGTCGACTGCCCCCCCGTCCCCCGTCCATCTCCATGTTTGGCAAGCCGATTCCTTGGAAGGAGCATGCCAAATATCTCGGAATAACCCTCGACCAACGGCTCACCTTCGCCGCTCACATCCGGGAGGTCCGCAACAAAGCGGCCTTCGTGTGCGGCCGTTTGCATTTCATGCTCAATAAAAAGAGCAAACTGTCCCTCAAATGCAAGTCTCTCCTCTACAAGACTTGCATTCGCCCCATCATGACCTACGGCTGCCCTCTGTTCGCACACGCCAAGCCGCGTCTAATCCATAGATTACAGACCCTCCAAAATCGTACTCTACGAAAAATCACGGATGCTCCCTACTACGTCCGAAACGAGACTCTCCACGTAGATCTCAAAATCCCCACATTAGGTCAGTTTATGAAGCGTGCCTCCATACGTCACGTGATCGCGGCGAAAAACACTGCAACCCACTCGTAGTGTCAGCCGCGAAATACACCCCGTCCCAGATTAGTAAGGTACGCCGTCCCAGGCACACCCTCCTCATTCCCGATGATCCCATTACCCTCCTCCAAGAGAGTAGTAAGAGCACAAGCACACTACAAAAACCGCGTTAGTACAAACCTCGCCGCCGAGGTCCGTCGCGACAGTCCGATAATAACGACTCTTGTCCTCCCGTCCCTAGCTCATCGAGCCAGCCCGCGAGCTGAGCCAGTAGCTTAAAAAAGTCCGTAATAATAATTACATTCAGATCCAGCCCATCCCTTTGCTGTCCTCCCCCCAACGACGCCCTGAGCCGAGGTCCTAACCCCACAGGGGGTGCCCTCAGCGCTGTCGTTTAGTTTTTAAGTTCTATATAAGCCCCTGGCTGGAGGCCTAAATAATAAATTTTAGGACCCACAGGGAAGCCCGGTTAAGCAGTACACGGCCTCCTAGGCTGAACTGCAAGAGGTCATATCAAAAAAAAAAAAAAAAAAAAAAACAAATGTGAGTCATTCGCTCTCCAACCGTTGAAGTGAACACACGTGAACAGCTACATTAAGAAAAATACCCCTGAAGATGGATACCACTGCAGATGAAGCCGCTCAAGTCATTGCACTACTGCAATCAGGGATGCGGCAATGTGATGTTGCTCGGCAACTGAACTTGAGTCGATTTTCCGTTCGACGAGTGTTCCAACGGTTCCAAGAGACTGGTGGCTATATCCGAAGACGTGGATCTGGAAGACAACGCTGCACATCCGAAAGAGACGATCGCTTCATTGTTTTGACGTCTTTACGAAATCGGTTCTCCAATGCTGTTGAGCTGCAACAACAACATCGACAGCTCGCAGAACTTCTGTAAGTGTCTCCACGGTTAGAAGAAGGTTGCGGGAGAAGAAAATTGCAGCTCATAGGGCTGCTACAGGGCCAAAATTGACTGCACAGCATAGGAGACCGGTTACAATTCGCTCGGGAACATGTGGATTGGACAATCGATCAATGGAGGACTATGCTCTTCTCGGATGAGACAAGGGTTTGTCTTTTCTGTAACGACAGGCGTAGGAGGGTGTACAGAAAGCAAGGGGAACGATTCACACATGCCTGTATTCAAGAGACAGTAGAATGAATACGGGGGTGGCTCGTGCATGTTCTGGGGCGGCATGTCAATCGACGGCAAAACGAACCTTGTGTGCGTTTCTCGGACTGGAGGTGCTCGCGGGCAAGGGTCGCTGACTGCTCCTCGGTACATAACAGAGATCTTAGAGGAGCACGTGGTCCCTTATGCGGGTTTTATTGGCAGTGGGTTCATGTTAATGCATGATAACGCCCGCTGTCACACCGAATTAATTGTAAGGGACTACCTGCAAGAAGTTGCCTGTTATGCGCTGGCCGGCGAGAAGTCCAGACCTGAACCTAATTGAGCACCTTTGGGATGAACTGAAACGGCGAGTACGGGCACGTGATCCTGCCCTTACCACGCTTCAGGACCTCCAAGATGCCGTCGTAGCAGAATGGGACAACATTCCTCAGGAGACTGTTGTAACATTAATTAGGTCCATGAGGGAACGCATGGAAGCAGTCATCAGGGCTAGGAGGGGCAACACTAGGTTTTAAGTTGTTTTTAAGGACTCTTTTGTATTTTTTTTTTGTAAATAAACGACATGTTTTAGTCATTTGCATCATCAACTTGCTTTTTTTTTTATTCCCTGGTAAACAAAAACGAAATCTTTTATCTGAAATTTAAATAAATTACCTTTCGAATGATACCCCATAGTCTTATGTCTACCATTGATTAATAGGGTTAAAATGACTTTGAAAAGAATTCTTGATGAGGTGCGATTTTTGTGACGCCGAGTGTAGTTTCTGATACCAAGTCTTCTGCCCGAGCATGACGCGACCTGTCAACTCACATATAATTACTTGAAGCCGTATGCCAATCGAAGAAAATAAAAATGACCTCAAAAAATGACAAAAGAAATCTTACGTCAATCTATCACTTTTCTGTCATTATGTCCATTCTCCGGTGAACAAAACTTGTTTCTACGGTTGCCATGCTAAGCCTGCTGGAGTAAAAGGTCTAACAGAAAAAAATACTCGGCGTTATCAGGAGCTGCTGTCATAATCGGCAGACAAACAAAAAAAAATTTGTTCCTTGGCATCAAGAATAAATATTGTAGCATATGCGCGCAAGACCAAAATAAAAATCAAAAACCAAGAGTTCACCAGTGCTTTAAAAATTATACAGGATCATCCACCGCCATGGATTTAACTATAATAGTGGAAGGCTTCAAATCATCTGTAGAAAGTATGGTTTAATTTATGGTCGCCTCATTTCCGACGGCGACTTTAGTACATACGCTAAAATACTGGAAGCGAGACCTTATCCTCAATTTACTGTGGAAAAAGTGTAAGAATAACCTTTTAAGAAACCTATGCAATAAAATAGAAAACCTGATTGCTGACACAAAATGATGATGATGATGATGGCATCCAGGCCGATTGTCGGCTACGGCGGCCGTTCTCTCTTATGGAGATCAGCCATGACATGACATGGCTGACACAAAATATCCCATAAGGTTCAGAAAATTAATAACAAGAAAGCGCCTTATGGCCATTAGGTCCGCCGTACGAAAATGCAGTAAAAAATATAACAACTCATCGGAAAATATAGATTACTGCACACAAAAATTATTTGAAGACATCCAGAATGTACATTTACATGCCTTTAACAACCACACAAAACGTAAAAGTTATTTCTGCAACAGTGCACCAACCGAAGAAAATATACCACAAGATTTCTTTATAAGTGCCCTGTGGCAGAAAATATCCTTCTACATTAATACTATTTCAGGACATTCTAGAAGTCTCATACATGATGTAGACAGTAATATCGTAGAAAGTTTTCAAATGTGTGCCGATCGTCATGAATCGGCGTAATAAAACGTTTAGTCTTTCGAAAGGACAAGCAACGTCCATATCGGATTCAGTGCAGGCTCTGGTACCTGGCGACTCAACCCGTCGACTAGCGTATTGCAGATGGCTGATACAGCAGCAGTCGCTAAATCGCCAATTCGTTTCACGGGTGATTTGGACCGATGAATCGACGTTTACACGAAACGGTATGTGGAACCGGCGGAATGCTCACAATTGGGCACGCCACAACCCGTACGCAATGCAGCAGACGGGTCTTCAGACGGTGGTCACTGAATGTGCCATTTTACCAACTAGAATGGACGGCCGGCGTTATTGCGAATTTCTACAGAAGGATTTCGAAGCCATGATGGACATTCTGCGGGCTTAGATCAGCCCGATCAAGAGCGAAATCGTATGGAGGACGAACCTCTAGCTCAACTACCTTCCATCTGGTTTCAACACGACGGCTCCGACGGAACCGATGGATTGGGAGATTCGGGCCACATGCATGGCCGCCTCGCTCGCCTGACCTAACCCCATTGGACTTTTTCCTGTGGGGTTATCAAAGAACGGGTGTATGACACAGAGTGTGATACCGCGGCCGAAATGCAGCAGTGCATGAGAGACGCTTTCGCATCGTTAAACCATCATACCAATGAGGATTTGACAATGATGCCTCGTCTCCATACCGAAACCCTGCGTCGAGCACAATTATTATTGTGTGTGCAGCTCGGAGGCAACCACTTCGAACCATGCCTTATACGACCCGAGAGACAGTAATTTAGTGAAGCGGCTGAAAAAGCATAAAATGCCCAAGTTTTGTCACGTAATGTTCTCAGTGTGACTTAAATAAAGTTTTGTGAATTGTTTTATTTGGTTTCTGTACTAATCGTTGTTACTATGGCTAGTTCTCGACGTCATATGGACCTGGAAACTGCGGCAAGAGCCGTTGCCCTACTTTAGGAGGGAGAGTCTCAGAGATCAGCAGCAGCTTTCAGGAAACCAGGAGTGTAGGTAGGAGTCCTGGAATAGGAAGAACTAGAGCCGCAACTGCACATGAAGACCTGTATATCACTTTAACTGCATGTCGGGAGCGAACTGTGACTGCCCAGGCCCTGCAAACGCGACTGCGGCAATCAGGTACGCAAGTCAGTGACCAAACCATTCGCAATCGACTCCGCGAAGATGGACAAAGTTCCAGAGTACGCGCCATTCGACTCAAACTCGAACTTCGACAAGAGCTCATCGAGCAACGCGTTTAAGGTTCGCTCGGGAACATTTGGACCGGACCATGGAATACTGGAGCACGGTACTCTTTACGGACGACTGTAAGGTCAAGTTTTATAGTGATGATAAGCGTATACGAATGTGGAGAAGACAAGGCGAACGTTTTACGGAACCATGCATCCATGGAACAGACCGTTTTGGGGGTCCAAGTGTTATGGTATGGGCAAAACAGAGCTGGTAATTCTGTGACTGCTACCAGTTACGTTGAGAGAGTAATACAAGTGGGTGCTAGTTTTGTTTTAATGTACGATAATACCCGCCATCATACGGCTCGTGTCACACAAAGAGCACTCTCTGATGCCAACATTACAGTTTTACCATGGCCAGCAATCAGCCCCGATCTTAATCCCATCGAACATTTATGGGATCAACTGAAAAGATGTCTCAAAGGAGACTACAGTCAGGTGAACACTGAAACTCAGTTGAGAACGAATACCAGAGCAAAATGTTACCCATTTGATTGAAAGTGTACCGGATAGGCTCAGAGAGTACATTTGGAGTAGAGGAGGCCCCAATAGCTACTAAGAAAAAGATGTCTCTAGTAATAAATCGTTGAAAAAACTGTCAAAAAATCGTTAAAAATGTTAGGTTTAGTTTAAATTTCTCATTTTTTGCTGTTTTTTTTTTCGAAAAAGTTTTTTTTTTAACAAAATAAACAATTTTGAACATTTATCATGATAAAACAGTTTCTTAATATACAGTAGTGGGCCCTATTTTGTTTGGAGTATGTCGCAGGGAAGTGAAGATATCAGGTACTTCAAGAAATCCCTAGAGATAGATTTTCCAAACCAAATCCCGGAAGATGTCGATTACTCTTGTTTATAACATCTCCTTTCTAAAAATATTTAGTGATATATTATGTCGTTTCGCTAAACTAAATCTAGTAAAACGACAGAATTGCCACAAATCACTGCCTTGTTTAAGTGAATAACACGATTATCCATCAGGAGTTAGTCATCGTCTTAATTGTCGGGCCTCGCATGCTTTTAGAAGTCTATATTTAGAGACTTCTATCATACGTAACTATTTAATTAATATTCTATTGCGGGACACACTTTGAACAAAGTTTGGCAGGATGAGTCAATAAAGTCAATTGAAGAAGCTCTCTGTCAAGGTTTATCAACTGGTTTAACAAATCCAAGTGGAACAAGGAAACGACTCGTCATAGTTCAAATAGGTAATGTTTAATTTTAATACAACACTAATGTCTACGCCGGAACGCGCCTCTCAGCGATGTACGCGTCCATAGTGTACGGGAGGACGTCCGGTAGCTGGCAACACGACGACACTGCCATCTTTACTTGTCGCGACGCGCACACCCATTTTTTGTAACTCTTTTAAATTTATAATTAAATTCACAATTTTTAAAACGAAAAGATCGATTTATTTATAGCCATTACAACTAACATAATATTCCACCTGGATTCTCTTGCATCATTGCATCATTTATTTTAAAAGTCATTAAAGCTATAATTTTTTATAATCATAATTAATTTGTTTACAGGCTCAAACGCAAGCTTTCTGGAAGGAGGAGAATTAATTTTTGAAGCGAAGAAAATCGATGGGATCAGTCATTCTGAGATGGATTCATACAACTTTGAGAAATGGTTCAATCAAATTCTATTGAAATTAGATGCTAACACTGTTATTGCCATGTACAATGCACCATACCACTCAAGGAGAAAAGATTCCTATACCTTCAAACAAAAAAAGTCAATTGCAGGCATGGCTGAAAGACATATCCTTTGATGAATCAGAAGAAAAGCACAGCTACTTTTAAAAATAAAACAAGTAAAAGATATATACCAAACATATATTTTTGACGAAATGGCCCAAGAAAAGAGAATCACAGTGGTGAGGCAGGGGGATGAAACTCTCCTACAAAATCGCAACTCGAAATGACTCTGTTATTGCCATGTACAATGCACCATACCACTCAAGGAGAAAAGAAAAGATTCCTACACTTTCAAACGGTAAAGAAGGAATTCACTACAATCAAAATATTTGTAATTATAAAGCACTTAATTGGTCAAAAGTCGAAATCCAATTCACGAAAATTAATTATGACACTTGAAACTACAACACAAAAATCGTACTAAAAAGTTTATAAACAATAGTTTTAAAAAAAAACTTAAAAAAACACGCTTTTAAAGCAAATCGAACTAAAAACATAAAAATATTTTTTAATAAGAGTACCTACCTAAATTATGGGAAAGGAGAAGTCATATTGAAAGTTGATATTAAAAATTCAACTCGGTAAATAGGGACACTTTGCTGGCAGAAACTAAGAAAGAATTACCCCAAATTTACAGTTTTATTTGGCAATGCTACAACCATCTAAATTATTGTACCGGGAGTCGGAACAACCTTTTAGAATCTGCTGTTGGCTGTCAGCAAGGTGAACCCCTCGGGCCTTTGATTTTCAGTTTGGCTATAAACCCCATAATTCGGCAGCTAAATTCAGAATTCAACGTTTGGTACCTTGATGACGGAACCTTAGGAGGCAATGCAGACACAGTTTTAAAAGATCTATCATTTCTTCAAAATAAATTCAAAGCAATAGGTCCAGATCTAAATTATTCCAAATGTGAACTTTTTATTACGGACAACACTGACAGACAAGACACATTTCTAAAATTCAATGCATTAGCCCCCAATATCACTTTAATTGATAAAGGTTCTCTTTGCCTCCTCGGTTCCCCAATATTTGAAAATTCTTTTTCGAATTTTATTCAAGACAAAATCCATTTATTGCAAAGAAATTGTCGAATTGTACGTGTTCACGCGCGAACGCAGCCATAGCAGCGGCGGGGGAGGCGAGGCGCGCGGGACGACACTGCGCGCCAGCGCCACCGCACGCCGAACGACTAGTTGCTTTGACGACCTCGCGAGCGAGCGGGCTCATGCGATTATTTCTTGTAATTATTATTATATTATACTATTATTAACAGAAAAATACAGTCCATCATTGAAGGCACCCTAAACACTACGTTTCTTTGTACAAGTTTCACCCAATGTCGCTGACATTACATAAAGTGTTGAGTCATGGGGCAGCCGTGCTAAAGGAGGCGATTCTGCCAATCGAGCACCTGTCTGAAGAAGCTGCAATAGCAATATTTATCCGAGAGTTTCGGCTAAAGTACGCCCGAAAATTTTCGAGAGTAGCCTGCAACACTAACGTTTTAAATAGATTGCTCTTGACATCAGACCCCTTGCTGACGGGAATGAGGAACGCTAAACATAGAAGAAAGAGTCCTCTTTCACCGGATGCCATGAGTCTTTAGGAGGAAAAGGATATTTGCAATATTAGAAATAGATAATATTTGTGCTACAAAGTGTGCCGGTCTGGAGATTAATCACGATCTTCATATGACAATGATCGACGGTAAAGTGGTCACTTATAACGGATACTTCATCTGCATCTGCCTGCAATATTTGCCTTGCTAAGCCAACTGAGATGAACAAGCTGTCAGAAGTATTTTCAAAACCTGTGCGAGAAAATGTTTATAAATATGGACTTTCTACCCTCCATATGTGGATTCGATATGTATTGAGTGTATTCTACATAGTAAAATAAGGGTTATTAAAAAAAAAACAGTCTGATAAGAATCTACATATATTTTGTTTTGATGTGTTTATTTCACAAATGAATACTGTGGCATGTTACTAAATTTGCTTTAGAATAATATTATCAAAAATGATAAGCTATGCATTGCCGGTGTAATTTTTTCTTACTAAGGATGTACATAATCATTCATAAAACGTTGTTTTTGAATTATGACTTTTTCGAAGACGTTTCGCTTAATTTTGTTATTTCGTTGTTTATTAGCACGACGGCGCTCTAGCGCATTTTGCGAGCCCTAGGCTGTTCGCAACTTCGACGACTTTCTGTCGAGGAGTGTTAATAAGTTACCAACAACATGTACAAAAACAAAAGGCGAATCTCGAAGGCACAACACCTTAGTATGGTCACTCAATGACATCAAAGTTTGTACATTTTTTTTTTAAGAACCTTGGGCTTTACGAACGATGAAGCTGTACAGTCAGTCTTGAAAAATAATTATTTGCAGTGCAATAAGAATCCCAAAGTGAGTGCCACGCCTGGGGGCTTACTCTTGAATTTAATTCCGATCGATCGACATTGGAATTTGACTGTAACGTAATCTTGAGTTCGATACTAGCGCCACATTGAATTTAAATTGTGTGTCTATTTGGTGAACTAAGTGGAATCGGCATCGGGTTTGGCGTCGCGCTAAATGGCACTCTTGAGTGTATTTTGACAGCTGTCGATTGTGTTAGTATTGGATTCGCATTGTTTACGGATTGTGATTTTTCCAATAACAAAAGTGTAACTTTTTAGAAATTGTTCTGCGTTTTAAGAGATTTTTAATAATGAATGTGTTAAATATGGCAAGATTAGCAGTTGTTTACAGTATTTTGCGTAATTCGCATAAAAAACAATTGAAACAAAGACGAGATGAGCGTCGGATGATGCGGTATACGGACAAAGCGTTTTCTATGCATGAAGACGAATTTAAAGCCAATTATCGGGTGAGCAAGGAATTGTTTGAGGAAATTTATGTAAATGTTAAGCCCTTTATACCGACTCCTACAAGAAGAAGTGATATATCACCAAAATATAAGGTATTTATTTTAATTTTATTGGGAATATACATACAATATATTTTTATACGAGTATATCTAAACATCATTATAAAAAGCTCTTTTGTTTTCTTTGATATGACTATGAATTCTGATCAATGATAATGATGCCTTGTTTTGAAAGATCAATAGCAAAATTCTTGTAGATTTTAGTGGCATTGTCATTTTACGCGAATGGAAGTTACCAAAGGCTAGCTGGAGGCATGCAAGGGATCCTAATGTCGCAGCAATCTGTTTCTCGTACCATTAGAGATGTAACAGCAGTTCTTAGCCACCCAATAGTACTAAGTAAATGGATTAAGTTTCCTCAGACTCGCCGAAAGAGATGTTATAAAAAGGAGGTAAGGCTTATAAGAAATATGTACCAAATTTCTTGAATGTATTCATAACTGAAGATTTTTGTTTCATATACACTATTCCGAATTATGTTCCAGGTTTTATGAAAAGTTTCAAATACAATCTGTTATTGGATGTATTGATGGCACTCATGTAGCCATAATTAGGCCAATAGAAAACGAAGAAAGATTTTTTAATCGCAAACATTTCCATTTCATAACATATTAGTTAAATGCCCATGTTTTATTTGCTTTCAGATAAGCGATGCAGATTTACGGATTCTGTCAGTAAATGCCTCATTTGGAGGAACATCACATGACAGTTTTGTCTGGAATCAGCATCCTGTGAAATAACATTTGATTGATTTGAACAATAATGGAGAAAATGTGGTGTTTTTATAAGGCAAGTAAATAATCCAAATAAGTAGTTGAATCAAGTATCAACTTTAGTTTTTGTTAATGTAAATAAATATTCTTTATTTTTACTTTTAGGTGATTCTGGATATGCTCAGAGGGAGTATATGATGACACCTATAGTAGATATAGATGCTCCTGAAGGCTCTCCAGAAAAATATTACACAAAGTTGCACTGCTCTGCACGCAATACAGTGGAAAGTGCTTACACGGGCTTACAAAGTGCAGGAGGTGCTTACACGGGCAAAGGGTGCTACATTATCATCCTGATGTAGCAGCCAAAATAATTAATGCATGTTGTGTCTTACACAACATGTGTATCTATAGTAGGGAGACTATTGATCTTGAGGAGAATACAGCAGAGTATGAGAATGAATACCCAGCTGTCTCTTCACGAAGACGAAGCATTGAAAAGCGAAATGTTTTAGTCCAGCAGTTGTGGGCAAGTAGAAGGTAGGTAAAGGTATTGAAACAGGGACACATTTTCTGGAGTTGGTATCTTGCTTAGCAATTAAAGGACTAATTGCATTGACCAGCAACTCAAAATCCTCGCACGATATACGTATGAAATTTTTAGATTCCACTCAATGGATCTATTTTTATATCTTCTAGAAATCTTTTAGTTCCTTGATTCCGTCGCTGTAGTAATGGCCTCACCCAACATCGCGGTTTCTTTTTAAGCAGACTACACAGTAAAACACATGCTGCAGCACAAGGCACTACGTTTTCCTACCCGTAAAACTGTCTTCGGCAGAAACTCTGCTCAGTAAACATGTTCGCGCACAAATGTGCTGAACTGTGCGCTTACAAAAGTTACGCACTGCCTTACCAGTGGAGATGGAAGCCAAATGCGATACCAGCTAGAATCTGCACTGCTGGAATTTAGCACAAAAATGTAAGCAAATGCACACTTTTTTGGTGGAATTCCGCAATAACTGACAAAGACTGCATATTACTTTTCTGTAGATCTACAGAAAGTAATCACCAATATAAGACAGCGATAATTTTTCCTCGTGTTATTACATTTAACGAAAGTTTCGTTTCACTTGGAGGCAGTAATGGTACAAATGTTCCTTATGCAGTGCTTTAGAATGAAACTGTCTCTGGTAGAAGCCAAGAAGATTAGTATCAACCTCAAGTTCAGACAACTCTACTGGCTGATGGGCAGAAACTCAGTACTCTCCCTGGACAACAAACTTTTAATATATAATTCCATCCTCAAACCCATATGGACATATGGTATCCAGATATGGGGAGTTGCTAGCAAGAGCAATGTCATGTGACTGCAAAGGGTGCAAAACAACATACTGAGGAATATCGTAAATGCCCCATGGTTTACAAGGAACGACGAGATCCACGATTACCTGAGCATTGCAACTGTGGCCTCAGAAATAGAGCGCTATAAAAAACAACATGTTATGCGTCTTATCAACCATCCCAATCCTCTCGTTTCAGGACTGCTAGACAATGTCAATGTGGTTAAAAGACTAAAAAGAAACCCCATACTTTGAGTAGACAGTGCATGTAGCTTGGTGTAGGTGCTTCTGTTGTTTTAGACCTCATATCGAAATTGCCGCCCGGTACTTACAGCTTTTATATGGATAATTATTTTACATCTTTACCTTTGTTGGATGAAATAAAAACATTAGGACACGATGCGACTGGAACGGTTAGAGCAAATAGAGTAGAAAAGGCACCCTTGAAAGAAGCGAAAGATATGAAGAAAATGAGCAGAGGGTCTTTTGACCAGTGTACAGATACTTTGACGAACATCACTCTCGTACGTTACAATGACAACAATATTGTTACCGTTGCGTCAACTGAATGTGGTGTGGCGCCTTTAGCTAAGGTAAAACGTTACTGTGACAAGCAGAAGAAAGACGTCGACCAACCTCGCTGTTTCGTCAACTATAACAAATATATGGGCGGTGTCGATCGTTTGGATCAAAATGTAGGATGCTATCGTATTTCTATACGCCTGAAGAGGTGGTACTGGCAGCTACTTATGTTTCCTATAAATGTATGTATGAATAATGCTTTTCAGTTATATAAATTATCACCAGCTTCACAAAACAATCAGCATGACTATTTGTCATTTACAAGACATGTTGTAACAACATATCTTCAGACTTTTCCTGAAAATTCTTCTTCAATAAAGAAGCCTATTCCAAGATCATCTCTAGCAGTCATAAAACGAGTTCCAGTTGATATTAGGTTAGATGGAAAGGCACACCACATTATCAAAAGTGATAAACAAAACCGTTGTGGTTTGTGTCATAAAAACACGACGATGAAATGTGGCAAATGCAATGTCGCCCTACACCAAAAATGTTCCCCTACTTTTCATACGAAATAAAATTATAATACTAAATACTTCTAATTTATAATAAAACATGTTTTATTATACACAATAAATAAGATTACTCATAAAATGTCTTTCATTACTTACAACAATCTAAAATAAAAGCACACAATACCAACAGACAAATACAGTGGCATATTCTCCTACTGTTCCATTTTTGGATCGGTACTGTAACTGAAATACAGGAAATCGAATTATTTTTTTTGCTTCATACTATCGATAATTAGGCTACTAAAAAATGTTCTGAAAGTTTCGCTTCAATCAGATAAGTTTTGAGGACTTGGGAAGATACGGGTTAAGAAATTTTTGTTTATTTCATCCATACATTTTAATTTTCTCCCTCAATTTAGTTTGTAGATCCTAATAATTATATGTAGATATAGATGTAGATCCTAATAATTAATAATTTGTAAGCTATTCACGTAGTTGATACCTCAAAAGAAAGAGCAATAACTAGGCATGTTTTAAAAAATGTTTGAAGAGAAAAAGCACCATCCGCGTTTTTTTTTTTCTAAGGCGTCAAAAATCTATTTTCTTAAATTAAAAGAAGAATCAATGAATTCAAATATCTGTAAAAAAATTGTCTCATGACACAGATGCCTCAATTATGTTTTGTTTGATTGGTTAGACATTATTTCAATGAAGGATTGTCAAACATAACTTGGGAGTTGTGGGACAAACAGCCATGAACTTGCCGAGTGTGGTACCCAAGCAAAGAAATCATATTGTCTATTTCGACTGTGGTGTAGTGGTGTATGTGGTATGTGATAATATGTAAGTTAAATACAAGTGAGCAGTAATAAACGGGCCTTTACTGGATAAAGACGTCTCTTTATTTAATATTCCCACGCTCCTCACCTCATGGCGACCCTACCAAACACAAGGGCAGCGTTATCGCCGCCGGTATAAAGTTACATGTTCGCAGTAATATGTAACGCAACATCAGCAAAATGTGTGGAAGTTTCCAGTGGGAATATCTAAGACGTGCTTTGGGACTGATAGACCTTCTTTCGAATAAACTACCGCTTGCCGAAATTTCAATTTTTGTCCACGATGGGTTCGAAATGTTCGAAGTGTGACTGCCAACTGAAGGAGTCTATTATTAACCAACACGGCCCTACTAACGAAGCCGATGGTTCAAACCATATATACACCAATAATATACTAATATCCACCATCATAGCATTGTGTGGAGCTGGAATACTGTTTTTGGTGTATAAGCAGTACCGAAGATGCCATCTGATGCTGGTGCGTAGAGAGCTGCGGGAGGATGCATTTCGCCGCATCCGCATGCGACTTTCTGGTCGACGTGACAACCAGGAAAATCAAGACTCCGTGCCGCCAACTTCGTGAAGTGTTGTGTTTTAGTGCGGTAAAAGTGTTGTGCTCGAAAGTGCGGTAATTTCAACGTGCGTAGGTACGTAGTTACACTTATAAGTAGGAATATAATTTTACGGCCCGTATAATGTAAGTATTTAGTTATAAAAGCAAAAATAGTATAGTATTACTTTAGTCATGAAGCTGTCTCATGGAAGAATTGAATAGTATTTGTAACGAGTTAGAAAATATTCGAGTTAGTTTAAGAAAATTAGGGATACGAAGAGAAACTCAGACTAAATATGTATCAGAAAAAATAACCAAGGCTAAAGAATTGTATGAAACTCATAAAATAATAGTTCAGCAGTTTGATGATAAATATAAAATAGAATATGCAGAATGCATTTTTGATTTATGTGATAAAATAGGAGGTAACAATTAATAAAATATTAGATTACGAATCTAATCCCAGTCTGTTTAAAGATATGTCAGATAAAAAAGAATCTACCATGGACAAGTTCGATTTAAAGACAGCTGTTTCCTTAATACCGGTTATGGACGAGAACGAGGAAACCACAGAAAAAAATACTATACATCTTTGCCATTGATGTATACACTAGCCAAACAAGGTATACATTCCCTAGGCACTATTCAAAGAAACCGATTAGGAAAATCTTGCAAGTTGGCAACCAAGCAGGATGTTATTAAGAGTTCAGTTCCAAGAGGGTCGAATGAAGAATACGTAACAAATTTTGAAGCAATTGACATGACAACAGTTAGTTGGAAAGACAACAAGTCATCTTAGCTTCGACATATTCGATAAAAAAGAAGAGGATTCCACCACGTGCCCGAAGTAAGTCAATGAATATAACATGAACATGGGTGGAGTAGACCTAATGGATTCATTTCTAGGAAGATACAGGATTCGAATGAAGAGTAGAAAGTGGTACATGAGGATCTTCTATCATCTGCTAGATTTGACTGTAATAAATGCATGGGTATTGTACAAAAAAGTAGAAGAAAGAAAAGGAAACCACAAAAGATCATGACCCTTGCAGACTTCCGATCAGAGTTGGCTGAAACTCTTTGCCAATATACTCCTGCTAACACCAGAGGGCGCCCTATTTTTTACATATAGTTACAATAGACTAGCACATGTAGGTGGGCACTCCCTTATCTCCTATTGCCATTATGGTTTAAAGGTATGTAGGTATAAGGTTGAGTGTTAACCTGCACATAACTGTTTACTGGTCAGGGCCAGAATCGCTAGTCGTCATGTTAGTCGGAAAGTATACTTCGTGTATGTTTTAGTCAGCACTGCTAACACAGGCCGCGCAGCAATACAGCAGTACTGCTGTAACTGTATTGCCGGCCGCCGCACTGTTGGATGCTGTGCCCATGTTATGACAGTAAATGGTACTTAGCGTGGGCACGGCATCAGAATAATATTCTTCCACCGGCACAATTTTTGGATGATGTTTTAGTGACATATGATGATGAACAAAATGAATAAAGATGTAAAAACTACAATGGATTTTGTATTATTTGACTCCCAGTTTATTATATTCATTAATATAAACAGTATTGATGGAATATAAGAATCTTAAATAACTTTGAAATGCTAAGTTTTTTGTAAACCATTTCTTTTACTAGTTAATTGTAAGAATTGCTCCCTATTATTATCATTATTTTATATTTGTGTGCACAGAGGGCCTAAATTACTATGGCGACTTGGCATTCCCCTTTCGGTTTGCGTATGCGATTTCTTATTGTTTGTGTTGTGTATTAATTTTTAACATTCTATTTTAACATTTTGATTAGTAGATTTGAGTTATTTCATAGTTTTTAATTTTTTAAGTTTTTTATTTTTTTGATATTATTCCCTTTTATTATTTTTAATAGTAGTTAGTAACGTAGTTGTAGATTTAGATCGTAATTTTAGATTAAGTATTTTTTAAATTATTATTTTGTTTTATTTTATAGTTTTAATTTTTTGTTTTATTTTCATAATGAATCCGTTGCAATTAATTCTGGCACGTAACTTCAATATATGGAATTTTGCGTGCGCAATTCCTGATGAGGAGAGTGCGGTAGCTGCAGCAAAGTCATGGCTGATTATTCCAGCCCGGACGCCCCGGTGTCCAACATGCCGAGGCCTTATGAGTAGAGAGCCCAAGATGAGCTATAAGCTCAAGTATCGTTTGCGGTGCTGGAGGTGCGCTAGAGAGGGCAGACCGTCCATTAGGTCGCCTCTCAAAAATACGTTTTTTGAGAGGGCTCACGTAAGCGTATTAGATACGCTTCGTTTGATGCTACATTTTATGAGAAAAGACAAAGTGTCGCAGGCGGCAAAAGATGTTGGCGTCACAAAAAAGACGGCGATACAAACGTACCACTATTTGAGAGAGGTATGCGAGGTAGCTGAAGCCCACGATAGGGAAATGCTCGGTGGAAGCAATGACGTGGTGGAAATTGACGAGACTCACCTACCTATACACGAGGAAGTATCACAGGGGCCGGCTGTTAAGGAGGCAAACGTGGTCTTTTGGGTGCATAAGCCGCCTCACGAGAAAAATTCATGTGGAGCTCATACCTGACAAGACGCGTACGACTCTGGACCCTATAGTAGAGGCAAACGTCCGCACAGGGTCGTACATAATGTCCGACATGCACCGAGCCTACAACAACATACATTTGCGCTTGGGCATGAGGGGTCACTCAGCCGTCAACCATAGCCTGAATTTCGTCGGGGGGACGGTTGACATTCCGGTTGACGGCTCTTTGGGAGTGCCGGCTCCAGGGGGGGTAGTAAGGTTTAAAATTCATACAAATACCCTGGAGCGTCAGTGGCTCGTATTAAAAAGGTATTGTCGGACATGTAGGAGCCAGCGTCGCCTTAAGTGGTACATGGGGGAGTATATGTACCGCCACAACGTATTAAAACAGCTCCCCTCAGACGCGGCTCGATTTCGCCGCCTCCTCAAAAGGCAAAAGGGGGATTAAAATAAGGAACTGTCGGTGTCGCGACCCAAATTGTCGCCGGCGAAGTTAGAGTGCCGTATTTTTTCTTTTGTACGCCCGGTCCAAGTGTCTTAACTTGCGCCTGCCTTTTAGCATTATTATGGGCGCCATCCATCCATGTAGCCGCCTTTCATAGCACCCATCATTACGAACTATCTGCCAATAATATCGCGAACCAGGCTCGGAGTCTGGGCACCTTCAGCACCGTCCGGCACTGGTATTTCCACCACACATTTCCTTCTCGAGCCCCTATGACCCCTTCGACCCCTGCTACACTAGCTGGCTAGGTTGATGAACAAAACTTCGTAGCGATCTGCGCCCCCTCTGAGTCTGGACACCTTTAGCACCGTCCGGCACTTGTATTTCCACCACACATTTCCTTCTCGAGCCCCTATGACCCCTCATGACCCCTTCGACCCCTGCTACTCTTCAAAAAATGCTACTTAAAAAAAAAAAAACTGATTTGTGCAGCTCGCACACCTGCATTGCCTTTCGTAAAAAAAGTATTTCAAAGTATTTCTTTTTTATCCCCCTACACAATAGAAACGAAAAAAAAAACAATTTCTAAAAAAAAGAAATTTTGCTTAAAAAATTTTGTTTTTGCGTTCATTGCCGAATGACGTTCAGTGCTCATTTTCAGACGAACCGATGATTCTAGACAAAAAGTGTCCGGATGACTTTAGGCTCGTTAACAGGCATTCTATGCGATGGAAATGAAAAACTAGGCATTTACAAGAATTTTAATTTTTGATGAAAAATTTTGTCCCAAAAACTTGCACACCCTTTGCTACACTCCGACCGCTACACTCCAACCTATGCTACTATCTGCCGCAGTAAATTTGACATGACAAAATTGAAAACCATATTCTTAATTTTGTTTGACAGATAATAACCATTTTTTGTTCAAAGTGGTGATTTAAAGAATAAGACTGATTTATCTCAATTTTGTTTTAATTTATTTGGCAAAAAGCTTGTGATAAGAGATATCAATGTTACTTTACTTGAAGTAACTCTGCCCCTGAGACGACCCACTGACCACTGACTAACTACTTAAAAACACAAGAATTGGCAAAAAAAGTGACAAATTGAAACTAGGCATTTCTACTTACTTACATTGCCAAATAAAGTCACACAAAGGAATAGGCAAAGATGAGATAAGACAACCCACTGACTAATGTTTAATATCGGTGATTTACAAATATTATTTCACAATGTTTAGAATAAACAAAACCAAAATGTCATGGGTAAATGCTCGCGACCAACTGAACTTAGTTCTAACCATAGTAACTTTTCAACAACTGTTGTACCAATCTTCTGACCAATCAACCAACTTTTACAGATTCCCTATACCTTAAGATTTTGATTACGTTTGAATTGTTCCTATTCTTCATCAACCGTGCATTTGTGACAAGTGGAGATTCGTTCACGATACGAATATCCATAAATATGCAATCCTAGCCAAACTGCCGAAACAAAACTTCGCCACTAAAGACGACCCACTGACCAAACAACCCCTAAGACGACCGACTGAACAAACTTTTGTGAAATATTGCAATTAAGCGACATTTTTTTTTTCAACTAAAATTTTATCACCTTAGTTTATATTATAAGTAATTTCAAGACTTCGACATTTTCCTATGACAAACAAGAGCATTAAGTAACAAAGACTTTTCACAGAAACTGCATCTGTTGCAGATGACTACAAGCACACCACTTTTACTTTTGTACAGAAAAACGAATTTACAACGGCAAAATAATCAACCATGTGAAATATGACACGCAAACCAAAACCAACGCCGACTTCTTGAATCCCAAGATACTAATCTTGACTTGACTAGAATGAATGATCACCACAGACTAGTTTTTTTTTTCACAGAGTAAAATAGCGGGCACAGACTACTTTTAATATTTTTATTAAATTGTCTATAGATTGAATCAAAAGATCATAATATATTGTCGATTAATCGTATCGTATTCAATCGTATTACATTAATAGATAAGCCGATCCCAACAATAATTGTGTCGCACTCAACTGTACCTAACGCAGCACACCTGCCCTTGCCCTTGTGTACGGCACAGCAATAGAAAAAAATAAAATTCGAATCAGAAACATAAATATTGTGTTTAGATCTAAATCATAATTCGGTAGTCATTGAATTTGTGGGGTTAAGAGAGTTTCTTCACACTCGTGCATCGAAGAACACGTAAATGTCGGTCTAGAGCAATTCATTTTTCTGCGGTCGTGTCTCGTGAATTTTGGCCACTACACTACACCATTTACATCAAGTTAACATCCCTCCAGACTCTGTTGGTTACACCTCAGGGTTACACGCTTGCTCAATGTGGATTTAGCAAGCGTGCAAGATGCTTTTTGTCACTTTTATATAGTCGATTGGTGTCCGAGATATTGTGAGACCTAGCGAGAGATAATATAACAAAAAAGTTAAGTTGGTACATGCCTGGTCAGGAAATGAACACTCGTTTAAGAGGCTAGAGCTTTGACTATTTAGTAAACGGAGTCAATATTCATGAGTTCAACTCGACATTGGCTAACACAAAACGTGAAGTGCCACAACAAGAAAAAAAAAATAGTCAATAGACAAAAACTTAAAAAATCTACGATTTTAAAAGGAAGTTGACATTTTACAATATGTCAAATGTCATTAAATCTACTGTCCGCCAAACGTCAATCAAAACACAAAATCACATTGCCTGGCCGATCGTTTGACAAAAGAAAACATCTTCAATTAAAAATATGAACTAGACCTCGTACTGCATAAAATACAATAAATACTTCAAAATTGAACCATACGTCGTTGAAGCTTTAACAGAGCAGCACGCGAACATAAGCTGTTAACACAATTTGTTCTATTGGTATTAGTTTGAGGATATATTTAAAAAAATGTCGCAAGCCCGCTTCGCATCATGTATTCCTTTGCCGATAGAACACAAGAACTTGGTGAACGTTATAGAAAAAGCCAGAGATTGGGCTCTAATGCACGGAGTGGCAATGCGAGACAAGAAACACTTCAATAAAGATGTCATTCAGGTATGAATATAATTATGTATAATTAATTAATATTTCCCATGCTCATAGTGACTTGCGTATCTTTAGAGGATCCTTCTAAAGCAGCTTATCGATAAATTATACTATATTTATATAATCTAGTTGATCTTAGGATGATCTTTTAAAACTGAGCAGAACTTCAAGTTTTTAAAGATTTTACAATTCTTTTTTAAATATTTTTATTACAGTTTCAATATTATACAAAATACAGTTACTTCTAAGAATTATCATTATTCTTCTTCTTCCTGCCCTGTACCCAATTCTATTTGGGGTCGGCGCAATATGTTTTCCACTTCCACTCATTTCGGTCAGACGTCATACTACTATCCACTCCCTTCTTAATCATATCCTCTTTCAAGCAATCAATCCATCTCTTCCTTGGTCTACCTCTTTCTCTCCATCCATTCAAATTCATACTTAAGACACGCTTTGTAGCATGTGTCTCACATCTTCTCATGACATGCCCATACCACAATAAATGCTTACCTCTAATTTTTTCTGTCACTGGTGCTACTTTCAGGCTTCCTCTGATATACTCATTCCTCACTTTATCCATCCTGGTTACTCCACACATCCATCTCAACATTCTGATTTCTGTTACATGCAATCTTTTCTCATCCCTCTTTTTCAATGCCCAACACTCTGATCCATACGAATTATTATTATACTTAATCAAAATTAACTCAATACTAACAAACTGTGAAATTATTCCGATCTAATAAATTTTTATTGAATCTCATTTGTTTGCAGGTTGCACCATTTGTATTGTTGCCTTCACCATTCCCAAAGACCGAGTTTGAGAAAGCTGTGGAACTACAACCTGTGTTGAATGAACTCATGCATAAAGTAAGTAGCTTTTGTAATACTATTTACTGTACTGGCTAACTTTATATACAGAGCGTAAGGGACAGCCCTCCTCAGACTGATGGGATGATGTTCAGTTTACCATACTAAGAAGACTAGTATCAGTAAAGTTATTGAAATCCAATAAAACTGATTTGTTTTAAAACCTATCAATAATTGAACAGCTGATTTCATGCGTCAATTGTTAAATTTATTTATGCATTCATTGCTATTTTTTTTTATATTAATGGTATTATAAAAAAATATGTAATTTTGTACTGAAAGAAATAAAAAATAACTGAATAAAAGATGAAAAGAACTTGAGAAAAATTCAAGTGGAATATGATTCAAAATAAGGAGCTGAAGGAACCCTATCAGTCTGCGGAGGGCTCCCATACGCCCTGTATTGCCCAACATACCAAACCAATAGTTATTTACTTCCAATTGTTTTCTAAAGCCATTCAAGTAGCCATTATTTCCACCGAATAAGGTAACTAATACACATCCAGACAGACATGTGTTGGGTTTGTTGCAAAATTTCTTCCTGGCAAAACCCCAAATGAAGCGATGAAGGGTGGGCGTTTCTTTTTTAAAAAATAAATGATTTTGAAGGTCAGTGTGAGCCATACAGAAGAACTATATATAGAGACCTTTATACCGTTAAGCCTTTATATAGTATCTCTCTTTACGCCATATTCAGGGTACTAATACAGTTAATTTGCAAACCTGTGTGAATTAAATACATCAAATTGGTAAGGTATGAAATGGTTACTTCATCTAATAAATATTATTTGTTTTCACTGACATAATAGGGTACACACTGTTGCGGTTCTGATAATTAATTTATTTAAATGTACCCAGAACTGTAGTATGACGAGAAGTGTGTGACCGTCTACTAACTATTTGCAGTGTCTTCTTGTCGCACAAATGCTGGGGTTCGCACACCCTAGCGTCGCTTAGCGAGAAATTATAACAAACATTTTTCTGAAACTTTTTTTGTCTCCTTGCAAATTCCGCAAATCTATAGATATTATAGTCAAAGAATTATAGTCCTAGTAATTAAGAGTCTTAATTTGTAAATTACATTTGTGCCCATTTTAAATTTGTATCATATAAACTGTGGATTACATAGTGAGTTACATACTTATAAGGTGTATTTGTATACTTACTTTACAGTACTTGTAGTGTATAATTGTTTGCTTTCCCTAATAAAATAAAGATATTTTTGATCACCATATAACATACATTGAATGAATAGGTGGCGCATAATGATGAATTCTTGGAGCATACACTACAGAATGCGTTGCAAGTGGACGAGTTTACAAAGAGCCTGTATGACATATGGGTCAAAGTACGAAACGAAGGAATCACTCAGGTACTCCTCATTATCAATTGAAATTAATGGAATGCGAGTGTGGTTTGTGAAGACAGATTCTGAAATCATATAAATTATTTTCAAAATACAACGGATAAAATGTAGGGTACTATTTAAGGCATTCCATCTTAATGTCAGAGTTATCTTTATCTACAGATCTCAGAGCGATGATTAAGTACTGTTTGATAAAAGAGTGGGGGTGGGGCAGTGTTTATTTCATGTATGTCATGCATTAAACCTATTGTTGTTGTGTTGCCCCTGGCAATACATAGCTTTTTTATGAACTTTATGTATGGCAGTTGTAAAAGTGTGTTTGATATCAAAACATACCTACCCTTAAATCTCTTAAGAGTATAGAAAAAAAAACCAAAATACTTATTTTTTTTAAACAAAACTATATGTAATATAATAGGCTTGAAACAACCAATGTGGTCTCAGTTCCACAAGAATTATAATTACAAATCATGATGCAATATTATTGCATTGAAATGCTATTGATTATGTATACTTGAAAGTTGCTTATTGGCCTTATTGTACCTATAATTTTACCGTTTTACTATTAAAGGCGATTGAATATATAAAGTAGAATATCATAGCTCTGTTCTTTACAACCACATTCACATTCCGTTGTTAAAAAAACAAGATGTAAAAACGATTTTTACTTGTAAAAGGAACACAAAATCGTAAAGGTTAATGGACAGTTCTATCAACCTACTGAACATTTTATTCACTGTGGTAAAAATCGTTTTTGTATAAAAAAAATCGAAATATGAGTAAGTCATCACATTTCACATTAACCGTCGGCGTTCGAACATCATGTAAATTGTCCTGTGTGGCGTAGCCGATATCATTAGGCATGCTGCGCTCGGACATCATGCTGGAGTCCAGATGCCCCCACACGGAGAACCAGTGTGCAAAACACACACCGTACTGCTCCTGGAAGCAGGTGGAAATCAACAGCATCGCCTCAGGGTTTGGACACCTGGGACCGGTTTCCAGAGAAATTCAGAGGTATAGGAACGTAGAGATCGTTCTTATTGAGTCGCATTCACACATTTAGTTTTTTTGCTAGACGATTTAGATGGAATTGGTATTATTTTAGTCTGTAGGTCTAATACTGTAATATGATAGGGATCCACTTGTCATAATGCGGTTCTCAACTGCCTCGCATAGTTACAGGCGAAAATTTAATCGGTGTATGGGAAAAAAAATAGTTTTGAGCGCTGAAATTGTAGTATGAACAGCTTATTTGCCAGCTTAGACAAAATAACCCCCTCGTTTTATATTTATATATGTACGCTAGGCACATAATAAATAATGCCTACACAAATTAGTCATTTTAAATGGAACCTATTCCTACTGTCTTTGATGTTGCATGTTTACTTAGGATTTGTTAAAAATTTTCCTTTTCTTCCTTTTGTCTTCAAGACATGTCATTATAAATAGAAAATACAATTAGATGTGTCGCAGATGTAGATGATACATATTTATTATATACGGCCTTTCTAAAGGACAGCGCTTATATAAAAAATAAATAGGTACGCATACTGTAGGTACTTCATAATAGACGCAGTAACAGCTGGCCGCTTTAGCAAGGTTAAGTCATACTTTCAGTCCTTCCATATATAAAATTATCAGGCTGTGAGTATACTGTCTTAGTGTGTTACACCTATCGATCGACCGTCAATCGACGCCATCGATCGACGTGAACACATACACAGTACGGTGAAAACTATAGTTCGACGTCGATCATCTATTTTAGCGTCGATACACGCCGTCTATCGACGATCGATTGGTCGGGTAACACCCTTAGGGTGTCACCAGACCAAGAGTTTGACTGTCCATGGATGCCATTTATCGATGTTAAAATGAATGGTCTACGTCGATCGATAGGTCTAGTAACACCCTTATGTAGATTGAAAGTCTATAAATCAATTCTACAATAGACTAAAGTATCATGCTATCTTAAAACTAGGTTTCGCAAGTTATAAAGAGGCGGACTAACATAGGCTGGATACGATTAGATAAATTATGTGCTTTGTAATAAAATTTACGGCTATTTCATGAATGTGTGAGTGAGACTTCCGAATAATCTCTGCTTTGATATTATAGTTGCGGGCGAATTGTTCAGTTGTGCCTGTCTTTATGTTTAATACGAATACTTTACTAGAAAATGGACACATTGTAGTGAAAAAATTATTGGCACCTTCCAGGGTTTTGTTATGAAAAGTCATTTGATCTTCGTTTGTAACTGAACCTTTTTCTGGTATTAAAATTTTTTGAAATAAAATAATCTTGGCGAAGGCACTTCCGTGCCCCCAGATTTGAACGTTAAACCATTTTTGGTTGAACAAAAAAAATATGTTGGGAGATTAAGTTTTGCTACAGTTTAAGTTTAACATGTATGACAATTTCTAGTATAGTATTTATAAGTGACTAACAAACTAACTGCCTCCTTGAGTTCTGTTTGAAAACTTAAATATTTTAAGCTTTTAGAACTTGAATCCAAGTTTGTACTCAATATGTAACAGCACCAACCATATTTTTTCTGTGGTCTAAATATAATAAAATATTATCGTAAAAAGATCGGTTACTTTTGCAACATAACAAATTATCGATGAATATTGAGTACAAGCCAGAACTTGATTTGACATTGTTTTAATTAACGTCATGCTAACCTGTAATTTGAGTTAATTCGCCATTTTTTTTAAAGTCGCAACACCGAGAATAATATTTTGTAACTATTAACAGTGTTGCTATCAAAAGAAATATATACTTAATGCGTAACATTTTAGATAATTGTTTATTCGTAATTGCATGTACATAATTGTAAATTACGGACAACTGAACTTGTTGCCCGCAAAAAAACGGACAATGCATTTTTTAATAATTTATTTAATTATATTTACCATATTTTCCATGCTATGCTGGATAGAGGGGTTCCAATATATTACATTGTGAACCTTCGATCATCCACTATTTTCGGACGTTCTTTTTACAAATAATTTTGTATCTGTTACACAATACTTGCATTGTTCGTTGCTGTATGATAGAAATAGTTAGCAAGCCCAATGCTTACTTTATAGATTAAGGCTGTTTAGAAAAAACTGTTGCAATTGAACTAATATCTACAAAATAACAAAATGTTCTACAAAGAGGACGAAGAACAGTATTATTTGCTAATATTGCTTGTCAATGTGTTACGTACCTATTTGTAAGCGGGAATTTACCTTTTTTTATTAAGGAGTGACACGCAAGCGTGGTGAATAACGCTTTTTCCTTCTCTGTATGAGAAGACGACCTGTGTCCTGCTGTGTGGGACAATAAAAAGGCTGATGATAATTGAAACGTATTCCGAGTATCAAGTATTTAGTATCTGTTATTTTTACGCTACTTATTTTTGGAAGTTGATACTGATATCCCGTAAAATACCACGTGACAAGTAAAATATGTGCCTTTTACTTCGCTTATCTTTTTCCTTGGCGTATTTGTGTGATGCTGATTAAAAAGCTGATTCAGGTTTCTTTTAGAATAACCGAATCAAAAATAAATGATAGGATTTCCCTAGTAAAACATGTCACAACATATTTTTTAAAATGTTTTATTCGATTGCACGGTTTTTTCAAATAATCGCTCGTAGTTAGTTTTAGAACGTTGATACCATGTATTGTATACGTAGCTGTACATATTGCGAATATAATACTTACAGTAATTTAACGTACTATGTTTTATCTGTGCAAAAAGATTTCAAGCGCCATATTGAAAAAAAAAAATGAGCGGGAAAATATCTGTCACAACAAAAATAAATGGAATAACATATGTATGTAGTTGTTCATACGGTTAATAAAATAGTTGCTATTACCATCAGATAAGTACAAGCGACCATGGAAAACTTCATAGTAGGTATATTGTTAGATGAGTAGGTACTTATGTAAAAACAAGGACAATATTTACGATGAATGGAATCCATACACGATTATGAATTGAATCACTATGTGTTATGAAATAAAGCCCCGTGTTATGTTGAATCATGTCTTAAAGGAAGGATATTATTGTTTTACCGGGTTTTGAGACATACCAGTAGTCATATGAAAACAGGATGTATAACCAGTAAAATACATAATAATATTGTGAATCAATGGTAGGATTTACGCTTGTTCCCTTTCATAGTTTCGTATTGGTAATTCAAACCACAATGCTACGCGTGAGTTTGAAATGGTGGATTTATTTTTCCCGTATTTTTATCATTTAAGTATGTTTAAAGAAGGGTAAGTCCCGGCTGGTATTGAATATCCTTGGCAGTAGTTACGGATAGTCAGAAGCCAGTAAGTCTGACGCCAGTCTAACCAAGGGGTATTGGGTGGCCCGGGTAACTGGGAGGAGGTCAGACAGGCAGTCGCTCCTTGTAAAACATTGGTACTCAGCTAAATACGGTTAGACTGGAAGCCGACCCAAACATAGTTGGGAAAAGGCTCGGGAGATGGTGATGTCGATAAGACTTAAAGAAAAAAGAGGTTTATGCAATAACAATTTATGAAATTTACCTATTCAACCAGCAAGTTATTGCTAAATAAAGAATAAAAAAAAGAAAAATGCAAGAAAAGTAGTTCGACCGTATCATTATTATTGTTCTGTAGCAATCTCAAGATTTCTAGTTGCGTTATATTGGTAGCAATTGTTATTAAATTATCTCAATACTTGTCATAGATCTAGTTTCCAATTTTAAGTAAATTCTCTAAGAAACTCTGTGATCTTTGGTACAATAATAATTTCTGTAACTTATTTTTGGGATGTCAGCTCAAGGATAGGGATAGTAGGAATTTGGGGAGTAATGGGTTTTTTTCATTGCACTGAGCCTAAGGGTTAGATTACAAAAAATACTCATGATTTATATCTGAACTAAAAACTCTTTTTTACCTCTCACTTCTGTCATAGTTGAAATTTGTTGAATAAATATCAACTAATTTAGCTTGATGGTTCATTTTTATCGTGAGGATTTTTGACCCTTCGAAAAAGCAAAGCACATTTCTTTGTAAATAAAATAATTATTGCAACTCGTTTTTAATGTTATTCAGTAAGTGAACTGTTTGATAAATACGTACACTGTTAATTAACTAAGATAAGAAAATGTAATGTTTAGTTCCACAGCGATTATTATACAAACCCTAGTTGTGTATTTTGAATTGTATACAATCACAGATTTTAAGAACATATTTTTTTTATATTTTGATAATAAAGAAATGTTGTATTATTATTTTTATGTAAATAATGTACAGTAGGTGACGGTGCGACCGGCGGGCGGGTATATCAGAATCATTCATAAAACATAGTTACAGTGGATTGGACAGAATTTCACAGAATTAAATATTTCCAGTCGGTCAGCCTCGGTCTCTTCCGCTCCGATTACCTGATGCACAACGAGGAGAAAAACAAAATCAAGCAAGTGGAGTTTAACACGGTGGCCTCAAGCTTTGGCGCCATGACGTCGTATCTGCCAACAATGTCTCGGTACCGACACCGCTGCGGCGAGGATATGATACCTTAGATCACTTTAAACTTCCAAAAATTCACTTGTGCTTTTCGAAATTTCTTTACATCGAGGTATCAATCCCCTCCGTCCAGCTAAACATCTCTCATGTGGCTGCTGTCCTTCCGATCTATGCACGCGACATCTTCTATCCTTCGGCACTTGTAGTTCTTCGGTCCCTTTCGTATTCTTCCGTTGTTTGTTGCACTGTATTACGCTTTGCTTCACTGTGGTGGTTTCAGGCATGGTATTTAGACTTCGCTTCCTAGTTAAGATGTTGTATTTGCAGTTTATTTTTCCAGATGTATGTAATTTCGTATCATTAGCATTAGGTAAGCAGATTTTTTTTCTTTAGTTTTATATGTCATCATTTCACGCATGTAATGGATTGTAATATTTTGGTTGCTTTGCTGCGGCACGTTCGCTTGAGAGATGTTACCTGTCCACGCCTGCATTGTCGGTCAGTGACAGTTCCGTTTATTTTCCAAATTTGTTACGGAAAAGTGAGAACGGTGTTTTTGTTACAAATGTTTTAATGTGTATTTCTGTCCAATCTTTGCTGGGTATGGCCTAGGGTACACATCTTTCAAAAAGTGATTTGGCGCTTGTGTTTTCATTCATACACACTTTACATACTTTACGTGTTTTCTCGAGGATATCTTCGCGGCCTTATCATGTGCTTTGTTTATTTCGATGTCTAACACAGTTTGTAGGCAGTGAAACACTTGATAAATATGATTTATTAAAGATATTTTGTTCATTGTCATCAGTGTCATGCTTAGCTTTACTTGATGTTGCAAGGATCATGTTTGGAGATGACGAAATTATAAATTCACTTAAACAATAGATAGACGAATATTAAACAGCTTTTTAAAGAATCAGTTTTTTTCTGAAATTGGGATATAGCATTGATTATGATGATTTTCAAATATCTTATACATTACAAATCTTTAATTTCAGGGCAGCCATGCTTTTTATGTCATAGTGAAGTAGGATCCTATGTTTCGGTTTAAACTATAGAGATTCATCGTAATTGTTTAATGAATAAACGAAGACATTGTTCAAATAGTAATTAATGATAAGGAGTTGGTTTTTATCATGTTAACTGATAATAATTACTCATAGATATTATAAGTGTTGCTGTATAATAAAAAAATGCTTAGTCATCCTTACATCGACGATGGAGGTTTTCTTAAGAACCCAGACTCATGGTCATATATCAGAGTTTATAAAGAATTTATGTGTGTAAGTTGGTTTATTTGACGGATTGACAACTGCACCAGTGTTCGTATAATTTGACTAAGACCAGCGCCAGCGTTCGTAACACAGTCTAGATAATAAATATGTCAATGAACTTGAATGCGTATCCAAAGATTTATACTTATGAATCTATGTAAGTAATGGGATAGATAAAAATGAAAAAAGTATATCTTAATATTCCGACATCTTCAAAGACTAAAGTCAGAATCATGATATTTTATTTACTCTCTGTGATTAACATGTGTGCCCTTCTATATTCATATCTATGCAAGGAATAAATGCCAACATGTGATTGGGCATTTGAATTGGAGCGATGTTTGAAATATCAGTAGTTTTAGATTATTGATATAATGAATCGAATCTTATTCAAGACATAATCATTACTTTTTTTTAGTCGATAATAAAAATGATGATTTCGCGCTCTGTCTGAACTAATTGGATCTTAGAACTGCTTAGTCATGTTGGGGCCAAAATGTGATTTAGAATAGACAATTTATAGTATAATAACAATACCCATTGCAGTAGAAGGTGGAATTACCCCCTTTTTTCCGTGGCAAATCATCAAATGACCCCTCCCGCTGAGGGTGCAGCTGGAGGGAGTGTCAAACTCTTACTGACTAAAACCCACTATTTTCCTACTGGAGGGCGCTGTCTGCCAGGGCCACGGTCTTGCGAACAATGGAATTATCCCCTATGTTTTACTTACGTTACCAGTTACTTTAGTACGTACAATATAAAATAAAATCCTATTAAAGTCTCTACTTTTCGACCTACGATAACGTAGTATCTTTTTCATAATGTTGACAATTTATACAGGGTGTAACGGAAAGAGGGTATACATCCGAACGGAGGTCAATGAACTCGTAAAATAGAACAACTTTTAACAGAAAAAACTACGAAATTCGGTAAAAAAAATTGTGACTATACAAAATTAAGGCGGTAAGTTCAAATTTTCTATGAAACGTCCAGTATTTTTTTATCTAGTTTCGAATTTTTTTTCTGTTGAAAGTTGTTCAGATTACATTGATCTCCCTTCGGATGTATACCCCCTTTCCGTTACACCCTGTATATTAACCTAATTACTTCTTTCAACGTTTAACTTTGTACAGACGCCAGCACATCACAATCAACTTTGAACCACATGTTTCAGCTATAAAGTTGAAAATCTATTATGGAAATTTTACGAATTGATGACAAAAACTTGATGTGCTGGCGTCTGTACTATATGTACTACAGCCGCTAAAATTACAAACTAAAAAATACAAAATAGACTACTTTGCAGATCATTCATTTCAAAGCAGTATCAATACATAGCTTGTGAGCCAAGAACCATTCGCATGTATATTAATGTTCCATAATATTCGCCATCGCACATCAAGCTACCATTGAAACTATGAAACTGTAAATTTTTCCCAATCAAATTTGAACCAAATGCTTCAGCGATAAAGTTGAAAATCTATTGAGGAAATTTGACAGATGATAGTAGCTTGATGTGCTGATGTCTATACCTCTTTATTAGCTTATGATATATCTTTAGTCTGTAGATTACCTATTATTAGTAAATTACCTGTAGCGTAGGTGGATTATTTTCGTGTTTGTGCAAAATGAAGACGAGTTATCAAGTTATAGATCTATCTAAACAGGGTTACATTTTCTTCATATTAATCCCGTGGAGAATCGAACCGGTGCATAAAACGCTATCGATTTGTAAAGATAAAATTTAAAAATTAAATACTTTTTTTAAATAATTGTTCGCATTATGTATTCACACAGGCAAACATTGTTTCGAGTTATTAAAAAAAAAAGTATGTATTTTATTTCTTAATTTGACCTTTACAAATCGTTAGTGTTTTATGCACCGGTTCGACTCTCCACGGGATTAAATAGACCAAAATGTAACCGTGTATAAAGTAGAAACAAACAAAAAAAACTTAACAAAAACTAGTTTCTGATTCGGCCTAAATTTTGCTCAATCATCGTAATATGTAAAATATGTACTCTTTACTGTGCTTGTAAAACGTAGTGGCAGGCCCATTTAGATGGAAAGAGTTTCTCGTACGTTTCGGTACGAGAATGTCTCCGCGACTATCGCAGGCAATAATCGCCATAACATAATCGTAACAAATGTTTACATTCAGGCAAGAACTAATATGTCGGCAGCGAGATTCGTATATGACATATACATACAACGTGAAACGTTAAATGCGCAAAACCTCAGACTCCCCAACTGATATTTAATGTAATTGACCTTTTGACTTTTTTGAAAAAAAAATCTTTCACTTTAACTAATTCATGGTATTTACTGCATGGAAGATTCGTATTGGCATTGAAATAAGAGCTATTATTGTCCCTCGGATGGGAAAAATTAAATTGGTTAACAACAATTTGTGTTTGTTTACCTATTTCTATTGGGTTTGAGCAGCTAATGGCTTGACCTTCAATGTAATAGACAGACAACGTTTTAAGTGAAGATTTTTTTTGTGACCTATATTAAAAAGTGATTTAATTGATACTGCTCGTTATTCTGATCAAACTATTTTCAGGTTTTGCGTATTTAACGTTACACGTTGTATACGAATTTAGATAAATAACACGCCGCTTGTCGCCCATGTCAACGGGCGAGAAAAGTGAATGTTTAGACAAAGGAAATGTTTTATATTCCTTCAGTTATCGTATCTACGAGATATTCTCTCCGTCTAAATGGGCCTTTAGTCTGGCGATGTAGACGATCAACGAACCATCATTGATTCTATAATGACAGTCTTGCATGTGTTTGTGACGTGAACGAAATTAATGTATTTTGTTCGTTTACGCCATACTTGTATGTATTGCCGAGGTATTCAGCATGACTTTTAGTTTTATGACTAGTTCTCATCACATTACAAATGTGTTATTTGACTAAGCTGCTTTGGTGACGTCATTTGTACAGTAGCTGATGAAATCTTACGAAAGATCTAGGAAGAGAATGCGAAAGTGTTGATGGCCAATATTTCTTTACTTTTTTTTTATTGAAAAATGAAAATTGTTACATAGGTGTATCTTACTTCTAAACTCGCCAAACATTTACGTTTGAGGGCGACTAGCTTTCACCTGCGTTCCGTAGGAACAACTCCGCGCACCCGGATATAAAGTAGACTAAAGCCTTCCTTGATAAATGGGCTATCTAAAAGTAGTTCTTGAGATTAGCGCGTTCAACCTAATAAACAAACTCTTCTTCTTTATAATATTAGTATAGATTTTTTTTATCGGTTTCATAGACACTATTTTGGAAAACTGTTTGAATGAGTTTTTTTTTATATATGTGGCCAGCACGATCGCTTTATTTCTTTCATACTCCTAAAGCTCTTAAATTATAAGCAATTACAATTACTAGGTCTATGTTGCTGCCTTCATCGGTGTCCCTATGTTTCAAAATAATCTACAAAATTTTCAATGACTGATTACTTTAGTTTGTTCTTTCGAATTTTCTTGTTGCAACTAGGAACCTCTTATACATCGTCATCAAATGCCTTAAGGTTGGACGAAACAAGGAAAATGACGTCACTGAGCGGTTTTTTCTTTGAACGGAGTATAACGAATGTTTTAAATTTTCAGCTATATCCTGCGACAGCTAGGACATCCGGATTTGATCAAAAATGTAAGTTGTAATTTCTTCATGTCAATAGACACCATAACCAATCCCTTAGGGCCGGCGCGGCACGTCCCCTTCTGACGAAAATAAAATTAAATATAAGTAACTTAATATTATAGAAATAAAGTTGAAATTTCAATGGTGACGGAGGTCATTTAAAAAAAAGAACCTGCTATAGTTTTAATTTCGTACATTGAAATTAATACTTTATTGCTATTAGATGAAGTTATATTTTACCTGTCACTTAAAACGACGTACCGCGACTTGCCTTCAATGGATTTTAGACGTCTACAACCGTTGTGTGTAGGTCGGCCTAAAGAAGTCTTATTATATTTTCAGATGCCTGAAAACAAGGCACTATCGGGCTTGTGTTCAGGGATTACTGACGCTTACGATTTATTTGGCGTCCCAAGCGCGGTCATACTGTTCGTCGTTGAAGAGGTCTCCTACAATATTTGCGACCAGAGATTCCATGAATTTGAAATTGCCGAGAAAAGGCCCGATATCATGGTGAGTGGTTTCTTTAATTAAGTAACTTGTTTTATAACGGTCATATAGTATGTACTTTCTAAGTATATCTTGGACACCAATGACTGTGTTTCGGATGGTACGTTAAACTGTAGGTCCCGGCTGTCATTGAACATCCGTGGCAGTCGTTACGGGTAGTCAGAAGCCAGTAAGTCTGACGCCAGTCTTACCAAGGGGTATTGGGTTGCCCGGGTAACTGGGTTGAGGAGGTCAGATAGGCAGTCGCTCCTTGTAAAACACTGGTACTCAGCCGAAACCGGTTGGACTGGAAGCCGACCCCAACATAGTTTTGAAAAGGCTCGGGAGATGATGATGATGTTTTATAACGGTCATCTATTGTCATAAACAAGGAATGATATATTCGATTCTTAAACTAATATTCTTTTTTTTTCAGATTCACAGAAAAACACTGAACGAGATTTATGAAGAGACATGTTTGAATGACAAGAAGCAGCTTATTCTGTGAGTATAAATAGTCTTTACAGTATATTGAAGTATATTATATAACCCTTAGGGCCAATTGCACAGGTTGCTGATAAGTTCCAGATAGTTTATCTGGCAGATAATTTCATACAAATTCTGTTCCTTTTTTTAATTTATCTGGTAGATAGTGGCTAACCTATGAAACTGCCCCTTAGAAAATTTTCGTTTCCCGACAGAAGTAAGCAATCTTAGCGTCCCAAATACAGGAGTAAATTATCCGCGTGTTTATCGCCCGTATACGCGGGACAATTTAAACAATTGACAGTTGCCGATTCCAGGCTGAATCCTCTCTTGGAAGCGCTTTTAAGTATGATTCACGCTACACCGGGCTATGCATGGGACGTTCTCCACAAGGAGCGGGTCAAACTTTATTTGATTTTGGTCAATCTTTTTTTGTATGGGTCTACTATACCTAATGTTTGATCGGGCCCCAGCCAGCTAAGGTGTAGCGTGAATCATCCTTTATTGCGGCTTTCTAGCACTTTCCTTGATCTGTCACTCGAGACTCACTAAAGGTAGAATTTTGACATTAGCCCCTTACTGGTGATGTCAAATTGCAATCTCTAGTGAGCGTCGAAGAAATATTCTGAAAATGGTCGCTGCCAGATTAGACTGCCCCTTTCAGACACACTGGCTTGGGGTATCCATAAGTTAAGACAAGTGATAGTTTTTTAATGTTAAAAAGTAATTTAATTTAAATTGTATAAGGTCCATATTAAAACCAAAGACCTTGGTCTGAAAATAAATACTTATTACTATTATTAGAAGATAGGTTTTTGAAATCTGTTTATAAACTATTTACATATTAATTTAAAGCTAGTATTATAGGGATGGTTTTACCCATTATGTATTTTCTTTCCCTTTTTTTAGGAGTTTTATTTTGTTTTGTATGATAACTTGTATTTGAATATAGGGACGGTCGTCCGGTGGCGGTGGCGTATTACCGCTCGGGATACGAGCCGGCTCAATATCCCTCGCAAAGGGAATGGGACGCAAGACTTCGTGTTGAGAGATCCACGTGAGTACTGTGGAATAATGATAGTGGCATAGTTCGCGCCAAACTTTATGTCGGCTCGCACGTCAACTTAGAACTTGTAAGTTAAACCTTGTTTTTAACAAAGCATTAATGTAAGCTTTAGGGTCGGTTCATATCTAACGGAATATGCGTCGCGTATTATCGGTCGCGTAACGCCAGAACAGACAAATGTATAGAAAAACACTTGCCCGTTCACACTCAACCGATGATACGTTAGTACGACTGGTGATACGCTCGGCGTATTTTACGTCAGATATGAACCGACCTTTATGGAGTTACAGTAAATATATTTTTGAGCATTCTTCTTGGTTGTGGTGTGGGTGTTACAATATGTATGTATATGTGTAAAGTATATGTAGTATAGGTAAAATCAATCTGACCGTGTAATATTTAAAGCTTATTTTTGACTAAAATTGGATCGCCATTCAAACGACTTTTTATTTTGTGTGGTATAATAATATGATTATCGGTTAACGGTTCCCATAGTAATTTTGTTCTATGCCATTTCCACTTTATTCTCTGTTCTGTAGTGAATAATGTAGTTGGATATACAATTGTAAAACTCTCTTATTGTAGTTCCACATACCTATAAAAATATTGTATATTTGTTGTTGTTCCCAATAGAATAAAATAAAGCATATTCATATGACGGGAACTGTAAAGCTAATCTAAATTTTGAGATATGGTATCATGAACTATTTTTTTTTTCTTTCAGCGCCATAAAATGCCCGTCAATCCACTACCAGTTAGCTGGTACCAAGAAGGTGCAACAAGCGCTCGCAGCTCCGGGCGTTTTGGAACAATTTATGGGCGCGGGACCCACCACGAACCGAGTCAGGGACATTTTCACTGGCCTTTACTCTCTGGACTTCGACGAGAGTGGGGAGAGGGCCGTCGAAATGGGTCTTAAAGATGCTGAAAAGTAAGTTATGAGATTTATTTTTATCCTGTCGACCCCAACGACGGCCTGAACCGAGGTCCTAACCACAGGGGGTGCCCTTAGCCCTGTTTTTTTTTTTGATGCTGGCAACTCGCCGTTCAGCCTAGGAGGCTGTTTACAGGGTCTTAGCGCTGTCGTTTAGTTTTGAGTTTATAACCCCTGGCTGGAGGCCTAAAATTCATTTAGGTTTTCACAGGAAAGACTGGTTAAGAAGTACACGGCCTCCTAGGCTGAACTGCAAGAGGAACAAAAAAAATATCCGACCTTTCTTTTACTCAAGCGTTATAATAATGTGCAAATAAAATAAAAACACTAAACAAATAAACTACAGCCTCCAATTATAAAATATGATGGCAATAGAGATAAGGGATTCTATTCTTGTATTTTGCAAATCTTTATCTTATCTTCATCACCAGGTTCGTGCTAAAACCGCAGCGTGAAGGTGGCGGACACAACGTGTACGGCGCGGACATCCGCGACGCGCTGCTGCGCATGCGCCACAGCCGCGAGCGAGCCGCCTACATACTCATGGAGAGAATTGTGCCGCCACTGGTCAGTACGCACTTTATATGCACACTAGACTTGACGACCACGTAACCACGCCTGCCCAGCTGAGGTTCCCGGGTTCGATTCCCGGTACGGTCAACATTTGAGCGATAAGCATGCTTGTTGGCTGTGGTCTGGTATTATAATATTATCTTCTTATATATATAAAAATGAATAGCTGTTCGTTAGTCTCGCTAAAACTCGAGAACGGCTGAACGGATTTATCTTATCTTGGTCTTGAAATGTTCGTGGAGGTCTAGGGAAGGTTTAAAAGGTGAGAAGAGTAGGGTAGAGTAGAGTAGGGTAGAGTAGTGTAGTGTAGAGTAGGGTAGAAGAACGGGAGCGAAGCCGCGCGGGCAAAAGTTAGTGTGTTGCACATATATTTATAATTTGTAGTGTTATCACCCATAACACAAGTTAATTAATTTGCCATGGGGCTCACAGGCCGTGTGTGGAAAAGGTATTCCTAAATTATTATATTATGAAACTAGACACTCGTTCCGGTTTCGTATGGATTTCTTTAATGGCATATTAGTTCTCGCCAAACTTAATGGCGGCTCGCAATTACATTCTGAGCACAGGTTCACGTATTAGGCCCATACCAAATTATATCCGTAATTATAATACCACCCTCGGGTGCAGTTCTCGCCAGCTTTATGGCGTTTAGGTTTTAAAAATTGTCACAAATAGAAAAAACGATAAAGATAAAAGTCATTTATTCAGAGTACCTACGCTGAAAATCAGCACTTTTTGAAGGTCAATTTTACAAAAGACAGCCTCCAAAACGCCCGCCCTTCACTATTCCGATAGATATTTTTTTGTGTAGTGCTTTTTTTATTTTTCTTAATTTTAATATACAGCAATATGTATGCATTTCTCATTAATTTTATTATGCTTTGTCCCGCAGGTTTCAGGCTACGTAATTCGTCCAGGCGCAACGATACCTCCCCCAGTCGTGGACTTGGTCTCAGAGCTCGGTATATTTGGAGTTATCATCGGGTAAGTACAAATTCGAATTTACAAACGGAATTGCGAACTTAGATACTATTGATTATACTGGGCGTAAGGGACAGCCCTCCGCAGACTGATGCGTTGAGCTCCCTATATATATTTCACTGGAATTTTTCTCAGGATTTTTTATTTTTTCACCGATTATTATTTTTTTTTTCAATGTAAAATGACATTCTTTGTACGTAGAACTATTTTTTTTAATAATACCGCTAAAATAAAAAAATCCAGCAATGGATCGACGCGTGAAATCAGCTGTTAAAATTTAGTGAGGTTTTAAAACAAATCAGTTTTATTCGAGTTCCATAAAGTTCCTGAAACAATTTCATGAACCAGTCTTCTTAGTATACTGAACTCACCCCATCAGTCTGCGGAGGGCTGTCCCTTACACCCTGTATATCGAACAAGACGCTACTACGCATGCATAAGAACGGATTTGACTGGAAAGACAGAATAGACCGGATAGACTGGAAGTCCACCCCAACTTGGGTTAATCATTGATTTGGGTCTGAGTGTGCTATGTAATATTGAATTATTTTATCAAATCGGACCAGAAGTTCCTAAGATTCGCGTTTTCATATAATCAATTCATTATACTATATCTCCTATAACTTATTATCTTTATTTGCAGGACAAAAGACAAGGTATTCCACAACAGGCAGGTAGGTCATATGCTACGCACGAAACTGGCGGACGCCAACGAGGGCGGAGTCGCCGCCGGCCTCGGAGCCCTAGATTCACCATACCTAATAGACATATAGTATGATACACGCACTACTCACAGGCATACTACATTTTATATATAAGATTACATAACCACTCACTAAATAAATATAAGTAATATTACCTCTAAATATATTTTATTTTATATTTTATCTTTTAAAGGTAAAAGAGATGGAATGATGAATCAAAATATATTTAGCGGTAATTTTATTACATTATCTGTGGTAGGAGCCACTCTTAGTGTTGCCACATGATAAAATATCGATAAATTAGATGAGTCCCCTTATGCCATGATTGCAGGACAATTTTTAATGATTAAATTATCAGTGTTTTCTTTTTAATTTTTATATCTTTATAATAAATAGTTGGTTTAATGAAGGTATCAATTAATGTGATCATCGCACAATTTTTGAAAATGGAACTTTCGATGCCATACATAATATTAAATTGGTGATTTGCAGCATATTTTTTTTATACAACTTTACCAAAATCTGTATGTCTTCAAACATCTTTCAAAACGCTATGAAATAATAGTTGTATTTCAACATTTCTTTATAACAAACATCATTATTAAAATAATATACTGTTATAATATGTGATTTAAGTCACTTGTGATACCTAGCACTACGTAATTTTTTTTTTTGATGAAATAATGTATATGATTTTAATAATATAACCACAAAACAAAAATCTACTTGTAATTAAGATTTGTTTAGATATTATTAATTTAAACAACCGATTGTAAAAAAAAAAAACAGTAAAAAGTACAATGAATAGTCAACTGTAAGGGTGCTCTCACACAGTAGTTTTATAATGTTATACAACATTATAACACGATAAAATTTATAATATTATCGTGTTATACAATGTTTTATAACGTTATGTAACTGCTGTGTGGGAGCACCATAAGAGAATAATTTTACACATTTTTGACAAAAAATTGAATTTGAATTGATAATTAAGAACATAGCAATTTTTACCTTTTCATTGTGAAAATCTGGTGATATTTTAAAACGGGCACCGAGCTAAGTGTGACGTCAGCGATTAGAGACACATGCGCTCACAATTTAACATTTGAAACTTGTATTTTTTTTATGCAATAAATTAATATTATCATGAATTATATTTGAAAACGAATTAATAAGTTCCTTTTGCCATATTTTTTGTTGTTAAATAATGAATTGAATATTTTATATTGATTGACATTCCGCATTGTTTGGGCTCGCATCGAAATATGAATGAAATCGCTCGATGTTATCAATGCCAAATGAGTTTGAATTTTCTTCTATTCTGCGAACAAAGAGGCGCTAGCATTTATCAAAATCTTGCATTGAAGGATTTCATTCAACGTGCCATCGAGTTACTTTCAACCAATTTGAAGCTGTATTCTTATAGCAATAAAGTTCAAAACAGGCCGGTCACGAAGTAACTCGATTGTAAAAAAAGAAAACTATTTTTAAGAAAGACTGAGAGGCTATACCTGCAGCTAACATCGAAAATATTAATTCACATCTAGAAATGTTTTTATTCGCTAAATCACTTCTTACTAAATGCAATCTACCGCTTAGTATATTTTTATCTAGAATGAGATTCTGTCTCTTTTATTCCCTAATGGTTGATAGAGACAGAGCGATGTTTCCAATATTTAGCGGTAGTTATGTTTAGTGAGCGGTGATATTTTAGTTTCGTTTAAATAAATTTGAATAAAAAGCCTAGGCTAATTATCTCGAAGTTGGCTGCATGTACGAGCCGCTGTGGTGCTGAGTGAAATGCATAGATATAATACTTTATATATTTTTAATAACTTACATGAAATATAAGCAGTTGACTAAATCTTTTATGGTATTATTTCTATTCCGTCTTCATATAGGTAACCATAACCCAAATTACCTTTGCTTTAGAGTTCTCCCAAATGTATCGAAAATGCTTACATCAAAGTGACGGTTATATTGTAGAATTTCATGAATATTAGAAATCGTTGATTGATAAGCATAAGTTGCTTAGAAACTGGCCAATAGTCAATAAAAATGGTCTACTTTATGGCTTCCTGAAATTACAATATAATATTCCTCACACATTATCTAGTCCCAAACTAAGCAAAGCTTGTACTATGGGTACTAGACAACTAATTAACATATACTTTTCTTTTGTAAACACATACATATTATACATAGAAACATCGAACACCTATGTTCGTGCACGCAAATGTTTGACATGCGCGAATCGAACCCGCGACCTCCAGCGTGGCAGGCAGATTCACTACATACTAAGTCATATGGTGTTATCATGATGTCATTAAAACGATATTTTAATAACATCATAAAATAATGATAATTATACCTACATTTATTAGGAATAGTGACCATGCGAACGAAATAATTAAACTCTTGTTTAAATATATTTATACATTATATTAATAAATGAATCTACAGAGTTCCTCCACATTTAAATATATTCTGTGTACTTGGACATTTTGGTCTTGAACAAAGTTCCGGACTCGCCCGTGTATCCCTCCATATACGCGAATTTAGGATGAGCTTCAATTACCTGGAAAATTAGACGAACCATTATTAAAAAAAAATAATTAATGAAGAAAAAAAAATTTTTATAAATTTAAAGATAAAAAGTCATTTATTCAAAGTAGGCTGAAAATCAGCACTTTTCGAAGGTCAATTCTACAAAAGACAGCCCCAAAAACGCCCGCCCTTCACCATTTCCTATGTGTTATCGCTGGGAAGAAGAAATGGTGGAACAAACTCCCCAGCAACACAATTTGAGTATATTACTACATTTCTGAAACTTAATATCGTTATTCTAACTATCAGACCTGCTGTTCTTGAAGAAAATGAAAGGAATCCTTTATTGAATGCTGAATTCCGATACTAAGGGCCAGTTTCACAGATTGCTGATAAGTTCCAGATAGTTTATCTGGCAGATATTTTCATACAAATTCTGTTCCATTTTTGAATTTTATCAAGGTACATGATGGGTCTACGCCTATGTGTCATCCCCCGAGCCTTTTCCCAACGATGTTGGGGTCGGCTTCCACTCTACCCCTACGTGTATGAGTGACAATAGATATTTGAGCATCTCACCTTCTGCCTTTCGTAAGCATCATCAGGGCTGGTGATAAGTTCCGGGACGTCCAACTTGGGTATACCGAAGAGGTTCATGAGGAAGTACTTCTGGTTGGTATAGATCATGCGCTGGTCGGCCCACTCGACTTCGCGAGGCAGGCGCCAGTCCTTCATTTTAGGATCCTCTCGCTCCGTGTACTGGTCGAAGTTAAGACGCTCAATGTCTTCAACCACCTGGAGGGGACAATAAACGTCATAACTCAGTATAAAAAATCACACTGTCTGCAGCATTTGTTTGTTATAAAACATAAGCTACTGAGCAGTATTTCATGAAGTTTTCACTAATTTGTAGAAATATTGGGAATATTTAGGTGTGTGATACACCCGTGAAGCTGCTGCTCCCACACAGCAGTTATATAACTTAATACAACAATAAAACCTGATGTGTAACACAATAAGATTCATAATATTATAGTGTTATACAAAGTTGTATAACATTATATAACTGCTGTGTGGAAGCACCCTTAGTATAATTTAACACTCCAGTATTTACCCAACTTTCGTCATGCGCTAAGAAATACTCATAGCCTAGAGGTTTTGCTAGTTAAGTATTCTGTCATGCGAAATGTCCATACTTGTTTTAACTGAGTCAAAAATAGTGTCATGGGGTTCTTTAATGAGGAATTTCCTAGCGACAATGGAATTTACGTGAGACTTACGGAAAACTTAAAGTATAACTTTTGTGATCAGCCTTGTAATAAAAAGATGGAAGCTGACAACTTTGGCACCAAGACTTTAGTTAACTGTTCCGACATTTTCCAATTTTTACCATACAATACCGTAGTAATATTTTGTCATACAAATACTGACCACTTCAACCTCACCGCCACCGCTCCAGTCGTACACGAGCAGCTCAGCGTGGGTAGCAATGTCACGCAGGTACTTGTTCTTGTACTGACGCTCCATCTCGGTGAGGAAGCCCTCGGTGAGTGCGCGACCACTGACCTCATGGTCCAGCTTGCGTTTCGTTATAGCTTCTTTGACCTGAAAATTGTACATACTTCTTTTAACTAGGTTGGAAATGTGCATATGAGTGTTGTAAATTACAGAATAGTTAAAGGTGTTATTTGAAGATTAAATAAAAAATAATAAGATTATCTATAAATAAGTTTAACTCATGATCAAATTGACAGTTTCTGGAATATTTGTCTTTAATATACTCTATTTTAGGGTCCCTTTTTAAAGCGCCAAATATGTTATTTAACATAATTAAACTTAAAGAGTCCAAGACATATAGAATACTTCACCGTCAATAGATTATAATGAGGTGGAAATAATGTTGAAATGTGAATTTTGCTATATGAAGATTGATTAAGATCTTTTGTGTACTGAAGTCTATATATTGATGCCTTAGGGTGAAAACTTTGCAAGTGTACAAGTGTAAATAACTTTTCAGGAGGAAAATATAGGCTCTGTTTTGCAAATCAAAATTTCTGAGGTTCACTCTAAGATGTCAATATACAAAAGTGAAATCTCAGAAACGAAAATATGACACATAGTTTCCCACGGGACAGGGTTGAAACTGCTTGTGGAAGCAGTCTAACCATCAATATCATTTGAAAAAGGACTTACCTTTTTTACTGGCAAGTCCAAATAGACAACTAGATGTGGACGCATCAGTTCCTCCAGGGTGTTAGCTCTCAGCTCATAGTACACAGACCTCACCGCCTTGCTGATGTACTTCTGGCTGTACATGGCCTCCAAAAACACAAAGTCAGAGTAGGGAGACCTTTCCAACACAACACCCTGGCCAGTATTCAACAAATGCGCCAAAGCGTCGATGTATTGGCTGTACCTAGCTATGTACATCATGATCTGGAAGTTACCAGCCAGACGGTGGTTTGGCGTCAGGTTGAAATTGACGTGGTCAAAGGTTCTAGTATCTTCTGGAATTTGGTCATCGAACATACGCAGATCACAGCCGTTTGGCCGCACATAGTGGATATCCATGTTCGCCTCGGGGAAATGCTTCATGCCCAAGTCTTCGGCGAGTGCAGCTGCGAACTGTGTCTTACCAACAGCGACTGGGCCTTCAACGACCACAACTTTGGTGTTCTCGTCAAACCTATGGGTCGTACGGTCGAAAAGACTTCTCAGCCAGGTGTAGTCCTTATTTACGTAGTCGAAGGGTGCTGGCTTCGCAGGTGGGCAGGGCAGGGAAGCCCTGAGGGCCTTGCCAGCGATGCCACGGTTTTGCACGAACGTACATGCCGCTATTTTACATCCCTGGCTGGGCGAAAGGATTTTAACAACACCAACTTTTAGCAACGACATTTTGATTCGAGGTATCTCCTGTTGTACGATACCTAAAAAAGAGCATATTTTATAGGATTTTAGATAAGCGACGCGTTATTTAATGTGATTTAACATAAAAAACCTTACCTTCAAATCAATTCATAATAAAAATTAACCCTGTGACATAACCATTCACAAATGGAACGTTCGAATTATTAGATGTCATCAATCATTGCCTTTTTGGATTTGTAACATTTATCGAACGCAGCTTTTTTAGTGTTGTACGGTTGACAAATAAAATATTACTAAAACCAATTGAAACCATGAAAACATGTTTTACTGCTGGGCATCGTTCTCCTCTTACTCAGAGAAGTATTGAGCGTTAATCACCACGCTCGCTCAATGTGTTAGCACAAATTAGGACAAAAACGTGCGTAGTTATATCATCAGAAAAGTACGTTTTTAGCTTTAAATTTTAAATTAATTAGTATGGCAATGTTCAGAGATCGACGTCAAAGTGACAATAATTTCAATAATTCTTTTTAATCTGTGTATGTCTTCTAAACCATGTGAGAATTTATTTTGCAACATAATATCTTGAAATACACTCGAAAAATAAACATTACAAAATGACTGAAGAATCAGAATTGAAGATGGACACAACTAATATAAATGTGGACGAGTTTTTGCCTGCCAAAAAGACGGTGAAGTTTAAAAATATAAAGCGAAGAGCAGTCTCGGAGTCTGGTGATGGCATGGAAATTGAGGAACACAACGGCATTCAAGGAAAAGCTAAACACAGTCGTTCAAAACCGAAAAGGAAGAAGAAGAATGCCGAACCGAACGAATCTAAAGAGAATATGCGAAAAATTCCAGTACCAGCTCACAGGTATATAACCTCAAAATGTTGGTCTAAATCTAAATAAATACACTCGTTACACGTAAAAAAAAAGTGAAGTTACTTAATGTATCAGAACACATTAGTACTTTTTTGTAAAATCGTGATAGCAGATGTTTGTTACAAATATGGTATTACAAATTTTTTGTTTTCACATGGTTCCACTTGCGTCCTGGGGAAACTTCTCTCCGCACTTGACTAAAAAGTAGCCTATGTTATTTTTCCTGCTCTAGACTATCCGTGTACCAAATGCCATTTCAGTAGGTTCATTAATTTTGGCATGAAAGCCAGACATATAGACAGACAAGTTATTGAAGCTTTTGTGATGTTGCTAAGGACAAAATATTAAATAAATATTTAATTTAAAAAAATTATAGATACATAATTTAAAAAAATATGAACTTATCTTTCATAATAAAAAAATTAATCATCCGTGCATTATCCCGGTTGCAACCTTTAGGGCCTGGGGTCTGCTTACAATAAAAAAAATCATATTAATGGTTAATGCCCTAATAAAAATGTATTATTACTTGGTATAAATTAAAGACTTGCTTTGTATATAAAATGTTTTTATCTCATTACAGATACACACCATTAAAGGAAAATTGGTTAAAAATATTCACTCCAATTGTGGAACACCTGTTGCTGCAAGTGAGGTTCAATACAAAGACTCGAAATGTTGAGATCAAAGTGGGTCCGGAGACCAAGGACATTGCCAACTTGCAGAAGGCTGCTGATTTTGTTAAGGTAAATATTACTGTATTTTTTGTCATCAATCTATATATAAATGGATCCCTATTTCCATTGGTAAGGCCACCGCACATGAGTACTTTTTTATTATTGTCAGCAGAAGGATTTTAGGGTGTTACCAGACCTATCGATCAACCGTCAATTGACGCCTTCGATCGATGGCAGAATGGATTGGATGGATGCTATTAGTATGAAGGAAACTATCGATCGACATCAACCATTCCATTTTAGCATTGATTTGTGGCATCTATCGACAGTCGATCGACTGGTAAAACCCTTATGAAACAAAAACAGGTAAACTAGTGAGTTAACTCACTAGCTGTATCATTGTATCTGGCATGGTGTTTAAGTTCATCGATTTATTTTTTACACCATCAAGGAATATAAACACTACAATTTTAAAACTAGAACATATTTATGCATATTCCTTGAATTACAAGCGGCCAGATTACACATGAAGTGAAATAAAGACTACACTAATATATTTATAGGTATTGTGTTTGTTTCCAAGAAGTTTGTACTACATCATTATAGTTAATTAGTTATGGGAAATAGAAGCTAATGATTTTCTTTATTAAAGTTATTAAGTAATAAACTAATGACTTTATTTTATTTTCAGGCGTTCCTCTATGGTTTCGAAGTTGACGACGCTCTCGCCCTCCTTCGATTAGATGACTTATTTGTGGAATCATTTGAAGTAAAAGATGTTAAAACTCTGAATGGCGACCATCTCAGTCGCGCTATCGGCCGCCTCGCCGGCAAAGCGGGCAGAACAAAATTCACCATAGAAAATGTGACTAAAACCAGAATAGTGTTGGCAGACTCAAAAATTCACATCCTTGGCAGTTACCAAAATATTGCACTGGCAAGGAGAGCAATATGCAACCTTATTATGGGTTCACCTCCTTCAAAAGTTTATGGTAATCTTAGAAATGTTGCCAACAGAGTTGCTGAGAGATTTTAGTTGTAAATAAAAGTTATATTTATCAATTATGTTTTTATTGTTTTACCTAATGTTTAACTGCATATAAATTATTTATAATCGGAATGTTTAACTAATAAACTTATAACAAATATTCAAAGCAAGACATACAATATTCAAATCTGTAAGTACAAATTAGATCCCATATCATTTGAGGCACTACAGAAGTATTTTGTATTTAAAATGCCGAGGCACACGTGAGATCACGAGGCGGGCGTCGTAGCTGAGCGAGGCGAAAGTCCAGGGCTCCGCCGCGCTCCATTCTGCGCAGTACACCGAGTCTTCATGCTGCTCGTATGATTGCAGCACGCCATCTTCTAGGCTGATAAAGGGAGAAAAGTTTTTTCACCACTTTTTAGCATCGGCTTGTTGGATTCGTGGAAAATTTTAAGCTGTATACAGACAGACTAGATTACAATTCTTAGGCCTCGTATATCATTTGAGTACGCTTTTCTTACTCGACTTCATCCGGTTAAGACTGGAAGCCGACCCCAACACGGCTTGGGAAAAGGCTAGGCAGATGAGTGGGAGATTTTATTCTATTGGAGGTAACACTTTGGAAAGTCAATTTACAGCCAGATCCTGTAGATGAGTACTATAGCCATAATAAATGAATACATACAGCTGTGTGGGTCGCTTTTCATCATCGTTGTCTGCGCAAAGACTGGCGGCGGCCGTCAGCAGCGCACGCGCATCCGAGCTGCCCGTCAGCAGCAGCTGCTCGTGGTACGTGTTGTAGCGTACTGTCCACACCCTGCCGATTACATAGAGTCCTATATTTATACCTCTAGAGAGCTGGATGTTAGCTACCAGATATTAATATAATAGATAAAAAGTCCCTGTTAGGTTTGGCTATACCTATCGCGAATTTCATCTAAGCTGAACCGTTCTCCAATGTAATTAAAAATGTTGATCTATAACAATGTCTAAAATGATTGCAGTTTTATCGCACATCAATCTTAAAGTGCTTCGTAGAACGCAGGGCCTGGCCCGTGGGCGTAGAAATGCGCTTGGCAAGGCCTTAAGGGTCCTGGTCTTCCTGATCTGCCTGGGCTGCGGGTTGTTCGTAAAAACTACCGCGGCTCTGGTACACAGGGACCTCCAGAAGGATCATAGTGGGTTTTAGTCAGTAAGAGTCTGACACTCCCTCCAGCTGCAGCCACAGCGGGAGGGGCCTAGTTGTATACACGACTCACCAATGCGAATGGTCTGTCCTACTGAATATAGGTTCCTTCCCATTTCTGTAGTCCCATATGTTGAGAGCCGCGTCGTCGCCTGCCGTGGCCAAATGGAACTGCCTGAAACAATGGTAATTAAATAAGTATGATATTAGTAATTCAAACTCCCATATGAATGAAGTCTGAAAATGGCACCAGTGACAGAAAAAATGAGAGGTTTGTAGCGGTACGTCATGAGAAGATGTGAGACAGATGCTACAAAGCGTGTGTTAAGTATGAATGTGAATGGATGGAGAGATGTAGGTAGACCAAGGAAGAGATGGATTGATTGCCTGAAAGACGATATGATTAAGAAGGGAGTGGATAGTAGTATGACGTCTAACAGAAACGAATGAAAGCGGAAAACATATTGCGCCGACTCCAAATAGAATTGGAAACAGGGCAGGAAGAAGAAGAAGTTAGTAATTCAAACTCCCATTAGAGTGATATAGTTCCCTCCAAAATTTTATGTCGTCACTAATTATACTTGGAATTTAGTTTAATAATGGCTTGAGGCCACAAAAAGACACAAGAGATAAAACAAAATAAAAAGGTTTATATTTCTATACCTTGATAAGATTTTTACCAATTCTTCTTTATGAATTATAATCTATTAAATGCCTTAACATGTAACATAATTTACCTGTTAGGATTAAAATCCAAGTCCCTGGCCAGTTGCGTGTGCGCATTGTCAATGGTCCACGCAGGCTTGGTGCAGTCTGAGCGGGTGTCGTAACACTTTATGTGCATATCCTGCAGTACCGCGAACTGGGGACAATTTACCTCATACAGTTAGTAATGTATAAAAAAGTCGTGGTGGCCTAGTGGTTAAAGAGCCAACCTCTCAAGTGTGAGGTGACTGGGTTGAGGAGGTCAGATAGACAGTAGCTCCTTGTAAAACACTGGTACTCAGCTGAATCCGGCTAGACTGGAAGCCGACACCAACATGGTTGGGAAAAAGGCTCGGGAGATAAGTTAGTAAATGTATGTATATGCTAGCTAGCCAGGATCAGAACTCGCGTGCCTTTTCAATCTTGTCACCCCTATTATTTAAGTTACGGAAAGTGATTTCAGTTGGCAATATTTTAGGTATTTGTAACTACAGCTAAAAGTGTTTTTTTAATTTATGTTAAAAACTTGTATTCATCATCTGCCTAGCCTTTTCCCAGGCTGTGTTGGGGTCTCCTTATAGTCTTAACCGGATGCCTATCTGATCTCCACAACCCAGTTATCTGGGCAACCCCATACTTTGATAAGACTGGTTGTCACACTATCTGGCTTTTGACGACCCGTAACGAATACCTAAGATGAAGGTACAAATGACATACTTACCTAAAAAACTTTTTAATCTCTACATTGCTTAATAATTTCTACAACATTATCCCTTTTTTGGGGGGAGCTTTTTTTATCAAATACTAGCTTTTGCCCGCGCGGCTTCGCTCGCGTTCTTCCCTACTCTACCCTACTCTTCTCACCTTTTAAACCTTCCCTAGACCTCCACGAACATTTCAAGACCAAGATAAGATAAATCCGTTCAGCCGTTCTCGAGTTTTAGCGAGACTAACGAACAGCAATTCATTTTTATATATATAGATGTATTTGTAAATGTTCACCTCAAAAGTGGGTACCCAAATGCCTGTATCCTAATATTGTTTGATTTAGTTCCATAATAGATAATCAGTTTTAAAATATACATATCTCAGTTACCTGTGTATGTCCCTGATGGGGATTCCACTTGCCGCCAGTGAACTTGAGTCTTGCGGACGCAGCGGCGCGGCTGAGGGCGGCCCCGGTAGTGACGTCATGCACTCTGACCCCGCTCTCACAGACCACGCCCACTCGCTTAGCGTCGGTTGGATGCCATTCTGCGCATCGAATTTCTTCTTCTGGCTTCTAAAAGTTTGTCATATATACGTAACATATAACTTTAAAGATATGTACCAGCACATCAAGCTAATACAATCTGTCAAATTTCCTTAATAGATTTTTAACTTTATTGCAGCAGCGTTTAAAGTAGATTGCGATTTGTCAGTTTCGGGTAACTTGTAATAGCTTGATGTGCTGGCGTCATATTTTTGTAGATTCATTTGTAGATACTGAACTATGGTGCCTAAGTACGCGTACATTGGACATAAGTCACGACGCGACGGTTACTTTTGATTTTTCGATTTGACGATGTTGGTATTCAGGCATATTGTAATTTGACTATTTTCATAGACTTACGTTGCTGACTGTACATGTACAGACGCCAACACATCGGGCTACCCGAAACTGTCAAAATTTCCCATTCAACTTTGAACCATAATGCTTTAGCGATAAAGTTGAAAATCTATTAAGGAAATTTGACAGATTGTAGTAGCCTAATGTGCTGGCGTCTGTGCAATGTAAAGCGCAACATAATTTCATACTAACCTCTGGCTTGATGGTTAAGAGTAGCTCCATATCGTCCGCATTCCTGCTTTGCATTGCGCTTAATTCGTCCAAGTCCTTAGGTATTACCTGTAATGATATAACAAAGAGGTCGGGTCAACATATAGGCAGGCCCCTCTTTCCTACTGGGCACTATGGGCACGTGCCCAGGGCCCCGCGTTCGAATGGGGCCCCCTAGTTCCTGCCAGATTACCATATCGTATAATCGTAATCGAAGGTCAAAAGTAATACCACAGATATTATAATACTTTACTAGACAGATGCCTCATCTCATACAACGAAATATATTTTCTTTCCCTGTTGTTTGACTACTTTTTTTATCTATTATAACTAAATAGTGTTTTCTTTAGGTCATAGGGGCCCCGTGACCCTAATGTGCCCAGGGCCTCAAATAGTTTAAAGACGGCCCTGCATATAGGCTACATATTATAACGCTATCACGAAAGGGGGGGTGGGGGTGGGCGTTGATAAAAGATTATGTTTTATAAAAGATTGTTGATAAAAGATTAAGATAAAAAGATTGAAATGTTTAATCACCTAATGCCAACGCGGACGACGTCGAGGGCAATAGCTAGTTGAATATTCCTTTTCTATTATTTCACTAAGTTCAACAACAGTTAAAAAAAAAAAAATAATTTACCTCAACAGTGGGTAACTTGAACACGGAGACGCCCATAGTGCACTGTGACGTTGCAGGATCGTAAGAGTTGTGTGTTGTGAGGAGAGTCGCAGCATCATGCGGAGAGCAACGCAGGTGCCATACTTCACCAATATCATGTTTAAACACCTGTAATACAGTTTTATTGGTTACTAGCGACCCGCCCCGGCTTCGCACTGGTAATGTAAGCGGGAAAAATGAAATTATTTACGACATCACATTAGAACCCTCAAAAATAACAGTACTTCTCCACTATTTAATGAATGTTATTATACATATAAACCTTCCTCTTGAATCATTCTATCTATTAAAAAAAACCGCATCAAAATCCGTTGCGTAGTTTCAAAGATTTAAGCATACAAAGGGACATAAGGACAGAGAAAGCGACTTTGTATTATACTATGTAGTGATCATCAACGTCTGCCTTTTTTATCGTCTCCCTATTGGGCACAGGCCTCGTCTCACAGAGAGGGATTGACCATTTATCACCACGCTTGCTCAATGCAAGGTTGGTTATATGTCCCGTTAATCATAATGCAAAATTGAAATGGTAAATATCACAATTAAACTAAACATTATACTAAATATCACAATTTAGTGAATTTGGTTTTTATGGAAAGGTTGTGGTGACCTAGTGGTTCAAGCACCAGCCTTTCGAGTATGAAGGTGTGAGTTCGATTCCAGGTCAGGCAAGTACCAATGTTACTTTTCCAAGTTATACATACCTACTTTCTAAGTTTATCTTGGACACCTTGACTGATTAAAGGTGAAGGAAAACTGGACTATAATGTCTGAAATCACCAACCCGCATTGAGCAAGCGTGGTGATTAACGCTCAATCCTTCTCCTTGGGAGAGGAGACCTGAGCCCAGCAGTGGGACGTTAAATAGGCTGTGATGACGATGAGCTTTTATGGAAATGTATGTTTGAAAAAAAATTGTATTACTGTAGATCTATATCTACAGTAATACAATTTTTTCTATAAGCATAGTTTTAAAATCATACTTTGGTATGTAAAGCTCCAGTATCTTCTTCCAACTCCACAACATGGATTTGATTGGAATTAGGCTTCAAGCTCTGTGTTCCTATGAGAAATCTGATTGCATCGCTTTCACCATACTGAGGGGATAAGGCTCTTGTCTGGAAAATAAAGATCGTTATTAGCATTTATTAACCTCATGTATGCCCGCTGTATATGACATCTATTAAAAAAATATAAAAAGTTATATTTGGATTGTTGGTTCTTTCATTTGCTTGGTACATTCTAGTTCTAATTACCTAATTTAAAAACCATTGAATTATTATTTGCATGCCCATTGACAGCTGGAGAGAGATCAGGCGCAGGACCGACATTTACGTGCTCTGTGATGCACGGGTGAATCAATCACCAACTTCCAGACTCCAGGCTGCTTTATGAAAGTTTCTCAAAACCCACAAAGCGATTTCGGCCCGACCCGGGATTCGAACCCGAGACCCCGTGAAGAGCAGTCGCGTCTTGCGACCACTAGACCAACGAGGCAGTAAAAGAGGAAGTATGTTATATTAAGAAAATGAGAAGATATTCCGTTGAAAGAGATTAAGGGCCAATTTCACAGGTTACGGATAGCCACTATCTACCAGATAAATTAAAAGATGGAACAGAATTTGCATAAAATTATCTGCCAGATAAACTATCTGGAACTTATCAGCAACCTGTGAAACTGACTGTAAATATTCTATCCCTAAAATACGATTCGAGAAAGATTGTATTTCAGAGGCAGTAAGAGAAAGTTTACTACACTATGGTAGGTTTTATCATACCTGGTGCTCTAAGCCGTATATAATTGAGTTTCCTTCTTCCATATTAGCATTAAATTATATTAATTTGTTGTAAAATGTTTATTTACATCAGCAATTCACCATTTCTTCCCTCCTCCAGCGATTTCCTTCTTTATAGTTTAGTTTTACAACAACGACGTTAATCTTCTATCACTTTTTAACTTAACCAACCGATGTGATGCGAGAAAGAGAAGGGTTAATTTTGTATGCTCAATTTCCCAAAAACATGAAATATGTACATACGTCAGTTGCGTCAGAATGACTTGACATTTGACAATTTCATATGAAAGTCAGCGAAAGATTTTTTTAAAAGTTTTGCAACTCATTTGGGTGAGGACATTTTAATCCAATCGCATTACTAGAAAGCGTTAAATAAATAAAATGAAGACTCCTGATCGGTTGACCCGTGCTGTTGGCTAAGACACGAGCTTTTCCATTAATTTAAATAGACTTTATCCAGACTTATCGGTTTTTCTATGTAGTTCTCCACAAATGGACAAAACTTGATGTACCTAGTAAATGTTTTTGAATGTTTAGCCCATGAGCAGGGATTTTTCATGAAACTCTTAAAAAGAGCTCGATTATGCTTTCTCACTTCGTCCGTAACCTACTTGTGAAATTATAAAATTACAAAAAAAGGACACCAAAAAGTTTTGTCGTCAACTACATAATAGGTTTTTCTAGTATTCAAAACAAGGATAGAAAATACTTAGGTATCTCATTTATTGATTCTTATTCATCACACGATTTATAAAATGAATGATTTCCGCGTAAAGTTGAAAGCGTAATCACATAATGGAAGGTAGGTGCAGCAAGAAAATTGTTTGTAACGACCCACTTATCCAAGCTGCAGGAAAACAATGGAACATAATGCTAAGTAATTGGGCATTTAATTGTTTTAGACCAGGCGCTGCATGTAAATATGTACTAGGATGTAAAACGTGGTGTGAGAGTAGATAATATATGTAGCAAGTATCAAGACAGACACGTAACTAGCGGACCGCTATCGGTTTGAGTGATGAGAGTAAACGCACGACAAAATCCGCTATTGTGAAAGCGCTCTAAGCCGGAATCCATAGTGACATTCATTCCGAAATACGGATGAGCACAAGCTAAATCACACTAATGACATCCAGTCCTGGATTTATAAATAGGCCGTATGAGCCGCGGCCTAGGGGCGGCAGCGTCCTAGGGGCGGCAGATTTCAGGGAACGGTCACTAGTATTTTCATGGTTTTTTTATATAAATAAAAAATAATGACGGATGAAGCCACGAATGAAGAACCTGAAATACCCTCCGGTTCCAGAGATTATTTCAGAGTGAACACCTTTTTGGTCATTCTTGATAAACTGAAAGCTGAAATACAGAGAAGCCATAATGCTTACTTGAACTTGGAAAAAAGATAGAAAAAAGATATTGTACATGGGGTGGCGGAAATAAAGTGGTCTACACTCATAAAAAATATAAATCCGGCACTGATGACATCACAACACACTAATTATAAATGTGAAAGTTTGTGAGTGTGTGTATGTTTGTTACCTCTTCACGTGCAAACGGTTAAAGGGATTTTAATGAAACTTGGCAGTAGTATAGCTTATCCATAAGAATAACATATTATAGGCAACTTTTTATCCGTTTGCGGGTAGTAGCTCCAATGTCTCCATGTACCCATCAGCTTTTAATACTTCAATTCAACTGGTGTGCAACGAATTGTAAAAAGCTCCATCGCAATACTCGTGTATTGTATAGAACCACATTTTTTTAATGAGTTATGCTAATTTATCTAATCCATATCGGAGACACTAGTAAAGCTATCGAAGAACTCGAGCGACATTGACGGAGTTCTCGAAAAATGGCACGAGATTGAGATTGCATTCTCCTGGGAAATAATAATTTCCTTCATTCAACCATTCCGCTTTTATTTCCTATCATTAAAAATCCCGTGCGTGTGTTAAAATAAAATCATAAACCCATTCATACGCACGCTGAATTCCTTACATTCTTGAGCTAAACTTGAATGAAAACAAACATAGTTTTATGTTCATGGTGAACAAACAGAATCGTTTAAAAATTATGATTATCTAGATGTTATATTTAGCGGTAAGTCGATTTGGCAGTCAGAAGCCGCGTGCGTTTGGCGCCTTGCAACAAACTCCTTTGCCCAGGTATGCGAATGTAGCCCACAAACCTCACGCAACTTCGTCACTTGTGTTAGTTTTTTTTTTTTCAACATAAAGTAAGGCGAGGAATTTCTCTATACTAGTATAGTCGTGGTGGCCTAGTGGTTAAAACACCAGCCTTTCGAGTATGAGGGTGCGGGTTCGATTCCAGGTCAGGCAAGTACCAATGTAACTTTTCTAAGTTATACGTACTTTTTCTAAGTTTATCTTGGACACCAATGACTGATTAAAGGTGAAGGAAAACATCTTGAGGAAACCTGGACAATAAAGTCTGAATTCCCCAACCTGCATTGAGCAAGCGTGGTGATTAACGCTCAATCCTTCTCCGTGGGTGAGGAGGCCTGTGCCCAGCAGTGGGACGATAAAAAGGCTGTGATGATGATGACACTTACAGACCGATCAAACAGGCCTAATTGCCAGACGTGCTAATTATGTACAGTCACCCGCACATCAGTGGAAACATTTGAACTGCGAAAACAGCTCCTATGTCGTAGGAAATAGAGGCGGTCTCAAGGTCAAAGTGTGTCTACTGATGTGCGGGTGACTGTACCTACGTGAAAATCCGTGTCTGCCATCACCAGCAATTTTGATTATTAAGGCATTTTTTTTAAGCAGAGCCAGAGGAAATATGATCCTATACTGTTTTTTCAAAGATACAGAACACATACATCATCTCCCGAGCCTTTTCCCAACTATATTGGGGTCGGCTTCCAGTCTAACCGGTTTCGGCTGAGTACCAGTGTTTTACAAGGAGCGACTGCCTATCTGACCTCCTCAACCCAGTTACCTGGGCAACCCAATACCCCTTGGTTAGACTGGCGTCAGACTTACTGGCTTCTGACTACCTGTAACGACTGCCAAGGATGTTCAATGACAGCCGGGACCTACAGTTTAACGTGCCATCCGAAACACAGTCATTGGTGTCCAAGATATACTTAGAAAGTACATACAAACTTAGAAAAGTTGCATTGGTACTTGCCCGACCTGGAATCGAACCCACGCCCTCACACTTGAGAGGTTGGCTCTTTAACCACTAGGCCACCACGACTACAGAACACATACATTTCTACAATTTGCTACCTAATGCGTTAAAAAATTAGTTGTCTAATCATTTTTTTTTGTAATAGCGAGGATGTTCCCACGTCTATCAGCTCTTAGTTCCGGTCAGTATCTACGCCATATCCGCCCCATGAACGCCCCGTGTGACTCACTTCTTTCCTGAAGATACCATGGTAAACAATACATTATGGGATGTTCGTTAGTGCCCGCTTCGCTTACTTCTTCTTTAGTTCCCATAAAAAAAATCATTCGTACTGCAGTTCGTAGTTTTTTAATATAAAATGAATGAATGAATGGTTGTAATGAGCAGCTCAACCGATTACGCTAATTCTTTTTTTGAAATGTTTTTAAGTAGGTACGATGACGGTTGATCCTAACGGAGAAAAAAAAACTTTTTTATTAAAATTCAATAAATATTAAAGGGTCGTCTGTTAGGCGCAGTACGGAGTTCGTTGGGTTAACGAGTAGTGCCTAGGAAAAGTCGAAAACTATCGTCCTTAATAAAACCGAATTGTTTGTCGTGCAGACGCCAGCACATCAAGCTACCTCTCTTTTCCCAATCAACTTTGAACGATAGGTTTTAGCGTTTCTATGTTTGGGAAGGTTTCCAGTTTAATAGAATGCATCTGAATACCAGTGGTTTACATGGAGCGTTTGCATATCTGACCAGATCCCTGGGTAACTCGAGCTATTTCGTGCAGTTCAACCCGGGACTCGTCGTAAGAGAACTATTTCTCCGACTGAAATATAGCCTAACACTCTTTCACTTATTATTGGTAAAATTATTTTCAACATCGGTTTGGTAGATCCAGATATCACAAATTAAAACCTTATAATGCTACCTCTTCATGATATTAAGTGCAGAGGTACTATTAGAAAAGATTAGACTACACGCTTTTACAATATGGTCGCTATGTTTCAACCCCAATTGGCCACTAGAGATACGATACAGTAAACCTTAGCCTTATTGGAATTATTAGTGCCGCCTAAGTTTTGTGGGGCTGCGAAGTGTCCTCAATATAGTGCCCTCTATGAAAATCAAACGGATATCAACAGATTCGCAAAACAAACATTTACATAAATCTGACATCTAAATTCCTAATGTCCACCATATTGGACGATAAGTAAATGCTTTTAAAAACATTCGAATAAAAGGCAAAGGTAACAGCGAAATGCCTCGTCGAGCCTATCACGAAATCGGTTCGTTCGCATACCGCGGGACCCGCGTCAAAGGCCCCGCGATAACTTTATGCGCTTTTTACGACTACAAACTCTTGTTCTCTTTGGTATGTCGCGTTTAAATTTAGAATTCGCATTTTCCAATGCTTTTAGGACGTCTGCATACTACGGCATTTCAGTAACCTGGTGTAAAATATGGGAAAATTAGAATGCAGTTCTTATCGTAAGAGTAAATTGATAAGCAAATCGTAGACACAACTCTAACGACGCGTGGCAGAGCTCGAAAGTGGAATAAAAGCTTTTAAAGAGGTACGAGTACCTACATTCTAGCGAGATTAACACATAATTTATTATGATGATGATGATGGCATCCTGGCCGATTGTCGACTATGGCGGCCCGTTTTCTTTTATGGAGATCAGCCAGCTGCGCAGGACATATTATAGTGCACAAGCATTCACGCAGATACAGGTGCAGTCTCTATTCCCTCACTCTCATAGTCCGATGGGTCGGCAATCCGATACGACCGGAGAGAGATCAGGCGCAGAACTGACATTTACGTGCTCTCCAATGCACGGGTGAATGAATCACCAATTTTCAGACTCCAGGCTGCTTTATGAAAGTTTCGCAAAACCCACAAAGCGATTTCGGCCCGACCCGGGAATCGAGACCCCGTGCACAGCAGTCGCGCCTTGCGACTACTAGACCAACGAGGCAGTAATATAATTTATTAATTGGGTAGATGACTAGGTCAGAGTTCTTTCAGTAATAAGTTCTAATAAGTAAGTCTAAGTAAGTAATAAGTTCTTTACCATATTAATATTGTAAGGCACTTAAAATAATTTTATCTTATTTTTAAATTTTTTCAAATCATTAAAATCTTATTTTTTTAATAAAATTGATAATTTGGTAGTTGCCTAGGTCAAAAATAAAATCCATATGATAATAATTTGGTAAACCATCTTAAAATAATGTCACTCTCATTTAGCGTTCTGAAGGAAAATCGATTATTTTTTTTTATTGATAATTGAAGTAAAATAAGTAGGTATATGGCTTAATGAGAAAACCTTGTGACGTCATAATTCTAACTTTCATACAAATTGCATAGACAGTAACCGTTTTTGACAGTTCAATAAAAGTATTGAATTTGACTAGTTTTCACCTGCCGTATTCTAGGCGTTTAGTAGCACGTTATGTTACGTTCTTTAGCCCAGTTGTAGCGGGAAGTTTCTTCTCACTAAATACTCTTATTAGTCTGACTTGGCTATTATGGTTTGAAAACTACGACATTTTTAATATTCTGTTCGCCATTTGCGGTAGGTAAGCTCTGGATTCCAGGTCAGGCAAGTACTAACGCAAATTTTCTAAGTTATATGTATTTTCTAAGTGTATTTAGGAATTTCTAAGTTTATATAGAAACTATTTCAATAAGAAATCTGGTCAATTAAAGGCTGATAAATGATAATAAATGATAAATGATAAATGATATTTATTTTGCAAATAGGTTGAAATCAACACTTTTACACGTCAACACATTTTTTTAAAATAAAGAACGAGATGAGGTCGGCATTTCCTAACTGACTACCTTGAGAAGAAACGCCGAAACAAACTCAAGGGTCAGTCTGGTCAGGCTGAAGTCACTCTTTGTCATGCAGCGGAACAGTTAAAAGGCTGATGATGATGAAGAGGCTACCCTCTATTATAGGTACTGTCGGTTAGAGTTAACTGAATTCTTACACTAATTTTGACGCTTTTTCATATCCTCAAATTAATTCCCTAAGCCTATTTTGCGATGGTAAAGCGCGTCAAATATTATATTGACAAAAAAGTTATTTCCCCATACATACACCATATGCAGTTTTCGTAACCAGTGTACGTTCACCCTTATTCGCGTTTTTTAATGATCCCAGTGGCCAGTCTGTTGCTAACTCCAGTTTTGTTTTTATTTTTTACGGCGCGATCTCCTTTGATGCTACCTCTTTGCTGCCTTAATCTGTAGACGAAAATACTCTATGGTATTTTTATTTTATAGGTCCTGCGTCAAAGTTAGAAATATTTTCATTGTAACATTATTAGGTGAACTATAAAAAGTGTCTTCCCACGCGAAAATGTATTGAAAAAATATTCCTCGTATCAAAAATAGCACGTATTTGATTGATTTGCGGGGTTGTTTTTCGTAAATAGAATTAGAATTAAGTATTTTTATAATAAAGTGGGATTTTATCGGCATTTGGCCGTGGGTGATCGCGTGCGTAACCTACTTAAGCCGAGCACAATAAATATTGCGAAATACGTAGGATACGAAATTTGAGCTGGTTTACCTACCTATCTATTCGATTTGCGTAAATAGATTACATCAACAGTAAATTAATGCACACATACTTATAACACATTTTAATTTTACAACGAGATCGCATACTAACATAAGCAATTGTTCCAAAAACTATATTTACGGCCAGAATAACCACTATCTACAGAATATCTAATGGAATCGAATTTGTATGAAATTATCTACCAGATAAACTAACTGGAACTAAATCGTAGGTGATGATACAGGCCCTGAGTCTTCAATTTTTACACGGTGCATAATAAAAAAACAATTAAAACAGCATTTCATATCCCATCTTTGTCTTACACTAGAAGTCTCTAACTCACGCGATAGAGACAACAATACCTCTTAAGCAAAGCCAGAAGTTACGTCTAATTATCTTGGCATTAAACCAATGAATTGCTTATTAAACTGCATAATATAAATTAATAATTATAAGCATACGCGACCTCTGACCGGCATTAAGAGCGTGTTGTACAAAGGCATGACTAATGTTTATCGGAATTATCACATTTCTAGTAAAACGATAATAAATATCGCTTTCGTACATATAACCTATGCCTTATATGCGTAGACCCACCAAGCGATCTGTGAACGGCCTAACTAGGAACCAAAGATTCACAGGCATTTAGATTAGCACTACTACATCGTTATGGAGAAATTCAATTACCCATTATTAGAAAAGAGGTTCTTATATACAATTTCAAATAGCAGTTGTTTTAAAAATTATCTGCAATAAAAAAAAATACGTATATGTACTTATTTACAGAGTCATATAAAGTAAAATATTTATCTATGATACAAGTATTTACATTAAAAAGAGCGTCAAAAAATTCATCCCCTTCGCTGTCTACTGGGAGCGTGCCTAAGACGCTGGCAGCATTGTCACGTTGAACGGCAACCCAACTATGTTGGTGTGGCTTCCAGTCTAACCGGGTTCAGCTGAGTACGAGTGTTTTACAAAGAGCGACTGCCTTTCTGACCTCCTCAACCCAGTTACCCGGGCAACCCAATATCCCTTAGACTAGGTTAGACTAGCGTCAGACTTACTGACTTCTGACTACCCGCAACGACTGCCAATGATGTTTTAATGACAGCCAGGACCTACAGTTTAACGTGCCATCCGAAACACAGTCATTGGTGTCCAAGATATAGTTAGAAAGTATATACAAACTTAGAAAAGTTGCATTGGTACTTGGAATCGAACCCACGCACTCACACTTGAGAGGCTGGCTCTTTAACCACTAGGCCACTACAACTTTTAGTACAATTTCATGTAATTTCCTTTAATTTTCGATGGGAAATATTGTTTTGACAGCCGTTAGATTGATCTGCTCTTTGAGCAATGCCTTGTTTTAAAATTGTCCCCCGTTTAATTTGACTGTTACCAAAATTTTACTTAACCGGAATTCGAGCAACCAGGACCTTAATGCGTTTTAGCTGGTTGACGATTCACGTACTCTACTGATCTTCAAAAATCCGTACATTTAATATCGTCTTCTGGACCTTTTCTACTGAAAAGTATGGTTATTGGCATTTAGATTTATAAATACCTAGAATGCTTTTTCCCAGCTAATGAGGGGGCTATACTGCGTCATTCTGGATGAAGCGTTTTACCTTATTTTACAAATAGAGTGCCTCTTCTTACTTTTAGTTACGTAGTTAAACAAATGTGCGAATCTGAAACCTGGCAATTTTTTATACTAAGAAGGAATTCTCAAAGCTCGGTTTAATGGCAAAGAGCTTGTCTCATTAGTATGTATTTAGGTAGGACAACATTTTTATAGGTGAGCCTGAATAACAACAACAGATTATCAGAATCTAGAAAATAATAAACAAGAATACTAATGATGTAATACAAAATACGTAATTCCGTAATCAATAACAAGTGTATCGGACTCCAGTCCAACGGATCAATAATGTTTACCATCGAGCTACACACGTGACCAACAAACTGCAACTAATCACAATATTCCTACGAAACACAAACTCATACATAGCATTATTATCAGACATGACTATTTGCCAAGAGGTCAGAGGGAGCGCGCCGGTCAAACAACAGACCACTTCAATTCACAAACTCTACCGTATTTAGAACCTAAAATAATCACAATTATTATAGATAATAAATAGCAAAGGTAATTTTGCTGACGACGAAAAACGCTTACTTCAACATCGCCCTTAAACTGTGGGAGTAACAAGGGGTGGGGCGAAAAAAATCATAAATCGAACGGTAAATTTAATGTTGCGCAGGAGTATATCATTTGAATTGTACGCGAAGGAATATCAGTTGTGTCTTGGAGTCGGACGGCGGCGGTCGTGTGTCCCGGCGGCTAATTACATTTAGTGTTGTGTCTAATAGTGCGATGAAGTGGTCAATATTTGTTTGTTTGGTCGTGTGCTTGGCGAGGTTCTGCGACGGCTTGGGTAAGTGACCCTAGCTTTAAGGAAAAAGTTCTATCAGTACCTAGAAAAATAATTTCGCTCATCATTTCCAATGTTTATCTTTCTTTTTCTTCACTACAAACGGTTTTCGTCGTGTCATAGGTCGTGTCAAAGGGTACGAAATCGCTACTCCTAATTAAATCTCAAGCCTGGATACTCATTTGATTTCTGTACACGCTAAACTTGAAACATTTCGGCCTTCGTAGTTTATTGGCAATCAATATTCTCAATAAGAACTGGAGTGCTTTAATCATTCCCGACTATTGAATCAGGTCACTTTGTTAATAATAATATCATTGATGCTCAAGTAAAATTAATATCGTACCTAATTTATACAGTTGATAGTTTAATAAAGTATCATCTAAATAAATAATCTCATTGAGCTCGTAAGATCCGACGATCCAATGACGATGAGAACGTCGCTTAATTCTGATAAAAACTGCGATATCGCAGTGTCACTGGAATTCCGGGCTTATTCATTGTTTTTGAAACTATTGTTCTTGATTCAGCAAACAGATACTTTACACAAGACTTAGGGTCTATTTACAGTAGGTTTTACTTATCCAATACGCTCAGAAAGCGCTTCAAATCGAAACGTTCGACAAAATTCCTGAACTATATAAATTCTCTTTTTTTAAAAGACAGCTTTTTTTTGCTTTAATTTCGGAGGATTTTGAATATTTGAAGACCAAATGGCGTGGTGGTTAGTGAACTTACCTACCACGCTATAGATCGCGGGTTCGATTCCCGCGTAAGTCAAACATTTGTGTGCATGCATATGGGTGTTTGACTTAGTCTGGGTGTTTCTATGGATAATATGTATGTATTTACAAAAGAAAAGTATATAAGTATGTTTAGCAGTTGTCTAGTACCTACCCATAGTACAAGCTCTGCTTAGTTGGGGACTAGATGACGTTGTGTGAATGTGTGAGGAATATTATTATATCATATCGCCTGACGACTGATTAAGGATATTGAAATGAGTTTCGGATAGTATAACGTTTCAAATATACGCTCATCGCTTTCCAAGAAGTTCTTCGAGCAGGATAAATATTTGTCTTCGTCTTTAACGGTCGCTTTAAAAGCTTTGCAACTTACAGCTAGCGGCTAGACATAAGGATTGAAGTCAATGAGTGTTTCAAGTGAAATAACGGTAGATTTTCGATGCAAGGATAGGTTTTGCATCTCATAACGACTTAGGCTTTTGTGCAGTGTCCATTTGAAAAGGAATGTTCTGCTTCTGTTTATTGCAATTTTAGATTTAAAATAATAGAATAAAAAATTAGAAAAAGCCGTGGTGGCCTAGTGGTTAAAGAGCCAACCTCTCAAGTATGAGTGAGTGGGTTCGAATCCAGGTCGGGCAAGTACCAATGCAACTTTTCTAACTTGATATGTATTTTCTAAGTATATCTTGGACACCAATGACTGTGTTTCGGATGGCACGTTAAACTGTAGGTCCCGGCTGTCAATGAACATCCTTGGCAGTCGTTACGGGTAGTCAGAAGCCAGTAAGTCTGACGCCAGTCTAACCAAGGGGTATTGAGTGACTGGGTTGAGGAGGTCAGATAGGCAGTCGCTCCTTGTAAAAACACTGGTACTCAGCCGAATCCGGTTAGACTGGTAGCCGACCCCAACATAGTTGGGAAAACGCTCGGGAGATGGATGTTTATTGCAATTTTGGGTTGCGTTGCGTCATTATAAGAAGTGTTCATAAATATTAATAAAATTGTAAAGTATGTAGTTTATCAATTATGGTAGCACCCATAACACAGGTTAATCAATAGCTTACGTTGGGGCTAACCGACCGTGTGTGAAAAAAGGTTTCCCGATAAATTATGATTATGGCTCTGAAAGCTTTACTAACTTTTTCTAGCACGTGAGAATAAAAATTATGAAGTAGAAAAAAAACATGGAAGTTATATAATTTACGGTTTCGTAGACAACATTATCTAATAGACATATTCATAAAGAAACTACTTAAATTTATTAAAACTAAGTTCAGCATCAATCAGCTCCCCTGATCGATTTCTAAGATTAGAAATTCCCGATTGCCTAAATTAACTATAATTATCACGATTACGATGACACAAATGGTGTTAGAAATTAATTTATCCGAACGTATACCATGAGATATAACGATGATAGATGTGGACATTACTAGGCATGAAAGGCTTTGCCTTTAGGCACAGTTCTGGCAAAGAACTGCACAGACGCCAGCACATCAGGCTACTACAATCTGTCAAATTTCCTTAATAGATTTTCAACTTTATCGCTAAAGCATTATGGATCAAAGTTGAGTGGGAAGTTTCGGGTAACAATATAAACCTATATTTTGCCTAAAGCATAAAAATGCATAAAATATAGCTTTTGACACTCATGGTCCGTTGACCTTCGTCGGATTATCTATTTATTCATTTTCCCCTAAAAATAATAGATGAACTGTCGATACAGGTGCTTAGAACAGACTATCGGGCATAAATAAGTCTATTCCAATATAAACTTCTTCCACTGATATTTCTTTCACCTTTTCTTTGCGGTTGGTCTTCTTCGTTTTAAACCCTAATAATATGTAGTGATTATTAATTGTTTAAATGGGCCAGATTATTCTAGTATTAAAAATATGAAAAGTAAACTGATTTAAATTCTGTTTATTATCATCATCTGCCTACTCTTTTCTCAACCGTGTTGGGGTCAGCTTCCAGACTAACAGCATGCTGGTGAATACCAGTGTTTTACGTAGAGCGACTGCCTATCTGATCTCCTCAACCCAGATACCGGGTAAACCGACACCCCTTGTTAAAACTGGTTGTCAGACTTTCTGGCTTCTGACTGCCCGTAATATGTTTAAATGGCTACCGCCTCTTTCCTTTGAAAGATCAGACAAATAATACTAGTTCACTTAATATAATGTCACTGGTGGCCATTCATTCCGCTTTCGTTCTTCTCTGTCAGCCGGTCAAAAGTCTTGGGAACAAAGCAGAAAGATGAAGAAGAAGTTTGGATGCAACCTTTCTCAGATTATCCAACCATCCTGGTAGCCGTCCTACCAATATCAATATTACCTTATGACCAAATATTGAATTCATCTCGCAGTCGTGGTGGCCTAGTGGTTAAATAGCCAACCTCTCAAGTATGAGGGCGTGGGTTCGATTCCAGGTCAGGCAGGTACCATTGCAACTTTTCCAAAGTTTGTATGTACTTTCTAAGTATATCTTGGACACCAATGACTGTTTCGGATGGCACGTTAAACTGTAGGTCCCGGCTGTCAATGAACATCCTTGGCAGTCGTTACAAGTAGTCAGAAGCCAGTTAGTCTGACGCCAGTCTAACCAAGGGGTATTGGGTTGAGGATGTCAGATAGGCAGTCGCTCCTTGTAAAACACTGGTACTCAGCCGAATCCGGTTAGACTGGAAGCCGACCCCAACATAGTTGGGAAAAGGCTCGGGACATGATGATATGATGAATTCATCTCGAAGCGTTCTTCAGAACACCTATCTATTGATTGTCCCATGCTATTATTACACGAGACAGATAATTCGAAGAAAAATTTGTCTATAAATAGATAGCGGACGAAGCCTTCTCATTGACGGTGGCGCCAATTCTAGTCCAAAGTCCGCTACAATAATTTAGTTGTAGACGTAAAAAAACTTATTCTTAGTAAAGTATTTACGTTCAAGTGATTGGTGGTCGGTTGACGCAAATCAAAGCTCGATTGGCTCCAATTGGGCGTGATTGAACTGATTACCGAGGCGCCAAGCTCGTGCTGCTTTCGACATTGGGGTTATTTTCTGCTCGTCTTAGCTGTAATTAATTAACTCGGTACTTATCCAGAGGCAGCAAAGATTTGGTAAGGGCTTTCCAAGTGTTCACTAGAGTTTTATTAAACGTATCACTCTTTATTTCGTTGGAAATCACCAAATGGCGCCCGGGTGCAGCTGGAGGGAGTGTCAGACTCTATGTTACTTCTAGAGGTCCCTGTGTGTCAGGGCCATGGTAATTCGTACGAACAACCCGCAGCCCTGGCAGGCTTATCAAATATTTCGGTTCAATTTTGCTATCAAGTTTGTGCTTAAATTAAGCGCAGACTACCAACCGTCTCAAGACTACCGACCAAAGTACACAGATGTTTTAAATAATCAATAGATTTCCTCCATTTTAATCAAGAGCGGAGTGGTAATCAAACGGGTTTGATCGAAAGAGTTATTACGGCTCTGGTACTCCGGAAGGAACAAAAATGGGTTTTAGTCAGTAAAGGTCTGACACTCTCCCGGTGTCCCCACAGCTATAGGGATTATCTATCTGATCACACTATAGACCAAAACGACAGAAGCTTGTGGCTAAATAACAGACGCATGTGTCGATCGATCATAATCATAAGACGCAGTCGGTCCATTGATGGAAGCCGATACCAACATAGCTCAGGAAAAGTGTAGGCATACGATGATCAAACTATATATAGGTCAACTAACAGTTTTCAGTGAGCGAGGCCTAGAAGAAAATCTTTTCAGAATACTAGTACATACAGATATAGATTTCTTTTTGCTCGCGACCTTCGCCAGCTGCATCAGCGTAAACAAAGATGCAATGGAACGATGTCAAATAATGCAATTAGTGTCACAATAGCGTGATTGCGTTATGTGGGAATTGTTTTCCTTGAGACCACACAACGTGATGTTATTCTCTACCCGGATGGAATTTATAGTGCACGACATGCTAATCCTGTTGGCTTCATCATTTCTATATTTTTATTTGTTTTTAAATAGAACAATTTACTGTTATATAAGATCATCAAGTTTATTTAAGCCTGAAACACAGGTTTAAATAAACCTAGTTCGGGTGGTCCCTATATTTAAAATTAGAACTGTTTTATTATAGCCTGTATGTAATAGCCTAGATTAATTTAGTTTTTCCAATTGTTATCGTTATTATTATTAAGACCAATTGTTTACCTCAACATCTGAGCTAGTTACTTATTTATGTGATTTATGTTTTTAATATTTTTTTTTTTCATCATAAAGTACTTTTTGTTCTGTGCACATGTGAAAATTTGCGAAAACTTTCACGTTGTCGGCTTCACCATAGTTGAAATGTACAGACGCCAGCACATGAGCCTAGCCGAAACTGTCAAATTTTCCTAGTAAACTTTGAACCATATGCTTAATCGATAAAGTTGAAAATCTATCAAGGGAATTTGACAGATTGTAGTAGCTTGATGTGCTGGCATCTGTACGAATAAAACAATACTACACACGCGCGTGGAGCCAAATGCCAGACTTCAGAATTGCAAAATTATTTGACAGGATATCGCCTGTGATTTAATGTAAAACATCGTTAGGGTCTGTTTTACCGCCTACGAATAAGTTCCAGTTAGTTTATTTGGTATATAATTTCATACAAATTCTGTTCCATTTTTGAATTTATTCGGTAGATAATGGCTATTCGGACATCGGGAAACTGGCCCTTTTGGACTTTATAATTTTTTTTGTCGTTGGAAGAGACATAAACTATAAAAAAATTACAACTTAATCATTTCTCAATTTGTTGTTAAGTGCGCTTATTTTCTTGAGAATTTAATCCGCAATCACACATTCATTCACGTAAACAATTTTTCTAGTATGCAACAAAGAAAATAAACTTACAATAACAACTTGATAAGTATTGCAAAAACCGACTATTGTTCATTTTATGATCTAATCTTCTTCATGAAGGTCGAGGTTTTATGCAGGACGGGTAATATCATTAGGCTTTTATCTAGATATTGCTTATACTCCATGTTGCGACCCTTGATAATGGCTGCTTGCAAAATCATCATCTCCCGAGCCTTTTCCCAACTATGTTGGGGTCGGCTTCCAATCTAACCGGATTCAGCTGAGTACCGGTGTTTTGCAAGGAGCGACTGCCTATCTAACCTCCTCAACCCAGTTACCCGGGCTACCCAATACCCCTTGGTTAGACTGGCGTCAGACTTATTGGCTTCTGACTACCCGTAACGACTGCCAAGGATGTTCAATGACAGCTGGGACCTACAATGTGCCATCCGAAACACAGTCATTGGTGTCCAAGATATGCATAGAAAATACATACAAACATAGAAAAGTTGCATTGGTACTTGCCTGACCTGGATTCGAACCCACTCACTCATACTTGAGAGGTTGGCTCTAACCACTAGGCCACCACGATTTCAAAAATAACGACTGCTAAAATATCTATGCCCGCAAACGTAGTTGTGGCTAATCAAACTTTATATGCAGCTCGGAATATCAAGAGAGCCGCAGTTCCAAAACTATTTAGGTCTCAACAGCAGGTAGATGTGGTAGTGCCCGCGGCTCGTACATGAAAATTAGTTGCGAGCTGCCATTTTGTTTGGCGAGAACTCTCTCCTTGGCTGTATCTGATTTGAATGGAAGCTGACCTACGCCAGCATATTAAGCTACTTGAAACTGTAAAATTGTTTCAATCAACTTTGAACCATATACTTCAGCGAAAATTTGTACATAGTTTGGAAAAGTCTAAGCAGATGAGGACTCCCAGTGACCTTTACCTGTAACTTATTTGTGCCATAAAACATGATTATGCCATTCTATGTAAAGACGGTCGCACATCAAGCTACCCAAAACTGTCAAATTTTCTCAATACACTTTGAACTATATGCTGTAGATATAAAGTTGAAAATCTATTAAGGAAATTTTGACACAGTGTAGTCGCTTGATGTCTGTCCCAGTCACACAGTGTTCGGCGACCTACAAATTAAAAGTTCTCCGATGTCTCCCAATGTTCACAAGTGCACTATCAAGAGCGGTCTACGGCGTCCACGTCACTGCGTTATCAGAGGTCGGGGGTCGCTTCGACGCGTTCATTCATAATTATGTTGGACGCGGTCCGACGCTATCCAGCGGTGACGTCACCAAACACGCGCCGCCCGCGCAGCCGGATTTTGCTGAGATCTACGTTAATGGCATTTACTACTATTATTATAATTTTGATGTTTTTTTTATTGAAATTGCTTAAAATGTTATCAAGTCTTGGCGATGGACCAGCTTTATTAAGCCTTTTTTTTGGCGCTGGGAAAAAAATGCTCTTCTCTTCTAATGCTTTCTCATCCCCTTCCCATCGGGGGACGGGACAGGGGTACGTGGGACTCCCCGGTAAAGTCGTTCCCGGTATACCCACTAAAAATACCCAGCAGCACTCCGACGTCGCCTGAGTGGAGGGGGCCTGGGAGTCTATGGCGTCCAGTCCCCCGCCGGCGAATGCCCGCCTTACGGCAGGCCCCTCACGTGGCTTTATTAAGCCTACTTCTTAATAAAGCTTATGCTACGCCTCAAGTCAGGGCAGTCTAGCATAATTTTAATTTGTAATTTATTATTGTTTATATCATGTGATAATTATAATTATGTTTATTTCTCTCAAATAATTTGAGATTGGACTTGTTTTATATAAATCAGGTTCTTCAAACCTGACAGACATGTGTTGCTGGGGAGTTAGTTGCGCCACTTCTTCTTCCCAGCGAGAACACATAGGAAGTGGTGAGGGGTGGGCGTTTTGGGGGCTGTCTCTTGTTTTTGACGTTCGAAAAGGCTGACAAACTGTCCATCTGAGACTAGCTTCCACCAGCTCTCCCTTGAAAACTTCATGAACAAATTGGCTATCAAACACCAAATCTTTTCTAGTTGATGTTTCTTAGATAAGCTCGTTAAAGCAAGCCAGCAAACCAACTCTTTATATTATTATATAGGCTGTTACAAAACTAATGCACACTATTTTTACAGGTCATTTAGTACATGCTAAGGTGTATGTCTACCACAAAAAAAGTTGAATGGCCAAAGGGTTAACGACCGAGCGCCTTCATAAAGACCGGCGTTATACGTACAATTTGGCGACTGAGATGATAAATTTAGTAAAAAAAAGAATATTATTTTCATAACTTTTTTTATGATAGTCATGATCCTTAGCATGTACTAAATGACCTGTAAAAATAGTGTGCACCAGTTTTGTTACACCTTATATAGATAGGTCCAGAAGCCTTCCTACTAGGTACCTAAGTACTTTTTGTTGTTAGCAGATTTATTGCTGGGAGTAAGTGCCCTATACTCAAGGTCCAGACGGTTAATGAGAGGCGTGGGCTGGGAGAACTTTTCAAATGAGGAAAAAGCTTAATCCTTCCTTTAAAGCTTGATGCTTGCAACTTTCTTTAGCTCGAGATTTTGTTCGTATGTCATCATCTCCCGAGCCTTTTCCCAACTATGTTGGGGTCGGCTTCCAGTCTAACCGGATTCAGCTGAGTACCAGTGTTTTACAAGGAGCGACTGCCTATTTGACCTCCTCAACCCAGTTACCCGGGCAACCCAATACCCCTTGGTTAGACTGGCGTTAGACTTACTGGCTTCTGACTACCCGTAACGACTGCCAAGGATGTTCAATGACAAACGATTTGTTCGTATGTGTGTGTGTAAAATTCTTGGGTCTTAAAGGGGATGCCCCACAATTTTTGTTTGAGGATCTTCATAACTCTGTTTCGCTTCATTCAAGGAAAAAGTCGCCATTATAAAACGAGTAAAACTGGATTTTTATATTAATGTAAATTGCAGTACATATTGTATTATTTATGGGCATTTATTATTTTCCTGCAGATTTTACCTTCGCGATTCACACATGCTATTTATTTCAATGTAGATATAAAAGGAGGATCGAGCATACTAAACAATTATTTTCAACTGATCCCAACCATATTGTATTGGGCTTCCAGTCTAACTGAATGGCATCTACTTGCACAGCAAAATAAATAGACCTGTGTGTTTGCCGACGCATTAGTACATTTGTATAATAAATTTAAAATAGTTTTGGATAATACTTTACCAGAAATTGTTAGTGTTATAAGTGTTTTGAATAATTATCTGTTAGCTTATAACATCAATGCATGAATACCATTGTTTTACCTGGATCAGATGATTGAGCTCCACGCGCATTCCAGATCCTCCAGCTGTCGGATAAGTTAAGTTTCAGTTCCTTATAAATATTCTGTTGAGGGCCGCGGGGACTCTTGCAAACAATCCCATAGCCCTGGGATTGCTTGCAAGAGTCACCGCGGCTCTGGTACACAAACACTTCCAGAAGGAACAAAAATGTTTTAGTTAGTAAAAGTCTGACACTCTCTCCAGCTGCACCCACAGGGGTCATTTGATGATTTCTCAATAAAAAAATACTAAAGTTATACTAATTTAAGTAAATACGTATGACTTTTTTCCGTCGTTGAGGGTAGTCAGAAGCCAGTAAGTCTGACGCCAGTCTAACCAAGGGATATTGGGTTGCCCGGGTAACTGGCTTGAGGAGGTCAGATAGGCAGTCGCTCCTTGTAAAACACTGGTACTCAGCTGAATCCGGTTAGACTGGAAGCCGACCCCAACATAATTGGGAAAAGGCTCGAGAGATCACTTTTTTTTAATTCATTTAATAAAGCTCAGGTGTTATAAGTCATTATAAATTGGCAATAGGTTATCCCAAAATTGTATCGCCTAAACAGGTAGTAGGTACATGCATAACTATTTAATAAAATATTGAATTAATGACACAGTCACAATCTTAACCGTCATCCAATTTACATTTCCGACCAAAAAAACGGTACCAACAATTTATAATCAAAAAAATTGACACATAATTTAAACAACGATATAATATAATATTATACGAAGTAAACAAACTTATAACCGGATTTTGTATAAATTTGCAATCATTAGGACGTTTTATAGCTCGATAGCGGTGTACCGTTAAGTTGGGCGACTGCTTGTTGCTTAGCGCATGTCCCGCATACAGTTGTCCTCGCTACACTGGAAGGAAACTTTAACGACCCAGCTTTTTACTATAAAAACAAATCTATTTATCTTGTTCTATGTTGCGAATGCAGTTTAGCTATTACGCGATCTAGTAGTCGCAAGGCGCGACTGCTGTGCACGGGGTATCGGATTCGATTCCCGGGTCGGGCCGAAATCGCTTTGTGGGTTTTCAGAAACTTTCATAAAGTAGCCTGGAGTCTGGAAGTTGGTGACCATAAAAATCAGGTTTTTACCAGAGAAATGAAGTTTAGCTTTGTCTTTATTAAAAATTCAAGAGAAAAACAGTCATTCTTCCACCATTTATACGTTCATAAGACTAGGAGATACATAAATTAAAACGTCCGAAAAATCGTCGCAGGACGGTATATATATTTAAGCCCGTCACAGACTTAGCTATAATATATGTTAATATACCGTACTGTATTATATGTATATTATAGCAAGCTACCACACACTAAGAAATATAATTATATTTTGACCCTTCATTAACTGATGGTCGTCCTATATAGGTATAGTAATATACATTAATGTCTGTATATTACGGTATCGCTTGATGACGTCACATAAAGTGTGCGCCCATCGAAAATTAGTATAAAAAATATGTAGTAATATGCGATAATATATAATAGCTATAAAAGTATTAATATATATTATACCTAAGTCTGTGACGGGCTTTAGGCTGCGACGGGCTTTAGGCTGCGACTTGTTCGAGCATACTAATACATAGAGAAAGTCGCAGACAAACTAGTATACGTGTATACATACATATAAATCTCCTTAATGATTACTAGTCTAGATAAGTTCCTTATAATTTATTACCTCCGTTCTGCGCGAGTTTAAGTTCACAAATATAATTAACGAATGACTAAAAATAGATGGCAAGTCTGATATTGCGGTCTATATTTGTTGAGAGCTATAAATAGGCACAGATAACAATACCTTACGAGCTTTAGTTGAAGTAGTATTGAGCTTTCTGATAGTAATGTTTATGTACAGACGCTAGCACTTTAAGCTATACAATTTTTGAACCATACGCTTCAGCGATAACGTTGAAAATCTATTGAGGAAATTTGACAGATTGTTGTAGCTTTACGTGCACTCAACAGATTGTTATTTTTTGTATATATAGCAAAATATAGTGTACTGTTTTCTGCCAGCGGTTTTATCCACGACCCGTAGGAACTACGTCACACGATTCGATAAAAAGTTGCGTATAGTCTTCCTCGATCAATGAGCTATCTAACATTGAAATAATTTTTCGAATCGGACCAGCAGTTTCTGGGATTGGCGCGTTCAAGCAAAAAAAAATTTTTTTTATTGTAATAAAATGTATTTCGTACTATATAACATTTTATTAGATGATGATGTAGAATTTTTACCTTTGTATTAATAATGCACTTTTTTATTACACACTGTTACGTATAATGAAATAACGCATAGATACCTACAACCAAGTTTTTCTTCCAACCAAACTTTAACTCTTCCGATTTTGGTGATTTTTTATAACCTAATTTAAAATGTTCTGATATATTTCTTTTGCTTTCAAGGCTACCTGTACCAACTTTAAAACTAAGTTTTACCCTTAGTGGATACTGAAAATTTCTTTATTTATTTGCTAGCAATGCGGCCGTATCATTGTCCGCAAGTGTATTAGGTGTGAGATACCTGTAAGTGGGCGGGCCAGTCGAGGGCATTAGCCGCGCTTGTCCCCTTAGAATCATAACACCATAAATATACATAATGTGCGCCCGTTCCCATGCTAATCGAGCTTCATTACTAACTAGTATCCCGCGGTGTCGCTCGTCTTGCCCTACTTGAAGGGTCATCATTTTTTGGGCAATTCTGTACTATTCGCCATAGTTTTTAAGGAAATATGCTTTTCCTTACTAGTGTCATAAAAGCTGACTACGTCTGTGTGTTTAACAATTGAAAAGATTGAAAAGAAAAGCACATATAAAGTTGATACACCCTGGAGATGGAAATAAGCTTTATTCGGGGGATTGAAGCAATACAAATTCCAAGGGACGCGGGAGCTACTGACTAGTTCCTATTGACGGCAGTCCTCGGCAAATATTGAAATAAGTTTATTTTTAAAATGATGGCATCCAGACCGGTTGCCGGCTGCGGCGGCCGTTCTCTCTTAGGAGATCAGCCAGCTCGCATGACATATTATAAGTAGTGCACAATCACTCGCGTGGACACAGGTGCACTCTCAGGTCCGAAGGACGGCAATCCGACAGGACCGGATAGAGATCAGGCGCAGGACCGACGTTTACGTGCTCTCCAATGCACGGGCGTATAACTCACCAACTTTCAGATTTCGGGTAGCTTTATGAAAGGTTCTTGAAACCCACAAAGCGATTACGGTCCGATCCGGGAAACGAACCCGAGACCCCGTGCATAGCAGTCGCGTTATGCGACTACTAGACTAATGAGGAGGCAGTTACCTAAAAAAATACAAACTGCAATAATAGTACCTACCTACTATGTACTCCTCACTATGAGGTCGGCGGATTATACATTACTTTGTTGACCCCAAGCCAATAGTTCAGACCATGAACGAAGTCATTATAATTATTAACGCGATAACTTTTCACTAATGAATTCGTCAGAAATCATTAAACATATCCTTTGGTTATTTTGCTTATCGAAATTCGCGAAATTCAATAAAGCTCGACCGACAAAGTGCCTTTTTTGAGTTCCTCATTAGAATTTTTTATGGCTTTTTCGAGAACTCTGGAGGAAAAAAATTAAGTGTAATAATAAAACGAGACAAAAATTACGACATGAACGGCCAGTAAGAAAACTAATTCAGTTGTTTTGGGACCTTGATAATTGGTATTTAACTTTAACAACTTTTTTTTTTGAGTTTCGAAAAAAGAAAACCCTTAGGAACTTTTATTTTTTTAAATTGTTATATCGCTCCTTTTTAATGTTCTTTATTTTTATTTGTATCTAGCTGTTTCCTGCGGTTTCTCTCTCGTCCGAGGGAACTTTTTCGCACACTCGCAAAAAACATGAATTTTCGCAATAAAGTTCTTGAGAAAAACGCGTTCAGTAAAGATTAAAAAGAATTTAGCTTTATGTACCTATGTTAAAAACAGATTTGTCTTTTGATATTAGGTATATATTTTTTGTATTGTTATTTTAGTGGTTTAATTTGTTTTCAAACTGTAAAACATGGTGTTATTGTGAATTCCTAGAAAACAACGAATAGTAAGCAAATAAGCAAATGTTGTTTCTAATTAATTTTGTTTATCATAACGGGGCTTCCCGTTTCTAAGAGGGCAAAGTTAACTTGAATTTAATAGTAATTGTTACGTGTGACTGAGTAAGTTATCTCACAATCACAAACTCGTATAACGTAGTGCTCGATCACATTTTCTGCTGGGCAGCGAGTCGAAGGTTTGATTCCCGGATGGAACAACTTAAATCGTTTCGGCTCAGGGTGTTGTTCTTGTGGTAATTATTATTTATAACGCACTCGGACTCGGTAGAAAGTACTATGGCATGTTTTCACGGATTTTGATATTTGTCGTAAATTAATGTAGATTAGACCTTTTTCTTTTTTCGGAGATTAGAAATTCCGCTCTGGGTAAAGCGGGAGAGCGAAAGGGAATATTTGAGCTTTACTGGCTAAAACTCATCTCAGTTCCTTTTTTCATTAAAGATCAAATGTGTGATTAGAAAGTAGTTTAGACGTTTACGGGCTCATCGATGCACGACGCACAATGCATAAAGCGGTTTTCTGCTCGACCCGGAAATCAAACCCGAGACCCCGTGCACAGCAGTCGCGCAACTATAAGACCAACAAGGCACCCTAAGCCTCATACAATCTAATGTCAAATACCAATTTCTAAGAAGCAAATCAGCAGATAGATAGCTTGTTCGTAATTATAAATAAGCACCGTTTTAACTATGACCCGGCGATGATTCACTGCTGTTGCATATAGAGGAGTTATTACTAATTAGTCTAGTATTGTCGTGACACATAGCTTAAGGAATGGCTGTGATAGAATTATGTTTTAAGTCAAATAAATCTATGCTGTGACCTATGTATACCATAAACGTCGTGTTGGTTAAAGCACCAGCCTCTCAATTATGAGTGTGTGGGTTCGATTCCAGGTTAGGCAACCAATGCAACTTTTCTAAGTTATATGTACTTTCAAAGTATCTTGGACACCAATGACTGATTAAAGGTGAAGAAAAACATCTTGAGGAAACCGTGACTATAAAGTCTGAAATCAACAACTCGCATTGAGCAAGCGTCGTGATTAACGCTCAATCCTTCTCCGTGGGAGAGGAGGCCTGTGCCCAGCAGTGGGACGATAAAAAGGCTGATGATGATGTATACCACAGACTCTACTAGAGGTTGCGATTCGCTTTGACTATTAATTTAAAATTAGAAAATATTTCTGATTAGCCAGAAGAAAAAAAAACAACCAACTGTGTTCGCAGTGGTAGTGGTAATTTAATTATTTCCCAAAAAGAAAGGTATTAAAAAGATTGAGGTTTGATCCATCCAACCGCCGAGATTTTCAGATTTCCTTACGAAATTGGATTTCAGCTGATAATTTCGTAATATCCAAGCATCAAAGATGATCGTCGGCATGTAATTATTGAAACCAATTGTTGTTGCTATTAATAGAACTGCAATAATTGTGAAGGTTAAAGGGCAACTTGAGGACCGACCGGGCGCGCTCCGCCCGAAACGTGTCACGTGACGCCGCCATTTTTATAATTTATGGCGCGAAACGAAATGTCAATTCACTCAATGTTTACATACAGCCTGAGCGAAATGAAAAAAAAAATACTAGCTGCCTTTTTACAAACTGTGTTGGGGTCGGCTTCCAGTCTTAGCCTAATGCAGCTGAGTATCAGTGTTTTACGAGGAGCGACTGCCTGTCTGTCCTCCAAAACCCACTCACCTGGGCATGACTGGTTGTCAAACTTTCTGGCTTCTGACTTCCCGTAACGACTACCAAAGGTGTACAAATGACAGCCGGGACCCACCAATGTAACGTGCCTTCTGAAACACGGAGGAACCGACCGCGCCAAGCGTTGCTTAACCTTATGATCGATCGACCCGTGCCGCTTTAACTTAGCCACGAGTTCTTTTAAAAAAACTTCCAACGACAATAAAATCAAATTGGGTTCAGTAAAGAAACGCATACGTATGCTTGTAAAATGGTTTATTAGACTTTCAATCCGAAAAATGTTCATAAAATAAAGCTAGAACATGAATAAACTACAGATTGAAGAATCACCTACAATGTGACTTTTAATTTTGTCAATTAAGTAATTATAAAATACACTGCGTCTCTGAGTCTTGTGTTTCGACTCACGTATCTCTCTTGCAAGTCAGTATAATTAATTTTCGTCATTATAATAATTGTAGTCTACGCCAATTTTGTTGCAGTATAAAAATGCACAAGTTACTATTTAAAGGAAACACTTGTTTAGGATTTAAGTCTTCAAGCTCTCCTTGATCTGGCATAGTTGCTGTTATTACTACATACATCGTTATTCTAATCGAACTTGATTGGAAGGATGGCGACTTAATGTCTTAAATATATCGCAGTAATTTTTTTATTGCTATGATATCCCAAGATTATTCTGGGCTGGGCAGGCTGTAGGCCATAGTTTTTCTGAAGAAAAGTATAGCAAATATTAATCATAGCAACAATTTACGTGTTTGAATCAATATTCTACATATATTGCAATCAGAAGATTAATTACATTTTTTCTTAATTTCAGCAATAAAATGTCCGCCCGGTGTCACAGACCCTGCATGCACAGAAGACAAAATAGAAGTTAATACATCTGGTAAGTTATATTTTCGTAAACGAAACTTTTCATCTAAGTTAACATTATTAGTTTTAAATTTTCTCCTTTTGGGGTTGAAAAATATCTTGCAGACCGTAGCCAAAATAAAAATCTCATCCCTTAGAATATTCACTTGTCTCCCTTTAGAACCCAGGAATTCTAACATCTATAGGTCTCTTTATCCTCCCAATTGATCAAAACAATGTGGAAAAGAAATTGACGTCTCCTGATGGCGCAATGACTGCCGAGCTGAGGGTCCCGGGTTCGATTCCCGGTACGGTCGACATTTGAGCGATGAGCATGCTTGTTGGCTGTGGTCTGGAAACCCATAGCTTACCTTGGGGCTAACCGACCGTGTGTGAAAAAGGTGTCCGGATATTACTATTACATATATTATAAATTTACCTAAAAAACTGAATTCTGTTGCCGAAAAAATGAATATAGAGATAGGAGAAGAGATAAGAGAAGGTTGTTCAAATTCCAGAAGTATCAAAACCAGATGAGACAGACGCGCAGTGCTTAGTGGGCAGCGAGTGGGAGAGCAACTGTCATTACTGCCGGTGTTCCGACGGCGGCGTCGCCGAATGCCTCAAGCAAACTAACTGCGAAAAAGAAATTTTTGGTGAGTCATCATCATATTTTCCTAGCCTTTTACCAACTATACTGGAGTCCTTTTTATTAAGTTCCCGATATTTCGGCACTGTTGCAAACGCCATCATCACGGAGTAACACTTGCGGGAACTGAAGAACCTTGCGGGTAAGATGACTTAATAAAAAGGTACATGGTAGCAATCTCGTAACAAATAATTCAAATGTTAGTGATTATGAAAGTTTAAATCAACATATACTGAAGTCCGTTTCCAATCTGACCAGATGCAGCTGAGTACCAGAGATTTAGTAGACTGTCTGATCTATCCTCCTCAACCTTGTTACTGGGGCCACCTGATACTCCTTTCTAAAAGTGTCAGACGTTATTCCTTTTGACTACCATTATAGACTGCCAAAGACATACAAATAACAACCGGGACTACTTTAACATGTTCCTAAACACGTAGGAACTCGTCATGACAAAGATGGTCACCCAGACCGACCGTGCCAAGCGTTTCTGTCCTTATGATAGATCGAACCCATTATTTATATAATGCCTAACGCTTACTGTGCGTACAATTTCAGCGGAACCAATCCTCTGCAAGCCAAACACGGAGTTCCAGAGAGATTGCAACACGTGCATCTGCCTAGAGAATGGCCTGGGACTCTGCACCTTAGAGTTTTGTCGGAAAGGTAAGTTTCTTCAAATTGTCTTTGTACAGTCACCCGCACATCAGTAGACACACTTTGACCTTGAGACCGCCTCTATTTCCTACAACATAAGAGCTGTTTTCGCAGTTCAAATGTAACGTACACAGAACAGATTTGTGTTGTCTAGTATTTTGTGCTTCACTGATTCGCTTCAAGTTGTCGTCAAATATTTTTGCCACTTCGAAGTTCATTACTAGTGAAGTCGCGATAGTCAAAATGTGCGCTCTCGTTAAATATTTTTCCGCTGTGAAGTCAGCCATTCGATGCGTCGCGCGTACGTAGCAGTGTTTTGTTTCATAGTCATAAGTTACAAAGTTCAGAGTAGCAAAGTTGTTGTCCCATGGGACATTAAATTTTATATTCATTAAATAAATAAAAAAAAAATAAAAAAAATTATTAAGCTCTAGGTTCTGCTTCGAAGTTACATACCGTATTAACTTAATTCCCTCTACTTGAGTACTAATTGGTTAATTCTCAATTTCAGACAGTATTGGAGCTGCTCCTGAAATATTAGTTGCCAGTGAACAAGATAAAGATGAACCTGTTCAAAAGTCAGTCAAAACCGCGGTTCTCGTTCCGGTAAGTTTCTTGTACACCTTACATTATTTCACAAACGTGACCAAGCGTAAATTCACTAACTTGTAAGCTAGACAATACTGTTTTGCCATTAGTGTTCGGGACTTATATTCACATCGGTTTCATTATTACATTTTAAATATAAAGATTGTTTGTTAAAGCGCTTTCACATTCGTGGATTTTTCTGTATACTGTTTTTTTTTATTCTATTTCAATTTTTTAACCTATCAGGCAATAAAAAACCGAAAGGTAAAATACGGTTATTTAAAAGCGCTCTTGTATGACCACCTTAATTCATTTCGATATTTATAATAATTAATTAAAAACCATAATGTGGCTAACCAAAAAACACGTATATAATACTAGCAAAGTATTTTTGTGGCACTTGCTAACTGTCATGGGCTAATTTAATGACACAAAGGTTACGGATCAAGAGACGATGGTTCAACATCGATGTTCGATACTTACATCGAGATTTATTGCACATGTGTGAAAGTTGGTGCACATTTAGGTGAATGGGATACACTTTTTAACAAGGTAAGTACACCATTTGTAGTTAATTAATGGACGAATGAAGAAAAAATAATCTAAAGGTTGTCTGTAAGAGATCGCTTTTAGCGATAAGACTGCTACCTTCTCTTAATGTTTAGTTTTCTTTGTAATTTAAATTGGTGTTCCTACTAAAGAGTATCTTTCTATCTATCTAAAATTCACCTGGTTACTTTTACATGTATTTAAACTCGATATGCCCTTAACATGTCTTATTTCAAACTTCAGAACCAAAATCGTTACGACATAGAAAATCTTCTAGATTTGGACCACGGCCTGGTAATCCTAAAAAGGTCCATCTGCAAACCTCTAGCAGAGTTCATGAGGGATTGCAACCCTTGCAAGTGTGCGAGCGATGGACTCAGTTATTCTTGCACACATAATGAATGCTTAGAAACTGAAACGGACAAAGATAAAGAGGTTGAAGTCTTCATGCAAAGTGAGGTTGGTATACCCTTGGAGTATATTTATAAAAATATAAATATAACGTTTGCTGAAGTAAATCTAGAGAAGAATTAAGAAATATATCAAAAGCTTAAAGCATGGGAGTATTTTCCAACGCTTGTGTTTGTGTCTAAAGTGAGTTTGTTTGTATGTTACGCTTTCGGGTAAAAACTGCTGAAACTATTGGCACTGAAACAGCTGGTACACACGGCTACACGCAATTGGCATCAAGCTATACAAAACTAGTATAAGCTGACCGTTCAATTAGTAGAAAGGTCATATGAAGCGAGTCCAAGACAAAATGGATTTTAATAGCTTAATGTGTAGCCGTGTGTATTCCGGAGACCGAGATAGATGTTCTTAAAATAAGTAAAGTACTGTCTGGTTTTTAAAAGTACTGTCTTTAGTGCTAGATATAATCCAATAACTTTCTTCAAGATAGTTGTTTAAACCTATCACTGAATCTCGTACTTTGATAAGACCACGTTTTATAATAAGGTGTTTGATATCTTCTTCTAGGGCCAAGACCACATAGAGCGCCACTCAGTCTGCCGTGCTAGCAACACGTTCTACATCGGTTGCAACACTTGCCGCTGTAACAGGCTTGGCACGGACTACTCCTGTACTAACAAGCCGTGCCCCTTGCCTGCTGATGTCGAGCTGTTCCATGAACTCAAGGTTTGTACATATGTTCACTCATATCATCATCATCTCCCGACTTTTCCCAACTATGTTGGGGTCGGCTTCCAGTAACTACTGTCCTAACCTAACCTAACCGGATTAAGCTGGATGTCCACTCATATATCACCATATATCTGTTCCAAGCAGTAACGCGTAGTAAGTAATATAGTACGTTTTTGTTTCAATTTGAGAGAGTGACGATACTACGCAGGCAAAGGACAAATGCTTTTTGAATTATGAATGAATATTTATATAGTTTGGTATTAACAATTCATAAACAAGTATGAATACTAATATTTTTATACATATTTCAGGATGTGAAACCAGCAATTCCATATTCAGGAGACATAGACCACAAACTGAAGGTCTTCAAGTTGTGAACACAGAAGAAAGAAATTATCTGACGATAAAACTATAGAAATTAGAGTATAATTTTTACTATTAAAGCCAAAGATAACATAAACTTGAATTTTATTTTGATTTTTGTAATTTTATGCTTAAACTTGTGATTTTTGATCATACACTCTAAAACTTAACTCTAAGTAATAGTTTGGTTTCTAAATAATATTTCGGTGGCTTTTTCATTTTCATATTCCAGACACCCCCCGTACATTCCCATCTCATAAAAGGTTCCCAATATACTGGCTACGGCTAGATTGGGGACCACTGAACCAATAAAAATGTCTTCTATAAGTTTAATATTACAAAATGTATTTTATGACGAGATCTATTTATGTAGCTGTGGATCAATAAATTATTTCGTCACATCGAGCTTTACATTACTAACGTTGATATGAAAAACAATACCATCTAGCTATTCCATAATAAAAAGGCACAATTTATAATCACAACATCAGCTATTATTCCATATGTGACTAAACTTTTCATTACTTTCATCTTAACATTTAGACGACGAAATCATCTAAAAACGCAACAAAATCTAAAGTCTGCGAAGCAAACCGCATGTTCATCAAAGACTGCAACACTTGCTGGTGCAACGAGGATGGCACTGGATATTACTGCACCCGTAGAGCCTGTGTGCCTCTTCTGCCTGAAGACCAGGCTGACTTCGGAGGAATTCCAGTTGAAGTATGATTTGATAGAAACCTTGGCTCATGTCCCAAAGATTACGCTATAAAAGTATTAAATTGCTTGCTTTTTTGCTATTATATTCTAGAAATTTCGCTCAAATTACATAATTGCTGTTGGAACTAAACTAAGTAGTAGTATCGATCGTTGATTATAATATTTGTTGCGTTAAGCAGAATCTTCGCATTGTAAAGAAGGAGTGTGTTCCAAATGAAGTTTTTGAGCTGGACTGCAATATGTGTCGCTGCAATCCTGATGGGAAGTCCTATGCTTGTACTAGAAGAGCTTGTGAAGAACCACTAGAAGATAAAAAGGTCTAGTTTTGAAATATTTGTGATAACAACCTGGTGATGGCAATCGGTACCTACTCTTATAAGTTAAAGGATTTTTTTCTTCAAATTGTTTAAAATGGTTTTGGTTCTTTTATTACTTATACTTATCTGTGAACTTTTTTAGTGGTGGAGGATTATTTTTATAATAAAGAATGGAGTAATGTGATATACTAACCTTCGTTTTATTTGATTTCTTATTGTTTTTAACCTTAATCTAATTATTATAGTGTGTATTCTGAATATTATCCTAAAATGTTAGAGTGTAATTATTGTTTCTCTTCCTTTTGTAAAACTCAATTTTTTATTTCTGTCTTTTTTTTAATTCGAATAATCAGACATTACTTCAATTAGACATTACATTAAATTAATTCAATGTATTCATCGTCTTTATTTATTTTATTTTCCAGAACGCCACCTTGTCCAGAAAAGTACGATCGTTATCTACGGTAATATTTTTTACATTCTATAATTATTATAACTAGTAAACATAAATAACTAAAAAGCATCAAAAAACTCATCACCATCGCTGTCTACCGGGAGCGTACCCAAGAGGCTGGCAATGAAGTGGCAGTGCTGCCTGCCAGTTATTTATGTTTACTAGTTATAGTTAATTAGTTTTAAGTATTTTTTATTTTTATAATAGTAAGTTTTGAACATATTTGTAAATAAATCTGTAAACCTAATATGTTAAAAAAGAAATTGCAAAGGTTGTATATCAACAGATATAAATGATTACCTTTCATGATAAATTATTATTATTTTGATTTAAAATCAGGGCTGTCAAGACTAGATAATGACGAATTAGTACGACATATTTTGTTAGTTTGATCATATGTTTATAAAAACTAGCTAGATATTTTAGACAGATTAAGAATTAGCGAGAAATTGACAGTACCTAAAAAAAACATTAAAGTAACGAATAACAGTGCCATGTATCTAGTAGGAGCTGGCAAAGACCTGCACACCAGGCACCGAGTTCCGCATGGACTGCAACAAATGCCTCTGCGACAACAAGGGACAAGACTTCTCCTGCACCAGGATTGACTGCAACGCTTTGAACAACAATCATCACGCCAGCGCGTTTACAGCAAGGAGTAAAAGAGGTAGGTCTTAATTTCTTTACAGTTACCTTATTATGCTTTTTACGATACCCTCTAATAAGCTCGTGGCTAAGTCTGACGCCAGTCTAACCAAGGGGTATTGAGTTGCCCGTGTAACTGGGTTGAGGAGGTCAGATAGGCAGTCGCTCCTTGTAAAACACTGGTACTCAGCTAAATCCGGTTAGATTGAAAGCCGACCCCAAAATAGTTGGGAGATGATGATGAAGCTCGTGGCTAAGTGACAACCACACGGATCGATCATGGGGTTAACGCTTGGTATGATCGGTCCGTTAACGGGTGACCATCTTGTCAGGACGAGATCCTCCATGTTTCGAAAAGCACGTTAAAGTGACGTTTAATTTGATAAATGAATTCAACATAAATATCATGTTTAAGTTAATAAAGTATTTGTTTTTTTTAATTTTCAGACGCATCTGAGCAACTATCAATGAAATGCGTGCCGGGTAGCGTCTTCGATCGAGACTGCAACGTCTGCCGTTGTACGGAGAACGGCCAGTTCGCCACCTGCTCTATCAAACGGTGCACGGATAACAAATTAGAAACTGAACATGCGCCTGGTAGGTAAGAGTTGTTGGAAGTATGAATATATGAATAATATGTGAATAGAATCTAGTTAAGGAGGACCATTATGGTCATCCATCATTAAACTTAGCATCTCCTCCTTTGGAAGTAGGTTGATAAAGGCTTTCGAATATCAACTTATGAATTATTTTTATCTCGGTCACGAATTCCCGATATAGCTTTCTGGGATTTAATTAAGCAGCTTTCACAAAGCATCCGGGAGTATGAAAGTTAGTAGTGATACACCCGTGCCTCGGGAATCTCCACGATCTCTCTCTCTGGTTATGTCGGTAGGAGTATGGGAGTGAGTATTTAGAGCGTGCACTTATATCTTCGCAAATTTTTGTGCACCGTAATATGTACTCGGTAAAGGTCTTGGCTGATCTTTTTCTTGGTCAGGTCAACAGTCGACCTGGACGCCGTTATTATCATTATCTCTACGAAGATATGTATAAATGTACTACATCAACATTTAAAGCTCTACAAGAGTAGATCTCTTATACATATACCTCTTATCTCTTTACCTTAATATCGAAGCCGCTCCAACATAAACATACTTTTTTCTTCAGATTCGGATCCCGGCTTCCGCTGCAATCCTGGCGAACAGTTCAGGCGTGACTGTAACGACTGCACCTGCTCCGCGGACGGCAAGAGTGTGTTCTGCACCCTGCGTTTGTGCGACGAAGCTCTCGCGTCCGATATTTAATCCCACAGCTACGCTTGTCTTGGCATGCACACGACCTGTTCACAAATCTTCAATACATTTTTGGGTAGCTTTTGAGACCTGTTGTTCTAAACATTTTGACCCGTACATTAGGATCACAACCCGCTTACAAGTTATGCTCCAGTGAATAAAGATGGTGAACCGTTTAGGTTTTTATTTTGTATTACAGGCTTTAGTTACAAGGTACTCTTTCTATGTTAATGTTTTTTATATGGCCATAACCCTTATATGAGGTTAAGAAACAATTTTCTAGATTGCTAGAATTACAGGCATTATGAACGCTGTAATGAGCGCTAAAAGTATTACAAAACAGGAAAAGCGCTTGGTCGCGATGTGATTTTTTCTACACTTTTCTATAGCTCAGATTTTATGAATTAGCAATGATAAGGTATATCCTCATATCGTTTTTTTCGTCGTGTGTTATATCAAGATGAGTTTTCTCTTCTATAGCAGCTTTGCAATCGATCTAAATACATTTAGTCGATTTGTCGATCGAATAATTGTGTGCTTTAGTATCATTTCAATGTTTTGTGTTTTTTATAAGTATTTTGTGACTAATTTTACTTAGTATGTAATACGAATGAACGAGTAGTTACTATTTCATTTAAATGTACAATGGTTCAGTAAACATTAGTTAAAACTAATAATTCTTAGTGAGGATTTATCGATATAATTCACTTTAGTCGATTACTCAACTGTCATTTTGATTACAAGCAAAAATTTGTTTTTGAAAAAAAAAACGAGTGCAACTGAATAGTCGATAAAACCAACGTTTTGTTAAATACTAAAAGTATAACTACAACTAATAGTTTCCCGTACATTATATTTGGTTTACGTATAAGTAAACTAACTTATTCTATTACTAGTTAGTATGGAGAGCTTATTTTCTTATGTGTGTGTGAATCGTATTCATCGGCATTTCCAACTTAGTTGACTCATATGCGATTTTCGTGTATAAGTGCTTTATTTTTCAATTCATTTTCATTCCTTTAGGTGTAACTGTGTGTGAGCCGAGTAGTAGTCGTCAGACGCCTTTAATTATATTACCTACTTGTAGTAAAATAATGGACAAAATTGACCTGCGTTCAAAGTACTGTGTGATAAACTTTTATTTTGGCATAAATATAATGGCATTTACTTAATTAGTATCTTTTTACATGTCATACAATAGAATCGACTAAAATGAAACGATTTTTATACGTGTTTTAGTCGATTTTTCTGACTACGCTCTCGGCATCAAATAGTATCGAATGTTTAGTAGTTTATGAATGAATAAGTGTAACGTGGCTTAAATTAGTAAGAACCTACTATCATGTATTAGACGATACGTAATTAAAACTTAAGTAATTTGAATTAAAAATAATCACGAAACGAATAAACGAGTTAATTTTATTTATTTGTTTTATTTTAACTCTTTCTCCAGATTCTGCATTGAAGTTGATTGTAGTATTTCTTTTAGTTTGAGTAAAAATTTGCGATTTAGATGTTACCAAAATGTATGAGAAAGTGCACCTGAGTCCGTGCAAATGCTTGGGCACTAGTGTGTCCCGCGCAACTAGCTGATTTTCTTATCAGTGAACAGCCGCCATGGGCCATGGCCGACAATCGGTCTGGACGCTATCATTACCATTTAGTGTGTATATGTACTCATGAAATTTAGTTAAATTTCATTAATGAAATTTAACTATGCATTGAACGCCACTGAGATCGATTTTCGGCTTCTCAGTGGCGTGCACTTGGAGAGGCCTATGTCCAGCAGTGGACTGCGATAGGCTGATATGGATGATGATGGATGTATTGAACAAAAAACAACTAAAACTTTCCCATATCATCACTACATAGTATAAAGCAAAGTCGCTTTCTCTGTCCCTATGTCCCTTTGTATGCTTAAATCTTTGAAACTACGCAACGGATTTTGAAGCGGTTTTTTTTAAATAGATAGAGTGATTCAAGAGGAAGGTTTATATTGTATTGTTGTATTGTATTTTTATGTAGGTATAATTTTAGTATCAGCATTGCACCCGTGCGAAGCCAGGGCGGTTAGCTAGTTATGAAATAAACTAAACGGCGATGAGGGTTGTGACAAATACGTGGCCAGTCAAATAATTAGATTGAATAGCATTAAAACTTCCATAGTAAGTACAGATGCGAGCACATCGTGCTACCACAATCTGTCAAATGTCCTTAATAGATTTTCAACTTTAATGCTGAAGCATAGGGTTCAGAGTTGACTGGGAAAATTCGTCAGTTTCGGGCACCTACACATTCCATTCTGCCAATAATCGTAAATGATTAATTAATTTATTAATGGCCTAACTTTATGATGGAAATAAGTGAAAATATTAACCGAGCGTGCATGATTGCGCTGCTTAAGTTTTTTTAACTCTCATTATGCATTAATTTTTCTAGAAGGTCGAAGCATGTTGATTTGTTTAGTCACATTTATAGCAACTGTAGTATTTTTAAAGGGATCTGACTCAGCTTTATGTGAGTATTTTTCTTATAAAATATGTATATGTATATTAGCGGCAGTATGTTGGCCAATGATCTTTAATTAAGTGACTTACTTATCTTCTTTAATTGGATAGTTGACTAGGTCAAAAATAAAATCCTTTATAATATTAATTTGGTGAAGCATCTCAAAATAATGTCACTTTAGGATTTTTTTCCAGATTTTTTTTATTGATAGGTAATTTAAGTAAAATAAGTATGGGTTTTCTTGTCGTTACCTTAAAATACATTAGTAGATATCGACATTTATTTTATGTAAGCAACATCAAAAATATTTTTACCGTGAACAAAAAAGAAAATCTTTAAAATCCAAACTATGTAGTAATCGCTTAGCAGAATTATTGTAAACGAAATTAGACCTTAAGAAGATACAGATAAAGTTGATTTATGACTGGCCTAGTGGAGCCGGTGAAGCAATGCGTGCCCACTGCCACAGTGCGAGGTCCATGCCACGTGTGCGTTTGTTCCCCTGAAGGGGTGTTCCACTGCCGCCAGCGGGTGTGCCAGAAAGAAATTGCTGGTAAGTCACTCAAAAATACATTAAAAACACTAAGGTATGTATATTTTTACTCGTCGGTCGCCTAAAAATGCCGTCAGTCGGCGCTGGCCCTTAGGTTACAATTGGTGACAAAAAGGTGAATGTAAGCGAACTAGAAGCCATACCAAATGCTTTTTCGGATATGGGGTAGCGTACATACCAGATTTGAGTTCTACAGAATAAAATCGACCAGAAAGACAAAATCTTTGTACTCAAAATAATCTAAATAAACTTACATAGGTGTCCCAAGAACTTCAGCATAACACCACAAAAATCAATCTATTTTCGTTAATTGCAGGATTAAGCAGACCAACCAGAGATTGCGAACCAAACCTCATATTCAGACAAGATAACTTTTTCTGCACATGTAGCAACGAGGGCTTTTGGCTGTCGGAGACCTGCGAAGAAACATTCAGTTACCTCCATTCAAATAACAACGATCCTGTACAGAATTTAAGGACTAATGTCGCTTGCACCCCCAGTGTTCTGTACCTCTTCGACTGCAACGTTTGTGTTTGTCCTCTTAATGGCGTCATTAATATTACCCAGTGTACTAATAGATACTGTGGTGGGGGTCACAAAGCTGACACCTGTGTCTACGGTGACGTCCTTCGCTTTGAAAATGAGATTTGTTCCTGCAGCGACATAAACTACTTCGTCGACCGACTTTGCGTCAAAGTCGAAGACAAAGTCGTTCAAACTCTTCCTGCTGAAGATGTTCTTAAACTAGACGACATCGGCAGGTCCTGGAGACGTTTGCGTGACCTACAAACAGAATTTTGTGATTCGGATGTTATGTACAACGTCGATTGTAACAGATGCGCCTGTGTGGAAGGTCGCCTTGTCTGCACTAAGAGGATTTGTGATGAAATTAAGAAGGCCGTGCCTCTTAGAGACGACAAATTAAATGAAATCGAATCCCTCCCTGAATTGAAAACTGTCAACGGTTCTTTGTGCGAACCTGGGAAGCAGTATCGTTTAAAATGCAATATTTGCTCTTGTGGTCTCGATGGCCACGCGTCATGTACCACTATGGTCTGTTTAGAAGACCTCGTGTTAGATGAGAAAGCACTGAGAGGATTGCTGTCTACTGGCTGATATTGCTGTTTAAATATATTAGCGTATAAATTCGGTTGACTTTATTTATTGATTCGCGTGATCGTGCGTTTATTATTTTTTACTAGGTTTTGATGTTATTTTAATATCCTATCCATACTTAATTAGGTAAGGCTGTTTATAACCGGTCAGGTCAAAAACTGAACATAATTCTATTATACGTCTAACCTTTTAAAAATCTCTTGATAATAACTTACAGCTAATGTGACGTCGGGACAAACGAAGCTCCCAGAAATAAAACATGGGATGACATGCGTTTACGGAAAAACGTACAAGATGGATTGCAACACTTGCCGGTGTGGTCACAGAAACAGCTTATTATGCACAAAAGTTGCTTGTTTAGAACCAAGTAAAACTGAAGTTAATGAAGACATTAGCAATAATGAATCAAAACTTGCAATGAAAAATAGAGACGAAAACGGAATAGAAAAGAAGCGAAGAATTAGAAAAGTAATAAGAAGAGAGAATAAAAGATTTCTGACAACTCACTCGACAGGGTTGCCATCGTTGCCGCCCAGTGGAATATGCTATCCTGGAAGAATTTATCAAGAGGGGTGTAAAAGGTGCTTCTGCAAGGCTAACAGAATGCCTGCGTGTTCAGCCGCAAATGCGTGCGTCCAACCAAAGGGTAAGATGCAACCTATAAATATTTTCTAGTGCCACGCAGTATGGAAGATTTTTTATTTCACACACATTATTTTTCATTAGGTCGGCTGGGTAGTCTTAATATCAAAAGGAATTATTGAGCTATGCTTGATTGCTATGTTTGTATAGGGCTGGCAGTGGTGATTCAAAGGAGTATTAATTTTTTCTAATCTATCAAATCTGGATTTCAATATCTCATTAAAGGTAGGGATAGTGTTATTCCAATTTGAAAAGAAACAAAGTCTTTTAACAAACCTGCCGGAGCTGCGGGTTGCTCGCAAGTCTTACCGTGGCCCTGGCACAAGAACGCCACAAGGAACAAAGTGAGTTTTAGTCAGTAATAGTTTGGCACTCCCACTGCACCCTAAGCGGGAGTATTTTAATAAACCAACAGTCACCATTCACGATCTTTCCATTACAATAATACTGTCTACGCATCGTCATCAGAGCAACGATCCCACTACTGCTAGATGACGTCACGAGTGTAGTCTCGAATTCCATGCGCGGCGCCCTTTTTTTAGTAAATCATTAGAAACTTGCGCACACGAATTACCGACAGTGAATATACTCGTAACATTGTATTTATTATTGACTAGCTGTTGCCCGCGACGTCGTCCGCGTGGGCATTAGGATTAAACATTCACCCCCTCCCCCCCGTAGTGATAGCGTGATAATATGTAGCCTATATGTTGACCCGACCTCTTAGTTATATTCATGCCGAATTTGAAGCAAATCCATGCAGTACATACAGACAAACATACAAAAATTCTAAAAACTATATTTTTGGCTTAGATATCGATTTCAGATCACGCCCCAATTATTAAAAAAAAAATATTCAATGTACAGTTGTCATTTCTCTACGATTTTATTATATGTATAGATTATACGCTTTACTGCTATCGAAGAAGTATTCAATTCATCTCCAATAAACTACTAACTCATTCCTCCTTCTACAGTTCCTCGAGATTTAGTACCAGAAGACCTTCGTCCCCCTGTAAAGGAGAAGGAGTTCAAGATATTGCCGGTGCTATTGCACTCTGCATCCCCTTGCGCGCCCGGCACGACCTATAAGGTGGACTGCAACGTATGCCTATGCGATGATCATCAGAACCTCTTGTGTGACAAGCTACTATGCATCAGTTTTGCTGACATACACAGGGCGGAGGCTATGAAGAAGTCTGGTAAGTTCTTACGGCTCCTGCAGCTCGAAGTCTGGAAGTTGGTGATTGATATACCCATGCATCGGACAGCACGTAAATATCGATCTTGCACCTCATTTCTCTTCAGTTGTGTCCGATTGCCATCTCATCGGGCTATAGGAATGAGGGAATAGAGAGTGCACCTGTGTCCTCTCGCAAATGTTTGTGCACTATAATGTGTCCTGAACAACTCTGATCTCCTTAGAGAAAACGGCCACCAATAGGTCTGGATGCCATTATTGCTATCAGCAGGTATAGGTATAGTATCTCGTAGTTTCCCCTAGTCTAGTCTACTAAGTATCCTATTGCTATAACTTAATAAGTTTAGCGTAATTTGGAGATTGTTGTTGAGTCCTTTACGTAGGTCTAGCCCCCACATTCGCCTCTCGAATTACGGGACCCTATAACGAATAGGTCGTAACTGCACCCAAAACTTTCCTTGCAGGTCTACCCTGCAACATAAATAACAATGCCGAGAATGAGGTTCTTCAATCCAAGTGCGTGCAGTGCTCTTGCAACGGAACCACCTTCTGCGAGGTTAAGGAGAACTGCGTCGGCGAGACTGAGACCATTATGAGGAGCTACGGCACCAGAAGAAATGGCGCCCGGCTAACGTTTGACTATGAAAAGCAGAAGTGTATACCGAATCATGTTTACAAGTAAGTGGGTTTGTGATACACTATCAAAGGGATTTCTTAACTCTGTACCAGAGAAGCTGCTTCGTTGATCTAGTAGTCGCAAAGCGCGACTGCTGTGCACGGAGTCTCGGGTTCGATTCCCGGGTCGGGCCGAAATCGCTTTGTGGGTTTTGAGAAACTTTCATAAAGCAGCCTTGGTCTGGAAGTTGGTGATTGATTCACCCGTGCATCGGAGAGCACGGAAATGTCGGTCCTGCGCCTGATCTCTCTCTGGTCATGTCGGATTGCCGTCCCATCGGACTATGAGAGTTAGGGAATAGTCCTGCATTGTATATATCATTTGTAATATATCCTGCGCAGCTGGCTGATCTCCTTAGAGAGAACGGCCGCCGTAGTCGACAATCAGCATCATCATGTATGTATAGGTTATATATATATATCATGATTTATATATATATGGTTGAGAACTTATTTGTGTAACTAATAACCTATTGTATATAAATGTACACATTTCTAGAACTACCGTTCTTCAATACTGTATTTGCATAAAATTATTCTTCATTCTCCCCAGGGACAACTGTAACAAGTGCTACTGCCAAGAAGACCAGACCCTTCGTTGTACGCAGAAAATTTGCCTCAATTACAGCCAGGCCGTCATGCTGGAGAAGGAACAAAAGTATCTACAGGATCATAACCTATAAAGACTATAAGTTTAATGACCACGGCACATTGAAAGGATCTGATTTATATTGTTATTCTTATTTAGGAGGGTTTGTGGAGCAATGAATAAATGTATTCACTTAAATGACTAGTTTTATTTATTTACTGGTTCCTGATACCCCTGCAAATAACCTAGCAAAATTGGAAATTAAAAGTAATAAGCTAAAGACTTGTAGAACAATTTGTAATGTCTACTCAGAAGAGTGTCACAAGTCTCTACAGTCTGTTCTGTTAGAAATCTCTAACGACAGGAGAGACCTTGGAGAGACTTGTGATTCTAAAAAGTGACACAAGTCACCTGTCGGAAGAGATTTGTTAAGAATTTCTTTAGAAGACCTGTGTCCCCTTGTACCAGATAGTTCTATATTTCATCTTATAGACGATGTACATTATCTGTTAAATAAGATCTCAAGTCCGCGATGTTGTCGATTGTTTCATAACTTGACCTAGAATTTATCCGTTCCTTCCATCTCCGTTTCGGTAGAGCGTTCTGTTCCACACGCTCTTAAAGACCAGTCAGAATCTTCGTCAGAAACAGACCGAGACTTGCCCGTACTGCAGATTGTTCGCAAGAGTTACCGCAGCCCTGCTTCACAAAGACTTCCAGAAGGAATAAAAATGGGTTTAAGATACTAATAAGATACAAATTTTAATTTTCGCATTTGCTTTCCGATGACTTTGGAGAGGATCAAACGTATTTCAGAGTAAAAATTTGGGATACGCTTAAATTGTTTGAACTGTATATATTATTCAACACCTACTTTTATTTTATGACTATAACTGTTTTATGTATATGAAATTTATTTCAAATTTAGTTATTTATTTAATCGAATATAAAAAGCGGCGATAAATAAAATGTTTGCCGTACAATGCCGATAAAAATAACTATCAAATAAAAGTAAACAGAGAGGTACAGACGCCCGCACATCAAACTACCCGAAATTGACAAATTAAGATAAAAGATAAAGATAAAAGTCATTTATTTAATGTAGGCTGAAAATCAGCACGTTTTGAAGGTCAATTTTACAAAAGACAGCCCCCAAAACGCCCGCCCTTCACCACTTCTTATGTGTTATCGCTGGGAAACAATTTTCTCGAACAACTTTGAACAGCTTTAGCGATTAAGTTAACATCCATTAAGGATTTTTGACAGATTGTAGCAGCTTGATGTGCTGGCGTCTATACAAAGATCTTCAAAACTTATCAGTTCCTTTTGTTTTTGTAGCTTATTGATAAGTGATCTGGTGTTGAATGGTTAAAAACAATGCAAACGGTGATGCCAAGAAAATAAAAAAGTGAAAAATTCCAGTGCCGATATTAATAGTGTTTGAGTGAAAAAAAAAACTATTAGTTTCTACTGATATTGCGTAAAGAGTTCCAAAAAGAAATCATCTTTTTCATAGCGATATGAATTAATATGACAATAAATAAAGGTTGTTTTTAACTTAACCTAAAGAAAAGCTACTAAAAGGATTGAATATACTAAACATAAAACCATTAAACTATCAAAATCAAATTCTAATCAAATTGACTGGAAACCATAAAACTGTTCAGACGTACAATTTTCAATTTACAGAAATGACGTAATTAATGAACTTGAAAGAAATTAATTAAAATCCTCAACTTTACTTAAGTATATCGGCAGGGAACAAAAATACTCTTTTCCTTATAATATGTTTATTACTGTTACTTTTGTAACCTTACTAACAAGGATACCTTTTGGAGAGGCTACACCTCGTAAGTGATGATATTTAATATTTTCAAGGTCTAGATGTTGTCCATCGCTTAGTTCTTCAATAGAAACTGTAGTAGATTCAAGAGATTCAGAGGCCTGAGCCATGATGGATGTCTCCTTAACTTTATGCTCAGCAATGTTTAGATCAGTGGTGATACGTTCTTCAAATAGAGCGGCATTGGTTCTTGAAGAGTTATTCTTCAGTGATATCATTTTAAAGCCAATATTGAATCTGAAAATAATGTTAGGTACTTACATAACTAATAATTTTGTTTTGCGTAAAATTTTACGTTCACTTCCCTCACCTCACAATTTTGTTAAATTATGTTCCCAATGTCTTCTACATTTTTATTTATTTTCCATAGACACGTGTGTTCCAAACACCCAGTTCTTACTGAATGGCCGGCTATGCTACTGCAACGGTGTTGGCCGATGGAGCGAGGCCACCTGCCAACTGATAGGGCGTCGACAGACCTGCTTGCCAGGTCAGATCATATGGGAAGAGTGCAGTCAATGCATTTGCCAAGAAAATGGAAAACTATTGTGCACAAATACAGAATGTTCAGAGGACGGCACAAAAAAGAATGTCACTAACCAAGAACCTGGAGCAGAGCTATGGTGCACACCGTTCAGGTCTTACTACATAAACTGTAGCTTATGTGTGTGCCCAGCGTCCGGGAAGATGTCCGAAGCCCGATGTGCTACAGACTCATCTTGTTCTTTTCAAGGACCCAACGTATCACTAAATGTGATCACGCAAAATGTTTGCATACCAAAAGTCATGTACTTATTCAACTGTCTTCATTGCTTATGTTCTGATGATGGGTTTTTCGTCCAAAGCAAATGCGTAGAAACCTGCCACAAAGCACCCGAATCTCGGAAATGTATACCTCGAACATTTTATAGAGTTGGTTGCCATGTCTTCCGCTGTCCTGAAAATGGTATTCCCGATGACAAAAGTTCAAAAGCTGCCTGTGACAAACGAACTAATCCTCTAAGTTCATTGGGTAGTTTAAGAAATGTTTCAAGTGTGTGTACACCGAACAAATACACGAAACCCAAATGTATCTACTGCGAATGCAATGCTCAAGGAGCGGTGAACGAAAACAGTTGCTTGGAACAAGAATGTCTGAAGATAAGCGATTACAGCTACGATTTTGTCAAGAGCACCTGTAGTCCTGGGGAGCTGGTACCTACTTGCATGGAGTGCTTCTGCCTCAAAAATGGTTTCACTGTAGAAAAATATTGCACAAGAGTTTGTTCGTTACAGAATAAGTTGATAATGCTAGAGCGCGTTCTGAAGGAAACCATAAGTTTGGTAGAGAGAAGTGCTATCAAAGATATTACTGCCAGTGAAACATGTGATCCCAACTCAGTCTTCATAGACCAAGGGAGATATTGCTTATGTCCAGATAATGGTAGCACAAACTTTAAACTATGCACTTCGGTGACAGACCATTCCGGACCCAAAAGGACACATAGGGTTTTAGGAGACAAATCAAATGTAATCAACTACAACGCAACTTGTGTACCTAATACGTTCATTGAGTTCGGTTGCAATACTTGTTATTGTACTAAGGATGGTAAGATTGATCAGAAATGGTGCACTTTTGATGATTGTGAAGCAAAACTGACGATACAAGATGCTCACAAGGATAATGTTCAGCCTCTAACTACCGAATCCATCACCTCCACTTGTGTTCCAGGCGCGATAGCTAAAGTCGATTGCAATTTTTGTATTTGCAGTTCAAGTGGATTGGTAAAAGACAGAGCCTGTACAAATAATACTTGTGGCGGTCATCACAAGGATGTAACTGTCAGCAACGATTTTGCCTGCGAGCCTTCAGCTTACTATACAGTTGATTGTAACATTTGCTTCTGTGGGACGGACGGTATTAAAAACGTAGAGAAATGCACCAAAAATCAATGCGAGCCTAATTTCTTACGTTCAGACACTTGTTCTGCAGGGGAATTATTTAGTGACGATTGCAACATATGCATTTGTCCTCCCAATGGTGAAAAGAAAGATAAAGCGTGTACAAACCGAACGTGTTCTGAAACCGACACACCTTGGAAGAAAATATTCAAATTGTCCCAATCTCTGTTAGGGAACCAGCTTGTAGAAGACACTACTAGGAACTTAGAACTTTGCTTTCCTGGTGAGGAGTTTAAGTCAGGCTGTAAGATTTGTGTATGTCCAGAAATGGGCTTGAAAGAGTACGCAACCTGTTCCCCTATGCTATGCGATAGCGAGAAGACTATAAGTACTGTAAGTAAAATAGCAGCATTTTTTGATGAATGAGTTCAAGTGGGCTTGTTAATTTGTATGTATAAATCTGAAATTGGGTGCTTTTGTATGAAAAATATATATTGGCCACGAAATCGATACTTAAATCGAACATGGCACAATCTAAATAAAACAAGTGTCCACAAATCCATCTAGTTTTAAGAGCTACCCCAAACGTTGAGACGGCGTGACGGGGTCTTTGGTTTTCTTGTTTGAATAAGTTTTTAGTTTTATCAATATTTGTAAAATTTACTGGTAAAAATTGCGTTTTACGATCGCGTTCACTTGATGTGACTACAAATTTGAAGATTTAATGATCCTGCATTTTCAACTATGAGTCTGGTTCTGTGTACTCAATACTTGTATTAGATTCCACCAAAGCCACCAATTCTAAAGAAATAAAGTTACGAGAAAACAGCTTCTAATTCATAGAGAAATTGCTGATTGAACATATGAGAAATGTGACTATGGCCAAATAAGACATTAACTGTAATCTTATTTCCTTTTCAGTTTTGGATAAAATCCCCTAGTCCCATATCAACATGTTTTCTTTGAAACAGTAACGCGATTCGCGATCGTGAAATGCAATCCTTGATAACATTCTATAAGTGGATATAATATATGAACATGAACATAAAAACGTTTATTTAATGTTCATGACCACAAATGTTTAACTCATGAGGGAATCGAACCCGCGGACTCTACCGTGGCAGGCATACACCAATTTTGTGTATACACACAAAGTACTAACGCTTGGACATGTATCTTATTTAATCTTAGTGAATTGAAACTGATAAGCCCTAACCATGAAACTAGTCTAATGATAATTATAACTATTGTTACGTAATCTTAGTTGTATGATGTCTCTTAAATCAATTACGTACGTTTTATCATTTAGCTTATTGAAATAAAATCACAAATGTATTTCATTTTTAATCCTGTATACAATTTATTTCTCCTGCAAGACATTTTGTATTACTTAATATGTTTGAGGTGACTTATTAACAACTTGTATTCAAATTAAATTTTAAACATTAATAGTTTTTGATATTATTATATCTTCTCAGGGTTTTCTTATGACCCTTATTTGACTTTATAGCAACTTCGGTCTGATCACGACCTGCTCACTATCAGTATCAAAAAAGAGAGTAGTTAAAAACACAACGATCTAATAATCATATTATTATAGTCCAAAGGTCCTGGTTGGACCCGAGGAGACTATAGCGAAGACCTTTTTGACGAAGACTTTAATGGCGGGGACAATGCTGGTGGTGAAGAGATCATGGATGAATTAGATGATGTCGGTGATTTAGCTGGCACATATCGAAATGCTGCTGGTGAATTTGAAGACGCTATTATGAAATCGAGAAAAGATATGAACTGTATTACTTATAATATCACTGATAGTTCTGAAAGACAACATTGCACTCCAGGGTCGCAGTATATTATAAGGTGACTTCATGAAAATCTAAAATATCAATAAATAATAAACTATCATCAAAGAAAAAAAACGATTGCATAAACAAAACTACATCTCAAAGTATAATAACTCTTTTAACTTTGTATGGTCCAATGATACTGCCCTGTACCACTCCCGACATTTGATACGTTTTATAGAGGTAACCGTGCTGGATGGTGTTGGAAGCCTTTGTACGGTCAAAGTTATGCTGATAATGTAAAGATAATAATATAATAAAATCCCAAATAAATTATGTCTATACATGCTTTTTTAGACCTCACTAGTTTTCATCCACATTAAAATATAAAATAGGTATAGACTTGTACAGTCACCAGCACATGCAGCACAGCCAGCTACAACAGTCTTTAAAATTTCCTTGATAGATTTTCAACTTCATCGCTGAAGTTATGATCCAAGGTTGATTGGGAAAATTTGTCAGTTGCTTGATGTGCTGGCGTCTGTATAATGTATGTGCAAGCTAGCAATTCTATCTATTTTCCGTACCTTGATGTCATTTTTCACATTATCACTATTATAATAGCAACTTGTTATAGGTGTCGCATTTGCATATGTCCTTATATGGGAAACATCAATTATTTTTGCCGGCCAATGCCTAAAAATCAATACTGCGAACAGGCTTTTCCGACGTATAACTATATACCTATGGGAAGAAGGACTGGTGGTAATTATACATTTGACATTTACAAATAAAGTTAGAGAACTTTTGACTCCAAACAATAATTGTAGGACATTAAACTAATACTACATTGTTGTAAAAAACAACACAAAATTCAGATGAGAATGTGGATACAAAAGCTTTAAGAATCAAATCTCATTTTGTTTTCATCGACCGTAACGACCACACTAGTTATGATAATGATTAGTGACTTTGGTAGGACTGTATAGTAACAAAACTGCAGTAATCGTATTAACAGACGTAAAAAATCTGTACATAACACACGTTTCTTCACAGACAAGCTCTCAAATGACACAGCAGTGAAACTGGAGTTTCCGATACAAGTCAGGATCCCTCACAACCATACTATGCACAAATGTGAAGAGCCGGGGAAGGTGACCGATGAATGCTTTATCTGCGAGTGTGAAGCTGATAAGATCCTAGTTGAAGAGCATTGCTATAAGAGTGAAAGTGATGCTTGTGTTGATGCTACGCCTACCTTCATTAAAGTCGGCGAATATCCCATTTTTATCAGAAAGACTTCTAAGTGATATTATTATCTACCTTTTATGAATAAATGGAAGCCTTAAAGATGTGTTGTCGTTTTCTATCTGCTGAATGATATATTTCACTAGCATGCGAAATGTATTCTTGTTTATAATTGTAACTTCTATATGCAATCAAATAATTTTCTTGCTTCGAATGCAAAATTATAAACCCAGAAACGAAATTATTTTAAACATTCTGTGATCTTTACTATAGAGGAAAAAACGAAAAAAATAAAGGATAAAATATATTACCCTAGACCGTTCGTTGCATGTTTTAATTAAGTTAACTTTTTACCGCCGATGGTATGTACAAGACCCGGTGCTGAGGGATTTTTTGCAAGATTTACCGAGGCACTGACACATAAAGAACAAAAGTTTGTTTTAGTTAGTAAAAATCTGAGACTCCCTCCAGCTGCACCCATAGCGTCAGCTGTATCAAACAAGAGAAGTTCTGCTAATTTTACAATAGTTCGTAATTAAAAAAGTACTTACTCTAATTGTTAGTCACGGCCTTATTACCATAGATTTGATATCATATACGTAAAATTGGTAGTAAAGCAAAAAGTTGACAATCATAATAAAAAATCCCATAAAAGGCTATCAATTGTTCCAATTACGTTCTGACGATGGTCAAAGTTTCTTTACTGTTTCAGAATTTATAGGAGTCGCACTATGTGGATGTTGTCTTGTTTCATATTGTACCTTACCATTGATATTGTTATATCGTCACCAGGTAAGTACTTATAGAACTATCAGCTCATCTTCATCTTGTTGTTGTCTTATGTTGACGATGTTATTAGCGCTTTTGTACTTAAAAGTTCTATCCTTTTTGCTAATTTAGAAAATGTATTTACAGTTTTTTAGAAGTGTATCAAAATCATCTGATTTCATCACTATTTTCAGACAATTTCCAGCACCCGGTCAAGTCTTGTCAAATAGGAGACGTGGTGCAGAATGAATGTAACAAATGCACGTGCACCTCGAAGGCCTTATTTGAATGCGAACCTCTGAACTGCAATAAAAGTAGAGGTAAGTTTAAATAAATCAATCAATGTTGTTTGTCTTGAAAGATATTACATATTCAATGAAATGGTAAATTGTTTCAGGTGACACGAAAGTTGAAGCAACAAAGGAGTTATGTAATCCGAATCAGCTTTACGTACAAAATTTAATAACCTGCATCTGTACCAAAGATGGACGATGGCCGCACAAAAGTTGTTACGAAACCTTCAAATCACTGCCTCCAAGTAATGTTGTGAAATTCAAATGTGAGCCCGACAGTTATGTCCCTATCGACTGCAATATGTGCAGATGCGGTCCCAATGGCGAGATCCTCTCCGAGCGTTGTACAAAAAATGTTTGTGACGACGAAATAAACCGCAGAAACATGGGGTCCAACAGCGTCTACAGCAACTGTGAAATAAAAAACTGGTACTCCTTAGCTCCCTGTCAATTCTGTTTCTGTGTCAACCAAAATAAACTTGTCTGTAATACTGGAAACTACTACTCCAAAAAACTGGAACTTGGCTCATATAACTTAAGGGTCTGTGGCAAGGACTTGATAAGAGAAGCTATTGAACTGATACCTGAAAACCAAAAGATGTTGAGAATTGGTCTTAATGATACAGCTACAACAAAAGTAATTCAAAAACCCACTTCAAAACCGACTCCGATTACAATGAATGAAGACCATAACATAGCCATTGAAGTAAATCGAGAAAGTAATGAAAATCAGACTTTAGCTGGTTCTAAAAATAAATATGAAAATAGCAGCAGTAACGAATATTATACAGATTCAGAGGAGGCCCTTAAGGTTCAAGGTAATAACCAGGCTCCGCAGAAGAGTATCATCAAAAATACCGTTCCTACCCCTACTCCTAAGACTGTGCTACCAAATCCCAGGGATGCATCAAGTACTATGTTTCCAATAGAAGAAGGTGATGATGTAATGCTTAATGAAAGTGTTAATGAGGAAGGTGATGAGAATACTAGCGAAATGGAACTTGAAGCTCCCAGAACTCCTGAAACTACTACTACTCCTCCTGAATCAACAACTCCGAAACTTATTATGCTACACGCTAATGATAATGGTGACGGAAATCTCAATGATGATCCAAACGATAGAACAGTAGTTGAAATATCAAGGGGAACAAATTCGGCCGAATCCTACCAGTACATTGGCAACACGATAAAGATAAATCTTCCTAAAGTATTGAACAAGGTTTTCCAGTTGGCACTGAGGAAGTCTATGGTCTCTTTATCGAAGGAGACGCAATGCAAACCTGGTTCCACGACAGTTCATGATTGTAACATGTGTTTCTGCTTAAAGAATAGTAAATTACTGTGTACTAAAAACAAATGTGGTGATGAGGTTAAAAACTTAGAGAATTAATTTTTGTTTTATTGAAGCTGCGAACTTTTGGTTGGATTTTACTTCCTTTTTTTTCTATGGGAAATCATCAAATGACCTTATGATGTGGTTGCAGCTGTAGGGAGTATCAGACTTTTACTAACTAAACCCAACTTTTATTTCACCTAGAGCCCTTTGTGTAACTCTTGCGAAGAATCCCGCTTCCCCGGCTGAGTATTACCCTACCTTAATTTCTAATAGTACTGTGTTGTATTGCAACAAACTTAGTGGCGATAAAAAAAAATATTTCTTGTCACTTCAGCAAGTCCATTGACACAATAAAAAATTCAAAATACCTGATAATCTGCCATAAGGAACAGTCGCGATTAAAGTACAATATAACCTGGATATCAGAGTCACAGAAATTACTGAACACGGCTTTTTCTAGTACTATAGAGATTTTAGTGTCCAAGTATTTTGTAAGTTTGATTGTGCTGATGTATTTTTGGTACTGTAGTTGAATTATGATGCAGGAATCATTATCAATGAGTAGCTATAATAATATGTCACAAAGATTTGAAAACAACACATTAAAAACAAATATAGAACAAAAAATACTTTCTATGCCTTCAAACTAAAAGTTTAAGATAAATATCTGTATATCTCGACAACACATCAGACTGAATTCTTAATTTAAGAATTCAAAAGCGCCATCAGACTTTTCATTTTCAAAAACCAATTATTTATTGCCGTCCATAAAAGAGAAACCAATTATGGATCCCAATATTCAAAGGAAATAAATTGCTTTCGCTGGACAAACGAAATAATTTTCTTAAGCAATGACTTTATTGATAACTGAATAAATAACATAAAGAAGATGACTATTAGAATCTTACTTCTACTGTTTTTAAATGTTCCTTTGGTAGTGATGTTACGCCATGAAAAATGTAAGTATCTTCTAGAAGGTAGGCCTAGTCGGACGTGGTTTGATGTCCACATCACAACAGTGACGTCATCAAAGATTTTTCAATCAAGCCTACACTTCTCGTTTTAAGATTGAATGTTAACAATCCTAATTTACCATTCTTATGTTTTCAGCGGTTGCCGAAAAAGTGTGGAGCGAACGATGTGCCAGAAATACTATTGCTCTGAACGATTGTAACTGGTGCCAGTGTGGTCCCACTAGCCAATACACTTGCAAGGCTCGAGCTTGCAATGAAGTTGACATGTTTGGCCACTTCAATGGTACGTAATTAAAGTAACCATTTAAAACACCACTTAGCTGAATTGGGCTGGATTGGAAGCCGACCTCAGCATAGATTTTCGGCTTGATAGAACTTCTTGTTTTCATATCACGCGCAGTTTCGGAGTGAATTTATCGGAAAACTTGGATGCTGGATATTGTTCTTCTTAACTCCAATTTCATTATCAAAAATAATCTTTCAGATGCCATTACTGAGATGGACGTAGGTATGGACGGGCGCGGCGTCTGGCGATCAGAGGCCACTCCATGCGAAGCAGGAGTCCACTACCGCAAGAACGAACTTCTCTGCGTATGCACCGAAGACGGCACGTGGCCCAACCCGGTCTGCCGCGACATCTTCCAAGTCCTTCACTCCGTAGAAAAGACCGACTTTAAACAACCAGCTAAAAACACCAGCTGTAGCGCAACTAAACTCTACCTCTTCGACTGCAATGTTTGCTTCTGCCCTGAATCAGGACAAATAGACCCAAATCTTTGTACAAAAAGAAAATGTGAAAGCGAAAAGGTAGAAAGAACTCACAACAACAATGAAATAGTTGAAGAAGTATACGCCACGTGTACTCCCAGTAAGAGGTACAAACTTGGCTGTCAAACTTGCGTCTGTCTCCGGAATAATCGGCTCTTATGCGATAACTGCACTGTGGAAGAAAAACACAGTGTGATTGGTATCCAAAATACTGCTTGCTACCAGAAGAAACCTGGAGCAGTTTTCAGAAAAGCCTGTAATTTCTGCCACTGTAACAAGAAAGACACTATATTCTGTACAGCGAAGAAGTGTTTGCAGAATCACACGCATATCTCCCTACCACCTCTGAGTTATGAAGAAGTCCAACAGAGTGAGGATGAGTTCAACTGTGTGCCTGGAACGAAGTATGAGAAAGATTGCAACACGTGTCACTGCTTCGTGTTGGACGGAGTGAAGTACTTTGGTTGTACGGTGAACATCTGCAAGCAGCCTACTGAGTTACTGCACGACAGGACCTGCGTGGAAGGAACCTCTTATCAAATCAACTGCTTGATCTGCCACTGTGTCTTAGAGAACGAGGAGAAACGCGAGTACTGTACCATCGACGAGACTTGTAGGACACCGGACAAGGGTCTGCCTCGGGCACTGTCTTCTATGCACGGGTATTGCGAACCAATGCACTTTTACCAGTTGGAATGTAACAAATGTAGATGCTTGGCTGACGGTAAAACCGTTGCGTGTACATCAAAGATATGTTTCAATAGAAAAGAGAAATCACAACAGTTAGCTTACACGGATAATAGAGGTATTGCAAAATTTCGATCAGACCTGAAGCCGGCGACTGAAAAGCCCTTGATGATGGAGTTCATACCGTTCGTACAGAAGGATAATTACTGTCCCAAAGGGCAAACTTATATGGTAGACTGCAATGTTTGTTATTGTATGAAAACAGGTAACGCTGTGTGTACGACGAAACAATGCTGAATTGTCTAGAAGTTTCGCAATGTGACTGGGACTTTTCGATGTGTTTCAAAGGACAAAAAATTCTGTATATGATACATTTATTTAAATAAACTGGAAACGGGAAACGTCTACGTGGGATAAAGTAAATTATCTCTTCGTACGTCGTTTGATTTTATTTTCCTTCGTACCATTTAGTTGTCAGCCGAGATTTTTTAGTTACATAAAAAGTGGAAAATTATTAAATTATAGGAAAAAAGGACGATGTTTTTAAAGCTTTCTCAGGTAAATTCACAACACAGGCTAGTCCGGTCACTTTTATAATAATAAGTATGTAATTGAATAATGATGCAATCATTCTGAGTAACTTGAATTTGTCTATACATTTATTAAAATTGAAAAATCGATAATCATTACCGAAAAATTGATGGTCATCGATATCATGCTGGTAAAAAAGTAATAAAGAAAACACGGAACTATGTACAATAACTATATTTTAAGAACATTTCAAACAATGGTTCTTCGTCTTTTAACACATAATAACAAATAATAATTAAATTAACAAAAACACTCTCCAAAACGTTTTATTCGTCGCCATTTTGACTTTGTGCTTTTTACAAAAGAGGCCATTTTATATTATGAAAATTTTCAATGCTTGCAACTGGTTTTTGAATTTCGATCCTTATTTTATAAAAAGAAGTATGTAAAATACAATGTGTTTCTGCAAACAGTTTGTATTTAAAAATATTTTTTAAATAAATTTAAGAATTATGGCCGGATCCTGAGCAATATTATCGACAGTTTATTTATATAATCTTTTCCATTAATAATTTAAACATACATAAATCGCCGTCAAGGGTGCTCAGAAAACTATCATCAGTAATCGCCAGCACATCAATCTACTACAATCTGTCTAATTTTCTTAATAGATTTTCAACTTTATCGCTGTATTATATGGTTCAAAAAAGTAGATTAGGAAAATTTGATAGTTGCGTAGCGTAGGTAGATTGATGGCGTCTGTACAAAAAAAAATACCGCAATGTGTTACCAGTTAATTTAAGAACTTGCCAGTTTCTCACTGCTTAGGTAAACTACTATCAATAGAATTTTTATTACAAAGTTATCCAATATTATATAAAATACAGGGACAAGATTATTTTGATCAAAAGCAGCTTAGGCAGTCAAAATGCTAAATGGCGTAAACTTATGGCAATACATAATTAAATTGTGCAAGACCATAAAATGTGCTTCAGATACGTAATCATTACATTTAAAGCATCGTAAGTTTATTATTTAAATAGATTTTTTATTTTAAATCTTGAATTACAGAAAGCATTAGCCAGGACAATATTTTAAGACAAAACTTTATAAAAAACCGTCAAAAATAAGTTAAACAAACGTATTCGACCTTTTTTATTATGTTCCACAAATTGAATTTAACAAATCTTTATTATTGTCTTTGGTAAGGGTTATTCAGTTTCAGTAAAAGTCAGTACATTTTAATTCTTGCTTCGTTTGAAATATAGTTTTGTGCCTCGATATAAAGTGTAACCAAGCCAGTCTAACCAAGGGGTATTGGGTTGCCCAGGTAACTGGGTTGAGGAGGTCAGATAGGCAGTCGCTCCTTGTAAAACACCGGTACTCAGCTGAATTCGGTTAGACTGGAAGCCGACCCCAACATAGTTGAGAAAAGGCTTGGGAGATGATGCTTCGATATAAAGTGTTCTCGATACAGATAACATTATCGTCACACTAGTGTAATAAATATGTGTGTGTGTGTGTGTGAATGTTTGATACTTAACGCGTAAACGGGTATACATATTTTGATTAAAGCTAGAATTGATATTTATTTATTTATCAGAAATACAATGTGATTTTTTAGTCGACTTAAAAAAGCAGCCAAGTTCATGTATCCAAAGTCTATAAATTTTGAAACATTAGTTGATATGGAAGAAAAAGTTAAATTCAAAGAAACGTCCTTAAATGTATTTACTTAATTTATTTTTATTACGATGCGGCATTAAGCTCATGGTTATAAAATAGTGTATACTTATACAGGGTGTAAGGGACAGCCCTCCGCAGACTGATGGGGTGAGTTCAGCATACCATACTAAGAAGACTGGTTCATGAAATTGTTACAGGAAAGTTATGGAAATCCAATAAAACTAATTTGTTTTAAAACCTCACAAAAATGTTACAGCTGATTTCACGCGTCGATCGTTACGATTATTTCAAAATCCATTGCTAGATTTTTGATTTTAGCTGTATTATTTAAAAAAATGAAGTTCTGCGTACAAAGAATGTAATTTTGCATTGAAAGAAAGTAAAATTTACTGAATAAACGGTTAAAAAATAAAAAAAAATCCTGTGAAATATGATTCAAAATAAGGAGCTGAATGCACCCTATCAGTCTGCGGAGGGCTGTCTCTTACACCCAGTATGTGTTTGAGTCCTGAATAGCACCATAGTAACATAATATAGTAAACAAACAAAAAATGCGCTCTTACATTCACATTATTCCTTCAAAATTCGTCAATACTTTCAAAAATTCGCGTAACTATAATATTTGTCTAAAATTGAATTATTACATCTATGTATATAAAAGCTGACGATGATGATGATGATGATGATGATGGCTTCGTTTTGATCATGTCTCCTATCTAAGAGATTAATATTAGAGCACCAAAAATTGATTTTGTATTTAAGCTACGTGTAGTTTAAGTTTACAGTATGTACTGACTCAAGCATTTGAGGCGTTTGCGGTACTACGAAGCTACGTGCACGCCTCGATACTAAGTACTGCCTCGAGTCAAAGTAGTGCCTCGAGTCAAAAGTAGTGCCTTGAGTCAAAGTACTATCTCGAGTCAAAAGTAGTGCCTTGAGTCAAAGTACTATCTAGATTCAAAGTACTATCTCGATTCAAAGTAATGCCTCGAGTTAAAGTACTATCTCGAGTCAAAGTAGTGCTTCGAGTCAAAAGTAGTGCCTTGAGTCAAAGTAGTGCCTCGATTCAAAGTAGTGCCTCGAGTCAAAGTACTGCCTCGAATTAAAGTACTGTCTCGATTCAAAGTACTATCTCAATTGAAACTACTGTCTCGATTCAAAGTAGTGCCTCGAGTCAAAGTACTGTCTCGATTCAAAGTACCGCCTCGAGTCAAACGTAGTGCTTCGAGTCAAAGCAGTGCCTCGAGTCAAAGTAGTGCCTCGAGTTAAAGTACTGTCTCAATTCAAAGTACCGCCTCGAGTCAAACGTAGTGCTTCGAGTCAAAGCAGTGCCTCGAGTCAAAAGTAGTGCCTTGAGTCAAAGTACTGTCTCGATTCAAAAGTACTGTCTCGAGGCAAAGAGTACTTACTCCTTGGTGGGAGCAACGAGTATTCGGATGCTACTTTGCATTATATAATGACTCTAAAACCAGTGTTTATCCCATATATTAAGTCTCGCTGACATTTATAGGAGACAAAGATGAAAGATTATTTTTATATTTAAGCTCATTTTTGAGGTACGAATAATATCCCTCTCGCAGTGTAAGGAGAATATTTATTTAGAATATGATTTTTAATGCATTTAGTAGCATAGCTTACAATCTCAAAATACTACATCAGCCGAAGATATTCCTAAGAAAGGCTGTAAGTTCAGAGTCTCTACGTATATGTATATCTATATACACCGTGACTTCTTAGTCGTCTTACAAAGGCCAGTTTATGTATCCAATGACTAGCAAACATTCATAATAATCGTTCGTAATCAAATATCAATGTATGAGATTAGAATAATTTTAAATTATTATGACGCAAGACGGAGTTAGAAACACTCTTGTCACATAGAAAATGGCGATGGAATGATCTGCTCGCTTCACTGGGTATACTCTTCAGTTTGATACGTTAACATTTTTATTAGGATAAATAAATATTAATGATGCAAAAATGGTAGAGGTATTTTATGTTGGATACCTGGTGTGGACTACTTCTGTAAAACAACTAAAATGTCACGGTATATAGCCCGTGCTTTGGCTATTTGTACCATCACTGTCTCTCTCTCACTACTGTCATATGACAATGGTAGGACAGTGAGGCAAACATAGCAATAGGGCTGACAGTAATTTGAGATTGTTAATACGCCTCTCACACACTGTAGCTTATTCTGAAGTACTAGGCTAGCAGAAAAGAGAAATAGTTTAACTGAGTGAAATTTTAATTTTTGAACTATTCTTAAGTAGAAGAGAATTGTTTTAGTTTGGAGTATATATATGAGGAGACCAAAGAACAATGACCAATTGATAGCTACTACGCTCTCTACGCTTGAGCCTCGACAGTATTTAAAAGACAAGGCCTCGATGTGAGAAAAATAAGCCTTAAACTATATAGGCCTTACTAAAAAATAGTTAGACAGACGTTTGACACGTGTTTAAAATAATTTTGCATTCACTTTTTATCTTTAAACACGTGTCAAATGTCTGTCTAACTTTTTTGTTGTACCTAAGGCCCTAATAAACTAAATCAATTTGTCAATGTTCTTTGGTAGCTCAGTATTAAGGCGAAAATATTTTTCTAAAGTAATTAAGAAAATTTTCTCATAGCCACTGTTTCTTAAAATCTCAACATCAATATTAAGTAATAAATTTATAAGTAGCGTTGTGTAGTAACTGTGTTCTTCTAATAAATTTAAAATACAAATTTCTATATTCATTCAACAGTTCAGGCGTTATTTGAGGCCTCTTTGTAGGATCAAGACATTTTAAGGGTACCTAAAATGCATTGTCCATTTTTGAATTCATCGAAAGTGTGATATCAATTTGTAGAAAAACACAGTTATTTCGCAACATCACCATCACATATACTCCACATACAAAATCTATGCCATTTAAACTATATAGTCAGATCTTATATCGCAGAAAGATCCCACTATCCCACAAAAAATCTAACTATCCTATCTGGAGCTTACTATCACACTGGGATACTTACTATCCCACTTTCCCAGTGTAATAGTAATATCCTGTTGGTAACATAGTTGACTTAGGAGAAGGTGTCGTTGACCTGCCTGCAGCATCTGATGAAGGTGGCCCTTCGGGGCAGTTCGCGTAGATGCGCAGCTCCTACGTAGGTGCACGCGGATCTGAGGCCACCTAGTATGTCCTTTACTGTTGCACCTACATCGCCTCTGTATTCTACTTCTACCGTTTTACCTGTAAAGAAACACACATTAGAAAGTAATAGGTAGACGAGTAGACAGCCTTTGTAACTGTTTATTATACATATACCGCTAAGTCTGGATTTGATAGTCGACCATATTTATTGTAAGTATGCATTGATTTACAAAAAAACTCTAGATGCACAATTACTTCTAATTTTACAACGAAAATTGTCGTTCTGATAGATCTAAATAAACGCATTAAAAAGGCATAAAGCCAACAGAATGAATAATTAAATTTTACGTTATAAGCTGTATTTTTGCTATTTGCGAAGACAAATTTTGGTTCGGTATCGTGAGTGATATCAAACCGCAAATTTTATTAGACAATACATGGGGTCATTTTTAGTAGTAGTTTAGTTTGGAAATCGATACTTGTAGTCAAGTAGCTCCTATTGTTTCTGTTCTTAAAAAATCAACACCAAATGACCTAGGAGACTGATAAGACCTTGTAACTTTTATGATATTATAACTTTCTCGATTTAAAGTAAGGTTGTTCACTGTAAATGCTTATGCTTATGGTTAAGTGCCGTGGATTATAAAAATCCACGTATCACCGATCAAGTGTAACCCTTTACTGATAACAACTTTTGCTTCAAACAAATTACGAATCCCCTTACCTTCCGAAGACCGATACTCCGCGATGCCGCCCGAATGCTTCTGCATGGCCGTAGACGAAGACATGCCATAAAACAGCTTAACCTTCCTGCCATCTGGATGGGTGACCACGTCCCCGCCGCACTGGTCGTGTCCGGCGAACATGCCGCCCGCCATTACAAAGTCTGCGCCCGCGCCGAAGGCCTTGGCTACGTCCCCTGGGCAGGTGCAGCCGCCGTCCTGGAAATGTTGAAATACAAGTAAGGGACAGCCCTCCGCAAATTGATGGGGTTTAGTTCAGTATACCAAGGAGACTGGTTCATGAAACTGTTTCAGGAACGTTATGGCAATAAAACAAAACTGATTTGTATAAAACCTCACAAAAATTTAACAGCTGATTTCACGCGTCGATCGTTATTCTGCATACAAAGAATGTAATTTTGCATTGAAAGAAAGAAAAATTTACTATATAGTCAGCATATCAGTCTGCGGAGGGCTGTCCTTTACACCCAGTATAATGGGATACATTTTTAAATACATCAGGCAGACTCCATCGGTGACAGCAAAAATTTAAATAAAAAAGTTAAAATAGAACATATTCCTATTTTAACAGACAGACAGTTACATCTAGTAGGGCTAACTAAACGCTAATTACTCACCGATATGATATGCCCCTTAAGTCCGTGCGCTGCGTCTGCGCATTCGATGACAGCCGACAGCTGCGGGTAGCCGACACCTGTCTTAATGCGAGTGGTACACACTGAACCGGGACCGATTCCCACCTGAAACATAATTGATAACAGATCAATGAAAAACACCTCTGAATTTATTTTATAAAGGCGTAAACTTCTAACACGTCTTCTTTTTAACGGTTTTAAAATAGGGATGCGGACAACAAGTCATATTCAATACTTTTATAGAACTGTCAAAAACGGTTACTCTCTATGCAATTTGTATGAAAAAACCACATATGACGTCACAGATTTTTCACATCAATCTGTAGGTATACTTATTTCGATTATATTACCAATAAAAAAATAAAAACAGTTTTCGGTTCAAAACGATGAATAAAACTGACATTATTTTAAGATGCTTTACAATATGAATATGATAAAGTATTTTATTTATGACCTAGTCCGCATCCCTATTATGTCCTGATAAAAAAATGTATCAAGTGTTACCATGGTTACGGTTGCCGTGGATACCGTTTGTTTATGTTGTGTAACAGTTGACATACATATGTTGTGTCGTCACTTATCAGTACTATACACTACTAAGGGCCAGTTTCACAGGTGACGGATAGCTATTATCTACTAGATAAATTAAAAAATGGAACAGAATTTGTATGAAATTATCTACCAGATAAACTAACTGGAACTTATTCGTAGGTGGTGAAACTGGCCCTAAAACTTCTAAACTAACAGGATTCTACTTAATATTACTACAGACGTTATAAAATAACTAGATTTAGGAATGTTAAGACTCAGGCTGCAGGATTATTAGGAAGACATAAGCGGCTAAATTGTCGCTTATTTCTATACATACCTTAATAATGTCAGCTCCGGATAAAATGAGCTCCTCCACCATCTCACCGGTAACTACGTTGCCAGCCTGTAATCAGAAAAAGATATTAGTTTTTTCTTTGGGATACCTTTCACGCGGTCGGTTAGCCCCATGGTAAACTATTGATTAGCTTGTGTTATGGGTGCAAACACAGCTGATAAACTACATACAAAGTTGATACGACAGAGCTTTCCTTTTAACTGCCTATACTAGGTACCATTTTCAAGCTCTGCACCAAATATCAATTAAATACGAGCAGTAGTTTAGTCGCAAATGTTTTTTTAAGTTTTTGCCATGTTTGAACACGATGTATCTTTTTTTACAAACAGCTGATTATGTCTAAACGCATAGATCACGCTTAGGTCGTCAATGCGTTCCGAATTGACACATTTATTATGCGAACACCATTTCCAGGAGTTCCGACAAAGTTGTACGGCATTTTGGTCAAACCAATTTATGCAGTATCCCTTTAAAAAGTAAGTACATATAGCAAGAATAAGTCAATCCAACTCTACTGAAATTGAACCCAATCTAGGATAATTCTAGAAAATTCTACAGCTCCAATCACATAACTTACAATGATAGTATGCGTAGGGAAAGCCGCTCTAACTTTGCGGACGTACTCGACGAAATGCTGCGAGTACCCGTTGGCTACGTCCAGACAGATGAACTTCAATTCTTTCACCGTGTTCAGGATCTCTGTGAGGCGCTCGAAGTCCGCTTCCGCAGTACCTGAGCTGGCAGCTGGAAGATTAAAATTCACTATTAAGAGGAGGTGCGTACCTTTGCATGATTGAGTAGTGTATCTAGCAAATTCTGAGAGCTTATAAATTCGTTCACGGATTTGGCCGTTCCCTTCCTCACAACATGATCCTTATTCCTCCACATTACATGCCCATACCATGATAGCCGGTTATCGAAGTGAAACGGACGATGCATGGTCTTATTTTAACAGAGATTAAACACTCAAAGCGATCAATTAAAGTTTATAGTTCTTGTCAGATAAGATAGCTCTTTCCGCTAGAGATGTGCTACACATCTTCGAGGATGTATAATACAATTGCGCATGCGCGAGGCATCAAATTTACAGCTGCAAACTTAACTGACGAGAGCTGTAGTGTTTAATTCGTACGTTTAGACTATGGTAAAGTCATGAGAACTAAATTAGCAGCTCCTCATTTGGGAAATTAAAATAATTCCAACGTGCTCTGCTCTTCTCTGATCGTGTTCGAGTAGAGAAAGGATATGAAAAAAAATACAGCCGAATTGAGAACCTCCTCCTTTTCTGGAAATCTGTTGAAAAAAACATACTGGACCATATCGCCTTAAAGACGGCGCATAAAGTCGCAATCTACTTCCGATCTCGATTTTTGAGCGTGATTTTTTACTTTCCCTTTTCACTTACCCATTTGTTCCAAGCACTGAGGATGTTCTGTCGCGAACTTCTTCCACTCGTCAATGGTGTAGTATTTGTGAATGCACGTGAAGAGACCATGCTGGAAAATGAAAAAAATACGTTTATTTAACAGTAGGTTCCGCCAGCGGTTCTACCCGCTTCCTAAGGAAATATGCCTAGTGTTATTCTGATGTCTAAGCTATGTTACTGCCAAGGTTACAAAGTTACAAACATACATACGCTCCCAAAATTTCGCATTTAATGATTTATCATATTTCCATAATATAATCATCATCATCATTATCAAAATCAAATAAGCATTACCTTTGTAAATTCTTTCTTTCCTTTTTGTGTTTCTCTATCTTGTGTGTACATAAATTAGTAAATAAATAAAAAAAATAAAAATAAATAATCATCATCATCATGCTGTCCTTATTTCAATATATTTTTGGGGTTCGCGCAGTAATTGTTTCTTCTCCCACACTCTTCTATCTGCCGTCATTTCACAAATAACATTATTTCTAACCATAACAACTTTCACATAATCAGTCGATCGTTTCTTTTGTCGTCGTCTTCCTCTCTATCCATCCACGTTCATGCTCAAAACCTTTCTCACAACATGACCCTTATTCTTCCACATTACTTGGACATACATACCATACCGGTTTCTTATATTAATTGCATCTATACTAATATTATAAAGCTGAAGAGTTTGTTTGTTTGAACGCGCTAATCTCAGGAACTACTGGTCCGATTTGAAAAATTCTTTCAGTGTTAGATAGCCCATTTAACGAGGAAGGCTATAGGCTACTTTTTATCCGGGTGCGCGGAGTTGTTCCACTTTATCTTGTGCACTTAGTTGTTGTTGTACTTTATCATATTTGCGGGAACTCCCTTTCAGTATTTCCGAGAGTTAAAACCACAGGTTCATTGTTATAATACCTAAATTGACATAGGAAACATTGTAAACCAGTATTTATTTACCCAGCCCTTCATCCGCTGATTTTGACGTCCGGTATGCCATTCATCATTTTTCAAACACCCACACATGCATACAAAGTGCGAACCTACACAAATAAAATAATAGGCTAACAGCAGTCATTCATTACATTGTACTTAATCATATTGATATAGCATTACGAGAAACGACACTCACACAGTGTAGGTAACATGACGCACACAGGCTTATATTGGCATAAATAAACATTATAAACATTAATATTTAGATTACTTTGACATCACTTCAGCGTTGTAGAGTAAGGTCCTGTCCACAAGCACGCGAGAGTTCGGCGCGTATTGAAATACATTGCTTCTCCACGATGCCTTGTAGTTTTGTTAAGTGTGACAAATGCAGCAATGAATAGCAAAACGCGTTCAAAATTGCGGCGAATTCGCACTTTTTGGGCAGGACATAAGGTATGAGCCCATAAATAAATGGATCGCGGCTTTTTTGTCGCGTCTCTAATTTACCAGGAATTGACGATCAGCATTATCATGAGGTTTTCTTTATTATCCTACTACAGCGCACCCACCTCTCTTCATACAAAAATGAACGTTAATCACCATGCTTGCTTAAGGAAATTGAGAAGTCACATTTTAAAGAAAACTCAATACAGGGATCGTTAAGTTTCATCATGAAAAGACTGAAACAGCTATTGCATTTTGTCAGCATTAATTCTCAATTCCCCAAGCGGATTTTCGCTAACCAAAAATCGCTAAAATCCAATTAAATTTGGACGTTGTACAGTCGCCTAGAAAAGGATTATTTTACGTTACACTCGTGTAAAAAAACCTTAGCGATATTAGATCTCACGGTAACTCAAACTCAAATATTGTTAAAAAACAGCACTTTTTGAACGTCAAAAATTACAAAAAACCCCAAAACGCCCCCCCTTCTTCACTACTTCCCATGTGTTTTTGCTGGGAAGAAGAAGTGGCATTTATTAATAAAATTATAATCAGAAGGTTGTTATGGTTAAAACTGGTAGAGCACTTTCTAGGTCGACTGTTTATGGGACCACAGTCAATATGATTAAAAAAATATGTTCAGATATATTCCAATATATCGTCGATCAATTGTACAAGCTTTTTAAATCTTATTTAACAATATAAAATCATCAAACTACATCGTAAACAAACAACCAAACTCAATTAAAACTAATCTGTGTTTAATTGCGTTCCAATAGCGCGCTAATTTATTTGATTAGTCCGCAAATACCAATCCTATGCATGCACGCCCTTACAATAGTCACCAGACAGCGTTAATGTTCGCAGAAGCATGACTATCTAGGCACGTGTCACATTCGTCATGACAATATTGACATCAACCTACATATGTACATTGTAAATGTATGACAAATTACGTTAACATAGGCTATTGTCAACGCTTTATTGCCTTTATCTAAAATTATTTTGAGTGGAGATAATTTGTGAATGATATCGATAAATGTAAACAGTCATGGTGGCCTAGTGGTTAAAGAGCCAACCTCTCAAGTATGATTGCGTGGGTTCGATTCCAGGTCAGGCAAGTACCAATGCTTTGTATGTACTAAGTATAACTTGGACACCAATGACTGTGTTTCGGATGGCACGTTAAACTGTAGTTCCCGGCTATCCTTGAACATCCTTGGCAGTCGTTAGTTACGGGTAGTCAGAAGCCAGTAAGTCTGACGCCAGTCTAACCAAGGGGTATTAGTTTGCCCGGGTAACTGGGTTTAGGAGTCAGATAGGCGCTCCTTGTAAAAACACTGGTACTCAGCTAAATCCGGTTAGACTGGAAGCCGACCCCAACATAGTTGAGAAAAGGCTCGGGAGATGATGATCGACAAATGTAATGGTGTAAATTATCCGTCTAACAATAGTTACGGCGATTGGGGAGGTGAAATTGTGAATGACGTCATCATTCTGTGAGGGACACGTGATTGCGTTTGATATGCACGAGTAGAGTCCACGGCGGTCGACGGCTGAAGTTATCATTAAGTCCATAATTGCTGTACCTACATATCTGATATAATAAAAGGGTATAGTTTGCGTGTTCGTTTGTAATGTAGTAGGGGGAAATCTCTGAATGTACTGAATCGATTTTGTTTTTTTATCAATAAACCCAAAAAGCGACACTACAAATATGTATGGGGTACGGGAAGAGTAGTTCTTACGGGTCGTAGCTCGAACTGCGGGAATCAACTGGTTAATTCTATGAGAGAACTAAGTTCTCCGCCGAAGCAGTCTGAACGGATTTTTATAATGCTTTCTACATAGATTAGACTTATGGATAGCCGATAACGGAAAAGAGCAGTGGCTCGCCGGCAAATTATCCTTGTAATGACTTATAATAATTCATGGTTACCTTGGAAAGTTCTCTAGCCATTTCGAAGGTCCCTACGGTGTCCATGTTGCTTGCCATGACAGGGACACCCTTGTAGGTCTGTCCCGAATTGCGGAATGTGATCTCCCTGTACAAATCCACCTGAAACAAATAAAAATAGTATATCACAAACTGATCTTTTTCAGAAGATATCAGAAAATTTAGAGCTTGCTGTGGTCATTAGATGTTAATGTCAAAATGTTTGAATATTGCTGAGAATCAGTCATCAGTCATAATGTAAATTGTAGAAAAGTTTAATAATCAGATTTTTATGTATCTCTTGACACATTTTGTTCTAGCCTCTAAATATAACAGACTTGCTGTTAATTCATGGTTTTTATAAGCACCTAAAAACCTACTAAACAGATTTTGATACAATTTTACCAAACCGTAGCTTAATTAGCCATATATTTTCATAAAAAACGATAAAGATAAAAAGTAATTTATTCAAAGTACACTTTTTGAAGGTCAATTTTACAAAAAACAGCCCCCAATAACGCCCGCCTTTCACCACTTCCTACGTGTTATCATTTTCATTTCTCTATAAAAGTATATTTGACTATGAAAGTGATATTATGTACATTGAAATTCGCCTTCGTGACGTAATTTTAGTTTGGGTGTTTGCCAAAATTTTACGCGTTTAACAATACAACTAGATAGTTGGTGGAGATTCTTGCAATATTTTATCAAGGACGCATAGTGTTACGTGTTCGGTTTATTTAATGCAAGTAATGGCGTCCAGACCTATTGCCGTCCACGGGGCTTGTTCTCTTTTAGGAGATCAGACAGTTACACAGGACATATTACCTACGGTGCATAAGCGTTCCCATGAACATAGGCACTCTCTTTTCCCCTTACTCTCATTGTACGATCGGACGGTAATCTGACTCGACCGGAAAGATATCAGGCGCAGGACCGACATTTACGTGCTCTCCGATGCACTGGATGTATCAATCACCAACTTCCAGACTCAGGGCTGATTTATGATCCTCGAAGAGATGTCAGCAACATGGGAGGGGCCCCTTTAGGGCCAGGGTCTGCTTGGGCTGCGGGTTGTTCGTGAGAGATACCGCGGCCCTGGCACACAGGGACCCCCAGAAGGAACATAGTGGGTTTTAGTCAGTAAAAGTCTGACACTCCCTCCAGCTGCACCCTCAGCGGGAGGGGTCATTTGATGATTTCCCACGAAAAAAAAAAAAAAAAAAAGGGCTGATTTATGAAAGCCTCTTAAAACCCACTAAGGTATTTTGGGCTTGTATTATTGCTTAAATGCCTGTTGCTGTCGGTCAGTGGATGACTATTTACGTCATAAAGAGTTCCTCCGTGTTTCAGCAAATGCGGTAAATTTGTGAGCCCCAGCCGTCATTTGTACATCTTTAGAATCCGTAGTCAGAGGCCAGAAAGTCGCATAATCAGCCATACCAAGCGGCTTTGAATAATCTAGGTACCTAATTGCGTTGAAGAGGTCAGATAGACACCTGCCAAACACGGAGGAACTCGTCATGATAAGATGGTCACCCATCCACGGACCAATCGCGCCAAGCGTTGTTTAACCTTATGATCGATCAACCCGTGCATCTGTTCTTTAGCCACGAGCATCTTTTTATACAGGTGCGGGAAAGAAGCTACACATGGGTGAATCCCGCGAAAGCTATAAAATGACCATATAAACATTAGACATTGAATCCCTACGCTTTTACTGCACTCTTGAAGCTCGGCTCGTTCACTTGTTCGGTCTGAGTACCCCTCTCGCAGACCTGTCAGTAAATCTTTTAAGTGTCATCCAAACGACATCTTAAAGACAGTAAGAGGTCCCCGAACACGTCAACGACAGCTTTTAATACCACATAAAGGGCATTTTATTACTCTCATGCCAGTATATTACTTTTTAAAAGGTGCTGGGCTGGTATTGAGTATACATAAGGTGTTATAATACTAGTGTACACTATTTTTACAGATCATATAGTACACGCTAAGGATCATGTTTACCACAAAAAAAGTTGAATGGCCAAAGGGTTAACGACCGAGCGCCTTCATAGAGACCGGCGTTATACACAATTTGGCGACTAAGATATAAATTTAGTAAAAAATGTTATTATTTTCATAACTTTTTTTGTGATAAACATGATCCTTAGCATGTACTAAATGACCTGTAAACATAGTGTGCACTAGCTTTGTTACACCTTATATTGTCTTCCGCATTCGTTTTGAATTCTTCGAGTAGATGTATATTGTTAGCAGTTTCCAGTCCGGGGTCTACTCCTATCTTACGAATAAAATGGCCTATTTCTTTCTTAAGAGTAAGCTATCTCTGTGCCAAATTTCATCTCAATCGGTTTAGTCATTTCAGCGTGATTGCGTAAAACACCCTTGAGTTTGTTTCGGCGTTTCTTGTCAAGGCAGTCATCATGTCCCGAGCCTTTTTCCCAGTCAGTTAGGAAATGCCTGACCTCATCTCGTTTTTCATAAAAAATGTGTTGACGTAAATAAAAAATAAAATATCATTTATTTTTTGTTGTTTTCACATTTTTATATAAGTGTCAGTCATGAAATTTTAAATGCACTTACTACAATTGTTATTTCTTTATTAGAAGTTTTCATAAGGCACAGACGCCGGGATATCAAGGCACTGCAATTTTTCAACTTTAGCACTGAAATATATGGTTCAATGTTAATTGGGAAAATTTTACAGTTTCGAGTAACTAGATGTGCTGGCGTCTAATACCTTATTACACACGTTATAATTGTAAGTTGGTGTAAAATAGGGAGAATCCAACGCGATATAACTATACACAGATATTTAATCACTATGACGCCTTCCTAGCGACTATTAATCAACCAGTACTTCCATTATAATTAGTTGCATAATTTGAATTGCATATTAATTATCATCTTGAATAACTGAGGAGCGTCACTTGCATTATAAATTCTGAAGAACACCTGTATTATAAAGAACATAACAGAATTCTTAGATGAACTCGTAGCTAAGCAATAGCGGCACGGGTCGATCGATCATAAGGTTAAGCAACGCTTGGCGCTGTCGATCCGTGGATGGGTGACCATCTTGTCATGAAGTGTGCCTCCGTGTTTCGGAAGTCACGTTAAATTGGTGGGTCCTGGCTGTCATTTGTATCTCTTTAGCAGTCGTTACGACAACCAGGCTTACCAAGGGATATCGGGTTGCCCATAAGGTAACTGGGTTGAGACAGGCAGTCGCTCCACGTAAAACACTGGTACTCAGCTGCATCCCGTTAAGACTGGAAGCCGACCCCAATACAGCTTGGGAAAAGGCTAGGCAGATTTATCAGATTTTTTAAAATCTTTTATGATTTTCCCAAATGTGTTAATACTAGTAATTACTCGCGGGTTCCCTCGCATTCCCAAAAAGTAGCCTATGTCCTTTCTCATGATCTAGGCTACCTGCTTAAAGAATATTATTTTAAGCGTCAAAGACAATCAGACTGAGTGAATTGCGCATTTATAAATATCAGTAAGGATACGTTTTAAAAAAACATCTATGTACCGCATGTAATATATTTTCTGGGTACCTAGGATATTACCTACATATATATGCTCAAGCGCAGTGTGGAACACAATTAGCTGAACACAAATAAACCATTACACCTACGTGTAAATTAACATGACAAGATCGATAAAACCGTGTGACGTCATAACCAGAACAAAGTCACACCATAAGCGACGCATGGGGCTAATTCTGGCTAATTCCTACAGCGTACTGTTCGCAACAAAAGTTTGTTGACACGATCGAAATTACAGACTGTTTTCAAGAGTTGTTGACAACTAACTAGTCAAATTCATTACTTTTATTGAACTGTCAAAAACGTTTCCCTTCTATGCAATTTGTATGAAAGGTATAAATATGACGTCACTTTTTTATCGCATCAAGCCATATACTTTACTTAAAAATCATCTATAGGACGATAGAACGGCTATCGTTTCATTGCTGACCTAGGTCACACTAAACTATAAACTAGTTTGAGATCGATTTTCAACCCGGAACATCGTTCTAGCCGTCTGAGTTTCATTACAACCGGCTAGGCTGTAGAAATAATTTCCCGACTATAAAAACGCTTAAAGAACTAATTTTCTTCTTACATTTTAATTACTTAGGCAAGTTATCTTATCCCATAAACTGTGTACATAAACCGTTTAATAAATAAGTTTATTTCGCACAAAGAAACAAGCTTCCTAGGAAAAAAACAATAATACACTAAGGGCCAGTTTCCCCAATTACGGATAGCCACTATCTACCAGATAAATTAAAAAATGGAACTGCCTATCTGACCTCCTCAACCCAGTTACCTGGGCAACCCAATACCCCTTGGTTAGACTGGCGTTAGATCTACTGGCTTCTGACTACCCGTAACGACTGCCAAGGATGTTCAATGACAGCCGTTAGCGGACTACTTGCCATACAAAAAAATCCATTTTCTTATTTGTGATCACGGATGTATGTATACATATGTAGTAGGGGGTCTGGATGAATGGGGGATCATATTTATCTTACCTATCCAACAGAAAAAAATACATGCACCGCGCCTCTTGTAGAAAAGGATAGTTGCAGTGCAGCGTATCCGTCAAATAAAAACTACACTTCACACAGAAAGTCAATTCAGTTAGATAATACGTTCAAAAGATAAAAGAATTCGCTGCAGATATTTTCGGGTCGGTTACGGACGAAATACCGAGGCCAAGGCGTTCAGACGGAGGCGAGAAAACCATGGGAGACTTATTTATATGGCTTCCTATGAATTAAAAAATATGGAATATTAACTAATTATTTTACGTGACCGGTGGTGTAATGAATATTAATGCTAAATAAGTTATAAATGCAAAATAGGATTTGTTTGTTTCTTCGTTAAGCTCATAACAAAATGGCTGACACCATTTAGATGGGTATGGCGGTAGGTAGTGGGACCTAGAGCGATTACTTTTAGCTAAATTGATAATATTTATGTGGACGCAGGAAGTGAAATAAATAGTAATAATAGCATCCAGACTGATTGTCGGCCATGGCGGCTGTTCTCTCTTAAGGAGATCATCCAGCTGCACAAGACATATTATAGAGCACAAGCATTTTCGCAGACACAGGTGCACTCTCTATTCCCTCCCCTCACTTTCCTAGCCCGATGGGACGGCAATCCGACACGACCGGAGAGAGATCAGGCACAGGACCGACATTTGCGTGCCCTCCGATGTACGAGTATATCAATCACCAACTTCCAGACTACTCACTGAAAATAATAGCCGTTAAAATAGAATGCCATATGACTGGAATCGATATATTACCTTCGCTTGCATCGCTTCAGTTACTAACTTATCTGACCTTGACATTCGTGCCTTCGTACCAATCGGTGTTACCTGCACTTGAAGTTGCCTTGAAAATGTTTGTAATAACAGAACTTTAGAATTTATGTTTAGACCGGACTAATAAATATATAGACGTCGAGCTAGAACACAACATTCTTTATCAAATCCAGTTACTGTAGCAGAAACAGTCTTTTGTTTTTTGACGTTCGAAAAGTGCTGATATATCAGCTTATTTTAAAATTAAATGATATTTGATCTTTATTTATATTCTGCGTCTTACAAATACTGTCGCTCCCTTCGCCATGAAACAGCAAATCATTGTATTTAAGTTACTAAATATCCCAATTTCTTCTCAAATATCCACCAAATCATTAACTTTTCCATCGTTCCAGACATGGACATCAATAACGATTTGTTTACCAACATAATTGCGTCTTGCAGTCAGACAGTTGACATATCTGGCATAAACAGGAACGGAACTTTGGCAGCATTTCAAACGACGAATATTGCATAACGAAAATCTGGGGCGCCATCACTTGAAACAATTTCGAATGTGTATCAGGTAGTGGAGATAAGGAAATGAGTAGTACTTCAAATTTTAATCCAGAAGAGTGGGCACATTATTTTGGACATAGTGGACACCCAGTCTTCCTACGGGGTATCCGGTAACTCGTAAAAGACAAGTACTCAGCTGCATCCAGTTAAACTGGAAGCCGAGCACATCATAGTTGGAAAAATCTAGGCAGGTTAGTTAGGGGATTTTCAAAGGTCATGGCAAATCATGGTACGCAGTATTCTTTATTTCGAATCCAATATAATAACGCATTTAGGATACTGATGGGGCTGCCGCGTTTCTGTAGTGCTTCAGGGATGTTTGCAGAAGCACACGTAGATTGCTTTTATACAGTTATGCGTAAAAGATGCGCATCCCTGGTACACAGAGTACGGGGCAGCACTAACAGTATCCTAAAAATGATCTCTAATCGTTTGGACTGCTTTATTATAAATCGCTGTTGCCAAATTTCTGCGGGACCAATCCCAAACAATAATAATTAAAAACAAAAAACCTGTTTTTATATTTTTATACACTTTTGAGCTTTTATTGTTTGAATTAATAAATTATTATTATTTGTGGGTATACATTTTTGTATCTCGGTATATGCTACCGGGTTTTTAGGGTATCACGGGCCGAAGCCAAGTGATAACCTATGTATGTGGATGATGAACAGAGCTGTGATGAGGTGTTAGTGTATTTTGTGGGCGTTGTTGTGTATGCTCTATTGTGGATGATCCAGCTGTTGGGCTTTCGCTGTCGGTTTGTAAGAATTTTCTTACGATTCGGCAGGTGTTCAAGATGGCAGCTTTCTGTAGGGATATGTAGGTGTTCGGTGTTAAGTCCAATGTTTTTAACGACTGATGCAATTGTTTTGGGATAACACCAGTCGTTGATAGGACTATAGGAATAATTGAAACACTACTCAGTCGCCACATACGGGTTATTTCAATTTTGAGGTCTGTGTATTTTGTAAGCTTTTCTGATATGGTGTGTTGTAGATTATGTGTGTTTGGTACAGCAATGTCTATAATTTGTGCGGTTTTGTTTATTTTATCTAGTAAAGTGATGTCAGGTCTATTGTAATGTATGGTTCTGTCGGTGAGGATTGCGCGATCGAAGTACAGCTTATGGGTGTCGTTTTCAAGAACTATTTGGGGATTATATTTATAGTAGGGTACTGATGGTGGAGGAATTAATTTATATTTTATCGCAAGTTTCTGATGTATTATGTTCGCTATCTGATCGTGCCTGTGTTTATAGTCTGTTTGAACGATTGCTTTGCAGGCTCCCGTGATATGTTGGATATTCTCAGAGGCGCTACTACATTTTCTACAGGTATCAGTGGAAATGGCGGTTCGCATGATATGCTTCTGATAGTTCCGTGTTTCAATAACCTGATCTTGGATGGCTAACATGAACCCTTCAGTCTCAGGGAATAAATCTCCTCGCCTTAGCCATTCGTTCGACGCTGATTTGTCGACGTTTTGCTGGTTCAGGTCAAAGAGATGTCTCCCATGTAACGACTTCCGGGCCCATTCTGCTAGTTTAGTCTGTCTGTCAGTTTGTCTCTCGTTATTTTGCGGTGTCGTGGCGTGCATGTTTAGTGGGGTCAATTTCTGATCATTATAGGCTATTGCTTTGTGTAGGGTAGAGTGTGTGCTTTTTGAGTCAAAGTATTTTCGAAGAATACTGATTTGTTTATTATGTAGGTTTACAATATCTATAATACCCCGTCCTCCGTCTTTTCTTGGTAATGTCATTCTTTGTATGCAGGACCGGGGATGGTGTTTCCTATGTTTGGTTAAGGAGGTGTTAACGACGCGTTGCAAATTTTTAAGTTCTGTGTTAGACCAGTTAATTATCCCAAATGAGTAAGTAAGAACAGGTATTGCGTAGGTATTTATGGCTTTAATAGTGTGTTTGGAGTGTAATTGAGTGTTAAGAATTGATTTCAGTCTGTGTTTGAATTGTTGAGTGAGTTTTTGTTTTATTTCTTTGTGTTTTATTTGATTGTCTTGAATGTATCCTAGATATTTATAAGTTTCGTGTTCATCTAGAGAATGTATTGTGTCCCCTGCCTGTGTATTATAAGAATGAACAAAAGTCTGCCCCGCCCTAACAGAATTAATTTTGCATTTATCAATACCGAATTCCATTCCTATATCGTTTGAGAATTTGTCTGTAACCTCGGCTAGTTCATATAAATCTTCCTGAGATGTAGCATACAGCTTTATGTCGTCCATATAAAGGAGATGGTTAATTTTAACTTCTTGTCGGTCAGTCTGTCGGTCATTTGAAGGGTCATTGAACTGTAATGGAAATCCTGGTCTATGTGTGTTTAACTTGTTCGATAATGGATTTAAGGCTAGGCAGAACCATAAAGGGCTAAGTGAGTCACCTTGAAATATACCTCTCTGAATTTTAATTGGGTCGGTCTCTATGGATTGTGTAGGTGTTTTTAGGTGTAAGCGTGTTGTCCATCGTGTACTAATATTGCTTAAAAATGAAACAATCTGCGGGTTGATTTTGTAAATGTTAAGGACTTCAAGTAACCACGTATGTGGTACCGAGTCATAGGCCTTTTTGTAGTCGATGTACATAGTGTATAGGTCTTTTTTATATCGCCTAACCTGCTGTAAGATTATAGCGTCTATTGTTAGTTGTTCTTTACATCCCTGGCTTAATTTCCTGCAACCTTTCTGTTCTTCTGCTAATATCCTATTTCTTTCTAGGTGTTTATAAATAAGTTGAGTGATGCATGAAGTTATTATTTTATATATTGTTTGGAGGCACGTTATTGGTCTATACTTTGCTGGGTTACTGCTGTCAGTACTGTCTTTGGATATCATATATGTTACTCCTTCTGCTACGTATGCAGGTACCACAGTTGGGTTCTTAATAAAAATGTTTATGTAATTATGGAGGTATGGGTGAATGAATCTAAATTTTTTGTACCAAAAATTTTGTATATTGTCGGACCCCGCTGCTTTCCAGTTTTGTAAATTGCTAAGGACTTCTTGGAATGTATCAAAAGGTATATGCTCGAACCTCATTTCTTCAATGTTTTGATGATTTTCTGCTTCTAGTTTAATCCATTCTGCTTCTGTGTTATGGCATATAGGCCTCTCCCATATTCCCGACCAAAATTGTTGAAGTTCAGCTGCCGATGGTGATGAAACATTGGTATTATTTTCATTATTGTTTGTGGTAGAACTTTTTAATGATCTATAAAATTGCTTTTCGTTGTTTCTGAACTTAACGTTTTGCGTTTTACGCAATGTACACTTATTATACCTGCTTAGTCGGCTGTTAACTAGAATTAATTTTTGTTTGAGAGTGTCTAAAAAGTGAAAAAGCTCTGTGTTCGGTTCTTCGTGGGTTGAGTGTATTTTGTAATTTTGTAGTATTTCCGTTACTGCTCTTTCGAGTTTCCTACTCCTATTTCCATTGATATATGCTGTCAGTCTTCCTATTTTAGCTCTTAAATCTGATACTCTTGATTCAAGTCTTTTCTGCCATTTGGGTTTCTTAGTTTTTTGTCGGGTGTTGGTGGAATTTTCAGTGGGGGTGAGAGAGATTCTACTTCCATTAGTTTTTGCAGCTGTCCATGCTGCACTATATATAATAGTTTGAAGTGTATCAAAATCTGTTTCGCTATTAATGTGTTTAGGTAAGATAGTACTGTCGATGTAAGTGATTATTTGCGCAAGTCTTCTGGATGGTTTTTGTTTAGGTATGTAAGTTCTTTTTGTAGGGTGAATATTTGTGTAATATTGTAGGGCTAATGTAAAAGTTTCTTCTAACTCTTGGTTTATATTCTGGGCTGTGTCTGCGCTTGTTTCGTTAAGTTGCGCATATGCCTCTAGGCTGATATTATTTAACAGTTGAGCTTCGTTGTCTATTTCGGTTAATTGTGTGTGTGATTGGTGTGTCATTTCTGTATTGTCCATTATCTGATTCTCTGTATTTATTTGTGTAATATGTGTTATTTGTGTAGGTTGAGCCTCTATTAATTGGAGCGCAGAATTTTTTAATTCTTGGAGCCGTGTTTCTGTTATCATTCTGTTATTAATAATGACTCTTTTTTGGTCCGATATTCGCTGCTCTGACAGATGAGATAACTCAGGGTAAATTTCTATGAACTTTTCTCTTAATTTCTTTCGCCAGATAGTCATATCGGTTTCCATATTTGTAGTGATGTAGTAGCATTCTATAAGTGTTTCATTGAGTTTGTTTGACCATCTCATTCTTCCTTTTGTTTGTGGCTGTGAAGGTGTGTTAGGTAAATCTGTATTTGTGTGGGGTGAGATGTTTATGATACTTCCGTGTTCCCCTAGCTCTTTACTGACTTCTAATCTAATTGTCTCAAGTGTAGCATTTGTGAGTAATTTTTGGCGAACTATAGCTCTTCGTTGATCTCCAACTCTCTGTTTGGAAACATTCATTTGTGGGAATTTATTAATAAACTGTTGGTGTAATAGAGTCAGGTAGGAGTTTGTTTCGGTTTCTAGTTTAGTGATGGTAAGGTATGTACGCCAAATGAATTGATTCATATCTTTACTCCATTTTTTACGCGTACTAGTTGGGACAGTAGTGGGTGAAGGATTTTCGGCCGGCGTGGCCTCCGTCACAACATCTACTGACATTGATGATGATCGTGATGATCGTAATAAGTATGAAGGTGATGACGATGGTAATGATGGGAATAATGAAATTGATGAAGCACGTGAAGACTCGTCGTCATATGGTACTGCAACAGTCTGAGACTGGGCAGCTGGCTGCGGTACGTTGCCCCCCCCAGAATACGAAGGGCAGCCCAGGCTGGAAGCCGTGGGGCGGGATTCTCCATTGCTGTTAGCTCCGGTACCCGCCTGGGGTAATACTCTATTTCGTAGTCGCATTACATTGGATTTAAAAATTATAAGAAAAGAACGATTATAAAAGGTGTGAGTGACAGGTATATGAAAGAGAATATACTTGAATAAGAAGTTAAGTGGCGGAATCTGAAGGAATCCACAGATCTCTAAGAAGGATGGAAGTGAAGATAAGGGGGGAGAGTAATAGTGGAAAGGATAAGTGGAGAGGAAGAGTGGGGACCGTTAGTTGGGAAGGGTTATGTCTAGGTGTTTTGACAATGATTTATAATTATTTTTGTACCTCCTGCTTACCTAGTGGTACAGGGTCGTCCAGTTCTTAGGGACTATCTTAAGTGTTCATGCCTCCCCTCAAGCCCCCCCACCACGTCAAGGTGGCCCCATGGGGGGGTTATTATTATTATTATTACGATAGTTAATTACCTTTCTCTGTTCGTAATACATACAAAAGTACTTATAGTTACGGTGACAGTTTTCACCAATAGGAAAAAGGATTTTTATGAGGAACGTTTATATCATAGGACCTAACCGTGAGATGCAGGGGTATTAGCGGTAGCTAATGGCGTACTACAATAAGGCTATGCTAATGCTAATGGCGTGCTATATAATAGCTCACACACAATGTGAGCTATGTGACTTTGGGTAAACTTATTAAAACCCAACAGATTTTTTTCAGTAAAATATAGTTTTTCTAACCCATTTATTGGCTTGAAAGCAAACTTTAGTAACCTAGTTCCAAAAAAGCTAGGTTATATGTGTTGGCAAAGTCTGGTTGTATTCCAATTATATAAGTACCTAATACTGTGTCGATAGCTGGAAGAGGGAGCGAGGGAGTGACCCAAATAGGGGCGGGGAAGGGTTAATGGATAGGAAACCTTTTTTTGACCTTTTCACTGTTCACAACAACGGAAAATTTTGGCTCATTCTAGCTTACCAGTATTTTTTGTATTATTTTATCGGAGAGCACGTAAATGTCGGTCCTGCGCCTGATCTCTCTTCGCTCGTGTCCATCGGACTATGAAAAGTGATGGAATGAGAGTGCACCTATGTCTTTCTAATTGGTTCTTTGACTGTGTTTGATTATGTACAAAATTTTTAACAAAACAAATAAATAAACACATGCACAAGGAACATTTTTCTGAAAACATCGTCAAAATTGGTTGATAAATGGAGCAGCAATCAACATTTTTTATATTCGTATGATGAAGAGTGGGATCATAGTGGCCGTGGGGACATTTTGCTATCTCTTTTACACATGCGTGATCAAAAAGCGTTGACGTCACAAGCTTGTATGTGCATCCTTTTTCTTTTATTTAACTGTTTGACTTATGAAAGGTTTATAAATTACTTACTTCTCAACGGATTCCAAAAATTATTTCAATTTTTGGTTTTGTAAAATGTTACTTTTGATATGAATAATTAAAAAAAAAAGTCAAATACCCTATTCAACCCCATATTCGACTATCTCATGGCAAAAACACTACTTAACCCATAATTCGTCGTCATGCTAAAAAACATCAAAGAGAGTGGATCTATCTGCGATAATATAACCAGTTCTAATTCCGTCTACCCTGTAGTCACGGGCTCCAGGGTAATTTACTATGGTTCGTCACGAGACGTCGACGTGAGCCATGTCAGACAATTTAATAATATTTGATTGATGGTTTTTATACGTTTCTACCCTATTACTTATTTGTTGGTAGGTATACCAACAGCATTTTATACAGGGAAGCTATCCATAAAAACAGAAAGTATAATAATAGCATATCTGGTATGTAAGCCCATAATTGTATACATATCTATATCTTTACATATAATAAAATCATAGAAAAATCAAAACTGTACATTGAATATTTTTTTAAAAGAACAATTGGGGCGTGACTTACAATCGATTTCGAAGCCAAAAATATGCTTCAGGGATAAAGTTGAAAATCTATTAAGGAAATTTGCTAGATTGTAGTGGCTCGATGTGCTGGCGTCTATACTTGTAACTTTATAATCAGTGCGTGCAAGTGTGAATTGTTGAGTTAAACAAGGCACAATTCTCGTCAAATATTTGTGTTGCTGAGAAATGTCCTTTTAATGATTGCGCGCGCAGCTTTGAAAATGCATGAAAAACAAAACACTTGCGCAAGGGCATCAAAGGTTTCAAAAGGCTAACTTTAGAGGGGGCACAGATATTTGGCAAGACCTGTAGTGTTCTAACTTGTTAACTATCGTGACGTCACTACATGGAACGAACTGTAGCATGGATCATTTTAGAGGTCCCGTGCCTCAAAGCGAAAAAACGGAACCCTTACAAGATCGCTTCATTGTCTGTCTATCAAGGCACTCTATTTTTTGTTCGCTTTATTTTAATTGATTTTTCGAAATTGGTTCGCTCTTTCCCAGGTATGGGATATTTTAATCTTATGGAATGAAATGTAGGTTTGGTAAATATGATAATCAATCACAATTCACCTTTGGTTTTGGAAAAAATAAGTGTTATTTTATTTAGAATTTTTTTTATTTGATGATGCTTACAAATGTTCAGGTCATTGAAAAAACGATATTTCTGGTTTATTAGTATTAAGTCAGATCCAGAAAGTCTGACAAACAGTCTTACCAAGGGGTATCGTGGCCAAGCAATAGCCGCAAGGGTCGATCGATCATAAGGTTGAGCAAAGCTTGGCGCGGTCGGTCCGTGGATGGGTGAGCATCTTGTCATGACGAGTTCCTGAGACCCGGCTGTGATTTATACATCTTTAGCAGTCGTTAGGGGTAATCAGAAGCCAGAAAGTCTGACAACCAGTCTTACCAAGGGACATCAGGTTGCCCATGTAACTGGGTTGAGGAGGTCAGTCAGGTAGTCGCTCCACTTAAAACACTATTACTCAGCTGCATGTCAAGACTGGAAACCGATCCCAACATAGCTTGGGAAAAGGCTAGGCAGATTATGAGTATAGTTAATTATTATAACGAAATTAGTACGAAAACTTAATATAATTGTCTTCCCATTAGTTACGTATTCCGAAGCTCTGTTTTTTTTTTTCATAATATACAATAGCCGAGGTTAACGATGGTATGTCACGGCACGGTGACACGGTAAGACGTCACGGTATTTTATAGCCCTGTTTTATGGGCATTTGATGAAAAGACTAGCTAGATAATTATATACAGTCAGCAAAAAGTCTTTTAACACAATCAAAATGCTGTTTTCAGGTACTTCTAGACTTGGGATGATGACTAGGTCAAAAATAAAATACATTATCATATTCATTTTGTAAAGCATCTTAAAATAATGTTGCTTGAAATATTCACAGAATATGGAATGTATTACTTACTTTAAAAATAACTAATTTTATTAAAATTAAATGAATATTTGAGGGGGGCTCCCATACAACAAACATGATTTTTTGCTCGTTTTATAAATAATGGTACGGAACCCTTCGTGCGCGAGTCCGACTCGCACTTGGCCGGTTTTTTATTAATAATATAATCGAAATAAGTATACGGCTTGATGTAAAAAATCTGTGACGTCACATCTTTGTATTTTCATACAAATTGCATACAAAGTAACCGTTTTTGACAGTTCAATAAAAGTAATGAATAGTACTAGTTGTCATCTACCGTATTTTCTCATGTCACTTGTGAGTACTAATTAATGTTCAGATATTTTTAATTTTTGTGCTCACCGTACCTTCATAGCATACATCCTTTTTTTATACCTTTGTGTAAGCGTGTCGTTAAAATCAAATAAAACATATGCAGACTCTCGCGTTACGTATTTGCTTGACAATTTTTAATGCGACATGCAACATATGGATTTCGTTAAGCTACATTAAAATATACATATATACTATCAAGATAAGAGAAGTTTTTAATAGTTTCTATTCCATACGTTTGGACCTGACCTGAAGTCGTGGTGGCCTAGTGGTTAAAGCCTTTCGACTTTGAAGGTGCGCGTTCAATTCCACGTCAGGCAAGTACCAATGTAACTTTTCTAAGTTATACGTACTTTCTAAGTTTATCTTGGACACCAATGACTGATTAAAGGTGAAGGAAAACATCTCGAGGAAACCTGGACTACAAAAGTCTGTAATCACCAACCCGCATTGAGCAAGCGTGGTGATTATCGCTAAATCCTTCTCCGTGGGAGAGAAGGCCTGTGCCCAGCAGTGGGACGATAAAAGAAGGCTGTGATGATGACGTTTGGACCTATTATGCCGTATGGAGAAAAATATACACCTGTTAATTTATAATATCATTACTCTTACTTTTAACCTTTCACATTTATCAGGGTTTTTCCAACGTTCATTCCACCCCGGCAATATGACACCCTCTTATTCGAATCGCCTTTTACAGGTATACAATATCTAAAGTGAACCCTCATACATTCAAATTAGGGTTAACTTTTGTGCGCACATTTAGAAGTTTTTAGTTCCAAAGGGGTCGGTTTAAGGGTCGCTACGAATTTGACGCTCAGAGCGCGATAAAAGGATTTTTCTTTGAAGTATTAATTCGTCATATAGATTCCCATATCATTCGTATTACATTCGCATATATTGAATATTAATTATTTGTGTTAATCTAGGTATTTTATTTTATTTTAAAAGCTTCTATTTAACTTTCAATGTATTATATGTATGTATGTATGTTACGGTGGATTCTTTGAACTCAATTTTGAAGTAGATATCTTAAATTTTGTATACACGTTCAGTTTGGATGACAATGCACGATATGTTATTACTTACGTATGTGAAATATGAATGGGGCGAATGAAAGTATGACAGCGAACTATTGATTTAATATCAATATTTAATTGCGACTTACGTAGAAAAATGGTAGAAAAAAAACATATTCCGTTGACCCCTAATATATTAGACGTAAGTACAGACGTCAGCACATCAAGCTAGCTGAAACTGTCAAATTTTCCCAATCAACTTTGAACCATATGCTTCAACGGTAAAGTTGAAATTATTTTAAGGAAATTTGACAGATTGTAGTAGCCTGATGTGCTGGCGTCTGTAGGTACGTATATATTCGTAAATTAGAAAAATAGCTTTTCGGTATTTCCTGAAGTTTTAACAAAGCAAGCTTGTATAAAATACCCAAAATGCATCACGTCCTATCTTTAAATGATTTCGTTAATCAAGTCTTTTACGATAGCTCATCTAAACTAGTCAGACTTTTAGGTTTCTGTCTGACCATCAGTGACAACTTGTTTAAATAATTCCGACCCAAATTATACTTTATTAGACTCCGACGGCTCGAACTGTCAATACCGAAGTCACCCATCCATAAAATAACAACGACAGCTGTTGCTTAACATTGCAACAGAATATTACCGGTTCGAAGTAGTTACGTTACTCTTGATATATCAAATAGAAATAATCTAAATCGAGATTCCTTATTGCAGAACTGTAAACAATGCAATATACTTAATTGTCTTGCAATTGCAACATATTAACAGCTTGATCTCAATTGAAAACTGCAATTACGATTAATTTATCTACGACAAATTAAACAGTACTGCGTCGCTCCCGTCTCTAAATTAAAACCTTATCCTTTTTACAATTATTTAAAATCAAATAAAACCTACGTCGATATTTTTTTTAAACTTCAAAATTCGAAAATGCCTGTCTGTTCATGTTCATTTCTCATCCTTCATTAATCTGAGGTTCATTTAATAGTCTTTACGTCAATCACTATAGAGTATTTAGTCAAGGTTACTGAAAGTATCTGAAATAGATACCTGAAGCGCCAAACAGCTGCGTCTAGGTAATTTATATTTTAATTTGCATGAAATAAGTTATTTATGTATAGTTAAAAATAAAACGCAGGCTACTAATTAATAAATTTTCCCATTAACCAAAAAGGAATTTTCACAAATAGGCATTTTCCGCTAAACCTTGATCATCTAACGTTTCAGAAAATTAAAAAGTAAAAGTGCCACTTACGTCATTTCTGCTGCGGAGAGTACTGCGTTTTGGTCGCAATAACACGTCTTTAAAATCTAATTTAACTTCGTTTATAATATTAGGCATTTTTCACTGAACACAAATATCTGTTTTACGTAAAATATATTTGCTGAGCGTTTCTGACGGCCGCGCGTTCCTTCCCGCGCGCTCTATCGACTGCCCGATGCAAGCGGTGTTGCTACACTTATAATATATTTTACCCAGCGTACGTTTTTATGTCAACGTAATATACTGATGCCTTTTAAAATTATTGTAGATTTGAAAACTTGCAAGTAAGATTTAGTTAAATCTTCTTTTCATACACATATTTAACCAAATCAAGTGTACTTAGACAAAACTGTATTTACACACTGCAAGCAAAAAATTAATACTATGAATTTTCACTTCGTTATATCAAATATTTGGATTAATCAATTTTTTCCAGGAAAAGCTTCTAGTAATGCCCAAAGCTACTAACACGATATAAAATAGCAGTCTTATAAATAGATCAGTCTACACTAGACCGCGCAATATTCCTGCAACTGGCAACACCGCTCCACAAGCGTGACACGAAACGTCACGAGGGCGACCAGAAATACCCGCTTTCAGCCGCTAGGTGAAGGTTATTTAATGACCGACACTACACTATAAAAAACCTATCAATTTCTCTTCACAAAACTATTTTTTCCTTTAAATTTTATGAAGGTTCTTTAAAACGTCGTATTCGAAAATGGAACCGTGTTATGTTATTGATATAACATAGTCAGCTGTTGTTCGGGCATGCGCAACGCGGAAGATAATCTTGCCAAATTAAAATGGCATTGAGAGTTTGACCGAGGACGCGGAGTATGGTCATCTCATTTTGCGCGCCTAACCTTAGGTTTAAAATGTCAGATAGGTACTTGTAGGTGCAGATAATTAGTAGTCGGTCTGTTAATGCATTTTGTATGCGATATGAGAATCTAACAGTTGATAGAGTATAATCTTACTATACTACCATGGACTGTGACTTCTTGTTAGTATGCCTAACTAGCTAAAAATAAAAAAAAAGGCGCAAGGAGTTTTGATTCCGGGTTGAATTCCTGAGATTTCCACCAAAGGTGGGGAATGTTTTTCCAGATCCAGTTTTCCTTATGGGTATTTGTTGTTGATTATAAGTCTAATACTGTACTACAAAAGATTTAAACAACTATTTTAATATTACTTAGAATAAAATAGAGGCAAGGGAACTACTCAACAATACGTTGCGCGTATGATGTTTGCTCTGCTCTGATGATGATAATAATGTCAGAGGATTCAGAAAAGTTTTTTACCAGTTTGCGCTAGCAATTTCAGCCGTGTCGCGTAGGAACAACTCCAAGCAACCGGATAAAAAGCCTTCTTTGATAAATGGTCTATACAATTACTCAAAATATTTTTTCCTATCGAAATAGTTTCTCAGATAAGCGCGTTCAACCAAACAAACAAACAAACTGTTCTACTTTATTTAGATTTAATTGTGCAGTTTGTATGCAGAAAAGGGTGGCCAAGTCTGCAAAAATAAATAAAAGAAAATTCGTTATAATCAATCGTTATGTATTGTAATGCAAATTGGATGTCAGTTCGGACGTGGTGCTGCGTGTGTGAGGGTCTTCTGGCGCCACCGCCACCGACGTTAGCTGCGCCACTGTTGAACGCAAAAATATTTCGTTTATATATTTACATGACATATTAATCATCTGCCTAGCCTTTCCCCAACTCTATTCGTTTACTCTCTCCTTGGCATGACTGGTTGTCGGACTTTCGGTCTCCTGGCTACCCGTAAGGACTGCCAAAGATGTACAAATGACTGCCCAGGTGCAAAATTTTATAACAACCCAACTATCGGATACGTCTCCGTATTCGATAGAATGGATAAGGAAGCTGTGTCAGAGTCCAACCACCTTATTATAAAAACGTGGTCTTAGAATACCAGCTTCAGGTTTGCTAGGTTCAAATCATTATCTTGAACAAAGTTAGTGATCGAAGCCTAGAACTAAACCCAATAATTTTTAATATCTACCACGTTTTATGATAAGGCGGAATAAGTTCAGAGCATAAGCCACCAACTACAATTAGATCAAATCAATTTTATTTGTTAACATAAGTACATAAATGAACTGATCTTAAATTTAATAAATAGAGCGCTATGTTATGCCCGGAGGCGTTCAAATATTGTTGGCATCTAGTTCAAAATTACAAATTAGAGTTCATTAAAACATACTTATTTGAGAATAATTATTGAATTACCAACCACCGTATTACCACCTTACGTCTTCACTTAGACGGTGACAATTTTCTTAATGTCATCAGTGTCTATGCACCAACGCTAGATAGTTCTGATGAAATAAAAGATAAATTTTATGAAGAACTTACGCGATGTCTTCGTAAAATACCGAACAGAGAAAAGATTATCTTGTTGGGTGACTTCAATGCCAGAGTAGGTCGAGACCATGAAGCGTGGCCTAACGTTTTGGGTTGGCACGGAGTAGGCAACATAAACTCTAACGGCCAATTGCTACTTAATCTATGTGCTCAATTCCAACTTGCAGTCACAAATACTATGTTCCGCCTTGCTGCTAAGCATAAAACTACGTGGATGCATCCCAGATCTAAGCACTGGCACCTCATCGACTATGTCATCACAAGACAGCGAGACATCTCTCAGATCCTAGTCACTCGTGCTATGCGCGGTGCCCATTGCTGGACAGATCATAGACTGATTGTCACCAGACTGCGTCTTTGCCTTCGGCGGCCAATTAGGTATAACCGGAATAAATCTCGGAATATCAACATAGAGAAATTGAAATGCCCGGAGCTCAGAAGCAATTATGTTAATGCGCTCACATGTGACATAATCTCTCATGAAAATACCGGTGATATTGATGCTGAATGGAAAACTTTGTCGTCGTCCATTCTAGACGTGGCAACTAACATAGTAGGCCTAAAAATCAGAGTAAACCAGGACTGGTTTGATGACAACGACAAAGTTCTTACTGAAGCCATTGCCAAACACAGAGATCTGCTAAAGCGCAGTGATAACAGCGCAAGAATGAGAGAGAGTGACCGTGAGCTGCGTAAGCTCACGAGATACACTAAGGATAAATGGTGGCAAGAAAAAGCTCAATACATCCAGTGGCTTGCTGATAGTAATCAGCTCGGTGAGTTCTACAGTGAAATTCGCAAACTTACTGGTACTACCACTTTTACAAAGGTACCGCTGAAGTCATTGGATGGTAACAGCCTATTGAAGAGCAAAGATGAAGTTCTTGGGAGGTGGGCAGAACACTTCAATAGTCTGCTTAATGTAGATCAATCAGCTGATCTTCAATATATTGAGGGTCTGCCTCAACTTCAGTTAGCGGAGGAACTAGATAATGATCTTTCTATAGGAGAAGTGTTCTGTGCCATCAAACAGCAGCAAAATCAGCGTGCGGTTGGCTTAGACTTCATACCGGGTGAACTTCTGAAATACGGCGGTGAGGAATTGCATTCACGTGTCTGGGAAATGTTTGTTCTTATGTGGGAAAAAGAACAAATTCCTGAAACTTTTAAGTTATCTCGCATTAGGGCTCTCTATAAGAACAAAGGTGATCGGTCGGAATGTGGCTCTTACCGTGGAATATCACTTCTCTCAGTGCCTGGAAAAGTATTTGCTAGAGTTCTGTTAAACCGCCTCAGAAACCTCTCAGAAAAGATTCTGCCAGAAACTCAATTTGGTTTCAGACCAGACAGAGGTACTTGTGAGGCAATATTCGCAGTCCGTCAACTGCAGGAGAAAAGTAGAGAGCAGGGCCAGCACCTGTACCTCTGCTTTATTGATCTGGAAAAAGCATTTGACTGCGTCCCTCGCGAAGCCCTGTGGAAGATACTGAAAAAGTTGGGGTGTACACAGAAGTTTGTAAGGCTACTGCGACTTCTGCACGATGATATGCAATGTTGTGTAGCTGTCGGAGGTGACCAATCAAGCTTCTTTTCCGTGACTTGTGGAGTGAAGCAAGGTTGTGTATTAGCTCCGACATTGTTTGCCTTATATTTCGCCGTTGTGGTCCGTGAAGCACTGATTTCTTCGCCTGAAGGAGTACATATTCGCTATCGAACTAACGGCAAACTTTTTAATTTGAACAGACTTAAGGCAACAACAAAAGTGTCTTATGCACACATAGAGGAAATAATGTACGCAGACGATCTATGCTTCCTAGCAGAATCCCCGGAAGTCCTGCAACAGCAAGTAACTAAACTACACGAGCAATGTTGTAGATTTGGCTTAAAAATCAGTATCAAAAAGACTGAAGTGATGTCACTAGACAATCACGGTCATGAAGAACTGACCATCACGCTTGGTGAGGATGTGCTGAAACAGGTCGATAAGTTCCGATATTTGGGGAGCACTATAACATCCAAGTGTGACCTTGATGCCGAAATCAACAGCAGAATAGGCGCCGCAGCCTCTGCTTTCGGCAAATTCGACAGGGAGGTCTTCAGCTCACATAACATAAAGGTATCCACAAAGGTTTCTGTGTACATGGCAGTTGTGCTGCCTTGTATTTTATACTCTGCTGAAACATGGACACCGTACCGACGCCACATCACACAGTTGGACCGCTTTCACCTCAAATGTCTACGCAAAATTCTAAACATCCATTGGTACGATCGTATGCGAAACACAGAAGTGTTGAGAAGAGCCAATGTTGGTGGCATTGAGGCATACCTCATGAGGAGACAGCTTCGCTGGTGCGGGCATGTATCGCGCATGTCGGAAAATAGAGTGGCAAAACGCATCGGACAGCTGCTACGGTATAAGGATGTGCTGAAGCGCCATATGAAAAAATGCCACGTGGACCCGTCTCAGTGGGAGGATCTGGCGTCTAACCGGAGAGACTGGAGAAGCCTCGTAAGAGAAAAGATCTCTGACTTTGAAGTACGCCGTCTTTCTGAGCTGGATGCCAAACGTGACGAGTTGATAGCTCGACCACCTGTAGCTATCCACTACAACTATGTGGCTGGTACCCTAACATGTCCGCAGTGTGCGCGGACTTTCACGCATAAAATAGGGTTCACCAGTCATATACGGGCACACGCAAGACGCCAGTAGAGAGTCGAAGTGGTCGCCATTACCGAAATCGGTGTGGAGGATTATTATTATTATTATCTTGTATGTCTCTACTAGACCACGGGACTACAGAGTCCCGGATTTTTAGAAGGCGAACGTGGGGCCGAAGCCAACACGCTGAAGCCCTTTTGAGACAACTTTAATATATGTAATGGTGACACAAAACCGACGATTATCCCTGTATACACTATGGAAATGTACCCAAGGACAACCCCCGGTTTGTGTTAAACTATTGCTAACTATGGAAGAAAATCTACTTGGGTTATTGTGATGGGATGCTAGTGGACTAGGGAAGGGAAAACTATGGGGACTATGACCCCTGCCGATAACAATGTAATAAATACATGTAAAAATGGCAGGAGGAGACTCGCCAGCTCACTTACCGGGCCCCCGGGAACTAGTCGCTAAGTCGCAACAAGGGGGCAACGGGGACGTGAGCGGCTGAAGGGTGAGGTTGCCCCGGCCGGCTTTCTACCCAGATCACGCGCCTTAAAACCGGCATCAAGCCAGGGTCCGGCATCTCTGTGCCCACTCGCCACTTACCCGAGGCATTCACCCTCCGAGCATTGCTCTAGCGACTCCACTCTGGACGGCCAATGAAGGCAAGCCAGAGGCGGGAGACCTATCCCCCTTCAGGGTTCACTCCGGCAAGCCGGAGGTGAGGGACAGTATCCTCTCCCTGGAGCACTCGGTACCCGCGGGGTCGCTACTCCCCGACATCCGCCTCAGATGCCCTGCGGGCTTATTATTATTATTTTGTATGTCTCTACTAGACCACGGGACTACAGAGTCCCGGATTTTTAGAAGGCGAACGTGGGGCCGAAGCCAACACGCTGAAGCCCTTTTGAGACAACTTTAATATATGTAATGGTGACACAAAACCGACGATTATCCCTGTATACACTATAGAAATGTACCCAAGGACAACCCCCGGTTTGTGCTAAACTATTGCTAAGTATGGAAGAAAATCTACTTGGGTTATTGTGATGGGATGCTAGTGGACTAGGGAAAGGAAAACTATGGGGACTATGACCCCTGCCGATAACAATGTAATAAATACATGTAAAAATGGCAGGAGGAGACTCGCCAGCTCACTTACCGGGCCCCCGGGAACTAGTCGCTAAGTCGCAACAAGGGGGCAACGGGGACGTGAGCGGCTGAAGGGTGAGGTTGCCCCGGCCGGCTTTCTACCCAGATCACGCGCCTTAAAACCGGCATCAAGCCAGGGTCCAGCATCTCTGTGCCCACTCGCCACTTACCCGAGGCATTCACCCTCCGAGCATTGCTCTAGCGACTCCACTCTGGACGGCCAATGAAGGCAAGCCAGAGGCGGGAGACCTGTCCCCCCTCAGGGTTCACTCCGGCGAGCCGGAGATGAGGGACAGTATCCTCTCCCTGGAGCACTCGGTACCCGCGGGGTCGCTACTCCCCGACATCCGCCTCAGATGCCCTGCGGGCTTATTATTATTATTATTGAATTACCTAGTTGGAAAAAAAAATATGTTAGGATTAAGAGCTAGCGCGCACTGGTGATTTTTGTCCCCGTGACTTTTCGTTAACTATCAACATGCTTATGGGAATTTGGGTGACTTCACCTATTTAAGTGCGAGCACCACTTATGTCCATAAGCATGATAACAGTAAACAAAAAGTCACAGTGACAAAAATAACCAGTGCGCGCTAGCTCTAATTGTAGTTGGTGGTTCATGCTCTGAACTTATTCCACCTTATCATAAAACGTGGTAGATATTAAAAATTATTGGGTTGGGTGCGCGCTAGCTCTTAATCCTAACATAAAAAGGTGAATTATAGGCAAATACCTTCAATATTCTCATCGCCCTCCTTCCACTCATCAAGGTGCGGAGTGAAGACAGCCTCCTTATAGTTCCCGTAGCCATCGCACTCCACATCAGATCCTGTACGACACCTCTCACGAGCACAGTCTGTGAGGACGTTAAACATTGAGGCAAAAAGAAAGCTAATGATTTTATATGGTACTAGCTTCTGCCAGCAGTTTCGTTTCACCGGCGTTCCATAGGTACAACTCCGCGCACCCGGTTAAAAATTAGCCTATGGCCTTCCTCGATACATGGTCTATCTAACACTGACAGAATTTTTCAAATCGTATCAGTAGTTCCTGACATTAACGCGTTCAACCAAACAAACAAACTCTTCTGCTCTCAAGTATGGGTGTGCGGGTTCAATTCCAAGTCAGACAAGTAACTTTTCTGAGTTATATGTTGGACACCAATGACTGATTAGAGGCGAATGAAAACATCTCGAGAAAATCTGGACTGTAAAGTCTGAAATCACCAACCTACTTTGGCGAGTGTGGTGACTTATCCGTGCGTCTTTGTGACACTATATCGTGCCCAGCAGTGGGACAAATCATAATGCCTTTTATGTAATTATTCTTCACAGCAATATACGTAAAAAGCGATACGCAACAATTGCTAAAAAAATATATTTAGGCAAACAATTAATTAACATTTAAAATCGCTACAGAGATCTACATGTTCGGTTCTAATATCGTCGATATAGAGTGCATATGCCACCAAGCTTTATGGCTAACGGAATAAAACTATTGCTCTAATTTGAACCTCTAATAAGAAGGGCTTAAATAAGGAGCGTCAGCAAAAAAACACGTACCGCAATTCATGTTGGAGACTTCTACTCGTGGTACCTTGATGCCTACGATGAAGCTACCGTCTTCAAGGACACAGAAGCACACGAAACGGCGGCACTGAAATGAGTAAGACTACTTTAAGCAAGCTTGAGGGAGACTGCGTTCACCTTCTATGCAGGGCTGTCTTTCACTTATAAAGGCCCTGGGCACATTAGGATATAGGCACATAAGGTAAAGGTCGAGCCGTGGGTATTCACCTACCCATATATCTTGTTATAACGAGTTCCTCCGTGTTTTGGAAGGCACCCTAAACAGTTGGGTCCCGGTGCGTTACGGGTCAGAAGACAACCAGTGTAAGGAATAAAGGATCGCTCTTTTTAAGCGACTGTACACTGGTGCTCAGGGGCATCCAGATAAACTGGAAGCCGATCACAACATAGCTTGGGAAAAGTCTAGGCAGATGGCAGATGATAGTTTAGTTGTACCTGCACAGGGGCGTATAGCCACAAGGGAGTGCACTGCGGTGCATTGTAGTGCAAGTGACCGTCGGGACCAAACTTCTTCTTGAAGTACTTGAGCTCTCGCTTGCACGGCTCTGGATACAAAAAATAATTTGTATTGTAGTCGCAAAGCTGAGCACCTTTTTCTCGGGTTCGACGGGATCAAAAATCGCTTCAAACTTTCTTCGCGAAACTTTCACTAAGCAGTCCAGAGTCTGAAATGCGTTGGCAGCACACCCGTGCATCGGAGACACTCCCGCCAGCAGCGCACTCAGCGTAAGGGGTCATTTGACGACTTCCCACTCAAAAAAAGAGCCTAATTGCTATGACCATAACGTTGACAATCCAACTCAGCTCCGTAACCCTAAAATATACGAAAACGAAACCTGATTTTTTTCATGAACGAAAAAATTCATAAGTTTTTAATTAATTACAATGTGTAATTTAACTAATCTAGTCATTTTAAATATTTTGACCCTTGAATTTATTCTGGCGTTTCTTCTCAAGGTTACTTCTCAGTTAGGAAATGCCGGCCTCATCTCGTTTTGGAAAAAAAAAGATATTGTGTAAAAGTGTTGATTTCAACCTATTTGCAAAATTAACTATAATTTAAAAATATACCATTAGCCATAGCATCTTGTTCATCCCTCTTGCGCCGGACGCCAACATTGGAGCGCACGGTATGTATATCCTGACATCGACCCTGGCGGCAGACCAGCCCGTCGTCACACCCCGGCTCTAGGAACTCCTCCTCCACCTGATTAGCTCATGATTCAATAGCATGATTTTCCGTATTATTAATTTTCACAATTTATGGAATTAATAAAGCCTTTTACCTCTATCTCAACCGTGCCGTTGACTTTCTGAAATGTCTTCTTAAATTCTGCACACTTTTCATTCAATTCTGTAATTGAATACAAAGGACAAATGTACAACAGTTCCATCCAGCCATCTCTTTCCCACTTAACTATTTCCTACGAGTTAGAAAGAGACACAACTCACGATGATACACGCTGCATCTGCCACAGCAGTTACATTGCTCTTTGTCTGGTAGAAACCCTCCAAGTACGCAATCCTTTTCTTTCACCAAACCTCCTTTGCACTCGTAGCCGCGGCATGAGATTGGACAGTCCTCGTTCGTAGTAGCTTCGTAGCGGAAGCTACGGCGGCTACGAAAAATAAAATCATATGAGATCACTCCTTTATTATGTTGAGCGTTGAAGGGTCGATTAGTGACGAATTTTCGTTTACGATACCAAGGGATATTTACTAAATGCCACGCGATACTTCGCAACAGTTCCAGAAAGAACAAAAGTGGAATTTAGTCAATGTTAAAAATAGTTACTTTTATTTTTATAAATACAAATATTATATCTAACACATTTAACTAGTACTAATGTCCACGAAGTGTCGGCGTCGTGTTTCGCAGACTGATGTCACGTGTGGCCGCGAATGCGGCGGTACATGACACCTTTCGGCATAAAGCTGCACCACACGTACAGCAGGGTAGGGAGATTCAGAAAAAGGCGTCACTAAATTCATCACAACTTTTGGACATAAGGGGATAAAAAATTAGGTATGCAATTTTAAAGTACAAGATATACCTACAGAGTTTGGGATCATTTCGGTATTTTTTCTGCATTCCCATAGAAATACTTCAGGAAGGTTAGACTTACATATTCAAGGTTTCATTTGGCAGTTGTGGCACCGTTACAGGAACACCTAAACAGAAATATCTTTAAAAAAGTGCTTATGATTAAGCATTTTTTTTTCATCTTCCATCAGCCTTTTAACTGCTGGGAAGTAGCCTCTTCTCAAAAAAAGAAGGATCACCACGCTTTCTCAAGGCTGACTGGCGATTATAGACTTTAAAATCCAGGTTCCTTCAATATATGTTCCTTCACCTTTAATCATGCATTGGTGACCAAAACAAACCTTAGAAAAGTTAAAAAGGTACTTGTCTGACCTGGAATCGAACCCACATACTTGTACTTGAGAGGCTGGTGCTTAACCCACAAGGTTTACGAATAAAAAATATTTGTATTTACCATAAAACGTGGTCTTTTAAAGTACCGGCTCTAGTACCAGATTTAGACCATTAACTATGTTCAAGAAGATGGTTTAAAGCTAGCACTAAAGGCGGTACTTTTTTAAGACCACGTTTTATAATAAGGGGTGTAATGAGGAGGTCAGATAGGCAGTCGCTACACGTAAAACACTGATACTCAGCTGTTTTACGTAGGTTAAGACTGGAAGCCGAGCCCACATATCTTGGGAAAAGGCTCAGCTGTTTTATAATAAGGGGGTAAAATTAAATAAAAATTAGTACTAACATCTCCTCAATATTTTATCGCATCTCAAGGCTCTGAACTCTTGCTCAGGGTGACCCCAATACGGGTTGCAGCCGGCCCTGAAATCTACAGCGTTTGCTAGCATCAGCCTTATATCCCAGCTTGGCGAGGGTCCAAGTTTTGCTTGGATGAATTGGATCCCATATATCTTGAGACGTAACCTTTACCTTTTACCTTTTATGTAGGTCAGATGTGAAAGATTATGGCAAGCTTTGTTGTTTGTTTTAAGGGAAGTTCGTATAGACTTTGTTTTAAATAAGAAAGTATATTGAGGAGGGCTCTTCATGACGTAGTTTGGTAAAAAGACCACGTATTAAAGATCGATCACGCAAAGTCAATTATTTAATCCCATTCCGTTCACATGGCGGCAAAAAATGTAAGAGTAAATCATGAAAACAAATACAATATTTAGGAACACTAGCTGTTCCCCGTCTTTTCTCAGATTCTAAGTCTAGAATATAAATTTGGTAGACAGAGTCGTGTCTACTAAATTTTTGGTTTCAGTAGTTTTGATGTGAAAGCCTGACAGATGGACAGACAGCCTGAGTAACTTTCGCATTTATATCTATACTAATATTATAAAGCTGAAGAGTTTGTTTGTTTGTTTGTTTGAACGCGCAAATCTCCGAAACTACTGGTTCGATTTGAAAAATTCTTTCAGTGTTAGATAGCACATTTATCGAGGAAGGCTATAGGCTATATACCATTACCTACGCTAAGACACACGGGAGCGGAGCAGTAACCAAAGATGCGGGTGAAACCGCTGGGGACAGCTAGTGTTAAATAAGGACAAGTAAGTAATATGTTACCTATAGTTGTGGTGGGTAGAAACTCTTCAGTGTCGAAACTATATTCGTCTTCGATACAAGATTGATCCAATTCTGAAATTATAACGGAACATGTACTTATTAATAGGTGGTCAATCCACACCCCCTCCTCCGAATTACAATACCTTCACCTTTGTTGACTTACCTCTATAAAATATGCACTCATCACAACACCGGCATTGCGAATAATCAGCTGGTACGAACATGGACCGCCATTTTCCATACTTACGGTCACAGTAAGTTCTGTATTCTGACGGATTCACTCTGCGTTCTCTAGAAAGGTCCAACAATTAATAATGTGCAAATTGAACATGAAACATGGTCACAGACGGAAACATCAGAGGTGCGGATAGAGACAGACAATATTTCTAAGAAAGACAAGATGAAAGACGAAGCGATGAAACGTAGCCTGTAGCTTAATCTACGTTAAATGAGCTATTTATCACTGAAACAAATAGTTTCACTTTTTCCTATGATTAACGAGCTCAAACAATAAAACTCTTCAGTCTTATTATACCTATCAGTATAGATTTTAACTGTTCCACTGCTAGGCACAGACCTCTTCTAATACAGAAAAGGATTGGCCGTTAAATCACCACGCAGAGTCTGAATGAGTTAGTAAATTCAAGCAAGCAAACAAAAAAACAAATGAGTTCAGTTCATTATATTAGTAAAGATTCCGATCCCGAAAAAATATTAATAAAATATATGAATATTTTGATCATTTTTTTTATACCCCAGTATAGCTTCTAACTACATAAGACATAAATTACTGAAAAAGTATGTAAGTCCGAAGAAACATGAAATGCAAAAGTATCTTACTTGCAAGAATCTCTGAAAAGTTCACATTCCGTATGGTTATTGAAATGAGGGCACTGAGGACACAGCTGGTAATCTACAAGGAACAATCTTCATGTCATTAAAAGTTCCCTTGACAAACCAACTTTTAAAGGACTTTAGACCTTAACGCCAAATTGAAAAGGTTTAAATTCGTTCACAGACGTCTTCATCGAGTTCCCAACCTTATTATACGGTTTATTACTTTATGCTAAACAATGTTTTCCAAATTATAACTTGTGGAACAATATTGAAAAAATATTTACAACGTCTGAATTAACAAAGAAAAGCAATGTTTCTTTACAGAGTCTAATGGAAAGGGGGTATACATCCATACGGAGAGGTCAATTTACTCGTAAAACAGAACAACTTTGAAAAGAAAATAAAATACGAAATTCGATAATTTCACCTTACTGCCTGAATTTTGTATGGAGAGTCGCAATTTTTTTATCGAATTTTGTATTTTTCCTGTTGATTTTTTTTTCTCCTTTCGAATGTATACCCCCTTACCGTTACACCCTGTATACCCCTTCAGAAATACCCTATCAAAAAATAACAAGGGTAACGCGTAAACCTTAGGGTAACAGCAAGGAAATCTTCGTTACCCTAATACCTATATATTTTTTAAATTATACTCTATATTTAATTCAACTAAAAACAAGAAGAAATTATTCAGTAAAAAGTTTTAAAATACTATCAAAATCAGCATCAGGACTATCCGTCGAAGATAATTTCCGTAAGTGCAAATTCTTTGGCGGCTTTAAACTTCTATAGCTTCTGCGAGTTTCCAATCTTCTCTTCACACAAGGACACTTATGTCTGTGTATGTAAGTCCGATTGTGCACTCTGAACGTTTCTGGACGAAACGAGTCACAAGAACACTGCTCATCGAAACTACGGCGCTGTGGAATTAGTTCTGTATACAAAAGTAATTTATAAAAACAAGAAATAAAAACTCCTTGGTTAAGAGGTATTTACCAGTTAAGTACGTGCTGTTAGTAGATACAGAGAGGCCAGCTCATCAAGCCACTACTATCATTGAAATTTCCTTAATAGACTTTCTAATTTATCGCTAAAGCTTCGAGTAGCTTGATGTGCTGACGTCTGTACAACAAATATAATCCTACACCGAGTACATCTAACGATGCAAGTTCTACAAAAAAATCCTTACCGATTCTAGTCCTACAAATGGGTCTAACTGTTCTCAAACTGTTGATCTGCACCACGCTGCGGTCTGGGACGGTCTGTTCGCACTTGTCGTAGTCTATCCCCACTTCGTTATTTCGCACTAGGGACAAAATCTCCGTCTCCCGCCAATACTCGCTAGTGTCCATGTCTTTATCTATCAGCATTATGAAAGGGAGGTACTGGAAGTAAAATGGCAAAATGGTTCTTATTTTCAGGAGCGTACCGGTGAATATTGCACAGCTAATTATACACGTAATCTTGCTCACACATTGTCTTCGAATGAGATTAGCCAACCTACACCTGCATCCGTATATAACACTTCAGACGGGCTCGTTTACAGAATTTTTAAAAGGGACGCAAAAACATTGCCACAAAAATTAATGTGCCTTGAAATGTAACTGTAGTATAAGATAACGGATTATAGCATAAGCAGGACCTCTTTTTGAGTTTGAAATCATCAATTGACCCCTCCTCCCACTGTGGTCGCAGCTATGGGGGAGTGTCAGACTTTTAATGACTAAAACCCAATTTCGTTCTTTCTTGAGATGACCCACTGACCCTTTTTGTGCCAGGGCCGTGGACCTCTTGCAAACGATCCCCTGGCAGGATTAAAAGCAGGATCTCAAATACTAATGCATATAAAGGAGTAAATGAAGTTACCTTCAAGTTAACATTTGTCTTATTTTCAACATTGACGACGGTCGTAGCTTTTGTATCCAAAGAGATGACTGGCACCATACTCTTACAAAGAACATGATTGACATTGTACAATACAAAAATATAATTAATTAGCAACAACGTTAAATATTTCATTATATTATTATGATTTTGCAATTTTTTTTCTATGTAAATTTGTACAAAATGTGTACATGCTTTGACAGTTCTTTGACGGTATGCAGAAGTTGGAAAGTTTGAAGATTTTGTTGACGGCTAGATAGCCAGTTATGGTTTTGTTGGAAGAATACTCTTTTCTTAAGCTTGAAGGTTTACCTAGGCAGGCTTCAAGGACGTGCTAAAGCTCACAGGCAGGATGCGGGCTCTAGTATCAAAAATTACAGAAATTCGCCCACACAAAAGGACCGCTTAAATTGTCGCTCATGTACTTTTTTATCCGCTGCTTTTATTATGAAATAACCCAGTACATGCATAACTTATGAATCGGTGAAAACCTGCATAAAAATCCATGCAGTAGTTGAGTTCATCGCAAACAGACAGATCCGGCGGAGGATTCTGTTATATATTTAGAATGTTGTAATAGTTGTAAAAGTTTAAGTTAATTTTGATAGGTTACTAAAAATAAAACCATATCTTCACATACAATCGTTTATTCATCATGTAAAATACGTTATACAAAAGAGTCCATACCAAACAAGAATTATCTCTTCGCCCACTTGAGGCATAGATGTATACTTTAACTATTTCTGCACATACAACTTTTAGAAGAGGACACTAGAACCTAACCTTACAGGGTTTTAACGCGATTAGGAATCAGGGTATCGTTTAACTCTACTATGGAGTCTTATGGAGTCATTTGTCAGTATCCCTATGTAGAACAATTTTTTTCTTCAGTTTTAAGAGCATAATTTAGATAAAAATTATTTTAAATTATACATGCAGGAAGTGTCAAAATATAAAAGCAACCATTCGGTTTGACGCAATCCTAAACCGAATATTTTTCATATTAATTTTTATTTCAATTATTTTACTTTTAAATAATCTAAGGACTGTCTAGAGAGCTAACGTGACTATTATCAATAGCAAACATTTAGTCCACATCTTTATATTTGATATACAAATATAAGGTCACTTGGTTTGCAATTTTATTTACTAGAAATCTGAGCAATTAGGTTTTGTTAAAATAGACTAGTTGATTTTAAAATCTAATTAAAACTCACTTGTTATTACTAAATATTTTTAGATTTGACTAAGGGCCGCACACATAACCACGTGCGGCGCCGTACCGCTTAAATCGGCACTCTGCGTTGCGACGCGAAAAAGATCGTCAAGCAAAACAAATCGATGTCAAGATTGCTTCCGGGTTACGTGTGTTGTTTGCAAGAGTGTAGGAACAAACAGAATTATTTTCAAAAAGTATGACGTCATAACGCTGGAATCAGAGCCAGGCTGCGGTCCCACGCCGCTGAAATCGGCGGTAACGCAAGCTGCCGTTTTCAGCGCCGCGGTGCCGCAACGCGGTTATGTGTTTCGGCCCTAATAGAAATCTTTTTATTTCTACAATCGGACTGAGATGTGTTGTAAAATATTTGTCATTTTATGAAAGAATATGAATAAAATTGTTTTTTGTTTTCAACATTTCGTAAATAGGAACATGTAGAATTTCCTATCTCTATCTATTTTTCATATAAGTACATACATCATATTGTTATGGCAGTGTATATTCAGGTCATATGGTCTAATTTGTGAAATATCAATTTAATACCAGGAATATAACTATATACTTAGTCATCATTAAAAATTTATTTAATTGTTTAAGGTACAATTTAGCGAAAAACACTTCAAATTTTTAAAACTACACTTTACCCTAAGTTACTTACTATTTTTTTTTAATATTTAACTCTATGACTGCTATACACCACACAATATATCTCCAGATTTATCCCTAGATTTTATTCTGTCTGCACATAAAAACACAAAAATCTGAAGATAGAGTGTGAGGTCCATAACCATTTAAGTATTGTCTTTAAAAATGGACGGATTCAAATATGTTTATAGATACAAACTCAACTTTCAAACAAGCAACAAAATTGACTAGATATGTTAACACAGACTGAATGGAAGAAATTAGCATAAACAGAACGTACATGCATCTCGAGCAAATAAGTTAGATAGTTTTTTTTAACTTCAATAAATTGGTCTTACTTTTCGCTTTAAAGTTTAAAGATAAATTGCATGTTAATTCATGACATATTATGTATATTCATTCATTGCACAATTATTGGTATCATGAGTATTATATACATTGTACCACGTTTCTCCTCAATCGTATACGAGCGAGTTAGTTTTTTTAAAAGCCCATTTAGGTAGATGGAGAGAGTTTCTCGCACATTTCGGTACGAGAATGTCTCCGCGACTATCGCAAGCAATAATCGCAATAACATAATCGTAACAAAATGTTTACATTCAGGCAAGAACTTAAATATCGGTAGCGAGATTCGTATATGACAATACGAATTTAGCTAAATAACACGCCGCTTGTCGCCTATGACAATGGGCGAGAAGAGTGAATGAAAAGACGAAGCAAATGTTTTATATTCCTTCAATCTTCTCTCATCTTCCGTCGTATCTTCGAGACGAGAAACTCTCCCCGTCTAAATGGGCCATTTATACTCAGGTCAGGGTACTCTATTGGTAGTTACAGAAACGTAGAGGGTAATTTCTGTAGTTGCACAAGAAAATACAGAGTACTCAATATAGGGTAATGACCCTAAAAATATTTAGGGTAATTAACAATTTACCTCTAAATCGAAAAGTAAAACCTCTTTGTTAAACATAATAAAAGGAGTTCCAACTACAAAAACTCAGTATAAAAAAGGGCAAACGTAACATATAATAATAACTTCCAGACGAACAGACTCTTACGTCACAGTCTAAAATTACGAACACAATACCAATGACTCGACCACGGGGGTAACAGATAAACCTAGGTCATTTTTTTTAATAAATAATTTTACTAAACCCTGTTACCCAAGAAGGGTAAGATAGAAACCCGTTAGGGTAAATTGTAAACCAATTTTTTTTAAGGATATGATTTCTTTTGGTATGCATGTGTGTAAAACGACACGTTACTTAGCCATGAAGTCAATTTCCAAAACGCTTTTTTACTATTTAAGAGAGGAAACCAAAAAAAAATGGTATAATTTATGGCCTATCTAGTTTTTGACTTTTTAGAAGAACCTGGAATGTATTTTAGATAAAAGAAACCTTTGACTTTGTTTTTCCGCTAGTTATACTATCAATAGTTATAATATCAGGACTATGAAGTACAAAAGGTCGCCCCCACTCCGCAGTCGAGCACCAGTCATAAAAATACAAGTTTCAGAGATTCGCAAACCTAAGCTTAGATCGCTTACCTACCGTATGCTAGTTCTCAAATCCATCAAAGCACTGGCCGTTATGACTCCATGCCTCTGCTTGCCTATACAGCTGCCATAATCCGCGTCCCCCCCTATAGTCACTGTAGAAAAAGAGGTCGAATTCCTCCTATGTTGTACAGAGGATTTTTTGCCACCGCTCATAAAACCTGATTCTGAAGGACTCTGTCTAGTCACTGGTTGGAAATAATCGCCATGACAGTTTGTATTTTCGACCCATTCGTGGCGATGTTCAAAAAGTTTGGTAGCTCTAAGAGGTTTGGTGACACTCTGGTCGGATCTATGTTCCTTAATGGGCCGATCTAGGTGAGGTCGGGGTTTTGGTCGCGCCTTTTGGTCGGCGGATGAGCTCAAATGTTTGGTCTTTGCGTAGGACTTGGTTAGTTCAGTTTCGTGGAAGGACTTGCTGCTCTTGCTTGTCGTTGTAGGTAGAGGATGGGTTTTGTTGCTGTTGATAAGTAAATGTTTTAATTAGATTTTTCATGACTTTACATAGTAGATTGTGTTAGTCAATAAATGAAGCATATCAAGCTACCCAAAACTGTCCAATTCCCAATCAACTTTGAAACATATGATTGAGCGATAAAGTTGATAATCTCCTTAGGGAATTTGACACATTATAGTAGCTTGATGTGCTGGTTGTCTGTACAATGTCGGGCATTCATGATTGAACCATTTGCATATTTCACCCCTATAATGCAATGGGTCGAATTTGAAAAAAAAAAACGTTTAGATTTAACATTGACAACTAATAAGGATCAAAATCCTGGATCCCGTAATCCAGAATTTTTCGCCGCATCCGATAGATCCAATGAAATTCGTCTTTAATCAATAAACTACAAAACTGCAGAGGTATGACAGTGGCTCAACCATAAATGTCCGTGTACTTCAAAATACCATCTAACTTACCTAGAATGAGTTTTCCTAGGCTGTCCACCAAACGCCTGGGAGCCTTTAGCCATGATGCTGTACAATTTGTTCCTGTAGTCATCCACGGACATTTGCTTATCATCCCTCAAGGGCAGGAGGACGTCGGATAACAACGTTGGTTCGTCGCGTTCGCGGTGAAATCTAGAAAATATTATTAAAAAAACATTAAGAACTAATAAAAATATACTGATGACTAGCTTCTGCCAGCGGTGTTACCAGCTACCCTTCTAATTCCCTACTAATTCCCGCATACGGATAAAAATAGCCTATAGCCTCTCATTCTAAATGGGTTCTCTAACACTTTTTTTAAGCGAAACAGTGTTTCCTGATAATCCCGCTTCGAAGCAAACAAACTAGCACTACAAACTAACAACTGAGCATGAACGTGGATACTTGATGGATACAGAGAAAGGGGACGACCAAAAAAACGATGGATAGAAATGTGTGAAAGTTGTAAAGAATGTAACTTGTGAGAATACGGCAGGTAGAAGAGCGTGGCCAGGGTCTGCCTGGGCTGCGCAAGAGTTACCGCTGTTCGCAAGAGTTACCGTGGCCCTGGCACACAGGGACCTCCAGAAGGAACATAGTGGGTTTTAGTCTGAGTCTGACACTCCCTTCAGCTGCACCCTCAACGGGATCATTTGATGATTTCCCACGAAAAAAAAGGTAGAAGAGCGTGGAAGACAAAAGCACCCTAAATAAAATTTAGGATAAGTGGAGGAGGAACTTCAATCATGATGATGAATAAAGTTGACTACAGCTACAAAAGTAAGTCTTATTTGTCAAAAATACTAATTCCCACTCACTTGCCCACATACTCATGGTCCAAGGCCCGTTCTGCGCTTAGCCGCTTGGCCGGGTTGAACACCAGCAGGCGGTGCACCAGGTCGGCGGCGTCGCGGGGCGCGCACGACAGCAGTGACGTCAGAGACGCGCCCCCGTTCGGGTTTCCCGCCTGCTCACGAATGAGGGACGACCCGTATCCGCTACATACTATCGCTATGTCTAGAAATGTTATACGATATGAGGTCTTAGATCATATTCAAGGAGAAAATTAGGAAAATAGATGTATTTTTTTAAATTGAACGGGTGGTTGACTCAAAAATAGATCAAAAAAGGGTAAAAAAAAAGTCCTTTGTATTATTAATTTGGTGGTTTTTTTCTGATTATTTCGTATTTTTTTTCTTTTTTTTTTAGACTTACTGATAGAAAACATTTATTTAAATCCATAAACAAAGTCCTGGGCAACTTACCCTCAGCAGAAGGCCTAGGCAAAGCCGACATGATCCTCTCCACCTGATTGACGGTAGACGTGCCGGGAAACAGCGGCTTGCCCGTCAGCATCTCTCCTAGTATACAGCCCAGAGACCACATGTCTATGCCCTTAGTGTAGCTGGAATACCAAGGAATATATTTAAAACTAGGAGGAGCTTTCACATACCTGTTTTCAATGAATAATCAAGGGAGTAGCGTATAAGCTTTATCTTCTACCTCTTCCTGCCCTGTTCCCAAGTTATTTGGGGTCGGCGCAATATGTTTTCCGCTTCCATTCGTCTGTTAGCTATCGTATTACTATCTACTCCCTTTTTAATCAAGGCGTATAAGCTTCATAATTATTGATTTGTGTATGTATGTGTTTGGATAAATGAGCTACGACCACCTTATAGGAAACATAATGTAGGAATATCCAATAACACTTTATGGTACCAATTTCGTAGATTTTTCCAGTTTAAATATAGTAGAAACCAGGAAATTTCAATAAGTAGAAGGGCATTGTCCCGATCATGTACTTATTTAAAGGCCCTCATATACAGTATGATCGATCTTTACGATACGTCCGATCGATCGAAACGACGCAACAGATTGATAGTTTATTTCAAGATCGTCAACGGTGTTTTTTAAACGATCGTCCGTTACGATATCCGTCAGATTGATCGAAAAAATGAATCGTGCCATATATGGGGGTTAACAGTTCGATATCTCGCATAAACAAAGTAAATAAGTTACTAATTAGTACAAGGTCTATGTATACTAACTTCTTGCTAGCGATAAGTATCTCAGGGGCGCGATACCAGCGGGTCGCGACGTAGTCCGTGAGGCAGGGGTCCGCTCCCTCCTCTCCTCCAGAGTACAGACTCGACACAGACCGAGCTAGGCCGAAGTCAGCTAGTTTCACCCTTATTTCAACAAACAATACTATAAATACTCCTAGTTGAACAATTGAGGGATAATATCGTAAGTAAGTAAAATGTATTTCTTAACAACGACAATCTAAATTCTAAATTTTCTTCTTCAGTGATCATCACCTGCCTAGCCTTTTCCCAAGCTGTGTTGGGTTCGGCTTCTAGTCTAACCGGATGCAGCTGAGTACCAGTGTTTTATATAGAGCAGCTGCCTCTCCCACCTTCTCAACTTAGTGACCTGGGCAACACGATACATTTGGTAAGACTGGAAGTCAGACTTTCTGGCTATTGACCACCCGTAACGACTGCCAGAGATGTCCTCCTTGGCTGTCATTTGCCAAAACCCATCAATTTAACGTGCCTTCCGAAACACGGAGAAATTTGTCACGACTGGATGGTCACTCACCCACGGACCGACCGCGCCTAGCGTTGCTTAACCTTATGATCGATCAACCCGTGCGGCTATTATTTAGCCAAAAGCTCTAGTTCTAGAAATTAAAAAAGCATGCGAAAGCCCAAATTATTAATCGTCTTCTTCATTAACAGGATATTATAGCAACTACACAGGGTGTTGGCAATTGTTGATGACGAAGGCACTTTTCCTTACCGTGTCAAGGCGAACTTTATTTAGGTCATAACGTAGATTTTTGTATTTACTAAACAAATGCCAATCATAGTCGTATCAAAACATGCAACCTGAATAATTAAAATCCTTTAGACATGCCACTGGTTACCGATTACAAGCGATCAAACCCGCGTCCCTAGGCGCTAAACTCCAATCACCCGCATAAAATATAGCATTTATGTTAATCAGGGACACCCTGGACACCAATTTCGCTTTTAGGCTATGTCCAGGTAAGCAATTGTTTCAGGCCAAGCGTTATTGCGTAACACGTACAAGAACTATCGTATTTTTTAAATTACTTACGATGAAACTAAACATATGTATATCTTACTAATATAACAGAGGCGAAATTTATAATATAATTATGGATGGATGTTGGTTACTCTATCACGTAAAAACTACTGAATGGATTTTAATTAAAACTTGGCAGTAATAGAGCTTATACATCAGAATAAAATATAGGCTACTTTTTATTCGGGTGTGGGGAATAGTTCCCTCAGGAAAAGGATGAAAGGACTGGCCGAAGCGAGTTTTAACATAATAAAAGAATCGAATCGAAGAAAAGAATCAAATTTTATAGGAAAAAAAAAAACGATTATCCCTCAATCCCTCTCTGTGTGAGAGGAGGCTTGTGCCCAGCAGTGAGACGATAAAAAGTCTGATGATGATGATGAAACGCAACTTCTAAAAGAAAAAAATCTTGTCACAAAAAAAACAGTTTCTGCGTCGTATTGTTAGTATCTTAAAAGTATGTCTTACCTACAAGCGCTATCAATAAGCACATTGCTAGGCTTCTGGTCCCTGTGTATAACATTACCAGAATGTATATACTTGGTCGCCTTCAGCATCTGGTACATTATGTACCGCTTATGTATGTCCTTGAGTATGTTCCCGCGTTTGATGACGTTGTGCAGATCAGTCTCCATGTATTCGAAGCCTAGGTAGATGTCGCGGTTGTTTAGCGCTCTGGGGGGTAAATCGTATACTAGGGTAAGTATATGAAGGGTAACAACGGTACCACTACATTAAAGAGGTGTTTTTTAAAGACTTTCCAAAAAGTAGGTAGATCTCAAATTGGATGTTTTTTTTATTATTATTTATGGTAAAATATACATACATGCCTTTTTTGTGAAAATTTGAGAAATAGGCTATATATACCTCACTGACTTGGGTATTAATGACATAATTTTGATGGAAATGGTACCTATATCAAAATCAGAAGACATTTTAAAGCTTCAACTAATAGGGGATCCCTATCTACACATATGGAAAAACACTAGTATAAAGAAACATTTAAGTACACCCAACTTTGCCTCAAATTCTACTTATTTTAAGAATTTGAATGTTAAATAAAATGGAGCCCCTATAGAAATGACATGAAAAAAAACTTTACTTTAAAAAAGTATGTAGTTTTATTTCCCACAACACATTCATATATACCCACATATGACTATATTATCTCAGTTCAACTAATTATCAAAGATTAAGATATTGAAAGGATTTTCATTTTCTTTTCATGTCTATAATCCAGCGAATGGCTAAGATGTCTATGCATCGCTGCATACATTTGAGAAATGGATATCCTACAGAACCCACATATTTGCTGTTAGAAGTTTGAGTGCAGAGACAAAATATAGCTGGAATGTTCAGTCAGCGCAAGCTTATCGACCTGGCCACTCATTTAACTGAGCCATTTGGATGGCATAAGAACCTTTGCCAACATGACAAAGAAGTTCCCACAGTCACAAAATATAAGTAAAATATTAAATACCTGTGTATACTATGCAGCTTCACAATATTAGGATGGTTTCGGAACGATTGGAGGAAAATAATCTCCCTAAACGTCCGCTGAGCATCAGTCTGGTTCCGGAAAGCGTCAAATATCTTCTTGATTGCTACCACATCCTTGGTCTTTTTGTCAACAGCCTTCCATACAATACCGTAAGCGCCTTTTCCAAGCCTCTTCTTAATCTCAAACCTCTTAAGTATGTGTTCGTCAATTTCCGACATATTTTTATCGGGACTTTTCTTTTGAACTGGTTTTTGGCCCACATCTTTTTTCCTGTCGTCCTTCTTACCTTGATTTTGTGACATCAGTACCTCTTTTCAAGTCAAATAGTTACGCTGTGACTGTAAAATCAAATTCTGCAACCGATACCAATTAAAATTCATATATTCGCAGTTTTCATGTTTTGCTATCAAATGGCTATATAAAATGTAAATTCGAAGGGTATCGTGAGCTTATTTGAATACCAGAAAAGCGTGACTACCATCATTGTCAAAATATTGATTATTTACGCTAAGCAACCAGAAATATGTCGATAACATCTGATGATTGAAATTTTATCTCAACTTTAAAATGTAACGATTTTTGGAATTTACTTACGTAAAAAACAGCAATAATATTTCACAAATCCCATTATATATTTGCTATTTTTTAATCAAGTCTGGGTATTTTGTCAATATAACTAGATAGACATCAGCACATTTGAATTCTGCAAGTTGAGTTTCATTTGTTTACGGCCGCCCAAACAGCATGTCCGTTTCCATGGTAACCAATGATGTCAACTATAGTAATGGGCTTAAAAGTATAATCGATAAAAAGAAATAAAAATGTGAATCGATTGATTATGACGTCTCATTCCTGTTGAAGCAATAATTATTTTAATGCAACTTGGATCCAAGATCGGCTAGGTTCATTTTATTATCAAAAAAATTGAGATTTTGGCTTAGAACAAAACAACAAATTCAAAAAATGATTTTTATTTAACATTAGTACAGCAATTCTGTCAATAAACACTTCTTTTTAATCTACGAATTGTCTTACAATACTTCGACATTTTTACTTAGATAATAATTATTGAATGCATAATACTTTTTTAGAATGCGATTATTGGAATTTTAAGAGTTATAACATTGTTATAAGATATAAGTTACTATAAAAAAAAAACAATCATTCATAACGAAATATTGTGTTGTATAAACTTCATGGTAATCACACACTGTACTGGCTTGTGTAGTTTAGTTTTTATTGTGAACTGAGCTGTCACATGTTAATGTAAGAAAATTGTCTTCTGTTATGTCACAAAGAAATAAGTTTTATTTTTGTTACTTGATGTATATTCTTATTTAGGCAATAAACCAATATTCACACGCATATATAATTTCACTGTTGCAAGCCTAGCCCAACAGGTTATGGGCCCAGTGAATATGTATTGCCTATTTCTTTGAAGAATATTCTCATAACTTTCATCTCAAGCCGTGAAAATGCAAACTTCAACTGTTTTGAATTTTGAGAAACTTTCGGGCCAGGACAATTATGGTACCTGGGCCTTTGCAATGGAAATGTTTCTGATTGACCTGGATCTATGGGAGTGCATCGATGAGAAGTTCAACACTGACTCAGTGGAGGCCCAGAAAAAGGATGCTAAAGCTCGGAGTAAGATATGTCTCATGTGCACGAGTAAAATTTACCCTATGATTATGAATGTCAAGACGGCGAGAGATACGTGGTTAGCGCTGAAGCGAGCTTATGCTGACGGTGGACTGCTGCGGCGGCTATATCTGCTGCGGAAGCTTTTCAATGTTAAGTTAACTTCATTTAACACAATCGAGGAGTACCTAAATGATATACAGACTACGAGCCAAGCTTTACTGAGCATCAAAGCTGGTCTTGATGATGAGTTCGTCGGGATTATAATGCTAGCTGGTTTGACGGAAGCGTACAACTCCCTTGTGATGACGTTAGAGCATTCGAATGTCAAGATTTCTACGGAAACTGTTACAGCTGCGCTACTTAAGGAAAGTATGAGGAAGAACATAACAGAAGACAATTTTCTTACATTAACATGTGACAGCTCAGTTCACAATAAAAACTAAACTACACAAGCCAGTACAGTGTGTGATTACCATGAAGTTTATACAACACCCCCACTTAATCCACAATGTCTAGCACAAAACTGATGTTTCAAACGAGTAACACCTTTCGTAAACATATCTGCAGGCATAAGGGCAGTTTCACAATACTTAACAGAAATGACCTTTTGCTCTGCCAACTCGCGGACAAAATGATACCTAATATATTGAGTACATCGTAAATGCTATAAAAAATATATTAAGCCTTTAAAAACTTTGACCCGTGATCAACAAAAACATTAGTAACAATAAATAACTCTCAGATAAACTACCTACTTAAAGTCAACAACCAAAAGTCGACCCTACGGTCTACAAAAGAAAGTTAGTTTTACTTAATATACATATAAATGCGGTGAGGTAGCATAGCGTGATTTCTGTTTGCCCGAACTTGGGACTATTAGAAGGGGCGTTTATCATGCTGCCGGTATTGGAAGTAGTAATAAGGAAGAATAAATTTATTAGCACTCTAATAAATGTAAATATCGCTATGACTAAGACCAATTAATAGGTACTTAAATGAATAGAAAATAAAGTTGATGAAATTATTAACGGATATATTATGAGAATGATAAATATTGAAGGAAGCATATAAAAGTACAATATTTTATAATATTCCTTTAATGACATTAAAAATGGGAAAAGATTGAAGCAAATATTATTGCTTATTCATTTTCGTAAATTTTAACCGCAATTAGAGCTTCGAACTAAGAACTTCAGGCAGGATACTTGAAGTTACGTAAAATTGATTAATTAATAGCAACTTCATTAAGTTTTAAATTTTAATGTACACGAATTAAGTACGCCATTTTTTTAAGTTTTTTAGATTAAAATACACAATATAATCTAAAAGTGTATTAGTTGCAATACACCATGAAAATTGTATCATTGACTAATCTTTACGTTTAGAATAAACTACTTTTTAATTTAAATTTGATAGTTGTGCCTCTAAGATCTAGCTGTCACTATATCCGCATTTCCCTTAGGGCCTAAGGCGTTAGGCGAAAATGTAAGTAAGTATTAAGAACGCAAGTCGGCCCTGAAACTTAACGACTGTCTTGAAAATAGTTTGTCATTGACTCCGATGAAAATTCCTAACTTATGTATGAACCTACTCCGCTTACTCCCACGTACTTACTCAGTAGTAAAACGTCAGAAACTTAACTGGTGTAAGCACCTACGGTAGCATACTCTATAACATATACAATAGTCGCTAGACAAATTTGGAACTTTTAACCTTTAAAGAACAGTATTTATTAGCAAATTTACGTGAATAATTTGGTACTGCTACGAGTTATACGTAAAATCTTTGCCTACTGTATGAGGCCTTAGAAGTACACAATTACTGACCTTGTCTGCAAAAGGTTTAGAACTTCAAGCCGTAATACGATCCTCTTCACTTAACATTGACTAGGATTTAAAAATAATTAGCTTTTACCTAGAGAAATGCAGGATTTTCTAAAGATGACGTTCTAAACTACCCGCTATTTGGATCTACTTTGCGGTGAAGGCACACGTAGTTATTAACGCATCATCTTTACAATAGAGGAGGGTGTATTTTCTTCTTTTCTTCGACGTCCAAACGTCCGAGATCGATGGAAGATGGCGTAGGAAGACCGCAAGGCCATTCGAGGTAGTCCGCTTCATGTGTCATTATGTGTTCGGCCTCCACTGTAATGATTTTACGGACATATAAATCACCGTACAATTTGGGGATCACAGTCATACCAAGGAGTATCGTGTTACCCAGGATACTGGGTTGAGGAGTTCAGACAGGCAGTCGCTACACGTAAAATACTGATACTCAGCTGCATTCGGTTAAGAATTGAAGCTGAACCAACATGGCTTGGGAAAGGCTGGGCAGATGATGAATTTGAGGATCACAGGACAATTAACTACTAAAAGTGTGTGTTTAAGGAAGACAGATTTACTACCTATATCTAGTCCAAGCTACCCAAAGTACACCTACAATGCGTGGGATACTGTTGGTTGTGAAGGCTAACTAACTACTCTAAGATTATTCTGAATTGATTTTACTAACAAAATCGATACTACTAATAACGTAAAACTGAAGGGCTTGTTTGTTTGCTTGAACGTGTAAATATTAGGACTACTGGCGCGATTGGAAAAATGTTAGATAGCCTCTGCACCGAAGAAGGTCGAAGGTATAAATCCTGAATCTATAATATGCTCAGGCTTAATATAGGCTAATATACTTTTAAACGAGGTGATGGACGTAGTTCCCCTGTGATGTGGAAGAAACCACGAGCGGAACGGGCGGACGGCTAGGTCACTTGATTTAAACTTTGATATATATATTTTTTTTTATTTGGTGGCATCAAAAAAATCAAATTAAGATAAATCAACTTAATCGAGGTTTCGTGACAAAAAGTAGGTAATTAATCTCAGTCATATTATAAATAGTTATCAAGCTATAATTTTTAACCTTTGACTTAGTGATATAATCTTTATATACAGGTTCTAAAAATGTATAAAAATACGTGTTATTTAATCGTATAAATAATATGTATTTAACTTACTCCTGATTCTGTGAACTTTATTTCCGTAAGCCAGGTCCCAATAGTAAAGAGTCACAAAGGAAAGAGGTATCATCGGCATCAAGAGATATGGCCTTTTCGTCCTTCTGAAACTGTTAGAAACATGTTTAAGTTATCACAAAATTATTAAATTTAAATAAAAAAAATGTGTACAAGTTTTGCGACTACTTTTTTATTACTAGCAAGCTATTTTTCATTAATTTTTACTTAAAAAACTTACCCAGTGAACAAGCCTACTGCTGCTGTGATGTAAAACGTTGTGAACCACAGGCAGGTATCTCTACTCTTTGCAATCTGCATCGCCATTTGTCTTTCTTGCATTTGGTATTGCATCTGAATTTGACGTTCCATCTAAAAAAACGTTATAATTATAAAAAATCAACAAAAAAAACTTTAATAAATACCTTCCCCTTAATGTCTTACATTAATGGCGTGAATGGTTTCTTGGTTTTTTCTAATATTTTCTTCCAAATTGCTTGTGAAGTAGTTTCCCATTTTAAAGTTTGATTTTATCTAAGTTTTTCAATTTTATCACAACACAAGACGACTGAGCCCTGCCCTTCACTGATAAATGATTGTGTAATGTCAAATGTTTGTTGTCATTTTTTATAACAACTATTAACAACGCTTCAGTATTGACGTTTTGTTACTACGTTTTATTGTAGATTTTACTTGAATTTTTTTAATAGAAAATTAAAAATTGTGCATTCATTCACTGACAAAAACCCACTTTTATTCCTTGTGTACATCTTTATCAGCCACGGCCGCGGCAACTCTAGCGAATAATTCGGGAATCCCTGCATATTTAAATAGCCTTTATTTATCTTGCTGAAAATATCTTTGATTTGCATTCATTTAAATAAATCACGAAAATAATCCAATATTCTAAAATCTCGACTCACCACGATTTATAATCAATGTTTTACAAACATGTACATCACTAATTGTTGAAAAATTGACAGTGACACTAACGACGAAACAGTATATCTCCTTTTCCCGCCAAATTCGTTAAGCTGAAAACGTTGACTGATTGGAGATTAATTTAATTATTGTGTTAGCCATTTTTCTGTAAAGTTATAAGTAAATAAAAAACAAGATGGGTATTCTAGGCTTATCTAAATTAATAGCTGATATAGCACCACATGCTATTAAAGAAATGGAAATTAAAAACTACTTTGGTGCGTATTATTTTGCTGGAATCGATATGTAACCTATTGTGTTTAGTTTTCAATGTTTGATTTATTTTTCAGGACGTAAAATTGCAATTGACGCGTATATGAGCTTATATCAGTTCTTGATAGCTGTTAGGAGTGAAGGTAAGTGATGAAGTAGTTGTGTTCCTTTAAGCACTTACAGAATCATGTCATTAAATACTTTATAGCACCAAAAACCGGCACTTGTCTGCTATCACTGATTTAATTTCTTGGTCTATTTTACACTTAGACACGTACAGTATAGTAAAACGACTGACAATACTGTATTAGACAATACAGTTTACCCATAACACAAGAGGCTTACGGACCATGTCTGTAAAGTTGGATTCATGTTAACCGTGTCGCGAGCGGACCGGGGCACAAATAAACATTATAGTATACTTTACGCACGGCCGAGCCATAGTCAGGCGTGAAATACTTCACACAAAAAGTCTACCATTAAGTCGTCCCGCGCACAACCTGTGCACGGCCCAGTGCACTGTGTATCATCCAAGCTGTCCCAATATTACAAGCATTTGTACACAATTTAATATGGTCTGTAAAACTATCAGTAAATGTACCACTTATACCATTAACCCAGGGTCCCAGCTAGTATCTACGGACGGAGAGACAACATCCCACTTGATGGGCACATTCTACAGGACTATCAGACTCGTGGAGAATGGCATCAAGCCGGTGTATGTGTTTGACGGCAAGCCACCTGACATGAAGTCTCATCAGCTGAATAAGAGAGCAGAGAGGAGGGAAGAGGCTGAGAAAGAGTTGCAAAAGGCCACTGAAACTGGTATGAAGTATTTGTAGTTTGTCCTGGATGCATTGTTCATAATGCTTGATAATTTTATTCTTTTTAACTTATTGGAAATATAGTAGAGACTGTTGAGCCCACAAAATAGGGTAATTCATGGCTTCGGTGCAAATCAAAGTTGTCAATTTCACTGACATTTTATATATACGAGTACATGGCATACTCATAATTTGTTACTTTTTGTTAGAGAGACCAGGAAATACTTGTCTGTGTCTCATTGAGTGTTACACACCTGTAGAATTTCGCCTTCAAATTACCTCCAAGAAAACTGGAATATCATCGTTATCATAAATCATGATTAATTTTTCTACAATTCTTAGTGATGTCCTAGGTGTATTTGCTCTGAATGAACACTGCATATTTGCAATGCAACATAGCACAAATTACAATCTATTATTTTTACACAGGTGATCAGGAGTCCATAGAGAAGTTCAACCGTCGCCTGGTGAAGGTGACAAAGATACACAACGAGGAGGCAAGGCAGCTCCTCAAGCTGATGGGCATCCCAGTCGTCGAGGCGCCTTGTGAAGCCGAGGCACAATGTGCTGCACTGGTACATAGTAATTACTGAGTTCTAAACACCTGGTTCTAATTATTGACGAAACTGCATTGCATTCTAACGCGAGTGCTAGAGATTGTTGTTTACAAACTGTACTAGTTGTATGAAGCTGATTTTTTTTGTTTGATTGGATATACTCATCTCAGGAACAAAACATATTGGTGACTAGCTTCTGCCCGCAACTTCGTATGCGGATCCTATCGGGGTCGTCAAAACGAAGATTTGAAATGTCCGATATTGGATTCTAATATTTTAGTCTAGCAGCAGAAAATGCTCATCACATGGAACAGTTTTTGCTATGGCAGCATTTCTGTATATCTTATATGTAGTTTAGCTGGTCTGTTGCAGTTCTTCACCAGGTCTTCAAGTTTCCATGATAATTTATAGCCTATATGTTGCCCAGACCTAATACCTATACAACAAAAAAAGAATCATTCAAATCAGTCCTGTGGTTCCGAAGATTAGTGCGTACAAAAACGTTTTTTGTACCGTTTTATTATATGTATAGATAGATATAGATAGATTTCAGACCTTACAGTCCAGGTTTTCTCTAGATGTTTCCCTTCACCTCTAATCAGTCAAAGGTGTCCAAGATATACTTAGAAGAACATATAATATACAACTTAGAAAAGTTGCATTGGTATTTACCTGACTTACAATCAAACCTGGACACTTATACTCAAAAAGCTGGGGCTTTAACGACTAGACCACCACAACTGCCTATGTAGTATTTATTAACATATTATCAGTCATCTCCTTTTTTGTGTTTCAAACCAACCAGCAATGAAAAAATTAATTACAATTGTAGGTTAAAGCTGGCAAAGTATTCGCGTCAGCTACAGAAGATATGGACGCGCTGACATTCGGTACGACCGTGCTGCTGCGACACCTGACCTTCTCTGAAGCTCGCAAGATGCCCGTGCAGGAGTTCCACTTGGATGACGTGCTCAAAGGCTTGGGGTTGGAACAGAAAGAGGTATGACATACCAGTATATAATAAGTAAGATGAGTAAAGTATAAGAAACTGGCATCCCTGGCCTGTACTGTAACTGCTGTGCACGGGGTATCGATTCCCGGGTCGAGCGGAAATCGCTTTGTGGGTTTTAAGAGACTTTCAAAGCAGCCCGGAGTCTGGAAGTTGGAGATTGATACACCTATTCATTGGTTCTGAACCTCATCTGTCTGCGGTCATGTCGGATTGCCGTCTCGTCGGATTATGAGACTGAAGGAATACAGAGTGCACCTGTGTCTACTCAAATGCTTGTGCACTTATAATATGTCCTGCTTAGCTAGCTGATCTCCTTAGAGAACGGTCGCCATCGCCATGTAATCGGTCCGGACGCCATTCTTACATAACATAGAAACAAAATGGACCCGATAAGACATAGCTTAAAGAAGTTGCTAAGCTATACAATACCATATTACAAAGATTAAATTGAACGACATTTTAATGTGTTTCATATATTGATTAGAAAATGTGTATATTTTTTTTTCTTGCCCCCAGTTCATCGACCTGTGCATACTCTTAGGCTGCGACTACTGTGGCTCTATCCGCGGCATCGGACCGAAGCGAGCCATCGAACTCATCCGACAACACCGCAGCTTGGAGGAGGTGAACTTCTGAATTTTAATTCATTTGGGTCTTTAGGCATTGGTCCGACACGACAAAACTACCTACTTTTGGCGATTTTATCTATGAAGAAATGTTCAATAAATAACTAAACTAATAGTTAGTCTTTAACTGATAGCTGGCAGTTGCGTGAGAACCCGCATATGGTGGTAGAAAAATGTAAAATAGTTTAACTAATTTTATAAAACTGAAGAATTTGTTTTCTGAAGAAGGGCTTGTTTATTTGCGCGGGTTTGAGGGCGGTGAGTGTGGGTAGATCATCGTCCGTACGTCTAAGGTGACAGGCCCGTGTCGGCACGCGCTTCTCGAAGAGATGTCAGCAACATAGGAGGGCCAGGATCTGCCTGGGCTGGACACAGGGACCTCCAGAAGGAACATAGTGGTGTTTTAGTCAGTAAGAGTCTGAAGCTAAGAGATGAATGAAAATGGAACTAAATGATTACTCATATAAATTGTAGGTACTGCGCAACATAGACACGGCGAAGTACCCGCCGCCTGACGAGTGGGACTATCAGAGAGCGAGGGAACTGTTTTTGGAACCAGAAGTCACTGATCCTAAGGATATAGAGGTTGGTTTTGGTTAAATTTAAATCGCATAAATGCATTATGAACTTTGATGAAATCCATTAATCATCATCTAAGCCTTAGGACGTCCACTGCTGAACATAGGCCTCCCCTTTAGTTTTCCACACATACCCGTTGGAAGCGACCTGCATCCAGCGTCTTCCGGCGACCTGTATAAGGTCGTATATATCCATTAATATTACAAGTATTTTACACAATGTTATTAAAATTGGTTCAATAGTGTGTGTAAAGATTTTATTTATGAATTACACCAAAATAAACGATATTATTTTTATATATTATCTTGTATGTCTCTACTAGACCACGGGACTACAGAGTCCCGGATTTTTAGAAGGCGAACGTGGGGCCGAAGCCAACACGCTGAAGCCCTTTTGAGACAACTTTAATATATGTAATGGTGACACAAAACCGACGATTATCCCTGTGTACACTATAGAAATGTACCCAAGGACAACCCCCGGTTTGTGCTAAACTATTGCTAAGTATGGAAGAAAATCTACTTGGGTTATTGTGATGGGATGCTATTGGACTAGGGAAGGGAAAACTATGGGGACTATGACCCCTGCCGATAACAATGTAATAAATACATGTAAAAATGGCAGGAGGAGACTCGCCAGCTCACTTACCGGGCCCCCGGGAACTAGTCGCTAAGTCGCAACAAGGGGGCAACGGGGACGTGAGCGGCTGAAGGGTGAGGTTGCCCCGGCCGGCTTTCTACCCAGATCACGCGCCTTAAAACCGGCATCAAGCCAGGGTCCAGCATCTCTGTGCCCACTCGCCACTTACCCGAGGCATTCACCCTCCGAGCAGTGCTCTAGCGACTCCACTCTGGACGGCCAATGAAGGCAAGCCAGAGGCGGGAGACCTGTCCCCCCTCAGGGTTCACTCCGGCGAGCCGGAGATGAGGGACAGTATCCTCTCCCTGGAGCACTCGGTACCCGCGGGGTCGCGACTCCCCGACATCCGCCTCAGATGCCCTGCGGGCATATATTATTGTTATTATAGACATTTAGGAGTAAGCAGTATGTTAATATTAAAAAAGAAACAGTTTAAATATTAAGTACATGATTATTGTCTTAAATTTTTGATTTCATACAAAAACTATATTAAATATTATCATGAGTATATTTCTAGGCTATCTATTTAATTTAATTATTTAAGCAAAATTTTTCTATTCGTAAATGATAAATAAACAAATAATAATTATATTCATTTATGTCATCAATGTTTTAATTTCCAGTTGAAATGGTCGGATCCTGACGAGGAAGGCTTGGTGAAGTTCCTGTGTGGAGACAAACAGTTCAACGAGGACAGAGTCAGGAATGGCGCTAAGAAACTCATGAAGGCTCGCAGCGGCACCACGCAGGGACGACTCGATGGGTTCTTCACGGTAAATATAATTATTCCAGGAAACAGGGATATTTTCATCTCTTCAACCTTTTCCCAAATAGTATATTGGGATCGGCTTTTACAAGAAAATCTTAACTTGTTTTACATAAAGCCTATCTGACCTCAACCCAGTTACCTGGGAAATCTGATAGATACCCTTAGTAAGACTGTTTGTCAGACATTCTGGCTTCGGACTGCTCATAACGAGCAGGGACCTAAATTTAACGTGCCTTTCGAAACATGGAGGTACTCGTCATGATAAGATGGCTGTCATCTACGGACCGACATGGTCGATCGACCCGTTCGGCTGTTACTTAGCCAAAAGACAGACTTACAGAGATATCATAAAAAATTTGGGCTCTCGCTCGGTTCGTCGCCCGAGGGAACTATATCCCGTAATCTGATAAAAAGTAGTCTAAGGACCTTTCTCAGGCCCTAGGCGAGGTGTCTACCAAATTATATTTAAATCGGTCCAGTACTTTCGGCCTGAAAGCCTGTAACACAGACGGAGCTACTTTCCCATTTATATTTATAACTAGCTTTTGCCCGCGCGGCTTCGCTCGCGTTCTTCCCTACTCTACCCTACTCTTCTCACTTTTTAAACCTTTCCAACACGAACATTTCAAGACCAAGATAAGATAAATCCGTTCAGCCGTTTTCGAGTTTTAGCGAGACTAACGAACAGCATTCACACAGCATTTTTATATATATTTATAATTATAATATAGTAAGAATTACAACACACTGTGTTGTTCACTTGTAATACATGGTTATATCTGAATGATGTGATATGTTATATCTTAATTACTGATCTTAATACAAAATTTTTCAATCCTTGCCAGATATCAACAACACCGAACCCAAAACGCAAGGCTGAAGAGGACAAAAAGAACTCAGCTAAGAAGAAACCCAAGACGGGCGGCGGCGGTGGCCGGGGACGTAAGCCTAAGTAACATAGTTAACGTAGTTTAGACATTATTTGTAAGGACACAGAGTCGATTTTTGTTTGTATGGGAAATGGTTACAGCAGATTTTCGGTTAGTAATACGAAAAAATTTGTCACGTGACTTAAATCTAACATGGCGGAAATCCAAGATGACCGATTGGCTATTTGAAATGTAGTCATTAATATGTTTAAAAGTACACTAAATGCTGAAATTTGCAAACTGTTATAAACTTTTCCTGTATACATGATAAGCTAAATCCATAATACCACGACGAGTCAACACAACTTAGTCAAAGTAGTTGAACAAGGCCGCCTGCAAAATAGCTAAAAAAATGTTCTAATAGGTCGCGAAAATGTACGAATGACACTTCTGCACTGTATGTTCATGCAGTAAAAGGCAATTTTGCATACTTTAATAAATTACAGAATTTCTAAAAAAAAAACTGCCAAGATAAGTATACGGAATTTTCTTATGGTCAAATGACCCCATGCTCTACTGACCTCTATATTCGTTCATGTTTTAAGGTTAAGTTAAATAAATTTTGTGTTATTGATTATGACAAATGTATAAGCGATGCACGTTTGAATTCCAGACTTATAATGCGCTGGATCGCATTTATTTTGTGATTGCCTTGAAATAACTGTTAATGATTCTCTATATTTTTAAGTTTTGCTCTGTAAAATATATGAAATATAAAACATAAAATCACAATCTTTCCTTAAATCATAATTTCGGTAGTAAAATATTTGTCCTCTGCCTAGTTATTATATAGTATTTATTATACCTTGATATTGAGGGGGCCTTATTATAAAACGCGGTCTTAAAAAAAGTACCGCCTTAGTGTTAGCTTTAAACCATCTTCTTGAACAAAGTTATTAGTCTAAATCTAGTACTAAAGCCAATACTTATTAAAAGCACTTTTTATGATAAGGGGGTGATTGTCATGGAACTTATTTTGTTTTAAGACCAAAATCACTTAAGGATTACCATTCTAAGGGCCAGTTTCACAGGTTGCTGATAAGTTCCTATCTGGCAGATAATTTCAAACAAATTCGCTTCCATTTATCTGGTAGATAGTGGGCTAACCGTAACCTGTGAAACTGGCCCTAAGTTGCCGAATAGAAGAGAGAAAACAAAAATATTCGTGCGAAACATTGTTTTATTACATAAACATGTAACATCTATAATAAACATACAATACATAGACATTAAATACATCTCACTAGGAGTAACAACTCATACATATTTCATACATAATTAATCGCCAAACTTAATATTTAAACACACTTTAAGGGACTTACACTCGAACAGTGTCAGTTGAATCAAAGAGAATATGAGAAATTTGTATTTTATGTATTACCCTAATCATGAAATCAGTGTAAAAGTACTGAAACTATAGCAATATTATTAAATTTTATTTGAAAATGAACAGAATGCTACATCCTGTTGCAACTGACCCCTAAAACAGTAATGATTGCACATAATTTTGTAACAAATAGAGCAAAAAAAAAAACATAAAAATACAGTTGTTCAAGATTAAAAAGATTAAGAGTATAATGTAGGTAAATACGAGTAAAACTATAAAACTGAAGAAATCTACAGAAAAATGAAGATCTTAAAATAATAATAAATGTAAAAATACGCCGTTTGTCGAATGCGTCATTTGAAACAAAGTAAAAAAAAAATATCCAATAATTTAATAACTTATTCTTTTTTTAAAATAAAATTACGAGATTTTGTGGTCCACTTTTTTAAAAACGAAATTAATTTATACATTTTTATATGGGGTAGGTTGCATCAATATTATGTCTTATAACATCGCCATAGATCTTTATAATACTTTACAGTTAGTCCAAAGTAAAAAGGTTTACACATTAACTTTTGATGCATCCTACCATCCAAAAAATAACAATTCTAGAACGCAATCAAACGGCCTTCTAAATTTAAAAGTTAGCTTTCAAGAAGTTGATGAGGCCATTAGTGGATCCGTCGTGGGAGGAGACGGGCGTGTTGTCTTGTAGCTCTGGTTCAATCGCCTTGGCCAATTGCTTTCCCAGCTCCACGCCCCACTGATCGAAGGAGTTTATGTCCCAGATCACGCCTTGAGTGAAGATCTTATGTTCGTATAGAGCTGTATACAAAAATATAAAATAATGTAAGGTTCTTTCTTCAAATTGTCATTTGCGGTCGTTTGTAACTAACAAATCACCATTAAACACTCAAAATTTGTAAAAAAATGGTGCAAAGTTGTCTAAACCATTACACTCGTGAACTCGATTTGTAGAAACGAAAATAAAAGACATTTCAATTCGATAAATCGCATGGTCATAACGTGCCTTTTTTGTCGTTTCGGTTTACAGAAAAGCGAAAGTAATGAACATAAAAATTAAAATATAGAAAAAGACTACACAAATAATACAAACTTGTCACCATGTTTTTCCATTCAAACTTAAGAAATTTCCATCAGTCATCTTTTCAAGAAGGCTTAACGAAGCATAATCAAGAAATGTGACATAGATACTTAAAAATATAATATCTTTCTTTACTTATTTTTTTTAAACGTTGTTTAAACTTATTTAGTTAAATAAGGAAAAACATTGAAGTTTTAATACCGCGAAACAAAAATCCAGGGTTGGATGCAGGATTTCCGCTAAGTAATACCTGATCCAACTACATATGTAAGTTATTTAGTTAATTTACGTACCAATAAGAGCTCCGAGCGTGAAGGGCGTCACCTTCTTGACGACGATGGAGTTGGTGGGCCGGTTACCCTTGAACACCTTGTGCGGTAGAATCTTGGCGACGGCGTCCGCTGCCATGCCGGATTTCTCTAGCTCGGCTTTAGCCTGACAATGGAATATATCATGAGGATTATAATTCGAGGAATAGTAAGGAATGATAACGTCTTAAGTCAGTATTGCTATCGTAGATGGTCAAAATAGCCAGGATTGAGGACTACCGCGGCTCTGAGACACAACGACCTCCGGAAGGAACAGTGGGTTTAAGTAAGTAAAAGTTTGACACTCCCTCCAGCTGCACCCTAAGTAATAAAAAAAAAATAAAAATGCTCAAAATTATTGTTAAAGTATGCTAAGAAATGTTACTTGAATTTTTTGAAAGGAACAAATAACAGTTTTGTATACCTGACAAAAATAGACAGTAAAAGAGAAAAATTAACAAATATAGACTTTTGCAGTATTTTTGGAGTCCCGATTTTAATAAATGGCTGAAGTCTGATTAGATATTAGGTAAATTATACAAATTATTATAATTGTCTTTGAGATATATGTAATTACTTTACCTCATCGGCAGTTTTGCCCTTCATGAGCGCCTCGGTCTGCGCGAGGAAGTTGGCGAGCAGGATCTTGTGGTGTATACCGTTGGAAATCGGGTTGTGCGTCTGCGCAGGTGCGATGAAATCGCATGGGATCAGCCTGTGGACACACATTTACTAGGGTATCTTCATTGACAGAATTTGAGCCCTGCGTAATATATCCTATTATTATATTTTTAATAACTATCATAATTTATCATCAGCCTTTTTTATTGTTTCAAATTTCCGTTCATCTCAAGAGGCCAGTGCCCTACTGGCCTCTTGAGATGAACGGAGCCAGTATGCAAGCATAGGTATAAAGTATCGTCCTGTAGTCCTGTCGGGGTTGCGAGATTGTTCGTAAGATTTACCGCTCCAAAGCGAAAAAAATATGGATTTTAGTCAATAAAAAGTCTTAGGGCCAGTTTCAGTGGTTGCTGACAAGTTCCAGATAGTTTATATTCATACAAATTTTGTTCCATTTTTTAATTCATCTGGTAGATAGTGGCTATCCGTAACCTGTAAAACCGGCCGCTACTCATTCCCACTGCACCCACAGTGAGAGTGGTCATTTCATAATTTCGCATCTCAAAAAAAAGGACGATATACTAGGCGCACTGTACCTGGTGCCCTGGTGTATGAGCTGGTAGAAGGCATGCTGGCCGTTGGTACCAGGCTCGCCCCACACGATGGGGCCGGTGCTGTAGTCGGCCTGAGCGCCAGAACGCGTCACGTATTTACCGTTACTCTCCATGTCGCCTTGTTGGAAGTAAGCCGCGAATCTATGCAGAAATAAATTCCGGTGAGCAACAAAGTATGCTTTGCAAGATGTTCTGCCTGAGCTGCGGGTTGTTCGCAAGAGTTAGAGAGTCCTGAAGGAACATAGTGGGTTTTAGTCAGTAAGAGTCTGACACTCCCTCCAGCTGCAGCCTCAGCGGGAGGAGTCATTTGATGATTTCCAACGAAAAAAAAGGTCGCAAAGACATTTCAGTGTCGCAACTAAATAGTTAAAAGTGTTTTTCAATAAAACAGCTAGCCTATTCATTTATTGCATTCCATAATGTACATACATAAGGTGGAAAATTATTAAATAATCTTCACAATTATGGACCACACAAGATAGAAGAGAGAACGGGCGTTTAGTGTAAGATAGTACGTATTGACTGAACTGCGCTATTCAATCAGCCGTCTTTACGTCATTTAGCAGACTTTTTATCTTTGCAGTTACTTATGTCGAGGTGTGTTTAGTAAAAGAGCTGTTTGTTTGAGAGGCTATTTTCATCATTTGGTTGAGACACCAGTGTCAACGGTTGGCCTTTTGCATCATGCCATCATGGGGCATTAAGTTTCTTAGAATAAGATAATACTAAAGCTTGTCAGAACAGGGGAATTGTCTAAATAAAAGTAAAATAAATTATCGCTGAAATTGACTAAATATGTTTATAATAAAATTGATTTTTCTTTATACATATTTACAATATATTATAATTATACATATTTAAAATTTAATTATCGCTAAATAAATAAAATACATAAATTATATTCAATATTTACCTGTGCAAATACTGGTCGTAAGGCAGCAATGCGTGGGTCTCTGCGCCATAGAAGTTGGAGTACCACACGCCCAGCAAAGCCAAGATTATTGGGGCCTATACACAGCCAGAAAAAAAATCGACATTATTATTTAGGGCCAGTTTTACAGGTTGTTGATAAGTTCCAGATAGTTTGTCTGGTAGATAATTTAACACATATTCTGTTCCATTTTTGAATATATCTGGTAGATTGTGGCTATCCGTAACCTGTGAAACTGGACCTAAAATATTTATGTATTAAAATCTGTATAAGCGTGATCGGCGCACGTTTAGAAAAGAGTCATTTTTATTTATAAATTATTGAATCAAACGTTACTTTGCGGGAAATCCATTACAATAAATGTTAGGAAAGAATATCTAGTTTAAATTTCGCGAGACGAAAATCCAGCATTGCGTGCAGGATGCACAGCAAAACCGCCCTTCCGCCCACGTACACAAGCACAGGAAGGAAAGGTACCACCCTCCCGTCCTCATGCATCTGCACACTGAGAAACCCCGAGTGATCGTCGAGTCAACACCTCCTAAGGATGCCCCGTGGAGGGGCGAAACACGTGTCGAGTCGGCTGGTTGCACGGCTTACTGATTTTTAGTTATTTACATCGTTTGCGGCCTGGTTTTGAAACGTAACAGAATCGAGTTGTTCCAAATTTAATTTTAATAACAAATTCTCACATTCTTCTCGATGGGAGCTGTAGTGAAATGCTGGTCCATGAAGTTGGCTCCTTCTAGAAGTTTCTCGAAGTTATCGTAGCCGATGTACAGCGAGATTGAGAGGCCGATAGCCGACCAGAGCGAGTACCTTTAAAAAATAAAATAATAATCGGGACACCTTTTTCACACACGGTCGGTTGGCCCCATGGTAAACTATTGATTAGCTTGTGTTTAGGTGCCAACACAACTGATGAATTACATATATTATATATTTATAAATACATATTATAACAGACCACAGCCAACAAGCATGCTCATCACACAAATGTCGACCGTGCCGGGAATCGAATCCGGGACCCTAAGCATGGCAGTCCGGGGTGGTAACCATTGCGCCATTGGGTTCGTCACTTTTGAAAGACATTAATTTTTAATACTTAAATTAAAAATTATGGTGAGTAGACATATTTTTTATGCTGAGATACCGAATAGTTTTTAATACTATAAATAGTTAGGATGATTTAAAAAAATCTAGTGAAGATAAAGCTAAAATGCTTAGTAACATTGCTTCATCAAAAACTAAATTATTGAGCACTTTTTTTATCTAGATTTTTTTGTTTAGCTGGGTATTTCTCTTGCCTATTGTATAAAGATCCGTATTTTAATTACTATTTTGCAATATCATTAATAATTAATTATTAATTTGCCACTTCATTACAATATTAAAAAAATATAGAATTTCTGAACATTTTCGCTTATAACTTTTTTTATGTATTGTTTATAGGTACATATAGAACCAAAGACTAAGGCCCAAAGTTTTAGAGATCTGCGATATATTAGAACATTTTTTTTTGTATATGACAAGTATTTTTAGAGATATATCGATAAAACAATTTTAACCCCTAATTTTTGATATCATTATGATAATATGTGTATCGATATTACCTGCCACCAACCCAGTCCCAGAATCCGAACATGTTGTTGGCATCGATGCCGAAAGCCGTCACCTTCTCGCCGTTAGTAGACAGCGCCACGAAATGCTTCGCTACGGCTGAAGGCTGGAACAAACCAGTTAGTTTAATACCATAAAATAATAATACCCCATGTATAGTACCGTCTTCACCATGTTGGGAGGTCCTGGTCATACTAAAAGGTATCCTATCATCATCATCTCAGCCATAGGACGTCCACTGCTGAACATAGGCCTCCCCTTTAGATCTCCACATATACCGGTTGGAAGCGACCTGCATACATAAGTAGCAGTCCTGCAGTCTTACTAAAAGGTACCCTAGATGTTGCGTAAAAAATGGCACAGCTCCTCTGAACGTAGGGACCCTCGGACAATCAGCTGCCTAGCCTTTCTCTTTAGTATGTAGGGCTCGGCTGCCAGTGTAATCAGATGCAGCGAGTACCCGTATTTTAATTGGAGCAACTGTCTGATCTGACCTCCTCTACCCAGTTACCTGGACAACCCGGATACCCCTTAGTAAGCCTTGTCAGAAATTCTAGCTTCTGACTGCTAGTAAAGACTGCCAAAGATATACAAATAACGACCAGGATTATGAATCACACGTGTTGCTAAAGGGGGAAATTCTTATGACAAAGATGGTATATAACCCCTAGAACGACAGTGCCGTTCGTAAAGTGATCGTTTCGTAACCTTATGATCGATCGACCTGGCTGATTGCGGGGCCCTAGTCCAATAGATGTGGGGCCTGCCTACGTATCCATTCACTAAATGGAAATACTCTGGATTGCTATTCGCGAAAATTTTCGCTTCGAAACATAGATGCATCCCATCGGAAATTATTAAATAAATGTGAGTGAATTATAACATAGACTTACATCTTTAGCGGCCTCCAGGAACCAGTTCTTGGCGGACGTAGCGTTGGTTATGGTCTCCTGCGTGGTGAAGGTCTTGGAAGCAATGATAAAGAGCGCCGTCTCAGGGTTCAGGCGCTTGAGCACCTCGGCTAAGTGTGTGCCGTCGATGTTTGAAACGAAGTGTACCTGTGTGAATTAGCTTAGTTTACTGACAATTCTGGTCGTAAAACAGTGTTATTTGACGGGGAACATTTTTTTTTTGTATAGTTCGCAGACAACTGGTTAAAATAGCCATTCAATCAAAAGGTTGGTTTGCTTGAACAAGCTTACTCAGGAACTGGTCTTACTGGTCTTAAAGTGTTTGATAGCCTATTGATTGATGAATACTATAGGATACTTTTTTGCAAAACCAGCCAACGCTGGTAGAAGCTAGTTCAGTTATAAAACTAGACTATTGATTGAATGGCGTTGTTCAGCTAAACTAGCTGTTTGATTAAATGGTTACTCCAGCCAGTTGGCTGCAACATTACCTTAAGATGGTTGGCGTACGGCTTGAGTGCTTCTGTGACCATCAGAGGCCCAAGGTCTGACCCACCAATGCCGATGTTGATCACATCGGTGATCGGCTTGCCCGTGTACCTGATAAATGCATGTTAATTAACGTCTAATAGGGTCTAATTAAGGAACATATACATATGGTAGTTGACAACTATTGCAATGATTTGATAAATAAAAAAAAAACATTTCTTTTTAATTAGTCAAATTCAATAATTTTATGGAAATTGCATGAAAATAAAAACTAAGACGTGTCAAGCCGCATACATACTCATACTTATTTTGCTTATCTTTATTTTTGAAACCAAATAGTTATATCATAGTATAGTTGATGAAACCTACTATTGGAAAAGGAAGGGAATATAATAATATAAAATGAAATGAAACATAAATTACGGGGATCAGAGTTCATGAAGTGTAGGGGGGACTTTGTAAGGCAAAAAATAGGTAAATTAGTTACAATATAAACTTACCCTTTCCACTGTCCACTTATAACTTGACCAGAGAACTCCTTCATGTGTGCCAGCACAGCATTCACATCAGGAGTAACATCCTTGCCAGCCACCAGGATGGGACGGTTCTGTCTGTTGCGTAGTGCAATGTGCAAGACCGCTCGGTCTTCAGTGAAGTTTATCTTTTCACCTGGTGATAAAAAATGGAGTTAAGTAGTCTAAAATGGAGTCAAGCCTAGTGACTTAGGCGGAAAATGTTATATAATAATTATACTATCGGATGTGTCGCAAGATTGGTGTTGCAGGTTAGTGGGTCAGTATTGGTAGTTCCAGTTAGTTGCAGAAATAAATTATGCCTTTTTCATTTAAAATTACTTTAACCCCTCAAATGTCTTAAGTAATAAAAAACAAATGAGATATGACATTTCCCAATTTAATTTGAAAATATTCACAATTTCAAATGAAAATTACCTAAATACTTAACTTAAGTTTTTTATATATATTTATTTTTCATTATTCATAGGACAAGTGGAGATTTTTTCTTTTTTTTCTTATGTATACATGGTGATCTTTAGACAGTCGAGGGGTTAATGCATTTAAAAAACTGCAGGCAAAGATGATGCAATTTATGCTATAAAATTGTGGTGCAATACAAATAACACTTTTTTTACATACATTACATCAGGCAATGGAATTTTGTTAGCATGTTTTCTATGACAACAGTAAAAAAAAAACCATAGTTGAAATTATATGCCAGTTAAAGATACTTACCGGAGAACATGGCATCTCTAGCCTTCTCCACATTGCGACTCTTGGCAAGATTGAGAAGCAAGCTCCACAGCTGGTCATTGATCCGGTTCTTGGAGTAGTCCAACAGAATCTCACCATCATTTGGGGTTGGGATGCGGAGACTGCATTTTAATTATAAAAGAATAATTAAATAATATCAAATTAGAGTTCATTAAAATTCATATTTGAATAATTGATAAATTTGATGTTTTTTTTTTCTCTTTTAAATATTTAAATTAATTTAAAAATATTAAAATAAGTACAACTTAGTACTACAAATACTTGTAGTTTTTTTCATGAGACCTACAGTATTTTTTAGGCTTAATTTAGAAAGAATGACATCATCCATTTAATTGAAGAGAATAAACAAGAGAAGATCATTAAAAATATTAATCATTGAATTTTTATTTATTTAAAAAAATCTTCGGCGACAATGCGCAATTATTTATTATATGTATAGTAAGATATTATAATTTATTACTCATCAACCTAATTAAAAAATAAACAATTACTTGCAGAATTGTTATAATTGTTAAGATACCTCTTGATATGTCATCGATTATGAATTTTAATTGGATAGTTACATTCTACTTAAATAAAAAAATGTCAATCGCGAATACGACCTTTCAAGAACTTTTTAAACACGATGATATAACTTCACGAAACGAATGGAATACACCACAAATGTTAATTTAATTTATCAAATAACAAAACGAATGTTGAATTATTCAAAAACCGACACGGTTTTATTTATATTAGTAAAATAAAACAGAGTAATAAGTGTACAAACCTGAATTTGTTAAACCGATTGGCGTCCTGTTGGAATAATTGCTGTATGTTTATCTTGTCCCAATTAGCATCGTAGAACTTTTGAATTTCTACGTAAGCTGGGTCCTGTTTTAAATTTACTTTCGGTTCCATGATTTTAGTCGAAATAAAACAGTATCTAAGAGAGCGGCCGCTAGATAACTGTTTCACACTTGATAACAAATGTCTTTTTGACATTTCAATGATATCTGAAGGTTATTCGCGTTTTGTTATTGGTCACTAATTTTGAAAGTTCATTTGTTCCACGATTATGGAAACATTGTTGTTATCATTTATAAATAGACCGATGTTAATTTGACATTAATTCACCATGAATGACCTAATTACATGAAAAACGGCATTTTATTTCAAACAAAGAATAGGTTGTTCAATGAGTTAATTTCTTTAAAGAAATATATGTAGTTGCGCGCGATCAGGATCACGTAGTCATTATTTCCGACGTGGTATACCTCGCACGCCCCACTTCATGGAAAATTGAATGGTTAAAATGTTAAGATTCGCCATGTGTATACAAAAGAGCATACTTTAGACGGTACATACTCCAGCACATGAAACTACCCGAAACTATCAAATGTTCCCAATTAACTATGGACCATATGCTTCAGTGATAAAGATAAAAATCTATTAAAGAAATTGGCGTTGTACATACAAAGCCGTGATTTGTATAGGTAACAATACATAAGATAAGGAGGATCTAGAATCTAGACTTACTACTTGGCTCAAATAAAAATAACAATTGAAACTTAACTTTTTATTATAATCACGTGAAGTTACAATATCTTTGAAACTTGACAAAAAAATTGCGATCCCACATATTTTGTTCGACCCACATAAATTATTACGACACATTGACTCCATCGCTTTTAATTTTGCCGTTTGATATTATTTTTCGTCAAGTTTTTACAATATATGACTAAAACTAATTATATTGCTGGACTATGATCTAAAATCAAAACTGATCAATAATTCATGTTATTAAGGTATTTTATAAGTAACTATTTTTAATATAGTGGCTAATATCGTATAAAGTAAATATGTTTTTTTTTAGATGCGAGATTCCAATGAGACTACCACATGTTATGTTGGAATCATAGCTTCGTTTTGAAATGATGTGTAAATTATAAATAAAGTGAATAAAAAAAGTCAAATAATATTGCAACACTAAGGGCCAGTTTCACCGGTTACTGATAAGTTCCAGATAGTTTATCTGGTAGATAATTTCATACAAATTCTGTTCCGTTTTTTAATTTATCTGGTAGATAGTGTCTATCCGTAACCTGTGAAACTGGCCCTAAATGATACTAATTTTGGTTATGGCAATCCATTTCAATTCAATCTAAAGAGAATACCAACTCAAAAAACCTTCTTTAATGAAAAAATAAATGATGATTTTATTAAGCTAATACATTTATGAATGAAAAGTTAATTAATGCAGAAAGAATATAAAAATATAATCCACTATATGTTTATTAATAGCAAGTCTATAGTAATTATAGTCCCCGGCACATAACTTGGCAAGAATCGTTAGGAGAAAACAGATCATATTTCCTCAAAACAGACATGATTACAATAATCTATGGTTACTGCCAGACATGGCAATAATGATTAATGGAAAGCACATAAAGGGTCTAAACACTATGCCGAACGTAGGCGACAGAAGTTCCGCGGCTGATTTCACGTTCCAACGTATTCGGCTGATATGACACACCATACGTACCGAATTTACGCGGCAGAAATTTAGTTGCGCAATTTTGTGTGTATATTCAGTGTTCCGAGCGCTGTCGTGGTCGTCGTGTCGTGTTATCTAAACAGCCGGACAGACAAATGCAAAATATAATAGTCGCGTATACGCTTCGGTGTTCTACAGAATACGTTGCCGCCGAATTTCCGCTGAACTTACGCCCGACTAAAGTTCGGCTGTTCGCTATAACGCAACGTAATTTCGGCATAATGTGTCGCCAGTAATTCTAATAGCATTGCAGGCGTAATCATGGCGAACTTCAGTCGCGTATCCTCGGCATAGTGTGTTTAGACACAAAGGGACCATTATTATGTGGAAATAAACGCCCGATGCACGAACTTGCCCTCAAAATCCTTGCCAAGTTATGCGCCAGCAACTGTATTTTATTTCCACTATTCAACCCCAGTCTAACAATGTTCATGAAATACTTTTGACCACTAAATATTAAGAACTTATAAAGTCTCAATTTACTGCAAAACTAATGATATTTTTTTTATATCATCTGCCTAGCCTTTTCCCAAGCTATGTTTGGGTCGGCTTCCAGTCTTAACTGGATGCAGCTGAGTACACTTGTTTAAGGTGGAGCGACTGCCTGTCTGACCTCCTCAACCCAGTTACCTGGGCTAAATATATTTAGAGCAAATTAATTAGTGAATAATCATACAATCCGATCTATGACATATGTGTTAAAAATGAACTACACTTTAAGTTTTACTTTCAAAATCCTACCATCCCAATTTTTTGAGCAAATCAATTCAATATTATTTGTCTACCACTTAAACAATTAATTTAATGGGAACAGGAAAACCTTGAATTTTAAAAGACTTTATTTTAAATCTTGGCTTGGTAAATTTTGGCTTGTATTGCTACAATAATTTAAATACAACAAATATAGGGTGACTGGTAATTAGTGACCGATATTTAAACACGTGATTGTACTCATGATTACAAACAACTTTCCCGAACAAACTTTCTATGTTATTTTTTTTTATCATTACAGCAAAATTCAAATTTCACGCGCGCCGTCGCCCGGTCAGCTGTTAGCGGCGAGGCCCCGCGCCCGTGTTGTCAGTAATTTTGCTATAGTAATAAAAAAAAAAGTTTCTTTGGGAAAGTTGTTTGTAATCATGAGTACAATCACGTGTTTAAATATCGGTCACTAATTACCAGTCACCCAATATATCAAACCATTTTTACAAATCCCTTAACATTCATAAATAATTATAATAATAAGTCCCATGGTGATTATTGATCGCCAGCCGTCTGACCCGCCTCTCGTGGGAACTACTATAGCCTTCCTCGAAAAATAGTTAAGTCGTTTTCAAATCGGTTCAGTAGTTCCTGAGATTAGCGTGTTCAAGCAAACAAACAAACGTACAACTCTTTATAGTAGGTAGCTATATAAAAGCTTTATAGATTTCAAAGGACAGAAGACTATATCATACTTTCACTCATCTATACATTAATAAAATCGTAGAAAGGTCAAAACTGTACATTTTTTTTTTTAAATTACTGTGGCATGATCTATAATCGATATCGAAGCCAAAAATATAGTTTTTAAAATTTTTGTCTGTATGTATGTCCGGGATAATCTCAAAAAGTACTGCAAGGATTTGCTTCAAATTTGGCATGAATATAACTAAGAGGATGGGTCAACATATAGGATAAACATTATCATGATATCACGTGGCGGGGGTGACTGTTTAATCACCTAATGCTCACGCGGACGACGTCGCGGGCAACAGCTAGTTAAATATAATGGATTATACTTGCAAGGCGATAAACATACTTTGACTATAATAAAAATTAGGGTTTTTTTCCTTTAACTTGTTGTACAAATCAAATCTCCAGTCCCGCTGCTGTGTGAAAAATAACTCTATTACATGGTCTTAAAGACCTTTTTCCTTTATCTCTCTCTCTCTCTACCCATTTTCAGGACATCTCCTACACAACCAACATAAAACTTTCCCCTCAAACTAATATTTTAACGTCATATTCGACAGACAGATATAGGAGACATCCTAGAAAATGGGTATGGTATAATAAAGATGCATTATTTGCCGTAGTAAAATAAACTGTATTCTACAGCAATAAAGTTGAAATTACTTTAGTTGTTACAAGACTATAAAAGACATTTTTCTTTATCACTTCGTCCTATAATATTGCTATAGTAAAAAGGACGTTATTACAGGGTGATAAAGATGCGTTTCCTGTGCAAAGCGACGCCGACGGCCAGCCATATCAGCATGGCGGCGGCGTGCGTGGCTAGCAGCTGCGCGTGAGTCGGTGCGGTCAGCGCCCAGTGGAGGGGGAAGTTGCGTTTCAGGAGCTCGCTTCCGATGTACAGGAACAGGGCGTTCTGGCCTGTGGGAGAAAAATTATGTTAATGAGTACTGAAAGGATTTTTCAAATCGGACAGGTAGTTCAAAAAATTAACAAACAAACAAACTCTCCAGCCTTATAGTGTTAGCATAAATTAGATTATATAAGGTCTAACACAAAGAAGTAGAATGACCTAGGGGTCAACGATAGAGCGCGTTCATAGAGACGGCGTTATGCGTAAGTACACAATTACAATCTGATGATATATATTAAAAAGTATGTTATAACTATGTTTTTTTTTGTGGTAAACATGATCTTTAGCATATTAGTACCTACTACCTAGACTTGTAAAAAAATGGTGCACAATTTTTGTCAGACCTTATATAGAAGTAAATTATATCTCTATACATGAAGCCTCAGAAAACAGCGATATTTACCAGCATAGTAAAGTGGGCGTCCCCCCCACTTAGTCTTGAGGTCCACAATGAAGTACAGTACCGCTTGTATGCCGAGCGCTAACGATGACGTCACGAGACAGTACGACACCGACCATAGATTCTTGTTGACGGGTATCGGACCTCCGTTCTTGGAGAACATGCACAGAGCCCCACCGGATACGCCGAAGATAATTGACCAGAACACCCAACGCATTATGCGGGCCCTGGAAGAAAATGCGAACTTGTATATATAGGGTGACTGGTAATTAGTGACCGATATTTAAACACGTGATTGTACTCATGATTACAAACAACTTTCTCAAAGAAACTTTTTTTTTATATTATTATAGTAAAATTCATAGACAACGCGTGCGTTCGCGGCTAACAGCCGATCGGGAGACGGCGCGCGCGAAATTAGAATTTTGCTGTACAGATAAAAAAAAATAACAAAGAAAGTTTGTTCGGGAAAGTTGTTTGTAATCATGAGTACAATCACGTGTTTAAATATCGGTCACTAATTAACAGTCACCCTATATATTCTATTTGCTTAGGTGCAGACGCCAGCGTATCAAGCTACTACAATCTGTGAAATTCCTTCATCACCGCTAGTTACAAGCCGCCATAAAGTTTGGCGCGAATACTTACCTAGCATGGTTATAAGCGAGCATGATCCTGGTCGCGTGAGCTCCGGCTTGTACGACCAGCACTCCGGACAGGATGCCCAGGATACCCTCGGGGTCGTGCGGCACTGTCGTGTGGTACATCTTGTGGAACGTGCCTCGTTGGTACAAGTGCGATGGGCCTAGTACCAGTCTGAAATAAAAAAAAAACATTTATTATATATAAGATACATATTTGTTAATGAAATTGGTTTTTGAAATTGCTAAATAAAAATGATGATTTATTTTTGGGTTCGTTTATAGTCGTCAGAAAATTCAGTAATATTGTTGCGCGCATGCGGAGTAGCGTTTTAGTCGAAAAATTTGGCTCGATTGTCGATTAAAAACTAAAGACCTACTTTAGTTTAAGAAATATAATCTACTCTTTTTTTCCCTAAGATAGTTGTTACTGTACTTGAAATATTATATAAAAAGAATAAGTGAAATAGATTCTGTTGCTCTCTAGATTCGCATCGAAGCTTTTTTTGTATGGTTTACCTTATAAGTCTTAAGTAAAAATGTATACCTGTCGATATAGCCGGCGATACCGGCGGTGCAGTTCTGCAGCGAGACGTTGGTGGTGGCGGACAGGTGCAGCCCGCCCGGGCCCATGTAGCCGCGCGGGCAGCCCGGCGCGGGCACCACCAGCGTTATGCACACCTGGACATACGAACAATTCCATAAATCCTACTTATATTGTAAAGTGAGAACGGATGTATGAAAACTTCTGAATGGATTTTGATGAAACTTAGCAGTCATATAGACTATACAATAGAATAACATGACTACTCTTTACAAGTATTTAGGAAGTATTTCCATATTAGGTACCACTGGCGTATCTACCTGTTTCAAAAAAAAATCAATAAAAAAAAACAAGTAAAATATATGTTTACTTGTTAAATTTTATAATAATTGTGACTTTTCAACAGTTTGTTTCCATAAATTCTAATTCTGAGGGTCATCTGATCATCATCTCTCATCTCATCGTCATCTGGTTGTCTTCTGACCTATTTTGTCTGCAATTCATCTTTTCATTTTAAATGACAATGAATTCATAAAGACGCGAACAAAAGTTCTTAGACACCAGCCCCAAGCCACTCAATATAGTCTTACCTGTATAGCAACAAGCAAGAGTGTAGCCAGCCACTGTTGCCAACCGGCGCTGATGTCACGGAACAGAGAACGACCTACGAAAAAAAGAAAAAAATTATTCATTAATAAATAATCTATAGCAGGTCAGTTAGAAAGAAAAATAATTTATCCTGCGCAAGCGCACACACAGAACACGAACAAAAAAAGGAACAGAAATCTGTTCTTTCAACGGTTTTTAGGTACAGTTTTTTTTTTCGAATCAGCCTGAAGACCTGATATGAATGCTGTTTATATAGATCGGATAGATCGATCATTAACTCAACATTTTTTGGCGAAATATTCCGGTTTTGTTTATGATTTCCGTGATGTCCAAGTTAATCTTTTGAATATATATTTCAGACCTACTTATGATTGGCCCTGTGGTCTTCCATAATTATTTTATAAGCAGAACAGGCGATAAACGTACTTATATACTTTTCTTTTGTAAATACGTACATAGGAATACTCGAATTAAGTCAAACACCCATCTTCATGCACACAAATGTTTGACTTAGGCGAGAATCGAACCCGCGACCACCAGCGTGGTAGGCAGGTAGAACTACTACGCCATCTGGTTGTCCCTTGATTGACCATAAGGTCTATAATGGGACATTGGGGGTCAAATATTTGTCAGTTACCTGGTGTAATGTCCTGGCTGGTCCGCATGAAGGCACACTCGAGCGCTCCTACGATGAGGTACATGGCTGCCAGACGCTGCAACACTCCCGGTAGACGTACATCCAGCCACGATGCGTTGGAAGACCCCAGGACTATACCGATCATGGACAGCAGTAGGGAACGGGTCGCTACCTGATGAAGATAATAGCATATTGTTTTGTTAACTGTCCCAACTATCTCTGTATCCGATCTGAAATTTTGCCAATCATGGTACAGGCTCCAGCATATCAAGCTACTGCAATCTGCCAAATTTCTTTAATAGATTTTCAATTTTCTCGCTGAAGCATATGGTTCAAAGTTGATTGAGATTGGTCAGTTCCGGGTAGCTTGGTGTGTGTATAGTGTAGTCAGTCAGGATTCGAAAATGAGCGAACAGCATAGGTCTTTGGAGCATAATTTTTTTTTAAGAAACTTTTTAATTGAAAAGCGACGATATACTATGACGTCACAACCAAGGATCGTACAAGATTATAATTACATAATAATATTATATTAGAAACCTTTAAAATTTCACTTTTTATAGGGGCCTCATTAGCAGCTTTTTACAAAAAAAAAGCAACGATATAATTATGACGTCACAACTAAGCGTCATACTATTTACTGTCACGGCACACTATACTTACTAGGAATGTGTCTCCATTGGACATAAAAACCAATCCCTAAAGACGCCATTATTTTTTTCTATGACTGAAGTATTTACTTGTTCTGCCTAGGCTGCGGATTGTTCGCAAGCGTTACCGTGGCCCTGGCACACGGGGACCTCCATAAGTAACATACATAAGGGTTTAACTCACTAAGAGTCTGACACTCCCTCTAGCTGCACCCTCAGCGAGGGGTCAGGAGGGGTCATTTGGTGATTTGATATTTAAAAAAGTGCTTACTTGTTGCAAAGCATTGATCCTAGGCAGCGAAGTTCTAAGCCTGGCGTTGAGGGACAGCACCAGCGCCTCGCCCATAGCGAAGGCGAACCACGGGAACACCACATCGGCCACCGTGAGACCGTTCCATACGCTGTGAGAGAATATGCCGTAACCTCCGCCGCCGGCATTCACGAAGATCTGTGGAGTTAGCCGGGTTTACTGGAATGTTCTAGATTTACGACCAGGTGGCGCAGTGGGTAGTGAATCTGCCTGCCACGCTGGACGTCGTGGGTTCTTCATCATACGAATATAAAAATGTTAGTTTTGACGCTGTTTTCAGAAAAATGTACCTTGTGCGTGTTTTTTTTTTGTACAAAATCAAACACAGGCAACTATCCTATTGGTGTCTTTTGCTTGGGAAACAATTTTCAGAACAGTGAAAATCCGTCGGGATATAAAAAGGAGGTAAATGGCCGTTATCAACAGGATTATTATTTAAAGAATTATTAAATAAGGATAAATTACACAATACATACGTTATTTTTAGATAACCCAGACATTTAACAAAACTCTATAAGTTATTACAATAAAAACAAGAACAGTAAAACTGACTCCCATAAGTCCTACCAGGGCTGTGGGTTGTTCGCAAGAGTTACCGTGGCCCTGGCACACAAACACCCCCAGAAGAAATATAGTGGGTTTTAGTCAGTAAGAGTCTGACGCTCCCTCTAGCTGCACCCACAGCGGCAGGGGTCATTTGAAAGTTAAAAAAACCCGTAAGTCGCCCACTTCAGTTTCAGGGCCGTTGTAAGTCTCTCTCTTTGCGACTGCTGTGCACGGGGTCTCGGGTTCGAATCCCGGGTCGGGCCGAAATCGCTTTGTGGGTTTTGAGAAACTTTCATAAAGCAGCCTGGAGTCTGGAAGTTGGTGATTGATTCACCCGTGCATCGGAGAGCACGTAAATGTCGGTCCTGCGCCTGATCTCTCTCCGGTCGTGTCGGATTGCCGTCCCATCGGACTATGAGAGTGAGGGAATAGAGAGTGCACCTGTGTCTGCGCGAATGCTTGTGCACTATTATATATTCTGCGCAGCTGGCTGATCTCCATAAGAGAGAACGGCCGCCGTAGCCGACAATCGGCCTGGATGCCATCATCATCATCAAGTCTCTAAGAAAACCTATTTAAAATCATGAGCACAGAAGAAAATGTATCAAACTACTGAAGCTACTAAATGGAATTTTAACTTTATTGCTGGAGCATATTGTTCAAAATCGTGTGTGTGTGAAAATTTGACAGTTTCTTGTAGTTTTAAGTGCTGGCTTCTGAACGCTTACCATAAGAGCGATGGCGAATCCTCTGAAGATATCAAGGGAGCGCAGTCGAGACCTCGTGGGTGATCGAGGCACACTAGCCTCGGCTGTCAGGACCCGAGTCTCGGAGCCCAGCTCATTGTCTTCTCTGTAATAAAGTATATGGTGTTCGTATAACTATATTTAGGGCTTTTATATTTGACTTTTTATTTGAGCTTGGCGCTGTCGGTCCGTGGATGGGTGACTATCTTGTCATGAAAAGTTCCTTCGTGTTTCGCGAGGCAAGTTAAATTGGTGGGTCCCGGCCCCGGCTGTCATCTTTTGCCTTCTTTTCGGCATCTTTGGAAGTCGTTACAGGTCAGATAGGCAGTCGCCCCTCGTAACCCCAACATATCTTGCGAAAGGCTAGGCAGATGATATAATCAAAACTCCTAATCTCCATATTTAAATAGGTATGTATCCCCCTTAAAGTAAAGCATAGTTCCCCGTAAGCATGCAACAGTATATGCACATGCAAAAGGAACAAAATAGCAAACCGCGACTCGAGTCTATCCTGAGAGGGCGCCACTAAAGCTATAGGTTCCCCGACACCAAGAGCGCTCCGTGACGTCAGTTGCGAAGACCGAAAACCCGCAGTCGCGTTGCTTTTTAAATTTTCCCTATAACGCGTTAGAATTAAGAAAAAAAACTAAGAAAACCTTTTAACACCATTATTTTATAGAGTTCCCTGTACATGTGCATATTTTATGGGAAAAATATAACTTAATTTTTTTTTTTTTATTTCTGACGCCAGCAAATTAAGCAACTGCTACTACAATCTGTAAAATTTCCTTAACAGATTTTCTACTTTATCGCTGAAGCATATAGTTCAAAGTTGATTGGGAAAATTAGACAGTCTTGGTCAGCTTGATGTGCTGGCGTCTGTACCATAAAAAAATATAATTTACTAGACACTGACCTGGCAAAATATCTAGCATATAGTCTTCCAGCGACCACTCTCTTCCCAATCCCCTTGATGACATACCACAATGTTGCCATAGACAGCAGAATGACTACAGCAGTCAATATCGGCAGGAAAGCCGCGTCGGGCTCCGCTGTCATCCGGGGGGTACATACGTCTGTCGCCACTTCCGTAAGGTTGAGCGAGTACTGGCCATATTCACCGAATTGGTATGTCCCTGTTGAAAGAAGGTTGGATGTCAAGAACTATTTGAACTCGTTTATTTTTATTTTTTATAAATTAGTACCCAAGATACAGGCTTTGCCTAGTTTGGGCTAATGATAAACAAAAATTGTAATTGTATTCTTTGGAAATAAATTCTTATTCTATTCTATTTGTGAGGAAGAGCAGCACGGATCGATCTATCATAAGGTTAAACAATGATTGGCGCAGTCGGTCCATGGATGGCTGACCATCTTGTCATGACGAGTTCCTCCGTGTTTCGGAAGGCACGTTAAATTGGTCCAGCAGTCGTTACGGGTAGTCAGAAGCCAGAATATCTGACAACCAGTCTTACCAAGGGGCATCGGGTTGCCCAGGTAACTGGGTTGCAGAAGTCAGATAGGTAATCGCCCACATACAACACTGGTAAACATAGCTTGGGAAAAGGCTAGGCAGATGACGAAGATGTAAAGATCTTGGCTGGAAAGATTAAAACACACGCTCTCTCGCATTAGCTCCGTGTGGTATCGAACACTGTGATTACGTCATCCTACGCCATTTAATTCATTCAACGGGTTAAGGCTCTATTTAATAAGTCTAGGATTGACATTAAACTTTTTGCCTTTGGCCTTTCCAGACGTATAAAAAAAGAATGTAATAATCTTTTAGATGGAATGAAAATAGATAAAATCTCGCAGATAAAAAAGAATTAATAATGTGAATAAGTTACATCTGAACTGTCCTTTCTAGATAATCTGTAAATTATATAATAAAACTTAGGTATAAAAAAGAACAAACTATATGGTTTGCATAAAGTTCAACATATTCGAAGAGCAGTTTTATATGAGGTATGGAACTCTGCATTGAAACGTGATACCAGAATAAATAAACAAAGAAAGACCAAATTTAATCATACTTCCTACAAATATTCTCTTCACGCAAATACTGGATGGATTTTGCTATATGATAATCCCTGCATAATATGCTGGACCCTACTCAACAGGACCCTACTTAACAATAACAAAGGCCTTGTTTGAAATCTATTGTAACTAAAATATCAGTAATAGAGTGCTTTATACCAATCAATGATAATAATTTATCTAGAGAAATGTACTATTTTATCAGTATTTAACTTGACGGAAATCCTAAACAATACAATTTGATAAATATGAATGTGACTTTGTTATTGTTTGTTTACTCACTTTGTGAAAAAGTCAGGTTAAAACAAATTTTACAATAACATTGTTTAAAACTTGGAAAGGTGACAGATTTTCTTGCTAAGCGCTTTTTTAAACTAAATTCCAAGACGATACGTCAGATGTTTCAAAATTTAAGTCCTAAATTTTTAATTTTACATCTGTATTTATCTGACCTGAATTTCTATTGCTCTTATGACATTAGAAGCCTATGTTTTAAATCCATTTAAACTAGTAAATTTTTGGAACAATCACTAAACAACCCAACTGCGATAATACTTAACAAAAAGTATTAAATTTGTTATTTGCCAGAGACTAGCAAAGAAAAAAAAAACTGTGTAAACAAAGCCGGTGTATCCTTTGAAAGATAAAAATGAAGTCATTTATTCGAAGTAGTCTGAAAATTGGCAGGATTTGAAGGTCAATTCTACAACAGACAGCACCAAAAACGCCCGCCCTTCACAGTTTCCTATGTTATCGCTGGGAAAAAAAAATGGGAGGAAAAAACTCCCCAGACACTGGTCCTTCAAACATTTTGTATGACTAAAACCTTCATGGTACATAGCCTCTATGTATTTACATACTTATCAAAGAGTATGAATCACGTGAGTGAACCAAGATAATAGGGTTATGTTTGAACATTATTGGATTACCTCGCTTATAGCTTCCTTATATACTGGAAAGCTACATTAAATATTAGACCTTATTTCCAAGGGATAAGGTCCTTTTTTCTTGTTGACTTTGTAAAAATAGATGTGGTGGAATTAAAAAGCATACTATTTCTTTTGTAATGCAATTGTGATTGCATTGCTCTTTATTGAACATGCAGTTTTAGAGAACTGGATTATATTTAGGGCCAGTACAATATGTTCTGAAGTAATTTTTTTTACTAAGTTGAGGGTAGTTTATTAATACTTCTCAATTTTTTGCAATATAAAAGTATACTCTTACTGGGTTCTCATTGGAGGGTCAAAATTTTCAAATTTTGGTTTGAAACATACCAAATGTGACAATAGATTTTGCTATTGTCAGAGTAACACAAACCTATAACTTCATATTATACGGGTACAATACTATGTTTTCAAAAAGTGAAGTAAATTACCTTTTTTTACAATTTAAATATTTGTTCTATCAAAAAGATAACAATAGACCATAACTTGTTCAGCTCATCGCTAAATGTTAAGAAGGCAAAGACATTACTCATCATAATGCCAATATTTACAGCCTACCTACACTGCATCATTGCCTATTTAACAAAAAAAAATGCATTCAACCAAAACAGCAATTTCGCAATACTACTTTTACTGAAACTTTCACAATCAACCAGAAATGGGCAGCTATGTGTGACTCATTACAATTAAAACAAATATGTAATTCAATACTATTAGAATAACAAACCCAGATAGGTTTCAATTCTCAAATGTATTTTAGAGTAGAACAAACTATTCACTTCAATATACAATGATTCTAATTTTAAATATTGTCAAGCGTGTTGTTTACATCCGAACAAAGACAAAAGGTAGCGGAACGGAACAATAATATTTTAGCGAATAATGTTTCATGTTACAATATTCAGATGTACTAACCATGACATATTTCTCCGTTGCCGTTGCGGACTGCATACCTCAGCGGGCTCCCAGTACCCAAGATTATGGCCCGAGTTTCGGGTATTTTCGCCGTCTCCAACAAAATACAACCCTCACATTCTTCATACTGGCTATAAAAACTCACTTCTTGAGGTGTAATAATTTGTAAACAAGCTTGGTCGAATCGTAATGTTGTGCCATTGCAATCCCTTATAAATGAACCAACATTCTCAAAACTGCCGAACGACATTTTTCCGAGGATATACTACATCAGTTAAGCGAAAACAATTTGATTATTCAATTTAAAAACAATGTTACTTTACTGCACCGTCACATAAAACAATCTGCGATTCGCGAATGAATGAAAGTGAAACGTCAACGTCATATTGGTGATCATGGACTTAATATTACTAACAGGACTAAGTACTCGCAGCCTAAAAGCGAGCCAAGCAGGATGTCTAATACAGATGCTCTGTGTCATTTTCTAATAGGGCGACCACAATTTTTTCGTTACGTGGGACAATATTTATGTGAAAGCCGCTAAAAGTATTAAATTTTAAACAATTGTTATCGCATGTTAGCAAAATCCTGCTCATTCGCCGGAGTTGCATTCAGAATTCTATGTCGAACTTCATGTCATGGTATAGTGCGGTCGATTATTTTATGAAATCATGACAAAAATAGAACAAACCTATACGTATCAATAGCATTTTTTTTTAAATTATAACCAAACATGGCTAAACAAAATTGTTTTGTGCAATTTTTGTCAGAGACCAATTTTCAAACTTGCTTTAGTATCATCAAAATGTTATTTTTGCTAGTATTTCTAAATGAACTACGAGATAATTTGGAAATAAATATTTTTCACTGTAATTTATTATTTGGAATGAAAACGTGGGCACCCCATTAGCTTACATCGCAAGACAAGCAGTCATCATGACACATTCAATAGGTTGCCAGAGTAGTAAATAATTATATTCCCATCTAAAAAAATATATGCATGGGTTTTAAGAAATTACAGGTTAAAAAAGATGTAAGTTATAAAATAATATCTAATTAAATATTATCTGAATTCATATTAAAAAGTTAAGCTTAGATTTAATATAATAATTTACTATTTGTTTGAAATAATTTCTACCACTTTTAACCAACTACCACATTTTTATCGCATGGCAAGATTTAGAAAGGGACAAATGGCCTTCCATGTAGCTATCTCACTCGGCTCGTTTTGCCTCCTTCAATCCTGGTAGCCAAAATTGAGTCTTAACACTAAAACTTAAGGTGTATTTTTGTAACATCAAGTTTTGATAGAGCTCAGTCCTGTTAGATAGGTAATATTAAGTCCATGTTGGTGATTCATCAATGAATGATTTACGAACGAGTGAAGTATGCTTTTTGTTTTTTTTAATAGGCACGAGTATTTTTTCTAGTTAGTTGTATTAAACCTCATTAAAACTGAAGCTTTTTTACAGCAATGGTGCTAAAAAATAGCATGTTTCATATTCGATATTAGACGAGATTTTGAAACTTAAATACTTGGCTTTTGCTCATACATTGCTTTAACACTACTACTGCAGAGTTCTACAGCGGGTCTACTACAGGGTGCCCGGGGTGTACCTACAGTCACTTTAGACAAATCATAGTTAAGTAACCAAAGGAGCTAGATTCAGACAGAGCAAAACTACGCCTTTCTTAGAACTTTATATACCTATCTAGTCTTGATCCGCGTACGTACATACTTAATCGTAACTTAAAAAAGCTGAAGTAAAAACATATTTCTGCTTATTCTTGAAGGTTTATTTAATAATTAACTCAGACAGGATATCCAAATAATACATGCAACAAACGCCAAAGTGATTTAAATAGATTAATTTTGATTTCTTCTGGTATAAGCAAGGGACTTTCGCTCGTATCGTGTTCTTCGTAAAACCATTGCGGAAGTGACGATTGCGATGTGATGAAATAGTGCCACAGCTTCCTTCCTATTTCCACTTTTAGGATAGCGCATGAGCCTTTGAGTTGTAACTGAAAAATATAAAGTAACAAATTATGAATTTCATAGACTTTATATCGACAAGCTCCTTTGCATATGAATGAAAAGTCATTAAAAAAAATAAGAAAATAAATGCATTATTTTATGCTATGTGTTTTCCTGGAAAAACATTAAATGAGGGGTCATCATTTCCCCCTGTAGGTGCAGCTGGAGAGTGTGTCAAATTGTTACTAAAACCCACTTTATTCCATCTAGAGGTTTTTGTTTGCCAGGGCAACGGTAACTCTTCCGAACAACGCGCACCCCTATCAAGTTCGTTATTCTTTTCTCCATGACGTCAATGATGAGTGCTTTGTTTGGAAGAATTAATTACTGCTTATTTGTATAGTATCGGTTTCTTAACAAAGAATTTTCGGTGAAAACAATCTTTGTACCGAAAAAGAAATTAAATTTTATTAACTTACCGCTATTGATGGGGTGTTATCGTAATCATGACTGTTATCCGTTAGGTACGAATCTGGTTCACTGCTTGAGGATAAACTGAAAATAATAGGTTCCTTCTTTAAAAAAATATACTAAGTATTAGTTTATTCATATTAATTACCTCTTAACGATAAACTTATCATTACAATCACCTTTACCGACAACACATCGAGAATCAGTAGGTCAGGACAAGTTAGTGTCAACTTGTGCAAAAATTGTACCTATACATTTTTGGCTGCATCTCATATTTCAATATATATTTATGTGGGATGTGGAGGTTTCATTAAGCAGATTGCTTTATTTCGTCTCCACATCCCACACTTATAATATGTGTACTACCTACTAATACTAAAATATTAAACATATAGTTCTAAGTATATCTTGGACACCAATGACTGTATTTCGGATGGCACGTTAAACTGTAGGTCCCGGCTGTCAATGAACATCCTTGGCAATCGTTACGGGTAGTCAGAAGCCAGATAGTCTGACGCCAGTCTAACCAAGGGGTATTGGGTTGCCCGGGTAACTGGGTTGAGGAGGCAGTTCTAAGCAACGGAAAGAGAAAAGGCGATGGAAAAGGCGATTCCATGCTACCAGATGTAGTTCAACCCTTATCCTGAAAGTTTACATACACATTTATTTAAGTGTACCTGAGTTTAAAACCATTCCAAGCAGGACGTTAGATACTTACGCGAACTTATTAATAATTTTGATGAATTCCTTCTGCAGATCAGACCCTGGAGGAGGCTCTACAGCTACATTGACACGTTTGGGGTCATCGTTCTTTACCCTAGACTGGGGAGGTCGGCGACGACTGTTGAAAAGAAACAAACTATTTTGTGTTACTCTTGAGCTAATAGAAAAAAATATTGTACATTTATAATTCCCGCGGTTAATTTCACGTCTTGGCTTTTTTGTAAGTTATATTCCTTTCACACAGGGTCGATTAGCCCTAAGGTAAGTTAATTTGATTGTGTTATGGGTGCTAACACAACCGATAAACTACATACATACCTACACTTCTTTACATCTGTACTCATCTAATATCATAAAGAGTTAGTTTGTTTGCTTGAACGCGCTTATTCCAGGAAATACCTACTTGATCGATTTGGAAATATATCTCAGCGTTATACCCCGTTACGCTAGTAAATATAGTAACTAGCTCTCGAGACTAGATCTTAGTAATTTAATTTATAAAAACTTGTTTTTAACCGACTCCTTAATAAGTTAGGTCAGCAATATAATCTACATTATACTAAAGACCACGTACACGCTTATCAAGAATGATAAAGGTAATAAAAACAATATATTTAATTAATTTCTACTGTAATCTTTATGAAATGTCGTGTCGAATCATTAATTAAATAAACAATTCAAAAAGAATTCCTTCGAGCCGGATTTGAACCAGCGACCTATGGATGACAATTGAAACCAGCTACAGTCCACCGCTCTACCAACTGAGCTATCGAAGGTTCGAGAAAGTGTTCAAAATTTCGGTTCATATACTGCAGTGTAATTTAAAAGACACTTGATGACCTAGTTCATAATTTAATTACATAGTTTCGTAATTTCAAACGTTGAAAAAAAAAAATAGAGATTGGTTTGAGAAATGTTTTGAATTATATTTTAAGTATCGTAGAATTTTTTGCAGTTTCGTTTGTTACATGACCCCATTATGTAATTATTTATTTTCTTTTTCATTACGTAAAACGTACATTACGTTATAAAACTACAGAGATAGCAATAAGGCAATGTTAAACCTCAAACTCAAAATATTGTATTTCATACAATTTTTGAAAGAAAGAAAGAAAGAAAAAGTGTTTTATTGCGAACTTGAACGCATACATAACACAACACACAAACATAACATAAAGAAAAAGATATAATAAAAAGAAAAAAATATATGTATATAAAAATCAAACATGAGGGGGTAGTATGCGTAACAATCTCGCAATACGGCCCTCGCTCAGCATAACGCTGCGACCTAATGCGAGAATAAGTCACAGCGCTGATTTTCAGCGATAGCCGATTTTTGTATCATAGAAAATAAGTAATCATTATGTAATGTAATCTATTGACAATTGAAGTGACATTACGTTATACTTGTAAAAAAGTAAACGAGTTAACTTAGAATCACTTACTTTCTATTCAAGGGTGCAATATAGTTGAAAAACTCCTCCACTTCTTCCGTATTCCCAAGCCTTAATTTCGGAGCCATCCAATCATTTCCACTCAATGAAACAACCCATAAAGGATCCCCTCTATTAACAAACTCGACCTTATCACTAACAGGCCCAAACCTTTTAGGATTTATGGCATAAACACTTTGATCATCTGATTTAGAAAAAAAAAGTTTGGCTGAAGATTTTGAAATTAGAATTGTAACGATGAATAAAGAAAACATGGTTATTAGCTATGGGTGTAACTAATAAACTAATACTTACTTTAAAATTATTGAAACAAATATGTAACTGCGTATTAATGTTTTCACCTGAGCAAATAGATGATACACAGTATGGTTAAAGTTCTAGCAACGAATATAATATCGTGGTGACGTCATATGTTATAACATAAGTAGGTAAGTTTAATCAATTTTATCATGAAAAAAAAAAGTTTAATTACTCTCTTTAAATAACAATATATTTACCTTACTACAAAAAAATAGGCAGACGTTTGACATGTATTTAAAATAATTTTGCATACAATTTTTTCTTAAACATGTGTCAAACGTCTAACTTTTTTGTTGTAAGGCCCTTAAAATTAAAAAACTTTTGTAATAAAAGACGACTTAAAAATTAAAAAATATACATTTATTTTTCATTAATTAGAAAGAAGGTTTTTATTCTTCAACGTAACATGCCTATCAATATGCTTATCACCATAATCTTTACATACTATATTTTTATTGAAGATTTTTAAATAATTATAGATGTATAGCTACTACTGTATTTTTTGCCTCCTTTTATGCCTTACAATTTAATAAATACAATAAATTATTTCTCTTATTATGCAGTAAGCATCTGCTGACAACATGTTTGGTCAACACTCATCGCCTTATAAATATTAGTAATAGTAATAGCCTAAGGAAAAATGAGGCTTAAGATTTTACTGGCGACCTTAATGTGACAAACTTAATGGCGGGACATTGCGCAGAAACCATTTAGGAAATTTGTTGTTGCCGTGCTCGGAAATTTGTTGCGAGGCGCCATTAAGTTTGGCGCAAGTATACCATAGATAACACCACACACAATCTCTTCTTCTTTATAATATTACTATAGACTGTCTTTATAATTACCATACATTATGTTGATCTTGTTGTTTGAAAACATTAAATTAATATGGATATTGTTTGGTGTATTATTCGTTAATATTGCAAATAGTTTGTTGAAGTAGTTGTACTGTTAAATATTTACAAAAAAAAAGCAGAATTACATGTTCTTATTTGCGTTGGCCAGATGTCTTTAGTTAAAAAATTCTATCGAGTCGAAGAATAAAAAAATACACAACTTAAAACCTTAAATAATGTTTGCTTGATTCTATGACTTCACATTAGTGTCACAATAGTCTTGTTCCTGTCTCCGATATAAAAAAATCAATGTTGTTTATTAACATGATATAGAAGATTGAATACAAAAATTATGTAGGAAATTATATAGTAAATAAGAATATGTCTTTATTTCAATTCGCATATTGTTAGTTCCTCTCAAATATCTTTGCTACTCCAAAGATAGCATTTGATGTCTCGATGCACATACTGTAGTACTTTATTCATATATTTTTCCTATCAATGGTTATCTGTAAGAGATCGCTTTTAGCGATAAGACCAGCTTTACTAATACTTTTTTCCTGTTATTGTGAATTGGTGTACATAATGAAGAATATTATTAAATCTCTCAAGAAGTTTTAGTATCTTATTTCGGACAAGCAAACCTACTTACAGAAAATTGTATTTTGCATATAATTCTGTCCGCTTATAAAGATATTGAATACAAAATTCATAGAGTAACATAGTATTGGAATGTGAAAAATATGATTATCATCTTTATGTAGTAGCAAATAAGTACAGTAATGCCTTGGCGAACTGCACGATCTCTGAGCCTCCTAGTTTCGACTCGCCGTAGACGCGGTCAACAAATGTGATTGGAACTTCTCCGATTGTGTACTCCAGCTGTCTTGCCCTGAAAAATAAGTTTAGTTAAATCTTATTACGTAAATAAGGTCATGGTGGCCTAGTGGTTAAAGCACCAGTCTTTTGAGTATGAGGGTGTGGGTTCGATTCCAGGTCAGGCAAGTACCAATGTAAGTTTTCTAAGTTATACATACTTTCTAAGTTTATCTTGGATACCAATGACTGATCAACATCAAAGATGAAGGAAAACATCTTGAGGAAACCTGGACTATAAGGTCTGAAATCACCAACCCGCATTGAGCAAGAGTGGTGATTAACGCTCCATCCTTCTCCGTGGGAGAGGAGGCCTGTGCCATCCATCCATGTGCCCATCAGTGGGACGAGATGAAATCTTAATATCTTCTACACTACATTATAATATACTGCTTTAGTTGTTTCAATCTGCTGATCTATTACATAATCATCATCACACATCACCATCCTCCTGCCCGGGTCCCAATTTTATTTGCGGTCGGATCAGCATGTTTTTTTTCCACATTCTTCTATCAGCTGATTGGCTCTCACAAAATCCATCTGTTGTTTTTTTGATTGTCCCCTGTCCTCCATGTACAGGCTCACAATATTATCCATTGTAATCAAATAACTACTGATTCAATTTGAATAATAGGGTATTTGACTGTGTTTGATTTTGTACAAAATTTTTAACAAAACAAATAAACACACGCACAAGGAACATTTTTCTGAAAACAGCTTCAAAATTGGTTGATAAATGGAGCAGCAATCAACATTTTTAATATTCGTATGATGAAGAGTAGGATCATAGTGGGGACATGTTGCTATCTCTTTTGCACATGCGTGATCAAATAGCGTTGACGTCACAAGCTTGTATGTGCATCCTTTTTCTGTTATTTAAGTGTTAGACTATTGAAAGGTTTATAAATTACTTATTTCTCAACGGATTCCAAAAATTATTTCTGATTTTGGTTTTGTAAAATGTTACTTTTGATAAGAATAATTAAAAAAAAAGAGTCAAATACCCTATTCTTCCAGTTTTAGAAAGCCCATTAATTTAGAAAGGCTATAGGCTAGTTCCCATTGGAACTGGACGGTAAGACTCCTGGCAGAATGTAGTTACTTATAAAACATATATTTATTAATATATAGCTGTAGATTTTACCTTATAATCATTTCCATTTGAAATACATAGCCTTTAGACACACAGCTGTCTATCAATTTTTGTAGAACATCTTTTTTGTACAACCTGAAAAGAGAGATGATACTGCAGTTAAATGATATCCAATCCATGAATATGAAAGCTCATTTTTATTGGCTGCCAAAGTTTCTGTTCAGAAATGACATATTTTCTAATTGTTTTTATTAATTTTATTTTCTAAGCATTTGTTTGATAATAGATGGAGTGAGTAGAAATGTCAGGTGACTTAGGTGTAATTCATTAGCTGTGGAGCACTACAGGAGCTTCTTGTATGCTATATAACATATAAGTTTACAAGCAAAGACAATAAAAATGAGCCAAAGTACATTTCAATATCAAAATACATACATTAAAATAACCACTAACAAAATAACAATCAAAATTGAAGACATAAGACATTTACATACCTGAATGACCCAGTAAGATCCGAAGCTCCAGGTCTCAGTAACATTTGAGTGACAAAGTTAGCTCCTCTAGATATCAGCTTCCGTTTGAAGTCCCAGCCGTGCACACCACCCCCATCCTTATACCGGGTGCCTGATACAACATCGTAATCATGCTCTCGTTGGAGTTCTATGAACTTCGGAATGAATTTTGGCTGAAAATTATACAGTAGGCTGTGTTAAAAAGGATATATTATGGAACTAATATAGTCAAGTTACTTGATAATGGATATACTTAGTTTTATATTTTCAAAAAGTGTAACTGTATTTTGAACTTCATGAACTTTTTAAAAATAAGCTGAACATATTAAGAAAAGAGAATTCCTAAGGGCGAGTTTCACGATGTCCGAATAGCCAGTATTTACTGAATAAATTTAAAAATGGAACAGCATTTGTATGATATTATGTACCAAATAAACTAACTGGGACTTATTTAAAGGTGGTGAAACAGGCCCTAAATATTTCTAACCAATTTCTTACTTACATGGTGACTCAAATCAGCATCCATAATAATAATGAAGTTGCCGGTCGCATGTTTGATGCCGTGCATATATGCAGTGCCTAAACCCAACTTTTTCTCTCGCGGACGTAGCACTATTTTGCCGGAGCCGTAGATCTTTTGCAGTTGTTTAGCAATGTCCAACGTGCCATCAGGACTGCCATCGTCTATAACGATCACTTCATAGTCGTATCCACTGCAAAAATAAGCCGGAATTATCAAAAAAATATGAGTATCAAAGACCGATAGTTGAACTACTTGCTTAGTGGAATATATACGTGTAAGATCCTTACCTGTTATCTAAAAACTTGACTATTAGCCATATTATGATGGGCAAGTTCTCTCTTTCATTGTAAGTAGGCAATAAAATTGAATATTTATCACTTTTTGTGATTTCCGAATCTGAAACCGTGGCCGCCATGCTGTCAAATGTCACAGGAGTTGTCATCATCATCAATAATTGAAACGTCAAAATAAATGGAAGCTGCATTTATGTAAAAATAATTTAACAAAAACTTTAATTTGTTTATAAGCTACACGCACCGCACATGCTAAGAATAATTAAAAGGATCACAAAGAACACCAGAAATAGAATTAATTGGGAATCCTGCATAATTTTCCAAGATTGAGATTATTGAGAACACAAAAAGAAGGAGTATTGGCTCAGTTCCTTACTGCAAAGAGTATACAATATACTACTGACTGCCTTACTGTGCTATGCTGCGTGTGGATCAGTATCAAAAACAGGATTTCATTATTTTTAGAAGCTTTTTATCACAAGATTTTAGATTGAATCAATAAATTATAACGCTAAATAAATTGACCTAGCTAAATGTTGAATTAATATAATAAATAATAAAACTGAGTCTACTCTGTGACGATTAAAACTGTTCAACATACTTTAAAAAAGACTGCGTGATAAGAAACGATCAACATAACAAAAAAGTGACATTGTTGACAGATAGGTGAAAGTTACTGTCAAAATATTGTCAACAAAGCACAGCAGTAGACGTCCCTGCTGTGTAAAAGCGATTATTTTAAACTAAAAATATACTTTGCTAAAAGCACTGTATATATTAAATAGCTTTGTATCATCAAAACAAAATAAATTACTTTGTTGACATGTAATAGCACGTTGCGCAGTCACGTATCAACCTTCCACAATGTTTCGAAAGTGAATTTCTATTCATAACACAGTAAAATACATTCAATATGGGTAAAACAAGCAAAGTTGTTATATGTGGTATGAAAGGGGTCGGTAAAACTGCTGTATTGGAGCAACTTATATACGGGAATGTGAATTTGAAATCATGTTTCTACCCGACGATTGAAGATATCTATGTGGCGAATATTGAGACCGATAGGGGGACGAAGGAGAGAGTCTGTTTCTACGATACGGCGGGATTGGAGCCCCCGCTTACAGGCGAGTTCAAAGGTTTAGTCTAATTTGATTTATTTTTGCTTCAGTGCTTGTACAGGTCGGTTGGCAGAGCTTTGAATTGGCATTAACTTTAAAAAAACATATGCTTGTCTATTGTTTTCTAAATTTGAATTATGTTCCATGTTAAAATTAACATTGTACATATATACCAAAAAAATAATTGTTACCTTGCCTGTTCAGTAATTTCACAGATCATTTTCTGTTGACAGGTACAAAAGTATTGTTTTTTAACTGGTTTATTATGTAAACAAGGTCAATTGGCTAATAAATGGATTGATTTCGAAACTTCATCAGTTACAACACTGATGAAGTTTCTTAAATTCCATTTTGTTAATGATTAAAGAATTATAAAAGTTTATATTCAGACTATTTTCTTATTGGTATTCACTGCACACATACATTGCAAATCATGCTTTCCTAAAATGAATTAGGTACTTCAAAATTAACATTTCACAAGCCTTACCAAGCACAGCAAAATAAATTGCACTTAGGTTAAGAATTCACTATTTACTTGTACATAATTGAGATGTAAGCACACAATTAAAAAAAAACAATTCTCAGTGTTATTATCAAATAGCAGTTCGAAATGGGAGATGAAGATGATAATTCCCTAGCCTTCATCACAATCATCTGGCATCAGGGTTGGCTTCTAGGTTGATCAAATGCTGCAGAGTAGACAAGTGTTTTATTTGAAGTGACTGTCTCTCTCTGACCTCAACCAAGTTACAACAAATATGAAAACTGACTGCTTGTTGCACAAGTTTTGGGTCGCAGATTTAGTTCCCATGTTATTGTTTTAGGTTTACTAATTTAAATTTCACAGTATCTGCTCCATGTCAGAATTTGTTCTATGTTTATGAATAGTCTGGCACTAGAATGGAATAAAATACACCCCATCGCTGAAACACTCAGAACACCCAAATAAAAAGTAGCTAATCCATCTTCTGGGTACCACCTGCCTCTATATCAAAATTCACCACAATCGGTTCAGCCATTTTAGGGTAGTTGTGTAACACAACACATAGACAGAGTTACTTTTATCCAAAACGGAGAAAATAACCATGATCTCCAAAAGACATCAGCCGGCCTTCACGATGGACTCATTCATCCACTCTCATAGTCCGATGGGACGGCAAACCGACACGAGCGGCGAGAGATCAGACGCGCCCCGGTCATCTACGTGCTCACCGAGGCATGGGTGTATCATCACCTACTTCCAATTCCCAGGCTTCTTTGTGAAAGCTTCCGAAAATTTACAAATCGCTGAATGGAACCCGTGCACAACAGTCGCACATTAGGACTACTACACCAACAAAGCATTACCAGTATCATGACCTATCTAACCCTCATTAAATGACAGGTCCTCCTCAATCCCCCACGATGCAACTGACAGCGAACCAAGTGCTGCAGCGGCACTACCTGGGCTTCGCTGAAGGGTTCGTCATGGTGTACGACACCACCAGACCGGAGTCGCTTGACGTGCTCATGTATTTGAAGAAGGATATCGACAGGAATAAGGATAAAAAAGAGGTAAGTATTTTTAACCCCCCACTCAAAGTCACGGAAGTAATATTTGAATTTATCTTCGATAAAAAAGGTGATAAAATTTAAAACAATTTGTTAGTAATGATTTTTGATATGAGAAATTTAACTAATCGATAATGTTCGTCATGTTTTCGATTTTGATAAACCCCGCCAAACTTTATGGCGGTTACGAATATTGTAGTAGGCGAGGACTATCCTAAACTCGAACACCTGTATCAAAAGCTCAGATCATGGAATAAGTCTCCCTCCCCCCAACGACGCCCTGAGCCTAGGTCCTAACCCCATAGAGGGTGCCCTTAGCGCTGTCGTTTTAGGTTTAAGTATAAATAAGGCCCCGGCTGGAGTCCTAAAATTCTTTAGGTTTTCATAGGAAAGATCGGTTAAGCAGTACACGGCCTCCTAGGCTTGAATCGAACCCGCACCCTCATACTCGAAAGGCTGGTGCTTGAACCACTAGGCCACCACGACTTTTATTTTCGAATTGCAAGTAGTCATAAAAAAAGTGTAAGTCTCCCATATGGTAATCTGACGCGCTCGAGTTACTCCTAAAATCCCTTCTAGGGTTTCCCTACCATTGAGCCTTTGAGTTTGGCGAGAACTATGCTGATAGACCTACCTCCGAGAATAGATTTTTTACTGGTTACATGAAATACAGTTACGTGAAACACAGAACTCTAGTGAAAACCGCGGAAAACAGCTAGTTGAATTAAATAATGTAATATGTTCTAATTAGGACTGACAGGTTCAATGTCGATGCGTCCCCAGTGGTTTGCGGCCGTGAACTCAGCATGCCGAAACTATATCAAATGCTTGTCTAACACGCGATATTATTTATGGAATATTCAAGAACTAGCTTCCAACCGGGACCCGAGGGAACTTTTCCCAGCGACATAGGAAAAAAACTAGTCTATATAATTAGTAGAATATGAATGCATTCTTGGAATTTTTCTAGTTTTTTTTTTTGTTAGCGTATTTAAGTGCTCCAGGGCCTTGAAAGTCTGAAGTGTGAGGTCGAGAATAGAATAAAATAAGGCTTCATTGTACACATAAATGTCGTAACGAAAAGGTCGCGGTTGGCGCTGGCCACTTCCAACCAGATCTTTTACAAATAAATGATGGAGGGCTATGTTTAGTAACTGACTAAGTGTATCAATAGTATGGCTAACAAGATTATCTTAGAAGACATCACTATCCCGCTTAATGTTATACAGTATATGAAAACCAATTTGCTAAATTCTATTAATCATTTCCACAGGTAGTGATGCTAGTTATCGGCAACCGCACAGGACCAGACGACGTGAACAGTTTAGAAAACACTTGCTCCAAAGCCTCAAACTGGTGTGCGCGGGAAAAGATCCGCCATTTTGAAGTATCCGCCATGGATCGCCCGTCGTTATACGAACCTTTTATTTTCATGACATCGAGGCTCAACCCAGTACAGAATAAAACGGCATTCCCACAGCTAAGTACGCTAAGCAAGTTGACCCAAAAGAATAATAAAAGTGAAGCCATGTAACGGTACGTTTTTAGTCTATGCCCGTTCTGCTATCAACCTTGAAGGTTGATTGATTGTCTGTGGTTCGAAGTGAGCTGTCAAAATTTTGGCGCGTAAGTTAAGTATGGTGCTTGTAGATTTTTCGATCGCTTTTTAATGAAATAGTAGGATGTGCTTGATACTATATAATTGTAGAAGATATAAGAACTAAGAACACTTTTATAATATTATATTACTGAAATTTTGAAATAAGGATAATAATTATGACTTCAAGTTACAAAACTATGGCGACCTACGTATGCGTGTCTCTGTTACACGCGTATAATGTCGAAATTATTAATAAATATTGCTGTCGCGCTCGCAAAATCCTTCTGCGCGCGAGTAGCACACACAAAACACCAATGTACAGACGCCAACACATCAGGCTACGACAATCCGTCAAATTTCCTTAGTAAAGGAATTAAAAAAATAACATTTTTATAATTCTCTATACAGCTTATAAAATTGCGATATGAATTTGGAAAAAAAATAATGCCTAATTTTGACAGCTTGCAAAAAAGAGTGTTTGGGAAACTATAATGAAAATACTTCTTGAATATCAATAATATAGATTATTATTATGTGTTTATTAACAAACTAACTGGGTGCTATAATTTAAATGAAATGTCTTGCCAGTAACAAAAAGAAAATCTCTCATCAAGCCTAAATAATTTGTTTGATATTCAAGAAGTACTTTTATTGGCTCATCAATTCATTGGACCTTATTTTAAATGTTTATTTAAAAATGAAATTTTACGCGTGTTAACATATTTAAACTCAAAATATATAAAAACAATACTTGGCATGTCACAGAAGAAAATTTAAAAAAAACTTTCTTATAACATTTTAAAGTTTATATTTATTCTTTGAGTATTGGACAATATTATAAAGTTTCTTACCAGACTAAAGCTATAGTTCAAGCTGGATAGTTCTGGTATCAACCGGTTCTCGTGAATGGAAACCGGTTAAAACATGCTATTGCTATAGCTAGCATTATAGTAGTTATGTTTATTAAATCCTGTCATCAACACTGTCCAGTAGCCAAATTAATAGTAATTAATAGAAGAATTTAATGTACTTACTTACCTTTTGTATTATAAGAAATCTCATTAGTTTTATAACACTGTATTTTTTAGTTTTCTAGTTTCACATTTGTAGATATTGTGTAACATGGAACGTAAATCGAGAATAGCCTACTGAAATGAAATTAAACTTATAGAATTGATTTTAATATGAAAGTAAAATTAGTAATTTGATTATTATCAACTTTTTTTTAACCTTTTGACTGCCACAGTCACCAATAGATGACATGCCAAAAAGTGCTCAACACGCCACTGTCTCGACTAAATGACAAATTTTAAAAGTAAAACCAGACAGACTAAAAACAAATGATAAAATAAAAAACTGGAACAGAATTTGTATGAAATTATCTTCCAGATAAACTATCTGGAACTTATCAGCAACCGGTGAAACTGACTTAATTTATCTGGTAGATAGTGGCTATCCATAACCTGTGAAACTGGCCCTAACAGTCAGATTTAATCGATAATAATTCCGAACTCACTTCTATACTGTAGGTATTTATGGATGAATTCTTAGCTTGGCGCTCATGGTACGTCTTTGTTGACATGTCGTTCAAAAGGTTAAAATAATAAAATTTGACCAAAAATTTCTTTGTACACAAGTTTAGACCTAATTACTTGTTTATATATATAGTTCACACAAAAAACTATGAATCTGGATCTCAAAAGTATTAAATAGAGGCTCCGCTGATTTTTTTTAGCTTGAGGACCCTATGGGCCTTACTACAAAAAAGATAGACACACATTCGACACGTGTTTAAAATAATTTTGCGTGCATTTTTTTTTCGTGTCAAGTGTCTGTCTAACTTTTTTTTAGTAAGGCCCTATATGTTTACAATAGATGACGACTTTTGCCCCATTTAGGTAATTATTTAATTTTGTACTTAAAAATCAAGTTTTTCATCATGAATATCATGTCATTGGAATGAAAAAAATAGATAGGGGGCATAGATTTCTTAAAAAATTAAATTAAAAATGTTAGGCTAGGTTAATTATTAATTAAAGAGAAATAGATTTAAGAACTTTAGTGCAATATATTAAAATGAAATGCTAAAATCTTTTCCAATTACACTTTTTAAATTGACTACAATTATTGTCATTGCACTGTATTTTTTTAAACTATGAATTATTTATAATCTTAAAGTATTTATTTATTTATTTCACTATAAAATAAAGCTTTTTTATGAGGTCATTTATTACTTTTGTAGCGATTTATAAACAATTGCAATTCTTACTCTCTACAAAACATCGCATAAAGCTACTTTTTTAAATGTAAAAAGAATTTTATCTAATATAATAAATATCGGGACATCTTTCACATATTGGTTGATCCCAAAGTAAAGTATTGATTAGTTTATGCTATGGGTGCTAATACAACCGATAAACTAGATACGCACTTAAATAATATATTTATAAATATCTACATATTATAACAACCAAACCAGAACCTAAACATTTTCATCACACAAATATTGTCTGTACCGGTAATCTTGCAGAACCCGGGACGCTCAGTTTAGCGTTTGCACCTTGCTAAATGACCAATATTGATTTCTTTATTTGCACCTTCAAATAAAAAAATATGTGAAAAAATTTAAACATTTTATAAGCAGTTTTTTAGTGTAAATTATAATTATTATGAATGTAATTAAAAATAAAATGAATCTCGAATGGCAACATTTATACAATTTTAGTACAATTATCGGCTATGTGTTTCTCTCTAAAGTAGGTATTTTATAGCACAGTACTGCTTTTTGTATGAAAATGTGGCCAAAACTATAGATTGGCAAATTCGACACTCCCATGCATGGTCCATGTCCACGTCCACGCAGGTTCCAAATATCATCGACAACAATACATTCTCCTTACATAAAGACTCTATTTATATTTATTTATTGTAATTTTAATTTAATTTTGGAATGGATTGATGTGCCGGAGTCTGTTCATGGGAAAAACCCATGACAAACAATCCTATCAGATGATCCATTCCGCGCATACGCAGACCAATGGGAGTGTCGCTAAGGAATTTGCCAACCTATTAATTAATTTCTCGCTTTAATTCTTCGCTTTTACGCTTACGTTTGTATTATAAATTTATAATGTAGATAATAATTATTATAACATTGTATGACATGAAATATATTTAAGAAATTGACATGTAACCTTGTACCTATATTTATTCTTGTTTTTAAATCAATTGTTCTGATTTAGTTTCATTTAATTATCGATTTATGAATGAGAAAGATATATTCGTATGTTCTCTTTCTAGGTCACCCACGAGATTAACTGCGAATAAAAAATGCGTAAAAAATTAGGTTTTTGAATTATATCGCATCGCAGTTATACAAGTTAATACCTATAGAGATTATCATTTATTATTGTCATTATCATTTAATTTTATTGTTCTGACAACTGATAGTAGTGACAGGCATTTGACCACATTTGACAAATGATGGCAAATTGCAGATTGCCATTAAAAAAAAAAAAAAAATATTTACTTCAAATTCGAAATACAATGCAACTAAACAAAATCAACCCTTTCTCCTTCACCGCTAATATAATTTACGTACTTAATAATGTCTATAGTCAAATATGAAATATAATAATATAATATTGATTATCTGTTTGAAAATCATAAGAGAGCTTTTAGCAAATAATTCAAAAAAGTATTTTTCAAAAGTAATTACAGACACCAGCACATCAAGCTACTACAATCTGTGAAACATTAATACATTTTCAACTTTATCGCTGATGCATATGGTTCAAAGTTAATTGAGAAAAAGTGACAGTTTCGGGTAGCTTGATGTGCTGGCGTCTGTAATAAAGTGTAATAAACAGAAATTAATATTCGACATCAGTTGTAAATTATTTGTTAATAAATATAAATAGTTTTCGTTAATTTGTGGTTTTATTTAATTAAGTTATTTCTAAAGAAATTAAATAAAAAGTACTCTCTCTTTTTTTAATTATTAACATTTATTATGATTGATATTGCTGGAAAGTATGTAACTTGTGAGATGACAGCAGATAGAAGAGCGTGGAAGACAAAAACATGCTGCGCCGACCCCAAATAAAACTTGGGATAAGGGCAGGAGGATGATGCTTTGATTATTTCCTTAATATTGACTAGGTACGTTCCTGGATTTCAAGGTTCCAGAAGAAGCATGATATTTTAGGCCTCAAAAATTTGCCAATGAAACAATTCTAAGATCTTATCGATATATTAAACTTTGGATGACGAGATCAAATGCGAGTGAAAAAGAATTAAAAAATATGTTTTTTTTTAAATACAGCATCGCAGTCATAAAGTTAATGTAGGTATAGAGAGAAACAATGATTTTTATTTGTTGCCCAAGCTCCTAGACCGCTTGTTAAAACTACGGGAAGAAAATTTGCATATACACTATTTTGTAGTAAGTAGAGTAGGTAAGTACCACAAACGTATTATGACAATGTTGATAGTTGACGATCTGAAGTTTAGAATAAAATCTTTTTAGAACATTGAACTTCATAATGCGAGTCAATAGGCATCCTACTAAGAAAAAAATAGAGAAGTTCAGAATAAAATCTTTTTAGGACATTGAACTTCATAATGCGATTCAATATGCATACTAGAGTAAGAGAAAAGAGAGTAGGTACTTTTTATTTGATTTCTTTAGAATTAAATCTCATTTCTCCGATGATGCACGCGTACGGCGACTCTTCTTGGATGGGCTGACGGCGCGGGCTCCCTTGTCCTTGTAAGTCCAGGTCGGCGTATAAAGCCCTACCGTTTATTCCCTGTAATTAATAAACTGTATGAGAATAATGTACAAAACCACAGTTCTTGAAAAAACCTTTGCCCATCAGGCATAATAATGTTCGTATTTACATTTTGTTATCGTGATCGCTGCGGAAGAATAACAAACATAAAATATTTAGTCTACTTTCAGCTGTCTTGGTGAATTGAGTTATATGAAAACTACCTACAAATAAATACATGTACCTAGGTCGTGGTGGCCTAGTGGTTAAAGCACCAGCCTTTCGTGTATGAGGGTGCGGGTTCGTTTCCAGGTCAGGCAAGTACCAATGTAACTTTTCTAAGTTATACGTACTTTCTAAGGTTATCTTGGACACCAATGAGTGATTAAAGGTGAAGGAAAACATCTCGAGGAAACTTGGACTATAATGTCTGAAATCACCTACTCGCATTGAGCAAGCGTGGTGATTAACGCTTAATCCTTCTCCGTGGGAAAGGAGGCCTGTGCCCAGCAGTGGGACGTTAGAAAGGCTGTGATGATGATGACCTAGGTACTGCAGAGTTTTTATCTCAGTATGTTTTTAATAAGACACATTGGCAGAAATTACATTTAAATATGGAAGCATGAAAAAGAAAAAGACAGTTTTCTTTTTTAATATTTTCATGTCATGAAGTCTTCTATCAGCGTCCTTCAGGAATTAAACAAAAGTAAAATATTCTAAAAGTGTTTTGATTTATGAAGTCCTCCCATCAGTCCCTGATACGATAAATAGTTCTTGACACCTTATTAAAGTACCTAGGTACTTGCTATTTATTGTACAGACGTCAGCATGTCGACCTACCTCAATGAGTCATATTACTTTATCAGACTTACAACTCAAACTCAAAATCATTTGTTCAAACTTGGCTGTAAAACAGCACTTTTTGACGTCAAATATTACAAAAGACAGCCCCCAAAAACGCCCACCTCACCACTTCCTATGTGTTTTTGCTGGGAAGAAGAAGTGGCGGTAGGTTGATCTGTTGGTGTCTGTACAAACTTATTGTGATATTTAGGTACTTACGTTAGCCTGCAACTTGTGTGAACCCTTTCTATAAATAATAATGAATATTACGATGAGTAACAACAATATGAATACAACCGCTGATATAATGTAAATATTCTTTTGCTGGTAATTATCCATCAGCAAACCTTCTGCAAAAAAAAATTTAAAGAAAAATTTAAAACATAATTCTTGATAATATGGTACGACCGACGACGATAGAACGATAAATGATATTTACTTAGCAAATAGGTTGAAATCAACACTTTTACACGTCAACACATTTTTTATAAAAACCGAGATGAGGTCGGTATTTCCTAACTGACTGCCTTGAGAAGAAACGCCGAAACAAACACAAGGGTCACAGTCTCTTTTAAAGTCGTTGGGAGATGAATTATACTAGTGGTGCTTTGACCAAGTAAAAACAGTTAATATTAGTAAGTATTTTAATTGGTTGCCATGATCCCGGTAACGGTACCCAGAGGCTTTATCTTCAAATAGAAGATACGGTTTCCACATTACCTACATAAAGGCTAAAATACACAGTGCCAGCGGCAATGCCGCCGGGTTTATACCGAACAGCTATGCTCCTTTGTATGGTGGCTGGCGGTGGCTTTGACTGCCGCTGGTTGCACGACACCATGGCCGGTGGTTTGGCCGGTGGCACTGCCGCCATCACTGTGTGTGTATAGGAACCTTAATACACAAAAAATATTTTACGCACTTATATAAAAATATATGTATATACCTCGGTCATTATCGTATCGATAGTTCGGATCGTAAAGTAATAATGTTTTTTTCCTGACATATCTTGTGATTGTCACCGCATTCCCAGTTCCTTGTCTTGCGTATTGAATGCAGCATAGTACTGCAGTGTTATTGTATTTCATGTCGAATGTTCTCCTAGTTCTTGTTGTTTTAAATGTGTCTATTATGTTAGATGTCATGTTTATTAAACCTACGAGCGCATCTGTGAAAATGATAATACATAGATCTATGTTTAGAAAATGTTTTTTTTTTACTTGGATTGTCTTTTGGGGCCAAAAAATGTAGTGGTGGCCTAGCGGATAAAGAGCCAACCTCTCAAGTATGAGGGCGTGGGTTCGATTCCAGGTCGGGCAAGTACCAATGCAACTTTTCAAGTTTGTATGTACTTTCTAAGTATATCTTGGACACCGATGACTGTGTTTCGGATGGCACGTTAAACTGTAGGTCCCGGCTGTCATTGGGCATTGGCAGTCGTTACGTGTAGTCAGAAGCCAGAAGTCGGAAAGATTGACATCAAGTCTTACCAAGGGGTATTGGGTTGCCCGGGTAACTGGGTTGAGGAGGTCAGATAGGCAGTCGTTCCTTGTAAAACACTGGTACTCAGCTGAATCTGGTTAGTAATCAATCATAAACTTAAGCGTCGCTTGGCATGGTCGAGCTGTGGACCGGACTATCTACATATGTCATAGCGATACCCTTCGAATTTCTTAACGAGTAGTCAAAAGACAGATAATTGAATTTCCCGCTACCAGTCGCCGAATTCACATTTTTTTTCTGTGGGAAATCATCAATGATCCCACGTGCTGTGGGTGCAGTCGGAGGGAGTGTCAGACTCTTACTGACTAAAACCCACTTTTGTTCCTTTAAAATCTCATCTCACCTGAGAACACACTGCTATCGTTTGCTTTTCCCATAAATTCCCGACAGCTGAATGAGACCTTTTGGTTCAGAGAAAATTTTTGAATTTCAAAATCTTCAGTTTTATTTACTGCAAAAAATATATGTATATAATTAAATTAAAGACGTCAAAGTTTATACAGGTGTTTCCATGGGTGTTTCGAATACTAAAACTTGAGTTTGATTGTGTTTTTGCTAGAAAGCATGAACCGAATCGATTTGAAAAAATCACAAATCAAAAAATGACAATACACATAACATATTAATATAGACTTAAATGCGTCTCTCATCCGTATGTTTACATCCTTAAAAGGACCGATTCCGATGAAATTTGGCCCTGAATAGGAACACACGTCAAATTTCCTTAATAGATTTTCAACTTTATCGCTGAAGCATACGGTTCAAAGTTGATTAGGAAAATTGGAAACAGTATTGGGCGTCTGTACTAATAAGACTTATTTTAAAATACTCACGCGTAGTATTCTTTAATAAATGTATCTGCGTCTGTTTAAAAAGAAGTTCCGTTATCATATTTTCGTTTTTTGTAGTAACACATTTCGCTACGGTATTGTTATCGAATTTTTCTAAGTGCAGTATCAAATTCGTATTTACCGGACCGTACACTTGAGGTATCAATCCAATTATTTTAGTATCTGTAACGTAAAATACTTTGTAAATTACAATAGTTATCGTTAGAAATGGCCACGCTTGCAAAGATTAAGAGCGCGTAGGTATACCGAAAGTTGGCAACGTCGCAAATAGCTGTCAAATATTTACACGTTTTAATTAATTTGGCCAATTTACTAAATGAAAGTAAGACATGGCTCTGTAGTGCACTAAAACATTGAATAGGAATTGCAATTGAAACACTAAATTTGTTTTTTTAAACGTTTTACTTGTAAAAAAGGCACTTGGAAAGTTTCCAAATAGGTTTTTTACATATAAAACTATGTATTCGGTGTTACGATATTAATAATTGCATTCTCTATTAACTTTCTTAGTGCACTACAGAGCATTATTTTATGTTTTCATAAAATAAAATTGAGAAATTAATTAAAACATGTAAATATCGACTATTTGCGACGTTGCCAGCTTTTGGAACACGCACAATTAAGGTTCAATATTTTTAAGTCAAACCTTATCAACCTTTCGCGCCGGATCGAAAAGCTTTCGCTTACCAAACTGAACACCCCGGTTACACGATGTCGTTTGACTATTTGATATGAACTGTAAGGTTAACCATATTTGCAAACCCTGTATCTATATTTATTTTCACATTTTATAATTGCAATAGTAAAACAAGCTGTTCAATTGATATCGCCAAACGAAATAATTTAAAAATGACATTTCCGATTGTAAGCAGCAACTAGTGACACTTGGCAAATGGCGGCATTCTGAGCTAGCTCACCGAACGTCGTTTAAGAAATATTCAGTGTAAAATAAATATTGATCGTTCAGTGTAAAATAAATAAATATTAATTGTTACTTCCTGAGGTCCTGGCGTTTTCTTTGGAGAGGAGTCCTATAGAATGTAGTTTTTGTTTGACTCAGATATCTCTTACATATGTAGGTAGGTACAATGTGGGAAGGTGGTAGACACATGACGATGGGAATCGTACTACCCGCACACTACACCAGCAGGCTTAGCATCGCAACCGTAGAAACAAGTTTTGTTTACCGGAGAATGGACATAATGACAGAGAAGTGACAGATTGACTTTCACATTTTTTTAAGAAATTTTTATTTTCTTCGATCGACATAATTTTACAAGTGACTATATGCGAGTTGGCAAGTCGCGCCATGCTCGGGCAGAAGACATGTTGACATTGACAGAAATAGCTTTGTCTTTTCTTGACAGAATAGATATATGTAGAATCGTCATGCTAAGCCTGCTGGTGACAACTAGTCACTTTGTACCTTTGTACGCAATTTGTAGGAAAACACAAACTATTACGTCACAGATTTTTCACATCAAGTCACATATTATACTGATTTAACTTATAATCAAGTAAAAAAATTGTTTCGTTTCCTAAGTTATCACGACATGTGTAGCCACTAGAGATATATCTAGACAGTAAAATGTATTTATCATTTATGTAATTTTGAGTCCATTTATGAATTCTAGTAATATACGCATTGCACGGGAGCGAAACTTTATCGCCTTCATAACGTGTAATATTTTCTGAAAAAGAAAAGTATTTTTCAGTGTACTTTTGTAGTGTAGTGTACATTTCTTATATCGGCAAAGTATTCTAGGTTCAGACGCCAGCACATCAAGCTACCCGAACTGATAAAATTTTCCCGATCAAATTTTAACCATATGCTTCAGCGATAAAGTTGAATATCAATTAAGGAAATTTGGCAGATTATAGTAACTTGATGTGCTGGCGTCTGTGCTATTGATAAACAACTAGTAATTATTTATCTCGGTAAAAGCCGTCTTCTGAAGTACCTATCTAGTCCCCATCTCGGAATAACAGACATACAATAAGTTCAAAAATGAAATAGAATTTATATCGGATTATCTATCAAATAAATTAATAATTGAAACTTATTCGTAGGTGGTGAAATCCCTAAATCTAAAAAAAAGACGTAGTTATGAGTAGATGTGATACCTTATGTAGTTGATTCCTATGGAACCTCAACAGAAAAACAGTTACGTACTTTAGCAATTTTAATAATTTAATCAAAGGTTGTATAAACAGGGTTACTCACCGCTATTAGTAAACGCCACAAACACATATAGACATAAACAAAAAACATGGCAGTTAACACAACAAAATAACTTCATTTTCAGACACAGGCACTATCAGAATGATCAAAAACGAGTAGAAAAATTATGAACACACCTAAAGTTTTAAAAACAACAAGACGAAACCTACATAGGTATTATATAAAAAAAAACGTAACTACACCTACGTCACTACGCTTTTTAAAAAAATGTACATATATGTTGGTATAACTACATGGACGTTTTAATATTTTTTCAAACTATTTTAATTCATTTTCAATTTGTATTTTTATACAGACACATAATAAATAATGTGTACCCAACAAGAGACACTGGTAAATGATTGCTGACCTGTTATTGTATACTTTATCCTGTTTAATAGTTATTATTTCATATTTAGGTATATTCGATAAAATATATAAAGGTTAGGCAGTTGATTATTTAGGTATATTCGCTACGATCTCGTTGGTCTAGTAATCACACAACTGTCAGTTGTTCACGAGGCTTAGGGCCGAAAACGCTTTGTTGGTTTTTAGAAACTTTCACAAAGCAGTTTTGAGTCTGGAAGTTGGTGAGTGATTCACCCGTGCATCGGAGAGCACGTAAATGTCGGTCCTGCGCCTGATCTCTCTCCGGTCGTGTCGGATTGCCGTCCCATCGGATTATGAGAGCGAGGGAATAGAGAGTGCACCTGTATCTGCGCGATCTCATACAGTCATCTACAGTTTAAATCTATCACGGTTTCATGCTATCTTGTTCTGAGGATAGAAGATCGTCGCTTCCTTGATGTTTCGGAAGGTTAAACGTGGCCTAAGTTAAATGTAGATGGTTGCTAAATCTCTTGTAGTCAGAAACCGTGATATCTTATACCAGTCTTACTCAGGTCAAATAGGTGCTAATAATAATGATGATGATGGCGTCCAGACCGATTGTCGGTTAAAGCGGCCGTTCTCTCTAAGGACATCAGTCAGCTGCGCAGGACATATTATAGTGCACACAAGCATTTGCGCATACTTTTCACACACGGTCGGTTAACCCTAGGGTAAGCTATTGATTAGCTTGTGTTATAGGTGCCAACACAACTGATAAACTACAAATACTTTACACATACATAAGAATATATGTAATATATTATGGAACCGAACCCAGGACCCTCAGCTCGGCAGTCCGGCGTGGTTACCATTGTCGTCAAAAATGGAACCTACTCAATTATACCGGCTTAGAATGGAAGTCGGCCCCACCATAGGTATACTTCCCTACTTAGGATATTTTAATTCATTTGACCGCAAAAGGTTAGACCCTGGTGGTCTAACCTTTTCCAATATAATATTTCCTGTTTCATGAGGAAAGAATAACAGTTAAAGGTAATTCTACGTGTCTAAGTGTACTGTCGCGCATTCACGGTAAAATATGTATATCTATATATATAATAAAATCGTAGAGAAGTCAAAGCTGTACATTGAATATTTTTTAAAAAGAATAATTAGGGCGTGATCTAAAATCGATATCGAAGCCAAAAATATAGTTTTTAGAATTTTTGTCTGTATTTATGTCCGGGATAATCTCAGAAATTACTGCATGGATTTGCTTCAAATTCAGCATGAATATAACAAAAAAAGGTCGATTCAACATATAGGCTACATATTATCACGTTATCACTACGGGGGGAGAGGGGGGGGTGAATGTTTAATCCTAATGCTCACGCGGACGAAGTCGCGGGCAACAGCTAGTTATAAATAAAAAGAAATGTGTCGAAGAATGGTTTTTCTTTCTTCCTGTCTTCTTGTATAGGGAAAAAAAACACAGTATCAGATGGCAATACTTTATTCTTGCTTGAAAATGTTCTTACAATCGTCTTATAGCTAATATCATGTTTCGCCTACAGCTAGCGGGATGCCCCGGTTCTACCGACAATCGGCTCGCTTGAGCTTTTAACTGTTAAACTATTACTACATAGAGATTTACGCTGTTAATGTGAACATCTAGATACTTGTGTGTACTCTGTACGTGTTTTTATTACCTGCCGTCTCATAAACTTAGATATTTTGGGTACTTATGTATATTTGATTGACGATTTCAATACAATTGGTTAGAAAATTCACCGGGCCACGATAATTTAACAGAAAATACCCATATAATAATAAAAGTATCTCAAAAGACTTCATTTTTTTTTAATTCGGCCTCATGATCTCTTGAAAAAAAAATGTCCTTTGAGTCTCAAGCGAGTTTACTTACAATAAATTACCTACATAAAGTAATAGTTACCAATAACACAGTCATCGTTCATCGGTCAAAAATTGTGAGCATTAAGATGACTTTAGAATTTTCTTGTTTTGTTTTCGTTTATTTATTTTTTTGTAATTAATTGAAAACTTTGTTATTAAATTTTTACTTCCGTGAAAGGTTCAATCAATATTTAGTTACGTACGATTAAATATTTTGTATATTAATTGTATATAATTGTAATTAAAATTCTTTGACGTCACAAAAACAGCGCAGAATCCCTTGAAAATTCAAAAAGTGATATTCTATCAATATTTTTATACATTTCCATATGTAGTTCATCGAAATAATTTATACCTATTTGGAATTAAACATTTATTATTAATAAAATTATTACTAGTGTAACGATGACAAGTTTTTTTTTTCTCAAAAAAGTCATATTTTTTATTTAAAAAAACAAGACATAATCTTTGGGCAACTAAAGTCATATTATCGTTAGGCAATTCTAATAAATAATTGTGATAATATCTCGTTCGTATATTTTAAATATTTTCCCGTTACCAAAATTGAGACATAAAAAATAACATAAATAACAATTTTTATCCAAATATTTAATGAAACTCGTAATATAAATCGAATACTTTAAAAATTTTTACTTAATAATATTACAATAATAAAAAGCTTTTCAACCGGTCTGCTTTCTTTTAGAAAGGTACTAAAACATGGCGTCTAATATTTAGCTTACTTTTAGAGCAAACTTTACACTCATAGAATGGGACAGACTGGGTTTACTATACGATCAAGTACTGAATGATAAACCTAAAAAAAAAAATTAAAAGAAAAATCTTTTCAAAAAGCTTTTATAGTCCGCCATATTGGATTTAGAATAACATCGAATAATTTTTTATAACTACTCCGCCATCTTGGACGGTCCGCCATATTGGATTCAGAATAACGTCATATAACATATCTTGCATTGTCATCCAAATCCAAACTGAACGTGTATACAAAATTTCAGCTCAATCGGTTGAAGATATCTATCTACTTCAAAATTGAGTTCAAAGAATCCACCGTAACATACATACACGGCAAGTTAAATAAAAGCTTTTAAAAATACACAAAATTTCCCTTGATTTATGAAAATTAAGTTCTGTAGGTAGGAAAACTTAATAAAGCCGAGGTAAGACAGTCTAAACAAAATTCAATGTATGAATTTCTAACGTAACTAAAAAAGGAGTGCAATCAAACCTTTTTAAAGCTTATTTATTTTGTGAAACTTTTACTTTGAAAACAATAAGCAAATTACATTTAAGAATAATTAATCTGTCCCGATTCGTACAGACGCCAGCACATCAAGCTACGTGCAACTGTCAAATTTTCCTAATCAACTTTGAACTTTATGCTTCAGCGATAAAGTTGAAAAGCTATTAAGGAAATTTGGCAGATTGCAGTAGCTTGATGTGCTGACGTCTGTCCAAAAGGACCAGTCTGCCCCACTTAACACATGCCTCGGCTGTGCGTCGAACGCGTAACTAATAAGTACTATGACTAAAGTTGACTAGCATCGCTGTTCTACTACTTCCAGTATCGAACAATCTTGATACTTTTAACAATAACTCGGGAAGTACTGACTGATGCCTTAAAAGGTGGTATGTATATTGATAAATACGGCGGTCGGTCTCAGGTTTGATTACCGAGTCAGGCTGGCAGTTTTAAGAAACTTTGCCAAAGCAGCCCGGAGCCTGGAAGTTGGTAATAGATTCACCCGTGCATCGGAGAGCACGTAAATGTCGGTCCTGCTTGTGATCTCTCTCCGGTCGTGTCGGATTGCCGTCCCTGAGGACTATGAGAGCGAGGGAATAGAGAGTGTACCTGTATCTGCACGAATGCTTGTGCACTATAATATGTCCTGCGCAGCTGGCTGATCTCCATAAAAGAGAACGGCCGCCGTAGCCGACAATCGGCCTGGATGCATCAATGTTAAAATCTTTTGAATGCGTTCAGTCAGTACTTTCCATAGTTATATTTATATGTATATATTTGTTAATAATGTTCATTGTGAAATATCAACACTCTCAAGTATATGACATAATGAATCTAAGTTTTATAGTGCGTGGACACTAGATCGAGATTAACAGTGGTTCATAAAATCGTTCTAACCATGGATGTTGCTAGGAGACTTAGTTTAAAACTATTAAAAAATATATTATAGAAATGATAATATTGTAAGTAAAATATTTGGGATGATGACTAGGTCAAAAATAAAATACTTATACCTACAAATTCAATTTGCGGACCCTGGGCTCGATAACTTGCAACCGGGATAACGCTCGGATGACGAAATTGAATTTGTAAAACATCTTAAAATAATAGTACTTTTATTTGTCGTTTTGAACCGAAAATTGTTGAATTTTTTTTATTATAGTATAAACGGAATAAGTATGCGGCTTGATGTGAAAAATCTATGACGTCAAATCTTAGTATTTTCATACAAACTGCATACAAATTAACCATTTCTGACAGTTCAATAAAAGTAATGAACTTGACTGGTTGTCATCTACCGTATTGGCAACTGTATAAGCCCATCTCCAAGTCCCTATTTTTGTTTTGTTAATTTTATACAAAAACTGTTTGTTGTACCTTAATAAATAAATAAAATGCTAAGGGCCTGTTTCACAACCTACGAATAAGATCCAGATAGTTTATTTGGTACATAAATTCGCACAAATTCCGTCCCATTTTCAACCTGTGAAACTGGCCCGAAGTCTTTCCGAAAACTACGTCAGTAATATTGATAAAGATTTATAATCGAACTGTTCAGTATTAAAGTTATTTTTGAATGGTTTTAAATAACTGTCTCCTGCAACACCCACGATATTAATCTAAGTTTAACTTTCCAAAATACTTCGTTTAACTATCAATTTCTTAAGAATCCATTATAATTTGGTACACCTTGTCTACACTTAAAGCCTTTCTACAATATGAACACTTCCAAATCCCTTAACCATCCTAATCTCTTCCAAATAACTGCCAACATTAATTTTAGGTACAGACGCCAGCACATCAAACTACCCATCAAATTTCCTTAATAAATTTTCAACTTCATCGCTGAAGCGTATAGTTGAAAGTTGATTGGGAAAATTTGACAGTTTGGGATAGCTTGATCTGCTGGCGTCTGAACAAGCTCTTTATACAAATCCTAACTTCGCCTATAATTTTTATTCTCAGCAACATTAGGGCGGATTTCACAAATCCAACCAATCGGGACTATAAGATTGTTGTGTATAGACACCAGCACATCAACCTACCATAAATCTGTCAAATTTCTTTAATAGATTTTCAACCTTATAGGTTATAATTAAGGTTAATATTCGATTGGTAAAATTTTACAGATTCCGGTAGGTTGACTTGCTGGAGTCTGTCCCAAAATGCTATCATTATTATAGTTTGATAATTAACTTTGAAATCAGCCCTCACTCTTGACAATCCAACCCTCTCACAAATTTAATTTTAGACATTAACCACCATACCTTTATACTACATTTTAAGAGCTTTAGTCAGTACGTTTACTAGAATTTATTTCGAAATAATTTAACTGCAACAATTTCTTCACGCCTACTTAGAGCCTACATATTTCACACGAGGGCAGAAACAGTGGGCAGCACAGTACTGCTACTGTTTGAACGCACAGAACAATACAGAATAACACTGTCTTGATAGTAACCTAGAAAGAACACCACCGGTGTATTTTTCGGGGCAGTTTGATTCGCCCACCTCCTTTCTCGCTTGTCTGTCTTGTGGTTGGACTAGTGTGAATGCAAAGGCAGTCTCAAGATCAGGACAGTGATGATAGAGCGCGCACTCGTTTCAAGTAGTTTTGATACTTGGCCTGTCCTGTCTATCCAGTTGTATGTTTATTTTCGGGGCAGTTTGATTCGCCCACCTCCTTTGCGAGCGAGAAAGGGCAGTGCAGTCTCAAGAGCAGGACAGAGAGCATGCGCTCGTTTCAAGTTGTTCCCCTTGTTCCCACTGTTCTGCCCCACTGATTTATCCCACTGCCCACTGTTCTGCCCCACTCTTATTTTCCACTATTGTGTTCCACTGTTCTGCCCCAATGTTATTTTCCACTGTTCTGCCCCACTGAGACTATGGACTGTTCCACTGTTTTGTCCCACTGCTCTGCCCCACTGCCCACTGTTCTGTCGCACTCTTCTGCCCCACTGTTCTGCCCTCGTGTGAAAAAGGCTTAACTGTTGAACCATAATCTCGATCTTGTTAGTTAGTGACGAGATATTAAATCCTATTTTATAGTAAGTAAAGGCTACATGAAGACCGCAAGATGACATTATTATTAGTCTAAAGACTATGTGCATTAGATTTCAACAATTTAATAAATATCGTCAACAATTTTTATGAATATTATGCTGCACTCGAAATTACTGATAACATTTTACTATCGTATCGATTCTCTTGGTTTCGTATTCCGAATATTATTTCGATCAAAGCAAAATTTTAAACTCCCAAAAAGTTTATCAATGTGTCTCAGTAGCCAGTGTTGTTTTTAACATTTTGACCGCCATAGTCACGTACAGACGACAAACCAAAAAGTGTATGTATGTCACGACTACATGACAGACTTTTAAACTTCAAAATTAATAGTCAGTTTTAATTGATATAATTCCGAAGTGACTACTATATTGAAGGTATTTATTTATGAAGTCTCAGCTTGACGCTGAAGGCACGTCTTTCATTTTTGGCGTGGCGTTCAAAATGTTAAACTTTGTCTCAATGGAAATAAGTTCAAAATACTGAAACTTCCCTTTTTTTCATATGGTTTACCGGAATAACAATTTCTTAAAAATACTAGATATTTGAATCAGTATTATTTATAGATATGGATGGGTCAATTGAGTCTTAATTATATAGGGCGACTGGTAATTAGTGACCGATATTAAAACACGTGATTGTACTCATGATTACAAACAACTTTCCCAAAGAAACTTTTTTTTATTTTTTATTATTATAGCAAAATTACTGACAACGCGGGCGCGGGGCCTCGCCGCTAACAGCTGACCGGGCGACGGCGCGCGTGAAATTTAAATTTTCTTCGGGAAAGTTGTTTGTAATCATGAGTACAATCACGTGCTTAAATATCGGTCACTAATTACCAGTCACCCTATGTATATAGACTTTTCTTATTTGGATTGCAACCATTGTAATGTGCAAGCGGCCTTGCCTAACTGCTAAGTGATTTGATGATATTTTTCACCATGATATAAAATACATACATACAATTATAGTGGTAGAATGTTATATTGATATTGTCTGGACAATGAGTATTTTATTTAAAGTTAAATATATTAAGAGCGCGTATACCGAAAGTTGGCAACATCGCAAATAGCTGTCAAATATTTACACGTTTTAATTAATTTGGCCAATTTACTACATGAAAGTAAGACATATGGCTCTGTAGTGCACTAAAACATTGAATAGGAATTGAAATTAAAACACTAAATTTGATGTTTTAAACGTTTTAGGTGTAAAAAACGCACTTGGAAAGTTTCCAAATATGTTTTTTAATTATAAAACTATATGTTCGATGTTACGATATTAATAATTGCATTCTCTATTAACTTTAAAATTGAGAAATTAATTAAAACATACAAATATTTGACAGCTATTTGCGACGTTGCCAGCTTTTGGAATACGCGCCCTTAAACCGCCCGTTCCTAAGTTAAATCTTACAGCAGTACAATCGACACAAACTTTGGCGGTTCGAAATTCAAAATTATCTAGTAGGAAACAAAATTTAGAATATTTCAAAAGTAACGGTCATTCGTCGACGACGTCCATTTTGAAAGTGGTCGGCTTTCGACCAATAGGCTTCATTGCTAGTCTACGAACTGTTGCTTTTGTGCAATTTGTATTTAGAATCTCCTCGTCACTACTGCTCGAGTCGTCGAAACGACCGGACGTCCGTATGTTGTCCTCTGAATCCGAAGACTGGAAATAAAATTATTTGTTAATATAATTAATTAAGAATATGATTTAATGCTAGTCTTAAAAATAGAAAAACTAATATATAAGTATTATAAAAGTGCAATAATGATAAGTTACGTGTGCATTTGAATAATCTACATAAATGAATGAAGTTGTGCGAAGCTGGAAATAATAAATATTATAAAAAAAAACATTTAGATTAGATAAAACATTTGTGTAGGTATTAGATCTGTATAGGAACATACATAAAATAGACAAATAACATTTTTATTTCAAACAAAATGCCTGAATAAATTAGACACAATGCAAAGTAAGTTGTAGGCACCATTATTTTGTTTAGAACTAGGAAAACAAACTTAAAATTAAACAAATATAGAATTTGCGTGAATAACAATGTAATTGCATTTGGATGCTAGGACCAGATATCATGCGAAGCTAAAAACCAAATCACCTGACAAACTGTGAGATACATCTGTAATTATTCGAGCCACAAGGCATAAGCTTGTCTTAGTTACGATTCAGCGAAGCCAACTTTCTGTTTTAAATAAATATTTTATATTTGTTTAAGTGATCGTTTTAGGAATTATGGACCACGTTTAAGTTAAAAATCGCGTTAATGTCTCTTTCTAAACAACATTTTAGGGTTCCAAAGGTATATTACCAACTAAACACCGACTACCAGATGGCATGGTGGTTAGTGAACCTGCCTGCCACTCTATAGGTCGCGAGTTCGATTCCCGCATAAGTCAAACATTTGTGTGCATGAACATGGGTGTTTGGGTCTGTGTTCGGGTGTGGGTTTTGTGTCTGGGTGTTTCTATGTATAATATGTATGTATTTACAAAAGAAAAGTACATATATAAGTATGTTTATCAGTTGTCCAGTACCCATAGTACAAGCTCTGCTTAGTTTGGGACTAGATGACGTTGTGTGAATGTATGAGGAATATTATATTATTATACTGTCCCCAGCGGTTTCACTCGCATCTTCGGTTACTGCTCCACTCCCGTGTGTCTTAGCGTGATGGTATATAGCCTATAGTCTTCCTCGATAAATGGGCTATCTAACACTGAAAGAATTTTTCAAATCGAACCAGTAGTTTCGGAGATTAGCGCGTTCAAACAAACAAACAAATTAACTCTTCAGCTTTATAATATTAGTATAGATTATATTACTTTACAGATGTATCTGCCAAATGTTTGCCATACAGAAGCATGGTATAAAAGACACGAACATTTATTTCTTGGGGCGTCCGCGCGCGATCACCTCCGGCAGCCTCTTGTTGGGCCTCTCGTCACTGCTGTCCACGCTCTAGATAGGATTACACATATATTTACAAACACAACTTATCACTAGAGACATTGACATGAAAGTTAGGCCATTCGCCCACGGCGACTTTTCGAAGTGATACAGTCGCGCGTTTAGCAAACGCTACTGCATTTCTTCTAGCGACTAACACGCGCGTTTACAACGCGCTACTAATGCGCTACTGCATTGCAATGCTGTAACGACAGCGTTAGACGACATCGGAGAAAGAACGGAGGGAGGGAGTGTGCCGAACATCATCGCAAACTGCATCGCAACTGAATCGCGTTTACATCGCGACTGAATCTGATACCGTGCACGAGGGCACACAGCTAGCCACAGGTGCGCGTCTGTATCGATGCCTACGGGCGACAGTATCGCGACTTTCGCTACAAAAAGTCGCCGTGAGCGAGGGCCCTTAGAGAGAGACTCGGTGTTATGCCTGTGTGTCGAGAGAACTTGCAGCAAATTCTAATTTTGAATTTTGCCTACCTATTCTACGTAAATATAGTATGTAATATAGTACCATAGATTGTTATGTACAGATGTCAGCACATCAAGCTATCCAAACTGTCAAATTTTCCTAATCAACTTTGAACCATACGCCTCACCTCAGTGACAAGAAAATCTATTAAGGAAATTTGACAGATTGTAGTAGATGTAGCTGGATGTGCTAGCGTCTGTGCTTAAAACACTCATAGAGGGTCTAAACTTTTGTTTTTGGAAGACCATGATTATGCTGTAATTCGTGAAATAATTGTAAAACTGAAAATATATCCCATGGTAGTTATTATGTTTAAATGTTTCGAATGAAAAAAAAAAACAACAAAACGATATATTATTTCGTTTGAAGATTCAAAATGAGTGTTCTGATAATTTTATTTAAGCTTATCTAGAATTTTAACTATCTTGATAGTTCTTTCTATAAACCTAATAGACATCGTTGTTCTATTTTCAATAATAAACTTGCTAAAAAAAAAAACCTTCAAAATAAAAACAAACAAAACAGAACACAACCAACATATCCAAAGCCTTAAAGCCAAACATCTTACATCGAAGTCTCCGATAGTGAACTTGGTGCCAGCAGCTTCAGCCACCAGCTGCGCGGGCGCGGGCGGCGCGTTCTCGGGCGACAGCACCTTGCTCGCCACATCAATGTATGTACATTAGCACAAATGATATGATGGGTTAGTGCGCAGTCAGTGCGAAAGGATTATAGGATTTTAGGAGGTTAGAAGGACCAGAGTGACGAAGACCACTTAGACTTTTTAAAGCATGCTGCCAGAACTTCTACACTGGCGCCCTGTGGGTTAACTATACGCGTCTACATATATGCCCTGTATGTACTGAAGTGCAATATAATAACCGTTTTCAGAGTGCTATTGGGGCTGCCGAAATTTTCTAGTGCGTCTACAATGTTTGCTGAAGCGCATACAAACGACTTTTATGCGATTATGAGGAATAAAAGACCGCTTCATTGTTGAATAGATTACGAAGCAGCTCCAATAAAATTTTGAAGACGTTATCAGACCAATATGACTCCCCTATAATGAGTCATTTCATAAAGGTTCTAATGCGTCAGGACAAACCCTTACGCTAAACAGTTCTTAATTTCTTAAACAAGTGAGCTTTCGTAGCATCATTAAATAAATGAATTATTATAAAAAGGTCAGTCCTCATACATAAGTACATGATTTATTAAAAAAAAAAATTGTTTCGGCGTTTCTTCTCAAGGTAGTCAGTTAGGAAATACCGACCTCATCTCGTTTGGAAAAAGAAACTGTATTGACGACGTCATTTAGTATACCTAAGCCTTTTGGGCACGCTGGTGTGGACCAGTGGGCAGCGATGGGGATGAGTTTTTCGACGCTTTTTAGTTTTTTGTTTAATATTTATAGTTAGTTATAAGTATTTTATATAAGTTTATAATGTGTAATATAAATAGTTTTGAGAATTTTATAAGCTTGTATATATTTATTTTAATTGTGTGTAGGTATATAGATTTATTCAATTTACATTCAGTAATTGCAACTTGTAAAAAAATATTTTGTATAAAAAATATCTTAGTTAAGTCCATGGGTGTAAGACAAATTGTGTAAAACGTGTAGAAAGTTATATTCTTGGACTAAAAAATATGTAAGAGGATATTTAAACGGAACGGGGATGGACGTAGGTGCGGGATTTTGTAAACTAAATATATAGGTATTGTTTTTGACTGCGCCCACAGAAAGAGTAGAAAGATGTATCGAATGTGTTCTATATCAACTATTAATGTCTTTATAAAATTTTCTTTTCAAAATTAGTAAACAGAAATATTATACAGCTAGTAAAACGGCCTTGTAGAAAGTACTGGGAATGTGATACATCTTTCTAAACAGTTATTTACACCTTAAGAAAAATGTCACCAAGCTTATGAAATGTATGATGAAACCACTCCCACATTTAATGAAAAAAGGGTTAGCTTTACACAATGTACTTATTAGTTCTCATGAAAATGTTAACCAAGCAATCGTCTAGCCAATTCATCTTAATAATTATTATCAAAAGTGCATAAAAATCTACGTATACTAGGTCGTTTTTTTTTATTGATTCTTCGGTAAGAATAAACGCTAACCGTTACCCTTAGAAATCATAATAGATATCTTTATTAGGCCCAGTTTCACGATGTCCGAATTGCCACTATCCTACCGAATAAATTAAAAAATTGAACAGAATTTGTATGAAATTATATACCAAATAAAACTAACTGGGATTTATTCGTAGGTGGTGAAACAGGCCCTTAACTTTAAATAAATATATTTTGTTTTATTTTGCAGAGTTTTACGCACTTTTTTGATTTCCGAATTCTCAAGAATCCATTCAGAAAGACCGCGTCTTTAAATATGTACAGACGCCAGCACATCAGATTACAACAATCTGTCAAATTTACTCAATGGATTTTCAACCTTATCAATGAAAAATAAAGTTCAAAGTTGATGGGAAAATTTGTCAGTTTCTGGTAGCCTGATGTACTGGCGTATGTACTTCTAAATAAGTTATAGATTTAAAATATAGTGCTACTTGCATATAAAGAACATTTTCAGTGGTTTTAACGGATTCCTTGTGAATTCAAACTAGAACGATCTATTTTCCCAGTAATAAAGTAGAAAGTTAGAAATCCCCAAGTAACCACAAAAGGACGAAAATATCCGAAGATCCACTTACATCTTGGTCACTCATCATTTCCTTAGTGGAGACTGTAGTCTCAATCCTCCTGATGGATCCCTGGTGGATGTCCACGTCAAAGGCCAGGCATTGGAAGCGACGGAGCAGCAGGACTGCAGGGATCGGGAGTACGCCGGCCATTATCATCAGAACCGCGATCACAAGGACCCAGGTTGGGTATTGGGTTTTGATGACGCGCCCCTGTGAATAAAGAAATATAAGGTGATTATTTTATGGGAGTTGGACAGTTGAGTAGATCCCTTTTATAATACCAGAAGGTAATTAGTGTATTTTTATTACAGCTCGATCGTTCTCTGTGTGAGAGGAGGCCTTTTTTTCGTGGAAAATCAACAAATGACCCCTCCCGCTGAGGTGCAGCTGGAGAGAGTGTCAGACTCTTACTGACTAAAACCCACTATGTTCCTTCTTCAATATTAATAATAATTCATTATTTTACATATTTAGAACATAATTTACAGACTTATTACTAAAACTAAATATATACACATAACTTAAATGATTCATTGTTTAAACCGCCATTTATACTTACTAAAGGATATATTTTTTATTATTAATAACATCGTGCATAAATGCGCCTGTCTGTATACACATGTTTTTGCAAATAAATGTTTCTATTCTATTGTAATGAAAAAAGAATGCTTTTATCTCGGAAGTAAATGACATTTGTAATACATAGTTTTAATTGTTTACATATCAAATAACGTTATAAACAAATGCCTAGCATTTATTTATTAAGAAACTCTCCGGGAGCACTTGCTTATCTATCTATCTATTATTATTTATTATTACATGTGTTTTGAAGTGGAAGGATAGGTTGGTTTTGAAAAGGTATTCCAATATTTCTTCAGATATTCTATAGAAGGAAAGAACGGAAAGAATAGTACGCACTAGGTCGGTAGTCAAAACGACCTATGAAATTGCGTTTTAGTCCGTCACAAATATAAAGGCTATAGCAGACAGATGCTTGTGGCAATGTAATACGAGCGACAATGTTTTTTTGACGTTTTAATCTAGTTGTAGCCAGCGCTACTGCTAAACACGATACTGTATTTTTTTGTAAAATTAGTCTAATTAATGTAATCTTTTTCTTGGGAAATCATCAAATTATGTGCTCTGCAACCCGCTGTGGGTGCAGCTGAAGGGAGTGTCAGACTCTGACTGAAACCCACTATGTTCCTTCTGGAGGTCCCTGTGTGCCAGGGCCAAGGTAACTCTTGCGAAAAACCCACAGCCCCGGCAGCGAAATTAGGGTCTGCTCTAGAATTATTCTTCGCGAAACCAAAGGCAAGTTTTACGCAATTTACGGAAGAAAAAATATGCTTTATGCAAATTTACATAAAAACATAGGTAATAGTGTTTACGAACAAAACGCGCGATGCACATTGTCTGTCAGCGGCTGTGGTTTCGAGAAATATGACTCAAAGATGAATTCTCTATAAGGAAAACTGTACAATAATAGACTCGTGGTTCCGTCACTTATCGTAATTAAATAAAAAACGTTATAAAAATTGAAAATGACAATTTTACCATTATTTTATATTATTGACATCATTTTTAGATAAACTTGCTTTAATAGGCAGGTTTGTCAAAATAATTGTTAGCAGACGCCAGCACATCAAGCTACCGTAAACTGACAAATTTTCCCAATCAATTTTGAACCATACGCTTCAGCGATAAAGTTGAAAATCTATTACGGAAATAGAACAATTGTAGTAGCTTGAAGTGCTGGCGTCAGCACATAAAATATTTTTCACTTAAATATGTCACAGATACCAACAAAAAAGTGATAAAGTAGCACCCAAGTTTACGTTGGTCAGTTTAGTAACTAATTTATGAATATTTTTCTGAAATAATGTTGTAAACCTACTTCTCTGTAACAGCAGGAAATATTTTTAAAAACAAATACAAACCCTTAAAAATTCTATTAAAATTGTGTCCCGGAAAACCTACAACAACAATACTAATTGTAAAAACACCATTTTATTACTCACTTGCACGTATTAAGCTATCCGGAAAAGCCCAGACTCACAATAATTCCTATGGAACCCTACCTACGCGTAGTAAACGCAAATTCTATTTATATAAGACGCCATTTTATTTATTTATCCGCAGTCCGTGTTTATATTCCAAGCATAACAGTCATGTTTCTCATATTCCTGAGTTTTATTGGCCTAGTTTATTCTAAAGGTACAGTTAGCATATCAGGTACTGTGACGGTCGTGACAAGCAAAGGTGCAATACAGGGAAATACTAACGATGGGTATAACACATTCTTTGGAGTGCCATACGCAAAAGTTGATGAGGAAAATCCTTTTGGAGTGAGTACTAATTGCGTTATTATTTAGGTTGAGATTAAAATTTTGTTTCGATTATATAATATTCAGTGTTACAAATGTTTTTTAAACAGGCTTGATACGTTTTGAAGAGAATTTTGTTTTGGATGTCTCTTAAATACGTGTCTAAAGTCTGTAAATTTTTTTGTGATGGCTGCATTTTAGTTTTGGACTTTAACTTACATATATTACTTACGCTGTTTGATTTTTTTTTTCAATACCGATGAAAATGGCTTCCACACTATTAACTTGCTAATATATGGCTAAGCGAGGAGAATACAGATGATACTGTATTCTCCTCGCCTAGCATATATATGAATGTGTAAAAGTACAATGACCTGGACTTATGGATAACAAACAGATAATAATGTGTTAGGAAAGTATTTCTATATTGCATGATAAGAACTTACCTTCGTTAGCTTAGATCTAGTTGAATACCAATTAAGGAATTCTATATCAAACGTCATTGCGTGAATCGCTGCGTAGAAAACAATTTTAGGTAGCACGGTAGCACCTTAAATTGGTAGGTCTTGATTGTCATTTGAAATCTTTGGCAGTCGTTACGGGGAGTCAGAAGCCCAGGTTACTAGGTTGAGGAGTCTCAATGTAAAACACTGGTACTCAGAATGTGTCGGTTTGGACTGGAAGTCAACTCAAACATAGCTTGGGAATAGCGTTGATAGGGAATGGGGTTGATAGATAACTTTTTAAGTAAATAATCCCAGTAATGTACCTCACTATTCATTAACCAACTTATATTTTCTTACAGAGCACCTTAGAGTACCCAAACTTTAACACGCCATACATAGCCAACGATTCCTCAGTGATATGCCCTCAAGTGTACTTCAATGATAACGGAGTCCTGCAGTGTCTCCAACTGAACATATATGTGCCACACAAGGCCAGCGCCAAGAACCGATTACCAATATTGGTCTGGTTCCACGGCGGAGGATTTGCTTTCGGCAGCGCTGGCGAATATGGCGGCCAATATTTGGTCAAACAAGACATCATCGTTATCACAGCGAACTACAGACAAGGGGCTTACGGCTTCTTATGTTTGGACGATCCGCATGTCCCGGGAAACCAGGGCATGAAAGACCAGATCGAAGCTCTGAGGTGGATCAAAAGTCATATAGCCGATTTTGGGGGTGATCCTACTAAAGTCACAATAGCTGGGGAAAGTTATGGAGGAGGTGCAGTAGACTTGCACCTATACTCAAAATACGAATCGTTATTCCACAAAGCTATTGTTCAAAGCGGCTCTATATTTGTAACTGAAGGAATTTTCATCAAGCCAGATTACGAAGCTGCCATCAAACTTGCCAACTATTTGGGTTATAACGTCACCACAACGCCCAAAGCGCTCGAAGCTCTTGCTAAAGCGAATCCTGTTGACGTGAACGCAGCAACGAGAAATTTGAGCATGATACTGACGTTTTGCAAGGAGAAGAAGTTCAAAGGCGTTCCAAATTTCGTGACCGATGACCCTTTCCATTTAAACAAACCCAAAAGAATAAAAAAGAAGTCTATTATGATCGGGTATACCAGTCAAGAGATGTTGTACGAATTCGTTAACAAACCTCAGTCACACTACGATAGTCTAGGCAATCCTTTTCTTCCACAGCTTTCGAAAACGTTTGATTTACCGCAAACTGAACTTGAAAGGCTTAGCAACATCGTCCAGCATTTCTATTTAGGAGGAAAGGCGATTGGTCCTGACGCACAGTTAGAATTGAGCAACTTCTTATCGGATTTTGCCGTCAACTATGGTGCTGAATGGTCGGTGAACAGATATATTGAACAAGAGGCGAAGGCGGTTTATAAGTACTTATTCTCGTATACAGGGGGAAGTGAGTATCAGAATGTGACGGGGACGGGAGCGTCGCATACGGAAGAGCTGAAGTATCTCTTCAACTGGGTCTGGGCGACCCCACCGCGTACTCCTGAACAAGTGCTGATAAGAGATAGGATGACTACCATGTGGGCCAATTTCGTTAAGTTTGGGTAAGTTGTAATTATTTTTCTTAATTGTTAAGTAAATTACATTAGGGCAGTTGACAACTAGTCAAATCCATTACTTTTATTGAACTGCCTAAAACGATTACTTTCTTTGCAACTCTTATGAAAGTAAAAAAAAACTAGATTATCAATAAACAATTTAAAGTTTTTCTTTTATAAAGCGATAAATGAAAGTGAAATTATTTTAAGATGCTTTACTAAATTAATGTCATAAAGGATTTTATTTTTGATCTAGTCAACTATCCAAGCTGCAGAAAAACATCATACTTAGCCGTAAGCAAAAAAGGCAATTTTAATAAAGATTTTCGTATTTATGATTTCAGAAACCCAACTCCTACAGTGACGAAACTCCTCCCGGTAACCTGGAACCCTGTCACAGGAACTACCAGGCCTTACCTGAACATAGACTTGAATATGGAGATGAAAGAATTCACTTTTAAACATAGAATGGCTTTCTGGGAACTCTTTTGGCATATGTATCGAAAGAATCACGTGCTTTTGAGTGAGCCTGAAAAAGGATCAGTTTAATTTTGTAAAGTATAATAAATAGTAGATACTTTATTAAGGGTTATTGTTGTTTTCTTTTTTGTAATGGCGCTTGGGCATTTTAAATTAAAGTTTAGCCTTTTCAGTAGGTACTAGTGTGAAGGTTTGATGTCAAGTTAGGCATGTACCAATGTAACTTTTCAAAGTTTAATTGTACTATGTAACAGTGCATGTAATTAAGTTTCATACATAGTTAATTAGATTCTGTTTGGTAAATTTATTTTGTCCTGTACTGAGTTTCGTTTACTCTTCCATAATCTACTTATTTTCCTTTAGGCCCCGTATTGATGTTGTAGGTCATCATTATTTATAGATAGCATAAACATGAGTAATTATAAATGTAACAGTGTTGGATAATTCCTATTTCATGATTTTAGTTCTGATTTGTCATCGTTAACATGAGCCAGATCAAAATTGAATCAACAGTTTTTTTTTATTATCTTTTATTTTAGGGACTTTTATTCTCAGATCATGCCAGCCCCGTCAAATGGGTGTTTTAATGTAAATATGTCCATCATCATCATCCCCCTGCCCTTAACCCATGTTTCATTTGGGGTCGGCGCAGCATGCTGCATTTTTAGCATGTTTCATCAAAATCCGTTCGGCCCTTAAAGCGTGATTTAGGAAGATACTCGTACATCCAAATATCGAAACTTTCATATGACACCAGCTGACTTTAATTCTTGTTTTTTTTTATTTCCTTATCAGGCATTTTTTTTCACGGTGTCATAAGTACAGAAATCTTACGTCAAGAAATATTCTTAAAAAAATAATTAACAAAATCGTTTCATCTGCTCGAGATTAGGGCTTAGCAACAACACATTCAGCGATTAATATTTATATTTTTTATTTTCTTTGTATATAGTTTTATTTCTAATTAAATTATAAATAATTATGTCCATATAAATAAAAAATAAAATAAACTATAAAAAAATATTTATATTATATGTAGATTAGTAGGATCAAGAGAGCCTCATCCATTCGTTTGAGGAGTTGACTCTTTACAAAAAATATATTCATAATATTTTAAATAGGATGGCATTGTCTTCAAAGAACATACAAGTTGTCCGACCCGGCTTTGCTTACAAAACTGTAGCACACACGGCACACGCCACAATTTGTCTAAATAAAACATTACTATAGTTTGACAACGTGATTCAGCCAGTTGTAATGAGTAACACATTTGCATAAATTGAGATAGCGTTGGTTCCGTAGGTTTATTAAGTGTTTTCTTGGTATTTGATGTGATGCGATGGTGTTTTTTATTAGTTTTTATAGAGAAACATAAAAAAAATGTTTTTAAATAATGTGCCTTTTACTAAATGACAGAACACTCTCTGTTTTTAGAAAAAAAGATTTAATTTGTAAGTATATCTACATATGTACATTACTACAATATAACATGTGGATTGATTGAAACTAAACAAAAATCTCGAAAATCCTCATCTATACTAATATTATACAGCTGAAGAGTTTGTTTGTTTGTTTGAACGCGCTAATCTCCGAAACTACTGGTTCGATTTGAAAAAATATTTCAGTGTTAGATAGCCCATTTATCGAGGAAGGATATAGGCTATAAACCATCACGCTAAGACACACGGGAGCGGAGCAGTAACCAAAGATGCGGGTGAAACCGCTGGGGAGAGCTAGTTAATACTATAATGCGAAAGTGATTATGTCAATCAGCCTACCTGTTGCGCTTTCACGGCAAAACTACTGAACCGATCAACAAGAGATTTAGTACACAGATACTCTAAAGCCTGTTGAAAGACATAGGCTACTTGTAACCCAGTTGCGGGAAGTGGATAAAACTGAGGGAAGCAGATACATAGTCTTCAATACATTCAACAAATTCTATGCAAATTACACCAGCAAATTAATCGTCATCTATATACCGGGGACTCCCACGTGCCTACGGAACCCTAAACCACGGTACTTCACCGCCCCGTCCTATAAATAAGACATGCTTGCACTCTTCACTTTAATATTAATCAACACTTCAATGCAAAATGTTTAATATTTTAATATCATTGTTAGTTTGTGTATTCGTGAGGGCCGAAGACAATGTGACCGTGGTGACACTTAAAGGTCCTATAATAGGGTTCAAACATGACGGATATAATACATTCCTTGGAGTACCTTATGCTAAGGTCAATGAGGATAATCCGTTTGGGGTAAGTCATTTTTGTGTTAATTTTTAACCGACTTTGCAGGAAGGAGGGTTTTGTTGTTACAGTGTACGCTTGAGAGCCCTAAACGGGTTGGTGTATTTTAGCTTGAGATAATTTTCTCCTTGAGGTTTCTCATAAGGCGATATTCTACAAAAATGTTGCACGGCATATTATTATTTGCTCGCAATGTACGCGAGTCTATAACTAGCAATTGTTCACACACAAAGGTTGCTATTGTGCGAACATATAAGGAATCATCGTTCGCAATTTTCTGTCGCAGAGATCAGCATATCAGTAGAATTCTGCTTTTATAGTCTTAAAATCGATTTTGCCGCACGCACTTAAGTCGATGTTCTTTTTTGATTCCAGAATTATCTAGTCCATCCAACCTTTCAAACACCGTTTATAGCCAACGACTCCTCCGTTATATGCCCTCAAGTAATCTCCAGGGTTGGTGGAGTCCTCCAATGTCTTCGCATGAACATATATGTGCCACATTCAGCTAATGAGAACAATACTGTGCCAATATTGGTGTATTTCCACGGAGGAGGCTTCATCTTCGGCAGCGCCAGTGACTATGGTGGCCAACATTTGGTCAAACACGACATTATCGTGATCACAGTGAACTACAGACTTGGTCCTTACGGCTTCTTGTGTTTGAACGAAGAATCTGTGCCTGGCAACCAAGGGCTAAAAGACCAGATAGCCGCGTTGAGGTGGATAAAGAAATATATAGAAGCTTTTGGTGGAGATCCTTTCAAAGTGACCATTTCTGGAGAAAGCTATGGAGGAGGTGGTGTAGATTTGCATCTGTATTCAAAATATGAGAGGCTGTTCGATAAAGCAATTATACAAAGTGGGTCCATATTCACTCCTGGATTTTATGGGAATCGCGAACATGATGCAGCTATTAAACTCGCTTTACACCTGGGTTATAAAGTCGTGAGGACCCGAGAGGCTTTGCAAGCCCTTGCTAAAGAGAATCCCGTAGTCGTGATGGCAGCTGCTAGAAACTTAAGCATGAAGTTAACAGTTTGTAAGGAAATTCGTTTTAAAGGGGTCCAGCACTTTGTGACGAAATGCCTGAATCACTTACACAATCCGGACAGGATAGAAAACATACCGATCATGATTGGTTACAACAGCAAAGAAGATTTTGGCACATACGCGAATAAGCCTCAGGAATTCTACGACAGTTTGGGGGATATCTTCTACAAGAATTTGCAGAACAATTTTGTTTTAAAGACATGCGAACTAGAAACTTTGAGTAACATAACAAGAACTTTTTATATGGGCAGCAAGAAAATAGGTCCTGAATCTATGCTGGAGCTGAGTGATTATTCTTCTGACTTCAAATTGAACTATGCTGTCGAAAAAACCGTTTCTAAATTAATCGAGCAAGGTGGAAATGTGTATAAGTATATGTTTTCGTACATTGGCGGCAGCCAGTATAGGAATGTGACAGGGTCGGGAGCTTCGCATACAGAAGAGCTGAAATACTTGTTTGAAACTCCCTTAAAGCTGACATCTGATGAGCAGAGAATGATGAGGGATAGGATGACGGCGATGTGGGCTAACTTCGTTAAACTTGGGTAAGTTTAAAGTTTTAATCACAGAGCAGGGAACTATTTAACTGTGCACTATTTAACTAATAATATGCAGAACATTATAGCATTACATTGTGGGTTTTAAGTTTGTTGACAGATTTTATTTTACCCGGTGAAGATGTAGCTAATTTACATCATTTATTCCTTTTTGCAGTATGCATATTTTCCAGTCCTATTCCCATAGCCCATATTAAAAGCACATAGCAAAGATTAATATTGGGGAATATCACACGTAGACCTAAAGCGATCCCAAGGTAATCTCTGTCCATTGAGTAAAAATAAAAAATTATGGTTCCCCATTTCTATATAAGAACTTTGAGATATACAGTTCATCTAATAGTACTACCAAAAGAGAACATAGGAACAGATTTATTTAAAAACAGCTAAAAACTCAACCTCAGCGAAAATCAAAAAACCATGAAAAACCTGACATATTATTATTCCATTTCCAATTAACTTTTTTTTCAGGAACCCCACACCTCAAAAGACGGATCTCCTCCCGGTGACGTGGACCCCAGTAACCGGCAACACCAGACCTTACCTGGACATTGACGTGACAATGTCTATGAAGGACCATGCTTATCAACAAAGAATAGCATTCTGGGACCTCTTCATGCAGAAATATGATAAGAGGATTCAGTGAAAGATTAGGAAGAGTGTATTTTAGTATTATTAAATATGTATTATAATTGAGACTCAAGGTGTAAATGTTTAATTTCGCAATCCTCTCAAGAGTCCTATTTCTTCTGGATAACAATTGTTCCTTCAGTTTTATATAATATTTAAAGAGGAAAGAGTTGATTGTTTGTTTTTTTAATTGAATTCAAAACACCGCAAAAAATTGGCTTCATAACAACTTGACCCATTTGAAATTTTTTTTCCCTGTTGAAAAGCTACACCGCATACTGGAAGAAGTTCCCTGGAGACGCGTGAAACTGAGTGTTGATTTATATTTCGTCCATAATTATATTAGATTAAAATGGAAGTACTATTCACACTCCAAAAAAGAGGTATCTTAATTCGGACAAAGATCCTTTTTGACGATCCTTACAATAAATATTTTACCACAACAAAACCCACAGGACACATATATGTAATTAACATACAATACACCATTTTCGCTATAACAAAAATCTCCAATAACTTACCTCATCGGCATTCCAAGCCCCATAGGTCGGGGGGTTGATGAGCATAAACACCAAAGAGGACAGGAGAATGCAGGTCACGATGAACGGCCCCACGTAGCGCCAGGTGACCTGCCAGTACACGCCGGGCCGGTAGCCCGTCATCTCGTATATGTCGTTGGTGAATCTGGAAGGGTAAATGTTGTAAGGACCAGCGGATCGAAGGACCAAAAATATTTTTGGGTGTTTTGAAAGGACAATGAAAAAAATAGTTAAGTGTATATTGTTCGATATTTGGATTTTTGAGGTCAGTCAGAGATAAAAAAAAAAAAAACAAATAAAATTGCATTATATTAAAGTGAAAGTTGACCCTAATATAGATGAGAAAAGGCTAGGTAGACGAGATGAGATGGCTTGTATGGAATCATATTATGTCATCATCGTCATCATCATCTCAGCCATAGGACGTTATAAGGTCGTCTGTCCATCTTGGTGGACGTCCTACCAATAACTGACTGTTATGTAACCTGAATATTATGAATTTGTAGTTTAATATTGAGATATCTAGAAAGCTTTGTAAGAAGAATAAAACTAAAAACACTGGGACATCATTTGGGAATTTTTGACTTAATGTCCGATTATTTATTGGTAAAACACATAACTTAAGTTCAAACATCATTAATCAGGCTTTGGGAAAGAAAATGGGTATTTGAATATGTAACCAAATTGATACTTAAGAAAATCATCATCTGTCTAGCCTTTTCCCCAAGCTTGATGCAGCTTAGTACCAGTGTTTTACATGGAGGATATAGGGACAGAAAAAAAGACTTAAGAAAATAATAATTCAGATCAATTACCTCTCATGCCCATAAATGTAGACGACGGAGACCATCTCCAAGAGAGCGACGACGACCAGGCCGATGGTGCCGGCGAACGAGTCGAACATCTTGAGCCAGTACTCGCCCGCACCGGTCGTGAAGATCAGACCCACGAAGAAACAGAATGTGCATACGCAGCCTGCGAAGAAAGAATAGACATGACATGAACAAACAAAGGTAATAAGTCAGTCTTTTAGTTTAGCCTAAAATATTGGCCACGTATGTTTTTTGTTTCTACCAAGGTATTGTTGACGAAGATACGAAAATTGAAATTGCTTGTTACGTCACCTTTAGGCACAAATTTTACATAAACGTGACGTCATAAGCTCCCAATCCTTTGGGATTGGGAGTGTGATTCCAGTGTGATTCAAAGACGATTTTCGTTTTCATCGACTTGAATTTTCAATTTTTTTTACGATGCCTTGGGACTAATATTCAGGCAAAAAACAAAACAGAAAAATTATACGACTGTCTTTCAAAGGAATGGTAGGAATAGGTATTATGGCAGCATAGTGCATAAAAATTAATAAAAACTGATCATGAGTTAATAATGTACGATGAAGAACCAGATACCATGTAAAACAAAGAACACATTTTGTAACTACACTATAACAAACCAAACAGGCAAATCGCAGAGACGACAAACTAAGAAAACGTGACTCTCCCAGATAAGAGAAAGACTAGCTTACCAGTAATAACGGGCTTGCTAAGCCGTTTAAAGAAGTCGATATCGAATATGGTGCAGAGCATGCCTTCCATGATGCCGATCTGGCTGCCGAGCCCCAAGGACAGGAGCATCATGAAGAAGATGATGGACCAGAACGGCGCAGGCGTCAGCTTGAGGATCGCTTGCGTGAACACGATGAACGCTAGGCCGGTGCCTTCAGCTGCCTGGAGAGAATAAAATGGAGTGTGTTTGTGTTGTGGTGTCTGTGGTCACAGATGACAGATGACAGCCCGCCAATTGGTGTGTGAGCGGGCCGGCGTGAGGCCGTATTGTAATACCAATTAGTGAAGGAATTAAAGTGATTAACAAGAAACTAGTATTTTATTATTAGCAGAGAACCCACCCCATGCTAACAGAACAGTATGGTAAACTAGGCCTCCATTTTCAAGTAGTTTAAGTCTGTTAAAGTTGTACCTAATAGTAAATTATACGTTTTAGAATTATAGGATTCTAGGTGATAATGCATTCGTTGTTCATACATATTTTCAGTTTGACGAATGTTCTGAAGGAAATAAACTAGCATGAGTTTTCTCTACTTAAGATTTTTAATGCTATGTTAGTTCTTGGTGAGTTAATAGATCGAACTGATATCATATACATAGTTTTATCGTAATTAAACATGCGAAAATGTAATAAATCTAAAGGCGTAAGAGTTATTTATGCCCGCTATTCCCTTGCTCAATATCAATTCGTCCAAGAGTACTATTTGGTCCTCTCATACTCACTTACGTCTATTTCAATTATTTTCAAAATATTCACCTCCTCAGGCTATCATCTGCTAGTGAGATTGTATTTCGTCACGAAGCTCTCGTTGGCATGATTTGACTCCTGCCATTAGTTCTCTTGGCTACATTTTATGGTGATGTCCAATATTATATTCACCATCAATCCTACCTAATATTAAGCCTAAATTCCATAAATAAAGGACCAGCTACATTCCCCTCACCTCCTCAAGTTGTCGGCCCATGGAACAGCCAGTGAGGTTGTACTTGGCCACGAAGCTCTCGTTGATATGAGGGAACTCCTGGCGATAGTAGTCGTGGCTCGAGTTCGGGGTGAAGCCCGATATGTTGAGGCTGGCTAGGATCTTGATCTCCCTGGAAAGATGGATATCATACATATTTGTAATGACAATGTTGGAATTATGAACGATCATTAACGTCATTCTCCTGGCCTGGTCAATTTTAAAGCTTTTTTTTCTGAATAACCTAAGAAAGTAGTCTTACGAAACAAAACGTCTTACAATGGCGCCCCCTGTTTTCCTTTCGTCAAAAACAGGTCTTTAGCATTTAAGAAAAAGATAATGCATCGCAAATAATCGTGCAAACATAATACTCGTATGTATTCATTACTAATATCGTCAAGAACAGTGGCACACATCTGCCTAGTCTTTTTCCAAGCTACGTTGGGATTGGCTTCCGATGAGTGTCACGTGGGCCGACTGCCTATCTGGCTTCCTCAACCCAGTTACCTGGGCAACCCGATACCCCTTGGTAGACAAGACAAGACAGGTCGTCACACTTTCTGGCTTCAGATTACCCGTAACGACTACCAAAGATGTACAAATGACAGCCAGGACCCACCAATTTAAGGTGCCTTCCGAAACACTGAGGACCTCGTCATGATAAGATAGTTACTCTTGCACGGACCGACCGCGCCAAGCGTTGCTTAACCTTATGATCGATCGACCCGCGATAGCCACGAGCTCTTCTAACAGTGAGATACATTATCTAGTTTAGTCTTTAGCTAAGCCTTATAAGTACGAGTGTACAGCCAAAAATGTCCGTCTCAAAAATAAAGATCAACCTTCAAAAGTAACCCTAGAGGTCGATGCAATACGAAGTATTTAATTTAAAATATTCACCCTCTCACCTTGCTCGGTATCCGAAGCCAAGGCCGTTACGTGTAGATAAGAGGAGTGAACAATCAGTGTTGATTGATGCGTTCAACAAGCTTCATTTAAACGCTATCAAATAGATTGCACTACATCAACAGTCTACCTGATTTAATCAATAAACGTTGTGATTGCTTCGGTCTTAAGGTCCGCGGCTCAGAGGTCGAAGTGTTTTTAAGGGCAGACAACAGCGTTGCGATTTTTTAATTTACCATTGCCAATATTATGGCGAGAATTATTAAAAAAAAAACGGCTGAAATGTCACTCGAAACATTCGAAATTGGAAGGAATTGACATTAAAAAATTAAAAAATATTTTTTGGACATTAGACAGGTATTTATTTTTTTTCATTTAAGGTATGTCCCTCGTTTGTCTAGTAGTCGCATAACACGACCTCTGTGCACGGTCTCGGGTTCTATTTTCGGGTCGGGACGAAATCGCTTTGTGGGTTTTAAGAGACTTTCATAAGGCAGCCCGGAGTTTGAAAGTTGGTGATTGATACACCCGTGCATCGGAGAGCACGTAAATGTCGGTCCTGCGCCTGATCTCTCTCCGGTCGCTTAGGTTCCCGTCCCATGGGACTATGAAAGTAAGGGGAAGAGTACATACACATGTGTCTGCGCAAATGCTTGTGCACTATAATTATGTTCTACGTAGCTGGCTGATCTCCTTAGAGAGAACAGCCGCTGTGACCGGCAATCAGTCTGGACGTCATCATTATTATTATGTGCTACAGGTTTCTCCCTTGTATTGATTTATTTGCACAGTTTAAATCATACATTATGCTAGAATAAAACTTAACTAAAAACTACTATCTATAATTACAAAAAAATATATATATCTAAATATATATATCCTTGTATTTATATTAGAATACGCCATACTTACTTGGTCATACAGGTTTCCACCATAGTAAAAGCTTTGAAGCCCAGAATGCTGAATATCACGACAGAAGCGTAGATAGCCGTCAGGGCGTTGCAGACAGACACCAGCAAGACATCTCTGACACAGTTGTTGTTCGGCGGGTTGTAGGAGCCGAACGCGATGAGAGAGCCGAAGGCGAGGCCGAAGGAGTAAAATACTTGCGTCGCTGCGTCCAACCAGACGGTCGGGTCTAGTAGCTTTTCCAACTGGAAGAAAGATTTGTATTATTTAGTCAAAAGTCTTTAATACAATTAGGGCCAGTTTCACCGGTTACGGATAGCCACTATCTACCCGATAAATAAAAAAATGGAACAGAATTTGTATGCAATTATCTATCAGATAAATTATTTCGAACTTATCCGTAACCAGTGAAACTGGCTCTAAGTATTCCGTTTTCTTTTATAATATAATTTAATCGGTTTTAGTACAGATACATGGAGAATATAACATCTGTGATTTACCTACACGTTGTGACGATAATATTTAGCATAAAATGATCCCCGTCCTCATTAACTATGTGAATGAACAATGGTTTAATGCGTCGCCAACGTTGATACGTAAATATTCCAAGACGGTGGAAAGATACGGTATCTACAAGATTTTATTGGGAAATAACATGGAAATAATATTATCAATTAACATTAGTCCATCCATCACAGCCTTTTTTAATGTCCCACTGCTGGGCACAGGCCTCCTCTCACACGGAAAAGGATTGAGCGTTAATCATCAGCTCATTGCGGGTTGGTGATTTCAGACTTTATAGTCCAGGTTTCCTCGAGATGTTTTCCTTCACCTTTAATCAGTCATTGGTGTCCAAGATAAACTTAGAAAGTACGTATAACTTAGAAAAGTTACATTGGTACTTGCCTGACCTGGAATCGAACCCGCACCCTCATACTCGAAAGGCTGGTGCTTTAACCACTAGGCCACCACGACACTTAAAAAACCTTAGTGTGTTTTCTTAATATTGATTCGACTTTTATTTTAAGTTAATTAATCCCTTTTTGTAGTAGCTTTTAAATAGTACTTTTTGGTCAAAATTTATGATGTGCGAAAATCTAAAAAACATTTTTAGATATTATCTAGAGATAAACTTAATAAAAATACAAAGAAAAAAGAATAGGTACTGAAACAAATTGGATGAATTTTTTGCTGCACTGAACTAAATGGCAAGTATAGCATCAGCAAACAAAAAAGGAATGAAACTAATCGGACTAGAAACCAACGAGTAATTGGTGTACATACGTTAAAAAAAACATACCGAACGAATTAAGAACCTCCTCTTTTTTTGAAAGTCGGTTAATAAGATAACGATTGTCTGAAGATAATTTATCGCTTAATTTTAATTACTTTCCATCGGATACAGTTTCTTTAAATCTTACCAAATATTTTCCTGTTAAAGTTGAAGGCATACGTTCAATCCTTTTACATTTTTAATATAAGGTAACTATCATTAGTAACAGCATGTATTACTACAGGCTAACGAACTCGATAAACCCGAGTTCATCGACCAATACAATAGAATATTCTAGAACATCCAAAAATTTATATATTTCAATAGAATGCTCACATTTTCCCCACAAGGTCGCGTTCCCTAGTGTTTCATAAAAAAGTAAAGTAGCATCAAGCTACCCGAAACTGTCAAATGTTCCCAGTCAACTTTTCGTCAAGTTGAAAATCTATTAAGCATATCTGAAATTGTAGTAGCTTGATGTGCTGTAACTAACGTCTGTACAAACATCAACCACACGTAAACAAAGTTATTGAAAAGTCATGATTGTAGAGTCAGCACATGAAGCTACCCAAATCTGATTTTTTTCCCAATGAACTTTGAACCTTATGCTTCAGCGATAAAGTTGAAAATCTATTAAGGTAATTTGAAAGATTGTAGTAGCTTGATGTCTGTACAAACATGAACCAGAGTGGTAGGATCTTTGAACATCAAAGAGAGTATTTTTACCTTTCTTTGAGTCAAAAGAAAAGCTTTCGCGTGTGGCGTATCTTGTGTCTCGTTAATTGCTTTTGTTAAAATTCTGAAGTACTTCAAAAAAGGTGTCATAACTTTGTAGATACAAAGAAGACAAGATTTTCTTATGATGTGAGTTTGTTTGTACTTATTACGTGGTTAGTTACACTCTCAGGGAAAACAAATGGGAAAGATTTAATTTGAAATTAGATATAGCAATACTAGTATATAGGGATAATGGGTTACAGATTACTTTATAAAAATAGGTAACAGGTCAAAACACGGACACGTATTTTTTCGTTTCTCGCACAAACTAATATTGACAAAGAAACTTCATCATCATTGTCATTACAGCCTTTTTATCGTCCCACTGCTGGGCACAGGCCTCCTCTCCCACGGAGAAGAATTGAGCGTAAATCACAATCGACAAATAAACAACACAATTAAATTTCGTGTTACGTCACTTTTAGGCATACAATTTGCTTAAATGTGACGTCACAAGCTCCCACTCTCGAACTTTACTTTTCATGAAGGAACTTGTCATGACAAGGTGCAGGTCACTTATCTACGGACCGATCGCACCAAGCATTGCTTAACCTTATGATCGATTGACCCGTGCGGCTGATACGTAGCCACTAGCTTTTCACAAACACGGAACAGACGTACTAACGCCAGCACAACAAGCTGCTACAATCTGTGTTCTTCTGTGTCATTGTGGTTCAAGGAAAATTTTACAGTTTCGGGTAGCCTGATGTGCTGTCTGAACATCTGCTAAAGTCATTTAGATTTAAGTCTGTTATTATTGGCATACTGACCTTGGGCTTATACATGTGTATGATGCCATCAGTAGACCCTGGCAGTGTCACTCCGCGGATGAAGAAGATCGTCAGCACCACGTACGGGAAAAGGGACGTGAAGTATACCACCTGAAACAACAGCAATTAATGTAATCTATACATACATATAATAAAATCGTAGAAAAGTCAAAACTGTACATTGAATATTTTTTTTAAAGAATCATTGCAATTTTTGTCTGTTTGTCTGTATGTATGTCCGGGATTAAAAACCTCGCATCTTAGAAAAATACAATTTGTACTCTAACCTGATTAGGAAAATGACTGTCGGTGAAACTGGGTCTTTTTTTCGTGAGAAATCATCAAATGCCAGGGGGGGAACCACCATCATGTGATGATTTCGCACGAAAATAAGGCCGCTGAGGGCGCAGCTAGAGGGAGTGTCAGACTCTTACTGACTATAACTCAGTATGTTCCTTCTGGAGGTCCCTGTGTACCAGGGCCGCGGTAACTCTTGCGAAAGACTCGCAGCCCTTGCAGGTGACATAAATTGGGCCTAAGATCTACAAACTAACCTTGCCACTGCTTTGAATCCCTTTCATAACGATGAAGAAGACGATGATCCAAGCCAGCAGCAGGTACAGCACAATCCACCAGCGTGGTACACCAGGTTCGTCGATGCTGGGAGACGCGTCCAAAGCTTCTCGATACCAGAAGTAGACGGTGGAGGAAGCTTTGTTGCACTCCGCTTCGCGGGTTCCGTTGTCAACGGGGCAGTGCGCCCAGGGGAGGGAGTCGGCTGATAGCTGCGGAAGGTTAGATGGTTCTAGAAAAATCGGTTTTTGGAGAATTTTGAGGCAGTTTTGTGAACTTTGAAAGTATAAATGTATGCTTAAAATATAATGAATATTTTAAACACATACAAATAACAAAAAAATGGCAACAATTGAACTAAAAAGACAGAAACAAGTTGAACACTTGCTAAGAGGTCCTTTTCAATTCTGCGCTTTTTTTGGAGGAATTTCTTTTTTTTCGAGTGATTCATATACGTTTTAGAATTTCGATTGATTTTCTTTAATATCTGGAAATTTCCTCTTGTATTCTGAACAAAATATATGTTAAAAAGGTTCTGTTTTCTTTAAATAACCTTTCTAATAACATTATAGAACCACAAATATTCAGAAACAAACCGATTTAAACCACAGTTCTTTTATCAAATGCGTTCACGACACCATAGTAATTAATTTTAATGCGAACCAATTAGGACCCTGCAAATACCGAAGAACCCCACTTGAGACCAACCAACTTACCCTAATACTATTAAAAAGGTAGAAGAACACCCAAGTAATGATGACATTGTAGTAGAGGGCCACGAAGAGCGTCACCATACAACTCGAGATGCCGATACCACCGAGCCACGGGTGGATGGTGTTCCACACGCCAAGGGAGCCGAGCCGCATCTTCTGACCTATGGCCATCTCGATCAGGAACAGAGGGATGCCTTCTAACACCAACATGATGAGGAATGGGATCAGGAAGGCTCCTGTGGACAATAATGAGGAATTAGTTTATATTACCGCGATTGTTTTCACTGAAAAGTTAGCAATAATAAGAATTCTTTTAGAATATGACATTCCTATAGAGGAAGCTAACCATTGAGGGATAAAAAAGAGACATCAAAAATGGATATAAAAATAAGTGTGACAAATCCATTGGTGCAATGTTGACCACGACAGACTGCCGAGCTGAGGGTTCGATTCCTGGTTTGTGATGAGCATGCTTGATGGGGATAACCAACCATGTGTGAAATAGTGTCCCGATATTATAAAAAAACGATATCTTTGAATTAGCCGTTCGTTCGGTAGTCATTAGAAAGTAAGCATAAACTCAATCTTTTCTTTTTAATGTGTAATTATCAAAAGATTCCTTCCACTGTGAGTGCACCTGGAAGGAGTGACTTTTACAGTCTTAAACCCAGTTGTGTTCCTTCTGGAGGTCTTTGTATGCCAGGGCCGCAGAACAAATAAACAGGAACAAATCAAATCCCGTAACCCCCACAGAGGATAAACTCGACCTTAGAACTTTCTCTATCTTGTGATAAGAAGTTTTATCTGTATTCTTAATTTCTTTAAAGTTAATTAACACACGTTAAATATCAAAGAATCACAAAATATTTGAAATTTATCACTTACGATAAAATGAACAATTAACAATTTTCATTGCAAGCTGACCAAATTGCCGCTAAAAGCTGGGGTTAAAAACTAATTACTTATATTGGTTTTTAAAATGCTCTATCGACAAAATTGGTTGTTGATGCATGATGCAATTTGGCAGAGAGCCATACTACAATTTTACCTACCTACCTACCAAAGCATTTTAAGTTTTCCTTCTATTTTAATTTCATGTATTGAGAGCTATATTGACGAGGTCAAACACTATCAGTAGTAACATGGAGTATGTTATGTCTAATGTATGTAATTTAAACAAGATTTTCAATTTTCCTGTATACCAAATTTGTACACCTGTTTCAGGTAGAATATGATGATTCTTTTATTTTATTTTTCTGTCATCTTTTGTACTCATATTCTGTGCAAATAAATTATTCTTATTCTTAACAATTTAATTGCTTTTAAGTGATTTGAGACCAACATTACAGTGAAGTATTCTCTTACTCGTGTAAGACACCTCTTCCAAGATCACACCAAGAGTTTTAATAGACCATCATTATTGTTGTGGTTCTTGGTGTTCCTATGAATAATATGTATGTATTTACAAAAGAAAAGTATATAAGTATATTTATCTGTTGCCTAGTACCCATAGTACAAGCTTTGCTTAGTTTGGGACTAGAAGACGTTGTGTGAATGTGTGAGGAATATTATTATATTTTTTTTCAACCGATTCGTAAATTGGCGATTCCTCTCAGAATCCCGCTCTTCTCCATATGTCAACATCTATAGAGCAACTTATTTTACTTTTAAGAACGCCCAAGACATGGTTTTAAGCAAAAAAAATTATTAATAAAGCAATTAGATTGCTATAATCGTTTATTTTATTGCAAAATTAACTTCAATAGACCCAGTTTACGTGTAATTACCGATATGAACACACACAAACACAAATACTTTTTATCTATGTACGGTAAGAAGATCGATAGATGTATGTGCCACAGGAATAAACTACTTATTTAAAACATTTGACCTTTTCAAAGCCATTATATTACGTACTAAGGTACTTACGTATTACGAAAGGCTTTCAAAAACAAGGAAAGACTAGATAAAAATACTCAACCTAATATGTAGGTACCATAAACAATCGTCTATATTTAGAATCGCCGCTACGTCTGGGCTGAGCACTATCGATTTTTAAATTGCTACGGAGCTGCTACGAAATTGCGACGTAGCCGGCGTAGACATTGCTACGCTAACCTTTGCTCTTTAGCTACGAATGCACCTTGGTAGATAGTTTCAAAGTTCAATTTTAACTATCAATTAGATTATTTCTAGATTGTTATAGACTCAATTTATCTGCTATACTTATTTTACTAAGATGTAGTATTTATTGGTTAATTTGTAAGTTATAAATACATGATAATGAAAAAAAGTTTAAAATTTCTTCAATATTTTGTATTAACCTATGTTAAGTAATTTATTTATTTAGGTTCACCGACAGCATACCTATACACATACACAATACATAAATCTAAGGTTATATTCTCTCTAAGTAGTGATATATTTAATTTATCTAACATATTTATTAAAGTCGTGGTGGCCTAGTAGGTAAAGAGCCGACTTCTCAAGTATAATGTGAGTTCGAATCCAGTTCAGGCAAGTACCAATGTAACTTATCTAAGTTTGTATGTACTTTCTAAGTATTTGTTGGACACCAATGACTGTATTTCGGATGGCACGTTAAACTGTAGGTCCCGGCTGGCATTGAACATCCTTGGCAGTCGTTACGGGTAGTTGAAAGCCAGTAAGTCTGACGCCAGTCTAACCAAGGGATATTGGTTATTGCCCAGGGAACTGGGTTGACGAGGCCAGATAGGCAATCGCTCCTTGTAAAACACTGGTATTCAGCTGAATCTGGATAGACTGGAAGCTGAACCTAACATGATTGGGAAAAAGGCTCGGGAGATGATTTTAAATTGATTTATTTCAGTATCTTGGCCGCGCCTCCGGCAGTTTGCGTTAGGCCTAAAAAGGTATACTAAATAAAGGTTAAAGTATTTATAAAGCGTACAATTTCCGAGAATAGAATATTAATGATTTCACACACGTGACGTTTTCACGTCGGACTATTGTTATTACAAGATAATTGTCGTACACGATTGTATCATAATTTCGATATTTTATAAAAAACTGTCTCGTCACTGTACTACATAAATAGAAATATATTTTTTTATGACTAATGAATATGACTTTTATTAAGGGAAAGGTTTATTAAAAAAAAAGTGATTTGCATCATGCACGTCATCTCTTCCTCCTTTCTATATAATGGGGTAGTTGACGTTAGTCAAATTCAATACTTTTATGGAACTGTCAAAAACGGTTACTCTCAATGCAATTTGTATGAAAACGGAACCTATGACGTCACAGATTTTTCAAATCAAGCCGTATATTATCTATCAATACAAAAATGAAAACAATTTTCGGTTCCAAAACGATAAATTAAACTGACATTATTTTAAGATGCTTTACAAAATGAATGTGGAGTGAATTCTGAGTAAAAGCGAATGTACGAATGAGCGGACCGAATGTAGGAACGATTAAGAATGAAAGATATGAAAGAAAAGACGATACAAGACGTGTATTTTGGTTAATTTAAAATTAAATTTAGTTATTTCGAGGAAATAAACTTCTTCGAATAAAGCAAATTGCATTATTTCGCCTCCACATCCCACATGAATATGTTAAAGTATTTTATTTTTCACCTAGTCCACATCTCAATTTAATAGGTTTCAAGATCAAACATCGACCGACAGTTTAGTCTGTAGTGTGCGCTCTAGCTACTCGTATCGTGATTTGTGTTTTTACGCAAGTCGTTTGCCCACCACAACAATATATACCTATGTAACTTAATAGTTCATTCAAAGATGTTTTCAATTATTAAAACAAAGGAAAAAAAGATATAAAAATAACATTACAATAAATAAATGTCTTGTTTATTATAAAATACTGGTTAAACCCACCTCTAAATAAAATCAGTTCGAACATCAAATACACCGTGATTTTTTAGTCGTCTTACAAAAGCAGCCCAATTCATGTATACAATGACTAGTAAACGTTCATAATAAAAAAATATTAATTTATGAGATTTGAACAATAAAAGAAATCATGCACTGGGTATGTATACTCTACCGTTTGATACGCTAACAATTTTAATAGGGTGTTTCATTCTAATTTATTATTTTAATATAATAAAAAAATAATAATCGCATCTAAAGGTATTTTATGTCGGATACTTTAGGTGGACCACTTTTGAAAGACGACTAAAAAGTCATGGTGTATACCTAATTAAACAGAGTTGAGAATAAACAAACATTCATATAAATGTACGTATTTGTACGATACTGATATGCATAGTCCTCATCTCAATGAGCGCTCATTCAAAATCTCTTCACAAATCGATCGGACAGGTAATCCTACACCAATCTCTACGTCACATTGAATTTCAAACCTTACATCCATGTAATTAAGGATCAAAATTATGTGTCAGCCGGCTGCAGTAGCTCTGCCCGGGCCGACGGTAGCCACGCAGGTGCAAACTGCGTTTCCCGGGCACGGAATGCAGACGAAACTGTAAGCTATAGCTGTTATGTAGTGATGTGTGCCAAAGATTATGAAGAAATGGAGTGTTCATCTGGAATATTCGACGATAGCGTGACATGGTTGAGAGTTCTTTTAGGATCGTTTAGAAGCCTTCATTGTAATCTTGGTATATCTGTTTGAAAGAACGACGAAAAATGTGCTATTTTAGATGGATATATGTATATATTAGGATCTAGATTGGGTATATATAAGTTGACGACTTTATAAGGAATAAAAAAAAAACTTTTTAGTATTCTTGAACGCGAAATACCGTGCAATATTAATTTTTTGTTATATAAAGGGGCTTATACTACAAAAAAGTTAGCAGACTTTTAACACGTGTCTAAAATAAGATTGTATACAATTTTTTCTTTAAACACGCGTCAAACGTCTATCTTACTAAAGAAATAACTAATACATATATGGTGGATATATAAGAGCTTATTCATATAAAAGTTATTTATATAAAAGAAAAATGTACGAACGTAAACAGATGTCAATTACCACCAGAAGAATAAATACTAGTACTCAAGTACGTCGCATTCCTATCTTCAACTTTTTATTCAACCATTTTCCCTAATAATCAATTCTTACAATGTTCTTCTTATCATTGAACTTTACAAAGGAGTACATAAATAAGTTTCAGGCACTCCATTTTACATTTATAACTCCATGACACCGAATTACATTTTAAACCTCACTCCGTCCAGACAGGCACACACACACATACACAAAATAAGTCCTGCCTAGATATACGTTAAAGGGGGACAACCCTTTGATCTCCCCTCATAAAGGATATCACAAACTGAACCAGGAAACTGTCGTACTGAATGGCGATAATTCTCTTTTGAGTGGTTTTAATTATCGTCCTTGTGTGTCCATGTCAGTTGTGACAAGTAGCGATAGTTTACAACTAGTCAAATTCAAGACTATTATTGAACTGTCAAAAACGGTTTCATTGTATGCAATACGGTGAGTGACAACTAGTCAAATTCAATACTTTTATAGAACCACCAAATGCGGTTACTCTCTATGCAATTTGTATGACAATAAAAACTATGAATGAAGTCACAATTTTTTTACATTAAGCTGTATACCTATTTTGTTTTCAGATTTAGTTTCAAAACAACGGCATAGCTACCGTCGTATCTACCGTATTAATTATATATTAATTATATGGGGCCCCTGGGCCACGTGGGCAACGTGCTTAAGCAAAAAATCGCATGAAGATAGTAAAAATAACAAATAGGCTGCGCAGGTGATTATGTACTAACAAAAGCTCTTTACGTAATTTATTTCATTTAACGCAATTTTTTCTCTTTTGTGAAGAATGTTTACTATTTCTAAGGGCCGCAATAATTTTTTTATACAGGGCCGCGCCAAAACACGCTACGCTTCTGCCTCAAAACGATAAATATACGTGATATAATTTTAAGATGCTTTACTGTTTCAAATTAAAGTAGGTACTTCGACTTTGACACAAAACCATTCATATGAAATTACATAAACACAACGAACAGTGAGAGTATTGTTTGTACGATTGCGGATGATATGACGTTGTACTCGGCGCTCTATAAAATCAATACTTTATGACTGCACACAGAACTTTCTGGTCGTATGCCCGATGTCGTTATAAGTGATTGCTTTCGATAATCTACGTAATGGTTCTGTCGTATATGTTTATTTACCGTGAAGAATACGAATTTGCTTAAGTATTATGTATGCCGAGTCTTTTAGCTTTGAATCAAGCTGTAATATCGTTATTTTTATTAAGATCGATACCGATAGTCATTATACAAATAAAATAATGTCAAAATAAGAACTAATAAATAGTAAAAACTAGCCACTTTCTGTCGTCTCTCTGCATAGGCCTATCTTCTCAAACAGAAGGAACGAGCGATAATCGCCACGCTTGCTCAAAGCGAGAGCCAAAGATTTTGAATGCAAGAAATTCTTAATATTTAATAATACATTAAATAAAAATAATGATTAAAAACATAGCACCAAACAGAGTTTGATTTTGAAATTATATTGTTTTAAATAACAGTCTTAAACCATGGATTGGATCCAATATCGGTGAAAATTTAGTCGCATCTAGATTGTGAACCTCTTTGTCTTAATTATAATGCGTTTAAAAATGGAACCCAAACACATAATGAGTTCTACGTATATATTGTTGCACCGTTATTATAAAAAAAAAATATGTCTCATACAAAAAAAGCCCTAACCAAATTCTATAAACTGCGATTTCATGTATAATGGAAAAATATCACGCGAAGTTAACGACAATTTAATTGTAGAAACATGCAATTTCTGAAAATCAAGTTCAATGCTAGAATGTGTTTAAAAGTTATATCTGATAAAGGTCGAAAACACACGTGTATACTGTTCGTTTTATATTAAGTTAAGCTGCGCCCCGCGACATCGCTTACTTGGCTCTCAGGCCTCATATATCCCCTGCCTTCATTTTATTCATTTTAGTCTATAAGAAAAGCCATGTCATAATTTAAGTTAACATAAAGGTGTATTATCAGAAAAAAAATCGATAAAAATACACAGACCTACGTGATACCCCAGATATTTGAGAGCTGTCTTGTCTCCACGCTTTAACCCGCCTGCAGAAAGAACTACTTTCGGCACCCGGGTAAAAATCAGATTATGTCCTTTTTCAGGCGTTTCCGACGTGAAAGCGCGACATAAAGACAGACAGAATTACTTTCGAACTTATAATAAGGAAAGATAATACTAGAGCTTATATACAAATTATTACAATTATAATAATTTGTATATAAGCCTTTCTGTTGTTTTCTTGCCAGGATGATGGGACTGTTTGAAACATAATTTCAAACAGCGATATATTGAAACTTAGGGAGCGGATACATGATTAATTAATCCCATTGCGTGAGGAGACTCCCTTCGGATATAGTTCAGGCAGGAGGAAACCGCTGCTAGTCCATATAAGTAATGTACGGATACATTAACTAGGTAATTAAACAAACCATCAATATCTACCAAGCCCTTTTCGCAAGCTATGTTGGGGTCAGCTTCCAGTCTTAACCGGATGCAGCTGAGTACCAGTGTTTTACAAGGAGCGACTGCCTATCTCACCTCCTCAACCCAGTTACCTGGGCTAAACCCTTCTTGGCTTCTACCTGTATCGACTGCCTAGGATTTACAAATGACAGCCGGGACCCAACAATTTAGCGTACCTTCCGAAACACGGAGGAACTCGCCATGAAAAAATGGTCACCCATCCACGGACCGACCGCGTCAAGCGTGCTTAACCTTATGATCGGTCGACCAGTGCGGCTGTTACTTAGTTACGAGCTCCTCAAATAATTAAACATACCATCAATGACCTATTTTAATTAAAACGAGGCTATTGACAGCCTAGACCACAAGTAATCAATACATGTATGTAAGCTTTAGAAAACCACGCCATTATTTTTAATTACTTGTATCGACGTTGTTAATTAGTTAAAAGCTTCGCTAATAGAAAATACTGAATAAATCATTAATTGATCAGTGCGCGGGTTTGTCGCCGCTAAGGTCAAATAGCGTGTAGCAATATCGGTGGCTAAAATGGTCAAAAAATATTATACAACCATAAGCAAACTATAATATATATCGTTCAATAAACATCTTAGTTTCATCGAGATGTTTTCCTTTACCTTTACTCATACCTTGGTATCCAAGATTTACTTAACCTTTTGACCGCCACAGTCACGACTACATGACATTTAAAAGTTTAAAATTAATAGTGAATTTAAATCGATAATATGAATGAATTTAAATAGGTATAACCATGGTATAATTTAGAAAAGTTATATTGTTGAAACGAGAAAGAAAAGAGGTGTGTCGAACCCGCACACGTACTGAGAGGCTTGTGTTTTAACCACTAAGCCAACACGACATTTAATAATGAAATACTGTGACATCACTCATACTAGAATCATGTGATGATAAGTTGGTCCTTTGTCATAGTAATTGCATTTGTATTTTTAGCACATCAAGCTACTACAATCTGTCAAATTTCCTTAATAGATTTTCGACTCTATCGCTGCAGCATACGGTTCAAAGTTGATTGGGAAAATTAGACATTTCAATTTCCGGTAGCTTGATGTGCTGGCGTGTGCACATTAAGATGGTTAAATACGGAAAAACTCACCTCCTCCGTTCTGCTGGCACAAGTACGGGAACCGCCAGATGTTGCCAAGTCCCACAGAGTAGCCAATGATTGACAAGAAGAACTGCAGCTTCCCTGACCACGCTGCGCGGTCCTCGTCAGGGGCATCGCGTTGTAACGACCCCCTAGATCCTTGTAGCACGATGGTGACCCCATGGGGCCTTTCGCTACCGTCAGCCCGCGCATTCAAAGGCGCCAACTCATGCCCGTTCCGTGGCCCAATAGCTTCAGCTTTTCCCGCCATTTTAAATGTCAAAATTCCTTTTTATATCTATGGTATTTTTAGTCGATTTATTTTTATTACGTTTAGAATCAATAAGATTTTTCTACTTAAAATTATTAATTGTTTTCTTCACTTTTTTTATTGTCTTTTTATTTTAATGTTTAAGTTTAACAAGATTATTAGAATGGTTACCTATGAATATGTTCATAATACGCTATTGATGTATTTCGTAATCGTACGTGAAGTATCGTATTGCGTCCTTTTTTACGAATTCCACTACTTTAAAATACGTTGTTGTTCTTTGAAGTAGTTTTTGACGTAATTTCAATGAATCCCTGAACACGTTGACGGTTTCTCTGTGCATATGAGAGAGTTATTTTGCCGTCAATATGAATACAACATAACGAAACCGCGGCGTTTAAAATTAAAATGGTGCTATTTTATTCTGGACATGTTGGATGTCTATGGAAGAAGACCGGTTATCTGAAACAATTGAAAGTAAATGCATTAAATTTCACACTTAAGTACCACAAATCACCGAAAAGGGACAAAAAACCGTATTATACTTAGATTGAATAGTAATATAAATTATTTCATTAGTGCATGCCTGAGCCCATCCGTATAGCCGGCTCGATAAAATTGGACAACTGCCTCCGTGATAAATTTACCAATTCAACAATCAAGGTTTCCAAATAAATACCAACCTTAGTAAAAGGTCTTAGGCCTTCTTTTTATTCACAAAATATTTACTAATAGTATCTAAATTGTAGCTTTAGATCTATTAAGCGAAAGACACGGCATCGATAATAATCGAGTTCAACGAATAATCGATTCAATTGATGATTTGGTATTTGATAGAATAGATATCGAATAATAGTTGATATGCTTTGACGAGTAATTGTAGGTCCCGGCAGTCATTAAACATCCTTGGCAGTCGTTACGGGTCGTCAGAACTCAGAAGCTAGTAAGTCTGACGCCAGTCTAACCAAGGGGTATTGGGTGGCACGGGTAACTGGGTTGAGGAGGTCAGATAGGCAGTCGCTCCTTGTAAAATACTGGTACTCAGCTGAATCCGATTAGACTGGAAGCCGACCCCACCATAGTTGGGAAAAGGCTCGGGAGATGATGATGCTTTGACGAATAATTGCCGAGAAAATTAGACATTTCTGACGGTCGATAAGCTTCTAATTTTGCGCCGGTTTGCGTTGGGCCTGACCCTACCCTCAAGCCATGGGATTTCTCATTGTTTTGAGTCCCAACTGATTTGCATAACCAATACCATGATTGTAACGACTACAGCAAGATTATTGGAAACGTGATCAGCGACCGGAGCCGAGTCTTAAGCTCGCACGTGCAAGCAATGACAAAACAAAAGACGCTGGAATGAAAATCCGTTTGAATTATTGCATTTATCTTTCATCATTTAAGTTGTGGTGGCCTAGTGGTTCAAGCAACAGCCTTTCGAGTATGAGGGTGCGGGTTCGATTCCAGGTCAGGCAAGTGCCAGTGTAACTTTTCTAAGTTATACGTACTTTCTAAGTTTATCTTGGACACCAATGACTGATTAAAGGTGGAGGAAAACCTCTCGAGGAAACCTGGACTATAACGTCTGAAATCACCAACCCGCATTGAGCAGGCCTGGTGATTAACGCTCAATCCTTCTCCTTGAGAGAGGAGGCCTGTGCCCAGCAGTGGGGCGATAAATAGGCTGTGATGATGATGATGATGATTTATCTATACTAATATTATGAAGCTGGAGACTTTTTTGTTAGATTTTTTCTTTTTTTCATGTTGAATCATTAAATGACCTCTCCCGCTGTAGATGCACCTGGAGAAGAGTCAGACTCTTACTGACTAAAATATGCTATGTTCTTTCTGTAGCTCTTGGTGTGCCAGGGCCGCGGTAACTGTAGCGCGGGTACTGCCGATTGGAAAAATATTTTTCTATCGCGGAATATTATAGTGTAGGCACTTTATCCGGGTGCGCAAAGAAGGTCAACAGAAGCTTATCATGTATATTTATAAGACATATAAGTTTTTTTTTTACGTAAAAGAGACTTTAACTACTTTCAATTATAGAAAAACACTAGAAAGTATTTTTAAACACCCTGCACACGGTAGACTTTGAGTCGGCTGATAATTTTATGGCTCCCATAAATCAGTAAAAAGATCCTTAGGTATGATTTTTACTGTAACTTCTCCCACTTTTCTTTGCTTAATTTCTTCACTATACCTTTAAGCAAAAGCGTGTCAAATAAAACCTTGCTACATTTACAAATACTGGATAAAATTATTACGATAACAGTGAAGTGGTACGGTCATTAATGTGAAAGGGTATTTACAGCTATTTTGACGTCCCAACCACTAGTTATGACTTAGGCAGCTACATAATTTATTACTGTACCGAGACAGGAGAATGTTCAGAAGTCCAACAATAATTTAGATCATAAATAATTCTTAATGGATTATTATGGGACAATTGTTACTATTATCAACGCCCTTTTTCTATTTAATTTGCTGAATATAGATATAAAAAAATGCGATTCGGGCACGGACATAGCTACAGTTTTGACAAGGGGGGTGTAAGTTGAGTATGGATATCATTTATGAGTATGGATATCATTTACAAATAAAACAATGCCTGCGACTACGGGTATAACACGCAAGTACAGACGGACACGCTCCACAGCAACTATTATTTACACAGAAAGTATTTTCTACAATAGGGGCGGCGCATGGATTTTTTTCTCGGACAAGTAAGATAGTATATGAAGGGAGGGGGAGGTCTGGACACCCACTTATATACGTCTGTGAATTCGGGTAAAAATTAAAAATGAAAAGAAACCAGCTTCGGTGTTATTTGAAAGAGTCACAGTTCAGTACGCAAAGGGCTCTCCCAAGAACATAGAAATCCCTCCCAGTTAACTTATAGCACAACGGGTCATTCTATAATTTTCCAAATAAAAGAAGTCGGTTAAAAGGTACTAGTTTTCAAAAAATGAAAACCAACAAATGAGTGGGACTTCTGCTTTCTCTTTCTTTATTAACCGGTTCAATCCAGTTTGATCTGATAAAAGCCAGAAGCAAAGTGTGTCAAGGTTATATACGGAAGGGATGTACCCTCCGTTGGAACTGGTTTGCATGGGGGAGAGGTTCCAAGGGGTGAGATGTGAATGAAGAAATTTGTATAGAGGCTGGCTGGTTTGCTTATTATTCGCGATTTGAACCGAGCATTTCATTGTGGAAGAAATAATTTGCTTTTAAAACGTTTTCTGTGAGTGTATGTGAGATTATTGTCGTTATTTCAAAATGGGTGATGCAAAAATGTACGTTACAAAATGGTTACCAAGTACGATTATTTGGAGTATATTGTAAGAGCCACCTAGCTAAGAGTTAGCGAAACGTATAATAGTATATATGTACTTTTGTACGGTTACTGAATAACATACCTGACATAATTACTAAACATGGAATGAAGCCTACGACATCTTACGATACGTGAATGTCACTAAAATATAACTAAATCTAACTCTTACTAAAATCTTACTACAACAATGCGAAGCTAATTTAAATCGTAATATACATAGACTACTACTCTGCGCACCCGGATAAGAAATAAAGCCTTAAACCTTCCTCGATAAATGTGCCATCTAAAACGAAAAAATAAATCAACTCGGTCGTCGTTAAAGTATACAAACATACAAACACAAAAAAACACTTCAGCTTTATAATATCAGTATTAAGCATTTAAAATTCCTATCGTTAATTATGCTATAGAAACTAATTCATCAACTCCCGAGCCTTTTCCCAACTATGTTGTGTCGGCTTCCAGTCTAACCGGATTCAGCTGAGTACCAGTGTTTTACAAGGAGCGGCTGCCTATCCGACCTCCTCAACCCAGTTACCCGTGCAACCCAATACCTCTTGGTTAGATTTGCGTCAGACTTACTGGCTTTTGACTACCCGTAACGACTGCCGAGGATGTTCAATGCTGTAGAAACTAATTATGCTCTGAAGTATAAAATTATCCTTGACTTTAACCTCTAGTGAGTAATCCCAGCAAACACTAATCCCAGCACCACATTATTTATACAGACGATACTTTTTGTCCGTGTGTGTATGTTTGTTACTTCCACATTCATAAACGGCTGAACAAACATTTGTATTTCTTAAAATAATTACCAAATTTACATAGCCCATACCAGATATGACCGTTTTGTTAAAATCTCAGTCGCTAATTAATTAATTTTTGCATCATCATCTTTCGAGCCTTTTCCCAACTATCTTGGGGTCGGCTTCTAACCTAACAGATTGCACCTAAGCGTCAGTGTTTTACATAGAGCGACTGCCTATCTGACCTCTTCAATCCAGTTACCCGGGCAAGCTCATTTTTTGACTACCCGTAACTAGTACCACTGTTTTCCAAAAGACAGCCGTGACCCACCAATTTAACGTGCCTTTCGAAACACGGAGGAACTTGTCATGACAAGATGGTACTGTCCACGGACCGACCGCGCCAAGCGTTGCTTAACCTTATGGTTGATTGACCCGTGCGGTGCTATTCAGCCAGTAGTTAGTTAAAATATCGCGTCTAAAGAAGAAAGCAGCAGTTGCATTAATTATATAAGACTATAGTAGGGAGGACGAAACCAAAAATCTTTTTGAAAAGCGTCTTAATCCAAAAACTTTACTCAAAATCAGTGATAGACTCGTAAAAAAAGAGTACACATTTAAAATACCATTGGCTGTATATGTTATCGATTTGTGCCGACCCACTGACCGCTATTGTGTTTGACAGCTGCCCTGATATGAACATATCCAAGCTAGGAAGAGTTAGAGAGAAAGAGGTTTTATCTAAATGTCATTGTGGCAAAAACGCGGGAATGGTTATTCTTTTTAGCTGTCATTTACAATGGTTTAAACATGGAGAACAAAATAACTATGTATATTAAGGGCCAGTTTCACAGGTTACGGATAGCCACTATCTACCAGATAATCTTACGTAGTATTTGTATTCTCTTTGCCAGATAATTTCAAAAATGGAACAGAATTTGTATGAAATTATCTGCCAGATAAACTATCTGGAACTCTGGAATTTACTTTATAGAAAACTCTCTGGCTGATGATAATTTTAGCGTACTTTTAGTATTACCATATACTATGTATCAGTTATTGAAAAAAAAAAACGTATTGACGTGTAAAAGTGTTGCTTTGAACCCATTTGCAAAAAAAAAATTGCATTTTACATAAATTTCACAATAAAACAGACCCAATGTGTATTTTTACTACTAAATTAGGGTTTTAAACGGTTTAAAAATATCTGACTAATCAATTTCACACTAAGTGAGCCGTTAACGTGATCTTTTGGTGAAACACCAGCGATGGTTAAAGGTTTTAAGTCTAGATCGATAAAAGATTACCTATTTATAACTAATCTACAAACTCTTCAGCTTTACTGTATTAATTTTTTATGGGTTTTTTGTTTGTTTAAACGCGGCTGACGCGTTCGGAACTACTGAACAGATTTGAAAAAAAAATCATTAAGGTGTCAGATAGATCGTTCATCAAGGAAGGCTACCTTTTACCTAGGGACACATTTCAAGACCTTTGAAATTTATTATCTACATATGTATCTACAAACTAATCTACAAACATTCTACAAATTAATAATTATACGAAGAAAATAAAGTTCTAAAAGGGCAAATTAAAATAATGCGTCCAAAAAACTCAACCGCATCGCTGTCAGCGGCGATCGTGCCGAAAAGGCTAGCCGCATTGCCAGGCTGGATGGCAATGCTGATTCGTTGGTCAAGGTATTGGTTAGCGCTTTGGTCACGAGTGGACTCCACTAAGCGCCTGCTTATGTCTTTAAACATTTTTTGGGTACCGCGTGTCATGATGAGTCAGTTATAACGACAGACTTAGCTTTGAAAAATAATTGTTAACATTTGTACCCTGGTGACAGTTGCATGTCAATTTTCATCTTTACGTCTCAAGAAGCAGCTTGTGTTAAAACTTAAAACGAAAAATACAAATAACAAGTCAACAGCTGTTCACAGCAACAACGTTGCTACTTTATACAGCATTTCACAAACTTGTATGGAAAATTCAAGAAAACTTCGCACTTTGCGCGAACTTTTGCAATTTCACACTTTGATAAGAGATTGGAGCTATAATCTGTATTGTATACAATTTTATGTATCTGGGTTATGTGGAACGGGAACTTTTAGCCTTTAGCAGGTGCGAAACTGTTCTAGAATGTACGTTAAGCTATAGAAAAAATATTAAAGTGTGCTACAATGCTCGTATTCTGTCATAATTGTTGAAAGTTACGTATTATAATAACACATTATAGATAATTTAAATGTACATCCCAGTTTTGTTCCTTCTGGAGGTCTTTTGTGTGTCATTGCCGCAGTACCTAAGTCTTGCGAACAATCCCGCAGTACAAAGATTGACACTGCTCTTGACTCCTCTCTATGGTTGTCGTATTTTTACTATTTTAATTATTTCTATCTACAGTGTATTTTCCCATATAGACATGTAAACAATTTTAAATAAAATCATTACAATTTTACGACTGTTAAATATGAAAACGGGTTAAGGGTTAACTAACTACAAAAAAAAAAATCGAACGAAACTTCTTAATTTAAAATAAAGCAAATTGCAATAAATAGACAAGGCACGCGATATTCTAGGCAGTACCACCGTACTCTATGGTACGATACTTGCTGTACTTTTGCACCCTGACATTCAGAACAGTAAAAATGCTATGTTATTACAATCATACAAGGTCACACTTTGTACGCTATGGTTAGTGGTAACACTAAGCGAAGCCGTACACGGACTGCTTCAAGCAGTTGAGACCGACTGCCTAAAGCTGCGACTGCGTGGTGAACTATAGTCATTCATTTGTTGCCGTACACACGACTGCTCGAGTAGTCGTGACCGCATTAAGACGTTAACGGCTCGAGCGGTCGCGAGGCATACACCTACCGCTCAAGCTATTGACTGCGCTAAAGCAGTCGACAGCTCTCTGACCGCCGTCGCCGTCATTGCGTGATAAGCACAAACCAACTTTAGATCGGCAAAGCTATTTGAGGTAACTAGACATGCCTACATACAACCAAACAAACTGAAATCCGAATTATAAAATGAATAATGAATTCAGGAAGTCGTATCCGCTTAGTGTACTAAGTTTGGACATCTAGCTAATTATGTTTGTGGGGTCATCGTGTTTATAACGAGGGCAAGTGTCTGATGTCGCGGAAACTTTGCGCTGATGTCACTCCAAGTGACGTCATCAGGTTTCGGGACCCACCCATGGGATCCGTTTGTAATATCATTTTGTATATTGTTACACGGCGGCCGTTCTCGTTTGTGGAGATCAGCCAGCTGTACAGGACATATTATAGTGCACAAGCATTCGCGCAGACACAGGTGCACTCTCTATTCCCTCACTCTCATAGTCCGATGGGACGGCAATCCAACACGACCGGAGAGAGATCAGGCGCAGGACCGACATTTACGTGCTCTCCGATGCACGGGTGAATCAATGACCAACTTCCAGACTCCAGGCTGCTTTACGAAAGTTTCTCAAAACCCACAAAGCGATTTCGGCCCGACCTGGGAATCGAACCCGAGACCCCGTGCACAGTAGTCGCGCCTTGCGACTACTCTACCAACGAGGCAGTCAATGGCCAGGATGCCATCACATCATCATCATCACAACACAGGTCTTATTCGCGTTGAAAAATTATTAAGGCATGTACCTACGTAACGTCGGGAGAAATGCAGGCAGCGTACATGCCTTTATAATTTTTCATCGCGAGTAAGACCCGTGTGTTGTATATAAAGAAATTGAGTAATATGATTTCGTCATTAAAGCATGCCGCAGGGATCAAAGTTTTCAATCATCACTGTCTATTCATATGTAAAAGGATGTATTTCAAACTGCTGTATATTAAGCTGATACAAAAAAAAAACTTTTTTTAAAAAGCTTTTATAGTCCGCCATATTGGATTAAGAATAACGTCAAATTATTTTTTAAGTCACTCTCAATAAGCCCTTTCATTTGATAACCATATTGTTGAAATTCATTAAAAATAATTACTCCGCTATCTTGCGTGGCCCGCCATATTGGATTTAGAATGACGTCATATAACATATCTTGCATTGTCATCCAAACTGAACGTGTATACAAAATTTCAGCTCAATCGGTTGAAGATATCTACTTCAAAATTGAGTTCAAAGAATCCACCGTAACATACATACACGGCAAGTTAAATAAAAGCTTTTAAAAACGAACAAAAATATAGGTACCCTTCATAACTTTTAAAACAAAAACACATCTAGGTACCTACTCCGCCCAAATATGGCCCCGAGTGTAAACCTAGTATAATGTTGGTTGTCAGTGTAACATATAAACAATGTTTGTACCTGAACATTGATCTAGAATTTAACTACAAGGCTAAAACCTTGAATAGGCATTACCAGGCGCCATTTTTAAATGGAGCGTTCACACTGAAAACTGAACTTATATTGCGATGAAAAAAAAAATATTGAACTTTAATCGGTTCTCTATGCAATTTTTTTTTTTACTAGGAAAATACGTTTATTCACATAAATATTTACAATGTATTTACAAATAAAATATAAATTAATATATACAAGTAAAAACAAAAACCTTATTAATAAATTAATGTATGAATTTGTATGAAAATTAGAACTATGACGTCACAGATTTTTCACGTCAAGCTGTATACTTATTTTTTAAATGTTTTTAGTACGCTGGTTGATGATGTTGAGTGTCACACTGCCTCGTTAGTCTAGTAGTCGCATAGGGCGACTTCTGTGCTCGGGGTCTCGGATTTGATTGCCGAGTCGCCATAGTCATAAAGCAGCCCAGAGTCTTGAAGTTGGTGATTGATATGCTCGTGCTCCGTGCTCTCCGATGGCACGTAAATGTCGGTTCTGCGCCTGATCTCTCTCCGGTCGTGTCGGATTGCCGTCCCATTTGACTATGAGAGTCAGGAACATTTATCATTTAAAATACGAATACAGCATGATGTGAAAAAACTATGACGTCATACAAATTGCATATAAACCGTTTTGACAGTTCAATAAAATAATAATATAATATTGAATTTGACTAGTTGTCACCTACCGTATTATTTAACACTAGCTGTCCCCAGCGGTTTCACCCGCATCTTTGGTTACTGCTCCGCTCCCGTGTTTCTTAGCGTGATGGTATATAGCCTATAGCCTTCCTCGATAAATGGGCTATCTAACACTGAAAGAATTTTTCAAATCGAACCAGTAGTTTCGGAGATTAGCGCGTTCAAACAAACAAACAAACAAACTCTTCAGCTTTATAATATTAGTATAGATTGAATGAAATCGCTCCACACTATGATAATAATATTATACTATGAAAAATATTCATACACGTGTTAGCTTCAAATAAAATGATGGATTGTCTCTGCGGTCTAAGACAAATTGAATTTGATCGATTATAGTTGTGAAACCAAGGCCTGCAGATCTTATAGTATTGCTAAAGTCAATATTGGTTTATTTTTAGTAAGAGATAACGTATTAAGTAAGAGAACTAAAGGATATTCGCGCTCAAAGCACGGCGTATGGGCGCGCATACCCGCTAGGTACTACCGACAACTGCGTCACGAATAAACACTGCCATAGCTGCCGCAAAACTTAAGGGTGCGTGTTCGAAAAGCAGGCAACGTCGCAAATAGCTGTCAAATATTTACATGTTTTAATTAATTTCTAAATTTTATTTTATGAAAACATAAAATATTGCTCTGTAGTGAACTAAGAAAGTTAATAGAGAAGTAGTTATTAATATCGTAACACCGATTACAGTTTTATATGTAAAAAACGTATTTGGAAACTTTCCAAGTGCCTTTTTTACCCCTACATCTAAATCTAAACATCAAATTTAGTGTTTTAATTGCAATTCCTATTCAATGTTTTAGTGCACTACAGAGCCATATGTCTTAATATATGTAATATTTGACAGCTATTTGCGACGTTACCAACTTTCGGTATACGCGCTCTTAATGGCGGTCCGCAGCTAAATTTTGAGCAAGTTATGAGTATGTGTCGTACACTGAGTCAGGACCGCACAGCTCGGCAAACTGGTGGAATCCCGTCATTACATTCATAATGTCACAAGTTGATTAATGCAATTATGCACAAATTCGCGAAGCGTAGCGAACAAAACGAATCATGGCTATTTCAGCTTCTATTCATAGCGCGTGGGTTTCATACAATCAGTGTTAATTGTAGTCAGGTGCTATTTATATAGCCATTGTCAGACGCCCTTGATTCCCACAAATCTTTGTTTGCTTTATATTGTTTACTGAATGCATTTCCTGACCGACCCACGTGATAATTTTCCTGAATTTCGGTAGATGACTACTTGTCAAATTCATTACTTTTATTGTACTGTCAAATACGGACTTACTTTGTATGCAGTTTGTATGAAAATCCAAAGTTTTGACGTCACAGATTTTTCACATCAAGTATACTTATTTCGATTATATTATAAAAAAAAAATGGAAACAATTTTTTGTTTAAAACGATAAATTAAACCATCATTATTTTAAGATGCTTTACAAAATAAATATGATGAAGTATTTTATTTTTGACCTAGTCATCATCCCAATTTTATCGGCGGCCATTTGTATTCTTTTAGCGGGAATTTATTAATGAGGCAAAGAGATTTAAAGCGCTTTTACTAAATGTGTTATGAATTTTATTTAAGATGATTTAACGGTTACTTTTATACGTTATTTTTATGTGCAATAAACCTGAAAGAACATTTTATTCATGTTTTAAATTATACATTCTGGATCTAGCCTTGTAGCTATATAAAAGGTAAAATGATTTTGTTGGTCTGTCTGTAAGGCCTTTTTGACCTGGTTATTAGCTAAATAAGACTATCCATTCATATGAAATATCAAATAAGTAACTAATTTGAGATGCAATGAACATTGACGAGTCGAAATCGTAGCAAAATCAATAGTCACTTTTAACGTTTGTAATATTTTTTTACAATGAAATATTCTTAGGCCTGTAGGCTGATCTGTGTAGGCCCTCGAGGAACCTTAGAACATGAATAGTTTCATAACCGTGGAAGAATGTTAAAATGCGATCAGTCATATTGAATACCTGCTTGCACACTTGATTTTAAAAAATAGCACTTTACTTACACAAAAATACTGAAGTATACATAGTCAACACAAATATTTTGGTTATCGAAACATTTGACTGCAATTCTCGATTTTTTTTAAATGGAATTCTCAATTCCTTTTCATGGGAACACCTGAATAAGCCACGTGCAATATTCACGTGAGCCAACCTTCCTGACCTTCCCCATGGCTCCTATGCGCATCCCCTTCTCCCCCCCCTCCCTTCCGCCAGCAGTCCCCCTCGCCGCCCGCAATCAATAAATACACCTTACAACATGTGGACTACAGCCTATTTATTTATAACCTCTTTTCTATTAGGCTGAATAGTGTTACATTTGCATAAAAAAGAACAGCTTAAAAAATTACGTGCGTTTTAGTTTTTATTTGTCTTTGGTTCTTATTTTTTTAAAGAGGTTGTTTTAGTTCTTAATTATATTTCCATAACAGCTAAGGTTTTGGTGTAAAGAATTAATTTTATAGTAATTTTCACTACTATATATTTGCAAGTACAATTCTATTCTTTAGTAGTCATTATAATTGTTATATAGTATAATGGTAAGCATGCCAATTTATTGAACCCGGAACGAAGCCTGGGCATTCAAAATTCCGGGACTTTTCATTTGAATTTGGAAAACCACTTTTTCATAGACGGAAGTAATAAAAATCTGTAATCATACACGTTCCTAATTAAATTAAACTTGCGTAAAATTATATAAAATGCATGATAAAAATTGGAAACTTACAAAATTTAAACTTCACGCTATCACTAAACAAACTTTTTTTTAAATAAACAAAACTAATTATAAAATAATGTTAGATTATTTCCGTGTTTTTTCGATATTCCTTTTTTTCAGATAGGTTCGCGGCGCGCGCACTTATGCGTCGGGCGTGCTCTACTGACTGCCGACATCGAAAATGTACGAGAGATGGGACACACTTGTTTAAGGATGTCGATATTTGCTGTTTTCACGGTAGCCATGAAAGTACGTTTAATTCATATTATGAATATTTTAAAAATAAACCTATTTGGCACTAGCATTAACACCTATGTCCACAAATAAATGAATTGAGCATAAGTATATTCCCGTGAGCCTTTTAATCTTAATGGAGACGTCATTTTGTTATGACAACTATGTAAATAAAACTTAATACTCAATTCTTTATTAGCTTTCGATAGAGATAGGTAGTATACATTTTAATATACCCGTAGGGCACAGCTTAAAGAATTATACATAATTTTTTTTATTAATTTTCCTTTTTTGTTGCAATATTAGCTAATAAAAATATTGAGTATACTTATATATTTTGGCTGCGTCTATAAGAATGTGCAGGGACTATACCATGATTATATTAATAGACCGCGTGAGGTACTGGTACCTGACCTTTGGCGCTTTATCTTAATTACTAATAACAGCTCGCCTCGTGGCTCTACTAGACACTACCTTGTCATTTAGCACAATACGTTTTTTTTTCTTGTCGCAGATATAATTGAACGAATTTTCAATACATAATAATTTTTTCTTTATTTTAATATTTACAATTTAACTACAAATTAATCTGAATAAGCTAAATAAAAATAAAAAAGAATGCAGCCAGCCTTTTGGGTACGATCCCCGCTGACAGCGATGCGGATCAGTTTTATGACACAGATTTTAATTTTCGCTTTTTTGTTTTTATTTTATATTCAATTTTTTTTTTTATAAAACTGAAACTATTTGTTTTTTTTTTATTTCAAATTTAGTTCGAATTGAAATAGATGTTCAATTGAAAAATTATACATAAGAAGGAAACTAGAAACAGTTAATTCGAAAGTAAGAAAAGAAAGGTGTTGTTATACAAAGGAATAAATTAACTAGCTGCATATTCAAATTAAGTATATTACATTCCTTATTATATTACATTAATTATTCATCCAAAGTGAGGTCAATGTTTCTTTCACAACTGAACAAATTTCAATAGAATAAAAATGAATATGGAGAACAGAAATTGCCATTGAACCAAAATACAAAATATAGGCGGCAAGTTTACATTTTCCAATATATTATGTATATGTTTACCCCCGTTTTCCCTTACACCCTGTATAAACTAAAAGCTTCACTATAGTGATATTGTCCTCATCAAACAAACATACATCTTGTCACTTATCGTATGTAAAACGAGCGAAGCGTATAATTAACTAATTACTTAGTAATAAAAAGTAATCGATTCATTGCCTGCCGATAATACTAACAATAACAGTAAGTGGTTGTAACCAGTGTTCTAAACATTAAGAATTTAATATAGCAACTATATGTTAGGATTTTCACTGCCTTTTTATATAGAAAATCTTTAGAAAATTACATATGTAGTATGTGATATAAGCGTAAAGGTAGCTTATATTTTGATGGGTTGTTAATTTAAATTATATTCTTAATAAGCTCCTCCGTGATGTTTTGTTTTTATTTTGGGAAATAAGCAATGTGCTATGTTAAAGGTTTTTTTTTAATATGCTCTATTTGAATTTTAGTTAATAGTTATACGGGATATGTTATGATAAAAGTATGATATTTTCTGGTTGAGAAACAGAAGTCTTGTGATTTTTAAAAGTAATGTGACTCAAAAACGTTTTCTACGGCTATATGAGTATTGAGTTTTCTAACTTTGCCACTAATCGTTAAAAATGAAACGGATTGGTCACCTGTCATGAAATGCCTTTACATTGCCCATTTCGCATTAATTCATTGTTGTTTATGTTTTTAATAAATTTTATTTTTTCTTATAAGTAACTAAATTTGCCTTGAATCCTTTGAAATAGTAGCTAACAGGTTCAACATATCAATAGCTTACTTGCCCATTTTGTCATTTCTAACATTTTGACAGATGCATATAATTTTAATAAAAGTTCATGCATTTCAGAGATTTTACCTTCAAACAAACATAACTGCTAATTATCAGCTAATCTTAAACGTTACCTTACCTTAATATTTGCTTGTTACGTACCTAAATATAACAAAAACAGGTAACGAGGCTTAAAATAATAAATTCTGCGGACAAATTGGCTCGCTTCATCTCATCGGAAGCTATTTTTACGCTCATAACTCTTCGCTATCATAATTATAATGTTTACAGAGACGACAGCCTGTCACAAAGATGCGTAAGTACTTCGAAATTGATTGCCGTGTAGCAAAGTCTTTATCTAATTGATATGTTTGTATAAACCTCATTGCCAATGTCTTTAAACTTGTTTACGTCACATTCAAAACATACAAAAATTCATATCAAAATTTACTTAAAAAAAAACATTCAATTGACTATTTTTAAATTTCTATGTAATTATATCGATAATACTAAAGGGATGTTGTACCTTTCCCATCCCTAATCCAAACTGACGTCACTCCAACAAGGGGTGAGCATGCGCGGAAAACCTTCCGCCATCTTGGTCCTATTCGCACGAGTTCGTGAAACTTCGGCTATTTTCGTATGGTGAGGTCACATCCAGCGGTCGCAAGTTCTGAAAATTGATCTGCAAACGAGTGTGAACTTTAAGCTATGGGTATAAGAGTCTAATTTTAAGTGTAGGGAAAAGGAATTGGTGCAATGAAAGGTTTTCTGTCTATAATGGGTTCCTATGAATTTGCGTCATACAATTTTACAGTTTTATTGCGTTGTATAGTTGGTACAATGTCAAGGCAATATAATGCGACGATATAATCGTATTATGTAATGCATTTTACGTTGCAATAGCCGCTTCTAGGTATGAAAGACTGAAAATTCTATCATGCATGTATTATTCATTAGAATAGAGCATTTGGTGCATTTTCTAACCACTTTGTACGTGTAATAGTTGGGTATGGTCATGGATTGATGACACATAGATACGTAGACATTAAATAAACATGATTTTGAACTAGGAACTGAAAATAACATGACGAGTTCATAAGGCTGGCATAGCAATCAACTCCGTTTCTTGTCAACTGTTGGTAAATATCTATAAACGGGAAGACGTAGGCAATTTACCGTGAAAAGCCAAAAGCCTGCAGGCATTTCATACTCCTCACTACTCAGGCCGGTAGCGCGAATCAGATAAGCAGTCGCTCCATGTAAAAAAACACTGACAGTCACCTGCATCCGTTTAAGGCTGGAAGCCGATCCCAACACAGCTCGGGAAAAGGCTAGCCAAATGACCTAAGACTGATAAAATAGCTTATATACGTTCAAAGAGTGAGTCGTCATTTATTTCCGTAATCCTTAGCAGTGTCATCATCGGATAAATGGCACGAAGCGTGGGCTCAGCAAGGACGAGAGCTGCCCTTTGACTTCAAACCGTAGAGTTGTTACTACTCACTCGTATACATGACTCACGGATTACTCTATGAGCGCCACATTGCTCTAATTTTTGGAGGACCGTTAATTAAAGGTAGCTAAGTATGCTTGATTGGAAGTCATGACCTGGTGTGAAAATGTGTAACTATACATCATCATCCTCCTGCCCTTATCCCAAATTTCATTTTGGGACGGCGCAGCATGTTTTCTTCTTCCACGCTCTTCTATTCTGCCGTCATCTCATAAGTAACATTGTTAAAATTTGTAACGATAAAATAAGGTTATTATATATTTATTTATTTCATTTCACATTACAAAACAAAGATATTACAAACGTTTGTTACTCCTTCACGTAAAAACTTCTGAACGGATTTTGATGAAACTTGACAGTAATATAGCTCACACATTAGCATAACATATAGGATACTTCTTCTGCCGTCTGACACGAGTGATCCATTTTATTAAAAAAATGAGGTAGTTCACAACTAGTCAAATTCATTACCTTTATTGAACTGTCAAAAAAAGATAGCTGTCTATGCAATTTGTATGAAAGTTAGAATTAAAGTTAAAGTAGGTGTACAGAAGCCAGCACATCAAGCTACCCGAAACTGTCAAATTTTCCTAATCATCTTTGAACCAGCGATAAAGTTGAAAATCTATTAAGGATGTTTGACAGATCGTAGTAGCTTCATGTGCTAGTGTCTGTATATACCTATCTGAATACAGTCTTTATGTCTGTCTATAGTGCTGTTAAATGATTCAGGCAACATTGAGGGTGGTGGTACAAGCGACTGCAGAACGCCTGCATTATTGAAGGCGCGTCAACATATTACACGAGGTAACTCCCCGCCGCCGCGCCGGTCGAAGACACAATGAAAATTGTACCACAGTGGGAATTGGGTTGGAGTAGGTACAACTTTTGTAGAACATTCTCGAAGCTAATGTTTATGTTGTTGATTTGGCTTCGGTAAATGCTTTTGTACATTTTGGTAATTTTTAAGGACTTTCCAAAAAGGAGGAGGTTCTCAATTCGACATGTTTATATACAATATGTCGCAGGGACATGAAGATATCAGGTATTTCACGAAATCCCTAGGGATATCACGAAAATCCGAAAGAATTGGTGTTTCGTCATATCACTAGATATTTTTAGGAAGAAGATGTAATTAACAAGAGTGTTCGTCATCTTCCGGATTTTCGTGATATCCCTAGGGATTTCGTGAAAAACCTGATATCTTCATTTCCCTGCGACATATACATTTTTTTACTATCCTAAAATTAAATGGCCTTATCAGGTACGTAACTTTTGAAGTCGTGGTGGCCTAGTACTTTTCTAAGTTTGTATGTACTTTCTAAGTATATCTTGGACACCATTGACTGTGTTTCGGATAGCACGTTAAACTGCAGGTCCCGGCTGTCATTGAACATCCTTGACAGTCGTTACGGGTAGTCAGAAGCCAGTAAGTCTGACGCCAGTCTAACCAAGGGGTATTGGGTTGCCCGGGTAATTGGGTTGAGGAGTTCAGATAGGCAGTCGCTCCTTGTAAAACACTGGTGCTCAGCTGAATCCGGTTAAACTGGAAGCCGACCCCAACATAATTGGGAAAAGGCTCGGGAGATGATCGGGTACGTAATTTTTATCAAATAAATAAAAAAACTATAGTTTGAGAATATTGGAGTTTGTATTAATCATCATCTTCATTTGGGATTTTATCGTCTCCCTGCTGGTCGCAGACCTCCCACACGGAGTAGGATTGGGCATATTTTTTTATTTATTTATTTATTACATTTGAAAGAAGACTTACAGACTAATAGAAAAAAAATGATGTCTGAGTGAGTCTGATGTCTGAATGCTGCATGAATGATGAATGAGTCTAATATTATAAAATAGCTAATTACAAGCCTCCACACATATTATGTAGATATAAAAGGAATATATGTCATAGAAAAAAAAAGTAAGTAATTACACAATTAAACATAATCCACCAACTTGGGGGTCAGTCGCCTCGAGGTAAGCCAGGACTCGTCAACCTGGTCTAAATTGACGGTCCTTCAGATGTACTCAACCTTCATTGGTGGTCACCTTCACATGAACGTGATAAACACTGAGATTGAAACGTATAATGAGCAGTAAACTTTGCTCAATAATACTATCCTAAAACTTTACTGGCTAGTTTGCTGAGCTCAGTTTTCAATTGGTCTCCCTAATAGCATAGCCTTGTTACAGACAGCTAGACGAACCCATATGCTCTTTAAATATGCACAGTTGTCTGAAGCTAGGGTACCAATGACATGCAAATGTGACTGAAACTCTATGCAAATGTTATCGCGCACCTGTTCCTCAATATAGAATTTGGTTCTGTCACAGAATTCCTATTTTATTTGTCTAGTAGAAAACTGTTGAACTATTTAGATTGCCATCCACCGTGGCAATGCATATTGGGTAGGTAATAGCGATGAAGTTTTTTTTTTTGATGCTCTTTATTAGTATCAGTACGCTAATTAAGATTTTTTATGTATGTAGTTCAGGTAATAAAATTAGTTCATTAGATATTAAGTTTTTATACAATATACATTTCTGTAGAAATTGATTAATAAATTGTACAATATAAAATACTAGCAGTCGCCCGCGGCTCCACCCGCGTGGATGACGGTTTTCGCGACAAAAAGTAGTCTATGTGTTATTCTGATGTATAAGCTATATTGTGGTAAAGTTTCATTCAAATCCATTCAGTAGTTTTTACGTGAAAGAGTAACAAACATCCATACATACAAACTTTCGCCTTTATAATAGTAGTAGGATTGGCGTCAGACTCATTGGTTTTTGACTACCCGTAATGCCCGGTTTACATTATTTCAGTCCAGTGATCCAGCGAGATTCCAGTCCAATAACGACTGCCAAGGATGTCCAATGACAGTTCAGTGACAATAACGATTCTACATAATAAGTTACTTATTAAAATCTTACACGAGCCTGAAACCTGAAGCATGAAGAAGAGAATTTAACATAACTTGATGGAAAAATTCAATCACGTGAAGTTACTCTGGCTGCCGGCCAATCTTCTCGAGCACTTGAGATGCCAAGTCGCATACAACTTGCATTTTTGCATGTATTGATCTTGAGGCACTAAAGCCGCCTACATTTCCTTCAACTAATTTATTGGGTTGGGTACTCGTGTAAGCTGTACTTATAAAATTTTTGACTGCCTCGTTGGTCTAGTGGTCGCAAAGCGCGACTGCTGTGCACGGGGTCTCGGGTTCGAATCCCGGGTCGGGCCGAAATTGCTTTGTGGGTTATGAGAAACTTTCATAAAGCAGCCTGGATTCTAGAAGTTGGTGATTGATACATCCGTGCATCGGAGAGCATGTAAATGTCGGTCCTGCGCCTGATCTCTCACCGGTCGTGTCGGATTGCCGTCCCATCGGACTATAAGAGTGAGGAAAAAGAGAGTGCACCTGTATCTGCGCGAATGCTTGTGCACTATTATATGTCCTGCACAGCTGGCTGATCTCCATAAAAGAGAACGGCCGCCGTAACCGACAATCGGCCTGGATGCCATCATCATCATCTCACTTATAAAGTAATGGGTACTTTGTTAAGAATATTCTTCGAATGATCATTGTACAGACCCCAGCATATCTGGCTACCTGAAGCTGTCAAATTTTACCAATCAACTTTGAACTTTATGCTTCAGCGATGAGGTTGAAAATCCATTAGGGAAATTGACAGATTGTTGAATTGTGAAAGACAGCCGGGACCTACAGTTTAACGTGCCATCCGAAACACAGTCATGTTGAGTGTCTATCTTTAAAAAAAAATCTTTATTAAAGCTGTAGGAAAATGCTAACATAGGCATACAAACATTAACCCCGACTTTTCTACAAAGACGACGTTCACAAAACTTTGCCGCGCCCGAGACGAAACCTAAGCTCTAGGCACTTGGTACTATAAACATCAGTATAGCCTGACCTTGGGCCTGAGCTGGCTTGTCGCCAAAAATGGGTAAAATCGATGCACTGGAGCTGAGGCGTGCCAGCACCTATGCTAGGTACCTATATGCACCGAGGAGAAAGTCGATAGACTATTTTTGGGATTAGGCTTATCTTATGGAGGGGTAAGGTAATATACTAAGAGCAGGCTAATTGTTCAAACCAGCACTGAATTGGAATTTAATAGATAGTGGTTTGTTTTCTGTATCTGTAGTCCAGTACAGACGCCAGTACATCAAGATCCTCGAAACTATCAAATTTACCAATGACCTTTGAACCTTATGTTGCAGTAATAAAGTAAAAAATCGATTAAAGTAATTGGTAAGAATATTCTGCGAACGATCATTGTACAGACGCCAACATATCAGGCTAGCTGAAACTGACAAATTTTTCCAAACAACTTTGAACCATATGTTCCAGCAATAAAATTAAAAATGGATTAAGGAAATTTGACAAACCGTAGTAGCTTGATGTGCTGGCGTCTGCAAAAATCGAACGAAAGCATGGTTACGTAAAACTTTATTAACAAAAGCAGGAACTTGGTTGCTAATTTTAGCGGTGATTGCGTCGTTAATTTACGAAAGTGACTGAAAATGGCTTGTCACGAGGCCGGAGGTGTGTCGAACGTCATATAACTACTTGCCTACGAAGGTATGGTTGTACGTGCTAGTCTTTGGTTTTAGGGTTCCCAACCAAAATTTTAGCAACGGACCTGTCTAACTCAAGTGTCTTCACTCAAGCTGATGAAGCATCAGTTATTAAGTCAATCTAGGTACGTTCATTCTAACGCGTTCACTCATTCACTCTCACGTTGCGCATTCAAAAAGTCATTACCAAATTTTGGAAAGCCCTAGTAATCTTATTTTTGCAAAACCTTTGTTTGATTGAAACAGGCTGTTTGCGATGAATCAACCCTTCTACAAGGTGTATCTATCTGATTTTGTGGACCGTAGTTATAAGACATCTAGATTCTAGTTATAAGGTCAATTTATTTCACCCAAATGAGAAAATTCCTGGCCTTTCTCATCCTTTCTTACTCATAACATTTGAATCTGAGTAATAGTTAGGTTTTCCAAAAACTAATGATGGACAGACATTCCTGCCTCTGTATAATTAATACTAGTAGGAATCGATGGGATACGGAACCATTAAATGCTCGAGTCCATCACCTTTTATTTCGCAACAAACGTTGAAAGTTTTATTTTCAGCGGTGAAAATTTTATATAACCTGTTTCAGAAGCTTCAAGCCCGCGTCATTGGTGTATTTATTTTTATTGTTTGTTCAATTTCGGCAATAATATTATTGAACTAAGGGTCCATCATGTGGCTTCACCTGTCTTCTATTAAGTATGTCCAATCTTTTCCGTGCATGGTGTCTTTTTCTTCGTGGGTAATCATCAAATGACTCCTCCTGCTGAGGGTGCAGCTGGAGGGAATGTCAGACTTTACACTGACTAAAACCCACTATGTTCCTTCTGAAGGTCCCTGTGTGCCAGGGCCACGGTAACTCTTTCGAACAACCCACAGCCCCAGCAAAGTGCAAGAGTCTCCATTTAGACACGATTCCTGAATCGTGCCGAAATCGCTTTGTGGGTTTTAAGAAACTTTCAGAAAGTAGCCCTTAGTCTAAAAATTAGGCATGATGCATGAATAGCCGTCCCGTTGGACTACCTAAATGAGTGAGGAAATATAGAGAACATCTATCTGCGTAAACACTTCTGCACTGTTATAGGTAATTCCGGCAGAAGTAGTATCCTGATTCGAGAAAAGCCACCGTGGTAGGTCTAAAGGACAATATTTTTTGAAGTGTTTTTATTTATTATCTGTTTTTATTTTTCTCAGTTCTCTTCAGTCTGCGCTGTTATCCGAAAGCTTTCCACCCCTTTGTTAAGTCCGGAGCAGGTAAAAAGGTAACGAAAATAACACAAAATCATACGACATACAAATTTTTAATTTAGATTTATTCACGACCATCCAGATGTACCTACAAGTTACTGGTACCTTAAATTAAATTTATTTACATAATTTGCCAAACTTTATCACTAACGTGAACATAATTGTGTTCAAGTACTCAACCAAGTTTAATTTATTTATCAAGAAGTGAAAGGATTCAAAATTGATGCCAGAAGCAGGAGAAATTATTTTATGTAGGTATCATAAAATTCGAATTTTCATATCTTACATTGTATATTTTGTTTATAATTACCAAAACTTTTTTGTTGTAGCATCTGGCAACAATTTTAACAGCCATCAAGAATTTTCACAGGAAAATTAAAAATAACAACTAAAATGGCAAGTTAAAGGGTTGGTTTACTAAAGAAAGCAGTGGATAAATTAATAATTATATAATTACTGTCAAAAATTTTGATAAGTACCTCTAGAACTAAATTACGACACAATAAGGGCCAGTTTCACAATGCCCGAATTGCCACTACCTAAAAGATAAATTAAAAAATGGAACACAATTTGTATGAAATGTTCTACCAAATAAACTATCTGGAACTTATTCGTAGGTGGTGAAACAGGTCCTAAATTTTGCAGCCAACTCGATACAAAAACAAGAATAATGATCGAAAAACTCGTGCTTTCTTAAATACATATAAGTAAGTAATAGCATATAACATATTTGAATATGTAACATATTTGAATTGTTTAAAATTAACATTGATAAGATAAAAACTATTGTCAACCTGTTATTTATATAGATCTGTACTATAACTAATTATTGATTACTAATTAGTAATTATGAAATCTACCAAACAGACTTAGACGCATCTCTAGCCATCTACAACTAACATTACAATAGAATAGCAAAATAGACATTTGATTTTAGAAAATATATTCAATGGCGCGAAATATATTTATTACTAATTGACAGAAATCTACAGCGAAGTCTACAAATTGTTTATGGATTAGGTTCGCTAACCGGGCCAGGCTCCCGCGTATATTATCGCGCGGTTTTTATACAAAAAAAAAATTCAAGATGAAATAAAACTGCCTTCAATAATTTTAGTAAATAGTACTTCGCGAATGATGATTGACAATCATCATATTGTTTTGTTACTTACTTATCTTAGTAACTCTATAAAACAAAAGGTTTACTTCGTATCAAACTTTATGGCGGCTCGTAATTAAGTTCCGTGCATAGATACGCGCATGTGTCAACATTCGTGCATATTCGTACACAGCGATTCGCGCGATGTACAAGGTCGCCATTAAGTATGGAACATCCTATCCAAATTTTTTTTTTGTGTTGTGTTGTCAGTATTTACAAAAATAATCATAAAATATTGAAATCCTATAGTAACAGACAGAATAATCTTCATACTATAATTAACTTCTACTAGTTATATCGGATCTACAATCTTTCAACTATTTTTGGCCATATATTTTAAAATTCCAAAATAAATCCATAAATAACGAGTATTTACAAGGACGAAATAATTAAAATTTCTTTTTTTAAATATTATTTGTATTTTTTGACGCATTATTTTAGAAAAATACTCTTGTTGACACACTAAAATTATTTTAAATATCTTAGCTGAAAATTATTTATTTACATTTTAAATACAATATTTTTGCAAATTTTAATGAGGTGAGGGTAAAAGCAATTTGTTAATTTAATATTTGTTTCTTAACTAGATTTCATAATAAGCTCATCTTGTTCAAGCATAGGTTACAACAAACAAACGAATCTAAAGACTGGAAAACTTAATTAATTTGGAAAATAATAAATAAAAAAGGGCTACGTGTTGGTTTGGTTCGTATAATATTTAGATTCAGAAATTGAACATCGCCCTATGCTTACAGCGGCTACAGACTTACGCCGTGAACACCCGAGAAGCGTGATGAGGTGTCTCGCTCATACATAGGAACACCCAGACTAAGTCAAACACCCATGTTTATGCACACAATTTTTTGACTTATGAGGGAATCGAACCCTCCGGCGTGGCAGGCAGATTCATTCACTACTACGCCATCTCTTCGCTTATTTTAATTATTCAGTTTTTCAGATGGACCTCTCCCCTGAGTGTGTAACCGCTATTATATTTTGGAAATACAACCTTCCATGTAGAATCTAGGCACTCGTATAAAAGAGATAACCTACATCTCAACACTGATTTTTGCTTTGATAATCTTACCAACAACTTACTCTATAAATGCGTGCAACAACTCCGTATATTTATGCCACCCTTGATTTTCAAAGTATGAATTTTCATAGATATACCGCGAACTGTGAGATGTGCTATAGTAAAAAGCAGTAGGTAATATTTCATACATTTTTGGCACAACATACACATACTAACATACATTTATGTATCTAGCGAGGCGGAGCGTAAACGTCTTGAAATTTACTAAAAATGTCATATTTTTTTAAGAATGCTTATGTTCAAGTATCAGAAATATAACTATAATAAAAAAATATACATGGTGTAATGGAAAGGGGTTGTACATTTGAAAGGAGGTCAATGTACTTGTAAAACTGAACAACTTTCTACAAAAAAAAAAAGAAATACGATAAAAAAATATGAACGTTTCATAGAAAGTATCAACTAGCCGCCTCAGGGCCGGTTTCACAGGTTGCTGATACTCAAACTCAAACTCAAACTCAAAAATCATTTATTCAAACTTGGCTGCAAAACAGCACTTTTTGAACGTCAAAATTTACAAAAGACAGCCCCCAAAACGCCCACCCTTCACCACTTCCTATGTGTTTTTGCTGGGAAGAAGAAGTGGCGCAACAAACTCCCCAGCAACACATGTCTGTCTGTAGGTTTGAAGAACCTTTAAACATTATTTTTATACACAATTTGTATAATCATAAAATATAAATTATAAAAAATAATCAGTGTACAAAAAAAAATATAATTTTTACCACAGGCAGGTTAACACTCAACCTTATACCTACATACCTTTCATTAACTCAAGCATTATAATAATGTGCAAATAAGATAAAAAACACTAGACAAATAAACTATAGCCTCCAATTATATAATGGCAATAGGAGATAAGGGAGTGCCCACCTACATGTGCTAGTCTGTTGTAACTATATGTAAATCACAACAAATACACACGTACAACACAAGTCGCGAACGTAGTAAATTAGGACCACAGTATAAAGAAAAAGGAGAACAACAAAAATAATACTACTATAGTCAGTGAGACGACCTGGCACCACAAGCAGCACCCGTTCACGAGCATAACGCGAGGATCAGCCATCGCCCCCCTCGCACATTTTTGAGGGAGGGAGGCAACCCGACCGCCGACGCTACCGCAAGCAATACCGTCAAAGGGAGCATGACGTACTCACTGCTATATAATTTAATAACATCAAAGTAAATAATACTTGATCAGTATTTGCTTACTAGTGGACCTTACTCACTATATTGCAACCAGAAAAATAAAGTCTAAAAAAATATATATAAATACAATGAATGTATCTTGTCAAGAGTGTAAAAAATAAATAGATGTAAGAATGTCAAGAAATTACAACAATGTCAATAAATATTTTAGAAAAATTACAATATCATGAGGCTGTCCTGCGTTCAACATGGCGACCAACTATGCTTATCATTCAAGTAGTCATTAATGGTATAATATGCCTTCTTTGCAAGAATAGTCTTAACTTGTACTTTAAATCTATTAAATGGCAATTCAAGCAAGGACAAAGGAAGTTTATTATAAAAACGAATTCCCAGTCCCAAGAAAGAATCATGCACTTTATGAAGCCGGTGAAAGGGTACACACAGTTTATGCTTATTTCTGGTATTTAGATTATGTACTTCACTTTTTTTGGTGTATAGATGTAAGTTCTGTCTAATGTAGATTATATTAGCAAAGATAAATTGTGATGCCACAGTAAGAATACCAATTTCTTTAAACAGCTCTCTAAGGGAAGTTCTGCTACCTAACCGGTATATTGCTCGAACAGCACGTTTTTGGAGAATAAATATATTTTCGATATCTGCGGCTTTGCCCCACAGCAAAATACCGTAAGACATGACGCTGTGAAAATAGCTGAAATAGACTAATCGAGCTGTGTCAACGTCAGTGAGTTGTCTAACTTTTCTGACGGCGTAGGCCGCAGAACTAAGCCTTCCTGCAAGGCTAGAAATATGTGGACCCCATTGTAGTCTTGTATCTACTGTTATACCCAGAAACACGGTGGATGCAACGGTTTGGAGAACCTCGTTGTTTAGGATAACATTTGGTCCTAAGTTTTTTATATTAGGCATAGTGAACTTTATGCATTTTGTTTTTTTGGCATTAAGCACTAAATTGTTAGTTGAGAACCAGTGCGTAACTAATGAGAGTGCACTGTTTATGTCGTCAAAATGGTCTCTATTTCTGTCAACTTTGAAGATGAGAGACGTATCATCTGCAAATAATACTACATTGCAGATATTTTTGAGGTGGAAAGGTAAATCATTAATATAAACTAAGAATAAGAACGGACCTAGTATGGAGCCCTGTGGTACGCCTAGCTGTACCGGAATGCCCGATGACTTAGCACCATTTACATCTACACATTGCAACCTGTGACGCAAATACGATTCTATAACGTTAACAGATCCGTCTTGGACTCCGTAATACCGTAATTTGCATAAAAGTGTATCATGATGGACGCAATCAAAAGCTTTGGAGAGATCGCAAAAGACTCCAATAGCATTTTGAGAGTTTTCCCATGCACTATAAATGTGTTTCATAAGAGCAACTCCAGCGTCAGTGGTTGACCGACCTTTAGTAAAGCCATATTGTTCAGTATGAAGGAGGCTATTTAAATTGAAATAACGAAGTAACTGATTTAGTATCAACTTTTCAAAAATTTTTTTTTTTTTTTTATATAGATAAGTTCCAGAAAGTTTATCTGGCAGATAATTTCATAAAAATTCTGTTACATTTTTTAATTTATCTGGTAGATAGTGGCTATCCGTAATCTGTATGCCTTAAATATTGTATGGAAACACATTTTTTTTTATCGAATTTCGTATTTTTTTTTCTGTTGTAATTTGTACAGTTTTACGAGTACATTGACCTTCCTTCTGATTTATACACCTTTGCTATACCGTGTATATGAGAATTCAGAAAATTAAACTGTATTTTAATTAAAACGCAATTTACAGCTAAAACAAAAGGAAAAACCAATCAAAATAAAACAAAAAAGAATAAAGCAATGTACATTTATTTAATTTTTTATAGTTTTAAAAAGGATTTTTCGTATAAATCAGGCAAAACCGCTGTATTTAATATCACAACTCGCAGCGGTTAGGAACGAGCGCCCGCCATAGCCTCTACTACTCCTACGACCGAATAAAGTTAAATACATTATCAGTTTCGTGACTAGCTATTCGTATAATATAAATTATGCATTTGTTGCGTATTAACGTCTAAATAACAGACGCCAGCATATCAAGCTACCCAAAATTGACACTCTTCCAATCAATTTTGAACCATATGCTTCAGCGATAAAGTTGAAAATCTATTAGCGAATTTTGACAGGTTGTAGTAGCTTGATGTGCTGGCGTAGGTACAAGATATTTTTAGAAAATGCTTTCAATAACAGAACAGTTGTTGAGTTATAAACATTAACCAGCAATGTTGAAAATAACCAGACGAAGTAAAATCACTACGGAAAACAAACCCTAACATAATTAATAAATTAAAAGTGATATCATCAATACATAATAGTACAGACGCTAGCACATCAATCTACCCCTAAACTACCAAATTTTCCGAATCAACTTTGTACCGTATACTTCAGCAATAAAGTTGAAAATCTATTAACGAAATTTGACAGATTGTAGTAGCTTGACGTGCTGACGTCTGTACAATCTACGAATAGCTTCTCACGAAACATATTGCAAATACGTATATCATAATAACTGAAATTAAACAAAAGATAACAGGGAATGGTTACAAAATGTTTGTATCTACATTTTTTTGTGCACGGCACACTGAAAACAGCTATTATTTGCAATGGCAACATTGTGAAAAACTTTTTTGTCTATGAAAGAACGCGACAAGTCAACTCAAAATTTTCTAGTTAATATTTAGACAATACTCTATTTCTATCATGAAATTTAAGTTAGTGTGTCCGTGCATCAAATGATAAAATTTCTAATACAGGGTGTAAGGGACAGCCCTCCGCAAACTGATGGGGTGAGTTCAGTATACCATACTAAGAAGACTAGTTCATGAAATTGTTTCAGGAACGTTATGGAAATGCAATAAAACTGATTTGTTTTAAAATCTCAAAAAAAATTAACAGCTGATTTCAGTCGTCGATCTTCACGATAATTTCAGAATCCATAGCTGGATTTTTTATTTTAGCGGTATTATTTAAAAAAAAGAAGTTCTGCATGCAAAGAATGTAATTTTGCATTGAAAGAAAAAAAATACGGAAAAATCGCAAAAAAAAATCCTGAGAAAAATTCCAGTGACATATGATTCAAAATAAGGTGCTGAATGCACCCTATCAGTTTGTGAAGGGCTGTCTCTTACACCCAGTATAATTACATCAGTACCTACTGAACATTAAAGTCGACCGTCTTAATTTTATATTAATTTAATTTACAATAAAAAAAAAAGAAATTTGGCATAAAGAGAATAAACTAAAAAAAAATTTTACATCGAATTTCAGACTCTTAACGGTCAGTTTAAAATACAAAATAAATCAAGTAAGGCAATACTAATATTTTATGTGGAATATGATATTTCTCCAAGATATCACGGAGAATATTAAAATAAAAAATATATTTAGAACCGACTATTATACATACAAGTAATTAGTCGATTTGTTTGTAAAGTCGCGAGTTGGCGTTAGTCGAATAGTCCGATTCGACTAAACTGCTACAACACCAGTAGTTACGTAGTTAGTTTCTGAAAAAACATTAGTTTCTTGTCCACGTTTGAAAAGTTCAGAATTCATTAAGAACCGGAATAACAAAATGACAAGTTCGTTACATTCACTGTATCACATCACTTCACTGCGTTTGTACTGACGTATCACCGTTTTTTTTTAAATAGTTATTCAACCGTTATCAAAACAGTTATTCGTAACTGGAGTTATTTGTTCACTTCGCCTTTGAGTGCGCGTTCAAGGACGACCTTGGAGGCTATTTCCACTGTGACCGTATTGCTGATGGTGGACAGCTGTCCCTGGTCACTGTGACCAGTTATTTCGGTCAGTGGCTCGGTTAGAATGCGCAGTGACGACACTTTGGCTCGCTGGTACGCGCTAACTGTGTTCATGCCGAGGAATCTGTGAACAAAATATTGATTAGTATTCTTGTGTCTCCTTATATGGTAGTATGATTTTATATTTGGATGATAATTTTCCCTGCCCTGTTTCTAAGTTATAGTCGGATGTGAGATGTTATGCTAACATCGAATACTTAATTACCCTAATTTACCAATTCATCTCTTCCTTAATAAGCGAGCTTGGCTGGCAGAGATGATGTTATGTCTTAAACGCATTAAGCTTAGACTCTTTCTCACATGATCGTAGCGAAGTAGACTTAGAACTATTAAACTCGACGTCCTTTGTGACCGGGTGTGATTCCTTCTCCCTTTGTCTTGCCTATAAGGGCTCACTCGTTGGCCACGTAGCAGACCAAAGCACGTAGCCTGCCGTAGTCTCGTAGGTCCTTCCGTAGCAATGAGATGTAAGGCTGACCTGATGGCGACGTAGCAGACGAGGAGCGCGGCGCCGGCGGCGAGCACGCGCGCGACGGGCGAGGCGGCGAGCTGCACGCAGACCCAGGCGGCCGCGCCCGCGCCGCACATGCACGCCACCGCCAGCGCCGTGCGCGCCCAGTGCGCCACCGTGAACCCTCGCTCCCATACCACCCTGTACATGTAACACAACACCATTGAATTAACTGCTTTTCGCTTAACCTATAACATAAAAATCTGAAGTCGACGTATTTTTTTATTTTAATAGCAGTTATGTCAGACCCTAAGAAACCAAATACATGTTTGTCACACAGACAAAGACAAAATAAAAAAGTTAATTCTACGCGTCAAACAGCTAGCTCCCAAAATTTACTGATACTAAAAACATTGAGACTTTCCAAAAAGAAAAGAATTCGTAAACCTTACCTATTGGTCTCCTGGACGATGTAAGGAGTGTTGCATACTTTGCACTTCAAACCATCGGGACTCGTCGCGCTCTGAAAATACAACACGGCAAATTAAGGAAACCATTTATAATCCTTTCACTGTTATAAGAAGAATAAAAACAACGCGGCCCTGGCACACAAAGACCTCTAGAAGGAACATACTGGGTTCAACTCTCTCCAGCTGCCCCCACTGCAGGAGAATTGAACTAAAACAGGCCATTTGATGCTTAAACTGCGCTGTGAAAATGCGGTCAATCTTCTGCCCATAAGAAGAAGAGGGGAAAGAAGAACAGTTACCTCTACCAGCCACCGGCTGAGGCAGTCATGGTGCACGGCCGACACGTCGCCCGTGCAACGGCACGGCCGTATCAACGGCTCGGAACGGGAGCTGTCGTAGCAGATCCAGCAGTCACGGGCTGATCCCACGCTGCCCACCAGGGAGTCAGTTTCCACATTTTGCTGGAAAAATATATTTTTGTTAAGACCTGATAAAATCTTCCTAAGGCGGTTGTTTGTTAATGGTGTTTGGAGACCTTGCAGTAAAAGAGGGGCAAGTGGAAGGCTCTATTTCTTTTATTTGGATCAACTTTCCTTTTCCTGCAAAGTCCCTAAGAATGGAACACAAGAAGTAAATGAACATATTTGTTTAAAACTTTTTAGTAGCCACGTTAGGCATAGGATAATTTTGACGAATATTCGTGTTCTGTCGTGAAACGTGCGTGTCGGATTGCCGTCTCGTCGGACTACGAGAGTGATGGATGTCCGCGCAAATGCTTGTATAGAGAGAACGGCCGCAGTGATGGCAATCGGTCTGGACGCCATTATTTTTGACAGACAATCCTGAAGTTATCTATCATCACAAAACATGTATCTTTGTCTACGTTGTGGAATTTCACCCTAACATCAAAGATCATAACACCAACAGGAGACAACACCAAAACTCACCATCGATTTACTCTCCACTTGCAAGACCGTATCATTATCTGGTTCCGCCTCCCTTACAGGCAGGGGGGGTCTTAGAACTTTGAGAATAATCCTCGTGACGAGATAGCGCCAGTACCAGACCAATTGGACCACGCATTGAGCCTTGCGGGTCCAGGATATTCGGTAGTACTGCATTAGAGTCTGGGAATATACCAAACGCTTTCAAGGCTAGTGAAACGCCTAAAATGTGAACAACATTGACACAGCGATATGTAGCTAAAGACGACCTAGTTTCAACCAAGAATGGAGAAGAAAAGTATTTTTTTTTTACTTATGGAGATCCAGTCTAGTTTTAAGAACTGTATGGCAGATGGGAAATTCCCTGACATTTGGGAATTCTGTCAAAAATGTGTATATCACAAAAGCGTAAGCATATAAAGCTTGAAGACCACTAACCAATACCAACATGAATAATAATAATAATACACGGAGTTCCGTTTTACACAACGAAGTTTCCGACACAAGTGTGAACATAAAGACAAGTGTAGTGGAAAAAGTTCTCAACGGAAAGATATCTCAGGGCGGATTAGGGGTTCAATGATGCCACGGGTTTAGCGCACAAACAATATATTGCATTACACGGATTTCAGTCATATATATAAAACTAGACACAGTTCTGTCGCCGTATAACAAATGATTCGATACGCAAACTAATTAAACAAACTTGCACAACGGAAATAAAAATATCGTGAGGCGCGCACATCGCGTATCTATGGCGGACTGGACTTAATCGTGCGCTCTCGGCGCAGTTCGGTGTCGTTCGGTCGCGCATGCGCGCTGGCGGCGGCGGGACGGGCGCGAGCGACGGTCGCGCGGGGTTACCCGAATGCTACCGAATGTTTAGGCAAATAGCGCGCGCTACACCCTCCCCCTCTAACCTAGAAATAGCGCCCCCGCTTCTAGGTTAGTCGAGATAACGCTTAGGCCTACCACGCTTGCGTTTCTCGTTGACCGGTGCCGGAACTGTATTGCCAATGAATGGGGTCAGCTGAGAGACGTGATACCTCCCTAGAGTCTGTCCATCGCTGAGCTTCTCCAGCACGTAAGTAGTCGAACTAGCCGCCTCCTTAATACGATAAGGTCCATCGCGACGCGGAATGAATTTAGGCGTCTGGCCGTGGGTCGCATCGTTACTGCCTTGAGTCTTCAAAAGTACGAGGTCTCCCGGGCTATAGTCGGGTGCAGGGCGACGACCCTCGTCGGCACAGCGTTTTTGCTTGGCTTGCACTCTCTCGTGTACATCTCGAGCGTCGAGCAACACGGACGACATACGCTGCAGGTACGGGGTTAGACTTGTGACGACATTCTCGCTCTCCACAATGGCGCGCATGTCTGCCATCACGTCAGCTGGAGCGCGGATCTCCCGTCCAAATGTCAGGTATGCGGGCGAGTATCCAGTGCTACTGGTTACGGCCGAGTTCATCGCAAAACGTATTGCGGATAAGTGTATATCCCACGTGTCGTGGTCCTTTCCAACTAAGATGGAAAGTTGAGGCTTAAGGTCACGGTTTTTTCGCTCTACCGGATTGGCTTGAGGATGATAAACCGGCGTCAGCGACTGCGTAATGCCAAACACATGGCACACCTGTTGCATCACCTCACTGATAAATTGGACACCATTGTCACTCAAGATGCGTCTAGGCACACCGTATCTGAGGAACACCTCTGCAACAAGGGTCTTCGCGCAGTCAGAGCTGGTCGCGTTTTGCAACGCAAACAATTCCACCCATCTGGTACATGTATCCTCCACGATTAGGATCCATTTGTTCTTGTTAACGGTTTCTGGTAACGGGCCGAACAGATCTATCGCGACAACTTCAAAGCGGCGATTCGTTGCGGGTGTCTGCAGCAATCCGGCTGGTTTCCTATTGTCGGTCTTATACCTTTGGCATTCAACACACTTCTTCAGGTATGCGCTTACGGACTGGCGCATCCCGGGCCAATAGTACTTAGACTTCAACCGATCTAGCGTCCGCTCCACTCCGAAGTGGCCGGCAGTCGGCGCACTATGATAGTCCTCCAGAACCTTCTCCCGTTCATGTTCCGGTACAATAAGGCATGCTGACTCCTCGTCAGCGTCATCAGGTCCATACCTGTACAATATGCCGTCGGACATGACATATCCCTTATCGGACCAACTCCTCCCCCTGAAGGGATCGTCGGTCGACTCCAGGTCTTCTACGATTTTACGCAGCTCTGGGTCCTTAAGCTGGTTCTCACGGACATCCTTGGGGCTTCTAGATGGAAAATCCACCTGAGCATAAGCCAGGTCACAGTCCGGTTCATCGGCGCAGGGTGGCCGAGATAACGTGTCAGCTACGACATTCGCCTTTCCAGGCGTATATTCGATGCGTAGATTATACTCTTGCAGAGTGAGGGCCCATCGAGCCAAGCGTCCACTTGGTGACTTCACGGTCATGAGCCATCGGAGAGGTTGGTGGTCACTTTTTATCACAACCTCTGATCCTTCGATGTATCCGCGGAACTTAGAAACAGCCCACACCACTGCCAAGGCTTCTCTCTCCGTGGTGTTATAATTTCTTTCTGCGCTATTCAGCAAGCGGCTCGCGTACTCGACAGGGCGTTCCTCTGGGCCCTCCCCCTGCATCAGTACTGCTCCGAGGCAATAGCCACTACTGTCAGTTCTCAACGTGAACGGCATCGTTTCGTCGGCTTGACGCAGTATTGGGGCAGACACCAGCAACTGCTTGATGCTGTCAAACGCGGTTTGCTGTCTAGAGGTCCATATCCATTTGCTATCCTTCTTCAGGAGTTCCGTCAAGGGTCTGGCAACTTCAGCGTAATTAGGTATAAATCGCCGGAACCAGCTGGACGTCTGCAGGAAAGTCTTCACGTGTTTTCCGTTCATCGGGGGCGGCATGTTGGCGATGGCCGCAGTCTTATCGGGGTCAACCTTTACCCCACCCGGTACGATCACGTGGCCTAAGAATTTGACCGACTCGCGAGCGAAGCAACTCTTCTCGCGGTTCACCCGTAAGTTATACATGGTAAGTCTATCAAATACTGTGTTCAAGTCTTCTAGGTGCTTTGAGAACGTTTCAGACAGGATGATGACGTCATCTAGGTATGCGAAGAGCTGGACTTCCGCCAGATCCCTTCCAGACTTAAACCGGTCCATGAGTCTCTGAAAAGTCGCTCCAGAGTTCCGCAAACCCATGGGCATCCTCTTAAAACGAAAACAACCTAGAGGAGTCACGAACGCAGTCTTGTCGCGGTCGTCATGTTCGACACTCACCTGAAAATAACCTGAACGGAGGTCGCAGGTTGTCATGTAGTTGCTGGTCTTGGCCGCGTGGAGGACATCTTCGATCCGCGGGAGAGGGTAGCGGTCAGGCTCGGTGACGGCATTCAACTTCCTATAATCTATACAAAGCCGAACTCCTCCGTCCTTCTTTGTCACGAGCACCACATTCGCTGCCCACGGAGAGTCGCATTCCTCTATAACGTCCGCGTCCAGAAGCTTCTGCAACTCCTTTTCCAATAAAGCCTTTTTTCCTGGCGCCATCCTGTACGGCGGTGAGGCGATGGGCTCCTGGTGGGGATCGACCTTCAATCGGTGAGTAGCGAAGTCTGTGGGGGGTCCTTCTTCAGCGAACCGGTCAGCTCTTCTTAACAGGAACGCGTTCAGTTGTGACCCTTGAGGGGGGGTCAACCTCGTCCCCTCATCATTCCTAAGTACCAGACTCGCAGTATCCGCCTTCATGAGCTCCATTTCATCGCAGGATGGTAAAGTAAAACTGGTGATAAACGGATACCAATTCAATGGCTCGTCGTTAAATCGCCAGCTGCACTGCGGCAGGTCCAACAGGAGTCCAGCACTGTTGATAAAATCTCTGCCGAGCAGTGTCCTGGTGCGCGCGTCGGGCAACACCATGAACTTCGTAAGTATTTCACGATCGTTTAATGTAACCGTCACTTGGCACTCGAGAATTTTGCAGACCTGATGCGACCCATCAGCCAGGGTTAAGTTGCGCGCTGACTGGTTAAATTGCACACCAGCATCTACCATTAAATCGTAGAGCATCTGACCCGCCATTGAGTGTGTAGCACCCGTGTCAAGAATAGCGACACCCTTATGACCTACCACCCCAATTTCAATAATCGGACGCGTATCGTCGCTGTCCGTATCATGGGCCGAGCAAAAATCCGATTTACTAGAATTACTAGAGTTGCTAGAGTTGCCCGCGGGCTTACATTTATCACACTTAGATCGCACAGTTCCCAGCTGACCACATCCATAACAGCGTATTTGGGTAGCCGCGGTTTTATCTACTGTACTACTATCTACTTTACTATTCGTTTTATGCAAATTATTTGCTTTATTACGACATTCATCTATCGTATGACCAAAAAGTTTACAAAAAGTGCATCTAGGCCGAACGCGCTTTTGCCCCTCACTATTAGTATCAGAACTACTAACATTCGGTACGCGCGGGTTAACACTCGGGGTCTTCCCCGAACGACCGTGCGCGGAGGAAGGGTTAACATTATTATTAATTGCACTTACCTCCGCCAGCGATTCTTCCACTAACCTGGCCTTCGTAATTAATTTGTCCAGCCCGTCCACGGAGTCGCGAGGCACTCGCTTTCTTATTTTACGACTTAGCAGTCCGTAAACAATATCGACACACATTTCCTCGGGGACGTCGTAAGGTAATTTCGATAATAAAGCGCGCACTTTACTTATAAACACGTCACATCTTTCGTCGCACTGCTCTTTAGCAAATACGTCGCGGAATATTTTATACGCGGGACGCGGCACTCCGAACATTCCCCGTAGTCGCGCGAGCGCGTCGTCCCACGACGTCACTGATGACTTCACCCCTTGCCACCAGACGGCGGCCTCGCCGACCAGCAGCATAGGTAGGCCGCGCAGAGCATGCTCGCAGCTGACGTTGGCGCACTCACGGAACACCTGTATAGCGTCGATGAACGCTTCCAGTTCGTCGGCGTTCTTTGACTTGCCGTCGAATCGCGCAGTACATTTCGTAAAATTACTGGAATGCGTGGACGTTTGACTTGGCGTTTCAGGCCGTAGTGTAGAAGTATGTTGCTGATTGCTGGCTATGATACTTTCGATAAGAATTCTGTTCGCTTCAGCTTGACTCCTGGTAATGTTGGAGACCAGGGTTTGCAGCATCTCCTCAGTCATAGTGACGTTCGGTGTGGACGCCACTATTGTTCTGTTAATCTCCACGTCTGTGTCCGATTCTGACCCTTGCGTGTCGTCTCTTCCGATTTTCTTCTTCGGCGGCATCGTAACAGGGTAAATGTACTCTTCTGTTTCACGCACGAAGCAAAACACGGGTAACGACTGGGATGCAGACGGTGCTTATTACCACTTCGTGTAAACAATCCACGGAGGTAACGTAGGTATTCGTTAGCAGACGGGTTTCAACGAGTCCGAGTCGGCGCCGACGGCGTGCGCGGCGGCGGCGCGGCGTAGGTACGAAAGTTAATGGACTCGCCCACGAAGCACGTTGTGAATGATTTTGTTTGCTCACTGTTTGTAGGTATCGTATTGATTTGTATCGTATTGTTTGTTGTATTGTACACTATTGTCCGTGGCCCTCGAGTTGGGCGTCACTTGTAGTGGAAAAAGTTCTCAACGGAAAGATATCTCAGGGCGGATTAGGGGTTCAATGATGCCACGGGTTTAGCGCACAAACAATATATTGCATTACACGGATTTCAGTCATATATATAAAACTAGACACAGTTCTGTCGCCGTATAACAAATGATTCGATACGCAAACTAATTAAACAAACTTGCACAACGGAAATAAAAATATCGTGAGGCGCGCACATCGCGTATCTATGGCGGACTGGACTTAATCGTGCGCTCTCGGCGCAGTTCGGTGTCGTTCGGTCGCGCATGCGCGCTGGCGGCGGCGGGACGGGCGCGAGCGACGGTCGCGCGGGGTTACCCGAATGCTACCGAATGTTTAGGCAAATAGCGCGCGCTACACAAGTTTTAATATCTAAAAATACATGTTTACAATCAAAATCTTCCTCCCGTATTGAAATCGGTTAAAAAAACCGAATATATGTTCCAAACGATGTCAGACGAGATATTATATTATTATTTTTAATTGCCAAAATTTTCATAAATCATTAATTAATATAAAATAGAGAAACTGAATATTTTCAGAAAGAGCAGTAGGCCTTAGCAAATGTTGTACAGGAGAGACCTATACTACTGCCATACTGCCATCATAAACATTAATTAATTAATCTATTTCGTCATATTTTTATACAAACAAAAATGTGTTTGAAACAAAAGACGAAATTACAAGCCAAAGTCATAACACCAATCGATAGGTACACAGGTAAATACGAGGTCCTTTTGTACGTACGTTTACAAAGTACATACGTTTGATAATATTGACTCGTGTATCAGAAAGTGGTGCCAACGACCGATCTCTTGATCACAGTGTATCTGTACTACAATAAAATGCGTTTGTTGATTGTCAACCGCCGCCATTTTAAATTGTATAACAACTTAATTATTATATGCACCAACTTAATTTGTTCTTTCCCGATAAGTACCATCTGCCTTACCTTTCCCAACTATGTTAGAATATGTCTTGTCCAATCGTAACCGTATGCAACCGAGTACAATGTTTTACATGGAACGGCTGGCTATGTAATACGGCTGGTAATGGCTGGCCCAAGTAACCGGGGTTCCCAGATAATACCCCTTGGCTAGACTTTTAGACTTCTTGTCTAATGATTGCAAAATATATACAAATCACAGTATTAGATATATTTTATATGATTTAATAAATACATAAATGACAGAATCATTCCATAGAAAAGGCATATCACGGTATACGAGTATGTATATTTATGTTTTTATAACTCGATAGCCAAATAGCTATTGGAAAATATAAAAACCCTTCTAGAGATATGAGGGATAACTGGATGTGGTCATTGAAAAATACATATATAAATACATATATCGTCGTCACAACTATTTTAGTAACCGTTACATTTCAATTTATAGTTACTGTCCTTCGTTATTTCATATGGTTATGTTTATAACCGGCAATTCAATTAGCAACAAAAAAATACTTGCGGTATTGCATAAAATTTGAAACAAAGCGCAATGATCATTGTCCTATTAACTTGGCCACAATTGGCTATTCTAATGGAAAAAAAACAAAGACTTTTGAGCGAATATAAAAGTAACCGCATAGGGACGTATTAAGTTGGAACTCAGAGTTGTCAGTGAGTTATACATATGTATGTACGTTAAACTGTCTTTCATTGAACATCATTGGCAGTCGTTACGGGTAGTCAGAAGCCAGTAAGTCTGACGCCAGTCTAACCAAGGGGTTGCCCGAGTAACTGGGTTGAGGAGGTCAGATAGGCAGTCGCTCCTTGTAAAACACTGGTACTCAGCTGAATCCGGTTAGACTGGAAGTCGACCCCAACATAGCTGGGAAAAGGCTCGGGAGATGACTAATGATTATATAAGATCCGAATTTAAACACGTCAAATGCGTTTCCTGTTTGGCTTTTTCGACGTTGCTAAGATATATTGTTACCTTGGCGTCATGATGGTGAGCAAGCAAATCCGCGAGGCGAGCATCGTCGAGCTGTCGCGCCAACAGCCGGCGCGGGTTCAGCAGCCACAGGCGCTCCGGAGCCATGGAGTTCCACAGCACACAGGGGAACCATAGCGCCACTCCGATCTCCGCCAAACGGAACACCAGGTCGTGCCAATTGCGGGATACTACTGGCACTCTGGGGGATAAAAAGAGTTTGATATTTAAGATGCTGCAATTTGGCCCAAAAGTAGGAGGGTCTCTTATTAAATTCCTGTTATTTATGTATGCTGATCTCCACCAATCGGAACTCCGGCTCGTGCCAATTGGTGGATACTGATACTCTGGTCGTTTTAAGGGGGTGAAATTTAGTATAAAAAGACGATGGGCTATTATAAATATCAGCATGCAGGGGAACCATAGCGCCAAGCTGATCTCTGCGAATCGGCATACCCGGGAAATGCCTGTTGCAGGATACTACTACTAGTACTCTTGGGGTATTAGCGGGCGAAGTTTTGTAGCTAGGATGAAATACTATATACTAAATACTATAACTGTTGAACGATTTATTATGATTATATACATGTCTTTCATTTACTCAAACTTGGCTGTAAAACAGTACTTTTTGAACGTAAAATATTACAAAGGACAGCCCCCAAAACGCTCACCCTTCACCAAGCGCAACAAGCTCCCCAGCAAACGTACTTCGCATACATTCTAGTATAACTCGCTCAAACAGGTCATTTTTTTAAGGATACTAGCTGCCAAAATGTATACTCTCAAAACAAATACACCATTTTTAAAGAATAAATTTGTTTAATGACTAAAGTGTGTAGCGATGACGGCGCAGTGTCAAAGGTCGGTGAAAAACAAGAAACATGGAATAGCGTTAATCTAAATGAGCTGTTATCTTGTTTAAATAAGGCATAATTACTTGGTGGCACAATGACATTTCTGTTTACAACAAAGAGTAACTTAGTTTCTACAATGCATGAATTGTAAAGAAGGCGAGAGATCGTCGATAAAAAACCGCGAACGTTCTTGGAAATATGAATAATATAGACAACCCCTACATCAGCTTACACACAACCTCTTAAATGACATGATAAATATCAAATATAGATCACCGAAAAACTTTCTTCCTATGGTCTGCGATACCATAAAAATGTATGAACAAAATGCAATAGCGCATGCGCAAGGACTGAATTGGACGATTTCAGAGCGGCAAAATATATTTAGGGCCAGTTTCACAGGTTGCTTATAAGTTCCTGATAGTTCATTCTGTTCCATTTTAGAATTTATCTGGTAGATAGTGGCTATCCGTAACGTGTGCAACTGGCCCTTATTTATTTATTTTGACGAGAACTATAAAAACAGTAATATAGATAGACCCATCAATAATGTGTGTGTACGGTCGGAAGAAATAGTTAGAAAAGATATTTCTTATTGTAATTTGATTTCAACAACTGCGTCTTCTCGCACACACTCCTTGTAATACACTGGCCAGATCTCACCACAAATCACTTAAAAATTACAAAATTACAAATTGATTGCAAATTACAAACTCTTATTCTTTAACTTCAGAGCCTAGCTCTTGTCGATGCAGCTCCTTACATTTCTGCCTATCATGTGCCAACTCTTGAACTTCCTTATACGCCCCAACATTCACCTTCTCTTTTATTTACTTACAAACTCTAAAATTATGTATTATGTCCACTAGGAATCGATATAAAACAGTATTCTTCCAACTGCACAAAACTTGCAACTTAGAACATGAACGGAACAAAAGGAAACACGGTGAATTGAGGTTGTGGGCGTAAGACTATTCGCGAATAAGCGCAATAGATTAATAGTTCGCTTCCTTTAATTGAGACCTGCTGTGGAGGTAATGATCCTAACCTCTGTGATTAGTCCTTGACATAGGACTGTTTGAATGACCTTGAGCAGATCAGGGTAAACCCCTTAGCATAGGGTTGTTTTTTTTTTTTCAATTTAAGAAACTGGACTAGAATTTACCTTAATAATTCATTTGTGAAATGAAGAAAAATACTCTAAAAAATAAAGCACGAAACGTACGTGTGCTGTTTACGAAAGCTGTTTGAAAGAATAATTTTTAAGAACTCTGAACGCGTTTCCATTTTTTCAGCTAATCACCTATCTGACATACAATTATTGTTTTCAATCCACAGTACCGACACTAGTACATCAAACTACCCGAAACTGTCAAATATTCCCAATCAACTTTGAACCATACGCTTTAGCGATGAAGTTGAAAATATATTACGAAAATTTGACATATTGTAATATCTTGGTGTGCAGGCGACTGTAAATTTAATTTTGACCCTAATTTCAACATAATATGTAAGTAGTTGATCAACCCCTCTTGAACATGCAACACAGAAAGGTTATGCATGCATCTATCAAGCCTGAAAATGGTGGTCAGCTTTTCCCAATTCTATCGTAAAAAGCATCATCATACTCACTTAGTCTTCCAGAATTCGCTGAGGGTCTCTGAAGCCAGAAAGCCGGCAATGAGGATCAGCATGAGGGCCTGGCTGATGAGGCCGAAGCGCGACTGATGCAGTTGCGACACGTCTACCGAACGGGGGTCCACCGTGCCGTCCGCTGCCAAGTCGGTTTGTATGCCCTGGAGAAAATGAACAAAGCATATAAGTATTATGTATTATATATATATAAGTATTATGTCTTTAACGAAATTAATATAAAGATTTTTGGCGATATCAAGGAAGATTAATTTATAGTCTTCATCAAGACGTGGTGACCTAGTAGTTAAAGCAAACCTCTTAAGTACGAGTGTGCGGGTTCGATTCAGGGTTAGGCTAGTACCATGTTTCTAAGTATATCTTTCTTGCACACTAATGATGTTAACATAACAAAGAGCTCAAAGTTGATTACCGATTAGAGCAATCTAACTTATCTACGTTTCAATAACGCGAAATTAAGCAACGTTCCTGTAGAACTTCTGCCTGCAATAACCCTCACCTATAACGGATGCCCAAGGAAATGGACGAAGTGGTTTTTTTTTTAATTATAACAATGTAAATTCTCGAACAGGTTGTCATAAATGTATAATAAATCACTTTTTACTGAAGTTAAAGGCCACGCGACGACTATGATGGTGATTTATAAATGTAGATATTTCCTAATTATTATGTAATATTGACATGCTTTATGTACTTAGTAGGGACTACCCCGCATACCCGGATAAGAAGCAGTTTATATCCATCTTAGGTAAATAAGCTACCTATGACTGAAAGATTATTTCAAATCGGCCAATACTGCCTCCCCCTTATTATAAAACATCATCATTATTCTCCTGCCCTTATCCCAAGTTTTATTTGGGGTCGGCGCAGCATGTTTTTGTCTTCCACGCTCTTCTATCTGCCGTCATATCACAAGTTACATTCTTTCTAGCTATATCAACTTTCACGCAATCCATCCATCGTATCTTTGGTCATATTATAATGGTTTTAAAAGTACCGGCTTTAGTACTAGATTTAGACCATTAACTTTGTTTAAGAAGATGGTTTAAAGCCAGTTACATAATAAGGGGGGGCTGAGATTAGCCCTCTCAAGCTAACGAACAAAATTTTCAGCTTAATCTATACTAATATTATAAAGCTGAAGAGTGTGTTTGTTTGTTTGTTTCTTTGAACGCGCTAATCTCAGGAACTACTGGTTCGATTTGAAAAATTCTTTCAGTGTTAGATAGCCCATTTATCGAGGAAGGCTATAGGCTATACCATCACGCTAAGACACAGGGGAGCAGAGCAGTAACCAAAGATGCGGGTGAAACCGCTGGGGACAGCTAGTAATACTAATATAGCCGTATATTTTAACTTGAATGTACATTTTATTTTCAATTTAAAATTCTACTACAGTAATCAAAGTCTTAAACTGAAAAAAGTCTAGTCGACAGTTCAGATATTGAGATCTCCGTACAAAAACTGTTTTCAACATTTTGTAGCTCGCTCCTTGTATGGAAAGTTGTACAAAATTTTGTTCGCAACTAATACATAAGTCAAACATTTATGTGCATGAATATAGGTGTTTGGTTTAGTCTGGGTATTTCTATGAATAATATGTATGTATTTACAAAAGAAAAGTATATAAGTATGTTTATCAGTTGTCTAGTACCCATAGTACAAGCTCTGCTTAGTTTGGGACTAGATGATGTTGTTTGAATGTGTGAGGAATATTATAAATTTATGTTAGGAGTTTCCTCAATGATTATACGAATGTCTATGATGTTGATATGTATGATGGGTACAATTAATTATACATTAGGGTGGACATAATCAATCACACATACTGGGTAATGATTTTATACAGCCTTTAGTCATAAAGTCTAGGTCAATTAATTTTTCATGTTAATGCGGTAAGGAAAAAAAATAAAAAGGTCGTGGTGGCCTAGTGGTTAAAGAGCCAACCTCTCAAGTCTGAAGGCGTGGGTTCGATTCCAAGTCAGGCAAGTACCAACGCAACTTTTCTAAGTTTGTATGTACTTTCTAAGTATATCTTAGACACCAATGACTGTGTTTCGGATGGCACGTTAAACTGTAGGTCCCGGCTATCATTAAACATCCTTGCCAGTTGTTACGGGTAGTCAGAAGCCAGTAAGTCTGATGCCAGTCTAACCAAGGGGTATTGGGTAGCCTGGGTAACTGGGTTGAGGAGGTCAGATAGGCAGTCGCTCCTTGTCAAACACTGGTACTCAGCTGAATCCGGTTAGACTGGAAGCCGAGCCCAACATAGTTGGGAAAAGGCTCGGGAGATGTTAATGCGATAAGGAAATTACAATAGCTTCCTTTACCTGCTTGGTGACAAGGGTGTCCTGTACGTCGTCGCCATCATCAGCGCTTGAGGGGCCCGGCCGGGGGGATATGATGGTGCATACTTTGGTCTCCTTCAGGAACTCGCCGCGGAGCTGGGGAGAAGATTCACCAGTTTTAGGATATTTATGATTATTTAAGATAATATAATATGATATAGAGAACCTACCATAAAAATACAAACAAAAATCAGAACAATCTATCTTTCTCTAAGACTAGAATCTCTCTTATTACATTAAGATATTATAACAAGGATACCGGGTTTTGATCTGAAAGGCTCGAATCCAGGAAATATTCATCTTAATATTAATAAAGAAAAGTTTAACGCATTCAAAACCAAGAAAAAAAATTATAAGCAGACTTTTTGCCTCGTGAACGCCAAACTGAGCGTATAATCAGCGAGCACAAAATCTGCTAATGTTCTAATAAAGATAACAATAAAAGATCAATAATTAGTTTATATTATCAGTCATATTATAACAATTGAAACTCGCGTTTACCTTAAAACAATGAGATAATTCTAGTTTCTTCTACAAACTAGATTTTGTTTTAAAAACATCAATGTTTGCATTTAGAAACAATAGTCGCCTTTAGGCTGTTCTACTGACGTTTAGAAACAAATGCAGGTGCGATTAGTAGCGGAACAATGGATTGTATTAGTTGTATACACCATAAACAGAGAGGGATGAACTCAGACTCTATCCTGGTGTAATGTAAATATAGGCGGAGAAGTGCGAAAGTGACACATACTAAGGATATACAGGACAATTATAGATCATCATAGGTTAGCCACTCGATCTTGTTTTGTCATTAAGAATTTATCAATCTCCATACAAATAGTTCAATTCTCTTTCTCTTTGGAATGCACTGACATTTAAAGTAAGTATTGCAAATCCAAGTTATAACCTTGTTTAATCGCGCGAAATCCTCAAATGGAGGGTCATTTTATGATTTCCGCTGTGGTTGCAGCTGAAGGGAGTTTCAGACTTTTACTGACTACTACTAGGTATGTTGACGATCAAATCACATTACAATTTAATTAATTTTTAAAAAAAGCATTTCGATTCCTTTAAAAAAGTCATTTCGAAACCCTAACTACATTAAATAATTTTTCCAGTCATCGTTTGTCCAAACGTCAGACTTCTAGCATCAATTGTGTTGTACACTACGTTCAAAAATGTTTTGGCGAATCCAAAGGATCTTCAGGTCCAAGGAGAAGATTGTGCCGTATACAATTTTATTCCTAAAAGGGTATTCATAGTAATGAATACTACATAACATTACACTTCGCAATGTGACCAACATTTCATAGAAGAATCCGAAACAATGCGGGCACCATATTAGTCAAACAGACAGGACATACTTCTGAGTACGACCACATGATCTGCCAATACACAGACAATAGCACATTACAGCCGCAGAAGCGAACATTAACTACCACATACCTATATCAGGGATGGTCAACATTTTTTAGAAATTATTTTCCGCATGATTCGTAAGTCTGTGACACACCGCTTTAGAGCTGGGGGATTACCCTTACCTTATTGTTTGTAAGGCGGCAAACCTTTTGAGACGTAAGTAAACTTCCCCAAAGTGACCCGCTAGAAGTGACTAATACAAATTTCAAATTAATATGTCTGTTTTTGGAAGTCAACTTACCTATCTAAATACATGACACGGACAAAAATACTGATTTGTTGTACAAAAAGACTAAGACTACTAAGACTAAGACTACTACCCTTCTTTAAGATATAATTTCCGTTTTTATTCCAAAAAAAAAACATCATTGTCTCTTAAATGGCCAAACTTTTGTTCCTCTTTTACACAAATTATCCGTGACTTAAGGAGCTCTATGTTCACCATCCCTTTTTTCCATGAGAAATCATCAAATGAGCTCCCGCTAAGGGTGCAGTTGGAGGGAGAGTCAGACTCTTACAGACTAAAACACACTATGTTCCTTCTAGAGGTCCCTGTGTGCCACAGGGCGACGGTAACTCTTACGAACAACCCGCAGCCCATATGTTCGCCATCCCTGCCTTCACCTATTACGGTAACATCGCTTTAACTAATAGGGCTACCTTGAGTTCAGCTCAAAGACTCAAGGTCTTGCACGCCGTTTTCTATTCAAACCCTCTTGTTGATACCTATTGCTCAATGCTATACAATTGAAAGAGATCACGACAAAGACGAACATTATGTTCGTAATTAGTTAATATTTCCGGGGTATATGTGTTTGAAGCTTGACTATACTGTTATGGAGATTGGCAAATAATTCTTGAAGGTGTTAAGGACTTAAGAGCAATATTGTATTTGTAAGAATTTGTTTAGGAAGCTTCCTTTAGTCCTTTATTATTTAAAGTTGCTTATATGAAAAATTTCATATCTTTCACTCTTGTAACACACCCGTGGTCGTTGAAAGGTACTATAAGTTCTAAGATCCTCTACATTTGAATCTATAATAGAAAACCTTCCCATAACATTATTCTAACCAAATTAACTGAGCAAGTCCTGTTAATTCCTGCTAGGGTTGCAGGATTATTCGCAAGACTTAACGCAGCTCTGGCACACAAAGACCTAGGGAAGAAGAAGAAAAAGAAGAAATAAAAGTGGGTTTTAGTCAGTAAAATTCCGGCACACCTGCCAGCTGCACCCACAGCGATAGAGATCATTTGATGATTTTCAAGATTAAAAAGGGCTACGTAACTTGTATTGGTAACAATTACATTAAATGTCAGTGCATGCCATATAGAAAGAGAATGAAATTATTATTGTGATTGGGCTACAAAGAAAAAAATTATGTCCCCTATATCCGTAGTATGTGTCTCCTCAGTCCGTCTCTCACAAGTCTCCGCTCATATTCATATTACACCTGGATAGATGATGATATTCCATGTAAAAAAATATCCTACCTAAATATTATTTAGTCACTAACCAAAATAAACTTGATATGCCTCTTACCTTGAAATATACCTCCACGCCGTAAATGAGGAAGAACGTGACGACTATGAACAGCAGCACCGCATAGCAGCCGTTGAAGACGTGCTGGTAGAAACTCTGGAACAATGCAACAGTCATTAGTTATACGTTACCATGACAACCGACCTATAAGCGAGGAATAACCGGCATCTAATTTAAGAAGCAAAAACAAAAAAGGGTGATTGAGGACATCTACCTATCTACATACACAAATACAAATTTATTATCAAATAAAAACAATAATCCTACCCATTTATTAGTATTCCACCGGCTGAGCGATAATTCTTACCGAATTCCATACATTTTGATATTCTAATATACATTCACCTCATGGTGACTGAATTAAAGGCATTACATCATTGAAGAATGGTATTTTTTGCATGCTAAAATTGCATTATCTAGGCATATTGTAATGTTGTGTGTTGAATTCCAATCCAATTATCATGATCATCAATCTTAACACGAGTCTGTCTGTCTTTTTGGGCATTCCTTAATCTACCTAGTGTATGAGGCAGATTAGTTGCGAGACGCCATCAAGTTTGGCGAGAACTGTACACGCCTCCAGAAAGAGAAGTATAACTCTAACCCGGATATAAAGTAGCCTATTACATGTTTTGAGTTTCAACCGCACGCGCCTCGTAGGAACTACAAAACTAAGATATTCCTGAGACTAGCGCGTACAAACAAAGTAACTCTTGAGCTTTAAATGTCCAGACGCCAGCACATCAAGCTACCCGAAAATGTCAAACTATCCCAATCAACTTTGAACTATATGCTTCAGCAATAAAATTGAAAATGTATTTATAATTATAAATGTATTATGAAAATTAGACGAATTGTAGTAGCTTGATGTGCTGTCGTCTGTGCAAGCATTCACGTGCATGCTGCCAGACTGATATACAATATAAGTCAAAAAGAAAAACAAGGATTTGAAATCAAATGAGTCCAAGCAGGACGAGTGCATTCTTATCAGTGGCATCCATACCTTTTCCTTGGGAGACGTGCCAGCCACATTGGTGGTGAGCACCTCGGCAGCTAGGAGCGAGTAGCTGATGAAGTTGAACGTCACGAACGCAAGGAACGACTTCGATAGGAACCGGGGCCTCTCCCAGCGAATGTCGCGTAGATGGAACACCTGGGGACAATGGAGATAATAATTTTATGGAGGATCATTGGTGTTAATTGCAATAATTTTAAGTATTCAAAGTTGTCTTTATGCCTACACATTGTTTATTGAGGAGCTTGTGGCTAAGTAACAGGTTGAGGAGGTCAGATACACAGTAGCTCTATGTAAAACCCTAGTATTCAGCTGCATTTAGTTAAGCAACATTGCTTGGGAAAAAGGCTAGGCAGATGATAACTTGGTTTATTGTTATAACTCGAAAATTAATTGTATGATCAAAAAAAACAAAAAACTTAAAAAGTAGTCTCAAAATCTCTGGGAACCGACATCTTTTACCCGACTGCGATAAGAAGGGTTATGTTTTCAGTCATTTTTCTCTTACTGATACTAATTAAACATCAGCCCATAAAGTCCAACAATCCTCAATAAAAGTAACATGTTTCGCATATGGATATCTCTCATTATCTTAAAAAAGAGCTTGGAATGTATGTATGTATGCGATCCACGTATAGTTTAACATTAACCCATAAAGTACGGAGTAATTATGTCATTTGTAAAGCACATGAACGTCTCTGTTTACCCGTAAGAATAAATAACACTTTGCCTGTAGTGAGAGTTTCATCTTGAAATAAGATGAAGAAGATGTTTTCTTTCACCTATACATAGCCATTGGTGTTCATGACATGCTTAATAAATTAAAAGAAAAAACGGTTCGCCATATTGGATTCAGAATAACGTCAAATTATTTTTTAAGTCACTCTCAATAAGTCCTTTCATTTGATACCCATATTGTTGAAATTCATTAAAAATAACTACTCCGCCATCTTAGACGATCCGACATATTGGATTTAGAATAACGTCATATAACATATCTTGTATTGTCATCCAGACTGAATGTGTATACAAAATTTCAGCTCAATCGGTTGAAGATACAATAAGTCCTTTCATTTGATACCCATATTGTTGAAATTCATTAAAAATAACTACTCCGCCATCTTAGACGATCTGACATATTGGATTTAGAATAACGTCATATAACATATCTTGTATTGTCATCCAGACTGAATGTGTATACAAAATTTCAGCTCAATCGGTTGAAGATATGTACTTCAAAATTGAGTTCAAAGAATCCACCATAACATACATACACGGCAAGTCAAATAAAAGCTTTTAATTAATAAAAAGTGGATTTAACTAAGAAAAGTTGCACTTGCTTGACCAGAAATCAAGCCCGCACACTCATGCTTGAGAGGCTGGAGTTTTAACCACTGCGCAACCACGACTACACTTAACTTCATTGAATAAAATTGTTGTACACAAAAACAGAAGAAAAATTGTTTCTGTGTTGTAGTTGTTAGCAATTTAAATAAATCTTACTAATTAAGTACCGTTTAACCAGTAAAAAACGAAACAAAAACAATACATAATTGTATCCTAATCATTTAATTAGCAACAATTTATTAATAAGCCTCCATCAGTGACAGAGAGCACTCATTTAGTGCCGCTTATAATAATATGTTCTATTGTGTCAGCTGATAATATAGTCTATTGTTTTTTAAGTGTTAATTATATCACTAATTAGCTGCTACCCGCAGCTTCGCCCGCGTTCCGTAGGATCTACTTCACGAGCTTGGATACAAAGAAATCTAACCCTTCCTCAATCAATGGGCTATCTAACACTGAAATAATTTTTCAAATGCGACCAATTGCTTCCTGAGATTAGCGTGTTCAAGCAAGCAAACAAACTCTTCAGCTTCCTAATATTAGTAAAGATACGTTCGCCTATGGAATAAACTGTGACATTTTTAACACGAACAAATGTGAAGATAAAGAAGTTACTTCCTATCCTTGCTTTACATTGCAAGTACAAGATAAACTGCTAAATCCATCATCCACCATTCTGGCTGCAGTGCCTTTGATTTGATTACCATTGATTTTGGAAGAAAAAAGATCTAGCGACTGATTTTTGACGCTTTTGCATCATAATGCAGCTCTTGAAGATGTCACTTCGATAGGAAAATCTATGAATAGACCTTCGCGCAATGCAGTCAGTACCTACCAGAACGACCAATACCAACCTTCATAGTACTGGCAAATGGTGTATGCAAACAATTGAACTACCAATGAATACTGCAATTAAATACGATATTAAGTCTGACAACGCCTTCTTGCATATATACAGCCGTATCTGACCTATTGGTGACAAACAAACAACTTTAACGACCGTTAGAAAGATCGCTTTGTTAGATTGTTTGGGGAAAATGGCGGCCAATTATTAATTGTTTGCAAATATCGCAGCTGTTAATTGCAGGTCACATGTTCGTGACTGCGGGACTGTTCTACTGTGTTGCTGATGACCTGGTACAGGAAGATCAGGAAGGAACATGTGTGAGTAGGTTAGCAAGAGTTTACCACTACTGCGCCCATAGCGGAATTTAATTCGATAATATCCTATCCTACTAATCCTACTTCCTACTATTATTTAAATGCGAGAGTGTGAGTGTGTATGTGTACATTTGTTACCTCTTCACGTCTAAACAGCTGAATGGATTTTGATGAAACTTGGTAGTAATATAGCTTATACATCAGAATAACATATAGACACTTTTTATCCGAGTGCAGCAAGCACTTCCGAATAATGACGCGAGTTGACTAATTTTGGTGTCTGAAAACTATGATGTTATTTATACATTTGTAAATAGCATCCACTGACCTATTCCACATTTTTTGGTCGACTGGCCATTTAACAATGGTGGGAAAATCTACATCCGTTTTGAAATACCGTTTGATTACTGAAAGGTGACGCCGCTGTCTAGGCTTTCCCTATAATGTCTTCTTAGCCTCTGCTAATAGATTACTGCCGTTTTTTGGTCTAGTAGTCACGCAGCCTAGGTAGACTTTAGAGTTACAGAATAAGCCTATAACTCAGCTCACCCTTGCCTAGGTAGACTTAAAGTTACAGAATAATCCTATAACTCAGCTCACCCTTGCCTAGGTAGACTTAAAGTTACAGAATAAGCCTATAACTCAGCTCAGCCTTGCCTAGGTAGGCTTGAAGTTACAGAATAAGCCTACAACTCTGCTCACCCCGCATGAAAATATCATTACGAAATCCCGACGAAGGTTTCAAGTTTCAAAATGCCCTCAGGACCTCGTATACCTTGTTTACGCAAAAGATGACGAAAAAAATGGTTCAAAAGGTAAAAATGTTTAAAAGATTTATAAGTATTCACATGCTTCTTTTTTTTTAAACAAACAGCAGTCACGTTTGAGGCCGTATACCTAACATTTTTGCAAGGAACAAGGGCGCTGTTGCAATCTAAATCCATAAACTTTGTCTAGGTCTTTGTTGTAAATTATTATGGAGGCTTGTGTTTCATTACGTGTTTTATTTTCTTTTAATGATGGTTATCTCCTTGTATTTTAGAGGTAACGTTACATATCACACGAGTTACCCAAACTTTACACATTCTTATAGCTACTTGAAACTGGTTTGTTTTGAATCATAACAACTTACATAAATAATAATAATTAGGTACTGACCTATATTTGACAAGATATTTTCTTACAAGATTAGTCAAGATTAGATATTTTCGACAAGGTATTTGACCGATGACAAGTTAAATAAAATCAAGTTGAAAATGAAACAAACTTTATCATATTCACAAAACATACTATCGTGTAATTTTGTAAAAAAAAAACACGGCAAGTTAAATAAAAGCTTTTAAAAAAAAACATCCCCTCGGAAAGCTGGTTAAGCATGTGGAACAAAAGAAACTGCGCCTTATACTGGATAAATGTATGAAATATGTACAAAAAAACATGAACTCAAAATAAACATGACAAGGCCACAAATAACTATATCACGTTTGACCTTGATCGCCAGATACCCTGTCCCCGGTCCTCAATGCTATCGACATACCTTCATCTATATTCAGGTACTTGGAGATCGATTTATCAATCTTTCTTTATCCAGCAGAGTTTTGATGCCGACCCATGTTCAGAACTTGACTAATAAAAAAAAGGCTAAGGGCGATTTGGAGGCACGCGGCCATTGCTTTCCGCGCCATTATTTATATAAAATGGCTTAAAACATTTTCAGGGAGTATCCAAAAATATTTATTGTTGGTATTTCAGCTATCAGTATTTATTAATGGAAATAAAAATACACCATCTGTGAGAATTTCAACATTCTTATTTATTTCATATATTATTCAACATTCTTTATTCCATAACAGTTTAAGAGATACAGCCAGGTCAGCGAAATCTTAGTGATAGGATCTTGTTTTACGGTTTTTGGGTACGGCCACCTACGTATAACTCAACCACTGTGCTAAACTTGCAAACAAACATTTTTTCTTCTCTCGGGATATCAAGATCAAGAGACTGATCTCTAGATCAAGAGACCCACAATCAAAAATGACATAACAGATCAAAATGACAATTTGATTCACCTCTATCCTTGACCAAAACACGCGTTAACAAGATAATTATCAAAATAAACAAACATATTATGCATATTGATGTCAGTTTTTGTATAAGAAATAGTGTTGTACCTACTTACCTATAAGGTTATGGACGAGGAAGTGTGAAGGGCGAACTTAAACATCCAGTAGTATAAATTAGTTACAAATAATTGTACTGGTTTTATGGTTCTCTTTTAAATATTAATTTATGCTGATACGGAGTTTGTATACATTATAGTTATCAGTGATCACGAAAGATTTAGGGCTAAATAAAAAGAATACAATAAGGGACAAATACAAGAGAATTCTACGCAATTATTGACAGTATTTCAGAATACAAATGATCAAAATATCTTACCAATTCTATAATAAGTATGTAAAACCTCTTTAAACCTGCACTTCTATCATTAAAAGAACATTTCTCCTTCAAAAATCTCACATTGGACGCAAAATCTCTACTAACAAAAATGCATTTCCTTCGATAAGTTTCAAGCAAAGCACACGCGTGTAATCTATCGACAGCAATAAAAAGTAATTGCTTCTCGTGCACCCGTTATCGCAAAATTACTCGCTGCAACGACAACGGTAAAATAATGTGTCGTCACAACTACGTATAGCCTAGATATTTCGACTTTAAGTAGTTGGTTAAGCATAGGTGCATAACGAACGTTCAGGTATAAAATAAGCCTGCTGGGGCTGCGGGTTGTTACCGTGGACCTGCCACACAGGGACCCAGGTTTTAGGCAGGCTCTCAATGATAATTTACCTAACAGAAATTAGAAATATTTTATTTGTGAAACATAGGTACAGCGGTTGGTCATATTTGAATTTAAAGTGCACATAAAGTGCAAGTTAACATAATTTATTATGAATGAAATTTCCCCATCTAATTTATAAGACCTAGGAAGTTATGACGTACATAGGAATAGGCAAAGTCCGCTAGTTACACTAACAGTTAAAACTCGGTCACGGTCATGGCCAAGCGAAGCTCTGAAGCAGAGGCTAGATACAATCAGATTTGAATCTAACAGGTACTAAAGAAATAGACAAACAAAACAAGACAAAATAGCATAGTAGACAAACAAAGCAGGCAATTACTGCCGCGAAATGGGGATGTTCAATTGAAGTGCATTTAAGGCTGCATTATGATCTGGTGCTGCGGGTTGTTCGCAAGAGTTACCGCAGCCATGGCACACGAAGACCTCCAGAAAGAATTAAAACGGGTTTTAGTCGGTAATAGTCTGACAATCCCTGCAATTGCACTGCACCCAAGCGAGAGAGAGAGCGAGGGTCGTTTGATGATGATCCACTCAAAAAAAGGCTTAATTACTATAATATAGATAAACCATAGAGGACTTTTCAAGAAAGAAGTCAAAGATGCTAAGGACCAAAGATCCGTCGCTAAGGACCATTTCACAAATGTCGCATACTCAGTTAAAGATCAAATTTGAAGAGTCTATTCCAAGCGCAATGTCATTATCATATAACGAAATACGGTATTAAAATATTTATGAGCACGTATAAGCATAAACAATGGTCAAATATCGCAATGTTATTAAGAGTCAGGAGTCATAGGTTAGTAGGCAATCGACGCCGACAGCCAGTAGGTAGACAGGAGAACATACGAGTACATATGTACATAGAAGACTAAGAAATCTTAAATACCGTCAAAAATATATTTTCGCTCGAAAAGTTTAAACTGAAATTTTGTTATCATATACGTGACGAATTTCGTGAAATAAGATAATTTGACAATCAATATTATTATGAGTTGATAATTACAATCGTGGTGGCCTAGTGGATAAAACACCAGCCTCTCAAGTATGAGTGTGTACTGGTGCGATACAGACAAATATGTACCACTGCAACTTTTCTAAGTTAGATATTTGTACTTTCTTAGTATAATATATCTTAGACAACAATGACAAATTTAAGGTGGAAAAAGAAAACATCTCGAGAAAACCTGAACTATAAAGTCTGAAACCACCCTTCCAGTCGGGGGTCGGGACAGGGGTATGTGGGATCCCCGGTATAGTCGTTCCCGGTATACCCACTAAAAATACCCAGCGGCACTCCGACGTCGCCTGAGTGGAGGGGCCTGGGAGTCTATTCACCCTAGCGTTCAATCCAACAAACCTACACTCAAAAGGTTTAATAGATACGAGCCCTTCCAAGGTCGTCATTGTCATGAAGTTATGGGTCAATAAGATGGCAATACGCCAGCATATTACAAATGATTAATGAATAACTTATTTTATACCTATTTTGAAACGAAGATTAAAAAAAATATGTGATTAACATTATTTAACTATTTTTGAAATAAAAGCAATACATATATGTATTTAAGGGATATATTTTAATGTTTTGTGAACTGAAATAATGTTTCTTAATTGTGTTTTTTTAAACCTTACTAATTTGTGACAGACGAAGTTACGCTTAATTGAGACGAAATTTACCACAGGCTTATATACTTTTTTCCTGGTTACGGGGCGAGGAACCTAGCAGACATACATACAATGAGGACGGAACATATAAAGACTATAAACAAACTGAAGAAAATATGAATATTATTTCCTAAAAAGTATATATGTAGATCACCCGTTAATTACCATAATTATATTAGACAATTAGCATACTGGTTGAACTTGACGTGTGGTGGTCGCCCATGGCGAAGCCAGCCGAATATTAAGGTTACCTACTACGGGTATGCTGTACTTGTATGGGCATTGGCTTACCATTGTAGCAAGTACTTGTATGCCTGGCCCTTTGTTCCGCCTTAATATTGAAGGACCATGATATTTTCTTTATTGTGGATGCGACAAGATCGGAATCAACCGTCTTATGGTTATTTATATAACTTTATTTAAAATAATTGCTATGATCTCACTGTTTTGTCAATAAAGTGTCTGATATTGAATTACAGGTGATTCTGATTATACATGAGAAATGCTGGGGAGTTTGTTCCACCACTTCTTCTTACCAGCAATAACACATAAGAAGTGGAGAAGGGCGGGCGTTTTAGGGGGCTGTCTTTTATAAAATTTGTCTTCAAAGTGAGGAATTTAGCACACACATAGAATGCGAAACAACTTAACATATGGAATACTTTCTATTCATGTAATGGAGATGTCCCACCGAGATGCGAATGAAACAAATATTACCGCAAGCAAAACCTTCTCTTTATGGAGCTTGACTTTACTCTCAGGGAAAAATCAATGAATTATATAAATATAATCATGAAGAAAGTGGCCTTTAAACAGGTGCATGACACTGTGAGGTCGCCCGGTTAGACAGGAAGACGACTCGACGAAAGCTGGCGACCGGCTCGAAGGACCGCGAAATCTTATAAAGATCTATACTTGAAAGTACTTTTACTATAATATTGGCAACTAAATTTCCTCGTAATTGAAAACTAACCTATAGTACAAAAGACATAACTCCTTTGTCCTTAAGATTTTACTTTAAAACCTAAGTCACCTATTGTATGTCATAATAACAACATACGCACAGAGGGCTATGCATTGAATTACGGAGTAATATGGCATTGAACACAAATTTACATATTAATTACTTAATAATAAATCTTATCAAATATAAGGCTGATAGCATGGCGCACGCATTCCATCGTCATTTTACAGTTTACAAACACTTCGATTGACGTATCTAGTCGAGTAAAGCTGCCCAGAAAACAATTTTCTTCTTTCCAAAATACGTGGACAGTACTGTATGTTTATAAATGTGAGACTTATCAGCAGTTAAGATTGGCCCTGTATTTTTTATTTGCAGGCTCTACCGGGCTTATGTTTACCGGGGCTGCGGGTTGTTCGCAAGAGTTAAAGTTCGGCCTTGGCACAAAAAGACCTCAAGAATTGACTGGAATCAAGGGATTTGGCATTTGATCATTTCCCACTCAATAAAAAAAAAACTGTCTTATGTTTTATCAAATAGTGTTCTGTCTAGCCGGTTAATCGCCGTCATATATCAAGCAATTTTAAACACAACTTTAGTGTTTTTCTTTTATGAATTTATTCTTGATCCACTTTGAAGTGTCAAATAACTCCTTCTTTGTGCTAAGTGTCACTGTTCCGTGTTTCCTAATTTCCGTCTATTTTAAGTTCAAGGAAAGAAAATGACAAGTTGACAAGATAATTAAAAAAATCTATTGATAAACATGAGATAATAATCTCAGCCTCAATAAAACATGGTATTAACATTAGAAATTATAATATTTTTTTGTAGAATTTCGGTCAAGTGCAGGCTCTGAGGCGAGCCAAGGATACGGTGATAATAAATCGTGGTACGCGTGAATTAATTTTGCCGCCAAAAATCTAATCTGTTATACAAATAATTACTTTTGAGTTCCGTCGCATTATGTTTGATAGTTTGAATAGTATATTTACATAATTAATAATAAATACTTCAGTTCGTTTTGGGTGGAACACTATCTATCTATGCAAGTTAATGCGAAAAACAATAATCAGGTAGTTGACAACTAGTCAAATTCATTACTTTTATTGAACTGTCAAAAACGGTTACTTTGCATGCAACTAGTATGAAAGTAAGAACTATGACGATACATTTTTCACATCAAGCCATATACTGATTTCACTAAAATTAAAAAAATGCATATAGTTTTTCCTTCAAAACGACAAATGAAAGTGACATTATTTTAAGATGCTTTACCCCATGGACTTAATATTACCTATCTAACAGGACTGAGCTCTATGAAAACTTGATGTTACAAAAATACACCTTAAGTTATTGTGTTAAGACTCAATTTTGGCTACCAGGATTGAAGGAGGCAAAACGAGCCGAGTGAGATAGCTACATGGAAGGCCATTTGTCCCTTTCTAAATCTTGCCATACGATAAAAATGTGGTAGTTGGTTAAAAGTGGTAGAAATTATTTCAGACAAATAGTAAATTATTATATTAAATCTAAGCTTAACTTTTTAATATGAATTCAGATAATATTTAATTAGATGTTATTTTATAACTTACATCTTTTTTAGCCTGTCATTTCTTAAAACCCATGCATATATTTTTTTAGATGGGAATATAATTATTTACTACTCTGGCAACCTATTGAATGTGTCATGATGGCTGCTTGTCTTGCGATGTAAGCTAATGGGGTGCCCACGTTTTCATTCCAAATAATAAATTACAGTGAAAAATATTTATTTCCAAATTATCTCGTAGTTCATTTCGAAATACTAGCAAAAATAAAATTTTGATGATACTAAAGCAAGTTTGAAAATTGGTCTCTGACAAAAATTGCACAAAACAATTTTGTTTAGCCATGTTTGATTATAATTAAAAAAAAATGATATTGATACGTATAGGTTTGTTCTATTTTTGTCATGATTTCATAAAATAATCGACCACACTATACCATGACATGAAGTTCGACATAGAATTCTGAATGCAACTCCGGCGAGTGAGCAGGATTTTGCTAACGTGCGATAACAATTGTTTAAAATTCAATACTTTTAGCGGCTTTTACATAAATATTGTCCCACGTAACGAAAAAATTGTGGTCGCCCTATTAGAAAATGACACAGAGCATCTGTATTAGACATCCTGCTCGGCTCGCTTTTAGGCTGCGAGTACTCAGTCCTGTTAGATAGGTAATATTAAGTCCATGCTTTACCCAATCGATATCGTAAAGGATTTTATTTTTGACCTAGTCAACTACCTAATTGTATTGTCCATAAACCTCAAGATACCACGAGAACACTGCACTATAAATGTTCTATTACTAAGCATTGTTTAAAAAGTGTCGTAATACTAATGTGCATAGCTCAAGAGAAAATATCCGGGAACTTGCATTACAAAGGACTACAATATGGTATGTTTAAAAACAAAACGCGCACGAGGCAAACGATATGTTTATTAAAAGAAGATACAAACACACTGACAGAGTATCGTTATATAATTATGTATAATGTTATGATAACTCCGTGTTTACGCTGTTACTTTTAGAGCATTTAATCAGCTGGAGACGCCATCCATTACCGTAAATTCCGTTCTGCGAACGTGCGTGTCTAAATGCTTGTGTTTATTTATTTATCGCTCTAAACTACCATTACAATCATTAACTTAATGCGGCAGCAAGATCACTAATTACAAACTAAAAATTTCTACAATAAAAATAAAATATATCTTATAAACATTCACCCGAACTTTAGCTACAGACGACAGCACATCAAGCTGCCACAAAACTGACAAATTTTGCCTAAGTGGTAGAGTTGAAAATTTATGTAGGTTTGACAGGCTATAGTAACTTTGATGTCCTAGCGGCTGTTCTATAATCTAACTTTATAAGTTATCTAAGTAAATGAAAATAATAAAAATAAAACTTACACTTTTAACAAAAATACTATATTAATTTTGTCAAATACGTGTGTAACGATTAGAACGAAAATAAATATGTGAGACTACGGAGTATTCGTAGGCAGGCGTGATGTTCCGGTTGGTTGTATGCTCTAAACTGTTACTGGAACGCAGACGGCGAGATATCAAGTTCATGTTGCGCGAAGTTGAAGGTTGATTTCCTTGCTCAGTATTTGTTTGTATCTGCTTTTTTTTTTTGGCGCACCGTTTACCCAATTGACCATCCATTGTGCATAAATTTTAAAAGTGCATAATAATAAATTATTTGCATTCTTTTTAAGTGTTGATGAACTGAAGTACTTAATCATATTTAATTTTAAAATACATTTTTTGTTATGGTTTAGGACAAGTCATTGCTGGGTTTTCAAGCCCCTTAATATTGAAAAACCTACCAAAATGTCTTAGTAACTAAGGCAAGGAAAAGCCTTAGGAGATACATATATACTGATTTAGCCATTTTTTTTTTATACAAATCACTTTTTTTTTATTTGGTGTGATAAGTCCTGTAATGAGCTTTTATAATTATTTGATCTACATGGCGGATAAAAACCTTTCAGATAAAAAAAAACATCGCTACAATTCTTCGAAATAGGTAACGTGACTCATTATTATCGGATTCCCATACATTAAAAAGATATTAATTCCACAGAAAAACTTCAAACTCTTTGGAAGAATTAATTAGGTACCTATGTATTTTTCAAAGGTTCATTCGAATCCAAATTCAGCGTGAAATAAGATTTGAAAAAACTAAGTCTTTTACATAGCATGGTTCAATAAACATTGCTAGTCTAGTCTACGCGTTTAGTAACGAAAATATGACCAAACAATTTGCTAACGAAAATATATATTTCGGACAATGGAAATCGTTTATAATAAAAATGATCAACATAATGTGAAAACCTAGTTTTTGTCACTCTTTACAAATACATTTGTCACGCATGTAATGTAATGGTGTTATTATTCGACATTTTATATTGTTTATCATATTACTAGCGACCCGCCCCGGCTTCGCACGGGTGCAATGCCGATACTAACAGTACTTCTCCACTATTTAATGGATGTTATTATACATATAAACCTTCCTCTTGAATCACTCTATCTATTAAAAAAAACCGCATCAAAATCCGTTGCGTAGTTTCAAAGATTTAAGCATACAAGGGGACATAGGGACAGAGAAAGCGACTTTGTTTTATACTATGTAGTGATGTATATTGTTTCAATTAGATACGTAATGATGATTATGTTTCAAATAATTCAAATTATTTTATGATACTTCATAGGATAGGATGCTTTTGTTTTTATTATATACATATTATTTCATTAGTCTTTAAGAAAGTAGGTTATAAGTGTTTTATATAAATTAACTTTAGTTTGTGATAAACAAAATAACGCTACTAACGCATTTGGTTAAGTTATCTGTATAATTAGTATGAAGTGGTCTTTTGTTTTTTTTTTGCACACTAAGTATTTACTGCAAATGTGGTTTAAATACAAAAAAATTAAACGAATCTAAGTTGAATTTTGGGTAAAGTCCAAAAACTATTTTTACCTTAAAAGATAACATAGATGTTTACAATATTTAAACTAGTCCTTGAGTTTAATGTAGCTAAAAAAACATCTTCATTTTGTTCAAATAATTATGTACCTACACTTATTTTAAAATAGATACTAATAAAAATAAGTATAATTAATTTGAATACATAGGTATACTTAAAATGTATGTAAAAAAATATTGATATCATTACAAGATAAAGAAATCAAAAAAATTACAAAGCGCACTGAAGTCCAATTTTGGAACAAAAAATCCTTGAACTTTAATAAATTACAGTTCACGGTGAAATTCAAAAATTAAAAAGAAAATTATCTTGTCTTTCACACTTCGAGTAAGGAAGTGCATTCGAGTTCATCGCACTCACCTTGCGGGATATCCGAAAACACCGGTAATCACAACACTATTAAAAAAAACTTTCACAAATAAATCACGTGAAATAAATTGTCGATTTTTTTTTTTGATTTAATACTGTGGACGGGGTTCGAAAAAAGAACGCGGTTAAATTCGCGCGCGCGCGTATTCCGTGTACGGTGTATTGCAACACTGGCCAAATGGGCGGCGAAGTTGCGATTAGAACGCGCGCGATTAAAAAGCTGAACTGATATGGTCAAGCAAAGTCGTCTTGACGCTTCGATTGGAATATAAAAGATGATATATCTAGTGGATCTAGATGTCTTGGTGTGGACTTCGTCTATTGCTCATAGTTATAAGCAAACATTGTACGCTTTCACAACAATGGCTGTTCTTGATTATTATTATTTTTAATAATAAAATCGTCATTCCAATGTAACTTTTCTAAGTTATACGTACTTTCTAAGTATATTTTGGACACCAATGACTTATTAAAAGTGAAGGAAAACATCTCGAGAAAACCTGGACTATAAAGTCTGAAATCACCAATCCTTCTACGAGTGAGAAGAGGCCTGTCCCCAGCAGTGGGACGATAAAAAGGCTGATGATGATGATTATGAAAATCCATATATCATAAATCCATGTCCTGGCCGATAATGGAAGAATCATCAAATCCTTCAAAACTACATATTTAAATATGTGACTTCCTTGAGGATGTTTGAATGAATTATTAGTACTTACGCTGGGAATGAAAATAAAAAAAAGAATGTCACTAAATGTGACGCGAGCCTTACGAAGTTCAAGAGAAATTGTTGAAAATTTTGTAAGCATTAGCGGGAATAGATGATGACATTGGTAGGTATTCTTCTTTTTCTAAGAAATCAATTGTTAAGATTTATTATTGAAGAGATCGATTGTTGGATCGCTGGAATACCCTTAGACAGACAAATTACTTGTACTTAGATCTAAACTAAATGTATATATGTACTTGATTTTGTATGTGATCTGTATCTATAATGCTATCACGTGGATCCCTTAAATGGACACAGCAGACCTCATCAACAATTAATTTATGTTGTATAAACTTTGATCTTGTGAATACAAACAAAACCTATTGACAAAAATATGTGTCTTATTTTATTTGATTACATTTTTGAGGAAGTGCAGCTGTCTGAAATTATAACTCTGCAATTTAGTCGCAATACTGTACTTTACAACTAGTCAAATTCAATACTTTTATTGATATGTCAGAAACGGTTAGTTTCTATGTATTTTGTATGAAAACAAAAACTATGACAGTCACAGGTATATCACACCACGCTGTATACTTATTTGCTTTTATTGTCAATAAAAAAACATTTCCTCCAAAACGATAAAGTAAAGTGACATTGTTTTAAGATGTTTCACCAAATATATAATATAAAGGTTTTTAGTTTTGAGTCTATTCAACAACCCAATTTTAAAGATTAGATTAATTGAAAGAAATCCAAAAATTAAAAGTTAAAATCCAAAAATATCGAGCATCCAAAACTCAGTTTAACGCTATTGTAATGTAACCTCTTTATTGCAGCTAACTGTATACCCGTAACCTGCAGTAACCACCACTATTATAACGGTAAACCTTTACAGGTATCTATCAGGTTCCTGTTGACCTTGAACCATATAAACGAGAGTACGTTCGAGGTCCAAGGCGAATAACGGCACAATAACTGTCAACATTTGTAACCTCCTTACAAGGTTACATTGTATAACGAATTAGCAGCTCATAATCCTTAGCTTAGTATCTGCATACTATACGAGTATATCCTCTGCCACGACTGTCTGTCTGTTCTGACTCAAATCATGCTAACACATGGTCGTGTTGGCCTACAGGTCAAAGCTCCAGCTTGCCAAGTACAACTTCTATACCTGGTCAGGATAGTGCCAATCTAACTTATTTAAGTTATATTTATTTTCTAAGTATGTCTTGGTCACCAATGACTGAGTAAAGGTAGAGGAAAACTTTCTGATAAATAAATAAATGAAACACCCATAGAAAATTTGGACAAAAAAAAATGAAATTTTATAGTGGTACCTGACAACAGCTTTGTGTAAGCACCTTTGGTACCAGACATCCTTATATCGACAAGTACTTAAATAAGCCACCTAAGACGTAATTGATAAAAACCATCAAAATTAAGTAAACAGTTATATGGTAAACCGTCCATCCGACTTATTTGAAAATCTGTGACCAGATGAGATTTGTGATCTGTGACCAGGCATGAGCGACAACTTGGAGACGATTTCCATTTCATCAGGATATATGAAGAAGTTCCTTCAAGCGAGTGAAACCAGGACAAGTTATTAAACAATATTAAAACCAACAAAAATTTCATTGAACAGTGAAGAGCATTGCGTGCGAAATTATTACTTCAAGTAAATGAAAGGAAATGATTTATTAAACCATACGAGGGCGATGCTAACATCCTGCCGATGATAATGATGATCATGAATCGGTGATCATTAAGGGGCACGTGATGCTATAATAAACCACCGATTTTTGTCCGAAGGAAAACGCGAAAAGTTTTCCGTTGGAAAAGTGTGCCGTCTCGGTTTCAGGAGAGTAGCAATTTACTTTTCTATTCTTTGAGTGTTTATTGGTTATTGATGACTAACAGCGATGTACGAGTTGAGGAAACCTAGACTTATAAAACTCGAAAATCGCCAATCTGCTTTGAGCAAGCGTGGTGATAAATATACATACAAATACAGGCCCTAAAAGACACTAAAGTAGAGCAATAAAACGTGATTTTTATAAATAATAAGACTCTTAGACTACTTGACGGCCAAATGGCGCAGTCACTAGTAAATCTGCCTGCCACGCCTGCCCATCAGGTCGCGAGTTGGATTTTCAAAAGTATACATGAGCATAGCTATTTGATTTAGTCTGGGTGTACCTTATATTTATTTGTTCTTTATTTTTATTTATGAGTTGTCTAGTACCCATAGCACAAGCTTTACTCAGTTTGGGACTAGATGTTGTTGTGTGAGTGTGTGACGAATATTAATATTATATTAGACACGTTTCACACCCTCACATTCATACATACTTAGTGTGCTTATTAACCTCTATACCTTAATCACCCCTAGCTAACAAGATAACAGTATGACGAGTATTTATTTTTAGCCATTAAATAACAAATAAGTAATAAGTCCTCATCAGAGCTAATTATGTAAATATAATGATCATTAAAAACAAATCACGTATGTTTGCAGTTGTTGAATGAATATCGTCTAGGTCTAGTAGTTGCATAGCGCGACTGTGCACGGAGTTCGATGTTCGGATCGGACCCAAATCGCTATGTAAGTTTAAGATTCACAAAGCGGCCCGGAGCCTGGAAGCTGGTGATTGATACACACTTGCATCGGAGAGTACGTAAATGTCGGTCTTGCGCCGAATCTCGCGTCGGATTGCCGTCACATGGGACTATTGAAGCCATCAAATAAAAGTCTGGATGCCATTATTGTAATACAAATAACTTCAGCAGTTTACAAACTGTTCTAGGGAAATATCTTTGCCACCCCAAAGTCAGCCATTCATCCATTTTGGCTAATAAGTCTCTAATAATAGCCAAGTTTGGAGTATTTCACGAGGACTGCGTAACAGGATTTTATTTTTTTTACAGCAAAAGGCTCTTCTGTTTTGTTCAAATAGAGATTCTAATTAGAGACTATTTTTACTGTTTAATTATTTCTGTCCTAAATTATTTTACTTGGTGTAGGCGGCTAAAGCCATAAGTGGAATGAAGATTGTGTATATTTATTCCACTTATACATTCAGCCGTTTCGCGGTGAAAGCTTAGCATATATACAGACTTTTAGAACGGATTGCTAAACCTTATATTTTGACACCTAATTATGTACAGACGCCAGCACATCATGCTACCCATAACTGAAAATTTTTCCCAATTAACTTTGAACCATATGCTTCAACGAAAAAGTTCAAAATTTATAATGGAAATTTGACAGAGTAGTACCTTCATGCCTGTACTTCTTAGAAACTTTAAACATATAAACGTGACCGCGCAGAATAAATAACTATAGACACAAAAAATATTTTGTTATACTTCGCCATTCTCTGGGGTTTTCTTACGATGAGATAATTAGTTTTTCCTACCTAATGCAGTGCATAGATTTCCTTATATATTATGATATTTCCATGAATTACCATCTCATCTCTGCTAATTAGATATATACCTATATGAGTGTGAGGGAATCACAATGGATTGTGTTATCGATTCCACTATTACGATATTAAGGGCCAGTTTCACAACGTCCGAATAGCCACTATCTACCAAATAAACGAATTGGAAAACAACAGAACTGGAACTTATTCGTTGGTGGAGACACAGGCCCTAATACCTAGATGTTGTTCCTAACAAAACTGAACTTTGTTAACAGACAAATAAGCGCACAAACAATTGGATTTTATTTTATAACTAGTGGTCGCCCGGGGCTCCGCCCGCATGGATGTCGGTTTTCGCAACAAAAAGTAGTCTATGTAAGTAGTATACCGATATAACATACCTGGCCCCGCGGCTCCTCGTAATATGGAGTGATACAACATTATATTTGCCTTCTAAAATCGACAAAACCAAACTCTAGTTACGATGAAATGATCATTACTTTAGACTTCATAAAATAATCTAATTTGGAATTCCCATTAGCACTAAGAACACTTCTATTTGTTTAAGATAGCTTTGGCTTATAAACTCATAACTAATACCAATATTGGTATTATTTTTATTCTTCCCATGACCGTTACCTTGTGAACTATTTGCGATAATAAGAGGTACCTCCCCTACTATGTATTTCTATAGTAAATCAACAACATACGTAAACCTACACATTCTTGGCTACATTTTGAAGGCTTAATTTATTAATATTCGGGCACCAAAAAGAGCCATGTGCCGAATGAAAAATTATTCATACTGCACCTACCAACCAGTCAGTTCCATGAATATAATAAGTTTAAAACGACAAACCAGACACGGGTTGAAGACGTGAGTTAAAAAACCAACAAGAAATTATTCGGAGAACCGAAGATCTCAGAAAGCAATAAGTTTTACTGGTGATGCGTTTGTCAGTACGATATTGGAACAAGATAGATCGCATTATTATATAGGGTGTTACAAAACTAGTGCACCATATTTTTTACAGGTCATCTAGTACACGCTAAGGATCATGTTTAACACAAAAAAGTTGAATGACTTAGGGGTCAATGACCGAGCGCTTTCATAGAGAACGGCGTTACGCATACAATTTGGCGACTGTTATATTAAAAATAAAATATATTGTCATTTTTATGACTTTTTTTGTTGTAAACATGATCAATAGCATGTACTAGATAACCTGTAAAAATATGGTGCACTAGTTTTGTTACACCTTATATAACTACAGACTTATAGACACAAGCGAAAATCATTGCTGAAGGTATACATGTCGTTCAGTCTGAGGATATTGATTGATAGGTTTGAATTTAGATATCGGGCCTAAGGTGAGTTAAAAGGCGCCGGGGCTACAGGATTATTCGCTAAGAGTCACTTTGGCCCTGCCACACAAAGACCTCCAGAAGGAACGAAAGTGGGTTTTAATCAGTACGATTCGAGTCTGACACTCCCTTCAGCTGCACCCGCAACTAGAGGGGTCATTTGATAATTTCCCACTCAAATTAAGAAACGCTAGACTGTCTTTGACCTCTGGTACTGCAGATATTCGCGTACGCATACCATCAAGCGATTCGTCGGTCCGTTTACCGCCCCTCACATCTATCAAAAAAACTCCCATCCACTCCTCAATAAATACATATACTTATATAACTGTATAAATTATAAAGTATATGAGTTAACAACTATATTGTTCACAGTAACGTCAGCAGTAATTACCAGGAGTAGTGACAATCTCGATACGCATCTCAGATGGTGAGATATTTAAGTAATTTGCTTGCAGATTTTCGCCGAGTACACGCGACTCGGTGTTACGTTGAATTTTAATTGTTTCCTAACGTGTACGGGACATGTGAGTGTAAGGAAATTATGATATAAGGTGTGCTATGTTAGTCAATATAATATAGGAAGTAAGGGCTAATATTACGTCTGATATCATTATAGACCTACGGTTCAGAGTGCTGGCAAACAAAAGAGATGAATGAAAGATAACTGCATACAGCAGAGATGAGAATGTTAAGAGGAATGTGTGGTGTAACGCGAATGGATAGAGTTTAAAAGTGGCACTAGTAACCGAAAAACTATGTGGGAACCGGCTATCATTGTATGTTAAGCGGTTTTTGAGCATGAATGTGATGGATATAGAGGAAGGGGACGACCAAAGAAACGATGAATGTATTGTATGAAAGTTAATATGGCTAGAAAGAATGTAACTTGTGAGATGACGGCAGATACAAGAGCATGATATTTATGATTACTTTCAAATTATCCAACAGATAAGACAGCCAAAAATTTCACAGGCGGGAACTTGATGTACTACATCAGAAAATAATCATTATAATGTATAATGGAATACATCCTGTATTTTATATAATTCTTCAGACATTAATTTTAAAGCTACAACAAACACGTGAGAAATATTCACTGAAATGACGAAGAAGATCGTCGCAACTAAAGCGCCATCTGTTTAGGATGTCACTAAAGCTAATCTACAATTTACTACGCGCGCGCAACGTACTACAGCGCCACCTAGCTTCACATGTTGGAAACTTATCATTAGCTGTAGAAATGTTTACACGCAAGCAATACAGATGTCACTGCACTGTATGCACTACTTCTAAGCGCCACCAACAGATGGCAATGAGTTTCAAATGTTTATAATTTTGATTTCGTTGTCAACTCGTATCTTCGTAACTTCAAGGCTTTTAATGATTTAAAAAATACATCAGATAAATATTGTGACATACACGCTTATTGTATTGCGCTATGCGTTTACAAAAATGAACATAATATCCGCCTGTGTCAATCAAATTCTAGACGGTTTGGCCTGATCCATAAGTACATCATTATCTCGACCTTATGCTGTACATCAGTACCTGGCCATTGGTATGAAGGCGTCCAGACCGACTGTCGGCTACAGCGGCCTTTCTCTCTAAGGAAATCAGCCATCTGCGCAGGACATATTATAGTGCACAAGCATTTTCGCAGAAACTGCCACTACCACTGAGGCACTGGTATAAAAATATTATCGCCCTATCTAGGTAAACGACGCCCTTCGGTTCATATTAAAATTTTAAAAAAACTTACCTCAGCCCAAAAGCAGACGATGAGGGAAGATCCAGACATAAGCAGGGGATAATAAGCAGACAGGAGGCTCGTGGCCCAGCCCTCTTGGAACGCTGACTGGAAAAACAATAACAACAATTAAAAACAAAAACGATACGCGTATTATGTTATTATTCTCGATAACAACAAAGCCTGATAACATGATTCGGAAAGTAAAATCGATTATGTGTTCTGTTCTTATCGAGTGCGAAATTCTTCCGTTGTTTATTAATCTGGTTGTTTTGAAGTAGATTTCTTTTATGCATTGTTTTAAATAAAGTACAGTTCTCAATGTACATTTATACAAAGTCGATATCTTCTTCTTCTTCCTGCCCCGTTACCAATTCTATTTGGGGTCGGCGCAATATGTTTACCGCTTCCATTCGTTTGTGTTAGCCGTCATACTACTATTCACTCCATTCTTAATCATATCCACTTTCAGGCAATCAATCCATCTCTTCCTTGGTCTACCTCTATCTCTCCTTCCATTCACATTCATACTTAACACACGCTTTGTATGCATGAAAGGATAAGGTGGTATAATTCTATACCACCAAATATCCTTGCTCAGGCTCTATGTGTCTACGAAATTTAATTTCAATCGCTTCAGTAGTTTTGGCGTGAAAGCCCGATAGACAGACAGACAGACAAACAGAGTTACTTTCGCACTTGTAGTCTCAGTAAGGATTTATAAAACGTACCGGGGACACAAAATATGCTCCACGGATGAGAGAGGCTAAAAACGCGACGAGATACAGCATCTTTTGCGTGGTGACCTTGCAGGCTCGTAGGAAGGTCGGCGCCTTCAGTCGCCGGTACTCCGTCACCACGCATATTGTGAGCTGGACTGCGCACACAAACGCCACTAGCAGGAACACGCCGCCTATGCCTGGAATGGAGGATAATAGGGATTTTAATTTAGGTTATTTATTTATAGATGGAGTACTAGTAATAAAATATGATCTCTCAATATGTCGCTTGTGCAATAATATGCATGTTTTGTACGTTGACAGATAACAAATCGATTTATCAGTTCAGGGTCCGTAGAAATTAATTGTTCAATTGTATTATGATACAATATCTGACTCAGACCGTCACACTTCGTCAGGAATACGGCTAAACTTAAGACAGAAGGGTAAGGGGTATCAGGAGAATGTGTAGAAATTCTTCAAAGATTATGAGGCAATACTTACAGGCATGGTAAGGCATATTGGGGCCAGCGCACTCGTCCCCCGAGTATCGGATCTCGCACAGGCACGTGCCATTCATGCAGTCGCCGCGGCCGCTGCAGTCGAGCGCGCAGCCGGCGCCGCGTGCCGCTGCAGACATCACTGCGTCAGCGTAGTACGCGAGCAGCGAACGCATTTTACGGTGAGCGACGGTCACCGTCGCTTATGTGAACTGGAATTAAAGAAAAATCATATGTTAGTAATGACATAAGAGGGATATTAAGATTTAGAAGGCTAAACCGAAGGCGTAATGGGTCATCGTTTCTTTTTAAAGGGTTACTGACTAGTTAAGGTCAGACATGCAGTCGAGTTACGAAGGACAATTATCTTAGATTCACCAGCGTCCCGAAGGAACAACTCCGCACACCTGGATAATTCTTTAGCCTTCCTCGATAAATGGGCTATTGAACACTGGAATAATTTTTAAATCGGAATAAGCACTTTCAACCAAACAAACAAACTCTTCTGCTTTATAATATTAGTATAGATGTAGGCTATAAGAAAGCTAGGAGGACGCCAGCATTTTTCAGATTTTGACTCACTGGGAATTACTTCGTTCTTCTAAACGGATCGAAATTTATTAGACATATTTTACCCTGGATAACCATTTCTGCTACACCCTGTGCTAACGAACTGGTGAAGCAGACAAACGAGGCACATAAAAATCAAGTCTATACATATACAGGACGGCAGTCGAACACAAATAAAATGGGTGATTGTCCCGGAAAACTAATATCATAGTAGGTAAACACAAGTGTGCCTCCCAAAGTCTATGACCGTGAATTTATCGATTACTTGTTTTCGCTTCTTCCTTTTTGTTAGCATCACTATTAGTTCCGTGTTATTCACGATCGTTTAGAACATTAACGAAATAATATCATGCTGTATATTTTAATGGTTAATATTTGATAGGCAAGGAGTTATCTTTGTGCAGACTACATGTCAACCACGTTTTATTAAAGTATTTTTTTATTGGTTTGGAAAGCATAAGCGTTTGTCGCGGTATAGGCATGTCATGAGAAGATGTGAATGAATGGATAGGTTAAAGCAGATCAAGGAAGAGATGGATTGATTGCCTGAAAGACGATATGATTAAGAAGGGAGTGGATAGTAGTATGACGGCTAACAGAAACCAATGGATGCGGAAAACATATTGCGCCGACCCCAAATAGAATTGGGAACAGTGTAGGAAGAAGAAGGTTTGGAAAGCATAATTTACTGAGTTCTCTTTTCCGATTCTAAACAACTTTATACCACATTATAATATCATATAATCAGCGAATAACTTTTAATTTGAGGCATCCCTATCCAATTCATGATAATCACATCTCATAGAGTCAGTCTGCAGGTAAAAGCCATAGCTTCAGCACACTCGTCTAGGCCTAAGCCTGAGTAAACATACAAGTGCAACGCATGCGTATTACGACTTAAGACTGTGACGTAACAGCTGCGCTTACGCAACGCCCATGTGTTCGCCGAGGTCGTTGCACCGTCTCTAAATTTACTCGAGGCCTTACACTGAGAAGAAAAGTGCGTGGAATTGTCCCAAAGCAATTAAGATTTCGAAGCTTAACTGGAGGACATACAAATATTTCACGTTTCAATCCCGTTCAATACGTACATCCAGCATCGACCGGCTACAAATCTAGACGATCCGAGATACCGCTAAGAAATTCAAAAATACAAAATCTATCATTAACATATTATATCGTTAATCCCGGGATTAACACAACGTAACGTTCCGTTACGAAATCCAAAAGGCAGTAAGTTATTTAATAACATTACCCTATAAATGACATTAAATTCAATACTCATATCAGATAATCTCGTACACATCCCACGCTTTGGCACCGCTGACGTGAAACTGCGTAGGCCGGCAATCAGCTCAACTGACCTTTCAGACCACTAATTCGTTTCAGCTGTAGTGTGCAGTCATGCAACCATACCTATAAGCCGCCAACACATGTTGCAACACAAGTTACTACAGTCTGACAAATTTCCAGGTTCAAAGTTGATTGGGAAAATTTGACAGTTTCGGGAAGCTTGATGTGCTGGCGTCTGTACATAATACACACGAATATAGAGTAGGTATAAAACAAGAAAACGTTTCTAATTTTCATAGTTATTTCTACCAATAAAGACAAACTAAAGATAATGATCATCGTTCCTACAATAAGAATATCTTCAAATTTAGAAATGGTCAATCTTCAGACGGATATACACGTAATGCAAAAGCATTACAGATCTTGAGGACTTTACCGTAAACTTTCTTAAAATCGTAAAAAAAACAGGTTTCTACTGAGAAATAGGTCCGATGTACAAACTCTTTCAAAACATCACCATTAACTATTAAAACGACTTATATACCAATCAATACATTAACAAATAACAATGAACTGATGTCGTGGCTAAATATATACTGATATGCCACTTCCCGAATTCCTGATGTCTTAAAATATACTTAAGCTTGGCTGCCAATGTTGAATTTCACCGGCGAAATCATTTCTTTACTTGCTGGGCAGTTTGTTTCACCATTTCTTCTTCCCAGCGATAACGCATAGGAAGGGGTGAAGGCCGTTTGAGGGGGCCGTCTTTTGTAATAATCCTAGTTCGGATGCTTAAAGCTCCTAAAATAAGTTGATATTTCATAAAATCGGCTATTAATAATTGACTTCTGTGTTATATTACGTGTAGATAAGAGAGAGAGAGAGAGAGAGAGAGAGAGAGAGAGATTAAGAGAGATTGGTAAGGACGATAATACAATACCGCATCCCAATCGGTTCATCCAATGAAGAACTACGGTGCTACAGAAAGACACAAAGCAGTCAAGACAAAGAAATCGCAGACACATATGTACATTTACAATACATAATCGCTTGAAATACCAAATATAATTATTTTAACATACTTTCTTTTGAACTAGTTGTCAAACCTGGAATCACCTGAATTTCACAATTCCATGGCTTCATTTCCATTGTACTAGATTCTAAACAAAAAAAATGTGTAAGTACCTCCAAATGTATCCCTGATACGAAACATATCTTTCGTGTATCCAATATACTTTAAGCTCTAGAATTCTACACAACAATTCGCTTATCTGTTTTTCAGCTATTGTGTTGGAAACTATTTGCATCGTTGTCGGCAATGTCAACGCACTCATTATTGTTTGTCCTACGAAATGAACAGTGCTGTTGTATGCTATCATACTACTGCAGTATCTATTTATTTATAAAAGAGATGCATAGAATATACGAGGTATGTTTTCATGAATATTTTTGTCAAAATTAAAAACCGGTTCACTCAAAAAACGCTATTCCGTCGATCGTCCTCCAATTTCAATCAAGAAATATCATCAAAATACCGATCAAAATACCGACAAATACTCATAGTTCTTATGTGAAACATTAGCTTGTGTATTTTGTTGCAACCGACCCAGAAACGCAAAGCCTTTCCGCATGTTCTGTACTTGTAGCCACGACCTTTTTGAAGGACAAACGCAAATAAGGTCAAGGCAAGACCCGGGGATTCTCCCTTACGCCAGCCAATATCTACGAAGGTTCAATTGAGTAAAACTTTATCAATAGCTTCGCGAAAACGTGATAACCTTGTAGCTTCTAAGATGGAACTTTTGTAAACATACTACGGTAAGTAAAGGCCATTTAGATTGGGAGAGTTTCTCGCCCGTTTCGGTACGAGAATGTCTCCGCGACTATCGCAAACAATAACCGCCATAACATAACCGTTACAAAATGTTTACATTCAGCCAAGAACTATAATGTCGACAGCGGATTAGTTTATGACATACGAATTTAGCGAAATCAGACGTCGCCCATGTCAACGAGCGAGAAGAGTGAATGTTTAGACGAAGGAAATTTTTTATTTATATATATTTTCAATTAACGTATCTTCTAGACGAGAAACTCTCCCGGTCTAAAGGGGTCTTTACCAGTACATAACTCGTTTGAGATTCTATGTAGTTGTGTAGGTAATCTACCTTCAAAGGGCACGCCTAGTTGATGATATTTTCCTTTAGGGGGATCGGTTTCATGTCTGCCTTGACTTTATTTCATGGTACTATAGAAGCGTAGGGCATTATACACAGATAGTTTGCTTACAGACATGTCCTTATGCAAAATCGTCCCATTAGTTGTAAATGGTGCATTTACTAATAGAACGCTTTAAGATAGTGTAGTCTCCTACTCGACATGATCAAACTAAAATAAGTCCTAATAATATATTTAAGTGTCCGCCGGTTTTCCCTAGATCGTAATTAAGAGCACTTGAAGCACCTTTGTTTACGATTACATTATCTATAACACTTGTTCGTGGTGTCATAAAAATACATAAAATGTATGTATATTCTTAAATTACTCATACATATGTATGTGGAAAATCAATCATCATCTCCCGAACATACAAGGAGCGACTGCCTATCTGACCTCCTCAACCTAGTTACCCAGGCAACCCAATACCCCTTGGTTAGACTGGCGTCAGACTTACTGGCTTCTGACTACCCGTAACCACTGCCAAGGATGTTCAATGACAGCCAGGACCTACAGTTTAACGTGCCATCCGAAACACAGTCATTGGTGTCCAAGATATACTTAGAAAGTACATACAAACTTAGAAAAGTTGCAAAATGGAACTAAACCTAACTTGTATGTGGAAAAGCAATATGAAAAACAATATATGTATAAATCTTGAAATCAGAATAAAAAACCATCAATGTGACTTCTTTTTTCTAAACCAATGAGATACGTCTGTACATACTTAATGCAATTACATTATACCCTATTTTCATTAGAACATACAACATGAACAAGTTTATCGAGTAACATTTAAAGTGTAATAATTTTCGGGGCTAAACAAAGACATAAAAAATGACATTGAGATATATTATGAGCGTGAATCATAAGATCACGCCTCATATCTGATGCTAACTTAGATCATCTCCCGAGCCTTTTCCCAACTATGTTGGGGTCGGCTTCCAGTCTAACCGGTTTCGGCTGAGTACCAGTGTTTTACAAGGAGCGACTGCCTATCTGACCTCCTCAACCCAGTTACCTGGGCAACCCAATAGCCCTTGATTGACTGGCGTCAGACTTAATGGCTTCTGACTACCCGTAACGACTGCCAAGGATGTTCAATGACTTAGATATGATGCTAACTTAGATAAAATACTAAAAAATAATATGTTTGAATCTGCCGCTACCAGTCGTCGCATTTACCTTAAGCCAAAAAAAATACCTATCAAACTACGAAGGAATCCTCTACCTCCATTCAGGCCACACACATACATACAAAAAAGCACACACACATCATCAAACACAGATACACAAATACAGGGCGTTTTCCTGCGCATTGCCCTCGTACGAACGGCACACAAGTGGGTCGCCAAACTCGAGATAACTGCCCACAATTAGCACGACTGTTGGCTATTTAGAGCCGTGTATTTCTATGTTTCGAGTGCCTACTTTTGTACATTTTGTGAATTTGAATTCTATCACGACTAGCAGTATATCACATACTAGGTTTTCAAGCCTTTGTCGATAGGGATTATCGCCGATGACGTGTCCCCATAACATTCTATTAAAACTATTGAAATTGCTTCGGTTTCTGTAAAGGCCAAAACCACCCATATATTTGGAACTTAGAACAGTGCATGAATGAACAGATTAATTTAAAAACCCTCTGTATATTTCGGCATATTATTTGCAAGAGAAATTGTCGATTCACTATCATGTCATGCGATTATTGTCTCCGCCGTTCCTCTTATCGTACACAGAAAGTTCAATGATCAGCACGCCAGCTTATTGTGATTTCCAACCGTTATTGCGATATAAGCCTTTTAAGTGTGAAATCAAAAAATGACACCTCCTGTTGTGGGTGCAACTGGAAGGAATGTCAGACTCTTGTTCCTTATTGATTCCTTGGAGGTCTTCGTGTACCAGGGCCCCAGTAACTCTCGCAAACAACCCGCAGCTGCGGTATAAGCCTTGGATTCCTCTTAATTTAATTTATTTCCATCTTTTTTCATAATTTTCCTGTGCCCGCCAAAATTGATACTTAACACGTGTACGAAATAGCTAAGGACATTTCTACCAAGTACATAACGATAGATAGAAATACACATATTCTTTAATAATTATTAGTACCCAGAACGATTCAACCGACCCACATGTCCAATTAACCTACATTCCATTAATGTATTGTTTGTAAACAATACCACTGGCAGTGTTGAGCCATTAGTTAGTCACTCTGAGGAAATAAAAATTTAACAATATTTTGTTTTTGGTGGCGGTAACTTGGGCACATTTAGTCAATACTAAAGGCCACTGGTTGCTGATAAGTTCCAGATAGATTATTTGTCAGATAATTTAATACAAATCATGTTTTATTTTTTTATTCATCTGATACATAGAGTGGCTATCCGTAACCGGTGAAAACCTTAGTATAAAAAAGGTAAGTTTTTCTCCTCTGTTATTGCCAAAGATGTCAATAAAAGGTCTAAAGAATTTCTTGAATGTTTTTTTTTTTATATATTGGCTTTGATCAACGCTTGTAGATGAACGTAAGGCTGAGGCTACATTAGGCCGCGACCTGCGACATATGAGCGATTAAAACAAGTAAATGAATGCTCACGTATATGGCTACACCGTATATCAAATATTACTAGCGATCTTTGATTTCTTTATGCGATAGGAACAACATTACTGAAATCACGGCATCGGCTACATCAACATATGAGCGAAATTGAAGCGAAGTTATTAGAAAATTTCTCAAATGCACGACTAGTTCAATAGTGCTGCTAAAATCCATGTGTACTGCAGCCATGTCATCGCCGAATATACGCCGGAATTTCGCTTGTAATGTGGCTACATTACAAGCGAAATTCCGGAAATAAATACCATGTTTTTCTCGTTTCGCTCTTCCAGTCGCATCGCAAATCGCTCCCTACTGTAACCTCAGCCTCAGAGGCGATCTTTCCCCGGTTGATCAATAATGATACCGATTTTTATAATTAAATTACAATGACATCAATTCAACCCTTTTAATTACGTACTTATCACGCGGACATCGTTAAAAGATTAGGACACTTCTGCTGCTATCAAAAATATATTTTATCCACCCGAAAGTAATACAATAATAAAAAAAGATACTAATGTGGTAGATAAATAAGTGACTCATACGTCAGAAGAAGGTATTTGAAATTATCACGGATTAGTTCAGTATTATGTCGTAAATATGACAATTGCAGATTTTGGAAAATTAAGATATCTTGGGAAAGGGGATTTTTTTAATATCCGAGTTCCTGAAATTGATATGGCAAAACAGCCACTTACGTTCATCATCCTCCTCCTCACCCATACCCCAGTTTTATGTGAGTGAGGTTTAGTGACGTCATCTCACAACACAGGTGACATAATTTCCACCCATTCAGGTTACTAAATAAGAGTTAAATGAAGATTTGACTTCCATCATGGAAAAACTAAGTTGTTATAAAGATTGTAATACCATCGAATCAATAAAATACAAGCAGTTGTTTTCTTTGAAAGCACAAAAGATTTAATTTCACATTCACACACGCCTAGCTTTTTATCAAGCTATGTTAGGGTCGGCTTCCAGTCTAACTGGATGAAGCTTAGTACCATTTAAACTTTCATGGTCACTAAAATTGGAATTATTTATTACGAGATTGCTAAAATGTACCTTTTTATTGAGTTCCCGATATTTCGGCACTATTGCAAGCGCCTTGATCATCATAAAAAACCGTAATAAATAATTCAAAAGCTTAGTACCAGTTTCACATAGAGCGACTGCCTATCCGACCTCTTCAATCCAGTTAACTCGCTACCCCTTAGTGAAACTGGCTGTCAGACTTTCCAGCTTCTGCCTACCCGTATTCATTCATGTCATAACATTCTATATTAAGTTTTAAAAGATAAGTACTAGCGCCTTCTATAATGAATAAAATATATCGCATTTTTTGGAAACAAGCCAGTTCTATCACTTACTCTCAAACACCTCTTTCACACATTTAATATATTACAAGGGCGCAACAATTAATAACCCGTGAGAGTAGACGCATTAATTAATATTGAAGATTTAATCGCAAATATGACGCATACACGTGGCAATATACATATATAGTTAAACAAAGTGTATAGTACCGAACACCCGGCTGTGTATCATACAGCCGACAAGTGTCAGCCACGATTGCATTTGGACTTACATATACATAAAATGTACATACACATGTATAACTATTTCAAGATTGCGTGTGAGAGAATAATATAATAAAAGATATAGATTTCGTGCAAGGTTCCAAAAAAAACCCGTATTCAGGAGGCTAATATAATAATACTTCTAAAATTATAATATTTCTTGACGTCAAATATTATTATTTTATAAGTTTCCTGAGTGAATGCTTAATAAAAATATAGAAGCTACAATAAACACTACGCTGAGTTGTATTTAAAATGGCTTTGGTAGAAGATAAAATGTGGCCAGGAAGGTATTATTCAGACTCCTTATGCATTTAGAAGGAAACGTAGATTTTAAAATGTGAACAATAATATTTAATAGAGGCCTGTTTAATTACCAGTCTTTTTGCGTAAATATGACTCAAAAAATCAGCGGATTTAAAATTTGAATATGCGTCAACTTCAACGTCGTCATACATTTGTTGAAGGTATTATTATACAGTTGACTCCTCCCACTATAGGTACCTAGGAAGAGGTACCTATAGATAGTTTTAAACCCAGCACTTTGTGATACATATCAATATCTGTTATCTCCATTATCGGAGCTGAACACCTGCAAGCAATCAGCAATCCACCTTTATGCGCAGTCGCGGAAAATTCAATGAAAGGCATATGTGACACATCAGAAATATAATAATAACAGATTAAGGAGAGGCACTGAAAAGCCTTCAGGCCCCTTGATTTGTGTATTAGTCATTATTTTATGTAGATAATGTAAGACCGTCCTAAATGAAGCGAATGAGTCATGTTCAGCCGATTAATCTGTTTTGTCTTTTTCCAGTCCCAAATCTGTTTACATGGACGAACGATCTACGTATAATATGAACGCCTATACACCTTTCTAACTTTTTGCGATTTTGATTTCCTTATTCAACATACAAAGATCTAAAACGTCTCAATTTTAATCATGACGAACGACTTTTAAGGCAGATATCATAGTACAAATTTCATGAACAACAAAATGTATGTTAAGTAGACTAAAAATTGTTCACTCTCAATATAAAAATGTATTGTATACTTCGTGTTTGGCGTATTGTTTTGTTTATAAGTTATAAATTGTCAGCTGTGAAGGACCTATATGAAATAAAATAATGTATGATCAATGATCGATCTTCCAGTTATAGACTGATGTAACCATAGAACCTAGGTCGATTACATAAAAACTCTTACAACCCCTAAAAAAGTCAAAGAGTTGAATGTCACTTCTATAGGTATAATTCTTTGGCCGTGACACCGGGCTCAAGCGAAACGCGTTTTCCAATATTAATTAAGCGTATGACTAACGAGTTAGATCGATAACATGTGTTTAGTTTTTCTTAGAGGAATAGTAGTTTAAACTTGCCATCAATCATGTGAGGTAAAACAGCTGGTACGTTTTCATAATGATGAAATGTTTTATTAGATGGATAAAGGTAACCTTTTTGTTTATAAAGTATGTATTTTTTTTATATTTCGCAATTGGGTATATGCGTGTCTGCCCAGTGTTTGATTTTGTACAAAATTTTTACCAAAACAAATAAACTCACGCACAAGGAATTTTTTTCTAAAAACAGCGTCAAAATTGGTTGATAAATGGAGCAGCAATCAATCAACCTTTTTTATATTCGTATGATGAAGAGTAGGATCATAGTGGGGACATCTTGCTATCTCTTTTGCACATGCGTGATCAAATAGCGTTGACGTCACAAGCTTGTATGTGCATCCGTTTTCTGTTATTTAACTGTTTGACTTTTAAAAGGTTTATAAATTACTTATTTCTCAACGGATTACAAAAATTATTTCTGTTTTTGGTTTTGTAAAATGTTACTTTGGATATGAATAATTAAAAAAAAGAGTCACATACCCTATTACAGACCCAAAAACATAAAAATAAATGTATAAATCTAGAATTTTCAAGTTAATAACATATAACATTATGTATGCCTACTTTGATTTATCTTATCGTATTGACAAACACTGCGGCTGAAACTCATAAAATATGCGAGATCATGCGGAAAGATAGTTCCTTTATATGAATATTTTATTTTATTATAAAAAAAATAAGTTGTTCACAGTAATAAAACTGATGACATGGGCAATAAAAAAATCTCGAGCGACTGCGTCTTTATATGCAAAGTTTTTTTTCCTTGCAGAGTTGTTTTGAAGTAAACTCGTTGCATTGATTAGGAATTACGGGGCCGTTAACAATTCGTAGAGTGCATGGCACCATAGATTCTCCAATTGGAAAGAGTGCAGCGACGCGAAGGTGGTGATACCGCTGCCATTGCAGCGCGGCGTGATGTGTTAACTCCTGAGAGCGATTTCGAACCTCATTTCACGGGTCCAGATCGAATACGGGTACATAGTGCGAAACTGCTCTAAAAGAGTGCGATCCGATCCTCAAACGAAGTCATCAACATCGGAGGGGCTCCTTAGGGCCAACGTCTGCCGGGTATGCGGGTTGCTCGCACAAGTTACCGTGGCCCTGGCACACAGGGAGGTCCCTGTGGTCCCAGAAGGAACCTTCTGGGTTTTAGTCAGTAAGAGTCTACCACTCCCTTCAGCTGCACCCCGGGTCATTTGATGATATGCCACGAAAAAAAAGGTTGTGCGATCCAACAGATTATTGGAACCTGCTATACATCAAACTTAGACACTTGATGACACATTCAACAAAAACTATACACGCAACTAGCTAAAAAAAATCATCGAAAAAAAAAACAGCATACGCAGTCCTACCACAACCACAAAAAAAAAACAGAAACCAAAGTCACATAACCCACACATGTGGTTCTGTAAATATTGACGGTAGTTTCAGTCAGTTTAGCCGGTCGGGCCTTGAATATCTATCATTTGTCAACAAACTGATTGCCTACGTCACGTACTGGTGATATGTCCAAAAACATAAAAATAAATGTATAAATCTAGAATTTTCAAGTTAATAACATATAACATTATGTATGCCTACTTTGATTTATCTTATCGTATTGACAAACACTGCGGCTGAAACTCATAAAATATGCGAGATCATGCGGAAAGATAGTTCCTTTATATGAATATTTTATTTTATTATAAAAAAAATAAGTTGTTCACAGTAATAAAACTGATGACATGGGCAATAAAAAAATCTCGAGCGACTGCGTCTTTATATGCAAAGTTTTTTTTCCTTGCAGAGTTGTTTTGAAGTAAACTCGTTGCATTGATTAGGAATTACGGGGCCGTTAACAATTCGTAGAGTGCATGGCACCATAGATTCTCCAATTGGAAAGAGTGCAGCGACGCGAAGGTGGTGATACCGCTGCCATTGCAGCGCGGCGTGATGTGTTAACTCCTGAGAGCGATTTCGAACCTCATTTCACGGGTCCAGATCGAATACGGGTACATAGTGCGAAACTGCTCTAAAAGAGTGCGATCCGATCCTCAAACGAAGTCATCAACATCGGAGGGGCTCCTTAGGGCCAACGTCTGCCGGGTATGCGGGTTGCTCGCACAAGTTACCGTGGCCCTGGCACACAGGGAGGTCCCTGTGGTCCCAGAAGGAACCTTCTGGGTTTTAGTCAGTAAGAGTCTACCACTCCCTTCAGCTGCACCCCGGGTCATTTGATGATATGCCACGAAAAAAAAGGTTGTGCGATCCAACAGATTATTGGAACCTGCTATACATCAAACTTAGACACTTGATGACACATTCAACAAAAACTATACACGCAACTAGCTAAAAAAAATCATCGAAAAAAAAAACAGCATACGCAGTCCTACCACAACCACAAAAAAAAAACAGAAACCAAAGTCACATAACCCACACATGTGGTTCTGTAAATATTGACGGTAGTTTCAGTCAGTTTAGCCGGTCGGGCCTTGAATATCTATCATTTGTCAACAAACTGATTGCCTACGTCACGTACTGGTGATATGTCGCTAATCGTTGGTAGACACCCATGTTGTGGTAGCGGAACATTTCAAGAGCATAAGCTGTTTTGTAATGTAGTAACAACGGCTGAATCATCATCAGCTTTTTTATCGTCCCATTCTGGGCACAGACCTCCTTTCACACGGAGTACGGAGAAGGACTAGCGAGCTTTGATTACCATGCTTGCTCAATGCGAGTTATTGATTTCATGGACCAGGTTTTCTCAAGGTGTTTTCCTTCACCTTTAATCAGTATTTGCAGACCAAGATATACTTGGAAAGTACATACTACTTACCCCCGTATTTATAAACGAGTAATTACTTGCTAGCTCTAGTTTTATGTTCGTTAGGATTTAAACGCACTCTCAAATCAAGCAAACAACTCCGTAGGATCAGACTGAGCGAGTACAAGAAAATGGACCTTTACATTCGTTTACAAAAACATAACCGAAGATATAATATCTAGGTGCCCAAATGTTTACACCTTATAAATAAAATATCAGCCATCCTTAGAGTTACCATCAAACGAAGAGTAATATATGTAAAAGCTACACATGTCTTCTCGATGTTCCGGGATAAAAGCGCAATATGCCATTTATATTCTCTTTAAAACTTGTACATGTACACCTCTTACAAGACTATAAAGACCGAGTAGAGTTGGCTCCAAATATTTCTACATTCCCGGGCGCTGCAGGTGATTTGGCAACTACCCACAATGCCGAAACTTGGCGGAAAAATACAAGCGAATGACGAATTTAAACAAGTATGCCGTTCAAGGTAGAAAATTACTTATGTCCCATGCTGTAATAACAATTGTATGTTACACATTTGATAAAATGGGATTGCTATTAACACTATAATTATCTTTTGTCTGGAATTGTATATCCTCAATTTGATGGTGACTTAGTACTTCCAAGAAAACCTTCAGTTTGGATCAGGCACAGTGGTAAAAAAATCCTTAATTTGCGATTTTAGTGAATATATATATCATCATGTCGGTCTTTTTTTCCTGGGTTGTTTTCGTATATCCATATTTGCAATTAATCTATTATTTTCTTTACAACTTAGTTGCGACGAGTAGATTATGTCCTAAATTCCATTAATGATTAAATTAACATGTTGTTGGTGTTACTTTTTGACTGGCATTCCGATCTAAAGCACCTGTTCAGTAAGCGTTGCCAATTTTCAATTGGTAAAACCGCATCCCAACTCTCCCAGCCATAGTTCCTGATTTCAGCGTTTTCAAACAAAACAATTCTTCAGCTTACAATAGATTTCCCGCTCCAGTGAAGCTTCAAAAACTCCCGCCAAAATGACACGCTTTTACAAAAATAGAAGACACGTGCTTGGTCGATGTTCAAACATCACTTCTATCAGGTTATGATCATAGAACATAATAATTTACGGCCAGTGTCTTTAGAGGCGCGAAGGTGAATAAGGAGTTGAAATACGTGATGAGGGCACTAACTCAGTACCATTTCTTACTTATGACACTGAGGAATAAATAGAGAAGTATTAATTTAGAGTATAGTTACTGAATAGGTTTTCTATTTTATTAGTAACATCTATGGCATTAGTCAGGAGATACAATGTAGTGATAAGTATGATAGTGCGATAAAAAATGCGGATATTTTCGAAATATTAGATAACATTATTGTGACTCACGTAGAAGCCTATCATACGAGTATCTCAACAATCCCAGGTAAAGGATTATAGGACTTCATATTTGATCAGTTATTTGAAGAGCCCTTGGCCAATAGGTGCAACTGCACAGATCTTTGTTCAAGTCAACTGCCAAAATATGAACATGAAAATAACATATAATTGTCATATAAATTATAACAGAAATAACCACTAAAATATTTTTCCCATTTCTACTAAGACAATGGTATAATGTCGACACAAATCACAGTAAAAGCAATATAAGTCTGCATTTTTGGCCGCTAGTCAGGCTAGACACTAGATTGTGACGTCACTACGCTATGTAGCTTTACTGAACTGTCAAAGGTTAGGTCAGTAAAAGGTTGCTCCAGCAATTTTGCCGCCTCATTTACTGTGAATGAAGGTATAGGTGCTGAAGTTTATATTTAGATTTTCTTCTCTAGTTGGCAAATTGGATGCATGTAGGTCAGGCAAGCATGAGGAGTACACTTGGTACGTTTAAGAAACAAAGTTAATGTTGAACATGAACGACGAGGGCTCCAGAAGGTACCTACTATGTAAGGGTTTTGGTCAAAAGCAGTCTGCCATTATTTTCTGCATCACTCACAGCGGAGAAGCATTATATTCACGTACATTTTTCAAGCCTTTGCAACCAATTTCTGAACAAGCTGTTTGAGGCGGTTTCAACAGTGTCCTAAGGGTCATTACAGGTTAGCCCCAAATTCTATCTCACTCGTATCGCCAGTTTTCTATAAAATCGTTGACAAAATACATATATTATTTGAATTAACAATTTGAATAACAGCTTAACAAGGACGCAAAGAGCCAGTCCACGCAAGCCCTGCGTGAATCGTCTCCCACAACACAAACGCGTAAGAAAAATCTTGGCACCGGTCTGGGCGAAACGGTTATGACCCCGGCTGACTGTACACCAGACGTACTGACGTGTGACTACGTAACATTCACGTCAGATTATGTGATTGCAAGATTACAGTTATTTTCTCAAGTTCGATTATCAGCTAGGTAAGGTAAGATTTAGTTCGTTTAAGAAGGTCAAATGGTCAAAAATCTAGCACCATACCACCCATCTTTGCACCATGTTTTAAAAAATAGGGTATGTATGTTCTTAAAAATAAATCAATAAAATATACGCACATAGAAGAGTGTGGAAAACAAAAACATGCTGCGCCGACACCAAATAAAACTTGGGATAAGAGATGATGATGATACGCATCCGAAAAGAGAACCTATAAATTCTTCAAATGTCGGTAAAAATGGTACTAACTCGTGTATTTCCGCTGACATATGGAAAACTCTTCCAGCACATGTCTAGTATAGACAAAACTATTCTATGCAGACTACCAGACGGCATGTAACTTCACAATTGACGGCTTAAGGATAACCTCTGACTGTTTGTTATGAATGCGTAACTATTTGTTCACTTAGTTATTGAAAATAGCGATAAGTGTTCCATTTAAAATAGATATAAACTTTATCTTCTGTTTAGTTATGCAAAAAAACATTACATTGGCCTAGTTATTTAGAGCTTTTTACCCAACTGCGGAGCGCGAAGTATATAGGTGATGTCTATCTTCTTCGGCCTCTTAATTCACCTTTTTTTGTTCAGTGGAAAATCATCAAATTAACCTTACCGCTCGCGCTGTGCGTGCTACTGGAGAAATTATCAGACTTACTGACTAAAACTCTCTTTTGTTCCTTCTACAGGCTTAGCATGGCGACCGTAGAAACAAGTTTTGTTTACCGGAAAATGGACATAATGACAGAAAAGTGACAGATTGACGCAAGATATCCTTTGACATTTTTTGAAAAAAAAAAAATCGTTTCTTTGATCGACATAAGTTTACAAGTGATTATATGAGAGTTGACAGGTCGCGCCATGCTCGGGCAGAAGACTTGTTCACATTGACAGAAAGAGCTTTGTCTTCTCTTGACAAAATAGATATGGAATCGCCATGCTAAGCCTGCTGGAGGTCTTTGTCTGAAAGGGCCGCGGTATCTTTTGCAAACAAACCACAGCCCTGGCGCCTCTTAAGTTACTAGTGTTGTACATCTAGCTGTCGTAAAGGACGACTCGTCCTTATTCAACATTCAAATCTCTCAATCAATATCCCCAAATTGAACGACGAAAGGGATGCAATACTCAATGCGTAGTAGCTCTTTTAAATATAATACAGATCTGTTCATATTTTTGACTTGTTTTAATCTCAAGACATTTGACGGGTGACAAGAAAAATTACTTTTAACATCAAGGAAATTTTCTTATAAACAGTACTGCCACCTCTAGGTGTGAAATGAGTATAGTATACTAACTATACTTTTTATATACAACTACTGTTGCAAATTCCATGTGTAAATAAATATTACCGCGGTACTTACTAGATAATTTATGTACATTAATATGTAAATATGTTCACACTAGGTACATACGAGCGGTTAAGGCCAGTGTACAATGTAATCGTAAATGGGTGTAAAGTTTAATGACGTTCACCATTTGACAGTTGTGATGTCATAATTTATTAGTTATTGATGTGTATATTGGACACATACGCCCTTAATATTATAAAATGTGGTCTTAAAAAGTACCGGCTTTTATACTAGATTAAGGGCCAGTTTCACAGGTTACGGATAGCCACTATCTATCAGATAAATTCAAAAATGGAACAGAATTTGTATGAAATTATCTGACAGATAAACTATCTGGATCTTATCAGCAACCTGTGAAACTGGCCCTTAGACCATTAACTTTGTTCTAGAAGATGGTTTAAAGCTAGCACTGCAAGGCGGTACTTTTTTAAGACCGTGTTTTATAGTAAGGGGGTTCTTGCTTGGAAAAGTTACAAAAGAATATTTGCCAGTGATTTTGCGAAATCATATCTATCTTTGATAAAAAGAGGAGACCGTCATGGTTAGCGCTCACTGTCAGCCACCTACTGTCAGTTTTGGACAGCAATACACTGACACAATGATAACGATTGATAAAAAAATGTTTTCCATTAAACTCAAACTCGAAAATCATTTATTCAAACTTGGCTGCAAAACAGCACTTTTTGAAGGTCAAAAATTGCAAAAGACAGCCCCCAAAACGCCCACCCTTCACCACTTCCTATGTGTTTTTGCTGGGAAGAAAAAGTGGAGCAACAAACTCCCCAGCAACACATGTCTGTCTGTTGGTTTGAAGAACCTTTAAAATATATTTTCTTAATACACAATTTGTACAATTAATTATTCCACACAAAAACTAAACATTATGAACAACACTTAACACCGCGCCGCAGTATCAAAGTTCAGACATGTTTGTGAATATTTGACAATCGCATTAGGTACATTATTTGTCGCGATAACACCTAAAAAGGATGACAAACTGTTACCGAGATTTTAGTAAAACAAAAGTCAACATCAAATGTTCTCATACATTGCGAAAACTCCGATTAAATGTTTTCTAGACTGATATCCTCATTTCAGTAGGGTTAAAAAAATCTTGGGCATCACAAACGACTTATGATGACGGAGAAACACAAACGCCTCAGCCATTTTTACCGACGTCCCTTTATAAAAATACTAGATAGAATAATTCCAAGCTAGAAAGCTTCTCTTCTTTTGAGATTATGTCTCTCTTCGTTCCGAATTTACGAGCTCAAAACCATCTATCCATGTTCATTATGGTATCCCTTTGTGTCCCAGGGCCACGGTAATAACATTCCAACAGGGCTCTCAGCCCATTTATTGTCTCACTGCCTGGTGAAGGTCTTTCAATTTTCTCACACAGAGTGACACGAGTATTGATCTGTAAGCTCGTTCCAGGCTGCAGGTTGTTCACAAGAGTTACCGTAGCCCTGGCACAGAGGGACCTACAGAAGGGACATAATGGATTTTAGTCAGTGAGAGCCGTGACACTCCAGCTGCACCCTCAGCGGAAGGGATCATTTGATGATTTCCATCGAAAAAGCCTTGCCAATAAGCCCAGACCTAACGATATTTTTCTACACCATTGGATAGGTTCAAGGATGTTATCTGCCAAGCCTTTTTAACAAATATGTTTGGCTTTCAGTATAACCGAAAGCAACTAAGGACCACTGTTTTAATGGGTATCTGAACTCCCAATACAGTCACCTGGGCAACCCTGGATAGCCTTTGGTAAGACTGGTTGTCAGACCCACCAATTTAGCGTGCCTCCAGAAACACGGAGGAACTCTTCATGGCAAGATGGTCAGCCATTCAAAGACCGCCCGCGCCAAGCGTTTCTTAACCGCATGATCATTCACCCCGTGTCGTGGAAAATGTGATCTGTTTCCATTCACAACAGGCTGTTTTGTGACAAGTTATTTGTTTCAAATTTTATCTTTAAAAGTGATTATCTCAGCGTTCAGTATTTATCAAAGTATAAATTATTATGCATTTTTTGACAATTTTATTTTATTCCCCGGTAGAGAAAAACACGTAGTGCGATTGGGTTTTACCAAAGTATATATCAAAACTGCAACTCAAGACTCAACGATAACACAAATACGCATTTCATGACTATATTTGTTGAGATATTGTTTATATTTTAAGCTAATCACAATATTTTTCGTCAATTTTCCAAGAAAGCGTTGCAATTGTGGAATTTAAATATCTATTAATTACATTTGTAATATGTTGCGCGTCGATTAAATCTACTGTCGATATTTTTATCGAAAAACATTTTTATTCATACAGAGATAAGCTAGCAGTTCATGATTTGTCCTTCAAATAAATCGCTGATAAATCAATATCACGATAAAGCTGTTTAAAGAAAAAACAACCAAAAAAATCGTAAGGTACACGAACCACATAATACAAAATGGACCATTACATAAACCAAAGTACTTACGTTGCGACATTCTTTAGATTATTCGCTTTAATACTGCAAATATATCTGCCAAAAACAAGGCAAGAGCCTCACAATTTATTCCCAAGCTATCACTGAACACAACACTTACAAAACACAGCACTTTAGTCGCTTATACAAAAAAAAACACTACTCGATAACCACAAAAAAAGTAAGTCTCTGGTCGGTCTAAACTTTAAAAAATAAATTTCAAAATTGGAACACGTGCGTCCACATCGATGGGTGTAACAACACAAACAAAGCTTCGCGCGTGTGCTCGTTACAGAAGTAAATAAAATAATTATCAAGTGAATATGATACCGGTCCGGACACTCAAAGCGTACTGCGCGCCAATCGCGAATAATGTTATCCAAATGTAAAACTCGTTATGTATTTATTTATTCAACGTGTGTACAAACTTCTTTGTTCTTTTTATATTTAGAACGTTGACTTTTGACACGGCGGGAAAATGGTTTGACAAGAATGACAATTTAATTATTTATGGCGATATGGGCGATAGATTTAAAAGTTTAATCTAGCATACCTAGGTTTCAAATGAGTCATAAGAAAATAAAATATTTATCGCAAACTCTATGACAAATGCATTTTAAATTAATGTATTTTTTTTTTCATTTGTTACATTATCGACAGTTAAAAACAATAGAACAGTTTTCCTTGCACTTTAAATATTATTATTTTAGGAACACGTTAACAAATAAAATCCTAACTTCCACAAATACATGGATGAGCCAACAATTTCAGCTGGCAACTGCGGTTGTTGCGCTCTTCTGATTATTTAGGCCAAGCTCATCCCGAAAGACAACAAAACGAGCCATTTCAGTGAAACTTTCACACTACTAAAACTATACAGTACAATATCAGTTTCAATTTTTAGATTATTAAATAATATTTCAGAAGAAAAATGGTGAGTATATGAAACTCTACCAAACACTAACAAACATTAAAATCCTTGATACTGGCCGCCTGGCCCCGACCTTGGCAGAATGGCAATACGACAAACAACGCTTACTTCCTCCTCATTTATAATTCGAACCGTCTACATAGTAAACAGCCGTTAAAATATGTTTCCTATGTTCAAATTCGAATTTACCCTTTTTTAAGTACTGCAATTTCTACGCTAATCTAATCTTACAATCATCAGGTAACATGAAGAACGACGAGCTTCAACCTAGAATAACTAAATTAATTTGAATCTTAAAACTGGTGAGGATTAAAATGTTTTACAACACCGGCTGACTAACTTCCATGAAAACATTTCACTGCCATTCAAAACTTTATAACCGTTTAAATATTAAAAGTAAAAAAACCTCTTAACTGTTCTCTTTTATCAGCACCGCTATCCTCTTTCGTCATCCGGTCTAATTAGTAACAATTAACACTATTTATTTGCGTGACATTATAAAGTTCAATGGAACTATATCAACTGAAAAATCCCGACTGCGATCAAAAAAAGATAGAAAACAGTAGAACAATCGCAATTGAACTGGTATTCCGGAAAACTGCTTATCTAACAGGTCCCCCAAACTGCGATTGTTCAACTCGGGATTTTGGTTCTTAGTTTTACGCAATTTTAATAAGACTGCCACAGATGGTACTTCTTTTGCCCCGCAACTATTTGGTGTCACTCATCTTGTCTTCAAAGTGCTGCAACTCGAGCTTTCATTGTCTCCAATATTCTAGATAAGCAATAGGAAGTACCCCGTTTTCATATTAACAAAAATAAAAGCTAAACTTTTGAGAATGTTATCGCAATTTTCCCTGATACAACTTATCTGACAATGTGAACAGTATTGATTTCAAACTGTCCTTGTAATGAAGGCAGCAAATCCATGGGGAAAACTAAACAATAAAACAGTACAAACAGCCTATGGAAAATCATTAAGAGATCAATTCAGCTGCGGAGTTCCTTAGCCTGCCTTCCTAAGCCTTTTGGAGCCCTCCGTTCACCATGGCCCCTGCAACTCTTTCGAACAATCCCCTAGGTTTACATGGCCTACTATCCCAAAAATTTTAATACATGAACAGCGAAAATTTATTGACAGTCTTCCGACGCAAATATGACATCCATAAAGATTAAATTAAATACCGTTGAAAACCAGTTTCCTAGTTCAAGGACTAGATGTTAAGTTATGCGAATGGACTTGTCACTTGTTTGTTGTATGAGATTAATTTTGCAAGTGCATATAGTTTTGAAGTTATGGAAGCGTCTCGATGTAAAATAGGAGTTATCGGAGCTCTTAATTGTTCGCTAAAGTATAGCTTAAGGTTCACTAGGATAAAATATTATATGCTTAGGCTATAGACTAATCTTCTAAATAATGTCAACTTTGATGTTTACGCCCTGATTGGAGTCGCATAAAAAAATCTAACTTTGTAGGTACCCCTAAAGGGTTTACACAATACACTGACGGATAAGTTAAAAACACAGATGCATTGAACCAGAGAAGACAACATTTCTATTGACATAAATAAAACCTAATCAATAAGCATTATCCCAAAAATAAAGTTGGATCGCTGAAGACATAATTTTCTCATCGAGCACATAACTACACTTTCCTACTCGATGCTATAATGGCCGTGATTCCTTCAAAAACATGGCCGAAAGGCTATCATATGTTTGCGAACCTATCTCATTGACATCATTACATAGGTCAGTGCAGATATCGTCGTTTTAATTGCCTAATTGCATTAATGAATATTCATGCTGATTAAATAACACATAATTGTGTCGTCATAACTATATGTTTGCATTGCATGTTCCCCGTACTTATCTCTACCTTTAACTAAAATTTTAGACAATACTTGAGTTGTCACTACACCTTTGAACTTTTAAACAACCTTGAATAACAATAATCAATAACAAATTCATCCATGATTTATCATTCATATCAGAGGCTGTCAAACAGATTTGTAAAAATCCTGCCACGGCCTCTATGGTAGCAAACGCTCAGACAATCGATAAAGAGATCACAATTCTTGGTAAATCGAAGTTTAAACTGTACCTAATAACGTCAGCAGAATTCCAAATACAATTTGACAGATTCACAAACAATGACGCACTCTTGCGCATCAGCTAAACACGAATGATTTCGGTAGCCATCTTGCATTGGTGAACGCAAGCAAATAAACTGGTCTGCAGGTCGTCGACATCACGCGGGATGTACACACAATACGTACTGGTGTAAAGTGATATGCGTAGCAGAGATAATTATTTTAAATTAAGGAGTATGAAACAAAATTGTACATTGTTTTTTTTTAGCAAGCTAGCCTTAAAAAATCAGGATTCTTTGAACGAACAACAAATAGTATATCCTGGGGTTATCTAAATTCGGTATGGAAAATCGACCGACACACGCCTGTTTAATTAGCAACGATTCCACATCGCTCACTGGCTGGTGTTTTAGTTTACCATGACCTAGTCGTTTGCCTAGTACTTTTTCTGCTGTGTGTTTCGCTCCTCAGCAAAGTCCTACGCCGAAAAGTGGAACTAAGATAACATCAAGCCTGTTTCATCCAATTGACATGGCGCGCATAAAGGCCCAGTTGCGGCACTGTTTTTAATGACCCATTTTCAATTCCTAGCAAGTAAATACGGGAATAGAAACATAAATCTATTTATTTTCAAAATAGTCTAGCACTAAGCTAACAGAAACCTTTACGTATTTACATTACAATGTATGCCGATGGATATCTTGTTTGTAGGACATGCTCAATGCCTGATTGCTATTTAGGCCTGGTTATATTTACAAATTCGCTTCTAGGTTTCTAGTACTTCTCTTTATTTATTATCTGACTGATTTACCTGATAGCTTAAAATTCACACGAACTCAATTTAAAAGCGTAGAATATTTTAAACCTAGACTTTCTTTATCGATACGATTGATCAAAATGAAACTGGTCGAGTCGAAACAACGATAATTACATAAAAAAAAAAATTAAACATCATGATAACAAATATTGCATAATGTCAAACACCAAGCTTGCGCAAGCGCTGCATAGACAAGTCTAGGGCTGCCGGTATGTTTTTAGTCTTCAGAGTAGCTAACTTATATATAACTAAATCACCACATCTAGGTTTCGTCAATTCATCAAATATTTAGCTTAAAGGCTTTAAAGGCGACAATAGATACCTAACTCATAACCACACTTTAGTTAAAAGGCATATTCGTATCCTCACAACACATAGACATTTTAGTTATTCTATTAAACTCATGATAAAACAGTAACAAAGCAAGGAGCAGACATAAATGTAAAAGAAAAAAATAAAGTTATAACCATTTCTGACAACCCTAAATAAGTTGCGGCGGAAAAAACAATAAGCTATGACGTCACACCGGCCATATGATTGATGATACGCTTCCGATTAGATTACATATACGAGATAAAATAGATAGTTTCAAAAAATATATGGTAGATTACGCAAAATTAGATAGACAATTTAAAATTAGACACTATTCTCAATGTGGCGATGGACGACCGAGCCTGGGCCCAGGCTTCTCTTCCCATTCGTATGGGAGGACTTGGCGTCCGCAAAATTTCTAGTATAAGTTTACCGGCCTTTATATCCTCCGTTCATGGTACCAAACAATTGACCAGGAAAATCTTACCTTCCACACTGGTCAACTGTGAGGTACCATGCTTGACTGATGCTATAGAGGCCTGGAAAATCACCTGCCCGAATACTGACCCACCCGTTAACCCTTCCTCCCAGAGACAGTGGGATGAGCCGCTCTGCAGAGTTATTCGGAATGAATTAATTAATACTGCCAATTCTTCTGCTGAGCGAGCGCGCCTGCTGGCTGTGGGGGAATGGGAGTCGGGACTTTGGCTTCATGCACTTCCGTCATCAAACATTGGCACCATGTTTGATGACACCACTTTCAGGCTCGCCGTGTGCCTGCGTCTGGGTGCCCCTTGCTGCTCTCCTCATCGCTGCCCCTGTGGTGAAGCTGTCAGCGGCCTCGGGCACCACGGCCTGTCGTGCAGCCGAAGCGCGGGCCGCATAGCACGTCATGCGAACATCAATGACATCATCCGTCGTGCTCTTGTTGCCGTCGGCATACCAGCCGTATTAGAACCAAATGGCTTGGTACGCGACGATGGTAAGAGACCAGACGGTATGTCATTATTTCCATGGAAGATGGGTAGGTCTTTAGTGTGGGACGCAACCTGCGTCGATACTCTGGCGCCATCTCACCTTTCTGGAACGGCGTGTTATGCTGGCTCTGCCGCATCGGAGGCAGAGAACCTCAAACGGCGCAAATATAGTAGCCTTATAGGCAACTATACTTTTGAGCCGTTTGGGGTTGAAACCCTCGGGCCGTGGGGTCCGAGTGCACACCTCCTTTTCAATGACATATCGAAGAGACTCGCTGACACTTCCCGTGACCCAAAGGCTGGCTTTTATTTCGGTCAACGGATAAGCATTGCCATTCAACGTGGCAATGCCGCCAGCCTATTGGGTACACTCCCAGCGAGCAGCGATGAGGAGGAATTTTTTGACGCCATTTTTTAATTATATATATGTATATATTTTTTATGTAAATATTTAAATTTTGTTGTGTATATAAAGTGTAAATATTTGAGTCAATAAAAAAATAAAAAAAATAAAATTAGATAGTACTTTTGACTCGTGTACATTACTAGACAAATGTTTAACCTCAAGTTGTTATTGACATTCTTTGATAGAAATGAGGATTACAGCAATTGGAGAAACCACAACCACATGAATCCCATTTTGCGAATGAGTTTAAACTTCCAATAACATAATTAAGCGTTTCGATATTGACCAACTACAAATCATTCCTATGGATAATCCCAAAAGTACATAAAGAGAGCTGGCCGTCCATCCATTGATCATATTTTCATAATCTCAGTAATCACGATTAGAGCAACTAAAATCTGGTCCAATGAAGCATACCTTTAGATCTTTCTATTGTAACAATAATTTCTAAGATTAAAACTATAATTCTGACTGACACTAAATTCATAGCAACGAATTCATTTGCGAACAATGATTGCCTTACATATTTTACTAGGCACTAACATTCATAATGTAATCACTACTTCTACAAAACACTTCAAACTTTTTTTCTTCTACAATATTTCCGAGAGAAACCTCTTTACTGGAGCAGTTTAAGACGGGCTCTCTGTGACGTCATTCCTTTCCCCTCTCCGAACATTTAGGGCGCCTTAAGGGCCCAAGATGTTTTGCAATCATTATTTAAACGGTATATATTATGTGGAGTAAATGGTTCTTTTCGTGTTATATATGTTAAGAAATACTTTTTGATTCTTATATATCAGGCGTTTAAAATAAATTCCGAATTAATAAGGTAGTGTCGCTCCATGAAAAACACTGATACTCTATTGTAACACCAATATATTTGAGAAAAGGCTAGGCGGGTGATGAAAGCAGTGTAAGTAGAAAACGGTAACTGTAGTGGTGCATTCTCCTATAATTCCTACACACACTTAACCCGTTGTATGCCGGAGCGCACATATGCACGAGACACAATTAATTTTCTATTGTCTTATTATTGCCGGCATACGAGAGGTTAAAGGTACTGGGTCTAAATATTCCAGGTAGGTTTAATCCTTTTGTGTAGTGAAAAAATATTCTACAATGATCGTCTTCAAAGACTGCCTGTCGAGTTTCACAGTCAAAAGCGAGCTATTATTACGCACACTGCAATAACAAAAGGGTTATTCGCACTAAAAATGGCGACGCCCAAGTCTGTGTCCGCGTTATGTGTGCAGATGTGTCAGCGCAAGCGCAGGCGTGCCCACATCCGTTCCCGATACATTGTCTTTTGTTTCGCTTAATTGTTGAGCTTCGTGTTTCGGACTGCACATTTAATTTGTGGGTATCGGCTGTCATTTGTATAGATAGCACATCAAGCTTACCGAAACTGTAAAATTTTCCCAATCAACTTTAAACCATATGCTACTACGATAAACTTGAAGATCTATAGAGGAAATTTAACAGATTGTAGTCGCTTGATGTGTCTTTAAATCTTTAGAAATCGTTACGGGAAGTCAAACGTCTTACCGGTGTGTATTGGGTTGCGAAGGTGACGGGGTTAAAAAGGTCGGATAGGTGACTGACCCATATAAAACTGTGGTACTCAGCTGCATCCGGTTAGACTGGAAGCAAACCCCAACATGACTGAGAAAAGGCTAGGCAGATGAGGCAGATGATGTTGAGCTTGCGTGGAGACACCGGGGTGGTTTTAGCCGGTAAGAGGCCGGCACACCCCTCCGCTTCTCCCCAGGCGGAGAATAGTCCATGAAGATTTTCCCCGACAAAAAAAAAAGTTGATGTTGAGCTTCGCTGAATGAAAGACCCTTTGAAGTTTAGCACTGCTTCAATCCATTTAAGTATTAATAAACAGGAAAGCCCTATAAAGGATTTTACTAAATAATATTCAACGGGCACCTCATTGTTCATATTAAGCTTTCACAGTCGTAATGTCAAACACCTAGTTTCCTGGTAAATAACAGTTGTATGTAACTAGTTCACACTAATTTCTCCAGTTCATGAATGACCGGCTGACACAATGCCTAAAGCTCATGAAAACAACAATATTCGAATTCATAACATGCCGATGTGACACGCAATTAGAACCACCATACTTCAGGGTTTTAAGCCTACGTGCCAAAAAATGCTATTGAAATAAGAAAAGAGAAACATTTTTATCGAGAATGTATTTTTAGCAAGTAGGTCTTATGTGTTACTGGTGATGGATGGAAAAATATAAATAAGACTGGTACTGGAAGCTTAAAATTTCTGGTTACCCTACAAGAAACCCATTACAATCACATAATGCTCAACGGAGCACACGGAAAAATTCCGCAATTTAACGTAATCGAGGGCATTACATACATCACTGAGATACGCATAGTGTTTACACTAAAAATTATGCTGGGAATAAGATTTATAAAACCATGTTCCAAGTATCCGTAATCAGAGAAATCTACCAGACCACTTCGTCATAATGAGTAGATTGGTAAAACCCATAGCCATGTGATATACCCAAAAAAGCTAGCACACGATAAACTATGTAGTAGTAGAAAATCCACTCAATATTGGAAACTGTCAAATTTTCCCAATCAACTTTGAACTTTATGCTTCAGCGATAAGGTTGAAAATCCATTAAGGAAATTTGACAGATTGTTGTAGCCTGATGTGCTGGCGTCTGTACATGCCTCTTGTCCATTAGTTCCTATTATTTTAGTTTATTTCTATGATACAGAAGCTGTTGTTGTACCTTTATTAATAAACTAAATTAAGATTAAATATACAAGCAGTTAATACAGCGTCAATACTTAAATAAGAACATACTGCTTAGTCGTCAAAATAACTGGGTCTTGCTTAAATTTTAAGACTGCAGCTAACGAGGCAAACACCGAAACTCAAATCCAATTTATATTTAAGCTCAGATTAGAAAAAAGTAAAATCTAATGAAAAATACTCGGGACATAAAAATAATAATTGCTGTAGAAACCTGTTTCCCAAGTAGAGGACTACCAATTGCACGACAGGTTTTCTCAACTGGTTTGATGAAGTCTGATCCTAGTTAAACGCAAAGTGATTCAGTTGGTACACTGACTCTATTAGATGTTGATTACAACACGATCCGTATTATAGATCTTGTCTCAAGACTTCTATGATTGAATTTAGATCACATAGGTAGGACCAGTACGCAGTAATTGAACGTCCCTTGCATGCCTCGCACTCTTATTTCTGATTTTTGCTTGCCTTGCACTCTGCCGTACATATTTACATGCGTCCCTACAGATCCAATTTAAGTTCAAGACAAGACAATGGTTGATCTGTTTTTCTATAAAACTAAATTAAAGAATACAAATACTTTTGTATAAGTTATAATTATGATTTGAATATATAAGCAAATTGATAATAATTAATACGAGTATAAATCGATTTGATAATTACGGGGCATGAAACAACACATACAGCGCCTAAGTGTTACCAAGTAATTTAAAATCCTAGAAGTCAAACGTATAATTATTTTTCCGTGGGAAATCATCAAACGACCGCTCACGCTGGTGCAGCTGGAGGGAGTGTCAGCCTCTTACTGCCTGAAAGCCACATGATCCTACTGGAGGTCTTTTTGTATTAAGGCCTTGGAAACTCTTGCGAACAACCCGCAGTCCCGACAAAAACGACAGCTTAAATGTTTTGATAGATAGAACCATATGGGACTAAAGAATAAATAAGGCAATTAATTTATTTCATTATAATGAGATATTACGAGTGCTTTCATTTATCTTGTCCAATTACCATTGTTTAATAAATACATCATCGATCTTTTCCTACGCCTTCTATGCCTTCTTATCTAACACAATAGCAATCAATACGCTATGTAATAAATAAACCAGCTCAATCGATTCGCACATTACCAAGGGCGAGGCCAAGGTGGCCGTCACGTGCAGCCTTGGAAACAATGTTGGCCACCAAAGCCAACTGCACATAGGTCCAAGACAAACGAAGTTATTTTTCTATTGCAAATTCTACTGTTAAATGGTTGGTAGGTTGGTGACAATGTTGGACAACGGTTGCAGTGTAAATACTTGATTGGCTGTCCGTGCCTCACGTCCAATACCAATGAAATTGTTTGTCTTCTGTTAATTCTGTCACTGTTTGAAGGATTGGTAGCTAAGCAACATCTATGCGAATCGATCAGCTATCAGCAGCAGTTATTAAATCGATGATTCCTTTGTTTAACTCTTATTTTATACTTTCAACAAAGCGCATTCCAAGAGGATGATATGAGGCAATACGAGTACTTGGTAAGAAAATTTGATAAAGTAGAGGCATAGTCAGGATCTGATAATACTTCTGCTCCATCTCTGAAATTACTTCTATTTAACGACAAAGCGACCTACATGATTCCCGCTTTTTTTAACCGACTTGCAAAAAAAGGAGGAGGTTCTCAATTCGGCCGGTATGTTTTTTTTATTTTTACTGTAATTATTACGGCAATGCTGTCCAATATCTAAAAAATAACTTAAATCTAATGACCTTCTAACATTTGGCAAAATTCCGGGTAAACGTTAATGAGCCGAGAGCAATTTTGAGTCAATCATTCCAAAGAATGACTATGAACTATGTTGAAGCATTAGACATTGATGAAAATAGATATGCTATTAGTTTCAAGATCATCATAGATAGCTTTACTGTCTACATATAAGAGTTCGTGAATGGCAATGCAGAAAGCATCTTGAAAACAAACTTGACCAGATGGCGTGGTGGTTAGTGAACCTGCCTGTCACGCTATAGGTCGCGGGTTCGATTGTATCGACCACATAAGTCAAACATTTGTGTGCATGAACATGGGTGTTTGACTTAGTCTGGGTGTTTCTAAGTATAATATGTATGTATTTACAAAAGAAAAGTATATAAGTATGTTTATCAGTTGTCTAGTACCCATAGTACAAGCTCTGCTTAGTTTGGGACTAGATGACGTTGTGTGAATGTATGAGGGATATCTATATCTACATCTATATATCTTCAAAATTTCTATCGTGTATGCAGTAAACCCGTAGACGTAACTTGGTTAATAGCTGATGTCATATTTACCAAATATCCTCAACAGAACTATACATACCTGTGAACAAAACCAACAAACATTAATTAAGATTTCTTCATCGTCAGACTACCACAAATACTGAGTAACTCTTAAATGAATTTACAAAGAATTCTAGTCACAATTCCCGCTAATTCCCAGAAGTGTTTGTAGCATTATATGATGATCAAAATATTTATCGCTACTATCAACAATTTAGACTAGTACCTGACTGAATTACGTATTATTAGCTATTGACAGACTTTGTTTCAGGATGTTTTTGACTAAGAATCTATAAATATGTTAAATTTTGACGGTCTTCGTAGAAAACGTTAGGCTTTTAATCGGTGAGCCATTCATGGGTATAAGAGGATGGGGCGGAACTTGGAATATTCTGGAGGCAGCAAATCATTCAGTGGTGTCTTGGCTATTGATTACTTACGATTACGTAAAACAAAAACATCTTAAACAATTACAACTGCAACAAAATTGTTGATGGTAGGTATATTAAATACTCATATTACATCACTATAGCTTATTATTTAATTCAACACAATAAGGAAATACTAGCTTTACGATTTTCTTATAACTGAACAATGAATGACACAAATCAACACCTTAAAGATGGTTATGGATAAAACTTTTCACTGAACTATTTATATCAATCCCAAAAGCCAAACATCTATAAACAAGACCAATTTAGAAGTCTTAAGCACAGACTTATTGCCGAATTAGGAACTACAATTACAAAACTATAAAATCAAATCACCTCAACAAATATTAAGACGTTGATATCCAAATCGTCGAAGACCGCCTCGTTTTAGGAACAATGACTAACACACAAAGTACTAACGTAAGTTTACTTTCAGTACGCGCGCACTATGAAACACTCGCTACAGAAATGGTGCAAACAATTGAGTAATAACACGCCCATCCTCATGAAACGACTGCTTCAGTAATAATAGATATTTATGACGACAGATCTGTATACATTTGCATTGTTTTTGTTTGCAATCTCATCTTCTGGTGGAAAAAGCAGCTGATACCAACCGTCCTGTTGGGAAAAGAGATTTCAAAACTGTATCATATTGCACAAAACATGCAAAAAATGTATATTTTCATTGAAAAATATTACTTCGTCAATGAAGAAGCAACCGCCAAAAATGGGCTCAGCCATGAGATGAGCCACCTAAAATCAATTGTAGCTCCTCCACAATCTAGAAGCAATAGATATCCAGAAGGTACTAAATGATTCAGGTCCAATGGAGACGATTAAATATCAAACATAGGATCCAGAAAACAAAAGAGCAGAGATGACAATATAAACATTACATTTCAACAGTAACATGATTGACAAACACCGTCTTCCGCGTAGCCCGAAACCAAAATCCTATACCTTAACATACAATTTGTCAACATTTAACGAACAATGGCCGACAATCATTTTCCTTGTCTGTAACCATGCGAAGTGAGTACAAACGCACTCGATGCACCGAACTGTGTACATTCGCACTTTGTACCGAGACGTGGAACAATCGATTAGAACACTGATACGTAGCAAATGGAAAGCGTTAATAGAGCGAGACTGGTGCAGAGATTGTGAGGTCATGTGGAAGAATATACGTGAGCATATTCCAATACTTAAAAATAGATTGGTTGACTTATCGATTGATCGAGGGTACACAATATAGAAGCTTCTAACTAGATCTTTTGTAGAGAGAAGTGGACAACAGTAGACGTCCTAAAGCCTGAGACGATAATGATGCCCCAAATGAATGTAAGAGTATTTAGGAACTTTTCCAATGACAAGAACTCACAAAATCCAAAAACTATTGACTATTTTTTACCTGATCCTTGCCACTACAACGCTCAACACACCCAAATTGAATCGATCAGCGTTTATTTCCATATTAAAGAGTACACCGGGACCTCGTCTACGTAAATCTCATGCATGTGAGTGTACGTTCAAGTGCACATGCACCGAGACGTTTCCACATGCAACGTTTGCACTGAAACCGGAGACAATTGATAAATTAACACCGTCACGTAACAATCATAAAAGAGCTGTACCAACTGTCAATTTTATAAATAAACAATGCTCATGCTTATTAAATTGTATAATATTACACGGATATACTCACAATAGAGGACGACGAAGACTTCTAGGGATACGTTAAAGGTAGGACAAACAGAACTTCGACTCTAGACACACCCAAGAAAACCGATATCCACGTGACGTGCCCAGACTGATTCAATGATGAGCTACCTGCACAGCCTCTTGAAAATAAGAATGATAGAGACAACACTATCTGAACACTTAAATTAAACCCACACTATAATAAACTGCATAATCTTGAGACATCAAAACACAATAAAAGCCATTCACTGTTGTTTAACGTTGATAACACCGATACAGATAATGTGCTTTGTGAACAAGCAAACGGATCTTGAAAAGGCTTAGAAGCAGATTCATATTGTTACGATATTTTTATCGATGATTTGAAGTATGCAGATTACTAGCCATTGTAATAAAATAACACAAATAACATTTACTATATTTATAACCAGTCTGTTGTTGTCGCAATTGTCTGCATGCAATACACTAGATTTCCAATGCAACAATCGTGCATGCAAAAGTGTTAGTCTAACGGTCACCATTTGTAGGACTTTTCAAAGTTAGCACAACGAACTGCTAAAAGGTAGACAACCTTATTTACATTTCATCCAAACAAAGAAATTGAATCCATGGTTATTTTCAACACACTAAAACCTACTGAAAATTAATCATAAACTCAATTTTATTCAGTGTTGGTTATTTCTAAAACAGTGAAACCGTATGGAAATGAAGCCTATCAATCATATCAATGTCTATTTTATTCTGGATGTTTTCAACACTAGAACATCATGGAAATTAACCCTAGAATCGATTCTTTTGTTTACATGCACAAATTCCAAAAGAACGAGGCATTCCACTGATACTAATGAAGAAAAAGTATTAGAGCGACAGATCAACCTTAAACTAACGAACTAAGACAGCTAACGTAACTAGCACAGCATTTACAGGAGACGATATCTGGAGTGAACTTAAATCTCTCATATCGGATAAAAGATTCATAAAATGATGAAATAAGAACTAAACTTATTTTAAAACCACTCTGTTCCCAGCATGACATAAACAATTTTAATGCAAAACATACAGTAAAAAGTGCATAACAAATAAATGTTATGCAAACAAACGCTATCACAAAACACACCTATGACCTCATTGAGAATAATTACATGAATATTCGAAGAAAAGTTAAAAAATAAACTGACTGACAATGATAAAGTATGGACTTAAGATAAAATTAACATAAATATTGAAAAGAACAAATAACATCAAAAAGTCAGGACTTAATTACTTAGCAACAATCAAAATAATGTTGACCGCAAATAATTGGAATGGTGAAGATAAAGAGTTTGAAAACAGATGATACAGAAAATGATATTTGAGTAGAAAGGGTTGTAGAATCCTTGAGTCAAGCTAGAGTCTAGAGAAACGCCTTCGAGGTCGCGCCCGACCAAACGGAACGTCGGCCTTTAGAAGGCAGCTGCGATGGCGTTGAAATCTTTCGAAGAAATCCAGTAGCTTATAAATCTTGAAATTTTCAGGATATTCCATTTGCTATGGTGCTATCCCGATAACACGACGTAATCTGGATTTCTTGTTAACAAATACTCTAAACAAAATAATATCTGCGATAGCCACAAACCATCCGTTCTAAACATCAGTTCTAAACTGCCACAAAAGTACAGTTATCTGATAAATCACTAGAAATCTATATCTGCAAATCATTATTTTTTTTACGTAATCGTTTTACGTGTGTGGATAATTAACTAATGTTCTTAAATAATAAGCATAGTATCCGTACCTCCATACCTCATATCGAGAGATACTTATGATTTGATCAATAATTTTGGTTATAATTGTCACCGTAAAACTGTTTCTTTATAACCTTGCTCTTAATGACGATGAAGGCCAAGAGTACGAACGCATTAATTAGTTCAATGACCCAACAACTAAATTAATTAAATTAATACGCAGGGAGCGTCAGACTAAACGCATTACCGACTTCCAGATCCTATAAAGAGTAAGTGCATTCCAGCCAACACGAGGTAAAGCCGATCGATACACATGAATAAGTGAACGTGCCACGAATCACGTGCATATGACGTAGCAGGTGCAAAGATCGATATTACAGCCAATACCGAGACAATCGATGAATAATTAATATCGATTAATAGATGTCAAACTATCTATCCCAAAACCTCGATAACAGCTTAGGGTTTTAAAATTCAACATGTCGCATGAAAATGACTATATTTATTTGAAAATGCTGCTGGAAGTAGTAATCAACTGAGGTTTTTTTAGTGTAGACCGAACTTTAAACTTCCATCCAAAGTCGATCAGACTAGCCACCAAAAGTATACTAGATGCAAAAAAAATATAACCCGTTTGACAGCTACAAAGGTCGTTAGGGTTAATCAAGATCGCTATTAGTATCGATGTGATCAAAGCACCAGCCTCTAGAGTAAGAGTCCTGTTCCTGGACTGGACAAAGGGATTGCTGAATATAAGGAAAACGTCTGGAGAGAAGTCTGAAATCGCGGATCCACCTCGAGCAAACGAGGTAATTAACGCTCCTTCTCTGTATGAGAATAGGCCTGTGCCCTGCAGTAGCAATAAACAGACTGATGATGATAGCAATCGCTTCGAGCACCCGTTCAAGGCCCTTCCGCGGCCTTGGCTGCAGTTGTTTAGTTCGCTCATCTTTTAATAGAACGTGTAGTAAATAAACACTACCTGTTTTCACGAAGACGTATCGGATCAGTTTACATACTTCACACACATTATTATGGATATTAAAACATTTATTGGAAGTTTTGGAAGCAACATCTTAGTATTATAGTATACGAGATTTATGGGATGTTTTGACTAAAAAGATCTCTTCCGATTGCCGATGCTTTGCTTGACAACATGGAGTCTTTTGAGACACATCGAGAGAGCATTCATAACGCTTGATATTATGACCGCAGCTACGAAATTATCCTGCTCCTGTACTGCCATGTGCCCTAAAGTGAAAAGTCGACTAATATTTATACCTAAATAACAGAATTCTACACTTCTCAACTCTATCAATTTGCGTAGATACAAAACGTAAAATGCATGACCGCAATTCACACCAATTTTATGATTCATTCCCACATACCGCAAGCCATCAAAGATAATCAGAACATCAGCAGAAGCTTTTAGCGTTTCAACATCACGTGTTACTCAACGCTCTTAATTAATTACAATAATTAATCCTACGACATTGAGGAGCTCGTGGGTAACTGCCGTACGGGTCGTTGATGTTTTGGATGACACGTTAATTTGTGGGTCCTGGCAGAAAGTCTGACTACCAGTCTTAATAAGGACTGTCTAAATGACGACTGGGGTAAACGTGATAAGAGAGGCTACCACTCTATTAAGACAGATGAATTATTCCTAAGTCACTTTTCCCGCCATGCTACCAATGCTGAACATTTTTTCACCTATGTATGCTGACGTCAGATTTTCTGCACGGTTGTTTTGTGGAAAATTTAAAGATTTGCAGCCAAATAAGATGTGAGTGAAGAAAGATGGATTAATTGACGACCGGTCTAGCTAATTTCTCTTAATTCGCGTTTAAAAGGTGCTGATTTTTAGCCTGGTTTGAATCTCTAATATATTTGTTAATCTATAACATTACGGTATTATATCCGATTAATTAATTTCACGTGACAGAAACTAATAAACTATCCATGCGTGCATTACATGGCTCTAATAGATTATTTAATGTTCTTGTCTTTTGTACTATTATGATAAGATTACAATAGTTTTATCGAAAGAATTCTATACTAATAAATTGATGCTTGAAGAGTTCGCTTTTTCCTTTGTTTGTTTGTTTGAACGCGCTAATCTGAAGTACTATTGGTCCGATTTGTTAAATTATTTCAGAGTTGGATAGCCCCTTTATCGAAGAAAGCTATAAGCTACTTTTTAGCCGGGTGTACGAAGTAGTTTCCACGAGGTACGGATGAAACCGCTGATGGTTGAAGCTAGTAAAAGAATCAACTAATAAACCTACGTCTATCTTTCTAAACTACTAAGATTTTAAGTTAAGCTAAACACAAGTAGGTATTCCACACATCTCAGTAGGCAAGCGAAACCAATTAATGTCAAAAAAGTCAGTAACATCGCAAAATAAGCTAGCCAGCACAATGAACGTAATTGAATCAACATTTTGGTAACAGAATTCCGACCTACTTGCTTACAGAATAACTAACAAAATGCTTTGACGGCGGTATTCATGAAAGTATTACTAGACATTGAATTATAAACCTTATTCATAATGTATAAGGTGTTTTTCAGATTGAGTTTCAGCCTTCGCGAGTGCGACTGCACTAAGTTTGCACCGACCTCAACGATGAACGTTGACGCAGAGATATAAAAACTTATAGAAGGAAAAAACCTTAGCAATACTTGTTTATATTTATGGACACATAATAACCGATGGGAACAAAAAATATGAGGTATTAAGTATTGACGTACGAGAGACATATAAGTGGGTTATCAAAACATACGACCGAAAAGGCAAAGACAAAGTTTGCTGAACCGAAAAAAAAAACATACTGATTACATTAAAATTACATTACTTGGAAGATAATTAGTCTAGAATTCTAGACGTTTTAATATGTGTTTTAATATGTGCAAAAAACTCAGAAGAATTATCTTCAAGGAAAAACACAAAGAATATAGCAAAAGAGAAAAAAAAAGTTATCGATAAAAGAATTAATCGATTTGCGAAGGCTGGACGATTTCCGGCTTCTAAGAGTTTTTGCTTGCAGCTGACTTTTTAAGAACTACAGGGATCATTATTGTGTTGGTTTTCGTGCCTATGCCTTCTATATTTTGACACTGTTACCACAGATTACTGAATAGTTACTACGTAACAGATACTTCACTCAGTAGGAAATTTCCAATACCTACTACGATAATTGCCTACTCCTTCGCGTCAACAACCACTGTATGCTAAAATGCGCCTAAATGCTCAAGCGTACAGCAGTGATTGCTTCGCACCGCGCGATTCCACAGTAATCGCAGGGCTGCATCTTCGGTAAAATTAAATTAACATAAATTTTTATCTATGTTATTGAGAACTGTTAATATGTTCTGACTTTTATGTGGCAGTTAAAAATTTTATCATTTATAAAATATTTAACCAACTTAAAAAAAAGGAGTTGATCAGACATAGGTACAGGCCAAACTGAGAAGTTTGACTTGTATGGTTTGTAGGTATGTATGTTTGTGCGCGATACGCGCGATATGTATCTCGCGTTTGGCTAAACCGATATCGATGCGGTTTTCAGAAAAGGATTTGTTACATTTAGGAGAACGTTTTAAAATAAGTATAATACTTCTTAGTTTGATGATGATCTTCGTAGATGTTCACTAGAAATGAAAAAAAAAGCCTTAAAAAAAGAGAACCGACTTCAAATAAGGCACTAAGCCGTAAGAAATAATTTGTTTTTTTTTATGTTGGTGCTAACAGCTGGTAATTACGAATCGAAAAAGCACCGACATTTACACCCATCTACAGCACATAAGGCACCACACGGCATCGTAATACGCGTACGAACGAACAGCACTATTAGATGTCGGTTAAAAATTGAACGGCGTGCGCGCGCTTCGCTTGCGAAAGCCGCACTGAATTTGCTCCGCCGGCGGACCGAGACCGCTCGGCTGGGCGGTAGGCACTTATAGCGCGCAAGTACATGGAGTGACGGAGGCCTGCTGTTACATATAATCTATGTATACTATTAATATGAAGCTGAAGATTTTGTTTGCTTGAACGCGCTAATCTCAGAAACTACTGCACCGATATAAAAAATTCTTTCAGTGTTAGAGTTCATTTATCGAGGTAGGCTACTCGTATAATTATGTAGACGACGTTGTACTTCCCACGGGACGCGGGTGAAATCGCTGGCGGAAGATACAGGCGCCAGCAGGTCAACCTACCCAAATATGTCAAATTCCACCAATCGAATATTAACCTTCCAGTATTGTGATAAGATTGAAAATCTATTAAAGAAATTTGACAGATTGTGGTAGGTTGATGTGCTGGCGTCTGTATTATATTAATAGTATTTCAAAATGGTAGTTTTAATAAACGGAATCGACTAGATGCTAATCTCATTTAGCACCTTAATGAGTTCACGATTACATACTCAGGCATTTTAATTAATTTACAGTACTTTTTGCACTTGATAATGAAATAGACACTGTACACAACAGATGGTGTTTTTCTGAGCTAAAATAAAAAGTCGCATAATGTCGCCCATAGATTTTAGTATCATATCATACTAGCTGTTCCCCGAGGTTCCCGCACCAGGATTAAAAGTAGCCTTGATAAAATGTCCTTTCTCTGACTCTTGACTATGTGTTTACAAATGACAAATTTTATTTAAATAAATCGGTCCAGTCGTTCACACATGATGGCCTGACCAAGGGACATAGGGATTAATTTTTATATATAGTGCTAGACATGGGGTAAACATCTAAATTAAGCTTCTTATCAGCTACATAACAGGCTACATACCATGCTATCTTTATGGGATTTAGTTCCAATGATAGGGAAACAAGGAAAATATAGCCTAGTTTTTTTTACAGTTTCAGATAGCTTGATGTGCTAGCGCCTGTGCTTATAGTAAAAAGGTATAAAATGCTTAACCATGGCTGGAGCAGTTAATTGAAAAAAAAATTTTTTTGGTACTTTTGGAGTTAAAAAAAAAACATAAAAAATACTTGGACGTATGTATTGTTATGTGAAAGTGCTTTCATGTTTAGTTTTGACATCCACCTTCTGTAGTCAGCATTCACGGAAATCAATCTGATCTAATTTTACAATTTTTGTTCTTACCTAACCAAAGCACACTAGATCCAGCGTCATATTTAAATGTATAAAATAGAACCTGCTTACTGCTGGCTATGGACATAATGTAACATAATAAATAAATATTATCAGCTCCATGTTTTTAACACTCAATGTATTCACGTGAGGTTGGTAATTGATACTTGCACCTGCCGTCATAAATTGGATCTAACCATCGCCGTACCGCATTACATAACATGTATTTCTATGAAAAATATGTAACCAACATTATCCCTTCTTAGTCACACTAATAACATGTAGTGCACATAGAAGTTTGGATGTATGAATGTTTGTTTCACTTTCATGTAAAAGTATGGAACAGATTTCGGTAAAGCTTTTAAAGCTCGCATTTCATACTTACATGGATGGTAAATTACATGGACTCAATGCTAGACTCAAGCTAGGCATGCATCAATCATCATTGTCTCTTTTTGATGGCCTGATACTGTCCAATAAGGATTTTGTATCACTTACATCTTGTGTGGATATTGGACACAGAAGTTGGTGGTACAGTAGAAACATATTGGATCATGCTGGGAACCAGGGCAGAAGCTAGTGGCATATACCCTGCAAGATTGAGCTTGGATTGATGGTGACCTGCCCTAGCCTCTCTGTGTGAGATGTCTCCAAGTGAGATGACGATCAAACGTATGCCTTAGTATATAAAAAAGTAAATTACAGTTTAGATAAATAGAAAATTTAATAATAAACAAATAGGGATTCATAGAAAACTATTGCATAGGTCACCCATTAATTGGTATTTTGGCTGGCCTTGGCATGTTAGTCATCCTTTGTGATTTATTTAAAACTAGCTTCCGCCAGCGGTTTCACCCGCTTTCTGAGGGAAGTACTTTCCATACCCGGATAAAAAGTAGCCTATATGTTATTCTGATGTATAAGCTATATTGTGGTAAAGTTTCATTCAAATCCATTCAGTAGTTTTTATGTGAAAGAGTAACAAACATCCATACATCCATACATCCATACTTACAAACTTTCGCCTTTATAATAGTAGTAGGACTATTAGCTACTGTTCTAAAATAAAACTAGACATGAGATTGGTCTTTGGCAACCCCATGAAAGGAACAATTACCTAATTTTGATATAAACCATACAACGTGGCAATGCAGCCAGCCTCTTGGGCACGCTCCCAGTAGACAGCGATGGGGATGAATTTTTCGACGCCTTTTAGTTTTTTATGTAAATACTTGTATTATATCTATATTTTTTTTTATTTTATTTTTCTTTCCATTAATATTGTAAATAATGTTTGTAAATAAGTTGTAAATATTGTAATAAAAATTTTTGATATTGATATGTTGTTGATAAATTTAAAACATACCTCAATTTGAGTGAAATCTTGCCATTAGAAGTTCAAAACTTCTTAGTGCTTTTGTAGCAACAAGGATAAATGTGAATAACTAGCGGACCCTACAGATGTTTTCCTGTTTTTTTTTATTTCTTTCATAAGAACCTTCTCCTGACAATAACAAAGGCAACAACAACAAAAAGTGAACTTGGTGCAGTCATGCATACATGGTGACATGACCAAGGGAAATAGGAATTCATTCTTATATTTCATATAGATTAATCAATGTTGTTTGACAATCCAATTTATAGACTTACTGGCATTTCTGTGATATATGGTGTAAAGCTTATGTAATAAAAACTACTAGCTTATAATGATCTTATTGCAATGAATCATATTGAATGTATGAAAGAAATAGAGTAAACTAAACCAAACTGAGAATTCAATTTTATTTTAATTTAGTATAATAATAGATAAACGATACCTCGATCACCTTAGTAACATAATAATAAAATGATGAAGGAGTTTTTTTTAAGATTGATTAAAATCTATATAAATGTTGTAGTAACTAACTGCAAAGCTGCTCATAAGTTAACATAACGCTTGAAGTTTTTATTGTTTAACTCGCCTTTTACTTTGTCCACTCTCTAGTGTCAATATGAAGATATGCATTTTGTTATTATTTTTTATTTTTTTCTAGGTCTATGGGAAAAATATCCAGTGTAATGTGTGCTCATGGCACATAAAGATATAAAAAGAATAAAGTTCCACAATTAAATAACGATTTTCGAACGAAAATCTTAAGACTAGAAAGTACAGCATCCATTGTCATTTATAATGCAAAAGTGACGCAACCATGGTTTAATACATAGCTTATTCCTCATTATCTTGTCCATGCACAACGTGTAAGCGTGATCAAACAATAATTAATGATATTATATAAATTTTACTCACCAAAAATTTTGTTGTTATTGTGATGTCTGTGAAAATTAATCATCAAAATATAACGTCCTGCTGCGGCACTGCGAAACACAAAACAAATAACACAAACACTCGGTATTTCACACGATCGACTATTCTGAAATTGCAAAACGACGAAAACATAAGAATTTTCGGAAAATCAACAAAATCTTTCCATCACACATCCAGTCGCAATAGTTTCCTTTGACAGGCAGACTCACAGACTATTAAAGAAAACCACCAGTAGCACAGATAATCATGTTTTGTGTACTAAAACTAAAACTGTATATTAAATCGTAAAAAATATTAAAAGTTCAAAACAAGGTACATATAATTTATTTATTGTTTATAAATGTTATGGCTAACTGTTTTGAACAATTAAAATAATATTAAAGAATATACAATAGTTGCCGGTGATAAGTAGTGATGTATTTTGCGGTGGTTACGGTTCTTCATTTAAGTTTTATTTTATAAATGCTATGCTTGGGTGGGTACTTTTTAAATAATCCAAAATAGTTATCGTATTTAACATAATAGCTGTAGTAAGTCGCAGAAATTCATGAAACATTATATTTTATAACATGCAACAACGACAACATTTATTGATTTTTACGATACTTGTACACATTAGCTTTTATTTCATTAAAGATGTTGACTTTTAACGTTTTTTTAGGATGTTATATTCTTTTAGGATCTTATGGTATACATTTAACATCTGCTGATCAAACTCCAGTGACCTTCACTTTTAAGGAATACCAATATAAGGATTCACCCAAAAACGTAGGTTAATTACAATGCTACCACTAATTAAGTTGTAAGTCACGAGGCTAATGTATTCATTTTAATCAAATATATGTATATAGTAACGATAAAAATCACAAGCACACAACAGAAAAGCTATTACGCACTCAACGAGATTAATAAACTTTATATTCTGATAACTTTCAGGAAATGACGTTCAGAGAATTTGAAACAGCATGCGAACAAAGTGGAGCCTGTAGTCAGATTACAGGATTACAGAAGACTCGTTGTGTAAGAGAATGCGTTTCGCCATCCTGCTACCGAGAACTGTATCAGACTGATCTGGTAACTACCTGACATAAAATTAATAAGCTTAACAAAAAAAAGTAAATTAAAAAGCTACAAATCGATTAAAATTTTCAATTTCAGCTCGAGGAAGGAGAAATCGATGTCCGACTTAATTCTTTCAAAGGATGCTTTATACAAAGAAGTGGTCGAACGAGAAATTGATTTCGTCCGAATATAGTATCTATACTGGTACTATGCGCTAATAAGATCATCAAGATCCGTAAAAAAGTTCGGTTTTTGTTTTTAGTAAGTATATTTTTAGCAAAACAACAATATAACATATTATAGTAACACAGCACAACTGCTGGATTTTTTCTCGTGTGCATTCATCAAATATCCCCCCTCCCACTGAGGGTACAGCTGGAGAGAGTGCCAGACTTACAAAAACCCACTTTGTTCCTTTTGGAGGTCCCTGTGTCCCAGAGTCGCAGTAACTTACGAAAAACCCGCAGCACAACAGCTGGATAAGGGGAGCTTTAAGAAAAGTATTTCATATTCGCTTTTCTTTTTTTCAGCTCTTCAAGAACACCGTAACTGATGAAGTTACATTTTTGAATGGCGTATTTCGAAGAGTATTTTAATTAATTAATATTGAGTTTGACACCCTTCTTGCGATTTTTTTAGATTCACGCTCATAATTATTACTCGTCAATACCTACATGTGATACGACATAGGTGACGTTGAAGCTGCTTAAATTGGATCAACCAAAACAATCATAATGTTAACGGAACCCCTTTTAATTTGCTTTTGAAATATCCAGCAATTGAGCTACTAATCGCGCTGCAAATAATAAGCACAAAGGCATCACACATATCACAAATTGAACACAAAATATTCCACCCTGAAAAATATATATGAATTGTGAGAAATAAAGCAATAAAATATATTTCTACGACTTTCAATTATTCTGAAAAAACCCTAATTTACTTTCTATTGTCATGTCCTTCATTGGCTAGAATCTCCTAAAAAGGCCAGTGAGTGCAAATGGTGGTCTTGACTATTTACACTTTGACTGATTGTGATTGCCGTAGTTAATTATCATCGTTATACCAATACGTAAGATCAGATTATAAACATCAGCTGATTATGGTACCAAACAGCAAAATTTAACCTTGAAAAAAGTGATTGTTAACAACAAATTAAAGACCTACCTATATGCTATAGCGCAGAAGCCTTTGTAAAGCTGGTTGAGAAGTTTTCTATTTGACCAACAGATGGCGTTCTGTTTAATATTTTACAATTTATTTTTTTTGCAAATCTCAAATAAACGAAATTTTAACAATTTTGCTCGCCTTAAATCACTGATAATGATAAAGTTATATTATACAATCAGTAAATGGCTTAGACAAATTATTTAAATCGATTTAAAAGTACCGATTATTCAGGTAGCCATCGCACAAACCGGAAAATTACGGTTTTGCCTTTCCCTAGCTTGAAAGAAAAAAATTGTTTCACTTGCATTCGTGAAAAGCGGTCTAGTGAGAAATTTAGCACAATGGCATCTTTATGCAGGCAAATTGTCAGAGGAAATGCATTTAAAAGTGTTCTGTTATCCACTGCCCGACGGGGATATGCCGATAAAAGTAAGATATTGTTATATTTTTAGTTCAGATTTTTCATGAATCGCCACCCCTGTCACTTAAGTTACGTAATGTCAATTTTCCCGTAAAATTACACTTGAATACAAATATTTCAATGTTTATCCCAACAGGAATAAAGTCGGAACTTTATTTCAATAGAATATTTCTGAATTCGCACTTAAACAGAATGTTAATGTTAAAAAATAAAGACGTCATACTTTCCGTGTCATGCACGTTCTATTGATTATTTTTGTTGTTGTTCGATGATCATGAATAAAAAACTCATTCATTACGATAAATTCATAAAGCCTGGACATTGTTTCATGTAATTTAACATATAGTAATTTTCTCTCTACCGTGCATTATAAATTACATAGATTTTTAGGTTATCTTCCTTATCGATATAATCTCTGATAGGATACTTCACTAGACACCATAAATTGATGTAAACGTTTAATTCCTAAATTCCGTCGTAATTATTTACAATTACACCAAAATAACGAGGTCGCAAGGTCATTCACATTCTGACAGCTGGGACTAGACAAAATCAATAGTTGTGGAATGTCCAAACATAATACTATCTTTCTAGGTCTTCAAATATATTTTAATTAAATTAATATGAACATTTAAGCAGCTAAGTAGCCAACATTTTGAGTTCTTTGTAATAATTATCATTAATTTTAAAGCATTATTTTCCTTCTTTTTAGTTCAAAGTATCTGATTTTCTAGTACATCTGTATGACTAATAACTGTTTGTTACATTAGTCAAACTCAATTCCTTTCTCAATACATAAAATAACTTGAGTATTTCATGTAAATTAAAAAATATATTCTTTATACTAGACTTTTTAGAAAATTTCTAAATTGAAAATTCCTAAAAATGTGGCACACCCACAGTTATGTAAGTAAACAAAACTGCATTCTATTCTATTCAGCACTATATTCTATAGACTACCATTTCCTCATCTTCCCTCAGTGATGCCGGATCCCCTGGAGCACGCCACCGGCATGGAGAGGAAGGAGCTGATGGCCATGCAGGCTGGCAACGACGACCCCTTCAACATGAAGGTGCTGAAGAAAGCTGCCGGCACACGCGACAACCCCACCCTAGTGCCCTCTTGCTTTGATGCCCGTATTGTTGGATGCATATGTAAGTATCGCCTAGCTTCCTGATATAAATAAAGTCCTTCTGGTAGCTTCTCTACCAACAAACTTGATTAGAAGGATGCCCTATCCATTATAGAGTCAAAGTACAATGATTTTATTGCAAATAAGCCTTTGCTGGCTCTTAAGATACAGAAAATTTAATGCATAGCTTCCAAAGAGAAAGCCTTGCTTAAAAGGACAGTTAAAAAAATCTGGTCTCAAAAGGAAGAAAGAACTTTAAGTCTCAAAGGTGATTGGAAGTTAATGCCATCTGAACCCAGTTCCTTATTACTTAAAACAACTTAAAATACCCCAATAAGAAAATCACTAGATGCCTATAAAATACAAGTGCTTTACTGATAAACAGTTGAAGCTAAACAAATACATAATTTTCCTGTTAACTTCTTCACAATCATTAAATATTACATATTATGGGTATAAATGCCTGAAACTGACCAATCACGAAAAAGACAAAGGCAAAATACATGATACAAGATGTGAAATACACTCTCATCTCCAAAAAATAGGAGAGTGTCTCTTAGGTGTGTGGTCACAACATAATATTTAGCCGAGCGAAGATTGTAAGACAAATTGAAATGAAAACTCTTACATGTTATGCCGTAATTAGTCTTACATAATAACAACTTAGCATTGTATTTGTAAATAGTTACAGCTTAAAATACACTCGGTGACATCTGAAAAGATCAATATAAGTGTTATAGTACTAGAATCGGTAGTGAACTCATGACTATTGTGGCAAGCTGCCATACTGTGTTGTCACATGGTTTTTTCTCTTCATAGAGACAATAATTAGGATTACGTCTCTAAAAAAAAATTTCAGCAAGATTAGAAAAAATTACAGCAATATATATATTTTTTTTGTGTACATTTTATGAATTTTGTGAAAGTCAATATGTACACTGTAAAGGCTAGAAAGAATGCTGTAACAACCACAAATAATAATTGGGATAAGGGCAGGAACATGATGATAATGGTTTTTTTTTTATGGAAGACTGTGATGTCATACTAAAGGCTATTTTTATGCAGTGTTGCTAATGTTTTCCATATATTAATATAGCCATGTAGTTACAAAAGCATTTGTCGTTATAAGTTAGTAAGGACATATTTATAATTGACGACTTATTGTTTTCAGGCGAAGAGCACGCGACGTCCGTCACTTGGCTCTGGTTACACAAGGTAACATATGTTTACACAATTTTATAATACACTGTAACTGTTAGTCTTCCTTCAAGTAAACTTTTGCTTAATGCTTAAACTGTTATGAAGAGATATTATTACATGATTTAGTTATAAATTCTGGGTTATAAACACCAATGCATATATTAAAAGATTGCAGGTGTATTGAATTCGGGTTTTTATTCTATAACGTATAGATAGACTATCTAGCTACCTGAAGATGATAGATTTTCCTAATCAAGTTTGAAACATATGCATCAGCGATAAAGTTGAAAATACATTAAGGATATTTTTACAAATTGTATAGTAGCTTGATGTGCTGGCTATGTGATATTTTAACTTTCCTGTAATATTAATATTTATTTTGATGTATTCCAGGACCACCCCCGTCGCTGCGAGTGTGGACACTGGTACAAACTGATTGAGAAGCAGCCCGTCTAAACGCGTCTAAATATTTTAGTTACTATTGTAGTGAAGTAACACGCAACGCGCATCGCACATCCTATCGCCCGCCCGTGTTACCTGTGTATAAATGTTATCGAGCAAGATGCGTTAGTTTGAAAATAATTACCGAAATCGACAAATCATTAAATAATTGTAAGCATACAAACACTTGTTTTATTGCTCTGCGTTAGTGGTGTATATGTTGGGTTCACTTTGTCAGTGTAGTTAAATAAACAAACTTAATTAAGTTCTTGGATATTTTATTTTTCGACACTTCTGACCTACCCTTTATCCTTGCCTAATGCCTTGAAAATCCTAGTTTTAGCAGCCAGTCTCACACAGACCAGTGTTACTAGAATAGAGATCAGTTTCTTCAGTAAAGGACATCTTATAATACCGGCAGCATTCTTGTACCAAAATACGCATTACCGTGTCAATGTATTTACTACTCTACTACGGGGAACATTGCTTGATGCTCATCAAGTATTCTGAAATGATTGAACGCAAGACGTGAGTAATGAGAGTAGTAGTAGCTATGTGAGCCCACATAACATTTTTAGACTAGGGATCTTGTGCCTACTAATTTGCGTTTATGTCTGGGAATCAATATTTGTGAAGCTAAACCTAAAAAGAAATAGATGAGCAAGCCAGAGTAAGTAATTGAAATGATGAAGAACAACAACTACACATTCTTTTCAATTAAAAAAACTACTTATTTTATCGATTACTGAGTTACAAAATTCACTCAATAATCGATAAAAGTTATAAAATAAATTAGTACGGTTTTTAGTTACAATTCCACTAGAAGCACAACTCTACCGGTAGACAAAAAACCGGTATTTAGCATTTTGACATTTGTTTGACAATTCGTAAATCAATGTGTTTTATCTTTTTTTCACCTACGTACCTTACAACCTCTGTCCCTCTCTGATTCGAATTATTTATTGTTGATTACATGTTACTGTTTTTGAAAATTGGATTCAAGATTTTATTAATTAAAAATAAGGATTGTTTGCTGTACATGGGAGCATGATCTTTATTAAAATATGACTGAAACACGTTTCTAATATAAATATTGTTTAAATTGCTGGTAAGTTGACAATTTATTTAGTGTAAGAAGAGATTTCATGATATATAACGTGAATCTATGTGAATTTCATTAATTAAAGTACTCTAAATTTGCTGTAGTAATAAAGTTTTATAATTTTATATTCTTTGTAGATAGATTTATAAGTTAGATGGAGTTTTAACACCAAAACAAATAGTTATTCTATCAGGGTATACAAGATAGTACACAACTAAACTACTATACTAAATAATATGCCTATGGAGATGATATTTTATTACAAAAATTATAATTTCAATTCAAATGATAAGTATAGTATAAATCTGTATCACCAGTTTTTCCCAAATATTATCTAAATAATGTATTTTTCCTTAAAATAGCTGAACTTCAGGACATCATCAATAAATATCTAAAATGACATGTTTTTCAGCAATGTCTCTGCCCATCCAAGGAGTGCACATAGCGGACGGCTTCGCAGATGACTGTGATGAGCTCATCCATCGCTGTCTGCAGGCTGGGACCCTCACCTTCGAGGTGTTCTCAGACATATGGAAGGAAATGCAGATGTCTTCTCTTTATGAGTAAGTTATTTTATAATTATTATTTATTTTAATCTCGTCTCTGCAGCGGCACACTAAACAAAAGATTTAGGGCCTGTTTCACCACCTAGATTATCTCATACAAATTCTGTTCCATTTCTTAATTTATCTGGTAGATAGTGGCTATCCGTAACCTGTGAAACTGGCCCTTAAAGTTACAATGTAGTATAAAAGGACTTGCATACAAATGCAATCTGTATTGCTTCATATTTGTTTCTTACTAGCTTTTGCTCCCGTTCTTCCCTACTCCACCCTACTCTGACCTACTCTACGCTAGAATCTTCTCCTGATAATAACGAACAGAACAAAAAAAGAATTAGCAAAATCGGTCCAGCCGTTCAGTTGTGATGCTGTGACCAAGGTAAATAGGGATTCATTTTTATATATATAGATAATGTTAAAGACTAAGAATTGGAGCATCTTTCTAAATTAATAGTTGAATATTCCTTGATTTTAGAGGCAGATCTTCAAATGCAGAAATAGCAGAACTGTCCGAGGAAGTCTTGCATATTGCTAAACACTACATGGTGGCCGACACAAGCAATTTTGAGGTGAGCTTCTAAATATTAAATATGTATAAAAACTTAATTATGTGTTATGTGATTCAACTATTTTGCTTTTAACGACAGATAAGTTCTAGTGTTACTTATCTATAATGTAATAAATTAATTACTGACAGTGTTGCTAAGTGCAAATCTCTGTAGCAGAAATTTCACAATTTCTTTTCTTAGAATATTCTTTTAAGTACTAGTTTGGGATTGTGATTCTTTATCATCATCATCATCTCCCAAGCTTTTTCGAATCTAACCGGATTCAGCTGAGTACCAGTGCTTAACAAGGAGTGACTGCCTATCTGACTTCCTCAACCCCGTTACCCGGGCAACCCAATACCCCTTGGTTAGACTGGCGTCAGACTTACTGGCTTCTGACTACCCGTAACAACTGCCAAGGATGTTCAATGACAGCCGGGACCTACAGTTTAACGTGCCATCCGAAACACAGTCATTGGTGTCCAAAATGTACTTAGAAAGTACATACAAACTTAGAAAAGTTGCATTGGTACTTGCCCAATTGTGATTCTTATGGAGAGAGAGAGAAAAAAAAATGAATAAGGAATTTTATAATTGTACTAATTTCTTCTTCCACATCATCACACAAAATTACACACATAAACTCTTGCGTTCTTGCCTACAGGAATCAGTAGCCGGCCTCTTCCTCGTCTATAGCTTATTAAAATTACAACCATACTCCAACTTTGCGGCCTTACGTATCGTCCAGGAAGACTTGCCGGCCATAGAGCGAATAGAGCTGGTGGCTCGACGGGATAGGAGGCAGGATGTTTTGTATGTACTGGGCTCGGTGCTCATACAGGGTCCGGTGCAGTACCATGCTGTAGTAAGAGAAAGGGGCATGGAGTATCCTATTAGGAAGTATTTGGAAGGTATGTTAATGTTGCTGCGGGTTGTTTGTAAGAGATACCGTGGCCCTGGCACACAGGGACCTCCAGAAGGAACATAGTGGGTTTTAGTCAGTAAGAGTCTGACACTCCCTCCAGCTGCACCCTCAGCGGGAGGGGTCATTTGATGATTTCCCACGAAAAAAAAAAAGGTATGTTAATGTTAAAAGAAGGATATAAAATGATTCAGGTCCATTACTAGTACTGCCTAGCCTTTTCCCAAGCTGTGTTGGGGTCGGCTTCCAGTCTTAACCGGATGCAGCTGAGTATCAGTGTTTTATGTGGAGTGACTGCTTATCTGACCTTCTCAAGCCTTACCTGGGCAACTAGATACCCCTTGATAAGAGTGGTTGTCAGGCTTTCTGGCTTCTGACTACCCGTAACGACGTGCCAAACGTGTGCCTTCCAAAACAAGGAGGAACTCGTCATTTCAAGATGAGCACCTATCCACATACCGACGCAAGATTTTTAATAATATTTTTGCTTTTTTCTAAATTTATCATACAAAGTTATCATTTATGATTTAATATATCGGGACACCTTTTTCACACACGGTCGGTTAGCCCCATGGCAAGCTATTGATTAGCTAACTACATATATCTTACACATATATATTTTTTATAAATACATATAACACCCAGACCACAGCCAACAATCATGCTCATCACACAAATGTCGACCATGCCGGGAATCGAACCCGGGACCCTTAGCTCGACAGTCCGGCGTGGTAACCATTGCGCTATCGGGGTCGTCTTTGTGAGTCTTATGACGCTAAAACCTTCCTTGTTACAGGATACACAACCATAAACAAGTTCGGTGTGCGACCTAAAGGCATATTTTACAGACAGAATACCGAGTTAGATATTATAAGGGAGTTGAAGAACCTCACTGTGCGCTACACTACAGCTAAAGAACATATTGAAGGTAAAATTATGAGTAATTCTCCTTAGTTTGTTACTCCAGCAAACTTTTTTTTAATAGGAATTTTTAAAAATATTTTAAAATTTTTAAACTTTAGGCTTCTAATCCAAAGGGTGTTTGCCTCGTTGGTCTAGTAGTCGCAAGGCGCGACTGTTGGGCACTGGGTCTGGGGTTCGATTCCCGAGTCAGGCCGGAGTCTGGAAGTTGGTGATTGATTCACCCGTGCTTTTGAGAGCTGCTTGTGATCTCTCTCCGGTCGTGTCGGATTGCCGTCCCATCGGACTATGAGAGTGAGGGAATATAGAGTGCACCTGTATCTGGATCTCACCTATACCATACAAACTGCATTTTAAAGTACATAACCGTTTTTGACAGTTCAATAAAAGTATTGAATTTTACTAGTTGTCAACTACCGTATTTCATATAGTTCAATCATTCCTTCTTTGGTCTATGATCAGAATAGAAGACTAAGGGCCAGTTTCACAGGTTGCTGCTAAGTTCCAGATAGCTTATCTGGCAGATAATTTCATACAAATTCTGTTTTAATTTATCCAGAAGATAGTGGCCCTTACGGCCACAGTTTCACAGGTTACGCATAGCCACTATCTACCAGATAAATTAAAAAATGGAACAGAATCTGTATGAAATTATCTGCCAGTTAAACTATCTGGAACTTATCAGCAACCTGTGAAACTGGTTCTAAGATGAATAATTTCCAGGTATAAGGCCGGACGACCGTAATCTGAACTACTTGGACGCGAGCTTCGCGAACGAGCTGGACACTTCCTTAAAGAATATCATCAGCGGGATCCTGGAAGATGATGATGGTGACGGTAAATATATCCTCAATGAAATCTATACTAATATTATAACGCTGAAGGGGTTTTTGTTTGTTTGAACGCGCTGATCTTCGGAACTACTGGACCGATTAGAAAATATATTTCAGTGTTTGATAGCCCGTTTTATCGAGGAAGGTGTATCCTCTTACCCGAGTGCGCGGAGTAGATCCTATGGGACGCGAGTAACTCTACTGCCTGGTTGGTCTAGTAGTCGCAAGGCGCAAATGCTGTGCACGGGATCACGGGTTCGATTCCCGGGTCGGGCCGAAATCGCTTTGTGGGCGATTCAACCGTGCATAGGAGAGCACGTAAATGTCAGTTCTGCTTGTGATCTCTCTCCGTTCGTGTCGGATTGCCGACCCTGAGGACTATGAGTGTGAGGGAATAGAGAGTGCACCTGTGTTTGCGCGAATTCTTGTGCACTATAATATGTCCTGCGCAGCTGGCTGATCTCCATAAGAGAACGGCCGCCTTAGCCGACAATCGGCCTGGATGCCATCATCATCATCATCATTAAAATGAAATTAATAACAAGGGTATCCTATACAACAGGCATGTTTTTTTTTTGGTCGTTTCATAGACAATGATTAGGTTAGGAACCTTTAGTCAGTGAATCCGACACGTATTTCTCCGATTTTTTTTTTCAATGTATTTATTTTAAACTTATTTTTCTTTCTAGGCGACACTAGCGGCAGTTGTGACGCGATTAAGAACCTTAAACAAAAAGCTATGAAGGCCAAAGTGAAACCAATCAGACATCGGATGGGTGTCAGCATGAGGTATGAATATATAGGCTGACTGGTAATTAGTGACCGATATTTAAACACGTGATTGTACTCATGATTACAAACAACTTTCCCGAAGAAACTTTTTTTTTATCATTATAGCAAAATGACTGACAACGCGGGCGCGGGGCCTCGCCGCTAACAGCTGACCGGGCGACGGCGCGCGTGAAATTTGAATTTTGCTGTAATGATAAAAAAAATAACAAAAAACTTTCTTTGGGAAAGTTGTTTGTAATCATGAGTACAATCACGTGTTTAAATATCGGTCACTAATTACCAGGCACCCAATATACATATACTGGGTGTAAGGGACAGCCCTCCGCATACTGATAGAGTGCATTATTATGAATCATATTTTGCTCAGTATCTTTTTTTATTTTTTTACCAATTATTCTGTAAATTTTTCTTTTATTTTTACGCAGAACTTCATTTTTTTTAACAATACCGCTAAAATTAAATGCAATGGATTTTGAAATAATCGTAATGTGCGCCGCGTGAAATCAGCTGTAAATGTTTTGTGACATTTTAAAACAAATCAGTTTTATTGGATTTCTATAACGTTCCTGAAACAATTTCATGAACCAGTCTTCTAAGTATGGTATACTGAACTCACCCCATCAGTCCGCGGAGGGCTGTCCGTCGGTTTACCCTCTAACTATATTAAATTTAACCCCACCCACAGGAAAAAATTAAATCAACAAACAAATACAGAATCACCCTCAGACGAAGCTAAGAGAGTCATTCCCAAACCACCAACACAAAAAACCAGAACCAAGAATAGACCCAAAAAACGTGTTCGAAAATTGAAAAGCAATTCTTCGGACAGCGATGAGTATACAGTGAAAGCTGATTCGGATGAAAACACTCAGGACGGTCTACTTAGTGGTGATGAACTAGACATGGCGAACTTCGACCAGCCGAACACCTCCCTATCAGATACCGAACAAGAAATCAATATAGCTATCGACGACCTACCCGGAGTTATGCGAAGCGAAAATCAAGGCCAGTCATATGAAATTGAAATTATCGATAAGTTGGATGCACCAACGACGTCAGCGACCCCAGATCTTTTGACGTCAACTTCGGAAGATATCACGTCAGAAGGGGAAACTATTAAACGGCTTGATAAAAGGGATTTGAAGAAGACGATTTTGAAGTCTAGGTTTAAGAGAATGGGTATGTTGCCTGTGGCTAATTTTCAGAATAAATGAATGTAATATTGTTATGCTCTCTAACTTTTTTAAGCTGTGCCCAACCGGGTCCATATTGTTCCTTAATTAAAATGTACCACCTTTATAACATATAGCGGTCGCCCGCGGCTCCGCCCGCGTGGATGTCGGTTTTCGCGACAAAAATTAGTCTATGTGTTATTCTGATGTATAAGCTATATTGTGGTAAAGTTTCATTCAAATCCATTCAGTAGTTTTTACGTGAAAGAGTAACAAACATCCATACATCCATACTTACAAACTTTCGCCTTTATAATAGTATTAGGATGGAATGTTAATAAAGAATTGAGTATTAATATTATGTAAATATTGTCTGTTGGTTTTTTAAAGGGTTGGGCAGAGATACTCATATCATATCGCCCCCATATTTTACATATAAAGCACGTTCATATCATCTCGAATTGGTATAAAATATAAAGGGCCAGTTCCACCGGTTGCTGATAATTTCCAGATACTTTATCTGCCAGATAATTTCATACAATTCTGTTCCATTTTGTAATTTATCTGGTAGATAGTGGCTATCCGTAACCTGTGAAACTGGCCCTAAGTTTATTATTTTATTGTTAGTACATAAATAAACTACACTACATCACATAAAATCCTCTTTTCATTTTAGCTTCATTATAACAATGTTGCCATAAATGTATGTGTTTATTGCTGATTTTTTTTATTCCATCGTCAAATACACAAGTCTACATTGCTCATCCATACTTAAGTATGTATGAGCAATATGTCTCTTTTTATGTCTGGACTCTAAAAGAGACTGTGACACTTTGAGTTTGCTTCGGCGTTTCTTCTCAAAGTAGTAGTTAGGAAATGCCGACCTCATCTCGTTTTTTATAAAAAATGTGTTGGCGTATAAAGGTGTTGAGTTCAACCTATTTGCAAAATAAATATCATATTTTTTTAATAATATGCTACTACGACGAGAATTGTTACTTTTTTCTCCTGTCAGTGGTGCCGTTTGTTTTAATTGAACTATTTTTATGCTTCTTCCAAACTAAAGCATATTATTTAATGTCTACACGTTCTTATGTATGCTGTGATAATATTTTAATTACTTTTTATTTCCAGTAACACTGAAGAGTTGTTAATCAGGGATATGTAATGTATGTAATAAGTGCAAGTTATAAAACTTTTTTAAATAAAACACTTTGTTTCTTTTAATCCTACCTTACAGTACTCTCATTTTATGATGGCTTAATTACTCTATCTTGAGTGCAAGTTTAACAAAATCAAGCTTTTGTATTCACTAATCTATTTAACGAAATTAGCTGTGTATAATACTGCTATCCCACCCCGCACCTTGCGTGGGAGTGTAGGAACGAGACGACATATGTTTGACAGTGTGTGTAGTTGTATGGTTGTGTATTTGTATGTTTGTTATGATCGTGTATGCTACACAAACTCATTATATAATATCAAATTAGGCTGATAAACCATCACTTTTCGAACGTCAAGACAAAAGACAGCCTTGAAAACGTCCAACCTTCACCACTTCCTATGTGTTCTAGCTAGGAAGTGGAACAGGTCCACAACGTCAAATATTTCAGGATTTATTGACGTCTCTAGTACCATACACATCCTTCGATTCGCTTTATACAATGTAAAATATATGTATGTATGTAGGAACCAGTATCGTAGCGTGCTTTGGAGGAAACATTACAAATTAAACCTAGGCAGGGTAAACATTCTTCACAAAAGAAAAATAAATTACGTAGGTAAGGAGTGTTCATACGTGGTCAGGATCTACGAGAGCGAGTTTTTGCTTAGCAAGTTTACCTCGTGACCCAAGGGCTCCGTATAATTAATACGGTAGATAAGGCGGTAGCTACGCCCCTGGTAGAAACCCTAACTGCGAATAGACCTGGAAAAATCAGTAAAAGAAAACAAAAAGCCCCATAATACACGACAATTCTTTATTGATATCTAATAATTAGGTACATTATAATATTTTACTATACAATTTTAATATCGTATTCACTGTAGGACACTTTGTTTGAACTTCATTTCTTAGGCCAATGAAAAAAGGTTTCAATATACCTAGGTATGTTCAATGTTGATTTGAGTAAAATAAATAGTAACAAATTAGGGTTGCAAATATTATAAGCCTTTTTTTTCTTCGTGGCAAATCATCAAATGACCCCTCCTCCCGCTGAGGGTGCAGCTGGAGGGAGTGTCAGACTCTTACTGACTAAAACCCACTATGTTCCTTCGGGAGGTCCCTGTGTGCCAGGGCCACGGTAACTCTTGCGAACAACCCGCAGCCCCGGCAGAAATATTATATGCCTCAGGCAAACTTTTCGCTTTTAAATTACAATACATTATTGGCTAAATTGATAATTTCATCAACATAATTATCATATGCACACGATTGTATAATTTTACATGAAACATACATACAAAAAAATTCAACATGTAAGTTAGGTAATATTATGTCCATAACGCAATTAAAGTAAATAAATAACTTAGAAAAATATACAAAATACGTAATTAGGCCTTAAAAGCATTGATAAAATTATATTAGCTGTTCTAGTTAACATTGTTATGACAACGTGAATAATAATAGCTATCAGAGATTTGAATATTTTAAATCATTAACTTTATCTCATTACTAGCTGTCCCCAGCGGTTTCACCCGCATCTTTGGTTACTGCTCAGCTCCCGTGTGTCTTAGCGTGATGGTAAATGGCCTATAGCCTTCCTTGATAAATGGGCTATCTAACACTGAAAGAATTTTTCAAATCGAACCAGAAGTTCCTGAGATTAGCGCGTTCAAACAAACAAACAAACTCTTCAGTTTTATAATATTAGTATAGATTTATTTGGGGTCGGCGCAAAATGTCTTCTTTTTCGGTACTTCTCCGTCGTCATCTCGCAAGTAAGTGTAAGTATAATACAGTCTCTCTTTGATTACCCTTTGACCGCCAAAGTCACGAATAAAAGACAAACCAAAAAATGCCCAACACCACTGGTCACGACTACTTGACAAACTTAAAAGTTTAAAATGAATAGTCAGTTTCAATCGATATAATTCCGAACTCACTACATTATTGTAGGTATTTTATGGATGAATTCAAAGCTTGGCGCTGAGGGCACGTTTTTGACGTGGCGGTCAAATTAAAATGCTAACTGTTATTGGAATACGAAGTTGTTAACTAGTTGAGTAATTGTGGAGTAATTTTATAATAAAATTAACACCGTAAAAAAAATCAAACGCGCCTTTTTCTCTGATAGCCATAATTTAAATGAAAACCGTTAGGTCACTCCAGTATACTATCGCTGTGATTGGTTGTTCTAAATCTGAACAGCCAATCGCGTGTTCTATAAAGTTTCAAGGGCCGAACGTGTAGATACTTTGGGCCTAGCACAATTACCCATGTATTTTTTTTTCTTTTTTTAATTCATAATTTTCTAACCTCAATACTGTTATTCTTGATTCGAAATCAGTTAAGATTACGTAAGTTCGTGCTAGGTCAATAATTATATTTTGAAAGTCGTCCTATATTGTAAAACTAGACTATCACAATGATCAACAAACACTAAAAGTATTATGTAACACCTATATGATTCTATTAGTGACGTCAAATTTCTATTACGAGTATGCTACGGGCAAAGTTTACAATTGTATAATGTTTCAGAATATAGTACATGGTCTACATGTGCTAATAATTCTATTTTTTCACTAAAATAAAGTCTGTAGGAATGTAATTGTTAACAATAAAGATTTTTCTTAGGGCCGGTTCCAAAATTTCCGAGTAGCCACTATCTACTGAATACATTCAAAAATGGAACAGAATTATCAATTAGCGAATAAATTAAAAAAGTAACAGAATTTTTATTTATTTTTTTAAATTATCTAACAAATAAACTAACTGGAACTTATTCATAGGTGATGAAACAGGCCCTTAGTGTAGTTAATTGCTTTTATTTGAAAAAAGTATGCAAGATATCGTAAACTTTACCCGGAATCATCTAATTTTAGCTTTTTGCTAAAACTTGTATAAGCGTTGGTATTGATAATGATCTTTTTTATATATCAGATGACCACTCCTTCATATATTATTTATGATCGGTTTGGAACGCAATGGAATGATTAAATTTACTTTAAATGCTTTTTAATGCAATACTTTGTGACAATATTTGGCGCTCTGTCTCCGGTAGACATTGTTTCTACTAGAAATTATTATACCAGATCTATTTGCTTCTAAGCGGTTAAAATACCGTCTAGGACGCCATATTTTTACTTTCCAAATCATTCTAAATTTTAAATTGATTCGAAAATCAAAAACGTTACATGCAGCTTACATTGATAAACCTAGTTTAGCAAAACCGATAAATATGGCTTCCTCTTGCTGATCATTTTCCCTGTATCATTTTGTATAGCCATTTGTACCTTAAGCGCTATGAATAAATTGTAGTAGTTATTGCAGAATCGACCGGATTTTATACAGAATCATAAACAACAGCTTTTTTAAATACAACCTCTTTAAACAACTCCGGTCTCTTAATTCGAAGAAGAATAAATTACGTATACCACAGACAGCACAATCCTAATTCAAATTTGACAGAACTTTGATAGTTCTACTTGCGTATTTCAATTTTGTAGCGTGAAAATCACTTGAAGAGTCGAAAAAAGGTATTATCCTTAAGAATTATCATTTCTTTCTACTATCGCTAATTCGTCGTCTTCTCCGGAAGTGTTAGTTTTGGCATCGAAATGTAGATTGGCTTCAGATGACCCATTACTAGATTCGTGAGATCTTGGGCTCGCGCTAGTCTTTCTGACGTAGAGTATATTTGACTCTAGTCTGTTGTGATCGCTGAAATAAGCGCTCCCGTCCGATATCCGGTTGAGTTTGTGTATCTGTTCCCTCAACTCGCAAACTTGGCTGTACAATTTCTTATTCTCTCTCAGTATTGCTATATTTTCTGTCTCTAATAACTCCCGCTTGCTCCACTGTATCGTGTTTTCTGATTTCAGCCTCTCTATCTCCATTTTTAATTCGGCTGTCTTTTCTTCTAAGACCTGTTTAGCTGCTATTTCGTCCTGCAGCTCATTTTGAAGTCGTTCTACCTCGCTATGACTCGAATCCGTAGATCCTAAGGTCCGGTCACTATGAGTTATTTCTGACTTAGTGTTGTGCAGTTCTGCAGTCAAAGTTTCAATTTTGGATAGTAGAAATGCTTTCTCATCCTTTTCGCTTTGGAGATTCTTGCAAGTCTCGTCTAACCGCAGCCTCAGCTCGCTCAATTTATTTGCAAGGACATTGTCTACGTTAGAAAATTTGTGCGAGTCTAGGGAGGCTCTTTGTCGAGCTGATGGTTCATTAGGCGATAGGTATCCTACGTTCTTCCGCCTCAGTTCCACTCCGTCTTCGGTGGTGAGATCGCCAGCTAGTATCCTGCTCTCTCCTATACTTAAAAGCTTTTCGTTGTCTCTTTTCAATTCGATTAACTGTTGCTCTAGGTCGTTCTTTTCAGTTTTGGAAGTGGCCAACTCTTTGGAAAGTGTGTCTACTTTGTTCTTCAGTTGCTTTGCTTCTTCGCGCGCTTTGTTCCGTTCGTTGCGGACTTTGCTCCACTTTTCGCGCCAGTTGGCTGTGCAGTCGGACCACCATCTCATGGTTTTCTCCATCTGCGTGGCCCTAGCCCTTGCTTCGTCGAGTTCCCGCTGGTAGAGAGCCTCCTTGGCCTCCCAGTCGGTGTTGGTGTATCGCATGCCGCCTCCATCGTGGTCCCTGCTCCGCCGGTGGCTGCCTCCGTGCGAGCTTTGGGCCATTTTTCATTTATAGTGATAATTTCTGTGGACAAGAATACTTAGTTAATATGATAGAATCAAGATTACTGAAAGAAGCAGGAAACATGACGCGTTGACTGAGCACGCAAGTTTTTGCAGACACCTAACAGACTGGTAACGGCTTCCTCATTTGCAAAATTTCCAGCACCATGAATCCCTGCGACCTCCCCCCCTGCCCGCCCTGCCCGCAGTCTCCGTACCCGCCGTGCCCGCAAGTCTGCCCGCCGCCCCCACCACCGCCGGTCTGTCGCTCTAAGCCTATCATGCGAGGTCTACACTGGTCTCAGACAAAACGCAAACTGGCTCAGGCAATCCTGATCTCTATTGCTGCCGGTGCCTGCGTGTATGTCTTCATTGGGTTACGCAGGAAGGAGGCCTACAGGAATTTTTATTCGTAAGAAAATTCTTTTTCTTTCACATAATATTTTTTTATCCGTATCATATATATAGCATATCAACACTTTAACGTAAATATGCATCCAAATATCCAATAACTATTATTAAAATTTTATCCAATTAATATTTAATATATTCCTCACACGATCACATAACATCATCTAGTCAGAAACTAAGCAGACCTTGTACTATTAGATCTGATAAACATACTTATATACTTTTCTTTTTTAAATACATACATATTAAACATAGAAACACCCAGACCACCAAAACTGTTTGACTTATGCAGGAATCGAACCTGCAACCTCTATCGTGGCAGGCAGGTTCACTACCCACTGTGCCATCTGGTCGTCAATTGCTAATCTCTTCCTGCCTTAGTCACAATTAGATGCAAGTTAGGAATTTCTGTTTTTTCCCTGTCCTTATATTATGGTCCACACGCTCCTCGGAGAGATGTCAGCAACAAAGGAGAAAAGATATTATATATTTTTACCCTTTTATGCTTGTACTTATATTTATCTTTAAAATAAATATAGGTAATAACATGTTAATACTTAGCACCTACATTTTTGATTTTTTTAGGTAAGCGAAACTTTTTTTTTTTAATAAACAAACCATTTTTTGTTTCGTCATGAAATTATTTGTGGATTTTAAGTATGAACTTCATGGAAAAGAGAAAATAGCAATCCCTAATCCCAAATATCTGTCTATTTTCCAAAGACATTAACATCTTAACTTTATGACTCACTTTGATGATACAAGGGTATTAGATCTTACATTCATTTACAATATTATCAATTATAATTTCCATTGATTGTAATAAATATTACTGTCCTAATACTTACAGTCATGGGATACTTGTGACTAAGTCAACAAAACACTGGCTATTTTGTTTATATATGCATATAAACTAAATTATTCATTTATTATTCTCAAGCGGGCAAGTGAATTATAATACTATTTAACACGTCACATTAATATTTACACAAAAATAGTATTTTTTATTAATTTATTCTCCAAAATAGGCTTTTTACACTTTGTTCTTTCATTTACTTTTTTCGCGATGCGGGATTGGTAGGGTTGCTAGCTTTATTATATGAAATGACATTTGTTACAAGTTAGTCGATTCCTGCATACTTACTATTTTGATTTTTATCATAATGGTGAAAATAGTCTTTGTAGTAGTTTGTAGCCTAGGTATTTACAATAAAAGAAAAGATGTTTACAAATCTATTCTTGGAGATCCTTTTATTACATCCTTAACTTGCATGCAGAAAAGTTGAGTGTAGGATGCTCTAACGTCGTTTAAAAAAACTTTTGGAATTTAATTTCATGACTTAGATATATATATATATTGCTTGAGGGAAATAAAAATAATATATGATTCTTTACAAAATAAATTGTAGTTAATGTAGTACTTCTCTTAACTACATATTTTGCAACAAATGCGTGTGGAGTATTGCATCAATGGCGTAAATCCGAAGTCAGATTGGTTATTTGCCTTCTAACTATGTATACACTACGACTACTACAATATTAAAGCACCATTATCATGTGAAGATCAATATATCCTTAATTGTTGGCCACATCTAAGAAATGCGACAGCTGGAGCACAAATATTATGGATTTAAGACTTAGTAGGAGCATGTGACATAACCCCTAAACACTCTACATATTTGTTGATAAATTAGGTTTCGATGCGATGGTAAAACCAATTAGGCATGCGCACCGTAGGGTCTCCATCGTAAAATTTCAAAAAATCTAAGTAAAATATATTTTTAATGTCAGTACGTAATATTTTCAGACAAGGTGAATTTGAAGACTGGGCTGATGAAATGGCCCGCAAAGGACTGTTTCAAGCGGTGCCTGCGTCTGCTTTAGCAGACAGATAGGCCGATATCTGAAGAAAGTCCTTCGTTGCAAACATTTAATTTTGTTTGACTAATTTTGATGTATTGTTAGTCAGTAATTGAGACTTGCTGAATAAATATGTTTAAATACTTCATTTACGTTTTTTATTCACCTAGTACTAAACTACCGATAAACTACACAAGTATGTTGACTTCAATAGATTGGCAGACATCGTCTTTTTTTTCAAAAGGGAAGGCTCCATTTGAATGAAATAGCACCTAACTTAATAAATTAATCTAAGTAAATGCTCACACAACTAGGGCCATAATAAAATAATGGACTTTCCTAAGTTATAGCACCTGCGAAACTATGATTGAATGATCTGAAGTAGGAGATGATAAAGATATTTATATTTTAAATTATTTATATTATATTTTTATAAAAATATGTAATTATTTAAATAATATTAAAAGTTTTTTTTTAACAACAGGAAGTGATTCGTTTCATCACGTTTCATGGCGGCAGCCAATCAACTGACAGTGTATTATTATAAAAACATGGAGATAACACCGTCTACCAATCAAAGAGAGCCTTCAGTGGAGCATGAAAGGCTGATGACATGACTTTGAAGCAACGCAGAAAATTCTGGGAAAACTAAAGTTATAAAATATTTACAGACTTTACCGATGATTCTATGTCGTTGATATCATGCAATAATTTTATAAGGTTAAAACACGGAACCACAGTTTTTTTTAATTGAAAATAAAAAAAACGAAAATTTAGAAAAACATACGCTTGTCTAAAGCTACGTCACGTATGTTTGTCTACTGCGAGTCAATGCGCATGTCAAGTTGAAAATTGCAAATGGCGGCCGTTGTTATTGTTCGTACCGAATTAACTATTTGTAAATTATATACCAATCTTTTTAGCGATTTTTCTAATGGACTGTTATATTGATGCGATGCTTTAACTTCTCATAATTCGGCGCGACACGTTTTATGTACGTTTTTAAGTGTTTTTAGTGTTTTTTTGCTATTTTATGTGTGTCATGCAAATGGGGTAAGCTGGAATTATCGGATGTCGCTTAGGTTGTTTTGGATAGTTTCAATAAGAAAATGGAGTGAAGTTCTGTGACCTAAAGTGTTAAAATGGAAACTGCATAAAGTATTTCAACTATCGCTCTAGTATTAGAGTGTAGAGAGAGACGGGAGCGGCTGTAATTTACGTATGTTCCATGCTGTGACTGTTCTCCCCGTACATTTCAAAATGGCTGCTGCTCTTCACGATATATGAGCTTTGCGTCACTGGAATATAATTCAGTGGATTTGATTCGTGATGACATTGTAGTGATTCTAGTCGTGTGATCGTCTGTGAAAAAGCGAAAATAAGTCGTAGACGGTTTCCCGGGTGCACTAGAACCGGGACTGTAGTGGTGTGTCATATGTTTTTGGTGTAAAGTGGACACTGACCATAGGACCGATATTGCTTTGCGTCCGAGCCGGACGGTAATGTTGCGCTTGATTTTCCATCATGATTTGGGACACAAGGGAATAGAAATTGTGTGGAATTGAGCGGAATGTGACATTGTATGAGAGGTGAGTGTATTTTTTAGTTTATTTACATTTCGCGGGGTGTTTCGTAGTGCGATGTTCATTACAAAATGGACACATTGGTGGGTGACAGGACATCGGTCGGCCGGCGAAGACGTGCCCCGCGCGGTGCCCGCCTGAAACCGCCGATTACAGCCGAAAAAGTCGGCGTTGATGTCACTGTATTATATTTTGTAAAGTTGTGTAACACGCCGCCGTGTTGTCGATACGTAGTGGTGCTTGCACGCACGCCGACTGGGATGCTTTCTGTAGGGTTTTTAGCCGTACGTGCTAACAAGAGGGCTTTTTCAGGCCTGTTATTTACATCCAATTAATTGTTCTAGTGTTTGCAAATAGTGCAAACTGTCAAATTTGGGTTAAAAGGTTACAAGTTCAGTAAGGCATTCAACAACACAACATTTATAGTAGATCTTATGATACTTCTAGAGAGTGATACTATTCTATCTGCTGAAGGGCCAATGAGTAGTGAAATTCACTAATTAACAACCAAATAGAACCATAGACAAAATACATAACCTATTTTGTATTAACACATGATGGATTAGTGATTAGTAGATAAAGATATGCAGCCTTCTAATAAATTTTAGTCTAATTTAGTTGACCAAGAGATTATGAATGTGTTAATATTATATTATATAATTTACATTTACTTTCAGGATATTTTGCATAAAGTTATTTTGTTTTTTTTTTTAACTTTTTTGATTGAAACAACAATATTTTTTTTATTGCATTATTTTAAATTTTGAAGATACATATTTATTATTAACAATCTACTCATTCTGTAGTCACAACAAACTCCACAAAAATTTCCAATAATAATACTTACTCATTTATTTATAAAAAAATTAAAGGATAATTATTAAATTGATAAGGACTGAGGATTTAACAGTGGTTTAGTTGACCACATCCTGTAAACTCCCATGTGTTGAAATAACTATCAATGTCTGATAAGGGAAATGAGTACCTATCATGGAATTGTACTTTCTAAGGATTACTCATATATATCTAATGTCTGAGGTTGCCTTTTGGCACTTACACTTAGTTGCACACAAAAAAAAAAATCTTTATTAAAATCTCAACTCTCGTGCATCATCATAGCTTAAACAGACTGTAATGACTGTGAATGGTTTATGAATGTGGCATACAGGTGAACTTCTACAAGCCACAAAAAAGAATTGACGTCAGTATTAAAACCTTTTCTAAATTTCATGTGAACCAGTGTCTATCAGTCTATATTTTGATCTTTGAAACTATTTGGGCAGAGATATGAACAACCATAATGTAAGAAAAAGGTGAAATAATTTGAAATAAATTTTTCATTAATGTTCAATCATTTTGTGTATTGATTGAATAATATCCTTATTTCATATCTTCAAATAAAAATAAAAAAGAACAGGATTTGTAATCATTTTGTATTCTTGCTATGTATTAAAATTGGTAGATAACTTGTTTAAAAAGTACTCAACTACTTTTATAAACTTTATATTTTGAAAGTTCTCTCTGTAATAAGTTGGATTTCAGGAAAATACCTAACATATAAATACAAAATGATATTTGTTAAGCTCATAGAATAAAAGGTCCATAAATCTAAAAATGATGATGACTTCTTTAGGCCATGTCATATTGTCTTTTGTTAAATATATTATCAAAAAAGCTTATGTAATTAATAGCACAGGTATCAAGGAACGAAACAGAAAAAAAATAAGCCAAAAATATCACAAAAAAAAACATTAAATTGCCAAGTATATAATTTGATAAAACATTTAATTAACATATTGATTTGCATCATTTTGTACCATCAGTTGGCTGTTTAAGAACATACATTCTTTTTTACAATTTTAAGCCAAAAAAATTACAAAGACGTCCTTGAAGGAATTTGTTATACGGTAAAAAAGGAATCAGCTGATTTTATAAAGATTATTCTGTATCCTTTAAACCTTAAATGAGAGAACAATAAGTATTGATAAAATTCTGATATCATCATATTTTAATAAATATGTGCTATCACAATAATTCTCCATTACTATTATATTCTTATCATACTATGATGTAAATTGTGATGTCATTAACTCGATACAGTTTATTGCTATAAAAATAACAACAAATTATTACTAGTGAACGATAACTCTAGCATTATTTTAAGGAAAATATTAGGATATGAATTTTTTTACCTGAATATTTTTTTTTGTTATATTTTATAGGAAAAAAAAAAGATTCTTATCTTGTTTAATTTACAGGAATATTGTATTAAAATATTTTTTATGTGTACGGGAAGTCCGGGGTAATTAATATTTGTAGATGAGCTATCTTAATAATTGATGGTGTGTTTTTTAAAGAACATAAACACGGGTGATTGATGAGAAATATGTCTAAAAAAGTTATTACATGGGCAAAAAGTAGTTACACAAAAAATTAAAGGAAAGTAGTATAAGTCTGGTCAAATCTTGAACGACAAAAATTTTGATTTATTTATATATAACAAAAAAATATTATTATTTAACTTTTGTATTAAAATAACAAGATATATTCTGGAATGTACAGGTAGTATAAAGTAATACTGTAATGCTGAAGATTTTGTTTGTATGATTGTTTGCTTGAACCTCAGGAACTACTTGACCAATTTGAAATATTCTTTAATTTAGTGTTAGATAGTCTTCTTTTTATCTAGTTATGAGGAGTAGTTGTGGGTGAAACTGTTGGCTGAAGCCAGTGGAAACAAGATTTTTGTTATATTTACATAATTAATAACACTTACTTTTATTCTCAATTTTTCTTTACATTAATATGAGTTAATTATAATCTAGTAAAGAAAATGTATGTAATTATGTAAGGTTTAATTTAAATTAGCAACATTTCAATTAATTATTGTATGTTTCTTATCTATTTTTTTAAGTACACCACCAAATAATTTTATTAGTAGTAAGCCTATAAGATCTAATAGTACTTGCTACCTAACTCCCAACCTGCAACTAGTTCCTCCCTTGTCCTCAAAAAATGAACCCTGTATTTGTTTTGTGGGGAGAGTAACAGGTGGTTAGGGTTGAGTCAGGTGGATGGGAAAGTCGTACACCTGCTGTAAGTAAAATCATACTAGAGATATAGATACTAGAGATTCAAGACACATTAAACATGGTTCAGTATGCATTAATTTGTATAAATTGATCCCCACATGTATAAAGTTGATTATATAATATTGTTAAATTGTTTAGCTATATTTTTTGGAGTTCAAGGTTAAATTTTTTTAAATTATAATATTTTAGAAACATCAGAATTCATTTTTTTATATTATTATAAAAATCTTCTGCAAAGCTTGAGTGGGGTGCCCTTTAGTTAGGCCTATTGGTGTTGTTCTTATCATGTGAGCTGTTTTTAGCAACCGGCAAACCCTAGTTTATTTTTTTCACTCTATCTCCCTGCTGTTAATCATATTAATATTATAGAATAGAATTTTTATTTTCCTTTTTTAGATACAGTATACCAGTACAATTAAATTACTAACTATAAAGCTCTAGAGTTTATTTGTTTGAATAATTGTTACTCTCAGAAACCACTAGTCCGCTATGGAAAATTCTTTCAGTGTTAGATAGCCCACTTATCAAGCAACTACAAAAGCTAGTCTTATCTCTAATATGTTTAGAAATATTATAAAAAGAAAACATGTAGTAATTGAGAAACAAAATTAAATGACATGACGCTTATTTTTTCTCAGAATATATTTTAGCTATAAATGCGGTCCGTTCGGCCTCTGCAAGTGTCTGGTTACCGCGCGATTCCGTTGTCGCTTGCGCCCGCGCGTGAATTACGCGGTAAAAACGCCGCGTGTAGATAATGAAATTACGCAACTAGACGCGTGCCGGCTAATTCATGTACAGCTTTATTAGATGCGATTTTTTTTTTTTCATAGAATTGCTTCTTTAATGATGATGTTATAGTAATTTTGAAAAATGAACAACACATCAACTGCATAGGGGGCACCATAGCTATTTTTACATTATTCTGTTATTTAAAAGATGAAAAGGTTATTTTTATTTTCAGTTTTAACTATATATATAACTATTTTCATTTTTCTGACTCTAATTCGAATATAATAATTATGTTTGATTCATTCATGCGTGCTATCAGAATCATCCCAAATATTCTGTAATTGGCTGTAGGATTGTTGGAAAGACACACCTGGAAATAAAAAAGCGAAATGATGCCTTTTGTTCAGCAAGAGACTGAAAATTTCACTTCACCTAACCCAGATACAGATTTTTTTTTTAATACAATGTAATTACTCCCTTTGTTTCTTTGACTCCTTAACTAATAATAAAATACTATTGTTGGCACAGCATGGCAGCGGACAGCGATGGGCTAGGCTCGGCGGGCGGCGGCTCGTGCGGCGTAGTGGTCACATGCGAGGGCGACTTGCGCGACCCGCGCTTCCCCGCGCGCCTGCGCCGGTTGTTGCGCGAGCTGCGCGCTCTGCTCGCCGAGCCGCATCCGCACACGCTCAAAGTTAACAAGGTAATCTATACTTATATAATATTATAATGTAGAAGAGTTTGTTTTGTTTGTTTGGTCGAACGCGCTAATCTCAGGAACTACTGGTCCGATTAAAAAAAAAAATCTTTCGGTGTTAAAAGGCCTAGGAAGGCTATAAGTAGGCTACTTTTTATTCAGGTGCGAGGAGTTGTTCCTACGGGATGAAACCGCTGGCAGAAGCTAGTTAAAGATACAGCTAATTTTGAGGATAATTTTTTTAATAAACAGAATTTTTTTTTTTCGTATAATAATGTAGTTTTGGAAAGTTCTATCTGTAATAAGCAGATCAACAGATAGATGGTTATTGAAATTCACTGTTTAAATCAAGCCTACATCTAGGCTTATTTATCAAAAAAAGTTAAGTTAGAATTTGGTGTTATTTTTCCAAACTGCTCGACCTTACCAGTCCTTGTTTTCCGCCCGTGCCAAAGTTCAAGGAAGTACAGTTGATTTATAACACAAAGAAGCAAATATAAGACGAGGAAAAAAATCAGAGCTTCATTTTTTGATACAAAATTCGCAAGCGTCTGTTGTGATCGCTTCCTAATCACACTTCATCAATGGAGCAAACATTTGTACTGTGTTACCTAGAAGTGATTGAGATAGAGGCAAAGGCACAATCTTCATAGTGACTAGACGTCTCTAAGCGAGGCCATACACGAAGTGCTTCAAGCAGTTGAGACCGACTGCTTGAAGCCGTAGCCGCGTTGTAAACTATAGTCTTTTATTCCCTGCCGTACACACGACTGCTCGAGCATACGCCACCACTTCAAACTCAAACTCAAAATCATTTATTCAAACTTGACTGTAAAACAGCACTTTTTGAATGTCATATATTACAAAGACAGCCCCCAAAATGCCCACCCTTCACCACTTCCTATGTGTTTTTGCTGGGAAGAAGTGGCGCAACAAACTCCCCAGCAACACATGTCTGTCTGTTGGTTTGAAGAACCTTTAAACATGAATTACCTTCAAGCCGTCATTTGCTCAAGCCATTGACTGCGCTAGAGCAGTCGACAGCTCTCCAACCTCTTTTATCCGGAAAAAAAGTTGCTCTCAACTTTGGTAGAAAATCAACTGCTTGAGCGGTTGGTATCGATAGCTCGAGACGTCAGCAATCGACAGCTGTCTGTCAACTGCAACTGTCATTTTTGCCGCGATTACACTGGTGTTTTGCACTTTTCCAAATCTTGCTAATTAGTCTTGCGTTCATTTTTAAATGTTAGCCTTCTATGTAGAGAGATGACAATAGCTAATCACTGCAAGCGTGCGTAGCGTACTCCTATTACACATTTTATGACGTCACTTGGGTGTAAACACTCGTGCAGTTAGCGAAACATGATTTGGGGGATGTCCTAGCTCATGTTTCAGTAATATTTAAAAAAAATATTTGATGGTAGTTTCCTATGTCAATTTTAGTATTCTTTTTCTCTTTCAGATATTTTTGGGTATTTAGTTAGAGTAGTTTTTCATAAAAATCGTAAAAAAATACGATATTCGAGATTTTTTTTCTTATGATATTATTACAAAAGAAAACGTGAAATTATATTTATTATACTAAGTAAAAACTACAATCATCAATCTCAACATGTATAGCAAATAAAAAGAAAACGTAAGTCATTTATTAAAGGGAATATACATTAAAAACCACAGCTAAATAAGTAACAATGTGCAAAACTCACGAAGACTGCCGGTCATCGGAACTTAACCTTTCTAATTAATTCCAATTCAAGATATATTATCATTTCAAAGAATTAAATCTGTCGTCATAACGGTACCATGCACCAATCATATCAGTCTTCGTAACCCCATTAAATGTATTTAACTATTTTATTGCACCATAAAACTGGACCCTGTTGCACAAATTGGTTTTTGAATAAATTTACCTAGTCAATTAACTTATCGCTCGCGGAAATTATTCAAGAAAATGCCAAAGTTGACGCAGGAATTGATTAAACAAAAAAGAATCTTCTTTATTCTTTTTTTGCGATTTTACGCGATTTCGCCCGCGTAGGGATAACCACCTAATATTAATCATCATCTCGGCCATAGGACGTCTCTGCTGAACATAGGCCTCCCCTTTAGATCTCCACACATACCGGTTGGAAGCGGCCTGCATCCAGCGACTTCTGGCGACCTTTATAAGGTCGTCTGTCCATCTTGTTGGTGGACGTCCTGCTCTGCGCTTTCTAGTCCGTGGTCTCCACACTAGCACTTTTCGACCCCATCGGCCATGTGTTCTGCGAGCAATATGGCCTAATATATTTTTTAATTTAGATTTTAGGTATTATTAACACGCCCTTTTTTAAAGCGGGATATGTCCCATTTACGTTTAAATTGTTCTAGAATTATTCCAAATCGTAAAAGCTAAGTTTGCACCATCATTTGGGTGGGCTCACCAACCACCAACAAAAATTTTATAGCCCAGTATACCCGTTAGTTTCTCCTGTTGTAACGACACTTCCTAGTTGACTAATGCGATTATTTTTATATCGATTTTATTAGTTTATACTCTATTGTTATGTTAATAGCAGTTTGAAGAGGCCCGTTGAATGTGTTAATAAAAAGATTTTGTGTGAAATGTTTTATGATCAATATCTTGGTCATCGGTCGTGTAAAACGATTATTAGTACTAGTAGGCAGAAATTATGGTTAAAACACTTTTCTAAGAGTGATTACACACTAATGTATTTCGCTACGCGTACACAACCGCTTTTTTCTACGCGCTTAAACGTAACAAACAATTTCGCAGGTACGCGCTAACGACAATCGTTTGTTCTGGCTTTTACATACTTCACGCGCTTATAAAACCGAGCGTATTGTGCTCTTATGTGAAACCGCTATTAGTAGCGGCTGTCTAGTTGGTCTAGTGGTCGATTCTCAGATCGGCCCGAAATCGCTTTGAGGGTTCTAAAAGACTTATAAAGCAGCCCGGAATTTGGATGTTGGATGTTGGTGATTGATACACCCGTGCATCGGAGAGCACGTAAACGTTGGTCCTGCGCCTGGTCGTGTCTAATTCCCGTCCCATCGGACTATTAGAGTGTGTGTGTTCAAGTGTGTCCTATAATATGTCCTGCACAGATGCCTGATCTCCTTGGAGAGAACGGCCGCTGTTGCCGACGATCGGTCTGGCCGCCACCATCATCACATCCTTGAGCGTAGAAACTCTATTGTGTTTTTAAACTTCTCTACTCTACTCTGGTGGGGAGTGGGCCTAAAACTTGTTCCGTAATAATATCTTTGTCGTTTCGGAAGTGTCGTAATCAATTAAGTATTTCGAATAAGCTTGTGATTTATGTATAGTAATATATGTAATTGTTTATCATGATTTATGGATCCAATTTATATTAAGGTTTTCAAATCTCGTTCCCCTGAGTAGAATATCGGCAAAAACTTTTGGGGTCTTGGAAATTGATTTACAAGTGGTCCTGCCTATTTGCTACCTTTATGATATTTCCTACGATAGACCGGTTCACTATCCCTGTAGGATCCCTGTAGTAGTCACAGGATCACCTCTCGTTCTGTAATATAAGGGTATAGATATAGTACAATAAGGGTAAGGATCATCTCCTCCACGTTCTATACCCTTGGTCCATCTATGTCTTCATAGACCTGCTGCATAGACGTGAGCTGTACCACGTCAAATAACTATTCTCCTCCGAAGTTGACTTCTAGTGTACACAACACTCAAAATAAACGAACAAAACACTACTGCGCAAGCGCCACTTCTGAGGGGAAGTTATTTGATGACCACTGTAGACCTCCGAGAGGTTAACAAACAAAAATTTCTCCTCCAAGTTCCATCCTGTCTCTAGGCTTGCTGATAAAACATAACGTTAATTTCAGGTGGAGCCTTGGAACTCTGTGCGCGTGACGCTGTCGGTGCCGCGGGCGGCAGCCGCGCGGTTACGTGCGCTCGCGGCGGCGGGCGCGCCGCAACTGCGAGCGCTCGGCATACTCTCGGTACAGCTTGATGGTGACGCCGCCGTGTCGCTGCGGTTGCAGCATGGAGCTGAGCTTAGGATCAACACCGATCCTGATGGTGAGTATAAATATAGCCTCATAGAATGCTAACTGGGGGGTTTCTTGTGAGGTGGAGACTACTTAAAAGACCAAAGTAGTCAAAACTTATCCTGATTAAGGATTCGAACGCCACTTTGGTCACCGGTGATCCAAACAATAGTTTTTATTTTTACTGTGGCGATGCTTTGATGCGGGGTGTGAATTGACGATATGGGATGACCAAGATTGTGTCATTGGCATCATTTTGGATTTGCATCAATAGTAAAATACTTTGAAGACAAACCGAATTTTAGCCGAGTTCTGCTGATGATAGATAAAAGCACTTCATGTTTGCTGAAGTAGTTGGTAAAAATAATTTCCATCTTTCTGATGTTGATAAGTTCCCTCCTCGTTGTAGACGCGAGTACATCAAGATCGCAGCCGAGCGCGGAGCTGCTGGCAGGCCTGGGCGGACTGGGCCGCATGCTGGGCGAGGCGGAAGCAGGCGCCAGCACCGAAACTCCCGCGCCCGCGCCCGACAGCTTCAAGTCACCGAACACCGTGTGCCCGATGGACGGCAAGATCCCCCACAACATTCCCACGCACTCCGCCGACCGCTGCGAGTTCCCCTTCGGCAGCATGACGCAGGCGAGGGTTATACATCGCAAGGAGAATACATTAGGTGAGTTAGATTGCAGACCAAGCGCTAATTATGACTTTTCATAGATGTATTTTCAGAACATTATTTTCTGACAGTTATTTGGTCCACTGGATTGTTAGTGACTTAAAAAAAAAATCATTTTCATCACGAAGTTCTTACTCGTATTCCAGGTTTAAGCGGTCCCACAACTAGTATAAGGCCGCAAGCGGACGGGCCGTTCGCGCGGCCATCCACGTCCGCGTTCCCCGGCCCCCCGCCACCGTACCCCGCGGCGTCGCCGCAGCCCCCCTCGGCACCCGCCACCCCCGGGCCGCCGCCCACTCCCCCCACGGTCGCCATGTCCTCCCCCCTACTCGTCAACCTGCTGCAGAACGACGCGCCCGCGCCCTCTCCCCGCCCGAAACCGCCGCAACATCCCGCCAAGCTGGATAGGCTAGAAGATGGACAGGTAAGTGTGATTATCATGTCGACCAATAAAGCAATAATATTTATAGTGTCAGCTGCACAATGTCCAAGCTAGTAGTAGTTAATTTATTTGACCAATAATAATTCTGTTTCATTTTATTTGATGGCTAGCGTCCACCAGCCGTTTCGCCCACTTCCTGAAGGGAATTTCGTCCCGCACCCGGATATAAAGTAGCCCATATGTTTGCGCGTGATTATCAGTAAGAACTACTATGTAGTGATTAGCAGCTATTCAGACATTGTGTTATAAGTCCTTGGTATACTTTGTAGTATGCATGTACGTGTTTAAGGGTTTAGTTTCAAGATATTGTATTCTAATCCACAGGTGGAATTAGCAGTGGGTCGACCACCATTTGCGGAGTATAGGACACCGCGAACCCCCGCGCCCATGTCGGCGCCCGTGCGCTCCCCCCTCGCCCCGGCGTGCACGTCCCCCGCGCCGCCCACCCCTCGGCCGGCGCCGCGCCCGCCCGCATTCGTGCGGCGGCCCGCGCCTCCCGCACCGCCCGCAGTTCCCGCGCGGCCCGCGCCGCCCCCCAGCGCCTACCGAGTCCAGATGGCCGGGGCCGGCCGCACGGGCTACACGGCTACGTTCCCTGCGCCGCCACCATATCGGCAACAATTGGCGCGGCCGCTGCGTCCCCCGCCGCAAGTGGCTCAGCATTCGAGGGTTACGCCCGAAGACCTGCAGGCGCTACTACCGCCGCCTACGGCCTCCATGGATCAGAAGACACAGTCCAGTTTCCAGGTTTGTTGTTTTTCACAAATATATAAGCAACATTTTCAGAACTTATTATATAACCAGTACCAATCGGTCCTGTTTGTAGCTATTATATTCACATTATTATATTGTGTTTTCAGGAGTTCCAGAGGTATCAACAGCAATACATAGCGAAGCAGCGTGCGGCATCCCGAGCGAGTTCGCAACCCGACTGGAATGAGCCGTACCGGGACTCGCTGTCTTTACTGGACCTACCGGACAGCGACCTGGAGCACCTCATGCCGACCCTCGGCGACGACCTCAACCTCGACGAGAGCGCATTCTCCGCAATCTCGGAGCTAGACGCCAGTGCCAAGCTCGATATGTTGTTGTCGGGCAACAACGCAAACAACAACACGCCCGACTCAGTGCTCCAGGACATCACCGGGGACCAGTACTCAACCGCCGGCTACGAGCCGCAACGCCACGAAGTGCCTTCAAAGTCTGAGTTTGACGGACCGGACGCCTTCATGCCGCCGCCGCCGGTACCGCATCACTCGAACAAGTTCCGGCGGCAGGAACCGGACGCGGAATCTAATACGCCAGCGCCGCCCACGCCGCCGCCCATGCTCCACCAGAATGCGCTAACTCCCAACACGACGCATCCGCAATCGAATATGCAATACGCGGCGCATTCCCTTCCCAACGTCGCGCCGCACCTGCAGAACGCTATGAACGCAACGCAACATCCGCCGAACGCTGTGCAGCATCCACCAAACGCTGTACAACATCCGCCGAACGCTGTGCAGCATCCGCCGAACGCCGCGCAACATCCGCCCAACGCGGTCCTGCACACGCAAAATTCCGCGCAACACCAGAATGCTTCGCCGGCCTTCAAGTCGCCGCCCTCAAGCGCCAGCACAGCGATGCCTCCCCCTCTCAAGTTGCCCGTACGAGCGACCACCTCCGTGGCAACCGCCACCGTTGGCTCACAAGCCTCAGCACAGGAAATCGAGGAACAGAGCAAACAGTACCTCATCAAAACCCTCATGAGGGACGATGACGTACCGCCTCCGAAAGAACAAGAGAAGAAAGTTGAAGAGGTGACGGTCGCCAACTGCGAAGTAAAAGAAGGTACGGTAGAAGCCGCGCCTGAGATGTTCGGCATTGCTAAGTCGTCCACCGACGACGATACGCGGAGAGCAGACGACGAGCTAAGGATGAGAAATAAGCTTGCCAAGAAAGAGCGGGACGACAAACTCGCGCAGAAAGGCGGCAAGCCGCGAACTGTCGGCGCGAAAGAGAAGCCTGCCACGCTCAAAGACAAGATTGTCCGCGACAACAAGTCCACCAAAATAGGCTTACCGCGGCCGCCTCCACTCAAACTGCCCGCGCCCGCCATCGACGCGCCAAAATCGCCGCAGACTGAGAAAGAGTCCATCAAATTGAGGCTCAAACTCGATAAGAACGAGCCGGTAGTGCAAACAGTGTACAAAGCGGACATAAGCTTCGTCAACCAACAAAAAGGCGACAAGCCCACGGACGGCGAACTCAGGGTTCCACCTCTGCATATAAGTCTACGAGGTCGGAATTCCGCCGTCATAAAGAATTCGAAAAAAGAAAAGAAAAAGTTTGGGCCCGGCGACCTACATACGAAGAAAATTAAAATCAGGAAATCTTCTGAATCGGACGACAAGTCACATCGGAGGGACTCCGACGAATCGATCGCCTCAAAATCTAGTGAAAGCACTGAGAACAAGACTGATGATGAGTATTTAAACGCGAAAGGCATTAAGCTCAACAATCACTACGAGACCGATGGCGTTAAAACTGAAATACCCGGCGACAACAATGTCGTCTATAGGATGAAAACGATATCCAAGAACGCCCACATAGTCACCAAGTCGCACGACTATAAACTTAACAACAAAGTGCCCAGCTTAGATCCCAAAGTTAAAAAGAAACTAAAAATACTCAGTGACGGCGGGAAATCGTCGGATAAGGAGCGAGACAAAGAATGGAGGAACGACACGTTAGACAAGGAAGGGAAATACGCTCAAAACGAGGGCTACAGAGAGCCCAACAACCACGAGGCGAAGAAAAAGTTACCTACTCCTAAAGCGGACTTGAAATGTGATAGTGTAAAGTCAGAGGGGAAAACAGTGCAATCAGACGTTGATAGTGAATGTAAAACCGGTGCTAGTGAGTTGGACAGTAGGTTGGTGAAGTGTCAAAAGGAACTCGAGTGGACGCTAAGCGGCGACGTGCCCGAGCCCCCGCACTTCGCGGACTCGCGGCACGTTGCCGAAGACGACAATAACTTGAAACGGACAGTCGCCGAAAGTGCTATTACCTCACCCAACGGGCTGCTCGCCTCCGACAAAAAGAGGAAGCTCAGCCACAGTTCCTGTACAGGTGAGGCCGCCCCTTCATTCACTCATAACACTACATTATTACATAACTACATTCATGTCGCGCCGAACGAGGAACAATCTCGCTTTTGGAGTGTATTTTGTGTACTGTAAAACTGTCGATTGTTCCTCTTTGGTATTGTTTAAATGTATGTGGGTTGGTTCATGACTTACCGCTCGGCCAATAACCTTAGGCTTAGCGGCTAGCGGCGCGGTGACAGCGGGCGGCGCGGCGTGCATGCCACGTACTGTGCAGTAGCGGACCGGCCGACGCGCTGCAATCACATAGCTTTATCGAAAGTGGCTCTTCATTGTCGCAAACGCAGTTTGTATTTTATGCACCATATTTTGTTTACAAAACACAAATTCAATAAGTATGGCAAATTATGTAAAGTTCATTTGTTCATTTTGTACGTTTATTGCGAATGTTTGGAATTCGTCAAGTTTTGTTTGATACGGCGCCGCCCTCTGATACGGCCACTCTCGTGCTCTTGCGTACAGTCAGATGCAACGGGATGTACACTTACTTTGATATTCGATAACAATTACTTCAGAATATCAATTAAGTTTGCGATTGCACTTCATAAAATGTCTGAGTATTGTGCTACAAAATCGTTATGGAATTTTACTGAAAGCATACATTTAGTTGCAACTTGCTGTACACAGTAATATCGCCGCTCACCGCGCCGCTTGGGGCTCGCAAATGTATGAAACATTTTTCCGCCACATCGCGCTAACACACCACTCTAGCGTTATGGCCAGGCAGACGTAGTTATTGAGGGAAAAACATTCAGTTTCTATTATTGTCAACAAAGTAATTCATGTAGAAATTCACCTGCTAAAATAAAATGACGTAAAAGCATTTTCACGATCGCCAGAGCCGCGTCGGTTAGTAGAGAACAGTTGATGCACTTCTTAGTTCACGTTTGGTATCGTGTGTGTTCAACATCGCAGCATAGACATTATCATTGTTTAGTGTTCAACTTTTTTTATTTTTCAATAGTAAACAGCATGTTGTAAGTACAGTGAAAACAGAACACTCTATTTATATTTTTGGTGAAAAAGTGTGTTGCATTTCAGAGCCGCCGGGGTCAACGAACGTGGGCACCATACCGACCCGAGGCGCCGAGTCGCCGCCCGCGTCCCCGCGACGCAAGGACCGGCCGAAGGACAAGTCCTACTGCAAGCTCGTGGCCGAGCGCGCTCGCCCCGACGCCGACAAGTTCGGCAGCCGCTCGCCCGCCAGCCAGGCGCAGGGCGAGGACTCGGGCATCGAGTCCATGGACGCGCTGTCCGAAAAGTCGCCCAACCAGGCGTCGCAGTCCCCGCCCGGGCCCGCGCGCAAGGAGCGCCTCGACATGCCGCGCTCCACCTCGCCCGCCTCCGTGCAGCGCATCATCGGCGTGCTGGAGCCGCGCTACCCGCCCGACGGGCCCGAGCCGCACTACCCGCCCGACGGACCCGAGCCGCGCTACCCGCCCGACGGGCCCGAGCCGCGCTACCCGCCCGACGGACCCGAGCCGCGCTACCCCGCCGCCGCGCCGCACATCCGCGACCTGGGCGACATCGAGGCCGAGCTCGCCAAGATGCACGCCGACGTCAACGGCGACGTGCGCGACCCGCCCGCGCCGCCCGCCGCCCCCGCGCCGCCGCCCGACACCCGGCCCGACGCGCCGCCCGACAAGCTGGCCGACTTCGACCCGCCGCCCAGCCGCGTGTCGCCGCCGCTCTACACCTACTCCAACCAGGAGAAGTTGGCGCCGCCCGACGACGTCAAGGACGAGCGGCCCGACCGACCCGACCGACCGGAGAATGGCGACGCTCGCCCGGATCGCGCCGAGCCCGACGACACGCGAGAGCCCAAGCTCGAGAGGCTACCGCTGAAGGCGGACTTCCCCGACAAGAGTCTACTGGAGCAGCTGCTGATCGAGATCCCCACGCCCGACTACGCGGGCAAGCGGCCCGAGTCGCCGTCCCCGTCGGCGCTGGAGCGCGTCGCGCGCAGCAGTGTGCGCACGCGCTCCAGCAGCAAGCTCAGCTCGCCCGCCGAGCCGCCGCGTCTCTCGCCCGCCGCCGACCCCGCGCCGCCCGCCCGCCCCGCGCGCCCGCCGCCGCCCAAGCGCCGGCGCCGCGAGTCCGAGTCCTCGGGCGCGTCCGCGCTCAGCGCCGACGACGACGCGCGCCCCAAGAAGAAGCCGCGCCGCGACGCGCGCGCGCCCGCCCCCGTGCCGCCCGCCCGCCCCGCCGCGCGCCGCAAGGACTCGGACAGCGACAGCGACGAGCCGCTCATCTGCAAGGTGCGCGGCAAGGGCGCCAAGCCGGGCCGCGGCGCGCCGCGCGACCCCGTGGGCACGCGGCGCTCCGTGCGCCACGGGCCGCCCGGCGCCGCGCCGCCGCCGCCCGCGCCGCCCGCGCCGCCGCAGCCCGCGCCCGTCCGCCGCAAGACGCGCAGCGCCGGTGAGTCCCGCCTCCGTACCGACTGATTGTTTGTGTTGCTCGGCCTCGCTCATTGTCGTGTGTTGGCAGTGGGCGAGGGCGCGGGTGCGGCGGCCGGCGTGCGGCGGCGCAGGGCGTCCAAGGACAAGTGACGGCGGCGCCGCGCGGAGCCCCGCGAGCCCCGCGACCCCGGCCAGCCCCGCGCGCCCGCAGCCGCCGAGCTGCGCCAGCCCGCCGAGCCGCGCCCGCCGGCCGAGCCGCTCGACCTGGCGGCGCGGCCCGCCGACGGCTAGGCGCGCCGCACCGCACACGTATACACTAGTACGATCTGTGACACTGCCTGCGACCGCACGAACTGTTCACCCACGTACGTATGATGAAATCGCGGCCGCCAGTTAAGTAGAGACGTATCGAAACTTTTGGTTTGTACCAGTATGGGTCACGATTATGATAACATTATTAAAATTAACTAAATTGTAATATACGTTGCGAGTTGAAAATTAATCCGAAGTGATTTCCACTAATCCGCGATTGGTAATTGTTCATTTTAATGAATCTCAATTAATTAAATCGATTGTGAATTAACACCAGTGTGGAGACTAGTAAAATTGCAATACTAACATTTGAGAAATACTGTGTTGATATTTAACAAAATATTACATGAAATTGTGTGTTTGTGTATTTATGAATTCGGATGTATCGTCGGCTGCTATTTGTTAGGGCTCCCGTACAATGGCGACTGCAAACCGTACTTCTCAAAACTAGAATCGAATTCGTTACAATGTGAATGTTATATTTTCCATTATACTTGACTGAAAAGTTATGAATATTGAATGAATCTATTAAATTATTTGTGGTTGATGAAATTCAATAAATAATAATGTTTGTAATGACAATCTTATTGCATGTTAATTTTAATATTTATTCGTGTACCGTTCGTAGTCGCCAGTAGTCGTATCACGTCTACTTTATTGAAATGGATTTAGTAAAATTGATTTTAGAATAGTTCATTTTATTTGTAATGTAATATAAATTTGCTGATCACACGAAATCAGGACACATTTTAACAATAAGACCATTCAAGATATTTATGTCCAAGTGCCACTCCACTTAAAATAGGAAAAGTATAGACTTCGTTCAAAAATGTTTGTAATGTAAATCTCATTCAATATCTTATCACTCATCGATAGTCCATAATGACGAAAACAACGACACCTATTCTAAAATTAATTCTTCCTAAATCCGTCCTGAATAGCTAATCTATTGATATTCATTATCGATTGCGAAACGTAAAGTCGATAACGCCGGACCCAATCAAATGCTGGCACACTGTTGGTATATTTATTTTTAGTGAACAAATGTTACCATTCACTATAAACACTCGACTTTTTTGTTCTTTTAAGTGTAAGTTTATTTCTATCGAGTAATTTTAAGAGTGTTTGAATTTAAGTATGGAAGCTAACGCCAGGTTCAACACTGCTATTAGTCGAGTCTAATCAATAATTACAAGTTGTAGTTAATACAGAATTTAGTAACCATAGGTACATAGTGATGTTGTTGAGTCGACTAATGGCAGCGCTGAGGCGGGCGCGGCCGGGAACTGGGAGCGGTGCCACCAAGCAAGACTCGTCGAGTTTGCCTCGTGGAGAGCCTTAGTTTACTAGTGAATATATGTGTATCATTATTGTACAAAATGCACTCGACATATAGGCACATTGTTATAATAGTATAAATACCCGAGAGATATAAAGAGAATGAAATAAATGCATAAAGTTAAATATTTTCATACGTTTTTGCACGTAATTTCGTGACGTCGGTTCGGTGACGTGAACGCAGCGTTGTAGTTTTTATAATGTTTTGGCGGGAGGGCGGTGTCTTCTTTGTAATATAAATATGAAAATACCGACCAAGATTACATCGGTTTTCGGCAGATATTTGAAAGTGCTGAACATTCGATGACAGGTTCGGTTCGAGGGCGGCGGCGCACTCCCGCACAAACCGCTGGCCGCTATTACGACGTAACGTTAGCGTTTTTATATTTAAGAGAATTCACGACCAATAATTGTAATTAAATGTGGAACTTGATAATTTCTTAGTGAATGAGATAATAATCGCGACTGAATGTTTTAACAGTTTGTCTGTTCGGGCTTCCAGTATAACTAAAATTTTATTTTGACGCCCCATTTATTTCGTTACATCCATTTATATCTACCTGTGTTCCCACCATCGATTGTATCATTTTAATCCGAATATTTTACACCAAAATCCGTAGACAATGTCCCAGTGAATCTTAGCTTCTATATCGCACTAAGCATAGTCCATTATTGAATGAATTTAGTTTTCTAATTAGACGTTAGTGTTTTTTATATCACAGTTGTTGAACACTCACAGTTAGGAACGTTATCTTTCGAAGTCGCTCGCCTTAATGTTCATCATTTACGTAAACGATTGGTTGAACTAAATTGAACCTTGCAATAAACTATTTGCGGACAAAAACATAATTCACAAAACTTAATGTAATGATGGACAAGACGACATGGGGTGTCCTACAGTTCTATTTTAATGAATGAATATTTATCGGATGCGCGGTGGTAGATCCACACCTAGACAGCACCCGCGCTGCGTGTAGACAGACTCGTTTCGTTACTGTCTCTAGGGACACGAACCCAAAGCAATAATATTTGGATGTGACATTTTATTTAAAAGCACATTTTAGACAGCTTTTACACTATTAGCTTAGATGGCCGTACATTTCAGTATTTTATAATTTGTCCCGACGTATGTTCGTTTGTTCCCCTACCCTTCGATGATGTTCAATGTTAGTCGGACAGTGATAGTGCTACAATACATAACGTGTATAGTAAGTACCTAGAATATAATGAGAAAATATTTTAATAATTAGTAATGAATTTATTGCCTGAATAAATTGTGCCCTATAACTGTGTGCCGTGGTAATGTGTCTGTTAATGAGAATATTAGTGTATAGAGCGAGATGCGGCTAGTCTGACAGCTGGACGGCGAAACTGTTTCTAAGCGTTTGTTTCCTTAAATTATTCATTACTGTGTCGGTCCGGCCGATGTACAATCTCTTGTAAATTTTGATGTATAGATGGGGATATTAATATATGTTACGTTTTAAGTACTTGTTTTCTTTTTAAAATCATATTTAGTTTGGGGAGTAGCGTATGTAAATAGACGTGGAGACTAGCGTATCGTTCCTGAGTGGACCGACTCCTGTAGACATGCAAAAGCCTTATACTGTAATATAAAAGTATGACTTGCAAGCTTGTACCATATAATTATAGTGAATGAACTCTCAAATAGCTGTGTATATTGGGTGTATAGTTATCATTTTAGTTTATTTTGTTTTGTTTTTATTTTCGACTAATGATAGTAATTTATGCCGATAAATAAATATCTATATTGTACGTTTATATATCTACAATGAAGAAAGAGAAATACAAATAGTTTTAATAACACTTATAAATATAGTTTAGGGGTTACACCACACGAGAGTAGGTTATAGTTTTGTTTACATTCTATGGAACTTGTAAATACATGCAGAAATAGTAAAATGAAAGAATTGATACAATAAAGTTAACTTTATGTTATTTGTAATATTTTTTCTAGTTCGCGTTGGGCGGCGAGCGCCGCGGGGAATCAATTTAGGACAATGATAAACGATGCCTGTAATTATTTTTTGTTGCTGGCAATTTTATGAAGTTCAGTTTTATATTGTGCATTATTTTCTCTGTAAGTTGCTTTCACTGTCGTTTCTAGATTATTTTTAAAAATCATATAATTATTATATTGATAAAAAGTACGATGAGTCAAGCTGATCTATCATCATATTATTACGATTGAAGAAATTATATTGATAAAAGTACGATTGAGTCATGCTGATTTATCATATTATTACGAATGAAGAAATAAGGAATATTATTGTTCTGCTATTATTAAATTTGTAAAGTTAGTTTATTAATAAATGAATAAAAAATACTTAGTGGTTTTAATTGTGGGGTACTTATTCACCTTTCCCTTTTTTCGTTGCTAAAGTTGACATCAGAATTCAGCGAAGCTTACCTATCATTTGTCTTCGGACCACGAACTTCTCTTTAAAATTGTCCGAATTTTCCAAATTATATGCGTTATTCGGAGATCAGGGTAAGAATACATACACACTGAAATAGACCGCTCGCCGGAAGCTACGCTATGCTATATAAAAGCGGTGAGCGAGACAGATTATATTGCTTACTCTCTTCCACTACTCCTAGGACAAGATATCCAGAAGAAAACACATTTTATCGATAAGACTTATCATTATCGATAACAGAGTTTTAAGATATAAAGAAAAGATTATGTAGGTAATGATATTTTAACAAAGTGCAGTACATTTTCAGTTTGTTTGTCCGAAGTTGGTGAGATCAGTTGATGAACTTGAACAAAATAGGATTTTTGTAAAACAATGACAAAAAAAAAACTGCTCATGCGCGGGTCATACGTATAATGCTTACATTTGGAGAAGCAAAATTATTCGCCGGGGCGAGAACTGTACCTAGGAGCCAGTTGGTGGTAAACAGATTTCTAATAGTGTAGTATGATGGTAAACCTGTGGGGGCAATACTCTATGTCCACATTCATCTGTATTACCTCTGTCTCACTTACTCTCTGGGTAGAGATCGGGGGAGATGTGCTCGCTACCAAAGCGTGGCTTCGAAACATGGAAGTGGCGCAGTCCAGTACCGACCAGTGCGACCAGCATTATCTGGAAAAAATACAACATTTCGAAAAATAATTAAAGCTTTATATGAAATACTAGGTCGGATTGAACTATCCTATTCTTGATATGTCTAGGGCGACATGAGCAAGATATCTAGATATCACAAATACACTTTGTAGAGGATTTCAAATATAACATACTGTTAGGTACCTATTTGAGACTAGCTTCCGCCAGCGGTTTCACCCGCTTTCTGAGGGAAGTACTTTCCATACCCGGATAAAAAGTAGCCTATATGTTATTCTGATGTATAAGCTATATTGTGGTAAAGTTTCATTCAAATCCATTCAGTAGTTTTTACGTGAAAGAGTAACAAACATCCATACATCCATACATCTATACATCCATACATCCATACTTACAAACTTTCGCCTTTATAATAAGTATTAGGATTAGGATAAACATTAGTAGCAGTATTTTCCAAAGAATTCAAGATACAAAATAAGTTTTCAGAAAAATATTTACAAATGCAAGATAAATAAGTATCTTATACCTGTATAACTCACATCTCAGGAACTCTTAATTTTGGCTTTGTAGAAGTTAAACTCGTACAAAATTGTAAGACCGAATTTTTCATGAATTAGTTTCCTCCATTTACTAAACAAACCATTTTTGCAAAACTTAGGTAGTAAGCAATATTAATAGAAGCATTTATTTAAGCTTGTCGGCTTGTCCTTTTATTTTTTAAAGAGTGGATTGTGGTATTAATTACAGAAAGCACAAAAATAAACAATTTAAAGGTTTTAATTTTGTTGAAATCGTAGATGTGTGTGAAATGGAACGTGGTAATCAATTTTCTGTAGTAGAAAACACAAGTGCGTAGTTATTCAGCCAATCACTAAGCTTAACGCCCTTAGAGTTAACGATTGTGATTGGATGTTAGTTACACTATGGTTTAAATATCCAATAGGCATAGCCAATCATCCGACATTTCGGTATAATCTATGACAAATAAAATGTAATTGAAAACAGTTATAAATTGCACTTGCTGTTCTCGTGTGCTTTTGCGTTTTTCGTAAATTTATCTAAATAAAGGTAAGTAGTATTATAAAATTAAACTTTTAATTCTTCTTCACATATACTGGAACGGTATATAAAGTTTTAATAACTTAGAAATATTAATGTTAATCCCATAAAAACGCCGTCAAAATGTTATGTAAGAATGCTGTCATTAGATTTTGATTTTTACTCATGGAAATAATTTTCCTTGTCCTTTTCACAGTCGGGTAAAAATAGTTCAAATAAAAAAATCGGATGATTCACTTGTAAGCCAATATCAGTCTCCGTACTTCTTTACAATTTAATGGTATTCTAAATTCAACTTGTTATCATCTTTATCTGATTGGTTAGAAGCAGTCCTTTGATTAAAATTACTAACCAGGTATGTCAAGGTTTGGCAGAAGTTAATAAGTATTTAAAATTGTAGTAAATAAGTGTCAACTACCGCTTTAGCTAATTTTTAAGTAAGCTGTACTAAATGTCAGAACTATCTAACTTAAGATATATTTTTAAAAATTTTACTCAGATAGTTTTATGTGCCCTTGTCACAATATTTGATTTGTTTAGACAGAATATAAGTTTTAATCTTTATGTATACATACTTATAAGATCATTAGTGATCTCATTCAATCATAGTGTTTGTGATCATTTATTAATAAATTGGCAAAAGCAAATTCATTTTATTGGTTGTTTAAACGGTTAGTGTTAAGTAAAATTAAGTCTAAATCCCTCAAACTACAAAATAATAAAGGCTAATATCACCATTAGTAGAATATACGTGTACTATTATCGGCAAATGTGCATACTATAATACTTTTTTGTTTTTCTAGAACAATTAAAGGTTAGTAAATTTCCCAATTTCGAAATACCAGAGGTAGTTAGACAGATCTGCTTGTTAATTATAAAGAGTCAGGCTAAAATCCTACTTGCCATCCAGATGGCAGACAAGGCAGTGTCCACCGTGAGCAAGCCCGTGATGAGGGGCCTCCTGAACTCGCAGATCAAGAAGAACCTCATCATCTCCTTGGTCCTCGCTGGTATCTCAGCTGTGGCCGTCAAGCAGCTCGTCGGCAATGAGCGCAAGAGGAAGTATGCTGAATTCTACAGGTAAGGACAAGAGAGAGATTACATTACTCACTCGTTTTTGTAGAGAATTTTTAACATCTATCGAGATAAGTAACTGGGTTGAGGAGGTCAGATAGGCAGTTGCTCCTTGTAAAACAATGGTACTCAGCTGAATCCGGTTAGACTGGAAGCCGACCCCAACATAGTTGGGAAAGTGCTCTGAGATGATGGACAGAGGCGAAGTCGCGAGTAAAGTTTAGTATTTATCTTGATGACTATCTAGCTTAAAAAGCTTGTTAGTAGAATTGGCAGAATTTTGAACAGAAGAGAACCTATATGTCTGCTAAGTATAATGACTTGGATGCATTTTGATATTTATAAAACTGCAAAATCAGCATAATATCAATCATTATCAGTGAGTTTGAATGTTAGTTCTATGCCGGAAACATGGGTTTTTTTTATTTCCTCAGCTGATCACTCTTAGTGATGCATCTATCAGATTGAATATCCTGATGTGGGTATTCAAGAGTATTCTTTCGTCATAAGTTCAGTATAACCTGCAGTCGCATAGTGGGTTTTAGTCAGTAAGAGTGAGAGTGACTCTCCCTCCAGCTGCACCCTCAGCGGGATCATTTGATGATGTCCCATGAAAGAATAGATAACCTGCAGTCTATACGAAGGCTATATAAATATACTCTCTCATACCTCTCTAACCCTGTTGAATAAAAGAGTTAATTCACTTGATTATGGTAGGCACTCAATTCTGTTATATTATATTTTATTATATGTAACGCTGAGCCATGTCTAATGTAAAACTGTTCCTTTGTAATTGGCTCTTCAAATGTATAATAAAATACCCGACCGTAATGAAAGGCTTGCTAGTAAACAAATTTAAAACTATCCTACACCGCCGCTTCTTCGCAAATGCGTTGGACGAGTTCTGGAATGACAATTTTTAACTATCCCAAATTCTAAAAACAAATTTTAGGTACTTTTTTAATATGCAACTAGTATTGTATTTACTTAATCTATACATATAATAAAATCGTAGAGAAGTCAAAACTGTACATTGAATATTTTCAACAATCAATATCGAAGCCAAAACTATAGTTTTTTAGAATTTTTGTCTGTTTGTCTGTATGTATGTCCGCGTTAATCTCAAAAAGTACTGCACGGACTTGCTTCAAATTTCGTCGGTTCAACATGGTATGCTACATATTATCGCGCTATCACGCGGACGACTTCGCGGGCAACAGCTAGTTTACAATAAGATGTTATGATGTAACAACCTATGTTTGACAAATATGTTATTCTGATTCTGAACAGTTAATTTATTTTGCTTACAGGACATACGATGCTGAGAAGGAGTTCGAAGAAATGAAGGCGAAGGGTCTGTTCCAATCCTGCTAAACGCGGACAGTTATAGAGTAGTATTAATTTTATTTCGCTGTGAAAATGATTTAACTTTAAATAAAATTACAATCTAAAAGTTATTCCTGTTTTTTATTTGGTCTATGGTGATGTGACGACATTCACGGATCTGCCCGTACGAGTACCTTAGTTACCTAGCTGATTTATAATAAACATTCCTCATTATAATATTTCATCTTCTACTAGTCAATTCTTAAGTTATTGAAAGAATAATAATAATAATATTTAGAAAAATATTAAAATAGAAAGAACTTTTATCCAATATTAACTTAGGTAAAATATGACCCTTGAGTTTGTTTCGGCGTTTCTTCTCAAGGCAGTCAGTTATTTTATAAAAAATGTGTTGACGTGTAAAAGTGTTGATTTCAACCTATTTGCAAAATAAATATCATTCATTTAAAATAGCAAAAACACGTCGTATATTTGAGATCATCGTTTCAATCATCACATATTTCATATTCACCGTAAGTAGGAAAAAAAAAGGACATAAGGACATAGGAAAAAAAAAATACATTATAAAGACAGGTGAAGGTAAATAAAAGAAACATTTTTTTCCAATAATTTAATCAGGACATCAAGTAGGTAATACGTAACTTTCCAGAATACATAAATAATTTTAACAATTCAATCGATTACACCGTTGCCTTAACGATTATATTACATTAGTAGCTTAGATTTTACTTCAAATTGATCGCTACTTTGACTAACATAGAATATCAGTAAGACAGGTACCAGCCTGTTTCCACTAAAAGTATTATCAACGCTAAAATAAATTAATTTAAAAAGAACCGTTCACAAACACCAATAAAATAATTAAGAGAAATTCGCAGATTCCCGCCAATATTGATTGCGTAAATCACCAATTCATTCCAAGATGGCAGCGATTGGTATAATGGTATAATAATGTACGCAAGGGAAGCCTCGGCGCGTCATGCTGTAGGAGAGATTGGCTTCTGGAAAAGGCGGTTTGTCAAGAATATTTTTTTTCATTAATTAATCAAAAATACATTTAAAACTTATTATTTTGCTCTCAACCCGGTTGCTTAACGATAATTGTTTCGTATATCGCGCGGTTATTGATCTATAGATGCATTTTGATAGCCTTCCTGCAATTCCTACCAATCGCAGCAATTTCGGAAAAGAATTGATGCTGCATAGCATCCCATTGAACTTCGCTCGAGACTACGGCAAATACAATATCATCCAGCGAGCGAATTTGGAACGCATTTTCAAAATAAGACATTTAATATTTTTTTTTACCAACTTTTTAATCCATAGACCACTATCATCGTAATTGTTTTACGAACTCTTTTTTGTAAAGAGCTTCTATTGGAATCGTTATAGAAGGTCTAATGGGCAATTCGGTTGTTAAGATTGTGCGATAGATAACTATTCAAGCAATATCCAATAGTACGCTTGCAGGGTTCCGTAAATACCCACGAAACTCATTGAGCAAACATAACAGCTTAAAATATTATTACAAAACAAATTAATGATTCTAAAAGGTATAAACAAGAAGCTGTCTTCATGCGCCAGGCATTTAGAAATCAACCTTACTTTAGTCTGCGGACGGACAAAATGGACGACGAACAAAAATAAAGTATGTAATATTTACGGAACCCTCTCAATTAAAATAATAATGGCTGGTCACACACGTGCCACTACCCTAGTAGATTCGCTAGGAGCTTTAACTCATGGCTCGCATGTAAGCGGCCTTAGATATACAATTAAAAGTACTTAATTGAAATTGTTAATATTAAAAATAGAAGATAAATATGGCAGCGGAAGTTACGTTAAATAAATCACATAGAAGACATTAAGATTCAGTTCAATCACTTTACTCAATTAATTTAGATTTAGAATGAGATAAGTAGTCATTGTTTATTTTTTATAAACAAATCTATTTTATTCTTTATTCAATTTTATAAGTTAGAAAATTATGTTTGAGTCGAGAAAGTTTTAAAACGTATGAATATTTGGCTTTATTTTAATATTATCAGTAATAACAACCTTTCAAATGTACGTACGTTTTTTAAGGCAAATATTTATTATTAATTAGGTATATAGTATTTAACATTTTATTTTTGAAATGAAGAATACAAAACGAAAACAAACGACTGATATCCGGTTAAGGTGTGGTTCTATGAAGTATAACATAAAAACAGTGATTACTTATCTCACGGCTAGAATAATTATTACTAGATTATAGTATAGATTGCTTTGGTCGTATATAGTTTTTACAGCCACCGACAAAATAACTAGTTCCAACAAAAACGCGCTTTAGTCCAGCCAAAACGTTTAACAAATAATATTATAGAGGTGTGCGTGCATTCTGAGCATTTGAAAAACCTTTGTCGTTTTTGTGCTTAGTATTTGTGAAGATTTTGAGAATTATGAATTTTGGACCATTGTATTTATAATCAAGATAACAAACAGTTTGCACTAGTTTGGTAAATGTTTTAACCTTTCGACAAGATAGATGATAAGCCAAAAAGTGTCCAGCACGCCACGATCACGAATACATGATAGACATTTAAGTAAGAAATTAATAATCAGTATTAATCGATATGATTTCTCGCTAATATATATTGTAGGCATTTATGGATGAATTCTTAGCTTGGCGATGAGGGCACTTCTTTATTTTTTAGACGTGGCGGTCAAAAGGTTAAAATTGTAAAACTAGAGTCCCACGTTGGGCGCCAACAATGGTCAGACAGTCAAGTTTCTTAGTTTTGATGTTCATAAAATCAAAGAAGTGTTTGTTCTCGTCCCAAAATGCACGGCTTAATGACAAATTGACTGCATCATGATGTAACATCGACGATTAAACCTATATTTTTGGCGTTATACAAGGCTAAGTAGATGGAAACTTCTGAGAATCACTATAAAATATCGCGATTTTTTTTGTATACTCTTAATTTCAATAATATCCGTTTCCGTTTCAATTTAGTTTCTGTAAGTTGGTTAGTTTGTATAATCATCATCAGTTTACTCCCAAAGTATTTAAATGTCATTTAAATCAGATAAATACAATTTTTAATCTCGATGCTATATCACGCAGACATAGACAAATAAACATTGTGCATTAGGAAAGTATTGTGCATCCCTTATTATTAATCAAACATGAATGATTATCCTATATTTATTTTGCTATTCGCTTATAATTTAAGAAGTATAAAATGGCAGTAGAAATAAAATAGGGGCATTTACAATTAAATTTTAGTGGAAGTCAAAATTAAAACAAAATTTATAAAATGCTAAAGGTGATCAGTTGCTACATTTATTTTATTTAAGTTTAACTTCGGATTAGGATTTCTTTGTAAATGTTGATTTATTGGAATCAAACTTTAATGGGTGACAGCTGTCAAAATTAAATGGCGGCTATTGGCGCCAAAAAACAATTTGAGTAATTATATCACATGATTTGGATTTGGGATCGCACGATGATCGCTCTCTGACGTGGGTAGTAAAATTCTATCTTTAATTAACATTAAAGATCATTTGCAGATTTCGATAAAATTGCATTACCATCAGACATTAAATGCGATAAGTGCGAGCCAGTTAGGTTTTCGGAAAATTAATTACGTCGGCTTGTGATCCTCTGATCAGTACCTGTAACACTCGGTCACCCGCCATCAAAATGTTACTTATATATTTAATGCAATATTATCTTAAAGGACCACCCTCCCTTTTAATTAATTGGCCATTTCCAAGAGGATAAAAATACCGAATAAACGCTACAGACAAAATATAGGTTACGAATGAAAGGTAGTCCAAAAATGAAGTAGACTTACTATATAACCTTAGCCTATTTTCACAAAATTACATCTAAACATCAACATTACAGATAAAGAATTCACTAAATACAATTTATTTAATTTAATAATGTAATTATTAATAAGCGTAATAGATCAAAACATTAATGTTTTTTTTTTATTAATTTCTTTTTTTTCGTGTCACCTCGGCGATACTAAGCCACTGTGATTGCTTGATTTTTTTTTTATTGTGACCCAAAATCTTTTTGAAGTCTCTTATTTTTTCTTAAAAACCAAAGATAAACGTCAGATAAAAATAATCATGGTTTTTACATAAAATTGTAAATATTTGAATTATTGTATGTTTTCTAAAGATTTGGTATAATTCCGATTAGTCTATGTTATTGAATTTACTATTGTGCGATGTGAATATAAGGGCCCAATGCAAAACTAACGATGGTGATTTTGAGATTCAGCGGTATTTTGGAAAATACTTAGAAGTCATTAATCAACACAAACAATGGACAGACGCCAGCACATTAAGCTACCCAAAGCTATCAAATTTTCCAAATCAACTGTGAAGATATGCTTCAGCAATAAAGTTGACAATCTATTAAGCTACTGCAATCTGTCAGATATGACAGATTGCAGTAGCTTGATGTGCTGGCATCTGTACTAACAACAACCAATGGAACGACGATAGCTGTAAATATAATACACTAGCGGTAGCTGTCAATGTTATCTTCCATTTAAATTGTTGCATATATAAGGTCTAACAAAACTAGTGCACCATATTTTTACAGGTCATCTAATACATGCTAAGGATGATGTTTACCACAAAAAAGTTATGAAAACAATAACATATTTTTATTAAAATTATCATCATATTCGCCAAATTTAAATTGTGTTCCTACGCATAACGCCGTTCTCTATGAACGCGCTCCATCGTTGACCCCTAGGTCATTCAACTTTTTTTTGTTAAACATGATCCTTAGCATGTACTAGATGACCTAGAAAAATATGCTGCACTATTTTTATTAGACCTTATATAACGCATAACACAAATAAATTCTTTCATTCTAATCCGCATTTTTATGTAATGTACGGTAAAAAAAGTTGGCTTACACGTTATAAAAATAATAATAAGTCTGGTAGATAAACCTCTAGACGTGTATCAATCATCGTCATTTCGCATTGGACATTCCAAAAACAAAATTGAAATAAAAGAAAAATAATCTGGCTGTCAATCAAATCCTTCGTCCACTACCAGTACTGGACCTGCTATGAGTTTTCTAGACCCTTAATCTCGAAGGTTCTACCCTCTAGACTTTCGTCACCATAATCTCGATCGTCAAATTCTGAGTCCTTCCCGTTTTGTACGGATTCGACGGCGGGTCCGTGAAGTTTGACGCATAGGACCTCTTTATAGTTCTCTAAGGCCAGCGCTAGCACTGAACCACCTAGGAGCACTTCGCATGATGTTATCCTTTCAGGAGGCGTGTATACCGCTATCAGTTTTCCTGTGAACACAATTTTGGAGTTATGGGTATTTTTAAGGCAATAATAATGGTGTTTGTAAGGGTCTGTTCTCTCTGAGGGGATCAGCCCGCTGCGCTGGTTAAAGTACAGTGTACAAGCATTTGCGCAGGACAGACATTTACATACTCTCCGATGTACGGGTGTATCAATTACCAACTTCCAGACTGTGGGCTGCTTTTGTAAAAGTTTCTCCATTTTAAATTCCAATTAAATTGCTTTTTAAAGCAATTTCGGTCCGACTCGGGAATCGAACCCGAGACCTCTTGCACAGCAGTCGCGCCATGCGACTACTAGACCAATGAGGCAGTAAAGTTTTGTGTACAGAGCGAGAAGAGATTGATCTGTTACTATGACCATTAACAGAGAGGAATGGAAGTGAAAAGTATGTTTGGAAATAGTGTAGGATATATTATAAAATTAGAAGTAGGTACAAACCAGTGTGAAGGTCCCAGAGCCTGACAGAGAGGTCCTTACAGGTGTCGTCGGTGGACATGAGCACGCCACCTGACTTCGCCAGCCGCAGCAGCGACGGTGCCGCCACGTGGCCGCGGAGAGTCAGCCGGCAGTTACCTGGATATAGTGATGTCGTTAGCTGTCTGTGTGTAACATTCCTATAATGTGAACAGTATTTTTTTTTTGTGAAAACGTTTCTTTTTTATAAATGATGTTCTTACTGATGTGGACAGTGGGTCTAACCAAGGGGTATTGGGTTGCCCGGGTAACTGGATTGAGGAGGTCAGATAGGCAGTCAGTCTCAGCCGAAACCGGTTAGACTGGAAGCCGACCCCAACATAGTTGGGAAAAGGCTCGGGAGATGATGATGATGATGTGGACAGTGGATGTGGATATCAAAAAAAGTTTGTATAATAAAATTGTATCATTTACTTGTGTCATTTTTTGTTTGTATTGATTTAAGGTTGTATCTTTCTGTCTGACTAGACTATGTATCACTCGATCAAAATTCGAACTCAAGAAAAATCTCGCACTTACCAGTACCTACAACTTATCAATTATACAGAAAATAAATGATAAATGATGTTTATTTTGCAAATAGGTTGAAATCAACACTTTTACACGTCAACACATTTTTTTATAAAATAACGAGTTGAGGTCGGCATTTCCTAACTGACTGCCTTGAGAAGAAACGCCGAAACAAACTCAAGGGTCATAGTCTCTTTTAAAGTCCAGACATAAAAAGAAATTACATACTAAAGTATGGATGAGCAATGTAGGCTTGTGTCTGAAATGACCTTTTGAAGAAAGTGTCATACAAGTTTGAATGGACCTGTCCAATCAGCTGGTACGCATTTGTCGGTACCAACCTGCTAAGGCTTAACAAATATTTACGTATTATACGCAAAATTTTAACGAACGTCGATGACATAGATTATCGTGTCACTGGGGGCGCAACACCACCAACGTCACTTTTTACTGACACCACTAACCTGTAACAAGGTCCCACACCAATATCCTGGTGTCAGCAAGTCCTGACACCACGCAGCCGTCAACAGAGCTAATAGCCAGGGCCACGGTGTCACAGCCAGGCTTCCACTTCTTGAACAGCGTGCCTGACTGTAGGTCGTACACCACTATGAAGTTCGGACTTGGCTCATCCAGCTCTCTGGATACCACGCAGACGTAGGAACCTGGGGATACGAGAGGTAATAAAAAATGCTGAACCAAATTGGATGAAATTTATATGGGACTGCATTGAACAAAAAAAAATTATACTAATCAGATTAGAAACACGGAGTAATCGGTGAACATACATAAAAAAAATTCCGACCGACTTGAGAACCTGCTTCTTTTTCGGAAGTCGGTTAAAAAGGTGATCACATACTGTATACCCTACATGTATCTCCATAATTAGATGTAATAATGTGGGTTCGCTTGGGACCTCCCCACTCCTTGTCACACTTCATTGACCCTCACCCCCCCTTTACGTCTGACGTACTTTACGAATGACCCCTAATGAAGACAAATCGTTATCAGGTTTATTGCCTACTTTTTATCCAGTAATTAGTTCATGGAACCACCCTCTATAGAAACCGACGACACACCAGCAGGCTTAGCATGGCGATTCCTCAGGGCGATTCTATATCTATTCTGTCAAGAAAAGACAAAGCTCTTTCTGTCAATGTCAACATGTCTTCCGCCCGAACATGGCGCGACCTGTCGACTCGCATATAATCACTTGTAGACTTATGTCGATCGAAGAAAAGAAAAATGTATTCAAAAAATGTCAAAACAAATCTTACGTCAATCTGTCACTTGTCTGTCATTATATCCATTCTTCGGTAGACAAAACTTATTTCTACGGTTGTCATATCTCTAAGTAGTCTGTGGTTGTCATGCTAAGACTGCAGAACAAGGCAGATAATTATTTAGACCAGTTGTCATAGTTACGGCCACAAACCTTCATAAGTGATAGCCGCCTTAGACGTGACGAAGTCGTGGTGTGGTATCCTCAGGTCGTACAACAGCTTGCGTGACGTCAGAGACCACACCAGCAGCGGGAATGGCTTCTGAGTCTCATCGCCACATACTAACACCCTGGGGATGATTAATTAGGTGGATTAATTAACAAATAAATGAAGGTACAGAAACGAACTGTCAATTTTTCCCAATTAGCTTTGAACCATATGCTTCAGCGATAAAGTTGAAAATGTATTAAGGAAATTTGACAGATTGTAGCTTGATGTGCTGGCGTCTGTACAGTATATTATGTTTTTCTTCATCGAAATCTGTAAATTAATGTTTGATGCGAAAGCAACTCTGTCTGTTTGTTCAGCTTTCACGCCAAAACTGCTGTACCGATTTAAATGAAATTTGGTACATAGATAGTTTAGAGCACGAAGAAGGACATAGGCTATTTTTTATCCTTGTGAACTTTAAATGTAAGTTGGAAAAGGTGCTTGTCGGGGCTGCGGGTTTTTCGCGAGAGTTACCGTGGCCCTGGCACACAGGGACCTCCAGAAGGAACATAGTGGGTTTTAGTAAGAGTCTGACACAGCTGCAACCTCAATGGGAGGAAACATTTGATGATTTACCACGAAAAAAAAGTTGGGGAAGTTGCTCTCAGAATGCGACCAAACAGCTGGTCTGTAATGAATAAAATTCGTACCTTCCATCACCGGAAACTAGCAGAGAATTGAGGAACCTGTCTTCTCCAGCTTTGAACGTCGTCACACAGTCCCCTGGAAATACCAAGAAACATGATTTGACCAATAACAAAGGGTCGGTTCTGAGGACTTACGTAAGAACTTATGAACTATTTGAGCGCGTCTCTAGCAATTGGGTATTGGACTCTTTTTTTTTAATTATTCATATCAAAAGTAACATTTTACAAAACCAAAAACAGAAATAACTTTTGTAATCCGTTGAGGAATAAGTAATTTATGAACCTTTCAAAAGTCAAACAGTTAAATAACAGAAAAAGGATGTACATACAAGCTTGTGACGTCAACGCTATTTGATCACGCATGTGCAAAAGAGATAGCAAGATGTCGCTATGATCCCACTCTTCATCATACGAATATAAAAAAATGTTGATTGCTGCTCCATTTATCAACCAATTTTGACGCTGTTTTCGGAAAAATGTTCCTTGTGCGTGTTTATTTGATTTGTTAAAAGTTTTGTACAAAATCAAACATAGGCAAATAGCCTATTAATGTGTTGAGTACGTGTGTCCCTCATAACATATACTCACCAGTCTCGATATTCATGAGGTTGACATACATCCTGTTGCGGGACAATGCCACCAGGTGCTTCGGATCGTGCAGTCCGTAGTAGGGCATCTTTTGATTCATCACGCCTTTCAATGCTACTAAGAATGTACCCTGGAATGGAATGGAGTCATTATTAGTAGGTATATTTAACATATATTTTACTCGTATAGCCAGTCAAACCAAGGGGTATCGGGTTGCCCGGGTCACTGGGTTGAGGAGGTCAGATAGGTAGTCGCTCCTTGTAAAACACTGGTACTCAGTTAAATCCGGTTAGACTGGAAGCCGACCCCAACATAGTTGGGAAAAGGCTCGGGAGATGATGACTTGGCATGATATGGCAGGACATAGTAAGGCACTTAGACTCAAGATAAAGATTTTAGTTACAAGAGACCTTCGGAAACATTGATGAAACATCAAGACCTAGATGCATAGCCCGTCTCATTTCACCAGAAGGATTTTTGTGAAAATCTTACCTGGTCCAAATTGTATACTCTAAGTTCCCTGCGACATAACACCACACACTTGTATTCGTCGATTGGCACCAAGTTTATGGGGTGCGTCACCCCCACCATCTTCCTCACTAGCTTACATCTGGCAAACAAGGAAATAAATGTAAATCATCAAGAATGTCCAATTATTTCTACGCGATGATTCAGCACAAAGCGCTCGGCGAGGGTAAATTGCATATTTAAGGGTTTAAATCCGCTTGATCTGAATTCATTACATCTAAACTAGTATCTATAAATCTATATTAAGCTGAAGAGTGAGTTTGTTTGAACGCGCTAATTTCAGAAACTACTTAAGGGCGCGTGTTCCAAAAACTGGCAATTAAAACATGCAAATATTTGACAGCTATTTGCGACGTTGCCAACTTTCAGTATACGCGCTCTTAATCAGTACACGAATTGAAAATTTTCGAGGAAGGCTTTAGGCTACCTTTTATTCAGGTCCGCTGGGTTGTAGGAAATCGCTTGAGGAAGCTGGTATCTTCATTGCCTACGATACTACTCGTTTGGAAATCAATCAATAATCCAGTAAACAAATCGATAAGCCAGGTCCATACGTAAAAAGTTCAAAGCAAAAAAAAAGACAAGCATTAAAAAAACAAGTCAGGTTACTCACTTCAATACATCCCAAACACATATCTCCTCCCTCTCAGTAGAAACAGTCGCCACAAACTTCCCCCGGCTATCGAACCTCACGATCAGATCAAACATCTTGGAATCAAAGCCCTCGTTCATTGAGAACTCCCTCTTCTCTTTACACTCCATTATCTTCCAGAAGTCCACGTTCTCCGGATACAACGTCGGCACGGGGGGATCCCTTATCTCCTTCATCCAATCCTGAACAATTTTACTTTTTATTTGAAGTCCATTGCGTTGTCTCTTCTCCATCGTCATTCGGAGGAGTCCATAGAACTGGCGATGGTCATAGTCCAATGCGTAGGAATGAGTTTCGAAGACATCTTTGAGGATTTCAATGTGTTCTGGTAGAGGGTCTATGTGGACTAGGGCTATATCCTCGAGGAAGTGGCAGCAGTCAGTGGCGGCCAGTTTGTCGTGAACCCAGTCCAGCTGGGTGAAGTAGAGCTGGTTGGCGAAGGTCTGTGGGTCGTCTTTGTAGATGTGGTAGTGCTGGAATGGTAGCTCGTCTAGCTTTCTTGTGTTGTAACTGCAGGAAGAAAAATTCATTGAAGACTATTGACAATTGGTGTTATTAAACTTCTTACATTACCAATTATGAAAGTATACAGTGTATATATCTTTCCTCGTTGTTTCCTATGTTTTTTATTATTATGGTGTACAATAAAGAATACTCTATCTATCTATCTTTTTAGTAAGGGTTTGGTTTATCTAGAGTGTTCTTAAATACTATGACACAATATGAAATGGTCACTACTTACTATTCATCAGAAAACTTATTCTCTTGCGATATCAGACGGCCAGCCATCTTGGGATCGTTTTCAGCATACCATTTACCCTGCAAGACGTAGAAAAGTATTAAATATAAATATCCCGAGGGAAATACTTCTCGCATCAGGAAAAAAGTAGCCTATGTCCTTATTCAGACTTTAGACTATGTGTCTCAAAATTATATTTAAACTCGAGACTCCTAGGAGTCTCGGGTCTAGACCAACAGTTGGGAGACTAACATTTTCGGGTATACGTAGCGCAGCGTACGAATAGGCTGGGAGAAGTCCCTCACCTCATAGTAATCGATGAGCGTGCGTCGCACGGCGGTGCTGCAGTCGGCGAGGTAGCGGTCGGCGGCCGCGCTCGCCAGCGCCGCGTCCCGCCAGCGCGCCGCGCCGCGCGCGTCCCAGCGCAGCCACGGCGACAGCAGCGCCGCCAGCTGCGGCCACACCAGCGACGCCGGCGCCCACGGCACTGGGGGAACCACTCACACTTCTAAATCCCTCCTCCAGACAAGTCGGCAATACTAGCCTGTGCCCATGGAAATGGCCAAAAGAAATCGAGAAGAGAGGCAAGAGAAACGCCCCTTTTAATCTTTGCTCACCACGGTCAAAGATTTTTAAATTATTCTCTTAAACAAGACCTAACTGTGGTTAATCATTCTCACGCTGAAATTACTTAATAGCGAAATTGGGTATCTGTCTTTCATTGCGTGATAGTATTATTTGATTTATTTTATTATCTTAGCCTTAAGGGAATAAGTGTCGAAGATATAGGCTAGAACCTTATAGCTATATTCGAACATGGATTACAGTGTAGGGAAGAAGTTGATAACGATATAAGACTAAGGGCCAGTTTCACCGGTTGCTGATAAGTTCCAGATAGTTTATCTGGCAGATAATTTCATACAAATTCTGTTCCATTTTTGAATTTATCTTATAGGCTATCCGTAACCTGTGAAACTGGCCTTAAGATAAAGATTAATTTATTCAAATTAAGCTGAAAATCAACAGCAACCGACAAGGGACAGCTCCCCTAAACACTATTTCAAATGTCTTCGCTATAAAGAAATGGTGGAACAAACTCCCTATTTGGTAAATACTTACAATAAGTCTCCTCGCTCCTAAACAGTTCATCATGCGCCAAAATATCCAGTATCTCAGTATCATCCAGCCCCCGTCTGGACGCCGTCAGCAGAGCCAGGCAGGTCTTCACTCGCTCAGCCCCTAACGCCGCTTCGGTCGTGATGAGGATCTGAGCCAGTTGGTCCTCTAAGTCCTCGCAGATGACGAGTTCTGGAGTCGTCTCTGGCTCTGACAGTTCCGTGAACGTTTCCGCTGATAAAGAAATCTGCCAGGCTAGGATCTGAAAGATGAGATTTTGATGGTTCAGTTTCGAAGTGGCAAACAAGCTTTTCCACCTGTCTACTTATTTTCTAAGTCGAGGTGGCCTAGTGGTTAAAGCACCAGCCTTTCAAGTATGAAGGTGCGGGTTCGATTCCAGGTGAGGCAAGTACCACTGTCACTTTTCTAAGTTATACGTACTTTCTTAGTTTATCTTGGACACCAACGACTGATTAAAGGTGAAGGAAAACATCTCGAGGAAACCTGGACTATAAAGTCTGAAATCACCAACCCACATTGAGCAAGCGTGGTGATTAACGCTCAATCCTCCTACGTGGGAGAGGAGGCCTGTGCCCAGCAGTGGGACGATAAAAAGGCTGTGATGATGATGACTTATTTTCTTGCTTCGATTCTGTGGCACTGCTAAGAGAAAACCTCCTAAAGATTTCGCTTATCAGGACAAGTTGTATCCATCATGGTCATCAAGGCACTGCTAGATAGCGCATCTAAATTTGAAGATTCAAACTTCACAATTAAGCTAAGGCGACGTAAAAAAACAAAAAACCATCCGCTTTAGTTCGAAAATCAAGTTCCATCGTCAAAAGAATCTGAACACCCACCTTAGCATAAAGCGGCAGAGTGCACTTTTGCACCGCCTTCACAGCGGCTTCAGGGGGCGAGGCGGCGCCAGTCTTGCTGTAGGTGGCGGCGCACGCAGTCAGCACCGCCTTGGCCTCGTCCGGCCCGACCGGCGGCGCGCGAACCACTTTGGGCCCGTCCTCCGAAGATAGAACTGCCATGATTGCTGAGCTCGAGGGCTCGTCTTTTTCTGAAAGAAAGTTATTTGGAGATATAAGGGGATGGTAATTTAGTTTGTAGATTAAAGATTTAATTCTTAATGTTTGAAGATTAGTTCCTGGAAGACTTGGAGTTAAGATTTAAGAAATCAAATATGGTTGACAGGTTGATGATACAAACTTTTTTATTTTGGGCGTCAGAAAGTAGACTTAAAAGGCGTCTTTATGTCAAATCGCATTCTTTGTTTGTTTGTTGATTGAAAGACCTAGATAACTTGAGACTCCAGCTTGGTCTTACACCGATGATCAGATTCTCCCTCACGTGACTTGGTAGCAGAGTAGCAAGGCCACCATTGTGTTGACACTTATTCTCACTCCAAAATAATGAGACCAGGTGTAGGCTCATGAAATTTGAATTCGAAATAGTATGTATATTAGGAGCTTTCTCCTCTAATATGAACATACCCTCAGTGACAGTGACGATCATCTTGACGTTGGGGGGCAGGCGCTCGGGCAGCCAGCGCGCGGCGCGCAGGGCGTCGGCCCCCACCACGCACAGCAGCGCGCCGCGCCCGCGCCCCAGCGCCTCCAGCAGCCCCACCAGCGCGCGCGACAGCCGGTACACGTCCTGGAACGGATAACGAGTCACAATCATTCATTGGATATACAGTCGTTCTTTTTCATGATTTTAATCACTTTTAACAATACCAACCAGACGCCAGCACACCACTCTACCCGGAACTGACAAATTTTGCCATTCAACTTTAAATTATGTTCTTCAGCGATAAAGTTGAAATTTGAAAATTCAGGAAATTTTACAGATTTTTGCTTAATGTGCTGGAGTCTGTACCTACAATATTAGTAACTACTTAGTTATGAAATATCACTAACGTTCCGACCCCGGTAGACGGTCCCAGTCATGAGTACGTGGCACTGGTCCACAATAGACTTGAGCAGCATGTGAGAACTGCTCGACTGCGGCGTCAGACCCACGAACCTGGAACATCAGAATAACATCTGTCATGTCTCGAAGTTACGAATATTTGGAAAGAAAACATTTTGTCAAAATATTGGGTAGATCAAAATTGTTTTATGCTGGTTTTCCCCGACCTGGTTTTTAAAATTGTGAGAGTAGTGAGCCCATTACTTAAAAAACTTGCAAAAGGTCAATCAGATGATGGCTAAGAATGACGTATAATCGGTTCCCAGTAACACCTAAGGGAGCGGGGGCTCAGCGATGGGCGGATCCCAGTTTTACTGATTGAACTCGGCTGTTAACTATTATAGCAGTCAGTCGTAACACCCTATGTAAGAGACTTTTAGGTGAATTGGAGAGAAATCTATCATCATGGATTGCTAGATTAATCAAATTTGTTTCCCACAAAATATCTAATAATAATCCCGTGCTTATACCTCCACCCTAATTGGCAATAAGCTTCATCATCATCATCTCCCGAGCCTTTTCCCAACTATGTTGGGGTCGGCTTCCAGTCTAACCGGATTCAGCTGAGTAAGAGTGTTTTACAAGAATGCCTATCTGACCTCCTCAACCCAGTTACCCGGGTAACCCAATAACCCTTGGCTAGACTGGCGTCAGACTTACTGGCTTCTGATTAACCGTAACGACCACTAGGCCACCACGACTCTTGTACTTCTATAAAATATATGAATGAGAGACTGGTATGAGCGTACCGGACGATGACGGCGAGGTCGGGCTGGCAGGCGTGCGCCAGCGTGACGGCGCGCGCCACCAGCGTGGCCTTGCCGCAGCCCGCGCCGCCGATCAGCGCCAGCGGCACCGTGCTGTCGCCGGTTATGTATCTGTAACGATATTATGGCATTATAGGACATAACTAGGTTCAAGGTGGGAGAAAAAATGACCCTACAACGACACTTCATCATCATCACCAGCTTTTATTGTCCCACTGTTGGGCACAGGCCTCCTCCCACACAGAGAAGGATTGAGCGTTAAACGACACTACTTAACGAAGAAATATAATTATGTACACTAGAACTTAATGGTTGACGAATTTACAAAAACAGCCTTCAAATGAATATTGATAACTTCATATGCGTATTAATATAGCACATCATGACCGAAATCAGGCTGCCGATATGTCAGTGTGTCGTCGTTGAAGGAAAAGTCAAAAATTCCGAAATTTGCCACTTAGAAACTTACAAAGTATGGATTAATTTGCTTTTTTTTTTGTCAAAAAGGTGGATAAGGAAATGTTAGTTAGTGTTACTTACGTTTTAAGCTCGTTGAGCGTGATCTCTCTGTTGGAGGTGCACTGCGCCGCCTTCTGACAGAACGCGAGGTGCTCGTTCACCTCGTCGAACAAACTGCGGGCAAAATAACAAAATAATGAACATAAAAACGATGCATTTGCGTTACAAATTGTGAAAGGGGCAGCTCAGCATAAAAGTTCTGCGTCTCATGCTCGCAAGCACGAGACAGCTGCAGTGCTGGTTTTCAGTGCTGCTTTGCGACCCATTGTGGATGGAGCAGAAGGCGATCTAGGACTTTTATAGACTTTTCTCGGTCTGCCATGCTATGCTCAGCAGGCTGGCTGGTAGGTGTGGGTACCTGGCAGGTATCCCGTTGTAGCCGGCGGGCGCGAGGTTGTCGGCCAGCAGCGCGTCGAGCAGCGCGTCGAGGCGCTGGCCGAGCGCGCTGCTGACGCCCTCGGTGTACTCGTCCTCGCCGCCCGGCGCCGAGCGCCCGCGCACGCTGGCGCGGATCACGTTGCGCTCGCTCAGGTGTTGCTGGGGAACGGATAATATGGCTTTAGTAGTCATTCGGCCTTTTTCAAGTTTCTTTAGTAGTGGGCTCACTCCTCTCACTGTTGAGAGACCGTATATGCATGAGAGGTGTGTCCATTAAATTTTAACTTATAAGGTGTATGCGTGTTTGGTGTTAAGGTGCTTCGAAATTTCGGAGACCCATCCAACTGTGTTGGGTATAGTTTCTAAATTGATCCGATGTAGGTACCAGTGCTTGATATGGATTGACTACCTTTTAGACCCTCACAGCCTAAGTATCTACACTAATCTACAGCATAAAACACTAACAAAGACAGGTAGACAAATATCCAGACATTTATTAAAAAAATATTGGAAATGTGGTAGACCGAATCATTCAGTCCTACAATTCTATCGTGTACCTTAAGATCCTTCTGCAAGTTATTGAGCCTCCGCTGCAGCTCGTGGTGGTGCGCGGTGTCGGCGATATCCCCCGGCTCGGCCGGCGCGGGCGCAGCACCCCCGGCCGCGCCCACCGCGCCGCCCGTGCCGCCCGCGCGGCACACCCACACGCAGCGCCGGGCTGCCTCCACGCTCATCAGGACTGTGTGTTGCACCTCCTGGAGATTCACGAATGGAAATGAATACCTCTTTAACCAGGCTAGGTATGTTTCTACCAAAAGCCCCCTCGTCTTGCCCTCTGATTTTCTAGATAAGTTTTGAGTTTTTATAAGATTTACATAGTCGGTGGACAGTGATAGAAAATAATATGTAATGTTTACTAATAGAGAGACATGCGCCAGATGTAGGTATTTGAGTCCTATTTAAATAGATAGAGTAGGTAGATTTTCACGTCTTGATAATTAAAACTTAAGATATTTGACATAATGATGAAATAAATACAGAATCGTTCTCGACTATGACACCCAAATACTCTTAAAACTAGTATTCGAAGCTTGAGCTAAACGAAGACCCCAACCTGTTCGACTACAGTAGTGAGGTAGGCGTCGCAGGCCTCCTGCGGCAGCGTGCGGACCAGCACGTTGAGTGTCTTGGCCATCTCGCGGCGCCAGCGCGCCGGCGCACCCCGGACCAGCCGGTAGCAAGGCGGCGTCGTGCTCGCGTCTAGAGTGTACCTGAGGAGAGACCATGAACTCTTATGTCATGCCAAGTATCATCTGCTTAACCTTTAAAGCCTTTTTCCCAAACTATGTTGGGGTCGGCTTCTAATCTTAACCGTCCATCCGGACAGTTACCTGGGTAACCCGATATCCCTTGGTAAAACGGTTGTCAGGCTTTCTGGTTTCTGACCCGTCACTACTGCCAAAGATTTACAAATGTCAGCTGGGAACCACCAATTTAGATTGCCTTCCGAAACACGGAGGAGCTCGCCATGATAAGAAGGTCACTCATCCGTCGAGCGACCGCGCCAAGCGTTGCTTAACCTTATGATCGATCGACCCGTGCAGCTGTTACTTAGCCACTAGCTCCTCTTTCTCTCCTTTATTTCCACAAATGACCTACCATTTATTCAGCAGTGCCTTATCACTCTCATCCTCAGCAGTCTCGAGGGCCGCTTTGAAGTCCGCGCACTCCAACGTGTGAGGCAGCAGCGGAGTGCCCAGTCCCGAGTTGAGGAACAGCACCGGGACCACTGCCCCCAGCTCTGACTGACCTGTAAGATATTATGAATAGTTAACATAAAAAAGTACCTAATTAGTCTATCTTTTTTATTGAATAAATATTTTTTTCGGACCCCATTATAATTTTGAAGTAGCGTCGTTTTTAAGTAACTGGAACAATTTACTTTCTTACCTGGAGAGGGGCGTTGATAAACTGCGACACAGTTTATACTACTGCGGTTATCATCGTTTCAACGTGTTTTATAATTGTATGTATTTCTTGTTCCAAATAAATATATTTGATATTTCATATTTGATATTTGTCTTACGTCTCGTACTTGTATTTCACAGTATATTGTCGACACCATAATCATTGTGTGCGACATCAATACAAGTATAAGTAAAGAGTTTGCAGTATTGTTCAAAAGAACTAAGTGCTATTATCTTGGGCCATAGAGAACAGTTTATGAAACATAGAGACGGATTTAGGAGAGTACTAAACCCATAATTGTTCCTCTCACTGCAGTAGTTATTTGTTGATTTCATAATGGCTAAAAAAAAATCTAAAAAGGCATCAAAAAAGCATATAAAGGTACACACGAGCCAGCTCAGCAATACAGAGCACTGGGAAGCGATGGTCCCTCTGCTGCTCTAGCGGCGAGCGCCAGTGCAGGTCGGCCACGTGCACGCGCCAGCCGCGCCGCCGCGCGCGCACCCGAAGTCGCGCCGCCGCACCGCATTGGAGCGCGCCTTTTTCTGCGCAGCAGTCTGGAAACCAAATTCGATAACAATAATAATATTATCGTGTTATACAATGTTGTATACCGTTATATATATAACTGCTGTGTGGGAGCACCCTAAGTTATATTAGTGATAAATTTAAGATTTTTTTAATCATCTCCCGTGCCTATTACGATTAATTTTATAGCAGGCATAATTTTGAAAACCATTGCTTTTTTAACAGACTATAAAAAAGAGGAGGTTATCCATTCGACGGTATGTTTTTTTTTAAATAACGATTATACAGCCACTCTATAAATCCCGATCATTCTAACTACTTACACTAGATGGCGCGATAACCAATTTATTACTCACCCTGCGAATCGGCAGCGCAGACGTATATGAGCATAGCTCGGCGCCGCCTGACCCGGAGGCCGGGCACCTTGCCCAGCAGGCAGCAGCGGTGCTCCTCCGGCAGGGCCGCCACGTTGCTGGGCATCGGCGGGCCCAGCGGGTCCTCCCGCGGGGACGTGCATGCCACCGGCGATGAGAGCGATATGGAGTCTGGGCAAATAGTTATAACAGGCTTAGTCATCAATTGGGAAGCAGCTGGGCTTATACTGCTTTCCGGCAAGTATTGGATGACAAATTTGAAAAAAAAAGTAGGTACAGATGCGAGCACATTAATTTACCCGAAATTGTCGAATATTCTTAATCAACTTTGAACCGTATGCTTCAGCGATAAAGTTGAAAATCTGTTAAGGAAATTTTACAGATTGTGATAGCTTCATGTGCTGGCGATTGTACAATGAAATTCAACGTTGGTGTACTGTATTGGTACTGTTATTACGTTCTTAACAAAATATTCTTCTATATTATTATATTTATTTAACAAGAAAATATATTAAGGAGATTTGACAGGTTGAATAAGCTTGATATGCTGGCGTCTGTACGTCTATCTTGATCTAGAATAATACGTAATTATTTAAAATAATATAATATCCCTCCCTCACACATTCACACAACGTCATCTAGTCCCAAACTAAGCAGAGCTTGTACTATGGGTACTAGACAACTGATAAACATACTTATATACTTTTTTTTTTGTAAATACATACATATTATACATAGAAACACCCAGACTAAGTCAAACACTCATGTTCATGCGCACAAATGTTTGACTTATGCGGGAATCGAACCCGCGACCTCTAGCGTGGCAGGCAGGTTCACTAACCACCACGCTATCTGGTCGTCAAAAATAAAACCTTTTCACTATCTACCGTCCGAAAACCCAATAACTTACTTTGTCTCCCAAAAAGGAAAGGTCAAAAAGTTTTTAATACCACATATTGGTATGCATTTCCTAAACAAAGTACAAAGATACAAAGGCGAGGGTCAGGAGTGTACGAGTAAAGAAATATATTCATATTTTACCGACATGCCTTCATTAGCTAATGGAGGCACTCTATTGTCCAACTCGCTATTACTGATGTTAAAATTGTTTCTAGTTTTATTATTTCAGTGTTTTACTCAAAGTTGTGGTATAGACGCCAGCACATCAAGCTACTACAATCTGTCAAAATTCCTTTAATAGATTTTCAACTTTATCGCTGAAACATATGGTTCAAAAAGTTAATTGGGTTTGACTGTTTCGGGTAGCTTGGTGTGCTGTACATTTTGTTAATGTTTTATTTAATGTCAATATTCATAATTACTTGTCATGTTTTTGTAAATATATAGAGGATGGCATATATAAATAGAAGATTACAGTTAGGGCCAAAGAGTATACAATATACTAATTAGGGCTAGTTTCATCGGTTGCTGATAAGCTCCAAATCTCCATCTCTGGCAGATAATTTTATACAAATTCTGTTCCATTTTTAAATTTATCTGGTAGATAGTTGCTATCCGTAACCTGTGAAACTGGCCCTTAAAGTTTTAAAAATAGAAAAGTGATGATAATAAAAATTCATTTATTTTAAAGGCGATAAAGATAGACCTTCATACATATACAAAATAAAAAAAAATATACAAATGCTTGTAAAATATCAATGAAACTACTACAATTTGTCAAATTTCCTTAATAGATTTTCAACTTTATCGCTGCAGCATACAGTTAAAAGTTGATTGGGAAAATTTATCAGTAAACTTACCCGACACACTAGACCCAATAGGGCGAGGTCCTTTCAACTGCGGCCTGTTCTCCTTCACAGACGACGAGGGCTCCAGCAGGTGGTGAGCAGGCAACGCCGCGGGGTCGGCACTAGCGTCGATAGAAGGCTTAGTGACCCGGTACGACGGAGACCTGCGCGAGCAGCAGTTTGACCTGATGAGAATGCTGAGTTTGCGTGAAATGGAATGCGTTGTGGGAATGCAGAGTTTTGTAGTTGGACTGCAGAGTTTTGTAGTTGGACTGCAGAGTTTTGTAGTTGGAATGCAGAGTTGTTTTTAATGGGATTTTGTTTGTAGCGGTTTGTAAATTGTAAATAATGATCGCGTGAGGTCGAGTCGCATGAAGTTTTCTGTAAGATAAGTAAATAATTCAGATTTTGTTATTAATTTTCCCTACATATTTTTTTAACAATAAGTTATGTATGTAGTTAAGTTTATAAGATATTATTATATCCTTGTAGAAAGTAATTAATTTTATTTACCTATATAAAAAAACTTAAAATAAACAGGCAATATTAATTATTACAAAATCAAAAAGAAAATACTACTCAAATTGTAGCTTCGTAAGCAAATTGTAACTTGCTACAACACACTTAGCTACGACACTAAAAATCGTAGCACCGTAGCAGTGTCGTAGCATGGACATTCAAACTAAATAAAAAATCGTAGTCCAGTAGTTTTGGGCCATATTTACATTTACAAATTTTATTTTAGATGTCCGCTACGAACTTTTCTATTTCTTTTGCTACGAGATTGTACCAATATCGTAGCCCCGTAGTAGAATCCAAATTTAATTTGTTGGACTTTTATTAAACTTGTGTAATTCATACATTAATTTTATACCCTATTACTAAAGCAATACGATTCAATTTGACGTATCAACTAGAATATGTAACCATTAAAAATAATATACATAGACATACGTATAAAATAACATGTTATCGGATTTCTGTGCCCACTGATAGAAGCTATTATTATTATTGTTTAATTGGACAAAAATACTTCACATTTGTAGCTGATGGAGGCGAAGCCGGGGGCGTAGCGGTGTATTGTTTCGTTCTTACAATACTTAAAAGGTTTATTTTGTCAATATGTTTGTAAACATGACATTGGATATCTACCCTCATGTATGTAGCTTGTTGATAGAAACTATAATCTTCAGATATATTTTTATTTTTTATTCTGTTAATCCCCCGTGTAATTGGACCAGTGTTGCCATTTATAACATGTTTGATTCTACTAATATTCTGTTATTTTAGGGCGTTCAACCCACAATAGTAAGCTCTTTAGTTTTCTTGATCAAATTTTAGCAGCGTGGGTCCATCGATCATAAAGTAAAGCAACGCTTGGTGCCCATCATGGTGACCATCTTCTCATGACGAGAACCTCCGTGCTTCGGAAGGCATGTTAAATTGATGATTCCCGCCTCCCGGCTGTCATTTGTTTATCTTTGACAATCGTTACGGATGTTCAGAAGCCAGAAAAATTACGTCCGGGCTTCCAAGGGGTATCTTGTTGAACAAGTCCATCGGATTGGGTGGAAATGTGATGGTGGAAGAGCATGTTATGTGGAGAAATGAGGATCGTATTGGATCGTAAGAGGATGACCAAAGAAACGATGGATGGATTGTGTGAAAGACACATATGGCTACAAAGAGATACAGTTATAAGATATAGGAAGAGTGAGACTTGTAGGATGACGTCAGACAGGAAGATATGGAAGGAGGAAATATGCTGTAAATATTGTAAATAACATACCAAACACCCATGTACACAAATGTTTGACTTATGCGGGAATCGAACCCGTGACCTGTAGCGTGGCAGGCATCTGACTAACCACCTAGCCATCTGGTCGTCATATTGTGTCGCTAACGTGGGGACAACATAATATTTTGGCCTCAACTGAGTTATCACGTATATACCAGAGGGATCCAGTCCATTTCATTACTAAGCCCCTAATCATCTCTTACCTCGAAAAGGGGTAGCTTACTCTAAGCCATTAGGCCTAAAGGGTTGCCATACAAAAAAATGTTTTCAGAAAAGGTTTAGGTTTGATGAAAAGAGTATGGTGGCGATTGAAATGTAATCTCTGGTTTTAGGCGGTTAAGTCTTTGGCTGTTTATGAAAGATACGGAAAGGTTCGCTTGTTTAGCAGTATTTATTTTGTCTACAGTTTAAATGGATACAAAATATGGAAGTGAATTGGAGATTATTTGCACTGTATAAGAACGTGGTTATATTTTGAAAAGATGGAGGGATATTATGCATTTTATGACTTTAAGAGCCAGTTTCACAGGTTACGGATAGCCACTATCTACGAGATAAATTAAAAAATGGAATAGAATTTGTATGAAATTATCTGCTAGATAAACTATCTAGAACTTATCAGCAACCGGTGAAACTGGCCCTAAACTAAAAGAATTTTATTATTTTGCTGATAAAATTAGGAAGTGCTTTGGATATTATTTGCTCCGTATAGAAAAGTGGTTATATTTTGAAAAGATGGGTATTATTATGTATTTTACAACTTTTAAAGAATTTTAATATTTTGCATTCAAATAAACATTAAAAGTACTGGACCAATTGCAAAAATTCTTTCACTTTTATATTACCACATTATTTTTGATTATCAAGAGTATGTAATATTCTGTCTGGGTACGGGAAGCAGTTCCCCAGGAATTCAAGTAAATATAACAACAAACAAAATGTACTATTTATTGTTTTCATTATAATGAATATTTTCGAAGATATTACAGATTTAAAAATTGCGGGACGTTGCGTTTGCGGCGGTACCGGCCGGCATGTTTTTATATACAACTTTCACAGTTTTCCTGTAGTGTATTTAGTATCGTGCGAAGCCGGGGCGGGTCGCTAGTTATACATAATCAATCTGTTAAGTGAATTATCGAAGCATAAATTAAATATTCCAAATACAAGGTGTTATTCGATATGGGGGTCTGGGGTGCTTTCATAGGGGGTGAAACGCAGCCCCCAATGTAAACTAGGGGTGGTTTTACGTAGCTAATGTTAAGGGGAGTAAGCACTTCAAAATATATGTTCTAAATCATGATCCAACGGTTTTTCCTTGTCTTTTTAACACGAGGGATATTTTTAATTTTCAATATCAAGACGCTTTTCATACACGGGCGGGTAGTCCCAAGGTAAGCTATTGATTAGCTTGTGTTATGGGTGCTAGCACAACTGATAGACTACATATACTTTACATATATATATTGGGTGACCGATATTTAAACACGTGATTGTACTCATGATTACAAACAACTTTCCCAAACAAACTTTTTTTTTATCATTATATATATACTAGCGACCCGCCCCGGCTTCGCACGGGTGCAATGCTGATACTAAAATTATACATATAAACCTTCCTCTTGAATCACTCTATCTATTAAAAAAACCGCATCAAAATCCGTTACGTAGTTTCAAAGATTTAAGCATACAAAGGGACATAGGGACAGAGAAAGCGACTTTGTTTTATACTATGTAGTGATATATCAAATATAGCTATAATGACATGAATTACAACACACAGACCACAGTCACCAAGCATGCTCATCACACACAATGCCGACTGTACCGAGAATCTAATCCGGGGCCCTCAGCTCGGCAGTGTTAACCATTGCGCCAACGCACATTGGGTCGAAACGATGATTTTAGTGACTTAGGGTTCAACTTCGTTTTTTTGCATTTTTCTTTATGCGGATGGATAGAGCTCATTAACCTCAATAATAATTGTTCTGATGCTTTTTTTCCTAAACTTGCTCCTTTGGGTGGAAAAATGCATTTTGTTATTTTTTTGTATGGAGCGGATCAAATTAAATTAAATTCTGGCGAAATACCGTGTGATCCCGCTTTGAAACGGTATTTTTCTTAAAGCTGGTCCCGTCTACTATCATTTGATGCTAAAAACATGTGCATAAACTTGCAACTCTGCCAAATAAATGGATCGAAAAAACACGAAAAAATACATTAAATAAAAGCTTCATTTTTTGGTTTCGGAAGTTCTTTTTAGTGATAATTGATATAGAATAGTAAGTAATAGCACTTAATAATTCACATAATTACTTAACAACTAACAACAATACATTTAAAAGGTTCGTTATTAGCTAAAATTTGCTAATTACGTATTACTTAAAAATATGGATGATTATCTATATTTTTTATTTGTTTGTTTAATGATTGTAATTAGCTTAACCTTTTACATTATAAAAAACTACTTTTTTTCACTTTTAGTCATTACTTTAATGTTAATGAGGGTAATTCGTTAATGAGGGTAGTAGAAAAATTTGTAAACATTTGTTTGTAACTGGTGGTATAAAATGACTATATTTATTATATATTTAATAGTTTTCGTTTATTCGTACTACTATTAACATCTAGTGATTGTGATCGTCCCTTTTCGTTATAATGGAGAATTTAGTTAACAATTTAGATTTATTTATGATTTTAAGAGAGCAGCTTAAGTCGCTGTCGGATAGTAAAAAACTCTTCCAATACCTACAAAATAAAATAAACGTGACCGAAGAGAACAGTGTTAAGCTCCAAAAATTCTGTACGCGCTTTTGTTCAAATATAAGTGCAAGATGGGAACGAAGTAGTCGCTCGTTAACACAGTTTTTAAGAAGAAATGGTGATTGGTTAGAAAGTGCGATAACCTGGCCCGAAGGAGTAATACCTGAAATTGTGAACACTGAACAGGAAAGGCTCGAGATTTGTAATAGTGAAGATGTTGAAAATCTGCCACCATCTACGACAGAAGCTTCAACATCTACATTTACACCTCGAAAACCTTTCGAAGAATTGGGCTCCAGGCAAAAACGAAGACGCGTTGATCAAATTAACCAATCGCTTTCGTTATCCCCGGATGAACTGAAAGCTTCTACAATCGCTTGTTTAAGAAACACTGGAAATGAGGATGTAGGAAAAATAATGAACTATTTGCTAAATCACCCCGAAGATCTAGAAAAAGTTAAGAAGTGTTTAAGTGCCAATAAAGAAAACAGTAGTACATATTCACCTGATAAGGCACTAGCTTTATTAGTTGCACTTAAATTAAGTAAGTGGCAATATATAAGCCTAAGAGAAGCAGCAATTGAAAATGGGTCTGAGCTATATCCTTCTTATTATAAAATTAAACAAGCAAAGTCCAAATGTTATCCAAGGAAAGAAGACATAACCATCACTGAAGAAGGAGCTGATATTAAACTGCAAGCATTACTCAACTTGACGGTTTCTAGGCTTTTAGATGTGATTGCTTTGGATTTGGACTCGGCAACAGAGTTATTGCTTATAAGCAAATGGGGCTTTGATGGAGCCTCAGGTCAAAGCAATTACAAACAAAAGACTGAGACAGATTTTGATGACTCTTCTATTTTGATGGCCAGTCTAGTTCCTATAAGACTTCAAAAATCGGATGGAACAATTATTTGGGAAAACGAACGACCCTCATCGACCTTCTATTGTCGTCCGATAATGTTTAAGTTTACAAAAGAAACCCAGACAACAGTGGCAACTATAAAGGGTATCATAACTGAAGAGATAGAAAGACGTCAGCCAACAAGAATCCTCCAAGTAGAAGTAAAGCATGAATTGCACCTGACAATGATAGATGGCAAAATATCGTCATATTTGTCAGACACATCTGCAGCTGTTTGTGATATTTGCAAAGCCAAGCCATCAGAGATGAACGATTTAGAAGCACTTTCTCAAAGAGAAAAAAACGAGGATATGTACCAGTACGGACTGTCATCCTTACATGCCTGGATGAGATGCATGGACTGCTTACTACATATCGGTAAATATAATTTTATTGCTTCATAATTTCTTCACATTCGCAGTTTCCTGTGAGATTATTTTAAAGTGCTTTTTTTTGTTTGCAGCTTATCGTTTGGACTTTAAAAAATGGAGTTGCAGGGGCGAAGACAAAGAAAAACTGTCCCTTAGAAAAAGTGCTATACAGCAAGCATTTAAGAGGGAATGCGGTTTACTCATCGATATAGTTAAACAAGGAGTAGGCACAACTAATGATGGCAATACTGCCAGAAGATTTTTCAGGGATACAGCAACAACAGCCCGCATAACAGGGATTCGTGAAGATTTAATAGAAAGGTTTTACGTGATTCTTCAAACCGTTGCATCTGGAGAGCGCGTAGACCTTTCTAAATTTTCTGAATTTTGTAAAGATACGGCAGAACTGTATGTAAACTTGTATCCATGGTATTATATGCCTTCCAGTGTACATAAATTGTTAGTACATGGGAGTGATATAATAAAGAACTTTGGTGCCATACCTATAGGTAAACTGTCGGAAGAGGCAGCGGAAGCTCGCAATAAAGATTTTAGGAAATATAGAGAGAGTCATTCTAGAAAGGTAAGTAGAACAGCGACAAATGAGGATATTTTGCACAATCTTCTTTTGTCGTCTGATCCAAAGATCACAAGTCTACGGCCTCGATTGGCAAAACAAAGTAGAATGGTTCTCTCTCCAAAAGTCAAAGAGCTTCTGTTAAGTTTTCCTTCAGAATCCGATTTTGATTTTATTGATGTAGATAATTTACAAGATAGTCATAGCGATAGTGAATAAAATTATTGGTAGATAGTAGAAGGTAGGTAGTAGTTTCTTGCTTTTTTTTATTAGTTTGTATGTCATGATTGAAAGAAAATAGTTTTGTTGTTGTAAATATTTAGTTTTAAGTTTTTACCTTTAGTAAATGTGTCTTGCATGTATCTTTACTCACTATTTAGTATTAAATTTAGTTTAAAATATTTTATAAGTTCATTAAATAAACAAAGAGAAGTTATATACCTACATTTTATACGTGATTATTAAATTTAAGGAAATTAGGGACCTTTAAATGTATTGTTGTTAGTTGTTAAGTAATTATGTGAATTATTAAGTGCTATTACTTACTATTCTATATCAATTATCACTAAAAAGAACTTCCGAAACCAAAAAATGAAGCTTTTATTTAATGTATTTTTTCGTGTTTTTTCGATCCATTTATTTGGCAGAGTTGCAAGTTTATGCACATGTTTTTAGCATCAAATGATAGTAGACGGGACCAGCTTTAAGAAAAATACCGTTTCAAAGCGGGATCACACGGTATTTCGCCAGAATTTAATTTAATTTGATCCGCTCCATACAAAAAAATAACAAAATGCATTTTTCCACCCAAAGGAGCAAGTTTAGGAAAAAAAGCATCAGAACAATTATTATTGAGGTTAATGAGCTCTATCCATCCGCATAAAGAAAAATGCAAAAAAACGAAGTTGAACCCTAAGTCACTAAAATCATCGTTTCGACCCAATGTGCAACGGGGGCGTCAAAATCGACGTTTTTGTGTATTTTGTTTTTCTAAATAGAAGAATAACTATAACGATGTTCTCATCTGCTTAGCCTGTTCCCAACTATGTTGGGGTCGAGAAAGAGTATCTGGTTGCCCTGGATTGAGGTTAGATAGGCAGTATCTCCATGTAAAGCTCTGGTAATCAGTTGCATCCAGGACGCTTGGGAAAAGGCTAGGCTATCTTTGACTATCTTTCTAACTACATCTTGCATTAAAGGTAAAGGGCGTATCTGGGAGGCAATACTGACATACTCAATGACGTCATAGACTCATTATCGAACAAACTTCTCGTTCTAATTAACTTCTAATAAGAATATAGAGGGGTGCCTTATATTACCCTCTTACAGTTGCCACTTACGACCTTTTTCATTAAGACATATTCATCAGTTATGAATGTTTCTTAATAAAGAGTAGGAAAATATTAACTCTTAAATATAAACGAATTTACGAGTGCCACTAGAAGCTCGATGCTGATCGTAAGTACGAATACGAAGTGTGAAAGTAGATTTCTTAAATTTTTGACTAGGAAACTAAAAAATAATAGAAAAAAACCTTTTTACCAAAAAAAAAAATCGTCTTCACAAATATATATATATATACTGACAATCTAAATAACAGCCTCGAGACACCGACTTCTAGAGCTATGACGAAAGGATTTTTTTCTATTTTCGTGTTTTGTGAAGTCGGTTTTTATGTTTTGGTGAAAAGTTTTTAAATCCTGCTTATTATCATTGATACGAATCAAGGACAGTCGCAACTCCACTTAAATAAAGACAGGCGATCTTCAATACCTAACTAAAAGTTTAAGAAATGATAAACAGAAATTCAGACTTTATAACCTCAAAATCGGATAAATTACAAAAATCCTTCTACTTCCCAACGCACACATACACAAAACACCCACACTAACAAACCAGCTACGCAAGTTCGTACGAGGCGTGGCAGGAGGAGGGGCAAATGACGTCACAGCATGACGTCAGAGTGACGCGGAGCCGACCTAGTTTTACGCGCGCTTTCAGAAGTTGCGTTGCGTGAATTGATTCGGCCGTTTGAATCTTCGTTTTTACAATTTTACGGTATGCGTAGTATTTATTTTAAACTGACGGCGAAGTTCTAAACGTTACTGATCGTTGTCGGTTAAAAATAGAGGGTATTTCGTCAGGTGTGGCGTAACGTTGTAACGTAATAGAAACTCATTTGTCTCTTACAGAAAAGAGTTTTGTATGCAAATTGTGTGATCGCAGATGTGTATTTACTTGTGGTTCGTCCAGCATTCGTGTTTATATATATCAATTTAACAAATTATTATATATCAATAAGATCTTTGTTACATACATTTTCTGAAATATTTTTTTATATAATGCCAGAGATTAACAGCTGGATGTTGGTGGTACACTCGTACATATGAGAGCACGTAAATGACGTCTCTGCGCCTTATATTCCTCCGGTCGTGTTGGTTAGCCGTCCCATCAGACTATGAGAGTGAGGGAATAGAGAGTGCACCTATGTCCGCGCGAATGCTTGTGCACTATAATATGTCCTGCGTAGCTCATTTCCTTAGAGACAACAGCCGACATGGCGGACAATCGGCCTGGATGCCATCATCATCATCACTATAATATGTCCTGCGCAGCTCATTTCCTTAGAGAGAACAGCCGCCATGGCGGACAATCGGTCTGGACGCCATTGTAGTATAGTATTCAAACATAACTGTCAGTTCAAGGCTGAAATTTGGTAAGTTGGCACGCTCCTTACACAAATTGTTTACTACAAAACGTTCCACCATGATGAACCGTTTTATTTTCTTAGAAAAATTACGCGAGTGTAGAGAAATATGCGTTCGTTTTTTTTTTAATTCTTGTTAATTTTTTTTGGCGTTTCCTTCCTTGATAATGCATGTAATGAAGTTCAGTCTTCGGGTAGTATGTGCAATGTTTTTTTTTGTTGATCTCTTTTCTTCGTGGGACTTTAACAGCCGAAATTATTAACCCATCTATACGTTGTTTTGCTTACTAGAGACTGAATTTTGACATTAGCCCCATATAATTTGCGTCAAATTCCTATCTCTAGTAAGCAAAACAACGGATAGATAGGTTATTCATTTCGGCCGTAAGATGGCAGCTCTTGAGTCCATTTAAACCTGCAGATCCATCTGATCAATACAATAACAATAACTTGAAAATAAATAACTACAATAACTTCCCTTTACAAATATCAACGGATTTGTGTTTCGTTTTTTTTTTCGTTGATTAACAGTTATTTTCGTAGAAAGTCCTCAAAAGATCCGTCCCACTGTGAAGGGAGTATCAGACTCTTACTGACTAAAACCCACTATGTTCCTTCCGGAGTTCTTTGTGGTCCTTGGTGGCATATGTACATTAAAAAAACAAACAGATAAGCAATTGACTGGATCGAGATATTAAGACAAAAAACTGGAACTCTGTTTTGCTCGCATTTAAACGTTTGTTTTTTAATTGTTTATGTTATTTTTGTAGCTTGCCTAGTTGTATACAGTATACGTTTGTAAAGATAAAGATATTTATTCGCCAAGGATAAGGTATATAGCTTACTTAGTTGTATGCAGTATACAATTAGGTAAGCTACAAAAATAATAGAGATACACATATCCATAATAGAAATACACAAAAATAATAGAGATACAGTGGAGTATACTCCATGTTTAACCTATGTGTCTAAAACAATTGGCAAGGGTTAGATGGCAGTATTTAAAAAAAAAGGGTAACTACGTATATATGCAAATTGCACTATTCAAGGGAGAATGCAAGGGGACGATGCATCTGCGTGCTGATTGCAATTAAATGCACTGCGATGGAAACTCACATGCAAAGAATAAATGAATGACAAACAGACACGCATGTGGGGAGAAAACCACACTATATTAAGGAAAACTCAAATATGTTTGTTAAATAAATTAAAAAATTGTGCTGACGCTATAAACATACCAATAATACCGAAAAATATTATTTCATCTCTCCATCTACATATGTATGTATACTCAGCATTATGAAGCTGAAAAGGTCGTTTATTTGCTTGCAGACGCAAATCTCAGGAACTACTGCATCGAAATGAAAAAATGTAATGTCTGTCTTTTAGTTTAGCCCAAAATATTGGAGACGTATTTTTTCGATTCTTACACAAATTAATAATGACGAGGAAACAACACGTTTAAATTTCATGTTACGTCACTTTTAGGCCCAAATTTAACTTAAACGTGACATCACAATCCCCCACTCCGGACCTCAAAAGCGTTATATCTAAGTAATTTTTTAATGATTCAAGAAAACAAACAAACTAAGTGGTCAGTATGTTTTGTTGCTCTAAAAGGCGGAGTAATTAGAATCCCAATTTTTATCCCTGTCGTCACACCTGTTAAGACCCTTTTCCCCAAAACAATAAGGTTCAAAATTCTAAAGCCTCAAAATTATTGGTTGTTATATATTTTGGATAAGTTCAACACAGTACAGTACGAGTATTGTTCGGTTAGTTAGCAACAATTCCACTGCAAACTGTTAGTGTTCTCAAAAAAACGCTTAGTCACCTGTCCTGAACGCCTGTTGATATGGTGTACCTGAATGGATAATATAGATATAGATTATTAATACGGTAGTTAACAACAAACAACCGTGGGAAGGGAGGCCTGTGTCCAGCAGTGGGACGATAAAAAGGCTGTGATAATGATGATGAAGTTAACAACTATGTAGTCAAATTCAATACTTTTATTGAACTGTAAAAACGGTGACTTTGCACCTAAGCTTTGCACGCAATTTGTATGAAACTACAAAGTATGACGTCACAGATTTTTCACATCAAGCCGTATACTTATTTCGATTATATTATTATCATATTATCCTTTAAAAAAATAATACAATTTTCGGTTCAAAACGATAAATTAAACTGTCATTATTTTAATATGCTTTACAAAATCATCATCATCATCTCCCGAGCCTTTTCCCAACTATGTTGGGGTCGGCTTCCAGTCAATCGGCTGAGTACCAGTGTTTTACAAGGAGCGACTGCCTATCTGACCTCCTCAACCCAGTTACCTGGGCAACCCAATACCCCTTGGTTAGACTGGCGTCAGACTTACTTGCTTTACAAAATGAATATGATAAAGTAATTTATTTTTGACCTAGTTCTCATCCCAATTAAAAAGAAGTTTGTCAAAATCGTCATCATAATATTATGAAAAATAAGTTACAGATAGCTAAACTAAAGAAATAATAGCGTCTAGACTGGATCGATTAACGTAGCCATCTCGGTGGCTGTTTTCGAAGATCAGCCAACGGCGCAAAACATACCATAGTAGACTTGAGGTAATTATCAACATTAAATTTAGTTTTGTATTCTTCTTCGTATTCCTATTGTCATCTATCATTTTGTAAACGCTGGTTAATCAGTAATTGGCAACTGTGTTAGATTTATACTTATTGTTAAAAACATACATAACACTTTTATATACAGAAGCTGTTGGTAGACACTAAATAAATAAATAAAAAAATAAACTTGAATATATTTCACGTCTCTATGGTGTTTTTTTTTTTGTGGCAAAACATAAAATGACTCCATCGCTGTGGCGGCAGCTGGGATGGTCAGACTTTTACTGACTAGAACCAGCTTTTGTTCCTTTTGTGCCAGAGCCTCACAATCCCGCAGCCGTGGCACACTTCGGTCCTGGGAGTTTAGCCAAAATAACTTTCTACAATCGTGAACCCTAGTAGAAACCATCGATCCAACAGACAAACTATGTGTACAGTTTGGTTGGACATCATACATATTATAAAACTTAACATGTACCTTTTATTAAATAAATAAATAAATAATGATGGCATCCAGGCCGATTATCGGCTACGGCGGCCGTTCTCTCTAAGGAGATCCGCCAGCTGCGCAGGACATATTCGCGCAGATACAGGTGCACTATCTATTCCCTCACTCTCATAGTCTGATGAGACGGCATCCGACACGACCGGAGAGAGATCAGAGATTGTATTACCAATTTATACGTTCAAAAACAAGAAGTTATAAAACTTTACAATTAACCCGAGTCTGGTGGGAGCTGACGTTGACAGATTGCTCGCCAGCCATAATTGAATTCAGACAAAAAGCCTGTGCCTCGCAATCACTACTAGATTCAGTAACCTGATTCAGCAGACCTAGTTAGCTAATTAGTGCGAGTTCCAGATAACCTGATTGGTATTTTTAATGTCCAACAGAAGGTATGCTGTGTTAGACATTTTTGGATTCACTGACAAAAGCTTACATAGCATAATGATCACACCTCATTATCACCTCTCTCTCTCTGCCCTCATCTTAATTATTATTTTCATGCTTATTTTTAAGTGTGAAATCTTCAAATGACTCCTCCCGCTGTAGGCAGCTGGAGGGAGTGCCACACTTTCACCGACTTCTGGAGGTCTTGTCTGCTAAGGCCCCGGTAACTTTTCCGAACAACCCGTAGCCATATTTTTTGTATTTCAATTTTTTTGACTGCCTCGCTGGTCTAGTAGTCGCAAGGCGTGATTGCTGTGCACGGGGTCTCGGGTTCGATTACCGGGTCTGGCCGAAATCGCTTTGTGGGTTTTGAGAAACTTTCATAAAGCAGCCTGGAATCTTGAAGTTGGTGATTGATTCACCCGTGCATGGGAGAGCACGTAAATGTCGGTCCTGCTTGTGATCTGTCTCCGGTCGTGTCGGATCGCCGTCCCATCGGACAATGAGAGTGAGGGAATAGAGAGTGCACCTGTATCTGCGAATGCTTATGCACTATAATATGTAGTGCGCAGCTTGCTGATCTCCATAAAAGAGAACGGCCGCCGTAGCCGACAATCGGCCTGGATGCCATCATCATATTGTATTTAACAAGTCGCATGTCAATGATGATACTGCATTCTCATCTCATAACGTCTTGCTTTATTGTTTCTTAATTTATAGTAATAGTGTAGAAGCGAGTTCAAATGCGTGCTTTATTTTTAGCCATTTTAATTTTAACGATGCCATGCGCCTACTGCACTCTTTTGTTGCCAGGTCTATTTCTGTCTACTATTGAAGTGACTTTACTATACTTCTTTCGCGATGAGTTCCCTGACAGATTTATTGTACTACAGACGTCAGCAGGTCAACCTACCCGAATTTGACAAATTTATTTATTTATTTATTGGAAAACCAACGGCTATACAAAAAAATTTAGGTCATAGACAGAGAGACAGAAAGCCAATTATAGGTTTTTTACGGATAGCAATAGAATAACACACTTATAGCTAATCAGTTGATCTCCGAGATATTAAAATAAGTTATTACAAAGTTTCATTCCAATTTAGACTTTGAAAAGTCATGGTTTAGCTGCTCACGAACCACAACGCTTTTGGTATTTAATGGGTCAAAAGAGTACTCTTTACATAATTTATTAAAATCCTTGCTTGCTCGCAATATATGTATATGTATTCTGCCTATAGTTCGAGGATGAAAATGGATGAAATTTTACCGAATCATTCAGATTGATGTAGGTTGATGTGCTGGCGTCTGTGCACAATACTCGTATAACATAGCAGGAGGTGTCCTTTGAAGATTTCCTCCATAAAACGAAAAAAAAACAGGTTTACCATGATGATGATAATGATGATGATGTGAAACATGATGAACACATTTTTAGTACGATTTTATATTATTAGCGTCACCTGTTTTGTTTGTTTGTCGTGCTTTTTTTTGTTTTTTTATTTGTAACTTTCCTTTGGACAAAGTTTTTTATCTGAACATCTTGCATGACTGAAGTTCCCTTGTAAAGTCTGTTTATACTATACTTAGGGCCAGTTTCACAGGTTACGGATAGCCACTATCTACCAGATAAATTAAAAAATGGAACACAATTTGTATGAAATGATCTGCCAGATAAACTATCTGGAACTTATCAGCAACCGGTGAAACTGGCACTTAATATTTATTTGCTATTTTCCCTAAATTTTACACATACGTTACTTTCCTTTAAAATGTTAGCTGGCAAAGTTTTCACTTGGGGAAGGCTAGGCAGATGATAATACAAGGCAATGAGGGGTGAAGGCGATCACAAACACGGCCATATCGCAACACCTGATGAGCGAGTCCGACTGGGCACGCTTTGATGTTTTGCCAACGGGTATACAGAACACAGGTGACACAGAAAATATAGTTTATACTATATAGACTTTACTACTTTTTTTACTTTACTTTAGAGTCGTGGTTGCCTAGTGGGTAAAGAGCCAACCTCTCAAGTATGAGTGCGTGGGTTCTATTCCAGGTCAGGCAAGTACCAATGCAACTTTTCTAAGTTTGTATGAACTTTCTAAGTATATCTTGGACATCAATGACTGTACTTCGGATGGCACGTTAAACTGTAGGTCCCGGCTGTCATTGAACATCCTTGGCAGTTATTACAGGTAGTCAGAAGCCAGTAAGTCTGACGCCAGTCTAACCAAGGGGTATTGGGTTGCCCTGGTAACGGGGTTGAGGAGGTCAGATAGGCATTCGCTCCTTGCAAAACACTGGTACTCAGCTGAATCCGATTAGACTGGAAGCCGACAGCAACACAGTTGGGAAAAGGCTCGGGAGATGATGACTATATATTACTCGCGACTTCGCCTCTGTCCACGAAGGAAATACGCGACCGGAATAAAACCGGCAGCTGTATATCTTGAAGTAGAAGCAAATAATCCTTCTAAACATTTACCTGCCCGATGGTTATCACAACGACCTCACAGCGCTCCAACGATTACTATGCTACTACAAACTGTTAATCAACTTCGTTCTCTGATATTACATGGACTGTGACGTCACTATCTTGTACTAGCTTCCACCAGCGGCTTCACCCGTATGCTGTACAGCTAGCGACAGCTGCGCGTCTGTATCGATGCCTATGCGCGACAGCTACGCGACTGCATCGCTACAAAAAGTCGCGGTGGGCGAGGGGCCTGACAATGAGCGTTTTTCCACCTACCGGCCCGGCACCGGCACCGGCACCGGCACGGTGTAAGCAAAAATGTCCAGAAAAGTATGGCGGCCGGATCGGCGCCGGCGCCGGCAAGTGAAAAAACGAGCCATACTTTTCTGTACATTTTTGCTTCCCCGGCACCGGCGCCGGCGCCAGCACCGTGCCGGTGAGTGGAAAAACGCCCAATAACAACTTTGACAAGGCGCCAACGTCCTCGATCAGATTGGAACAAACAAAAGTTGTGATCAAAGACAGCAAGATAAAGTATTAGAAAATGCGCCTCAAGATTTACTGAACTTTGAGAGTTGAACGAAGTTAAGCGTTCAGTAGACTTCATACTTGTCTTGTTTACTGAAGATTTATAGCGCGGAGTCCATAATGGATTTTATATCAAATTCTTTGGTTATCGAGACAGGTTCCGGAGAGTGAGGTGTGTGAAAACATAGATCTCTCTTAAAGACTCGGAATCCCCCTATTCGTGTTATGTAGTAAGATTTTCATTAAAAATATGGTTGAAGACGAAGGGGTCGACCAAATAAGCGATGGATGGATTGTATTAAAGTAAAACTAAAAAGAAATTCACTCAAAAAATCAACTCACAAAGAAAGCATGGAAAAAGAAGACATGCTGCGCAGATCCCAAATAAACTTAAGATCAGAGTAGAAGGATAATGAGAGACAGTATCAGCCATAGACACGGACATAATACTTCTAATCCAGCGTAGGTATCAACAGAAATGTACAGACGTCGACGAAGCACATCAACCTACTATAAATCTGTCAAAATTTAATATATTTTTAACTTTATCGCTGAAGCATATGACACAATGTTTGGGATGAAATAAATATTTTTGACTTGCTGGCGTCTATACTTTAAACAGCATGCCGCTTGATGAAATTGCTGGTACAGCTAGTAGGCCGTATTAGCGTCCCAATTAGCGTTGAAACCACAGCGTGACAGCGTTTGAGTCCTGCCAGTCATACACAATGGTTGGACAGATTTCAGGGACCCCTGCCCTAGCGTGGAAAGCTCACAGATGTAGTGAACTGGATGTGCCTTCGTTTTGTACTACGAGATTTTACGAATGCTCGAATAAAATTGTTGTTTTTTTTTTTAGTTTTTAAAAGTCTCTGTTTAGACTTTTATGGAGTAAGATAAGTTTAGAAGCCTAAGGGCCGGTTTCACAGGTAACGGATAGCCACTAGCTACCAGATAAATTCAAAAATGGAACTTTTTTTTTTAAGTTTTATTGTAATGTGAAAGTTCACTTAAACTTTGAGATTTATATGATATGTTATAGAAACAGGTAATTGGTACTTTATCTATGTACACATTATTAATATATATTAAAATGGAACAGAATATAATAAACTATCTGGAACTTGAATGTGAAGGAAAACATCTCGAGGAAACCTGGACTATAAAGTCTGAAACCACCAACCCGCATTGAGCAAGCGTGGTGATTAACGCTCAATCCTTCTCCGTGGGAGAGGAGGCCTGTGCCCAGCGGTGTGATGATAAAAAAAGGTTGTGATGATGATGATGATGATCTGGAACTTATCAGCAATCTGTGAAACTGGCCCTTAATCCCTCAATCAGTGTGAGTGCTAAGGATTGAAGACTAATTATTTTAATAAACAAAAAATCCAGCAGCGCTTTGATTTTAATTTCTGTTTACGAGCTTGACTCTACACACGCTTTTATTGTTTTTGAGATTTAGGTAAGCCACCCATCCAAAAATTAACCATGGGCAGTGTATGGCAGTTCATTTTATTCTCTCAAGAGATAAGTTTAAAGTTTAAAATAAGTTGCCAAATATATTTTTATCTCGTTACTTCCAAGAACAGATGGGGAAGGTTTCTTGGAAAGGAAAGCACCATATTTGTCATTTTAAGCACCTCTTTTTATATTTTAAAGACTGTATTGTTTTATTTTTACAACACATTGTATGTGGCAGAGACCACACCTATTTCCCGTGCTGCGATTGACCTCATAAGCGAATTTAATTTGCATAAAATTTGTATTTCCCCATCTCTGGAGGGTCACGGCTCTAAAATTGTATCAGGCCGGTTTGATAAGCTCAACATGGTTTGCACTTAGCCATATTCCAAAAACAAATTTTGAAAACCTTCGTTGCTGCGGGTTGTTCGTAAGAGATACCGCGGCCCTGGCACACAGGGACATCCAGAAGGAACATAGTGGGTTTTAGTCAGTAAGAGTCTGACACTCCCTCCAGCTGCACCCTCAGCGGGAGGGGTCATTTGATGATTTCCCACGAAAAAAAAAACCCTTCATTGACAACTAGTCAAATTCAATACTTTTATTGAACTGTCAAAAATGGTTACTCTCTAAGCTCTCTATGCAATTTGTATGAAAATGCAAACTCTGATGTCACAGATTTTGCACATCTAGCCCTATACTTATTTAGATTATTCTCGTATTACCAATAAAAATAATGAAAACAATTTTAGTTTCTAAACGATAAATGAAAGTGACATTATTTTAAGATATAAAACATCAAATGAATGTGATGAAGTATTTTGTTTTTGACCTAGTCAGCTACCCAGTTACCAATGAAAATTATTGTTAAGTAGCTTTTTTCAGTTAAAATATTAACTGTCAATTTGAAAACAAGCTAATAGCCTATTTAAAAAAAAAACTGCTTGAATTTCTGCCCCGAAAATACCCAAAACTGACACACAAATCTATCGTCAAAACCTGAGCGTCATCTGTCAATGCGAGTCTTAATTATGTCTCTAGATAAACGGAAGATAATTTCGACGGTCACAGCACTAATTTAATGGCGTTTATTTTCAAATTACAAACGTCTATTTATTCTAGAATGTTGCGAGGACTTTCCGTGCGTCACCTCGTACCTACCACTTAAATATCATTCATATGATTGATGATGCTTAGTTATGGCATGATTATGTTTGAAACCATTGTGTTGATACTGTTATACGGCCCTTTATTTGCTGTGTAAAATTTACGAGGTGAGATCACTTACTTTAATATTCTGCTAAGATATTTTCCTGTGTTTAGGAAGCTATTGCTGGGAAGTTTGTTCCACCATTTCTTCTTCCCAGCGATAACACATAGGAATTGGTGAAGGGCGGGCGTTTTGGGGGCTGTCTTTTGTACGTAAAAACTGCTCAATGGATTTTGATGAAACTTGGCAGTAATATAGCTTATACATATGTACATATATCGGAATAAAATATAGGCTACTTTTTATCTATGTGCGGGAAATAGTTTCCTATGGTGGAGGGTGTAAAACCGGGCGGATGCTAGTATTAAATAGAAATTAATCTCTTGCAGTATTAAAGTTATTTCCATTAAAAGTTTCGTCTAAGATTTTCCAGATTTTTTTTTTTTGGAAAAGTGTATACAGAGTTAATACTGAAATCACTCAAAGTATATTTGAATCTTATTTATCGAGATTGATCTTCTTTTTTGTTTTTTTAGTAGTTAGAAGTAATTGTTATTGTTATTTTCATTTTTCCAAGACTTTCTTTGTGGGCAAAGAATTGGCATTGTATCTAAGGACGTGGAATCAATGCTGATTTACGCTAAATCAATAAATTTCCAATACGCAGGATCTCACTGCAGTTATAAAACTGAAGATATAAGAGTCAGTCAAAATACAGCGACTAAAAACGAATGCAAAATGTCAAATACATAATTTTTTCATCAATTATGAAAATCACATGGATATATTTTATACCAAATATAGACTAACTAATTTACTCAAATTAGCCAGCAAAACAACCATGTAAATTTAAAAGTAAAAACCAAAGTTGGACCGTAACGAAGTGACCATTGTATTTCATAGTCGTCTCCATTCTCTATAGGTCCGTGGTGACCTACTTACTGTATGACGCACTAGTGGCGTCACACTTTGTCTATGGTTCTACATTGTGTAGCGTGTAATTGTTGGCCGTATGGCGTTTGTTTTATACTATTTTACGTTGATAGTCCAGTTTGGAAGTTTAGTATAATCTGCTATTTACTTAATTAGATATTTTTCATCCTAAGACACGTATATAGACATTATTTCTATCATCAGTCTTTTAACAGTCCCACTGCTGGGCACAGGCATCCTCTCACTAGAAGACGGATCGAGCGTTGTTGATTTCAGACTTAATAGTCCAGGTTTCTTCGAGATGTTTTCCTTCACCTTTAATCAGTCATTGGTGTCATAGAAAGAACATATAAGTTAGAAAAACTTGCATTGGTACTTGCCTGGAATCGAAACGGCACTCTCATACTTGAGAGGCTGTTGCTTTAATTACTAAGCCACCACGATTTAATTAATTTCTTCTTGCAATTTGGATGAAATCTATACACTATACAATCTAACCAGTTAATTCAGATGTTTTTCTATAAACCGCAACAGATAAATAGAGTTATTTTCGAATTTATATTATTAGTTAGGCAATAAAGACTAGCGTCTTCAGCCCACACGACAGTAATTTTACAGCGAACTTAAATTAAAACGCATTAACATTTGAAGCCCTCATTAAACAGGGCTGGAAGAAGCGTGGGTATGAATATGTGGGCTTATTTGCACCTAGGAGGCATGTAAACCCTTTGGGCCTTACTACAAAAAAGTTAGACAGACGTTTGACACGGTCGTGTTTAAAGAACAAAAAATATACAAAATTATTTTAAACTCGTGTCGAACGTGTGTCTAACTTTTTTGTAGTAAGCCCCTTCATGTTTTGTCTTTCTTTACTTATAAAGTATAGAAGCACATTTAGCTACTATAAGCTGTAAAATTCCTTAATAGATTTTCAACTTTATCGCTGAAGAATATGGTTCAAAGTTGATTGGGAAAATTTTACAGTATAGTAATTACATGATGTGATGATACTACTACTACTTTTCTGAGCTCTACGGTCAAACTTCCATCTATGGCAGATTTTTTAATCTTCAGAAATATAGTTGAATCATCTAAGCAGATTAATTATCATATTTCTTATGTTATAAGAAAGCAAATTCAGTTATACAAATCAGCCAAAAAACCCTCTAATGGCAACCACATAGAATTCAAAACAGATGTATTTAAATACTTAAGATTATAAAATTGGTTCTTCGTAGTGCTTTCTTTTACTTAATACAAAACAAAAATTAGGCAGCGGAACGCATTATCTTGTATTGAATCATCTACGTTGTCTCTGGCAGCGCGCCAAAATTTGACAGACCGCCATTTTTTTACGTGACGTCTTGTTTACACACGATAAGTATGCATTCGCAGATAATGCTCTCATTAAAATAGTTATTAGTTTTAATTAATATACTTGAAATTTTTGCTTTATTCTTTTAATGGCTTAAAATTAAACTCCAACTTCATGTGTTTATTTTGTATTTTGCTCAAATTATTTATAAGTTTAATAAATCTTTAATAAAAGTTTAATAAACTTCTAGTTTTATTTAAATTACTTTTCGTAACGTGTACTCAAACTTTTAACAATCTTAAATCGAGAGAGGAAAAAACAAATAAAATATTTGACCATTATTGAATTTTCCTTTGCGCAGACACGAAAGATGACGATGAGGACGCCCGCACTTTTTCATTCAATTTTTTTTGCGCACTTCATGTCATTTTATAATGACTCAATTTTAGTGTCACGTAGGTATATTAATAATGACTATGAATTTTATGCCGGCGGCTTCACCTGCGTCATGTAAGAACTACTTCGCGTATCCGGATAAAAAGTAGCCTATGGTTTCATCGATACATGGGCTGTCATACACTGTAAGGCTTTTCCAAATCGGACCAGACGTTATTGAGAATAGTGCTATCTTGCAAAAAAAAACAAACAAATTTTTATTATATTAGTTTAGATACCGAATTAAATGGATATTATCTAACTTGCAAGTAGTATCTTTTTTGTCAAGCATCTAATAAGAAGTATATTTTATTATTAGAGAATATAGAATTTGTCTACATTTACCACAATACATAACACAGTCAATAACAAATCATATAATAACTAGTTCTAAAACAGTACGCGTGTGACTGTACTGATTAAAAACTCATTTCATTGTATGGAGCCATTTAATTTGGCTGTTCAAATTCTAAAGCACAGGCGATTAGGCTCACGTTCGCGCCAAAATCTTCTAAGTAATAATAAATACGCTATTTATTATTCTAAGAATTATCCAATAGCTGTCATTTGCTTGTGACGAGTACTATATGAGCTCAATGAAGGCCGTTCGTACAGACGGACAGAGAGATATAAAAATAAATAATAATGCTAGTTGAAATATAGTCTGTGACGCGCGAGTCTATCCTGTTCGAATTAAAAAGTCATGATTCTCGATTCCCGCCAATTTACGGAACTGATTGTCGGACCGAATTATAAAATTTTTTGATTGCTTATTTGTCGAAGAAGGCTGCCTTATTTCTCGTGTGTGGAGTTGTTGCCACGGGACCTGGGCGAAAGGGGTGGAGGAAACTATTTTATAATATGTATTTACATAAGAAATGTTTATAAGTACGTTTATCAGTTGTCTATTATCCACAGTACAGACGCCAGCACGTCAGGCTACCCGAAACTGTAAAATTTTCCCAATCGACTTTGCACCATATGTTTCCGCAATAAAGTTGAAAATCTATTAAGGAAATTTGACAGATTGTTGTAGCTTGATGTGCTGGCGTCTGTACAAGCTCTGCTTAGTTTGGGACTAGATGGCGTTGTGTGAATGTGTGAGAAATTTTATATATTATTATGTCTATCATCATCATCATCAACCTTACTATCATTGCACTGCTGGGCACAGGCCTCTCCACAGAGAGCGTTTGAGCGCTAATCACCACCCTTGCTCAATGCAGGTTTATTTTTATTTAAAATTCGGTCGCGTAAAACCGCAGGTCACAGCTAATACAAAAGTATGTATTTATAAGTATTAGCTGTAAGCAATTTTTTAAAGCATCCATTAATAATTCCATTAGAATAACTAGCAATAAAGATACATCATGGCCAAACATTTTAATTACCAGTTAAGTGTTTGTGTCAATTCACAGCTACTGTTTGTCAGGCCATAGAGCATAGAGCTTATTGTTTTAATGGAGACATAATGAACTGATAGATTCCGTTTTTCGGAAGGCTCAAGGCTCGTTGAATTGTTGGGTCCCAGCTGTTAGTAGTTAATAATCCGATGGAACGGAGGAGAGAGATCAGGCGCAGGACCGACATTTACGTGCTCTCCGATGTGATGGCATCCAGGCCGATTGTCGGCTACGGCGGCCGTTCTCTTTTATGGAGATCAGCCAGCTGCGCAGGACATATTATAGTGCACAAGCATTTGCGCAGATACAGGTGCACTCTCTATTGGGGGAATAGAGAGTGCACCTGTATCTGCATCTCATAGTCCACCGATGGGACGGCAACCCGACACGACCGGAGAGAGATCAGGCGCAGGACCAACATTCACGTGCTCTCCGATTTATCGTCTGTATCAATCACCAACTTCCAGACTCCGAGCGGCTTATGAAAGTTTCAACAAAAGGATTTCGGCCCGATCCGGGAATGGAAACCGAGGCCCGTGCACAGCAGTCGCGCTATGCGACTATATGTAGACCAACGAGGCTGACGTTAGACGTATTAGCGAGTCTCACAATACAGTAGACACATTCTTGCTCAGCTCATTGCTCACTTCAGTATCAATGTTGTACACTTAGTCATCGCGCCAAGCAAGTGATTGATCCGTCTGTCAGCACCGTATGCATCCTAATTGCCTCAATTATGAGTGGCAATGGTCATTTAGCGGCAGTCTCGCTAGTTTGTGAGAATATGCGAATATTGTTCGTATGTGTAAACTGGGGGGGGGGGGGGTTAATTCAGGTCAGGGTATTGTTATCGAAATAATGTTATATTATTTTTTATTGAAGACAACGATAGAAATCTTAAATTGAGTTGAAGTCATCACATCAAGCTACCGGAATCTGTCATTTCTTTTCCAATCAAATATGAACCATAACGCTTTCGCGATAAAGTTGAAAATCTATTAATATAAGGAAGACATTTTTTAGTAGCTTGGTATCCTGGCTACTTTTGTAGACACTCCCGCCGATTCCTTTTAGTTTGCTCGTACGAAATAGAAGCATTCTCTAGTGTTTAGCCGTTTAAATAGTAGATATTTTAATATCCTTAGAGGCATAATCTTAAGATGGTTTTTTTAAGCAACGTCGCAGGACCTAAAAACAAAATTTTACATGTGGTCAGGGGAAAACGTCCCAGTGAGTAGGTACCTATGTACATATTCAAAACTACGTGTCTATCAAATTTTATCCAAAACCGTTCAGTAGATTGGCGTCAAAGTGTAACAAACTCTTGCAAGCATCTGGTTATGTAAATTGAAGGTAAATGTTGAAAGCGTCTCTACACTTGCGACTGCCCTTTCTTCTATGCTTTCTGCTTCTATTCTTAACCTTTTCACTTATTTGTTAAAGGTTAATAATATGTAAAAGCTTTCTTCACCCGTGGAGTAGGCTCTCATTTAGGCATACATTTTATGTTATGTATTATGCTCATGTACTCATATTTTGTATTGAATTTTGATCTCCATATTTTGTGTTGCCTAAAAAATATCATGGGCAGGCCATATTGCTCGCAGAGCAATGGCAGTTGGCCGATGGGGTCGAAAAGTGCTAAAGTGGAGACCATGTACCAGCAAGCGCAGCGTAGGACGTCCACCAACAAGATAGACCTTATAAAGGTCGCCGGAAGACGCTGGATGGATGTATGTGTGGAGATCTAAAGGGGAGGCCTATGTTCAGCAGTGGACATCCTATGGCTGAGATGATGATGATGATGTTGAAAACATATCACAGTTGAAACACCGCGAAAGAGATTTTTATATAAACAAAAACACTCATATCTCCTCTTTGCGGGTTCTGGCAGTTGATTTAAAAAGAACTCCTTAATTAAGATAAGATGATATTGCAAACAACCGCCATCTACAATGAATTCGGACAAAGGAATAATTAATTTAAGAGCTTTTTTAAAATTATTTGTGCTGAAGAATAATAAGACGCGATCAGATATGATAATGTTTAGCTAGTGATGTTGTTTTTAGATTTTGTATAAGAAGGCAGGTAATGTCAGTTATTTACATATTTGAAGACATAATTTGAAAAGCAAATAGACGAAATTTTGAGGCACTCTGTCACTGTTCTTAGTAAAAATTACTAAATCAATCTCTGTTTAGCTGGATGTCCTACGTCTTTGGCTATGTCACTGGCCATATTTTCGCTGGTTACCTATTAGGAAGTAGATAATTTCAGATGCGAGTAAAGACAGTCAATTGTATTGCATTTTGTTGTACCCGCGTCCCGTGGGAACGAGAAAATGTGGCCTACAGCTATAGCCTTCTTCAGTAAATGGGCTATCACTGAAAAATATTTTCAATTCAGTCCAGTAGTTTCTGAGATTAGCGTTCAAACAAACAAACTCTACATCTTTATAATATTAGTATAGATAGTTTAGTTTATCCTCGACACATTCGTAGCATCGAGTGGACAATTTGTTTATTGCTGCACATAAAACAAGTGACTACTAACTAAAATAGATTTTATTTATTTTAATTTGAATTCCTCGAGATATGATGTAGTCTTGTCGTCGCACTTTCAAAATAGCCTGTGATTCAGACTCATACGGCGTGCGTAGAGTATTTTTGAGAGAATACAAAAATATGATTAGAACTATTCTCGTTGATAGTTGCTGCTAAAGATAGAGGTAGATTGCTTGACATATCCCGCTAGGTGTTTTAAGAAATTGAGGTGACACCAGGACCAATTTGAACTGTTTTAAGTTTCCTACGTGTAAATTTCAAGCGTTACACCGTTGAAAACATTTTTGAAGAAATACCTACTCAGCAAGAATACTTCTCTTTTAAAGGCTTACACAGAAATTATCCAAGTGTCCAGAAATCCCTTTGAATCTTCCTTGAAGGTATTCAAGATGCCTTAGACTAGTTTCGAATCTAACACAAAAACTACAAATGGCGGGTCGTTCACCGATCTATCTTATGATGAAGACGCTTCTATGTACTGTTTAGTTTTGGACTTCAAAATCATTTTCTAAGTATAAAGCAAATTCCCTTAGCTAGACGACGTCAAACACTTTTTTTTTGAGCAACTACTTTTTTCGCCACTCACACACCATTCGACGCCCCGTTGGCACAATGGTAACCACGCCAGACTGCCGAGCTGAGGGTCCCGGTACGGTCGACATTTGTGTGATGAGCATGCTTGTTGACTGTGTATATGTAGTTTATTACTATTTATCAGTTGTTTGGATAACACAAGCTTACCTTAGGACTAACCGACCGTGTGTGAAAAGGTGTCCCGATATTGTCATATTATTATCGAAAATCTGAAAATTGTATTAGCACGTATAAAAATAGCATTCCCTATTAACACAAGGGTGACCCAATACCCGCCCTCATGGTTTACGTTCGCAGTCAGCCATTGTGCTCAGCTGGCTAGTTCATTGGGGAGACAAAAGCACTCGCTAACAACTGCCTAGTTCACTCAATTAACTCCTAATTGTATACCCTTTTTAACCGACTTTTTAAGATCTAATGATATTATTTTAAGAACGCCTTTCCTTTATTAATTGCATAAAAAAGTGCCTTTGTATGGGAGAATTATCAAAACTTATCGAATTTTTGCAGCGAAGATAATCTATAGATAAAAATGGTATTCTTCTATGAGAAATTTGGACTTTTTAACATCGTTCTGGGGTAGTTTAACCTGGAAGAAATAGCTCTACAATCTATAGCAGACTTCTTTGTCGAATATTTTTTTCACTACATCTAAGGTCTTCTTAGAAGAAGAAGAGAGAACAGGGAAAGAGAAAATGGGGGTATTCTTTCATAATAAATTTTCGTATTTTCATCATTTGAGGTTAACGGAGAGTATTGGTCAGTGGAGGGTATTCGCCATTGCTATATACTGAATATATTTTCAATAATGTCTACTCTATCATTTCTTTACATCTCCTTTTCTGCTTCATCATCTACTAAACATCTATCCTTTGGATAGGTACTTGATTTTGTTCAGCTTCTATCGCAACTTCCCAAAAAAACTTCTCAATTCGAACGTACATAGTTTTTGTAATAATAAAGTCGTATTGTGTTTGTTTCCAATTTTGCACCATATTGAAGTTTTATGATGTCATTTTTAATTGCATCGCGTTAGAAATTAAGGGAATACATTGCTACTTATAAGCTCATAGCTGAAAAGGGATACTCGTAGTTGTACCATAATTTATCTTGTCTTCATATAATATGTAAGCAGGTATCAATTATTGGTATGACCAGTATTCTTTAGATAGGTGGGCTTTGGAAATGCATGGAGACTCACTCATGCAAGGAGTAACCATGTAGTTTATGTAAATCTATCTCTTTAGAGCTAACATTTTGGAATTTTGAGACCTGTATTTGAAGCACTATGTAATTAGCTGGATACATAGTGTTGTTAAGTCAACTGACTTCAAATAATATCACCAGGCTCAATTAATAGCTCTTATGCATGAAACATCCCTGTTACCCAGATACAACTAAGTACTATAGCACCTTCAGATATTCAAGTTGTTTTCTTTTTTTTTTAAGGCTTTTCATCCTAGATTTTACACCAAATACCGTTCATAAAACAGCCTTCTGGCCTGACCAAGAGCGTAAAACCTTTCTACTGGAAGGCGATACCCAGATTTGGGTCTTTAGATGGCAAGTCTTATATTTTACATATTTTTATGAATAATTATAATGTTATTTAGTAAATAATTGCACATGGGAAGGGTTATTTATGAGGAAGACCATTTTCATAACAGATTTTGTTCAAAACCTGCAAATTTGAAATCGTCTCTACTATATTAAAAAAGCATATAAGGAGATCTGAATCGCATCTCTTTATTAATTTAACCATAAATGATTTCTTTCATTTCGCTTATCTATAATCTGCATATGTGTGTGTGTTCGATGACTTGAATTTTAATATTTCCCTGACCATCTCCAAGGTTGAGTGTACATATCCATCAAAATGTATTCTTTGTAAATAATGTAGACAACCTGTAGGCAAGCGCGGTCGATGTATTGATTTATTGGGACGATTCTTTACCAGCAGTGTGGTTATCTGAGCGGCTACCGTACAACAAATATTATACATAAATAACTACGTTGTTTTCTTTCAAGCCATTTAGCTAACGATAGCATTGTGAGCGGCTCGACCTTCACGCGTCAATCCATAGCCAGCGGGTACTCACTCCTCAGAATGTTGTGATACATTATCCTTGTCCTTGTGTGCCTGCCCCGAGCTGCAGGAGTTGCCCATGTCGTCGCCGGCTCGGCCGCGCCGCCCTTAGCTCGTCATCCCCCGCACCGTCACCTCATGCACTACACACAGCTGGAACACGTACACACGCGTCCGATCCGCTAATATCTAGTTTCGTGTAATAATTTAACATTTCCCGGCGTCGCGATCGTTTCGGGCGGTAAACGCGAGCGTGAGTGCGCGCGTGCTGTTGCGTCGCGCGCTCGCCGACGAATAATCGATGCGCAGTCTCCCCCTCCTCCCCCCGCCGCACCCGCGCGCGCCTCTCGCGCGCCTGCTCATTATCTACGCTTTTCACGACACATGCCGCGATCAGAGCTTTTCCGAATCGTAGTAGGTTTCCTCATTTTCTGCCTTGGCAATATTTTAATACCGTTACTGTCAGTAATGTGTAAAAATCTGATGTACCCTAATGGCATGGAATCCACTCAACCTTTAAATCGATCATGTCGAGTTTAATTTTTGCCGCCTAGTCATCAATAAATTCATAGATTCTTCACTGAAGTTAATGACATCTTGGCGGGAGATCAAAAGATTGGGCACGCTACATCACAAACACTCAACACTTTTTCTTGTCACTAGCATAGTAAAACCGATAATATACGCCACAAATTACATTAGTTTACGATCAATTTTCACAAACACTATTTTATTTTAAAAGCACAGAGGTTTAATATACAAATCAAAAGTGTAAAACCTTCTCGCACCGAAAGGCAATGGCCGCTAAATTCGAATTTGGAGTTCCTAAAATAAAATTTAATGTCGTTTGTTTCTGTCTTTCCCTGCAGCAAGTGCTCACAAGTACTACGAACTTCACATATTTTGATGTATAATTTTAAGTAAAGTGTGATATTATAAAAGATTTGTCTTTCGCTGGCATCATGCCCAGGTGTTTTATAAACTCCGTGCGACGACTCAAGAGGAGTTTCATACAGGAATTTGGTGAATTTTCTGTCGAAAGTAAGTCACTTTGTTTTTGTAGAAATGTCCAAATATTTTTCCACGCTGTGTTACCGTGGGGTAGTTTTTACTATAAACAGACGGAGAATACATTGTTCTGTAATACTTACTGTAGTTTTCCGTGATAAAATCGTTTTTTCCGCTGCCTATTTACAATATTTTCAACTTTATCTTTCGAACTGTACTGACACTGTCAATATATTTTTTCTACGAAAATATTTTTATGATTGCCAATTTATAATAAGATAATATGCTTAAAAGCGTAATTATAATCATGAATAACATATTTTATTAATTTCTTTTGAGCCTAGATTAGCAGCTAATATTTAAATTAAAAAAAATCATGTTTGATAAATCACAGAGAATCAGTACTGCTAAACTGCTTGCATTTCTTCAATAGTATATGAAATATATGAACTAGGCTTCACGATTTACTATGCAGCTTTCATGATATTCTCATCGGGAAAACGTGTATGTATTGTGAAAAAATGCTGCGATTCCATGTTCTAGACAAAGAATTTCTGATTTATATTAGTCAACACAGAACACGTTATGGGGTTTTCCCTCTTGAATACTATAACCATAACTATTTATCTAATACCTATATCAAAATCATAGCGCAAAACATTTCAGTTACAACTAACGCGCTTTGAAAGCTTTTTTATAGACGGTATGGTGCTAAAACTGTATGGGAAACCCCAAACAAATATCCGCCAGAATTCATCTCCAAAAAAACATGATTACAAAGCTGTGTAAGTCGATATAATAATCCAATAATGTTCCAGATGAAATGAAGTCTACACGCGTAACAAAAATTAACGTAAAGAGACAAAAGAATCTTCTGAAAACCAATGAAACGATATACCACGACAAAGTCCCGATTTCAACACGATTCTATCTACAACTGCTAAAGAGAAGCCAGTTTTTACAACACTTCCAGGATACAGAACCTTACGAATACGCATCGGAAAGCGAAAAAGCAGTAAAGTCTCCGGAACTTACCAAAAGCAAGAATTTCACCAAAAAGGATACAGACAAAACTTACAATTTGAGGTCTTCAGAAGCGAAAACGGAACGCAAAACGTACGACAAAACGCATAGAAGGAAACGTAACGGTTGCGATAACGAAACGCAATCCATTTCCGAACTGATACAGGAAGTCAATAGAAAGCGGAAACCGCGGAAGGAACCTTTGGCGCCAATTATTGAAGAAATTAAAAGCAGGGAGCCTTTGAAAATTAACAATAAAGGTATGTTATTGTTAATACACATTATTATAAATAATAAATAATGGCGTTCAGACCGATTGCCGGCCAGGGCGGTCGTTCTCTCTAAGGAGTACAAGCATTTGCGCGGATACAGGTGCACTCTCTATTCCCTCACGCTCATAGTCCGATGGGACGACAATCCGACGCGACCAGAGAGAGATTAGGCGCAGGACCGACATTTACTTGCTCTCTAATGCACGGGTGTATCAATCCAGACTACCACGGGCTGTTTTTTTTTAAAGTGTCTTATCGTACCCGAGACCCCGTGCAAAGCAGTCACGCTTTACGACTGCTAGGCCAACGAGTCAGTTTCATGTAACATAATGAATCCGTGTTACATAAAAAAATTGATCAAGGATCAATCACAAAAGGTTTTATATGCACGTTCAAAAACTTCTCCAAAATACGAAAATGATCTAGACTAGGAATTCAGGCCGAAAACATAAAAAAAATACTGTCACGACACTACAGTTGACAATGTAATACATAAATCTCAATTTTAAAACAAAAAAAAATCCTTTTTAATTAATGTTAGATAAATTATTGAATCAGGCGTAACTTTGCGGAAATCCATTACAATAAATGTTAGGAAAGAATATCTATATAATTTTAATTCCGCGAGACGAAAATCCAGCATTGGGTGCAGGATGCACCGCAATACCACACTCCCGCCCGCGTACACACGCACTCGCCCCCAAGCTCGGGCGCCCGAGCGGTAGTCGAGTCAACGTCTCCTGAGGATGCCCTGTGGAGGGGCGCAACACGTGTCGAGTTGGCTTGGGTGCAGGGCTTGCTGCCTTTTCTCCGTGTGCAAGTGCATGAGGGCAGGAGGGTGGTACCTTTCCTTCCAGTGCTTGTGTACGTGGGCGGGAGGGTGGTATTGCGGTGCATCCTGCACCCAATGCTGGATTTTCGTCTCGTGGAATTAAAACTAGATATTCTTTCTTAACATTTATTAGGGTCGGTTCATATCTGACGTAAAATACGCCGAGCGTATCATCAGTCGTACTAACGTATCAACGGTTGAGTGTGAAGGGTCAAGTGTTTTTCTATACATTTGTCTGTTCTGGCGTTACGCGACCGATAATACGCGACGCATATTCCGTTAGATATGAACCGACCCTTAATGTTAGAGCCAATTCGATAATAGGTAGTTTATCTTCAAAATATCATAACAATGTTGTAAACTAAAGACATGACAGTTTCCGCATTGGCAGGTGGCTCGGAGATCGATAAGATAGCTGAGAAACTCAAGAGCCTGGTCAAGGCTACCGCTGATGAGAAGCTGGACAAGGAACTGCTGACGTGCACGGAGTCTTTTGAAAAAGACAGCGTCGATGGTGCGGAGAGGGACGGAGATACGAAGGAGAATGGTGAGTGAAAGAGAGAAAGTATGATTCGGAATGAGTGGAGTGTTTTATTGCTTGACTAGAATATAGCGTTCATGGTTTTAAATTTTTAGATACATAAGTGTCTGTGACCCATTGCTCATTGGGTCGTCTTATAGATCCTCAATTGATATGTGTGCATTTTCTTATTATATTATTTATGCTTTTATTGGGCCTATTTGCTGACACAAATTGCACGCAAAAATACGACTACATGTTACGTTGATGAGGTCATCACAGACTTTTTTTTTATCGTCCCACTGCTGGGCACAGGCCTCCTATCCCACGGGAAGGATTGAGCGTTAATCACCACTCTTGCTCAATGCAATATAAAGTCTGAAATCACCAACCCGCATTGTTACTACCTATATTATAAAGATTATAAATATTATAAAGATTTGGAGTTTGTTTGAAACGCGACCGAGTTGAATTCACATAACCCATCTAAGTCGAAGCCTCTGTAAGAACTAACTTTCAGGCTGACTCTAGTCTATCTGTACCGACAGTTAAATATCTATAAACTTAACAATAACAAATTTTCTAGAGCCCCAAGAGCCTCGCGAGTGGACGGAGCCGCGGCGTTGCGCTCGCGCCACTCACACTTGTTCGTACTGCGGCAAGGGCTTCGACCGACCCTGGGTGCTGAAGGGCCATTTACGGCTCCATACTGGCGAGAGACCCTTCCCGTGCCCTCACCAGCATTGTGGCAGGACTTTCGCTGATCGGTGAGCCTACATCTTTATACCTATGCAGAAATAAATTCAGGTTTGACAGACATTTTAGTCAGTACTACATCATCTCCCGAGCCTTTTTCCCAACTATGTTGGGGTCGGCTTCCAGCCTAACCGGTTTCGACTGAGTACCAGTGTTTTACAAGCGAGCGACGAGCGAGCGACTGTCTATCTGACCTCCTCAACCCAGTTACCTGGGCAACCTAATACCCCTTGGTTAGACTGGCGTCAGACTCACTGGTTTCTGACTACCCGTAACGACTGCCACGGATGTTCAATGACAGCCGGGACCTACAGTTTAACGTGCCATCCGAAACACAGTCATTGGTGTCCAAGATATACTTAGAAAGTACATACAAACTTAGAAAAGTTGCATTGGTACTTGCCCGACCTGGAATCGAACCCACGCCCTCACACTTGAGAGGTTGGCTCTTTAACCACTAGGCCACCACGACTTTTTTTTTTAGTCAGTACTACAGTATTTGGAAATTCAACGACCCGTGATGTGTACGTGACGATCCGGGATAAAATAATAGTGTTCAAATGACTCCGTGTTCTACAGTAGCAAAATCATATTGGTCACGATTTTTTTGTTTTATCAAAATATAAAAAATACTAAGTAGGTACCTAGTAAAATATAAAAAATAAAAATACAAGTTTAATAACGTATTAAAGTTGAAAAGGGAGGTTTTCTTTATAAATAATAAAAAAAAATTAAGCCCAATATTATAGTCACAGAAACTAATGTTAGTATCGCGTCAAAAATTGAATAAATCTCTGGATGCCCTTACATCTCCGTGCCAGCATTACTGTGGCCGGCAATCAGTTGGAAGCTATTACGAACTGTGTACTACATCAATAGGGAATATGCATGTAATTTTTTTATTCACTAAATTAATACACTTTTCGAATACAATTTATCGACAAGAAGTTATAAAGCTTCAAAACTGCTAATATGAAAGAGAAGTCCGAGTGTAACATTTACGTCACAACTACACACGCCCGTAAGGCTGTCATTGAATATAGCGTTTTGGTGAGAGGGACAGGTATACTTGTTTAAAATTGTTATATCTCGTTTGTTTTTCGACCGATTTCGATATTTTTTTCACAGATAGTATTCTATTTTTGTATATTTATTGATAAACTAGTTAGATTGCAGATTATTTTTTTCATGCATATTCCCTATTCTTTGATAGGACGATTGTTCAACTGTTTTTCAACGTCTTTATTGCAATATGCAGTTCAAATCTCCGCGCACATCAGCGCACGCGCGGGCACCACTCGTGGCAGTGGCGCTGCGGCATGTGCGGCAAGGCCTTCAGCCAGAGGAGATACCTCGAGCGGCACAGGGACGACGCCTGTCGCAAGTATAAGTAAGTACCTAGGTATTGTCTTCATTTTACAAAATGTATTTACTGTTCATTTTGTCCCAATACCTGGGGCCTAATGCTGCTAATTTAGTTTAAAGAACACGCAACTGATACTCAATCACGACTCCATGTCGATTGAGACAAATAGGGCTTTCCGAAAAATTTTGTTTTCAATCTCAATAAAGTCGTAATAGAATTGTTATGCGAGTCTTAGTTCAATGGTTATCGGTGTTGCTATTCTAATTCTACCAAAAGCTAAGTGATAAATGATATATTATATTGTTTTTAATAAACGTTTTGCTTACCAGTGGCAGTTCAAACGTAGACCATTGGTCTTAAATTAGTAACAGAATACCCCATGAGGTAAAAATTGCTATTAAGATCCAATTGACACAATATTAAATTAGCAGCATCAGGCCCCTGATTGATGGTACCTAATTGACGTGTCCTGGCTGTCATTTGTACATCTTGGACAGTCGTTACTGGTAGTCAGAAGCCAGAAAGTCTAACCACCAGCCTTACCAAGGGGTCTCGGTTTGCCCTACTGGGTTGAGATCAGATAGGCAGTCGCTATAGAAAGACAGCCTCATAAACGCCCGCCCTTCACCACTTCCTATATGTTATCGCTGGGAAGAAGAAATTGTGGAACAAACTCCCCAGCAACACAATTCTATCTGCATGGTTTGATTTATACCAAAAATACCCTCCTAGCAATACAGCCGGTATTTTTACAACTAAGTGTCTAAACACACTATGTCGAACGTACGCGACCGAAGTTCCGCGGCTGATTTTACGTTCCAACGTATTCGGCTGATATGACACACCATAAGTGCCGAACTTACGCGGCAGAAATTCAGTTGCGCAATTTTGTGTGTATATTCAGTGTTTCGAGCGCTGTCGTGGTCGTCGTGTCGTGTTATTTGAACAGCCGTACAGACACGTGCAAAATATACTTAATAGTCGCGTATAATGTGTTTTCTACAGAATACGTTGCCGCCGAATTTCCGCTGAACTTACGCCCGACTGAAGTTCGGCTGTACGCTATAACGCAACGTAATTTCGGCATAATAATTCAAATAGCATTGCAGACGTAATCATGCCGAACTTCCGTCGCGTATCCTCGGCATAGTGTGTTTAGACACATGTTTTATAATAAAGTGGAGTAATTTATATTACCCAAATTTCCTTCTCTAGAATGCACACGCGAAACTCCTCAAAATACAACAGTACTCTCAAAGTTGTCCCGAAAGCAGAATTCCAAGTGCCGATGTACGGAATTATCAGACATAACCCTGACTCGAAGGTGGCTGCCGACCCTGACTGCTGCGAGGGACCCATAGACCTCTCCATAGGCAAGCGGAGGACGGATGAAGATTTAGGATAAGATTATGTGATTAGAATTAGAATAAAATGGAATATTTTTTTATACTGTGGTTTTATTTGAATGTTGAAGGTTTTCGGAGGGGACACAGAACCTATGTTACTAACCACCTATGTGACTAAAATCTATTCAGACGTAACACGTGAAAGCGGAAGCTTTTAGGCTTTTAGGTTCGGAACGACAATTACTTCCCGAAATGGTAATTCTCTAAATGTCTATTTCCCATTTCGTCCACTTTCTTAAAGCGACAACAAATCTGTATTTCTTGTGTCCACTTGTCATAACGTCAACTCTCAAAACGTCCTTTCTAAAAATGTTTTTCTTTTTTTACAAATATAATAATATTACCGATTTTCAGCCGGTATTTTTATTTTTTGAATATATACCTAAATTAAAACAAAATAAAATAATTTAAAAATTACTTAAGAGTTGCTTCTGATGTAGATTTTGCAGTAGGGAAGGAAGTTCATTACATACATTTGTAGTTTGGAAAAGGCTAGGCAGATGTATGCAAGGTTGATGTGTATTTATTTATTTATTAATACTTCTTGCACACCTTCGGTCTGCCTTTGAGTGGTGGAGAAATAGAAGTGGTAGGTGCAGAAAGAAATATAAGTGATGTTATCGCAGCTAACACAAGGTTGGGAAACAGTATACAATCAAAAATAAAACTAATAGCTTTAATATAATGTTTATATTACAGCTATAAATTAAATAAATAAATACAATTTGTACAACTTATGCATATCGTTACAGAAATAAGCTTTAGCTGTTAGAATTACGCTTTGCAGCACGCAGTTTTCAGAACGTATATATTGCAATATTTTTACGTTTTATTAACGCGCCTTTCCCTTGAGAATATGACAGAGAGACATACAAATTTCAAAATACAGACGCCAGCACATCAAGCTACTACAATCTGTCAAATTTCATTAATAACTTTATCGCTGAAGAAAAATTAAATGGTTCACAGTTGATGGGGGGAAATTTGACAGTTTCGGGTAGCTTGATGTGCTGGCGTCTGTAAGGACTGCATAACACAATTCTGGTTACAATAATCTTATAGTGTACAGTAAAATAGGAATAAATACTTTCACAACATGATAATTTTTTGTCCTTCCTACATAAGTGAGTGACGACCAAGGCTTTTAAGGGCGCGTGCACCGACAGTTGGCAACGTCGCAATAGCTGTCAAATATTTACACGTTTTAATTAATTTGGCTAATTTACTATATGAAAGTAAGACATATGGCTCTGTAGTGCACTCAAACATTGAATAGTTTTAAACGTTTTACTTGTAAAAAAGGCACTTGGAAAGTCTCCAAATACGTTTTTTTACATATAAAACTATATATTCGTTGTTATGATATTAATAATTGGATTCTCTATTAAGTTTCCTAGTGCACTATAGAGCATTATTTTATGATTTCATAAAATAAAATTGAGAAATTAATTAAAACATGTAAATATCTGACAGTTATTTGCGACGTTGCCAGATTTTCGAACACGCGGCCTTAAGAGTGATTTCAACCTAACGTGATTTCCCGCGCGTCTATTCAGAAAACGTTTCATTCCACGCTTCAATCAAAAAGCTTGACTCGCGTCCACGAGCTTATTCATATGTATATGTGCGCTCAAATAAGGTAGTTAACTACTAGTCAAATTCAATACTTTTATTATTGAACTGTCAGAAACGGTTACTCTTTATGCAATTTGTAACACGAATTATGACGTCACAGATCTAGCTGTAGGTACACTTATTTTGCTTATACATATAATCTAGTAATGCTTTATCAAATGACTACACATTTAGGTAGTTGACTATGTCAAAAATAAAATCTTATATGATACTAGCGGTCGCCCGCGGCTCCGCCCGCGTGGATGTCGGTTTTCGCGACAAAAGGTAGTCTATGTGTTATTCTGATGTATAAGCTATATTGTGGTAAAGTTTCATTCAAATCCATTCAGTAGTTTTTACGTGAAAGAGTAACAAACATCCATACATCCATACATACAAACTTTCGCCTTTATAATAGTAGTAGGATTAGTTTTATTTGGCAAAAATAAAATCTTATATGATATTAATTTGGTAAAGCATCTTAAAATAATGTCACTTTCATTTATTGTTTTGAAGGAAAAACTATTTGATTTTTTGGGATTTTGAAGGATATGGCTTGATGTGAAAAAAATTGTGACGTCACAGTTCTTATTTTCATACAAATTGCATAGAAAGTAGTCGTTTTTGACAGTTCAATCAAAGTAATTTGACTAGTAGACAGCTACCCTGTTATTAGAAAGCGCATATATGTACATGACCAATCTTACACTGGCGTATATATAGGGTGTAACAATACTAGTGCACCATATTTTTACAGGTCATCTAGTACATGCTAAAGATTATGTTTACCGCAAAAAAACTAATGAAAACAACAACATATTTTATTAAATTTATCATCACAGTCGCCAACTTCGCGCTCGGTCGTTGACCCCTTGGCCATTCAATTTTTTTTTGTGGTAAACATGATTCTTAGCGTGTACTAGATGACCTGTGAAAAATATGGTGCACTAGTTTTGTAACATCCTATATATTCTGTTTGATTCGAAACCGCTCTAAAACGCCCACTTCAATGTCCAAGACTATTTAGCTGATAATGAATCTTACAGCATAAGCATTACAGTGCAGAATTGAATAAAGTATAAAATACATATTTTGGCACTTTAAATGTTGACACTTAGTTTTTCTTTTCGATATAAATTTCGATATATTGAACAACCATAGATACATTATTTTTGGACTAGGAACCTGATCTTTTTTCTTAGGGTTGAACTACATCTCTCTCCGTTGCTTAGAACTGCCATTTGCTAGACCGAGACAGCCGATCGTCTCGAGGATTCCGCCGCGTGCTATCGCATTATGCTTTCTGTCTCGGTCTAGCAAATGGCAGTTCTAAGCGACAGAAAGAGAAAGGGCGACGGAAAAAGGCGATTCCGTGCTGCCAGATGTAGTTCAACCCTTAGCCTTATCAACGTAAATAAAATTAGAAAATTGCTAATTAAAGTTTAATTCATTATTATTTTTATCATCTGTGCCATCAGAATAATTATATTTAAAAAAGTTAAACAACCTCTTTTTAAGTAGGTTATAAATATAGAATTGTCGCTAGTGTGTTTAATAATTTATTAACTTATTATAAGCGAATAATGTATTATTTATTATGCTATGTATATGAAAAAACTCACAGCAATGACTAGTATGACGATGAGACAATTTGAAACTAACTATATTAATATACAGGGTGTTTTTTCACGATCACCACACGGTCTCATTTTCCATTTTATCAAAAAAAACACCCTGTGTATTTTGTCGGGACATATATGTATTGTAATCTTAAGCTATGCAACGGCAGATATACAACTATAGCTATAACGCCTACAAATATTTAGAATGCATTTTGTCGGTCACATTATTTTATCAGTAATTAAGAATTCCATCCATTTTTTTACAGTTTACTAACGAACCTACAGTGACGCCACTGTTTATCGATTACCTGTTTGTAAAATAAGTTAATACTTTAAGATATTCTGTTACTGTAGCAATAGGGTAGTTGCCTGTGTTTGATTTTGAACAGTATTTTATCAAAAAAAAAAACAATCAAAATTCCTTGATAAATAGCGAAGCTATTTTCAATTTTGATAATCGAATAATGAAAAGTGGATTTATGGTGTCCCAATCTCACTATCTCTGTTGCACTCACGCAATCTAATAGCGGTGACGTCATACATTGCTACGTGCGTCCTTTTTCCTTTACTTGAAAGTTCCTTCTTTTTCTATTTTTTGAGTATAAATATATTTCTCAATGGATTCTATTTTATTACTTCTGTATAATGTCAAAAAAATTGTCGACTACCCTACTATTATTTATATTATCAAACGATATCTCTACCCGTCTCTTTCTCAGGTTCCTAATAAGTAAGAGACAGCAATACATTACTGTGACCGACTTAACGAATAAAAGCTACAATGAAACAGACACACATACAAAGGCACCTCACTAGTAATTAAATGCACTTTTTATTGCTGATAATATATAATTTATATTTATATATATTATAATTTATAACAGATCGTTTTTTTATGGGTAAAGTCCGATAAACACGGAAACATCACACTGTATATATGTATATTCAACCGACTTCAAAAAAGGAGGAGGTTCTCAAGTCGGCTGTATGTTTTTTTTTTATTTATATATCTACAGGTTTAAATTCCGAGCTTGCCGGGGCTACGGGTTGTTCATAAGAGTTACCGCGGCCCTGGCACACAGGGACCTTCAGAAGGAACATAGTGGGTTTTAGTCAGTAAGAGTCTGACACTCCCTCCAGCTGCACCCTCAGCGGAAATTAAGCAATCTCACAAATTTCTTAATATATTTTCATCTTTCGCTTTTAATGCTTCTCTGTGTGAGAGGAGGCCGGTGCCCAGTGGGACGATAAATAGGCTAATGATGAGACTTTCAACTTTATCGCTAAAGTATACGGTTCAAAGTTGATTGGGAAAATTTGTCAGTTACGGGTAGCTTAATGTGCTGGCGACAGTACAATTAAATAGCTGAAATGTTGTCTCAAAGAAAATAAATATTATGATAATTGTATACTTCGTGACTGTGTTTCGGATGGCACGTGAAACTGTAGGTCCCGGCTGTCAATTGAACATCCTTGGCAGACGTTACGGGTAGTCAGAAAGTCTGACGCCAGTCTAACCAAGGGGTATTGGGTTGCCCGGGTAACTGGGTTGAGGAGGTCAGATAGGCAGTCGCTCCTTGTAAAACACTGGTACTCAGTTAAATCCGGTTAGACTGGAAGCCGACCCCAACATAGTTGGGAAAAGGCTCGGGAGATGACAAATTGTATACTTCGTAATTTCACCGGACTATACCCATAACAGCTTCACTTAACAGACAAGCAGAAACAAGAGAATTCACAGACAAAAGCTAGCCAAACAAACATCGATATAAAAAGATCATACCTACATTTCATTATAATCCTTATGTCAAGGTATTAAAATACAAAATTGTGCGATTCACATACAGACTTTATTGTAGATTGGACGATTTAGAACTAAGGACGATATAATAGTTTAAGTGTGTCGACAAATAACTTTGCTTTTTAAAAATTGGCTTCTCGTGACTTCTCTATATGTAGTCAAAATGTATTAAAGCTCTACTGCGCATGCGCAAGGAGTTAGCAGCTGACTTCGGAAAAGCACAGTTATTTGACACACAAGAACTTGAAGGAAAATGCTATTTAGAAAAGTCGATTCAATGATTACAACCGATGGAATAAATATATATTATGGGACTTACTACAAAAAAGTTAGACAGACTTTTGACACATGTTTAAAGAATTGTGTCACAATTATTTTAAACACGTGTCGAAAGTCTGTCTAACTTTTTTGTAGTAAGTCCCTATATTTTTAATATTTATGTCAATAATTTATTTTAGATACACGGAATATAATTGCTATTTTATGTATATTCATCTTAAAAATAGGCAATTTTCGCGAATCCATTCATTGTATTTGCGTGATTATTATGAATTCTTCTCAAAACGGGATCTAATAAAAAAAAACTACAGAAATTACTTAATTTTTTTTTAAGGTTTTAGATATAAAATACAGTTTTGACTTCCAAATTTCGACTTCGAAAAATCGCGACTTCAGTAATACATTTGTTCGCATAAAGTCTATCTTACATAGTGACTGGTATAAACCTAAGTTGGTATAAAGTTGACGATTTCGATTTTTTTATATCATCCGTTTTTGTATAAAGTCTAAACATACCTCCTAAAGATTAAATCAGAATAATTTGAAAGTAAATAATAGAAGAAATATGTATAAATATACTTTAGCTAATATTGATCGACTTTATTCGAAACGCTGAAAAATATGTTTCGCATAAAATGCGTTTCGTATAAATTTTATTCGAAAGTTTAGACTTTACACAAAGTAAATTATGGCTAGTTACAGACAGACAGATAGAAAGCTAGCTACATATTTACATTATAAGGGGGGCGGCTCACGGATGCCCTCGCTGTGTCTCGTGCGGCCTGCCATGTCTAGAATGGCCTTAGCTTCTGGATTCACGTCTAGCACACTCACATCGCGTTCATCCTGGAATAAAATAAAATAAATATACAGGGTGACTGGTAATTAGTGAACGATATTTAAACACGTGATTGTTCTCATGATTACAAACAACTTTCCCAAAGAAACTTTTTTTTTATCATTATAGCAAAATTACTGACAACGGGCGCGGGGCCTCGCCGCTAACAGCTGATCGGTCGACGACGCTGCGCGAAATTTGAATTTTGCTGTAATGATAAAAAAATAACAAAAAGGTTTCTACGGGAAAGTTGTTTGTAATCATGAGTACAATCACGTGTTTAAATATCGGTCACTAATTACCAGTCACCCTATATACGTTAGAATATTATTCCTACATTCATGTCAGTACGAACTAGATACATAAAATAAATATCGAGTGTTTACTGTGATGCACTTTTGGAATTTATATTGATGCAGTAACATGTATTGGTCGATTACAGTGAGTCATATACAGATTAACTACATATTTCAATATAGTCTAAAATAATTAGCTACTACCCGGATAAAAAGTAATCCTTTCTCAGGCTCTACATTATGTGTCTACCGAATTTAATTTAAATCGGTTCAGTAGTTTTCGGCTTGAAAGCGTGACAGACGGACAGACAGAGTTACTTTCGCATTTATAATATTAGTAAGGAAGTAAGGATATCTTTATATGAAAAGTCAGGCTTCTGACTACCCGTAACGACTGTCAAGGATGTTCAATGACAGCCGGCACCTACAGTTTAACGTGCCATCCGACGTACTGTTTTAATTACCAAATTACAATTACTTACTATACAAAAGCATATAGAACTACAATATATGATTTAAACATTTCTTACACTGATTACGTATATCCTATTAACACAAAATATTGAAGTCTTCACACAACTTCATTTTCTAAATCCTGTACATTTCCAACTTGACTATGACGTCATAACGGTGACGTCACAACGTTGGCTCCGGGTCCCTATAGCCGTCGCTCTTGCTGGCATTTTTACCGCACATCTCTAGGAACTTCCGGTCAGCTTGGTGCGAGTCCAGCACGCTGCTCTTACTGCTTGCCGTGGATGGCTCCTGGGGAGGGGGGACGGGTTAGGGATAGGAGAGGATAGAGCTACCTGACTAGGTAAGGGATGCCTTATTACATGAGGGGTTAGGGATAGGATAGGATAGACCTGTCTTAACTTTATGCCTTAAATTTTGTGTAAGAAGAAAACTTGCTGCACCCACCCCAAATAAAATTTGGGATAAAGGCAGGAGGATGATGATGATTCTACTACGATGGATCGTCCTAAAATATTCGGTGATGTGAGATATTGTGTGATGTTATTCTGATGTATAAGCTATATTACTGTCGAGTTTCATCAAAATCTATTCAGTCGCTTTCGCGTAAAAGAGTAACACACACATCCATCCATATTTATAAACTTTTGCATTTTTAATAGGATGATTTTTATATGTACTTAAAAATTCAAGTACAACTTACCGACTCCTTCATAGACATGGGCTTGTCTCCCACCCCCCAGACCTCCAAGCTCTTGATGTGGAAGCTGGGTTCCTTGCTCAGGCGCTTGTACCCGCGGTAGGTGCTGCAGGACTCGGCAGACGAGCCCTCGCCGAACGGGTCGCCGTTAACCCAGATGGCTCCGAAGTTGAACTGACCACCCATTAGCTGGAATAGAAGAATGTCATCATCATCATCAGCCTTTTTATCATCCCACTGCTGGGCACAGGCCTCCTCTTACGCAGAAAGGGATTGAGCGTTAATCACCACGCTTGCTCAATGCGGGTTGGTGATTTCAGACTTTCTAGTCCAGGTTTTGCTCGAGATGTTTTCCTTCACCTTTAATCAGTCCTTGGTACCCAAGATATACTTAGAAAGTACATATACACAGACAGACAGACTTTCCTCTTTAAAAAAAATACCTGCAAAACCTAAACTTTGACTCACCAATCCGTTAGGCAAAGTCTTGGTATGGTGATTAATATACTGGAAATGGTTATTGTAGTTGGAAGCGGGGTACACGCGCATCTTGGGGGCCAACGTGAACAGGAAGGAGTCTTCGGTCCCCACGAAGTTGGGCCCCAGCGACCACGACACGGGGGCGTAGCCTCCGAATATATAGCCCGAGTTATCCTCTATTATTAGTAGGGAAGCACCCTGGTCTTGGATGCGGCCTGCAATATAAATATAATATAATATCGGAACACCTTTTTCACACGGTCGGTTAGCTCCATGGTAAGCTATTGATTAGCTTGTGTTGTGGGTGATAAACTACATATGAAATACGCATATATAGTTATAAATATGTATTATAACCAGACCACAGCCAACGAGCATGCTCATCACACAAATATCGACCGTACCGGGTATCGAACCCGGGACCCTCAGCTCGGCAGTCCGGCGTGGTTATCATAGCGGGGTCGTCGATTTCATTTAAATTGTTATCTGCATAGCGTTTTCCCAACTATGTTGGGATCGCATTCCAGTCTAAATAAATGCAGCTGAGTTCCAGTGTTAAACATGGAGCGACTGTCTATCTGTCCTCGTCAACCCAGTTACCCGGGCAACCCGATACCTCTTGATAAAACTAGTTGTCAGACTTTATGACTTCTGACTATCCATAACAACCTCTAACCTCCTCAACCCTGGTCCTGAACAAAAGTTTCAACCTTGATCAATTTTAGGAGATCTGGCAGTTCCTGGCTGCCTGTCTATAAATAGAAGAAGAGCCCAGCAGCAGTGAACATTAGCTAAGCTAGTCACATAACGTACCACGCTCATCCATACTTTAGTATGTCATCTCCCGAGCCTACTTAGTATGTAATTTAGTACCCATACTTTAGTATGTAATTTCTTTTTATGTTTGGACTTTAAAAGAGACTATGACCCTTGAGTTCGTTTCGGCGTTTCTTCTCAAGGCAGTCAGTTAGGAAATGCCGATCTCATCTCGTTATTTTATAAAAAATGTGTTGACGTGTAAAAGTGTTGATTTCAACCTGTTTGCTAAATAAATATCATTTATCAGTTACCAGTCATGGTAGAGAAGGACTCCCCGTGTATATGCGAAGAGAAGAGAAACCTCCACTTGTCTTGATGCTTCTGAGGAATATGGCTGTTGAGCCACACGATGTGCGACAGATCGATGAACGCTGGGTAGTCTGGCATCGCCTCCAAACCTGAATGAGAGAAAGAGATGAAGATATCCATTTAAAATAGGCATGGTAAACATGATCCTTAGCATGTACTAGATGACCTGCAAAAATATGGTGCACTAGTTTTGTTAGACCTTATATAAGTATTTATGAATACAAATTATAGTGCACAAGCATTCGCGCAGATACTGGTGCACTCTCTATTCCCTCACTCTCATAGTCCTCAGGGACGGCAATCCGACACAACCGGAGAGAGATCAGGCGCAGGACCGACATTTACGTGCTCTCCGATACACGGGTGAATCAATCACCAACTTCCTTGTATGAGAGTTTCTCAAAATCCACAAAGCGATTTCGGCCCGACCCGGGAATCGAACACGAGACCCCGTGCACAGCAGTCGCGCCTTGCGATCACTAGACCAACGAGGCAGTCAAGCAGGCAACGGATACGAAAGGCGACATATGTACGTCTACTACCGCAAGCATCTTAGCTCCGAGCCGCCATTAAGTTTGGCGAAAGACGCGACACGCGTTTGGTTTACGCGACGGAGTTTAGCTCTTACAAGAAGTTATATGTTATCGCTTAGACAATACGTATTGTTTAAGGAAATTGATCGTAAACCGTAATAAGTATGCAAGGCATTGATACTTATCAGTGTTACTGATAAGACTGCCTGCCTATTGTGACAATCCATGTAACTGTTTCCACCGTTTTGCGTGCCATGTTTTCTATTTCATTTTTTTTTTATTTAGGAATATTTACGGAGGTTTAACACGCGCTTTACTATTCAACAGCGAACGGCGAGGCATGTGAAACACTTCTAAGTTTTGTAACATCTTACCATACCATGTTTCTGGTAAACAAATTTCTTATTTCCTATTTTAACATTTTATTCACCCAGTCAAAAGTTAAAAGACGCATAATAAGCGCTAATTTTAGGTCTACTAGTAAAAATTGGATATAGTTAGTCAATCATTCACCATTCAATAAGGCGTGCAAAAATGCGCATACTTTCAGTTACAATAGATATTTTAAAGGTCAATAATTTTAAAGATTTATCTACCGAATAAATTCAAAAATGGAACAGAATTTTTATGAAATTATCTTCGAGATAAATTAACTGGAACTTATTCGTAGGTGGTGAAACAGGCCCTAAAGGAACTATCGGAAACAAAATTCCATTAACACAAAATAAGATCACCAGTCTCATTTTAGGGTTTTATTAGCAAAGAAGCGCGTATTGTCAATTAGTCGTCCATTTCCACATTTGCTGATAGAGTTATAGGCCCGCTATCATAGGTATGTGCAAAGTGGGCAATGCACACGGGCGCCACCCTTTATTTTTTCGGGGCATCGAAGCCATGGGCCCAAAAATTAAAAAAAAAGTTGAGACATAAATAGGCCTATGTTAAAATCTGTGGTACAAGTACACATGTAATTGTATTAGTATATCATCCAGTTACTGTCAATTCCTATGTTGCGAGAACATATCGGGCGGTAATCCAATCCATCCAGGAGAACTTATAAACAAACATACAAATAAAAAAAAAGCATGTTAAAATATATTTTTTTGCACACAGGCGCCAGTAGCCCTTACGGGGGCCTTAGTTATAGGGCTTACCTAATGGCATAGGCAGTAAGGAGGGCTCGTTGTGCGATACAGGCACGGGGCTCTCGTCGCCCGGCTTCTTGTTGATGCCGTACAGGTTCACGAACACCGCCTCCGTCATCTGCCGCAGCAGCGTGTTGGACTGTAGCCTGCAATGTTAGTATGTATATTGCAGGATCGTTGAGCTGCTTCCTAAAGGGCGGGTGTTTAAGGCCTGTCTTAATCTCTGTTTATTTGAAGTGATAAAATGATTTTAGCCGCATATTTTTGGATACTTGAGTATCAATACCCAATACCCCAGTCTAACCAAGGGGTATTGGGTTGCCCGGGTAACTGGGTTGAGGAGGTCAGATAGGCAGTCGCTCCTTGTAAAACACTGGTACTCAGCTGAATCCGGTTAGACTGGAAGCCGACCCCAACATAGTTGGGAAAAGGCTCGGGAGATGATGATTTTTGGATACTTGAACGCGTTAATCTGAGGAACTATTGAACCCATTTGAAAAATTATTTAAGTGTTAGGTAACCCATTGATCAAGGAATCAAGTGCACGGAATAATGAGCCCAGGGCGCGGATGACACCACTGGCACAAGCTAGTTTACATATTGCGGATGAACCTCGAACGATTTTTGAAAGCGCCATCTTCAGGGTTCAGACTCTCTCCAATCAAAAATTATTCTTCGTTAAACAAAATGTTTCGCAAGTGACTAGAAGCCAGAGTGGATGACTTAGTGCCTGTGCACACTGTTTTTTAAAGGGGACGTTGACGCGCGTTTGTAAACAAGTCAGACGAACCCTGTAGAAATCGTAGACTTTTGCTCTATAACTTTTAGCAATAACTTAAAGTTGCGAATCCACTAACAAAAAAACCCTTAGCAATATTATGATCTAACAATAATTCTTATTATCTTTCTTACCATTTATTAAGCTGGTTAGACGTGCAAGCGTTAATAGCGATGTCGGAATCGCTCTCGACGCTGGCCGCTATCGCCTCGCCCAGCGCCTGCACGTGGGACGCGCGCCCCTTGAACCCCTTCTCGATCCACGTCTTAGCGCGAACTGATGACGACGCCTTCAGCACTTTGATGTATGTCGATGCTATACTTTCGCAGTACTGTGGAGGTGGAAAACAAATGAATGGGTATTCTTATGTATTCTGTCTGCAATTTTCTTTTGTTTGTTACCCTTGAGTTTGTTTCGGCGTTTCTTCTCTCAAGGTAGTCAGTTAGGAAATGCCGACCTCATCTCGTTTTTTATAAAAAAAATGTCTTGACGTGTAAAAGTGTTGATTTCAAAATATATGCAAAATAAACATCATTTAACTTTCGCTTGTCTTCAATGTTCGGGTTTATTTGTAGGGAGTAAATCTTCAAATTACTTCTATTTCCCATAGACTTATCAAAGTTACTTAAGTTTTAAAACATCCCGTACGACTCCTCAGATTGAAAATATGGAATTACTTTTAAGAGGGCTATCACCGAAAGTTGGCAACGTCGCAAATAGCTGTCAAATATTTACACGTTTTAATTAATTTGGCCATTTTACCATATGAAAGTAAGACATATGGCTCTGTAGCTCCCTAAAATATTGAATAGGAATTGCAATTAAAACACGAAATTTGATGTTTTTAACGTTTTACTTGTAAAAAAGGCACTTGGGAAGTTTCCAACTACGTTTTTTACTTATAAAACTATATATTCTGTGTTACGATATTAATAATTACAATTCTTATTCAATGTTTTAGGGAGCCCCCTAAGCATATGTCTTACTTTCATATAGTAAAATGGCCAAATTAATTAAAACGTGTAAATATTTGACAGCTATTTGCGACGTTGCCAACTTTCGGTGATAGCCCTCTTAAAGGTTTTATTGAGTCCAGTATGGAGTCTGTTTGCTCGGTGATGGTACGAAAACCCCTCGTTCGCGAGTCCGAATCGCTTGTATGCAGGTTTTTAGTAACTATTACATTTTGATATAATCTCACCTCCCTTAACAACTGATAAGGCAGCTCTATAGAATCGTTGTAGTCCATGCCGAGACTGTTGTAAGCCACCATCATGCGCTCTTCTGAAGTACCTGCAAATTGCCAAAGATTAAAACTAATCCAATTTCTCAAAGTAAACTGACCAAATTTGCCAGACACACTATAGTGGAAGTATATGCCAAAGATCCGACCCACCGGCTTTATTAGGGCTACTGTGTTGTCATGGTAACCACGAGTAAATGTAGAGGGACAAGTATGCCTCTCATATTGTTTATTTGTTTAACTTTTTGACCGCCACAGTCAGATGCCTAGCCAAAAAGTGCCGAGCACGTCACGGTCACGACTACATGACAGACTTTTAAAGTTTAAAATTAATAGTCAGTTTTAATCGATATAATTCCAAACTCACTACTATATTGTAGGTATTTATGGATGAATTCTTAGCTTGGCGCTGAGGGCACGTCTTTCTTTTTTTGACGTGGCGGTCTAAAGGTTGAAGTCCGGTACTCAGTCACAACCAGTCATACTAGAAGTCGACCCCAATATAGTTTGGTGAAGTCTAGGTAGATCATGAGTAGAAACGCAGATGAAACCTCTATTCCCTCACTCTTAAAGTCCGATGAGACGGCAAACAGACCCGACCAGGGACGTCGGTGGAAAAAAGGAAAGGAGGACTATAGACAATCTAAAACTAAAACCCACCTCTTACATTATAAACGTAAAGTTCGGCAAATCTGTTGAAGTCGCACGAAGCCGCCTTGTTGGTCCCTGATCCGAACAAAAAGTTCGTCAGGTATTGAGCCAGGCGGGGGTCGATTTGTGGACCCCAAAATCTCTGCGAACAGAAGAGTACAAAATAACATAATGGTCAAATATTATTTTTATTGGTATGGAAATCCTACTGAATTCGGAATAATGTTCGTTGGTGGGCCCATTAAAAAAAAAGCTTGAATAAATTTCTTCCATACTCCTAAAGAAAGCTGATCAAGTTTTAATCAGAGTTGCGTACCGGATGTTCCTTGATATCTGTACAAAATACTTTAATGAGAAGCAGGATAAGAGGTCCAGGTCCGTGAAAATACAGAAGTGAAACCGTAGGAATAAATAACTGGGAAGAATGGATCGTTTTCTAAGATAGAACCACTAGTAATGGGTGTATCCGATATTTGATACAGTTAATTCAAAAACGAATGACTGGGTTCCATATTCCAAATACAACTCTTAGGGCCAGTTTCACAGGTTCCTGATAAGTTCCAGATAGTTTATCTGGCAGATAATTTCATACAAAGTCTAATCCATTTTTTAAATTTATCTGGTAGATAGTGGGTATCCGTAACCTGTAAAACTGGCTCTTACCTATTTAGTCTTATAAATGAATGCGATGCGATGGAAGTTTGGAACCCAATTGTCAAATATTTTATACAAAAGAAAAATCGTATAGCATAACTTTTGTATGTGTGTGTGGTTAAAAGTTATCTAACTAAACTTTCGAATCTTATCGAGATTGGGTATGAAATTGAGATATGGGCAGGAAGACGCGGGCTAGCCAACATGGTCAAAATGTCATTGAATTCGATGACTTCATGTATTATTATTTTGTTTTGTATAGAAAACGGTTCTTCAAACCATACAGACAGACATGTGTTGCTGGGGAGTTTGTTCCACCATTTCTTCTTCCCAGCGATAACACATAGGAAGTGGTGAAGGGCGGGCGTTTTGGGGGCTGTCTTTTGTAAAATAAACCTTCAAAAAGTGCTGATTTTCAGCCTACTTTGAATAAATTACTTTTTAGCTTTTTCTTTATTACTACAAGTTATTTTATACACGACGATCCAACCTCCAAATTAGAAAACACCTAAACCTGAACAACGGCTATAAATCCAAACTATTAATTTGGGAGCACATTTTTAAGAAACCAGGTGCGAATCACTCACTACCGCTAAATTATAAAAAATATAAACAACATTCTTCAAATAACTTCTTATAGGTGCAGACGCCAGCACATCATGCTACTACAATCTGTCAAATTACCTTAACAGATTTTCCACTTTATCGCTAAAGCATAATTATTATGGTTCGAAGTTGATTTGGAAAATTTGACAGTTTCGGGTAGCTTGATGTGCTGGCGGGTGTACAATGTTACCTCGTGACCGTTTGAAATTGCTAATTACCAAAAACTATTTCAGTTTACAAAATAGGTTTTAATGGCTCAACATAGTGGTATTGGAATTTTCATTCGCTATAGGGATTACGAAATAACTTCGTTCCCGTAGGTGCAATGACAACCACGCCGGACTGCCGAGCTGAGGGTCCCGATTCCAGTTCGATTCCCGGTACAAGCACTTCTGCATTTTATGTCTTTATTAATATACAAATGTGTAAAGTATATGTAATTTATCAGTTGTGTTGGCACCCAAAACACAAGCTGAAAATCATCTCCCGTTGAGAAAACTCAACTCACTTCATACACTCGTTACTTAATTTTTTTCATCATGCAACACTGAAAATACCCAACTTGTAATATCCAAAAACAAAACAGGTTCTTTTCAACAATAAACCAATCAATCAGGTGGCCATAGATACTCGTTATATTTTTTCCTCTCAATATTTAAGGTCGACCTTCAATATTTATGGTGTGTGTATGGTTTTCATCAACAACTGCACAGTGTATATGGTTTTACTAACTATTGTTTAGTTTTTGAGGCCACGAAATCAGCGTTTGAGCACGCTCGTAAAATAACGCTTGAATTAACCTGTTACGATCGTAAGATATTTGTATTTTTTTAATGTTTTACATAATTAACACGCAATAATGAAAGACAAAAAGATTAAAACCATTGTGAATGTACATACATATGTTGTACGTAGATCGAAAGGGTTGAAGCTAGGCGAACAGGACGACTAAGAATCGACGTCTATTTCTCAATGTAAACATCGTATCTTTTTCCTGACTTTAGTCCCGGACTTTTGGAAGGCGAACGTGAGGCCGTAGCCAACACTAATTGTGACACATTTTTATTCTAACCACTGACTCAACAGACGTTGTCCTGCTTTTTTTTCTTTCTTTTATAAGAACCTTCTCCTGACTATAACAAACACAACAAACAAAAAAAAAGTGAAATCAGTCTAGCCGAATTTATATATGTAGGGTTGGGGCGGCGAAGAAAATGCAGTCGTTTAAACTAAGTCTTTTACTTTATTAATTATTACACAGAGCACACACGATCCCACAATAGCCATCTTATTTTTTTCAAAGTCCCTTCCATTCTCTATCTCTTTCACACACATGTCCTCTCTCTCACGTTCACTCATGCTTAAAATTCTACGGGTACAATCCTACATATATAAAGATTAACTAGAAGAAAATAACTAAACCTAGCTAGGTTTAGTTGACATACCTAGAGACATTAGTCCCCAATAAATTGGTTCATCAGAACACAAGTCTACGCAATAATCGCTCCGCTACATAACCCGCTAACATCATGGCCCAACAAACACCTACCCAGATTCCAGCATTGTCCGTCGTATAAACACGTATGACGTTTACAATGGGAGCTTGTCCAGCGTCCAGCGTCTGCGTGTCCAGATTTAATGCTGCCCACAGCCAAACAACTTTTGTTACGGCGATTCTATGAAACAGGTACTTATGGCTTGTTAAAAATATTTTCGTTGCTATGAATATTTTTAATGGGGGCGTTGATTTTTTAGTTTGCTATGCATTTACATTCAAACGGAAAAAAATCGTTCAGAGATGAACCAAATTTTATTCAAATTGTCAGACTGTTCATCCTTGGCGGTCGTTACGGGTAGTCAGAAGCCAGTAAATCTGACGCCAGTCTAACCAAGAGGAGACCAGATAGGCAGTCGTAAAATATTGGTACTCAGCTGAATCCGTTTAGACTGGAAGCCGACTCCAACATAGTTGGGAAAAATGGCTCGGAGGATGATAATGATGATGTCAGACTGTTCAGGCTGAGCTAGGCTTCTTTCCAGGGCCTTAATTCGCGGTTAAAAGCGGGGTCATCATAATCAGAATCTCTATTGCAAATCCATAATGTAAGATAAGATGGTAATATAAATAATATGGTAGCAATCATGGACCCTGATGGGTCAATTAGTAACTTAGAGGTTTACCTATGTATTATCTATCCGATTTTTTTTTTCAAAAATAATCCTCTCACCATGAATGAGTTACGATTCAATAGACTACCTAGTAGGCGCAATAAACTACCGAACAGTGGGTCTTGGGTTCGATTCCCAGTACTGTTAACATTTGTGTGATGAGCATGTTTGTTGGCTATGGTCCGTATATCAGTTTACCAGCTGTGATAGCACCCCTAATACAAGCTAATACAAGCTTACTTTGGGGCAAAACAAATGCCTGCAATGAGTGTTGCGAGATTAAAATTATAGTTTTAGTATTTTTCGAGTTTATAGCGACCAGACCGACAAAAGCGAAGAAGGTTTGTATAACATCACCTAGTTATATACTCTTGTATAACGACAACTACACTGTGCCGGTACCAATAAAAAGACTGCGCCTAGCTAATTAGCTTATGGTCCGATAGAGATCCCACCAGCCATTAATTAAGCCACAGGGGCTATTTCAATTAATGTAATTACATTTACTAAATAGCCACAGTAGGAAGTCAATAGTCATGGTGGCCTAGTGGTTAAAGCACTAGCCTCTCAAATATGAGTGTGAGTGTGCGGGTTCGATCCCAAGTCAGGCAAGTATCAATGCAACTTTTCTAAGTTGGATGTACTATCTAAATATATCTTGGACATCATATAAGCCTTAGTTTTTTCAGAAGATAGATTATTTTTCTTATAAAAGTTACGTTTGTACTGTTGTTTTTGTTCTACCATTGTTCTTTTTTTTTTTACTTTATGTTAGTTTTACTTTATCCTGTTTTTTTAGCCATTTATTGGTTGGCAATAAGTTACCCATTTTATTTTACTAAACCCGTGTATACTCAGTATGCTAATTTTTTTTTTAATTTATATACTATTGCTATAAGTGAAGACTTGTCATTGGCTCCCTAATAATTAATCTTGTGTTATTCGTAGTTATTTTAGCTGTAAGTCTTCCATGTTACATAAATAAATAAATAAATATAACTGATTAAAGGTAAAGGAAAACATCTCGAGGAAACCTCGACTATAAAGTCTGAAATCACCAACCCGCATTGAGCAACCGCTCAATCCCACTGTCTGAAAGGACGCCTGGGCCCAGAAATGGGACGATAAGGGCTCCCGCACACGGGCCACCGGCCACAACCACAAAACGCCGCTACTGGCATATTTCATGTAATTTTCATACATTTTATATGGACTCGCCGCACACGGTTGAATCCGGTGGCCGCCACACGCAACAGTCGCAGTATGTGTGTGAAAAGTACGGAAAATATGCTAGTGGCGGCATTTTGTGGTTGTGGCCGGTGGCCCGTGTGCGGCGACACTAAGAGAAGGCTGATGACGACAGTAGGAGATCAATATACAGCCTTTATTTTAGGAGTCTCTGCCTTTTTGCCTAATCCTGCCATGTGCCAGCTAACAACAATACTTCTAACAAAGTCACTGACGCAGCTATTTTAGTTTTTTTGATAAAGAGGTCTCCAGCTTTTGTTTCTTCTGGAGCCCTTTGTGTACAAGGCCGCGGTAACACTTCGGCAGGTTCGATAAATAACGAACTTAACACACGAAAATAACGAACAAAAATAACACACGAAAATTAAAACAAAAAAATTAAAACCAAAAACTGTGATCATCTATGTGTACCTGTTTAACACAAGCGAGAAAAATGGAGCTAATAATAACACTGACTTGTTGACTGTACTTTGTACTTGCATCGGACTTTTTATCAAAATACTCCAGTCATTACACTCATAAATCGGACAAAAATCGTATTCACGGTGAATACGCATTTTATCCTACTACTATTATAAAGGCGAAAGTTTGTAAGTATGGATGTATGGATGTTTGTTACTCTTTCCCGTAAAAACTACTGAATGGATTTGAATGAAACTTTACCACAATATAGCTTATACATCAGAATAACATATAGGCTACTTTTTATCCGGGTATGGAAAGTACTTCCCTCAGAAAGCGGGTGAAACCGCTGGCGGAAGCTAGTTTGCTATAAAAGAAACATGTCTTGTTTTTTAGCTAATTTTATTACTCGATAGAAAACACTGTTACATTTCACCATAGCACGACGATAAAAGAGAATACAATATATTTTCTGTTGATCCATCTGTAAAGTTTTCTTGATAAAAACATTGAAATTCCTACCGATATAGTCAGTTATCTAGACAAAGTTGCCGAGAAGCATTGGTGGCGGGTTGCTGAAGATGGCGCAAAGTGGCGAGCCTTGATAAAGAGCCTCCTTTAGGGAGGACGTGGACTTTATCCAGCAGTGGATGTCTTGTCAGGAACCTGCATTAAGACAGGAAGTAGTAGAAGCAAAGTATTTTCCTCAGACGATATCGCCGGTATAACTTATTCCTTCAACGAGACCAATAAAGAAGCCGTTGAAAGTAAAATAAGGTACCTACAAAAAGCGGAATCAATACAGCAAATTGACGTCAAACACCGCGCCCCCAGACTTTGGCAATAAACTGTATGGACAGACAAACAGGCCTGACGTCACACCCGCCCTACAAACAAGTTTGTTTGAGTAAACATTTTGAACTTACGTCTAAATATTGTAGCAAATTTGCCACTGGTTTTAGTTCAGAGGATTTGTATTGGATGCTAAATTAAACTGTTTAGCAACCATCTCAAAGGACGACTTGAAGAAATAATTCCTGATACTGTACCTATACATTAAACAATTTGTTTTTCGCAGTTTTAAACGCGTCCCTACTGACTAAAACCCACTATGTTCTTTCTGGAGGTCCCCGTGTGCCAGGATCGCGGTAACTTTTACGAACAACCCGCAGCCCAGGACGACCTAGGCCCTAAGGGCTATGTTGCTAAGATCAGGAGCTGGTCTTACTAATATTATAAAGCTGAAGAGTTTGTTTGCTTGAACGCACTGGCTTCCAGGAACTACTGGTCCGATTTGAAAAAGTTCTTTCAGACTTAGATAGCCCATTTATTGAGGAAGGCGTACATGCTACTTTATATATATATATTCGTGCGAAGTATTTCCAATGGAATGCTAGCGTGGACTGAGCTATATTACTGTTTTTCACAGCTAATTTCCACACAAAATCAATTTACGTTTAACGTACTTAAGGTTTAACGTGAGAATTACAAACACACATACATCTAGACATTCTTACAAACTTTTGCGTCTAACGGTCGAAATTTTATTAATAACCGATCTATACGTTGTCTTGCTTACTAGAGACTGAATTTTGACATTAGCCCCATGTACATAATTTGTGTCAAATTCCTATCTCTAGAAAGCCAAACAACGGATAGATAGGTTATTAATTTCGGCCGTAAGGTGACATAAACAGGATCTTTCAGGATTGGGGGCTGTCTTTTGTTTTGACGATCGAATATGTACATATATCCCATCCGACAAACGTGTTGATACCTACCCAAATTATAAAGAAAATAGGCTTTACGCTATACAAACATTGTTATTACTTATTTGAATAGAATTTCCATTCATATTGCGGATACGTTTGTTTGTATGTTTAATACACAAACTGTTTTATTCACTTTTAACGTTTCAACGCTGGCTTTCAAACAATTAGGTCGGGCGAGCTTCTGCTCGCTGTTAGTAAATGTTTTTTTTTTCTCTCGAGTAATTTCAATTGTACTGTTTTGTTATTTGCATAGGTCTATAGGTACAGTTTTTTTTTATATATCATGAATAAGTCAACTCAATGGGGTAGTTGACTAAGTCAAATATAAAATCCTTTATGATATATATTTCATAAATAATCTTAATGTCACTTCATTTATCGTTTTGAAGGAAAACCTGTCTGAATTATTTTATTTATAATATAAGCAAAATAAGTATACAGCTTAGTGAAAAAAATCGGTGACGTGTCTGGGAGTTATTATTTTCATACAAATAGGGTAGTTGAAAACTAGTTTACTTTACGTTACTTTCTATGCAATTTGTATGAAAGTTAGAATTTTTACACATCAAACCATATACTTATTTTACTTAAATTAAATGGTCAATAAAAAAATTCGAATAGATTTTCCTTTAAAACGATAAATGAAAGCGACAATGCTTTACCAAATTAATATCATAAAGTGAGTAGCCGTGTTTGACAGTTTAATAAGAGTAATGAATTTGACTAGTTGTCAAGTACCATATTAACAATTCCAGTGTAACATACTTATGAGTAGTTCCAGAAATATAAGTCCGTACAAAACAAGCACACATTTTCTATTTCCAACAAAGTTTCGCGTAAACACCAGTTTAGTGAGGTATAAATCATTTCTCGAACGTTCGACGGCCACTGGCCACGGACATAAACCGAGCAGACTTTATGAATGCCAGTTATAAAAATACAACTTATGCGATGTTGCAACGCAGTTGCCACATCCAGAAAGTTAATGAAGTGTTTGGAGTAAGATAAGGAGAGTTCATCATTAACAAAAAGATAGAAATACTAAAAAATTTGCCTATTACGGTTTCAGTCGCATTTTGTGAGAACTACTTCGTGCACCCGGTTAAAAATTAGCCTACATAATCATTTTGATGTAGTAGTGGTGGCCTAGTGGCTAAAGCACCAGTGTTTAGAGTATAAGGGTGCGGGTTGGATTCCAGGTCAGGCAAGTACTAATGTAACTTTTCTAAGTTATAATACTTTCACAGTAGGTATTTATTGGACACAATGACTATTAAAGGTGAAGAAAATAATCTCGAGGAAACCTTGATTACAAAGTCTGAAAACACCATCCCATACTGAGCAAGCATGGTGATTAATGCACCCTGTCTGTGTGAGATGAGGCATGCGCCCAGCAGTAGGACGATAAAAAGGCTGATGATGATGGTATATTAAGTTTCGTCAAAATTGATTCAGTAGTTTTTACGTGAAAGAGTTACAAACACCCAACAATCCTTACTTACTAACTTGCCCGCATATAATACAAGTAAAATATACAATACATTTCTGTTGCTATGCTATCATTATGATGATGATGATGATGGCATCCAGGCCGATTGTCGGCTACGGCGGCCGTTCTCATTTATGGAGATCAGCCAGCTGCGCAGGACATATTATAGTGCAAAAGCATTCGCGCAGATACAGGTGCACTCTCTATTCCCTCACTCTCATAGTCCGATGGGACGGCAATCCGACACGACCGGAGAGAGATCAGGCGCAGGACCGACATTTACGTGCTCCGATGCACGGGCGAATCAATCACCAACTTCCAGACTCCAGGCTGCTTTATGAAAGTTTCTCAAAACCCACAAAGTGATTTCGGCCCGACCCGGGATTCGAACCCGAGACCCCGTGCGCAGCAGTCGCGGAAATACTTCGTAAAGTTTTGTTAATATTGCTGCATGGAAGTTGCAAGATGTATGCCACCAAAGTACAGGTTTTAGTGCTAAACCATCATCTTAAACAAACTTAATGGTCCAAATCCAAACCTGGTACTAAACCCGGTACTTTTTAGGTAGCTTGTTGGTGTGCAATGAGTACCTACCCTCACTAGGCGGCAGGTGTAACCGCTGGCACAAGCTAGTATTTAAGTTTACAAAATCAAAAAATGTTGTGTATTAAGAACATTTCTCAAAATATGGTATGTTTTGTGAAATATTCGAACAGTATTTACGCCATCGGACCACGTTCTGATGTATTCCGCGTTCCGTGTTTATGTTATATTTTATCGATATTTTGAATCTTTTCATATTTGTTGCAGCGTCGAGTAGAATGGAACGTGTTTTATTCGATTTTAAACATACAACACTTTATTTTCAGAAGATTATTTTTTTCATAAGGTAATTTAATTTTGTCTGAGAAGTTTTTCCTTTGAATTTTCGCGTATATAATATCTATAAGTATGTAGTCCTTCTTACCGGTTTCAATAACGCCGACCTATGGCACTTCATCTCCTAATGTGAGCCCTGATATGACTGGCTAGACCAGTCTGGATAGTAGACTGGATCCAAAGACCCGCAGAGTTACGAGTACAGGTGTATGTCGTCTAAGCCCTCTTTTTTGGGTTTTTCGCTTATCGTCAAAAGTCTCCAGTTGCTTTATTTTACATTTTCGTAAATGGTTTTGCGCCAAGAGAACCTATTTAAGGCAAGCCCCTCTCAACCCTGTGGTACTCATAGATTTAAGAACTAGCCCTAGTATCTCTTTTCCGAAGACACTCAACAAAAAACGTAAACATACTCCAGTCAAAGGCCTTCTATACCATCCAAACCAACTGCCGACAGAGATCACCTAGTTCCAGTTGGTGTGAAAATCTACCGTGTAGACGTTGGTCGGCCTACCAGATATGGGCGGAGTCAAACAACTTTGAACGACCTTGGTCGGGAGCGTGTCGTGTGGAACTCAGTCGGCCGACGGGAGACGCGACAAAAGTCACCTCTCATTACGGTCAGTTTGGATCGAGTTTTACATTCTCAAAAGAAACGTGAAATACACACTCATATTTCACTACACACGCGCAAATACTTCGCCTATTAATGTCCGAACATTAACAGGCTAACGTTTAAAACTACATAAACGAAATAGGCTATAAATCATCACTCTCCATCATACGTAAGTTATAGACTCGGTTGAACGCTGCGATTTTAAATGACCGGTATGTGAATCGGTAAGCGATAACAGCACCTTCACATCAGCAAATTTTCCAGGTATTTGTTGCCAACATGGTCAAATATATTTTATAATAGTCGTGGTGGCCTAGTAATTAAAGAGCCAACCTCTCAAACATGAGAGTGTGGGTTCGATTCCAGGTCAGGCAAGTACCAATGCAACTTTTCGAAGTTTGTATGTACTTTCTAAGTATATCTTGGACACCAATGACTGTGTCTCGGATGGCACGTTAAACTGTAGGTCCCGGCTGTCATTGAACATCCTTGGCAGTCGTTACGGGTTAGTCAGTCTGACGCCAGTCTAACCAAGGGGTATCGGGTTGCCTGGGTAACTGGGTTAAGGTGGTATCACTCACTGGTACACAGCTGAATCCGGTTAGACTGGAAGCCGACCTCAACATAGCTGGGAAAAGGCTCGGGAGATGATGATGGTAAATTATTTAATTGAATTTGATACTTCATGTACGATTTATCTTGTTTTGTATAGAACCTGTTCTTCAAACCATACAGACAGAATTGTGTTGCTAGGGAGTTTGTTCCACCATTTCTTCTTCGCAGTGATAACACATAGGAAGAGGAGAGAAGGAGGAAGGGCAAACGTCTTTTGGGGGGGCTTACTTTTGCAAAAACACACAGCTTTTGCAGCACACTTTAAATACATGACTTCAAATAAAAATTCTCGCGATTTTTCTGCCTAACTAAAAATCCGTCGCGAGGCTTCACGTGACGTTTGAACTGGTAGTTGTTACCTAATTGTTTGTTATACTGCTCGCGTATACGCGCGACAACTCCCTTTGATCTTTTTACTGACCGAAAATGTGCTGTAAGCATTGTAAGAGATGAATCTCCAATAATGAACTTAAAATTGGACGTAATTTATTTAAGGCAGTACACGTCGGTGTTTCTGCTCGTGTTTAAGTCACAGTTGCAATATGTTTTTATAGGTACATATAATATAGCATCAAGACCGAGGAAGCGCTGGAGAGACGATTTGGACCGGTCCCTCGAGGACTGGCCACTTAAGCTTGCGATAGAGATAAATGGAAAGATATGGGGGAGGCCTTTGCCCAGTTGTGGGACAGTACAGGCTAATAAAAAAAATATATATAGCATCATGTTTATTAGAATTTTATCTTTCGAATTTCAGTAAAACTGACTCATCTTCGATAAAGGCGATAAATCAACTATCGACTCGCTGCCTCGCTGGTCCTTCGATACCAAAAAAATACTATTTCAAACTGTACTACGTATGTATATGATGCGTACTTCAGGAACGAAATATGAACGAACTTTCATAGACTATGATCATATAAACATTTAACCTCTTTATAATATAAGTAATAGTTCCGCACTATATCAGCTGCGTAAATCGCATCAGTTTGTTTGTAAGGCTGACTTATAAATTAATGACATCAGCCATCTGTGCGCTATCCTATACCATTGCAATTTTCGAATTCTGTGCACTATGTTGTAATTTTGGCTAGGTAACAGCCCCGGGTAAACCGATCATAACATTAAGCAACGCTTGGCGCGGTCGGCCCGTGGATGGGTGACCATCTTGTCATGACGAGTTCCTCCGTGTTGCGGAAGGCACGTTAAATTAGTGGATTCCGGCTGTCATTTGTGACAGCTTGGCAGTCGTTACGTGTAGACCGAAGCCAGAAAGTCTGACGACCAATCTATGGTAATTATCATTTTGTAGGTATCAGTTTGCCCTGACTTGAGGTTTGCAACTGAGTTGAGGTAAGATAGAAAAGTTCAGTTCTCCATGTTAAACACTGGTACTCAACTGCATAGCCGACCCCAACATATCTTAGGAAAACGCTAGGCAAATGTTGTTGTAATTTGTCACATAAGAGAATTTGATCGTTTTTCTTGGCCTTTTCCTTTTTTTCTCTCTTTCTTCCTTATTAGTTACCCGTGTCCCATGGGAACGAGTCCGCGTACCACCCGAAAAATAAGGCTATATCAATCCTCGGTAAGTAGGCTATCCAATACTGAAAAAATGTTTATCAATTTTATACTCACACAACCAGAAGGTTCTTGCTCGCGAAGCAAAATTATAAAGGTATCTACGCTACCTTCTATTTCTATACTTTTTCGTCACAAGACCCGTGTGTTGTCTATAATATGTGTAGAAGTCGCGAAAGTCTAAAAACGTTTTGCAGTCCCTCCAGTAGTTACTGAGATAAGCGCGTTCAATCAAAGAAACTCCTTAATATTACTATCTATTTATATTGTGTGTATGAAGATAAATGCATATGCTTTCTTCCTTTCCTAAGTTATCATCCAAGGACGCGATCAAATGCAGGAAACACCCACTGAACTAAATAGAAACAAGGTACCGAGGAACCGTTTAACATCACACCATCAACAATCTATAAACATTAGGTACCTACTCTTACTAGCTAATTAGAGTTTTGACAGGTCGCCAAAACGTAAATCGTAGGTACTCTATGGCTCAGTGGTTTACAAACCGAATTAGACTGGCCGGTTGTAGAAGTTCGCAAATTGAAAATGAGTTAAATATGTGAACTATGTATAGACGTCAAGCTACCCGAAACTGTCAAATTTTCCCAATCAACTTTGAACCATACACTTCAGCGATAAAGATGAAAATCTATAATCAGTTAATCTTGGATTCGATTTATATGGTCTTTCTACAAATTGAACGGTCTGCTTATACTAGTGCTTTACATGGTTTCTGGTTTCTGAATGGTAATCTTCGTCTTCGACACGTTGTCTGTGCGCAATAGATTTCTGTTTAGAAGTCTTAAGTTCTTAACCGATTTGATTTGATCCAACTTGAAGGATAGAATAGCTAACATCTTAATTTATAGTCGCAATATTATTTTATTGCAAATTATTTGTCTATTATTATAACAAGAACCACAGCAATGCGTGGCCGGGTGAAATGAATCCCTGTTTCTCTTGGTCCGATTTATTATTTCTATATTTTTTATTGTCAGATGCAATAAAAAAAGTTGGACAACGTCTGTCGGATCAGCTTGTACGATATAAAAATGAAAATCTGCATCAAACTGTGTGGGTTGCAGTTATTAAAAATAAAATTCCGTGCATAGTGCTTCACAAGCAAATAAAATGTGTTAAAAAGTGCAAAAAAAATATCATGGAAACATTTTTGCTTTAAAAGCATTTAAGGGTTTAAAATTCACATAGGTACATTGGAATATCCATTCTTTGTTTTCCGTCACATTTATGTCAGGTGTCTTTGGGTGTGGCAACACAGTCGCTGCTTCGAAAGCAAGGCCCATAATGCAAAAAAAAAAAGATTTTTAAAATCAGAAACAAAATACGTAAAACTAAACAAAAGTATCTAAGAAAAAAAATTAAACCACCACCAACATAAAAAAATCTAGAAGCTTCTAAAAATTTAAATAATTATACACATGGTGTATTATGGGAACAAAATGAGACATACTTTAACTTAGAATAAAGTTACTACATACAAGTTATATTAAAATGATTTGCTTATTACTCATACATAACAATATACTCATACATTAAAGAAAATATAAATAAGATTACTTTTGACTAATCAGTGAGATTGAATAATAAATTATTATTGAACAATAAGGGCTAGTTTCAACGGTTACGAATACCCACTATCTACCAGATAAATTAAAAAATGGAACAGAATTCGTATGAAATTATCTGCCAGGTAAACTATCTGGAACTTCTCCGTAACCGGTGAAACTGGCCGTAAGAGTATGAATTTTTTAGAACTGTTTTTAATCAATTTCCTTAAAAATTTTAAATGTATTAAAGAATCTCTTGTTCTTCTTCTCACACTCTCCTTTTCTCTCTTTCTCCTATTATCTTTCTGTTCCATAAATTATAGACCTCATATTAAGTTTACAAAGGGTTAGTAATTATGTTACATTTATGAACAAAACACAAGCTATGACTTTCCTATCCACCTGTAATTCCTACCAAGGAGGTAATAATTTTTTTTTTCTAAATTTTCTTAAATGTATGAGTACATTGATGATATTACAATACTGCATGAATCTATTAAACACAGTAAATGAATGGAGGATTATGAACTTTTTTACTTAACCTTGTATGTAATGGTAGATTTGGTTGGTGACAAGATTTAATTAAAATTTTGTTGACTTGTTTCATTATTAAGTAAAATTTATTATATGGAATACAGGATATTTGTAATCAAATTGCCTTTTATTAAAATTTGCTTTTAATTAAAAAGGGGTTGCTACACTGTTCTATTACGCCATATTTATAGATTATTTTTTCTTGACAATTTGACGAGTAGTACATGTAATTAAAATAATAAAAAATCTTCATGACTCTCATCTCATCACCATCCAAAAGGGTACTAAACCAAAAATAATAAAGGAAAATGAACACACTTCTAGCAACACTGCGTCTAATTTGCCACTCACGATGAGGTCGTCCTCCCTTATCTTGTCAGAGTTCTTGCTGGCCGCTCGGAATGTGGTTGCCAAATACTTTTGCTCATCCTTTGTAAGGAGTGTGCATTTTGCTGCTAGCTTCTTGCTTGTGTTGCCCATACTAAAATATAAGTCATACTTAGAATTTCTACTCAAACAATTTAAAAAAAAACCATAACACATTTTTTTTTTTCTCAATTTTCTTGAATGTACGAGTTCATTGATGATATTACAATACTGCATGAATCTATTAAATACAGTAAATGAATGGAGTGGATGTGATATAAGTGATGAAGGGTGGGCGTTTTTGGCTATCTTTTGTAAAATTGATCTTCAAAAAGAGCTGATTTTCTGCCTACTTTAAATAAATCACTTTTTATCTTTAAAAAAATATATTACAACTGGGGATTTTTTTTTTGTTTCTTGCATCAACGATCAGGAAATGGCTTGAACTGATTGTGATAGATTTTTTAAATAAGTGATATAGATGGGACATAGGAGATCATGTGTCAGTATATTTTCATAAGGATGCATCATGATATTTTTTTAGGAAGACAGACAAATTTCTAGGTCAAAATGTTAATGGATGTAAAAAATGGGAAATTTACTGGTAATATAATTTGAGCATTAATTTTTAATGGTTTTTTGTTTATGGGTGAGCAGTTGTCTAAAGATTAATGACAATATCGTGCAGTTACTGCCTGAAACCCATCTTTGTTATATTTAATATTAATGATCATTTGTATTTCAAACCTCAGGAAAAATCCTGCCATTTTTTTTTATACTCAAATAACTAAATTTTAATAACTCAAACCGGCATTTGTATATTTAAATTGTGATAATTATTTACACAAAATATAGTATACTTTTAGAAAATTTGTTTATGTTTTATACATATAAACTATCTTTTGAGTTTTTTACACAGTGCAAGCGCTTATATGTTTTATTTCATCTCCAATGTAAACTATGCAGCAATAAATTTTATGTTGCATGCTTTACATGTATTAGCTAAATAAAGTAGACTATTTATATTGTAAGCTCAAAATAATTAATTATGCCCGTCTTTAACAAGACTTGTAAATTAAATAAATATTAGTCTACGTACTAAAATATTTAAGTAATATTTGTCTATGGTTACTTTAAATAGGGGAAATATTCATTATACTTTTGACATAGGCTGTTTTATGATCAGTTTCACTTTTAAATATAAGTTTTTGTTTACATTGCAAACATATTGTTAATAAAGATCTAATCAGTTGCTCACAAACAAAACTTTGATGACACTATCATTTTTATGTCATAATTGTGTGATATAATAATAGCACCTGTTGCCAATACAATCATGTGATTCTGTTTGCTTTAGCACGTTATTAACATAACAAGAAAAAAACCTTGTCACATTACTATTCTACCTTGAAACAACAGGAAGATAAACACAAATAGTAGAATAATTCCTACATTCGTCAGGACATATACAGTATACAGCCTAATACGTTTTCCTGGCATCGAACTAATAACGCAATGTCATTGCCTACGACCTCAGCCAAAAAAAAAAGAAAAAAAAACTGGAGGACGATAATTTTAAATAATATTTTACAGCTCAATTAATAAGAGCTCCGCAGCCAAATGGAAAAAATATCGTGAGAAATTATCTTAAATTAATATTGAAATAAGATTTACGTCATAAACATAACATAAACATTACCTTTTTACCAATAAAAACAATGCAGGCACTAACTTTACAATAACACACCACAAAATATTACTTCTATTATTGATTGAAAACTTTTATAACACATAATCTCGAGTACCCATCACATTATTAAACTAAGTTATAAAAGATAACATGCCGCTTAAAATATTGAACGTAATAAATCAATATTTTTGTCAGGATTACAAATTACTAAATAAGGTTACCTGTCAACGTCAAACACAATGTCAAGGAATATTTTTTTAATAACTTCCCCAAGTTAAGGTATTCGAAATGAGTCACACACGGTTAACACACAGAACGTCTTGCACTCGTCGCCGCGTCACAGCGACTGCCTTATCGAAGTTTTTCAGTATGGATACTGGAAATAAACCGCTACTGAAAACCAATATTTGAAGTTTACTTCATCCGTAATATTATTGACTGCATTTATAATCACAATCGGTGTTTGATCATTCCTAATGTCTGATATACGGCATAGCGTTCACGTAATAAAAATTCTAATAAAACCTAATTATCTTACTGTAAAATCGATTGGACTATTACATTCATTCATGACGATCCATTAGCGTGAATCTCTTGTGTAAATAAACTGTTATCACGAGACTTTTACTTGCTTTGATCCCAAAATTGAATTTGCGTGTTGACTTTAAATGTAAACGTAAATAAGAATAACAAATCACAATACTCATTGCTTTATTTGCGTACGTATATGGTTTAGGAATAAATATCGAAATATTAGGTTTCTGAAACTACTGAAAACTTTCTAAAAACACATCACAAGCGCGAGGAAATGTCTTGATTTTATTTTGGTTCCAAATAAGTTTCATTAATCATTTTCATATTCTGAGTTTGAAAAGGTTTAGCTTATCGTTGTCTTACGAGAGTTGCAATTGTCCATAAAGTTGAAATTAAAGTTACCGCTGTATATGCTTGTACAGATTTAGCCACTGTATCATTTTCAAAGCGCCGGGATACGTTTCTATGTAACATCAATAACATGTGGATTTGTGGAGGTATACTCATCGCAGTCGCAGCAAACTTAAATCTTGGAAATAGGAATGTAGGCATTATTGTCCCAACAGCTATGAAGCTGAACACGCTGACACTTAAAATAAAACTTCCCGAGGTATCAGCGGGGGACAATGCATTTCCGATTATGTAGCTCCAGTGTGCCAGAGATCCTATTCGAACCAGCCATAGTAATTTCAAAATTACTGTACTAAATGCGACGACGAGTATGGTAGTTACGATGCACATGTTTATAATAATATTCTTCATTAGAGGGCTTGATTTTCCTGCCTATTGCATGACCATTTGTGGTGGGGTTCCGGTACCTAAGTCTTGCACACTGTTAGTATTTACATTGTAACTATTTCTGGTTTCTGTTTTGGGAGTTACAGATTTGGTATTGGAAAAACGTTGACTTTTGTGATGATTTTAGTGACACATGACAAAAAGTAAAATATTTTAAAATGTGTATCAATGTGTTCAAAATTGAATAAGTTATCTTTATTTATGTTTTCAATAATTTTATGACAGTTGCATAAAGTAAACATGTGTTGATTTGATAACTTACCAATAGGCATTTAATAAGTAGTTTTGAATATTTACTTCTTTTATTGTTTATGAACACATCGTTTAATATTACAGAATATTGTGAACGCATTATATTAAGAGTGTTGCAAACCTTTTAAAATTAAAGAAGAATTGGTAGATATAATGAAACGAAGCAAGTACACATTTTTTCGATGAAAATAATTAACATTTATTTGCGGAAACAAAAAATTACGAATATGTTTTACTAATATCTTATAATCTGTGAATTAATTTATATTCATACATTATACCAATAAATGTGATTAACAATTCAGTAAAACTATTATTCAAAAAGCCATGGTAGAATTGAAAACATTGGATCGTCACACGTCATCGTGACTTGGAAAAATATTGTGTGCTGCCGAAATTATTGTGTTGGGTTTGCAGTAGAGTGTTTTATTATTGAATGTGGCTAAAGTAACATAACAAAATGACGCTAACGAAAATGGAGGTGGATTCGGGGAAAGGCGAAGGATTTCGGCCATACTACATAACGAAGATTGAAGAACTACAATTGATCGTGGCCGAGAAATCTCAAAATCTTCGTCGTCTACAAGCTCAGCGAAATGAGCTCAACGCTAAAGTTCGTATGTTGCGCGAAGAGCTTCAGCTGCTGCAAGAACAGGGCTCTTACGTGGGCGAGGTTGTCAAGCCCATGGACAAGAAAAAGGTCTTAGTCAAGGTGCATCCTGAAGGTAAATTCGTGGTAGACTTGGACAAAAACGTCGACATCAACGATGTGACCGCCAACTGCCGCGTCGCGCTCCGCAACGAGAGCTACACGCTGCACAAGATTCTCCCTAACAAAGTGGATCCTTTGGTATCTCTTATGATGGTTGAAAAAGTTCCCGACTCCACTTACGAGATGGTGGGAGGTCTAGACAAGCAGATCAAGGAGATTAAAGAGGTAATTGAGCTTCCAGTCAAACATCCTGAGCTGTTTGATGCTCTCGGTATTGCTCAGCCTAAGGGTGTGCTGCTCTATGGTCCTCCTGGTACTGGCAAGACCCTCCTTGCTCGTGCTGTAGCTCACCACACCGAGTGCACCTTCATCCGAGTCTCTGGTTCCGAGTTGGTGCAGAAATTCATAGGTGAGGGTAGTCGTATGGTCAGAGAGCTCTTCGTCATGGCCCGTGAACATGCTCCCTCTATTATTTTCATGGATGAAATTGATTCTATTGGTTCCTCTCGTATTGAGTCTGGCAGTGGTGGAGATTCTGAAGTACAGAGAACTATGTTGGAGTTGTTGAACCAGCTTGATGGATTTGAAGCAACTAAGAACATTAAGGTTATCATGGCTACTAACAGGATTGATATTCTTGACCCTGCTCTGCTCAGGCCTGGTCGTATTGACAGGAAGATTGAGTTCCCCCCACCAAATGAGGAAGCTCGTCTTGACATCTTGAAGATTCACTCTAGGAAGATGAACCTTACTAGAGGAATCAATCTGCGTAAGATTGCAGAGTTGATGCCTGGTGCGTCTGGTGCTGAGGTGAAGGGTGTGTGCACTGAGGCTGGTATGTATGCCCTCCGTGAGCGCAGGGTCCATGTCACTCAGGAAGATTTTGAAATGGCCGTAGCTAAGGTGATGCAAAAGGACTCGGAGAAGAACATGTCTATCAAGAAGCTTTGGAAGTAATTCTTATATTTTTATTGTATTCTATGTCTTAGGAAATTAATAACACTTTTTATAATTATAATTTAGTTTTATTTTAACTTCTTTTCATATAAAATAATAACGTTCAACATTTATTTAAGATTCATCTCATACAAGAGCAATATAAAAATTCTAAATACACAGTAATTATGCTTAATCATAATTAGGTATTAAAATATCAATCTGAAGTGTAATAAATATTATTTAACAAATTACAAGCTTATTTCAAGCCACAATATAGAATTCTTAAACATAATTAAACATTTCAAAATACAAAACATAATTTAGTAATAATTAATCTTATTTGTTTCTTATAATCCTCCTGCTTTCTTTATCATCCAAGTCTGACTCTGTGTCAGACAGATCTTGCTGGGGGGGAGACTCTGGCATAGTGAAAGGCAGACCGCCAATCTGCGAAACATAAAAATTACGATAATAATGGCATCCATTCGACGGTGATGGCTGCTCTTGGTAAGATCAGCCAGCTACATAGGACATGTGATATCGCACAAGGATTTGTGCTAACACATGCTCATAGACCGATGGGACTGCAATCAGACACAACCGGAGAGAGGTCACAAGCAGCACCGTCAGTAACATGCTTTCGGGTGTATCAGTCACCATCTTCCAGACTCTGAGCTGCTTTGTGAGTTTCTTAAACCCATAGTGATTTCGACCCGACTCTGGGAATCAAACGCAGGACCTCGTGCACAGCAATCGCGCTATGCGACTACTAAACCAACGAAGCAGTTAAACACAAAAATTGTACCTATTGCAAAGGATTTTGATTTTGGACTAAGGGCCACTTTCACCGGTTACGGATAGCCACTAGTCTCCCAGATATATTCAAAAATGGAACAGAATTTGTATGAAATTATCTGCCAGATAAACTATCTGTAACCGGTGAAACTGGCCGTAGTAGGTATTCCATCTGTTTTAGGGTTGACTTGGTAATATAATAGGTAATAATTTACAATTTCAAACGAACTTCATAGCTATGTATATGAAATATTACAAACTTGCCCGTGTGCAATCGTCCAGGGGCCTGATTGGGCCTGATGCTGCTAATTTAATATTGTGTCAGTTGAAACTTAATTGGATCTTAATAGCAATTTTTAACTTATGGGGTATTCTGTTACTAATTTAAGACCAATGGTCTACGTTTGAACTGCCACTGGTACGCAAAACGTTTATTAAAAACAATATAATATATCATTCATCACTTAGCTTTTGGTAGAATTAGAATAGTAACACCGATAACCATTGAACTAAGACTCACAACAATTCAATTACGACTCTATTGAGATTGAAAACAAAATTTTTCGGAATGCCCTATTTGTCTCAATCGACATGGAGTCGTGATTGAGTATCAGTTGAATATCAATTGCGTGTTCTTAAACTAAATTAGCAGCATTAGGCCCATTAGACAGGTGTAAAGAGTACAGAAATAATTTCGTCGGCGTGTTCGGCTCCAGAAAAAGGATCTGTGTCGGAATACTTACGTTTGGTTTAGTATTTCTCCTGAAGGAGCTGTAATACATGTTTCTCACGTACTGCAAGGGGTTCACAAACTCGTGTGATTTGCCACTGGGAACGAATAAGTTATTTAATTACTACCTGCTCACATGATTTTTTTGTACAGAGGAAATCGTGGCTAAGTAACAGCCGCACGGGTCGATCGATCATAAGGTTAAGCAACGCTTGGCGCGGTCGGTTCGTGGATGGGTGACCATCTTGTCATGACGAGTTCCTCCGTTTTTCGGAAGGCACACTAAATTAGTGGGTCCCGGATGTCATTTGTACATCTTTGGTTGGCAGTAGTTACGGGTAGTCAGAAGCTAGAAAGTCTGATATCCAGTTTTACCAAGGGTTATTAGGTTGCCCAGGTAACAGGGTTGAGGAAGTCAGACAGGCAGTCGCTCCATGTAAAACGCTGGTACTCAGCTACATTCGGTTAATACTGGAAGCTGACCATAGCTTGAGAAAAGGCTAGGCAAGTGATTATCATTGCTGCACACTAGGAATTTATCCTGTGCCGTTGAGATAAAATCTGTCTTTACTTGTACCGTGCGGGAGTCGAACTCGCGACACGCAGCACTGACTTTAGTAGTGATAGCCTTGGTGCCAACATAATGTCAAGTATGAAGTAGTTATGTAAGTAAATTGTAGTAATGTTAGTAAATTTTAAATAGGTACAGACGAACTACGCAAGTATGTCAAATTTTACCATTCGAACATTAACCTTCAACTATTGCAATAAGGTTGAAAATCCATTGAAGAAATTTGGTAGATTGAGGTAGGTTGATGTGCTGGCGTATGTACCTTCATAGTAATGGTTTATGGAGACACTTACTCAGTCGTCTTTATCTGAATTGCAGCATCGGCATCAGCAGGAAAGGGCGACGTCTCCATAGACTTGTTCTGGAATCGGACCCTAAGAAATAGACAGACGAATTATGTTACTATGGAGGTACCTATATTTGACTTGACGGAGACACATATCTGATGGCGTTCAGGCAATCGTGTCGGCTACGGCGGCCGTTCTCTTTTATGGAGATCAGCCAGCTGCGCAGGACATACATATTGTAGTGCACAAGCATTCGCGCAGACACAGGTGCACTCTCTATTCCCTCACTCTCATAGTCCTCAGGGACGGCAATCCGACACGACCGAAGAGAGATCACAAGCAGGACCGACATTTACGTGCTCCCAGTAGTGAATCAATCACCAACTTACAGACTCCAAGCTGCTTTATGAAAGTTTCTCAAAAGCCACAAAGCGATTTCGGCCCGACCCGGGATTCGAACCCGAGACCCCGTGCACAGCAGTCGCGCCATGCGACCACTAGACCAACGAGGCAGTCATATCTATGTGTATGTGGAACGACTGACTGGATAGTCGCTCCATGTAAAACACTTAGCTGCCCTGATTGCCGACTCCAACACAGTTCAATAAACGCTAGGCAGATGAAAATAACACTGGCCTAATTACAGTATACGCGAACACTCTGAATCTTCGTAAAGTTCTCTTTAGGTAACTTTGCAGCTTCCATATTAGCCACTGATAGCCAAAATACTGCCCAAGCATGAGGCGGAAAAGGACTGACTATTGACTGTGGCAAAATTATGTGACGCGAAGGTTCGCCTCAAAGGGTAGGCAGAACTGCGGGGCTGTGAGTTGTCTACAAAGAGCACCAGAAGAAATAAAGTGGGTTTTAGTCAGTAAGAGTGACACACCGTTCGTCACCACGGGTCTAGTTAAAAAAATGAGGATAGGCAGAAATACTCACTGCGTGTACGCCGAAGCCCTGTTCCTCTTCGGCACATAGACGAAGTGGTAGTAGACGAAGACGCACAGGTAGAGCACTACCAGCACCATCACCGCGGTGATGATGGTGAACGTCACGCTGTGGGCCGTCGCCAGTTCCTCGTATGACCAGCCGTTGAACAGCGGCAGCTGGTGACGACAATTTTTTTTAAGGGCGTAACACGGTACGAGGCATTACACATGTTTGGATACTCCAAGTCAGCTGTTTATTTGTGTTGTTCGAAAGACGTAGAAGCCTTTAAAACTTCAAAGATTCTATTCTCCAAAATAAATATTTTTAAGACAGTAAGTATACCTACAAGTAAGCTTACATGTGTCTCTATATGTGACGTTATCTCCCAAAAGGGCGAACTGGTCTGGATGGACGTTATGGAAATAGCAAAGGAAAACGTGTCGTAAATTCCCAGTGATCAGCTGCGTTCGGAAGCTGACCTTACCCTTAATAGATAAACAGACGCATAACAATGTACAGACGCCAAAAATCAATAAACTGTTGTTAGTAATGACCAAAAAGATTAAAATACATTACTCACAAGTTTCTTATCAGCCACAGGACACTCCCCATTCTTCGCAAAGGCGCCATCATCGCACAGACATTTTGGGCCATCATCGTCCAACGCACATACATAATCACAGACCAGGCCTTCACAGGCGTTCTCTATATCATCCCTCTGTAAGCTCTCATGTCTCAGGACGAAGGTGTTCGTGTCAAAGGCTCTAAAGAAGTAAGTCTCGCAATGTTTTGGTCCGAAGAGGAGACAACGACTTAGTCTGATGGAGTTGGCCACGAAGTAGTATATGTAGTCTTCGAAAATGGCGAGGCCGTGTGGGTCTTGCAGCTGGGGGTCGTCAGCTAAGATCTTTTTGCTGGAATGTTTAGGGTTGGTTAGGAATCGGTAGCCTGCTGGCTAAATCTGATTAAAAAAGTGCCGGAACCTATACTATCGTAGTTCTTTGTCGTCTTCATCATCAGGTCAACCCTAAACCTTCGTCATGTCATCAGACATACATCTAAATGCCAACTTTTTACTTAATACGTGCCTACAATTTTCGAAAGTTGCTCTTGATTTCTCAAAGTTTCCATCATCAGATCCTGGACCTGATGACAATGGGGTCATTTCGGAAGTAAACCTTTTCAAATACAAAAAGAATTTTACCAATCGGTAGGTAAATGAGGGAGAAATGCGCGAGACATAAAAAAAAAAATTGAACATGTCGAATTGAGAACCTCCTGCATATTGGGAAGTCGGTTAAAATATTTTTTTACTTACTGTAGATAATAGACTTTTAATGTAGGTTAATTTTTGCGCCTGTAGTTATAATTAAACTGCTTAATGTAATAAGGCTGTTTTATAATTTAAGCTTGACACAGTCTCTAGACGCGTCAATTTAAACCCAAAAGGATTTTCTCAAACAACCACCAACCCAGTTATGTACGGAAAATACTCACTGGCTATCCCCCTCATAATCCATCCGTATAATGTGGGCGGGTCCACTTTCAGCCACATAGAGCTTCCTCTTGAACGAGTCGACAGCCAGCCCAGTACAGTTGCGCACGGTCGTGAGATCGGTCACTCGCCGGCCGGCCAACGTGGCTGACCATACCACGGACTCGAGTTCCCGGGTCACGCAGTAGAACATGAGACTTGAATTTGGGTCTACTATGAATGCTGTCACCTGTGTTGTGGGTTACAATTGTCCTTTGTTCGTAATTCATGTTTGAGTGTGAACGTAGATGAGACGACCAAAGATATTAACGGTGGATTTCTTTCTTTTTAAAAGCTTTTATTTAACTTGCCGTGTATGTATGTTACGGTGGATTCTTTGAACTCAATTTTGAAGTAGATATCTTCAACCGATTGAGCTGAAATTTTGTATACACGTTCAGTCTAGATGACAATGCACGATATGTTATATGACGTTATTCTAAATCCAATATGGCGGACCGTCCAAGATGGCGGAGTAGTTATTTTTAAAGAATTTCAACAATATGGGTATCAAATGAAAGGACTTATTGAGAGTGACTTAAAAAATAATTTGACGTTATTCGAAATCCAATATGGCGGACTATAAAAGCTTTTTAAAAAAAGTTTTTTCTTTTAATTTATTTCTTCTAAGAAACCAAAGCATAGTATCAAGTCCTACCTTAGCATCAGAAGGGAGTTTCTGCAAGCTGGCGCATCGCTTCCTCTTCACGTGGCAGACTCGCACGCGGTTGTTGGCTGGCGTCGTATCTACGAAGTATACGTTACCTGTCACCCAGTCCACTGATACCTGAGGAAGGGAAGAAAACCATAGAATTTTGTCAAAAGAATGAAGGGGCTGGTATAGGGAGAGAACAGTCGATGCAACAATAAATACAGTGCTACCACTCTCAGTAACGTTGACCGGATCTGAACTAGCTGTTGGTTGCTCGCAAGAGTTACCTTGTCCCTGGCACACAATGAGCTACAGTAAGAACCAAGACCTATTTTCGAGAGAAGAGAGAGAGAAGCCCTATTTTCCTTCAGGAGGTCCCTGTATGCCAGGGTCACGGTAACTCTCGCGAGGGAGGGTGTTGATTTCCTTCGTTAATAAAAAACCATCTGAAGACATTCCTATGACTGGTCTATACTTTTCATAAAGATAAGGGATTAAAAAAAGCTTAGTATAGCGTTTACAGACTTTATAACTTTTCGCTTTGAAAATAAAATGTATGTGCGGCAAAAGTATAGAATCTCCATGTCTCTAAAAATAACATGTCTCTATAAATAAATGTCTCTAAACCTTATGTAAAACCTGAACTGTTATATTGGCCATAACATTTGCACAATATTAATAGGGATGCGGACAACTAGTCAAATTCAATACTTTTATAGAACTGTCAAAAACGGTTACTCTTTATGCAACTTGTATCAAAACACCACATATGACGTCACAGATTTTTCACATTAATGCGTATACTTATTTAGATTATATTATAAATAAAAAAATAAAAACAGTTTTCGATTCAAAACGATGAATTAAACTGACATTATTTTAAGATGATTTACAAAATGAATATGATAAAGTATTTTATTTATGACCTAGTCCACATCCCAATTGCCAGTTTTGCGTCTAGTTATTAAAGGGATTATACTACGGATCCGTCCAATCATTGGTACAAACGTTGGCACCAACGTGTAAAGAAAGACTTACCCGTGTGGGTGTTCCAATATTGGTAACGACGATCTCATTCTGCGTGCTGTTCACTTCGACTAGTTTGCCCGCTTCAGCTGATGTCACATACAGCTTCTTTGCCCTGAAGATAAGAAACACGAATTTAAAATTGAGATTTTTGATTCCCTATAATTGCGATCTTAGGAGATAGATTTTAATGTGGAAACATCATCAGCTTTTTTATTGTCCCACTGCTGGGCACAGGCCTCTTCTCGCACGGAGAAGCATTGAGCGTTAATCGCCACGCTTGCTCAATGCGGGTTGATGATTTCAGATTTTACAGTCCAGGTTTCCTCGAGATGTTTTCCTTCACCTTTAATCAGTCATTGGTGTCCAATATAATCTTAGAAAGCACATATAACTTAGAAAAGTTACATTGGTACCTGCTTGATCTGGAATCGAACACGCCTTCATACTCGAAAGGCTGGTGCATTAACCACTACACCTCCATGACTTGACTTGACGAAACTGTCTCAATGTCGTCGGAAATTAGAAAATATTTCGACTGTCGTCACCGATATGTTACCGATAGACTGAATATACCAAGGGGTTGCAACTACTTTTATAGCTATCAAAAATGCACGCATTTGCAATAACCGAAGACTAATTCTATATAACAGCAGTCTCTATTCTCTCATTCTCATACTCCAACGAAAGAGCTAAATGACCCTGGTTCTTCGTAATTCTCACTAGGTCTTTATATCTCATACCTGACATTATAATCCATATCGGTGATAGCTGAAGTATCCTTATCATTGTACTCCTCGGCTTCAAAGCCGTCAGCCGAGATGGACCGCACAGTGTTCCCTGATACGTACAATATTGACATGTACCCGCGGATCGCCTTGCAGGACCGCCGGTCAGACCTGAGGGGGTTAGAGTAGTAGTTTTCTCATAGATGAATTGGTTCCTAATTACTAAAAAAAAAAAACACATTTCATGATGGCTTCCAGGCCGATTGTCGGCTACAGCGGCCGTTCTCTTTAAGGAGATCAGCCAGCTGCGCAGGACATATTATATTGCACGCACATTCGCGCAGACACAGGTGCACTCTCTATTCCCTCACTCTCATAGGCCGATGTGACGGCAATCCGATACGACCGGAGAGAGATCAGGCGCTGGACTGACATTTACGTGCTCTCCGATGCACGGGTGAATCAATCACCAGCTTCCGGGCTTTATGGAAGTTTCTCATAACCCACAAAGCGATTTTGGCCCGGGGAATCGAAGCCGTGCACAGCAGTCGCGTCATGCGACTACTAGACCAACGAGGCAGGCAATTTTGTATAGCATTCCAAGTTCTGCCTGTTCCACTTACCTAAGCGCATACCCATGGTGACAAGTACACATTATCCTCCGACTAATAGTCCCATTCGCCAGCTTAGTCTGCACGTTCACACAGTCCTGAGAGCACAGGTCCTCAGTGCACTCGTCTATGTCCTCACAGGTACTCTGGTCTTTGGACAGCCTGAGGCCGAAGGGACAGACACATTGCTTGCCTAGGGGTGTGGGCTGGCACTTGTAGGAACACGTGCTGTTGTTGCAGGCCGTGTCTGAGGAATATCAGTCATTTATGGTGGTGATTTTGTGGAAAGGGAGTTGGGGATACTCCCTTACCAAGATAGACATTACCAAGACGCACGTCAAGTACTAAAATCTGTCAAATTTCCTTAATAGATTTTTAACTTTATGGTTGAAGCATATGGTCCAAAGATGTTTGAGAAAATTTGACGGTTTCAGGTAGGTTGATGTGCTGGCGTCTGTGAATTGTAATTTATTTATCAAGTGAGTGCTCAATTCTTAATAAAGACACTTTTCGAAACCTTATAGCCTCGAATTACATCAAGATACGAGTTTCCCATGGGACTCGAAGTTGCCCGGTCCTAAGTGGTACAAACAAATATGAGCTCTATGTTCTTTACCACAGAGTCCACCCTCGTCAGATCCGTCAATGCAGTCGTGTTTGTGGTCGCAGAGCTGCGTCCACTCGAGACACTGGCCGCTGCCGCAGAGGAAACCCTCGCTACAGTCGGCGGGTGAGTGGACTATTGGGAACAGGTGGGATGTTTTGTTCACTGGAAAAGAAGACAAATATTAATTGTTTAGATTTATTAGAGTCCATCGCAATGTTGATATATTATATGTATATGCCTTTCGGCTCAAAACTGCTGGACCATACAACTTATCTTTTTTAAAATAATAAGTAAAAAATAGATATCCTATTTTGTACTGATGCAGTGACATCAAACCTATTTCCTAGACATGTCTATTTAGCCCAAAACGACTGGACTGTTGGACCCCTAAAATTTCTTTATTTAAAGATAACGAATAGTTTGAAAGGGAACCAAAAACAATTTTCATTAAAAAAATGTATGTCATGCAATAATCATTAAGGGAAACCCTTGCTTAGATCTTACCTTTAGCACAAGCTTCAGGCGTCTCATCAGACCCATCAACGCACTCCCTCTTCCCATTGCAGACTTTGGCCATGGCGACGCACATGAGCTGCTGCCCGCAGGCGAACATGCCGTGCTGCGCGCATCGGAAGTCGCAGCCGTGCTCGTCCGTGCTGCCCGGACACTCCACCTTCATGTTGCAGCTACCATGGACAAATATGTTAGAGGATACACTTATTTAGGTCATCTACCTGACTTTCTTTTCTGATTATGTTGGGGTTGGCTTCCAGTCTAATTGAAGGCAATTTAATACCAGTGTTTTTATATGGAGCGGTTGCCTATATGACTTCCTCAACCCAGCAGTTGCCTTAGGCAAGCCCCTACCCCCTGATATGATCGGTTGTCTTGTCAGAATTTCTGTCTTCTGGCTATCCGTAAGCAAGGACTGTCAAAAATTACAGCTGGGACCCAATAAGTTAACGTGTCTTCCGTAACACATATAAACTCATCATGCATAATCTTGGTCACCCATCACGGACAGACTGCGCCAAGTAGGAATCAAAACCTAAAACTAGCAACATTTTGCGATTTTTTTTAAAGTCAACTTGATTAATTTTGTCACTAATCATGCATTAATCATAAACCTTATTAGTCAGTTAATTAATAGAAAAGTATGCATGTGTTAATAGGTTCATTAGAACACCCGCCACCAAACGATTGCACAAGTGCAAAAAAAAAGCTGAAGCGTCTAACCGGGCGGTAAGCGGCAAACAAATGCTAGTGTTGTGTTCGCAAGCGTACTCCCACGGGGCACAGCGAGGGGACTCTTCCTGTGGACATGGGGGGTGAAAGATAGTCAAGAAGGTTGCCAAAATGAGCATTGGAACCTCCGTGGGACAGGAAGCACAGGCCCAGCAGTGGGACGATAAAAAAAGGCTGTGATGATGATGATGATGATAGATATTGAACTCTAACTTCATTCATCTCCCGAGTCTTTTCCCAACTATGTTGGGGTCGGCTTCCAGTCTAACCGGATTTGCCTGAGTACCAGTGTTTTACAAGGAGCGACGGCCCATCTGACCTCCTCAACCCAGTTATCCGGAAAACCCAACGTCCGTTGGTTAGACTGGCGTCAGACTTACTGGCTTCTGACTACCCGTAACGACTGCCAAGGATGTTCAATGACAGCCGGGACCTACAGTTTAAACTCTAACTTGTTTGTAAATTAATATGCCCTAAAAACTCACAACAAACTCGACAAGTTGCGGCTCCTCGCAGTCCTCTTCATCAGAGAAGTCCCTGCAGTCCTGGTGGCCATCGCACCTTCTCCGCAGCTCTATGCACTCCCTGTCGCGGCACTGGTAGAACCCTGGACTGCAGGTCATGTTAACTGGAAATAGTGTGGAGACTATGACTTTAATATTCCTTGGTGAAAAGGATAAGCTTTAATCTAGACCATTTAATCATCTGCCTAGCCCTTCCCCAACCTGTAAAACAGATGCAGCTGAGTACCAAGGTTTTACGTTGAGCAACTGGCTATTTGAGCTCCTCAACCCAGTTACCGGCGTAATCCGATACCCCTTTGTAAGACTGGTTGTCAGACTCTCTGGCTTCTGTAAAAACTACTAAGATGTACAAATAACAACCGAGACCCACCAATTTGAAGTGTCTTCCAAAACATGGAGGAACTCGTCATGACAAGATGGTCACCTATCCACAGACTAACGATTATGATCGATTGACTTAAATGGCTTGATCTTTAGTAAAATACTATCTGGTTTCAAGGATAGATGTATTTGTACTTACCGCAATCAATTTCATCAGATCCATCGTTGCAATCCTGATCACCGTCGCAAGTCCAGGTCTTCATTATGCAGGAGCCTGACGCGCACCTACAACAAAGAATATATAAAATCTTCCCCTCCCCCCCCCCAATACGAAGTTACGAGTTAAAATTGTCTCCAAGGGCGTTTGGAATCTTTATGGGCTTAACATTATTTTAAATGGAGCTACACTTCTGGCCACAATAACGCCTACTATAAGCGATAATATGGCTGGCGAATTCAGTGTCGATAAATGATGTCTGACTTAGGACCGGTTTCACAGGTTACGGATAGCCACTATCTACCAGATAAATTCAAAAGTGCAACAGAATTTGTATGAAATTATCTGCCAGATAAACTATCTGGAACTTATCAGCAACCTGTGAAACTGGTCTTTGCTATCTTGTTTTCTTAACATTTTCTTCTTAATTTCAATTCTTATTGGACGCAAGAGTACCATACCCAAGTTTTTATCTTTAGACAACGGATAAGCTTTAAGGTGTTTTACCCGAGCGTGGAATAGTATCCTTGACACTCAAGTGAACAGCCGCTTCCAGCTAATAATAATGTAGCTGACGCTAGTGGCAGAGTTACTCACATGAACTCATTGTCTCCGCAAGAGTGAGTGTCGCACTCCGCCGGCAGTTCGTCTGACGCGTCCGGGCAGTCCACCCGCCCGTCACACTGCTGCCACCGCGGTATGCAGGCAGACGCATCCATGCATGCGAATTGCGTGTCGCTGCATGTGTTGGCTGATGCTGGTGAGATATTCCATTATTAAAATTTCCGCAATAGAATTTGGAGCAAATAAATTTTTAGAATAACCATAGGATAACTTACTGGGTTTTTGGTAAAAGGAACACAGTGAAGCTCTCTCTTTGTTTATGCACATACCGTGACAGAATACTTCGTTCGGTCCGCAAGCAAGTATTGGTTGTACTGTAAACGTAAATGAAAACCAATTTATTCAACTGATAAACGTTCAAAAAGTTTAACTCAGTATACTCAGCTCAGTATAGCACGGTGACGGCAACGAAGTAACCTACGGTGTGGATCTAGCCTACGGTGTAACAGTAGCATATGTTGTAGCACTAGTCTACGATGTAGCAGTACTCTACGGTGTAGCAGTAGCCTACAGTGTAGCAGAAGGCTACGGTGTAGCTGTAGCCTACGATGTAGCAGTAGCCTACGATGTAGTAGTAGCCTACGGCGTAGCTGTAGACTACGATGTAGCAGTAGTCTACGGTGTAATAGATTACAATGTAGCAGTAGGCTTCAGCATAAGTCACTCACCCATACATCCTTCTTCATCTTCCGACATAGGACAATCCGCCTTGCCATCACATTTAGACGTTTTCTTCACACACACATTGCTTTTATGGCAGAGGATCATGTCGGCAGCACAGACCTCCAACTTCGAACACTGGCCGTTAATCATCAGTAAGCCAGGGGGGCACAAACATTTGTATCCCATTTGGAAGTGCAGGGGGTCTTGGTGGGGGGTCTCGTGTGCTTGTTGGACGCAGACGTCGGAACATGGGTTCTTTAAGCAGACGTGGTTTAAGAGGGGGTCTTTCGGGTCCGGAGGGGAGGTGGTGGCTTGGATTAGAAGTTGTGTGTTGTTCGGGAAGAGGGCTGAAAATAGAATTGTTAATATAATAATGTCCATGAATATTTTTTAAAACACTCTACAACACGACTCTAGCGGTTTTTTCCCACAAATGTTCAGAACTTCATTAAGAAACTAGTAAAAGACAAGGCTATTATATAAAAGTAAGTTCGTTTTTCAATCCGGCTATATTAAATAGATAATTAACCTAGCAAAGTGCTTCAACAAAGGAACTATAAAAAAACAATATCTCACCAAGATCAATCCTACGTATTTTCTGCGAGGTCTCATGTATATCGGACCAGAAGAGTCTGGAAGTGCGTCTGTCCGTCCAGAACACGTAGTTATCAGCGATGGCAAGGCTGGTCACCGTCGTCGATAGCTCTCGGTGATTCTCTCTGCCGGTCCCTGTTTGATATACAACCGTAATAATAAGAAACAGCTGTATTTTTTTTTTTACAATTTATGTAAACCATTACCGAAGATAATAGGCTGAACCCGGTTAGACTGGAAGCCGACCCCAACATAGGTAGTTGGGAAAAAGCTCATGAGATGATGATTACCGAAGATAATTAACCCAATAAAAGAATAAAATTGCACAAATAAGTTAAACAGGAGACTGATACATTAATTTTATAGCAACCAGATATAGATCATTTTGAAAGGAAATCCTATACCCAACTTGTGCTAAAATCCACTAGAATTAACTAGAAGTCAGATAGATCGTCTTTACACAAGCAGAACCTGAAAATCGATGCAACGCTGGGTTGGAGTGTAGCCTTAGGGGCGCTATGGAGCAAGGACTTAGAAAAAATTTCAACGCTGTGTATACACTCACCTTCGGGGTGCATGTAGTCGATGACGCCGTTGCTCTCGTCCGATATGTACACCAACTCCATGTGTTGTACGTAGCGCAGACGGACGTGAGGTCCTAGCAAAAATGTTAGTAGAATATTTGTTTTATTTCAAAACGGTTTGTTTGGAGTTCTGGTTCCTTTCTTACAACTTTAGATACGCGGGAGCATGTCAAGACAATTTCTGCTGCACAGCACACAGTGTTTAATATTATACGAACCATTTGGAGCTAATTTTGAGCCACATAAATCAACAACTTTCATTATTTTTGTCATAGAAGTCATATAATATTGAACTGTAAGATGAATAGTAGCCTAATAAGCAGCTACACTTTTGAGCCATTCGGGGTTGAAACTCTCGGGTTGGGGGTCCCAGTGCACACAATGGCTGGCTTTTATTTCGACCAACGGATAAGCATTGCCAGCTAACATGGTAATGCTGCCAGTTTATTGGGTACACACCAGCAATGAGGAGGAATTTTTGAACACAATTTTTTTTTATGTATTTTAATTAACACTAGCGGTCGCCCGCGGCTCCGCCCGCGTGGATGTCGGTTTTCGCGACAAAAAGTAGTCTATATGTTGTTCTGATGTATATACATATAGAGGACACCCGCGGCTACGCCAGTGTGGATGTCGATTACCGCTACCAATGCCTAACTTTTGTCGGGATGAGAAGCTCGCGCTCGGACCTCCCGCCTTATTATACCTACCGGCCGACCCGCGTCGAGCGCGGCAACGACATGGGGCGATGGCTGATTAGCGTATTTCATGTATAAGTTTGGTATTTCTATACCGATTTCTATGATTATTTTTTTATAGAATATGTAATAATGTTATCTTTTGGAAATTAGGGATGAGCGAGAATATTATAAACATAAGAGTAAACAAATCAATAACAAATAATCAGAAAGCTCCGAACTGGTAAACTATCGGGAGTTATACGTGTTATTGTGAGTCAACCATTAAAGATAGACATATGCTGTTGTAAATTTTTTTTTAGATAATTTAATGTAGAACATTTCCGTCATACATGATTTCTATGTAGCTTTAACCATTAAGGCTGCACACGCGTCGAAAGCTTAAAAAATGGTGTAAGTTCTCCCGTTTTCCCAACATTTTCCTTCACTGCTCTGCTCCTATTGATTGTAGCGTGATGAAAAGTATCCTATAACCTGCCCAAGAGTATGAAGAATAATTGTACCAAGTTTCATTAAAATCCGTCCAGTAGTTTTTGTTCCTATTAATAACATACAGACAGACAGACAGACAGACAGACAAAAATTGTTCTGATTGCATTTTTGGCATCAGTATCGATCACTTATCACCCCCTGATAGTTATTTTGAAAATATATTCAATGTACAGAATTGACCTCTCTACAGATTTATTATAAGTATAGATAATTAAAAATATATTGAACTTGTCTTTCATTTCACATGTTTTTGTTTGTCTGGAGGTCGCTGTGTGCCAGGTCCACGGTAACTCTTGCGAACAACACGCAACTCCGGCAGGATTGACTATAAATAGGGAAGGTTTACCTCTTAAGTTGTTCATGATGACGTGCCTCCGGTCCTGCCCGTCGAGGCCTATGCTGTCGATATGGATGACGTTGTGCATGTCACTTTCGATTACTGCCACCATCATCCTTCTGTAACCAAAATATATGTGAAAATACTACATTTTGGATTTTGAGGACAGTTACAATTTTCTTTATAGGTTCATCATCTCTCGAGCCTTGTCCCAACTACGTTGGCGTCGGCTTCCAATCTAACCGGATTTAGCTGAGTACCTGTGTTTTACAAGGAGCAACTGCCTATCTGACCTCTTCAACCCAGTAACCTGGGCAACCAGATAAGACTGGTTGTCAGACTTTTTGGCTTCTGACTACCCGTAACGACTGCCAAAGATGTACATATGACAGCCGGGACCCTCCGATTCGTCATAACAAGGTGGTCACCCATCCACAGACTGACCGCCCTAAGCCCTGCTTAACCTTAAGATCGATGGACCTGTGTGGCTGTTCCTTAGCCACGATCTATGAAGTAAGTACTGAAATAGTTTTTGCATATTGGTACCAGTAGTTCTTAAGATGACCGCGTTCAAACAAACAAAGAAACAAACTCTTTTTAAATTAGTTACGTGCACGAAATAAGAGAATAAATAAATAAATACGTATATGTTGTTTTTTCTTAAGTCCACTCACCCGTAATCCGGCAAAACACACATGCTGATAGGCACCTCCTGGTTTTCGAACCTGTGTACCACAGCCCGCTTCTGGGTCCTGAGCGAGACTGCTTCCACCACGCGACGACCCTCGTCCAATACGTAAAGGTTGTCTGTCACGTAGTCTGTACACACGACAGTTATTTATCAAGGACTATTTGAAGGGGCCATGAAAAAGTATATAAAGTAGTTTATACCGTCCAGTTAGTCGCCAAGTAGTCGATCGACCAGTCAGTTATACCGTCTCTAGGGTCTTACTGTTTCGTACACATATTTCGACCAACAGTTCACATTAAATACAGGATTTTCCTTCTCCTTATACTGCGATCAGTAGGTTCACCTGATAAGCTAACTAATACTGTGAGTTGGTTCATAAATGCGCCTGAGGGAGCGTCAGACTCCTACTGACTAAACCCACTATGTTCCTACTGAAGGTCCCTGTGTGCCAGGGCCACGGTAACTCTTGGGAATAACCCGCAGCCCCGACAGACCTCAGCCTTACGGGGCCACTCCGATATTACCTGACGGCCTCTGACGTGGACTTTTAATAAATACTGCTACTAGATGACAATTAGAGATAATTTCCCAATATGCATAGCACCAATCCCCAGATCACCAATCTCCGGGTTGCTTTATGTAAAGTCTTATAACCCTCAAAACAATTTCGGCACATCCTGGGACAGACCAACAAAACTGGTTCATGAAGAAGAAATTTCAGTTACCGTAATCCATGTCGACGACATTATCCAACCCGCTGTAGACCAGTAGATGTGTGATACCCAACGTGAAATCGGTCATGTTTATGTAGTTTATGGTCCGGCGTTGCCCGTCGTATATGAATAGCGAATCTGCGAAAATTATTATCTCTTATTTTTTTTTTACAATCGAGCTTTGACCACCAACCCGCATTGAGCAAGCGTGGTGATTAATGCTTAATCCTTCTTTGTGTGAAAGGCCTGTGCCCAGCGGGACGACAAAAAGGCTGATGATGATGAAGTTTTAAAGTACGTGTTATAGATGGAGTTGAAAAAGTCTAGCCTGACCTTAGACCTCCAAAAATCTACGTTACGTAAAAGCACAATTTAGCTAAAAGATATATAGTCATTATCATCAGCCTTTTTATCTTCCCCCTGCAGGACACAGGCCTCGTCATCAACGGAGAAAGAATGTGTATTAATTACCACACTTGCTCAAGGTGGATTGGCAATCTCAGGCTTAAGTCCAGCTTACCTCATCATCACATTAACCTTTAACATCTACGAAAGATGATAAAAAAGGGATACCTTTAAATTTTTGCCTTCACATTTTTTTTTGTTTTCGACGATAATACCCAAGATCCACTTAGAAAGTCATCATCATCTCCCTAGCCTTTTCCCAACTATGTTGGGGTCGGCTTCCAGTCTAACTGGATATAAGTATATTAAGAAATCCAAGCAAAGCCTGAAACATTCTCACCTCTAGTATTGTCATAGGCCATGGCTTGCACGCGACCGATATCGAAGTGAGTGGCGTGACACTCCGGGTTGCCGAGCGCGTCGTACTGTATCTTAGTGAACAGCTGCTGCCCGGCCACTACCAGGTACTTGGCGCGGTAGCCTTCTTCATCTGAAGTAATAGACAAAAGAGAAGTCTGGGGAGTTAATTCCACTATTTCTTCTTCGCAGCGAAAACATAGGGGGAACGGTGTTTTGGGGGATGTCTTTAGTAAAATATACCTTTATTTCGTGGGATAGCATGAAATGACGCTTCCTACTTAGGGTGCAGCTGGAGGGACTGTCAGACTCAAACTGACCTAACCCACTATGTTCCCTCTGGAGGTTCCTGTGTACCAGGGCCACGGTAACTCTTGCGAACAACCCGAAGGCCTGACCCCAGTAAAATTTACCTTCAAGAAGTTCTGATTTTCAACCTACTTTGTAATAAATAATTTTAGTGCGTACCACGTATCTTGGCAAGTTTAGCTGCGTCATCTAATAGACAATTTTGTAAAAAAAAAATAGATAGATGATAGGCAGGAAAACAGGAACTTTCAAAATGGCCAAGATGCCTACGACTTACTGCAGTAATGTGACTCAAATATATACATCAAAATAACAACACCCTTTATTTCTATATCCACAAATACTCACGGTGGCACACATTATTCTCGATGACCATGCCGTCGGGGCAAGCGCAGGAGTGCGTGACGTTGGAAGTGACGAGACACAAGTGAGAACAGTTGTTGTTGCTGCACGGGTTTGAGGTCGTGTTCATAAGGACGGGGTGGTACATGTGCATGCCTGGTGAGTAATTAAGTAAAAAGGGTGTATCAGATTGTAAATGGATTGCTAGTTTTAAACGTGAAGACGTTTTGATATAAAATGACTACAGTGAAAATGAAAGACACATACAGTTAATTAGGGATAGACAGACTTCTATGATTCATCATCATCATCATCATATAGCCTATTGTCGTCTATTGTTGGACGTAGGCCTCTCCCAATTGACTCCAAAAAAAATACTTTATGACACAAATCTTTGTGTGAAATATTTGTGTTCCCAAAACTACATGGATTGATCCAATCTTTTAGTAAAATAAGAAGCATTTTTCTGAAGACAAAATAATACCCTTATAAATCCGTTCACATCGGTAGAATTTAGTAGTGTTACACTCTGACAAACCAAATTGTTTCACCATTTCTTCTTCCCAGCAATAACACATAGGAAGAGATGAAGGGTGGACGTTTGAGGGGCTGTCTTTTGTAAAATCGATCTTCAAAAAGCGCTTATCAGACTACTTTGTTGATTGACAGTTATCTTTATCTTTTTCTTATCTTTATTGCAAAATTTTACTAGACGCATTACTTGCTGTAAGAGCTAAGTCTACAAAATAAACTCACCAAATATAGGCGTCTTAAGCGTCAACAGCACGTTTCTCTTCTGCGCACTTCCATGCAGCTTGTCCGTCGTCTGCAAGCTGTTCGTCGTCCAGTCGCTCCAGAACACGGTGTTCTCGAACACCGAGATCGAGTATGGGTGGTGGAATGGCTCTTCGAAGAGTGACTGTTTAATATTTTGGATATAAAGATCTTAATTTATGACTAGGTTCTCTATTGGGAACTATTTCGCGAACCTTTATAAAAAGTATTGGTAGCCTTTTTTTTTTTCGTGTGATGATTTCCATCAAATGATCCCTCCCGCTGAGGGTGCACCTGAAGGGAGTGTCAGACTCTTACTGACTAAAACCCACTGTGTTCCTTCTGGAGGTCCCTGTGTGCCAGGGCCGCGGTATCTCTTACGAACAACCCGCAGCCCACGCAGACCCTGGCCCTTAATGGGCCCCTCCTGTGTTGCTGACATCTCTTCGAGGAGCGCGTGGAACAGAACGCGCCGCCGACACGGGCCTGTCGTCCTAGACGTAAGGACGATGAGCTACCCACACTCACCGCCCACAAACCCGCGCCTACGGTGGTCGGGAGTCATCCCTCGACACCCGGCGCCCGTGGTGTCGACCGGTACCAGCCCTGCCGCAACGGCTGGGATGAGAGTATTGGTAGCCTTTTGTACATAAATGGGCTATCTACCACGGGAAGAATTTTTCAAATCCGAGTACTGGTTTCTTAGATTGGGTCGTTTTAGCAAACAAACAAACATCATTTTCAGCTTTATAATTTTAATAGTTAGATTGGTTTCTTTGACTGCCAGATCTGAATATACAAATTCAAGTATTATATTGGATAATTTTCGTCAAAACGAATAGGGTTTATTTCACAAATTATTATAAATCAAAGATTTTTAAACAGATCTAGAAAATAATTCGTAACTTAATGTGGTATCAATTAAGCTTTCGAAAGTAACTTGAGGCTAGAAAGAATGTTTTGAACTCTCACTCGACATATGTTCATGATGCGTTTTATTTATGCTCAAAAAAATTCAATAAAATGGCCAATGAAGGCCACAGTGGAATATCACTACATCATCTGCCGAGGCCTTTTCCTAAGCTATGTTGGGGTCGGCTTCCGTCCTGTTATCACAAGACGGCTACTCATCCAAGAACCTATCACGCCTAGCGTTGCTTAACCTTATGATCAATCGACCCGTTACTAATATAGCTATATCTTTAGACGAGCCCTTTTTCCAAGCAATATTGGGGTCAGCTTCCGTCTCGTCATAATAAGATGGTTACTCATCCTCGGACTGATCGCACCAAGCGTTGCTTAAGCTTATGATCGATCAACCCGTACAGCTGTTACTTAGCCACAAGCCTCTCATATCAAAAAATCACTCATACATCCACAAAATAAAAAAAAACTCACATAAACATGTTTTCCGTTGATCATGACGACTTTGACGGTCTTATCGACGAAGTAGAGGCGTCCGTTGGGCGCGTCGATGGCGAGGCCGGTGGCGAACATGTCCATATTGTCGACGAGCACGTCCGGCCGGCTGCCGTCCATGCGCGCTGACATTATCACCGCGCGTTGGTGCCAGTCCGCCCAGTACATATTGCTAGAGAAGATACCTTAATTTAGTCAAAAACATGATACTCCTTCTGGTGCTGTTGGGTTATAAGCGTTGTAGAAAATATTGCTTCCAATAATGTAGTGGGGTTAAAACGCCAGAACACCAAGCTACCCGAAAGTGTGACATTTTCTTATACTGTCTTGACTTTATAATCCAGGTTTCCTCAACATTTTTTCATTCACCGCTAATCAGTCATTGGTGTCAAGATACACTTAGAAAGTACATGCTGATGTAACTTCGAAAAGTTGCATTGATACTTTTCTAACCTGGAATTGTACTAGCACACTCATACAGAGAGGATGCGTGCTTTAACCACTAGACCACAAGTAGCTACAAGATTTTTTTCTCTTTGAAATAAAGATCGTCGTTTCAGCCAAAAGACGTCCAGGGCTGGAGAAAGACCTCCCCCAAGGCTCGCCACCTTGTGCGATCTTCAGCAACCCGCATCCATTGCTGCCCGGCGACCGGCGAATATATCATCTACCTAGTGATTGATCTTTATTTGGCGATGGCAGGGGGGCCTGCCATCGCCAAATAAAGATCAAAGGCAGCTTTTGGTGTGACCATAGACTTAGCTCAATTTTATCGCCTAGCTCAAGACAAAATAGAACAGCAACATACCCATTCCTAGCATCCAATGTCACAAATCTGGGGTGTTTGGTATCAGTCTTGATGGTCGTACATATAGAGCCGTCAGCTCGACACGCCGAGATGATACCCCGCTCCGCATCGCTGAAGTAAATGTTCCCACCTAGGTAGTCCACTGCTATATCTCCTGGGTCTTCAAGACCAAGTCCTACTAGTACCTGGGAATAGGAATTTTACTTCAGTCATCTGCCTAGCCTTTTCCTAAGCTATGTTTAGGACGGCTGAGTATCAGTGTTTTACGTGGAGCGACTGCCTATCTGACCTCCTCAACGCGATACCCCTTGGTAAGACTGGTTGTCAGAATTTCTGACTTCTGACTACTCGTAACGACTGCCAAAGATGTACAAAAGTCAGCAGGGACCCACTAATTTAGCGTGTCTTACGAAATACAGAGGGCCTCGTCATGACAAGATGGTCACCCATCCACGGACCGACCGCGCCAAGCGTTGCTTAACCTTACGATTGATCGACTCGTGTGGCTTTTTACTTAGCTCCGAGTTCCTCAAATAAAATCGCACGCAAAGCTAAAAACAGCGTTTTCTATCCCAACGAGTGAAGGAACGAGCGCTAATCAACACTCTTGCTCAAGAAGTGTGATGTAAGATTTTTGAAAGTTCAGGTTTCTTCCCTATATTTTACCGTCAGGGCACGATTTAAAATAACCTTAAAGGCACACAGAAATAATACGAATACAGTCAGAATTTTCAAAAATCACTGCTTACAACTTTAGTTAGCCAGATTTGGATTCGAACCCGCACACTTGTACTTGATATGCCTTCGCGGAGAACTTGCTCAGCTAAGATATTTTGGGTTGATAGAAGTTCATGTTCTCACCTGTTTAGTATCCTTGACGTCATCGAGCTGTGCTTTGAAGATAGACTGGTGACCCTGCGCCGACTCCACCCAGTAGATGTACGTGCCGTCAAATGAAACGCCGTGAGCCTTGTATTATGAACGAATTGATCAGTAACGATAATTAATAAACCTATTATTTGCACGATATTTGGCGGTCAACAACGCAAAAATAATTTGACCCACTTTTCTCGTATGGGCTACCTTATCTTTTATCTTTCATCATCATCATCATCATCATCTCAGTCATAGGACGTCCACTGCTGAACATAGGCCTCCCCTTTAGATCTCCACATACACCGGTTGGAAGCGACCTGCATCCAGCGTCTTCCGGCGACCTTTATAAGGTCGTCTGTCCATCTCGTTGGTGGACGTCCTACGCTGCGCTTGCTGGTCCGTGGTCTCCACTCTAGCACTTTTCGACCCCATCGGCCATCCATCTTTATCTTATCTTTAATAAAAATATTAAAAATGGCGTCCAGACCGAATTTTGGTCTACGTCTCGTCTATTCTCGAGCCAGTTACGCTGGACATATTATAGTGCACAAGCATTTGCAGAAATCCTAGACAGCTTCGGTAAAGATTCTGGAAAACCCACAAAGCCCGACACGAGGATCGAAACCTAGACCCCGTGCACAGGGGGACTTCACAACAGACGCCTTTTGAGACCTTTTGAGTCTTGAGTAGAAACTAGAAATATAGTGCTAGTTATAAATTTTAAATGTCCTATAATATCTAACCCCGCCGGACTGCCGAGCCGAGGATACCAGGTTCAATTCCCGGTACATTCGACATTTGTGGGATGAGCATGAGTGTGAAAAAGGTGTCCCGATATTATTATTAATTAAATAGAAACTTGTTGAAACCACCGAAACGTTCAATCTATACAGATTGAACGTTTCGGCAAGTAGCGGATAAACTAGTATTCTGAAGACTTATGCATTATCGAGGACATTAATACTTTAGTTCTCACCTGTTTCATGTCTGTCGCCACAGTGACCATCTGTTTGGACTTGACCTTCAAATACCTGATGTCGTTTCGAGTGCTGAAGAATAACATGGCTTCAGGTCCTAGAAAATATTATAGGCTTTACTATAACCGTTTATTTTATCGCCAAATAGGCCTCGTCAAATAAGTTTGCCACTGCGAAGTTGGTAACCAAGTGAAAGTCAAAATTGGCGACCAAAACACAAACAATCCTTGCTTTGCTTAGTATTATGTAAATATTTATTTCCGACATTTACTCGCTTTGCTGGACACAAAAGTCCGGTCGGTTGAACGACTATAGGCACTTTAAAAGCATGAAGTAAAAACCTTTCACTAGAAGGCAAGGTTGTATTATCTATACTAATATTATAAAGCTGAAGAGTTTGTTTGTTTGTCTGTTTGTTTGTTTGTTGGTTACTGGTTCGATTTGAAAAATTCTTTCAGTGTTAGATAGCCCATTTATCGAGGAAGGCTATAGGCTATATATATATACCATCACGCTAAGACACACGGGAGCAGAGCAGTAACCAAAGATGCGGGTGAAACCGCTGGGGACAGCTAGTATTATATAAGATTCTATTACACAAAAAACTTACCTGAAGCATAACACAGGTATCCAAACTCATCCTTAGTGTATCCCGGATCACAATTGCAAGTATAATGTCCATCTGCATTCACACAAGTGTGGGAACAATGGGGTCGTTCTAGAAGGCACTCATTGACGTCATCACATTGCTTTGTGACGTAGTTGTACTGACGCATGGACACCGAGGGGAGGCAGAGACAGGTCGGGCCGTAGCGTTCCGGGGCACACACAGTGTCGTTGCCAAAGCAGTTGTAGTTTGTACACATCGTATGCCCTGAGAGAAGGGTGGTTTAGCAAAAATAGCAGCTGACGGTAGTCGGCATGGTAAAATCTTCTCTAGCATAGTCTGAAAGTTTTCTTTAAGGAGGAAAATTGGTGATGGACATCTATTACTGGCCAGCGGTCTAGTACCTAGTTTTATGATTTTAATGGTCTTCTCAAAAATAATGAGGTTCTCAATTCGGTCTCGTATATTTTTTTAGTAAATGGATGTTACTTGCGGTTTCTTTACTTTAGCTTATATTTAAAGTGGTCCAAATTGGTCAAGCCATGTTATTCTCAAAACATAAAATTGACTAAACGAATCAAGATTAAATTTTGTGTAAAGATAACTTGAAACATTTTTAGGAAAAGTTTACCAGGGTACAAAATGTCCCCCCAAAATAGGTAGGAGAACACTCACAGTTTACACAAAAAGGTCCTTCATCACTCCCATCGCGACAGTCCTGTATACCATCACACATCATGCTGGCTGGCAGACAGTACGAGGAATCCATACACTTGTAGTTGCGCTCGTCTGGACCCGATAACTCCTGGCAGGAATGACCGTCAAAGTTCGGACGTCGGGGAATCAGGTGACCTGCAAGGAGATTTCATGCTGTGTGCACAGTTTCGGAAGCGGCGAAGGATTTTTTTTTTAAATAATTGACTGTTTCTTCTTGTCCTAATTTCTTTACTTAGATGTATTACAAAGTTTCGGGGGAAAAGGTAATAGAGAAGAAAATATCTTGAGGACGTCAATGTAAATTGAGATTCTATCAATATCAAACTATGGTTGTTTATTCAATGTAGTCTATTCCATGGTTAAGGCTGTGGGTTATAACTCAGATACTCTATACCCTACAATAATACCTTAAAATAGTTTATTCAAGTAAGCTGATCAATCAGCCGATCTAAAGTCAAAACAAGAATGAGGCAAGATAGATAAAAAACTACGAATTGTGAAATGACTAGACGTTAAGTACAGACGCCAGCACATCAAACTACCGAAACTGTCAAATTTGCCCAATAAACTTTGAACTATATGCTTCAGCATCAGCAATTAAAGGTGAAAATCAGTTAAGGAAATTTTACAGATTGTGGTAGCTTGATGCTGGCCTCTATAAGAGAAGGTGAAAAAAATTGTCCTGGAAGAAGTTCTATAGGGAAACAGATGGAAGTCTTCAGGGTAGAATTTGTAAAACTTACACAAATCTATGTCGTGTTCATCGCTCTTGTCCTCGCAGTCGTACACGCCGTCGCACAGCCACAGGAACGAGATGCACTTACCGTCGCCGCATGGGAACCCCTTACACGTTGACTGTACACAAACATTATAGGCCTTACTACAAAAAAGTTAGACACACGTTCGACACGTGTTTAAAATAATTTTGCATAACTCAAACTCAAAAGATTGTATTCAAACTTGGCTGCAAAACAGCACTTTTTGAGGGTCAAAAATTGCAAAAGACAACCCCTAAAACACCCACCCTTCACCACTTCCTATGTGTTTTTGCTGGGAAGACGAAGTGGCGCAACAAACTCCCCAGCAACACATCTGTCTGTTGGTTTGAAGAACCTTTAAAAAATATTTTCTTAATACACAATTTGTACAATGATGCAAGTAATTAATTATATATAACAATATAAAGAGGTTGAAATACTTTTGTACCACACGCGGGCTAACACTCAAGCTTATACCTACATACCTTTATGTAACTCAATACAATTTTAATCTACACAACACACACGGACGTCCACCAACAAGATGGACAGACGACCTTATAACGGTCTCTGGAAGACGCTGGATGCAGGTCGCTTCCAACCGGTATATGTGTAAAATCTAAAAGGGAGGCCTATGTTCAGCAGTGGACGTCTTATGGTTGAGATGATGATGAGAATTTTAATTTCTTTAAACACGCGAGAAACGATTGTCTATTGTGTTTGTAGTAAGGCTCTACATACATATGTCATTATAAAAACCAGCCCAAGTCACAGATTTCGAGAGTTACCGAGGCTCAGAAAGGATGAAAGATGGAACAAAAGTGGATTTTAGTCAATAAAAGTTTGACACTCCCTTCAGCCGGACCCACAGAGGGAGGAAGAGTGATGTGATGATTTCCACTTTAATAAAATATTTGTACTGAAACCCAACGTTTTGTAGGTTTCATGTATAGTTTTCCTCAACTAAATTTGCTATTCTGAAGTTGTCTAGTATTGACGACAAGACCTCTACAGCTCTCGTCATATTAGTTAAAAGAATTTGGTAACCTTAGACCTTTGGTAAGTATATCTTGGACACCAATGGCTGTGTTTCGGATGGCACGTTAAACTGTAGGTCCCGGCTGTCATTGAACATCCTTGGCAGTCGTTACGGGTTGTCAGAAGCCAGTAATCAAGGGGTATTGGGTTGCCCAGGTAACTGGGTTGAGGAGGTCAGATAGGCAGTCGCTCCTTGTAAAACACTGGTACTCAGCCGAAACCGGTTAGACTGGAAGCCGACCCCAACATAGTTGGGAAAAGGCTCGAGAGATGATGATGAATTTGGTAACATTAGAACGGTGAATTTTTGCCAAGAGCTGTGTGTAGTTAAAAAGTAATCTATACGCACATTATTTGTAGCAACCGGCAGCTGAGTGCAATTAGCTTCATCGCTGCCGTCGTCGCAATCAGCCTCGTTGTTGCATATCCAGGTCAGTGGGATGCACTTCTTCGTATCCTGGCAGATGTACTGATGCGTCTCGTTGCAATACTCTTCATCTGGCTTGTGGTCTACTGCGGGAAAATTGAAAGTATTGCCAAGACTACCACGGCGGCCGTTCTCTCTAATGAGATCAGCCAGCTGCGCAGGACATATTATAGTACAGAAGCATTTGCGTAGACACAGGTGCACTCTCTATTCCCTCACTCCCATAGTCCGATGGGACGGTAATCCGTCACAACCGGACAGAGATCAGGCGCAGGACATTTACGTGCTTTCCGATGCACGGGTGTATCAATCACCATCTTCCAGACTCCGGGCTGCCTTATAAAAGTCTCTTAAAACACACAAAGCGATTTAGCCCAAACTTGGGAATCGAACCCGAGTCCCTGTGCACAGCACTCGCGCTATGCGACTACCAAATTCACATAAAAGCTACAATATGTATTTTTATCACTGATAACAATCAGATAGGAATTGTAAAGACGCATTCTATTTATATAAAACTACCCGCTGCTATTTATTTTTAAGTTATTTGTGATAAAAATTATATAAAATACAAAGTTCGCGAAACTTTATGGCAGTTCGGAACACGACGCGAGAAGCTGCGCGGTAACTGGGTACCTACCTACATATTTTAAGTTAGTTGTAATATATGCGAGCCACAATCATGTTAAGCTTAGGTAGCTGCCGAATCCTCAATAGAAAATCTCATTAAATCATTTTTAAAGTATTTGTAGGTAAGTAAATATAGAAACAATATGGGTACATATTGTTTCTATATTTACTTAATAAAACTCACAACCGGTTCATGGATAGCAGTGAGTAAGGCCCCATTTTTTTATTTGCCCCGGGCCCTTGGCAACTGTTTTTTTTTTATATCGGGTTGGAGAATCCTCATGGAGACCCTAAGCCCTGAGGGAAGGGCGAATGGTACTGTCAGACTCTTACTGACTAAAAACCAACCCGTTTTTCTTCATCTACCCGTGTGTCGGAGGGTATCGCCGAGGCATGCGTCGCTACCCCCGACGGGTATTGCCCGCCAGATGGTCAGGCGGGCCCCGGGTCTTTGGCAACCTAGGTTTACCTAGATTCACCGATCTTTTATATAGAGAAGAAAAAACTTACTGCAAAAGTTCTCATCGGTCCCGTCTTCGCAGTCCACGAAGCCATCACAGTACTGCTCGTGGGAGATGCAGCCGCCTCCCATGCAAGGGAACTTATCTTCACCCAAGCATTCTTCGTCTATGACCTGCATATGGTCCACGAACCCACCGGTGCACCACGCGATGCACAGCATCAGTATCAGGCATTGATATTTCATTCTAGAAAAAAAAATTGGTAACGGTCGTATTTTTTTTCTTTAAAGATGACTTTAGTAAATAACTTTACAATCAATATATTATTTCAAAGTAATTATTCGTTTTTGAACTTGAATATTAGAATACTAAGTTAATTTTAAAGAAAAATCGTAAGTATAGGTGGATGAATTCAATAAAAATCGAGTTGACTTACGTGACTATTTTCTATAACTTCTTCATTTAACAAATTATGAAAAATATATATATATATATATATTAAATTAACAGTTAAATTGAATATAATAAATTGAATTAAATTATTAATTAGAATTTCACGTGGTCGGAGGCAAAGCGGAAGGCCAACAAGGCGGAAATTAGTTTTTTTTTCTCTTATTAGTTGATGAATGTTGAATATTTTCTTCTACCCGCCAATTTTATTAATTACATGTAAACGAAACGTCGAAATAATATTCAAAAAAAAAATTAGTAAAATGTTAACATGTGTTTTTAAACAATATTACAGTTTTTACATGTAATAATATAATAATTCAAAATTATATACATTTTACCACTTAACAACGAAAAGAAAATGTGGTAACAAAACGTTAACGGCATTGTTACCAACTACCAAAAATATTTACCCCCAAAGCTAAAATGAAAAAGACTCTTAAATTATTAGAATTTTTTGAAAAAACCTCTACGACTCCTTTAAAAAAGGTAAGAGAGTTTTGTGCCCTTTTTAGGATTGTTAAAAATAACAACCAACGGATTTCCAGTAAACATACACCACTAGTTACCATACGCATTCTTAGTATCGATGAAGCTTTCTAAACTTTGCAAATGTTTTTGTTAAACTAAAATTATAAAATGACTAAAAATAGAACGCCTAAAAAATTCCTTTTACTTATTTACTCCCTAAAGATGGGGGGAAACTCCAAAGTTGGTAGCACTGACGTGAAAATGTTGACAACTAGTGAACAAGATTGCCAGTTTAGAATAAATGTTCAAATAGGTGGAAGTTTAACAGTAGACGACAAAACTAAAGTAAATAGTTAATTCGTTAATTAATCATTATTTTGTTAAAGAATAATACCATGACCTTCAAAGTTCGTTTTCTGATATCAAATTTCACGAAAAATATTTTTGTGATAAAATATAGAACTTATCAGAGTCATCAACACAGTGTAGTAAACGATTTTACCTTACCAACCCCACTTGTTTTACTCTGTGGTTGACAGGTCAGAGTCCAACTTTCTTCTAAGTTTATTAAAAGTTTAAATTAGATATTACTCTAGTTTTTAATTTACATTAATTGTTGTAGAAGTCTCCGTCGTGTCCAGTGATAATCGGCATTAGTTTTCCGGCAGCCATGGCATCTCAAATATCGAAATCTCTATTGAAAGTTTCCCACGTTAGCTCGACAGCTAAATTCGGTAGGTTTTTCTATTAGTACTCTTAATTTTCATTACCTGTGTAATTTTTTAACAACTCATAACGTAATATATTATTCATAACATGCAATAGATGGCTTATAAGTTAATAAATTATGAAATAATTTTGATATTACCCATAATTGGTATATGCATTTAAACTTTGGACTGTAAGAAATTTTTATTGGCATTGTTGGCAATTAATTTTGTTCAGTTCCCTGCCAAAATATGAGTGCAAGGTTCATAGTATATACGTACTGGAGGGTATTTCCGTTCTAAATATACACTGTTTCCACTTTGAGAAAGAATCAAGGACAATTATAGTTATTATACAGTATTTGTTTGTTTTTCGTGTGTTTAGACACCGCCAGACGGGCTCTTAGTGTCGGAGCAGCCTTGCAGCAGAAAAAGAAGTCTCTGCCGGACCGCACGGGCAAAAATGTGGTCCTCGTTGATGGAGTACGAACACCATTCTTGGTGTCCTTTACGGACTATGCCAAGATGATGCCCCATGAACTTGCCAGACATTCCTTGTTGTGAGTATTGTAAAATATTGTAATATATACCTCTTATGTACAATTGAACATCAATTATAGTCATAATACATTTAGGGCCTGTTTCACCACCTACAAATAAGTTCCAATTAGTTTATTTGGTAGATAATTTCATACAAATTCTGTTTCATTTTTGAATTTATTTGGTAGATAGACATTGTGAAACTAGCCCTTAATTGAACACTGACACTGTAAAATATCAATTACTGTGAGATAAGAATTCTAGACATGTCTAAGATAAACTGATTCAATGTTTATAAATAAGTTTCACCTTGATAATAATATCTTACTTGGTTACTAGCATTCCATTAAGCTAGCCTAATTGATAGAATCAAACTACACAGAATGGGTACTATAAAAAAATAAACAATAAGCTTTCTCATTTTTTTTTTATTCATTTATTTAACATATTATTACATTTTTAAATATTCTGTATATAAAAAAAAAAAACATTTAAAAATATAAAAATAGTGTCCCACCGGTATTGGGAACAGGAACAGCTTTCTCATAATTATTAAAGAATTCACTGTTGTTGAACCTAACATAAACTGTAAGGGCCTTACTACATATATAAAAGTTAGACAGACATTTGACACATGTTTAAAAATTTGTATGCAAAATCATTTTAAACATGTGTCCAACATCTGTCTAACTTTATTTGTAGTATAAAGGCCCTTAAAGTCTAATAATTGGTAAATTTATAGTGGTCTTTGTAAAACATGTAACATGGTGTATGGAACCTAAATGGAAAAAACAATATTTATCTTATTAGTTGACTGTATTAAGATTGAAATAATTGTTTTTTAACATTAATTTAAATATGAGACGATAAATTGGTGTTTTGTCATATCACTAGACACTTTTAGGAAGAAGATGTAATAAACAAGAGTATTCAACATCTTCCGGAATTTCGTGATTTCATGAAATACCTGATATCTTCATTTCCCTGCGACATATATATTATGTCTGGTTTAATTAAAAGTTGAAAGTCCATTTGTATGTATATCACATTCAGTCATCATTCAGTAAATAAACACTGAAGGCCAAAGTACTACTGATTACTTATCTTATTAGACCAATAAGTAAATGTTAGTTTGTTATATTTCTACCATAAAACAACATAAAAAAAGAATCTTCTGGCGACTGAGATCGATTTTGTCTCAATCGCCGAAAGAAAATTATTAAATTTTTACGGATCCGGTGACTAGGACCCCAGTCCCAGTTAATTACGGTCCTATTCGCTGGAAGTCTCAACAAAAAAAAACCTTAAACTGTAAACCATTTATAATAGTACTAACTTTTGCCCGCGGTTTTACTTGCCTCCCAAGGAAACTACACATAGATAATTATCACTAATTACTTTCATCATCATCATAAACATCTCGAGGAAACCTGGACTATAAAGTCTGAAATCACCAACTCGTATTGAGCAAGCGTGGTGATTAACGCTCAATCCTTTTCTATGGGAGAGGAGGCCTGTGCCCAGCAGTGGGACGATAAAAAGGCTGTGATGATGATGATGATGACTTTCATAATAAAAGTATAGAAAGTTGCAACAAGAAAGATTATGCATCTGCCAAATAATGTTTTTGTCTATGTGGTTATTTGGCACGAGCTGTTGATATGCATAACAATGTAAGCATAATCCAATGAATTCTTGTACTATTATTATATCTGTAGAAGTAATTAATTGACATTGTATGCAATGGGAAGTTTCTGGAATGCCCTATGCTCTTGACCTATAGACTCGCATATGCATTATGTAAGTCACTTCAAAATATAATGATTTGTATATCTGTAACTATAGGTGTATGTTCTTTCTCCATAGATCGTGAAATAAATTTTCTTATCCGACTAGTAATTCCTGAAATTAAAATAGCATATACAAACAAACAAATCAGCTTTATGACGACCAAATGGCGTAGTAGTTAGTGATCCTGCCTGCCACAGTGAGGTCGAGGGTTCGATTCCCGCATAGGTTTGTTCGATTCCCGCTTTTATGTGCACGAAGATGGGTGTTCCTATGTATAATATGTATGTATTTACAAAAGAAAACACGGTACCCACAGTAAAAGATCTGCTTAGTTTAGAACTAGATGAAGTTGAGTGATTATTCATAATATTAGTATGCATAATGAGGATTGGGAAGGCCGGCATTACATGCCCTACCAGGCACGGTGGTGTCCGACCACCAACTTCCAGACTCCTGGCTGCTTTGTGAAAGTTTCTAAAACCCAAAAAGCTATTTTTAGCCGACCCAGGCATTGAACCCGGGACCCCGTACACCCCACTAAACCTAGAAAAAACAAAAACTAAGCAAAACAACTTCGACTCCGAATAATTAATACCAATTTTATTTTAGGGGTCTCCTCCAAAAAACCGGCATATCAAAGGATTTAATCGACTACATCGTGTACGGCACGGTCATCCAGGAGGTCAAGACTTCCAACATCGGCCGCGAGGCGGCGCTGGCGGCGGGCTTCAGCGACAAGACTCCTGCGCATACCGTCACCATGGCGTGTATCTCGTCCAACCAGGCCATTACTACTGGTACGTAAATTTGTAGACCAGTGTTTTAAAACTTATTGAATATAAGCACCCCTAGTAAGGGGGAGAATTCTGACGACCCCCTTATAAATTGTAGGTATTATTTGAATCCTAAATATAATAACTGCACCCAATGCTGGATTTTTGTCTCGCGGAATTAAAACTAGATATTCTTTCCTAACATTTATTGTAATGGATTTCCGCAAAGTAACGCCTGATTCAATAAAAAATATTTCATTTAATTTATATAGTATATTAACACTTATTTATATATGTTTAAATATATTTACACTAAAAAAAATCTAAAAAATAATTGTCTGCTTATTTTTTTGCAACTTTAAAGCAGTATAATGAGACAAAATAAAAACAGTCAGGGAATTTATCTTATCGCGAAAGAAGTATAGTTTACGAAAGTTCTGTATAGTATCCTTACTAGTAGTATCCTTACTAGCAGTTTTTCAAAAAAGCCAACATACTGACACTGCCCTGCGTGTACATAAAAGAGGTTGCAGCATTTGTCAAAAATAATATCAATGAATTTGAGTTCTACTCGCGTATACGACGTAGAGACAAACTGCGCATAGTGGCTAGTAAGACTCACTTAATGCATGAAAGTGTCTTCTGCACAGCTTCACGCATCTTTAATAATATTCCGGAGCCTATTAGAACAATCACTGACGTTAAAAAAATTAAAAAGGTTCTCCATGATCTGCTAGTAACCAAGTGCTACTACTCTATAAAAGAATTCTTCTCAGACAAATCACTGCTCGAATACAGTCTTCCCGAGTCATGATGAGTTCAGCGGCCTTCTGTTCCTTTCTTTTATTTTTATTATATGAATGACATGTATGAAAAAATGATAATGTAAATGTAAAATGTGTAATTTCTTTAAACCTAATTATTGTATGCCCTAAGGGCGGGACATAGCTGACCATATTTTTTATTTTTTTATTTAAGACCTGTATTATGTACCTACCTATGATCCACAATAAAGATATTGAATTGAATTGAATTACTTACTTAACTAATAAGGGGGTACTAATAACCGATTTTTGTCCCAGGCGTGGGCATGATCGCAGCCGGCGCATACGAAATCATCGTCGCCGGCGGCGTGGAGTTCATGTCGGACGTGCCCATCCGACACTCGCGCAAGATGCGCTCCCTGCTGCTGCGCCTCAACCGCGCTAAGACTCCCGCGCAGCGCCTGTCCCTCATCGCCTCCATCCGGCCAGACTTCTTCGCGCCTGAGGTATCATCATCATCTAATTAGTCGGTTTCCAGCTAAGCTGGGTCTAAGCTGTTGCAGCTGAGTACCAGTGTTTTACATGGAGCGACTGCTTATCTGATCTTCTCGGTCGGTGTAAATCGGCCGAAAGATCGGTCGGGAGAAATAGAGGTAGCGTACATGCCTTTATGATTTTTTCATCGCGAGTAAGACCTGTGTGTTGTGTTTAAAATGTGTAAAAATCGCGAAAGTTTAAAAACATTAATTGTGCTACTTAGTGGTAAGACTGCTATTCTTTTTGGCTTCTGACTGCTTGAACGAACATCATAACTGGCAATAATCAAAAATGGTGTCCAAAAGTAACAAAAGAAATATGAGAAACAACTCAGAATAATACGATATTGCCACGGTGACATGAAGCTTCTCAACTGTGAAAGAATTTAAAAAAATAGTTTTGGATACAGCCGATCCCCTGATCGCTCCTTTTTTGGTACATCATCAAATGACCCCTCCCGGTGAGGGTGTAGCTTGAGGGAGTGTCAGTCTTACTGACTTAAACCCACTATGCCCCTTCTGGAGGTCTTTATCTGCCAGGGCCGCGGTAACTCTTGCAAACAACCCGCAGCTCCGGCAGAATTTGGCCCTAGGATTCCTCCCTACGACTCCAACTTTTCCATGACCAGTTGCCAGCGGTGGCGGAGTTCTCGTCCGGCGAGACGATGGGTCACAGCGCGGACCGGCTGGCGGCCGCGTTCGGCGCCTCCCGCCAGGAGCAGGACGACTACGCCCTGCGCTCGCACAAGCTGGCGCATGAGGCTCAGCAGAAGGGATACTTCACCGATCTGATGCCTGTTAAAGGTACGTCATTTATTTAGGTGGATGTCACGGGCGTGATGCAGGAAAATCAGATAAAAAAACCGGCCAAGTGCGAGTCGGACTCGCGCACGAAGGGTTCCGTACCATTATTTATAAAACGTGTACGGTTTCCGTACAATGACTTGGTTGCTGACTATGCGACCTCAATTTCCTTCAATATAATTATTTAATTTAAAGTTAGTTGACATTTTACACTCATCGCGATTGGCACGGTGGGCAGCCAACTTATAACCATTTGTGACTTTAAGAAATAAACTAATTCAAGTGATCTGCCGTGTTTTACCGTCAACTCAACTTAACTACAATCAACAAACTAGCTCTGAGCCATACATAAAAAGTGGTCCTTCGAGCCGGATACTAAGTGTGTGAAAATCCCTATTAGCGATAGCGAATCGGTCTTACTGGTCTCCCAGAAGCGGGTCGCCCCAGTAGGATTGAGAAGGCGCACATATCTCTGATAGAGATAAAATACGCTTGGTATCTAGAAAACTAACTGCGATACTCGCAATTTTACTGAACTAGTGCCTGCGGTGACGTAATCCTGGGGTACTATCGTAAACTGAACTTCAACTAATACTTCAACATTCAACTTAACCTAGACTATAAACATAACAATGGCTCAGAACATCAATGAAATAATCAGTCGCCAAGAAACAATTTTCAACAACTTGAAACAAATCAGCACCAACTACAAGAAAGACAGTACAAGCAGAAAAACCTTGGAGTATTTGGAGGAGCGACTTTCCCGGCTGAACACGAACTGGGAGAAGTTTGTGTTCAATCACCAACTACTGGAAAAAATAGGCGTAACGGACATCCAATACTTCGTTGACGACGTTTTTAGCAACACTAAGAAGATGTACGAGGACATTCTACAAGATATACTGAAACGGAAAGCGGAGCTACCATCGACGTCCAAGACTCAAGCGGAATTGTCACCCTCTGCGCCTGAAGGTAAAGTAAAAGCTAAATTTTACTTCGATGATATCGCCTTTCACGTCCCTCCTCGCGATTTGGACAAGACTAGTGAAAAACAGCAGGAACTTTTACGACAGCAATACTGTAACTTTCGAGCTTTTGAGCGTACAGTGGAGAAGCTGAATTTAAACTCCTCGATGGAAAAATGGGAGCTTGAGGATAATCTCTGTATCTTGAAAGGCAAGTGGGAACACATTGAGAAAACTAACTGGGAACTAGACTATATTTCACAAGACGAAGATTCAACTTACAAACGAAAATATGAAGCTACAGAGACCCTTTATGATAACTTGCGAAAGAAACTGCATCATCATATTTGGAACAACGTTCACTATGAGAAATCTACACCGAAAATTGTGATACCGGACTTTTACGGAAACTATAATCAGTGGCCTACCTTCAAGGATCTTTACATGGAGAGTGTGCACAACAACCCGTCACTATCGAAAGCGCAAAAAATGCAACACCTTAAGACCAAACTCAAGGGTGAAGCCGAAAAAATCGTACAGCATCTCGGTATTAGTGCGGAGAACTATAATTCCTGCTGGGAGATACTCACACATCGGTACGATAACAAACGTCTGTTATTCACGTCCTACATGAACACGTTGCTAAATCAACCTACCATACAAGAAGCAAGCGCTGCGAGCCTACGGAAGTTGCATGACGTCACACTAGAGTGTCTGAACGGACTCGGCAACATTGGGCTCGACACAAGCAACCCGGGTCCGATTATTGTCCATCTTTTAGTTCAAAAACTCGACAAGGTGACTTACAATGAGTATGTTAAGGATCTCAAAGAACCGAGGGAATTCCCTGACCTGGAGGAATTCACCCAATTTTTGGAAAACAAGTTCATGGCCCTAGAAGCTTTACAAGGGAATACTCAGCAACGGTCACACTCGTCGCCTAGATATCTGACGTCATATAAACCAGCCAACAATGTGTCATTCGCTCGAAACAATAACTATAAATATAATACACAGGGGTCATCAAACTTTAACAGACTTAATAAGTCGCCCCGAGCCTTTATTACAACGGCATGGAATTGCCCGATTTGCAAAACTGAACATGTTTTAATGCAATGTGGCAAATTCTTGGCTACGAGCACTAAGGAACGTAATGACACAGTGCGGAATTTGCGTATTTGTCCAAATTGTTTATACAGTCACGGAGAACGTAAATGCAATTCGAGAAAAACTTGTAAACTATGTCATAAGGCACACCATACACTACTGCATGATGATGGAAACCAGCAGAACCACCGTTCCACACCTAATAGTAGCAGCATACCATCAACATCACACGCTGTGAACAACTTGACAAACGAGGCAAGGGAAGTTCTGCTGACAACTGTCCTTTTAAAGGTTAGGAACATTGACGGTGATTACATAAACTTACGAGGCTTGCTGGATCAAGGTTCGCAAGTAAGTCTCGTGACCGAAGACGCCGCGCAGCGACTCAGATTACCGAGACGGAAAGTCAGCGCTATCGTGTCGGGTGTCGGGTCACTGTCTGGCAATTGCAAAGGGTCGATCAACTTAGATTGCAAATCTATACATTCCAACTATGAATTTAAATTGGAAACTTTAGTGATGAAGAAACTAATAAATAACTTACCCACAGTCTCCTTCTCCATACGAAACTGGGATTACCTAGACAACTTGAAACTTGCAGATCCCCATTTCAATGAGTCGGGTCCGATTGACTTGCTACTGGGCGCCGACATTTATTCAGAACTCATACTGACTGGAATCATAAAGAAGGATAACTTCCCCGTAGCCCAACAAACAAGAGTGGGCTGGATATTATGTGGGAATGTCAAAACATTTAGCTGCTTCGCAATACTTAATGACCTCGAAAACATGACACGATTCTGGGAAACTGAAGAAATCTCGGACACTGCCGCCTTAACTGACGAAGATCAGTATTGTGAGGACTTTTATAAATCCACTACGGAAAGATTAGCAGACGGGAAGTATGTGGTGCAAATGCCCATGAAAGCAAACTACGGCGCTCAACTAGGAGCTACTAAATCGCAAGCCCAAGCTCAGTTCCTACAACTTGAGAGAAAAATGCTAAGGAACAGTGACCTACGCAGGGAATATCATCGTTTTATGGAGGAGTACATTTCCCTGGGTCACATGAAGCCCATAACTGCGGAAACGCGTAATAAAAATCAAGTATATTTACCACATCACGGGGTTCTAAGGGCAGAGTCTACAACGACAAAATTGAGAGTTGTTTTTAACGCATCTTACAAGGCGAACAATAACAAGAGCCTGAACGACCTTATGTACTCAGGCCCAAACTTACAAAAGGATATGTTTACCCTGCTTATTAACTGGCGTACGTATCGATACGTCTTTACGGCAGATGTCGAGAAGATGTTTAGATATATATGGCTGAAAGAAGAACAACAGCATCTACAAACTATTGTGTGGCGATCTTCTACGGACGAACCTTTACGTGAATGGCAACTATGCACCGTAACCTACGGCATGAAAAGCGCGCCTTTTCTAGCAATGCGCACATTACATCAACTAGCACAAGATGAAAGGGATAATTATCCTGAGGGCGCCAACGCCTTAAAAAATTACTTTTACATGGACGACCTCGTCCATGGCCAGAACAGCATTGAGGAGGCGAAGAGGGTAGTCGCAGAACTCATTGCACTACTGAAAAAAGGCGGTTTCAACTTAAGAAAGTGGACGAGTAACGAAACATCTATACTAGAGGGCTTGCGAGATAACCAGAAAAGCACTAAAGCTAATATAGAATTCAGCCCTGAAACCTCAAACACAAAGATGTTAGGGATGAGGTGGAATCAAAAACAGGATACATTTACTTATCAATGGAGACTATGTGAGAAGAAATCTCTGACGAAACGAATATTATTGAGTGAGATAAGTAAATTATACGATCCTCTTGGTTTCCTATCGCCTGCAACAATAAAAGCGAAACTACTTTTTCAAAAGGTTTGGATCAGCAAAACCAACTGGGATGACAGTTTGCCGTATGACATAACTGCGGAGTGGGAAAAATTGAGAAAGGAATTTCCTTCCATCAACAAGATTTCGGTTACGCGATGGCTTCAGTGTACAGAAGATACAATCGAGATTCACGGATTTTGCGACGCAAGCGAAAAGGCATACGCATGTGTCGTTTATAGTCGAGTGGAAAACAGCAATGGAGACTTTACAACTACGCTAATCGCCGCTAAAACAAAGGTGGCGCCGCTCAGTAAAAAGATGTCTTTGCCTAGAATGGAACTCTGTGGGGCACTGTTACTCGCCAAACTTATGGAGAAAATTAAGAGCACTCTTTCTTACAAAAATCTCCAAATACATTGCTGGAGTGACTCGAAAGTCGTCTTAGCATGGCTACAGGGAGACATAAATAGGTGGGACAAGTATGTCGCCAATAGAGTGACACAAATAAACAGTATTGGCCCTGCTAAACAATGGAACTACGTTAAGTCGGAAGAGAACTCTGCTGACTGTGCTACTCGAGGTCTTTTACCGTCGCAACTTCTATCTTTCAAGCTCTGGTGGGAGGGTCCCTCTTGGCTAAAATTAAAAAATTGTAAACAAGACAATGCCCTCCAATTACAGGGCGATGAACTATGTGACACTCCAATAGTAAACAACACATGCTGTGTTGCAACTTACAAAAACAGCGAAACAATAACCAACTTGTTGAATAAACACAGCAATATCAAGCGTGTAATCCGAGTACTTGCGTGGATTATACGATTCATCACTTCATGCGTCCGGCAAAATAAATTAACCGATTGCGAAAGGAATAAGTGTATTAAGTATTTATCTTCTGAAGAAATAACTGAAGCAACGAACATGGTGATTAAAGACGTACAAGGAACTTACTTTGGTGAAGAAATTGACTGTTTAAAGAGAAACAAAACAATACCTACAAAGAGTAACCTTTTGAAGTTAACCCCATTTCTCGATAAGAATGGGCTACTGCGCGTCAAAGGGCGACTTGTAAACTCAATGCTGCCTCCTGAATCAAAACATCCAATTATTCTCCCTGCTACTGGAAGATTGACTGAAATGATCGTTCAAGAAGCTCACCGTGATACCCTCCACGGTGGCGCACGACTCACACTAGCATATTTACGTCTCAAGTACTGGATAATTGGTGGAAACAGGACAGTAAAAAAGGAACTTAGGCAGTGCATTCGATGTCACCGTTTTAAGCCTCATCGTAACATGCAAATAATGTCGGACTTACCTAAGGAACGAGTTACACCATCAAGGCCATTTACGAATACTGGCGTGGACTTTACTGGCCACGTGGATATCAAGATCAACAAGGGGAGAGGCGTAAAGACATGCAAAGCTTATATAGCCATCTTCATTTGTATGGTCACCAAGGCGGTGCATCTCGAGTTGGTGTCTGACCTGACAACTCAAACTTTTCTAGCCGCCTTCAAACGTATGTGCGCACGCAGAGGTACCCCGAAGCATATGTTCTCAGATAATGGAACTAATTTTGTTGGTGCCGCAAAATTACTGTATGAAGATTTCGAACAAAACAAAACTTTCAAAACATCCGAATTTTATGACGAGATAAACAACATGAAAATACAATGGCATTTTAACGCCCCTCTATGGCCATCTGCTGGTGGACTTTGGGAGGCCGCCGTTAAATCTATGAAGTATCATCTGAAGCGAGTTCTGGGTGAACAGAAGCTTACCTACGAACAGTTCACTACACTTTTAACTCAAATTGAAGCATGCTTAAATTCACGCCCGCTTTGCCCACTGTCGGAAGACGTTGAAGATCTAGAATACTTGACACCTGGGCACTTCCTTGTTGGTGGGCCCTTACTGTCCCCAGCCAAGGAGGAAGAAGACTTCAATCAGTACGACTTGAAAAACAGATGGAGGCTCGTAGAACAAACAAACTTACACATCTGGAAGCGCTGGTCAAACGAATATCTACAGCAACTACAAGTACGCAGCAAATGGCAACAACCCAAAGAAAACTTGGCAGAAGGAGATTTAGTGTTAGTCAAAGACGAAAACTTACCACCGGGAAGATGGGCTCTCGGGCGAGTAGTGGAACTTCATCCGGGAACTGACGGAAATGTACGCGTCGTCACCTTAAAAACTAAGAAAGGTCAATTAAAACGACCAATAGTGAAATTATCGCCGTTACCGGTACGCCGCAACTTACCATGCATGGAAGAAATAGTAAACGAAGTAAACAAACAGGAACCGCCGGAACCTAAAAAACAAAAAAAGGAGAGAAGCCCTAGTACGAACAAATATAGTTTACTCTCTCTGCTCCTTCTGTGTATGATGACTATATTTGGAATCACACAAGCAGCGCCTTCCACGACTAACAACTATAAGGTGACCTCGATACTCAACAATCAACCCATATACTTTGATGAAGCAGGGAAACTGCAACTTATACACGACGAATGGTCGCTGTTACTCTTCTACAATTTAACTTCATATTGGCAAGCCACTAGTAAGATAAAGTTGTACGTCGATCAAGTGGATATACTTTGTCAACAAATAGCCCACGAATACAAACCCTGTGAAACTGTCGTCGATCACCTACGTTACGAATTGAATTACCTTACGGAATACAATTCCATTTTACTATCGCAACATTCAAGACAGAGGCGAGGATACTTTGACGGGATCGGAAAATTAGCAAGGACGCTGTTCGGTGTCCTCGATGCAGATTTTGCCGAGAAATACGAACAGGATATAAGACACTTACAAACAAGTGATAATTATTTACTTCAATTAATGAAAAATCAAACACTGATCGTCGAAGCAGAAAATAACATGATTAAGCGAAGTTCGCAATTTATGGATCAACAACTACAAAACATTCAAGTTTACATGAATCGAACTTGCAGCGCAATCACAAAAATAGAAAACAGAGCGCAAATGTTATATACGATTAGTGATATTCATTCCGCCGCAGTAACTTCGACTTTAATTCTTAACGATTTACACCGAATTCAAGACCTGCTGATGAATGCCCTAACCAACATCTACCGAGGCCATCTAGACACGCACCTTTTCTCTGCCTCTCAGCTGATTGAGCAGCTCAACATCATATCAGGAAAACTACCGCAAGGAGTTACACTGCCCGTTAAGGATATCCAAAAGGATTTTCAAGACATCTATGAACTTATTCACGTTAAAGCCAGGATTACACGTAACTTTTTATTATTCGAGTTGCACATTCCACTACTAAGTGATGATGACTACAAAATATATCGTGTTATTCCAATTCCATTCATGAGAGAGAGACACATGAAACTTGTGCAACCTTTATCAGCCTTCATCGCAATCAATCTGATTAAAAACTCGTATATTATATTGGAAGAAGAGGACATGCGTCATTGCACCGCCTACAGAGAGGACGAATACACTTGCATCTCCAATCAACCAGTATACAGTTTCCATGACAAAGATGCACCATGTGAGGCTAAAGTGTTCAGTCAACAAACATCGCTGGCGTGTGTCATTAATGACATAACTTGCAAGGAAACCTGGATAAAACTACATAAACCCAACGTTTGGTTGTTTACGTTGTGCGACAAACAGCTGATGCGCGTAATATGTAGCGATCAGGTGACACCGGCGGTCATTGACGGGACAGGCGTTATCGCCTTGGCGCCAAAGTGCCTATTACAGAAAAAAGATGCCACGATATTTACTTTCAATCACATGGGAAGTAAAGTAAACATGGAATCGGATGTCGAAGTACCGACCATAAATTCAACTATAAACAACATGTTCGATCTAGGTTGGAGGAACGCACAATTGAACATTACTGAATTGCGTGGAGTAGAAGACGTGGCCAAAATTGAGCGTCAAATCGCCTACCAAAAACGACAGGAAGTACTGCCTGAGCTCTTAAATGTTTCGCCACACGATGTGTATTTTTACTCCACGACTTCCTTGTTGTTGGGAGGATTTGCTGTGGTTGGCATCTACCTTATTATCAAGAAACGAAGAAAAATGAATTCTTCGAATACTACACCAAGCACTAAACTGGGACAACAGAAAGGAGCTGACAACGAGGCAGTAAACATCGAGATGCGAGAGATCCGGTCCCCGACTACACAGGAATCGAGAAAAGGATTTTGTTTTGATGACATATCTTCAAATTAATGTTTACATAGTTTTACTTTATATTTGCTTAATTTTATTATTCGTTCTACATTATTTAATTTATGCATGTTTACACTTTAATACTCTTATTTTGCTTTGTGATGGTTGCCCAACTCGCCTTTTAGGTTTCTTATCTCACTTTTTTCCCTTGGGAGCATGTACGGTTTCCGTACAATGACTTGGTTGCTGACTATGCGACCTCAATTTCCTTCAATATAATTATTTAATTTAAAGTTAGTTGACATTTTACACTCATCGCGATTGGCACGGTGGGCAGCCAACTTATAACCATTTGTGACTTTAAGAAATAAACTAATTCAAGTGATCTGCCGTGTTTTACCGTCAACTCAACTTAACTACAATCAACAAACTAGCTCTGAGCCATACAAAACGGACTAAAAATCATGTCTGTTTAATGGGAGCCCCCCTCAAATATTAATTTAATTTTACTAAAATTACTTATTTTTAAAGTAAGTAATACATTCCATATTCTGTGAATATTTCAAGCATCTTCATCGTGCGCGAGTCCGACTCGCACTTGGCCGGTTTTTCAATTCCGCAAGTTATTTCAATTCTAATTTTTGTCTAAAAAGTATTTTAATACAAAGAATCATAGTATCTCGAAATGCATTTAACGACCTCATTGTTGCAATGCACAATGGTGTCTACCATCGTAGACTGCTGAACAGAGGGTTCCGAGTTTGATTCCTGATACGGTCAATATGATACAGTTATTTTACGAGCATGTTTGTTGACTATAGTCTGAGTGTTTTTTTTTTTTAATGGCAATCTGCCGAAGACTACGGCAATTTATGCCAGACTCGCAATTAAGTGTAGTGATGACTCATGGGTTTCACTCTATTTGATTTGAAGAAAAAATATAAAAAGTTAAGTTTCTTTTATGATATCTTTCACCATTGTTATAATCTACATCATGACGTATTATTGTGACAGTGGACGGCAAAGACGGCGTGGTGGACAAGGACAACGGCATCCGCGTGTCCACCCCGGAGCAGCTCGCCAAGCTGAAGCCTGCCTTCATTAAGCCTCACGGCACTGTCACTGCCGCTAACGCTTCGTTCTTGGTAATGTACCTATATTTATATGCCTAGTGGTTTCATCATCCTCCTGCCCTTATCCCAAGTTTTATTTGGGGTCGGCGCAGCATGTTTTTGTCTTCCACGCTCTTCTATCTGCCGTCATCTCACAAGTTACATTCTTTCTAGCCATATCAACTTTCACGCAATCCATCCATCGTTTCTTTGGTCGTCCCCTTCCTCTATATCCATCCACATTCAATGTCTAGTGGTTTATGTAAAAATTGAATGAAAACTTCAACTACTACTACTAAATGAAAGAAAAGGTTTGTCCCGCGTCCCCAAGGTACTTCTTCCCATACCTGGATAAAACATAGCCTATGTTCACCGGGGATAGTGTGGTGTGTTTTGAAAACATTAAGAAGTCTTATCGAAAGCCAGTTTCACCGGTTGTTGATAAGTTCCAGATAGTTTATCTGGCAGATAGTGGCTATGCGTAACCTGTGAAACTGGCCTTAAAGTACTTTTGAAGCCTATTCCATTCAAACAAACAAATATGTCCTCTTTGTAAGTATACATACTACGGGTATATAAGGCCATAAAGTCTCCCAACATAGATAAAATACATTTTGATTTTACTAACTAAGTAGTTCTTGAGACTATCGCGTCCAAGAAAACGAACTTAGTTTAACAAAGTTTTACAAAGTAGCTTTATAATATTAGTACAGATAAACAATAGATAGTTTCATAAACAACATTTTATGATTTTTTTCTTTTGGAAAACATCACATTAATTATTATAATCTACAAAAAGACTCGACATTTAATTAATAAAACGTTGATAATATTGTTATATAATGTTTCCCACAGACTGACGGCGCCTCGGCTTGCCTGGTCATGTCGGAGGCCAAGGCCAAGGAACTGGGCCTCAAGCCCAAGGCTTACCTGCGTGACTTCACTTACGTCGCTCAGGTAACGTTCTTATACAACTAACTTAAAGCTACATACATCACACGTATCATTAGGAAATCGAAAAAAAACCGTCTTAGCGCGATTTCAAGCGTACAGATGCCAGCAGGTCAATCTACCTCAATGTGTCAAATTTCTTTAATATATTTTCAACTTTAACACAATATCGGTAGGTTTTTGGTAAATTGGTAACATTTCACAAATTCGGGTAGGTTGACCTGCTAGCGTCTCTACTTCGTAATCGCTTTAAACAGTATGACACGCTTGCGTAAGCGCATGTTCGTATACCATGCAAAAGGCGGTCTTATCGCTTAAAAGCAATCTCTATGTCTTTTCTGAAGTTCTAAGGCTTAGAAAAAAATTATACACAGATAGCTTAGAATCTAAGCTATATGTATATAATTTTTTTTTTGAATCGTTACAGTAGTTATGCCGTGAAAACGGAACGAACATACGGGTAGTCTGTCCAGTAGTTCTCTTCGCACTATTCAATTAATGTTATCACTTCCAATCAATCCTTTATACATATTAATTCTCTTATATATACATTTCTATAGGACCCCGTGGACCAGCTGTTGCTGGGCCCCGCGTACGGCATCCCCAAGATCTTGGACAAAGCCGGACTCAAGATGAGCGACGTTGACACCTGGGAGATCCACGAGGCTTTCGCTGTGAGTCACACCTTTAATGAGTTTAATTGATAAAGATTCTTTTATATGTTCGGCATTCATAAACAAACGTGAGAAGGAAAAAAAATAGTTTTTTTTAGCATAATATCAATCAATATATCCCGAAACGAAAATTAGCCTATTCAGTCCATTATTTCACGAATTTTAATTGGATAAAAAGATCGATAGTGTCAAGATCTTCATAAAAATTGTTCATTTCAGGGTCAAATCCTGGCCAACTTGAAGGCCATGGACTCCGACTGGTTTGCGCAGACCTACCTGGGTCGTCAAACTAAGGTAACACTTCATTTTCTACAAGGTTTATAAAAAATGCCTGTTTCTTTGTTGTTCTTTCTCTGCACTACAGTGTATATTTTCACTTCTTTAGTAATTATTTGTGTACAAGTATTTTTTTATGTACACAGGTGGGAGCTCCGGACCTGGACAAGTGGAACAAGTGGGGCGGCTCGCTCTCTATTGGACACCCCTTCGCCGCCACCGGGGTCAGTTGACACACACTAATATCATAATCTTAACTGCTGCATGACTCATTATGTAATACAGATATATTTTACTCTAAATAGTTAATAGTATCATAAGATATTTACGACTGAAACTAAAAACCCTTCATCTAAGTATCGCACAAATAAATATGGATGATAATGGGAGACCCCTGCCCCCTGGACAGTAAAGACTTAAATATTTTCACATACTATTTTCTTTATCAGTTCGATTTTTCTGTACTTAGAGACCTAAATAACCTAACTAAAACCATTTTTTCTCAGGTCCGTCTAGCAATGCACACAGCCCACCGCTTAGTCCGTGAAGACGGCCAGTTCGGCGTCATCTCGGCCTGCGCTGCCGGAGGCCAGGGCGTCGCCATGATTCTTGAGAGGCACCCCGATGCCACCTGCAACTAAACCATTATGCCGACGTAGCCAGGATAACATTTTGCCAAAAAATGGGAGATTTAATTTTTGATGTGGCAATACTTACCAAAAATATTTTCATATATGGCAGCACCAAAAATTAAATAATTGATTTAAATTAAAACGTTCATTCTACATAATAAAGCTCCTGGCTACGTGACAAAATTAAAAAAAAAAACAGTCTGCGCAATTTGCAAGCGAATGGTCCGTGAAAATGTGAACTACCGACTTCTTTGTCCAGAATAAATTAAAAAAAAAAATACCCTAAATAAAGCCAATAACACTTCCAGTAACATTATAGTAACTTGATAAGTCTCATCTAATGTACGACAATATTTAATAAAAAAACTACTCGAAATTGTATAAAATTCAGTTCTTTTATCAAACTATTTTTATACAAGTAAAAGTTCGTACAGACATTTATATTTTTATATATATTCTAGTTTATTCACTAATGAGTTGTAATCTGTTAGTTTGATAGCATGTGTGTATGGTATGTCCTGATATTTATTTCATCATCATTAGTTTTAAGAGTACATTATATATCTGATGATTTATTGTTGTTATTAAAATTTATTAGAAAATTGGAACTGGTGTATTATTTCTTCCTTGTACCATTATCTACAAATGTCACACACACGTGCGACAGATATATACACAACAATGAAAAAAGGCATATAAGCATAATACATTTGCAGTAGACCCAACGTGGGTAGCAACTAACTACCGGAAAGCAACAGCCACGCATTTGGGAATAGAGTTTCGAGTTACAACTGGGCGGCGAATGGATAGTTTCAAATCTCTGTACAGCGATATGCGGTTCGCCAAACCGTTCAACGTGTGCAAATCATATAAGATAAGAAGTTCCCTCAAGACGTTAGTCAAACCGCAGGTGAAAGTCTGCCAAGGTTGCGGGATAGTTCACCCTTTTCCGAGAAAATGCTCAGATTAATGATTTTCGTCATTGCCACTACCATAGACATTATATTATCTCTATCAATACTACAGACTAAAGAATGAATGAAGTAGAAGGAACCATAGAGATTAGACGATCACTGTGGCGTCGTCCGAACGGATATTGTTTATGCTCGACATTTTCTAAATCTTTTGGAATTAGATAGCGGATGTAATTTTTATCATAATATCGCGTATTTAGTCCATATTTAATGTAAACTTGAGTGCACTTTATACACTTATTGAAACTGTGCAAAGGAAACTTGAGAAGTTGACGTTTGGACGTTATGTGTATGCCAATAAGGCTAAAGTTTTTTTCGCGACCATTATAGCGGGAAATCTACGTTGTGACGCGCACAAACCGTGATTATTCGTCGCGAGAACTGGCAAAGTGTCGTAACAGCCTGGTTATGTGGCCATATATATTTTGACAGTGGACTCGTGATAAAAATTGTTTTATTTGACAATGTCGGAGGAAATGGCGGTGTCTGATAACACAACTGGGGACGAGGCTAAAGTAACCAACGATGAGGCATCCACGGCCGTAGTCCCGGAGCCCGAGGCAGTGACGGAGGAGGCGCCGACCGTGCCCCCAGCTCCCGTCACTGAAGAGCCACCAGCTTTGGCGGAAGGTACAACATAAACTTTCACATAACCTAAGTGCCAACATCACGACATACTTTTTCGTCTATTGGATTGTATATTTTTACTTTTATTTAGTCTAAACTGCAGTTGCAACCTTTCTAATGCAAATTGAGGTCAAATATAGGCACTTCCTATACTTATTTTGATAAAACTCACATTCATAGTTCAATTTCATAGTTTAGAAGTTTGATATCAATATGGAGTATCAACAGAGCATAGATTAGTTGCCATTAGACAGTAATTAACAAATGCAGTCACTAATGTGTTTTCAACGCTGTAGCGAACACTTTTCACTGTTATTTTATTAAAATACATTTTTATGCCCATATTTTGTAGTTTAAATACAATAAGCATGAAAGCGGGACTATTTTTAAACTCATAACATGTTATTGGCATACAATCGGAATATGTAAATATATGTTTGTCGATTATCATTTAATTTAAATCAAGTTTTTTGCCAGTTTAATTATTAATATTTTTGTTATATTTCCATTCTAATTATTAGAGATTCTTTTAATAAATCTGCTTATACTTAAGCTTTTATAGTCTAGAGCTGAAATTTAATTGAAACACCATACTGTGATTCAAATATCATAGGCAATATAAATTTTTACAGATAGATGTAAAATATTTAAACAAACATTTAGTTCCTCTTTGATCTTGGTGAAATTGCTCGCTAGCGGAAACCAAAACCTGTTGATTAATTAAATCTTTATGGTTAACAATGCAAGTATTACTTACACTTAGTATACATGATATATGTTTATTAATCCTCCAAAAAGTATTTAGCTTTTTTATTCATCCATACATCTCTATCGCTTCATCATTTGTCATGTCATTTGCCTACTTTTCAGCGTAGCATTGTGTCTAAATTCCATACATACATACATTCCATAAATTTTATGCTTTTGAATTTTATTAACCCTCTACTTCATCCATTTTTCCATTGTTATTAAATAAACAAATATTTTAAAAATGAATGTTAGAACAGACTTGTTGCATCCCTATAAAAAAGGCATGCTACCCGAAAGCCATATTATTACCAAGTTTCATCTAAATCAGGTGTCGTTCTTGAAGAATAACAACCATACACACTATGTATGCACGTATAAAAACTATCTCTCTCTATCTAACACAGGTATTATTGCCATTTGCTCTTTCATTGTCGTGGCTCTGGGATATTGAGAATTGAGAATAATATATAAATAAATTGGGTCTGAAAAGCCTTCTTCTGCAATAAGAGACGAGCTTATGTTATGGTGATGAAATTTTCTACTTTTACTCTTAACTTGAGAAAACTGTACTGAGTAATTAATGCCAAATACAATAAAACCATGAAGGTTCTTATCGCTTAAAAAAACCTCATTTATATTACCAGTTTCCTAAAGATTTACCAGTAATGACCTCATATTAATGTGTAAAAAATGTATATTCACAGAGGTGCCCGAACCAGAACCAGAAATCAAACCAAAGATAGAAGGAGATGAAGAACCAACAGATGTGAAGAAGGAACCGGAATGTGATGACACAGAAATACCAATAGAAGCCTCAGAAGACAATCTAGATATAAAGAATGAGGACGAAGTGTTTGTCAAAGATGAAATTGAGACTTTCGAGCACAATGTTGAGGAACATTTGAATAGAGGGATTAAACGGAGAGCTTCGTCTACGTTCAGTGATGATGGAGATGAAGAGTTTAAAGGTTTTGATGATATCAAAGTGGAAATTAAGACGGAGGGTTACTTAACTGTCTTGGGTGAGTGAATAAAACTTGTTTTTATTATTTCAATATAAGTATAGAATGAATAACATAATGTGGCATGGACTTATATAAGGGGTTTTGGGGGTACAAACTCCCCCCATCCACAACTCTTGTAAAAAGCGATAGTTGTTACAGAACATGTCTGTCTGTCTGTACTTGCGTGTTATACCTTTAGTTGCAGGCATTGTTTTGTTTGTAAATGAATATTAAATAACTCAACTAGAGTTAGGCCTCTGATTTTTTGCAGCCTCCCCCCTTGTCAAAACTATAGCTACGTATATGTAATGTGGTAAATACACTATTACATACAGTCAAACTTATCATTACATTATGTCTTTAAAACCCTCATGTACATAATGTTTTTCTATTAAGTAACTAATTATGATGGCTTTTATATTCAGAGCGACTGGAGGAAGAGGTTACAGCTGCCAGCAAAGACCTGGTGCCCCTGAAAACAGTTCTGGCAACTCTCCACCCACCGGGTAGAGCATCTAAACGACCACGCAAAGACACAGGTAATTAATATTACACTTTAATTTTTAATCAACTCCAAGAGTGCCCAAGTATTTGGGTTGCGGATTGCTCGTAAGAGATACCGTGGCCCTGGCACACAGGGACTCCAAAACGAACATAGTGGGTTTTAGTCAATAAGAGTCTGACATTCCCTCCAGCTGCACCCACAGGGGTCATTTGATGATTTCCCACGAAAAAAAACGTACCCAAGTATCTTGACATCATATTATTTTCATCTTTATTGGATCAGCGGTCATATCCAACCAAGTTACATTGACATAACTTATTTATATTATATTCCTTTATTTCAAGCTACTAGGTGTATGTATGGGACATATTAAATCTATGTATAACACTGTATATTTTTACCCAATAACATGTATACTTGATTAACGCTCAATCCTTCTCCGTGGTAGAGGAGGCCTGTGCCCAGGAGTGGGAAGGTCAAAAGGCTGTGATGATGATGACATTTATACTAGAGTATAAACTACTATTCTTGTTGCAGATGGATCCAGGCCCTCATCAGCTCTATCTTCAAGGTCAGATGGAGACGGAGCCACTGATGTGAGTTTATTCTTTCTAACCGTTATACAGCTTACTAATGTTTCTCTAACATGTCCTCTATAGAATATGGCCTTTTATCAATTAACTGCAATAGTATTGTAGTATTAAGGGGTATTGGGTTGCCCAGGTAACTGGATTGAGGAGGTCAGATAGGCAGTCGCTCCTTGTAGTAAATTTTGACCCCTGAATTCATTTTCAGTGTTTCGTCTCAAAGTATTGTATATTAAATACTGTTTTAATATTTTTTATGTCTCCTTAGAGTATTGATTCTTAATGAAACGGTGCCATATTTCATACAGATTGGTACACTGGTTTTTTAATAAAACATAACCAACTTATAATATATTTCATCAATATGTTTAGAACTATAGAAATATCTATATATATAAAAGAAAGTCGTGTTAGTTACTTCAATTATAACTCAAGAACGGGTGAACCGATTTAGCTGAAAATTGGCAGGGAGGTAGTTTAGAGCCAGGAGAAGGACATAGTGTAGAAGTGAGTAGGGTAGAGTAGGGAAGAACGGGAGCGAAGCCGCGCGGGCAAAAGCTAGTAGAAAATAAAAGGCCTATTCGTTACAGAGGACTTTCTATCTATTATGTATTCAATAAATACCTAAAACTTTGCTCGATTTAACTGAGTTGAGACAATCGGATTTGTGTGCCTAGAACCAATTGCTGCATGAAATTTTAGCCCTTTCAAATAGTTTTGCTTATTATTTATTCTAGAATTCTAGAATATTCCAATTCCAGCTATATATATGTACTTATAAATATAATTTTAAATAAAAACTACAAATATCATGCTTTCTCACAATTCACATTAATCTATGTTTGAAAAAAAATCATTCATCAAACAAATTCTAATGTTCTTGACTCTAATTTGAGAATTAAAGCTTTTTTAGTCTTGTCTCTATCGAGAACAATCGAGCATCGTTTCTGGACGTTACTAGATTGTTACTAACACTTTGACACGTATTTTTTTTTATCTAGCCAGCATTCAAAATTGAAGTTGAAATCAAACGCAAAAAGGTTAGGACTTTGTCCTATTTCTTGTATCATATTTGATGCATGCCTTTATTTAGGATGTTGGAAGGTGTTTTTATCAGTTAAAAGTTAAATAAATGTGCTGAATGTATTTTCTGTGTATATAGGGTGTAACAAAACTAGAACACCATATTTTTACTGGTCGTCTAGAACAGGCTAAGGATCATGTTTACCACAAAAAAGTTCATGTAAATAACAACATATTTTATTAAATTTATCACCACAATCGCCAAATTGTGCGCATAACGCCGGTCTCTATGAAGGCGCTCGATCGTTGACTTGCCCCTAGGTCAGTTAACTTTTTTTATGGTAAATATGTACATTAGCATGTACTAGATGACCTGTAAAAATATGGTGCGCTAGTTTTGTTACACCATATACATATATTAAAATATTTATGCGCTTTTTGATGTAAAAGCGATAAACAAGCCTGCTGGTAGAAATAGTACATTTTTTTAATGTTTTGTAGGGTTTTAGGGAAAGTATAGCGTTATTTATGTCCTAATTGAGTCATACAGTATGAATGTATTGCAGACACGGAGTTCACGGCTGCATGTTTCTGTATAAAACGTATATTATTATTGAACTCCAAAAAAAAGTAGTTATTAATTTGGATGTGGCATTTTTTTTTTCTTTTAGCTTTTTAATATTGTGTTTTCATAATACTAACAAACACATTAATGTTGCTATTTAGTAAGAGATTAAAAAAGGCAACTTTATATTTTTGTTGGTTCGGTTAACAATTCCTACTAACTTGCATTTTATTGAAAGGGGCCTGCATATACATTTGATGTAGCTTTGCTTGTCCGAAGGTGACAATAGTAAAAATGTACGCAAACACACTCCTGCGCATGCGCAAGGCATAAAAAAACTTTGGAAAAGCAAAGTTTTTTAAAGGAAACTATTCTTTATAACGTTATTTATGTATTGTCGGAGTGCAGGCCAGTGCGGCGTCGTCCCCCGCGCAGCGCGGGCGGCGCGCCACGACGGAGATGTCGTCGGCGCTGCTGCGCGTGCCGCTGGAGCGCGGCTGGAAGCGCGAGCTGGTGTTCCGCGCCGCGCTCGACGCGCACTCCCGCAGGAATGCCGACATATACTACTACACGCCCGCTGGGAAGAAACTGCGCTCCACTAGAGAGGTGTGTTCTATGCAACTAGTTGTTTCCCGCGGTTAGAGTCGCGCTCTTTAAGAGAGTCCATAAATTTTTAATTAAAAGTCAATTCACATACAGCGCAGCTCAGAGTGAAAAAAAAAGTTAAATTTCCGGGCGACCCCAATATACCCTTGGGAAAAAGCTGGGCAGATGATAGGGCCACCAGGTTTTGATCTAAAAGTCAGTGAATAAATAATGCCAGTCAGTTACTTAATAAGCGATCTGTCCTGGTTTCATACAAGTATAAACTATATACATACTTAAGCCGAACTCGTAACTGGTTGGTTAAGCATTTTCTAATTGTAATTAAATGATGTTCATTTATTCTGTTTGATTGAACAGCTGGGACGTAGTATATGAAAATCAGTAGTAGTGTTTTAGTCTACGCAGAAAGAAATTAGTATTAAAATGGTGAATTTTATTTGTGTTTCAGGTAGCAGAACATCTGGCCGGTACAGGGTTGACTGTGGAGAACTTCTCTTTCTTCAAAGAACCGCTTGGTGTTGATGATCCTGAGAAGGAAATAATAAGGTGAGTTTTTAATGCTTTACTAATTTTTATTATAATGCTGTATATCCTATGTGATAAGAGATAAAATATTATATAAAACGAGGGCCCACTGCCGCCAGACGATACTTATTTACACAAAAAAAAAAACAATACTATGAGTAAATTGACGGCCAATTTATAGATAGGGGAGGTCAGATAGGAAGTTACACCGTGTGGAAACCAGCTTTTAGATAGGGCAAAAACTAAAGTTTTTCTATACATACAGAGACGCGAAGCTGATCCGTCGCGTGGAGTCGCCAGTGGCTGCGGCGCCGGCGCCAGTGGAGGGCAAGCGCACGCCCAAGCCGCGCCCGCCCAAGGGCGCCAGCCCCGACCCGCCCGCCCAGCCCGCCCAGCCTGCACAGTCTCCGCCCGCCAAGCTCAAGGTCAGGGACATTAGTCATTGTTACTCCGTCACTGCTTGCATTCCTTAGGTTCACTCACTTATTTTATAATATTTGGGGCCAGTTTCACCGGTTGCTGATAAGTTCCTGATAGTTTATCTGGCAGATAATTTCATACAAATTCTGATCAATTTTTTATTTTAATTTATCTGGTAGATAGAGTGGCTATCCGTAACCTGTGACTGACCCTTTGTTTTTTGTGGGAAATCATCAAATGACCCCTCTCGCTGAGGGTGCAGCTGGAGGGAGTGTCAGACTCTTACTGACTAAAACTGGCCCTTAACCTTTCTTTTCTCAAAATTTCCGCATTTATAATTTAAATTAGATTAATATATATAATAACCAAGCCAATGTAATGGCAACGCCCTTGCAACAAATCGTCCACATTCATTAAAATATATAAATATTTTCTAATCAGGTGAAATCAATGGGCTCCCGGCTCAGCAACAGCGCGCCTCCAACCGCGGCAACAGCGACGCCGCCCGCCAAACAACAGAAGAAGCCGCAGCAACAGCAACAACCGGCAACAACGCCAAGCAACGCTGACAACAACAACAGCGCCGCCTGGAAGAAACCCAGGTACCAACAGTTTGATATACTAACTTGTGTATGGTGTATGGTTTAAACGAAGCTGTCTTCTTCAAATGTGGGTATCGACTTTATGTTGTTATAACTAGTTTCTGGACTAGACTAGACTCTCCCCGGGATGCGTGGCAATATCCTTATAAATTATATCTTTCCTTTGTAAATTCTATGCGCGTCCAAAGTATTTAACACGCATTTTTAAGGCTGATAGTTTTTTTTAGTCTTTCTTAGCACGTAGAATCTAATATAGTTTTAAAAATAGGTGTGATACGCTATTGCAGTCTCACTAAGGACTGAATTAATAGCCTGACGAATCAATCAATTTAAAAAATAAATTATTGATCTAATTCTCTAGAAATATTTATTTTTATTCAGGCCAAAAGTTTATAATTTTATAAAGAGGTAAAAATTATTTGTAAGAAAGGGTTAAACTCCAGAAGTTAAGAAACCAATTTTAAAATTTATTTCTCTGGTAGAAAGCTACATTAGCTGGTAGAAGGCTAACTGGGCACGGGTCGGCTAGTGTTATATATTTATATATTTATTTAAATTAATCTCATACTTCCTCACAAAGTCACAGAAATTATCATTAATTTTATAACATAGCTTCCTTTAAATCAACATAAAAAAAAATACTTATTTCATACTAGATATTAAGCGCATTTCCTAACGTAATACATGCACGGTTGAAAAATTTTGATACATTCCTTTACAACAAACAATAATAAATTATATATATAGTAGGGTGTTATATGTTAATTAATTAATTTGTTAGTAGAAAAACTGATTGCTAACTTAGATGTTCAGCTTTCAAAGTTTGTTCTTTATAAGTTCTAACTAATGTGATATAATCCATGCTGAAACCTTGTATTAGTTAAAAATAAATGTAACATTTAAATTTGTTTATTTTGTGCGTTAGAATGGCTGGACCACACCTGTTAATTATGTAAAAAAAAACGTGGTTTTAAAAAGTACCGGGTTAAGTGTAGACTTCGTTATTAATGCGTTCTCGTAACAAGAAGTAATTAGCAGTAGTTTCGAAATGATATTACACGCGTTATTTCTAAAGAAAATTTTATATTAAATTGAAAAAGAATTTATTACAAGTTTGAACATGTAGCATACTAGACATTCGTAACCATAAACGGGTGTGGTCTCAACATAACTGACAAAACTTGAACGAGCCGAACATAGAACCTCCCTTGTATGAAGTCTGTTAATATATAAGAAGCGAAAGCATGACGATTATATGACGGGGCGTGTTGCACCGGGGGGTGCTCACCCCAACACAGTGCCCCCCTCCCGCCCCCCGCCGCCACCGGCCCCGCCCCCGGCCCAGCGCCCGGGCCCGCCCCCGCCCCCGCCGCGCCCCGCCTGCCGCCCCCGCCGCAGCCGCCGCCGCCGCTGCTCGGCCGACCCGCACCGCAGCCGCAGCTGCCGCACGACACTGACACCCACGTGAGTACGGTCTTACATCATTTTTATAATATCGGGTTATATTAAAATATGTTGCGATTAACATTTTTTTTATAAGCTTAGATCTCAGTTTATTTTTAGTGAATAGAGCTGCGCTTGCGCCTTCTCGTTAATTTATGTTTTTTTTTTTAATTTAATTTAAAAGTTTATAGACCTTAAAGCAACAAATATATGATTTTGATATATAGTATACTATTTTAAATATAGTTTGCCATTTCTGTGTTGCCATTGTAATGATGTATAAAAGAGTAGCTAACGAAGTACCCCGTGGCGCAGCGTGGCGGCTTGCTGCAGCCGTGCTCGATGTCGTGCGGGCGCGGCGCGGTGCCGTCGCTGTCGTGCGCGGCGTGCCTGTGCCTGTACCACCCGCCCTGCGTGGGGCTGCGCGCCGCGCCGCCCGCGCCCTTCTTCTGTAAGGTGAGACATGCCCACCGCATACTGCTCGAAACCAACTCCACATTATGATTTGTAAAAAGTTTGGAAAGGACGCTACCTCTGTATCCTATAGAAAAAAATGCTTGTACACTGTAAATGTCCTGCGTAGCTAGCTGATCTCCTTAGTGAGAACGGTCACCATGGCCAACAATCGATTTGGACGCCATTATCCTAAAGAGCTACTATTTTGTTGTAGATAGAGGATATTCAAGTTAATTGCAAAGAAAACTGCTTTTTTTACTCATAACAGCCTCATTAAACAGGACTTTCTTGTAGATTTTTTGATATCAAATAAAAATTCATCATGGTTATTTCTGACTAAAACATCCTTCAATAGTTTAAATAGAATCACTCACACACTTACATTATGATTACTTTATAACCGTCACATCTACAAAAAAAGGACAAAATAATCACCATAATTATTATTAATCTTCTATCCCCAGAATTGTCGCAAATCATCATCACCACCGCTAGAGCCGCCACCCCTGACGCACAAGTCGGGCGTGACGACAGCCAGCCTGCCCGTGCCTGTCCCCGTACCTGTGCCGGTGCTGGCCCCTGTGCCCAGGCGCGTGCCTGTACCCGCTAAAGTGCCGCGAGATAAGCGGGTGCTGCTGAGGATGAAGGTATTTGAAACTGTTTATATATGTTAGGCAGATTGGTGATTGATTCACCCGTCCATCGGAGAGTACGTAAATGTCGGTCCTGCTTGTGATCTCTCTCCGGTCGTGTCGGATTGCCGTCCCATCGGACTATGAGAGCGAGGTATTCCCTCATTCCTCGAGTGCACCTGTATCTGCGCGAATGTGCGTGCACTATAATATGTCAGAGATATATGTAAGAGAACGGCCGCCGTAGCCGACAATCGGTCTGGATGCCATAATGATTTTTTTATACAATCAATAGAATTTCCCCCATTCAGTAAAAATTACTGGGCGGCCGGAGGCAAGATGAACCTGTAACGAATTTCTATTGGTTGCTTAAAAACTACGTTCCTCGTTTTGCTCTGCTTTAGTGGAGTTTGGGCCTTAATTTTATACGACAAGCAAGTGCATTAGGAAACATTTTCAGCATGATTGTTCTACTCGTAGGTCGCAGGCGGCACCCCAGACGGCGAGCGCGTGTGGGCCGTTGCAGGCGCACCCGCGCCGCCACACGCCCCAGCCACCCCCGCGCCTCCCCCGGCACCCCCCGCGCCGCCCGCCCCCAGCCGCGCGCGCGCCCCCCGCCCCGCCCTGCCGCAGGGGCTGGCCGTCCTCAATGGTCGACGCTTCGTCGTCGTTCCCAGGAACATGGTGCACGCCACGCATGCTGCTAAATGATGATCCTATACCATCCATGAAGAACCTTTGCTGTCTTACGTACCAATGATATGGCTCCCAAGCAAACTACAGCAAGTTACACCGAAAATAATACACTTACCCAAAACAATACATAGAATAAGAAAGCCTTGTTTTGAACGAAAAACTCACATGAAATCACAAAGTTTAGTGTTTTAACACAATAAGGAAGTTATTATCTAATTTTAGCAATGGCAAATAACTTCTTTTAATCTCCTATTTTATTTGCGGGATGCCATTGCTATTCTAACTCTACATTCATGGAAACTGTCACATACAGAGTTCTCATGTAAATAAAAAAGGGAAAAAATCAAACCATTGAAGACACCATTGGCGCAATGGCCACCATTAATGCCGAACTGAAAGTCCCGGGTTCGATTTCCAGTACGGCCAATAATTGAACATAGTTTTTCGCTATAGTATTTGAGTAACATATGTATTTATGTGTAAGAGTATGTACGTTTATCAGCTGTGTTAGCACCCATATAACAAGCTAATTCAACACCACCTTGGGTTTAACCAACTGTGTGAAAGGTGTCCCGATATTATATTATATAATATTTTTTCATGAATGGGATTACGTTTTGATCACAATTTATAGTCATTACAGGTTCCAAGTACTAGTTAAATTATCCATAATGCGCCAGTTAAAATTTGAACCGATAGATTTCTTAACTGAAAGTTTTTTGTTATTTGAAACAAATACTTAAATCAGTTTAACAAATGATTGTCCAGATAAACATTTTATCTATGTCTTTTGACCGCCACGTCAAAAAAAGAAAGACGTGCCCTACAATATAGAAGAGAGTTCGGAATTATATCGATTAAAACTATTAATTTTTAACTTTAAAATTCTGTCAGTTATTCGTGACATTTGCGTGCTGTGCACTTTTTGGCTTGTCATCTATACGTGACGGTGGCGGTCAAAAGGTTAAAACAATAAATAGGTAGCTCCATTCAATGAACAAACACAAATAGCGAACAAAAAAGCAGTTATACAATTTGTTAAAATACATGCATTTATGGCAGGCGCTAAATATATTTTTACGCTTAAAAAGTGCCTGCAGTTAAATTTAACTGCACGTAGATCAATCTAAACTAATACTAGCGATAACTACAGACATCACAACTAGTTTTAAATAAAGTGTACAGACGCCAGCACATCAAGCTACCTTTGAAGAAACTGTCAAATTTTCCCAATCAACTTTGAACCATATGCTTCAGCGATAAAGTTGAAAATTTTTTAAGGAAATTTGACAGGTTATGGTAGCTTGATGTGCTGGCATCTGCATTTTTAGTTCTGTACACTAGATATTTAGTGACTGTATGACCATTAATTAAAACTATTATTGTACTGGTAAATAAAGTTCTAAGTTCCAATCTATACTAAAACTATGAAGCTCTAAGAGTCTGTTTGTTGGTTTGTTTGAAGGCGCTAATCTGAGGAAAACTTGACTAAATTGAAAAAATATTTTATTGTTAGATAGCCAAGTATATCGAGTAAAATGCTTTTTATCTAAGTGTGTAAAGTCACAAGACGCGGGTGAAATCGCTGGATGAAGCTAGTAGCTAAGTAGTCCCCTATTTCGCGCACCCGGTAATTCCTAAACGGTAGTTCCTTAGATTAGCGCGTTCGTGCATACAAACAAACTATTCGGCTTTATTATTTTGGTATGTGCGAATATAAATCTTTAGGGGTAAGAAATTTGCGATACGATTCAAAATAAGGAGCTCAATGCACCCTATCAGTCTGCTCAGGGCTGCACCTTTACACCCAGTATGTTATATCTTTAAGAAATTTCTCGTATTTATATTTTTTTTGTAAAAATATGTACACACGGCTATAAAAACTAGTATAAGCTGACCCTTCAATTTGTAGAAAGACCATATAAAGCGAATCCAAGACAAATTGGTTTTGTATACCTTGATGTGTAGCCGTCTGTACATTATCAGTCTACAAAATATCTTATAAATAATTTGGAGAGTCATATAACTATTTTCATCACTACTGCCAACATAATTTACCTCATTCTTAATTTCTGTCTTTATTTGAGGTTATATTTCCATTTCCTTTAGGCAATTCATCATCATCATCTCCTGAGCCTTTTCCCAACTATGTTGGGGTCGGCTTCCATTCATTTAGGCAATTATCATGAAAATAAGTCTAGAAATAAACATAGATAGCTTTACAATATCAAAAAAAAAAATAGAATTCCATAAACAAGGTAAAGGACTCTGTGAAAATAGGTGCTATATTATCTGTAATACCTTTAATCCATTCCCGACATTTAGAGTTCAATAAGATTAACGGCCAGTTTCACAGGTTATGGATAGCCACTATCTACCAGATAAATTAAAAAATGGAACAGAATTTGTATGAAATGATCTATCAGATAAACTATCTATAACTTATCAGCAACCTGTGAAACTGGCTCTAATAGTAAGATAAGATAGGCTGAACCTGGACGTCTACCACCGTGATTGGTGGTAAACGTCAAAAGATCGGCAGGTCTTGAATCAAAATGGGAAGGCCTTTGCCCAACAGTGGGACAGCGCAGGCTAAAAAAAGAAGATTCATAGTATTTTTTTAAACACATCTCGAGCAGGTCTCTATATTATGACCCTATATAAGATGTTAATAACAAAGTGTGACTCTAAGGGCCAGTTTCACAATGTCTGAATAGCCAGTATCTACCGAATAAATTCAAAAATGGAACAGAATTTTTATGAAATTATCTGCCAGATAAACTATCTGGAACTTATCAGCAACCTGTGAAACTGGTCGTAAATGCCGTAATCTTTTACTTATAATAAAGAGATATGAGTAATTAGAGGACACGAAAGGAAATAGTAACTTAATTAAAGTCGATAGGTTGTGATGACTTTAATTTATTTTTATTTTTTTTTGTTTAGAGTCAAGAAGACATTTTCTGTCTTCTTTCAAAACTAAGGGCCAGTTTCATCAGTTACGGATAGCCACTGTCTACTAGATAAATAAAAAAATGGAACAGAATTTGTATGGAATTATCTGCCAGATAAACTATCTGGAACTTATCCGTAACCAATGAAACTGGCCCTAAGACTTTTATAAACGCACTCTTGTGAAACCTACATAATTCCAGTTTACGCCAATTGTATTTCATAATTTTTGACGCCTGCGCAGTAGTTTTTTTTGTGAAGTCAATAATAGCAAGCAAATTCTCTCGAAAATATTTATAGAAACTAACGCGCATGAAGTCAGATGTCTATTGTCAGAAATACGAAGTTAATTTGCTGTGTTCTTTAAATAGCATTTTATATTACTTAGAACAATATATCCTGTAATCCATTTCAGCAGGCATTATTTAACTAAAAGTAGAGAATCTTGATACGAATTCATTCTAAATAAATACTCTTTAAAAATATCGGATCAAGGACCCGGCACTGCGGGCTAATTGATTAAATCATATCTTGATTTTTCTACCGAGGTTGAGGGGGTGTTCCCGCTCCTTACCGTTCCCTGGCACACAGACTTCCAGAAGGAACAAAAGTGGGTTTCAGTCAGTAATAGTCTGACACTCCCTCCATGTACACCCTCAGTGGGAGGGATCAGAAGTTCTTATATAAAAAAAAAAGAAATATCAAGATTTCAGTTAAATGCCCCCTCGAATGGCGTATAGGAGCTTTTTTAGAACATGTAACAATAATGAAAAAAATAATGATGTACTGAAACTTATCTAATATTGTTTTTTTTTTTCTTTAACAGCCTAAGCGACCATTTTAAAATATTTATTTTGTTTCTATCTCTTTCATATCCAGGTCAATCTATACTTAGGTTACTGTAACCACATACAATGTCATGGTGATTTAAAAAACGTATTTATTTATCTTTAAAACTGTAAAGGAATGTATCAAACCTCATTTAATAATAAAAAAAAGAAAATTCAAAATAAAACAGTCGGAATGCGTTTCTCGGTTTGATTTAACGGTACACCGGAATTTTTTCATACAAAAGGTATGTAATTGCTCATATTACCTTCATGAATATAATATGTTCAACGACACAAAAAAATTCACTCGTTTGATGCTCGGTTGTGCAATTACTCAATTAACAACGTTTAACGATAAATTTCAGTTCATTTCAAACGTTGCGTTAAACATCATTGCTTTTCCGAAGCGACGCGTTGCGCATGCGTAGAAAATGTTTTTTTTATACATGCTGAATTCATAAGTTGCTAACTTCGGACAGTAAAATGTTTTGTGTACATTACGTCCGAAATTGCTTGTCGTATTGGTCTTAACTTCAGACAAAGTTATTTCGGACTTAATTTACTAACTTTAGATGTGTTTAGTGAGTATTTGCACAAATTTGAGTCACCAAAGAAAATAAAGTAAATTTTGAATGACTTTTTTTTATTGATGACGTAATATTTGTTTCGTTTAGCGAGGCTCGGCGCACGCGCGTGACGAACGGCGCCTCGCCTGTCTGCGCCAGCGCATCGCCGCGCCGCCGCGCGCGACAGCGGAACGACGACACCGACCACTTCACCGCCTTCTATAACAAGGCCCAGGAGAACAACTATAATGTCGTTGTACAGGTACGAGCGTATGCAGTAATATAGTTTATAGATAGTATATGGATAGGTTATATGGATGCGCGAAGTAGTAGTTCCCACGCGATGATTATGACGACCCCGTTGGCGCAATGGTAACCACACCGGACGATTCCCGGCACGGTCGACATTTGTGTGATGAGTGTGCTCTTTGGCTTTGGAAAGTAAATGTAGTTAATCAGTTGTGATGGCAGCCATAACACAATCTAGACAATAGCTTAATATGGGGTTAAATGACCGTGTGTGAAAAAGGTGTCCTCAAAAGTTATATAACATTTCATAGTTATATTTGAGAGCTTAGTGTAAGCTTAAGTTTGTAGGCTACTCTTTATTAGGTACTGAAGTGTGTATTAACGTTGTTTCAGATCTTCCAATACCTGGGCATGCGCGAGCTGGCTCAGTGTGCTCGCGTGTGCCGCCTGTGGAGACAGCTGGCCGCAACGCCCGCGCTCTGGAGACACGTCAGGATGAAGAACTCGCATGTCAGCATCTGCTCTCTATATGTGGCTTTTTGAACGTTCAACTTTAAAAAGAATTTATTGTTAAAAGATTTATCCGTGTGTGTGTAGGTGAGCGACTGGGCGGGCCTGTGCGCGGCGCTGAAGCGTCACGGCACGAAGCGGCTCGACCTGCGCAAGATGCTGCTGCCGCAGAACGACACGGTGTTCTGGGAGCAGTTCGCGCAGCACATCCCCGTGGTGGACACGCTGGAGCGCATCGAGATGTGCCGCTGCCCCGCGCGGGCCGTGGAGGCCGTGTGCCGCGGCCTGCCCGGCCTCCGCTCGCTGGCCGCGCTGGCCATCCGCGACGCCGTGCTCGACCCCGCGCCGCTGGCCGCGCTGCCGCTGCTGCACGAGCTGCGCCTCAAGTCCATGGCCGGCCTGTCGCTGTCGCAGGACCTGCGCCACCTGGCCGCGCTCACGCAGCTGACGCACCTCTCGCTCACCAGCATCAAGGAACTGGGCTGGTGCGCCTGCGACGTCATCGGCTCGCTGCCCGCGCTCGAGTCGCTCGAGCTGGGCGAGTGCACCTTCCGCGCGGGCTTCGCCGCCGTGCTGGCGCGCCTGGGCCGGCTGCGGCGCCTGCGGCTCGAGCGCGGCACCAGCGCCGCCGCCGCCGACGTGCTGCGCGCGCTGGCGCGGCTGCCGCTGCTGACGCGGCTGGAGCTCGTCAACATCGACGTGAAGCCCGGCTTCGACGACGCGCTGGCCGAGTGCCGCAACGTGCAGCGCCTGCTCATCATCCCCACGTACGTGTCGCAGTCGGCCACCACCAACCGACAGGTGCTGTCGGGCGTGCTGCGCCTGCGCGACTCGCTGACGCACCTCATGTGGGGCGTGACCATCGAGCTGCTGCGCGTCACCGAGCTGTTCATCGACCAGTGCGAGCAGGCGGGCGAGCCCAAGCGCCGCGACGTGGGCGAGTGCATCCCCGTGCTCAAGCCGGTGCCGGGCTGCCGCCTGCCCGACTCGCCCGCCGTCGCCGGCCCGCCGCAGGTCGAGATCCTGCCGCTGCCCACGCTGCAGCGCCTACTGTCGCAGCAGCTGCCAACTACTAAGCTCAAGTTGCTGCGCATCCCCTTCCATGCCACCTGGCGCCAGTCGCTCGCGGACTTCCAGTAGCCACACACGAGCCTCCAACACTATGTTAGTTCAGCGTTAGAGGGTAATGCGTCTTATTACATTGGAAAATCTCTATGGTTTATATTTTTTTCCACGACAATTCTATGACAGTTTAACTTGAATTTACATTAATTGATCACTACTTATTAGCTGACATATTAGAGAGGCGTGAGCACGCGCTGTGAATAACGCTTGTTCCTTATGAACACGCTGATATACAACTTATTGTACGGAGTATACGCCTGTGTATTTCTCAACAAAACGTGACCATTAAATATTTTTAATATCGGCGTAAAATTATATCTATACTCCATTAAGTCCCCAATAATATCGCTAGTACATTGATACTATATGTAGTGAACATATTTACCTGTTTTAAGGTTATATGCAAGCAATAAAATTTAGCTAAATAGTCGCAGTATAGAAACAATATTTTGCTGAAGATTTTAGCAACAAATAGCCATTGTATTATGCCTTAAACAAAACAACTGTATCACATAAAATCATTAATTATAGTGGAGAAATTATATAACTATATTAATAATATGTACATATTATATGTAGGATGAGCGCTGATCACAAGACATATTCAATTTCATAATTATTATAATAGTATATTATATTTTATTATATATCTAGTTTACAAGAGTTATAGCTGGTTACGCATTGACTTGAGTCGACTGCGAGTAGATAAAACAATAATGGTTATAGAGTACTTGTTAGGTACGATCAGACCAACAAGCTCGCATCGGGTTGGGCTGGACGGCGTTTTATCAAAATTCGGCTGCCTCGCCACCCGTAGTACCGATGCGGTGTGACGCGAGCCGGTTCTGAATCATACCTTACATTGTAGTTCACAATAACAGACCTTGGACATAGCCAAACGTTAACTGACAAGTTAAAATAATAGACATGGACATACAGTGCTGTTATAGAAAGTTTACCAGTGTAAACTGTGACTTAATATTATTCAACAAATACTTTGAAGAATTGATTATTTAAAAACTATAATTTACTAATAATCATGGGAAAACAAATCCCATAAGATATCATCATCACATTTGAGGACTTAACAGCCTATAAATTGCATCTTACTTGATTGTTTTTATTTTATTAAAAACAATTACTACGCAATGTCCCTTAAATTGAGTATGATAGCGAAAAACTGGGATTTTAACACCATTGGGTAGCCTAAACAATGAATTTCACAGAGAGATGCGAAATTATTTCTCTACATACAAAATACGCAAAGAATTTTGCGTATACTGTTCGCATACACATTGGTACATACATAGATATATTTTTATAACAACCAACGCTTCCACTGACACCAATATTACAATAAATGTAAATGAAGTACTTGAGTATATTATGATTAAAAGTTATTAGTTTTATTACGAACATAAAAAAAATAATATTATTATATAAAATGTTTTTAAATGTAAGACTTGTAAATATTTTCTAAGATAAATTAATAATCAGTGCCTATAAATTGTTTTGTATGTGATCATAACAACATCGGCGTGATTATGTTGAGCGTGGAGTTTTATTTAAGAATAAATTGCTTGCATGTATAATGGTTTATACAACAAACGATATGGACAATGTTCTGAAATTATTCTCCAAATTGGCTAATTAAAATTTCAAATTCATCGCTTATGGGTGAAGGAATGAAGACTGAATCAGTAATAAGTTTAAAATTAAGAAAGTAAATTTTAAAAAAATCCTCAAGAAAATTCAGTCTCAGTTTGGGAAAAGAAGTGTGACATTAGATATGCAAGCAATCTATGCGAGTCTGCAAGTTAGCGAAGTTTTGCGTGAAGAGGCCAATACGATGTAGAACTTCGCTTGCTAGCTCATAAAAGCTGTTTATGTCTGAACCCGACAGGCGATTGAGGTGCCAAGTAAAAAATACTCGTAACATCGAATTTTGACGTCAGCCCATCAAGCTACCCCTACGAAACTCAAATTTTCCCAATCAACTTTGAACCATATGTTTGAGCGATAAAGTTGAAAATCTGTTAAGGGAATGTGACAGGTAGTAGCTTTATGTGCTGTCGTCTGTGAAGTTGTATAAAATACTGTTGCATTCTTTCGCAGTGATTCAGACGTAAAAGTTTTCTTTATACATATAATTAGTTGTAAAATTATGTGGCAATGTTTGAATATATTTTTTTAGACTTGTATATGCGAAGTACAAGTTTGCGAGTGTGGGCGCCTCGGCTCGAACTTACATATTCTAGTTGTATGATTAAAATGATGATTTAAAAAATTGTATATTATATAGGGTGACTGGTAATTAGTGATCGATACGATAGATTTAAACACGTGAATGTACTCATGATTACAAACAACTTTCCCGAAGATTTTTTTTTTATCATTACAGCAAAATTCAAATTTCGCGCGCGCCGTCGCCCGATCAGCTGTTAGCGGCGAGGCCCCGCGCCCGCGTTTTCAGTAATTTTGCTATAATGATAAAAAAACGGGAAAGTTGTTTGTAATCATGAGTAAAATCACGTGTTTAAATATCGGTCACTAATTACCAGTCACCCTATATACTTATATTCCAGTTTCGTTTGATTCTGTTGTAAATTTAGAACAAGGGGTTTTTTTATCGCAATTAATTACAATTTAAAAAATAGTTAACTATGAAAACTTAATAAACAAAGCATTTTATTGTTAAAATTCATGGCGTGAACGTGAGCGAGTTCAGCTGATGGCGCCATATTGAGGGAACATCGTATGGGCTATGAGAAAACTATTTTTATTATAATTTGCGGGATTCATAATAATATATTTTACTTCATTTAATCATTACGCCTGAGAATGTAACCAAATTCACGATCTCAGAAAATAATCATTTGATTAAATTATTGTACGGTTTCTAAAAGTGCTTTCTAAGCTGAAGCGAAACAGAGGTCCTTGACATCAAGTTGTATTACTTTTATTTTCAAACAAAATGAAAATGCTTTTAGAAACAGAACTAATACCTAATAAATATTCTTCAAACATTATAATATATATTCGTTTTAAATTGTTTGTTGTTGGCTTCGGAGCATAAACTTGAAATATGTTTACCCTTTTACTTTTGTAAATTTATTTTATTCTATAATTGTAGTGTCGACTACCAGTCTAAGGGTGCGCCCACACAGTTGTATAACGTTACACGATGTATAACACGATAAAATTCATAATATCGTGTTACACAATATTGTATAACGTTATATAACTGCAGTGTGGGTGTACCCTAACATATCTTATTTAAATGTCTATCTATAAAGATGTATGGCTGATGTTGATTATTATTAAGTATATTTTATCGCAAGATATCTTATTTCTTAATCTTTAATATTTTGGTACATTTGCTTCGGAGCCGTATCTAAATACTGACGTTTTGCAGTTAGCATGACTGGTGTTAAAGCATAGCTTTTTAATATAATTTAGACATGTTATGTCTATTGTTTATAATCTCTGAAGCTTCTTGTACTGTAGTTTATATTTTGGCGGTACCGCCCCCCTTGTGGCGTTTGAGTTTATGTAAAAATGTAAATGACTTGCTTATTACAATATGTTGGTGTGGGATTGCCAACTTAATGCTGTCTGCTACTTTAGATCGAATATTCTGAGAGCTTACAAGAATATCTAAAATATATATTACCTGTTCGGGTTCTTCTAGTAAAACTCCGACATATCACAATAAATACTATTTAATTACAATAAAGTATAAACTGTTTACTTGCGAGGTGTGTCAATGTAACTCTGCTTCGTGCCCCGCGCCCCTCGCTTAGTTTTTTTAATTCGAACAGCACGCGCGCGGATAGTAACAATATTGTTTTTTACGAAATACGTAATATGCCAGATTTTATAAATGATCTGTACCAATTAATTCCAAAATTATAATATTTTTTTAAGGGATTCAGTAAATGAAAAGAAGTATTGATAGTGTGAAGTTGGCATTCCCATCGTGTTTGTTGGTGGGTGGTGACGCAGGATCTACTGTATAATTAGGTTATATAGGTTTAAAGACAACTTTGCGTAAGCAAGGGCGACTTGTGAATAAATGGTTGCCGACAATTCTATTATTTTATTTTGCTTGACCCCTTAACTGTTACAGACTTAACGATACAGCCTCACGGTTCTTTCATGAGGTCGGTGGGACATTAATTTGTACATTTTTGGCAGTCGTCACGAGTAGTCAATAGCCAGAAAGTCTGACAACCAGTCTTTTTTTTTTTTTTGATGGCAATCTGCCGAAGACTACGGCAATTTATGCCTTACAAGAGGGTATTTGGTTGCCCGGGTAACTGGGTTGAGGTCAGATAGACAGTCGCAATATTAAGCATACTAGGTCCCGTTTTATATATCGGCCAATTCCTAATTCGTGGATTTTTTTATAACGAGTATATTTACTTACGTCGACTTTCAGTTGCATTGGTGACACCAAACACCATGGCATGGTTTTTGGCACATAAATATTCATGTCGCGGTAGCTGAACAGAATAGCTCTTTAATTTAAAAGCTATTTGACTGAACAACGACCATTCAATTGCACTAATTATTCCATAGAAGAAGTATTTTGCCATCTCTTGTTGGGTAGGAAGTTAAATAAAACAAAAATAATTTTTAACAAATCAAAGGCACATTTATTTAGTTTTCCTACGTCCTTTGCCGGCTTGAGGCTTTCCAAACGACTTCGCATTAGCTGGCCCTTTACCCGGACCTTTTCCTTTGAAAGGCGCCTTTCCTTTGTTAAAACCTTTATTTCCCTTCTGGGCCTTGTTAGCGTCATACCGGAGTCTCTTAGCGGCCGCCCGGGAGGTATCTGTGAGGTCCGTAGCGAAGTTACTTTGTTTCTTCTTACTTTTGTTGAAGGTCTTGGGCCTCTGTTGAGGCAGGTCATCGTTGTCGTCAACGGCGCGAATTCGTCGCTGCTTCTTCTTGCGTTTCTCCATACGAGATTGTAGGAGCGCCACCTGGTGGGAAGTTTGTTTTTAGAATTGTTTGGTAAGAGGCTGTGAGACAGATTTTTATTTCAGTCTTACACTCCCTCCAGCTGCACTTCAGCGGCAGGCGTTATTATATGACAACACACAAAAAAAAAGTTTTATAAATATCGATAGATGTGATAAGATAACTTCAGTATGATATTGATAATATGCGCTTGCGGTGGTGTATTATTATTTTAAATCGATTTAGAGGTCGAGTAGAAAAACTTTACTATTTTCGCCCATTAGGTACCTATTAAAAAAAATATTTTACAACATTCTTTTTAATAGCAATTCTTAGATAATTAACTTCGAAAACAAGTTTTGAATAACGGTCGCTTCTTCTCCACCAAACCAAACTTAGGAAACACACTAATTTGAACTTCCAAAACCCCTAATCAAATATGGGATAATAATAAACAAATCTCGTCCTACCTTCTCCATTTCCCTGTTAACTCGTTCCTCGGGCGTGTCTTTAGGTTTGTGTTTGGTGAACTTCTTTTTCTTCTTGCCTCCGTCGTGGTCAGAGTCGGAATCGTCATCATGTTTGCGCTTCTTACCTTTACCTTTCTTTTGCTTGTCTGTCGGGTAAACATGATAGGAATAATTTTATTGAGAAACAGTCTTAGGGAATTTAAATTGTAATTTAGTAACAAATCTGTATTGTTTTCTCTTTATTATATATTATTCTTTATTATATATTTATTAAATTTTTGTCTTGGACTTGCTTTATATGGTCTTTCTTTTAATTTAATGGTCAGCTTATACTAGTTTTGTATAGCTTGGTGTGTAGCCGTGTGTCTTGATCATTGTATTTACTAATAGCTGTCCCCAGCGGTTTCACCCGCATCTTTGGTTACTGCTCCGCTCCCGTGTGTCTTAGCGTGATGGTATATAGCCTATAGCCTTCCTCGATAAATGGGCTATCTAACACTAAAAGAATTTTTCAAATCGAACCAGTAGTTTCGGAGATTAGCGCGTTTAAAAAAACAAACAAACAAACTCTTCAGCTTTATAATATTAGTATAGATTGAAAGGAATAAATGCATGTTTCAGGAAGGGGAAGTTTTGCGAAAGGGACATTTTGCAACCTGTAGTCATTTTGAGAAGTGGACATTTGGCGACTGGGCCAAACAAACGGACACTTCGCCATATCCATACATACCTTGACCAGGGTGTCTAGTAAGGGCCAGTCTCTCTTTCTCCTCTCTCTTCTCCTTTGGCGTCTGGAACCACTCCCGCTGTCTCTTGATCTCTATCTTGGGTCCTGTCTGCTCGGGGCCCTCGGTCTTTATGGCCCCCTCGAGCTTGGCTGTTTGCTTCTCCATTTTATTCATTTGTTTCTCCGCGTATTCCTCGTCTAGGATCGCGGCTGCGAGTGAAGTAATAAAGGTTAAATGTCATGTATATATTTAATTATTTCAATATTTATGTAATGTATATTTATTTAATTATTTTTATTGGTTTATAAAAGATTCCATGACAAAAAATAATGAATTTTATTGATTTTAATTGGAAAAGTTCATTTCCATGCCTCGAGGCCGATGTCACCTCGCCAGATGACGTGACGATGATCAATACATACAAGGGCCTTAACTTTGGGGCTGTGAATGTTACGTAAAGGGTTTATTATTGTCGGTGTACTCACCTATCTCAGGTTCAAGCCGGGCGAGTCGGTCGCGGTACTTGGCGACGATGTCGGGCGGCACCTGCCGCGACTTGACGGGCCTGCGCGCGCGCCGCACTATCGCCTTCACCAGCGCGCGCTCCCCCTCCCCCGCCAGCGACACCGACACCCCCGCGCGCCCCGCCCGAGCCGTACGGCCCACCTACATACAGACACATAGATATATAGCGCGCTCCCCCGCCAGCGACACCGACACCCCCGCGCGCCCCGCCCGAGCCGTACGGCCCACCTACATACAGACACATAGATATATAGCGCGCTCCCCCGCCAGCGACACCGACACCCCCGCGCGCCCCGCCCGAGCCGTACGGCCCACCTACATACAGACACATAGATATATAGCGCGCTCCCCCGCCAGCGACACCGACACCCCCGCGCGCCCCGCCCGAGCCGTACGGCCCACCTACATACAGACACATAGATATATAGCGCGCTCCCCCGCCAGCGACACCGACACCCCCGCGCGCCCCGCCCGAGCCGTACGGCCCACCTACATACAGACACATAGATATATAGCGCGCTCCCCCGCCAGCGACACCGACACCCCCGCGCGCCCCGCCCGAGCCGTACGGCCCACCTACATACAGACACATAGATATATAGCGCGCTCCCCCGCCAGCGACACCGACACCCCCGCGCGCCCCGCCCGAGCCGTACGGCCCACCTACATACAGACACATAGATATATAGCGCGCTCCCCCGCCAGCGACACCGACACCCCCGCGCGCCCCGCCCGAGCCGTACGGCCCACCTACATACAGACACATAGATATATAGCGCGCTCCCCCGCCAGCGACACCGACACCCCCGCGCGCCCCGCCCGAGCCGTACGGCCCACCTACATACAGACACATAGATATATAGCGCGCTCCCCCGCCAGCGACACCGACACCCCCGCGCGCCCCGCCCGAGCCGTACGGCCCACCTACATACAGACACATAGATATATAGCGCGCTCCCCCGCCAGCGACACCGACACCCCCGCGCGCCCCGCCCGAGCCGTACGGCCCACCTACATACAGACACATAGATATATAGCGCGCTCCCCCGCCAGCGACACCGACACCCCCGCGCGCCCCGCCCGAGCCGTACGGCCCACCTACATACAGACACATAGATATATAGCGCGCTCCCCCGCCAGCGACACCGACACCCCCGCGCGCCCCGCCCGAGCCGTACCGCTACCCTACCAGCGGCACCAGTACAATATTCTAGCTTCCGTCAAAGGTTTCACTGGCGTCCCATTAGAACTACTTTGTACACCCGGAAAAAACTATCCTGTAGCCCTTTTCTGCAGAGGGTGGCTGCAGCTGGAGGGAGTATCTTAGTGTGCCAGGGCCATGGTAACTCTAGCAAACAACGCGCATCCCCGAACTTACGTGGCCCCGCCCATTTTGCTCCTTCCAAGAGCGCGTTGAACATGCGATATAGTCGGACGGTACTTACGCGGTGGATGTAGTGCTCGAGGGTGGCGGGCAGGGTGAAGTTGAGCACGGTGCGGACGCCGGGGATGTCCAGGCCTCGCGCGGCCACGTCGGTGGCCACCAGCACGTCCACCTGTTCCTCGCGGAACCGCTTCAGGGAGTCCAGACGCTGCGGCTGGTTTAACGCGCCGTGGAGCTCTGCCACCTATGAAATGAAATTAATATAATTTTGATAAATAAAAAGAAATATAGGTGATCATTAAAACTAATATAAACATCAATGCAATAACTTATTAAATCTTTTTGAAGAAACGAGTAAATTATAAGCGTTTAAAAATTCCTAACCAAAGACAATAAGTAACGGAAAAAAATAATAAAAAAAACGGGAAATCTTAGCAATTTTTACAGATATTCAGATTCCAAAAAGTATGATAACCAGTTTAACCAAGGGATACCCAGGAGTTCAGAAGGTCAGATAGGTAGTCTATAAAGTACAGACTAGAAGCCGACCACCAACATAGTTGGGGTTGAGGATAGGACTAGGACCAGCATACCTTGACGCCCAGTAGGCCGAGCGCGACGTGCAGGCGATGGGCCTGCTTCTTGGTCTGCACGAAGACGACGGCGCGGTCGCGGAAGGTGCGGCACACCAGCGCCGCCAGCAGGGCCTCGCGGTCACACTCGCGCTCGCGACGGATCCTATACAATAACACTCATTTATTCAAATAAGGGACATAAATCAGCACTTTTCGAACATCAAAACAAAAGACAGCCCCCAAAACGCCCACCCTTCACCACTTCCTATATATTTTTGCTTGGAAGAAGTGGTTTAATAACTATTTCAACTATTCAATTATAAAACTATATGTGTTATTGGGTGGGTGTTGTTTTAATCAATGGGCCAGCTGTTTGATTGAATTGAATTTTAACCAGTTGACTGCGAGAGATGCTACCAAGAGGAATGTTATGGAATGGAGATCAGGAAAGCAGCCGCTTTATATAAAATATTATAGCATTCAACTAGATTTAGTTACATTACAAATTAATACAAACATAATCTATCTATATAAATAAAAATGAATCCCTATTTCCCTTGGTCAAGCCATCACGCATTAACGGCTGGACTGATATCACTTTTATTTTCAACCAACTTCAAAAAAAAAGAGAAATTGCCAGCAGAAGGTGCTTTTGAAAGAAGAAATACCAGGACAACTAGGGTTTACTAGTGAAAAAAAAAACATGTTACCTGACGAATTCTTGTCTCAAGTTGAAGGCGACGTCTTTATTGGAGTCCACGAACAACTTGACTGGTTTCTTGAGGGACACGGCGGCGAGGTCCTTGACTTGCTCGCTCATGGTGGCTGAGAACAGCATACTCTGCCTCTTGGGAGAACACTGGCGGATGATTTCCTTCATCTGCTCTGCGAAGTACTCGTCCAACATTCTGCAAAGATTGAAGATTTTTTGTGAGGAGATGACAAGGGGGAGGGGAGGGGCAGTACAGTACAGGGTCAGTATTTTTATGGAATGTTACTAATTTACTAAACCAGTATTACACGGTACATCAATTTTATTTTCGTTGGAATTCATCAAATGACCCCTCCTGCTGAGGGTGCAGCTGGAGGGTGGAGGGTGTCTTAATGACTAAAACCCACTATGTTCCTTCTGGATGTCCCTGTGTGCCAGGGTAGCGGTAACTCTTGCAAACTACCCCCTCCGATGTTGCTGACTTCTTCTCCAAGGATGGCTACACGATCGCTTTCAGTTTTTTATAAGGGTGGTAACAGATTAGAGTATCTTTCAATGCGTATACGCTGGGTCAGCCAAACGCTTATTTCGAGCGTCAAAAGGCGTTTTCGCTCGTATTGTTAGTCATCAATCGTGTTGGCTAACACTCTTACGTGGTTCAAGCCGAGCGGCGATAGTTGTGCGTATACTCTTTTACAAACACGTACACATTATCCGCTAGTTACAAACCCATTTTCTAAGGGAATTACTTGATTAATTCTTCAAGGCCGGGAATCGATTTCAGTGGATACCCCTGTGTTGTCACAAAATTCTATTGGTTGACTAAAAACATCACCACTCCGCTCTCCTCTTCTCCGCTTTCCTCTTCTCCGCTTTGGTGGAGTCCGGATCTAATGTTCCTAAGACATATTATAACAGTTGATGATCACCTGTCAGCCTCGTCCAGCACTAGAACCTCAATAGAGTGCAGGCCGAAGGAGGGAGTGTTGCGAATGTGGTCGATCAGCCGGCCCGGGGTCGCGATCACGATGTCCGGGTTGCGACGTAGCATAGTTTCCTAAAGTAAAGGTACTTCATCACTTATAAGGTTAATTTCACCAATCGCAATCAAAGGAAAAGGTTTTTTTTGGAGTCAAGTTTGTAATTAAACTTTTTCGAAATAGCTCGACCGATATTGGTAAAATATTTGTGTTTTTAGGATTAGGTCTGCGAATCGAACGCCATCTATTTTTTTGCTCCTAAATCTTCGGGGTGGTTCACACCAAAATTTTTTTCCTTGTTTTTTTTTTTAAGGCAAGTAAATATTTGCATGGTCAGGTAGAATTATTTTAAGAAAATCATCATAGATTAAGATATGAATTAATTAGATAACTTTTATACAGTGCTTTTACAATTAACAAAAAACGCCTTGTGCCTTTAATAGTACATTATCATGTAGTCCAGAGTTCTATTTCCAATGCCTACCTGCCTGTATCACATGGTTTGCATAATTACTTACATAGAAGATTTCAATACAGGGTGCTCCAAAACTTGACTCCAAACCACAAAATCTAGAAGACTTACAAACGTCCCGAAGCCTTGTATGCCAACAAATCAATATTATAAACTGACCTGATATTTGACGTCGAGTCCTCCAATAGACAGGCCAACGGTGACTGAAGTGAACTGGGCCAGCTGCCTGGTCACTGCATGTACCTATAACAGTAGTTCAATAGATAATATAATCCGTTCAAAACAATTAAAATCTATATAAAAACATAAAGAATACATCTCAAGTATGAGTGTGGGGGTGAGTCCAAGTCAGGCAAGTACCAATACAACTTTTCTAAGTTATATGTACTTTTTAAGCATTTCTTAGACAACAATGACTGCTTAATGGGTGAAGGAAAACATCTTGAGGAATCCTGGACTATAATTGAGCAAGCATAGTATTAATGCTCAATCCTTCTCTATGTGAGAGGAGGCTTATGCCCAGCGGTGGGACGACAAAAAGTCTGGTGATGATGTGTGTGACAGACCTGCGCACCCAGCTCCCTGGTGGGCACGAGCACGAGCACGCGCGTGACGCACGACCCGCCGCTCGACTTGTACAGCAGCCGCTCCAGGATGGGCAGCATGTACGCCGCCGTCTTGCCTGTGCCTGTCGCTGCGCAGGCGCACACGTCCTTGCCTGTCACCAAATATAAGAGATTAAATACCGACATCCACCTCCAAAAATGGAAAGGTTAAGTAGTACCCTTGGTTGGTGCCACTATAGCGAACTTAAGGCACACATTTTAAGATTTCTTTTTTTTTTCGTGGTAAATCATCAAGTGATAGTTATAGAGTAAAGCTGGAGGGAGTGTCAGACTCTTACTGACTAAAACCCACTATGTTCCTTCTGGAGGTCTCTGCATGCCAGGGCCACTGTAACTCTTGCAATCAACCCGCAGCCCCGGCAGACACATTTCAAGAGATAAGTCAGAAAAAATGCATCTATTATTATTATTTTTACAAAGTAATAAAAACTTACCAAGTAACGCCACAGGTATAGTAGCAGCTTGTATAGGCGTGGGGTGCACGAAGTTCATTGACCCTATAGCCTTTAGCAGCGGTCGGGATAGGTTCATCATATAGAACGAAGCATTCTCGTCGTACGGAGGTGGTTCTTCAAAGAAATCAGAGTCATACTCTATGCGGGCACCCTGTTCTGCGTCATCAGCTAGTTCCTAAAAAGTCATTCAATTAAAATATATACATAAGTTTGTGTTTTTAACCTTTTAACTGGAAATCTATGAAGTGTTAACTTTAATGTGTCTGCCTGTATCTGTTGGGTGAACCGATTTTTATTTTGTTTTTTTTTTTTTCAAAGTAAGTATTAATGTATATTTGTATGTAAGGTGTATTTGTACCTTGTATTATTTTTTACTTTTAAAATCTTTGCTTTTAATTTTACAGTAGGGGTTTTTGAAAGTTGTAATAAATTTTTTACTTGCTTCCGTCAGCAGCCTTCCCGCACCTGGGTAAATATTAGCCTATGTCCTTTCTCAGGCAGGCTCTAGACAACTACGTCTAGCAATTTTTTTATCGGTTCAGTAGTTTTGACGTGAAGGTCCGACAGACAGACAGTCAGAGTTAGTAAATGAAGATGCAGAGGCCCCATAGATAGTAAGGTAACATGTCTCTCACCTCTTGTAACTTCTGTTTTTTAGTAAGCTTCTTAGGCTTAGTCTTGATTTCATCTTTTTTGAGCTCATCATCTGATATCTCCAGCTCACCAACATCACTATCTGCAATCATAAGATTAAGGTTAAGGTAATTTCAACCCTAATTATACACTTATAAATATAGTTTTCGCATGAAAGAGAAAAAAAACTACACACTCTAAAAATATTAAAAAAAAAAATATTCTATATCACTTGGTCATGCAATCACATGTGAATGGTTGGACCAATATCACTTTTTTTGTTCATGTTGTGTTTGTTACGTTCAGGAGAAGGTTGAGATGAAAGAAAAAAAAAACAGTCAACTGTGTTGGGTCAGCCAGTAATCTATATTAATGCGTAACTGAGAAAGAAATATCCAAACATTCACATTTCTATTATAAGTAGAATAATACCTCTTTTGTCAACATCGGAGTCTGTGTCCACATCGTCAGCGTTGCCGTTTACCTTCACAGCGGCTCTCCGTCTCTCTATCTTTTCATCTAACGTATGTTTTACGTTACGTTTCACATACTTATGGAGATCGTCCCACGGGTTCTGTTAAATAAATATTTCAGATATGTATACTTCTTGTCAGATTGTGTGTCTATTAGTTATTGAATAATGGTCTGGGAAACCAGCTCTTATGGAAACTTTACGGAACATAATGCAGCAATAAAGATTAGTCAAAATAATTTGAAGAATACTGCAGTTAGGATATCACAATAATGTGTTATTTTTGTGGATTGCTGGCATTTTACATTATTTAATAACTAGAAGTCGGTGTCCAAATAAATACAGCTGCAACTTCTTGACACCGACTTCTAGAGCAATGTACTTAAAAGTAATTTTTTTATTTTTCAGTGTTTTAGACGTTGGTTTTCTTTTTTTGTAAAAAGTTTTTTATTATATACAACATTCATAGTTTTTCTGTAATGTATTTAGTATCAGCATTGCACCCGTGCGAAGCCGGGGCGGGTCGCTAGTATTTAATAATTTAAACATGAAACCTATAAAGGAAGTAATTATACTTGTAGGAAAAAGTAAAATATATACCTTATTGTACTCTTCCACAGAACTAACAAACTCAAACTTAGGGTTGAAATCTGCTTTGCGCTGCACTTTCTGTTTAGATGGTTGATACTGAAAATAACAAAAACTTTTAAATAGAATATTCTTTAACGTGCGCTGTTTATGTCGACTATTTTGCGTGTTCTATGTTTTTTAATCTCTTATCTGAAGAATATTTAAACTTATAGGAAAAGCCACATGTAGGTTTATTTTAAATGAACTTAGACTAATTTAAAATTAAGGTTTTAATAAAAATTTATTCATAGTGATTTACCTCTATTTCTTCGTCCGATTCCTCAGAATAATCTTCAACTTCCTCACCGTCTTGTATTGTGGGAATAAATTCCGGTATTTCAGCGGCTGTCGTCATGATTTTCTTAATTTATTTCCACGACATTCCTACTTACAACCTATTTTTGTAAATAAATGAAATTTTAGGTTATCCACTTGCATTTGAAAATTCAAAATCGCATGTTGCTTGAACGTTCCGTGTCACAGAAAAAGTTCACAAACGTATTTTTTAAACCCAAAGCAATGATTAGAGAATAATTTAGCAACGATTATAAAAAAATAGACCAATTTTTAAAGAAATTAAATTTTTTGTAACTATTCTTTTAAGAAAATAAACGAAAGTTAATACTTTTTAAATTAATCTACGCCTCTTGCAGGTACGTACATACGTATAATGGATTTTAAAATTTCGTTCCGAAATAAAGCACGTCATAATGAAAAATGTGTGATTTTTCTAATTATATTCTACTTTAAGTCAATCAATCATTCAAATTACATATAGGTGTAAATTATTACTTGAATTTATCCATCGAATTAAGCTGAGTTCTATGTATCTGCTTATTACCGACAAACAATCACGAATTAACAGACAGAGATGATCATAAGATAAGAAGTCTGTGGTCATCTGTACAGTGTAGTGTCATGTCATACATGTCAAGTTTTCGCAAGTGTACGATAGAAAAATAAATTTATTTTGCTGATATATCATTAATAATGGCAGATCTGCTAAGTATTCACGATGATATTAAATTGTAAGTATGATACCCTACCTTAAGTATATGTCTTTTCCCCGTATACATTAAAAACATTGAGCGGCCGAAGAATCACCTTACTTCTGCCTTCGATTCATGTTTTTGACGAAGCCGTAGAAAATTTTCTTCAATATGCTGTGTAATAATATAGGGCAGCTTATCCAAATTGTAAGAATACTAACAGGATAAAAAAGAAGTGATGTTTTTAAATTATTTAATTGTTTTTATCAACACTTGACAACATGGTCCATTGCATCTTTAGGTCGTAAATTTAACCCAAGCGAGACTAATCTTACGTCACATTGAAATAATTGATCATTTTCATTAATTATTTCTTTAAAAAAATACTTATATAAAATAAAGTCATTTTCAACTTAATTATACCTGTGACAACTCATTATTTATATCATATTATCTCATAAAATGTTTGCAAATAAATTCTTTTAATTTATAAAATTTATACATATTATTTGCCTTTGGATAGGATAAATCTATTTGTTTATGGAGTTCAAATGTATTTAAATAGAATGTATTTCCTGATACATTAGTTGTACCAACTTGATGATTTGTGGCATGGGAAAATGTTAAATTTTAAAATAAAAATATGTATATTTAATTTATTTAATATGCTTTATTACATGACTTATAAAAATACTAGCTACAGCTAGAACAACTATGGTGGCCGTTCTTTGTAAGGAGATCAGCCAGCTGTGCAGGACATATTACAGTGCACATGCATTTGTGCAGATACAGGAGCACTCTTTATACCCTCACTCTCATAGTCGGTTGGGACGGCAATCTCATACAACCTGAGAGAGATCAGAGGTGCAGCAAGATTTACATACTCTCCGATGATATTTTTTTTTAATACCATGACTATCTTGAAGATAATCGACTGTTCAGTGGCTAAAACGGTAACTAATCATGGCATTGTTTTGTTTTCAGATACACAACTTCAGATAAATTTTATTTTGAGCCTACCATCCACCCTACTGAGATCCTCGTCATAGATCGCGTGACTGGGGAGGCGGTTGTCAAAGGTACACTTCTCTTATGTATTTTATAAAATTTTAAGTACATGGAAAAGAGCTTCTAAATGAGGCACAATTAATTATTGTCATCATCATCAGCCTAGTCTTTTTCCAAGCTATTTTGAAGTTGGTTTCCAGTCTCACTGGATGTAACTAAGTACCAGTGTTTTGCATGAAGCAACTGATATCTGACCTCCTCAACCCAGTTACCTGGGCAACCCAAAACTCGTCTGTATATGGTTAACAACGGAAGCCAACCCTTACACAGCTTGGGAACAGGCTAGGCATATGGTGATTGAAGATCAATACTCATTCTACTCCTCGCACCTGGATAAAAATTACCCTATACATATGTTATTCTAATGTTTATGCTATATTACTGCCAAGTTTCATAAAAATCCGTTAAGCCGTTTCGGCGTGAAGAGGTAACACACACACACACACACACTCACAAACTTTCGCGTTTATATATTAGTGTCTTGTGATGAGTAGGTTGTACCAAATATGTATGTATTGTTTCAGAATATGGTTCAGTAAAAATTCCCATACCAGCGAATGCATACCGGCCAGTATGTGGTTTCCTCGGCTCCATAAAGCTCCTGTCTGGATTATATTTAGTTGTAGCCAAATACAGGATATTGGTAAGTCATTAATTTGTACATATTTATTTTGTAGCCATGTTCCCAAGTATAAATATTACATCAAAGTAAAATTATTGAGTACTAGCTAGTGGTTTCACCTGCTTCCTGTGGGAAGTATTACATAGAGAGGGATTGAGCGTTAATCACCACGCTTGCTCAGTGCTGGTTGGTTTCCTCGAGATGTTGTCCATTACCTGTAATCAGTCATTGGTGTCCAAGATATACTTAGAAAGTACATATGTATAACTTAGAAAAGATGCCAGACAAGTACCAATTACTTGCCTGGCTGTTGCCACTAGGCCACCACGAGTTAATAAATTGGCTAAAAATTATGCAAATATAAATTTGCAAATGTGTATTTCACATTTATGATCGATGCTTTGCCCACAGATGGGCAAGTTGAATGGGCACGACATATACCAGTTGGCGGGAGCTGACATCATTCCGTACGCGCGCTCCAACACACATCTCACCAGTAAACAGGTTTGTGCTAACAAGAAATTAGTATGTTATGGACCGTTTTTTAAGATTTTGCAACGGAAAATATCTCGAGAGATGATTGGAAGATGTTTCTGTAATCTAAGGACAACAGGCCCGTGTCGGAGGAGCGTTCTGTTTCACGCGCTTCTCAAAGAGACCTCAGTAACAAAGGACCCTTAGGGCCAGGGTCTGCCTGGGCTGTGGGTTGTTTGTAAGAGTTACCGTGGCCCACAGGAACCTCCAGAAGGAACATAGCAAGAGTCTGACACTACCTCCAGCTGCACCCTCATTTGATGATTTCCCACAATAAAAAATATGTTTATGTAATTTTATTTTAATGGCTGGGGAGTTCTGCGTAACTAAAATACCTTCTCCAGTCTTTTGTTATTTTTGACGTTAAAAAAGTGCTGTTCTGCAACCAAGTTTGAATAAATGATTTTGATTATTGATATAGTATTTTTAAATGGATAATTATTTTTTATTACTTTTTTTTTTGATAAATTTAAATATTGTCTGAACAGATAGAAGACAACAACACATACGAGCGCATGATCCGCCTCGCGCTCGACACCCCGGGCATATACTTCTCCTACAGCTACGACTTGACGCACTGCCTGCAGCGCCTGCATTCCGTCACCCCCGACTTCCACAGGGTAAGCGCCAATCTTGTAAGCCACGCCAAACTTAATGACGGCTCGCGACTTACTTCCAAACAGAGGAATATAGACCGCTTATGGTTGGTCGACCTATGCGGCGTATACTTAGCCACGAGCTCCTATAGCGGATTTCCCCCACAGATACCGTTAAATGGTTTTTGGACGATATTACGAGCCGCCATTAAATTTGGCGGATTTTTGACAAATAGCTGACAGTTATCGTGCTTCCACTCTTTGTGAACTGTCTTAATAAAAAGCAGAAACAGACTTGGCAGAGGTTCGATCATAAGGTTAAGCAACGCTTTAAGTGGTTGGCACATGGATAGATGACCATCTTATCATAACGAGTTTCTCCGTGTTTCGGAAGGCACGTTAAATTGGTGGATCCCGGCTGTCATTTGTACATCTTTGCAGTCGTTCACAAAACACTGTTACTCAGCTGCATCTGACCCTTACATAGCTTGGGAAAAGGCTAGGCAGATGATGATGTACTTATTAATTTTCAGATGTCAATCACGAATCGTGCGGACCCTCGGTTCCTGTGGAACGGTTTCCTGCTGAGAGACTTCTCTCATAACCAGTATTCACGGTTCACGCTGCCGGTCATACAAGGCTGTATCCTTTTTCAAGTTATCGATAAACTAACCCAGCTATAATCAGGTATGCGGGCAGAAGCCCCTAGTTTCGGGTGTCCCGAGGGAACTGCTTCCCGGATCTGGTTATAAGCTATACAGGATGTTACAAAACTTGCACCAAAAAATTTGAATGACTTAAGGGTCAACCACCGAGCGCCTTTATAGAGAACGGCGTTCTGCGTACAATTTGGCGACTGTTATATTACATTTGAAAATATATGTTGTCGTTTTCATTACCTTTTTTGTTGTAAACACGATTCTTAGCATGAACTAGATAACCTGTAAAAATATGGTGCACTAGTTTTGTTACACCTTATATATAGCTGGCTACCGGTCGATAGGAGGGGGAGGGGGTATATAATTTTGAAAGTGAGTGATAAAATCTAAAAGCAATATTTTTATATTATAAATCAACGAAAATTGGTTTGAACGAGATACAATCAGCAGTTTTTGAGTTTATAATATACCTACTTGTGTGATTCATATAAATACCAATGATAAAATATTAAAAACAAATTTATTTTAGCTGATGAAAAAGTTTGGTTTAAAAAAAAGATATTAAGTCATTTGCTGCTACGGAACCCTTCATGGGCGACTCGCACTTGACCGTTTTTTTTCTGGGTAATAATCAAGCGACGGTGCAGCTGGAGGAAGTATCAGACTCTTACTGAAACCCACTATGTTCTTTCTGGAGGTCCATGTGCGCCAGGGCCACGGTAACTCTTGCGAACAACCCGCAGCCTCGTCAGACAAATATGAACCTTAACTACAAGCCAGTTGTGTCTATAAACAACGTGACAGTGAACGGCCACCAGCTGACGTGGTCGCTGGTGTCGCGGCGGTGCGTCGACCGTGCTGGCACTCGCTTCTTTATGCGGGGAGTCGATGCCCAGGTGAGGGAAATTAACCACTCTTAAAAAACTCTTAAATACTTCCAGTGCTTTTTAAGAAACCTTCACAAAAGCAGAATAGTTGATTCAAACAATTCGATTATTTATCAATATACTTATTAATATAAAGAAGTTAAGTTTAATTTATTTTCTATAAACTAATTTCGATAAGCCGAATATGTAAATACATACATATACCTATAACTTTCAAACGCTTAAACTATAATCAACATCATCAGCCTTTTTATCGTCCCACTGCTGGGCACAGGCCTCCTCTCACACGGAGAAGGATTGAGCGTTACTCACCACGCGTGCTCAATGCGAGTTGGTGATATCAGACTTTATAGTCCAGGTTTCCTCAAGATATTTTCCTTCACCTTAAACTATAATAATTATTGATTATTACAGTTTCTTGGTAATTTAAACATTACTTTTAACTTACTTCGAGATCATTTGTCGCGAGAAAACAATTGTTAAATAAATAAAAAGTTAAATTAAGGGAATTTATAGATTATTATTTGAAAACACAATTCTCCACAGGGTAACGTAGCGAACTTCGTGGAAACAGAACAGATAATCGAGCGTGGTGGTGAAAAATCCTCGTTCGTCCAAACCAGGGGTTCCATCCCTCTGTTCTGGAGCCAGTACCCGGATATAAAGTACAAGCCTGCTATGCAGCTGGCCCATGAGGATCACGTGGCAGCTTACACTAAGCACTTGAGGGATCAGCAGCAGAGGTACGGGAATCAGGTGCTCGTCAATTTGGTGAGTAAAAAATGTATATATTATTAACTACTATCAGTACTAGATAATGCTGTTCCCCGCGCTTCCATCCGCCGCCCGATTGAACTACTTCCTGTATCCGGACAAAATGTTCCTTTTGTCCTTTCTCAGATCTAGACTTGGACTATATGTCTACCAAATTTTATTTAAATTGGTTCAGTAGTTTTGGCGTCAAAGCATAACAGGCAGACGCACAGTGACCCAAATATTGAAAATATTAAATATTGAAATTATTATAAAGTTAGTTTACGATCGTTCATCCGCGTTGGCCATTATACCATATTGTTATCCAAACGAGTTTCATTTAATTTATTTATTCAAAAATAATTTCGTCTTCGTCAATCGTTGGAACTATTTAATCGTTGGATTTTCGCCCAACATTGTGAAAACTTGGATTGTAAAGTCTGAAATTATTTCGCCGCATTGAGCAAGCGTGGTGATTAACGCTCAATGCTTCTCTCTCACTCTCTCTCTCTCTCTCTCTCTCTCTTTGATGATGATGAAGTCATATGTGAAAGTGAATATAAATGTTCTTTGTGTATCAGATCGACCAACACGGCAAAGAGGAAGCGCTAGAGCGCGGGTTCCGCGCGGCGGTGGCGGCGGCCGCGCTGCCCGGCGTGCGCTACGAGCCCTTCGACTTCCACGCCGAGTGCCGCGCCATGCGCTACTACCGGCTCAACGTGCTCATCGACAGGATTGCGCATGAGCAGGTACATCACTATATTAACATTATACCTTGCCCCATCTCATAATTACCTACTTTATCATTGGCTGTATTGAAAAAAAAAATATTATACTTATATGTACAGACGCCAGCAGGTCAACCTACCCGAATCTGTCAAATTTTACCAATCGAATATTAACCTTCCAATATTGTGATAAGATTAAAAATCTATTACAGAAATTTGAGATAATGCTAGGTTGACTTCTGGCATCTGTACATCATACTATGTATGTATATACGCAGTTGAATTGAGATTCTCCTTCTTTTTGGGAAGTCGGTTAAAAAATGCTAATTTCTAATTTATTTTGCGGTAAATCATTTTGGACAAAGTAGATTAGGTTTTTACCAATTTATGTAATGAGAATGTTTTTTTTTTATAATTACTTATTTTGGCATACAAGCGCATTAAAGTGTTTGATAAAGATGGTGGACAAATAAAACAAAATTCACAGTAAAACCGCGTGAGCGTTTATTGACCATTCGTAGCAGACTAAGCTGTGGCACAAACTAAGCTGTGGCACAGACTAAGCTGTGGCACAGAATCGTTCCGCGGCCACAACGGCCATTCTGATTTTTGAATGAACTTATGAACTAATTGAGCGCGTCGCTAACAGTGTTCTTCTTAAACTCCATACATTAGGTAAGAACTTTTACAGTTATTTATCAGTCAAATATCGTTATTACCAGACGGAGTTTGGCTACTTCCTATCTCGCGGTGGCACAGTACTACTCCGACAGAGCGGTGTCTTCCGAACAAACTGCGTGGATTGCCTGGACCGCACAAACGTAGTACAAAGTCTATTGGCTCGGCTCCAACTTAATGCGGCTCTCAGGGTGCTGGCCGTCACCTCCACTGATGATGAAAAGCATCCTTATCTGGATAAGCTGTTTAATAATGTAAGTTTATTTAATAATATATTTTATAAAGTCGCTAACAGCAGTAATTTATTGTTTAATAGAATAATAAACCTCAAATACAAGTTCAGGGCAGGACTGCGTAAATTGCGCAATCTTGCGGAGAAATGTGCAATTATTGCGCTAAATTGCGCATTCTTGCGGTAAAATGCGCAAATGTTGCACTAAATTGCGCAAACCTGCGCTACACTGTTCAAAACTGCGCAAACTACAAACACATCTAAACAACCCATTTTACAATAAAAATCTTAATTCCCCAGGTATGGGCAGACCACGCTGACATGATCTCCACCCAGTACTCGGGCACAGGGGCGCTGAAGACGGACTACACGAGGACCGGCAAGCGGACACACCTCGGTCTTATTCGAGATGGCATCAACTCGCTCACTCGATACTACAAGAATAACTTCAGCGATGGTTTTAGACAAGTACGTTTTATTTTATAAATATAGGAGAGCATGCTGTTATGAATCGGATTTTTATTGATACAGGGTTCACTAAATGATTACGGTAGATACCCTGCATTACTCCCAGTAAATCATATTCTGGCATCAACTCACTTTATACGGTTATTCGCAATTTATTTTTCCGTTTTGAGCGTCCATTTAGAAAGAATGATAATAGTTGTAAATGTCCTTACGATTGTCTTATACCTAAAAGTCCACTGATCATCTGCCTAGCCTTTTCCTTTCCTATGTTGGAGTCAACTGCCAGTTTTAACCGGATACAGCTGAGTACCAGTATTTACCTAACAGTCCACTATTATTATAAAATAATTTATTTCCAAAAGATTTAATTGTTTTCTCATTATACCTAAACTAGACAAAGCCAGTATTTTGTTTTTTTCTTGTTCCAGGACTCGATCGACCTGTTCCTGGGTAAATACGTGGTAGTGGACGGCGAGGGCAACACGCTGCCGTGCCCGCTGCGCCGTGACAGGGACTGGAAGTATATCACGGTAAGACAGCCAGCACCATACTCATCGTCACTTCGAAGAAAAATTGACTTCATTAATAGAGACGTTCAATAAAAAAAAAAAAAAACATTGTCCAAATTTTTGAATAGCAAAAGTATGGATACGCCATTTTTATACATACATACCCAAAACATTTTTGGATGCCTTCAAATACGCCACAAAGCCGCGTGGCTAGCGTCGGTTCATACAACTAAAAACAGTATTTTTTTTATTAATTCATTTTGTCATCATCATCATCTCCCGAGCCTGTTCCCAACTATGTTGGGGTCGGCTTCCAGTCTAACCGGTTTCGGCTGAGTACCAGTGTTTTACCAGGAGCGACTGCCTGTCTGACTTCCTCAACCCAGTTGTCCAGGCAACCCAATACCCCTTGGCTAGACTGGCATCAGACTTACTGGCTTCTGACTACCCATAACGACTGCCAAGGATGTCCAATGACAGCCGGGATCTACAGTTTAACGTGCCATCTGAACCACAGTCATTGGTGTCCAAGATATGCTTAGAAAGTACATATATACAAGCTGTTGTTTTGCATCCTCGTCAAATTCAAGGACGTAATTATGCTAATGATTCTCGATCCAAATCAACAATAAAATAGGTAGGTCATTTTTTTTATTTTTTTTTCCTTTCCGTAAGTGTGAACTAGGCGTATTTAAAGGCGGCGCGTCTGTAACTAGCCCTATAATCGCGCGTCCACACGCACACAAACGCAAACATTCATACACAATGCATACGCAACGATCATTCACAAAAATCGTAGGTAGTCAATGCCACCCCAACCAACCACGGCGCGGGCGCTCTCCCGCGCATGCGTCTTGCCACCACAGCTTGCCACGCTCCCGCACGCGGCCCCTCGCACCCGAACCAACAGTGTGTTTGATGTCGCCGCAGCGAGTGCGTGTTTTGCAAATTCCGCTCCTTTGTGAAGCCATAGCCGAAAGTGCAAGTTGGCGGACAATTACTCTAATGTCGAGTTGGTGGAAATGGTTCGCCTGTATGCCATCAGTGGAAAGCCATTCGGATGTTCACGGAAATGTTTCGCAACATTTTTATACTAAGTAGATCGGGATAAGTGTTATTGCCGATCCTAAGCCCGTTAGGTAGGAAGGAAAATTTAAAATCAACCAATTTAATCCACAAATAAAAACAAAATCACTACGAAAAGTTTAGCTAAACGATAGGAATAAAGCAAAACTTAAATTTTATTAATCAGCTGATCGCAAGTCAGTGAACTTTATACGGCGTCTAGTGTTACTGTCATTCGCAAGATTGCCTATTATACTCGTACTGATGCTTAAAATGTTAATTAATTAAAAGTTAATTACCAAACTAAAATGTGGGTGATTTTCGAAATAAAATTAGGTAAAATTATTGCTACCGGTCGTCGCAAAGGTCATTACTCGCACTCAGCTGTTTGTCGTTGCGTGCGTAGAGTGCGTAGCCTGCGTAGTTGGGTGATTCGCTTAGTTTTGTATTAAGGTTTCAATTCTGAAAATCTGTTAAATTTCAACAACAAAAAAAAGCGGCGCTTATTTGTTATTTCCCGGTACAGTACTTTCAATTGATTATTTATGTCTTTTATGACAGCCACCTGAAATTTGACGAGGATGCAAAACAACAGCTTGTATAAACTTAGAAAAATTGCATTGGTACTAGCCGAACTATGATGGAATCGAACTCACGCATACTTGAGAGGTTGACTCTTTAACCACTAGGCCACCACGACTTAATTAATTTTGCAAGTAAAGCAAAGTATAATAAAAACTAGCTGTCGCCAGCGGTTTCACCCGCATCTTTGGTTACTGCTCCGCTCCCGTGTCTTAGCGTGATGGTATATAGCCTATAGCCTTCCTCGATAAATGGGCTATCTAACACTGAAAGAATTTTTCAAATCGAACCAGTAGTTCCTGAGATTAGCGCGTTCAAAAAAACAAACAAACAAACTCTTCAGCTTTATAATATTAGTATAGATTAATCTCGGGATTTGAGGCATATCCACTTTATTCTTTTGTTGTAAGCAATCAGTGTAAGTAATTTTTTTTAGCATTTTTTTTTTTATAAATATTTAATTTCTATTTTCTTGTTGTAGTTCCCATCAGTGTTACTGGTAGCCATGTCGATGTTCTGCGCCTCAGCGACTCTTCCACAACGCTACAGCAGCGAAGTACTCCTCTACCTCATGTTCTGGGGTGCAGCCGTCACTGCCACGCTCACCTTCATATTCAGGTAAGCTTTGACTGACTCACTGACTGACCAATTGACTTTTAATAATAATTTGAATGGAAGATGTTGACACATAGTAAATTGGATTATTAAGTGGTTACTGCTTCTCTTAGCCAAATAAATATCTAAAACCTTTTGTATCCCATTGGTGTCCAAGATATACTTAGTAAGTACATACAAACTTAGAAAAATTGCAATGGTACTTGCCTGACCTGGAATCATGCCCACGCACTCATGAGAGGTTGGCTCTTTACCCACTAGGCTACCCACTAGGACCCTACTACCATTATGTAAAAAAAAAAATTCTTTCTTCAGCCATTAATTATGAAACATACGATCACATTTTTATATTGGGAAAAATAGAGTTAATAATCTCTGTTAAATGTTGATAGAGCTTAGATCCTATAATTCCGTTACACATGTATTATTTATAATTAACTTTTAACTTTTCTCCCCAGACACGGCAAAGAGTTCGTAGACTGGCCCCGGCTGGACGCGGGGGGGCTCGCAGCCGCGCGCGCTCTGCCGCCGCCGCAGTCCTTATGATCGCAGACCTGCCGCTCGTAGTCGTCGTGTAGCCCTCTCCTTCTAGCCCGCCGCTCTAGCCACCAGTGCGAGCGAGATAGACAGGTTTCACTCAGCTGCTTTTGGTACTAGTGTTGTTGGTAGTTGGTTTTGAATTTCGAATAGCTGTTGAATTTTGAAATTATTCGATGTGATTTGAATTGTGTTCCATTTTTGAGAGGCTTCCATATTTAAATTATTGTTTGACTAAATTGTTTGTTTATTCTTGTTGATGTCGGCTTCCAGTTTTAAATGGAGCGACTGCCTATCTGACCTCAAGATAGTTACAAGGGCAATATGTTACTTCTTAAACGCGCTCTACATGATCCAAACCGATCGCCGACAGAGGGTGACCTTGCTCGCGTCTCCCGTCGGCCGACAGCGTTCCAAGCGGTTGGGGCCGACCACGGACACTGTTGCCATGGATACGCTCCCGAACTTGTCCTAAGTCATTTGACTCCGCCCACAATCTGGTCGGCCAATCAACAATCTACACAGTAGATTTTCACACAAACTGGTCCTAAGTGACCTCTGTCGATGGTGAGTTTGGATCGTGTGCTTTAAAATCTGACTGGTTGTCAGATTTTCAAGCGTTTGACTATCCTAAGGTTTCCAAATATTTAAATATTATGGTTTTCAGTATAATAATATTTTGTGTAATGGTGGTGTAAGGGTTTTAGCTTATTTTATTTATTATAAAGGTTTGGTATAATGTAGTTTAGTGGGATAACCTAAACACCTACATTTCATCATTCTATTTATTATGCTGGTAATATTTTAGAGTTTATCTTCAATTAGGTTGATAGAAAATTTACTTGATTGAACCTATTTTTTTTTAAAGCTATGAGCCAAATATTTGTGACGTATTTTAATTCTAGAATGGTGAAAATTGGGATGTGGACTAGGTCAAAAATAAAATACTTTATCATATTCATTTTGTAAAGCATCTTAAAATAATGTCAGTTAAATTTATCGTTTTGAACCGAAAACTGGTTTTATTTTTTTTATTGATAATATAATCCAAATAAGTACACGGATTGATGTGAAAAATCTGTGACGTCATATGTGGTGTTTTCATACAAATTGCATAGAGAGTAACCGTTTTTGACAGTTCTATAAAAGTATTAAATTTGACTAGTAGTTCACATCCCTATTAAAAAATAAATAAAATTACAACAACACTAGTACATAAAATACCAGCTTTCTAACATTATGAACCTTTTCTTCTATTAGGACATATTATAAAATCCTACCACAGTTTAAATTGTGATCTATTCCTTTCTGATAGAGTCCATTTTGAATCTAAAAAGATATCAAATGTCCAATTGTACAAATAAAACATATATTGAAGGTCTTTGGTGATTATTTTTTAATGCACATGTTTAATTAAGAGTTCAAAGACACAATTTACTCATTATCTTTGAAACTCGTTGTCTTTGAGATTTACAGTTGGTCAAAAAATTACCGTTTTGCAAATTAATATTTTTTTATGGTGGCAACACCAATCGAAAGTATCATTTTTGGAAGTTATTGATTTGAAATTATTAATAGTTCATTTCATCATCATCATCATCTCAACCATAGGACGTCCACTGCTGAACATAGGCCTCCCCTTTAGATCTCCACATATACCGGTTGGAAGCGACCTGCATCCAGCGTCTTCCGGCGACCTTTATAATAATATTCCATTTACTTAGTCATAAATTAAAAATGTTTTTTTTTTTTATATATAAAATATTTTTTTGGGTTCTGTCAAGTGTTCTTTTAATAAAAACCGCAAAAAGTGCTTGCCATTAATGTTTTGACTAACTGTAAAAAAAATATTAAAAAAAACACTGAATAAGAATAGACCATATACTATTAATTAATGTGGTTTCAAAAATAATGACCAGAGACATCGTTAGACCAATTTGCTATATTTGCTTATAATATCAACCAAGATGTATATTTATTTGTTGATATACTTGAAACTATGCAAGCATATGGTTCAAAGTAGATTGGGATTTGACAGTTTCGTGTAGCTTGATGTGCTGGCGTCTGTACACACTGCTACACATTAAGCTATACAAAAACCAGTATAAGCTGACCTATCGATTAGTAGAAAGGCCATATAAAGCGAGTCCAAAACAAACTGGTACACTTCATACTGCTTTTGCATAGTTCCAAGTGTATCAACTTTGTGTAATATATATTAGCATTCCATTAGTACGATACGTATGTGATTTGTTGGACTTTAGCCGATTTTACAACTAAAATTTTAATTTTTAAAAAATCTCTGTGTAAGATATTTCTACAGATTAATCTAAACATTTTCTTATCCTTGCCCACCAAATTTACAATAAAGAAGGGTTTAGAAGAGTATAAATAAAAAGGTTCAACAAATTACAATGCGTAAGCGCACCGCGACAGAACAAAAAAAATCGTGTCTTAAAGTCGCAAGTGTGCGCGCGTACTTAGCTTCTGTACTCCTAGTTTATTAGTCTATGGTTTGTCGCCATTACCATGTTCCTGGTCAAGGAATTGACAGTTTAATTGTGTGGTTACTTACATAAGCGTTTTGGGTTTTTGAACATGGTGTCATCTAAACTATAGTAAATTCAGACAGATGAATCAATATCTCAAAAATTTGCCATATTTTTGGACCTTGAACTCCCTAAGAACATCTCAGTATGTTTACAATATTTTTGGTACCTATTTCAAGATCCACTGATTTCTATGTTTTTAGGCAATTTTCTATAGATAACTTAGAACAAAGAGCTTGATTATAAAAAAACCGGCCAAGTGCGAGTCGGACTCGCGCACGAAGGGTTCCGTACCATTATTTATAAAACGGACAAAAAATCATGTCTGTTTAATTAATTCTGTGAATATTTCAAGCATCTACCTGTGGCCAATGAACAAAAAAATCACGTTTGTTGTATGGGAGCCCCCCAAAATATTTATTTAATTCTAGTTTTCAGTATTTGTTGTTATAGCGGCAACAGAAATACATCATCTGTGAAAATTTCAACTCTCTAACTATCACGGTTCATGAGATACAGCCTGGTGACAGACGGACAGAGGAGCGGAAACAATCGGGTTCCATTTTACCCTTTGGGTACGGAACCCTAAAATGATTACAAAGGTCCATGACCTCAAAACAGCAGTATAGTCCAACCATATAGAAGATAAAAACATTTGAATCATTCGAGACATTGACCCCGGCATTGTTTGTTATAAGGCAGGACGTCGACATTGCCTTGAACAAAGCCTCGCTCTGCTTCACACGACAAAAAAGGTTCGATATTTTGAAGTCATTAAAAAAAAACTTTGACTATTTTTCTTTCTTAATTTAAAATTTAAATCATAAAAAAGAAATATCTACACACATGGAATCTAACTTCATAAAAAATATATACAGAGTTGATATGACAGAGGGGCATTAAATTACACTATGTATACTACATAAAATATGTGTTTAGTATTATTTCGATACGGCATATGAGTGTCTTTTTTTCCCAAATAAACTAAATAGTTTACTATAAGAGTAAACCGCAACCACCCTTTGTAAATAAATTTTACTGACCTTAGATACCTAGGTAGGTAATAAAGCAGCAACGTGGCACGACCTATGCGCTTAGATGTAAACAACTGTTAGAAAAGATACACCGTGTTCAAACAGGGCAAAAACTTAAAAAATCATTTGCGACTAAACTACAGCTCATATTTAATTGATTTTGGTACAGAGCTTGAAAATGGTACCTAGTATAGGCAGTTAAAAGGAAAGCTACTGTCGTATCAAATTTGTACATACATATATGAGATACTTTTTATTTATCACAGCTTCAAAGCACATCATCATCATCATCTCAGCCATAGGACGTCCACTGCTGAACATAGGCCTCCCCTTTAGATCTCCACATACACCGGTTGGAAGCGACCTACATCCAGCGTCTTCCGGCGACCTTTATAAGGTCGTCTGTCCATCTCGTTGGTGGTCCGTGGTCTCCAAAGCACGAAATACGAAAATATATTTTGATGACTTACAAAAAAAAACTTCAAAAACCCAAACGCTTTTGCATAGTTCAGTTTTCAGTACGAATCCTAACGACGACTCGAGGCGGCCTGTATTCCGAATCCATGGGAATAACATTGCGTATTTAAATCAACGTAGCATTTAAACCTTACCTCTTTACTGTGTAAATCTATGATTCTTGTGCATCGGAGAGCACGTAAATGTCGGTCCTGCGCCTGATCTCTCTCCGGTCGTGTCGTATTGCCGTCCCATCGGACTATGAGACTGAGGGAATAGAGAGTGCAACTGTGTCTGCGCGAATGTGAGTGCACTATAATATGTCTTGCGCAGCTGGCTGATCTCCATAAAAGAGAACGGCCGCCGTAGCCGACAATCGAACTGGATGCCATGAATCTTGTTTTTTTTTGTTATTTATGTAGAGGGAGGTTAATCGCGGTATTGTAAATCGTTAAATAAGCACCCATTTATTAGGTAGATAGAAATAATATTTTACGATCGCAATTTTTGACTATTTAGCTAATCTTTACTAATTGCCTTCCTATCTACCTCTTAGCCTACCACTACAGGAAAGAAAAGTGGTACATGAAAATATATTTTTATTTCCGCAGTGTTATTTCAAGTGGCGTGTTATTATAATATTGTTATATTTTGTCATCTTGTGTAATTAAATAATTTTAATCTTGTAATTTTTATGGAGAAGATATTTCAATAAACAATGAATCAATATGCTGGATTTTATTTTTGTGTTACCCCTACCTTAAGGATTAAGTAAAATGGAAACTTTTTACAGCAGCTCACGTCTCACGTGCTAAGGAATATAATATTACCCAAATAATTTGCATTACAACTGTCAGAAGTAGTGTAATATCAAAATACGAAACAATACAATCTTTTAACCCTAGAGCCGTTAAACTTCGCACGTAAATAAGGTATGAGTCATAAAAAATCACATAAACAAAATGCAAATAAAGGTTTTTATTCAAATATATTCCATTTGAATGCGTCACTAAATGAACGCAGTCATATCGATTGCTGTCAGTCAAACTGTCACCACTCTGTCTACGACTGTTCCAAAACCTTATCAAGAATTTTGACGAGATGATAGTAGCCGTAATTTTGCCAAGTTCTTACATACATTATATTAATAAGAATGCATTATCAGACAAATTAAACAAGAATAAAATCAAAGCACAGTAAGACAGACTTAAGACACTGCGCTCCATATGAGTTAGAAGTCAGATTTACGTAACGTCACTGAAGGACAGGTTGCCACGAAAAATCTAGTTTCAGAACGCAAGTTCGGTCGGCAGTGGAAAAGAGCGAACGATCAAGTACACTGAGATAATTATCGCCGTATTATCTCGTTTGCTAATAAAATACCGTAATTCTATGATAATATATTTAGAAATTACTACGGGCATTGATATGCTGTAACGCGTATATAAGTTTTGTGTGTCAGTAAAGAATAAAAATGTGTTCAGTTAAGTGAAAGACTGCTTGTTTTTTTTTCGTTTGTCGGTGCCAGAATGTCTGATGAGCTTGAAGCTCGGATGTGGGACGATGGGGGCTCTCGGTACGAGTCCAGGGATCGTGTGCCGTACTTCGAGCCAGCCTTCGCCTCGTCAGAGCATTTGGACAGAGCGCCTTTGTTGTCTGAGGTAAGACAAATACATATTTTTTATTGCCCTAGTTATTATAGCTTCGATTCAGTATAAAATATTTTTTCTACGTAATAATTATTATCTTCGGAATAAATATAATCAATTTTCTAATTTCAACAACTTAATAAAAAATGGTTGCATTAATATTTTTTTAAATAAATAATAATTTTCGTTCATCTTTTTGAGACAGTGCCAATATTTATTCAAACTATTAAAAAAAAAATAGCTCTTTCTTTCTTATTTCAAACAACACACTAAAACAAAGTCATTTAAATATTTCTGAATATTTTTCTACACATAATTTTGCCACATTACTGAATAAACAGTTTTAAGAACAAATCAACATGCTTAGGACCTACTTACTGATTGCTCAAACAAATATTTGATGATGATAAGATAACACTAGAATGTCATACTTCAGAAGTTTTGGTAATATTGTCTATTAATATAATCAGACTTATTTGTGTGTCTCTGCTTTTTAGATTGTTACATTTTATGGAGAGGAAGTAAATATGTACATAATAAATGACAGCTGATAAATTTCTGTCTGACATTTGTCATCAGCCTTTTCCCGAGGCTCGGGAGATAATGATTTGTGCCCGGCTACACCAGGCTAGAGGACCTACTAGGAGTCTTAAAAGTCTGCTATTTATTTTAAAGCCTGCTTATTGACTGCAAAGTGCCGCAAACCATGCAACGGCAACATGGCCCCTGCCCATAGCCGAAACAAATAAAATATATGTACGCATACTTTGTAAGGTCACTCTTGTGTGTTGTCTTAAATAAAGTTAATATTATCTAAGTTACGGAAGTTAATACTTAGTTTTACACCCAATAGTATGTTTACAACATTAGATAGTAAACTGATAACAATATACGAGCAGACGGATTACTGGTTTTATCAGTGAATAAAATAAATGTGTGTATTATTTAATATCTAATCTTAAATATGGTAAATGGGATTTCAATAAGATGTGAATACAATAAAAAATAGATAATATTTTAATGTTTAATGATTTCTTTTGCTTTTTTTTATGTTAAAATTAGCTTTTGTCAGCTTACCGTGGGTACTAACTCTCGCACCCGGATAAAAAATAGCTTTTCTCGATAAACGGGCTATCTTAAACAGTTTTTTTTTTTTCAAATCAGACCAGTAGTAATGAACCACTGAAAAAAATTCACTGCATATGTTATGAATTATTTTAAAAAAATATTAAAAACGATCCAATGCTTACAATAAATATTATGAAAAAATATATTGTAAAAATATTCAGACACACTGTCTTTACAACAAGCTAGAAATGGATCAAAATACCTAGAGAACCCAACAATAGGTACTCATTACTTAATTTATTTGAGTGCATACAGTATATTATTTTTATCATAGTGAATTCTCGTTTTTCCCACAAAAATCATGGTTCACACAATATAATTATTATTACCACATTGCTGTAAATCCTTGGATAGTATTACGGCTGGCTGGTCATTATCAAACAATATAATTAATATCTTTACAGTCCGGATTATTTTCGCAGTAACGACGTTACATATTAACGAATTTTATCAAGCACGTCGCTATAAAAGACTCGATTTTTATTAGATGGGGTTCCGGTTTCGATTCCCATAAATAAACTTTCATAAAAGCAGCCGGAGGAGCGCAGCTGTTTGGCTCCCTAGGTCCGGAAAGGGTGGACTCGCCGCGTTTTTTACCGCGTTTTACCCATCGTGAAGAAGCAATGTACTCCAATACGCGCCCAATTCGCGCGTGCTTCTGGACAGGATCTTAGAGAGAACAGACGCCGTGGCCGACAATCGGTCTGGATGCCATCACTACATAGTATAAAACAAAGTCGCTTTCTCTGTCCCTATGTCCCTTTGTATGCTTAAATCTTTGAAACTACGCAACGGATTTTGACGCGGTTTTTTTTAATAGATAGAGTGATTCAAGAGGAATGTTTATATGTATAATAACTTCCATTAAATAGTGGAGAAGTACTGTTATTTTTAAGTTTGAGTTTTTCTGTAGTATATTTAGTATCAGCATTGCACCCGTGCGAAGCCGGGGCGGATCGCTAGTAATATTATATTGCATTTATATTAGAGAGTACCTACTTCTTGGCATTATATTAAATGTTGTGGCGGGATTAAAATATTTCGACTTAGGGAAATCTATAAATAAATCTCGTTTCTATGAAGTTTATAAATAACAACTAAACTGGTATAATTAACGACAAAAAGTTGTTTATTTATGAACTAACTGGTTTGATTTAGTGAAAAAAAAAACCGGCCAAGTGCGAGTCGGACTCGCGCACGAAGGGTTCCGCACCATTATTTATATAAACTCTATATTCAGGGAAGATTTCAAGCGTCTGCCTCTTGCCGTTATCAATATCGAGTAAAAAACGAGCAAAAAATCATGTTTGTTGTATGGGAGCCCCCCTCAAATATTAATTTAATTTTAATAAAATAACTTATTTTTAAAATAAGTAATACATTACATATTCTGTGAATATTTCAAGCATCTACCTGTTGCCGTTATTGATATCGAGCAAAAATTAACAAAAAAATCACGTTTGTTGTATGGGAGCCCCCCAAAATATTTATTTTATTCTAGTTTTCAGTATTTGTTGTTATAGCGGCAACAGAAATACATCATCTGTGAAAATTTCAACTCTCTAACTATCACGGTTCATGAGATACAGCCTGGTGACAGACGGACGGACGGACGGACGGACGGACGGACGGACAGAGGAGCGAAAACAATAGGGTTCCGGTTTTACCTTTTGGGTACGGAACCCTAAAAAAACGTATATAATGAGGGAAGTAGTGATGAAGGCCGCGTAGTTTTTATGAGCCAGAATCGTGTACTTTGTTCGATCACATAATCACTTATTGATTATGACACTTGACTAGACTGCTAGATTATAGTTATTTTAACCTTTTGACCGCCACAGTCACGTATAGATGACAAGCCAAAAAGTGGCCAGCATGCCACGGTCACGACTACATGACAGACTTTTAAAGTTAAAAATTAATACTTAGTTTCGATCGATATAATTCCGAATTGACTTATATATTGTAGGTATTTATGAATGAATTCTTAACTTGGCGCTGAGGGCACGTCTTTCTTTTTTGACGAAGCGGTCAAAAGGTTAAGGTGTCTTAGTATTGTTGTTCATAGGGTTCCCCTCTGAAAAAACCACGCGTTTTGAACTGTGAAAAATGGATTACATCTAGACATCGCCTAATCGGATGCATATTACCTAAACTGTGGATGTTGACTATTATGGAATGGAGTTTAGTAACGAAAAAATCCCTGGATTTCGGTATCGACCGATTGACTGTTTATGCTCAACATAGTCATACATTGATGATATAGCCCAAGAGCCCACGACAGCCAGACCTTCGTTATTTTATAAAAGTTGAAAGTTTCTCTGTACATGTCTCCTATACAGGTAAGAACGACCAGCGACTATAAAGTTTGGGTTGTGGTTACCTGGGCAGGTAACAGGTAGTAAAGGTGTATAAAATAGTACTTGAAATTCGTTAAAGTATAAAGCTCAATTTTTTTATATTTCCTTCGGGATATCTTTAAAAATCTCGTCATCTATTGCCGGACACTTATGACAGTTGCTACCCCCTGCCAGACACCCCTAAACTTTAATAAATTATAATTATACTTTCGTTATAGTATAAAAGCTAAATTTTATATATGTTACTCGGGGACCTACAAAAAGATGTTACCTCAATAGCCGGACAGTTTTCGTGGTTTTTACATCTTGCCAGACACATCGAAAGTCCACTGTAGGTGCGAGCGCGAATGCTTAGTCGATCACTATTTTTAAGATATCTAATAAAAAATAATTTTATTACGTTCATAGCCATGTTATATAAAGTAAAAAATGATTGTTTAATATCATAAAAATATAAAAAAGGATAATTACAAGTAGAAAAAGATAATTAAACTTATTTATTAATTTAAACATTGTCGTCGATATAAAATAAAATCAACTATCGTTTTTTATAATAAGTTATCTTGAAATAATGTGTTGATACTTATTTAACAAGTAATAATACAAAATCAATAATATAAAACATTTTTTTAAATACATAATTAATAAAAAGTATACGTTTATCTGATTCAGACAATGACTATAACAGAGTTCAAGGGTTAAGATTGCCGTTTTAAGGCGTACGGGAACGCTTTTTTTGTTGTTTAATATTAAGGCATAGAAACATTCGGATTAAGCATAGTGGTGCGTGGTCAGATTTTCCTGGCAGTTGGTTGCACGTCGTGCGGCCCTGTGTACGTACATGAATTTTAAATATAAAACTTTGAATGAAAATAAAAATCGTCTAATAAAGATAAAAAGTTTCGATTCAACAAACCGGTATCGTAGGTACAACACTGCACGAAAAAGCTGACAACATTATTTGTAAATTTGACATTTGCTTGTGTCAATTTGGTCTACGGGAATAAAAAACACATATAGTCTGTTGAAGAACAATAAAAATTAATTTGATCAAAAATGCATTTCCGAGGTTTTCGCTCTAAGATCGCATTGTACCCTCACCAAAATCAGCCCTTTTTTCTTCTTCTTCTTTTAAATAACAGATGGTGCGCAGTAGAAGAACGCACTCGACTAAGCGCTCTATCTCACTCGCACCTACTTGAACAGTTGTTACCCCGCACTCGCACCTATAGTGGACTTTCGATGTGTCTATATGTGTGTATATCGACGACAATGTTTAAATTAATAAATAAGTTTAATTATCTTTTTCTACTTGTAATTATCCTTTTTTTATATTTTTATGATATTAAATAATCATTTTTTACTTTATATAACATGGCTATGAACGTAATAAAATTATTTTTTATTAGATATCTTAAAAATAGTGATCGACTAAGCATTCGCGCTCGCACCTACAGTGGACTTTCGATGTGTCTGGCAAGATGTAAAAACCACGAAAACTGTCCGGCTATTGAGGTAACATCTTTTTGTAGGTCCCCGAGTAACATATATAAAATTTAGCTTTTATACTATAACGAAAGTATAATTATAATTTATTAAAGTTTAGGGGTGTCTGGCAGGGGGTAGCAACTGTCATAAGTGTCCGGCAATAGATGACGAGATTTTTAAAGATATCCCGAAGGAAATATAAAAAAATTGAGCTTTATACTTTAACGAATTTCAAGTACTATTTTATACACCTTTACTACCTGTTACCTGCCCAGGTAACCACAACCCAAACTTTATAGTCGCTGGTCGTTCTTACCTGTATAGGAGACATGTACAGAGAAACTTTCAACTTTTATAAAATAACGAAGGTCTGGCTGTCGTGGGCTCTAGGGTTAATAGCTTAGTGGCTTAAATTAACTTTAAGTAAACATACATTGATAATTAAGTTATGCCCGTTTTTTTAATACCTACCACGTTTTAAAGCTTACGTTATTACACAATTTTATAGACTAGTTTCGTATTCCCGAATTCTTTGCTTATATTGAAAAAACAAAATTTTAGGAAGCCACTTCCATATTTATTTAGCCTTTTTTTATAACGGGTTGAAAAATCCTCATAGAGTCCCTAAGACCTGGGGGAAGGGCGAAGGGTACTGTCAGACTCTTACTGACTAAAAACCACCCATGTTCCTCATCTACCCCGACGAAAATGAAATATCCTTTGTCTAATTATATCCCACGAAGTGTGAGCGTCTGCAAAAAGTACGCTTAAACATAATTACACTTATTGTATTTCATTAACCTTTGGAACTTCTTAGGCACAATTTGCGAAGGCGTGGCGCCTACGCATGCCGAGTTATTCATTCCACACATAGCGGTTTGTCTGGTCTAAGTCATCATCATCATCAGCTCCCGAGCCTTTTCCCAACTATGTTGGGGTCGGCTTCCAGTCTAACCGGATTCGGCTAACTACCAGTGTTTTACAAGGAGTGACTGCCTATCTGACCTCCTCAACCCTGTTACCTGGGCAACCCAATACCCCTTGGTTAGACTGGCGTCAGACTTACTGGCTTCTGACTACCCGTAACGACTGCCAAGGATGTTCAATGACAGCCGGAACCAACAGTTTAACGTGCCTTCCGAAACAGTCATTGGTGTCCAAGATAAACTTAGAAAGTACATACAAACTTAGAAAAGTTGCATTGGTACTTGCCAGACCTGGAATCGAACCCACGCCCTCACACTTGAGAGGTTGGCTCTTTAACCACTAGGCCACCACGACTTTTTGTCTGGTCTAAGTACAGGGATGTAAATCCTACGTTTAACTTGTGTGCAATACTTATGTAGTATCGCATTTGTATCTTGCAAACTCGTGTCGAAGAAGCCCCTACAAAGCGCTTAGAATCGAATGCTTTCAGGGACATCGCAGAGATTACCTTATATTCTTCTTCCCAGCGATAACACATAAAAAGTGGTGAAGGGCGGGCGTTTTTGAGTATTTATTTGGTAAAATTGACCTTCAAAAATGATTTTCAGCCTACTGTAAATAAATTACTTTTTATCTGTCTTTGATAAAATTGATTTTCTTAAAGTGCCGATATTCAGCCTACTTTGACTCTTCGACATTAAATGACTTTTTAACTTTATTTTTTAGCTGTCTTTTAGTAGTAAAATAATTTAATAAACTTGTCTCATGAGTTGTTTTTCGAAATCGAAGTTTTTGCTGAGATTGGTCTCGAGGCATCGTCGGAGCTTAATTAATTCCCAATTTGTCACGGGATGTCCAAATTATACAAAGTCTACGTTTCTTCAAGATTTTTTCCTTCACTATTAATCAGTCATTGGTGTCCAAGATTAACGTAGAGAGTACAATAACTTAGAAAAATTGTACGAGTGTAAATAAGTGCCTGATCTAGAATCGAACCCGGGCACTCATCCTAGAGAAGCTGGTGCTTATCACTAGGCCGTCATGACTTTTAAAACGATTAAAATAACATAGCAAACAAATATTTAGAAGTCGTCCAAACTCAACGTAGTTCAAATATAATCTTTTAACATTATTTTTATCACAGCTCGCGCTTGTTAGTGTAGCCAATTAAAATGCTGCAGTGTCCCATGACCTAGTAAAATGGTGATATAGAGTTATCTAGCCACCATGCAAGCACCCGCAGTGTGTGAGAAGGACGCGGTCCCAGTTTGTAGTAGGAACAGACAACCGTGCTGACTTAAGAGCGCATATACCGAAAGTTGGCAACGTCGCAAATAGCTGTCAAATATTTACACGTTTAAATTAATTTCTCAATTTTATTTTATGAAAACATAAAATAATGCTCTGTAATGCACTAAGAAAGTTAATAGAGAATGCAATTATTAATATCGTAACACCGAATATATGTATAGTTTTACATGTAAAAAACGTATTTGGAAACTTTCCAAGTGCCTTTATTACACCTAAAACGTTTAAAACATCAAATTTAGTGTTTTAATTGCAATCCCTATTCAATGTTTTAGTGCACTACAGAGCCATATGTCTTACTTTCATATAGTAAATTGGCCAAATTAATTAAAACGTGTAAATACATATTTGACAGCTATTTGCGACGTTGCCAACTTTCGGTATACGCGCCCTTAAGCATCGTTGTTTTGTATTCTTCAGGCTTCTCTTCTTCACTGGGAACTTACCCAAGTCCTTGAGATCGATATGGCCTTTCGGCAGTTTCGGATAGCTTGATGTGCTAGCGTTTGCATTAACATATCTCATCACTGCCGATCTAAAATTGGCACGGAACAGCGATCAAAATTTAGAGAACATTATTGGCCATGCAAAAGGCATCGATTGGCGAAGACTTTGGAAGACTTTAGAAGACTTTATTGATTCTATTTTATTGGGAACTGTCGGCACTTGCTCAAGGCTCTGTTCTCGATCCCCTAGTTGCTAAAAACCGGACCGGATATTTAAAATCCGGACGTGCGTTTGTGTCTCGCTTTCACGGTGTATTTGGTATGGTGATAGGTGATACCTAGAAGACGGTTCTTCATCATTATCATCATCAGTCTTTTTATCGTCCCACCGCTAAGCACAGGCTTCCTCGCACACAGAGCAGGATTGGGCGTTAATCACATCGCTTGCTCAATGCATGCGGGTTGGTTCAAGAAGGCGGTTGAACTATTGCTTCGAAGACGGTTGAACGCTCCTATTTATTGCTTCTTTTATAAAGCTGAAGAGTTTGTTTGCTTGAACACTGTATTCTCAGGAACTACTGGGCCAATTTGAAATATTCTTTCATTGTTAGATAGCCCATTTAATGAGGGAGGCTATATCATATAGCCTAATGTAGGATCGTAGGTATACATAGAATATTAAGCATGAGTGAGTGTGAGAGAGAGACGTGTGTGACAGAGATAGAGGATGGAAGGAAATTTGAAATAACAAGATGGCGATCGCGGGACCGTGTGTGCGCGGTGCTCTGTGAATTTTCAATAAAATAAAGACTTAATTTAAGACGACTACATTTTCTTAACCAACTCAAACCTACACTAATGTAGTAATATAAATAGTAGCATAAAGCTAGTCTTTATCTGGGTACCTGCGCAGTTCCTAGGAAGCTGGCAAAACTGCTGGTAGAAGCTAGTACCTATTGTCGATAATTTTAAACGGGAATACCGCTACAGATTCGGCGTCTAACTATGCATGGACAGCGAAATATCGAAACGTTGTAGTAGTCGCCAGCGTCTGTTATCAAAGGTTTGGCCGAATAAATAATTTCTGTGATAAGACCGAACTACATATTATTACAATATATTTTTTTCGCTGCGAGATTTTTACATCCGTTGCGATATATATAAATATATTTATATACATATATTGCTGTTTGCATAAGATCACCAACTCGCATTGAGCAAGCGTGGTGATTAACACCCAATCCTTCTCCCTGTGAGAAGTGGCCTGTGCTCAGCAGTGTTACGATAAAAAGGCTGATGATGATGATATGATTTAAAAATATGTAGCTAAAGTTATTGTAACTTTTTTGCAAAAAAAAAAAAATTTGGAGGGATGCTTACTACTTTGATACTTAAGTTATAATGTTTTAAACGTGACTAACGCTCTATGATATGCCTGGGTGGTCACCAGCCCGTTTCCTCAGAGGCGGTCAACCGAAGTAACGATTGGTTACGTCGATAGACTAAGATAATACTGCTAAGTTAATTTCATGGGACTTCCCAACGTGAATCACGAATAAATTTGGCACAGTAATTATATTATCTCAGTCAAATTAGCCTGAAAAGTGAGGTACAAATTAGTATGAATCTTAAGGTCCACAGAGACGCCAGCACATCAAGCTACCTGAAAAATGAAAAAAGAAAACCTATCAGCTTTGAACCATACGCTTTAAAAGAAAATTTGCCAGATTGCCTTGATTGATAAACTCTCACGCTTTTCTTATTTATTTATCATATTTACAGTAAATACAGTATCATCAACTTAAAATAGTAACCAAAAAACCACTAAGGTTTAAACTTACGCTATCATGAATCTATCTCAAAATCGAAGTCGTAAAAATGAGGTTCTAGACCCAACCGTTTTAGCAGTGCGTCCATCGATCACTTTCATACACCACTGCTGCCAACAAACAAACTCCTTTACAAAACTTTTGTGTTTCGCAAATTGCCAGCATCATCATCAGCCTATCGCAGTCCACTGCTGGACATAAGCCTCTCCAAGTGCACGCCACTGAGATCGATTTTCGGCTTCTCGCATCCAGCTCCTGCCAGCCGTCTTGCGCAAGTCATCACTCCACCGTGCCTGAGGACGTTCTACACTACGTTTGCCAAGACGTGGTCTCCACTCTAGAACTCGTTTACCCCAACGGTTATCGGTTCTTCGGCTGATATGGCCAGCCCACTGCCACTTCAGCGTGCTGATTCGGTGGGCTATGTCAATGACCTTGGTTCTCTGACGGATTACCTCATTTCTAATGCGATCCCTCAGAGAAATACCAAGCATAGCTCTTTCCATAGCCCGCTGAGCGACTTTAAACTTGTGGACCAGCCGTAGTACCGTCAGTGTCCACGTTTCGGCTCCGTAAGTCATGACAGGTAGGACGCACTGATTGAAGACTTTTGTCTTTAGGCACTGTGGGATCGACGACACAATTGCCAGCAGACATCCGATAATCCGACCTATAAATTCAAATTGGAGCCCATTCAAACGTCTTCAAAATACGATACAAAGAGAATTTGAACCTTTCAAGGAATATTCCACAGCTTTTAAAGGAGATTAAAGCCATGAGGCTGTAAGTCGGACTTAAAGGTCTTTTGGAGACGATTTCATTGTGAGCCTTCTCCCGCTAAGGCGGTGAAGATTTCGCTACTTGATGAGTAGCTTAGCGAAAAGTGAATTAATTTTTTAACTGTTTATACAAGTTATATAATCAAATAATTTAATTACCTACCGATAAAAAACCGTATTTAATTTCTTGTGTTCCGGGATGAATTGAATGACATTGCAAGAACTTTCAGAGTCAAACAAAGACAGTAATAATTATAAGGTATATTATTAGCGCGAATGATAGGATCACGCCTCATATCAGATGTTGACTGAGGCATAATATCAAAAAAACAATATCATTTTTGTATTTCGTCTATTTTCTCACAGATAAAATGTAGACAAACAAACAAATTAAAGACAGTTCTATCTCGACAGCAACCATGTCTTAGAAGGCTATAAATGGCCGCAATTCAATCCTAGACTGGTCTGAGAATAATATATCGTAAGTCTTTTGTCTCTAAGAATACTCCAATCAGAACTGACCTAAATGTAGGTTGTGCTGAGCACCAAGTTTGTATGCAAAGTTGATTGACACCGTAAGACAGCTGCATCGGTACAGATATCGTCTGGCTAGCTAGCTTTGTTCCCCGGTTATGAAAGAGTTACTTCAAACTCAAACTGATTTATTCAAACTTGACTGTAAAACAGCACACATCATCATCATCATCACAGCCTATTTAACGTCCCACTGCTGGGCACAGGTCTCCTCTCCCAAGGAGAAGGATTGAGCGTTAATCACCACGCTTGCTCAATGCGGGTTGCTGTTTTCAGACATTATAGTCCAGGTTTCCTCGAGATGTTTTCCTTCACATTTAATCAGTCATTGGTGTCCAAGATAAACTTAAAAAGTACGTATAACTTAGAAAAGTTACATTGGTACTTGCCTGACCGGGAATGGAACCCGCACCCTCATATTCGAAAGGCTGGTGCTTGAACCACTAGGCCACCACGACTTTTAAATCAGCACACACTGGACAGTAAATCAGCACAGCTTTTTGAACGTCAAAATTCTTCCTATGTTGTTCTTGTTGAGAAGAAGTGGCGCAACAAACTGCCCCGCAACACTATAAACACCATAGTATTTTTTTTGTAGTTTCAGCTTCTTGGTAGCTTGATGTGCTGGCCGTCTGTACGTTTGTTATCGAGCTCCAAAAATACCTGGGCGTAAAAGAAATACATTTATTTATGGTCCTAGCAGTACGTGACTTCAGTTTAGAAATTATCCTCGGAAACCCATTTCAGATGGACCTAAAAATGTTTTAAGTAAATCGGAACGCTTTTTAAGTTAAGAAATTCTTTCTATTTCACATTTATTTTGGTATTAGCTGTTGCCCGCGATGTCGTCCGCGTGGGCATTAAGGTGATTAAACATTCACCCCCTCCCCCCCGTACGTGATAGCGTGATAATATGTAGCCTATAATAATATGTTGATCCAACCTCTTAGTTATATTCAGGCCAAATTTGAAGCAAATCCATGCAGTACTTTTTGAGATTATCCCGGACAGACATACAGACAAACAGACGAAAATTCTAAAAACTATACATATTTTTGACGACGTCGCGGGCAACAGCTAGTAGCATTCTAAAATAAAGTAAGTACGAAAATCTACCCGCTTGTAGAAAATTAATTGAATAACTTGGAGCTAAAGCGATCCATTCACAGCGCGACGCAATCTACGCAAGTCAATAAAACTTGAATGGCTCGTGTTTTTCCGTGCGAATGTATTTTATTCGTGGGACAATATAAATGTTACACTGTGACTGTGATAAATGTCGCAATAGCGATTTTGTTTTTATTATTTGTTATGATACTCATCTAGCCTTTATTATTATAATAAACGTGAATTACAATGGTAAACTAGATTTTTGTTATTCACTTAGTACTTAGGTGAATTCAATCACATTATTATTTTATTTGATTTTGATTGTGACGAAAAGATCGAGTTTGATTTTTATTGTACAGACGCCAGCACATCAAGCTACACGAAACCGTCAAATTATCCCAATCAACTTTGAACCATACGCCTCAGCGATAAAGTCGAAAATCTATTAAGGAAATTTGACAGATTGTAGTAGCTTGATGATGTGCTGGCCACAGTAAAAAAAAAAATATTCCATATTGTAGTCAATATTGCGACATTTTTTTAGTTCTAACCTTCCTTCAAGAAACGCCTCTCTGGTCTACGAAATTGGGAGAAAATATTTACAAGATAAAAAACTCGCTATATTATATTTCGATTGAACATAAAAACATAACGCAGTTCGTATTATTGTGCAATATTATTGATTGTCTTGATTCGATGTAGCTTTCAATCTTATTGTTCAATAGTATTGTAGGTCGTCTAAAGTCAATAAAATTTTTACTCTGTCATCATGGGTATTGAGTCGTGCCTAAGCGCCAATGGAGCGCCTTATTTTATTTCCTACCCACTTATTAAAATTGTCATTCTACGGTCCTCGAATAAATTGCGTTAGTCTAAGAAAATTGATTTAGCCAATATGAGCTCTTGTGATTTTAAAGAAAAAGAAACGTCGTTTGCTGCCAAAATGGGGAAACTTGATGTAAGCTGTATTTCTTTGCCAATTTCTTTTTAAAATTATGTAACTACGACCTTATTTTGTAGGCCTTTGCCACGTTTAAGAAAACTTTGTAGATTGTGTACTTTCAATTTGGCTTTGAGAATTTTTACGTCGTAAGATGATTTGATAATCTTTAAAAATAATATTACTTGTCTTGGTCCATTCTGTGAACGCGGAGCTTTCGTAAAACCATTTAAAGCTTGAGCTTCCTAAAAAAAAAAATGACAAGAATTTTTAAATTGTATTTTTTCTAATGCAGTTTTCGATATTTTGTGTCGTTGAGTTTTACTCGCGTCTTGGGGACTCTAGAATAGACCTATCCTGCTACGATAGCTTACCAATCTACCGGCTTTTTGAGTAAAAAAAGTTTAGTTTTGATAACATCAAATGACCCCTCTTGCTGTGAGGTACAGCTGGAGTGATTGATAGACAAAAACTAAACTTTTGTTTCTTCTGGTTTTATTTTTCTATTTAGTGTTATAGGTTCTGGGTTTATTTGTGTACCAGGGCCGCGGTAATTCTTGCGAACAAACCGCAGCCCCGGCAGACTAATCTACCCTCTCAATGTGACGTTTAGTGTTTTTTTACGTATTTCGTAAAATATCGTCTCTAAAACGTGCAGTTTTTTCACGACATCCGTTTAAGAGTACCTACCAATGTCTTCCTTTTTATTGGAGAACTAGCTGTCCCCCGCGGTTTTATCCATCGCCCGAAGGAACAAATTCCCGCGCCCAGATAAAAAGTAGCCTAAATTATGTCCTTTCTCTGTACTCTAGAACTCTGTGGCACTAGAACGACTGAATCGACCAAGGGGAATAGGGATTCATTTTTATAACATACATGGATGCGTGTTTTGACAAAATTGAAATAAATCGCACTAGAGAAAAAGTGGAATGTCAAAAGGTTTTTATGGATTAGAAACTAAAATTGTCTCTCACATTCCACAAGAAAAAAAAAAAATAATCAAAAAAATCTTGAATATGCTTGTGATTTTTCTGAAATCGAATGAAGCCTGTTTCTTTTCTACATGTCTTTTCTATTAAGTGACAATATGAAACTTCCTATGCTCTTTCCAGGAGACGTACACGGATGTGCCAGTGACGCCCACGACGGACGACCACTGCCACTGGAAGCTGCACTCGGAGCCCCCGAGCGCCATCCCCCAGCTGCTCACCGCGCTTATACTATGTGGGATATTTATGGTAAGTTTAAACATTTTCATAAAGCAGTAAAGTGTCTGCAAGTGTAACCACCCTAGAGCTTCGGATGGCAGGTTAAGCCAATTCCTTATTAACTGTTAAAATTTATCAAAATAGGCAGTAGTAAGACCCTCATCGTAGGATATTTTTCCAAGCTACATGTGGTGGAGTTGGCTTCTACTCTGAATAAATGCAGATGAGCACCATTTTGTTACATGGAGCGACTGCCTGTCTGTCCTCCTCAATCCAGTTTCCTGGGCAACCTGATATCTCGTTGGTAAGACTGGGTGTCAGACTTTCTGGCTTCCGACTACTATTAACGAATGCCAAAGTTGTATAAATGACAGCCGATTTAACCCGCCTTCCGAAACATCGAGAAACTCGTCATGACAAGATGGTCGGTCACTCATCTGCAGACAGACGGCGCCAAGCGTTGCTTTCCCGACAACAAAGGGATCTTTTTATCGTGTTCGTTAAAATAATGACAGAGTTTGTTAGGTGACTGTAATGATTTTTCCAATTTTATTTGTACAGAAGCCAGCACATCAAGCTACCCGAACCTGTCAAATTTTCCCAATCAACTTTGAGCCATATGCTTCAGCGATAAAGTTGAAAATCTGTTAATTTTAGTAGTTTGATGTGCTGGCGTCTGTACCGATGCAAATAACGAAACAGTACCTAACTTCTCGACCTGACCTATTTCCAGTGGGTAGTTACTTTGTTCGGTTTCTGCACTAGGGAGATAGCGCGATAGTAATGTGACCTATATAACGTGACTTCACGGAAATGTCGTGTATAGGTCACAGCACACATATTCATAGATTATAGTGTGGTTAGAAAACCTGCCTGCCACGCTATAGGTCGCGGGTTCGATTCCCGCATAAGTCAAACATTTGTGTGTATGAGTGTTCGAATTAGTCCGGGTGTTTCTATTGCATAATATGTATGTATTTACAACAGAAAAGTATATAAGTATGTTTATCAGTTGTCTAGTACCCATAGAACAAGCTCTGCTTAGTTGGGGACTAGATGACGTTGTGGGAATGTGTGAAGGGATATTATCCTACTATTATTATAAAGGCGAAAGTTTGTAAGTATGGATGTATGGATGTTTGTTACTCTTTCACGTAAAAACTACTGAATGGATTTGAATGAAACTTTACCACAATATAGCTTATACATCAGAATAACATATAGGCTACTTTTTATCCGGGTATGGAAAGTACTTCCCTCAGAAAGCGGGTGAAACCGCTGGCGGAAGCTAGTATTATTATATGGCTGACTAGCTTCGGCAAGCGTTTTTTCGCGGATCTCGGAAGAATTAGTCTATGTCCGTCTACCGGGTACCATCTGCCTCGTTTGCGAACACACAGATTTTCGTATCTATGGATACTATAGTATTATGAAGCTGAAGTTTATTTGTTGGCTTGAACACGTGAATCTCAGGGAATACTGTCCCGATTTCATAAACTTTCGGTAATAGATAACCGACTTATTGAAGGCTGCTTTTTATCCGTTTGCATGAGGGATTTCCCATGAGACGCCATGAGAAGCTAGTTGAAGTTATTATGAAGAATTTTTCGATGAGTTTGATGAAAATGCTGGTTGTATTGCCGTGTCATGTTGGATAGAAAAAGCCTGCTTCGTGACCCAAATTATTTTCAGATTTTCCTCGGAAGATGATGACAATTCTTTTAGTTAAAAACACAGTAGTGTGACTGCCTCGTTGGTCTAGTGGTCGCAAGGCGCGACTGCTGTGCACGGGGTCTCGGGTTCGATTCCCGGGTCAGGCCGAAATCGCTTTGTGGGTTGTGAGAAACTTTCATAAAGCTGCCTGGAGTCTGGAAGTTGGTGATTGATTCACCCGTGCATCGGAGAGCACGTAAATGTCGGTCCTGCGCCTGATCTCTCTCCGGTCGTGTCGGATTGCCGTCCCATCGGACTATGAGAGTGAGGGAATAGAGAGTGCACCTGTGTCTGCGCGAATGCTTGTGCACTGTAATATGTCCTGCGCAGCTGGCTGATCTCCATAAAAGAGAACGGCCGCCGTAGCCGACAATCGGCCTGGATGCCATCATCAGTGTGACGAGGTATAAAGTAGACGTGTGCAGGGTCGTAACAGTGAGGCCTCTTTTCTTCCAGTTCCAACTGGAAACTATCAAAACAAACGACCTTCAGTAGGCCCTAGATACGTTGTTTGCACCTTCAAGCGCGAAGCCTTGATGGTGTGGGCACTCATCGCTTTCGCCAAAAGCTAATAATTAAAATATATGATCTCTTAAGATATGCGAGCTGGTGGGCGGGTACCTGGCCGGCAGTCTGTCGGTGATGAGCGACGCGGCTCATATGCTGAGCGACTGCGGTGGCTTCGCCCTCGCTCTGCTGGCCTTCCACTGCGCTAAGCGGCCGCCCGACGTCACCATGTCTTATGGGTACAAGCGAGCTGGTAAGTAACCTCTTTATAAAGCGGCCTATTTCTGCCAGGTTCCTATAAATAACAGTTTTGAGTCTAGTTTTTATGTATAGGCGGATCTTTTTTTGTTCATGCCAAGATTTTTTTTACTGACTGTCTTCCTCATATTTCTTAATGAGCTTTTGCTAGCGGATTCCCCCCGCGTTCCGTGGGAGCTACTTGCGCAGTCCGATGATGTATGATGATGATGAAGTAGCCTGTGGCCTTTCTCCACATCTCATCATCATCAGCCCTTGCATCTTCCTACTGCTGGGCACAAGCCTCATTCACAAGGGTTGAGCGTTTATCACTCCGCTTGATTATTATGTTGGCGCTTTAACCACTAGGCCACAAAGATTTTTTCAAATCGGTCCAGTAGTCTATATTAGTCCATCATCAACGTCTTCGGAGCGTTTTCCCAACTATGTTGGGGTCGGCTTCCAGTCTAACCGGATTCAGCTGAGTACCATTGTTTTACAAGGAGCAACTGAGCTTTATGATATTAGTATAGATGAATCATCCACCAACCCTTATCTTGCAGAGGTGTTGGGAGCAATGCTTTCAGTCCTTCTAATCTGGATCCTGACCGGCATATTCGTGTACGTGGCGGTGCTGCGCCTGCACTCCGGCGAGTACAACATAGAACCGGACATGATGATGATCGTGTCCGGCTGTGGGGTCGGCTTTAACGTTATATTGGCGCTGGTTCTCCATGGATGTGCTTCGGATATTGGTGAGAACTCTTATTTATGACTAGCTTCTTCCGCCAGTGTTTTTACTTGTGTCCCGTGGGAACTTCTCCGCACACCTGGATAAAAAAAATCCTATAGCCTTCCTCCATAAATGTTTTAAAATCGCTCCAGTAGTTCCTGAAATTAGCAGGTACATTTTTTATGAATATACTAAAGGCCCATTTAAGATTTTAGCCCATCTCGAAGAAACGATAATTGAAGGAATATAGAACATTTCCTTCGTCTAAACATTCACTCTTTTCTCCCGTTGACATGGGCGACAAGCGGCGTGTCATTTCGCTAAATTCGTATATAATACGAATATACGAATCTCGCTAACGAATCCAATGGGGCTAACCGACCGTGTGTGAAAAAGGTATCCCGATATATTATGATGACGTGTGCAGCCCACCACCACTCGCACGGCGGCGCGGCGTGCTCGCACTCGCACTCGCACGCGGGCAGCTCGCGCGGCTGGCGCCTGTTCCGTCGCGCCAGGGAACAGAAACCCAGCAATGGTGCCCTCGTCAATGGAGACTATACTATGAAGGATTTAGCCAGCGTGGAGGCCAGTGTTGTTGGTTCACAGCCCAGGTTAGCACAACACTCCTTTTTAGCTTAGAAAATCGTTTGAAAACCCCCTCTCGCTGTGGGTGCAGCTGGAGGGAGTATCAGACTCTTACTGACTAAAACCCACTTTTGTTTCGTCTGGAGGTCTTTGTGTGACAGGGCAGCGGTGACTCGTGCGAACAACGCGCAGTCCCGGCAGTTAGCATAACAGTCTAAAATTAATACTTGTTTATTATGGTATATTTTTTTCTGACCAATCCCTCACTCTCACAGTCCGATGGGACAGCAATCCAACACGACTGACCATTTACGTGCTCTCCGATACACGGGTGTATCGATCATCAACTTTCACACTATTGGCTACTTTGTGAAACTCGCAAATGTTCCTATGTTCACAAATTGATTTCGGTCCGACCCGGGTATCGATCCCGTGCACAGCAGACGAAGCTACTGCCATACTGCAGTAACATCATTATCTCCCGAGCCTTTTCCCAACTATGTTGGGGTCGGCTTCCAGTCTAACCGGATTTAACTGAGTACCAGTGTTTTACAAGGAGCGACTGCCTATCTGAGCTCCTCAACCCAGTTACCCGGGCAACCCAATACCCCTTGGTTAGACTGGCGTCAAACTTACTGGCTTCTGACTACCCGTAACGACTGTCAAGGATGTTCAATGACAGTCGGGACCTACATACTGCAGTAACAGTTGATTTGAAATCGATCTATGTAATTGCAGGAATATAAACCTGCGGGCTGCTCTCATCCACGTGATCGGCGATCTCATCCAGAGCTGTGGGGTACTACTCGCTTCCATCCTCATCAAGTTCTATGTAAGTACAAATATTTTATTTGCCAAGGAAGACGTCGCTTATGGGAACAAACTTTAAATCATTCATTCAAACTTGGCTGCCTCCTCCTTTTTTGAAGTCGGTTAAAAATTACAAAAGACAGTCCCCAAAACGCCCACCCGTCACATCATTATCTGCCTAGCCTTTTCCCAAGCTGTGTTGGGGTCAGCTTCTAGTGTTAACCGGATGCAATTGAGTATCAGTGTTTTATGTGGAGCGACTGACCTCCACAACCCATTTACCCTTACTTTACCAACCTTATACCCTTTGGTAAGACTGGTTGTCAGACTTTGGATTTTGACTACCCGTAACGACTGCCAAATATGTACAAATGACAGCCGGGACCCACCAATTTATCGTGTCTTCCAAAACACGGAGGAGCTCGTCATGACAAGATGGTCACCCATCCACGGACCGACCGCGCCATGCATTGCTTAACCTTATGATCGATCGACACGTGCGGCTTCACATATATGAAGGTGTTGTTTGTTCCAGCCGGAAGCGAAGGTGGTGGACCCGATCTGCACGTTCGTGTTCAGCTTCCTCGTGCTGCTGACGTCGGCGCGCGTGGTGCGGGACGCGCTCAACATGCTCATGCAGGCCGTGCCCAAGGACTTTAGGTACCTCAGCGTACATTGTGCCTTACGTACATGGAAATCTATCCTAATCCTAATCCTACTAATATTATAAAGGCGAAAGTTTGTAAGTATGGATGTATGGATGGATGGATGTATGGATGTTTGTTACTCTTTCACGTAAAAACTACTGAATGGATTTGAATGAAACTTTACCACAATATAGCTTATACATCAGAATAACATATAGGCTACTTTTTATCCGGGTATGAAAAGTACTTTCTTCAGAAAGCGGGTGAAACCGCTGGCGGAAGCTAGTACTATTATAAAGGCGAAAGTTTGTAAGTATGGATGTATGGATGTTTGTTACTCTTTCACGTAAAAACTACTGAATGGATTTGAATGAAACTTTACCACAATATAGCTTATACATCAGAATAACATATAGGCTACTTTTTATCCGGGTATGGAAAGTACTTCCCTCAGAAAGCGGGTGAAACCGCTGGCGGAAGCTAGTACATATAATAAAATCATAGAAAAGTCAAAACTGTACATTAAATATTTTTTTAAAAGAACAATTGGGGAGTGATTTACAATCGATATCGAAGCCAAAAATATAGTTTTTAGAATTTTTGTCTGTTTGTCTGTATGTATGTTCGGGATAATCTCAAAAAGTTCTGCATGGATTTACTTCAAATTTGGCATGAATGTAACTAAGAGGTCGGGTCAACATATAGGCTACATATTATCACGATATCACGTACGGGGCGGTAAATGTTTAAGTGCCTAATGCTCACGCGGACGACCATTAGACACTATTTTTAAACCAGCTGCTTCCCTGGATTTTATTCGTGTACCAGAGCAAGTATATCTTGTACCCGAATAAAAATGCGACTTTTTGAGCGCAAAGTTCGGTCGATCAAAAAGTATGTCGCGTCCATCGTACGATAGTGTAAGAGTCCGCTTGCGGCAGGTACCGCGAGGTGGTGGCGTCGCTGTCGGGGCTGGCGGGCGTGCGGCACGTGCACTCGCTGCACGCGTGGGCGCTGTCCACGCGGCACGTCGTGCTCAGCGCGCACGTGGCCGTGGACGCCGCCTGCGACCGCGACCTGCTGCTGCGCGACTGCCAGCGCCTCGCCCGCCTGCACGGCGCCGCTAATGCTACCTTCCAGGTACCTCACACTTCCAATATATTAACACTTATCTATACTAATATTATAAAACTGAAGAGTTTGTTTGTTTGTTTGTTTGAACGCGCTAAACTCCGAAACTACTGGTTCGATTTGAAAAATTCTTTCAGTGTTAGATAGCCCATTTATCGAGGAAGGCTATAGGCTATATACCATCACGCTAAGACACACGGGAGCGGAGCAGTGACCAAAGATGCGGGTGAAACCGCTGGGGACAGCTAGTTTTAACTTAAAACAATTTATTTATTCGTTCTTCTTAACTGAATGCAATTTTTACGACTTTGAAAATGTACGAACAAAACACTACTGCGCGTGCGCATGACTTTAAACAGCTAACTTCAATGAAGCTAACTTGACTAAGGGCCAGTTTCACAAGTTGCTGATAAGTTTCAGATAGTTTATCTGGTAGACAATTTCATACAAATTCTGTTGCATTTTTTAATTTATCTGGTAGATAGTGGCTGTCCGTAACCAGTGAAACTGGCCCTTAATCAAGTTCAAGTTTCAAGTTGTCTCTTTTTTATTTTCTTTGTATATAGTTTTATTAAGTTTGTAAATATAGACTATATATATCTCCTTTAAAAAAAAATTAAAAGAATGAAGAAATAAATGGATTTAATTTTTGTTCCAGCTGGAACCGTACACGTCGCGCATGCGCGGGTGCGGCGCGTGCCGCCTGCAGCCCGCGCACACACCCTGACACCTCTCCACGCTCGCGTAGGCGGCCACAGGTCTGTGTACGCCTTAGTGTTAAGCCCGTCACAGACTTAGATATAATATATATTAATATTTTTATAACTAGCCATATTACTATATATTTTCTATACAAATTTTCGCGTGACCGCACACTCAGCTATAATATACATATATTTCTGTGACGTCACCAAGCGATACTGTAATATATATTATTGCATATTACTAGATATAGTACGACCATCAGTTAATGAAGGCAAAATATATATTTCTCAGTGTGTGGTAGCTTGCTATAATATGTATTATAATACGGTATATTAATATATTTTATAGCTAAGTCTATGACGGGCTTTATAGGTTTCATATCTTGTGTATACGTTTGTATACTATCATTGAACATCCTTGGCAGTCGTTACGGGCAGTCAGAAGCCACCTGTCTAACTAAGGGGTATTGGGTTGCCCGGGTAACTGAGTTGAGGAGGTCAGATAGACAGGCGTGAAAAGTCGTGGTGGCCTAGTGATTAAAGCACAGATCGAGTAGGTGCGGGTTCGATTCCAGGTCAGGCAATGTAACTTTTCTAAGTTATACGTACTTTCTAAGTTTATCTTGGACACCAATGACTGATTAAAAGGTGAAGGAAAACATTTCGAGGAAACCTGGACTATAAAGTCTGAAATCACCAACTCGCATTGAGCAAGCGTGGTGATTAACGCTCAATCCTTCTCCGTGGGAGAGAAGGCCTGTGCCCAGCTGTGGGACAGTAAAAAGGTTGTGATGATGATGATAGACAGTCGCTCCTTGTAAAACACTGGTACTCAGCTGAATCCGGTTAGACTGGAAGCCGACCCCAACATAGTTGGAAAAAGGCCCGTTAGATGGAGATGATGATCTTTCGTATACGTTCTAATTACATATTGACTCTTCTCACATTAATTAAATATTAATTTCTTCAGGTAGTGAGAGCTCAACAAAAGATACTCTCGATAACCGATCGGAGTGACGACACGAAGCCCGGCTGCCAACACAGTGAGTGATTGAACATTCATATTGCAAACGATTGATAGATTGATAATGACATTCCAAGTGTACTTCTGTCAATCATTGGTGGAGACTTGTTGGACATTTATATTTAATCGTCTGATTCAAGGACCAAGTGATAAAGTGCAATCATCAATTCGATTGAAAGATTGATAAATTTAATTGTTGAATTTGTGTTTGTAATGGTTAGGTGAACTTTTGAAATGAATAGTGTATAATGCTGTTAATGATCTCAAGAACTTGGAATTTACGGAGTCATTATTAAGACCTTGTGCCAACAGGTACTAGCCAGCACATTAACCTACCTCAATATGTCAAATGTCTTTAATAGATCTTCAACCTTATGACAATAACGGAAGGTTAATATTCGATTGGTAAAAGTTTAATTCGGGTAGGTTGACTTGCTGGCGTCTGTACTATAATAATTATGATATGCCTGACATTTCTCATTATTTGGTACGTATATATTACTTTAAGCTAACAAATAAATATTAGCTTTAACTTAAATATGACACAACATAAGAACTGTCAATGTCATTTTACGTAAAATTATGTTTACCGCGAAATATTTTTAAAATCCGATCCGGCATCGACGTCATCGCTGACCATAAGCAAAAATAGAATCGATTTTTTAATTCTCTTTCAACTTTCGTATTAAATTTTTGCGGTGATTAACTAAGCCGTGATACAAGCCATTAATTCTCATAACTTGGTTCTTTAAAACGTGTTTCTAAAATATTTTCTTGAATTTTGAAGCTAATGTACAGACTTCAGCCGGTCAACCTACCCGAATCTGTCAAATTTTACCAATCAAATATTAACCTTCCGGTATTGTGATAAGGTTAAAATCTATTAAAGAAATTTCACAGATTGAGGTAAGTTGATGTGCAGGCGTCTGTCACTCTGTTAGCCCGGCCGTACACGGACGCGTTCGACATCGACTGCTCGAGCGGTCGGCTGTTGACTTCTCGAGCTGTCGCCGCTCGAGCAGTTGATTACAATATTTTTTTTCCGGACGAAGGAGGTCGGAGGCTCTAGCGCAGTCAACTGCTTAGCGCATTCCGTGTGCGGCCTCACTGACATTAAATTTAAATTGATACAATTTTTATTCGATGCCGGACAAGTGTGTTCCTTACATTAAATTAAAAAAAAAATGTCTTGTAAAAGACATTAATGCATTATTATAGTAATTGTATTTTTATTGCAATTAATTAATTAACTTTGCCGCAAAAATATTAAACATAAAGTATTAAAATTCGTGCCAATTTAAAACTTAAATATAAAATACATTCCAGATCGTTGACCCTATGTATTAAAAAAAAGATATTATAATATATTGTATTAATTTATTATTATTATAAAAATGTACGTTTTAGATGTTAAGCGAATTTAAAATCAATTATTATTTAGTATTAATAATGATAATAATGTGTATAAAATTTATATTAGTCTGGTTTTTATAAGGTTTTTAGTGTTAATTGTTCAAAATGTTTCGTAGTTAGAGTTAGGAGGTTGCGTTGTTCATGCATTTAATGGCTCCGAACAGAACTCTACAAAAATAACTTACCGCTCCGAAGTTCGTTACAAATTACTGCACATTAGTTTAAATGTACGAACAAAACATTACAGATCTTATCAATTGACCTTTTGACCGACACGTCAAAAAAGAAAAGCCTGCCCTCAGCGCTAAGCTAAGAATTCATCCATAAATACCTACAATATAGTAGCGAGTTCGGAATTATATGGATTAAAACTGACTATAAATTTTCAACTTTAAAAGTCTGTCATGTAGTTGTGACAGTGGCGTGCTGGGCACTTTTTGCCCTGTCATCTATACGTGACAGTGGCGGTCAAAATATTAAATTTGCCGCCATGAAGTCAGCAATCGTTTTGTTTATACATTTTTACTGTTGTATAGTCGGGCGGGAGTTGTAGCCAAAAACAAAAATTCAAAACCTATTTGAGCTTCAGTTTTATCCGTCTATCATAAAAAATACCATTTGCTAGTTCTTTAAAGAGGCTGTCCATACCAAATTATCATTAAAAAAAAAACAGGTATACATATAAGGTCCAACAATACTAGTGCACCATATTTTTACAGGTCATCTAGAACATGCTAAGGATCATGTTTAGCACAAAAAAAATCATGAAAACAACAACATTTTTTATTAAATTTATCATCACGTTCGCCAAATTGTACGCGTAACGCCGGTGTCTATGAAGGCGCTCTATCGTCGACCCCTAGTTCATTCAACTTTTTTTGTGGTAAACATGATCCTTAGCATGTACTAAATGACCTGTAAAAATATGGTGCACTAATTTTGTTAGAACTTATATAATTACTGTAAAATTAATTTCTTAGACGCCAAAAATCGCACAATTAGACAATTTAATTAGGCATTTCTAACAAGACTTAGACGACATGTACTTAATTTTATTTTTTAGCCAATTATATCAATTCAGTAATGATAATAAAAACATAATTATTTTTATTGACATATAATGAAAACAATTACAAAATCCCGCCTGTTTCCTAGCCGGGAAGACATTTGAACATCGCCTCAGCAGGCTTAGCATGGCGATTCTATATCTATTCTGTCAAGAAAAGACAAAGCACTTTCTGTCAATGTTAACATTACGTCAATCTGTCACTTTTCTGTCATTATGCCCATTCTCCGGTAGACAAAAATTGTTTCTACGGTTGTCATGCTAAGCCTGCTGGGCTCCTACGCATAAACACGATACGAAGTCGCGTACAGCCCCCAACGTGTGAACTTTTAATTGTTTGAATGTGTCGTGCTCAAATACTGAATCATTGTGATAGTACACATTTTCCAATGCATTCCCTTGTATTTAGTTATGTATAGTTAATATTATAGTACTGTATAGACGAACAGGGTACGCGCTTTTGTAACTAACTAGATTCGAAGCTTTTGTTTTTGTTACAATTTTATTGTTTGTGATAAAACTCCGGTTTATCTATGTATTCACTCTTAATTAATATGGTGTAGACGCCATTTCTTTTTTTTTTAGATTTTGAATACTTGGCAACATTTACTTAAAAAATGAAAATTGTATTTGAAAAAAGAACGCTATCTATCTTTTTACTTAAATTATTGTTAGATGATAAATTATATAGAATTAATCGTACTTATTTTATGTGCAAGATGCCAGCACATCAACCTATTACAATCTGCCAAATTTTCAACTTTATGCTGAATATAGCTGCGTAGCATTATGGTACTAAGTTGACTGGGAAAATTTGGCAGTTTCAGGTAGCTTGATGTGCTGGCATCTGTACCATATATAGAAATCGGGGTTACCTTCTACCTATATATCAATAGTTTATTCTGTATTGTTCTAGAAAAGTGCTTAACACTAAAATATGTAAGTGTCATCTAGTCTCGCAGATACGACTCGAGTTAGTTACCAAAACGCGCCTAAAGTATTAGGCTATACGGAAAGCTATTAGTTCTAAGCAAATAGTCTGAGTAAGTTTTATATGTTAACCGAATGTAACTTGTAACTGTTGTAATTATTATATTCCTTTATTTATTTCGCTCTATTTATATGTAATTATACTTTATTGATAAGGGATTGAATATAATGTTATTGACATTGTCTTTCTGTTGAAAATGTGGTATTGATAGCTTTTACAAAAGGACAATTTGAGAGCAGATTTTTCTATATTGTAATGTCACAAACACGGCGTATTGAGCAAGCGTGGTGATTAACGCTCAATACTTCTCTGTGTGAAAGGCCTGTGCCCAGCAGTGGGACGATAAAAAGGCTGATGATGATGATAATGAATGTCGCAAAATATTTACCAATTTTTGTAAAAAAAACTACTCATTTTTTTAAATATTTTTTTAGTGATATTATAAAATGGTTTTTTTTATGTTTGTGATTTAAACTGCCTAAATGTGAATGACTAGAATCGCATTTTCAACAGAAATAGACAAATGTAATAATAATTGGCGCCAAAATATTGTAACCAAAAAGACGGTATTTTTGTAAGTGACTCGCGTATGTATAAGTATTCATGTTTGTTTGTTTGTTAGCAGTGTTGTTTCCGTCCTGTGAGTTCTGTTCTGTTGTACTCGTACTGAAATAAAGTCATTATTGAAAAATAACGTCTTTCATTTAATTAATTCCGTTATTAATATGCCTAATCTTTTCCCAAGATATGTTGGGGTCGGCTTCTAGTCTAACCGGGGTCAGCTGAGTACCAGTGTTTTACAAGGAGCGACTGCCTATCTGACCTCCTTAACCCAGTTACCCGGGGAACCCAGTACCCCTTGGTTAGATTTTGAAGAGATGGTGTGTGATAAATAAAACACTAAGACTTATTAATATCGATTTATTATTATAATAATTATGTGAAGGCGTCACCCCGTATCAACGTACACACATAACCGCTAGCTTTTGTACAATATTATCACAACTGACAACATGACCGCTGGTACTATTCTCATTGGCAGCAGCTAAATATATGTATTATTTACATATAAGTATTTCAATATTTGTTGGGAAAAATATCCATCTATCCCACAAAGTATATATTTCAATGTGAAATATAAATGGAAATAATCAATTTAGACAGCAGAAATAAAATAGTGTAAATTAAAAATAATACTTACGAGATTTAGGGCCAGTTAAACGGTTACGGATTGCCACTATCTACCAGATAAATTAAAAAATGGAACTGAATTTATATGAAATTATCTACCAGATAAACTATCTGGAACTTTTCCGTAAGGGCCCTCGCCCACGGCGCGATGCAGTCGCCCGTAGGCAGCGATACAGACGGGCATCTGTGGCTAGCTGTGTGCCCTCGTTCACGGGACCAAATTCAGTCGCGATGAGAACGCGATTCAGTCGCGATACAATCGCAATACAGTAGCGCGTTCAAAACGCGACAAACACGCATTAGAAGAAATGCAGTAGCGATCGCTACAAAAAGCCGCCGTGGGTGAGGGGCCTAACCGGTGAAACTGGCCCTTAAAATCATATCTATTGCCCAGCCCAGTCACAGTATAAAGAGGGGAAGTAGGCTATCTCCGACCCAATCCGCGATATAATTGCCTACTGTCTTAGGGTTGTTACTTTTAGCTAAATTATAATTCAGTGCATATAAACTGGCAAGAGTCAGGAAGTTGTATTTTTTACTTGTATCGTCTGGATACAGGGATTTTCAGGCCTCAATAATGAATTGCCGAAAAGCCGTGGCGCGACCTTGTGCAGTGTAGCCCCGACTGGCGCACTGAGAAACGGGTCGAGATATTGTTAGTTTGCGTGCTCCGACGCATAGATACTATGACGCGCACATACACAAGCCGCGAGTGTGTTTTGTATGAAGATAACTTACTCCCTCTTTATTTATACTATGGCCCAGCATACCCAGTTATGCTAAATAAATACTTTTTTAATGACACATATGATGCGTTTCCATTTTACAATATTTTGTTTTAAAAAATATAACGTTTGAACAGTAATGTCCAGCTGGTCAGTAGGAATGTGTAGGTATTTACAAGTAAAGCTATGCAAGCATAAATAAGCACCAATATAAGGTACAAATCGACAATAACGCAAATAATTGTACTGTTATATTGTTGTTCAAATAATTAATTAAAAACTAAGTGAACCAGCGAACTTCATACCGCGTGACATTCGATTCTTAATTTTAAATTCATCTTTTCAGGCATTTTTTCTTCTCCGTAAGATTAATTTTCGTACTTAAAGAACTATTAAAAAAAAAAGAATTAGTGATTTTTTTTAGCAACAAATTCAGCAAATCATTTTATATTATGGAAAGTTATATAAAAAAAATATAGCTGCAAGAAGTTATTGAACTAGCAACCTACATTTCTTTAAAGACAACCAAAGGATTGAAGCTTATTGCATGATTATTCATTTTTCCGAAGACAATTTACATTTATTTGCATCGCTCAATGTATCATAAAAATAGGATTGTATGTAGTGTTTTTGTTATATATGTTTTAAACTCCTTCCTTCAATATTCATCCATAATGATATTTCTTACAAACTAGTGACTGTACATTATTATATATTTATTAATTAACGCGCTACGCTAGCTGTTTGTGCTAAAACATTAGATTATGCGTCTCATTAGCTTCAAGCTTGTAAAATTGCGACCCTAGTTCGTTTCATTTTTACATTATTGCATTTTTTTTTCAAACTTTAATACCTATATAGTCTAACAAAACAAGTGCACCATATTTTTACAGGTCATCTAGTACATGCTAAGGATCATGTTTACCATAAAAAAGTCATAAACACAATAACATATTTTATTAAATTTATCATCACATTTGCCAAATTGTACTTGTATTCTATTGACGCGCTCGATGTTGATCCCTAGGTTATTGAACTTTTTAGGCGGTAAACATGATCCTTAGCATGTACTAGATGACCTGTTAAAATATGGTGCACTAGTTTTGTTAGAGCTTACATAAGCAATGCGTAATTTAAATATGATGAGTTTTTGTTATACTCTGTTTTCTAAATCACGTAGCAACAATATTTTCTACCTTCAATATTCTTTACCAGAAAACAACTTGACATGAAATTTTACAAAATCGCCTTTGTAAAACAGAACTTTTTTTAACCGACCTCCAAAAAAAGGAGGAGGTTCTCAATTCGGCCGGTATGTTTTTTTTTTAACTTACGCATCATCAACAATTTATTGAGATATTTCATACAACTAGAGTCGCGAACTACTCACTACTTGCTATCGAAATACAACTTACTTTTATCATTAATCAACAATTCATTACATTTACATAACCTCTTTCGACACTAACGAGTGAAATCATGATATATTCAGAAGGTGGCGAAACTGTACAATATAGTTTTTAACTAATAAATTTTTGAAAATATTTTCTTTCGGCCATAATTCCTGAGTGATCTGTGACGGAAAATTAAATTATTAAACTTTTGACCGCCAAGTCAAAAAAAGAAAAATGTTCCCTCAGCGCCAAGCTTAGAATTCATCTATTAATACCTACAATATAGTAGTGACTTCGGAAATATATCGATTGAAACTGACTATCAATTTTAAAATTTTAAAGTCTGTCATGCAATCGTGACTGTGGCTTGCTGGGTACTTTTTGGCTTGTCATCTATACGTGACTGTGGCGTTCAAAAGATTAAGAAACAAATGTATTTTACATTTACTATTTCCACAATAATAATATTTTAATAGTTAATTTCCTTTGTATGGCTGATGATTTTAATTTTCTTCACTTATATATTATATTTGTGATATATTCAAACTTAATTTAAAGTATATAACAATATATTTTTCATATAATTCACTAGTTTGGAAGACAACTGCTTTATTTACGCGAAGTCGGTTAATTTTGTGCTGTTTAATCGAAAATATTGAATGTTTTATGATTTTTACAATTAATTTTTATATTTATATATTTCAAGTAGCTAAATTAGATATAAATAAATTTAATTTTGAATATGAATATCACTTCACGGGTTTTATTTAGGCACAAAATTAATATATTTTTATTTTTGATAAGATTTTCAAACTTCGCGTAAATAAAGCAAAAGAAATACAATTTGCACTAAAAAATAATGCACTGTTACGTATTCGTCACAATATATACATAAAATATATTATATTTTACAAAATAAAAAAGGACTAAAATATTTTTGTCATGTTTGCAGAGTATTATAATAATCCATGCGATATTACAACTTTAATAACTATTAATCATTTTTAAATTATTTATTATTAATGTATGCTCGGCAAACCTATTTATTTACCTTAGAAATAAAATTGGCGGGCAATTGTACTACGTACATGGCGCATCACAGAGTTGTCGACGACGACATTTATAAATATTGAGTTAATAAATTAAATAAGATATAATATAATAAATATATAAAATAATTATATAAATAAAAAATTAATTAAAATAATACTGTTAATTTAAAACATTTTTATTTAGAAATATGTCAGTTTATATGCATTTTTTTTATTTACGAGTTTTAGAAAACATAGTATCATATTCCTCACACATTCACACAACGTCATCTGCTTGTTTTAATTTTCAAAGAATACCATTTCCATTTAATTGGATAGTTGACAAGGTCAACAATAAAATCCTTCACCATATTAATTTGGTAAAGCATCTCAAAATAATGCCACTATGCAATGCCGCCAGCCTACTGTAGTATTGGGTACACTCCCAGTAAGCAGCGATGAGGAGGAATTTTTTGACGCCATTTTTTTAAGTATTATTTTTTTATGCCAATATTTTAATTAACTTTTCTAAATAAATTGTAACCGCCACTATAATTAATAATTTCGATGGAAAAACTGTATCATTTTTTTTATTGATTATATAAATTATATTATATTATATTAATATAAATTCTCGTATTTCTGTCTTTGTGTATTTTTCTCGTATTTCTGTCTTTGTGTATTTATTTTGTAAAAATGTTCATGTTCGTTTTGATAAATTATTTGTAAATACATTTATTTAGTGTATGCACCTTGCCGAGACGGCGCCAGTATGTGTCTAGGGCCGCCTCGGAACTAATTATATTTCCGAGGCAAGGACACGTGGGTCAGCGCTGAAAACCAGCGTTGTGTCTCGTGCCTGCGCGCACAAGACACAGCATTTATGCTGAGCGCTGCCCCGTTTCCACATTTGTGACGCAACTACAGCGTTTTTGTGTGTTTTTTTTTTTGCCCATGTTGTTTGTCCTTAAAACTATTTGTATCTTGTGTTTTGCGTCGCTTTATGTGTGAAATAAATGGTTTTTCTTTCTTTCTTCTTCTTTCTAAACAAAATAAGTATACAGCTTAATGTGAAAAATCTGTGACGTCATCGTTCTTATTTCCATACAAATTGCATAAAGAGTAACCGATTTTGTCAAATTCAATACTTTAATTGAACTGTCAAAAACGGTTACTATTTATGTAATTTGTATGAAAACACAAACTATGACGTCACAGATTTTTCACATCTAACCGTATACTTATTTCGTATATATTATCAACAAAAAAATTAAAACAATTTTCGGTTACAAATAAAAAATAAACTGTCGTTATTTTAAGACGCTTTACAAAATGAATATGATAAAGTATTTTATTTTTGACCTAGTCATCATCCCAGTACAGTAACAGTATTGAATTTGACATTAGCTGTCAACTACCGTAATCAATCTTTCATTCATTCATTCACTACCTATTTGCACGACTAAAATTTCTACGACATTTATTTTATAGGCAAGTTGTTAGGCAAACGCTTAATTCTAAGAACGGTTATTATCAATACTTATTGCAAACTTCCAACATTGCACTATTTACCTAAGGCTGGGAGGAGATAAGGTTCAAATTTAAATGGCAACAATCAATTGACATGTTTTTGAGCCGCATAAAGATCTGATTAGTTAAAATTCAATTTGATTTCTTAAAACGAATTTGACTGTTTTACTGTTGAAAAAACTTGGTCAAGTATTTTAAATAAAAAAATATAAGTTATAAATATATAAGGTGTAACAAAACTAGTGCACCATATTTTAACAGGTCATCTAGTACATGCTAAGGATCATATTTACCACAAAAAGTCATGAAAACAACTACAACAACGGATGACAACAACAACAATGAAGGTGTTCGTTCGTTGACCCCTATGTCATTCAACTTTTAGTGGTAAACATGATCCTTAGCATGTACTAGATGACCTGTAAAAATATGGTGCACTACTTTTGTTAGACCCTATATTACCTATATTTTGATGTGTTTTTCAATTTAATATACTACAAGTTATATTTTACATATAATTATGGCAAGAGCTAGCATATTATCTCCTCCCTTCAACATCACGAACTCTTAAAATTATGCATTTTAGTTATATACCGACAAGAATATTGTTTACATTTGTTCTAAATTAAATAAATGTACTTTTTGTACGAAATTAATTTATTTTAATTGAGTTAATTAAGCATTTATTGGGCGAGTTTTATGAAGCAAGACATTAAATTAATAAATACGTTATATTTATTTATAAATCTTTTTTTGCGGTCGGTATTTCACAAATCATTGTTTTGTAAAACTGTGGAACAACGCAGTACGACTTTCGTAGATACACGCGAGCCTTTCGTACTGTACGAAAGGCATGCATCAACATCACACAAAGACCTCCAAAAGGAACATAGTGGGTTTTAGCCGCACCCACAGCGGGAGGGGTCGTTTGATGATGTCCCACGCAAAAAAAAGCATGCATCACTTCGCAATTTTACGAGACGTATGACGAAGCGAACGCGTTAAAAGTTCTATAGCTGACTTTTTTAAATAATTTTAAATCTTATGAATAACCTGACGCCATGATAAAACAGAGAAAAAGTTTAATTAAGGCCAACGCTGAGGGCTTAAAAAAATATCGTATTCAAATAGCCAATCGCCCAATAAATACATATTTATACTGATATGTGTAGTAATCGACGAGTAAGCGTTATTATTTGAGTAGATATATGTCAATGTATAGTAAAATATCAATCTCGGTTTAATTAATTATGTAAAACTTCTTACGTGTCACCGTATTTATTAATTGCTAGCTGACCCAGCGAACTTTGTACCAACGTCGCAATCAACACCTGATTCTTTAATTATTTTGTAATGTTTTTAAAGAACGCAAATTGTTTTTTCTTAAGAACTTCTTGACTATAACAAACAACAAAACAAAAGTGAAATCGGTCCGTTTACGCGTGATTAAAGGCCCATTTAGAAGGGGAGTTTCTCGTCTCGAAGTCACGATAATTGAAGGAATATAAAACATTTTCTTCATCTAAGCATTCACTCTTCTCGCCCGTTGACATGGGCGACAAGCATGTCATTTCGCTAAATTCGTACATACATATATGTCACTAGCTGTCCCCAGCGGTTTCACCCGCATCTTTGGTTACTGCTCCGCTTCCGTGTGTCTTAGCTTGATGGTATATAGCCTTCCTCGATAAATGGGCTATCTAACACTGAAATAATTTTTCAAATCGAACCAGTAGTTCCTAAGATTAGCGCGTTCAAACAAACAAACAAAATCTTCAGCTTTATTATATTAGTATAGATAATACGAATCTCACTGGCGACATTTTAGTTCTTGGCTGAATGTAAATATTTTGTTACGATTATGTTATGGCGAATATTGCTTGCGATAGTCGGAGATATTCTCGTACCGAAACGTGCGGTAAACTCTCACCGTCTACATGGGCCTTAGGCACTTTGGAATTGTGTAAAATATGTATTTTTTTCTTTTATGCAAGGAAATACAGGGACACGTAAGAAGTACTATTATTTATTTATTTAATCTTTGCTTAACCTGAGCCACGATTAGGCTATTTAAGACTAGTAATATTTGTGTTGGTGTTACTGTTTCTCGGATTATTTGTCTGTATTTGTATATACAGGGTGTAACGGAAAGGGGGTATACATCCGAAGAAAGGTCAATGTACTCATAAAACTGATCAACTTTTAAAAGAAAAATATACGAAAATCCTACTACTATTATAAAGGCGAAAGTTTGTAAGTATGGATGTATGGATGTTTGTTACTCTTTCACGTAAAAACTACTGAATGGATTTGAATGAAACTTTACCACAATATAGCTTATACATCAGAATAACACATAGACTACTTTTTGTCGCGAAAACTGACATCCACGCGGGCGGAGCCGCGGGCGACCGCTAGTCGATAATTAAATTGCGTCTCTATACAAAATTTAGGCGGCAAGCCTAAGTTCATATGTATAAAGAGTTATATTTTATTTGAAACATCCAATATTTTGATATAGAATTTCTTATTTTTTTCTTTTGAAAGTTGTTGAGTTTTACTAGTATATTGACCTCCCTTCGGATGTATTTCCCTTTCCGTTACACCCTGTATAATGAAGAAATAATAGTGAAGTTAGATATTATATGTCTTGGTAACCAAGAAACTTGGTTATATGTAATTGGAATACAATATAAGGAACATCGCTTCTATCTCCTTAATTACACATCTAAAACGGCTCAGCCGTTATTTAGTAATGCGCTATGGAAATACATATTAACAAACAGATTTAGTTTTTGATTTTTAATATTATTAATTGTAAATTATTTATTCCACTGTAGCTTTGTGAAATCTTAATTTATTTTCATTATTTTTATGGCACTAACACATTTTAATGAAACAAAAAAAACTTGCCTTTAAGCTCTTATGTAATGAAAATAGTGAAAAATAAAATAACCTAAAATATTGCAATGTATGCAAAAAAAAATATTATCAAAAATGAGATTCAAAGCTTTACCTTAAAATGTAAGAAAAATAATACTTTAATAACTTATTCAATAATAACATTAAAAAAAAACGCTATTACTCACTAAATAATAACAAGTCAAAATCTCACGTGTGTCGGCTCAGCCGTTTAGAGAAAGCGTGTGAAGCTATGTTAGTGCCACAATGCACGTGGATTGGAATGCATGTATCGATGTACTTCAGTTTAAAATAAGCGTAATCAACTGTTACGTTATATAATTGGTACTAATTATTATTTTTCACTGGATCGATGACCTGAAAGATAAAACAATATTTTGAAGAAAAAATATATAGGGTGACTGGTAATTAGTGACCGATATTTAAACACGTGATTGTACTCATGATTACAAACAACTTTCCCAAAGGATTTGTTTTTTATCACTATAGCAAAATTACTGACAACGCGGGCGCGGGGCCTCACCGCTAACAGCTGGTCGGGTGACGGCGCGCGCGAAATTTCAATTTTGCTGTAATGATAAAAAAATAACAAAAAAGTTTCTTCCGGAAAGTTGTTTGTAATCATGAGTACAATCACGTGTTTAAATATCGGTCACTAATTACCAGTCACCCAATATAGCACCAGTTTTTAATACGAAGAACTGTTATAGCAAAAATACATAAAAGTAATTCTTAAATTGATGAATTTGAACCCTACAAATGAAATCGGACCAAAGAAATAATAATGTACACTTGGTTAAAATATATTCCTGTTATAAGGTGTTAACGTACTAGTGCACCATATTTTTACAGGTCATTTAGTACATGCTAAGGATCATGTTTACCACGAAAAAGTCTAAGTAAAAGTTTATTAAATTTATCATCACAGTCGCCAAACTGTACGCATAACGCCGGCCTCTGTGAAGCTCCTCGGTTGTTGACCCCTAGGTCATTCAACTTTTTTTGTGGTAAGCATGATCCTTAGCATGTACTAGATGACCTGTAAAAATATGGTGGACTAGTTGTGTTACACCCTATATATCACCACCCATATACTGAGATATATTTATAAATACATATAACACCCAGACCACAGCCCCTGCTCGGCAGCCCGGCGTGGTGACCATTGCACCAAGGGGTCGTCATCTAACGCGACGTCCTGCGTGAGCGATCCAGACGCGAACGCGAAGCGGCGCGGCGCGGCGCGAAAACAACAAACATTCGAAACTTATTGAAGTGGCCTACGTGACCAAACGCACGTGGGGTGCGGTGCGGTGCGGCGCGAAATCAAGCGAACGCGATCAGTTGGCTTGATATTTTCGCGCGAAGTGGACGCGTCGGCCATGACAAATGTTTAATGCTAACTGAACTGAACGGCGGCGGAGGGCGCGGAGGGGACGGTTCGCGCGCACGTAGGACAGAGTAGCCGTATCGCATTAAATTCGCATCGGATCGTTTCGCAATCGCGTTCGCGTTGAGTCGTCCACGTAGGACATGGCGTAAGAGCAGACAAACATAGGCATCAGCACGTACCGGTGCGTGGGGTCGCGCGGGTCGCGCGGCTGTCGCACGACGCCGGCCAGCCGCTCGCACACCGCCTCCAGCTGCGCGTCCAGCATCAGCGACGCGATCTGCTCGTCCGTCAGCATCTCCACGCTGCAATCAACATACATGTATAACTCTTCCTATTGTGAAGTCTTGGTGGCCTAGTGATTAAAGCAAGTCTCTCAATTAGGGGTCACTTGTGGCAGTTGGGGTCATGTGTTACATTGGGGGTCACGTGTGGCAGTTGGGGACATGTGTTACATTGGGGGTCACGTGAGACAGTGGGGTTCACGTGTGAAAGAGGGGGTCGTGTGTGACAGTTGGGGTCACGTGTGACAGTTGGGGTCACGTGGGATAGTGGGAGTGACGTGTGAGAGTGGGTGACGTGTGGCGGGGTTACCTGGCGCGGCTGTCGGTGTCGGAGTAGCGCTCGTCGCTGTGCGAGGCGGCGCGGGGGGAGGGGGCGCGGCGCGGGGTGCGCGGCGCAGACGCAGACCCGCGCCGCTCGCCGAACAGGGATAAACCTATATTGAGATTAAAATGCTAGGCTATATATATATATATATATATACAGACTGTCGGTGAAATGTGACATAACTCATTGATGGTTAAAAAAAACACCGCGATCGAACGTGGACTTGTCCCAAATACTAACCTGTCTCCTTCAAGCCTGGTCACAAATACTTATTCCTTGTCTGTATGAAAAGAGGCTTGTACCCCGCAGATTTTTTACTGTCCAAAACTGGTCTATTAGTTTTTAGTTATTTTTCTTGACGAATCATGCACACATCATTATCAGTGACGTTATATATATAAACAGTGGAATATTATAAACTCTGACCTTGAAACATCTCCTTGACCTTTTCTCCGGTATCATGAAGTAAGGCATCGAGGCTTTGACGGCGCGGCGGTCGCGGCTGCCGCGGGATTATGCGGCGCGGCTCTGCGGCTGACGCGCGGGACTCGGCCGGCGACGGCGGCGACCATTTCTCCGGAGTCCCACGACCTCGGAGCGAACACTTCTCGAAACTCACCTTTGTATGTCAAAAAGATAAGCGGGTTGTTCGCAAGAGTTACCGTGGCCCTGGCACACAACGATCTCCAGAAGGAACATAGTGGGTTTTAGTCAGTAAGAGTCTGACACTCCCTCTAGCTGCACCCACAGCGGGAGGAGTTACTTGATGATCTAATAAATTTTCTTTCAGTGTTTGATAGACTATCTATCGAAGGAAGGCTATAGGCTACTTTTCTTTAGGGCACATGGACTAGTTCCCACGGAACGCTTGTGAAACCGTTGATGGACGGTTCTATGTTTGTGGCGTACAAAAAAGAAAAAAAATCTAGTGGCTAAAAAGAAACACGAACAAGTGATAGTGTCAGCAACAAATCAAAATACATATATGCGAGTATAACTCAAACATGACCGATTGACTGACATAGTGATCTATCAACGAACGCCCAAACCACTGGCCAGTTCAGGCTGAAATTTAGCATGCAGGTAGATGTTATGACGCAGGCATCCGCCAAGAGTTTTGATAAATTCCACCCCTAAAGAGGCAAAATAGGGGATGAAAGTTTTGAATGAAACTTAGTCAATTTTAAACCGATCGGGCTGAGACTTTGCATTTATAAACCTACTATGACGTAAACATCCTATAAAAAAGGATTTTGATAAATTAAACACCCTTAAAGGGGTAAAATGGGGGGTGAAAGTTAAAACTATACCTGACCAATAACCGCGAGCGAAATCGGGAGCAAAGTCTAGTTGTACAAACCTCTTCAGGGCTGGAGTAGTCCAGGTCTATCTCGGTCCAGGTGTCTCCGTCGGCGGGGCGCGGGCGCTGCGCGTCGGCGGCGCGGCGCAGCCACTCGCGCACGCTGGCCTCCGTACTGCTCTCGCATAGCTCCTCTAGCTTATCGCTACTGGTCGTGTTTGTATCGCTCGCCGTATCCGTCAGTGTAGAACGGTCTATTTCTATAATAATACAATCAAAAAGTGGCTGTGACATACGCAGCGAACGCATAATTATCATATTTGATAGTATTTCACGCTAAAACGGATAAACCAATTGTGATGAAATTTTCTAGTAATGGCATTCAAACCAAAAACTGACTTAACCCCACTCACCATTTCTCGCTGATTGCCTCCTAGACCTGTGCTTGTGTATTTCATCCGATATCCTCTCCAGATTCCTAAGAGCCGAAGAGTACTGCTGCTTAGCCTCGGCTACCTGCTCCTCCAAGGTCTGTATCCTCGCCTTCTGAGCCTCCAAGGCCGTGTTGATTCGAGCTTTCTCTTCAAAGTAAGGTCTGCAATGGAACTTGAATGATGGAGGTGGGATAGCCAAACATTTGACCACCACGTCAAAAAAAGAGACCAATCCTCAGCTAAGCTAAGAATTCATCCATAAATACCTACAATATAGTAGTGAGTTCAGAATTATATGGATTAAAACTGACTATAACTTTTCAACTTTAAAAGTCTGTCATGTATTTGTGACAGTGGCTTGCTGGGCACTTTTTGCCCTGTCATCTATACGTGACAGTGGCGGGAAAGTTTTTAAAATAGCTGCCATGAAGTCAGCAATTGTTTCGTTTATAAATTTTTACTATTATAAGTATTGTCGGACGGGATTTGGAGCCAAAAACAAAAAAGTCTGTCATGTAGTCGTGACTGTGCGGTACTGGACACTTTTTGGCTTGTCATCTTGTGCATAAAATGGTCCAAGTGCTTAGTGAAATTAAAGTAAATAAAACTCATGCATAATAATAAAATGCAGTACTAACATTGCAGCCGAAGTGCAGGCGCGAGTCTGTAAGAAAGAGCAGGGTGCAACTAGTCAAGCAGGTAAAGTGCTAAGTTAGTGTTCATGAGTACAGCCGAATGGTGCATGTTGTATGCAAGTAAATTGAATTATAATAGTAAAGAAAATTGGGTAGTTGACTAGGTCAAAAATAAAAACGGAGTAAAATACTATATTAATTTGGTAAAGCATCTTAAAATAATGTCGCTTTCATTTATCGTTTTGAAGGAAAATCTATTGGATTTTTTACTATTGATAATTAAGTAAAAAAAGTATATGGCTTGATGTGAAAAAATTGTGACGTCATAATTATAACTTTCATACAAATTGCATAGAAAGTAACCGTTTTGACAGTTCAATAAAAGTATTAAATTTGACTATTTGTCAACTACCATATTCTCTCAAAATACGTCAAAAAATATCGTCATCTGCCTAGCCTTTCCACAACTGTGTTGGGGTCGGCTTCCAGTCTAAGCGGATGCAGCTGAGTACGAATGTTATAAATCTGCTGACTGCCTATCTGACCTCCATAACCCAGTTACCTGGGCAACCCTTTGGTAAGACTAGGTTAGACTTTTTGGCTTTTGTCGGGGCCTATATCTGTTTGTTTTAATAATAACTTGACCAGTTTTTTTTACTAATGAAAGGAATATATGCCTCTTTGAGGAAAGGGACATTTTGCTACCTGTAGGCATTTTAAAAAGTGGACATTTTGCGACAGTGACGTCTTACGTATGTATACAAAACAATTCATTTTTTTTTAATGTTTTGTCTTTATCATAAGCCATTTTATAGTTCCACTGCTGGGCACAGGCCTCCTCTCACACAGAGAAGGATTGAGCGTTAATCACCACGCTTGCTTAATGCGGGTTGGTGATATCAGACTATAAAGTCCAGGTTACCTAGAGATGTTTTCCTTCACCTTTACTTAGTCATTGGTGTCCAAGACTGTCGTCAATTTGACACGAATATTTGTTAACTTTTTCACCATTAGACTGTACTCGTACAAACTACATAATGTATGTTAATCTATTAAAAGTAAATTACGAACTAAGAGTAGAAGATCTTGCAATAAATTAGAGATTAAGATTTTGCATCACAAGCGTTACGGGAAGCGATCACTAAAATAGGCATTTTGTGACCACGTACTGACGCCAGCATATCAAGCTACTATACTACAATCTGTCAAATTTCCTCAGCCTTTTGACGGCCACGTCAAAAAAAGACGTGCTCTCAACGCCAAGCTAAGATTGAATCCATAAATACCAACAATATAGTAGTGAGTTCGGAATTATATCGATTAAAACCGACTATTTATTTTAAACTTTTAAAGTTTGTCATGTAGTCGTGACTGTGACGTGCTGAAATCTTTTTGGCATGTCATCTATACGTGACTGTGGCGGTCAAAAGGTTAATAGATTTTCAACTTTATCGCTGACGTATATGGTTCAAAGTTGATTTAAAAAAAAATTGACAGTTTCGGATAGCTGGGTGTGTTGGCGTCTGTCATATTATACCACCGTTATATTTTTTCTAGTACAAAATGGTGGTCAAAACATAACATAGTACACCTGTTAAATAAAGGGGTTTTTTGAAGCCCTGAAAGGGATATAAAGCTATCTACAGAAAGCTACCGTAATAGTAGAAAATGTGCTGAGGAAAAATTTACACTACAGGGTATAAAGCAGAGATTGCCAACATTTTATGAGTTACCAATTTTTACTTAAAAAAAAAATCCTATTTCACACAAGGGCAGAACAGGGAGGCATAACAGTAGAGCAGAACAGTTTGGAAGAATAGTTTATTTTAAGGCCCATTTAGACGGGGAGAATTTCTCCTTTCGAAGATAGGATAATTGAAAGAATATAAAACATTCCCTTCGTCTAAACATTCACTCTTCTCGCCCGTTGACATGGGCGACAAGCGGCGTGTCATTTCGCTAAATTCGTATATGTCATACACGAATCTCGCTGAAGACATTTAAGTTCTTGCCTGAATGTGAAAATTTTGTTACGATTATGTTATGGTCTGTAAGGGTTGTTCGTAAGAGTTACCGTGGCCCTGGCACACAGGGACCTGCAGCAGGCTCAGCATGACAACCGTAGAATAAGTGACAGATTGACGTAAGATTTATTTTGACACGTAGAAAAGAAATTATTCTTTTCATCGACCGACATAATTCTAAAAGTGATTATATGCGAGTTCGAGTCGCGCCATGCTCGGGCAGAAGACATGTTGACATTGACAGAAAGAGATCTTTTCTTGATAGAATAGATATAGAATCGCCATGCTAAGCGTGTAGAGGGAACATAGCGGGTTTTAGTCAGTAAGAGTCTGACATTACCTCCAGCAGCACCCTCAGCGGGAGGGGTTATTTGATGATTTCGATTTAAAAAAGGCCTCTTTCTTCTGCCCTCATGTGAAATAGGCTTTGATTAGAGCATCTAACTACGTGGACAGTGCTTATTTGCTTAAAATAAGTTTGTCCTGTGAATACTGACCTGGATTTAGCGATGTGCCTCTTAAGTCCGTTCTGGAGTTGCTGTACAAGGGTGGTGGCTGCCCGGTGTGCGGCTGCCTTTGTGCGTTGCGTCACCGTTGCATTGGCACGGTCGCTTTCCGCCTTGACAATATTGACCATTGAAATATATTTATAAAAATATCTTTACTAGCCTTCTTTATACATTGAGAAGACAATTAAAAAATATAACAACATACCGGCGCATTGATAACCTCTAAAATAAAAAAAAACCTTTCCTCATAGTTCGTGCCAAACTTAATGGCAGTTAAGGATATAGCGCGAGTCTCGCGGACACACGGCTACACATTAAGCTATAAAAAACCAGTTTGCTTTGGATTCGCTTTATACGAGCTTTCTACAAATTGGAAGGTCAGCTTATACTAGTTTTGTATAGCTTGATGTGCAGCTTCGGTGCCACATTCGGATAAAAATAGCCCACATCCTTTCTCAGACTGTAGATTATGTCTACCAAATTTTATTCAATTGGTTCAGTAGTTTTGGTGACATACCTGATTGACTCTATGCGTGGCATGGTTAAGCATTTCCTGCCAGGCTGGATCGAGGGTGAGGCCCGTGTTGCCTTCAGCGAGCCTGGCCAGGCCTTGCTCAGCCAGGTACACCATCTCACGAGCTGCTGCATGTGCACTGTTGGCCTTGTCATATGCGATTGTTGCAGCCTGCAAGTCTTGTGAAGTCTGGAAGATAAAGTAAATATAGATATTATGCTACTTGTATGATCGGAGGCGTCTTAAATCGTCGAATCCAATATAATAACGCATTTAGGATACTTAGGGGGCTGCCGCGTTTCTGTAGTGCTTCAGGGATGTTTGCAGAAGCCCACTTAGATTGCTTTTATACAGTTATGCTTAAAAGATGCGCATCCCTGGTACACAGAGTATGGGGCCGCACTAACAGTATCCTAAAAATGGTCTCTAGTCGTTTGGACTGCTTAATCATAAATCATTGTTGCCAAATTTCTGCGGGGCCAATTCTACACAATAATAATTAAAAAAATAAACTGTTTTTACATTTATATTTTTATACACTTTTGAGTTTTTATTGCTGACTTAATAAATTATTATTATTAAACTAGTCTGGGGCCCTTGGTACACAAGAATTTAGGGCCATTTTGGAAAGTAAAAAAAGCGAATTATAGTAAAAAAAAATACTAAGTATGACCATTTATTCTACGTAGTGAAATACAGTATGATATAATGGTAGTATATTCCTTGTAAATGTCTTTTGACGAGTTTAAGAGTACTGTTTTTTAAAAAAAGTGTAATGAGCCCAAAAAAATTGGTTTGAGAATAATTGTAGGTCCTTTGGGGCTCCGTGGGCCCCCTATTTTTCATATTGGTCTAGTAATTCCTGGGCTTAGCACATTCACGCAAACAAACAGACTCTTTCAACTTTATCATATTAGTACCTATACTGTGCTGTAACTTACAATATTAGCCCGAAATCTAGCTTCATAATAAGGCCTGGCTTTGTGAACGCTGGTGCCCAACTTCTTGGTGAGCTGCTGTATCCTTAGGTGCCCTTCAGCAAGTAGACGACGGAACACCAGCCGAGCCTCGTCTAGCTCAACCTCGAGTCTGTTGATCTCGTCTGTTGCAGTGTTTAGACGCTCCAACTCTATCTGGAATATTAAAAGAAACCGACAATAAGCAAGATTGAATATACTGGGTGTAAGGGACAGCCCTTCACAGACTGATAGGGTGCATTCAGCTCATTATTTTGTAATCATATTTCACTGGAATTTTTCTCAGGTTTTTTTTTCTGATTATTCCGTATTATTTTAATGCAAAAAATTTAATCCTTTAATGCAAAATTACATTCATTGCATGCAGACCTTTTTTTTCAATAATACCACTTTCAAAGCGGCAATGCTGCTAGATTCTTGGATACACTTCTAGTGGGCAGCATTGAGGAAACACATGTCAACTCCATATTATCTTTTTTATTCTCGATTTAATAAGTGGAATAAATTACATTATTATTCAAGTGTCAGTTAAAAAAAAAATTACCAAATGACTATTAACAATTACTGAATTATTATTTCTTGTCCAATTGATATACTCAAGAGCAACATACTTGTATAAATTATTCTGAACTACAAATAAACAAATGAAATGCTAATTTCTGTCTTATTTATTTGAATTTTTTGATATAAAATAACTTTAAAGACGTAAAAACTAAGTGTACATACAAATAAATCAATAATACATGAACAATAAAGGCATATTATGTTCAATACATTTCAATAAAAGCTTGTACGTAACAAGGACGACAGTCAACTATTTTATTGTTTGATTGCCTTCAATAATAATTCTGTTGCATAACAAAAACATATGATCGAAAAGATTCCCATTTGCAAAAACCTCTATGAACTTTTATGATTGAAAACCAGTAAAATCGCCTTAATTATTCGTTCAGTAGTTATTATTATGTAAAAAGAAGAGGTTTTAAGTTAAATAATATCAGCTTTTGATTTGAATTACCTTTGAAAATATCGATTATCCTTACCTGAACCCGAGGATCGAGAGCTTCCGAGCATTCGGCAGCGCTGTCGTTCATTGTTTCCTCAAACCAAAAGCATTTTAACAACAGATAAACATAACAGAACACTTCGCCCTGTTCTCAAGTTTGTTATTTTGTAAAATAAACATTAACATTGCTGAAAACAAAAATAATAAAAGTAATATCAAATAACTTTGGTTCTTTGATTCAATACCGCCCGCTGCCAAATTAAACATAGATTATATAGTGAAATGTCATTGATTGATAGTATTTAGTCGATTCTTAAATGTCATTTTGATTTCCAGTTCGTCACAATCATTTTGTGTATTCTGTTTTGTAACTATTCGAATGGCCAGCAGCTGCAGATGTAGGTATCTCAGCTGATCAATAAAATAAGTATTTTTGTTATATTGTATGTAACATACAAGAGAAATGCTGGATAGCACGCACAGTCTAGTAATCTCGCGTGACCAGTGTCGAGAACGAGTGAGTCGCCAATTCGGTGACGGTCTGTTGTGTAGGGGGCTCGAAAGGTACGATGAAATCATGTACAGTTCATGTAATTTAAAGTATTGATATATTGAATACTAAATTCAATCAGAATAAGAAATCGACTAGTTCAAACAAGGACCAACGTCATAAACTGTCAAATAAATAATCATTCGTTCTCAGGTTCAGTTTGTCATCTGTTGTCATCAAGTTTACTGGATATTTGTAGTTTCCCAGAAAAATTGCAACAAAATGGTATTTAAATTGTATTTCCCATGTGATCATTATATATTTGTGGTATTATTGTTATAATGACTATTCGCGTGTATTGCAGGCCACTGAAGTGGAAGACACAATCAAGAGAATTCAAGCCCATAAAGGTGTTATGGGTGTCATCATTGTGAATCACGAAGGTTTGGTCGATTTTCACGCATTTCTATGGTAACATTGACTAAATACGGAACTCTGGAAGATTTTATCCCCATATAAATGCCGATCAATAGTATAATAAACTTTTTTTTAAGTAGAAACATGCATAGTTGCACCAAATTATTAGTGTTCACTTTCTAATTGCAGGTATACCTATTAAAAGCTCGCTGGACAATGCTACCTCCGTGCTATACTCTGGTCTGATTGGTCAGCTTACTGAGAAGGCAAAGAATGTTGTTCGTGAAATGGTTGGTAATTGTATTCTGCCTAATTCAAGTGTTGACATATTGATTGAACATAAATAAAATTGAACACAACTTGATTCTATAATCATACTCTATTGTATTATGGTATCATTAGCTATGAAATATCTCTTGCTAACTTGCAAACATCAACAAGGAGACAAATTGCTAACAACATAAAAACAGTACTGACGAATGCAATCAATCAATCCCTGAATCTTCCAGGTGCTTCAAGCATTATTGAAAATAGTTTTAATAGTGAAGCTCGTTAATTCAATTGGCTGTCTGTAACATGTTCACAGAGTGTCAAAATTTGAAAAGACCTGTAGTTTTGATTTTTTCACTGTTTTTCTTCTATTCCAGGACACTACAAATGAGCTGACATTTCTACGGGTCAGAAGTAGGAGGCACGAAATACTGATTGCCCCCGATCGCGAATTCATACTGATTGTCATACAGAACACATCCGATTAGCTGTAGAGCGATAGCTGGCACATGAAATAAGAGGCCTTTAAATCATTAGAAAATACCATGATTTATTTGACTAGAAATTCAAATAAGAACTAAGTTAAATATTTTTAACACCCTTAAATTTTCACAAAGTTATTTTGGCCTCTTGAGTTAACTAGATTATTAATTGCACTTAAATTAGACTTGTTTCTGTTTAATTTAAGCTTTCAATACTAATACAGAACATCTCACATCACATTGCATTGTGGCTACATTTCAAAAAAAGTGCCATTCATGCAATGTGCATTTTGTTAATTTTTCAAAAAATAGGCATATTTTCAACAACTTCCAAAAAGGAGGTTCATAATTCATCATCTCGTATATTTCCTTTCTCTATGTGACAAAGACAATTTTTTTCAGAATTCCATCATGCATATCTAAGTTTCCAATTGTCGACTTGTAAATGTTCACATAATTTAAGTTGTATTTTTTATTAGTTGTAGGCATAACATAATTATCTTTATGTATGATTACTTTTTTTCCATGATAATTTAATATTTATGTATGTAAAGTCAAAAATCATTTTATATGCTGTATAGTTTGTGATTTTTGACAGGTATTTTTTTTTATGTAAGAACACCAATAAATATTTATACACAGCTATTCTTTTTATTTCTAAGTAACAAATCTTTCCTGATATAAAAGCCTAAGATGTGACTGTCCAAATGGCTGAACGAATTTTGATAGAAATTTGCACTAATATAACTTTTATATCAGAATAACATAGCCCATAGACTACAGTATAGACCTATAACAACTTTACTCGGGCGCGGGAAAAACCGCGGGCGGAAGACAGTGTAGTGTATATGCAATGCATGTTTCAAATGCATAATAGGTAAATAGTAAATTACCTATATTATTTGGAAAGTACTTAGAATTGATAATAGTTACAAATTTAAGAGGCGCTAGTGTCGTTTTTGAGTAGTGTTAAAATCAATGAAGGTCAGAAGATGAAATAAAACCACCAAAATTGGGTAAAAAAAGGTTTTATTATAGACCTGGAAATATTGTAAAACTATCAGGAACAGATGCAAGTACCTAAAGAAGGGTTAATGTTAGTTGTTCTGAAATATGATGAACCTTTTGCATAGCTAATCCAATTTCAATTTTACCAATATACAGAAAAAAAAAAAAAAACAGAAGTTGATTGATGCTGATTTGACCATCCTCCATAGGCTGAGTCCTGACTGACTTGGAAATCGTGGTTGTTAACTGGGCGTACTTTAGCATTATTCTGAAGTATATTTTGTAGGTCGGATCAGTTAAATAGTCGGTCTGTTATTATTATTAAGCTAGTGGTTGTTTACAGGCCACGTGTTATTTTTACTATGATTCACATTGCTTCATCAACTTTCAAGGTACTTCTATTTACTTTTAAAGGTTCTCGCGGCAAAAACTATGGTTGACATAGACCACAGACTCAACGATGTTTAGACTTTATACCACTATAACCTTCTTACTTATTAGTGTTACTTACCTTTTTTTATCGCCTTTTCTGTTCCCTGAACATTATTAATTTGTACCAGTTTCCCGCCATTATTAAATGTCATATTTAGTTTATAATTTTGTTTAGTTTTTCTGATAAATGCGACGTGGTACTTATTTAATTTCTACTTAAATATATAAGTATTTGGGATACTTAGTATTTCATTGGTTCAGTCCTTTCTTCAGTCTTCCATGATTTTCTTCGTTATTGTCTTTGTGTATAAAATATATAGGTAGTGATTTGCATTACTTTTTCATAATAAACGAATTAGTGTTACCTCTGTCTGCTTTTTTTTATACCATTTGTCTTATATTAAATCGAAGTTTTTTTTTATATTCTAATACTTAATTGCTCTGAAGATATAATAATCATCTTGTTTTGTTTTTATCTTATAGACTCAATGAAGTTTTCAAAAAGACAGTATAAGTTATGTACAATTTGCGAAAATCTTAAAAAAAGTAAGTTTCATGATTTTACTATTTTTACCAATTTGTTTTCAATAAAAAATTTCGAACTGCAACTAATGTTTAAAAAGTCAGTTTTTGGGTTATCATACCAATTGCATACTGTACAAATTAAAGATTAATATTTTTTTTTATTTTATTTATTACATAGTCACACAAATATTGAATACATTTATATTTTTCTGTTTGTTCAACATGTTTTCATAATTATATCTTAATTATTTAAGAAAGTGCAAAACCTTTATGGATACTTTTGTAACTTTTGTGGCTGGCAACTTTCTTATGTCGTCTAAATCTAAGTGCATTTACGTTTACTAATTCAAAACATGTTGAAGTCGTTTTAAGTATACTAATATTATTAAAAAATACTTACTAACATAGATTTTTAAAATTGCTTTTTGTAAATTTACATTTATTTTTGTAAAATTTTACCTCCTTGAATGAATGCGCAAACGCATTTTACATTTTTTTTATTGGCAGCACTTAAATGCTGTATTACAAAATAAATTAAAAGAAATGATCCTTTTGTTAACATAATATTGTTTAAATATTTTTCACTATTTAAGTATTTTTCTTGCAATGTCAAATACAGAGTATTGATGCAGTTTGGTCCATAAAAAAATATAATAATTAGTTTTACCGATATTGTAAACATTTTGTGGACTTGGTGGTTGTATTGTTTTTCTTCTGCATTTAACTTTAATTCTTCATTTTTTTCGGTATTTATTTATTTTATCTTGTGAGTTTAAATCCAATACAACTGTTTTACTCACCAGTCTTAGTGGGAGCGCTTTTTTGTAGCCCTGAAAAGTGAAATATGCGTTTTATAAGATATTCGACATGACAGGTGTCGTGAAACAAAAAAGAATAAGCAAATAAAATAATAATAGTGTTTTTCAAAATAATGATTAGTAAAAGCAAAATAAAAATGTATGCACTGACGCTTTCCCGATTGTGTTGGTTAATTTTGATGGAGTGGGATACATAGATATGAAAATGCATTATGGCTTAGCCTGTAAGAGGTGATTAGGCCTGTAGTATGAAATACAAAGTGGTAATATATGTGGAAACTGGCCTTATTTTTTTGTGTGATAAGGGCATGATAGGGAGGCGTAAGGGATTGGCATGGGCTTGTAACATACTCTGTAGTGTGAGAAGTTGGTAACCTGATAAGGGGCAAATAAGCCTATTATAATGACAAAGTTGTGACAAGATGATACATGTGGGGTCCGCGCCGTGCACTAAAAAGTCATACTCGCAACTCTACTTGGGCGGGCGCGCGTAGGGCTCGGGGCGCGCGTAGTGCTGGCGGCGCGTGCCCACGGCCCGGGCCGTCTTGTACTCGCGCGCGTCTTCCTTGTACCCGTAGCCCTCGTCCGAGTAGTAGCGTTCGTGTCCGCGCTCGTAGTAGAAGTCTGGCTCAGCCGCCGCGCCCCGAACAGGGCCGCGGATCTGCTATAGTTCAGAAAATTATATTTTTTTTATAGAAAACGAAAACCTAATATAATAGCACAGTACAATATTAATATAATACAGTTGTGTATCATCATCTTATCAACCCAATACCTCTTTGTTAGACTGGCGTCAGACTTACTGGCTACTGAATACCCGTAAAGGCTGCCAAGGATGTTCAATGACAGCCAGTTGTGTATGATATCTTTAAAAAATTTAAATACTTATAAGAAATATTTAACCTTATGCTCAAGGTGCCATGACATGAATCAGAGAAATATTAGGCAAAAGTTCATTAAGTTCTCCAGTATCTTCACTAAGCAGGCTTACTACACATACATGGCAGGTATTTATCTATCATACTTGGACAGTGAAAGTATAGCAAACAAACATATTTAATTAAATTTCAAATATTAAAAATACACACCGGTGGCTCAGGCAGCTGTTGGTAGGGATCATCGTACGGGTACGAAGTCTCCATAGCAGAACGCGCGCGGTCCAGTATACTGATGACCTTATTCTTGGGCGGCATGGCGCGCGGTATGGGTGGTGCGGGAGGCATGCGCGGCCGCGCGCGTGGCCCGCCCGGCGGCGTGGCGCCAGCACCCGCTTCGAAGGCGAAGCCGCGACCCGCGCCGTAGCCTCCTGGCGGCCCACGTCTAGCACCCGCTGCTCCTGTGTCACAAAAGTCTCGTCAGTAACCTCTAAATTGACTTGTATTGACTTCACAAGTGTATGCGCAAAACGTTTGTGTGTATATAGTTTGCTTTAAATAAATAGTTCAAGGCGGAAGTATTTTGTTCATAAATTACATGGTCACTTGCCAACTTCAGGGTGGCATAGTTATTTGACGCAAGTGTAAACAATTTATGATAAGAAAACGATTTTTTTTGGGCAGTAGACAATATAAAGACCCAGAAACATGTTGTTTCTTTCAAATACTTGTAAATAATGCAGCCGAATTATTTAAATCTAACTATGTACTGTTAAAAATCATACAATATCTGTTAATGTAAATATTAATTAATATTTACTTACCACCCCTCTCGATGTCCCTCATCTGCGTCTGCCAGATCATGTCATTGGTATCTGGCACAAGGTACTTCTTCACTTCAGCTAGAGCGTACGCGATCCGCGCATGCGCCTCAGCCGGCGACGCCAGCGCACTGATTTCTACATGAAGCTCATCCGATAAGTGCGCATATTTGGGGTCCAAGGAGTTGCGTAGCTCTTCTTCCTTTTGTCTATGGAATTCAAAAAAGTAAGATATACAACCTGTTTCAATAAAAAATTATAACAAAGATCTTAAATTGGTTAATAATAATTATTGTATGTCTCTACTAGACCACGGGACTACAGAGTCCCGGATTTTTAGAAGGCGAACGTGGGGCCGAAGCCAACACGCTGAAGCCCTTTTGAGACAACTTTAATATATGTAATGGTGACACAAAACCTATGTAATGGTGACACAAAACCATAATAATTATTATTATTATGTTGTAGAATTTATTAAATTATAATATTTTTAAATAAATTAAGCCCGAAATAATTCTCAGGCTTCATTTCATTTAAGGTGCTTTATTTCTGCACTGACGAAATTTTCCTAAGTAATAAAATTTGTGGTTTTGATGTAATACCTATCCCGCATTGATCCTCTGCCTAAAACTGCCATTTTGCACATGGTCTCCTCCTGCAAGTGCTTCATAGTATTGCCTTTGGGTCCAAGTAGCTTGCCAACAAAATTAAACTGCGGAATAAAAAAATAAAAACATTGTTTATGCATTGAACATCTTTTAACATACATAGGCACCCTTACCACAGCTTCTTTTAAATGATAAATGTTACTAAAAAATATTTACACATAGTCAGAAGAGAGAAAGACATATACTGGTATGGAAGTGCAACTTAATAGTGACTTGCTTCTACTATTAAATTTCACGACAACCTACTGGTGTTCACATAGCGATTGTCTCTAACAAAAAAAAAATATATTTTTGTAAAAATTTTTATACATTTATTGTTTACACAATTATTTACACATAGTCAGAAGAGAGAAAGACATATACTGGTATGGAAGTGCAACTTAATAGTGACTTGCTTCTATTATTAAATTTCACGAGACTTACTGATACTTCACTTACTGATGTTCACATAGCGATTGTCTCTTACAAAAAAAATATATTTTTGTTAAATTATGAGAGTAACTTACCTTAGGGTGCTCCTTAACTGGTACTAAGACTTTGACGGTGACCTTTGTAGGCTTCTCACGGAAGACATCCAGATATTTGGAGTCTTTGTTCGGTATCCGACCTGAAGCTTGTACTTTTGTGACCTCTGTAAAAAAATTTGTTCAAAACAAACTAATAAGCCAGGCCGCACACCAGTGCCACATGCTACACGTATCGAACATTTACGTCGCCACAATCGTTGCGCTACAATTCAGGAAATGTATTGTATGTACGCACATCGGAAGCACAGTTGTAGCGTGGCACTGCTTTCAGCATGTCGACGTCATCTTCTGTTGACAACGATTTCTTGATGTGGCGAGACAAAAAACGAACAGGTTCGATCTTGAATTATTGTAGCGCGGATGACGTCTCGCCACAAAGTGCGCTCGCTACAAATGTGTCCTCGGTGTGCGTGCTCACGTGGGAATATATGGGGGCGTTAAATGTGTCGCATTTCAAATGTGGCGCGACAGTTGTGGAGAAACAATTGTATGCCTGGTGTGCGGCCTGCCTAACATGTGAACCAATTGGGTAGTTGACTAGGTTAAAAATAAAATCCTTTAAGATATCAATTTGGTAAAGCATTTTAAAATAATGTCATTTTCAATTAATCTTTGAATGAAAAACTAATTAGAATTTTTGATAGTTTAAGTAAAGTAAGTATATAGTTTGATGTGAATAAAAATGTGACATTATTCTTTATTGTTAATTGCTTTATCATACTCGAAATCATTTGTTATAATTTTCTATATGTATAGAAAGTAAGTTATAGACAGTTCAATAAAAGTTGCTGCAAAACAACACTTCATCCTTCCATCTAAACTTAAAATCCTAGTTACCTAAGTATGTTGGGGTTAGCATGTATATTTGATGGAGCAACTGGTTATCTGCTGATATCATCAACTCAATTACCTGGGCAACCTCATCGACCAAGGGTTAAAGGGTAGAACTAGTTTCTGACTACCAATATGTAGTTACCGAAAGATATTGAAAAAAACAGCCGGGACCCACCAATTTAATGTACATATTGTACATTCAGGCAGATAAGGGTCACCATTTACATTTTCACTAAATATTAATTTTGGGCAATGTTCAGCAGATGATCAATAAATAAAATAGTTATTACACTGATGAGTTCAGTGATAGGTTTAGGAATAGTAGCATATTGTAGACAGTTACAACAATTTATGGTAAATGTGCATGGCATGCGATTTTTTTGGACAGTAGACAATATAAAGACCCACAAACACGAGTTTCTTTCAAATACTTGTAAATAATGCAGTCAAATTATCTCAATTCAGTTGTACAGACAGTTATAAATATGCTTACTGTCTTTGTAACCTCCTAATTGCCAGTTTGTTTTTCTAACAAAATTTGCCACATGACCTCAGGTCAATGACCCGGTTATATGATGATTAATAAATACCTATAAACTAAGGTTAGAAAGCAATACATCATAGATAAATAATTGGATATTGTGTATGTGTATAAATAAAGCGATAAATTTAAACATTTTCATCAATGAAACTAAAGTTAATGTTTTTTTGCATGCTTAAACTAGCATTTATAATGTTGATTATTGTCGGCGTCTTGAACATGTGCAGTTTACAATGCATTTATGCATCATTAACATTATATTGTGTGCCTAGAAACTAAGAATAAAACCTTTATTTATGAGACTCGGGGTCGAAAAAACAATGTTTGGGCAGTCAGTGGTACCATCAATGACAAACCCGGCACATCTTTTCTGTTTAAAATTATATGTTCGCAAAACACAACTTACCTTGGTCAATAAGTTTTGTAATAATAGGAAACTTTGCATTATTAAGTTTTATTTTCTCGCTTAACAACTCTCTCATGTATTCACCGGCTTTTTCATTTATTTTTGGATTATCTTCGCCATCTTGTTCTTGATCGTTTTCCATACTTGCATCTAAAGGCGCATTTCGCTTGAAATCACTGCTGTTGTATCCGTTTTTGTCGTATTTCTCAGCCATTTTCAATTAACTAAACCGATATCTAGGTTTAATGACTATTTCCACGTTTTGCAAAAATAACTATATGTCACATTCACACAGAATCGGCGTCTCTCACCACAAGAAATCTATGGCGCGCGTGGCTACGTCACATTCATATTCAGTGCTGCCAATTAAAAAACAAATGATTCCCAGTTTTGGGCCTTGTGGGCGACCTCATATAGACAGAATCAAGAATAGCTTTCTGCAGCTTCCTGCACTATGTATCTCGAATACACACGAGCAATTAATTGCACAATAATACGACCTGCGCAATGTTTTCAATTTCGAACTGAAAATAATATTGTGGATTTATGTTGCGTGAAGTAGTCCCACCCACGGCATGCAAATAGAACTGCTGGCGGAAGCTGGTTCGTGTAACCTAGTGTTTTAACGTTAGAACTACGTTGATCAGGACACGGTGCCACATGCCGGGCACATTGGTCTAGTGGTCGCAAGCGCTTCCCGGGTGTCAAAACATTGATGTCAAATGCTTTTCTCTCGCCTGCGATATCCTTTTGCCAGTTAAAAACACCTAGCCACTCCAATCGGTGATTGGGAGCGATCGCAAGAAAAAAACGACGAGAAGTCGTCACTATTCACGTTTTGTGTGTTCTCGGGGGTTATCAGCATAAGTCTGGAGTCTCTAGTCGCACATAACATTTTAGATTATGTACGTCAAACCGAAACAAGGCAGTATGATTCTGACGCCCTATCTTGCTGTACGTATTTTGCATAAGAGCCATTTGTTAATTACTTACTCCTTAAAAATACAATCATTTTGATTTCACTGTTTATTCCGAAAGAAAACATTGCCATAATAAACAAAAAAACAAAAAAAAATCTAAACTTGAAAGTTTATCCATTACTTGTCTTTAACATTCTTGTCTTTGGGTTTGTGGCGGGACCTCGCGTGTTGTATGACCATGATATTAAATTCATTGTCGGGTGCCACCATTATTTCTTCCTTCTTTGTATGGATTCGTATTATAATTATTTCTTCCAGTGGGTTCTAAAAGAAGTAAATTTAATAGTCATAATGATCTATAATGTATCTACTAATTCCATGCCAAATAGGGATTTCATTCGTGATTAGAAAATAGCGCACCAGTTCTTTGACGTACATTTGTGATAGCGCGCCAAATTTATGAAGAGCTCTGCCATAGTTCGTGGCGCTAGTGACGCTCATATTGGTCAATATCGGGGCCCCTGAAACATACCCCCCGACATTTATATTAGAGCTAGTCCTCTGCAAGATATGACGAAATGAGTGAAATAGACGTCGAAGGTCTCCGCCTTATACCGACATCCTTCGTGCTAAAGTCATGACTTACCGTCGCCCTTGGCCAGAAACCAGGAAATATTAGGTATACCTAACCACGGAACAGAGAATTCTCTAAGTCTAAGGGATGTGCAAAACTGGGTTGCAGAGGTGAGACAGGCTCTTAAGGTGCCTGTTGCTTGCATTATTACAAGTAGGTAATTCTATCTAGTTCACGCCAAATTTGATGGCGGCTCGCATCAAATTTCTAAGCACAAGGTCAAGTACGCGCATATGGCCCATATTCTTCGCGCATCTCCACCGCCCACTGATGGAATTGATACTTTTAAAAAAGGTTTCTGAGCAGTGGTTCGTGTGAATCGGACCGCCATCAAGTTTGGCGATGGCGGGCATACCCATATCAAGTTACGACTTTGGACTTGGGAGTTAACATAATTGGACTAAATAAAATTAGATGCTAAACATTAATAACCTTCTTTGTTCGTCATTATTACACCTTCTACTGAATCATCGTCCATTAATCTATCAACGATTGGGTTGGCGGAGTTAATTGTGGCCGTCTGAAATTAAGAAGGAGAATACGGTAGATGACGACTAGTCAAATTCATTACTTTTATTGAACTGTCAAAAACGGTTACTTTATTTTTACTTTACAAAATGTAGTAAGGTATTAATTTATTTTTGACCGAGAGGCATCATCCCTTTTTAAAGGTACGTTCCATATGCAGGCGGCTTGCGACAGTCGCACGTAGATAGTGTGGCATTTTCATCACAGTATGGAAGCTATGAAAATATTACCGAGGCACGCGACATAAGTAAGCGGTTCGCGAGTGTTCGCGAGCGAGCAACATTAGTCATACTGTGATAATAAATGACGTCGAATATCTGTCAATTTAGGTATTTGCCTGTGTTTGATTTTGTACAAAAAACTAATAAACACACGCACAAGGAACATTTTTCTGAAAACAGCATCAAAATTGGTTGATAAATGGAGAATTAATCAAAATTTTTTATATTCGTATGATGAAGAGTGGGATCATAGTGGGGACATCTTGCTATATCTTTCGTACATGCGTGATCAAATAACGTTGACGTCACAAGCGTGTATGTGCATCATTTTCTGTTATTAAACTGTTTGAATTTTGAAAGGTTTATAAATTATTTATTTCTCAACGGAATCCAAAGATTATTTCTGTTTTTGGTTTTGTAAAATGTTACTTTTGATATGAATGATTAAAAAAAAGAGTCAAATACCCTATACAAAATTTATTTGATCTGTAACTTACGGTTCGTACGAGCCATTCATCTCTTGCATCTTTTAATAAGTTAGTAATTATTTTCATTACAGTAGTGGCGCCGCTGACGCTGAAAGAAAATGGGATGAACTATTTTACAGTCCCTTGATCAGTATAACTTACTAATCTATATAAGGTCTAACAATACTAGTGCACCATATTTTTAGAGGCCATCTAGAACATGCTAACGATCATGTTTACCCCAAAAAAGTCATGAAAACAACAATATATTTTATAAAATTTATCATCACAGTCGCCAAATTTTACGCATATTGCCGGTCTCTATGAACGCGCTCGACCGTTGACCTCTAGATCATTCAACTTTTATTGTGGTAAACATGATCCTTAGCATGTACTAGATGACCTGTCAAAATATGGTGCACTAGTTTTGTTAGACCTTATATATCTAATATCTTAATTTGTATCTAATATTATACTAATCCAAACCTTTTTTATTTTTTTCGTGGGAAATCATCAAATGACCCCTCCCGCTGAGGGTTCAGCTGGAGGGAGTATCAGACTAAAACCCACTATGTTCCTTCGGCAGGTCCCTGTGTGCCAGGGCCACGGTAACTCTTGCGAACAACCCGCAGCCCAGGCAGACCCTGGCCCTTATGGGCTACTAATCTATACATTACACATACCTTTTTAATGCATATGTGTGTGTAAATTTGTATGTGAGTGTTCGTGGTCCTTATCGTCTTTGTTCAAAGGCTTGATTTTATGGAAGACGCACGCTGAAAATTCCGTGTCGGAAGCCACTAAAAGCTCATTTGATTTAGTCACTATTCTATAAGCCACCAAATCGTCCATTACATCCTGTTGGTCATGAAATACGATATTTAATTAAATTATTAATAAAAAGGTTTGATTGCGTCTCTTTGAAATGTAGGAAAATAACGGAATTGTAGACGCTAGGCTAGAACATCAAGCTAAGCTATAATCTGTCAAATTTATTTAATAGATTTTCAACTTTATCGCTGAAGCATTATGTTTCAAAGTCGATTGGGACAACTTGTCAGTTTCTACTTGTAATTTTCTAAGTTATATGTGCTATTTCTATGTGTATCATACTGATATTTTTGTGGTTGGTGATATTTGTAGAAACTGTGATTTAAAAGAGTTTAAAATTGACAACCTGCAATGCACAAACATGATGATAAACGGTCCTCTCTAACCTAGATGAGAAATGCAGGGTTAGCCAAGTTGTCTTTCTACAATCGTAAAAGCTAGTAGGTATAATTAATAGAAATGAATGGAAATTACATTTCGACCATATTACGACTACGTGGTTTATCAATTTCAACGTCATTTCCATATATTTTTGTCGCTTCTACTAGCGTTTACGCGTTTACGATTGTAGCAAGACTGTATCTTGCCTACAGGCGCAGGCTTGTTAAGCGCTAGTAGAAACGCAAAAATGACATTTCATTTAGGGTCAGTTTCACAGGCTAAGTTCCAAATAGTTTATCCGGCAGATAATTTCATAGAAATTCTGTTCCATTTTTTAATTTATCTGGTAGATAGTGGCTATCCGTAACCTGTGAAACTGGCCCTTAAAGTCGATAAATGACGTGATTTGAAATGTCTTTTCCATACTTGTTCTTTGTTTTTTGCCTAAACGATTGTAGAAAGGCATCTTGTCTAAACCCCCAGACTTATGCCCAGCAGTGGGATGACAACAAAAGTCCATGATGATGATTAGGAGGGAGGACGTCAATGATTTTTTGTTTGTGATGTTTGTGATTTGTGATGATGATATAGATAAAAACGGGATGCCTACCAGCTGTTTGATGGAACTTCGAATTTGCTGGCTGAGGGGGGGCAACTGGGTGGTAAGCACCACCTCTTCGATTCTGGGCAATGTATGCATTATAGGCGTGTCTGTAATTATTGTACCAGTATCAAGACTACGTCGTGGTGGCCTAGTGGGTAAAGAGGCAACCTCTCAAGTATGAGGGCGCGGGTTCGATTCCAGGTTAGGTTGTCAGACTTTGTGGCTTCTGAATACCCGTAACGACTGAGACGTACCAATGATAGCCCGCACAATTTAACGTGCTTTCCGGATCTATCTACGGACTGACCGCGCCAAGCGTTGCTGAACCTTATGATCGGCTGTAACTTAGCTTCGAGCTCCTCGTATTTGGTATTATTTTGTATGTCTCTTCCAGACCACGGGACTATAGAGTCCCGGATTTTAAGAATGCGAACGTGGGGCCGAAGCCAACACGCTTAATACCTTTTGAGACAACTTTAATCAGAGTAATGGTGACACAAAATCGACCATTATCCCTGTATACACTAGGATAGAAATGTACCCAAAGACAGTCCCCGGTTTGTGGTAACCTATTCCAACAGTGGATGGAAGAAAACTAGTTGGTCTATTGTGGTGGGATGCTCGTGATCTAGGGAAGGGAATATTATTACTATTAATTAGTAAGTGTTTTGTTAACTTACCCTCTTTGAAATACAGCAAACCGATGACATTTAGATGCAGTTCGATGCGATCTATGGTATCTATAGTTGCCTGTATGAACTCCTGCAAAGAGCAACTCGTTTTGATGTGAACATTAGGGTAGGTTCAAATCAACGAAAAAAAATTGTGATTTAATATACATATGTTATGGTGACACATAACCGACGATTATCCCTGTATATAATATGGAAATATACCCAAGGACAACTCCCGGTTTGTGCTAAACTATTGCTAACTAGAGAAAACTATGAGGACTATGGCCCCTGCCGATGACATGTCAAAATGGCAGGAGGAGACTCGCCAGCTCACTTACCGGGCCCCCGGGAACTAGTCGCTAAGTCGTAACAAAGGTTGCAAGTAGGAACATTAAACAAATAATAATATGGTATAAGCGCAGAACGCGTTTGTATTTTAATGTAGAGATTATTAATAAGGTCATAATTGAACTATTTACGGGTACATGATTGTTCATAACAAGATAACTAGTCATTAATTCAGAGGAGTTAGAAAAAGAGCACTTTTTGAAGGTAAATTTTACAAAAGACAACCCCAAAAACGCCCGCCTTTCACTACTTTCTGTGTGTTGTCGCTGAGAAGAAGAAATGGTGGAACAAACTCCCCAGCAACACAATTCTGTCTGTATGGTTAGAAGAACCGCCTAAGTTTTCAGTATGGTACTACTTTCGAGAACTTGTGAACATAAGTATAAGTAACATACTTTTGGCATCTGCTCCCTTCTTCTAAACTTTTTAAATAATCGTCCAGGCATTATTAACAGGGCTGTAAAAGCAAAATATTTCTAAAAATAAATATTTAAGGTCTAGCAAAAATAAATTAATATATAAAATAAAACATGGGAATTATTTTGACAGCGTCAAAAGATCAGCGACATACAATTCTTTTGCGTCATATATGTACATCTGAGATGTACATAGTATATTGTATACTCTTTGGTCATATATGTACTTCATTGCTGGATATGATCAAAAAAGTTATCAAGTTGACTCTACACAATTTTAAACGGATGATTAATCATCATCAGCCTTTTTATCGTCCCACTGCTGGGCACAGGCCTCCTCTCACACGGATAAGGATGCGTTACTCACCACGCTTGCTCAATGCGGGTTGGTGATTTCAGACTTTATATAGTCCAGGTTTCCTCGAGATGTTTTCCTTCACCTTTAATCAGTCATTGGTGTCCAAGATATACTTAGAAAGTACGTATAACTTACATTGGTAAAGTTACATTGGTACTTGCCTGGCCTGGAATCGAATCCGTACCTTCATACTCGAAAGGCTTTCCCACCACGACTTTGACGATGATTCATATAAGCTCTTATTAATAAGCAAGACAAATTTGTAGTTGTTAAATAAGGTTTTTATTTTTCAACATATGCATTACATTTTAAAATAATCTTATAATAAAAAAATCAGAGTCCAAGCTACTGGAGGTTAGGGCCCAAGAGACAGAAACCTCCTCACAAAACGCGCCATTTCAAGGTGTACCGCCTAACGAGAGCCTCTTGAAGTGTTGATCTTGGCCATTCGACTACCATTTGTTTGTTTTTCTCAGCTTTTACGAGATTCTCGTCACGAGGAATGTTATCATCATCTTCATTATCATCGTGCGGCGCGCTAATCGATCTATCATCACTATATCAGGCTTATTGGCAACGACAGTCCTGTCAGTGATGATAGATCGATCCCAGTACTACGTAATTTTTGAGAACTGTGTCTGGTCAAGACTAATTAATGCTATTAAGAGTTCGGCGTCTATTTGAATTGAAGTATGTTTTCAATAACTCTATACTGCAGCGTAAGTCTTGAATTTCATCAATAATTATTTTTAAAGCTTTGTCCTTTTCAATATACTGTTCGCTGGCAGCTCGCTGTTTGTTTACAACTACTTTGTATATCTCATCGAGCTTCATTTGGAAAAGTTTTGAGCCCTGCACTTCATCCGATTGCTTCTTCTGTAAATGAGCTCGATCAAAAATGGCTTCCCTCAAACGAGCAGGCAATCGGTGACAGTTCCTATACGTGGGCTTACGAGGTCGAAGAACGATGACATTCTCCCACTTCTTATTCCTTATCCACTTTTTATACAAACAACTTGGCAGTATTTTCTTAAACAGCTTGTTGCAAACAATACCCTCCAGGGAAGTTATAAATTCTATTTGTTTTTCTAATCTTTTTATGTTACCTATTATTTCCAATCTATTCACATTGTCAACAGCAACACCGACCAAGAGATTCATCAAGATTATTGAAATTAGAATTAGGAACGACATAAATATTATTCGCAGTATTATGATTGATGCTGACACTTCTATAGCACTCTTCTTACTAAGGGTGTCTTGGTAATCGAATTCTGACGTCATCATGACCATGGTGGTGACGAAAGCTGACCACGGGCCTTCGAACGGTGGCTTCGCACGAAACTGTATCATAAAGGTTATGGAGAAACCAAATATGAGGAATACGAATGACAGCAGAATCTGAAACAAAAAAAAAAACAATCAAATTAAAAATTATTGCGCTTAATTTAATTTAAGCTCCTCTAGGGACCAAAACTTTACAAGAATAGGCATGAAGAATAAAAAAGGTAATACAGCACAAAAATACAGCTTTTTAGTTTAGCCTAAAATATTGGCAACGTACTTTTTCATTTCTCCCAAAAACCAAAAACAACGAAGGTATAACACTGTATAACACATTGAAATATCGAGTTACGTCACCTTTTGGCAATAATTTTACTTAAGCGTGACGTCACAAGCTCCCACTCCCGAACTATAGTGCGTTTTATTAGTATTTGTTTATGTTTTGTTAAAACAATACAAGTTCAATATGTTTTGCTAATCTAAATCTGACCACCATACTTCATCTTTGTCATCATGCTTAATGTTAGCTCACCTTGATCACTTTGTTCGCGACTTTCCCAAACATGAGAACATAAAAACCCCAGTCAGGGAATCTTGACAGCAGAAACATCATTTCGAACCAAGAGAACAGCAGAGCAACTGAGGCTACGAGGCGCGCCCACTCGGGTGGATCTCTCCCAGTGTCCCACGATACAACCCGGAGCAAGATAACGGCTAGGAAGATGGATCCAAATTTCAACCAGGTCTCCACACTCAAAAGGTATCTCTTGGCTTTCATTTTTATGAAGAACACCTCCTATTGATCAAAGAAATACAAAATTACAGAAAAAAAATCAATTATCGATGGGGGTCATGGTTAAGTAATGCCACACGGGTCGGTCGCTTATAAGGTTAAGCAATGCTTGGCGCGGTCGGTCCGTGGATGGGTGACCATCTCGTCATGACGAGTTTTTCCATATTTCGGCAGGTACGCTAAATTGGGGGTTCCCGGCTGTCATTAGTACATCTTTGTCAGTCGTTACGCGTAGTCAGAAGCCAGTAAGTCTGATAACCAATCTTGCCAAGGGGTACTGGGTTGCTAAGGTAATTGGGTGGAGGAAGTCAGACAGGCAGTCGCTCCACGTAAAACACTGGTACTCGGCTACATCCGATTAAGTCTAGAAGCCGACCCCAATATAGCTTGGGAAAAAGGCTAGGCAGATGAGGCAGATGATACGACTTAGAAATTATTTTTGCTGGTATGTATTGAAATCTACAGGAACAAGAGCAAGTTCACAAGTAGAGGGAAAATATTCATTATCCACTACTTTCTATGGCCCGTACCGGGGAAAAAAGTATTTTGGTCATTTGTTTGTTGAACCTCAATCTATGTATGACTAAATATTTATGACTTGGACATGAGAGGAAAAGTGATAATTACCTGAATTGTTATTAAGCAGACTGTCAAGTAAATAATGTGTACCCATGCACTGCTGTGCAATACGAACGGCACCTCTTTATGTTTATTTTGTTGTTTGTTTTTGTCCGTATAATAGAACACAGAAACCGCATACACGTTAAGAGACAGCACAAAGCACCCATATAATGCCAAAATACTGTAGAAGTATGGCAAAAATTCTTTCCATTTTAGATACACAAAGCTTTGCACCAAAGGATGAAGGAGAAGGCGCCTCTGATCGTGTCTGTTACCAGTATTTATAAGCGCCTTGATTACCCTCATTTGTTTAGGGTCGGACTCTTTGGGGACCAACATTCTGAAGTCCACAGTGACCTCACATTTAGACTCTTGAAGACTCGTACCTTGAATGTACGAATCAAACATTTCCTCCATGAATTCAGTCGGCTTTGACAAATTGTTCATTAGCAAATCGATGGGTACAATCTTGCTTCTTCTACTTTCGTGAAATCCAGATAGGTCGGCCCCTTCTCGGATTAGCAGTGCAATCATTTCTCTGTTCCCGTGGGAGCAAGCATCATGTAAAGGCGTCTGACCTTCTGAATCGAGAGCGTTTATGGTCATCCTATCATGTCTTAATATCAGAGATGCCATTTCACAATAGTTCTTGCTTGCAGCTATGTGTAAAAGGGATGTAAATCTAAAAGTATCTATGTTAATTTTGTTTTTACATTTCACGTAGAAATGTACTCGAGCGCCTTTGGCTATAAGCATTTCTGCGCAAACAAGATGATTATTAGCTACAGCGTTGTATAACGGTGGGCCAATGTCGTCCATTCTGTTCACCAATACAGCTGTAACGTGGCTATTATATTCGAGTAAATATTTGAGTATTTCTTCATGGCCATGTTCGGCAGCTACATGGAGGACGTTGGTTGTATTCGTTACGGTCGCTTCTATGTTAGCACCAGCTGCGAGTAACAACTTAAGTGCATCCAAATGATTGTTAGATATTGCTTTGAAGAGAGGAGTTTCTCCCTTCTCGTTGCGAAAATCGACAGTGTTGTTCAATTTTGCGATGTTTAATATCTCTTGAAGTATGTCGACATTGCCCAATTCCGCTGCTGTATGGATGCAAGAGTCTCCGTTTTTCTGTAAAATAGTTACCTTTCAAGTGAATGTATTGCTCATATTTTATATACTCTAAGATTTTTAGCAAAAGTGTGTTAATATAACTACGTATAACTATAAAGGTTTTGTTCTATTATTAGAGGTTATGGTACCTTCATGGTGATGCTGGCTCCTGCACCAAGAGCTATACAGACGCCTTGAACCCAACCTTCTTCGATTGCTGCGCAGAGGACGGTGGTGCCTGATTGGTCCTTCACGTCTACTGTAGCTAAGTGGGGGTCGATATTACCGTGGTATTGGTTTGCCAATAACTATAAAAGGATTAACAGCATATTAATGATTTCAATTGGCAGGGATTAAAACAAACTAGTATCTACCAGCGGTTTTACCCGGATCTCGTTGGAAATACTTCATACTACAGGAAAAAGTAGCCGATTGCCTCCCTTGATAAATTGGCTGACACTAAAAGAATTTTTCAAATCGGACTACTAGTTCTTGAGCTTAGCGCGTTCAAGCAACCAAACAAACTTTTCAGCTTGATAATACTCTGATGCATAGATATAATGGCATTCAGACTGATTGTCGGCCAAGGCGGCCTTTCTCTCTAAGGAGACTAGCCAGCTGCGCAAGACATATTATAGTGCATGACGTATTATAAGCATTTGCGCAGACACAGGTGCACTCTCTATTCCTTCACGCTCATAGTCCGATGGGACGGCAATCCGAAACGACCAGAGAGAGATAGGGCGCAGGACCGACATTTACGTGCTCTCCGATGCAAGTGTGAATCAATCACCAACTTCCAGACTCTGGGCTGCTTTATAAAAGTTTCTATACATACATATCTGCTTCGAACTAAGATTTCATCGTCATTTTTTTTTTAAATCTTTTTATTTAATGAGGCTTGAGCACTACTGTGCCATGTCAGCCTCGTAAGGTCACACAAATATGTATATACAATATTACAATCACAATCAATAAATCATTAAAAAAAAACACCAACAATAACTTAACTTAAGACATAAAACCAGAGTACATTCCGACAAAATATTGCGCATCCAACTAATAATGCCAGAATCATTACATAAAATCGATAGCGATATGCACAATGGCAGAATCCACGCTATACCTAGGTAACAACCCACAACAAAATATCAAAAGTATTCATCGTCATTAACAAGATTATTATATAATATATATTTGATAAATATTTTTTTTTTCTGCGAGCTTCCTTGATTACTTTAATGGCTTTTCAGAAGCCAGAAGAAAGATCTGACATTACCTGCAGCAGTTCCTTGTTTCGCTTTTTAACGCAAACATGCATCGCAGTTAGTCCTTGACTGTTCCAAGCGGTGGCAGACGCTCCTCCATGCAGCACCTGGTCTACTGCCTCCTCACTTTCCAGCTCCACTGCTGTATGCAGCGGAGTGTCTAAGGGGTTGGTTTTATGATGGAACTTCTGGAATTTGCTGCCGGCTTTTAATAATAGCTTTACAGTCTCCATAAAGCTGCAAAATTAAAGAGTTATTAAGTTTCAAATTTTTACCATTGTGATACTCTTTAATTATATTTGGTTCTATTTTGTTTTTAACTTACTCGCTCACTTCAATCTTATGTCCATCGTAATGTGCGCAACCGGCGACGTCGAGGGGCGTCCTGCAGAGCAAGTCCTGCGCAAGCGCATCGGCGCCAGCAGCGAGCAACAGCTGCACGCAGTGGTGGTGAGCGCGCGCGCTGGCCGCGTGTAGCGCTGTCCATCCTTGCTGGAAGACCGGCAGCTAACCAAAGGCAGAACTTTAAAGTTAATTTCTTATATTTTTTTTGTATAGGTTGCTGGTGATATGGGCTTGTTGCCATTGGGATTCTTTAGTTACAGATGAAGTTAATATATAAGGTGCTATAAAAATATCTGCCACGGCTTTTGGCGTGAAGATAAATTAGAGATTATTTGTCATATTTTTTAGTAAATTGTGAATCACATTATGCAGAATAGAGCCAATGTTAAATTGAATTAACTGTTCCGGGGTACGAAAGTACTTCACTATTGTAAGTAATAAACACAACACTACCTCCCGTTAAAGCCGTGGCAGATATTTTTAGAGCACCTTATATAAGCGTGTTACAAAATATGGCGTAGAGGTGCAGTATCCTCGCATACCATTTCTTTGATATTCCTGCAGTTGTGCTCCATACCATCGCTCCAGTCGTTGGGGAAACGAAAATCTACGTTAAGTTGGCAAGGTGTGTTTGTCAATTTGTTAACGGGCATGCTGTGCCTCCTGACTTCTGCCACGGTTTCAGGCGACAAGGCGACGCAATCTAAAATATTTTTTGCCAGTGCTGAAAATATAATAAAAAATAAGTAACATTTATTTATTCTCTAAACATATTATTTACATTTTTATATACTAGAACATATATAAAATAAAAAAAAAACTTTTAAAAATATAAAAGAAAACAGTTGTCCACCGATATCGGAAACAGGCTCCAAGCTACCGATGGTTGTCCATTGGCCGTAATGGCAATCGGCACTCGGATGACTGCTGGCCAATAAGCGTTTTTGCTGTAAAATTAATAAATAAGTGTAACAGACTCTTTTTTTTTCGTGGGAAATCATCAAATGACCCCTCCCGCTGAGGGTGCAGCTGGAGGGAGTGTCAGACTCTTACTGACTAAAACCCACTATGTCCTTTCTGGAGTTCCCTGTGTGCCAGGGCCACGGTATCTCTTACGAACAACCCGCAGCCCAGGAGTGTAACAGACCTTGAGGAAATTTTAACAGTAACGTAATATGCTTGACATTTCCTTCCCAGGCGGCTAGATGTAGCGGTGTCCTTCCCAACTTGTCGGTTCTAGAACATGTTGCCCCAGTCTTAAGGAGCAGCTCCATAGCATCGTTGTCGTAGAAGGATGCTATATGAAATGCTGACACGTGGCTCAGTCGGCAAGTTGCGTTGGCGTTGGCCCCCATAGCCAAGAGGCTGCAGAGAAAAACACAAGTAAATCCAAAGGCATATTAAAATAAGTTTCCTCTGAATTAGTTAAGACGTTCAAGAGTGGAAGAAGTCGTGGTGGCCTAGTGGATGTTCCCGGCTGTCATTGAAACATCCTTGACAGTCGTTACTGGTAGTCAGAAGCCAATAGTCTGATGCCAGTCTAACCAAGGGGTATTGGGTTGCCCGGGCAGTCGATCCTTGTAAAACACTGGTAGTCAGCTAAATCCGGTTACACTGGAAGCCGACCCCAACATAGTTGGCAAAAGGCTCGGGAGATGATGAGCCAGAGGGGGTGTGGGCAATCCACTAACGCGTACTTATACTCTGATGTAAGTTAAGACGCCATAAAGTATTAAGGAAATTTGACAGATTGGGGTAGCTTGATGTGTTGGTCTATACGATCTTTATTAACTCACCGTTTCATGTATGCTATGTCGCCTCCGGGTACCGATTCCAGGAGTTTGGTGTTCAACTTGGAGACGTGAGTGGCACTTCTCTTCAATGTTAAAGTACCTTCGAGTATCTCCAGTGTTTGCGAAGTAAACTTCGTAGCTAAAGGTGCTGGGAACGGAGCCATAGAAGATGCACTCTTGCGCACGTTTTCATCGTCTGGCCTGCAAGAGGTTGTAGAGAAATCTTGTTAGTTAGTTCTATTTACTCAAAATTTTTACTTATTTGGCTTGTTTCTAAGTAAATTGTATTTAAAATGTATTTATTGTTTCCACATATGCTATGATTCCAACATGGGTACCGCTACAACCATACAAGGGTGCGCGGGTTCGCGGGAATCCTAATTCTTTCGCAGCGTCGAAATAGGGTTTTGACGTATCGTATTCGGTGCGTAACCGCTCTTAAACTTTTGACCGCCATAGTCAAGTATATGTAGATGACAAGCCAAAAAGTGCCCAGCACGCCACCGTCACGACTACATGACTTTTAAAGTTAAAAATTTATAGTTTCAGTCGATATGATTCCGAAGTCACTACTATATTATAGGTGAATTCTTAGCTTGGCACTGCGGACACGTCTTTCTTTTTTTGATGTTGCGCACAAAAGGTTTAAAAAGTTTTCTATACTGATATTATAAAGAGGAAAGATTTGATTGTCTGTTTGAATTGAATAGGCTTCAAAATTACTTGACCGATTTGAAGAATTCTGAGAAAAATGTATGGAAATGACATTTCAAACCGCCGAAATGTCATTTCCATACATTTTTGTCTTTTCTACTAGCGTTTACGATTATAGAAAAGACATCGTGGCTACAGGCCCAAGCTGTATTATATATCATAAGGGAAGAAGTTGACCGGGACGTTGGAGAAACCACTTGTGTAAAATATAATATAATTTATGTCAAAAAAGTTACCTTCCTGATGTTCTGTTGTCCAGACTCTTAGACTTTATTCTTTGGGTCTCAATGTCCAATCTATCGCATCCAGCATAATGTGATACTGTATTATCTAAAATTGAGAAAAATCTCTAAAGAAAAAAGAAGAGAAAAGTCGTCTATTGTAATGTCTTGAAATTAAACGATAAAAATAATTTACGTAGTTTTAGGGAAGGTTGATATCTGACGTAAAGTACGCCGAGCGTATCATCCGTCGCACTAACGTATCACCGTTGAGTGTGAACGTTCAAGTGTTTTTGTATACATTTGTCAGTTCTGGCGTTACGCGACTGATAATATACGACGCATATTCCGTCAGATGTGCACCTTCCCTTAACTAACATTTAACGTGGGGTGGCAATGTTGCCAGCCTGTTGGGTACACTACCGGGTGGCAGCAATGTGGATGAGTTTTTGACGCCCTTTATTAGTCGTCATTTGTTTACGTAAATATATGTAATATTAAGTGAGTTATTTATATTATGTATTAACTTTCTTATAAATCTATGTATGTAGTATGTGAAAAGTTATTTACAAACTTAAAAACTGTACAAAGAAAATGAGTACTTACCTATATAAAATTACGTAGTAAGATAATAATATATGTATAAGGTGTAACAAAACTAATGCACACTATTTTTACAGGTCATTTAGTACATGCTAATGACCATGTTTATCATAAAAAAAGTTATGAAAATATTAACATTTTTTACTAAATTTATCATCTCAGTCGCCAAGTTGTACGTATAACGCCGGTTTCTATGAAGGCGCTCGGTAACCTTTGGCCATTCAACTTTTTTTGTGGTAAACATGATCCTTAGCATGTACTAAATGACCTGTAAAGATAGTGTGCACTAGTATGATATATAAAATACCTTTTGTATATATTTTTAGTCATGTGCATAAACAGATTATATGTATGAATTATTATTTTTAAAAGATTTTTACCTGTTTCGTCCGTGGAGACACTTTTTTTGACACGATCTATGATTTTCTTCATCCTCAACATTGTTGTTACAATGTCGTGTTTATAGTAATCGGCGCATGCACATACTAATTAAGTTTTACGTAAATCATTGTTTTGCCGCCGAAGAGTGCCTACACACAATTTTTCCTTATAACAAAACCCTGAAGACAAAATATATTTTCTGACGTGCGTAGTGTGAATCATTACGTATTTTTTAGTATATAAGTGTATTGATTATATAATTATACACACATATGTACATTTACACATAGGTATATTATATTTCTAGCTAGCTTTTTCCTCTCGTCTTCGCATTTTGAGGGAGTTACCTACGACATATCTCATTCTATATCATACCTAGTTATTATTATCATGCTCTCCCGAGCCTTTTCCCAACTATGTTGGGGTCGGCTTCCAGTCTAACCGGAATCAACTGAGTACCAGTGTTTCTCAAGGAGCGACTGCCTATCTGACCTCCTCAACCCAGATACCCGGGCAATCCAATACCCCCTAGTTAGACTGGTGTCAGACTTACTGGCTTCTGACTACCCGCAACGACTGCCAATGATGTTCAATGACAGCCGGGACCTACAGTTTAACGTGCCATCCGAAACACAGTCATTGGTGTCCAAGATATACTTAGAAAGTACATAGAAACTTAGAAAAGTTGCATTGGTACTTGCCTGGTCTGGAATCAAACCCACGCCCTCATACTTGAGAGGTTGGCTCTCTAACCATTAGGCAACCACGACGATTATGTTATTATTATCATCAACTGCATTTATTTCGTGATTGATTCGTGATTTGAAACCTCATCTCGTTCGGTTTTGCCGTTTCTCGTTGTATAACGTAACACAGATAAAGTCTTTTTGGTAATTTTGGACCAAACCAACTGCCTCGTTGGTCTATGCACAGGTTCTAGGGTTCCTGGGGTTCTAGGGTAGACCTTCATGAAGCAGCCCGGAGTCTGGAAATTGGCGATTGATACACCCGTGCGTCGGAGAGCACGTAAATGTCAGTCCTGCGCCTGATCTCTCTCCGGTCGTGTCGGATTGCCGTCACATCGGACTATGAGAGTGAGGGAAAAGAGAGTGCACCTGTGTGCGTGCAAATACTTGTGCACTATAATATGTCTTGCACAGTTGGCTGATCTCCTTACAGAGAACGGCCGCCGTGGCCAGAAATCGGTTTGGATGCCATTTTTTTTTGTTATTTATTCTTCAACATAATTTACATTTGTGTCGATTAGTGAGGTTTGACATTAAAAATATATACAATTAAAATACAGCCAGGAAAAACTAAAGCACCATATCTTACAACAATATAACATTCTACATTGGCACAGAAAATTCACTTATAAATATTAGTCAGTCATAACATCAGTTATAATATAATGTCAGTGTAACAATAAGTGTCAATTCAAGTAAAATTAATTTTATAAAATCATCAAATTATATGTACTTTGATAGTATCCTTGTTCTTCACCATCGATTTAAATAATATTCCTCACACATACATTGTTGACACTTTATAACTTTCTTCTGAAACTTGGTTACTACTATAAAATCAAACACTCGTATTACTGCAAGACATTTAATCTTTTTTTTTTTTTTTAACATGACCTCTTGCAGTTCAGCCTAGGAGGCCGTGTACTGCTTAACCGGACTTTCCTGTGGGGTCCTAAAATTATTATTTAGGCCTCCAGCCAGGGGCTTATTTTAAACTTAAACCTAAACGACAGCGCTGAGGGCACCCCTGCGGGGTTAGGACCTCGGCTCAGGGCGTCGTTGGGGGGAGGACAGCAAAGGGACGGGCTGGATCTGAATGTAATTATTATTACGGACTTTTTTAAGCTACTGGCTCAGCTCGCGGGCTGGCTCGATGTGCTAGGGACGGGAGGACTAGAGTCGTTATTATCGGACTGTCGCGACGGACCTCGGCGGCGAGGTTTGTACGAACGCGGTTTGTGTAGTGTGCTTGTGCTCTTACTACTCTCTTGGAGGAGGGTAATGGGATCATCGGGAATGAGGAGGGTGTGCCTGGGACGGCGTACCTTACTAATCTGGGACGGGGTGTATTTCGCGGCTGACACTACGAGTGGGTTGCAGTGTTTTTCGCCGCGATCATAGTGACGTATGGAGGCACGCTTCATAAACTGACCTAATGTGGGGATTTTGAGATCTACGTGGAGAGTCTCGTTTCGGACGTAGTAGGGAGCATCCGTGATCTTTCGTAGAGTACGATTTTGGAGGGTCTGTAATCTATGAATTAGACGCGGCTTGGCGTGTGCGAACAGAGGGCAGCCGTAGGTCATGATGGGGCAAATTTAATCTTATTTCCAAAATACACCTATATCGTGCCATGTAACGAAACCATAGCCTGCATTTAATTGCGGCAACGCCATCTAGTTACAAAACGATAAACTTGTGCCGAGAATTCTGAACATACATACAACGTCATCTAGTCCCAAACTAAGCATAGTACTATGGGTACTAGACAACTGATGAACATAATATAAATTAATTATTTATAAATAAACATAATTTAAATTAAAGTAACATGCGTCGAAAACTTTGTTCGAATGTTTTGGTAATTCCAAATATTTATTAAAAGATGAGGAAAAATAGATTATAAATACATATTTAAATTATATTAAACAATTGAATAACCAAGAATAATATGAGACCTATTAATACCTAAGGAATTAAAACGAGTCATCTATACTAATAAATATAAAGCTGAAGAGTTTGTTTGTTTGTTTGAACGCGCTAATCTCAGGAACTACTGGTTCGGTTTGAAAAATTCTTTCAGTGTTAGATAGCCCATTTATCGAGGAAGGCTATACTACTATACCATCACGCTAAGACATACGGGAGCGGAGCAGTAACCAAAGATGCGGGTGAAACCGCTGGGGACAGTTAGTTAAATAATATATCGGTACACCTTTTTCACAGACGGTCGGTTAGCCCCAGGATAAGCTATTGATTAGCTTGTGTTATGGGTGCCAACACAACTGATAGGTGTTCTATATATACTTTACACATTACATGTATATTTATAAAAATACATATTATAACACAGGGTATTTGGTTGCCCGGGTAACTGGCAGTCGCTCCTTGTAAATCACTGGTACTCAGCCGAATCCGGTTAAGACTGGAAGCCGACCCCAACATAGTTGGGAAAAGGCTCAGGAGATGATGACATATTGTAACACCCAGATCACAGCCAACAAGCATGCTTTTCATACAAAGGTTGACTTACCGGGTATCGAAACCGGAACCAACGGGGATTCAAAAACATTTCAGTTTATACTTATTCAAAATTAACATACCTACTGAAAAATAAAATAAATTAAAAGAAAAAAATCTTTTATAGTCCGCCATATTGGATTTAGAATAACGTCGAATTATTTTTTAAGTCACTCTCAATAAGCCCTTTCATTTGATACCCATATTGTTGAAATTCATTAAAAATAACTACTCCGCCATCTTGGACGGTCCGCCATATTGGATTTGGAATGACGTCATATAACATATCGTGCATTGTCATCCAAACTGAACGTGTATACAAAATTTCAGCTCAATCGGTTGAAGATATCTACTTCAAAATTGAGTTCAAAGAATCCACCGTAACATACATACACGGCAAGTTAAATAAAAGCTTTTAAAAAATAGGTAAATATTATTATTATGTCATCGTTTGTCCTGAATAAAAACCAAGTTGCGATATTGTTATTTTATTAATATGTATAATTATAAATCTTTACAAAATTGCTCATATATTTTTATTTTACACAAAGTCTTACGAAATATATTCATTTACTTTACATTGTCAGAATCAAATCAATTTCAGCGTAATTAATAAAACTGCACACTCGAAATATAAATTTATTATCTAAGGGTTTTATTTATTCTTATTCAATGCTTTATATTTTAGAAATATTTTTAGTTAACTATACATAAGAAAAATACTTGACCGAATTATTTCGGTATTAGTGGGACTTATACAATGATACATTTATACAAAGAAAGAAATAAAATATGTATCCTAAAAGGTAAGTTAATATGTGTATTTTTAGACTACATTTTTGGAAATAAATTATTTGTATTTGTATTATTTGTAATACAATTAATTTAACTTTTTATAAATTTTGCCACACTTGGGCTGAGAATATACTTCCCGAAGTGACGTTTTATAGCTTTCAAAATATTGATCTGTAATTACCATATACTTAGAAATAAACGATATTTTATTCTATTCTAATATTATTGACAAATAAAAAGAACAAAAGAACACTTTTCTCAAATTGTGCATTCTTGTTATTTATTATCTCGAAGTTAAAAATAGTTTAAGATACAAGTTATACAATTTTGCGAAAAAAAATATGTCGTACGATTTTAGTGGAATCTCACCATAAAAGTGTATTTATTTGTGTTTCACTTAAAAAACTCAGTGGTTGTCTGAATGGCAGAATTTTGAGTGACGTCATTCATCATCTGCTAATGATTAAGGCTATCGATCGACTGCTTATTGGAAGGTCCCCTTTTAGGAATTTATTACATATTACTACACTTATTTCATTATTTACTTATTCCGTCATAGATTGGTGAGTGTTTTTATTCTGGAGTTCCGCTATCGCACAAATCGATTCTCGAATCGAACATGGTACAGCTCTATGACATTTTGCCACACTTGGGCTGAGAATATACTTTCCGAAGTTACGTTCTTTAGCTTTCAAAATTTTCGCAACGAATTTCGGCATGATTTTCTGAACGAATTTCATCTGTGTGAAAAGTTCTAGGGATCCCAGAAACTCAATTCGCTTTTTTATGATTCTGATTCGTACTAGTTGCCTTACTCTTTGTGGGTCAATCACAGATGCTGACGCTATTAGTGTCACTATAGTTGAGAATATTACAAATACGAATACAGTGATGCGCAATATGATCAATGATTTAGCGAACTTCTCAGATTCATTTTCTTTCATTATGTTTTCATAATCAAGCTCAGAAAACATCATGGCAACGACCTTCACGAGTGCACTAAAAGGTCCGTCGAAAGGATGCTGGAACTTGAATTGCATCATGAAGATAATACAAAACGCTATTATCAAAAATATAAAAGTAAATAAAACCTGCAACATAAAAACAATGAACACGATTATTAATTGCTCTGTTGGAAGGGTACACCCCACAAGCGTATCTAACAAAAACAGTGCACCTTAATTTTACAGGTCATCTAGTACATGCTAAGGATCATGTTTACCACAAAAAAAGTTGAACGGCCTAGGGGTCAACGATTGAGCGCGTTCATAGAGACCGGCATTATTCGTAAGATCATAATTACAATTTGGCGAATGTAATGATAAATGAAATAAAATATTTTATTATTATCATTACTTTTTTGTGCTAAACATGATCCTTAGCATGTACTAGATGACCTGTAAAAATATGGTGCACTATTTTTGTTAGACTTCATATAAAAGTAATTGTGCACCTTCAAAATATTTGCAGTCATCTTCTCCATCATAAATACATAGTAGCCATAATCATGAAAATGGTATTGAAGAAAGGTCATGTCCAACCATGCTAGAAGTATAACCAGCGAGGCAACATGTGTAAGCCAATCTTCACCTGCTAGACCCGTTGTGGTATCGAACAGTACTAGTAGCCCCGTACCAACGAAAAGAAAACGAACCCACGATTCTATCTGACGAGAGTATCTATATTTTATTCTCATATAAAGCGTTTCCTGAAACATAAATAGCAGAAGATTAATTCCTCATCATCATCACCCGAGCCTTTTACCAACTATGTTGGGGTCGGCTTCCAGTCTAACCGGTTTCAGCTGAGTACCAGTGTTTTACAAGGAGCGACTGCCTATCTGACCACTTCAACCCAGTTAACCGGGCAACCCAATACCCCTCGGTGAGACTGGCGTCAGACTTACTGGCTTCTGACTACCCGTAACGACTGCCAAGGATGTTAAATGACAGCCGGGACCTACAGTTTAACGTGCCATCCGAAACACAGTCATTGGTGTCCAAGATATACTTAGAAAGTACATACAAACTTAGAAAAGTTGCATTGGTACTTGCCCGACCTGGAATCGAACCAACGCCCTCACACTTGAGAGGTCGGCTCTTTAACCACTAGGCCACCATGACTTTTGACTCACCACCAGAACATTAATTCCTATTAAAAAAATAAATACTGGTATTTAGTAAGGTCAAAAATCATTAATCAAATCAGGCTAGTCCAGACGCCAGCAGTAGTTTGATATGCTGGCGTCTGTACTAAGCACTTTATGACTGTTAGTTTTTGTGAAGAGGCGGAACGAACTCCACGGAACATTATTTCGATTTTTTAGCAATTAATGATACTCACCTGTAAAACTACCAGGACTATGCCAATAAACAAGACTGCTGACCAAATATAATGACGTGGTGAATAATTTATAATATCCTTGGTTAAAAACATAACCATGATATAAAGAGTAAACCCTATTAAAAAAAAGTAATAGATTGTTGTTAAAACCAGGAAAAGTAACAGTATTGGCGTATCTTCCCATATAATATGAAGGAAACTTTCTATAAGGGGATGTATCAATAACTGTCTCTGACCATACTGATTTCCAGTCTGTAGGAGTGCTACAATGACTTTCATGTTTTCGTCATGCCTCACAGGTTTCAAAATGCTATAGTCAACTGTGACTTTACAATTAGCATCTTGGAGGCATAAGTCGTTTGTAGAAATGCATGTATCAAACACAGTATTCATAAACTCTGTAGGTTTTAACAAGTGGTCCATGATCATATTTATTGCTGTAATGGAATCGTTTGTACGGGAAGCCAAATCCGCACCTTTCTTGAGTAGGAGTTTAATCATATCTCTGTTTCCGAAACGACTAGCTGTATGCAGCGGAGTCCATCCCATACCATTTTTATGTTTCACAGTGTCTCCGTTATTATCTATTATTATTTTTGCGATATCCACACGGTTATAAATTGCAGCTAAGTGCAATGGAGTAGAACCTTTATGTTCTTCAGTTGTTTCTAGCTTGACATCAGCATTTTGAGCTAAAAGTATTCTTACACATTCAATATGATTATTTTTTACAGCAAAATGGATAGGACCGTATCCCTTTTTGTCGTTCATTGTCAGAGAGTTAATCATTTTTCTGGTAATGGAATAATCGTGGTCTAATAAGACTGTGAGTATTTCCAGATACCCTTTCTCAGCGGTTATATGAAACAGGTTCATTTGATTCGAGAGCGTTTCTGTGATCGACGCTCCTTGTTCAAGAAGTCTCTTAACAACTTCAAGATGTTCGTTGACAACTGCTTTGACTAGAGCGGTTTCTCCTTGACTGTTAGTTGAGTCGATGATATTATTCTGGGTTGCTGCATTTATGATATGATTAAGAATATCCACGTTACCAGTCGTTGCTGCTAAATGTAGCGGTGTCTCATTTTTATTGTCCTGAAATGCAAGCCAATCGAATGTCACAAATAAAATTTTCGAATTTCTATGCTTTTTTTTTAAGATCGTTGCTTTGTTTGATTCTGTGATTTTGTTTTTAAGGGCCAGTTTCACCGGTTACGGTTATGTTCCAGATAGTTTATCTGGTAGATAATTTCATACAAATTCTGTTCCATTTTTTAATTTATCTGGTAGATAGTGGCTATCCGTAACCGGTAAAACTGGCGCTTGAACTTATGGGCATAAGCCTTCCCCAAGTTGTCCTATTATCGTCCGTTGTTCAGCTAAGTATTTTTTATTATACCTACATATTTATAACTCATCTACACATTTATTTAATATTTAAAATAAGATGTTTATTTATAAATTATGAATGGTTACGAACTCTCGCAGTAACATCTGCTCCATTTTCTATAGCGATGCTCACACCAGGCTCCCACATTTCCAGTACAGCTTTATGGAGTACTGTTTGTCCATTTTTGTTTTTGACGTCTGCTCCATGCGATGCTAAAGTCTATAAAATAAGAATTAAACTATAATTATTTACATATCGCAATTCATTTCTTGCATACAGAGTTACTCCTGTAACTGCTGCGTTGGTCTAGGGTTCGATTCTCGGGTTGGGCCAAAATTGCTTTGTGGGTTTTAAGAAAGTTTCATATAAAGCAGCCTGGAATATGGAAGTTGGTGATTGATACACCTGTGCATCAGAGAGCACGTAAATGTCGATCCTGCACCTTATCTCTCTCCGGTCATGTCGGATTGTCCGACCCGTCGAGTTAAGATAGTGAGGGAATAGAGAGTAGTCCTGTGCAGCTTGCTGATCTTCTTAAGAGAAAACAGCCTCCATGGGCGACAGCCGGGCTGATCGCTACTATTATATAGGTTTACTTATTTAGCGTCTTTATAATTTCAGAATCGAAAGTTACCTGTAAGAGTTCTGAAAGTTTCTTTTCAACACATAAGTGGAGAGCGGTCTGGCCTGATTGGTTTAGCCAGTTGACTGGCACTCCGGCGGCCACAAGTAACGCAGCGGCTTCCAAGTTGCCCAACTCCACAGCTGTATGGAGTGGTGATTCGGACGTCTGTCTGGCCTGGCTACTGAAGTTGTTGCAATTCGCATTTATAAGTATCGTCACTAGTTCTGTAAAACTGAAAATGAAATCTGTTAAGACCGATAATGCCACGGGCATTCTTTGACCTTAAGATGATGCAGACGGACTGCTCGAGCTGTCGCTACCAACCGAGTTGAGTGCGACATTTTTTTTCCGGACGAAAGAGGTTGGAGATCTGTCGACTGCTCTAGCGCCGTCAACGGCTCGAACAGTCGTTGTATGCCTCTCGACAGCTCGAGCAGTTAACGGCTTGAAGTTATCGCGACTATAGTTGCAGGCTGACGGTCTCAACTGCTTGAAGCAGCCCTTACTTCTTTCAGATCTTGGGTAAACCCGTAAGAAACAGTTATAAATACACAAACAGTTTGATAGACTTAAAACATGTAACAAACTCGTGGCAATCAATATTGTGGTTAGAATAGAAGGCGCAGCCAGCGATGTCGAGGGGAGTCCTGCCGACACGGTCTTGTGCGCACGCGTCCGCGCCGGCTGCGAGCAACAGGCGCGCGCAGCGATGATGTGCGCGCGCGCTCGCCGCGTGTAGCGCCGTCCAGCCAGGTTGCAGCACCGGCAGCTGATGGGAGTATACTCCATTTCATTCAAAAACTGAATATTTGGGGCCAGTTTCACAAGTTCCAGATAGTTTGTCTGGTGGATAATTTCATACAAATTCTATTGTTCAATTTTTGAATTTATCTGGTAGATAGTGGCTATTCGTAACCTGTGAAAGTGGCCCCAGAACTTGTAATAATTAAGTGTTATTTGTATCACATATATTTATTGAGCAGTTTAATTTATATATACATAGTATACATCAGAAAGACCGTGACAGAAGATGTGGTGGTACTACGTGGTGGTAGGCCACCACGACTTTAACCACTAGGGTGGTTAAAGAGCCAACCACTCAAGTGTGTGGGCGTGGGTTCGATTCCAGGTCAGGCAAGTACCAATGCAACTTATCTAAGTTTGTATGTACTTTCTAAGTATATCTTGGACACCAATGACTGTGTTTCGGATGGCATGTTAAACTGTAGGTCCCGGCTGTCATTGAAGATCCTTGGCAGTCGTTATGGGTAGTCAGAAGCCAGTAAGTCTGACGCCAGTCTAACCAAGGGGTATTGGGTTGCCCAGGTAACTGGGTTGAAGAGGTCAGATAGGCAGTCGCTCTTTGTAAAACACTGGTACTCAGCCGAAACCGGTTAGACTGGAAGCCGACCCCAACATAGTTGGGAAAAGGCTCGGGAGATGTTGACATCAGAAAAGACAGTGAGGTATCTCTTAACTTACGTTAGTATCAACCCCTCCACCGTTGTGATTTGTGTCATCCTTGCTGTCAGAAGGCAGCTGGGAGTGACCCGTCCTGAACTCACATTTGACGTTCACAAAACCTTCGAATTTCTCACTGAGCTTCCTAATTTCATCCTCGGCTGCCATTATGTCACCTGTTTCCAACCTGTTCTGTATATCTGTAAAAAAAAAATACTATTCTTCGTTGTGTGGGCTGATAATGATGATGATGACTAGTAATGTGATTTTAAAGAGAGGTTTTGAAGGTTATTTAGAGATATCCCGCAGATGCAGTAGGCTTTCATATTGGAAGATGGAAAACTGGTTATCCTTGGACTCCAAGGGCAATGTATCTTGGCGAATTTCTAGTTGGATCATTGAAAGGCTACAGGCTTGCCGAAGTACTTTTTTTGTGGGAAATCATAAACCCACTATGTTCCTTCTGGAGGTATTATCTTGCTAGGGCCAGGGTAATCCTTGGGAACACAGCCCGCAGCCCCGGCAGCCCTCGGTCCTATGCGCCTCTCCAATGTGGGCTTGATGAGTACTTTGTACTTGACTAATTTGCGTTGCTATATACTTGAATTTAGGTACGCTTTCTATCATCAATATATGTATCTGGTTAAGATATTAGGTGCTGTTTATCCTAGTTTGGATGACAAGAAATGCACACACCTTTAGATAGGCCAAGTAAGATACCGATCTGGCTGATATTCCCTGCCCAAGCGGCGAGATGCAGCGGAGTCGGACAAGGCCTGTCCACCCTGTGTTTCTCTGCCCCATACTCGTGGAGAATGGAGAGGGTATCGTCAGACCTTATGGCAGCCAGGTGACAGGCAGACACACGGTCTTTGCCCCATGTCGCGTTTGGGTCAGCACCAGCTTGAATCACTCTATAAAATAACTCCTTATCATTTATCGTTCTTTGTAATCGATAGAATTTGTAGGTACTTGAAAACTATATTCATCTATTCACCTTTCAATGTCTTCTGCATCTCGATGTCTTAGGGCTTCAAACAATTGTTCGTTATTCTGAACGGGCGTATCTGTTCTTTGAAGTCCATCACCTAAATGTGTGGTTTCCGATGGAGAAGCTTCTATAGGAGTCCTCTGTTGATTGCCTCGATTCTCACTGAAATTACGATACTTCTATGATAACTATAACTAACCGGGTCTAATAGATGCATAGCACGATTGCTGTGCGTGGGGTCTCGGGTTCGATTACCGGGTTGGGTCGGAATCGAATCACATTGTTAATTGATAAATCGAAGAGCACGTAAATGTCTTCACCTTTGCTTTCACCAACACCCTACCACGGGCTGACCGCGCGAAACGTTTGCCTGCTGCGCCACTTCTTCTTCCCAGCAAAACCGCCGTCACCATCGCCGTACATTTTTCCGTTTACGCTGCAACCTACTTTAAACCAATTTCGCGCGTCATAATCTACATTATAAAACATCGTTATTTACTTGTTACGATATAGTCAACATATTACTGTGTAACTATCAATAACAGAGAGAAATAATCGCCTATCGCTTTCAACTGTGACTCACAATAAACTCGTGAAACTAAGTGGGGCGCGTTTCTCTAAAAACTTACAAAAGGAGTTAACTACCCATACAGTGGTAAAGGTTGGGCGTTTTGGGGGCTGTCTGTTTAAAAAGTGCTGTTTGCCGGCTAAGTTCGAAAAACTGTGATTGTAAAACTGTTGATCGATCAACCCATGCGGCTGATACCACGAGCTCCTATTGGCGTTCAATATGTGTACTTACTCTGTCAAGTCAGTCGGGCTTGATCTCCTACACTGCTGCGGGATGCCGTAGTCCTGATTGCTGTTCCCTGGCTGAAGAAGCGGCTGCAGGCTGTAATGTTCAGACTCAGCAGAGCACTGAGCTGATTGCAAATAATGCAATAAAGTATTGAGTCTCGGGACTACCAGACTGAGTTGAAATTAACATCATCATCTCCCGAGCCTTTTCCCAACTATGTTAGGGTCAGCTTCTAGTCTAACCGGAATCAGCTGAGTACCAGTGTTTTAGAAGGAGCGACTGGGTATCTGACCTCCTCAACCCAGTTAGCCCGGCAACCCAATGCCCCTTGGTTAGACTGGCGTCAGAGTTACTGGCTTCTGACTACCCGTAACGACTGCCAAGGATGTTCAATGACAGCCGGTACCTACAATTTAACATGCTATCCGAAACACAGTCATTGGTGTCCAAGATATACTTAGAAAGTACATACAAACTTAGAAAAAGTTGCATTGGTACTTTCCTGACTTGGAATCGAGCCCACACTCTCATACTTGAGAGGTTGGCTCTTTACCCACTAGGTCACTACGACTCCTATGACATACATATATGTATGTATAGATATTTGACATAAATCCCTTACACCCATTTAACATTTTTACACAAAGATAAATAAATAAATTTAAAAATAATTACCCAGAAAGCCGATATTGTTAGGACTGTTTTTATTTTCCATGGCAATAAACAACTATGTCGTCTAGTCTCTATGGTTAATTAAACACATTTATTTAGTATCCTTGATTTCTGTTTATATAAGTTTAAATATATTTTCAGGTATCACTAACACAAGAGGTATTTTAATTACACTGATATGACAAGGTATTAGAACCTATTTTTGACTTTGAAGAGGGCACTTAAAAACCCTGATAAACACAATAGGTTTATATAATTCCGGTATATTAATGATATCATCCAGGACGATTGTCGGCTACGGCGGCCATTCTCTTTTATGGAGGTCAGTCAGCTGCGCAGGACATTATTATAGTGCACAAGCATTCGCGTAGATACAGGTGCACTCTCTATTCCTTCACTCTCATAGTCCGATGGGACGGCAATCCGACACGACCGGAGAGAGATCAGGCGCAGGATCGACATTTACGTGCTCTCTGATAAACGGGTGAATCAATCACCAATTTCCAGACTCCAGTCTGCTTTATGAAAGGTTCTGAAAACCCACAAAGCGATTTCGGCCCGACCTGGGAATCGAACACGAGACCCCATGCACAGCAGTCGCGCCTTGCGACTACTAGACCAACGAGGCAGTCGGTATATCAATATATTGTCTTTATTGACTGCCCTGGGTAAGTGGTCGTAAATTGCCGGGCCTGAAGTCTAAGGTTCTATCCACACTGATAGCCGAAAAGGCTGTGCTGGGTTTCAGAAACTTTCACGGCATACTCGTTCATTGGTTTCGTTTGTAACGCTTTCCCGCTAAACTTGACTTACCTTCATCATCTCCCGAGCCTTTTCCCAACTATGTTGGGGTTGGCTTACAGTCTAACCGGATTCAGCTGAGTGCCAGTGTTTTACAAGGAACGCCTATTTGCCTATCTGACCCCTTCAACCCAGTAACTCGGGTAACCTTGGTAAGACTGGCGTCAGACTTACTGGCTTCTGACTACTGTTCTGATGTTCAATGACACAGTCATTGGTGTCCAAGATATACTTAGTAATTACATACCTGGATGGAATCGAACCCACGCACTCATACTTGAGAGGTTGGCTCTTTAACCACTAAGCTACTACGACATGACTTAGCTTATTTCGAAAAAAATAATGTAAGAGATCATTTCCCGATACTGTACAGTATTCTGTCATTTTAAAGCCGAAATCGAGAAGCAGTTATCTTGATTCTCGTGAGAGACGAACCCTGAAATCCGCTGATAGCGGCCATGCGGGAACTATTGTCAACTATTGGCAGATTATAGTAGCTTGATGTGCTGGCATCTGTACTTAATAAACAGTGAAGGTTAAGATGATAAATAAAGTGAGAGTACATGTATTAAGTGTATGATAACGTTTAAGTATCTTCCGTTATGAAAGTATATACTAGTAAGTACTTAAATAACAATGTTTGTTTATCTAGCTAGATGTTTTCTGCGGCTTCACTCGTGGTAAATAATAATCAGGACTTTGTTATGGTCATAATAATTTTGTTTCCACTGTTACGTAGTTGTATTTTTTTGTTTACAACTTTGAAATCAATTTGTATTGTTTTGCTTGTCTAAAACCAAATTGTGTCATGGTTTTATATGTAGAGAACGGTTTTGATAATACATTCATAAATTTTCTGTTATTCAATTTTTTTTTCTAGACCACGCAAACGTGGCGCCGAAGCCAACACGCTGAAGCCCTTTTGAGACAACTTTAATGAAAGTAATGGTTACACAAAACCGACGATTATCCCTGTATACACTATAGAAATGTACCCAAGGACAACCCCCGGTTTGTGCAAGAAAAACTACTTGGGTTATTGTGATGGGATGCAAGTAGACTAGGGAAGGGAAAACTATGGGGACTATGACCTCTGCAGATGACAATGTAATAAATACATGTAAATATAGTTTTTGTGTGTTATTCAGTTATCATGCCAGTCTAATCAAGGGGTATTGAGTTGCCTGGGTAACTGGGTTGAGGAGGTCAGATAGGCAGTCGCTCCTTGTAAAACACTGGTACTCAGCTAAATCCGGTTAGACTGGAAGCCGACCGCAACATAGTTGGGAAAAGAGATAATAAATAAAATAAAAATAATTGTTGTATAGTCTAAAAAGGTGATTTATAATAAAACAAATGTTAATATGTTCTATATTTAAACTTTATTCTCATCTGCCAAGCTTACTCTCTAAACGAGCCAAAAACTGCTTAATCATTTCTAATTCCACAGCAACCTGATCTACCTTAACATTTAACTGTTCTATAGCCGATTTCGACTCCTCTTCATAACATCGATTCTGATTCTTTATCTCTATAACAGCGTCATCTATTTCATGCAATTGTGCGGCAACCTCGTCGTACTTACTTTTGGACTTAGGCAAATCAATTTCTGGCAATTTCGTAACTTCATGCTGGTGTTTTCCTTCTTTCTCTTTATTTATTTTCATGATGGCGTCATGCATGTCGTTTAATTTCGTTTTGAAGGCTTGTAGACCCATTTCGTCTTCGATTTGCTTCTGTTGCATCTGTGCTTTGGTGAAAATTGCATCCTTTATCCTTGATGGTAAAGCTCTCGAGTGTCTCCATCTTGGCTTCCCCGGTCGAAGCGTCATAACACAAAGGACATTACGCTTGTTTTTCAAACTAGTATTCAATTTCTTAGGTAATATCGCATTGAATATTCTGTTGTAAACTAAAGTGTCTAGTGTTCCTAAAAATTCTACTTGTTTGACCAACCTTCTTATATTGCCCAGAACTTCTAAATCGTTGATGTCGTTAACGGCTACACCGACAAGAAGGTTCATAAGTACTATAGCTGCTAAGATAAGGAAGATGAGAAAGATTATTCTGACTATGATGAGGGAGGTTGCTAGTTCTTTGGAATGCTCTTCATCGAACAAGGCGACGTAGTCGAACTCAGACGTCATCATAACTATGGTCTTCACAAGGGCAGCCCAGGGTCCATCGAAGGGCATTTGTGAACGGAACTGTATCATGAAGCTGAGGGAGAAGCCTATCACGAGGAACATGAACGTTAGGAGAATCTGAAAACAAGCATGAATAGATTAATTTGAAAGTACTTTGTCCATAGGACTAGTAGGAGTAAGAGACACCTGGACAGAGAGACTGCTTATATTATGTTTGTAACATCTAGCAAAAAAATCTATAATAACTATTCGATCGAATTATCTAAAACAGTGTTTAAAATACCCATTATTGTTGCATAATCATATAAGCAAAGGGAAATTATTCTGGGACTGTGTTGATTTAGAACTTCATTTAGAACGAAAGGCTTATTTATCTTGTGATTGCCACCCAAATTCTAACGCCAACATACACAATAAGATCTCACCTTCACAACGTTGGACGCGACTTTCCCAAACATCAGGACATAGTACCCCCAGTTAGGGAACCTGGATAGGAGGAACATCATCTCCAACCATGATAAGAGTAGGGCCACGGTAGCCACGTGCCTAGGCCATTCGTCATCGTTCAAGTTTACCACCACCACGGTGTATGGGAGAATCACTGCGAAGCCAAGGGACCCAAACTTGACCCAGGTCTCTAATTGTAAGAAGTACCTGCTGCTTTTCACGTTCATATACAGGAGTTCCTGAAACAAAGCCACTAATAAAGGTATCTAAAGAAAATCAGTATACAGTGAGAATTATATCGACGTTGAAGGGACAATAAATAATCACGTAGCGTGTAAGGGAGAGCCTTCCGCTGACTGACAGGGTGCATTCAGCTCCTTATTTTGAATCATATTGTATTGGAATTGCTCAGCTGTTCAATTTTTGTGAGGTTTTAAATCAAATCAGTTTTATCGAATTACCATAACGTTGCTGAAACAATTTCATGAACCAGTCTTCTTATTATGGTATACTGACCTTAACCCAGAAGTATGCTGAGAGCTGTACCTTAAACCCTGTATACATATAAAGACTGACAAAAATAGTGCACCATATTTTTACAGGTAACACGCTAAGGATCATGTTTACCACACAGAAGTGAGTATAAAATGAAATATACAAGTAAATTTACAGCATCATCACTACATAGTATAAAACAAAGTCGCTTTCTCTGTCCCTATGTCCCTTTGTATGCTTAAATCTTTGAAACTACGTAACGGATTTTGATGTGGTTTTTTTTAATAGATAGAGTGATTCAAGAGGAAGATTTATATGTATAATAACATCCATTAAATAGTGAAGAAGTACTGTTATTTTTGAATTTGAGTTTTTCTGTAGTGTATTTAGTATCAGCATTGCACCCGTGCGAAGCCGGGGCGGGTCGCTAGTATTAAATAAAACCAACCTGTATAAGTATCAAAGCGATCGTGGCATAAACTACGTAACTCCATATCGCTGGATCCAACCACGCCGGCGTCTCTTCCTTCGTATCTCTGAAGAAGAAAACTGACACGATGAAAGTCGTCAATGAAGACAAAAATATCGCGTATAAACCTATGATTGTATAGAAGAATGGCAATAGAGCCTTCCATTTCAAGAATAGGAAACTCTCCACTAACGGATGGACGAGTAATCTTCTCTGTCCGTTTCTGTTCCCAGTCTTAAGGAGAGCTTCTATGACCTTCATCTGTTCCATCTCACAAACTGTTGGCATCAGAATCCCGTAGTCCACGGTAACTTGACAGTTATGATCCTGCAAGTCTTGGCCATTACTTGAAATGTACGAATCAAATACTTCCTCCATAAACTCTGTAGGCTTCGATAGATTGTTAATAATCATGTCTATAGCGGTTCTCCTATATTTCTTCGGCCCATCGGTATATCCTGAAAGGTCTGCGCCTTCGCGTAATAAAAGAGTAATCACATCTCTGCTTCCATGGTGACTGGCAGCATGGAGCGGAAACCATCCCATACTATTCACTTCATGTACAGTAGTTTTATCAAATTTGAGCAAAATTTTTGCTATATCCACGTGATTTTTGACAGCAGCCAAATGTAATGGTGTTGAAGATTTGTGAGGGGTGGATGTGGTTCTTAATCTGATGTCAGCCATTTTTGACAATAGTAGCTCAACGCAGGCAGCATGGTTGTTAAATACTGCGAAATGTATCGGCCCAAAGCCTCTACGGTCAGCGGCTGTCAGTGAGTTTATTAAAGCATTCGTTACAGTTTCATTAAACTCTAATAGGACTTTTAGTACTTCTAGATGTCCATAATCGGCAGCTACATGTAATATATTCACATCTCCTGGGAGAGTTATCTTCATATTCGCTCCTTCATTGAGAATCTGTTTTACGCAGTTCAAGTGACCGTGAATGATGGCTTTGAACAAAGCCGTCTCTCCTTCTTCATTTTGATAGTCTAAAGCGTCTCTCTGTTTGGCTATGCTGAGGATTTCATTAAGGACATCCAAGTTACCTAATGCTGCTGCTGAATGTATAGGGGTTTCTCCATCATTAGCCTGCAAATCATATGATTTGTTATTGATTGTGTTTATTAATTACGAATATATACAATATATTTGAGGAGCTCGTGGCTAAGGAACAGCCAACGCTTGGCGCGGTCGGCCCGTGGATGGGCGACCATCCTGTCATGACGAGTTCCTCCGTGTTTCGGAAGGCACGTTAACTTGGTGAGTCCCGGCTGTCATTTGTACATCTTTGGCAGTCATTATGGGTAGTTAGAAGCCAGACAATCTGACTACCAATCTTGCCAAGGGGTATTGGGTCGTCCAGGGGTTGAGGAGGTCAGAGAGGCAGTTGCTCCAGGTAAAACACTGGTACGCAGCTGCATCCGGTTAAGACTGGCAGTCGACCCCAACATAGCTAATGAAGAGGCTAGGCAAGTCTATAATAAATATTCGTGTTGTACCTTGGAAGTAACGTCAGCACCAGCTTCTAAGGCGATGCACACGCCAGGGACCCAGGCAGCCTCCACAGCCGCTTGTAGAACTGAATGACCTTCCTTGTCCTTGACATCGACTATTGCTAACAGCGGGTTCGCGTTCATGTAGTCATAGTTCGCTAGAAGCTGCCAAGTAAGAAAACATTTTAGTTCTTAACATACTTTTTTGACTAGATATTTCTTTATTTTTCAATCTATAGCTGTTTGTTTTAGGTAATTTACTATTGTCGTTATAATTATAAAGCTGAATAAAAAGTATCAGCTTTAGTACTAAATTTAAACCAACATCTCGAACGAAGTTTATGTCCTAGACCTAGCACTGAACCTAGTACTTTTTAAATCGGTAATAGGTCCTAGGGTAATTAGAACTCCCGCTGGGAGTGCAGTTGGACGGAGTGTCAGACTAAAACCCTCTATGTTCTTTCAGGTGGACCCACTATGTTCTTGGAGGTCCCTGTGTGCTAGGGCCACGGTAACTCTTGCGAACAACCCGCAGCCCAGGAAGACCCTGGCCCCAAGGCCTATGTCTGGCCTATGCCTGATATCTCTTCGAGGAGCGCGTGGAACATAACGCGCCGCCGACATGGGCCTGTTGTCCTTAGACGTACGGACGATGAGCTATCCAAACTCACCGTCCACAGACCCGCGCCTACGGTGGTCGGGAGTCATCCCTCGACACCCGGCGCCCGTGGTGTCGACCAGTACCAGCTCAATAATAAGAGTTTGTTTGTCTTGCCATTTTTAAAAGTAAATTAAGTATTTATTATTTTTTGCCCGTGTGCACAAAGCAGGTCCACCGAGGCTGAAGCTAGTTGTTAAACATTATAAATACGATAGTTTGATTGATAAAACTACTGAACTAATTAATTTGGAATTTGGTTAGGCTAGGTGCTTAGGATAAGTTTTTTTTTTGTGATAAATCATTTTTAAAAGCTTTTATTTAACTTGCCGTGTATGTATGTTACGGTGGATTCTTTGAACTCAAATTTGAAGTAGATATCTTCCACCGATTGAGCTGAAATTTTGTATACACGTTCAGTTTGGATGACAATGCAAGATATGTTATATGACGTTATTCTAAATCCAATATGGCGGACCGTCCAAGATGGCGGAGTAGTTATTTTTAATGAATTTCAACAATATGGGTATCAAATCAAAGGGCTTATTGAGAGTGACTTAAAAAATAATTTGACGTTATTCTAAATCCAAAATGGTGGACTATAAAAGCTTTTTAAAAAAAGATTTTTCTTTTAATTTATTTTAGTTGGTAAAACTGAATGGAACAGCTTGTACTTTGCCTTTTCTCCTTTTTTTAATACAAAGATTTTTTTTATTTCAATTTGTGTACGTAATAAAGAGTATCATCTATATATCTACTTATCAATCTTGTAAGAAAATACAGCAATCATTTCAAGTACTGTTACAGCAGAAGTATATTATTACTCGATAGCGGTCGCCCGCGGCTCCGCCCGCGTGGATGTCGGTTTGCGCGACAAAAAGTAGTCTATGTTTTGTTCTGATACACATATAACATGTAGAGGACCCCCGCGGCTACGCCAGTGTGGATGTCGATTACCGCTACCAAAGCCTAATTTTTGTCGGGATGAGAAGCTCGCGCTTGTTACTCGATAATACAATATTGAAAGCTTTAGTAATAGAAGAGCTTACGATTTCTTTACTTTAAAACAATAAACACTTGAGACTCCTTCAAAAAATAATTGTTTTTCTGTATTGTAAAACTTTTTTGTTCTAGTACATGAATGAGATCAATTTATTTTTTTCAGTTTTCAACAATTCTTTAATGCCTTTCAGTGTAAAAGTATTATAATTTACAATGTCTCTATGAAATAATATTTTTTTTTCCAATATTTGGTTTACGTTTTTTACTACCCATTCCCCGCGGCTTTCCTCGCGTCGAAAGGTATTTACTTTCCACATCCGGTTAAAAAGAAGCTTAAGTTACTCTTAGTTACATCAGCTGCGAATAAAAGTTCTGTCAAAATCGGTCCCGCCATTTCGGAGATCAGGCGGAACAAACAGACAAACAAACAAAATTGATGAAAAAAATGTTATAACATATAACCGTAAAAAGTATATTTATATGCATGTAGAATAAAAAACAGTAATTTCAATATTACAAACTAATTAGCTGCCTCGTTGAGGTTTTTGCCGGGTCGGGCCGGAATCGCTTGGTGGGTTTTAAGATACTTTCATAAAGCCGCTTAAAGTATGTATATATTTCTCTCTCTATCTATATCTCTCTCCGGTCGTGTTGGATTGCTGCCCCATCGGACTATGCGAGCGAGGGAATAGAGAGTGTACCTGTGTCTACGCAAATGCTTGTGCTCTATAATATGTCGTGCGCAGCTAGCTAATCTCCTTAGAGAGAACTGGCAATCAGTCTGGACGCCATCATTCAAACTCAAACTCGTTTATTCTAATTAGGCTGATAAATCAGCACTTTTCGAACGTCAAAAACAAGAGACAGCCCCCAAAACGCCCACCCTTCACCACTTCCTATGAGTTCTCGCTGGGAAGAAGAAGTGGCGCAACAAATTCCCCAGCAACTAATTACCATGTACCTGGCACAAACTTGAGAAGTTGAAAGGGTAGTTTAGTCGATACATACATACCTGTAAATGGTCTTCTAGATTTTTCTTAACACAGACATGCAATGGCGTCAGTCCTGCCCTATTGAGACAGGTCACAGCTGCGCCGGCATCCAGTAGTTCCTGAATTGCGTCCAAGCTCTCGACCTCCACGGCAGTGTGAAGAGGCGTATCCATGTTATTCAATTGATGATTGCTTTTCATTGTGTTGAAATTACCACCAGCTTTCAGAAGCATCTTTATTACTTCTACCAGGCTGGAAAGAAAGGGTTTGATTATTTTTAGAAATTGCTAGATGGCTAGGTCAAAAATGTTTAGTTTATTTATCAATAGTACTTATATAAAGAGCCAACCTCTCAAGTATGAGGGCGTGGGTTCGATTCCAGGTCGGGCAAATACCAATGCAACTTTTCTAAGTTTGTATGTACTTTCTAAGTATATCTTGGACACCAATGACTGTGTTTCGCATGGCACGTTAAACTGTAGGTCCCGGCTGTCATTGACCATCCTTGGCAGTCGTTACGGGTAGTCAGAAGCCAGTAAGTCTGACGCCAGTCTAACCAAGGGGTATTGGGTTGCCCGGGTAACTGGGTTGAGGAGGTCAGATAGGCAGTCGCTCCTTGTAAAACACTGGTACTCAGCCGAATCCGGTTAGACTGGAAGCCGACCCCAACATAGTTGGGAAAAGGAGATGATGATGACTTATATAATACACAAACTTAATATTACATTTATCTTATTTTAGTTCTAATTTGTCGTTGTCGTCGTTTTAGCCGAAAGACGTCCACTGCTGGACAAAGGCCTCCCCCAAGCCATAAGAGAAGCTGGCGTTTTAACCACTAGGCCACGACTACAGCAGTTACTTCGTAGCGTCAATATTATCATATGTTAAATATAAATATTATTAAAAACATCCATTATGTTCAAATTACCATTTTATTAACACACGCGGGAATTTGCTTCCCCGTTACGAAATGACGACATTCATTTTTAATAAAAAAGAATATTTTTTCCATATTAGAAATTATGATGAAAATTCTAGTAGGTAACGGCAAAAATACGATATACATATTTCCCAAGAGCGGCATACGTCTTTTATAAGCAAGGCGCAAGTTCATAAAAAAAACTTTACTTCTTGAAGCGCGATTTTGTTTTCAACTATATCTTTTGCCTGTGGTTTTATCTGCATTACAGAGGAAATACCTCCCGAAACCGAATAAAAAGTATTTTTACCTATACGTTAATCAATTTGACTGCCTCGTTGGTCTAGTGGTCGCAAGGCGCGACTGCTGTTCACGGGGTCTCGGGTTCGAATCCCGGGTCGGGCCGAAATCGCTTTGTGGGTTTTGAGAAACTTTCATAAAGCAGCCCGGAGTCTAGAAGTTGGTGATTGATTCACCCGTGTATCGGAGAGCACGTAAATGTCGGTCCTGCGCCTGATCTCTCTCCGGTCGTGTCGGATTGCCGTCCCATCGGAGTATGAGGGTGAAGGAATAGAGAGTGCACCTGTAACTGCGCGAATGCTTGTGCACTATTATATGTCCTGCGCAGCTGGCTGATCTCCATAAAAGAGAACGGCCGCCGTAGCCGACAATCGGCCTGGATGCCATCAATCAATTTCCTCAAAATTGATCCAGTTACTTGTGAAGAGGTCACTGACACACAATCCCTGACACCCACAAAATAACAGCTGTTGCTTTTTTTCAGATTGGAAAGTCATCAAAATGTTCTTTCCTGCTGAGGGCGCAGTTGGAGGGAGTGTCAGACTCTTACTGACTAAAACCCACTTTTGTTCCTTCTGGAGGTCTTTGTGTGCCAGGGCCACAATTACTCTTGCGAATAACCCGCAGCCCAGGAAGACCCTGGCCCCAAGGCCTATGTTGCTGATATCTCTTCGAGGAGCGCGTGGTACAGAACGCGCCGCCGACACGGGCCTGTCGTCCCTAGACGTACGGACGATGAGCTACCCAAACTCACCGTCCACAGACCCGCGCCTACGGTGGTCGGGAGTCATCCCAGCTGGATATAGACAACCTTAATCTTCAGGAGAGAAGAACGAAATAATGTTCTGTTGACATTCATCATCACAGCCTTTTTATCGTCCCACTGCTGGGCACAGGCCTCCACTCCCACGGAGAAGGATTGAGCGTCAATCACCACATTTGCTCAATGCGGGTTGGTGATTTCAGACTTTATAGTCCAGGTTGCCTCGAGATGTTTTCCTTCACCTTTAATCAGTCATTGGTGTCCAAGATAAACTTAGAAAGTACATACCTATAGCTTAGAAACGTTACATTGGTACTTGCTTAAACTAGAATCGGACCCGCACCCTCATACTCGAGGCTGGTGCTTTAACCACTGGGCCACCACGACTTTTTTGACATTAACATAACTTGAAAGGAAAATTATGCTGCATTTTGGCAGCGAAAGATTGACGTATCCACGTCCGTTTGATCTAAACGCACCCTCGTATAACAAAATTGCAACAAGAATTTCAAGTGAAGTGATGCTTTAAGTAATTATTGTAAAGAGAATGCCTAATTAGGACTTAATTTAACACAGAGAAGCTCATTTTTAGCTGAAATTCTGGCAAAATGGGTCAGAAGAACATGGTTTACGTTGGAAAATCTCCCCTTTTTCTCGAGGGATCAAATGACATCATCCCGCTGTGAGTGCTGCAGCTTTCTGAATAAAACCTACTATGTTCCTTCTGGAGGTCCTTGTGTGCCAGGGCCATAGTTACTCTTGCGAATAACCCGCAACACAGGCGAAAAATCTCCCCTAAAGTAGTCATCTTGGTACCCGCGTTTTTGTTAAGGATTTTTCGATTCAAGCAGAAGGCTTATTAAGTTCTCACAACGAGTTCCTCCTTGTTCCGGAAAGCACGTTGTTGGTCCTGGCTGTCATTTCTTCATCTTTGGCAGTCGTTACGGGTAATCAGATGCAGGAAGCCAGGCGACTAGGTCGCAAAGGTCTGGTAGTCGCTTCATGTTAAGCTCCTACATTTAAACGCATACTGTTAGATTCGAGGGCATCTGTTAGGGAAATGGCTAGGCAGATGATGATTATCAGCAAAAATAAAGGTGCCATACTCACTGTTTCTCGTTGATCTCTTGTTCATAATAATAAGCGTAGCCGGCGACATCTAGTGGAGTGCGGCCCTCAACATCGGTGATGTTAGGGTCTGCTCCGGCAGCCAGGAGTAGACGAGTGCAGTGCTTGCGGGCGCATGAGCTTGCCACGTGCAGCGGAGTCCAGCCAGATTGGAATAACGGCATCTGGTAATTAACGGCAGAAGTATTAGTTTCTATTATAATTATAGTAATTGATAACCTTTTGAGTCCCACTGTCACATATAAATGACAAGCCATAAAATGTCCAGCACGCCACGGTCACGAATACATGACAGACTTTTAAAGTTCAAAAATTATTAGTTAGATTTAATCGAAATTATTCCAAAATTGTAGTTATTTATGGATGAATTCTTAGCTTGAGAGCACGGCTTTCTTTTTTCAGTCGTCATAAGTTCGGATAACCGGTCTTTTGCTTAATCGACGTTCCACTGTTTTTTTTAAATCGACAAGTAATTATATGATACATTACACTTCCAATAATATCACGGCAGTTGTGGTCAATATTATCCTTCCAGGGTTTGGGCAGCGTCATGGACACCTCACCAAGGTCACAGCGGACATTCGTCAACTCCTTGATAAGAGGACACAGCTTCCTCACGTCCTCCTCAGTTTCTGAGGACATGCTCTCCGTGCCAACCCTCTCCTGTATATCTGGAAGAATGATAATTATTGTAAAGAGGAAATATTAGGGTTTTCTCAATGTTCCATATTATGACCAGACCCCTTATTATAAAATATAGTTTAAATAAAGCCATGGCATCCAGGCCGATTGTCGGCTACGGCGGCCGTTCTCATTTACGGAGATCAGCCAGCTGCGCAGGACATATTATAGTGCACAAGCATTCGCGCAGACACAGGTGCACTCTCTATTCCCCTTACTCTCATAGTCCGATGGCATACAAAATTATAATAAGGGGGACAGTTTTTAATCACGCCTGAATATAAAAAGGTTAAGTTTAACTTTAATGTATTATAACCTACATTTTTACAAAGTTTCATCGAAATATGTTCAGTAGTTTTTGCGTAAAAGAATAACAAACATGTATGCATTTCACATTGAAATGTTCACCACCCCCTCTTAGCGAGATATGCGCGGTGAGAGAGAAAAATGTAATAATAAGCTAACACTACATTGATGGTTGGAAAGGAGAAAGAAGAGGAGAAAGAGCCTGGTGGACACATCCTGGGCACTAGTTTGGATTTCAAAAATGGAATCAAGGATAGACTGTTTTCACATGACAAAATATCAGAACATCCCAGTTTGGATGTTTGTTTTATCGGGGGGTAAAAATTGATTCGAATGTCTGACTGTTGCTCACAACAATGCTTTTTTTCACAGGAAGTCATCAAATGATGCATATCTCCAAAGGTGCAGCTGGAGGGAGTGTCAGACTCTTACTGACTATAACCCACTATGTTCCTTCTGGAGGTCCCTCTGTGCCAGGGCCGCGGTAACTCTAGCGAACAACCAACAGGTCCGGCGTGCTACCATAAAAACTATTCAGTATATACATCATCATCTCCCGAGCCTTTTCCCAACTATGTTGGGTTCGGCTTCCAGTCTAACCGGTTTCGGCTGAATACCAGTGTTTTATACAAGGAGCGACTGCCTATCTGTCCTCCTCAACCCAGTTACCTAGGCAACCCAATACCCCTTGGTTGGACTGGCGTCAGACTTACTGGCTTCTGACTACCCGTAACGACTGCCAAGGATGTTTAATGACAGCCGGGACCTACAGTTTAACGTGCCATCCGAAACACAGTCATTGATGTCCAAGATATACTCAGAAAGTACATACAAACTTAGAAAAGTTGCATTGGTACTTGCCCGACCTGGAATCGAACCCACGCCCTCACACTTGAGAGTTTGGCTCTTTAACCATTAGGCCACCACGACTATCTATTCAGTATATACATATCCCACGAAAAACATTCAATGTACATACATATACATCTGAGGGTATTTGACCTAAAATATTGAACCTCAAAACAATAATACTGCTCACAAACTATACTTCTTAAAATTTTTTTTCTGTCATGTGTCAATGCTGATATTTTTTTGTTGAACAATTTTTGTCACCGCGATCTAGACTCCAGACGTAACTTTTAACAATTTTTTAGCTGTTATTAAGAAAAGAGGCCACATCGACCATGGAGATAGCTCATAATTTTATGGTATTTTTCTTTTGGCTTTACTAGTATTCTAAGATTATATATTATAATATCATTGGTATTCTAACAATAGTTATGTTCCCAATATAATCTGTTTTTCTCCAACCCGCATTGAGCAAGCGTGGTGATTAACGCTCAATCCCTCTCTGTATGAGAGGAGGCCTGTGTCCAGCAGTGGGACGATAAAAAGGCTGAAGATGATGACGATGATGATCTGTATTTCTATTCTAACTTCTACGAGCGGTTTCACTCACGTCCCGTGGGAACTAGGTATATTACAAAACCGATAAAAAACAGCTTATAGCCTTCTCTATAAATGGGCTATCTAATACTGAAAGAAGATTTCAAATCGGACTAGTAGTTTCTGCGTGTACAAGCAAACAAACAAACTGTTCAACTTTTTACTGTAAGTGTAAAAACTGCCTCGTTGGTCTAGTGGTCGCAAGGCGCGACTGCTGTGCACGGGGTCTCGGGTTCGAATCCCGGGTCGGGCCGAAATCGCTTTGTGGGTTTTGAGAAACTTTCATAAAAGCAGCCTGGAGTCTGGAAGTTGGTGATTGATTCACCCGTGCATCGGAGAGCACGTAAATGTCGGTCCTGCGCCTGATCTCTCTCCGGTCGTGTCGGATTGCCGTCCCATCGGACTATGAGAGTGAGGGAATAGAGAGTGCACCTGTATCTGCGCGAATGCTTGTGCACTATAATATGTCCTGCGCAGCCGGCTGATCTCCATAAAAGAGAACGGCCGCCGTAGCCGATAATCGGCCTGGATGCCATCATCATCACTATAAGTGTAGATTTGCATGAAGAAGAAAAATCCTTTGTTGGAAACAGCGGGTACTTCAACCGTCAAAACTAGATAGATTGCATATATTTCTTGACGGATTTGATTTATAAGAAGAATGTAATTTTGTAGAGTAGTGGGCTGAAGAGGGCGCATCTCTTGACAACAGCCCTGAAAACCAGCGCTGTTCTCTCGTGCCTGCAAGCACGTTCTTGTAACGTTACGTTCATAGCTAGTTTAGTCCTTAGTATTGTTTTTGCGTCTTTTAAAGTGTATAGGTGGTCTTTCTTTCTTTTAAATTTTCTTTCCAAAACATATTTTATTTTCAGGGCACAGGAGCCACTAATACTATGCTTCGAATCAATGAAAACGGGAACGTTGTTGGAACCATAATAGTTAACTGCGAAGGTATCAATACCATAACTGGAGTCGAACTTTCCACCTGTTCCACCATTTCTTCTTCCCAGCGATAACACATAGGAAGTGGTGAAGGGCGGGCGTTTTTGGGGCTGTCTTTTGTAGAATTGACCTTCGAAAAGTGCTGATTTTCAGCCTAATTTGAATAAATGACTTTTTATCTTTTATCTTTAAAAAACTTACTTTACCTAGCTAGACGATGTAAAGATAAATTCTTAAAAAAATGAACTAAAAGTACATAATATTGACATTTGTGGTCCTCAGGTTTTCCCGAAACTACAACCCTGGACAGTCTGACGGCTGCCACTTACTCCAACCATATGAGAAACCTTTCTCACCACGCTTCTAACGCACTCAAGGAAATTGTAAGTGATCATCAACCCTCTTCCACTGAGGGTGCAGCTAAAGGGAGTGTTGAACTCTTACTGACTAAAGCCCACTATGTTCCTGCTGGAGGTCTTTGTGTGCCAGGACCGCAGTAACTATTGTGAAGAACCCGCAGACCTGTCCATTTAGACCCTAACGGTTAAAGACTGCCGAGGATTGTTCTGAAGAGTTACCGTGGTCCTGGAAACCGAAGGACTTCAGAAGGAACTTGGGTTCCTGGGACACAAGATTCTAGAACAAACTTGGGTGGGTCTGTAACATTCTAATCCTTTCCCTTCCGCTAAACCCACAGCGGGAAAAGTCATTTGATGTTTATCCAACTTTAAAAAAAAAACACTTAATGCAGCGTGAACATACATATACAAAATGGAATGTGATAGGCTTTCGTTAGGTTGCACGAAAAATCTGGGTGTCATTTTTAAGATCAAGTGTCCGAAAAGCAATTGTTTTTCGCCGTGTCTGGGGATCGACGGCAGTTGGATGGTGCTTTCTGCCCGCTTGCGAGCTTCGAGTTCGCCAGATGTTTGTGCTCTATCAATTGATGGATAGCAAAGATACGACCCGTACAGGACCTGCTTATCATTATGTCCCCCTTAACAATATGCGTCCTGTCTTTTAGGATGTAACCGATGAACTGGTGGTGTTACGACTGGTCTCCAGAAAAACCGAGGCTGTTGTCGCACCTGATGAGGAGTTCCATCTCATAGTGGTCATGAGAAGACATTAAGCTTCACAGAAGACATCGGTTTAGTACTTCAAAGACTTTGGACAAATGTCGCGGCAACATTCGCCTCGCCAAAATTTAATGTTACATGCTTACCTATTTTATTTACATTAGTGAAATATTTTCTTGTTATTGTTTAAATGTATTAATTAATGCCTGCTTATTTAGGTGATTAGCATAATAAATATAATTTTAACCAATCTTGTTTGTTTTCTTAGCCAAGTTACCTTCAGGGAAATCCAATAATACAGCAACTTGTCTTGCGTTCCCGGCCCAAGCCGCCAAGTGTAGAGGAGTCCTGCCAAGCTTGTCTATCCTCAGCTTCTCGGCTCCAAATTTGATGAGCAGGCTCAGGGTATCTCCTCCCATGAGGGCAGCGGTGTGGCAAGCAGAGACATGGCCAAGTCGACATGTTGCATTTGGACTGGCACCAGCGTTAAGTAACCTGGAATATATGCCGAGAAATCAAAAGCTACCCCCATGGCTACCCCCGTCATCTTCATTTGACTCAAATATTTTTAATTAAAGTTTATCAACCTTTTGAAGTTTCAGTAATCTTGTCATGGATAAAACTTTTCCGCACTACTTATATCTGCGGGGTTAGCCAGCTCATAATGGCTGGTAGGTAAAATGGTTGACTGATTAATGATTTAGATATTTTGGTAGTATACAGGGTGTAAGGGACAGCCCTCTGCAGATTGATAGGGTGCATTCAGCTCCTTATTTTGAATGATATTCCAAAGTGGTTAAATACAATTATTTCCTACTTTTCAGGCTTCGAAACCCCCTTTGTAGCCATTGGGCTAAATTTCTGTTTACCACATAAGCAATATGTTAATGAATGTACTGAATATTATTAACCGTGCCTAAACTAACAAACCTCCTAAAATTGTACCCTGAACTTTATGTTTAACAATGATTTACTTTTTATTCTAGAATATTCCAACGTTTGTAAAATCCTATTAGTAAAGCATACTAGGAGTTGTGTGTACTTATTTTTCAGCTCCCAGTTTTGGTCTACTTTAGACTAATATTATTCTTTCTGCTAAAACTGCGGGTTATTCGCAAGAGTTACCGCTACCTTCTAAACCTATTATGTTCCTTCTGGAGGTCCCTGTGTGTTAGGGTGACAGGTGCTATTCCCTCACTCTCATAGTCCGATAGGATGGCAATCCGGCATGACCGGAGCGAGATCTGTCGCCGGACCGACATTTACGAGCTCACAGATGCACGGGTGTGTCAATCACCAACTTCCAAACTTCGGGCTGCTTTATCAGTCTCTTAATCTTAAAACCCACAAAGCGATTTCGGCCCGATCCAGGAATCAAATCCTATAGGTCTACGAGGCAGTTAAATATTAAGATCATTTAAAAAGCCAAATAACTTACTTTTCCACCTCCTCAAGATCGTGACTCTCAATAGCTTCCAGCAGTTCTGTATTCAATCTCTGCAGTCGCCGATCCCCTCTCCTCCAGGGTTTTGACATGATGGCTGCGGAGTCCAAGATGGGGGTGCTGGCTACTGTAGAGCTGACGGATGATGGGGTCAGGTCGGGCATCATGAGCTTGCCCAACGGAGGGCGACTTGGATCACCTCTGAAAAGAATGAAAGAATTGTTATGGTGGAGAGATGTTTGAGTTACCTTTCTTAGTTCACAATTATTCCACAAGACGTAAAAAATAAACATAGAACCGAATTGAGAACCTCCTCATTTTTTGGAAGTCGGTTGAAAATACAGTTTTAGAATTTCTTATGTTGTTTTTTTTATTGCGTATATTTTCTAGACCTACAGACTTCTATACTATATTTTCTTAAATTTTCTCGAGTTTTACATATATTTTACACAACAACGCGTTCCCGTCACGGGTGACCACGGTCGGTGCAGTTCGGCCGAAACGTCGGGAGAAAAGAGGTAGCGTACACCATTATAATTAAATCGCCAGTAGGATCGGTTAATCGGTTAGTTGTGTAAAAGGCTTCTATAGCTGAGGTTTGACTTACTGCCCAACTGCCAGTCCTAATTGTTTTGGTCTTTGCATTCTGATTCGCAAATCGCCTCGCTCAACTGGGTTAAGCAGCGGATGGGTGGCTTCATCCTGACCGCGTTCTATGTCTGTGAATAAAATATGAATGTTAGAATTTATTCGATTTAAACCTGGTGAAAAATAAACCTTAATTTCTATGACATGCGGTTGAAAATGGTGCACGGTTGAGCAGTGTCACGAGAAGCAGCCACGTGAGCAGACGCGCGAGTCATCTCTGTGTGAGAGGAGGCCTGTGCCCAGTAGTGGGACGATAAAAAGGCTGATGACGATGAAGACGAAGACACCACAAATTAGTAACTATTTAATCATCTCTTCTTACCCTGCTCAATCAAAATCGTTTATTCAAATTAGGCAGACAAATCAGGACTTTTCGAACGTCAAAAACAAAAGACAGCCCTCAATACGCCGCCCTTCACCACTTCTTATGTGTTCTCGCTGGGAAGAAGTGGCGCAACAAACTCCTCAGCATCACATGTCTGTCTGTTAGGTTTGAAGAACCACGCTATAGGCCGCGGGTTCGATTCCTGCATAAGTCAAACACTTGCCAGTGTGCATGCACATGAGTGTTTGACTTAGTCTGGGCGTTTCTATGTATAATATGTATGTATTTACAATAGAAAAGTATATAAGTATGTTTGTCAGTTGTCTCGTACCCGTAGTACAAGCTCTGCTTAGTTTGGGTCTAGATGTCGTTGTGTGAATGTGTGAGGAATATTATATTATTACCGCTAAAAACTATACTTGCCTTCCAAAAATACGGATGCTACTTTCTTACAGTTCTTGCAGTCCAATTTCCATTCCACTATGTCGGGCATTTTGCTAAATGCTGCTAATGCGGGTATTAGCCGGACAGTGTGTACAAGGAACTAATGTTTCTTTGTGTCTATATTGACATTTTGTTAAACCTGACGATTCCTATTTGTTAAACAAACTGAACGTATATACAAAATTTCAGCTCAATCGGTTTAAGATATCTATTTCAAAATTGCAAGTTGCTTTTAAAAATATATGTCGCGGCATTTTTTCGGCTGAAAGCAAATATTTTGCAACGTTATCGCTGAAGGATACGGTTCAAAGTTAATTGGGAAAAATTGACAGTTTCGAGTAGCTTGATATGCTGGCGTCTGTATCTCAGAGATAAAGTTGAAAATATGCTAAGGAAATTTCACAATCTGTCAAATTTCCTCAATAGATTTTCACCTTTATCTCTGAAGCATAATGGTTCAGAGTTGATTTGGAAAATTTGTCAGATTTGAATTTTTTTTCGTGTAGCTTGATGTCTGTACATAAAATGTTGAAAAACGATTACAATATACACTATACACACAAGTCGGAAACCAAATTAGCACTTAATTAATTAGTGGCATGATATTCTCCAGTTTTTCTTTGAAAATAATTATTACAGCAATGCTAATTTTTACTTTGAAAGTGAGAAACTATTACGGAGAAACCTTAAAAAGGAGTATGGTAAGACTGCATGTAAAATGGGACCCACTATTAGAAGCATCGTGCAGTATGGAAACGTGTAATTTGTTGTAGAACTATATGAAACTAGTAAGAAAGCAAATGGGCAGTAAGTCATAGAAGTTGGGAGAAAAAAGATATTAAACTTAAAAGATTATAACCTAAAACGAATCTGGGAGAGCGTATTTAACAATATCATGTTTTGTATAAATACATATCATATACTAGCTTCCGCCAGCGGTTTCACCCGCTTTCTGAGGGAAGTACACTCCATATCCGGATAAAAAGTAGCCTATATGTTATTCTGATGTATAAGCTATATTGTGGTAAAGTTTCATTCAAATCCATTCAGTAGTTTTTACGTGAAAGAGTAACAAACATCCATACATCCATACATCCATACTTACAAACTTTCACCTTTATAATATTAGTAGGATTTATGATAGTATGTAGACTCTAAAATCTCAATAACATGTTATATATTCCTCTTCTTAAGTCTTAATTATAAGTAAACATGAACTCCATCGTGAAGGTTGTTTCTTTAATGTGGGTACAATCTCGCGCTACTCCTTTAGTTACCCGCTGAAGAGTATAGCTGATTCAGATTACGTGCATACGGAGTCGAACTAGGTCGATGTAACCTAAAGTACTTATGTATGAATCACAGTACACATATTTACGAATAACCGTCAAAGATAAGATACCTTTACTTAGTATCATAATAGGTAAGTCTAATTCCCGCCAAATAAACTTGCCGGTCTGAATTTAGCTGTTTTTAAGTTCACGATGGCAAAAATGCAAAAATGGATGAAAAAAACTCTGCAGCACTCTTCATGTCATTTTGACACTGTGAAGTCAGTCATTTGAAGTCTTGCGCGTGAGCATATTATCTGAGGACACGGGAGTGCCCCAGCCAAGTAGTATTTATTTCATCAATTTTGACAGGACTTGTTCAAGCATTCCAGATGCATGGACTTAATATTACCTATCTATCCAGATGTGATTTAAGACCGTAAAAATACCTACTTTTAAATATAAAAAAATAGATATAAATTCAATAAATTATATAAATATAATAATTTGAATAAATGTAATAAATTTTCTTTATTTACACACTATCTACATCTCTTTTTTAGTACTATTTTCCTTTTGGAGGTATGATAGAAGAGATTTCTTTAGAAATAATCATTACCTTTGTACAAACATTTTTTTTTCTTGTTGTGTTTATTTATCGCGAGGGTACACAAATCGTAAATTAATAAATTACAAAAATATAATTAATAAATTACATGAATAAAAAAATAACTCCGATTATAATCCGCAATTATTTCAAGTACCCGATAAAACATTTGATAAGTCGCGATAAAACAAATATTTATTTAGGTTATGTTGACATATTCTTTGTATCAATAAGATTACGCATTTCTAAGACTTTTCTTGCAACGATAAACAAACGCAAATGAATCTGATGAATAATAAGAATAATAACCAATTATTAAAATCTCGAAAGGAAATATAAATATACTATTAATAAACACAGATTTTTCACATTTCACAAACTGTCAAACTACGTACACACTGTCAGGTAAAACTATATAACAACACACACATTTTTTTTAAATATAATTACTTGTAGAATGTTAAAATCTCAGCACGATTTTATACTGTCGAATATATCGCTGTCGGATCTTAACTGGTAGTATAAACATAGCAGCTATGTTAAAATCGTGCGCAAATATTTGAAGGTCATAGCGTGACGAATGATCTCGAGACAAGCGCATCTATTGTTTTTAAGGCATCTATTATATAACAGATTAGTAGTCGTGGTGGCCTAGCGGTTAAAGAGCCAACCTCTCAAGTGTGAGGGCGTGGGTTCGATTCCAGGTCGGGCAAGTACCGATGCAACTTTTCTAAGTTTGTATGTACTTTCTAAGTATATCTTGGACACCAATGACTGTGTTTCGGATGGCACGTTAAACTGTAGGTCCCGGCTGTCATTGAACATCTTTGGCAGTCGTTACTTAAGCCACCAGTGTCATCCGCTTCATATGTACTATGTGAGAACTGCATATGTACTTTGTACACAACGATTAAGCTACAGAACTTTTCAAATCAAACCAGTCGTCCTTGAGATTACAAACATATTATGTACTTGAACTACAAACATATGTACTTGAACTAGATCATCACCTCCCGAGCCTTTTCCCAACTATGTTTAGAATCGGCTTCCAGTCTAACCGGATTCAGCTGAGTACCAGTGTTTTACAAGGAGCAACTGCCTATCTGTCCTACTCAACCCAGTTACCCGGGCAACCCAATACCCCTTGGTTAGACAGACCTCAGACTTACTGGCATCTGACTATTCGTAACGACTACCAAGGATGATCAATGACGGCCGCAACAGTTAAACGTGCCATCCGAAACACAGTCATTGGTGTCCAAAATATACTTAGAAAGTACATACAAACTTGCATTCGTACATATGTACTTGCCTGACTTAGAATCGAACTTACGCATTCATACTTGAGAGGTTTGGTCTTTACCCACTAGGCCACCAAGACTTTTGGCCTTGAACTACAAAAAAAAACACAGAGGTACATAAAGGGGACTGAGCCTGATTCTCCTCAGGCGCTGGGTCTCCGGTCAGGTTGGTGCTGGCTGTGATCTCCTGCTACCTTTGGTGGAGTCTAGCAAAATTAAACGACCAGCTTTGTCCGTAGCGAAAATGAAAACTGCCTTTTATTTTCACAATAAACAAAAGTACAAACTATCAAAATTCAAATATATAAAAGAACTAGCTTCCGCCAGCGGTTTCACCCGCTTTCTGAGGGAAGTACTTTCCATACCCGGATAAAAAGTAGCCTATATGTTATTCTGATGTATAAGCTATATTGTGGTAAAGTTTCATTCAAATTCATTCAGTAGTTTTTACGTGAAAGAGTAACAAACATCCATACATCCATACTTACAAACTTTCGCCTTTATAATAGTACTAGCTTCCGCCAGCGGTTTCACCCGCTTCCTGAGGGAAGTACTTTCCATACCCGGATAAAAAGTAGCCTATATGTTATTCTGATGTATAAGCTATATTGTGGTAAAGTTTCATTCAAATCCATTCAGTAGTTTTTACGTGAAAGAGTAACAAACATCCATACATCCATACTTACAAACTTTCGCCTTTATAATAGTAGTAGGATAAAAATAAATCTAAAAAGTATAAAAATATAAAAAGGTGCGTCGCGCACAGTACCTTTATCACGTTGCATCATGGAACTTCCAAAATCATTTTAGGCACAACACTAGCATCGTACACTTCAGTTCGTCACCGCACTACGTCTGGAAGCAATGACTGGACCTTATCAATTTCCTTTTCAACTATCGGCAGATAGACTTACTAATACGTAGAGGGGCCAGTAATTTTTAAGGAGATTTTTTTTTGTTATGAAAATAATTTAAATAAAATGCATGCAATAGACATAGATAGTCTGTTCAGTAAAAGAGGTCCCACCAAGATTGTTGTACCAATGTGTAGAACTAGTCTGTATCACAAAAAAAAATATGTTTATGTGTATCAAAATCTATAACAAAATACCCCAAAAAATAAGAGAACTTCCACTTAGGCTGTTCAAACTAAAAATAAAACAATGGTTAGCAGAAAAATGCTATTATACAATTAAAGATTTTTTAGAAAAGAAATAATAACAGAAACAATAATATTTTAATATTCTTATGTTCCAACTGTAATTGTAATTATAAATTTATTATTATAAATTTAGTTTTAGATTTTAATTTTATCTTAACTTATGTCTAAACAGGCCTTGATTATTGTATGCCTAAATGGGCTGATTGATGTGCTGTACCTATTATATTACCTACTATTATACTACTCAATCAAAGCAATAAAGATTACTTTACTTTACTTTACATGTGAACCAAGCCGTTTTGTTGTTGAGGTAAAAATACATGTGCTAGTAGGTTGCTTTATATAATTCGTCATCTACTTAATTATATACACCGTTGTTGAGTCATCTACGTGTAGGATAATCCATGTCATTATTTTCTGTAATGACTAGTTTCGTCGCATAAGAAAGATATGACTCGTTTTGCTTACGGATTGTAGTTTTTTGAAGTTTCTTCGATGAGGAATTTTTTTTTATCCTAATCCTAATATACTATTATAAAGGCGAAAGTTTGTAAGTATGGATGTATGGACGTATGGATGTATAGATGTATGGATGTATGGATGTTTGTTACTCTTTCACGTAAAAACTACTGAATGGATTTGAATGAAACTTTACCACAATATAGCTTATACATCAGAATAACATATAGGCTACTTTTTATCCGGGTATGGAAAGTACTCCCCTCAGAAAGCGGGTGAAACCGCTGGCGGAAGCTAGTATTAATATAATTTGATCACTTTTTTCTGCTGTTAATAATATAATATTGTGTTAGTATTTTGTTATTAATTAGGTAACGACGCCAGCACATCAACCTACCTTAATCTGTCGAATTTGTTTAATAGATTTTCAACCTTATCACAATCCCGGAAGGATGATATTCGATTGGTAAATTTTGACAGATTCGGGTAGGTTGACCTGCTCGTGTCAATACTAAATAATTTACTAGCTTCCTCCAGCGATTTCACCCGCGTCCCGCTGCCACCAGAATTAAAGTAGCCTAAAGCCTTCCTCGATAAATGAACTATCTAATACTGAAGTAATTTTTTAAATCGCTCCAGTAGTTCCTTAGATGAGGCAACCAATATACAAACAAACTATTCAACTTTATAATATTAGCATAACTTCCCAGTAACGTGACGCATAAAATATCGCCATCCCTTTCTTACATTTGTTACTCACTTTCTATAATTATTTCAGCAATTAATTAGTCACGAACAGGTAAGTATGACATGTCTAAACAAGTTTTGCTTCATAGCTCTGTGTGTGGTTTACTTTATCAAGAGATAAGGGCCGGCCCAGATAACGATACAAAGAATTTTAAGTTTGCTATAACGAAAATAATAATTATGTTCTCCTATCTATACTAATATTATAAAGCTGAAGAGTTTGTTTGTTTGTTTGAACGCGCTAATCTCAGGAACTACTGGTTCGATTTGAAAAATTCTTTCACTGTTAGATAGCCCATTTATCGAGGAAGGCTATAGGCTATATACCATCACGCTAAGACACACGGGAGCGGAGCAGTAACCAAAGATGCGGGTGAAACCGCTGGGGACAGCTAGTGTGTTTATAAGCAAGTTCACTTATAAAATAAACATTGGCTTTTATAAACATCCTCAATTGTTTCTGTTGCCTTGTGGCAATTCGTCTCAGATTCGCTCCAGCGAAATAATATGTATGTACTGCTATCATTTTTATTAGTGTAAGATAAAAAAATCGTATCAATTGACGTTAAAAAAGATTTGTAAATCTGCCCCCGATAGTCAAAAAGCGTCTTTTTCATCCAACATATTTTTCAAATTTGAGTTAGTTATATATATTTTTCTAACTGCTTTCAGTTTGGTTTTAGCACTACAAAATACATACATTCTGTTCATTTTTAGGGTTCCGTACCCAAAGGGTAAAACCGGAACCCTATTGTTTTCGCTTCTCTGTCCGTCCGTCCGTCCGTCCGTCTGTCACCAGGCTGTATCTCATGAACCGTGATAGTTAGAGAGTTGAAATTTTCACAGATGATGTATTTTTGTTGCCGCAATAACAACAAATACTGAAAACTAGAATAAAATAAATATTTTGGGGGGCTCCCATACAACAAACGTGATTTTTTTGTTAATTTTTGCTCGATATCGATAACGGCAACAGGTAGATGCTTGAAATATTCACAGAGTATGTAATGTATTACTTACTTTAAAAATAAGTAATTTTATTAAAATTAATTTTAAATTTTAATAATATTTGAGGGGGGCTCCCATACAACAAACATGATTTTTTGCTCGTTTTTTACTCGATATTGATAACGGCAAGAGGCAGACGCTTGAAATCTTCTCTGAATATTGAGTTTATATAGATAATGGTACGGAACCCTTCGTGCGCGAGTAAGACTCGCACTTGGCCGGTTTTTATATTATTAATAAATTGAAAAACATCTTGAGGAAACTTGGACTATAAAGTCTGAACTCACCAACCCGCATTGAGCAAGCGTGGTGATTATCCTCCTTCTCCGTGTGAGAGGAGGCCTGTGCCCAGCAGTGGAACGATAAAAAGGCTGTGATCATGATGATGATGAACAGTTTATTTAATGGTTATTAGCTTTAAGTCCCCTGTGACGGAATGGTCTTTAACAAAAGTTCATGACGAGTTCAAAGTCAACTGTAGAGACCTTAGGTAGGATAACTTAATCCATTTTATTTGTTGTAAAGATAAACATCAGCTTTTAAACTCAAACTGTTCTAAATTGGCCCTTACTGATGAAACTCGAACTAATTGCGTAAAGATTGTCTCTAAGGACCGGTTTCACAATGTCCTCGAATTGTTTTCGTAAATATTATCGGCCAGTTTCATAGGTTACGGATAGCCACTATTTACCAGATAAATTAAATAATGGAACAGAATTTGTATGAAATTATCTACCAGACAAACTATCTGGAACTTGTTCGTAGGTGGTGAAACAGTCCCTAAATCTAAAGGAATGAGATGAGTACCAAATTTGTTTTTTTTTCGTTTTTTTTAAAGATAAAATAAAGATAAAAAGTCATTTATTCCAATTAGGCTGAAAATCAGCACTTTTCGAAGGTCAATTCTACAAAAGACAGCCCCAAAACCGCCCTTCACCACTTCCTATGTGTTATCACTGGGAAGAAGAAATGGTGGAACAAACTCCCCAGCGACACAATTCTGTCTGTATGGTTTGAAGAACCGGTTTTATATAAAACAAAGTATACATATACACAAAGTATACATAACAATACATGAAGTATTCAATTCACTAAATATGTATCTAACCATGTTGGCTAACAAACATTTTTCTACCCATACCTATTAAAAAAAAAAGTTTCTAAATACAATCACGTATTTATAAAAAAAAGAAAAGTGTCGGATTGATCAAACCCTGTTACCAGTAAAATATAAGTTTAATCCATCTCTCCGGTCGTGTCGGATTGCCGTCCCATCGGACTATGAGAGTAAGGGAATAGAGAGTGCACCTGTGTCTGCGCGAATGCTTGTGCTCTATAATATTTTCAACGCAGCTGGCTGATCTCCTTAGAGAGAACGGCCGCCTTGGCTAGCAATCGGTCTGGACACTATTATTAATATAAGCTTGATATCTTATGCTGAAATAGCGAGATTTTTTTTTCTATCTATAGTAACTTTGATGCAAGAAATTGCTGGATACGAAAAAATATCACATAAGCGAGATTTGACACAAAATGTAACCATTGGTTGTAAACCTCAAGGATCGAGCAGGGGTAACTTAAAGTCACTGGGGATTTAGCTTTGTCTTATCTAAGTTTCGTTAAGATCAGCTTGTCCCAGCCACACTTGCTACATAAAGACGTATTCATTTATTTGATGGCGATTAATATACCTACACGTCTGCTTTTTCTTATCAAGAAAGCTGTAGGTTTTAACATTTTGACCACCATGTCAAAAAAAGAAAGTTGTGCCCTCAGCGTCAAGCCAAAAATTCATCCATAAATACCTACAATATAGTAATGAGTTCGGAATGATATCGGTTGAAACTGACTATTAATTTTGAACTTTAAAAGTCTGTCATGTTGTATGTATGTGTCATGTGACCACCGTAGCGTGCTGGACACTTTTGGCTGGTCTTCTATACGTGTCTGTGGCGTTCAAAAGGTTTATAATGAAGTCCAGAAAGAGTGCAGGCCATGGCGGCCGTTCTCTCCGAAGAGATCAGCCAGCTGCGCAGGACATATTATAGTGCACACATAGCCCGATGGGAATGCGATCCGAGACGACCAGAGAGAGATACATACATATGTATGTATACCTAACCAATAGTATAAAGCTGTAGAGTTTGTTTGTTTGAAGGCGCTTAACTTAGAAACTACAGAACCGATTTGAATAATTCTTTCAGTGTCAGATAGCCCATTTTTTGAGGAATACTTTATAATACCACGGTACGCGAGTAAAACCGCTTACATTATTAGCTTTTACTTTGGAGTACCTAGTTCTTGAATACGTTTGCCTGATCAAATAAAGACAAACACGTTAAAATATACATATATGCACTGTCCCCAAACCGTGTCAACTGAGCTCTCTTTATCAATAAAAAATGCACCAGCCACTCGGTGGCACTGCTCACAGAATTTTGATTCCAAATTTATGTACAAACACAAAACCAAGCTAAATATTTGATCCGTCGACCTAAGCCTTTGGCTTGTTAAATTTTACAACGAAGCACCAAGTTTTTTTGGTGACATGGCTACGTAAAGAGGAGACTACTAGGCTACGTTGAAAATTTGGTTAGACTCAGACTAAGACACTGTTTTTAAAATTAACTATTGCGCCTTAAATTGGGTCATTATGATGGCATCCAGGCCGATAGTCGGCTACGGCGGCCGTTCTCTTTTATGGAGATCAGCCAGCTTCGCAGGACATATTATAGTGCACAAGCATTTGCGCAGACACAGGTGCACTCACTATTCCCTCACTCTCATAGTCCGATGGGACGGCAATCCGACTCGACCGGAGAGAGATCAGGCGCTGGACCGACATTTACGTGTTCTCCGATGCACGGGTGAATCAATCACCAACTTCCAGACTCCGGGCTGCTTTATGAAAGATTCTCAAAACCCACAAAGCGATTTCGGCCCATAATCGGGAATCGAACCCGAAACCCCGTGCACAGCAGTCGCGCTTTGCGACTACTAGATCAACGAGGCAGTGGGAGATTATACAGGCTATAGAAAATAAGCCATTTCGTAAGTTCATATCAATATCCTTCTATTTTATTTATAACTGCAGCGAAGACTGAGAGAGAAGAAAACTCCACATGTCTTAGAAATATTTATCGTAATGTTTCCTCTAATATATTAGCTTTGTGGACGTAACTCCGTCCAATATATGTACATACACCATCCATCCATCGGTAGGCAGTATCGCCCATCTCCAACGTGCCATGAATTTTAAAAACAATAAACTTTCAAGTTTCGAACACATTTCTTCTTCAACGGTTCCGTATAGAAACAAAAAAAATATGAACGAAGAACGTGTGAAGGGTTGTTTTTTTTTATTGAACTAGCGGCTATATTGAAATACATAGAGCTAGTTTCACCGGTTGGTAATAAGTTCCAGATAGTTTATCTGGCAGATAATTTAATACAAATTCTGTTCCATTTTTGAATTTATCTGGTAGATAGTGGCTATCCGTAACCTGTGAAACGTGCCCTTATTGTTTATAAATCCATTTGTTTATTGTTGAAAATTTAGTGCAAATCAAGATTTTGTGGTGAACGGTGTGTACGCCTTTACAAATATTTAAAACAATTAAATAAGTACCTAATAGTGTACGTATAGAAGTCGTGGTGGCCTAGATGGTTAAAGAGCCAACCTCTCAAGTGTGAGGGCGTGGGTTCGATTCCAGGTCGGGCAAGTACCTACCAATACAACTTTTCTAAGTTTGTATGTACTTTCTAAGTATATCTTGGACCCCAATGACTGTGTTTCGGATGGCACGTTACTTAACTGTAGGTCCCGGCTGTCATTGAACATCCTTCGTTCGGCAGTCGTTACGGGTAGTCAGAAGCCAGTATGTCTGACGCCAGTCTAACTGGGAAAAGGCTCGGGAGATGAAACACGTACCTAATAGAAATTGTGCTCCACAAGCAAACTATTGCATATTTTTAAATTAGCTCTTCCTCACTTTCCATCCACTTTCCGAGGAAACTACCTCGCGCACCTGGATAAAGAAGTCTATGTCCTTTCTCAAGCTCTAGACTATCTATTTTGTTGAAAGAATTTTTCACTTTAGTTTTTGAGTTTCTTTATTTGTAACAGATCTCTAGATAAATATCATCATCAGCCTCTATATCGTCCCACTGCTGGGCACAGGCCTCCTCTCAGACAGAGAAGGATTGAGCGTTAATCACCACGCTTGCTCAATGCAGGTTGGTGATTTCAGACTTTATCTTTTTTTATCTTAGAAAAGTTACATCGGTACTTGCCTGACCTGGAATCGCACCCGCACCCTCATACTTGAAAGGCTGGTGCTTTAACAACTAGATCACCACGACTTTTTGATATACACGATATAAATATGTAAATATTTAAATGCGATTTTTATCACCCACTTTGATTTTAGCCCCATTAAAAAAACACATATAATGCTTGTTTTTTTTTAAGGATGTATTACTTATTCCAGGGATTACACGGTTAGCCCACGGGACCCCGATCCTAGCGACCGAAGCACATACGTCTAGAACCAACGTTGGCATAGCGTGATCGATTATTTACCAGCGGTGAGAAATTATGAGCTGTTCACGTAGACTCCACAGCCCGAGTAAATTAAGAGTTCCTTTCCACTTTGTAAATGATTTTCGTGAGCTGAGATGCATTTTTGTTGATGGTGGATAGATTTTTGAAAGAATATTTAGGGCACTCAATAGACGATCAGAAAAATAGTGCAATATTAAGAATCATCTGCCTAGCCTTTTCCCAAGCTATGTTGGGGTCAGTTTCTAGCCTTAACTGGATGCAGCTGAGTACCAGTGTTTTACAAGGAGCGACTGCCCGTCTGACCTCTTCAACCCAGTTACCTGTGCAGCCCGATACCCCTTGTTAAGAATGGTTGTCAGACTTTCTAGCTTCTGACAACTCGTTAAGAATGCCAAAGATTTACAAATGATAGCCGGGACCCACCAATTTGGCGAGCCTTCTAAAACACGGAGAATCTCGTCATACCAAGATGGTCATTCACAGACCGACCGCGCCAAGCTCCACTTGGTCGATGGAATCACAGTGAAATTTACTTTAGATTTTTCTAGAATAAATAACCGCTATCCTATGACCTTATTCATAGTCTGAATTATCTCCCATCCGAAGAGGGAATATGCATGAAAAAAATATTTGCATTCTAACTAGTTTATCAATAAATATACAAAAATAGAATACTAACTGTGAAAAAAATATCGAAATCAGTAGAAAAACAAACCAGATATAACAATTTTAAACAAGTGTACCTGTATCTCTCACCAAAACGCTATATTCAATGACAGCCTTACGGGCGTGTGTAGTTGTGACGAAAATTTTACACTCGGACTTCTCTTTCTTATTAGCAGTTTTGAAGCTTTATAACTTCTTGTAGATAAATATTTTTTTCAAAATTCTTTCATATTTATGTATTTATTATAGCTAAAAGTGTATTAATTTAGTGAATAAAAAAATTACATGCTTATTCCCTATTGCTTTTACTGTATCACATCTTCTTTACCTTTTCCATTTTAGAAGACTCCAAGGTTGTAGCCATCAGGACAAAGTGTCGCCTGTCTTCCACAAGGTTCACGACTTTCTGTTGCCACGGTGCACCTTGCATTTTACTACCAGGTGTTGAGGAGTATACCAAAGAGTTTTCTGAGATTGGATAGGTATTGGAAACTGCTGGAATTCATGTACTGGTGGAATATTAGGATGCCTCAGTGTCCGACTTACTCGTGACGGGACATTTCATAAAAGTGCTAAATAATACAGAAGGTCCACTACATTATTTAGACAACTTCTTATCAATTCTACGTAGCTTTAAGATTTCTTTAGGAAATGGGCAATTTAGGGCAAATGAAAAATGATTATTTTCATAAATGTTAGAAAAGAATATCTAGTTTTAATTCAGCGAGACAAAAATCCAGCATTGGGTGCAGGATGCACATGCAATACCGCCCTCCCGCCCACTTACGATTTCATTACGATTCAATAAGTTAATGTTTATTTTCTATAAAATACGTAACAATTATATAATATAATTGGTTGAAGCCCTGGATCGCACACTAAGATTCCCTGTGTCGTGGGATCTAGGCTCTACGTACTGTTTACAGGATAATAATACCTAAACATAACAAGACATCAGAAGAATAACAGACTAAACTTATTGTATATTAAGTAAGTTTTGCATAGTGTTCTCTATAACAATAACATGCGTCCCGTGGTCGGAAAAAGAAAAAGACATGCGTACAACTAATATCCAAATTGTCAAATTACTAATAATATTGTTAGTACTCAATTCTCGTCAGTTTGTTTAGCTATATACATACTCTTGGCTACTCGTATATTGGGACTTACCTACGATGTTTTGAATGTACGAACCGACACTACAGCGCATGCGTGACGCGTTTTCGACTTCAGCAGGCTTAGCATGGCAACCGTAGAAACAAGTTTTGTTTACCGAAGAATGGATATAATGACAGATAAGTGACAGATTGACGTAAGATTTCCTTTGATATTTTTTTCAAGAGATTTTTTTTTCTTCGATCGACATAAGTTTACCTGTGATTATATGCGAGTTGACAGGTCGCGCCATGCTCGGGCAGAAGACATGTTAACATTGACAGAAAGAGCTTTGTCTTTTCTTGACAGAATAGATATAGAATCGCCATGCTAAGCCTGCAGAAGTTCAAAATAGGACGAGAACTGTACGTAATATTTAATTGTCTTTCATTGTACTCCGTGAGAGTTTTGTACTCAGAGTTAAAAGAGTTTTCAGAGATTCAAATAGTCCTTCTTTATTTTCCTGTACAGTGTCAATATTAACAAATTCCTACCTGGCGCATGGTCCATTCGGAACGACATTAAGCCTTTGATCGGCTATCATCGGACACGCTTTAAATTGTTCTGCAGAAAATAAAAATATTTTGGAAATATCTATGTATGTACTTCGGAAACAGGTAAAAATTACTACATATGTATATCTTATACTCCGGCTCGATTGATTTCGATGGAATTTGTTACGGGGAAATACTTAGCTTGAAAAAGAGAAAAGAGGCAAGGTTGCTGTCAATCCCAATCAACTTTGAAACATATGCTTCAGCGATAAAGTTGAAAATCTATTAATGAAATTTGACAAATTGTAGTAGCTTGATGCACTAACAACATCTCTAGATCTACTGAACCCATTTTGTAAATACATTCTCGAATAGAAAATTTATTTGTGAACATCATCAAATGTCAGCGCTTCGTTGGTCTAGTAGTCGCATAGCGCGACTGCTGTGCACGGTGTCTCGAAATCATTTTATGGGTTTTAAGAGGATTTCTTAAAGCAGCCTGGAATCTGGAAGTAGGTTATTGATCCACCGGAGAGCACGTAAATGTCGGTCTTTCGCCTGATGCCTGTATATATCCGATATTTACAAAAAGAGATATGACGTAACTAAAGTATTGATCCTCACAAAAGTTATTTAGTTTAGAAGTAGAATCTTGGAAATAACAACGCATCGCCGAGTTAAAACTAACAGAATTAACTAACTAGAACATGTAATTTTGAGAGTAGTTTGCACTCAGTGAGATTGCAGGCCTTATTAGACTGGAAGGATTGAGTAATTACAAAATATATAAGACTTAATTATTATAAGATATTATAAATATATAAGATTTAATAAAGTATATCTTGACTATGTTTCGGATGGCACGTTAAACTGTAGGTCTCGGCTGTCATTGAAGATCCTTGGCAGTCGTTACAGGTAGTCAGAAGCCAGTAAGTCTGACACCAGTTTAACCAAGGGCTATTAGGTTGCCCGGGTAACTGGGTTGAGGAGTTCAGATAGGCAGTCACTCATTGCAAAACACTGGTACTCAGCTGAATCCGGTTAGACTGAAAGCCGACCCCAACATAGTTGGGAAAAGGCTCGGGAGATGATATAAGACTTAATTATCTTAAGGCAAAACGCAAGAATGCCATGCAGACGATCGAGAGATCTCTAAATTCATCAAAATCAAAAATCATTCATTCAAATTCCATAGGCTGAGAGATCAGCACTTTGCGAAAGTCAAAACAAAAGACAGCTCTCAAAACGCGCACCCTTCACCACTTCCTATGCTGTTACTGGGAAGAAGTGGCGCGACAAACTCCCCAGCAACACATGTCTGTCTGTCATATTTCAACAACTAGATTAATACAAGAACGTAGGTAATGTAGGTAGTAAATTAGGTACGTAAGTATTTATACCGTGTTAAACTACTAGTCCAATAGAATAAGCGTTCTCCTTCTTTTAGAGTAGCAATAGAAACATATGTATTGAACATGTATTTTTTTGTTTTATCAAAACATGAAAAAGATACTAATTTTATAACTCATGAATGTTACGGAGTGGGGGCTTGTGACGTCACGTTTAAGTAAAACGAATGCCTAAAAGTGACGTAACGCGACATTTCTTTCATGTTGTATCTTCGTTATAATTACTTTGTGTAAGAAGCGAAAGTATACGTGTCGAATATTTAAGACTAAACTAAAATACTGATTTAATACCTACTTTTTGTTATTCTACATGCCTTAAAAGTTTATTTTTATTTTGTTAGGGCCAGTTTCACAGGTTGCTAATAAGTAGATAGTTTCTATAATTTCATACAAATTCTGTGTTATTTTTGAATTTATCTGGTAGATAGTGACTATCCGTAACCTGAACCTTTGAAACTGGTATACCCTTAGTATTCTTTATCGATAAAGAAAACATACTTCAGAATATAATAGGAAGTATATAGTAGGAGTAGGTAATATTTGATTCATGGCATTAACTAGCTCCTTTCCGCGAAGTAGGGTGTTGCGAATCGTGGGTAGTTTCATTACCGACGTTCGTATGTTGTACGTTAGGGGCACGTTCGAGATCCATTCATCAAACATGGCGGCTGTAACTAGCTGTGGGTAGCTTTAATGCCAAATTATGTTTCGGACAAAGTCATATCGTACTACGTATAAGGTCTTGTACCGAAAGGGCGTGATGCGCCGCGATTTTGAACGCGTTTTACTATTCATTGGTGCATTTGTCACGCTTATTAATGACTGCCTCATTGGTCTAGTAGTCGCAAGGCTGCGACTACTGTGTACGGGGTCTCGGTTCGATTCCCGGGTCAGGTCTTGAGAAACCTTCATAAAGCAGCCTGGAGTCTGGAAGTTGGTGATTGATTCACCCGTGCATAGGAGAGCACGTAAATGTCGGTCCTGCTTGTGATCTCTCTCCGGTCGTGTCGGATTGCTGTCCCATCGGACTATGAGAGAGAGGGAATAAGGATTGCACCTGTATCTGCGCGAATGCTTGTGCACTATAATATGTCGTGCGCAGCTGGCTGATCTCCATAAAAGAGAACGGCCGCCGTAGCCGACATACCATCATCATCATCATCATCATTATCAGTTACTGTAATAAAAATCATTAAAATATATTCCTCACACAATTACATAATGTCGTCTAGTCCCAAACGTAACGTCGTAACGGGAATCGAACTTGAGACCCCGTACACAGCAGTCGCGCCTTGCGACTAGCAGATCAACGAGGCAGTCAATTACAGTAAATAACTGCGTTATTTGTGTTATTATAAAGCTATATTTTTATTCTGGTACGTTAAGTGGCACACGAGTGAAGCCGCGGGGGGTAGCTAGTAAATAATACACGTAATGCCTTACAGAAATAAATTCGCATTAATATAGACTTGTACCATACTAAATACTCTGCTAAGAATTGGAATGATTTACTCCTAGCCTAGTACTAAACAACCAGTGAATATAGACCTCCATCACCTTAACATTTTGTTTCATACGAAAGAATTGCGGGAGATCCTGTTATAACAGTCAAGAGTCGCTACGCAGGCAGAATAATGATATATCATAGAAAAATACGGCCTATTTTTATCCCGGGCGTTGATTGGCTATTGTTGTTGTGTACAAAAACCAGCACATCAAGCTACTGCAATCTGTTCAGTTTCCTTAATATTTTCAACTTTATCGCTGAAGCATATGGTTTAAAGTTTATTGGGAAAATTTGACAGTTTCGGGTAGCTTGATGTGCTTCATTACTTACATTTACTGGTACAACCTAACTCATAAAACCTGAGTCAGATGGCGGCCGTTCTCTGTAAGGAGATCAAGCAGTTGCGCAAGACATATTATAGAACACAAACATTCGCGCAGATACAGGTGCACTCTCTATTCCCTTACTCTCATAGTCCGATGGGACGGCAATCCGACACGACCGGAGAGAGATCAGGCGCAGGACCGACATATACGTGCTCTCCGATGCACGGGTGTATCAATCACCAACTTCTACCTCACTGAACATTCAAAATCTTCAGCTTAATAAATAAACCCTAGTGTAGATTAATCACCCCAGTCAAATCACTTAACATTTGTAGTTCCGCGCAATTAATTAGTTATATAATGATTAGCGAGTGAAATGATCGACGCTAATGGCTTGGTAACAAGCTTATTAATGGAACTGTTATGTAGGGAACCTTGTAAGGCATAAGCCTTAGGTTAGAAATAAATTATTATTTAATCACCACCTAATTAATTCCAAGCACAGCAACTAGGCTAATAATAATGGCTAGATGATCATCATCATCAGCCTTTCTAATGTGTACACACTGTAAGATGTACGCCTGCAGGCTTAGCATGGCGATTTTATATATATTCTATCAAGAAAAGACAAAGCTCTTTCTGTCAATGTCAACATGTCTTCTGTCCGAGCATGGCGCAACCTGTCAACTCGCATATAATCACTTGTAGACTTATGTCGATCGAAGAAAAAAAACTTCTTCAAAAAATGACAAAAGAAATCTTACGTCAATCTGTTACTTTTTTGTCATTATGTCCCTTCTCCCCTTCTCCGGTAGACAAAACTTGTTTCTACGGTTGCCATTGCCATTCTATCTATCAAGAAAAGACAATGATCTTTCTGTCAATGTCAACATGTCTTCTACCCGAGCATGGCGCGACCTGTCAACGTAGTATATTGTATACTCTTTGCTGTCAACTCCCGTTTCTATGAAGACAAAAACATTCCATAGGAACGGAGAAGTAGATAGTAATGTATTCATTCTGCATATACTGCGATGAATTTACTTTTAGTTAGCCAAAAAACTGTGTCAAATGCACTATGTATTTTATTAAAATCGGCATGTTCGGCTTTGAAGACTTACGTCGAAGAAAAGAGTGTGTAGGGTAGATGACAGTACAAACTCAAAAACATTAAATTGTGACGCTCATGTGAGGGTAGTTAAGAAACCCTGCATCCCCTGTCATCAGTCCACCCATGATCACGGTCGGTGTAATGGCCGTAACGTCGGGAGAAATAGAGGTACCGTACATGCCTTTATAGTTTTTCATCGCGAGAAAGACCCGTGTGTTTCGAAAACTTACGAATTTAGCTATAGAAACCTGTTCAATATTCCTAGTCTTCCTTAATAATAGTATAAGCCTAACTATAAAGTATAACGCGGTGTAGGTTTTTTGAAATAGAAAGCCTTTAAAAGCGCTCTCAAAAAACCTCTCTTTGCACATGTAAATTGAAAACCATGTGAGTATCGAAATGGAAACAGATGTAAACATGATTCGTACTAAAACAAAAAAAGAAACAAGAATAAAAATATTACACATACATATTTCTCCTCAGATCATTTAAACAACCGGACACGTCATTGCTGCATTGCTGGCAAGGATACGACAGCGCAGCGCCCGCACTGGCTGCATCAAGCTTGTATGTCTAATATGTGTGTTTTGTTTATACTTGTGTTGTCAATGTTGTGTGCTTAACTTAGCTTAGGTACATAATGGCGTCCCGACCGATTGTCGGCCACGGCGTTCTCTCTGAGGAGATCAGCCAGCTGCGCAGGACACAAACTAAAGTGAACTCGTCATGGCCAGATGGACACCCACCCACGTAAAGATTCATAGAAAATAAATTAAAAACTACAGCCATTAGTAACAGCGTTTTGTTTATTACGTAATAATTATTTCGTATCGTCTTACACGGCCTCCGTAGCCGAAATTCGGTCTGGACGCCATTATCATAAGTGAAACGGATCATTTCTCTTCATGGAAACAGGGTGCGCGACACCGAGGGTCTACAGTCACCCGCAGAGTGGGGAGTCCCTAAAAAATAACTGACAAAACGCTGCCCATAAACCTTGGTTTAATCCAGTTTAAATAAATGAGCGTGCGTTTAATCTGCACAAACTTGCGGCGAGTACAAACGATACAAAAACACTCTATATTAATACAAGTGTTACACTTATTTATGTTACTGCCTAAAAGCAAATTAATTTTGGTTCGGGAGCTTTGGTGCGATTTAAGTTATAAGCAATTAGCGTTTTTATTTAACACGCTTGTAACTATGGATGTAAGAAAATCTTGGAATCTTAATTTAACTCACTTCCTGGTCTTCGATTAGGATGAAATTTTGCTCACGCTCTGAGTTCTAATCGCGTTTACATTGCGACTGAATCGCGTTTACATTGTGACTGAATCAGAATCACACAGCTAGCCACAGCTGCGCGTCTGTATCGATGCCTACGCGCGACAGTATCGTGACTGCATCGCTACGCTAAGGCCGTGTCCCCAGTAGGCAAACTGTTTGCTGCCGACTGAGTTAGCCGCAAATTGGTGGCAAAGTGAAATTTGAGTTAGCTGCAAAATCTAATCAACTTTCGTGCGTCGCAAGCGACTAGAACCGGTTTTGGTTGGAGTCGGCCGCTCACTGCTATAGTCCGCGCGCGTAACGCTACAAACTGCGTATAGTGAACGCAAAACTAGCAAACTGTGGACACTCCATTTCAAATATATGGAAGGGCGTACTAAATCGGTACGCCACAAACTCAGTCGGCCGCTAACAGTTTGCCTACTGGGGACACTGCGTAAGTCGCCGTGGGTGAGGGCCCTTACCTTTCTGGCAAATTCCGTCAGAAGGAGCGTTTGCTGATCACCGCTTCAGCTTATGTCTTGAACCCAATAAAATCGGACTTTAATCAAACCCATACGAATTTACAAATGGCGCCGTTTTACTAGGTAAGTATATTTTTAACTGCTTTTGTTTGATTCGCGCTAATGTAATTCTTTATTAGGGCTTAATTAAAAGTGATTGTTTTTCAATATTTTATACAAACATATAAAGGAGCAGGTTTTTACGAAGGGGTATAAGGTTGCCTAAGTACCTGGATTGTGGAGATCAGATAGGCAGTCGCTCCGCGTAAAACACTGATACCCAGCTGCACTGGAAATCGACAGCAACACAGCTTGGGAAAAAGCTAGGCAGATGATGACAGGATCAGGCTGTTTCGTGGATTCCTTCTTACAAATTAGCACACATTAATTTATTGCACCGACGCCAGCACATCAAGCTACTACAATCTGTCAAATTTTCTTAATAGATTTACAACTTTATCGCTGAAGTATATGATTCAAAATTAATTGGGAAAGTTTGTCAGTTTCGTGTAGCTTGATGTGCTGGCGTCTGTACCCAATCATGTCATTGCTATACCTACAGCTCACAAGGCTAGGCAGATGAATCATCATCGATAATTTTCCGAACTATATCGGGGTCAGCTTCCAGTCTAACCGGGCGTAGCTGAGTACCACCGTGCCTCATGGGGCGACTGTGTATCCCACCTCCTCAACTCAGTTACTAGGACAGATTAAGGTCCAGACTGATTGTCGGCTACAGCGGCCAGAACAGCCAGCTGCGCAGGACATAAATTATAGTGAACAAGCATTTGGCCAGATACAGGTGCACTCTCTATTCCCTCACTCTCATAGTCCGATTGGACGGCAATCCGACACGACCGGAGAGAGATCAGGCGCAGGACCGACATTTACGTTCTCTCCGATGCATTAACTAATATGAACTCATTACGGTTCACGGTCGTGTTAATTAATAAATCAATAATGATATTAATTGAGTATCCGACGATAATCTGTGTAATCTTATTCACTGCGTTAATGGGTTTATTTAAATTAATTATTACCTTCTCTTTAATGCAATTAAGAATTGACAACACGATCACTTACTTCACGTTCAAAGTTGATTGGGACAATTTGTCCGCTTTGGGTAGCTCGATGTGCTGGCGTCTGTACCTCTTCCATCTTATGCTCTCAACCCAGTTACAAAGACAACTCGATACATTCTATTAAAATGAATGACACTGACCCGGCCATCGGAGATCAGACAACTGCGCCGGACATAATGCACAAGCATTTGCGCAGATGCAGGTGCACTCTCTATTCCCTCACTCTCATAGTCCGATGGGACGGCAATCCGACACGACCGGAGAGAGATCAGGTGCAGGACCGACATTTACTTACGTGCTCTCCGATGCACGGGTGAATCAATCACCAACTTCCAGACTCCGGGCAGCTATATGAAAGTTTCTCAAAACTCACAAAGCGATTTCGGCCTGACCCGGGAATCGAACCCGAGATCTCGTGCACAGCAGTCGCGGCTTATGACTACTAGACCAACGAGGCAGTGACCCGGTTTATTGCATTCAAGTGTACATATTTTATGCCCTTCAGAGCTTGTTACACTCGCTGGCAGCAATATGGGTCAGAGTAACAAATTCATCAGATGTATGCTGCACGATCTGCCCAGATAGAATGGTAACGGGACACCAGGGTGCACTGAAACATTTAGATAAGCTTCTAGTGACCTCGAGGGAGTAGCCTTTTTTTCTTTTGTCCAGAACACTGGATTCCGCCAACAGTTTTGACCACATGATGATATAGACGGACACTAGTTAAGGGTTTCATTACAACTTGCGGTTGGAAGATAGTCTGGTTCCACGCGCTCCTCCAAGAGAAGTCAGCAACATCGCTAGGGCTCCTTAGGACTAAGTCCTGCCAGCGCTGCGGGTTGTTCGCAATGAGTTACCGCGGCTCTGGCACACAAAGACCTCCAGAAGGAACGAGGTGGGTTTTAGTCAGTAAGACTTTGACTCTCCTTACAGCTACACCCTCAGCGGGTGTGGTCATTTGATGATTTCCCACAAAGAAAAGGCCCAGATTCCACCAAAGCGGAGAGGAGCTGAGAATTGCTTAAGCAACCAACTTGAAACAAGAGCTCCTTTGCTCAGGGGTACTGCAGAGCGGGCGGAGACAGACTGATGTTTGAATAAGGAAATTCTATTAGTTGAATACAAACTTGTCCGCTCCGCTCAGGTGGAGTCTGGACCTAAAACTAAAGCTTCAAATAGGGATGCGGACTAGGTCATAAATAAAATACTCTATCATATTCATTTTGTAAAGCATCTTAAAATAATGTCAGTTTAATTTATCGCTTTGAATCGAAAACTGTTATTATTTTTTTATTTATAATATAATCGAAATAAGTATACGGATTGATGTGAAAAATCTGTGACGTCATATGTGGGTTTTTCATACAAATTGCATAGAGAGTAACCGTTTTTGACAGCTCAATAAAAGTATTGAATTTGACTAGTTGTCCGCACCCCTATTAGATCACTCTAGTTTAACCTACCTACAAGTTGTAAGTAGAGAACTAGGGTGCATCCGATGCGGTGCAAGGCCGGCGGAATCGCAACTGATACCAGTTCCGTAGTAGCGTTCCGACTCGCTCCCGATACCGGAGTAAATGTGCAGCTCTAACGTTCATTCCTATTCCGAAATGTAGGCTAATACGAATTTAGAAGTATTAGGTTACATAAACCAAAAAAAAAAATATGTATAGACCAAATTGACAGAAGATTGTCGACATTTATGGTGATTTATTTAGAAATAAATTAAAAGAAAAAAACTTTTTTTAATAAGCTGTTATGGTCCGCCATATTGGATTTAGAATAACGTCAGATTCTTTTTTAAGTCACTCTCAATAAGTCCTTTCATTTGATACCCATATTGTTGAAATTCATTAAATTAACTATTCCGCCATCTTGGAAGGTCCGCCACATTGGATTTAGAATATAATATATATATATATATATATAATATAATATCCCTCACACATTCACACAACGTCATCTAGTCCCAAACTAAGCAGAGCTTGTACTATCGGTACTAGGCAACTGATAAACATACTTATATACTTTTCTTTTGTAAATACATACATATTATACATAGAAACACCCAGACCAAGTCAAACACCTAAGTTCATGCACACAAATGTTTGACTTATGCGGGAATCGAACCCGCGACCTATAGCGTGGCAGGCAGGTTCACTAACCACCACGCCATCTGTTGACGACTAGACTAGAATGACGTCATATAACATATTGCATTGCATTGTCATCCAGACTGAACGTGTATACAAAATTTAAGCTCAATCGGTTGAAGATATCTACTTCAAAATTGGGTTCAAAGAATCCACCGTAACATACATACAAGTTAAATAAAAGCTTTTAAAATACAACGGTCGAAACCAATTACACTATAAAATATAAAAATTCTGACATTATCATCTTACATATATTCATCTCCAAACACATCAAGACCTGTATTTGAGTTCAGGAAATCGTTAATGGCGGCTTTTGCGAGGACTAGGCTACTTGGAACGTACCACAGTACGGAAACTTGGGACAGTCAGTATGATGTCTTCTATCACAAAAATAATCGTCCGGGACGAACAGGTTGCATATTTCATTATGCAGATTCGGAGCATCAATTATACTGTTAGCTTGTAAGATGAAATGAAAATGAAATTATAAGATGAAATGTAATAAATAAATAAAAATAATATACCTCCAAGAATTTTGAGTACCATTGTCATCCTGATCGTGGCCTTAAGTAATATAAAAGGTTTCATAAAATATGAGAGAACCTATTTTCATGTCATTTTAACAGTTCATAAGTTGTGAACCCGTAGGCGGACTCATCATGACAATAATGGTCACGCATCCACGGTTCATCCGTGTCAAGCGTTGCTTAACCTTATAATCGATCGACATGTACGCCTGTAACTTAGCCACGAGCCATACGAACTACATAACAACCGAAAACAAACATAAATTTTCACCTCTATCAGCCGTGTCATCAAAACATGAAATATTACTTGCTTGGGATGACAAAACCTATAAATCGGCTTATTGTCTTACAGCTTTTGACAGGACTATTAATAATTGCTTATCATACGAATGTTTCATCTGTGGGCACGGCAGTGTCTCAGCTAAGTTTCGAGCAAAATAGGCAAGACTGTACCATCATAACTCGAAGCGATTCGTGACTGGTTCTTTATACTACAGTAATTATTGCTAAGGCACTATTATTATTATTTAAATAAAACTATTAATATAATCATAAAATATTTATTTTTTATTACAAAATAAGTTGATTGCTTCTATGCGATCTCAAAACTTTACCTAGTATTACATAGCGAGACTTGGCTTGTTTTCACACATAATCTTTAAAGCTCCATCGTTAGCAATCCCTTAAATATAAATCACTACATATCATCGCTCAGCATTCTAAAGAAATATACAAAACATTCCTACTTACCTTCAAAAACATAATCCTCTTTCTCGCACAGTTGGGTCAAAAAATAAATATTACTATTGATAAAAAATCCTACATGGCGGAGATACGCGATAATATATATCTATGACGCGGTAATAAAAGCCGGGTCGTATGGAGACCTTCATAAAAGCATATCGTGGACCCTTTGCAGGCAGTGCCGGTAGTCAGAACATTATCACGACACTGGGACACCGATAGGATAAACCGGATTTTTTAACCCGTGACGATAAAGAGAAGTTTCAAACGAGGTGTGTTTTTATAGTATCACAAATCCTATAGAGAGCAGACTGATAGGGTGCATTGAGCTCATTATTTTGAATCATATTTCACTGGAACTTTTTCTCAGGATTTTTAATTTTTTTTAAACTGATTATTCAGTATTTTTTTCTTTCTTTCAATGTAATGTTACATTATTTGTAAGAAGAACTTCATTTTTTAATAATACCGCAAAAATTTTAAAATCCAGTAATGGATTTTGAAATAATCGTAATGATGGACGCGTGAAATCAGCTGTTAAATTTTTGTGAGGGTAAACAAATCGTTTTAAATATTATTATTAGTAAAATATATTATTATAGCTATTTATTAGTAAATTTATATTATTATATTAGTTTTTTATAAGTGTGTACATATATATTTAGTAATAAATTCTAATCGTTTTTGTAACTCTGTGCAAATAAATTATTCTTATTCTTATTCTTATAACAATTTCATGAACTAGTCTTCTAAGTATGGTATACTATACTGAACTCACCCTATCAGATTGCGGAGGGCTATCCCTTACACCCTGTATATGTACGATTTTTATTGTTCTGCGTATTTAATTAAGATCATCGTCATCAGACTTTTTGTCGTCCCACTGCTGGGCACAGGCCTCCTCTCACACAGAGAAGGATTGAGCGTTAATCACCACGCTTGCTCCATGCAGGTAGGTGATTTCAGATTTTAAATTTCAGGTTTCTTTGAGATATTCTCTTTCACCTTGAATAACTTTTACTTGTATTATTATTTCAATACTAGCTGTGTATAATCCCCGCGGTTGCACTCGTCGCCAGAGGGATCTACTTCCCGCACCTGGTTAAGAAGTATGCCCTTTCTCAGACTTGCTTATGTCCTTTCTTAGACAATATGTCTACCACATTTTATCTAAATCGGTTCCATAGTATTGGCGTGAAAGCGTGACATACAGACAGAGTTACTTTCGCATTTATATGTAATTGACTTCCTCGTTGGTCTAGTAGTCGCATGGCACCTGCTGTGCAAGGGGCCTCGGGATCGACTGCTGGGTTGGGCCGAAATCGTTTTGTGGGTTTTGAGAAACTTTCATAAAGCAGCCCGGAATCTGGAAGCTGGTGATTGATGCGCCTGATCTCTCTCCGGTTGTTTTGGATTGCCGTCCCATCAGACTATGAGAGTGAGGGAATAGAGAGTGCACCTGTATCTGCGCGAATGCTTGTGCACTATAATATGTCCTGTGCAGCTGGCTGATCTCCTTAGAGAGCGGCCACCGTAGCCGACAATCGGCCTGGAAGCCATCGTCATCATCAGTAAGGATAAGGAAGGCTTTGCATTCGGATAATAAAACACAATATTCTATGATCGTATTTATTTGTTACTACTCAGTTTCAGTGCACACATCGAAAATAATTAAACAATACAATGCAAAGGTGATTAATTGACTCCATTATGGTATTCGGCTTCCAGTCTAACCAAACTAGGGGGCTTAGCCAAGATGTCTTACTACAATCGTAAACACTAGTAGAAAAGACAAAAATGTATGGAAATGACATTTGAATTCGATAAATCACGTGGTCATAACGTGAGTCGAAATGTCATTTCTACTAGCTTTGTCGTTTCTACTAGCGTTTACAAATGGGATGTGGACTAGGTCATAAATAAAATACTTTATCATATTCATTTTGTAAAGCATCTTAAAATAATGTCAGTTTAATTCATCGTTTTGAATCGAAAACTGTTTTTATTTTTTTATTGGTAATATAATCGAAATAAGTACACGGATTGATGTGAAAAATTTGTGACTGTCATATGTGGTGTTTTCATACAAATTGCATAGAGAGTAACCGTTTTTGGCAGTTCTATAAAAGTATTGAATTTGACTAGTTGTCCGCATCCCTATTGTAGTAAGACATCTTGGCTATGGCCCCAGCTCTCGTGAAGTTAGCTATAAGTGAATATGGAACATTCAAAATGTATGAACAAAAACACTATACGCATGCGCGAAATATCAGAGGGATGATCGGATCGGTGAAGTTATTTGACAACAGAGGTGTTCCGTTCGTAAATATTGATTATCTTGAAGATATTAACAGCGAACTTCGGAACGGTAATGTTATATTATGAGAGTTTGACATGGAGCAAAAGGCTCTATGTATATCTCCCGAGCCTTTTACCAATTATGTTGGGGTCGGCTTCCAGTCTAACCGGATTCAGCTGAGTGTTTTACAAGGAGCGACTGCCTATCTGACCTCCTCAACCCAGTTACCCGGGCAACACAATATCCCTTTGTTAGACTGGCAAACAGCCTCTAATTGTCAAAAATAATAAATACCATTTCGTCATAAATTCGTCATTCAATCACCTTTGCCTTTTAATACCAATAAAAAAAACAGGGAATTTGAACGCTCGACCAAAAAAATGATATTCGCTGAATTTTATGGAAGACTTAATTTAAATTATCGTTTTTTTTTTAAATAAAGTCTATTACGGTTTTAAAACTATAAAAGCTCATGATTTTAAAACAAATAGGTACTCAATTTGGGATACTATATTAACTGTACAGACGCCAGCACCTCAAGCTACTACAATCTGTCAAATTTCATTAATCGATTTTCACATTCATCACTGAAGCATATGGTTCAAAGTTGAGTGGAAACATTTGACAGATTCGGGTAGTTTGATGTGTAGGTACTTACACCAAAAAAATAACTTAACAAATTTTGAAAACAATTTTCATTAAAATAAACAATTTGTCAACGAGCTTCAAAAACATAATTAATACATAACGATAATATAAAAACGGAAACATTAACTTTAAAATTTAAATTTAACACAACAATGACTGACTTTTAAAAACTCATTAATCATTAAAATTTAAAAAACATTTCTATAAATTACTTTGACATTAAATGAATGACATTTAAAGGATATAAATATATTTATATACACAGAACATTATTACACAATTCAAGCATAAAATAAAATATTTTCTGCCGATATTTATAATCTATAATAATTATTTTTCAAAAAACGTGAATTTGACTAACTAATTTATCACAAAACAGACGAGATTTATAAGCGATTAAATATTATATAAGTACTTATTTACATTAATACTTCATTGTTATTTTATTATTTATAGGTACTTAAACTTTATTCTTAGGTACGTTAAGTTTAAAATTATTTGACACTCATTTAAATATTAATTTTACATACAAATATTTGAAAATGACATTTGTATTTTTTTTTTGTAACAAATAAATAATTTCGTAATTTAAATTATATTTTGATAATTTTGATAATTTTTATTTAATGTGAAAATTAATTTGAGTAAAGTCATTTTTTTTCGTCCGCCATTTTCAAATATTTACATATTTTTATCGTTACAATTTGAACTGCACGTGGACGTCGCCATTATCGTTCGTTATTTAAATTTAATTTCACTATAATTTATCAATTACATTACAAAGTTAAAATTATTTTCTAACATTTAATTATTATTTTTTTAGACCCACTAGGTAAAGACGCCACCACATCAAGCTAATACAATCTGTCAAATTTCTTGAATAGATTTTCAACTTTACCGCTGAAGCTTATGGTTCAAAGTTGATTGGAATAATTTGACAGTTTCGGGTGGCTTGATGTGCTGGCATCTTGTACATGACTTTTAAAGTTATGATGACATGAATAGTTAAATTTTATAACACTAATATAATTTATTGTTTTTTTTTTTTTAATAAAACTTCGAACTTCCTATTGATAAATCTGTGTGCTTAAAAATCTGTGTGCCAGATATAATTTTTTTAATACTGTATTTCATTAAATAAGAAGATTCAAATAATGTGCCGTGTGCTATGAATCAGTTTTTTACATTAACATATTGTGATATTTATTATTAAACATGTATTAATAAAAAGTATAATTTATTTCAATTTTATTTAAAATTACATTCTGTCAAATTTCTATGACACTATATTATAATACATCGCATTCTGTCATTTTCTTTTGCAAGCGATGGATAGAAAAATAATTATAGTTAAATATAATAAGAATTTGGTTACAAACAGAGTGGCCAGTATTTTCTTTTCTTTTACAATTATGGCTGCAAATGAATGATCACATTCTTCATTTGGTTCATTCGTTCATTTAGTTCAATTCATTTAAATTATGAATGGACTTAAACTGAACTAAAATTTGCAAAAAATACCACATAGTTTTTTTGAACACGTCAAAAAAGAACTAACATAGGCAATAATTCTAATTTAAATTAAGTTTTAATGGGTATAATTCAAAATAATATTGTTACGTTAGCTTTTGACAGATTGTAATCAAAATTAAAACAATTGTAATATATATAGTAATATATTTTAAGTTTTATATATTTGAAATATAATTTAAATCGTCGTCTGCTAAAATTTGGCTTAAAACTACATAGTATAGTGATATATTCTCTATGTACAATATTCCCCTACAAGGCATAGGATTTTAAATACATAGTGGTCCGTCAATTAATATCTAAAAGCCCTACTTTATGGGGTTCTCAAAAATATACAATAATCGGAAAAGCCAGGAGTAGTGGCTAGAGCCTAGTGGTTAGAGCACCAGCTTCTCAAGTACAAGTGTATGGGAGCGTTTCCTGGGCAACTGTTCTATGTTATACGTACTTTCTAAGTATATCTTGGATACCAACGACTGATTAAAGGTGAAGGAAAACATCTCGAGGAAACCTAGACTATAAAGTCTGAAAGTCACCAACCCACAATGCAGCGTGGTGATTACCGAACGAAAAATTGAGCCTTCCCTGAGTGGGAAGAGGCCTATGCGAATATTGGTACGATTAAAAGGATGATTATAATGAATCGGAAAAGCTATTGTTCTTTTTTTAAACTTTATTATCTGAAGTTAGTCGCCAAGCTGCGCATTAGACACTTTCCTTAAAGACTTACTGCGCAGCTATACAGATAACTTCAGAGTCGCTGCGACGTGTCTAGGTACGTCGTTGCTGATAATTTGCGTGTCATAGGATTTTACCAACTGTGACTGAAAGAAAGGTAGTTATGCGGTGCAATAATTTCAATCATTTGAAATAATTTATCAGGAATGAAATCGCGTGTATTTTTAATGATAAAATTGTCTCATATTTTAAGTTATTTTCGAGTGACAATGTGCTGTCATGATAATCCCTATGACCTGATTGACTACTGCAACTCATACGCAGCCAGAAATAAATGTAATACATATATCCTGCAATTCAGTTGTTACCTATATAAGACTGGTATCATCCTTCTTTTCATAGAACACGTTATTTTTCTAAAATAATATTTATATTAAATATCTATATTTAATAACTATTATTATAATAATTATATTTAAAACAAAACTTAACATCTCATAATAATTGTCATGACGAGCAGTTATAAGTCAGAATTTGAGTCTTTTAAAAATATTCTTAGTTCGTCTTCGGTCTGCAAGACTAAATCGATATACATATTTATTTGAACGTAGTTTTAAATAAATTGACAAACAAATATTCCGACTTTGACTGTTTTTTACTAAAGTATTATTTGAAAAAATCATCACACCCTTCCATCTTGCACAGTGAGCAAAATTACGACTATCGAGTGTCAAAATTTTAATAAAAAAAAAAACATATTTATTTTTACGAATGGCTTTGAATTGTGAGCAGCAAAATAAATGTTTTACCTTTATTAAAAGTAAGAAAATAATTCGTAAGGTTTTTTATTTATTCTGAAATACATTAAAAAAAATATGGACTAGTTGTCAATATGTATTTTATTTTTCAATTAATTGATTACTCTTAAACTTGCAGCTTTAATATATTATTTCTTGAAATAGCAATAATCATACCATGAGAAAAAAAGTGAAAGTATTTAAACTAACCCCACTTTATGAACGAGCCCAAAGATAAAGAACAATGAAGATATATTTTTATTTCTTATATTTTGACACTCGAAAGAATTCAGCATTCAATCGATATGCGCTTAAAAGTATACACAATATATATTTAAAAACAAAACAATATAGGGAGGCACGGCAGTGTCCTCGCCGAGTCGTATATATTACATCTCACAAAGCAGGTACGAATAAATTTAATCTTAAAATTATACTAAAATTAATTCGATTTATAGATTCGACTAGAGTACAGCCTAGGTTATCATTTGACTAGGTACAATTATGCTAGGTTGATATTCACACCGACGCCCGTGACGAACTCATCCCTTATAATTGGTAGAAGGGTTGTGTGCCTGTAACAAATGAAAAGAGATTTTAAAATACGTAAATATGTAAACTTACATACATATCGTCATGATCGTAGAATAATGTCGGTTTTGAAAAGAAATTCGAAAATCACTTTTTACCATATTTGGATACAATATTATTTAAATATTATTACTAGATACAATTAAGAAAAAAAAAATGTATTTTAGTTATAAATTATAGACTTAAAATTAAAAAAAGTTATGTCAAAAAAAAACAACATAATTATTTGAAATGGCTGCCCTGGAAAGTTTAATATTTGTCAGATCCGTCACTATTCTACGACTATGACGATATGTCTATTGTTGACAATAGGCATGGCGAATAAAAAAAAATTAAGTCTATAAAATATTGTAATTATCTATTAATTATTTTCTCTCTCTTAGTTTTTTAAATGTTATATTAAAACAAATGCACGTGATTCATACGTTTTACTAATTAACAAGATGGAGTAATTGGAATCATTATTTTTTTTCCCGCTTGCACGCCTATTCTACCTTTAAATAAATTGTTGTCTGAATCAAAAAGCCCTTGACGCCAAAGTTATTATTTTGAAATTGCGTAGAGCTCAGGCATAGAGAGTAACCGTTCTTTACAGTTCAATAAAAGTAGGTATTGAATTTGACCAATTGTCAAATACCGTATTTTCGTCATCAATTAAAATGTCATCATTAACTTATTGAATCAGGCGTTACTTTGCGGAAATCCATTACAATAAATGTTAGAAAAGAATATCTAGTTTTAATTCCGCGAGACAAAAAACCAGCATTGGGTGCAGGATGCACATGCAATACCACAAAATCAAGAAGGAAAGGAAAATTAATCATGTGGTATCTTTCCTTCCTGTGCTTGTGTAAGTGGGCGGGAGGGCGGTATTGCATGTGCACCCTGCACCCAATGCTGGATTTTTGTCTCGCGGAACTGAAACTAGATATTCTTTTCTAACATTTAATGTCATCATTGTTTCTGAGTGTATGTAGTAAGTAGTTCTTTGTTCCCGAAAATTCTAGAACCATTTGTACCTAAAATGGATTTGGATTTCGGAACTGTCAATGCAGTCCGTCAAATAGGTGACAAATCCTACATAGCCTGGTTCTCTTGGTAAAAAGCTGGTTGGATACAACATAGCTAGTGTTGATTTTTTGGAGAATGAAAAAGTTGAAGTTGTAGTATAATTTAAATGTTAAAACTGTTTCGTATTATGTACAAATCATAATTTAACAGATCGAAATGTAATAAATATCAATGACATCGAAAAATAATAAAAATAATCGCCTTTATGTTACAATGTGACGGATCTTTGCTTTTGACATGGATAAGCATTTACTGTAAATCGAATTTAATATAAAATGGTGTGTACTTTCGGTATACTGTACTACAACTTATTGATATTGGCAACACTGAATGCTAAAATCATCATCATCATCATCATCACACCGTTTTTATCGTCCCACTGCTGGGCACAGGCCTCCTCTTCCACGGAGAATGATTGAGCGTTAATCACCACGCTTGCTCAATGCGGGTTGGTGGTCTAGACTTAATAGTCCAGGTTTCCTCTTATGTTTTCCTTCACCTATAATCAGTCATTGGTGTCCAAGATAAACTTAGAAAGTACGTACTTAGAATGCTAAAATAGTCTGTAACTAGTAACTAAACCTGACTTGGATAGTTATCTGTGAACGAAACTGTCTGTGGTAATGTCGCGTCGGTGAAATGTGTAATGTAAAATATGAAAATGTAGAAAGTAATAATAAATACAAAATCCTTGATCATCCTAATGAAAAACAATTGTTATTCATAAAATATTAACACAACTAACAGTTGTTCTTAACAGAGTATACTTTCGCGACGGATTGTCGAAAATAAGTACTGCTTTGTTTATTTCTATTTGTTCCTTCTTCCAGCAGGCTTAGCATGGCAACCGTAGAAACAAGTCTTGTCTACCGGAGAATGGACATAATGACAAAAAAGTGCCAGATTGACGTAAGATTTCTTTTGACATTTTTTGAAGTAATTTTTCTTTTCTTCGATCGACATAAGTTTACAAGTGATTATATGCGAGTTGACAGGTTGCGCCATGCTCGGGCAGAAGAATGACATTGACAGAAAGAGCTTTGTCTTTTCTTGACAGAATAGATATAAAATCGCCATGCTAAGCCTGCAGAAATATATTTATCTTTTAGTCCGTATGTTGTCTTGATAGTGTTTTAAAACCAATCTTATATCACCATTGATACAAGGTACTTACAACACTATATGTTGAAAATGAAAACACTATTTGAAATTTGACTCGTCTGGGATTCGAACTGCAAACTAGGAGTATGTCACGTTCAGTGTTGTCGATTATACCGTTGAGCCGACAGTCGCTTGCTGGAGCACGTATGTGTTTGTTGACAACCCTATCCTGTTATAGGGTTGCAAATTATATTTGTTACGCGATTTCGTCCGTATAGAATAGTGATAAATGATAAATGATATTTATTTTGCAAATAGGTTGAAATCAACACTTTTACACGTCAACACATTTTTTATAAAATAACGAGATGAGGTCGGCATTTCCTAACTGACTGCCTTGAGAAGAAACGCCGAAACAAACTCAAGGGTCACAGTCTCTTTTAAAGTCCAGACATAAAAATAAATTACATACTTAAGTATAGATGAGCAATGTAGGCTTGTGTCTGCAATGACCTTTTGAAGAAAGTATCATACAAGTTTGAATGGACCTGTCCAATCAGCTGGTACGCATATGTCGGTCTTCGTTGAACTCAACAGTAACATAGGAGCTCAACAATCCGACGAACATAACAGCAGAAAGGACATTTGGGTAGGCCACTTATAGTACTCAAACTGTCAGACAGAATTACATATATTGTAAAGAAAAAAAAAATTTAAACTAAATGAAAAACCCACATTGTTCACACACTCACAAAAAAAAAGAAAGAGCATCTACTTTAACAGTAGGTTTACATGTCAGCAATATATAGCATATAAATAAATAAAAAAAATAAAAAAAAAACTATGTGGACTTTGTTGGGGTCTGCTTCCAGTCTAAGCGGATTCAGCTGAGTACCAGTGTTTTACAAGGAGCGACTGCCTATCTGACCTCCTCAACCTAGTTACCCGGGCTACCCAATACCCCTTGGTTAGATAGACTGGCGTCAGACTTACTGGCTTGTGACTACCTGTAACGACTGCCAAGAAGTTCAATGACAGTCGGGACCTACAGTTTAGCGTGCCATCCGAAACACAGTTGGTGTCCAAGATATACTTAGAAAGTACATACAAACTTAGAAAAGTTGCATTGGCACTTGCCTGACCTGGAATCAAACCCACGCCCTCACACTTGAGAGACTAGCTCTTTAACCACTAGGCCACCACGACTTTTTAATTAACAAATGAAAAAATATAAAAAAAAGCATATTAAATAACTCATTTATCTAGTTTTTCAGTAATTTGGTGCGCCCTAACATGGTAATGTGTACCTAGTTATAAGAATGCATTTTTATAACTGTATACATTTTGTAATGAATAAATAAAATAAATAAAAGCCTATCTCCGTTTTGGGTTTAGATTGGGAAATGGCTAGGCAGATGATGATGCCCTATTTGAAGTGGCTATAGATTTTTCTATCATCAGTTATTTTAATGTCTTTCTTTTTTTCGTGGGAAATCATCAAATCCCCCCCCCTCGGATTCTTAGTAGATAGATTGATAGATAACACATTGGAAGTGGCGAAAGGCGGGCGTTTTTGGGGCTGTCTTTTGTAAAGTTTACCTTCAAAAACCTTTTTATCCGGTTACTGACAGCCCTAAGTTGCTAACTTGCTTATGTAAACAATTGAAAACAGAACAAGTTTACCAATACATCGCTGTCCGGGTCAAATTGTGCTACGTATGTGTGTGAAGGTATTTTTACCATAATTATAAGTCCTCAGCTTCAGGCAGTTGTTAGCCGCTAACGAAAAAAACATCGAAAATAATCTCACTTTCAAATAAATATTTAATATAAAAAAATAATTACCACTTTCAAATAATATAAAAAAAATATATCATATATAAATATATATTTTTTACTTTCTAAATAATTTGTAAATATTCTTCACAATAAAAACCTCATATAAAAATTTAATCACCACTTTCAAATAAATATTTAATATAAATAATAAAAATATATAATCGGGATGATGACTAGATCAAAAATAAAAATACTTTATCATATTCATTTTGTAAATCATCTTAAAATAATATCAATTTAATTGATTATTTTGAAGCGAAAATTGTTTCCATTCCAATAAGTAGGTGGCTTGATGTGGAAAATCTGTGACGTCAGAACTAAGTATTTTCATACAAATTGCATACAAAGTAACCGTTTTTGACAGTTCAATAAAAGTAATGAATTTGACTCTATTTGTCATCTACCGTATTGTATATACATATCTCTAGCACGTCTAATAATGGGTTTCAAACTCAATGTTATTATGGTCCTGACCTTTTAATTGGGAAATCATCAAAATACCTCTCCCTCTCGTAGGAACAGCAAAAAGGAAGGTCAGACTTTTGCCAACTAAAACCCACCTACGTTCCTTCTTTGCCCTTTGGGTACCAGGGCCGCGGTAACTCTTATGACCAACCCCGCAGCTCCAGCTTACAGCTGACCAGTGCTAGTTGCCAGTGGCAAATGACGTCATGAAAATTAACGATAAACTACTCACTTTATATCCCTTTTTGGAAGAGGCTCATGTCCACCAGTGGACTGGGATACGCTGAGTAGTATGTCAGCTGCGGTCTACATGGAAAGGGCAGAGGCAGACACGTTACCTATCATATAAACTGTACTATATATGTTTATATTTTACACAACAAACGGGTGTTACTCGCGATGGAATAATAAAGGAATACCATAGTATAAATATAGAGGGGAAGTAAGTTATCTTCATACAAACGCACCGCGCGGCTTGTTTGTGTGCGTCATAGTGTTTATGCATCGCCGCACGCACACTTTAGCAAAATCTCGACCCGTTTCTCAGTGCGCCAGTCGGGGCTACACTGCACGGCTATTCGGCAATTCAAGTCATACATGACAAACCCAGGCGATACAAGTAAAAAATACAACTTCCCAACTCTTGCCAATTTATAGGCACTGAGTTATAATTTAGCTAAAAGTGACAACCCTAAGACAGTAAGCAATTATATCGCGGATTGGTCCGGAGATAGCCTACTTCCCCTCTTTATGCTATATACGATGCCTCTTTTCTACCGACCGAATGGCGCTGACCATGGACACGGGTCGTGGAAGAAAAGAGGTAGTAATACATACGTAGTGTGTAAAATATGTGTACAAGTTGCGAAAGTATAAACACAGCTGTCTATATTGGGTGACTGGTGATTAATGACCGATATTTAAACACGTGATTGTACTCATGATTACAACAACTTTCCCGAAGAAACGGCAAGATCGGGCATTGATTAGTTCCACAATATCAGCCTTATAGCTCACGCCAAAATTAATAGCGGCTCAGAACATCGCACGAAGTGCTGCGAAGAAAAGCATCTTAAAGATCGTGGGAGGTACGCTATAGTACAGTCACCCGCACATCAGTAGACACACTTTGACCTTGAGACCGCCTCTATTTCCTACGACATAAGAGCTGTTTTCGCAGTTCAAATGTTTCCACTGATGTGCGGGTGACTGTACGTTTAATTTGGAAGTTACGTGCGAGCCGCCATAAAGTTTGGCAAGGACTATGTCTCTTAAGATACTCACTCGTGGGGCGCGGGCCACGTGGGCGCATGTTTGTGTGTGGCGGCCCTAGCGCGCGCTAACAGCGTCATGACGGCGCGTTTAGTCGGCGACATTGCGGCCCGGGTTCCGCCCAGCAGCGGGCGCTTGCGGGCCGTACTCGTAGGCCCCGGCCCAGCCGCACCTGACACATAACACGGCTACAGTTGGACAAGAAACTTTTGGAGCTCACAGGCGGCATGATCGCAATCTATCTGTACGTTGCCCTCAATAAAACCAATGTACAAAAAAAAATGTTACATTTTCTTATTGTCTCATCAACTGTGTACACTAGCACATCAAGCTACCCCTAAATTGTCAAATTTTCTAAATCAACTTTAAACCATATTTTTCAGCGATAAAGTTGAAAATTTATTAAGGAAATTTGACAGATTGTAGTAGCTAGATGTGCTGACGTCTGCACATGAACTATTAAATAAAAATAAGATATAATGAAGAGGGTTAAAGTGATCGCATACGAAATATGTGTTATTGGGTATAAAAACCATTTTTCGATTTCGCCTGATGTGGGCGACTTGCTGACTTAACCCACCAGGGGTCCTTCCAACATGGAGTTAATATTTAGCTTCGAATGCCAAAGCTCTAAAAATAAAGAGCTTCAGAAAAAAGTGGAAGGTTATCCACAGCTGGAGGAGTCATATTTTGATGATTTCCCATACAAAAAGCAGCTCAGCGTTTTAAATGTTTGTAGGTCTCAATTAACTCGGACACAAGGGTCAAAAATTTTGGGCGTTTTAAGCATGAATAATAATAGCACTTTCGAAAATTCGAATTTTCGAAATTCGAAAACGCAAACAATTGGGATGATGACTAGGTCAAAAATAAAATACTTTATCATATTTAATTTATAAAACATCTTAAAATAATGACAGTTTCATTTATCGTTTTGAACCGAAAATTGTTTACATTTTTTATTAAAAATATAACCGAAATAAGTATGCGGCTTGATGTAAAAAATCTGTGACGTCAAATCAGATTCTCATACAAATTGCATAGGTACAAAGTTTTTGACAGTTCAATAAAAGTAATGAATTTGACTAGTTGTCATCTTGTCATCTACCGTATTGCATTTTTTTTATCGAGGCTACAAAACATACCAGAATTCAGTCGTATTGAAAACCTCCTTTTGGAAGCTTAAAATCTAAGTTCAAAAGCATCGTTACCGAAAACCAATTAAGCCAACTTCGAAGCTACAAAGATAGCCGCAACAAAGCTGGGCTCTTATTTTTATTTTGTGTCTAACAACTAGGCTAATTTGATCCAGACCATTTTGTTATAGTGACAGTATTTTAATTGAAACGTCTAGGGACCACGAACCCTTAATTGGAATTCGTAATAAAGTATAATATTTGGAACCATAAACAAAATTTTAAAGTGACGTTTCAAGATTTGATCTTTTAATTAAAACTAAGTTGTAATAGGGTATTTTACACTATGTAAGGAAAAATATAAAAATGTTTGTTCATAATAGATTTCGAAAAAAGTAAACAAGAAACGTCGATATTTATTCATAAAATTGCAATTTTAATTTTATAATTCCATTTTAAAAATCGTCTTTTCTAATCTGTTTTTCAAATGTCTAAAACGCCATTGGCCATATTGGATCCCGCCGTGACGTCATTCCGATAGTAAACAATCTACTGAAAATAAGTTGTGCGCTGTTATTTTGATAAATTTACGAGTTATTAACACGTTTGTAGACTTCTAGCCTTTATTTCACTATGGAAGACGGTTTTGTAAAAGCAGAAAGTACAAATATGCCAACGGTTAATACTTTAATGTTTCAACCAAGTATTTCTCATTTTTACATCACTTGGCACTTGAATCCATAATTTTTGTGGCGTTTTTACACTTGTATTTTTGCATTCAGGCACAAGACACCAATGATAACTCATTATTTTCACGAATCTTATTACTTGGTCTTTCGCAGTCGTATTGTTTACTAACCGAGTGACGTCACGAGATGAAAAAGCATGGCGGCTAGCGTTTCCGCGCGAAAATTCAAAATCATAAATAAAAAACAGATTTTAGGGCGATTTTCGGTTTTAAAAAAAAATAAAAAAAATCTACTAGTTCATTACGATCTCAGGATTAATTTAAAACAATTTTTAAAAAATGGTATAATACCCTATTACAAAAAATATTTAGTAAAATTTGTTAGATTTTTTTTAGTTAATTATGCTTTAAACATATTTACATTTTATATACTTACAAATTATAATTAAATCTATACAAATAATAAAATCGATATCTAAGCCCAAAATACATGTAGTTTTAAGAATTTTTGTCTGTTTGTCTGTATGTATGTCCGGGATAATCTCAAAAAGTACTACATGGATTTGCTTCAAATTTGGCATGAATATAACTAAGAGGTCGGGTCAACATATAGGCTACATATTATCACGCTATCACTACGGGGAGGAGGAGGGTGAATGTTTAATTCTAATGCCTACGCGGACGACGTCGTGGGGAACAGCTAGTATTAACATAACACAAACAAAAACGTAATTGATAAACAGCGTAAAAATATTTCTCATCGTTGCTCACCGCGAGTGTACCCAGTATGGCAATGGCAATGCTTAACGCTTAGCCGAAACAAAAACCAGCTTTCGAGTCACGGGAACGGTCAATGACCCTCTTTGATAGGTACATTCTTAAAAAGGAGGACCCCACAACCCAATATTTTTAACCCTAAAGGGCTCAGATATGCTTAGGTATTCTTCAAAAAGCTCATACCCAACATTATTTAAACGTATTATATATTTTTTCCCACATATACATATATTTATTTGTCTCTATCGTACTTATTCTGGGAACTCAATAAAGTGCGACGTACCGACCTTGCGTGGCGAGAGCGTGGACTGCAGCTGGCTTCACCCCCCTCAGCGCCGGGTGGGCATGGAGAACGCCTCCCAGCACTGGGCTGCTGAGCCCCAATATGTCCCCACCACCTGGTTAGTGAGTTAGTGAGCTTGGTTTGAGAATTTTAGTAAAAACTAAGCTTGGTGATTACATTGTTAGCGCTGATATTAAATGTTGGTGTTATTGTTGCAATAGTAAAAAGCAGTTTGTAACGAGGGTTCTAGATGATATTTTTCTTAATATTCGGCCTGCAGATTCACCAAGAAAACTAGTAATTTTTTTGAATTTGCATACAGAATACTAGCCATTATTCAGCCATATAGGCTTTAAGACTTTACCTTTATGTAAACAGATTTTTGAGTTTGCAGATAGAATACTAGTCATTATTTAGCCATTTAGACATTTCTTTAAGACTTTACCTCTACCTATGTAAATGATGTATTTCTAGAAAACAAATAATTTTTTAAACATATATTCTATCAATCCATACATGTAATTATAATATAGGTCAAAAATGGAAGTTACCAGGAAAAACTATTTTTTAATTTACATAGAAGTATATGAGGAGAATGTAGAGGGTATGTAGGCTTTTACAAAGTAATAACGCGAAATAGAAGCCTGGCCTCAAAATAAACAGTATCTTTTCTCTCAAAAACACCCCCAAACTGTCACCTAATATTATTGGATCCCAGGTATTGTGAGACCCATTGATAATAAGTACCAACTGTGTATAAATTCCAACCTGATTGACTGACCTTCCAGACCCTGATTGTAATTTTATTACTGATCCCACAACAAAGGTTTACGAATCGAACGATAGAGGGCGCAAGTATTGTCGCTTGTAACAATTAGAACAATGAAACAGCCAAATTGATATCTATAGTATTACTATAAAACTGAAGTTTGTTTGCTTGGTGGAACGCGCTAATATTAAGATGTACGAGTTCCATTTGAAAAAAAAAACTTTCAGTGTTAAATAGCCCATGATCAAGGAAGGTTGCTCTTTATACTCGCTGGGCGCGGATAAATTGGCAACCAAAATGTAGACGTAATATGTGTTTCACACCATTGTAATAAAGTACGGCGTAATTTTAATAGGTATTCCGTAATTACCCTTATTTATTTTAAAGCTTAACTAGTTAATATAGATTACTAGTAAATTTGATAACCTCTTTAAGTGAGTGAATATGCGGAGTGGGTTGTCATAAATTAGTTATGTAAACCCATCTAAACATGACACAATCGTCACTTTTAAAATAATAACTACAGTTAGGCAAAAACGACCTTTATTTACTACAGAAAAGCCTGATATTTCAATGAAATAAATTTATAAATTTGGCCTCCGCAAGCATCATAAATAATCGCCTCCATTTAAAGCCTGCATTCTGATCACAAAACCACGACTTAGGTACTCGTATATCTTCATCATCACCCGAGCCTTTTCCCAACTATGTTGGGGTCGGCTTCCAGTCTAACCGGTTTCGGCTGAGTACCAGTGTTTTACAAGGAGCGACTGCCTATCTGACCTCCTCAACCCAGTTACCCGGGCAACCCAATACCCCTTGGTTAGACTCGCGTCAGACTTACTGGCTTCTGACTACCCGTAACGACTGCCAAGGATGTTCAATGACAGCCGGGACCTACAGTTTAACGTGCCATCCGAAACACAGTCATTGGTGTCCAAGATATACTTAGAAAGTACATACAAACTTAGAAAAGTTGCATTGGTACTTGCCCGACCTGGAATCGAACGCCCTCACACTTGAGAGGTTGGCTCTTTAACCACTAAGCCACCACGACTTTTTCACCTCCATTTAAATCCTTATCTGTCAAAATTCACAGGAATTCACAAACTAAGCTCAGTTAGCTACAAAGCCTGCATTCTGATCACAAAACCACGACTTAGGTACTCGTATATCATCATCAGCACCCGAGCCTTTTCCCAACTATGTTGGGGTCGGCTTCCAGTCTAACCGGATTCAGCTGAGTACCAGTGTTTCACAAGGAGCGACTGCCTATCTAACCTCCTCAACCCAGTTACCCGGGCAACCCAATACCCCTTGGTTAGACTGGCGTCAGACTTACTGGCTTCTGACTACCCGTAACGACTGCCAAGGATGTTCAATGACAGCCGGGACCTACAGTTTAACTTGCCATCCGAAACACAGTCATTGGTGTCCAAGATATACTTAGGTACTCGTATATGTCAAACAGAAATTTCAAAGACCAAATTTTCAGTAATCGGTATTGGAAACTACTTATTTAAGCTCGCTTTTAAAATACACACGATATTTTCCGAGCTTAGTTTGGGAACAGTACTTTGTGCTTAGTTTTTCAAGTGTGCTTAAGTTTAGAAAGTATCGTTGCAAGTAATGATCGGCTGTTGAGAGTTTGTTCCGAATTGTTTGAAAGTTAATGGTCCGTTGTTTAAAATACTGTGAAGTTTCTCTTACTACGGGAATGTTAGATTGAACTTTACTTAAATTCTGTTTGTGATATTTTGTAAAATTCTCAAGTGATTATTTTGTTGTTTGGTAACTTATCGGGTTTTCTTGAGGATGGATTAACGAAATTAAATTATTGAATCAGGGTGTTACTTTGCGGAATTCCATGACAATATGTTAGGAAGAATATTTAGTTTTAATTCCGCGAGACAAAAATCCAGGGTTGGAGGCAGGATGCAACGCAATACTACTCTCTCGCTCTCGTATAGATTCACAGGTAGAAAAGGTAACACCCACCCGTTCTCATGTACAGACGTAGACGCCTGCACATCAAGCTACTTTACAATCTGTCAAATTTGCTTATTCGATTTTCAACTTTATCGCTGAACTATATGGTTCAAAGTTGATTGGGAAAATTTTACAGTTTCGCGTACCTTAATATGCTGGCGTCTGTGCATGCATACCCGAAGAAAAGGGGAAAGAATTAGCAAGCCTTGCTACCAAACCTTCACTCCTAATGTACCCCTCCACCCATCCTCCATCTTTAGGAGATTTTGACTCGCCCACAGCGCACTCTGGCGCGAAGCCCATTGCACCCAAAATCCAGGATAGGATCCATCCTATCCTGGATTTTTGTCTCACGGACTTAAAACTAAATATTCTTCCTAATATTTATTGATGGGCTTACTTCTGGCATAGAAACTAAACTGAACTTATACTTACTAGTAGGAAGATAATACCTTACCTAATTTGATTTTACCCGTTGCGAAATCTCTTCTGAAGCAACCTGAGACCAGTAAAGCAATTTTTCCTTAAACTTACCAAGTATAGAGTTCTGTGTGAGCAAGTGGTGGGTGGGGGGCTGTTGCAGCATCCCCCCTCCGACAAGGACCCCATGTCCCGTGTGACCGGCTGCCAGCTGTGGACAAATGAAGCATTTATTTTTATTTGACATCACATATGTGAAATTGAGTTTGGTTTTTATGTTTTTACTTTTAAGCTATCTTTTGAGATGATCATCAGATCAGTGGTAGGGCTGAGCCCATGATGATCATCAGATTAGGTGATGATGATCGTTGGTAGGTGGGACCCTAGACGATAGAGATACGCTACCTTTTACAAAGACATTTTTTATGCAGACAGATGCTTTACAAAATGATTATTATTAAGTACAGACGCTAGCAGGTCAACCTACCCAAATCTGACAAATACCAATGGAATATTAACCTACCGATATTGTGATAAGGTTGAAAATCTATTAAAGAAATTTGACAGATAAGATAAAGAGAAAGATAAAAAGTCATTTATTCAAAGTAGGCCAAAAATCAGCACTTTTTAAAGGTCAATTCTACAAAAGACAGCCCCCAAAAACGCCCGCCCTTCACCACTTCCTATGTGTTCTCGCTGGGTAGAAGAAGTGGTGGAACAAACTCCCCAACAACATGTCTGTATGGTTTGAAGATCCGGTTTTATACAAAACAAAATAATAATACATGGAGTATCAAATTTAGCTTAATATTTAACCATGTTGGCTAACACACATCTTTCTATCCATCATCACCCGAGCCTTTACCCAACTATGTTGGGGTCGGCTTCCAGTCTAACCGGATTCAGCTGAGTACCAGGAGCGACTGCCTATCTGACCTCCTCAACCCAGTTACCCAGGCCACCCCCTGGTTAGACACATCTTTCTATCCATACCAATTAAAAATAAGAATTACTTACTCATGCAGCTACAAAAATAAAAACAGATTGAGGAAGGTTGATGTGCTGGCGTCTGTACCTAACTATTTTATTTTTTTACCTAACTATTTTATTTGACTTATTAATCATTCCAATTCTCGATAAACACATAAAAAGCCGAGTTATTATACAAAGGTAAGTCTGATAACCACATACCAACCAGATTCCACGTCCAAAAAAAAGGTGAACGAAAAAACTGTTCCACCAAAATCCGATTCCATTCATTCACACAGAAGTTGTTGAATGTAGTTCCCTCTGTGACGAATATCCGCACAAATACTTTGGGCCCGGCTCTCTACGTGACAATCTTTGTGGGAAAAAAATACACTGAAAACGCCAGGGGAATTTCCACCCCGAGTTTTTTGACTTCAATGAACCTGTGAAACCCGATTGAACAGAAGGGAATATCCTGGTCTTTTTTCTAGTGCCTTTGAAAGATACATGTTAATATGCAAAAAAGGGTGTTTTAAGTTTAAATGCGAAATGTATCTTTATGGCCCGGCGCCCACTATCGGTCGGCATCGGTGCGACTCGAGAGAGCTCGAGCGCTTTACGCCGGCTTCGGGCGCCTTAGAGCCTTATGCCACCCGAGCTACCCGAAGACCGCCTCGGCATCCTTAGGCATGCTTACGGCTGCTGAGGCCGCCCGAAGTCGCTCTAAGGCGCCCAAAGCCGCCCGAAGCCGGCGTAAAGCGCTCGAGCTCTACCGAGCCGCACCGATGTCGACCGATAGTGGGCGCCGGGCCTATATCTCTCTGTGACACGCGTAGTGTTAAACGGCTGAACCGATTTGGACACTGTTTTTTTTAAATTGGAAGCTGTTTTTTTAGCCTTTTTGTCTTTTTGTCCTTATCTAAATGCTGATTTTGGACATTTTTTTTTCTATACACTGAATGCCAGTAAACTTAGCTGCGCTAGAGTTCTTTTTTAACTGGTCGTGTAAGGTATTACATGTAAAAAGTTAATGTAATATTGTTTACCTAACTTTAAACTTTTAATGAAGTTTAGTTAACTTTTAATGACTGCATCTCTGGCGGTCTTGCGGAAAAGGGGTTGCTTTGAGTGTATGTCATGCTTACCGTGGTAATTGTATAGATTGATGGTCGATTTATTTTGTATGACTGATAGACAGGATTTAGGATGAGACTTCACAGTTGCCGCAAGATAATGCTATAGACATTATCACACTTCCTTTTTCTTTTGTTTTTCATGGGAAATAGTCAAATGAGCTGGAAGAAGCGCCAGACTTACTGACTAAAACACACTATGTTTCTTCTGGAGGTCGTTGTGTGTCAGGGCCACGGTAACTCTTGCGAACAGCCCCCGGCCCAAATGACACTTACTTACGTTATAAAAGTTTTCCGTCTGAATGTTTGTTACACTTTCCCACAAAGAAGATTAAACGGATTGTCATGAAATTTCATAACAGTATAGCTTATACATCAGATTAATATATAGGCTACTTTTATCCAAGTACGGAAAGTATTGCCCTCAGGACGTGTACGAAACCGCGGGCAGAAGCTAGCAATACATCTTTCTTAGAAATGAGAACATGAAGAATATTATAACCTACTTGAACGTGCAACTTTGAAGGTTGCATGGCTCGGAGTTCACCGGTACACTACGAAGCCTAAATATTATGTACCAAGGTGTTCAAACTTCGACAACTAGTGGTCAAATTTATCTTGCAACTATGGTCTTCAATAGGTTGGTAAACTTGTGCATATACATATATGCATGCTCATACTTTAAGTCATAAAAGATTGCATAAGTTTATCTTAGATAGGTAGGTAAACTTAGATAAGCTAAATTCGTAATTGCCTGACCTGAAATCAAACCCGCACACTCGTTCTTAAGAGGATAGTGCTTAACCACTATTCTATTGAAGCACAATTTCGAACCAGTAGTAATAAGGCACATTATTGGAAGGTTGAAAATTACGCAAAATATTCAAAGAAAAAATATTCTTTAATTTTGCTTCAAGAAGATGTACTGTTAAAGTTTAAAGTGATGATGACTTAAGGTGCCTACCTGATGATGAGCAGCAGAAAGATGATCAGGTGCTGGAGTGGGCGCTGGTGGTGAGAAGTCTCGAGCGTTCGCGCTATGGTTGATGGCGATACCACCGGGCAGCGAGGCGGGAGCTGGTGACGGTGGAACACCTGACAACTGGTGCAGAAGAACATTTTAAACATTCACCATACCGATCAGTTTAGGGGATATGAAACTACTAAAAAGTACTTAGTTCATCTGTTTGGGAATTATGTAGTGACAGAAAAATACCTACATACGTTTGAAAGCTTTTTTGAGGGCAAAATTAAGCATCATTAAAATAATTTTGTTTTTTCAGAAGAAAATAAAAATGTGTTTAACAAAATATTTACAAATTATTATTACATATTCACATAACAAAAAACAATAAATAGAAAGTAAAATAATAAGAACTTAATGGCCTGGTTGCGACTTAGCGACTAGTCCCGGGGGCCCGGTAAGTGAGCTGGCGAGTCTTCTCCTGCCATTTTTACATGTTTTATATAGCCCAAGTAGTTTTATTCCATCCATTGTTAGCTTAGTTAGTTTAGCAAAAAACTGGTGATTGTCATTGGGTACATTTCTATAGTGTATAAAGGGATAATCGTCGGTTTTGTGTCATTATTTCTTTCATTGAAGTTGTCTCAAAAGGGCGTTGGCTTGGAGGATTTTATGCATTTTTACCAATAGACACAGTGAATCAATTTTGAAAAGTTGTTCATTTAGTTATTCGTCTCTTTCTAACAAATTTCCCGACATTTTTTTATTCCAAAACCCTGCAACAATGTACGTGTCGCTTTAGAATTTATTCAGGAGCTTTGATTGCCCAAAACGGATCGCAGTAACCTTATTCGTTCAATGGAAGGGTCCAATCTACCCCCTATTGTGGACCGGGGTACAGTTACAATTTTGTATGAGCCTCGTATAGTCACGTTTTGGCACATATAAAATAGTTTGAAAATAGAATCGGATGTTGCGTAATATGCTTTTGTGGGACTGACTATTTTCATGGAGTTATTTTTACGAAATTTTGGAAGGGTTCCGGTTGAATTACGAAATAGGGATGCGGACTAGGTCATAAATAAAATAATTTATCATATTCATTTTGTCAAGCATCTTAAAATAATGTCAGTTTTATTCATCGTTTTGAACCGAAAACTGTTTTTATTTTTTTATTGGTGGTATAATCGAAATAAGTATACGGATTGATGTGAAAAATCTGTGACGTCATATGTAGTGTTTTCATACAAATTTCATAGAGAGTAACCGTTTTTGACAGGTCTATAAAAGTATTGAATTTGACTAGTTGTCCGCATCCCTATTGCTCTTTTGGGGATTATAATTTATAATATTATGTTATATGTATACATAGATTGATAGGATTATGTTAACTAAAATATTTGTACGCCTCTTGGGTACTCACTCTCTGTTTATGCGTAGTATCTCTGAGAGGGAGAGCCTCCTCACTGCCACTCCGGGAGGACTCGGGAGGAGTGAGCCGACGCTGCTCACTCTGAGAGGATAAGATCTGCATTTCCAGCATCTGTTCCTGCCTGATGTCATCATTGTAATCCTGGAAAGAGAAGATAGTCAATAACGAACTGAATAAACCTTGGCCTGAAGGTATCTTCTATATCATGGTCAAGAGATATCGAGAGGAAAACCTTTTAACACACGGTTGCTTAGCCCCAAGTTAAGGTATTGATTAGCTTGTGTTGTGGGTGCTAACACAACTGATAAACTGCATATTAGAAATACATATTATAACACCCAAACCACAGCCAACAAGCATGCTCATCACACAAATGACGACGGTACTGGGAATCGAACCCGGGACCCTCAGCTCGACAGTCCGGCGTGGTTACCACGCCACCGAGGTCGTCAACTTAAATAAATGATTTTGCAAAAACACGGGCACAAAAGAATTAAATGATATTACATTAACAACCTAAAAAAAGACCTAGACAAATACTTATCCGAAAACCGCATCGAAATCGGTTCAGCCGAACGCGAGAAAACCGCGGACAAACATAGATACAGCAGGCTTAGCATGGCGATTCTATATCTATTCTATCAAGAAAACACAAAGCTCTTTCTGTCAATGTCAACGTGTCTTCTGCCCGAGCATGGCGCGACCTATCAACTCGCATATAATCACTTGTAGACTTATGTCGATCGAAGAAAAGATAAATTTCTTCAAAAAGTGTCAAAAGAAATCTAACGTCAATCTGTCACTTTTCTGTCATTATGTCCATTCTCCGGTAGACAAAACTTGTTTCTATGGTTGCCATGCTAAGCCTGCAGGTCAAATTGAGAAGCTTCTCTTTTTAGAAGTCCCTTAAAAACAATAATAATGAACCACCAATAAAAGTACCTACTCAAAAACAACTGAAATTTATCGCTTTTGATCACAATTTGCAAAAATAAGCTTAATCATATATAAAAATAAGGTATAAATTTAGCAAAACAAGAAGGATGATAAAATATTTTTTTTTCATTCATTCAATTTTGGAACCCGAAACACTGTCCAACGAGACAAAAGTCTATCACATAAATTATAATAAAAAACTCATTGTTTTCATTTTGAGTAACATTAACAAACAAACCAGTTATAAATTTTGCCCTAATCGCCTCTTGTCAGAGTTTTTGGAAGGCACAAATGTTCTTCAAACGTTGGCAAGTCTTGATAAGAAGAAATACTCCAAACTTATTTATTACGGCACATTTTTAGAATAATGTGGCAAGAATATTCTGTATTTCGGATGGCACATTAAACTGTAGGTCCCGGCTGTCATTGAACATCCTTGGCAGTCGTTACGGGTAGTCAGAAGCCAGTAAGTCTGACGCCAGTCTAACCAAGGGTTATTGGGTTGAGGAGGTCAGATAGGCAGTCGCTCCTTGTAAAACACTGGTACTCAGCTGAATCCGGTTAGACTGGAAGCCGACCCAAACGTATTTGGAAAAGGCTTGGGAGATGATGATGAATATGGCCAGAATATTATTGTACTAAGTAGTTAAAATAATATAGTATGTATGTATGTATGTTTGTCTCGTCTACACATAGGAACAGCTGAATCGATTGAGTAGAATTTTTTTATGGATGCGATGATGATGGCATCCAGCAGGCTTAGCATGGCAACCGTAGAAACAAGTTTTGTTTACCGGAGAATCATGGACATCATGACAGAAAAGTGACGGATTGACGTAAGATTTCTTTTGAAATATTTTAAAGAAATTTTTCTTTTCTTCGATCGACATAAGTTTACAAGTGATTATATGCGAGTTGACAGGTCGCGCCATGCTCGGACAGAAGACATGTTGACATTTACAGAAAGAGCTTTGTATTTTCTTGACAGAATAGATATAGAATCGCCATGCTAAGCCTGCAGGTCGATTGTCGGCTACGGCGGCCGTTCTCTTTTATGGAGATCAGCCAGCTGCGCAGGACGTATTATAGTAGACAAGCATTCGCGCAGACACAGGTGTACTCTCTATTCCCTCACTCTCATAGTCCGATGGGACGGCAATCCGATGCGATACCTTGGATATAAGGGCCAATTTCACCGGTTACGGGTAAGTTCCAGATAGTTTATCTGGCAGATAATTTCATACAAATTCTGTTCCATTTTTAAATTTATCTGGTAGGTAGTGGCTATCCGTAACCGATGAAACTGGCCCTTAATGTCGCCTATGTTATACATATGTATATGTTTTAATAGCGTTTAATATTTTATTACGAGCTGCTTCGGAAAGTCCTCGATATATGACGCGCAACCATAAAACTATGCATGGACTTCTCTTGGATATGATACGAGGTTTTATGAGGCGAAACACCGTAAATATACGTGCCAATCAGACTAGAGAAGCGCTGAAAACTATCTTAGAAGTTCGTTTATTTTATTTATATTTTTACAGACTGTCAGTCAGATAACCATGCTTATTGGAAATTTACAGTAAAATTAACGCTTAAAATTGCTTAGCTATTAATAATAAGCTGTCAAAAATTGGTGGATACACATAACCAAAGTAAAAAAGTACGTTCTTAAAATACAAAAACCAAAACATGACATACATTTTTAAAAGCCCTCAAAAATTCGCCAAAAAATGGAAATAGTAAACAACACCGGCTGTCACATTTGTATTAAATATACAATGCGCGCCGTACGCAGAATATTAAAATTCAAGGGTTAATATATCAGAGCTCTGCCTACGACAAAAGCATTCGTGTCGTCAATAATTTAAGAGCCACGCATTGCCACGGCAAGGTAAAAATATCAATGTGAAAATTTGTTTGAAACTCCCATGTTTTTTTGTCAAAATACTCATATATTTTTCGTCCATCTCCGAAATTTTCAAAGTTGAATTTTGTATGGTTTGTATGAAGCTTGTTCGCTGGGTGTGCGATGCGATGGTAGCGCCAACTAGCGGCAACAATTACAATGGACTTTGACGTGTCAAATAGGTCGCCATTACGAAAAAATAAATAAATTAACAAAGAAATAATTTCAACTAACGATTTAACAACAATAATTGATCTATATAATTTATAGTGTCGATAACAACGTCGACCTTTTTTAATTTCTTTCTTAAGTGTACAAAAACTCATACATGTCGAATAGTAAAGACGCCAGCACATCAAGCTACAACAATCTGTAAAATTTCCTTAATAGGTTTTCAACTTGATCGCTAAAGCATATGATTCAAAATTGATTGGGAAAATTTGACAGATTCAGTTAGCTAGATGTGGTGGCGACTGTATAAACAGATTTTCACTTGTGTCGAAACTCACCGGTACTAAAAACCTCCTCAGTTCGGCGAGCGCGTACGCGATCCGCGCATGCGCCTCGGCAGGAGTCGCGAAGGCGCTGATCTCTACATGCAGTTCATCGGACAGATGCGCGAACTTTGGGTCTCCGGAGACACGTAGTTCCTCTTCCTGTGAACATGGAAAATGTCCTATAGTATAGTTTACGCGCTGAGGGCTTTTCCCTCAGCGCTCGAGAGATGATTATAATATTAGTTTGGAATCAGACCATTTAGCATTAAGTATTTTAACCTTTCACTAACATAAATAAGTTCTTAATTAAAACATTAAACAAACACATTGCCAATACGACAAATATTTGTCCAAACTACAGTAGTTGATTAGTGTAAAATAAACCCTATTTGTATTTTCATAGTGTTTACTTTAGAGGCACGTTTGTACAAATACGAGAAGTGCTCTTATTCGGCTGTTGCAATTTTGGAATATTTTCCTAACGTATGGACTATGAAAATGTTTGAAAATAATTTGTTATCTATATTTATATTTTTTACAAATTACTTAAGGGAGAGTCGGATAAACTGTACAGACGCCAACACATCAAGCTACTACAATCTGTCAAATTTACTTAATAGATTTTCAACTTTATCGCCGAAGCAAAAAAGTTCAAAGTTGATTCGGATAATTTGACAGTTTCATGTAGCATGACGTGCTACCGTCTGTACCTACCTCTTACCTACCTACTACTACAAAACGTTCAAATAAATATCACTATATTTCTTGTCTGGCAATAAAAACACTAATTGACATTGACAGCGTCTTTAAGTAGTTTTCTTTTTTACTGGCGTCCGAAAAAAATATTTGTTTCGAGTAAAAATAAACTTTTTCGTAATGTTTGTTGACAGTTTTGAAGTATGCACCCTAAGGACCTCAGATTAATGAACTAAGAACAATCTATACTTCATCATCACTACATAGTATAAAACAAAGTCGCTTTCTCTGTCCCTATGTCCATTTGTACGCTTAAATCTTTGAAACTACGCAACGGATTTTGATGCGGTTTTTTTTAATAGGTAGAGTGATTCAAGAGGAAGGTTTATATGTATAATAACATCCATTAAATAGTGGAGAAGTACTGTTATTTTTGGGTTTGAGTTTTTCTATAGTGTATTTAGTATCAGCATTGCACCCGTGCGAAGCCGGGGCGGGTCGCTAGTATATTATAAATAGGAAAGATTTGAAGATATACTATTATTTCTATAGCTTACCTTCTGTCTATCTTTCATGGACCCTCGTCCTAATACAGCCATCTTACACATCGTGTCTTCTTGTAGCCTCTTCAAGGAGTTGCCCTTAGGTCCTAGCAGCTTGCCCACGAAATTGAACTGTAACAATAAAAAAAAAAAACATAAAATGTCGTAAAATGGAACGTCGATACGGCTGTCGTCGTGCCGATAGTCGTTACGGCTACTGGTCTAATTGCCGAGAGCATCGGCCAATGTCTTAAGAGGCTCTTAATAGGCGCTTGGGTCAAGGGATTCAGAACGCGGTACTCTTTGAAACGACACGTGTTGTGAGGATGTTTAGGAGCCCAGCTACCGGTAGCTTGGACCCTGTTCCCGATATCGGTGGACGCCTATTTTTTTTTAATGCTTTTGAAATGTTTTCACAAAATATCTAAATAACTTTAAAACTGCTAATAGAAATATAAGCAATCCAGGTGCTAAATAAAAAAACACACAGAAATCCATTCATTCATTTAAGAGTTTGTAGGGACATAATTTTAAACACACCCTCTTTTTGGGTCAGGGTTTAAAATGGCTTCAGAGTGTTGGCTTAGACTCCATATCCACCCCCAAAATCCGTGACTTGGTCTGACTATTAGTCCCGTGGTCTAAAGATATGTTCATTAACAATTACATAACAGCGATTTTGAAAGATGGCGAAGATATTTTTCTATATTTAAACACTTTCTAGGTATTTCTTGGACATCAATGATTGATTAAACGTGGAAAAGTGTGTGCAAGAGTTTCGAGGAAACCAGGACTGTAAAGTTTAAAACCATCAACCCGCACTGAGCCAGCGTGGTGATACTCAATCTTTTTCTGTGTGAGAAAAGGCCAGTACCTAGCAGTGGAAAGATAAAAAGGCTGATCATGATACGTTCAGTTTGTAAAATATTATCTTTTTTAGTGTTCCGTACCCAAAGGGTAAAACGGAACCCTATTGTTTTCGCTCCTCTGTCCGTCCGTCTGTCACCAGGCTGTATCTCATGAACCGTGATAGTTAGAGAGTTGAAATTTTCACAGATGATGTATTTATGTTGCCGCTATAACAACAAATACTGAAACTAGAATAAAATAAATATTTTGGGGGGCTCCCATACAACAAACGTGATTTTTTTGTTCGTTTTTGCTCGATATCGATAAAGGCAACAGGTAGATGCTTGAAATATTCACAGAATATGGAATGTATTTATTACTTAATTCAAAAATAAGTAATTGCATTAAAATTAAATTAATATTTGAGGGGGGCTTCCATTAAACAGACATGATTTTTTGTCCGTTTTATAAATAATGGTACGGAACCCTTCGTGCGCGAGTCCGACTCGCACTTGGCCGGTTTTTTTCTCGCTCCGTGTCATTATCAAATGACTTCTTTTTCTATCAATTCCTTGGATAAGAAAATGCTACCCTATTTTGTATTACAAGTATTCCATTACGTAAAATTTTATTCTCATTTATTCTAGAAAGTTCAAAATGATAATTAACTCAACTTCGAGTCCTCTGGCTCTGTTTAAAGAAACAAACGTCTCCGTTATATTTTTTTGAAATAACGGAAAGTTTAAAAAACTTTCTGTTATTTTTTTCTCAGTAGTTTTGTATGGATAAATGGAATTGTGTATTTTTATTATTCTCTGAACTTATAAAATTGAAATAAAATTGCGACATTACAGGTCTTAGTTATTTGACGTCTCTTTCTGACTTCATTATTAGTTTATAACGCGAGTATTAGAATCATCTGCTCCTGCCTCGTTGGTCTAGTGGTCGCAAGGCGCGACTGCTGTGCATAAGGTCTCGGGTTCGATTCCCGGGTCTGGCCGAAATCGCTTTATGGGTTTTGAGAAACTTTCATAAAGCAGCCTGGAGTCTGGAAGTTGGTGATTGATTCACCCGTGCATCGGAGAGCACGTAAATGTCGGTCCTGCGACCTGATATGTCCTGCGCAGCTGGCTGATTACCATAAAAGAGAACGACCGCCGTAGCCGACAATCGGTCTACATGCCATCATCATTAGAATCATCATCTGTCTAGCCTTTTGCCGAGTTCTATAGGGTAAGGCTTTCAGTATAACCGATAGCTGTTGAGTAATAGTGTTTTAAGTGGTGGAACTGCCTATCTGACATCTTTAACCCAGTCACCTAGCCAACCCAATTCCAAATACTTTTGCATAAAATGTAGTTTTAAATATAGTTTCATGTTTTTTATAAAAGCCGGTAGGGACAAGTGCATTAGTGACTATTGCAAGGATTGTCAAAAACGGGCCAAGTGTGAGTTGGACTTGTGCGCAAAGGTTTCGTAGGGAATAGAGAGTGCACCTGTGTCTGCGCAAATACTTGTGGAGGACATGTAATAGGTTCGGCGTCGCCAGCTGTTCTTAAAGAGAACGGCCGCCGTGGCAAGAAATCTATCTGGACTCCATTATTATGGAACCATATAAAGAGTAGAATGTAAGCTATAGAATCTTTGCCCGTCAATTTTGCCTTATTTTTGCTTGAACTCAAAAGTCTGAAGCAAGACTTTGTGACTGTTACCAAAATCAAGTGCAAACAAATGGCGAGAATTTTTTGGAATAGAGAAACGAAATGACTTGTCTTTATGCTATTTTTATTGCAGGACATAACATTAATTTTCCTTTCTGCCTCTCAAATAGTGAGCGGGTTCGATTCCAGGCCAGCCAAGTACCAATGAAACCTTTATAAGTACATATATCTGGTATCCAATCAATAGCTGATTAAAGTTGAAGGAAAACATCTCGAGGAAACCTGGACCACACTGGACTATAAAGTCTGAAATCACCAACCCGCATTGAGCCTGTTTCACCTACACCTACGAATAAAATATCGTTAGTTTTTCCATTTTTTAATTTATCCGGTAGATAGTGGCTATTCGGATATTGTGAAACTGGCCCTAAATGCGAATATTATTATTGTCACATTTAAAACATTCTCTCAGTATTCTTTATTTGAAAATTTAAAATACAACCGTTACAAATCTTCCAGCATTCTCTATTCGAAATACAAGACGGGATCTTACTTCATTAAGTATCGGAGCAGTACAAACGATGTTCATTTGTTTCCAATTCCGTGTGAACCCAGGAATCTGCAGTAAGCTGTACAGCATAATTACTTGAAGAACAGGGTACAAGCTACATGTTTATTGATGGCTACTTGAATAATTATGCCGTGAGCTAAACGCTGTGGAAGCTTTGACAGTCATAGACCAGCTTCTAGTGTTTTGGATACCATTTAAATAAAGAATTTTCTGTGCACATAATATTGTTATTCATAATATTAACACAAGGAATAAACACAGACAAGTAGCTCCAGCTACCAGGCTCCAAAAGATAAATGGCTCCTTTAAGTGCCAATGTGTACGCTTTTATAATAAAATTCCTAGCCATATTCAAGATTTGAATCTTAATAAATTCAAATTCAGTTAAAGACTATCTAGCAGATAAAAAGGCTTGGGAGTAAGCGGTTCCAAGAGAAAAATACTAATTCGGTTTTTCCTAATTTTATCGTACAGAATGATTGCTTGTAATAATTCTATTCTATTGATATTCTTTTTTTTCCTTTTATTTATTTTTTCTTACATGTAAACCTACTGTTTAAAGTAGATCTATGCTTTTTATCTTTGTGAGTGTGTGAACTTGAGATTTTCGTACCTTCGAAATCTTATATCAGAACCGATAAATAATTTCCCTCGAGTAAAACTTTAGAAGAAAACTTAAACAATAAAAGAATTTAAAACTAAAATAAAATTAAATCAGCTCCATTCCACCGCTGTCCCCAGACACGAAGTGGAACGTTGCTAATTGTCGGTCAGGCCACAGTGTGCACACACCCACCTACCGTAGTTTGCACCACTGGTGGATCAATCAATTAGTTGTTCGCAACTTTTCTTGTCTGTAGCCTTAATTGGATGGGACCTCAGCGCGTCCTTGTAATTGCTTTTCTGAAATTCCGATCAAAACCCTGAACGGTAGATGGGGGTTAAATATTGTTTGGAGGGCTGTGATTGGTTCGAACGAATAACAAAAGACGGTTGAGGAAATTCAATTTTTTGAAGTTTTGAAATGGTAAAACATTTTTTTTTTATAAGAAAGTTATAATATTATGTACGTCAATATGTGACGCTCACTCAAGCGTATGAAAATTTTTAATATTATTTTAATGTGAAGGGAGGGTTTCATATTCATTGAAAAAATAGGACCCTTTTTTCCGTGGGATATCATCAAATTACCCCTTCTGCTGGAGGTGCAGTTGGAGGGAGCGTCAGACTCTTACTGACTGAAACCCACTATGTTCCTTCTGGAAATACCTGTGTGCCAGGGCCATGGTATCTCTTACGAACAAACCGCAGCCCAGGCAGACCCTGGCCCTAAGGGCCCCTTATATGTTGCTGACATCTATTCAAGGAACCCTTTCTTTCTGAGATTAGCACGTTCAAACAAACAAGCTTTCTCATGTTATACATATAAAGTATACATTCGTTAAGATACTGCTCCCATTTTAGTTCGAAACAAATTAATAAAAACCTCAATTTCTCTTGAAATAGAACGAAAGTCAATTATGAAATGGGAATTGAAACGACTCGTATATTTATATCTGGACCACAAATAATTCCCATTGGTCTGAATTAGTTTTGAAACCGTGCTCATCCACTCGATTTATTGTTGATTAACCACTCAGAAGGATTTAATTGGCTATCCCGACTGGTTTGTTGAACCATCGTAACGGGTAGGATAGTTTAATGGATTTGTCGTAGAAATCTCTTGCTGTCTTATGTGAGCCTAGTACTTTTCTTTGTTGGCCTATTAGTCGCATAGCGCGACTGCTGTGAACGGGGTGTCGTGTTCGTTACCCAGGTCGGGTCAAAATTGCTTTGTGGGTTTTAAGAGACTCTCATAAAGCAGCCCTGAGTTTGGAAGTTGGTGATTGATACACCCGTGCATCGGAGAGCACGTAAATTTCCTGCGCCTGCCATTGCCGTCCCATCGGACTATGAAATTAAGGGAATAGAGAGTGTCTAATAATATGCCCTGCGCAGCAGGCTGATCTCCTTAGAGAGGACGGCTGCCGTGACCGACAACCAGTCTGGACGCCATCATACTTTTCTTTTGCGAACAAATATATTTTGCTATTTATATTTGGACCTGCCACTAAAACTAAAATTGTCTTTGAGCAGGAAAATGTTCAAAGCTTCCATTGAACACTTTAGACATCTGCCAAGAATTTTCCCAACTATGTTGGGGTCTTCTGTCCAACCAGATGCAGCTGTGTACTAGTATTTTGCACGAAGCGATTGTCTCTCTGACCTCAAACCCAGTGACAAGCTAACCCCATATTTTGGGCTCTTCCAGTCTAACCAGATGCAGATGAGTACCAGTATTTTGCACGGAGCGATTGCCTGACGTCATCAACCCAGTGACAAGGGAACCCGATACCCACCGGGAATTTTAGTCAACATCTGGAAATCAGTTGATTACTAGTTAGATAATACTCGGATCGATGGCAGACAAGTGGGTCCGCATGAAAGCGGAGCGAGCGTTGAGTGATGAACAAACATGGCGGCCGATGCTATCGAGAGTAAGGTTTGGGCTATGGTGTGAGCGAATAGCGATTAAGGGTCCTCGCCCACGGCGATGCAGTTTGTAGCGATGCAGTCGCGATACTCTCGCGCCTAGGCATCTATACAGACGCGCCGCTGTGGCTATCTGTGTGCGCTCGCCCATTCAGAGGCGCCCAGCTTCAGTCGCGAAGAAAACGCGATTCGGTCGCGATGCAGTTACACTGATGTTCGGGTGGGAACTTCCAGACTCTAGGCTGCTTATATGAAAGTTCCTCAAAACCCACAAAGCGATTTCGGCCCGACCCGGGAATCGAACCCGAGACCACAGCAGTCGCGCCTTGCGACTACTAGACCAGCTAGGCAGTCAAATAATAGCCGTCGTTAAATAATAGGTACGTAATATTCACTTGCCGCTTATAATTTGAACCAAAAAGGATAGTTCCTACGCCGATATAAAGTGGTCTCCTAATTGTCATTTACGGCGCCTTATATCAAGCCATTATAGTAACAATAAAGTACGTAATGTGATTGGTTAGAAACTATATTCTGAACGACTAGTGATGGCCCAACCCTTTAATAAAGCCCGGGATTCGGCGATCAATATAATCCGGGATCGATGCCGTTATGTTGTTGAGAATATTTTATTTACATGAATAATATGGTGAATGGGGTGTTTTGCTTTGTTGGGGGATAATCGCGTTTATGAATGTTGTGTTCAGTCAACTTTTATTAAAGATATTGAACATAACATAACAAAAAAGTGTATTTTTTTAATGTTGATACAAGCTTCAAGCCGCGATGGCGCAACGGTAACCACGAAGCACTGCCGACCTGAGGGTCCCGGATTCGGTTCCCGGCACGGTCGTAATTTGTGTGATGATAACAAGCATGCTTTGTTAGCTGTGGTCTAGGTGTTATAATTATGTACTTATAAATATATACGTGTTGGCACTCATAACACAACCTAATCTATATCTTACCATGAGGCTAACCGACCGTATGTGAAAAAGGTATGCCGATATTATTAACCTCTCAAAGAAATTAAAAACAAATATTATAACCGGTATCATTTAAAAATGTTATCCACGCTACAAAATCCCGGGACGTGCTATACAAAGTCCGGGACACGTGACAACACTAGTAATGACTCCACAGTGGCCTATTAGCGCTCTATTTGTAGCTACGGGATATCGTGTGCACTATTTGAGACGATAAAGATTTTACGAGTATACTTGGAAGGCTCTTATGGCTTCTAAGCTAGGAAGAGATTATGGTTATAATATAATGAGTACCTTCTGCCAAGAATTTTACCCGCGTCCCTTAGGAACTACTACATACACCTGTATGGAAAGAAGGAAAGAAAGAAAAACCATTTAATCCACACATAAAACAACGCAAAAGCTGCAGGCTTAGCATGACAACCGTAGAAACAAGTTTTGTCTACCGGAGAATGGACATAATGACAGAAAAGTGACAGATTGACGTAAGATTTCTTTTGATTTTTTTTTTAAGAAATGTTTATTTTCTTCAATCGACATAAGTCTACAAGTGATTATATACGATTTGACGAGTCGCGCCATACTCGGGCAGAAGACATGTTGACATTGACAGAAAGAGCTTTGTCTTTTCTTGATAGAATAGATATAGAATCGCCATGCTAAGCCTGCTGGAAACATATAATTCTAAGGACAAAAAAGCTATGATCATAAAAAAAGGTTGCATTTGCGTGCCAAATGCGTGACGGAGGCAGCGCTCAGCTATACTGTGTCCATGCTCAGCGCTGAACCACGTGTTTTTGCCTCAGAAATAAAATAAATCAAAGCTTTCTCGGTAAATGGGCTATCTAACGCTGAAATAATTTTTCAAATCGGTGCAGTAGTTTCTGAGATTAGCGCGGTCAAGCAAAGCAAATTCTTCGGCTTTATAATGTTAATGATGCACTAATTATACATAATTTTTTAGTAGGTAGCCGGATTTAATACTGGAATCTTTTCAACCCGAAGGAACTAAAGTGGATTTTAGTCAGTTAAAGTCTGACATTCCCTCAAGCTTGTAACGGTCCCGTTGGCGCAATGGTAACCACGCCGAATTGCCGAGCTGAAGGTCCCGGGCTCGATTCCCGGTACCGTCGACATTTGTGTGATGAGCCTGCTTGCTGGCTGTAATCTGGGTGTTATAATGTATTTATATGTAGTTTATCAGTTGTGTTAGCACCCATAACACAAGCTAATGAATAGCTTACTTTGGGACAAACCGACCGTGTGTGAAAAAGATGTCCCGATATTATTAGTCTCGATGTTATTACTAGCTGCATCCACGGCGGGAATTGATAATTTCCTACTCGAAAAAAAAGTAATAACATCTAAAAGAAACAAGATATTTAATGTCACATAACATGTAACCAGTCTCTAACTAGAGAGCAAAGCTACCCAATCATTTCTGTCCCTTTTCCTCTCCATCAATCAAAATCCATTTCGAGTCGACTAGGCGTCATATAACTCAAAATTGCTGGGTTTTTTCTGTTAACAATGACAGCCCTGTTAGAGATTGGCTATCGGGTGCCATTTTGTTTGTAACGTGAGGATGTAGAATATACAGGACGACCTTGTTGGCGCAATGCTTACCACGCCGGGCTGCAGAGCTGAGGGTCGTGGGTTCGATTTCTGGCACGGTCGACAGTTGTTGTATGAGGATGCTTGTTGACTGTAGTCTGGGTGTTTATAAATATATATGTGTAAAGTATATGTAATTTATCAGTTGTGTTGACCACAGCCAACAAGCATGCTCATCACACAATAGGGTATTTGACTCTTTTTATTTTAATTATTCATATTAAAAGTAACATTTTACAAAACCAAAATAAAAATAATTTTTGGAATCCGTTGAGAAATAAGTAATTTATAAACCTTTCAAAAGTCAAACAGTTAAATAACAGAAAAAGGATGCACATACAAGCTTGTGACGTCAACGCTATTTGATCATTTGTGCAAAAGAGATAGGAAGATGTCCCCACTATGATCCCACTCTTCATCATACGAATATAAAAATGTTGATAGCTGCTCCATTTATCAACCAATTTTGACGCTGTAAAATCAAACATAGTCAAATACCCAACTGTCGACCGTATTGGTAATCGAACCCGGAATCCTCAGCTCGGCTAACTAACTAAATTTGAGTGTATTTGTTAAGAATGTAATGTTTGTAATGGTAGTTCTTGTATAATAGTAGAATATGCCTTAGGCTTAATTGCCTTGCAATAAGGGTCATAACAGTACGCAAGTGAGATGACGCAGTTACCATACAGAACCCAATAGAAGCCACTAAAAGAGTTATAAAAAAATACAAAGACCTACTTTCGTATTTTCGCCGATAAAGTTTAGTTCAATCAATCCTATGGTGATATCGTTAATGGCATTTCTTTTGGCGGTTTTTATCGCCTTAGGCTTAGAGTATATAAATAACTGGACACGCATTGGACACGCCGTGCATTCCCTTTGTAAGAGTAGCGAGTTAAATGTATGCTTGTGTTTGACAATTTTTTTATGTGTGTGCGTGATGATGTGATCGGAAATGCATGAGTGAGAACTCATTTATTATTACTCTTTGTTCCATTATTGCCTTTCTTTTTCGGGGAAAATCATGAAAATTAAGTGTCCATCCCGCTGTGGGTGCAGGTGGAGGGATTGTCAGGCTCTTATTGACTAAAACCCACTATGTTCCTTCTTGAGGTCCCTGCGTGCCAGGGCCACGGTAACTCTTGCGAACAACTCACAGCCCTCATGATTGCCTTAACCGCATAAATTGACAGACTTCATCGCACATAGATTAGTTTTCATGACGTTTCCAGATAATTAAATGGTCTAAGCCTAAAGGAAACCGTTTGATTTATCTCCGTTTGGATTGAAATTAGGTTTTTTCAACCCTTATTGATTGTTATCGGGATAACGGAGTTGTTAATGGAATTTGGTTTCTCCTGTTGAGGCTGTCCGTTAAAATACTTGGCGTCAACAAAGGTGTTTTTTTTTTCATTTCATAAAGTAGAAGAAGTTGTTTATGACTGGTGGGGGTGTTTAAATAGTTTGTATTAAAAAAATAGATATTGAAATATGAATAAAATATTACGGCCAGTTTCACCGGTTACGGATAAGTTCCAGATAATTTATCTGGCAGATAATTTCATACAAATTCTGTTCCATTTTTTAATTTATCTGGTATATAGAGGCTATCCGTAACCTGTGAAACAGGCCCCAATCTTATAATTTTATGATTTAAAATACTACGAAGTGGTAACGTATCAAACTTGCATTTCTCATTTCCAAAAAAAACCTTGATATTTCAATTTTCTTTCAGAATTACACGCTGAGTCTCTGGAGCAAATTTATGTAATTTTTCAACGTGTAACAGCGAGGAAATAGTAGATAGCCATATTCATGCGTGGGGTACTTTCAGTGCCACGGAGTAGACAGTAAATGGAGTACAGTACAGACAGTAGATATCATGATCATCAGCCTGTTTATATGAATCCACTGTAGAGCATAGACCTCTTCTCATACAAAGAACTTTAACTAATAGGCCTCCACGACTATACTATAAGCATACTTTAGATATGACCCCGTAATTTATTATATGCACTTATTGAAATTGTGCTGATTATGTTTATTTATTACATCTTGCATCCGATGTTTTTTTCACCCATGTTTTTCGTAGATGTGAAATAACAACTAGTTAAAATCAATTATCACAAGAGACTTTATAAATGAGGGTTTTGTTTATACATATAAGCCAGCTCTATGACGATAGTTTGTAATATTGTAACTCTGGTGTCTACATCGTGACTAATGTGTAAATTTTGCTGGGGAATATGTTCCACCATTTCTTCTTCCCAGCGATAACACATAGGAATGTGAAGGGTGGGTGTTTTTGGGGTAGTCTTTTGTAGAATTGACCTTCAAAAAGTGCGTATTTTCAGCCTTCTTCGAATAAATTACATTACCTATATTACATTAAATTACTTTTTATCTAAAACTATGAGTAGGTACTTTGGCTATGTTTGTGTACATATCTGTTCGCACTCCATTCCCTACATATTCCGTGTTCGACAACGAGCTTGATGCCTTATTTATCACACGCAAAGCGTTGGAATGACTCTGGTATTCGCTCATTCGAGAAAATTGAGCGACGGAGCAAGAATGGGTTCCGTGCGTAATATTATAATACATATAATAGCACTCGCTCGCGGTTTCACCCACGCCCCAAGAGAACAACATCCCGCATATGAGCAAAATGTAGCTTATAACTTATTCTGATATACAAGCTATGTTACTGCCAATTTTCATCAAAATTCATTGAGTAATTTTTGCTTGGAAGAGTAACAAATATCCATATTGGCACAGACGCCAGCTACCCGAAACTGTAAAATTTCACAATGAACTTTTAACCATATGCTTCAGCGATAAAGTTGAAAATCTATTAAGAAAATTTGACAGATTATAATAGCTTGATGTGCTGGCGTCTGTACACACATTCTTACAACCTTTCTCGCTTTTAATATTAGTAGGAAGTTGGATTTTTTGTTGAGTCTCATGAGATTGCGAACAAATGAAATGAAAATGGCGATTGCGCAAACATTTTTTTGGAGGTTCAAGATAAAAGTTTGGAACACAATACTGTTTGTTTAACAGAGTGATTTTGTGTTATGTTTTCGTAATATCGCGAGTGTAAGCTATATGCAAGGTTACGAATATTTATTTCTGTATTAAGTCGTGGTGGTCTAGTGGTTAAAGCAGCAGCCTTTCGAGTATGAGGGTGCGGGTTCGGTTCCAGGTCAGGTAAGTAACAATGTAACTTTTCTAAGTTATAGGTTCTTTCTAAGTTCATCTTGGACACCAATAACTGATTAAAGGTGAAGGAAAACATCTCGAGGAAACCTGGACTATAAAGTCCGAAATCACCAACCCACATTGAGCAAGCGTGGTGATTAACGCTCAATCCTTCTCCGTGTGAGAGGAGGCCTGTGTCCAGCAGTGGGACGAAAAAACGGCTGTGATGATGTATTAATAACTTTCTCATGTCATCAGCCATTTGTGTACCAGGGCCTCGTTATTTCGTTCTCCATGACCAGGGCAGTCGGAATTATATCGAATAAAACTGACTATCAATTTTAACTTTAAGGCCCGCCGCTGATTGCAATTTTTTGTCACCGTGACTTATTGTTACTGTCACCTGCTGTCACCCACCATGCGCTCACTGAATCTGTTCTTGGGTAACAAATCGCGTTTATTTTTGTGAAGAAAAATGAAACCGAAAAAAGCTATTGGGTTCATTCTATGTATATACACGGAAAGTAAAGGAAAATTCACCGGCCGAGTGACAAAAAGTCACCAGTCTCCGGTGTTGCCTGCCGCTGCAACTATTTGTCACCGTATTATCACGTGAGCGCACTCAATAGAGTTTTCATTGCACTTGACTAAGTGTCAAAAATTACGGTGACAAAAAATTACAATCAGCGGCGGGCCTAATAGTCTGACTCGTAGTTATGACCGTGGCGTACTGGGCACTTTTTGATTTGTCATCTATACGTGACTGTGGCGGTCAAAAGGTTAAAGTGTAACCCCTCTTCCAAGATAACAACAAGAGCTTCAGTAGACCATCATATTGCCTCAAATAGGTAAGTGAATCTGCCTGTCACGCTGGAGGTTGCGGGTTCGATTCCCGCATAAGTCAAATATTTGTGTACATGAATATGGGTGTTTGACTTAGTGTGGGTGTTTATTTACTTATTACCTGTTACAGCAAAAACTGGTACTCAGCTGAATTCGGTTAGACTGGAAGCCGACCCCAACATAGTCGGGAAAAGGCTTGGGAGATGATGATACCTGTTACGGAACCCCAACTGTTTTGCGTTGCGTATTAGCGCACGTGCAACGCGCCGACGAAACGCAATATTTTACGTCAAACGATTTCTATTCGCCACGCAAACGTGACCGAAGGCAGCAATATTATTTATGTTAGCAAATAACGCTATTTATTATACTCACAAACATTTTTTTGGTTTAAAAACTCCTATGCAACCTCTCCTATGTTACCTCTAACACTTCGCGAAATTGACTAATATTATTGATATTTTTTCACAATTGGGATGCGGACTAGGTCATAAATAAAATACTTTTTCATATTCATTTTGTAAAGCATCTTAAAATAATGTCAGTCTAATTTATCGTTTTGAATCGAAAACTGTTTTTATTTTTTTATTGATAATTTAATCGAAATAAGTATACGGCTTGATGCGAGAAATCTGTGACGTCATATGTGGTGTTTTCATACAAATTGCATAGAGAGTAACCGTTTTTGACAGTTCTATAAAAGTATTGAATTTGACTAGTTGTCCGCATCCCTATTATCTTTTTAATTGAAATATAACTCATTGAGGAGCTTGTGGCTCGTTGTCGGTCCGTGGTTGAGACCATCTTGTCACGGCGATTTACTTCGTGTTTCGGAAGGCACCTTAAATTACTGGGTCTCGGTTGAAATTTGTACCTACTTTTTTGGCAGTCGGTACGGCTAGTCCGAAGCCAGAAAATCTAACAATCAGGAGTTGCCTAGGTAACTGGGTTGAGGAGGTCAGATAGGCAGTCACTTCATGTTCATCTTCATGTACAGTCACCCGCACATCAGTAGACACACTTTGACCTTGAGACCGCCTCTATTTCCTACGACATAAGAGCTGTTTTCGCAGTTCAAATGTTTCCACTGATGTGCGAGTGACTATACATGGTAACTTAATAACAAAGTTGGGAAAAGGCTCTTTAATAGATCTTTATCAAGAAAGTTATGGTCAAATGTTGCTGGCATTTTTTTTTTACAAAAGTACCTACTAACACTTTTTTCATCATCATCATCATCAGCCTATCGCAGTCCACTGCTGGACATAGGCCTCTCCAAGTGCACGCCACTGAGATCGATTTTCGGCTTCTCACACTTTTTTATGGATTATTTTATGTACTTACTTTCGGATGATCCCGGACTGGCACCACCACTCTGACGCATACTTTGACCGGCTTATCTCTAGTGATGTCCAGCATCCTTCTCTCCCCTCGCCATTCACCTGAGAACAACGAGAAAAATATACAGATAAATATTAATATTTATACTATATTTCTTAACTTCTCATACTGATACGATTCGTTTTAAAAGTTCTAGCAAAATATAAAAATAGTAATGCCGAAGAAAGTAAAATATGAATTTCTCCAACAATAATAAAAGTTATATCCAAGTAGCAATTTTTGAAAAAAATAATGCCCTAAAAAGTAAAAAAAAAAAACAATGGATCTCTCGATTAAGAAGCTCCTCATTTCTATGGAGTAGGCGTTTGTTGAACTCTCTAAAACAACCAAGTTAAAAGTGACTCGAACCTTATTAATTATTTATTTACTTAAAGGTTGACCTACAGTGCATAAACCATAAACATACATACAAATAATAATCCACACAGCAATATTCGAATATATATGCCTCCTACGACCAGCCGGGTTTAGGGCCAGTTTAACGACGACGTCCGAATAGCCGCTCTCTACCAGATAAATTAAAAAATGGAACAGAATTTGTATGAAACTATCTACCAAATAAACTAACTGGAACTTATTCGTAGGTGGTGAAACAGGCCCTTAATCACCTGGCAAGCGCTAGCTTCAAAGTTTTCTCAAATCCGCCTGACGGTCTTTGACGTGGAATCGTAACAACGACTGCTACTGACAGCAATCGGGGTCTTCAGATTTATATACCCTTCCAGACATAGTACTAACCTGTGTAACTACCGAATCCGGACTGCTTTAAGAAAACTCCTAAGCCCACAAAACGATTTTACCTTGACACAGGATTCAAGCCCGCGACCGTATACGACAGTCGCGAATTGGGATGTGGACTAGGTCATAAATAAAATACTTTATCATATTCATTTTGTAAAGCATCTTAAAATAATGTCAGTTTAATTTATCGTTTTGAATCGAAAGCTGTTTTTTTTTTTTTTATTGATAATATAATCGAAATAAGTATACAGATTGATGTGAAAAATCTGTGACGTCATATGTGGTGTTTTCATACAAATTGCATAAAGAGTAACCGTTTCTGAAAGTTCTAAAAAAGTATTGAATTTGACTATTATAGTTGTCCGCATCCCTATTGTGCAATTTAGGGTTCAACCACAAAAGTATGGCCCACATAAATAAATCCTTAAAGTCGATACTTCCTAAAACAACTCGCGACTTTGTATGCCCATAACTAATTTCAAACTACCCGCAGCTGAATAGCGCTAAACAAACGAACTGGTACAAAACATTTGGTATTTGTGTATTTGTGGTTTCCCTTTAGGAAACTTTATGAAATTCACACTGGGGGCCAGTCACTTGTAGCCTACTTCAATAGCCAAAAGGGCTATAACCTGTTCCGGACTCTTATTTGTCAAAACATAGTATGTATATGAAATATATACTGTTGTAAAACTGAAGAATGTTTGTTTGTTCGTTTGACTGTGTAAATGCTGGGCTGTGTCATGCCGTTGACCTGGCACACATGGACCTCCAAAAGGAACATTATGGGTTTTAGTCAGTAAGAGATACTCCCTCCAGCTGCACCCTCAGCGGGAGGGGTCATTTGATGATTTCTTACGAAAAAATTTAGTCCAATGATCGTCTATTTATTTTTATTTATCACGGAAGTTTGTTCACGACAAAATGGCTGACTGAAGCGTTTGACAGTAAATTCGTTATGCATATATGTTGGTAGTATCCACAGCAGAAAAAGATTTTTTATAAAAACCAGTAATTTTAAAATACTCACGAGTAAAATATTATTTTATTTTATTAACAGCATTTTCATGCTGTTACGTCACGCGAAATTTAATTCTTTTATAGACAACAAACGAACAATCACCGTTGAAACTAAACAATACATATTCGGAAATAAAAAGTTTAATCTCATTTTGCACCAATCAGCTTTTCAGATCGTTTCGCCATATTTAATTCATAGCTGACAGCTCTTGACAGCTGTCAATTCTCCCGCCAATTTTTCATCGAGTAAAATCTGTTAGCTTTTTGACGGCTAATGCAAGGATAAATAATAATGCAGGTTGATTAATATTATGTATTAATATGAAAACTTATTTTTAACAATATTTTCGTTGTATTGATTGATACAAAGTAAAAATTTGTTAAAGTATTTTTCTTATAATATCACAGTTTCTCCCGCGTCTGTTTAAACTTTAAGCGCGCAAGTAAAAGTAGCCAGCATAGTTGAATTTGAATTTCATAGAAAAAAGTAAGTTTAACCAGTTCTACAACTGTTTCAATGAATTATTATGTTCTAGCCGAGTTCAATATATTCAAAACAAAAAATTCGAAATCGATTTAAAAAAATATTCACGATACTGTGAATTCATGTGTTATTTAAAATGGGATTTTTTTATTTAAAAAACAACCAAGTATTATGTTTTAATTTTCATGACAGTACATTTATTCAAAATCTACTGGAAATAAAAAAAACGTCTTTTTTAGTAGATATCCAAAAACTGAAATAAGTAAGTAAGTAAGTAAAAAAATATTTTCCTTAGCAGTCGCTCTCTTGAACCCAATACCCATATCCGCCATATTTAATTCACATTTGACAGCTGTCATTTTACCCGCCAATTCGACCTTTGGCCGTTTATTTTTCACACGGCAACATAATCCCGTGTCCAAACTAGAAGCATGGCTGTGAACGCATAAATTATTTATTTGACGTAGATAGGATTATTCGGAGGATTTATTATATTTATTATTGATAGATGTTTTCAAAAGGTTATTATATAGGAGGATTATTTGAAGTCAATAAAAAAAGGCGTGGTGGCCTAGTGTTTAAAGAGCCAGCCTCACCTATGAGGGCGTGGGTTCGATTCCAGGTCAGGCAAGTAACAATGCAACTTTTATGTACTTTCAAGTATATCTTGGACATCAATGACTGTGTTTCGGATAGCACTTTAGACTGTAGGTCCCGGCTGTCAGTGAACATCCTTGGCATTCGTTACGGGTAGACAGAAGTCAGTAAGTCTGACGCCAGTCTAACCAAGGGGTATTGGGTTGCCGGGCTAACTGGGTTGAGGAGGTCAGATACCCAGTCGCACCTTGTAAAACACTGGTTCTCAGCTGAATCCGGTTAGATTGGAAGCCGACCCCAACATAGTTGGGAAAAAAGGCTCGTGAGATGACTGCAGAACTGGCAGACAAGCTTTTTTTCTCACAAAGAAGGTATTATTTTATTAGACTCCTTAAGTACAGGTTTCTTCATCAATCTGTTGATGGTTCCCATTTTCATTTGCCAATTTTCAGTTTCATCGTTCTATATGCATCTTTCACACAATCTATTCGTTTGTTGCTGTGCACGGGGTCTCGGGTTCGATTCCCGGGTCGGGACGAAATCGCTTTGTGGGTTTTGAGAAACTTTCATGAAGCGTCCCAGAGTATGGAAGTTGGTGACTGATTCACCCGTGCATCGGAGAGCATGTAAATGTCGGTCCTGCGCCTGATCTCTTTCCGGTCGTGTCGGATTGCCGTCCCATCGGACTATGAGAGTTAAGGAATAGAGAGTGCACCTGTATCTGCGCGAATGTGCGTGCATTATAATATGTCCTGCGTAGCTGGCTGATCTCCTTAAAGAGAACGGCCGCAGTAGCCGATAATCGGCCTGGACGCCATCATTATCATCATCATGCGTTTCTTTGTAAACGAGTATTTATGATGGTGAATAGTTTCATTTCATTTGAATAATCGCTGCTTTTTCTAGTTATTTGTAAAATGTTCAAAATAATATTGCGTGCTTTTTTATAATAATTTTACTATTCAGAAATTCACACAGGTTACATTGTGTTTTTATTTTTTAAATATTCAAATGTTTTGTTAGCTAGGCTTATTATACCTGTTTTTTTTTTCATTAAAAGGAAGAGAATTATGTCTTTGCGTATCAATCTTTTTTTACTGTTCTTCAAGTTTGTGCTTAAATTGAGAAGTCAATGTAACATTAAATTTAATCTTTTATAATACTTTTTCAAACGGAAAATTCAAGAACAAATAAGAATACAGCTACTTTACAGGGTACAGACGCCAGCACATCAAGCTACCCGAAACTTACAATTTTTCACAATCAACTTTGAACCTTAATGCTGCAGCGATAAAATTAAAATCTATTCTTGCCATTTGCCACATCGTAGTAGCCTGATGTGCTGGCATCTGTGCATATAAAATAGATATATTTTATATGATACAAGTATTTACAAAAAAAAAACTAAAAGGCGTTATGGAGAAGTTATATTTTCGGTTACAAGGTCTATTAATAAATGGTTCAGAAAATATAAACTAACCGGTCTGCTAAGACGAAGTTAGAAACTCACTCATGGTTTACTAAGTAGAAGCCAGCACACATTGTAGATTCCGGGGGGACTCAAGAGGGTAAACTTTGCCTGCAATCGACCGGACACCAGTGTTGCCAACATATGAATCAATAATACTTTACGCTTCCGGAAAATGGCAGAGGATTTCCTGTAGTAAATTCCTAATGAGTGTTTTAAGACATCCGCTTAGCTAAAAGCGTGGAATAAAATATTATTTTGCTAGGTTAGATACAAAGCTAGCAAAGAAAAAGAAAAAAAAACAGTTATTTTGCGTATACATAGTAAGCAACACATACAAAAACCAAAAAAATAAATGAAAACAGTAATAAAAAAAAGAAAGCAAAAACACGGAGATAAATAAAAAAAATAGTAAAAAATATGTATAACTTTTAAAAGACTGGTATTTAAATCCGTGGTGATATTTAAATAAGCTTACAAATAACGAGTTATATATACTATTGGATATTATAGGATAGTCCTCCCCCAAGACTCGCCACCGTACGTGATCTTTAGCAAACCGCATACACTGCTTCCCGGCGACCTTGGCTAAATCGTCCTTCCACCTATTGAGACGCCCTTTTTTCGTGGGAAATCATCAAATGACCCCTCCAGCTGAGCTACAGCTGGAGGGAGTGTCAGACTCTTACTGACTAAAACCCACTATGTTCCTTCGGGATGTCCCTGTGTGTCAGGGCCACGGTAACTCTTGCGAACAACCCGCAGCCCAGGCAGACCTATAGAGGCCTGCCCACGCTGCGACTTCCACGTCTGCCACTCGAGAGCTTTTCTGTTTCCACTTCACACTTTGCCATTCTTCATAAATCCTCCCATATTCGAACCTAATTCATCATTTACATTGACGATGTAGGTACCGATACGCTTACACTAATTTAATCTTCTCCAATAATTTCTGTGCAGAGAAAAACCCGTCTAAAGGCACACAAGATATCTTGCCCTCTAATGAACAAAACGCTTAGCGTTAATGCAAACTGATAGTCTACTAATGACCGCTGTATATGGCATTACACGGCGCTCCTGGCAATTTGTATGTGTATCGATTTAGTCATTGTAAATTCAATTTCAAGCTACAACTTGGAAATTGAGATAATGTGATGAAGTATAATTTACTTACTTTTTTTTTATGAGTGCGTGGGTTCGATTCCAGGTCAGGCAAGTACCAATGCAATTTTTCAAAGCTTGTATGTACTTTCTAAGTATATCTCGGACACCAATGACTGTGTTTCGGATGGCACGTTAAACTGTAGGTCCCGGCTGTCATTGAACATCCTTGGCAGTCGTTACGGTTAGTCAGAAGCCAGTAAATTTGATGCCAGTAAGTCTGATGCCAGTCTAAGCAAGGGGTATTGGGTTGCCCGGGTAACTGGGTTGAGGAGGTCAGATAGGCAGTCGCTCCTTGTAAAACACTGGTACTCAGCTGAATCCGGTTAGACTGGAAGCCGACCCCAACATACTTGGGAAAAGGCTCGGGAGATGATGATGTGATGAAGTAAAATTTAGCTCGTGGCTAATTAACAGCCGCACTGATCGCTAGTTAGCAGCTGGTTAGCAACGCTTGGTGCAGTCCGTCCATGGATAGATGACCATCTTGGGACCATGGGGCCCAAGTGCCCACAAACTGTTCAAGGAAATAAGCATGCGCTTAGTGGAGTCCACTCGTGAGCCAAAGGGCTGGCCAACGACTCAGCATTGCCATCGAACGTGGCAATGCGGCCAGCCTTTTGGCCACGATCCCCGCTGACAGCGATGCGGATGAATTTTTTGATGCATTATTTTAATTTTAATTTGTCACTTTTTTATTTTCTTTTTATTATATAGTTTTATTAAGTTTGTAAATATAGTCTGTATATATTTATAATAATTGTATGTTCATATTTAGATTTAAATTTCTTAAATAAACTTGTATTGACCATCTTGTCATTACGAGATCTTACGTATTTCGGAAGGCAAGTAAAATTGGTGGGTATCATTTGAACATCTTTGACAATCATTACAGGTAGTCAAAGTCAAAAAAATCTGATTGTTTCACCCGTTTATCAAAATACTATGACTAAAATTAGCTATAATAAATGGGTTATCTAAAACTGAAGAAAAAATCACATCAGGCCTGTTTGTTTCAAAGTACCGCGTCCAATAAATCAACTTTTAATATTAAAATAGGATGTGCTTGCAGTGTTGGGACCCTATCTTTCACCTATGGGTGATTCTTTGAAACAGAGGGTTTTTGACTCATTGAACTGGCTCAATTTTTTTTTATCATTACATCTTAATTAACATAATAATTTGGTCCAATGCATCATATGCAATAACATATATCGAAGGCACTGATTTGCATCATGTAGATTAGGATTTAGAAAGTGCTGATTAATTGGTGAGCCAGGTTAATGATGGCAATGGCAGACGAATGAGATTTTGCACCATATTAATTAGAGGGATACAAATGAATGATAACTCCTTTATTTTTTGCAATAGACTTAACTGTAAAATAATTAACAAACACTGATATCATTACTCCCACATCTACTTATTGACTCTCATAAAAAAATATTAAGTAAACTAGCTTTTGCCCGCGCGGCTTCGCTCCCGTTCTTCTACCCTAATCTACACTACACTACTCTACACTACTCTACACTACTCTACCCTACTCTGCCCTACTCTGCCCTACTCTGCCCTACTCTGCCCCTACTCTGCCCTACTCTGCCCTACTCTGCCCTACTCTGCCCTACTCTGCCCTACTCTGCCCTACTCTGCCCTACTCTGCCCTACTCTGCCCTACTCTGCCCTACTCTGCCCTACTCTGCCCTACTCTGCCCTACTCTGCCCTACTCTGCCCTACTCTGCCCTACTCTGCCCTACTCTTCTCACCTTTTAAACCTTCCCTAGACCTCCACGAACATTTCAAGACCAAAGTAAGATAAATCCGTTCAGCCGTTCAGACGCAAATGCTTGGACTTTGTGGTGGGGTGTTTTGCTTGCTTTGCAGCTCAAAACTCAGTACTTCTGTAATTTTCACCTGATTTTTTTTTCTGTATCTCTTTCTTTCTAATTTTTGTTGTTCATCATCATGATCTTAGTCATAGGACGTCTACTGCTGAACATAGGCCTCCTCTTTAGATGTCCACATATACCGGTTAGAAGCGACCTGCATCCAGTGTGCTCCGGCGACCTTTGTAAGATCTGTCCATCTTGTTGGTGGACGTCCTACGCTGCGCTTGCTAGTCGGTGGTCTCCACTTTAGCACTTTTCGACCCTATCGGCCTTCTGCTCAGCGAGCAATATGGCCTGCCCATTGGTACTTCACCTTGCTAATCCGGCGGGCTATATCGGTGACTTTTTCGAACACGAAGAGAAACACCGAGCATAGCCCTCTCCATAGCTCGTTGAGCGACTTTGAGCTTTGAGACGTGAACCTAGGACCTCTAGTATAGTAGATGCACTTCCGACCGCAAGACCACATAATTTTGTTTTGAATTTTGCCCGAATTTGAATGAAACCTAATTTACATGGCCCCTTCAAATTAATCTGGCTTTAAGAGCCAGATGAAACCAGACTAATGGGGGCCAGACAAATTAGGAATTTGAAGATAATCAAATCATGCTCCTTTATTTAGGAACATAAAGAATTAAACGTGCAATAACTAATTAATAAACCATGTGATTATAAACTTTAGTTTGGTAACAAAACGAAAGCAAAGACACACCTTACGTAAATTAAGGCAGATGAATTATACTACTTACCTGACAATCGCCAGATCACAACGTTCGATCGAAATTATTTGCAAAACTACGACGGCGCACGAGTACTCCCTGTTACAGATCGGCACTGACCGACGCGATCAATAACGAGTAGAATTTATTATATTGAGCAATGTTTTTTACATCTAAATATTGCTTGAACAAATCGAGCCAGATTAATTATGAATTTAGTCGGGGACAATTTTTAAAATCATGTAATTATGAAAATATACTATTATGATGGATTTGAATATTAAAATATTAGAAAACAACTATTTAAAGATCATTTGAACTTATTAGTTTTAGTGTAAAGCGACCGTAGCTCGCACAAATCTAAGTGATTCAACAAAAATCGTCGTTGGGACACACCAGACTAATTAGGTTTTACTGTTTTCTGCAAACTTAATTATTGTTTCTTTTAATTAATCCCAATCAGCTACATGAGGCCTCGATAGACATTTAAATTTGCCATAAAACCTAAAATCGGCATTGAAATTGGAGATTATTTTTATATGTTCTTCAGTCAAAAACACGTCAAAACCGTGTTCCAAAGAATCACCCCTATATCTATAATTTAATATAGACTATTCTCTTTCTCTTCCTATTCTTTCTTATTCTAGTTCTCTTTTATTATTTGTCTTTGTTTGTATTCTTAACTTAAGAAAGAAATAAAGAAAAACCATTTATTCAGCACATTAACAATGGCACAAACACAACAAACAAATAGGGACAACAAAAGCTATGAACATGAAAAAAAAAAACACTGTATTTGCGTCACAGATGTGTGAAAGGGACAGCGCTCAGCATAAATGCTAAATGTTGTCTGTACATCATGTTCTCCCGAATAAATACAATATTTTCTTTCTTTTAGTAAATACACTTAACTAGAAAAAGAAACACTACAAGCTATTTTGCCTACAAAAAAGTTATATATTTTTTATAGACACGGAGTAAATAGCAAATGAAGATCTCTTGTACATCCAAATTTTTATGAAAAGCCGTGAAAGAAAGGACATGTCCGCTTTTTGTATGGACGTTGGTTTTTTATTCCGAGTAAAATTTAACCAGCATCAATGTTTATTCATATAAAGGCGACAAAAATAAGGAACTTAGAACCACTGAAATAATATTTTTAAACCCCTCCATTTTACAGAAAATTCAAAACTTAATAATTGAAGTTATTATTATTTTTTAATTGCTGGCAGCCCTTTAAAAAGGTAGTTTTTATTTAAAGTATCGCCACACTGGGATAATGTTTTGTTTTATTTGACTTTAGATTATAGACCTATAGATGACTAGATGTAACCATGAGACTGTAGGCAAATGTGGAAATGAGAAGCATATATACGAAATAAGTAAGAAAATTGAGAGAAAACATAATATTCTCTGTCGCATTCGGCGTGCCGGGTGTTGCTCGGCCAACATTTAAAAGTTGACCCAAACAAAGTCCTGGATCTCTATCACCGAGAGGTCGACTCAGATCATTTTTTATATTTTTAGAAAAGTTTCGGCAATTAAGTTCTAGTGTTTAGTGTATATATGTAATTATGAGAAATAGACTCCTGTAGTTGAGTGTTTAGTGCATTTTGAGTTTTATAGTGCTGTCTCATGTGCAGCCACGTGGGTGCTCCATCTATAGGTATTATAATCCAAGTATTTGACAGAACAAATTATTTATCTGTCACTGACAATAGAGATGGGTCAACTTACTTATTAGACTCGCTTCAGGTTGACTCGAATTGAAATTCATGTGATTCTGTAGTTTGATAGTAACAATTTTATTATTTTATGTATCAGGTATAAGAGAAGACCATTTGTTTTCTGAACCTATTTTTCATTAGAAAATAGATAAAATAGTAGAATAAACTTCTCACATAAGAAATCAAACTTGCATGCGGTGTTTACCTGTAAAGATTGTGCATTTAGTTTTTAAGTTTTGATTTTATTTTATCTGTGTACCTACATATGTATCACTGAAACAATAGCTGGTAAAACTAAATAAATAAATAAACTTAGTGGATAAATCGATTTCATTTGCAGGAAAAATCGATTCTTCGATTAATTAATCGCACCCCTATTGGCTCCCCTGCCGTTACAGTATCGTTCGTCCGCTATAAGAGTGCTTTATTATTATCATTGCGCTTTACTGATTTTTCCGATTTAACTGACTTGAGCTTTTCACAACTGATTTTTCCACTTAGCACATGATTGTTTTATAAACCTGTGACTAACAATTATGATTTTTCGTACCGATATTTGATATTGCACGTGACGAGTATTAGACCAATTATTGAATTTATTTATTTCTCAAAAACACCAACATTATTGTACTTAATCATATTTCGTTAGTGAGTAGCAGACAGTATAAAACAGACATCTTGCTAGCTCGCCAAACAAGAAAAAAAACATATGTTTATTTATGTATTTTATTTACAGTACGAATCGCTTGCGTGAGAGCAATAAAACACTGAAGCTTAATATTAAACAGTTTTAAATATCATTTTTGAAAGGCTTTTCATCCACTCATCTTGATTTCCAGTCGAATAAAATCTCAGTTTATATCAACAATGGTTCTGATCGGTAGATAACATTATTATTCATTTTCTTCGGCTGATTATAAGCTCTTATGTAGTATGATGAAACATGCATTTCTTTTTGACTGGGGTCTAAGTAAAATATTGTAATTTACACGTGAACAAACTCGATATCCTTGCGCAATTCCATTTGGAAAATTGTGTATTTACTTTCTATGTTCTGCTGACAGTTAGTAACTGTCATAAATTGACAAAGAAAAACTGTCCTCCTATGTCAATTTTACTTTTTTTTGGGGTGCGTTCGATTTCCTAGCCTAGATAAATCTTAAGGTTTGTTAGTTTTAGGAGTAAATTCACACTATATTGAAAAAATATTTTTTTCGGAAATTGGAGGGCTTTAAAAATGTTTGATATAGTCAGAAGCCCTTAGTTTTGACATGTCTATTCAAATATATATACTTTACCGTGGTTAAAATTATTCAATAATAAAAAACCATTTCTGGACATGTCCTTTATAAACATGCTAATTGCCTCTCCAATATGGCAGCCGAACTCAAAATGTAGATACGAATATGTAGGTTTGTAGGTGAATTTTTCGCCTCGAATGCAGAGAGCCGTCGGCAGAGAATTTTAAAAAACCCTGCCAGGAATTGACTTTTAGATGTAGTGAATTTTCTTATTTCGGCAGACAATGTATTTAAATTAATTTGAATAATGCATTCTGTCTTTATATTGTAACATCTGTGGTTTCTCGTTAAAATGGAATATTACGTCGGCTGTTACTGTTTTATGGATGCGTAAAGACTGGTTTGTGGCTTATTTTTAATTCTATCTCTTCGTAAGTAGGGTTTATTTTTGTTTGGCAGGTGAAAAACCGAACCTGGTTTACTGTTTCCAGCTGTATAACAATAGTAAATTAATATAAATCTGGAATAATATAACAGGTAGGCATAGCCATAATATACAGGGAGTTTCTTGCGCCACTTCTTCTTCCCAGCGAAAAGACATAGGCAATGGTATAGGGTGGGCATGGGTGGGCATTTGGGGCGCTGTCTTTTGTTTTTTAACGTTTGAATGCCTCACAACACCTTTCGATCACTGGTCTTTATCTGTGTTTTAATGAAATTCCTTAAACTTTAATTATGTAACAATAATTTAAATGTGTGACGCAACTGCAGCGTTTTCTATGAACACAGATTGTTTGTCCTCAGTTTTATGTCTTGGTTTTGCGTCGCTTTATCGTCATCTCCCGAGCCTTTCCTAACTATGTAGGGGTCAGCTTCCAGCCTTAACCAGATGCAGCTGAGTACCAGTATTTTACGTGGAGCGACTGCCTTTCTGACCTCCTCAGTGTAATCAGACCTCAATTAAAATGATTTTTCTTTTGACTTTATCTTTCTTTCTAAATGTAACTTCAGTCACAATGAAATTAAGCGAATTCAGAACAACACGATCCAATTAGCAATTCCCTCCAAGCGCCAAATCTCTAAATTCTATATGCTATGTTCTAATCCGACGTCCGAAAGCTGTCAAACTTCTAACAAACAGTTAGGGGAAAAGCAAAGGTGTTTGCTTTGTGTTAAGGTCCAATTTGGCTTGACATATTAGTTCTAAGTTTTAAAGTGGATCACGCAGATGGGTTGTCAGTTGCAGCGGAAGCATTTGTATGTTCAAATTAGCGGTTGATGCATTTATGAAGCTATTTCACTGTATAGATATTTAAGGGCAATGAAGAAAGCGCGAACTTTAGTTAACTACAATAATCCATTGTGTGTGAACACTTAAAATTATGATATAGATGCCAGCACATCAAGCTACCGAAAATGTCATATGCTTCAGTGAGATGGTTGAAAATCCATTAAGGAAATTTGACAGATTGTAATAGCTTGATGCGCTGGCGTACCTTCTGGCTGTACCAAGAATGCGAAATTTAAAAGACAAAAGATGTTCAACCTTTTATTATCTACCTATACTAATAATCGTCATCTGTATTTCATTGATAAAGGTTTGAAAAATATATTAATTAGTATTGCATTAAGTATGTTTAAAATAAGAAATTAATTTTTATTTTGACTCGTAATTTTCATTCAAACCCGATATTATTAACAACTATATTCGAGCAGATCAGCGCAATTTACGCGCGTCAGCAAACCTTACGTCTCTCAAGCGTACTCGTAAAAAATTGTCGTGTAGTTCATCAATTGTTTTTCATTTATCAATCCGTCTCAAGAACCAGCTAACTACATCGTAACAATGCCCAATACTAACCCCAGTCAAGCTAACTGCCATCTAATTTCTATGTCCAGTTAGCAACTCAAACATAAGCAGGCTCAACCCTCGACCGCCGACCGCGCTAACTAGAACCTTGTACAAAACTAACAAACCGCTGGTCTATATTACCCCACAGTTGTTTGACTTGACAACTCCAACGATTGGGTTAGTCTACAAACCCTAACTGTGACGTACTAACTACTAGTTTTAGGCCCTGACTGCGGTTGTTATTGTGAACGAGAAAAAAATGTGCAATCGATAGTTTATGAGTCTGAAATATTTGTGACAGAAAACATTTGGCTGTTGTAGATATCGTTAGTTTTTCAGGGACTCAACATTTGTTGTTCATAGGTATTTATTTGGCCAAATATCGAACATTAATTCATGAACTTCCATATCGTTACTTAATATTATAAAGATGAAAAGTTATTTTTTTCTGGAATGTTCTAATCTCAAGAGCTAGCATATTTATCGAGAAGGATTGGTTTCTAGGATAGGCGGCATCACAGACGCCAGCACATCAAGCTACAACAATTTGTCGAATTTCCTTAATGGATTTTCAACCTTATCACTGAAATATAAAGTTCATAGTTGATTGGGAAAATTTGACAGTTTCAGGTAGCCTGATGTGCTGGCATCTGTACATTCATATATTTACAAATACTATCAAAATTATGGGATTTTTTGCATAAATACTGCGAGCAGTAAAAATCCATCACTTTCAACAAAGTATTTAGTATTTTCTCACTTAAAAATACAACCATAAACTATATTATATCACCCGTATTTTTTCAAATAGCTAAGATAACAGAATGCCTGACAAATCCCTCGCGACACATCGACAGCGGATTTATCCGGTTTTCACTGCCATAAACTGGCGCAATCCGGTTCCTGGGAGAGCACACTAATGTTTGTACATCACATCAAGCTTCCCTCAACTGTCAAGTTTTCCCAAACAACTTTGAACCATATGCTCTAGAGATAAAGTTCAAAATCTATTAAGGAAATTTGACAGATAGTAGAAGTGAGTAGCTTGATGTGCTGACGTTTGTACTACCAGAATGGAATTCATTAAAGTATCAATTTTAATTCATTTCGCAACTATTTTGATTAATTTGTAAAAGGAGACAAAATTATGTATAGAATTTACTATAGAACTGAATAAAACAATGACCTTTGATGATATTTTACTCTGTTAGAAAGATCTATAGAATTTGTTTCATTTGTAATTAAACTAGTTTTGTCGAATAAAATAAGTTAAATAGAATATATATTACAAAAACATTCATCACAGAGTTATTTAGAAAAAACGGCGCAGATAACCGAGCAAAAATGTAGAGGTTTAAGCTACAAATGTACGAATTATCGTCGAAATAGTGTCGAACGGGAGGAAGCTGTGTCGGGCGGCTGCGGGCTTTGGGTCACAGCCAACTGATAAGGACGGTCCGGAAGTTTTAGATCCGCCACGGAATAATGACGGAATGGAGACTTCATTAACGGAGTTTTGGTGTATACAGAGGTAGATGTTTAGGGCCTAGGGCATTTTCAAATGTGAATACAGGTCAAAAGACACAGGAACACAGTGTCAAAAGTTGCAAATATAAGTAAGAGCAAGAAATGTACGTAAATTTAAAGTATATAAATTATTATTTTCTGTCATATAAAAATGAATCTATCTATGAGTACATCTCTAGGGCAGCTGAACCGGAAGCTGTCTGGAAGTTGGTGATTGAAATACTATTTCATCGAAGAAAACGTGGATGTCAGTCCTGCGTCTGATCTCTCTCCAGTCGTGTCGGATAACCGTCCCATCGGCCTATGGGAGTAAGGAAATAGAGACTGCACCAGCTGTGTCTGATCAAATGCTTGCGCACTATAATATTTCTTGCACTGTTGACTGACCTCCTTCGAGAGTCATTCAACAGTCTCCATGTCCAACATATCTCTATGTCTCCGGCTCTGTTGTGTGTCCTGACGCCATTATGACTTAAACGACTTCTATGAAAATTATCCATTATAATGTCAGTATACAAGTACTTGGGATTTACTATTTTTAAGTATTTCAGAGCTCCATTAATTTATAACTCCGTGGTGAGTGACCCTTAAATTCCGTGGGGTTATAGAGATACAATCTGAGGATGAGGGTGCTCTATCTGTTGCACTGACAAACACCAGCTTTTTAACTTTCAAAACTTTACTGAAAATTGAAACTGAAAGATTTTACCGTTCTGATAACGCTTTGGAAATAACTCGTGAAGTTTCGGTGCGTGATTCGGATAAGTAAAATTATTTGTTTTCCGCTGCGTCTGTAAGTAATGACTCGTAGATAGTAAAAATAAGTATTTTTTTAATATTTTTGTTGTTTTTAGTATATTTCTTGTGTCCTTGCTGCCGCTTTAGGTGAATTAATCTGTAATGGTAGTATAGAGCGATAAATAAATTAATTAAAAAAAAAGTTATTACTTTTCTTTTTTGTCTTTTTCAAAAAGGTTAATAATACAATGGGCTATGGAATTTACCACAATGATAATGGTATTGGCTTTAAAATGTACAGACGCTAGCACATCAAGCTACCCGAAACTGATAAATTTTCCACTTCAACTTTTGTTCAACTTTATGCTTCAGCGCTAAAGTTGAAAATCTATTAATGAAATTTGACAGATTGTAGTAGCTTGATATGCTGCCGTCTGTACTTATACCAATACTAGTTTCCGCCAGCGGCAATAAGTATTGGTATACTTATACCTACAGACTACTACTTTCATACTACTACTACTACTACTTGTACTTACAGATTAGACAGTATTAACTACTCCGCACAATGTAATGCCTATATCTAATTATCCTTCCTCGATAAATGGGCTATCTAACACTGTAACATTTTTTCAACTTGGTCAATTAATTCTTCAGATTAAGGGAAGGTTCATATCTGACCTAAAATACGTACCATCATTCGCACTAACGTATCATCGGTTGTGCGAGAACGGTCAGGTGTTTTTCTATACATTTGTCTGTTCTGGCGTTACGCGACTGATAATACGCGACGCATATTCCGTCAGATATGAACCTTCCCTATCGCGTTTAAACAAACAAAATCTTCAGCTTTATAATATTAGTATATAAAATAAAACGGAAGAATCTATTTTATTGAATACGTTTATCACATATACATTTTACAGAAACTACAAGTCCGATTTGAATAGTTTTCCAAAATCTTCATAATAAAGATTTGTTCTCCGAAAACTAAAATCGCAATCCATCATTAATTTCAATGTATTTAGACTGAAGAAACACTTGACATGAAGCCAGATTTTCTGAAGATTTAACCGTAAAACAAACTGTAAGTTAGTCGTAAATAACGTTTAACTGCGGGTTAACTAATAAATTGTAACCGTCATGTCTAATGTCGGATAACTGCGCAGAGTAAGTTTCGGATGGATCCGACAAATTGCTGCTGTTATTAGGTTTGATGGAAATACTTGTAATCCAGCTACATACATAATATTATAACTGTGAAGATTTGTGAGTATGGATGTATGTTTGTTACACTTTCACGCAAAAACGGATGGACCGATTTAAATAACATTTGGTATGATGGCATCCAGGCCGATTGTCGGCTACGGCGGCCGTTCTCTTTTAAGGAGATCAGCCAGCTGCGTGGGACATATGTATTATAGTGCACAAGCATTCATTTCTCTATTCCCTCACTCTCATAGTCCGATGGGACGGCAATCCGACACGACCGGAGAGAGATCAGGCGCAGGAACGACATTTACGTGCTTTCCAAATCAATTAATCACCTACTTCCAGACTCCGGAGCCTGGGCTGCTTTATGAAAGTTTCTCAAAACCCACAAAGCGATTTCGACCCGACGCGGACGCGGGAACGGAACCCGACTCCGTCTCCGTCGAATCCGATTTTATGTTATTTATCGTCTCAAATCTGAGTAACAGTAACAAACATAATCCAGGTTGAATTATAGCATGAACTAAAGCAATTTAATAAGAAAAAAATCTATGTACGACCACAGTGCACGCGGCTCGCATTGGAAACTATAAAATTTAATATTGCAAGCCTGGCGCACGATATTTTTGTTTTAGTTTTACGGCCAGAGCACATTTCAGGTGAACGCAAATGTATACAAGCCGACCGCATTGAACGAGACGAATTTAAAGTTCTTTCATTCTAATACAATATTGGGACACCTTTTCACACACAGTCGGTTAGCCCCATGGTAAGCTATTGATTAGCTTGTGTTGTGGATGCCAACACAACTGATAAACTACTTATACTTGACATAATTATAACACCCAGACCACAGCCAACAAGCATGCTCATCACACAAATGTCGACTGTACCGGGAATCGTAACCGGGACCCTTACCTTGGCAGTCCGACGTGGTTGCTCAAGGTTCTTCGCGGGGAGGCATTTGTCCAGCAGTGGACGTGAACAAACAAAGAGTTTGATTTCTTGAAAGCGTTAATCTCAGAAACTACTGGACCGATTTGTAATATTCTTTTAGTATTTTTTATTCGGTAAACATCAAGGCAGAAGCGCAGAGGTGTTCCCAAGGGATGCAAATGAAACCGGCTAGAAGGAGCTATCTATCTAAAAAATCATCGCTCCACCGCGCGGAGACTAGCATAGCCGCGTTATCTCGCACATGGTCGCCATATATTGTCACTTAACGGACCTCTTAATGTGACGCGTTTAGAAAAATCGCGGAGTTCTGTTATATGTGCGCCAACCTTTAGTTTCACAACGCGGTATGCGGTATGAGCTTTTTTTGCTTTTTCTAATACTCCATACATACCCGAGATTGAAGGAAAACATCGCTTGGAATATATTTCAGGGTGCAGGTGCGAAAACCTGATATGAGAGAGGTGTTTGGCTTTATTGATGAAAGGAAAATTCTTCAGCTTTCATATATTTCAGGTTTTTATGGAACTGATTTGTTAAATTTTGATTATTTTACTTGTGAATCAGGCCATATTATTTCTGTGTAGGTTACCGTAGTCCTGGCACATAAAGACCTCCAGAGGGAACATGTGGGTTTTAGTTAGTAAGTGTGACACTCTCTGCAGCTGCACTCACAGTGGGAGGAGTAACTAAAAAACGCTCTGCTTCCCTTCGATAAATTTTGCGGTTTAATTATAATAATAAATGCTAAATAATAATTTTGGTCTTAATTTCATAAATAGCTTAGTTACTATAGCGTGATGGCAAAGGATACAAGAACGGATGAGCGAATCTCTCAATTTTGCTACTGGTACAGCTACTATACCAATATAATCATTTGACGACCCCGTTGGTGCAACGGTCATCACGCCAGACTGCCGAGCTTAGGATCCCGACGTCGATTCCCGGCACGGTCGATGTGTGATGATCATATTTGTTGGCTATGGTCTTGGTGTTACTATTATGTATTTATAAACATTTATGTGTAAAGTATTATGTATTTTATAATTTGTGTAGGCACCCATAACACAAGCTAATTAATAGCTTACCATAGGGCTAACCAACCGTGTGTGGAAAAAGTTGTCCCGATATGTTATTATTAAACAAAGATCCATTCGCTATTTAACAACCAAACATTTTATGCAGTTTTAACTGTATAAAGACGCTGATGTCAGCCTTCCAATATTTGTAGGGGCATATTATAAACATACCTTCTTCATATTTTGTTTGCATTCTTCTTCATGAACCACTATCGATCAGTGAATAACACCTGAAAATCTATTTACTTTTTTTTTCTTTCTTGAGTTTATCACCAACACACAGAAAGAGAGATGCGATGCAAATCCTTGTTAATAATAACGCAGTTAATGCAGATGTATGTGAGGAAATGAAAGACGTAACTAGAATACAAATCCACTCATTCTACAAATACAAATATACATTCTACAAATACGAATACAAATCAACACATTCTATCTTCGCAGTTAATGTGGTTGGAATAGATGTGTTTGCTAGAACAATATACGGCAATGATAGCGCTGGAGTAAGTGGTACAGCAAAATGTGCAATGACAGTTGATGCGTGTGTTTCTAGTGAGAACTTGAGTACAACTGTAAATGTCTTGGTGGTACAAGAAGTTAGCGGGCACTTTCTGTCTAGAACTTTAGTTCCGCCTGAAAATGAGCCCTGAAAGTCAGTCGGCGATGTACGTAAAAAAACTTACAAGTCCCAAAAGCCTTGCACACTATTTGCTACACTCCAATCCAACCGGAATGTTATTATAATAGAATTTCTACACTGTTGACGCATGACACTTGATCAAGAGCTCGTGGCTAAGTAATTGAAGCACGGGTCGATCGATCATAAGGTTAAGCAACGCTTGGCACGGTCGGTGCGTGGATGGGTGGCCCATCTTGTAATGACGGCTTGCTTCGTGTTTCGAGAGGCAAGTTATAATGGTGGGTCCTGACTGTCATTTTGTACAGACGGCACAACTGGCACATCAAGCTACCCAAAACTATCAAGTTTTGACAATCAAATTTGAACCATATGCTTTAGCGATAAAGTTGAAAATATATTCAGAAAATTTGACAGTTTGTAGTAGCCTGATCCTGATCTGTACATCTTTGACATTCGTCACCAATAACAGAAGCCAGAAACCCGAACCACTTACTAAAGTAACCGGGTTGCGCAGGTAACTGGGTTGGGGAGGTCAAATAGGCAGTCACTCCTTTTTAATAAACCGATTATTAATCCTAGCAGTGTTCAAAATAAATTCGCTTTATCTTATAACTTATACTCTAGTCAAACGTACAACTGAACGCTTGGATGCAAAGCTGAAAGATGTCTTTGAAGTTTTACAATTTATAAGAAAACGTCCCCAGACGAACCGGCGGTAAGCGCCTACTCTTTTAATTATTCTGGACGGTAGAATGCTAGCTGTGGCATTTCGGGATTAATTCCTTTGCCAAAACTTTTAATTTATATGTCGTTTGTCGATGAATTTAAATGCTGATAATATTAACTCACATTTGTTTTAAATTTAGAATTAGGGTAGGTGATTACTTAAAAATATTCGATAGATATACATATAGTTAGTAGTAATAGTTAGCTGTTAGACTAAGCGACTTGGCAGTTATACAAAAAACACACTTCGAGTTAGTTCATTAGTTTTAAGAAGTTTTTATTATACATAGATATTAATTTTAAGTATTTTATATAAGTGTGTACATAATTCTAAATAAAAACTATAAATACACCTTGAGTTGACAGGTACCTTATTTTATTTTAATTACAAATTATACTTTTGACTTTAAAAGTCTTACAGTACTTCGGTTACACTAGTGAAGGGCTAGATCGATCCGGTAAGTGCAGGGATTGTAGCTGAAAACCAACAAGTTGAGGCAGATCCGAGAATCACAATTATACCAGCAGCCTGAGCCTAACTCAGACTAATTGCGCTCGATTTTGATAGGTTAATGACATTTTCAGCGGTGTTTCTTCTCAAATCAGAAAGAAAATATCGTTCTCACCTAGATAAAAAATAAATGAAGTGCAAAAGTGTTGTGTAAAACCAGTTATAAGAAAGAATTATAATTTGTAAATATATAATTTAAAATACAACTCATGAATATTATGATGATGGCGTCCAGGCCGGTGGGCGTACAGGTGAATTAATCACCAACTTCCAGACTCGGGGTGCTTTATGAAAGTTTCTCAAAACCCACAAAGCTATTTCGGCCCGACCCGGAAATCGAAACCGAGACCCCGTGCACAGAAGTCGCAGCAGCCTTGCGACTACTAGACCAACGAGGCAGTCATTTAAAAGCTATGATAACGAAATAAACACAACATCACCTTCAGCACAATTCAAAACAAGAACGAGTGAATGAACCGGTGAACGTAAGCGTTTGTGAACGACGCATTGCTCGTTAGTCAAATGAACGAACGCGTCTGAATGAATGGACTCAAATAATTATCAAAGGCAACATTGTTGCCTCGTTAATAATAAAATAAGTTTTTGTGACAAAGTTAGGGAAAACAAAGGGGTCTTATTAGGACAAGGAAGCTTATTATGGTGGAGAATATTCTAGAAACAATGACCGTATGTGGAGCTAATTATGGGTGTGTTTGTTCATAAAATAAAAACGTGGAAGGATTGTCAAGGGGTCTTTGTCTTTTAAACGTTAAAATTTTAAATCACACAAGTATTGTAAGTGCAAAAGGTTGTTTTTTTTTTTTAAATTTAACCCAGAAATAACAACGAATTTTGTTAAATTTACTGTACGATAAAAGATAAAGATAAAAGATATATAGTCATTTATTCAAAATAGTCTGAAAATCAGCACTTTTTAAAGGTCAATATACATAAGGCGGACCCCAATAACGCCCGCCCTTTACCACTTCGTATGTGTTTTCTCTGGGAAGAAGAAACGTTTTACGTATATACATATGTATAACGATAATCGCAATAACTAATGAACCATCATCGGCCTAGCCTTTTCCCAAGCTATGTTGGGGTCAGCATCTAACCACTGAACCGATTTGAAAAAATATTTCAGTGTTAGTTAGTCCATTTATCGAAGCATGTTATAGGCTACTTTTAAAAATAATTAATCCCTATTGGAAACAAAATTTTCGATCGAAAATCACACAACCTAACTAAAGAACTAAATAATTCCATAAAAAAATCACACGGAATCTTGTAATGGTTGCGGAACTAACTTTTATCGAACGGCCCGTGTCCGATCCTGTCCGGTAACGTCCGGCGGCGTCCGGTTCGACGCTAACTCGATTGAACCAGTTGGAACTAGTTAGTTCCGGACAGATTATATGGCGGATGGAAGTTCTGGGTTCATTTAATGGTATCAAGTAAAAGTATATTTTAAGGCTTTGTTTTTGATAAATAGAAAAGTATTTGGAAAGCCTTTTTACGATAACCGCAGTTAATTTCTCGCTTCTAACTTCTCGTAAAGACTACCAAAGTTGTGTGGAAAAATGCAGTTGGACAAATGACGCTAATTTACGTGCCTTCTGAAACATGAAGGAGCTCATCATGTCGAGATGGTCACTCATTCACGGACCGACCGCGCCAAGCGTTGCTTAACCTTATGATCGATCGACGCGTGCTCCTGTTACTTAGCCCCGAGCTCCTTATCCTTAAGAGATACTTAAATCCACAATCATGATGTGAGCATGATTGTGGATTTAATAACCTAATGTAGTTAACATATGTAATTGGATAGTTGACTCGGTGAAAATTACAATCCTTTAAGATATATTTATTTCGTAGAACATCTTAAAATATTGCACTTTCATTTATAGTTTTGAAGGAAAAGCATTTTTTTTTATTGATAATTTCAGTAAAGTAAGTACCTATATTCTTAATTTCATACAAATTGCTTAGTTTTTGACAATAATGGTAAATTAATTAAAATAATGAATTTGAATAGTTGTCAACTACCCTATTATGTTCATTATACGCCATATAGAGTAGAGTTTGTTGTTGATTGGGAAATTATTATAAACCCCTTCCCGCTGTGGGTGCAGCTGGAGGGAGTGTCAGACTCTTACTAACTAAAACCCACATTTGTTCCTTTTGGAGGCCTTTACGTGCTTACATCAAACATAGCGCATGAAATTTCGTCCCCTTTGTTACAAATGTCTTGCCCTATATTCTTAATTAATGCTGATTTGTTACCCTACTAACAACCCTATTTTCAAGCATGAAATAAAGTTTTAATTACAGTCCTAACCAAACTTACAACAGAATAATCAAGTGGAACCTCCTTTTAAAACTACATTCTCCCTTGTTATATGCACCACAGTGTAACAATAACAACTAAATTGTTGTGACATTAAATTAAAATATAATGTAATGGTACCCTTCCGACACAGGTGTTTATCACGCACGGCTGACGGCTAAGGGCTCGCGACAGTCCTGCCGCGGCTACAGGTTCTTCGCAATACTAGCCACGACAGTCGATGCCGTAAAGACGAGAAGGAATATAGGGTTTTAGTTAGTAAAAGTCTGACACTCCCTTCATCTGCATCCTCTCCTTATTTGAAGATTTCCCACGAAAAAGCAAGGGCTCGTGACAGACGCGCTCGTACAATGCATCATTTGTTACGAGTATACATTTCTATATTATAAGCTGCGTACGGTTGTCGCGACGGCCAACGGCTAGCGCCTGTGTCGGAAGGCTACCTTAAGTGGTAGAATATTTTACAACTGTGGTTCTGTAGGCATTGTTATCAGAAGGGCTTTGTTTAACTTAACACCAGTGTATTTTATGGGTTGGCTTGTGGATATGGAAATTAAGGGGACCATTTTGCCAACCTATCATTATCAATGTACCACAGACATTCTAATTGAATCGTTTGGTCGGTTAGTCTTTTAAACTTACGAGCTGTAAGTCTGTAAGTTTATTTTTTCTAGTGATACGTAGACCATTATATCGAGGAAGGTTTAGCTTACACAATTTTAAGCAAGAAATGTGTGTTCCTATGTATAATATGTATGTATTTACAAAAGAAAAGTATGTATATATATAAGTACGTTTATCGGTTGTTTAGTACCCATAGTACAAGCTCTACTTAGTTTGGGACTAGATGACGTTGTGTGAATGTGTGAGGAATATTATGTTATATTATAAAAATGCGGGAGAAACCGCAGGACATAATTATGTAAAGTCAAATATATAAGTGAGTTTGGTTCGATAATGGATAAAACAATAGTTTCGTACACTGTAGGACATTATTTAGCGACCCAGCAAGGTGGAACAAGATATAAACTTTGCTAACATTTTGGCAAGATACAGCGTGTTAGTGTGTTCTTGGCTTATACTTTGTCCATACAGTGTAAAGCGAATAGCGTAGTAGTCAAATTCATTACTTTTATTGAACTGTCAAAAACGGTTACTTTCTATGCAATTTGTATGAAAGTAAGAACTATGACGTCACATTTTTTTTCACATCAAGCCATTTATGTACTTAAATTATCAATAAAAATATATAAATAGGTTTTTCTAGGAACTTTAGCGTACGTTGCAATCGAATAACGTAGGTAATATGTAAAATAATCTAGACTAAAATCGTCCCACAGTTAACAAATGCCCATAAATTATAGAACTACTAACGACCCAAACAGAGCGATCTAATTGAAACTCCTCATTACCGTTGCATAATCATGTCCATCACTACACAAGCAAGCAAATTCCAACCTTACGCATACAGTGTAAAGTTCAAAATAGATCGAACCAGCAACTCCTATATTTGGTTTAGGATAATCAGTGTTCCTTTACTCGAAATTGGTACTTATACCTGGATGTTAAGGTTAGTTTTTGATTGCGTTGCTGCAGACGAGTATCCTTCTAATCAAGAACGGATAATAGTGTATGATATGCCATTAATCATGATGTTTGAATATCGGCACTCAGGTATTAGGGGATGGTGGTGAAAATGTAAAATAATTACATCTACTAATTAGTAGACTGTGTAGACGCCAGCACATCAAGCTATCGAAAAGCGAAATTGACAAGTTTTACCAATCAATTTTGAACCATATTGGGTATTGGGTTGCCCAGGTAACTGAGTTGAGGAGGGCACATAGACAGTCGCTCCTTGTAAAACACTGGTACTCAGCTGAATCCGGTTAGACTGTCAACTACGAACTATATGCTTCAGCGATAAAATTGAGAATCAATTAAGGAAATTTGACAGATTGTAGTAGCTTGATGTGCAGGCGTCTGTACAAGAACGCTGTACAAGCGCACTGCAACTGCCTTGTTGGTCTAGTAGTCGCATGCCTCGACTGTTGAGGTTCGATGACCGGGTCGGACCAAAACCGCTTTGTGGGTTTTAGGACATTTTCTTAAAGAAGCCCTGAGTCTGAAAGTTGGTGATTGACACCCTCGTATATGGGAGAGTACGTAAATGTCGGTCCTGCGCCTGATCTCTCTCTGGTCGTGTCGGATTGCCGACCCATCAGACTAAAAGAGTGATCGAGGGAGTAGCGAGTGCACCTGTGTCTGTGCAAATGCTTGAGCACTATAATATGTCCTGCGCAGCTGGCTGATCTCCTTAGAGACAACAGCCGATGGCCGACAATCCAAGGGTCTTGCGAGTTTTCATAACAGCTAAACTTAAAGCGATTTTCATTAGTCCTCAAGCTTTAGAAGAACCTGGAAAGTTAAATCTTTACTGCTCATCTGACATCATCAACCCATTTATCTGGGCAACCCCATTTGTAAAACTGGCATTCAGACTGACTGACTGGTTTTCAGACTTTCTGGCAAAGATGTACAAATGACAGTCGGGACCCAACAATTCGACGTGCCTTCCGAAAGACTTAGGAACTCGTCAAAACAAGATGGTCACCCATCCACGGACCGACCGAGCCAAGCGTTGCTTAACCTTATGACCTAACCCGTGCGGCTGTTAATTAGCTACAAGCTCCTCTTTTAAGTGCATTAATGCACTATAACATATTTTTTGCATCGCGTAACATTATAAGGAGCTTCTGCGATCTCCCAAATGACCACTTACCTAAAGGGGTACCCCCAGTAAGGGAAAACGCTAATGAACTCAATATTTTAACCCAAAAATTGTCCGTGGAGGTTTTCGCTTTCATAAATTTTGAGCACCATAAAACGGGGTCTTTTTAAGGTATAAAAAACATAATTTCAGCCACAAATTAAGATTTTACTTGAAAATGCTGACTCTTTTTTTATGTCCTGCAGTTGAAACCAGGTTTTATGGTATTTTTACTTCATTTAGGGAAAATAGGGAGCGTAAAATTTGGCTATCATTATGTTTTTCAATATTTTATTTTTTAGCTATATTAAATGGAATAGGAATAGAAGAATTATGTCGTTTAGTGATTAAACAAATTTTTGCGTTGTAAATGTACCAAAAATTACTTTAAATACAAAGCTTATGTATCTTCAACTTAACTTATTTAATTTTCGAAAACCCTCAATTTAATAGCTTACTCTAAGGGGCAGTTTCACAATGTCCAAATAGCCACTATCTACCAAATAAAATTACAAAAATGGCACAGAACTTGTATGAAATCATCTACCAAATAAACTAACTGGAACTTATTCGTAGGTGGTGAAACAGGCCGTAAATCAAATAAAAATTCGTAATCTTGATATACTTCTAAAACACCTCTCTTCTGTAATCCAGAAGATAATTATCAACTTAAAAGTACGTACGTTAAATTCATTGCTAATTTGGCAAGATAAGCCTATGTCGCGATAAATGTTTTAATTAATGCGGGACATAAATTTCAAGAAAGCATCTTGAGCCCAATGTAAATAAACCAGTACTTATTTTACGGTTAACGTGTGGTACAAGTGAAGCGATGAAGCGGTGCTCAAAATTAATATCGATTTTGTTTATGACGCAGTTGTAATTTTGTATTTAGATTAAAGGTAAGTTAAGTTATACATGCAACAGTGTATAATAGGTATGCATGCAATCACCAACCCCCATTGAGCAAGCGTGGTGATTAACGCTCAATCCTTCTCCTAGTGAGAGGAGGCCTGTGCCCAACAGTGGGACGATAAAAAGGCTGTGATGATGATGATGAAGTTATACATGGCGGAGACAGTCAATATTACGGACACTCAAACGAAGCGCAGTGCACGTGATGGTGATGCAGAGTGTGGCGAAAGTATATCCCCACTACCTTGACGTGCATTAAGACGGAGCCTTGGCAGCGGCACGAGCGCGGCACTCCATGGAGTTGCGACCGCCATAACGTGCATAACGACACGCCTATGAAACTGTTCCCCGTTTCGTTTGTAACTCCAGCAGGCAGTTTTGTTTAGTGGGGATTGGATATAATGACAGAAAAGTGACAGATTGACGTAAGATTTCTTTTGAAGTAATTCTTCTTTTCTTCGATCGACATAAGTCTTAAAATTATTATTATGCGAGTTGACAGGACGTGCTATGCTTGGGCAGAAGACATGTTGTGATTGACAGAAAGAGCTTTGTCTTTTCTTGATAGAATAGATATAGAATCGCCATGCTAAGCCTGCTGGTCTTACTCAATAAGTCTCACACGTTTTGACACTGCTCTACAGTAAACCCGCTACCGCTTATCGCTTGTGCCATATTTTCAAGGCGTTCAGATGCAGCCATCGGACTCCCGATATTTGCATCCGCGAGACGTTGCAAGAACCATGAATAATTTAGTAGCCAAGAAATATTTATACGAAGAGGCTTCACCTGTGACTATATAAAGGGTAGGCAGAAGTGCTATCTACTGAAATTTTGTTTTATAATCTTATCTTCTTAATATATAAAAACTGGTATCACATTGTAATGTTTGTGCGCGATAACTTCTAAACTACTTAACCGATTTTAATCAAAGCACACCTTAATGCAGTTTGATCCAACTTGAAAGATATGATAGATGAAGGAAAACATCTCAAGGAAAACTGGACTTTAAAGTCTGAAATCCCCAACTTGCACTGAGCAAGAGTGGTGACTGGTGATTAACGCTCAATCCCTCCGTGTCTGCTTGGGCTGCGGGTTGTTCGTGAGAGATACCGCGGCCCTGGCACACAGGGACCCCCAGAAGGAACATAGTGGGTTTTAGTCAGTAAGAGTCTGACACTCCCTCCAGTTGCACCCTCAGCGGGAGGGGTCATTTGATGATTACCCACGAAAAAAAAAAAATCCCTCCGTGTGGGAGGAGACCTGTAATATGCAGTGGAACGAGGCTGATTAAGATGTCATAGAAGCCTTTTTCATATACCACTCCTAGGTAGAGATGTGCGTTCAATCAAATTTAAACTTTATCCTCATAAATTTAGATTAGAAAATTCGAGTGCAGTGTTTAGTGATAGAGTGAGAGATTCAAATTTGCTGGTTTCGATATTAATCGTGTAGCTGCGTTTGACATTTATTGTACATTTCCAAGATGGCGGCACCTGCGCCGGGTGCTTCCCGGATAAAACTGAATTAATGGCTGCCCTGTACAGTCGGTTACAGTGTCATTACTTTAAGTAACTGTATATTTAGTCTTTTTTTTATTATTTATTTATTCATAAAAATATTTTGTTATATTGATTTAAAAATTTTAGAAACTAATAAAAAGACAATATTTATTTTAATTTTAAAGTTAAGAATTAACGTTAAATTAAAACTGTTGTAGTGAAACAAGGCCCCTTTGCGTCTCCTCTTAAGTGGGATGTGGAATTTGTTTCGTGTAGGTATTGTGATCAATTGTAGTCAGAAGCCAGAAAGTCCAAGGGTATCGGGTTGCCTAGATAACTGGGTTGAGGAGGTCAGATAGGCAGTCGCTCCACGTAAAATACTGGTACTTAGCTGCATCCGGTTAAAACTGGAAGCCGACCCCAACGTACGAGTAGCTTGGGAAAAAGCTAGGCAGATATGTTGCGATCAAATAGGCAATCGAACCATAAATGTATGATACCATGTCTTCATTTTCATCAGCCTTTTTATCGTCCCACAGCTAGGCACAGGCCTCCTCTCAAACAGAGAAGGATTGAGCGTTAATCACCACGATTGCTCAATGCGGGTTGCTGATTACCGCTAACCATGTACACACAAATATGCATAATATAAGTAAGTATTAAAACCATAAAATTCTGTTATTTATCTACGTTTGTGCAGACACAAAGCTAACTCCAATATAGTCGGCAAAATTGCAGGTAAATGATCATTAAGCTCGCTCCCAATTTAAATATGGCCGAAATTCCTATTTTAAACTTGAATGTTAACAGAAAAGTTTGGTCAGCCTGTAATAGCGGAACCGGCGTAATCCGTTCAGAAATTAGTTGAATAATTTCAAGTTATAAAACAACTTTTGCCAACAGATTTTCCTCGTAATGTTAGAATAGTGAAACTGACAATTTAGTGTCGAATTGAATCACAAAATTAGTTAAAACTTAATTGTACAGAGAAAGTGGAATAAGAAATCATTTAAGTGATTATTTTTTGGGTTTCAATAATAATTTGTGGAGAATGTTAAGAGAAATGTGTGATGTAACGCGAATGGATAGAGTAAGAAATGAGTATATAAGAGGAAGTTTAAAAGTGGCACCGGTAACCGAAAAGCTATGTGGGAACCGGCTAGCATGGTATGGGCATGTAATGCGGAGGAATGAAGATCATGTTGTGAGTAAGGTCTTGAACATGAATGTGGATGGATATAGAGGAAGGGGACGACCAAAGAAACGATGGATGGATTGTGTGAAGGTTGATATGGCTAGAAATAATGTAACTTGTGAGATGACGGCAGATAGAAGAGCGTGGAAGACAAAAACATGCTGCGCCGACCCCAAATAAAACTTGGGATAAGGGCAGGAGGATGATGATGATGAAGTAACAGCCGCACGGGTCGATCGATCATGAGGTTATGCAACGCTATCATGACGAGTTCCTCTGTGCTTTAGAAGGCACGTTAAATTGGCGGATCCCATCAAAATATACCTATTAATTTACCTGTAAAAAGTTTAAATATACTTGTAAATTTTTTTGAACCGCTTTTATTAGCAACTGTACACCCTACCTTAAGGGACCCTTTTTTAACGATTATATCATAAAGGGACAGACAGACAGGCAAGCTACTAGTTGTTTTCTTAATGAAGGTGACATTACGATTTTAGTTTTCATAAATTCTGCCTGGTCTGCGGGTTTCTTCGCAACAGTTACGCGGCCCTGGGACGCAAATACCTCTAGTAAGAACAAAAGTGGTTTTCAGTTGGCAAAAGTCTGACACTCCAGCTGCATCCACAGCGCGAGGGATACTTCTCAAGAATGAGAGTGCAGATTCAATCCCAGCAGGCTTAGCATGGCGATTCTATACCTATTCTGTCAAGAAAAGACAAAGCTCTTTCTGTCAATGTCGACATATCTTCTTCCCGAGCATGGCGCAACCTGTCAACTCGCATATAATCACATGTCATCTGTCACTTTTTTGTCATTATGTCCAATCTCCGGTAAACAAAACTTGTTTCTACGGTTGCCATGCTAAGCCTGCAGGTGAGGCAAGTACCAATGTAACTTTTCTAATATATAATGGTACTTTCTAAGTATGTCTTGGACACCAATGACAGATAAAAGGTGAAGGAAAACATCTCGAAGCAACCTGGACTATAAAAAAAGTCTGAAATCACCAACCCGCATTGAGCAAGCGTGGTGATAAACGCTCACACCTTCTCTGTGTGAGAGGAGGCCTGTGCCTAACAGTGAGACGATAAAACTGCTTATGACGTAAAGTATTGACAAAAATATGTAAGATCGCAGTAAAAACATAGCAACATTACCTAGTAATTCATTCCTTCTCAGCCGTGATCTATACTCGTACCAAAAACAAAGTCTACTAAATAAAACAAGACTATATTTAGCCTCTGAACTAAATGTTCGCAATTAGTGACACGCTCTCGTTCTATAGAGTGGTAACACAAGCATAGACAAAGTGCCAGAGATAACAAAAACAACAGTTGGTAAACTTCTAGTGTCTTTGGTGAAACAGAACAGGGATGTAGATAATAAACAGATGGTCTGTTTGGCCATGGAATTAGCGGAGGCGGGCGCGGGAGCGAGTTTGGTGTTACTTCTCGATGTCTTATTTATGTATTTAATGGTTTATGTTCAGAAGCCAGCGCGTCAGGCTACCCAAAACTGTCATATTTTCCCAATCAACTTTGAATCATATGCTTTTTTTTTTTCGTGGGAAATCATCAAATGACCCCTCCCGCTGAGGGTGCAGCTGGAGGGAGTGTCAGACTCTCTTACTGACTAAAACCCACTATGTTCCTTCTGGAGGTCCCTGTGTGCCAGGGTCACGGTATCTCTCACGAACAACCCGCAGCCCAAGCAGACCCTGGCCCTAAAGGGGCCCCTCCCTTGAATCATATGCTTTAGCGATAAAGTTGAAAGTCTATTAAAGAAACTCGTCTGTACATAGTTGATAAGACAAGAAGTATAATAAGACAATCAAGTACAAAGGCCAGCACAACAAGCTACTACAATCCGTGAAATTTCTTTAATAGACTATCAAATTTATCGCTGAAGCATATTATTATGGTGTTATGTATTTTAAATATAAATCACCTTCATTACACTTCACAACAAGTTCATTATTTTTAAAATAAAAAAAAAAATGTTGACATATCAAAAAACTTTTTTGCCTTTAAATGTTAGAAAAGAATATCTAGTTTTAATTCCGCGAGACAAAAATCCAGCATTGGGTGCAGGATGCACATGCAATACCGCCCTCCCGCCCACTTACACAAGCACAAGCAAGGAAGGAAAGATTGGTATCTTTGGTAATTATTTTCTAACAAACTGGAGGTAATTCTTTTCTAACATTTATTTTAGTAAAGTAAAGTAACGCCTGATTCAATAAGTTATCTTTTTTGCCTTTTCCCCCCGCGTTTTTAACAGCCACAAACTACGCAATAGAGTTCGCGAGTGACCGCGCCGTATCTCACAGAATATCGCTACATTTGTAACAAGGCGCTCTTGAGAGATCGCTCGCTGTCAACCCACGTAATAACAAATGCACTCATGTTCTTCCCGTTTCAAATTGCACTGCAAATGGCCACGTCACTAGGGAATACAAAAATACGGAGAAAACTGCACAAAACTCAAAACTACGGCTTCATTTGTATCAATGAGGGGAACTAACAGCTTCCCCGCGTACTGTTTACACTTAATTGCAGCTAGACAGACAATGTATTTATTAACAACTGGTTCTTTGCCGTTGTGCAGACGCCAGCACATCAAGCTACCTGAAACTGACAGATATTCCCAATCAACTTTGAATTATAAAAGCTTTAGCGATTAAGTTGAAAATCAATTAAGGAAAATTGAGAGATTGTAGCAGCTTAGCGTGCTGTCGTCCATACACATGTTCTTAGGAATTTGCAATAGGTGTATCCTTTTAGTTTGAGTGCAACATTTCTAGGAAACCTGGACTACAAAGTCTGAAATCACCAACCCGCATTGAGCAAGTGTGGTGTTTATATCAACCCCTCTCCGTGTGAGAGGAGGCCTGTGCCCAGCAGTGGGACGATAAGGAGGATGATGATGATGATGTTATGGAATGGAATATAAAATAATAATAAAATCTATACATATAATAAAACAGTAAAAAAACCGTGTTTGTACGCGCTAATCTTCGGAACCACTGGACAGATTTGAATGATTCTTTTTTTGTTGTATAGGTGTTAGGTCTGGGCAACATATAGACTATAAATTATCTTGGAAACTTGAAGACCTGGTGAAGAACCGCAACAGACCAGCTAAACTATAAGATATACAGAAATGCTGCCATAGCAAAAACTGTTCCACGTGGTGAGCATTTTCTGCTGCGAGAATAAAATATTAGAATCATTTCAAATCTTCGTTTTGACGACCCCGATAGGATCCGCATACGAAGTTGCGGGCAGAAGCTAGTGTAAAATATATTTCGAACACAAAATATTTTGGCCAAAAAATTTGACGTTCCAAAACTTATTCTCAAACTCCTGGTCCTTGATACACTATTAAACATAACACTTCTCTGCAAAGTCGGTCAAATGGCTACTCAACAAGCTGCTCACGGTTACCAATCAACACAATAGCTTGAAAAATAGCGAGTAATAACAACACGGTGGGCGCTGTGGGGCCATAAAACCAGCGGATTTATTCGAAAACTTTTACTATGGCGACGCGAAGGCAAGAAAATATTGTATTTTAGTAGTGGACGGCGGGATTTTGCAGTTTCTAAATCGCGGTTCTTGGCTGAAAAGAAGTTGGCTCAAGAAGTTCGTTCTTTGTGAGTTTTAGAAAATATGTCTCTCCATTTATGATTGTTTGTTTTTGACAATGATTTTAATATCCAGTTATTTTTTATATATCGGAATAGTATATATAGGAATGAACTTGTAAAAGTGAACGACTTTCAACTGAAAAAAATACGAAATTCTATAAAAAAATATCTTCATAATATCGATACAATATTTAGGCGGCAAGTTCAAACTTTCTATGAAACGACCAATACTTTTTTTCTCGAATTTCGTATTTTTTCGTAGATAATTCTTCAGTTTCATGAGTACATTGAGCTCCCTTCGGATTTATACCCCCTTTCCATTATACATACATGTATTTATAGTATTAATTGATTAGGAAAATTTTAAGGTTTCGGTCTTTTCCCAATCAACTTTGAACCATATGTTTCAGCGATAAAGTAGAAAATCTATTAAGGAAATTTGACAGATTGTGTTATTGTTGAATCTGTACGCTTATTCTTGCTCAGTCATAAATCGAATATTTTTTAAGAATTCACATGACGCCATCTATCATTTTAAACACGCTCACGATGTGATGTGAACAAAAAAATATTTTTTTTAAAACAAGTGATAATTTCTTTATTATATCAAAAGCATTTTGTAGATGTACAACAAACACATTTTTAACCGACCTCTTCATATATTCTACTGTGTGGACAAGGAGAAAAAAAAAACAAAGAAAAAACAGCATATCTTCATGTGTAGGTATTATATTTTTTATTTATAAAAATGTTCAAAAACATAATTTATTTCGAAGATTTTGGCAGTAACCCATTTTTTTTGTCTGCGCCCTATCTAAATATTTAAACACATTTATGATTTAATATCCAAATGCTTGACAGAAATACATTATGAAAACAAAATGATATAGACGCCTGCATCATCAAGCTAACCGAAACTGTCTAATTTTCTCAATCATCTTTGAACCATAATGCTTCAGCGATAAAGTTAAAAATCTATTAAAGAAATTTTATAGGTTGAAACAGATTGATTTGGTTTCTGTCATTATCATCATCAGCCTTTTTTATCGTCCTACCACTGGGCACAGGCCTCTTCTCACGCGGAGAAGGATTGAGCATTAATCACCACGCTTTCTCAATGCGGGTTGGTGATTTCAGACTTTATAGTTCAGGTTTCCTCGAGATGTTTTCCTTCACCTTTAATCAGTAATTGGTGTCCAAAATATACTTAGAAAGTACCTCGTAGTATAACTTATAAAAGTTACATTGGTTCTTGCCTGACCTGTAGGCTTAGCATGGCAACCGTAGAAACAAGTTTTGTCTACCGGAGAATGGGCATAATGACAGATAAGTGACAGATTGACGTAAGATTGCTTTTGACACGTAGCAAAGAAATGATAGAAATGGCTTTGTCTTTTATTGATAGAATAGACATAGAATCGCCGTGCTAATAACGATGGAAACGAACCGGCACCCTCATACTCGAAAGGCTGGCGTTTTAATCACTAGGCCACCACGACTTCTGCTGGCTGGCATTCATGAAAAGTCATTTCTCATATTTATTTAGTAGAACTATTTATCTTTTCTGTTTGTTTGTAACAAAAGCTGTTCCAGTTGACTCCAATGTTTAAAGTTTTTGACTTTAGATAAATGGTGTGTGGTATTTGCTTCTTAGAGTTTTGTTTGAACTCAAATAACCTTGGGTGGTGGACTTTTAATAAATGTATTGTATAATTTGCTGTCTTAGTTCTAGGAATTTGTATTTATTTGCTTCCATTCAGAATGTTTTTCTGTATTATATTTATTATTATCTTATACCAAGCGTTTTCCCAACGTGTTTGTTGTTCGGCTTCTAGTCTAAACACTTCCTCTTCCCACTTCTTCTTCCCAGCGAAAACACATGGGTAGGTGTTTCCGGGGCTGTCTTTTGTTTTGATTTATCCAGCAGGCTTAGCATGGCGATTCTATGTCTATTCTATCAAGAAAAGACAAAGTTCTCTCTGTCAATGTCAACATGTCTTCTGCCTTACTTGTAGACTTATGTCGATCGAAGAAAAGAAAATATTCTTCTTTACGTGTCAAAAGAAATCTTTATATCGATTATATCCATTATATCCATTCTCTCTCCGGGTAGACAAAACTTGTTTCTACGGCTGCCATGCTAAGCCTGCAGCTGCTGTTTTAACACGAGAAAAAATAAATTTTCAGATACCAAATAAAACAAGGGAAAAACAAAAAAAAAAAGGCAATTTTATAGTGACACTTCTCACAGTGATAGGTTCCAATATTTCCCCGTCTTACCTTCCAGTTTCGTGACCTGGGGGTCAGTCGCTTCGAAGTAAACCAGGACTCGTCAAACAGGTCTGAATTGACGGTCCTTCAGCAGGCTTAGCATGGCGATTTTATATCTATTCTGTCAAGAAAAGACAAAGATCTTTCTGTCAATGTCAACATGTCTTCTGCCCGAGCATGGCGCGACCTGTCAACTCGCATATAATCACTTGTAGCCTTATGTCAATCGAAGAAAAGAAAAATTACTTCAAAAAATGTCAAAAGAAATCTTACGTCAATCTGTCACTTTTGTGTCATTATATCCAATCTCCGGTAAATAAAACTTGTTTCTACGGTTGCCATGCTATTCTTGCAGATGTACTACACACATGATAATATTGCAAATGAAACAGTTTCGTGGCCCAACACAGAAGGTAACACTACTACTATTGTCCAACAGTTTCAATTTAAAATTGCGCAATAATCGAAGTATTTCGTGACGGCAGCTAGGAAATTAAGTTTTGGTAATATAATGTGTGAAAAATTGGACATTTTCCAACGTGTTTTGCTGCGAGGTATCTAAAAAATGTTGAGTTCTTGGTTATAAAATGATATGTTTCATGTGAGAAGCTGCCTGGAGCATTTGAAAAAACTCTGACAATAGGTCTCTATGTTACTATGTTACATATCAATTATATGATATAAACACGGTTAAAAAAAGTTGAGAACGTTGCGCTGGTGAGCTCCAATGGAATTGGAATTCTGAAAAAATATGTCTAATAAATTCCTAATTTTAAAAATTATTAAAAAAATAGCAACTTTGCTTATTAATAAAGATAGCTGGCTTTCAGAACGACAGTCAGCCACGGCGGCTGTTCGCCAGCTGTAACGTTCATCAATGTCTCTCATAGTCCGATGGAAAGGAATTCCAACACGACCGGAGAGAGATCAGGGGCTGAAAAGAAACTTACGCGTTTACAGAGGCGCGGGTGAATCAATCACCAACTTCCAGACCCCGAGCTGCTTTGTAAATGTTTCTTAAAAGCCCCAAAGCAATTTCACTCAGGAATCGAATCCGATCACGACCATGCACAGCAGTATCGCGTTATGCGATTACTAGACCTATGAGGCAGTTTTGTCTTCCTCCTTTGTCTTATTAAAATAGCCTTGTAGTGTTCTTCTTTGAGTATTTAAATCAACTTTTCTAAAACCCCTAAAATTCATATTTATAATATTCTAACTCGGTATACAGTAAAAAAAAAGCTGTAGCGACCGATTTTATTGACAATCGCTCCGACCTGACCGTACCTAGTCGGAATACGTAATTTGCTTAATTCAGGTCAGTGTACCACCAGTTTACAGGGGTGGCATGCATAGTACAGACAGTCAGCACATCAAGCTACCCTGAACTGTCAAATTTTTCCATTCAAATTTGAACCATATTGAGTATTGGGTTGCCCGGGTAACTGGGTTGAGGAGGTCAGATAGACAGTTGCTCCTTGTAAAACACTGGTACCTACTCAGCTGAATCAGAGATTAGACTGGAAGCCGACCCTAACATAGTTGGGAAAAGGCTCGGGAGATGATGATTTGAACAATATGCTTCAGCGAAACAGTTGAAAATCTATTAGGGAAAGACAGCTTGTAGCTTGATGTGCTGGTGCCTGTATCTTAAGAAGAGCAAAACATTGTATATTCTTTCTTTCATTAGTCTCTTAATAACTATTCTAAGGAGAATTAAAAAAAAACAATCCGTAGATAGATTTTAAAACGAGAAACTTATCTTTCCCGGAGATTTGAAACACAACTTTTGGAAAATCACAAAAAAATCAACCATGAAAAGAATTATTGTACAGAAACCAGCAGGTCAACCTACCCGAGTCTATATAAAATTTTACCAATCGAATCTCAACCTTCCGGTATTATGATGAGGTTGAAAGTCTATTAAAGAAACATTTGTACATAAACACATTCAAGTTAGAATCTATACCGTCACTTTTGTCGTTCAAAGCTGTGACTGAGAACCCTAAATTCTAACTAGTATAGTACATACGAGTCCACTAAACGCCGACCGGTGACTGCTAGCGAAATTGTTCACACACAGTGGCGTACAGTGCATACAAATGGAATACAGCCTATTCTAAACTGCCTATTTGCTAGGCTCGTGCTAAAAGAACAATTGAACGCTGGTTTTGTGGCCACACTTTTGGATTTATGCAATTTTTTTTGATAAGTATTATGTGAGCTACCTATCTTTAGTAATATCTTTGCTATTTACTAATATTATAAACTAGCTGTCCCTGTCCCCAGCGGTTTCACCCGCATCTTTGGTTACTGCTCCGCTCCCGTGTGTCGTAGCGTGATGTTATATAGTCATAGCCTTCCTCGATAACTGGACTATCCAACACAAAAAGAATTATTCAATTCGAACCAGTAGTTTCGGAGATTAGCGCGTTCAAACAAACAAACTCTTCAGCTTTACAATATTAGTAGATACGAAAGTAACTCTCGTCTGTCTGTCTGGCTTTCACGCCAAATTTACTGGACCAATTTAAATGCTTTTTTGAACATAGACAGTTTTAAGTGGCACCGGCAACTGAAAAACTATGTGGGAACCGGCTATCATGGTATTGGCATGTAATGCGGAAGAATGAGGATCATGTTGTGAGGAAGGTTTTGAGCATGAATGTGGATGGATATAGAGGAAGGGGACGACCAAAGAAACGATGGATGGATTGTGTGAAAGTTGATGTGGCTAGAAAGAATGTAACTTGTGGAAGAGTAAATAAAATATGCTGCGCCGACCCCAAATAAAATTTGGGATAAGGGCAGGAGGATGATGATAGTACAAAGCCTGAGAAAGGTGGGCAGATTAGTTTTCATTGTTGGAAAATATCTGGGTTGATAAATAAAACTTGAACTTGAATAAAAATGCCAAACGTGTATTACATAGAAAAACTTTACATTAAAGAGCAAACGAAACGACGCTACGAGAGAAACAAAAGAATAAAAGTGTTGCCAATATGATGATGATGATGGCATCCAGGCCGATTGTCGGCTACGGCGGCCGTTCTCTTTTATGGAGATCAGCCAGCTGCGCAGGACATATTATAGTGCACAAGCATTCGCGCAGACACAGGTGCACTCTCTATTCCCTCACTCTCATAGTCCGATGGGACGGCAATCCGACACGACCGGAGAGAGATCAGGCGCAGGACCGACATTTACGTGCTCTCCGATGCACGGGTGAATCAATCACCAACTTCCAGACTCCAGGCTGCTTTATGAAAGTTTCTCAAAACCCACAAAGCGATTTCGGCCCGACCCGGGATTCGAACCCGAGACCCCGTGCACAGCAGTCGCGCCTTGCGACCACTAGACCAACGAGGCAGTCAACGAGCAAAACGAGCAAAGTCAACGAGGTAGACTGCCAATATAATAAGTACAAAAATAAGTACTGGCCGAAATAATAAATGTGGGTGCGTTCTCATACTCCAACATTTATATTATATGAGTGAAACCGCTTAACAATATTTTTTATCGCAAATGCGGTGATTTTCACAATAAACTATATCCCCGTTCACCAGCAATCGGCGGAATTCGTCACGCCTCACCGAAATTCACCACCAAGACTATTTTTATCGCTTCAAATTATTATTTTCATGGTTCTGACGTCATGTTAATAGCCACAGTAAACCCTATTCGGTTCGCATAACATATATTTATTTAGCTACTTACGAAAACCTGACCTTTGATATTTATCAACTAACACCATGTTATTACGGCTTATTTTGGTAATAATTAGTCGTAGTTTTATTGTGGTGTGATACTTTCCTGGATGTGGTGGCCTAGTGGTTAAAGAACCAGCCTTGTAAGTAAGAGAGTTTGGATTTGATTAGATATCTGGCAAGTAACAATGTAATTTTTCTATAAGTATATAGACACCAGGGAAGAGAGAGAGAAAGGTGAATGAAAACTTGAGGAAATTTGGACTTTTAACTGATCACGTATCCACCTAGATCAAGCATGGTGATTAACGATTAACTCATTCCTTCCTGTATGATACTGACTGCCTCGTTGGTCTAGTGGTCGCAAGGCGCGCCTGCTGTGCACGGGGTCTCGGGTTCGAACCCCGGGTCGGGCTGAAATCGCTTTGTGGGTTTTGAGAAACTTTCATAAAGCAGCCTGGAGTCTGGAAGTTGGTCATTAATTCACCCGTGCATCGGAGAGTACGTAAATGTCGGTCCTGCGTCTGATCTCTCTCCGGTTGTGTCGGATTGCCGTCCCTTCGAACTATGAGAGTGAGGGAATAGAGAGTGCACCTGCATCTGCGTGAATGCTTGTGCACTATAATATGTCCTGCATAGCTGACTGATCTCCATAAAAAGAGAACGGCCGCCGTAGCCGACAATCGGCCTGGAAGCCGTCATCATCAATATGGATTTTAACCACCATTAGACCAAAATATACCCGCGTATAACGTACATAATTCCAAGAAATAGTCACTATATCCATCTATATATTTTATGTATTATTACCACGACAAAATTAGACTAATAAGGTTAATGATCCGTAGCGAAGGCAACATTTAATAAAAACAATCATTTCCTTGAACTTTCTCAAGCTAAGCAATAAAGTAAAACAATTATTCATAAAAAGCTACAATATAAACAAAAGAATAAGAGATTATTTTCTACAATTACGAGGGAAATATCATAGCGAACATCCATTTCAATTTGGACTTTATCTCTAGCACGTTAAAGTGTATAATTGCCTGTTTGACATTTAGACGAAGACTTTTATTATTTTGTCTGAACGGAGTTGCTACGAGATGTATAATGTCAGGCTCCGAAGTGACAATATTGAATTTTTAAATATCCTTTTTAGAAAACTGTGTTCTGTAACCCTTTCAGTGTTATTACATAAAAAAATAACACTACATGAACTTGAGTTTAGGTAAACAGTGTTTGACAATAGGACAGAATAATAATGGCTTCTAGACCGATTCATCATCATCATCATCAGCGTTTTTATCGTCCCACTACTGGGCACAGGCCTCCCCTCACTCAGAGAGGGATTGAGCGTTATTCACCACGCTTGCTCAATGCGGGTTGGTGATTTTAGAATTTATAGTCCAGGTTCCCTCGAGATGTTTTCCTTCACCTTTAATCAGTCATTGGTGTCCAAGATATACTTAGAAAGTACATATGACTTAGAAAAGTTGCATTGGTACTTGCCTGAAATCGAACCTGCACCCTCATACCTGTTGGCGATTACAGACTTTAGAGTCCAGGTTTCCTCGAGATGTTTTCCTTCACCTTAAATCAGTCATTGGTGTCCAAGATAAACTTAGAAATTACGTATAACTTAGAAAAGTTACATTGGTACTTGCCTGACCTGGAATTGAACCCGCACTCTCATACTCGAACGGCTGGTGCTGTAACCACTAGGCCATCATGACTTCAGTAGTTCATAAAGTCTGTTAAAAATCGCCGTTGCAGTGGGACGGTAATAAAAAGGCAAACGATGATGATGATGATATATCATCGGTTTGACGTCATCACCATAGAATTGTCCATCGCTGAAAATCAGCGCTGGGACTCAGTCTCGCATAGGATCGAAGCTTTAAGCTGAGTGACGGCCATATTGCGTGATTGTCACGCATATTTTCCCCCTTCATGTCTAATTTTTTCACGCAATGGCGGCTATCGCGTGTGAAATCACCGCTAGGGGCGCTTGTGTAGCATGAGGTACTTGAAATGTCAAACATCACTGTTTACGCGGGATTAATGCTATTAGGATTAATCTAGAAAATACTTATCAATAACTTAGATTAATTATGGCAAACGGGAAATCAGAAGAAGTCTGACGCTAGTCTAACCCAGGGGTATTGGGTTGCCACGATCATTTTGTCTACCGGAAAATGGACATAATGACAGATAATTGACAGATTGACGTAAGATTCCTTTTGACACATGAAAAAGATTTCTTTCTTATCTTCGATCGACGTAAGTCTACAAGTGTTTATATGCGAGTTGACAGGTCGCGCCACGCTCGGGCAGAAGACATGTTGACATTGACAAAAAGAGCTTTGTCTTTTCTTGATAGAATAGACATAGAATCGCCATGCTAAGCCTGCTGGTGGGACAAAAAACGATAGTCCCCACTGTACAGACGCTAGCACATCAAGCTACACGAAAAAGTAAAATTTTCCCAATGAACTTTGAACCATATGCTATAGCGATAAAGTTGGAAATCTATTAAAGAAGGACAGATTGTAGTAGCTTGATGCCCCTGGCTGGAGGCCTAAATAATAAATTTTAGGACCCACAGGGAAGCCCGGTTAAGCAGTACACGGCCTCCTAGGCTGAACTGCAAGAGGTCATATCAAAAAAAAAAAAAAAAGTAGCTTGATGTGCTGGCGTCTGTACTTACGTATTTCCTTTCTTTTCATTCTATCGTAAAATACACATATGTATTTACGTAAAATATCTCCCGAATAGTTATATCGAGACCCCATCAAACCGTTCATAACGTTTCAGTAATTTTGAACTAAAGAGAATTTTAATGAAATGTCTCATATATGTAGGTACTGTTCTTTGTGTTAAATTTAATTTGATCCCCATTTATTAATTAGTCCAATATACGCCATACTGGACTATAGAACATGGATTGTGACTATCGCATGAATATGTGGATATGGCAATTTTTTTATATTCCCACTAGCTGCTACCCGCGACGTCGTCCGCGTGGGCATTATAGTTCTGGGGCTGATTTTACTTTGCAAAGTTTGGCGGACATTTGACTTATGTTTTCATATCACAACAATACACACGCGTCGTTTACTAAGACTGGACATGCAGGTGTGGCCTCCCGCTGCTTCTCGCTCTGGTCTTTGTCTTAGATTGAACTGAACTTCGAAGGTACAAAATGTGTAAGTTATTGCGGAATACATTCTGAACCTATGCTCGTATATAAGAATGTACATATTATATGTCGTCACTACTTCAAATAATATTGTAGTCACTTCGAACTTACATTGCAGGTCGATCGCGTCGAGGTCGATAAAGTTGGTTTAGGCACTAAGTATGCACTAAGTATGCGCTCTTCATCGCTATTCTAGTAGTCGCATAACATAACATAAAATTGCTGTGCACGACGTGGTATCGGGTTCGATTCGGTCGAACCAGGTCGGACCAAAATCGCTTTGTGAGTGTTAGGAAACTGAAAAAGCAGCCCGGGGACTGGAAGTTGGTAAAGGATACGGTGGAGCAAACGGTGGGGATGTGTTCTGCTTGGGCGGAGCACCACCGTGTCCTCACAGCGGCGAGCTTTCGCATTCGGCCCTGGTCCAGGCCATGGTCCGGAGCATGAAAAAATGGGAGCGGCCGCCTCCTGCGAAGCAATTATGCTAGCGAAGGTGGCGGCGGAGTGGTTTAGAAACAGCACCGCTCATTCCAGCCGAAGCGGAAAAGCTGGTACGGGTCAACCGCGGGCGCCGAGTGTCGAGGGACGACTTCCAGTATTAGTGTTTAATCTATGACTCCCGACCACCGTAGGCGTGGGTCTGTGGGCGGTGGGTTTTGGTTTTTTCACCGTCCGTACGTCTAAGGACGACAGCCCGTGTCGGCGGCGCGTTCTATTCCACGCGCTCCTCGAAGATATGTCAGCAACATGGGCCTCTTAGTTACCGTGGCCCTGGCATACAGGGATCTCCAGAAGGCACATAGTAGGTTTTAATCAGTAAGAGTGACACTTCCTCCAGCTGCAACCTTAGCTGGAGAGGTTATTTTACGACATCCCACAAAAAAAGACTGAAAGTTGGTGATTGATATATCCGTGCATCGGAGAATACGTAAACATCGATCGTGTGCCTAATCTCTCTCCGGTTATGTCAGAATTGTCGTCCGTGTCGGGCTATGAGAGTAAGGAAATAGGGAGTGCACCTGTGGCCACACAAATACTTACACAGCACACACCACAGTGTGGTATACTGGAAGCTTAGCTAACATTACCCCAGACTGATATTGTATGAAGAGAGTACAGCACTCCTTCTTTGATCTTAAATGACTAACTTACCCAAAGACAGATTTTTTTCTCTTTTTGAGTGTTATCTTGGAACTTGAATAATCAAAATTAATACTTGTGACTACGATTGTAGACTGGAAGACACCCCAGTATAATTTAATTTTATGAAAATAAAACTATGAACTCCATCTATGATCAGCTATAATTACTAACAATGTCAGATTGACAAATTAGATTGTTTTGAAAAGCTAAAGATGGCGTTAGGTTGAAACTTGCCTTAATACTTTTGTCTTTAAATTATTTTTATCTGTCGAAATAACATATGTAGCATGTTTAGGTATATACTTTGAACTGAAAAATAAATTTAAATTTTTTAAGCCCGGTTTAATTGTATGAAAAGCTTAACTCCATCTATGACAGTAGGTAATAACTATTTACCCAGCTGGTACAGTCAAATTTGCTAAATGTGTTGTAATTAAAAATATATAGATGGCGTCTAGTTAAAACTGACCAAAAAATGCTTTTTGCTCATCCCCCTTAGTTAATAGCGTTATAATATATAGCCTATGTGTTATTCTGATGTATAAGCTATATTGTGGTAAAGTTTCATTCAAATCCGTTCAGTAGTTTTCACGTGAAAGAGTAACAAACATCCATACATCCATACATCCATACATCCATACTTACAAACTTTCGCCTTTATAATAGTAGTAGGATGACGAAAATCTGTGTATTTTGTTGTGTTTTGATTAGCACAATTTACTTTGTATAATGTTTTTAAGGGACTAGCTGACCCGACAGATGTGGTCCTGTTTATTTTTATTTCATAAAGTAGAATTTTCTACCGACAATAATATTTCATCATCTCCGTCTTTTCCCAACTATGTTGGGGTCGGCTTCCAGTCTAACCGGTTTTAGCTGAGCACCAGTGTTTTACAATGAGCGACTGCCAATCTGACCTCCTCAACCCAGTTACCCGAGCAACCCAATACCCTTCTGTTAGACTGGCTTCTGACTACCCGTAACGACTGCCAAGGGTGTTCAATGACAGTTGGGACCTACAGTTTAACGTGCCATCCGAAACACAGTCATTGGTGTCCAAGATATACTTAGAAAGTACCTAAATACAAACTTAGAAAAGTTGCATTGGTAATTGGCTACCATATTTTAACGATATGAGTGGCTGAATTATTATAATGAAGATTAATTTACCTGGGCTTTGGGTTGTTCGTAGGAGTTACCGTGGCTATGGCACCCAGGGACTTACAGATGGAACACAGTGGGTTTTAGTTAGTAAGAGTTTGACCTCAGCGGGAGGAGTCATTTGATGATTCCCCACGAAAGAAAAAGATCAACGTAATTTTAAATAATGTTAGTAAAATTAGAACTTTTTAAACGTACTATATTTTGAGAAACTTTGACGTCTTACTTATCAGCTTGGATGATGATGAGTTCAGAAAGCGAAGAATATCAAAATTACCTACTCCAAAAACAAAATTAAAAGTAACATTTATACTTGCAATACCTTAATTCAGTAACGAAGCCTCTCAAAGTAATATAATAACCACAGTTGGACGGTCCAACGAAATAAATTAAATTATACTGAACCCGCGTAATTTGTCCACGTAATTACATTTTGGGGATCAGTGGATATGATAGGAGACAAATTATAGAGAAGGTGAGAGGTGCGGCGTATAAGGAAGTTCAAGAGTTGGCACACGATAGGCAGAAATGGAAGGAGCTGCACCGACAAGAGCCAGGCTCTTAAGTTAAAGAAGAAGCGTATGATGAGAAACACAAGAGTTCACTGTATGAGTTGGAGGTCAGACTCTTACTGACTAAAATCCACTATGTTCCTTCTGGAGGTCCCTGTGTGAATATCTCACAGCCCCAGCAGACCTTGGCTCTAAGGGGCCCCTCCGAAGTTGTAAACTTCTCTTCAAGGAGCGCGTGGAACAGAACGCGCTGCCGACACGGGCCTGTCATCCTTAGACGTACGGTATCCACAGCGGGAGGGGTCATTTGGTAGTATCCCGCTCAAAAACAGGGACGCGATTTAACCACTAGTAGAAGCGAGTACATTATATAATATAATATATAATTCATCACATTTTTCCTCAAATTCTTCTAAGCATTTTCTGGCATTAGTGCCACACTGGATGGCCACCCACAGTCATTTAATCCAATAGAACCTACGAACAAAAGTGGTCAATACAAAAGTCTCCATAATGTATAAGAAAGGGGTTTACTCAGTAAAATCCTAGTTAATGCTGCCTCTACTTCATTAAGCTTACATTGTGTGAAAATTGTGGTAAGTGCACTTAGAAGCTTAGAAAATATATATAGGAACGGCCAGCCTGTTGTGCTAAAATACTGTTCCATAATAAAGTGGATGATTTTATATTAACTTGGATATATAAGGTATAACAAACTAGTGCACCATATTTTTACAGATCATCTAGTACATCCTAAGGATCATGTTTACCACCAAAAGTCATGGAAACAATAACATATTTTATTAAATCATTACTAAGTTTGCATTAGTCAATTTTCTTGTTCCAATAATCGATAATGATCTAGAAGAAGACCGAGGAAGCGCTGGAGAGACAATTTGGACCGTTTCCTCGAGGACTGGCCACATAAAGCTTGCAATAGAGATAAGTGGAGTATTTGCCCAGCAGTGGGCAAAAGCCAATAAAAACAGGCTAATGAAAAATAAAATAAAATTAAATAATAACTTTTCTCAAGACGAAATATTAAATGAAAAACTAGGATTTATCATCACAAAACATCAATGCCAACACATAAATATAGGGAAGGTCCTAATAAACTCTAAACCTACAAAACAAACAAAAACAGGCAATTCATAAGTCCCCCCAAGATTAATAGTAGCTATCTGCTAAGATGTCGGTGACAAAGTCTTGGAGTCGGACACGGTAGTTCGGAAGCTTAGGCCTTCGCCCCCGGGCCCTTTTGGGGCTTATCGCCGTCTGTCTAATATGAATGGATGGTAAGTAATAGTTTTGTGACATATTGCTTGGTAGGTTGGCCAATAAATTGGTGTTTATTTATCTATGTACGAATAGTAGCTTCCTGCAGCAATTTGGTTAGGCAAGCACCAGTACAACTTTTCTAAGCTATATCACAGATTACTGAATAGTTACTACGTAACAGATACTTCACTCAGTAGAAAATTTCCAATACCTATTACGATAATTGCCTACTCCTTCGCGTCAACAACCACTGTATGCTAAAATGCGCCTAAATGCTCAAGCGTACAGCAGTGATTGCTTCTCACCGCGCGATTCCACAGTAATCGCAGGGCTGCCTCTTCGGTAAAATTAAATTAACATAACTTTTTATCTATGTTATTGAGAACTGTGAATATGTTCTGACTTTTATGTGGCAGTTAAAAATTTTATCATTTATAAAATATTTAACCAACTTAAAAAAAAGGAGTTGATCAGACATAGGTACAGGCCAAACTGAGAAGTTTGACTTGTATGGTTTGTAGGTATGTATGTTTGTGCGCGATAATCTCACGTTTGGCTAAACCGATATCGATGCGGTTTTCAGAAAAGGATTTGTTATATTTAGGAGAACGTTTTAAAATAAGTATAATACTTCTTAGTTTGATGATGATCTTCGGAGATGTTCACTAGAAATGAAAAAAAAAGCCGACGAACGAACAGCACTATTAGAAGTCGGTTAAAAATTTAACGACGTGCGCGCGCTTCGCTTGCGAAAGCCGCACTGAATTTGATCCGTCGGCGGACCGAGACCGCTCGGCTGGGCGGTAGGCACTTATAGCGCGCAAGTACATGGAGTGACGGAGGCCTGGCTATATGTACTTTTAAGAGTATCTTGGACACCAATTGAGTGAATAAAGGTAAAGGAAAACATCTTGAAGAAACCTGGACTTAAAATGCTGAAATCACTAATTCGTATTGAGCCAACGTGGTGATTAATGCTCCTTATTTGTATGAGAAGAAACCTGTACCCTACAGTGTTACAAATGAAATTGCTGGTGATTAATAAAATATCGACTAGCCGCTCTATTCTTTAACCAAGCTGATAATATTTATACAAACTATCCTATTTTTCTACTACTAAAATTGTTTTCCGAATTAAGAAGCTGTATGTATCACACATGTTTAACAAAGCCTACGAATATGGACCTTATAAGTTCACAAATAGCGTGCAATTTTCTTTGGTGGTAAAATAAATTGTTATTCCGGCAACACATTCGTTTTTATTTCCTTTAGTTTCAGGAATAATCTAGTTCCTGATCATTGTGGTGCTCTGTAGAGATTCCTTCCATTGGTTGGTGTTATTTGTTATAGTAAGGGCGTGTTCACACGACGAGTACCTACGCTCAGTGCACGCCACCCGCGTCCCACTCGCGTTGAAATTTGTTAAATAAGAATTTGAGTCTTATAAGCCATCATCATAATCTCCCGAGCCTTTTCCCAACTATGTTGGGGTCGGCTTCCAGTCTAACCGGTTTCGGCTAAATACCAGTGTTTTACAAGGAGCGACTGCCTATCTGACCTCCTCAACCCAGTTACCCAGGCAACCCAATACCCCTTGGTTAGACTGGCGTCAGACTTACTGGCTTCTGACTACCCGTAACGACTGCCAAGGATGTTCAATGACAGCCGGGACCTACAGTTTAACGTGCCATCCGAAACACAGTCATTGGTGTCCAAGATATACTCAGAAAGTACATACAAACTTAGAAAAGTTGCATTGGTACTTGCCCGACCTGGAATCGAACCCACGCCCTCACACTTGAGGTTCAGGTTGGCTCTTTAATCACTAGGCCACCACGACTTTATAAGCTTCTTATAAGTTTCTTTAACTTTATAAGTTTCTTATAAGCAATCAAAAGATCTCAAATTTAATTTAACGAGGTCTACACGTGCCAAGCTAAGGAGCTCGTCGCTCCATCATCAAGCCGCACCGCTCCATGAATTGGTGATCATGTTATCATTACGAGTTCTTCCGTGTTTCGGAAGGCACGTTAAATTTGTGGGTACCGGCTGTCATTTGTACATCTTTGGAAGTCGTAGGCGTGCGCTAAGCGTGCGCGTGTAGTGTGAACGCGCCCTTAATGTTGTTTTTTCTGCTATGATATATTTTCATTGTTTTTGGCGTCTAAGAAGTGGTATATCAGATAATTTGTTACAAGGGAATATTCTACAAACGTTAATAGAAGACAATTCGTTATATAAAGGGTATTACAAATATATCTGTTAGGTAATAGTATTGACGACCCCGTTGGCGCAATGGTAACCACGCCAGAGCTGATGGTGCAGGGTTCCATTCCTTGTATGTTCAACATTTTGTGTGATAAGCATTCTTGTTGGCTGAAGTTTTGGTATTATAATTATATTTTGTATCTTTTCTCCCCTTGCACGTGGTAACTGCCCCGCACCCTGCATAAAAAAATAGTGTAAAAGCCTTTTTCAATACATGGGCTATCTGATAAACATTTTTTCAAATCAGTTCAGTAGTTCCTACGATTATCGTGTTCAAACAAACAAACTATCCAGCTAAATAATATTAGTATAGATTATATTTTTTTCATATAGCACATAATAATATAGCAATATTACATACATAGACAATAATACGGACCCTCATAAGTAAAGATACAATATCTTTATTATCGCAAACTCAATGAATATGAAAGCTATTGTTTTCCTAAGCTTTGTATTGTGAGGTCCAAAACAATAGAATTGATGTAACAAGGGTACAAACTATATAACTAGTTGTTAAACTTGTTAATCTAACATTGTAAGGTCAGGCAAGTACCAGTGTAACTTTTCTAAGTCATACATAGGACTTTTAACGTAAATCTTGGATACTGATGACTGATTAAAGATGAAGGAAAACATCTCAAATGACCCCTCCGACTGTAGGTGCAGCTGCAGGCTTAGCATGGCGATTCTATATCTATTCTATCAAGAAAAGATAAAGCTCTTTCTGTCAATGTCAACATGTCTTCTGCCCTTCTGCCCGAGCATGGCGTGACCTGTCAACTCGCATATCAACAACCCAGTTATTAGGGCAACCCGATACCCCTTGGTTAGGCTGGCGTCAGATTTACTGGCTTCTGACTACCCGTAAAGACTGCTAAGGATGTTCAATGACAGCCGGGACCTACAGTTTAACGTGCCATCCGAAAAACCTTAACTCCAATGACATGCGATTGAAAACGGCAATCGTGCATCTACTCTCATCGCAGCTTGGTGGTTCAACTGCATATATCTTTGCTGCTTCTACCGGTTTCCGTTGGGCCTAAACCCACTATGTTCCTTCTAGAGGTCTTTGTGTGCCAAGGCCGCTGTAACTCTTGCGAACAACCCACAGCCATATTATATATGTAGTTACAGATTTTTTTTTGGTTATAGTCGTAAAGGTCGTATGGGTGTTAAATTTGTCATATTATATTGTAAATATTTTTGTTGTGTTTAGTAGATTTCTCGTGTCCTTGCTGCCGCATTAGGTGAAATAACCTGTAATGGTAGTATAGAGCGATAAATAAACAAAAAAAGATACCTAAAATAATTTTGTTACATTTTTTTCTTTTACCATCCAAGGCTCCTTGATTGAAGGCTATACATTAAAATAAAGAACATAATATACCTAGATACCTTAGAGATACCGAAGTAATATTTCCTGTATATTAACTGGCCCCGGTGGGAAGGCTGTCTGGCCGTCAATCCCGTCCTTGTCTTGTATATAAATGGTCTATGAAGCGTCCGATGCATAATTAATACAGTTGCGAAGCCGGTAGCCGGTTGGTATCTCTCTGTATATTTTTACGGCTATTATTACTTTTTTACGACAATTATTGATTTTAAGTACAGACAATGGGGACTTTATGTTTGGTTAAGTAAAATATGATATTCCTTATAGCATACTCGTATACTTTATTTATTGTTTTAGTAAATTATGATAATTTATAATAATCTATACTGATTTTACTTTATAAGAAAATTTTACTTTATAAGAATTTTACTTTATAAGAAAATATCTGTACGCTTTAATAGCAGGCCATAGCGATACCTAATAATAAGCATGAACACCTTTTGTAACCTATGACCACAGATTAAAGAACTTTGACTTTGACTTTGACTTTGATATTATAAAGCAGAAGAGTTTGTTTTTATGTTTGTTGGCTTAAAAGCGCTAATCTCAAGAAGTACTGATCCTTTTCGAAAAATCCTTTCAATGTTAGATAGCCGATTTATCGGGGAAGGCAATAGCCCGAAACGACGGGTAGTCAAAAGCCCAAAAGTCTGACAAACAGTTCCTCCGTGTTTCGGAAGGCACGTCAAATTGGTGGATCCCGGCTGCCGTTTGCACATCTATAGCGATTGTTACGGGTAGTCAGAAGCCAGAAAGTGTGACTACCAGTCTTACCAAGGGGTCATGTTGCCCAGGCAACTGGGTTGAAGAGGTCAGATAGGCACGCTCTACGTAAAACACTGGTATTCATCTGCATCAAGATTAAGACGGGAAGCTGACCCCAACTCAGCTTGGGAAAAGGCTAGGCAGAAGCTAGAAGAAGATAAGGCACTTCACCAATTATCTTGAAATATGTTAAAAAGTATACTGACCATCTTTTGAACAAAATTCCAAGATCAATTCGAGCAAAACCACGCACGGCCGCCATTTTAACTTAAGTGTCAGTTTAATTCAATTTTAGAACTCCCAAAATCCCTTGGTTTTGACAGTAAGTAAGTGGGGTAGAACGATGTCGTTTGCGTATAACGGAACGTTTGGGGTCGGCCCATATCACAGGCAACAATATAAGGAATATGTTTTGAATAGCGGAGTTATAAACCTTAAGTTATTCGTTTAAGTTATGTGATTATAACTATGCAGCTGTTTTCCGCTGTCTGAAGGAAGATACTGAATAAATTTTGGGATAACTTTTGCGGGTTCGAGTTCAGCCTTTGTATTCTGTAACATATTTTATTTAACACTAGCTGTTGCCCGCAACATCGTCCGCGTTGGCATCAGGTGATTAAACATTCACCCCCCCCCCCCCCCCCCCGGTACGTGATAATAATAATAGAGTGAAGCTATTTTATAAGCTTCACTCTAAAATTCTATTTCGCTATTTCGATGTGCAGGTCAGGCAAGTGCCAATGCAAGTTTTCTAAGTTATATGTAGGTAGGTACTTTATAAATATACCTTGTACACCAATGACAAACTAAAGGTAAAGGAAAACATCTCGAGGAACCCTGGACTATATAGTCTGAAATCACCAACCCGCATTGAGCAAGCGTGGTGATTAACGCTCAATTTTCTATCTCATCTCTTCGATTCCGTCTCTGTATTAGAGGAGGCCTATGCCCAACTGTGGGACTATAAAACAGATGATAAAACATAACTGATGATGAGGAGCAGTATTTTAATGTTTTCACACTAATTATCCCCGCTTAGAGTGATTCATTAAACTAAATTGCGTTCTATTAATGAGGGTATAGAGTTCATTATCCCAGTTACCTGTAACACCTGAAGTGTTGACAACCTTCTCTTAAGAATTAGCATAAATTTATCATCATTAATTCCCGTAATATAATTTACCTGAAGTTCAGATCTTGATGAACTTACCTGAAAATAAAAGAAAAAATAATTAAGATTCATTATTGTAATCAAATTTAATCAAAAAGGAGCATTTTTGTATGTTTATCATCTGCCTAGCCTTTTCCCAATTATATTTGGGTCCAGCTTCCAGTCTGACCGGGTGCAGCTGAGTAAGTAGGTACCAGTGTTTTACATGGAGCGGCTGTCTATGTGACCTCCTAAACCCAGCAACCTTGGCGATCCGATAGCCCTTGGTAGCACTGTTCATCAGAATTTCTGCCTTCTGACTGCCCGTAACGATCACTTCATATTGTAAACATAGCATCAAGTTAGGCCAATAATGCAACAGTCAGGGTTGAGATGTAGTCAAAATTTAATTTTGCTAGAATGTACCTATAAAGTAAAGTAAAGTACCTATAACAGGTTTGAATGAATCAGAAACAATATCGCTAAATTTGTTTGGAATTTTCAATGAAATTACCTAGGTTATCTTATTTAGTATTCTAGCTAAAAAAAACTCAATAGCCCTACAAAGACTTCATTAGTATAAAATAAATAAAAAAATAGTAAAAACAAAACTCATTTATTTTAAGAAAGCCACTACGATTCGGAAAGACCAATAAATAAACCTGTTTATATTGAAAGCGACCACTTACACGGACCGTCAGCAAAAACATTCTCCAAATAATAGACTCTTACAAAGTCTGAAAGAAAAATAATATTAACTTCACTTCGAAAATACAGTACGAAGAAATTGATGTCTTATTTTGTAATTTAGTTTTGGCTAAAGAAAAAATGAGTTTTTTTGGGAAAACTGACTAACTATTTAGGTATAAATGTTTCTTAGTTGGAGATTTATTAGCGGTTTAGTTTTTAAATCCCAAATAATACGCCAATCCAATTTTAACTCAATTACTAAGTAAATAATGATTTTTGACTTATAGTGTTTCTAAATTATAGGAAGACATAATGGCGTCTAGACCGATTGTCGGCCATAGCGGCTGTTTTTCTTTCTAACGAGATCAGCCAGCTACTTAGGACATATTATAGTGCACAAGTATTTGCGCAGACACAGCTGCACTCTCTATTCCCTCACTCCTAGTCCAATGGGACGGCAATCCTAATATTATAATCAGCTGTTAGAAAAGATACATAGTGTTCAAACAGGGCAAAAACTTAAAAAATCATTTGCGACTACTACTGCTCCCATTTAATTGATTTTTGGTACGGAGCTTGAAAATGGTACCTAGTATAGGCAGTTATAAGGAAAGCCTCTGTCGTATCAACTTTGTATAAGATACTAGTAGTTTTTTGCGGTTTCTCCCGCGTCCTTGGTGACGTTTTTCCCGTACCCGGATAAAACATAGCCTATGTTCACCGGGGATAGTGTAGCTTCCCAACAGTGAAAGAAAACATTTTTCGTGACACAAGAAACCCCTCCTGTCACGATTACAAAGAAACCTTTTAATAAACCCGGTCATTCAAACATAAAACAACAATAAAAAAAAACAGCAATAAAATTTACTACCTCAAATACGGTCAGCAAAAACATTGCACGACCTAACATAATTGTGCCAAATATCCGCGAACCCAACAAATACAAAGTGAGAACATAAATTCAGGATGTCCCGTTGTTTTTTTGCCGACCGTACCCAAGAAAACGGGAAATATTTTTCATGGCATCCCTATTATTATGTTTTGACTCCGGCCATGTTTGTTTAGGATGGGGCGAGTGACATATGAACATACAGACCGTGCAGTTTTAATGTTATTGATGTTTTAAATGTTGAAAATAAATTGAATTTTAGAATTTAATGAAAATTATGTTGTAAGGTAATGCCGAGCTTGTATAATATGTCCGTATTTTTTTTCTACGCTTTAATATTGACTGTCGTCATCATCATCATCTCCCGAGCCTTTTCCCAACTATGTTGAGGTCGGCTTCCAGTCTAACCGGATTCAGCTAAGTACCAGTGTTTTACAAAGAGCGACTGCCTATCTGACCTCCTCAACCCAGTTACCCGGGCAACCCAATACCCCTTGGTTAGACTGGCGTCAGACTTACTGGCTTCTGACTACCCGTAACGACTGCCAAGGTGGTTCAATGACAGCCGGGACCTACAGTTTAACGTGCCATTTCAACTGTATCAGCTTGAATTAAGATTTGGTCTAGTAATCGTATAGCGCGACTGCTGTGTACGGGATCTCGGGTTCTATTCCCGGATTGGGCCGAAATCAATTTGAGGGTTTTGAGAGATTTGAGAGTTGGAGTTGACTATTACTATCTCTCAAATTTCCTTAATATATTTTCAACTTCATCGCTGAAGCACATTCAAAATTGGTCGAGAAAATTTAACAGTGTCGGGTAGCTTGATGTGCTGGCGTCTGAACAAAGGAGGTATTATCATGGCCGCTTGTGTAGAAACATTTAATTAATACAATACAAGAAGCAAAAACAAATTTACTTAAGTCAATGTAACAGTAAACACAAGTAAACTTTACTAGGGACCGCTAAGTACTATAGAAAAACCTTTCTTGTGACCCAACTACTTAGATCACTTAACTAGCTGGAACAGACATGAGCGCAAATGTTTTAGCAAAATTGTCAATTTACGTTTGAGGCTAATGTAAACCGGTGGTAGGTGCAGCGAAGATACAGAGAATAAATCAATTTAAAATAAACCTTAACTCCTATGAAATGCGGTTGTTTGTTGTTGTTTAACGGTCCAAATATTGATAGCTCTAGATACATCATTACACAAACACATATGTATGTATTTACAGACGCCAGCACATCAAGGTACTACAATCTGTCAAATTTCCTCAATAGATTTTCAAGTTTATCACTCAAACTCAGTATGATTCAAAATTGATTAAGAAGACAGTTTCGGGTAGCCTCATGTGCTGGCGTCTATACATACTATGACTGGTGACAAATACCTTTGTTAGAGAATATGGCACAAAAACAACGTCTCTTGTCGGTTAGCTACTCTAAGCCAACCGTAAGTAAATTAAATACCACCTACCAGACAAAGGTAAGGAACCCTCTTGAATCAAGTTCAAGTATATACATATGTATATACCTACATACACCCGCATTCGCTTAAGTAATATACTTATCCCTCCCATCAAAATATATGACGTTGCTCCGAATTTGGGAGGGACAAAAATTTTGAGTATATTCTGTCGGTAAGGCCAAAATTAGTTATTAGAAGGCACGATAAATTGGTGGCTGTAATTTTTTCAGACGCACATCAAGCTACCTGAAACTGACAAATTTTCACAATAAACTTTGAACCCTATTATACTTCGGCGATAAAGATGAAAATTTATTAATGAAATTGTTGTAGCTTGATGTGCTGGCGCCTGTACCATTATATAGCTTTCTTGCAAGTTATGTTGGGCTCGGCTTCCACTCTGGATGCAGCTAAGAACCAGTGTCTTACATGGACTGTCTAATCAGATCTTCTCAACCCAGTTACCTGGGCAACACGATACTCCTTAGCAAGACTGGTGGTCTTTCTGGCTACTTTATTTTTATTATCATGATGATAAATCTATACATATAATAAAATCGTACAAAAGACGAAATTGTACATTGAATATTTAAAAAAAAATTGGGGCGTAATCTACTATCGATATCGAAGCCAAAAATATATTTTTTCGAGTTTTTGTCTGTTTGTCTGTATGTATGTCCGGGATAATCTCAAAAAGTACTGCATGGATTTGCTTTAAACAGCTTTTGATTTCAACAGCTAGTGAATGAATATAATATAATCAAAATCAGTCAGTTCTTCAATACTTAAAACGTCAGCCACCATCTTGGATTCTCAAACTCAAAATCATTTATTCAAACTTGGCTGTAAAATAGCACTTTTTGAACGTCAAATATTACAAAAGACAGCCCCCAAAACGCCCACCCTTCACCACTTCCTATGTGTTTTTGCTGGGAAGAAGAAGTGGTGCAACAAACTCCCCAGCAACACATTTCTGTCTGTTGGTTTGAAGAACCTTTAAACAATATTTTTCATTCACAATTTGTATGATTTAATTAAATAAAGATTTGCCTACTACACCAAACTTCAAGTCCTTTGACAGATGAAGGATAAAATTAATACCATTCACCCCAGGGGCAGTAAACCAAAATATCACGCCACGGCCTATAACTAAGTCGCTTTAACTTAAGTCCTTAAGTTACGACCAGCAGTTAAGTTTAACTGGAATAAGTAAGCTTTTTGTATAATAAATACACGCGAACCCTGATATTTTATGATAAATATAAAATAAGCTGGCATTTCTTATGTTTAAGCTGTGTTTAAAATGCTAACTGGTCCCCGTGGTTTTATGTCCTCTTACATAACCCTAGAAAAGCTTTTGATAATCATTTTGTACCTGCAGGCTTAGCATGGCGATTCTATATCTATTCTATCAAGAAAAGACAAAGTTCTTTCTGTCAATGACAACATTTCTTCTCCCCGAGCATAGCGCGACCTGTCAACTCGCATATAATTACTTGTAGACATTGTCGATCGAAAAAAAAAAAAATGTCAAATGAAATCTTACGTCTGGTCTAGCGACCGGAGAGAGATCAGGCGCGGGACCGACATTTACGTGCTCAACTTCGGGCTACTTTATGCAAGTCTCTTAAAACCCACAAAGCGATTGCTGCCTGACCCGAGAATCGAACTCGAGACACCATGCACAGCAGTCGTCCTATGCGTCTACTAGACTAACGAGGCAGTCAATTAAATGGAAATTCTTGTCAAAACTATAGTGTATTACCGACATAGCATATACTACTGGCATTGCTACATTTCATAAACGCGAGTTCCATAAAGTGAGGCGAAGTGACGTCATAGTGAGTTGGGCTCACCGCACACACTAGATGTTGACAGTCTACATAACAGTTCTGAATTCAAACGCTCAAATCATAAGTCTGACTTCTATATATTACTAGCAGTTGCCCGCGACGTCGTCCGCGTGGGCATTATGAGATTAAACATTCACCCCCTCCCCGTACACGATAGCATGATAATATGTAGCCTATAATATGTTGACCTGACCTCTTAGTTCCTCCTGCCAAATTTGAAGCAAATCCATGCAGTACTTTTTGAGATTATCCCAGACAAAAATTCTATTTTAAAACTATATTTTTGGCTTCATTTTCATTATCACGCCCCTTTTGGTTTCTTTCATTATCACGCCCCAATTATTCTTTAAAAAAAATATTCAATGTACAGTTTTGACTCTTCTACGATTTTATTATATGTATAGATTATAATGTATTAGTAGTTAATACCTACTGCCTAGTTAGTGTAGTAGTCGCATAACGCAACAGCTGTGCTCGGGGTCTCGGGTTTGACTCCCACTGGCCGAAATCGCTTTGTGGGTTTTAAGAAACTTTCATAAAGCAGCTCGGAGTTTGGACGTTGGTGATTGATACATCCGTGCATTGGAGAGCACGTAAATATCGGTCCTGCGCCTGATCTTGCTCCAATCGTGAGAGTGAGGGAATAGAGAGTGCACCTGTATCTGCGCGAATGCTTGTGAACTATAATTTGTCCTGTGCAGTTGGCTGATTAAAAGAGAACGGCCGCCGCAGCCGACAATCGGCCCGGACGCCATCATCATCATCATATCCTTGTCTGTCTTATTATATGAAGATTTAATAACAAAACGACAGTACAGAAACTAAAAAAGCCTTCAAAATGAAGAAACTTTTTTAAATACCATCTCGTTTTCAAATATGCATGAACATGCCACTCCGTCGTACATATTTCCCTATGAGCGAGCAGTCCTAGACTTTTAAAACTACATTGCTCTCCAAAAAAAGGACGCGTCTACACTCTGTGAAAGGAGAATGGGTCTCACACACGAAATGTTATTCGCTTATTTCCTCCCTGCTTACAATGTATGAAATTTTTAAATTGTTTTCCATGCATTGCAAAGATGGATTCGTGTCAGCTAAGCTCGCACGTTGGACAACAATGTTCATTTTTATTATACATAGTTTGTTTTACGAGATTTAAATAAAACTGTTGTATGGCAGTTGTATGCAGGCTTGTTTTATAGTCTCACAAAGGTTGCATTTGTTAGAAGTTCAGTTTAGTTTGAGTACTTTGACGCCTAACAATGCGCAATATTTTTGTGTGTAGGTAGGGCTTTTATTTACGTATATAATTATATTAGTTTTAAGTATATTATAAGTTTGTATGTATTTATTTTAATGTACATCATCTGCCTTTCCCAAGCTATGTTGGGGTCGGCTGCCTGTCTTAATCGGATGCAGCTGAGTATCAGTGCTTTAGGTGGAGCGACAGCCAGTCTGAACCCTTCAACCCAGTTACCTTGGCAACCCGATACCCCTTGGTAAGACTGGTCCTCAGACTTTCTGGGATCTGCCTACCCGTAACGACTGCCAAAGATGTACAAATGACAGTGATGAAATGAATGACAGTCGGGACCCACCAATTTAATATGCCTTCCGAAACACGGAGGAACTCGTCATGACAAGATGGTCTCCCATTCAAGGACCGACTACGCCAAGCGTTGCTTAACCTTATGATCGATCGACCCGTGCGACGAACATATTTTACATAATAAATAGCTTTGTTCAAAAAATAATAAATAAAATAAAAAAAAATAAGTTTAGATAAAAATATTTTTGCAGCTTAATGTGCCTTCGTCAATCTTAACCAAAAATGAACAACTTACTAGTAATAAGAAAAAGCGTCAGAAAAATTCATCCTCATCGCTGCCACCCGGTAGTGTACCCAACAGGCTGGCAGCATTGCCACGTTGGATGGCAATGATTAATCTTTGGGTCAAATAAAAACCAGCCTTTGGGTCACGAGATTTGTCAACCAGGCGCTTGGAAATATCCTTTGCGAGGAGGGGACCACTTAGTAAAATTACATTTTAAATGATTATAATTTGGACAGTCGGTTAACATTTTGACCGCTACGTCAAGAAAAGAAAGTCGTGCCCTTACCGCCAAGCTAAGAATTCATCCATAAATACCTACAATATGCTTAGGAGTGTTTTCGGAATTATATCGATTAAAATTAACTATTAATTATTAACTTTAAAAGTCTGTCATGTATTCGTGACCTTGGCGCGCACTTTTTAGCTTGTCAAGTTTACGTGACTGTGGCGGTCAAAAGGAAAGTTGGTAAATATAATTTTAGCAAAAAGATAGTTAGCTTTCATTTCTATCTTAGATTCTGTTCGTGATAAGCTTGATTGATCAAATTCTAATGGCAGCGGCAGTAGCTCGTCAATACAAGTCCTGATTGATTGGATCTCAGATTATTCCTTTGTGTATCTGACGGGGAAACAGCTTTATCTTCATTCTAGTTGATTTTCATGTAAATAGTTATGTTATTTATAAACAATAAGCATTTTCTCACTCTTTTGTGTATTTGTTTATATATATATTTGGTCTCCTGAGGGATTTTTTGTCGCTTTCATATACAGGGTGTAACGGAAAGGGGGTATATATCCGAAGGGAGGTCAATGTACTCGTAAAATTTAACAACTTTCAACCGAAAAAAAAATACGAAATTCGATAAAAAAATAATGGACGTTTCATAGAAAGTTTGAAATATTTATTAAAAACTTATTACTAAACTAAATAGATACATCATCATCTGCCTAGCCTTTTCCCAAGCTATGTTGGGGTTGGCTTCCAGTTTTAACTAGATAACAGCGTTTTACGTGGAGCCAATACCCGTCTCACCTCCTCAACCCAGTTACCTGGGAAATCCGCTTGGTAAGACTGGTTGTCAGACTGGCTTATTTTACTAAACTAAGTATACAGACGTTTTTAAAGTACTTAAAACTAATATTATACTAATAATATGAATTTGACTAGTTGTCAACTACCGTATTATGCATTTTTAGTAGGTTAGCCTCCAGTGATACTCAACAGCTGCTTGATTATGTCGCTCATCCCTTTTTAGAGACTAGTAACCATGTCACGTTCGTCATATAACCTGATGGTTTATGCCCTTTCATACGAGCGGTGTAATGTATTTCGAATGGGCCCCGTCACCTGTGTGATGTGCCTTTGATGGCTCGTGTGGAAAGCCTTTATTATGTCCCTGATATATTGGTTTTTGTAATGATCGTGGAAGGGTTTTTATGGATGTTTTTTTGGTTTTTATTTCTGAAGGGGTAAGTTTGATATGAACCTTATAAATTTGTTAAGTCTATTATGGAAAATTTGATGAATATTTGTAAGTAGTGGTGGTGTAGTGGTTGAAGCTGGCGCCTCAAGTATGAGTGTGTGGGTTTGATTCCAGGTTAGGCAAAGTAACCTTTCTAAGTTGTAATCTTGGACACCAATGATTGATGAATGGCTAAATGTGAAGGAAAATATCTCGAAGAAACCTGGACTATAAAGTCTGAAAAGCTGATGATGATGATAAAAGGTAAAGAACTATCCACCATGTGAATATTAACTAATATTATAAAAGTAACTCTTTCTGTCTGTAACGCTCTCAAAACTACTGAATCAATTTAAATAAAATTTGGTAGACATATAGTCTAGTCTAAAAAAGGATCATCTGCCTAGCCTTTTCCCAAGCTATGTTGGGGTCGGCTTCCAGTCTTAACCGGTTGCAGCTGGGTACCAGTGTTAGTATTACGTGGAGAGACTGCCTATCTGACCTACTCAACCTAGTTACGTGAGCAACCTGATACCTAAAGGAATTTGTCATATTGAGGTAGGTTGATGTGCTAGCGTTTATTAACGTTAATTTTCCTAACACAATAATACAATTTTAATTCAATTTATTAGGTACAACGCAGAAAATGTAACACACAAGTTTAATCCTAGTACAAAATTCAACATATCAGTACTTTGTTTCTTACAGGCCTTATAAATTATTTGCGAAGGCCGTTAGGCTTAGTTTACAACAGCGGGCCGAGAGTGTTCGACGAAAATAGTTTTAGCGAATCTGTACTCGAGTCCTAATACATTTTTAACAACTAGAGGCTGAACAAATCAACGTACGTAAGTAATAAATAACGGGATTTAGGATTTTCTTGTCATTCAGTGATTAAATTATGTTTTATTTTATAGATTCATTCTTATCATGAGAAAAGTATATGAAAGAAAAAAGAAAGAAGAAGAAAAAAAGAAAATAACTTTTATTATATGTAGATAATAATTAACCGTCAAAAACTAGTTTTTGAATTGTTAATTGATAGTAAAAACAAATTTAACTGCTCATTAGCCTTATTAAAACTGTAAAATTTAATATTCTTCCTATTAGTTACTTATATTACCTACGGTTTCGTTTCACAGATTTCATAAAGAAGAAATAAACTTTAAATTGTATCTTTAATCGATATCCGAATATCTGAATATGTCGTCATATAAAATTAAATTTAGTATCAAAAGGCCATTTGAAATAACATATTAAAATATTTTGTCAACATATAGAACTAGAATAAAATAGCAACAGATTTTGAGGCCGAAACCACAAATTAACACTTCGGACGCCCGCTACTGTCAAATGTGGTTTCGGCCTGTGCCTACCGTCTACACCTCCCTTTATAAACGAAGTGTATATTGCAAGCATTCTCGTCAAAAGCCCAAAACTTTGTAGTTAATATGGGTCTAGTTTAAAATTTATAAGCTGAGTGTGGTCGAAGGAATTTTCACAGGGAATAAAGTTTGTGAAGATATGCTGGTTGAGTGCAATGGGTTATGATAATCGGCTTTGAAGTGGCTATATGAAAGGAATTTTGTATGGAAGGTAGGACAGAATTTTTATTTTTATTCCTTTTGTAAAATTTTTAGATAAGTAAGGTAAAATTAGGAGGTATTCTTTTGTTTTTTTTTTTTGTTGTAGAAAATCTTCGAATGCCGTTCGAAGAGCATAATTAATAATAGGTAGTAGTAGTTAATTGTTTTATAATATGTGTATTAGTAGTAGTGTAATAGTATAGTTTTATAATGTTTTTATGGGCCTTGATGCCTGAAATAAATGGATAAATAAATAAATAAAAATTATAGGACCCCGGTTGGACTCATACCTGCCGTATTTGCGCGATTGTTAGCAAGAGTTGCCGCGTCCCTGGTACACAAAGACTTTCTAGAAAAAATCCTCTGCTGCGACTTGCGGTTAGACTGACGAAAACCCCCTTTTCTTCCTATAAAGCTTCAAGCTTCTTAAGATTTTCAATACCAAAAATTCCCGATCAAACTATCTCTTACATCATTTCTTTCATCCTGGTATTCGCTACTTTCATTAAGTCAAAAATACCATCATTAGATTAAAATTCCGATAATCCGCTTTACCATAAACGGTGCTCAAATTACAGGAATCCAGAATATTCGAGAACTATTTAGCAATCAGTAATTAAGACCGTCTATTTCAATCAACATTTTGGTTGGCTATAAATAGCTGTATGCTCTATCCTTACTTCGTTACTACAATAATATCAAACAAAGTCTGTTCGTCTGTTCGCGATGAACGGAATACTGTACAGATTTCATGAGGTTTTCCCCAATAGATTGACCCTGAAGAGAAAATAAATAATAATTAACATTTTGGTAATACAACAGAGTGATAAATAGGAATGCAAATATCATAGGCCCGTTTTTTGTAGGGCTAATAACTATACTTTTAAAAATAAAAGGAATAAAACGCTAAAATAGTTTTTAGAAAAACTTTTTCTGTGTAATTGAACCTATTGAGGTAAAGAAAAATGATGATGATGATGATGAAGGCATATAGGCCGATTGTCGGCTATGGCGACCGTTCTCTTTTATGGAGATCAGCCAGCTGCGCAGGACATATTATAGAGCACAAAAAATCGCGCAGAAACAGGTGCGCTCTCTATTCCCTCACTCTCATAGTCCTCAGGGACGGCAATCCGACACGATCGGAGAGAGATCAGGCGCAGGACCGACATTTACGTGCATTGTGCATCGAAAGAAAAATACGAAGTTTACTAATATGCTAAATATTATCTGAGGACATGAAGAAGTTCTTCCGGGAGGCAGCCAAAGCCGCGTGTGAAAGCTAGTCTATAACTATGAAGTGTATTTAATAACTATGATTTAATTGAGTTTGAGTAGGCACTACGCGAGCGTTTGGCACTTCCACGCTAACTAATTGATCTCTGGCATTTGTTATTCTATTGCAAGTAAAATGTTCCATTCAGAACTATTTGAATATTAATATTCTGTTACTGTAGGTTTCAATAACGTATATATATCGACGCTGGAAAGCAATTTTGTCGTATCTCGAAAAATGGGATTTTTTTTTTATTGCATTTTTGAATTCAGAAAAAAATACTGCGTCGGGCGGTCCAATCAATGTTTTTCTAAGAGGTTTTTTTTTTATGATACGACGTTGACTTTTTCCTAACTTCTGTAAAAAAACATACTGCAAAATGCTGTATATGCCATAAAATATACTATTTTAAATGACAAACAGATACAACAAAAATATTGTAAGTATTTTTTCCGATGTCGAAGATACACGGTCGTCATTTATTTACTACGTGATACTTACAGCATTATGTATAAGTCACAAAAAATAATTTATTGAGATACAGCAATTTCGCCGCCTCATTATTTTATTCCCGCTAGAGATAATACAATTCTATCCCTCGAGTTTTGAATGTGCATCAAACTTACTACGTTTCATTCTACACATTTTGTAATAAATATTATCCATAAGTCATTAATGATAGAGTTGAAATGTGTGTTTTCCCTTGGATACGCCGTTTACCGATTGTATAGCAGCCGATGTGCGAGCGCATGAGCTACACGATTACGTAGTCTGCGAAATTCGGGTGTATTTATGTGCACGATTAAAGTGAAAGCTAGGTAAGTCATGTTATTTAGTCATTTTACTTACTTTATCTATCTAATACTTATAATAATTATGTTCGGCTGTATTTTATTTTTATTATTATTGTTCACCGATTTCTCAGTCAATTGTGGACCGACTGCGAAAAATGTTTTTTTGATTGTTATTTTATACTCCTAGGTCCCATTGAAATTTGGTCGTGATCTGATGATGAACTTCAATGATATGGAACGAAACTCCTCATAGCATCATAGCAAAACTGTCGTAACAATTGTACCTAATTGGTTTGTATATACGGGTAGACGATCACTGACTGAAAAAAGAGGGGGTAGGGTTTTTTTAGAGGTGGGAAATCATCAAATGATTTCGCCCACTCTTGTGTAGCGGGAGGGCGTGTCACACTTTTATTGACTAAAATCACATAACCGTATGTGACCAACATTTGCCCTTTGTGTTCTAAGGTTTGGGACATCGTTTCTGAACTACCTCACGCGTCAGCCCATTACTGAACTCCTACGGTTTACAATATCTCTGCGCGTACACAGCGCCACCGTCTACTACTCGGCGAACGCAAGCTACTCATTGCTCATCGTTCGCAAGCCCTTGTCTGCGGTGGCTGGAGATCGCTCGGCGATCCCCGACGCCCATGGCGTCTTATGTCGAGGTGGCTAGGGCGTGGCGTTGTATGTAGGTACGTTCCCTCACTCGTGCGGCCTCCTCCATTGCTAGCATTACATTACAAGGACGCGACCGCATCCCATTCCTTCTCGCCCCAGACCATGGCCTCAACTAGGTCCCGGCGCGAGAGGTCACTACCACCGTTCGCCTGCACAAAGACATGGCGGTGGTCTGCCCAAGCGGGGCACACTTGTACCGTGTGTTTTACCGTGTCCTCCAGGCGGTTCGTGCAATGGTGTCACCCGCGTGATTCTCCCGCCTTTATCCGGCACAGGAACCTCCCGAACATACCTTGTCCGGTGAGGACCTGTTTCATGCGGAAGGTGAGGATGCCATGGCGCCTCTTCAGCCACTCCTCAACGAACTTACCACTGCAAATGCGGCGTGCCCAGCGCTAGGCTGCGACAGTCGCTGTTTCCATGTCGCCGTGACTTGTCGCGGCAGCGGACTTTTGCTATGGCGTTGCACCTCTATGCGCTGGTCGTGCATGTGTGCAAGGACTGTCAATTGCCTCCAGATCCCATGGCGGCAGGCCAGCCAGAAGGCTAGCCGCTTCGCGGGAGATCTTCCGGTACCCCCGCATTATACGGATAGTCATCACTCTCTAGGACGCATTAAACTTGGCCACCAGTCGCCTCTTCAGCAACGGCGTCCACTCTGGTGCCCCGTAAAGGGGGGATCCCCGCGTAGAGACTCCGGCAGGAGGCGTGTGGACCTCCAAGATTGGGAAGGAGATTGAGGGCAGGCCAGGGCGGCCCTCAAGCGGCTCAAAAAAGCCGGAAAGTGCTCGTCGAAATTCCACCGGCTTTCGAGGACTACCACAAAATCGCTGAGGGGTACCACAAAATCGGCGAATCGAAGTCGGTGTTAAATAACAAAGAGACAAAACATATAATTATTTTTGAAATCATAAGTGATGTTGCCTATAAATACGGAAAACCAGTCCAATCAAAATTATGTTTTTGTTTAACAAATTTTGTGTTATATTTTGTCCAAAATATCGCTTATTATATTTTTTACAGTCGAGAATGTCGCCGTCAGTAAACTTCATTGCTTCCTAATTTTGCGATTGATTATTTTTTATTTTAATTCATAATAATTATTACTATAGTAAACATTATTTTCTAAATAAAATTGTTTAAATAAACATACAGCATTTTTTTAAACATAATAATTTGTTTTATTTATATTTAATACAAAATTCAAGATGTCCTTCTAAAAAGAGTGTGAAGTACAACGTAATGCGAGGACTTACAAATTTAATTCATATTACATACATCATAATTGTTTTCTAAAATTTTAAAGTTATTTCGTTGTGCCTTTGTTACAACTACCGAGATACAGCAATATTGATGATTCAAATTGAAATATCAATTGCTGTAACTCATATAAAACTCATGTTATACTAACTTTAGAATACTATCTTTATTGCCATCTGATAAATATAATTATAAGAAATACGTGTTCCAAAAATGACCTCTCCGATTCAGCTAGTTTACGAGTTATAATTTTTTCGAATAGTTTTTTGGCTCTGGTGTAAAGTTCCACTTTTCGAGATACGACAAGATTGCTTTCTTACGTCGATATCCCTTTTTTTCGTGGGAAATCATCAAATGACCCCCCCGCTGAGGGTGCAGCTGGAGGGAGTGTCAGACTCTTTCTGACTAAAACCCACTATGTTCCTTCTGGAGGTCCCTGTGTGCCAGGCCTACGGTATCTCTTACGAACAACCCGCAGCCCCGGCACGTATATATCTATCCCTTGTTTTGACTTCTAGAGATTGAATTTTGACATAAGGCTTATACAATTTATGCTGCGGGTTGTTCGCAAGAGTTACCATGGCCCTGGTACACGACGACAGAGAAGGAACAAAGTGGGTTTTAGTCAGTAAGAGTCTGACACTTCCTCCAGCGGCACCCTTATCGGCAGGAGTCATTTGATGATTTACCACGTGAAAATGACTATACAAGTTGAGTTTAATCCTTACCTTATTGAAACATGCCTCTAGTAATTAAAGTCTTTGTTTTTTCTCTGTTAAGTTTTGCCATTAGAAACGGGTCGCAGCTGTTATTTTCGACAGTCTCTAAAGGTAGTCAGAAGCCAGAGAGCCTGACAACCAGTCTTATTAAAGGGCTTGGCCAAATTAATTGGTCGAGGAGTTCACAAAAGCAGTGTAAAACACTAGTACTCAGCTGCATCTGTCAGACTCAGTCGACCCCAACATATTTAGGAAAAGGCTAGGCTAAATGACAACATACTGGCTACACTGGCGGACAAGATTGATGGACCTTTCATTAGGCATTGGGCAGGTAGGCATGTGCGTGCTGGCGGACATATTACCAATTAATTTAATGTTTCTATTTCTGTACTTACTAACATTTAGGTTAAGATTTTACTAACACTATGTGGATCAATGGTCTGAAATAAATAAATTATTATATTATTATTAAATGAAGATGGATAAAACCAAATGTTATTCAAAATATATATCTCTAACACGGATAAATATCTTGATACTTGTAAAGGTACTCAGCAGGTCATTAGTGTGGTAGGAGACCAGATAACGACAAACTCGAGCTGTTAACATTTTCCTCAAGGAGATAATATTTATTATACATTTGAGGCCAACCAGCTTATGCCGAGAATGCAGGATGTTCGGGTAATAATAATAATGGCATCCAGACCGATTGCCGGCTACGGCGGCCGTTCTCTCTAAGACATCAAACAGTTGCGCAGGATATATATTATAGTGCACAAGCATTTGCGCAAACACAGGTTTAGGTATTTTCTATTCCCTCACTCCCATGGTACGATGTCCCATCCGACACGACCGGAGAGAGATCTGGCGCAAGTCCGACATTTAAGTGCTCTCCGATGCACGGGTGCACGAGTATCAATCACCAACTTCCAGACTCCAGGCTGCTATATGAAAGTCACTTGAAACTTGCAAAGCGATTTCGGCCCGTCCATGGAATTGAACCCGAGGCAGGCACTCATAAGTTTATGAGAATTGAACACCAACGACTGATCAAAGGTGAAGATGTGATGAAGCCATTTAAGACCAATCCTTCTTTGTGTGAGGAGAGGTCTGCGCCCAGCAGGGGGACGATTAAAAGGCTGATGATTATGAATCCGTTCTGCTAGCTGCCGCATTGTTCGCTATTTATTACCATTTACATGTAATGGCAAAACATACAATAAATAATATGACAAAATACATAAACTTTTGTTTAAAATATCCCGTTTTAATTTGAATCAACACATTTATGAATGAAAATATGTATTTGCCATAAAAAAGGAAACAAGAATTTATTTCGACCAAATTTGACCGATTTTTTTCCGCGCTCACCAAAAACCTATATGTTTAATTCAATATCTCTTAAATAATGGCCTACTTTTGAGGCGAAATGGCTTTTTTCACATTTGCAAGCAAATATTCGTTGATTTTTAAAAATGAAAATTTATTAACTAAGTTTCCGCAAATGGTTTCACCTACATCCCGTGGAAACTACTCGGCTCCAGAAAAACAAGATAAGCCTATAGCCTTCCTCCTTAAACGAGTTATCTACCCCTGAAGGATTTTTTCAAATCGATCGATCAGTTCCTGAGATAAAACATCTTTTCACACACGGTTGGTTAGCTCCAAGGTAAGCTATTAATCAGCTTGTGTTATGGGTGCCAACACAACTGACAAACTACATACACATATGTGTATGTAGTAATATAATTTACTAGCTGTTGCCCGCGACGTCGTCCGCGTGGGCATTAAGATTAAACATTTACCCCCTCCCCCCGTAGTGATAGCGTGATAATATGTAGCCTATATGTTGACCCGACCTCTTAGTTATATTCATGCCGAATTTGAAGCAAATCCATGCAGTACTTTTTAAAATTATCCCGGACATACATACAGACAAACAGACAAAAATTCTAAAATCTATATTTTCACGCCCCAATTATTCTTTTTTTTTAATATTCAATGTACAGTTTTGACTTTTCTACGGTTTTATTATATGTATAGATAAATAGGTACATATTGTAACACCCAGACCACAGTCAACAATCATGCTCTTCACACAAATATCGACCGTGCTGGGAATCAAATCCGGGACCCTCAGCAGTCCGATGTGGTTACCATTGCGTCAACGGTGTTGTTATTACTATTGTAACTATTTAGATCAATCAGTACAGCCGTTTTGGAGTTCTCGGCAAACAAATTCATCTCTCGACTTTACAGTAATCAAAAAATAGCACCAATTTTACAGAACACTCAACCATATGCTAGAGCAATAAAGTTGAAAATCTATTAATGGAAATTTTACAGATTATGGTAGCTTGATGTGCTGGCGTCTGTACATTACTTAACGGACCATTACAACTGGCAGTTAGCCACGCGAAGCCACGCATTACTCTATCGCCGGTGGAACGGTATCGCTGCCAACACACCTGTGTCTTTGATTATCATCAGATCTTAGGCTATTAGCGTTTCGGGTTATGCGAGTTTAATAGCTATGAATATGAGGTCAGAGTTCATATTACAACTGACCTATTTCTTGGAAGATGGGTGAAGAACTCTTCGAAGTATGAGCAATAATCTTTTAAATTTGGTCCCCTTTGTACAATTCTCGACCTAAGTATGAATCTCACTTCAATTATCATCATCACGCACACACGTCTATACGTGTGGTGCCTATGCGCCAGCGCATCAAGCTACCCATCATCTCCCGAGCCTTTTCCCAACTACATATGTTGGGGTCGGCTTCCAGTCTAACCGGTTTCAGCTGAGTACCAGTGTTTTACAAGGAGCGACTGCCTATCTGACCTCCTCAACCCAGTTACCTGGGCAACCCAATACCCCTTAGTTAGACTGGCGTCAGACTTACTGGCTTCTGACTACCCGTAACGACTGCCAAGGATGTTCAATGACAGCCGACAGCATCAAGCTACCCGAAACTGCCAAATTTTTCCAATCAACTTTGAACCAGGCGCTTCAGCGATAAAGTTGAAAATATATTAAGGAAATTTGACAGATTGTAGTAACTTGATGTACTGGCGCCTGTGCATTATTTTTTGTACATTGCTTCTATATTTTAGTAATTTTTTTTGCTTTCCACTGTCAAAAATTGTTGTCGAATTTCCCAATCAACTTTAAACCATACGCTTTAGCAATAAAGTTGAAAGTCTATTAAGGAAAGTTGACAGATTGTAGTAGTTTGATGTGTTGGCGGCAATATCTTGTATAATAAATGATAATGATAAATGATATTTATTTTGCAAATACCTAGGTTGAAATCAACACTTTTACACGTCAACACATTTTTCATAAAATAACGAGATGAGGTCGGCATTTCCTAACTGACTACCTTGAGAAGAAACGCCGTAACAAGCTCAAGGGTCATAGTCTCTTTTAAAGTCCAGACATAAAAAGAAATTACATACTAAAGTATGGATGAGCAATGTTATGATATGCTAAATGCTATTGACTAAAGAGATATAAGTAGATGTAATCAGTTAATTATTTATTGCTCTAGATTAACATCAAGAATGAGTTGAGCTAGTTTAATCTCCTCAACTAATCAATTCGTGTCTTGGCAAATTTTACAAGCGCATATAAAGTGGTATCTTGTATTGCAGCTCAGGTAACGTTGATGCATTTGTGCAATCTATACATATAATAAATGGTAGACAAGTCAAAACTGTACATTGAATATTTTTTAAAAGAATAATTGGGATGTGATCTAGAATCGATATCGAATCCAAAAATATAGTTTTTAGATTTTTTATCTGTATGTATGTCCGGGATAATCTCAAAAAGTACTGCATGGATTTGCTACAAATTTGGCATGAATACAATTAAGAGGTCGGGTCAACATATAGGCTACATATTATCATGCTGTCACGTACGGTGGCTGAACTTTTATTGACCTATTGCCCACGCGGACGACGTCGCGGGCAACAGCTAGTAATGACTGTAAGAAGAATCAAATCTATTCATACCAAGTTCTAATTAACATGGTTAACTTTTAAGGGAAAGAAGTGACAGACTCTTGACGTATATACAGGCAAAATTAATAAAAAATAGACCTGACATACGAGCAGTTTTTGCAAAATTATAGTATCCTTTTCTGACCAAATATGGTTACCTAGTAACATGTGATGTTTTTCAAAATGAAAATAAAAAGATATTTTGGAAATTCGTTGAGAAATAATTAATATAGTTTTGTTTTAAATCCAATAGAAGGTGAAACTTTCAAATTAAGGAAAAAAAACACCTAGCAGAGTATGACGTCATTAGATTGAGGTTAAGCAATGCATAACGCTGTCGATCTGTAGATGGGTGACCATCTTGTCATGACGAAACTTCGTGTTTCGGAAGGCACGTTAAATTGTTGGGTCCCATGTATTTGAACATCTTTAGCAGTCGTTACGAGTACTCGGAAGCCATAAAGGTGATAAAAAATATTCTATTCTTTAAAATTAGGCAAGAAATTACATGAATGTAGAAAAGATATTATCTATCATGTTTCATGTAGTGTGAAGTGTGCAATACATCTAGGCCACCTCTAAACGCACTGTCAGCCTCAAATGTCGTACCATTAACACTATACCCTAACAAATGACGTGTTCCCAACAAAACTAATGTTCCACCAAATTGTTTTTCGCGTCTCACAAAAGAAGTGGACATTGGGAGACATTTAATATCTTTATGGCGATAAGTTTCGTACAAAAATAGGTAATGGTTTTAGTTTTGTCTTTCTTATAGTTTAGTTTTGGGGTTCAGTGGCGTATTTTCGGAGAATATTTTATTAAATGGTGTCTTGATTATGAAAGTAGACCATAAATAGAGGGATGAAGTTTGTGGGGTTTGACCCCCGCAGTGTGAAATTACTTAAGAGATATGAACAAACACATTTCTGTGTTTGACATGTGATTAAAAAAATAATCCAATGCGTTTATTTTGAACATGTGTTAAATGTTGTGTTTACCTTTATTGTAATAATAACACTAATTCTTGTATAAGTTTTATGTAAGGTGATAAGTAAATACCGGGGGCTGCGGGTTGTTCGCAAGTTACCGCGACCTTGCACTCAAAGACCTCCATAAGGAACAAAAATGGGTTTTAGTCAGTAAGTCTGACACTTCCTCCAGCTGCACCCATAGCGGAATGGGGGGTGCTAAATAAATTATTGTACGCTGTAATTATTCCTGTGGAAAAACTCCATTCACAAACTAATGAAAACAAAAATTGGTTCAGATGTAAAGATCTCGTAGTATTTAGAGATCGAGCTCAATACCATGCTATAGGAGAAGAATAGGTCTGAGAGTCAATGAGATTAAGTAGGTATTAAAACAAAAAAAAAGAACCTAAAATATGGCGTCCAAATATGTCTGTCAATTTCTCGTTAGCCGTCATCTGGGAGCAAACCCAAGAGATCGCCAGCACTTTGGATGGCAATGACCTTCTGGCCTTGGTAAAACTGTCATTGGAGTCACGGGAAGCGACAATAAGCATGGCAATTAATATTAATAAAAATATGACATTCCTTTTCTAGAAAAATAAAGAAAAATATTATTACTTCTCAAGAGAATTAGCAAGTGTGTCCAAGGTGATGTGAGCTAATACGAGGAAATATGTTTAATTTGTGGTATAAATGTACACATGGATTCACTTTCGTTAGTTGAAATAAAGGTGAATGAGATGATCTTGAAATCACCAACCCGCATTGAGCAAGTGTGGTGATTAACGCTCACTCCCTCTGTGCGAGAAGAGGCCTGTGCCCAGCAGTGAGACGATAAAAAGACTGATTATGGATTAATGAACAAACTTATTAGCATTACCTATCAGATTTTAAGTAAATGAGCTCGTGGCTAAGTTAAGCGCTGATTGGCGGAGTCAGTCCATGGATGAGCGGTCATCTTGGTCCTCGTGACGTGTTCTTAGAGTTTCTGAATGCATATTAGGGGTGGTCAAAAGCCAGAATGTCTGCCCGGATAACTGGATTGAGGAGATCTAAGAGGAGAGATAGGTAGTTGCTCCATGTAAAACACTGGTACTCAGCTGCATCCATTAGACTGGAAGCCGTCCCCAATATAGTTGGGAAGAGGCTAGGCACATAATGATTTATTTTCTATACTGTGGTCCTAATTTGCTAGATTGGCGGCTTATGTTGTATATCATGGTTACAACAGACTAGCACATGTAGGTGGACACTCCCTTATCTCCTATTAGCATCATATAATTGGAGGCTGTGATTTTGTTTAGTTTTGGTTTTATTTATTGCACATTTTTATAAAATATATTTAATGCTTGAGTTACATAAAGGTATGTAGGTGTAAGGTTGAGTGTTAGCCGGCGTGTGTTACATAAGTATTTAAATTTCTTTATTTAATTACATACAAATTGTGTATGAAAAATATTGTTTAAAGGTTCTTCAAACCAACAGACAGACATGTGTTGCTGGGGAGTTTGTTGCGCCACTTCTTCTTCCCAGCAAAAACACATAGGAAGTGGTGAAGGGTGGGCGTTTTGGGGGCTGTCTTTTGTAATATTTGACGTTCAAAAAGTGCTGTTTTACAGCCAAGTTTGAATAAATGATTTTGAGTTTTTTTTTTTTTTGAGTTTTGATTAAATTTAAGTTAAAGAAACAGTGCTTTACAGAGCATATATCACTATCCCGTATCACAGCTAAAATCCACATCACACTACCACGTCATATCTAACATTCTAAATTACAAAACTTCATAACTTAATTACCTTCATAGAATGTTCTAGATTCCAGAACATACGTGCCGCCATCTGATATCTCTGAAATGTTTTACACCTGCAAGTTTCTGAACATTTAATTTCCACAAGGTCCAACTTTGATGAGCAGTGTACGGATCACTAATCATGCGGAACCCAGTTCCCGTTTAGTTTCTAGCTTTGAATTCCCGTGTGTTCAAGGTTTCGTCGTGCGGTCGCTAGCTAAGAAAGTTGTTGTCAGTCTTACTGTGTTTAGTATTTGGTTTTATTCGATGTTATGTTAGTGACTATTGTTTTGAGATGATATATGTAAATGAACTTAGGAGACCTGGCCCACAAAGGTCTTCAGAGGGAACAAAAATGGGTTTTAGTCAAGAGTCCGACACTCTCTTTAGATATTAAGTTAGTTAGTATAATATTATATAGGCTAAATAAAAATGTACAGGCGACATCGCATCAAACTACTAAAAAGGTTATCAATTCGACTGTAATTTTAACAAAAATTACCAAAATATAGAAACTAAGTCCAAAAAAAATGTACAGACGCCTGTACATTAACCTACTACACTCTGTCAAATTTCCTTAAAAGATTTTCAACTTTATCGCTGAAGCATGTTATATTTAAAGTTGATTGGGAAAATTTTTGGAGAGTTTCTGGTAACTTAACGTGCTGGCGTCTGTAGGTATTTCATATAACCTAAATAAAAAAGGCAGGTTGAATAGAAAAAAGAACCTAGACACCTTTTCCAAGATTGTTTACCACCAAATACCTTCTTTTTATTATTCACACCAAGTCGGCATAAACCGGAGGCCTGGCAGTAAAAATGTTTACGACTCGCCTTAGTACAGTCCAATACGTAGTGACGTCGAAATTACATACAAATTGATGTATCGTGTGTACGTCTTTGTATACGTGAATAAATTGGAAGGATCGCCGGCGTAATTTTGGCGGAATGACTTGAAATTCTGGTGCTTTCGACCGCTGGTAGTGGAGGTGTAGTTTTTAGGGTTCCGTACCCAAAGGGTAAAACGGAACCCTATGTTTTCGCTCCTCTGTCCGTCCGTCCGTCCGTCCGTCCGTCCGTCAGTCCGTCCGTCCGTCCGTCCGTCCGTCCGTCCGTCCGTCCGTCCGTCCGTCCGTCCATCCGTCCGTCCATCCATCCGTCTGTCCGTCCGTCTGTCACCAGGCTGTATCTCATGAACCGTGATAGTTAGAGAGTTGAAACTTTCACAGATGATGTATTTCTGTTGCCGCTATAACAACAAATACTGAAAATTAGAATAAAATAAATATTTTGGGGGGCTCCCATACAACAAACGTGATATTTTTGTTCATTTTTGCTCGATATCGATAACGGCAACAGGTAGACGCTCGAAATATTCACAGAATATGGAATGTATTACTTACTTTAAAAATATGTAATTTTATTAAAATTAAATTATTATTTGAGGGGGGCTCCCATACAACAAACATGATTTTTTGTCCGTTTTATAAATAATGGTACGGAACCCTTCGTGCGCGAGTCCGACTCGCACTTGGCCGGTTTTTTTAACTTGACTATGCTAAAGAAAGAAGTGTAATTGTATACGTGTTTGATGTCGTTAGTCATCATCATCATCATCATCATCGCCTCAGTCTTAACAAGGGGTATCAAGTGGCCCAGGTCACTGGGTCGAGGAGGTCAGATAGGCAGTCGCTCCACGTATAACAGTGGTACTCAGCTGCATCCGTTTAAGACTGGAAGCCGACCCCAACAAGCTTGGGAAAAGGCTAGGCAGATGGAGGTACAATATGAAATTAATAATGACGTCCAGACTGATGGTCGGATGGGTCGGCAATTATCCGACACAACCAAGTGAGTAAAATTTATTAAGAAAACACCAATTGAAAAGCTGATTAACACCAAACTTGCCTCAAGCAATCTTCCAAACTTTGTGTTTTTAATAACAAGGCCAACTGAACGAGTCTAATTGAACATAATTAAAACATTTACAATTCAAACAGACGCCAGCACATCAAGCTACCCGAAACTGTCAAATTTGCCCAATCAACTTTCAACCATATACTTCAGCGATAAAGTTGAAAATCGATAAAGGAAAGACAGATTGTTTTAGCTCGCTGTGCTGGCGTCTTTACCCCAATTATTAAAGCTAACAAAATTTTATAGGTTTTATGAAGTCGTTATTTGAACTAATCAAAGTTATTCAAAACGCGTTAGAAACAGATGTTACGGAGTTGCGAGACTGGTTAAGAAATTGAATTATTTTTAACTCTGAACTTTAAGTTTTAAATAATTTGTTTCGCAGCTTGTTCGAATTTAGTTTCGGTAGTGGCTCTAAGTTTGACTGCTTACTTACTTTGTTAGTTTTGAATGGATTAGAATAACTGTGAAGGGAAAATTTTCTTGGAAAATGATAATGGCGTCTAGACCGATTGCCAGAGATCAGCCAGCTGCGCAGGAAATATTATAGTGCACAAGCATTTGCGCAGACACGGGTGCACTCTTTATTCCCTCAGTCTCATAGTCCGATGGGACGGCAATCCGACACCACCGGAGAGAGATCAGGTGCAGGACCGACATTTACATGTTCAAAACAAATAAACGTCATAGAAAATAAGTGCACTATTAAATTATACTCCTACCCTCATTTAGTAAAATTCTAAGTCATTTTCAGATAATTTTATTCGGGATCGATACAGAATAACTCCTTCTATGTCTGACGTCATCAACAAATAGACTGCAGTTTCCAGCCTTATCGTCTTTCAAATTTTTTTTTTCATCCCCTTCCTCTATATCCCTTCATTAATTTTAAGGCGCACGTACTCATATTTATGAGATATCGCCAGGAGTATTAGTAAATCATTTAAAAATTACAGTCCTAATCCGAAGTTTTCTTATTTTGAATTTCCGCTCTTGTAAAGACGCCAGCACATCAAGATACCCGAAACTGTCAAATTTTCCCAATCAACTTTGTACCATTTGCTTCAGCGATAAAGTTGAAGATTTGACAGATTTGAGTAGCCTGATGTGCTGCTGCTGGCGTCTGTACATGACAAGCTTCCAAAAGCGGTTTCGCCCATGTCACGGGGGAACTATTTTGCGAGCCAGGACAAAAATTAACCTATAGGCTTTTTGGTAAAGTGGGCCATCTGCCTGATATTAGCTCATTCAAGCAAACAAACAAACTATCATACTTTGTAATATAGATATAGTCATACCCACTGAGCTGCAACAGCAAAACAATATCAATATGAATACAAGGTAATGTTTCCACAAAATTCTCGAAGTTTCTCGAAACTTTGTGAGGTACAGTTTCGAGTTTGTTGATACACTTCGCGCTCCGTATAATATCTCTTGGAGTTCATGATATCCTAGTACCTAGGTAGACTAAGTTTTTATATTATTTCATACGAACTAGACGGAGTTCTCGGTGGGAAAATACATTGGGCTTGTTATAATGTTTGTTTATATAAAATTGTATTTGTTTGAGCTGAACTAGCACATGGTTGACGCCATGGTTGCTGGGTGTCAAGGGACGACTCCCGGCCACCGTGGCGCGGTTTGTGGGGGGTGAGTTTTCGGTGGTACGTCTAACGACAGTTTGAGTTTCAAGTGTCGAATGTTGACTGTAGAGTGTTAAGTGTCGAGTGTCCAGTGTCGAATGTCGAGTGTCTAGTATGATTTTGAGTCGAGTAAGTCGGGTTTTGAAATTGACAGTCAAGTGTCGAAGTCGAGTGCTGAATGTCGAGAGTCATGTTTGATTTGAGTGACAATGGAATATCGGGTTTTGAAAATTAATGACAGTTTTGACTGTCGAGTATGAGTTTAAGTTTGGAGTGACGTGCGTCAAGTGTTGAATGTCGAGTGTCACGAGTGTCGAGTATCGAAGTCGAGTGTCGATTATCGAGATTTAAATGTAGAGTGTCGAAGTCTCATGATGAGTGTCAAGTGTCGAATGTCGAGTGTCAAGTGTCGAATGTCGAGTGTCACGAGTGTCAAGTGTCGAGTGTCGAGTGTCGAGTGTCACGAGTGTCAAGTGTTAATTGACAAGTATCACGAGTGTCAAGTGTCAAGTGTCACGAGTGTCAAGTGTCGAGTGTCACGAGTGTCCAGTGTCAAGTGTCGAATGTCGAGTGTCGAGTGTCATGAGTGTCAAGTGTCAAGTGTCGAATGTCGAGTGTCGAGTGTCGAGTGTCATGAGTGTCGTGTCGAGTGTCACGAGTGTCAAGTGTCGATGGTCACGAGTGTCAAGTATCGAGTGTCACGAGTGTCAAGTGTCGAATGTCGAGTGTCAAGTGTCGAAGTCAAATGCTGAATGTCGAATTGAATGTCAAGTTCCGATAATCGAGTTTTAAGAGTCACGAGTGTCAAGTGTCCGATGTCGAGTGTCACGAGTGTCAAGTGTTAAATGACAAGTATCACGAGTGTCAAGTGTCGAATGTCGAGTGTCACGAGTGTCAAGTGTCAAGTGTCACGAGTGTCAAGTGTCAAGTGTCACGAGTGTCAAGTGCCGCGTGTCACGACTGTCAAGTGTCGAATGTCGAGTGTCACGAGTTCAAGTGTCAAGTATCGAATGTCGAGTGTCACGAGTGTCAAGTTTCGAGTGTCACGAGTGTCAAGTGCCGCGTGTCACGAGTGTCAAGTGTCGAGTGTCACGAGTTCAAGTGTCAAGTATCGAATGTCTAGTGTCACGAGAGTCAAGTGTCGGAGTCAAATGCTGAATGTCGAATCGAATGTCAAGTTCCGAGTATCGTCTTTTAAGAGTTGCGTTGAGTGTCAAATGTCCGATGTCGAGTGTCACGAGTGTCAAATGTCACGAGTGTCACGAGTGTCATGTCGAATGTCGAGTGTCAAGTGTCGAATGTCGAGTGTCACGAGTTCAAGTGTCGAATGTCGAGTGTCAAGTGTCGAAGTCAAATGCTGAATGTCGAATTGAATGTCAAGTTCCGATAATAGAGTTTTAAGAGTTGCGTTGAGTGTCAAGTGTCGAGTTTTAAGAGTTGCGTTGAGTGTCAAGTGTCGAGTGTCGAGTGTCACGAGTGTCAAGTGTCGAGTGTCACGAGTGTCAAGTGTCGAATGTCGAGTGTCGAGTGTCGCGAGTGTCGTGTCGAGTGTCACGAGTGTCAAGTGTCAAATGTCGAGTGTCACGAGTGTGAAGTGTCGAGTGACACGAGTGTCAAGTGTCGAGTGACACGAGTGTCAAGTGTCGAATGTCGAGTGTCGAGTGTCGAGTGTCACGAGTGTCGTGTCGAGTGTCACGAGTGTCAAGTGTCGAATGTCGAGTGTCAAGTGTCGAATGTCGAGTGTCACGAGTTCAAGTGTCGAATGTCGAGTGTCAAGTGTCGAATGTCGAGTGTCACGAGTTCAAGTGTCGAGTGACACGAGTGTCAAGTGTCGAATGTCGAGTGTCACGCGTGTCAAGTGTCGAGTGTCACGAGTGACGTGTCGAGTGTCACGAGTGTCAAGTGTCGAATGTCACGAGTGTCAAGTGTCGAGTGTCACGAGTGTCGAGTGTCGCGAGTGTCGTGTCGAGTGTCACGAGTGTCAAGTGTCAAATTTTGAGTGTCACGAGTGTGAAGTGTCAAATGTCGAGTGTCACGAGTGTGAAGTGTCGAGTGACACGAGTGTCAAGTGTCGAGTGACACGAGTGTCAAGTGTCGAATGTCGAGTGTCGAGTGTCGAGTGTCACGAGTTCAAGTGTCGAATGTCGAGTGTCAAGTGTCGAAGTCAAGTGCTGAATGTCGAATTGAATGTCAAGTTCCGATAATAGAGTTTTAAGAGTTGCGTTGAGTGTCAAGTGTCGAGTGTCGAGTTTTAAGAGTTGCGTTGAGTGTCAAGTGTCGAGTGTCGAGTGTCACGAGTGTCAAGTGTCGAGTGTCACGAGTGTCAAGTGTCGAATGTCGAGTGTCGAGTGTCGCGAGTGTCGTGTCGAGTGTCACGAGTGTCAAGTGTCAAATGTCGAGTGTCACGAGTGTGAAGTGTCGAGTGACACGAGTGTCAAGTGTCGAGTGACACGAGTGTCAAGTGTCGAATGTCGAGTGTCGAGTGTCGAGTGTCACGAGTGTCGTGTCGAGTGTCACGAGTGTCAAGTGTCGAATGTCGAGTGTCGAATGTCGAGTGTCAAGTGTCGAATGTCGAGTGTCACGAGTTCAAGTGTCGAATGTCGAGTGTCAAGTGTCGAAGTCAAGTGCTGAATGTCGAATTGAATGTCAAGTTCCGATAATCGAGTTTTAAGAGTTGCATTGAGTGTCAAGTGTCGAGTGTCGAGTTTTAAGAGTTGCGTTGAGTGTCAAGTGTCGAGTGTCGAGTGTCACGAGTGTAAAGTGTCGAGTGTCACGAGTGTCAAGTGTCGAGTGTCACGAGTGTCGAGTGTCGCGAGTGTCGTGTCGAGTGTCACGAGTGTCAAGTGTCGAGTGACACGAGTGTCAAGTGTCGAGTGACACGAGTGTCAAGTGTCGAATGTCGAGTGTCGAGTGTCACGAGTGTCGTGTCGAGTGTCACGAGTGTCGAGTGTCGACTGTCACGAGTGTCAAGTGTCGAGTGTCACGAGTGTCAAGTGTCGAGTGTCACGAGTGTCAAGTGTCGAATGTCGAGTGTCGAGTGTCGCGAGTGTCGTGTCGAGTGTCACGAGTGTCAAGTGTCAAATGTCGAGTGTCACGAGTGTGAAGTGTCGAGTGTCACGAGTGTCGTGTCGAGTGTCACGAGTGTCAAGTTTCAAGTGTCACGAGTGTCAAGTGCCGCGTGTCACGAGTGTCAAGTGTCGAGTGTCACGAGTTTCAAGTGTCGAATGTCGAGTGTCAAGTGTCGAAGTCAAATGCTGAATGTTGAATTGAATGTCAAGTTCCGATAATCGAGTTTTAAGAGTTGCGTTGAGTGTCAAGTGTCGAGTGTCACGAGTTCAAGTGTCAAGTACTGAATGTCGAGTGTCACTAGTGTCAAGTGTCGAGTGTCACGAGTGTCAAGTGTCGAGTGTCACGAGTGTCAAGTGTCGAGTGTCACGAGTGTCAAGTGTCGAATGTCGAGTGTCGAGTGTCGCGAGTGTCGTGTCGAGCGTCACGAGTGTCAAGTGTCAAATGTCGAGTGTCACGAGTGTGAAGTGTCGAGTGTCACGAGTGTCGTGTCGAGTGTCACGAGTGTCAAGTTTCAAGTGTCACGAGTGTCAAGTGCCGCGTGTCACGAGTGTCAAGTGTCGAGTGTCACGAGTTTCAAGTGTCGAATGTCGAGTGTCAAGTGTCGAAGTCAAATGCTGAATGTTGAATTGAATGTCAAGTTCCGATAATCGAGTTTTAAGAGTTGCGTTGAGTGTCAAGTGTCGAGTGTCACGAGTTCAAGTGTCAAGTACTGAATGTCGAGTGTCACTAGTGTCAAGTGTCGAGTGTCACGAGTGTCAAGTGTCGAGTGTCACGAGTGTCAAGTGTCGAATTCAAATGCTGAATGTCGAATTGAATGTCAAGTTCCGATAAGCGAGTTTTAAGAGTTGCGTTGAGTGTCAAGTGTCAAATGTCGAGTGTCACGAGTGTCAAGTGTCGAGTGTCGAGTGTCAAGTGTTAAATGTAGAGTGTCACGAGTGTCAAGTGTCGAATGTCGAGTGTAACGAGTGTCAAGTGTCCGATGTCGAGTGTCACGAGTGTCAAGTGTCAAGTGTCACGAGTGTCAAGTGCCGCGTGTCACGAGTGTCAAGTGTCGAGTGTCACGAGTGTCAAGTGTCGAACGTCGAGTGTCACGAGAGTCAAGTGTCGGAGTCAAATGCTGAATGTCGAATCGAATGTCAAGTTCCGAGTATCGACTTTTAAGAGTTGCGTTGAGTGTCAAGTGTCGAATATCGAGTGTCACGAGTTTCAGGTTCCGAGTGTAACGAGTGTCAAGTGTCCGATGTTGAGTGTCACGAGTGTCAAGTGTTGAGTGTTGAGTGTCACGAGTGTCATGTCGAGTATCACGAGTGTCATGTCGAGTGTCACGAGTGTCAAGTGTTAAATGTCGAGTGTCACGAGTGTCAAGTGTCGAGTGTCACGAGTGCCGAGTGTCACGAGTGTCGAGTGTCACGAGTGTCAGGTTCTGAGTGTAACGAGTGTCAAGTGTCGAGTGTCAGGAGTGTCAAGTGTCGAGTGTCACGAGTGTCAAGTGTCAAGTATCGAATGTCGAGTGTCACGAGAGTCAAGTGTCGGAGTCAAATGCTGAATGTCGAATCGAATGTCAAGTTCCGAGTATCAACTTTTAAGAGTTGCGTTGAGTGTCAAATGTCCGATGTCGAGTGTCACGAGTGTCAAGTGTCGAATGTCACGAGTGTCAAGTGTCGAATATCGAGTGTCACGAGTGTCAAGTGTCAAGTATCGAAAGTCGAGTATCACGAGTGTCAAGTGTCGAGTGTCACGAGTGTGAAGTGTCGAGTGACACGAGTGTCAAGTGTCGAGTGACACGAGTGTCAAGTGTCGAGTGTCAGGAGTGTCAAGTGTCGGAGTCAAATGCTGAATGTCGAATCGAATGTCAAGTTCCGAGTATCGACTTTTTAGAGTTGCGTTGAGTGTCAAGTGTCGAATATCGAGTGTCACGAGTGTCAAGTGTCTGATGTTGAGTGTCACGAGTGTCAAGTGTTGAGTGTCGAGTGTCACGAGTGTCATGTCGAGTGTCTCGAGTGTCAAGTGTTAAATGTCGAGTGTCACGAGTGTCGAATGTCGAGTATCACGAGTGTCAAGTGTCGAGTGTCACGAGTGCTCCTGACACTCTACACACTTGACACTCGTGACACTCGATTTTCGACACTTACACTCAACGCAACTCTTAAAACTCGATACTCGGAACTTGACACCTGACACTGGTGACACTTTATTTTCGACACTTAACACTCGTGACACTCGGCACTAGACGCTCGTGACACTCGACACTTGACATTCGTGACACTCGACACTTGACACTCGTGACACTCGACATCTAACACTTGACACTCATGACACTCGACACTCGACACTTGACACTCGTGACACTCGACACTCGACACTTGACACTCAACGCAACTCTTAAATCTCGATTATCGGAACTTGACATTCAATTCGACATTCGGCATTTGACTTCGACACTTGACTCTCGTGACACTCGACATTCGATACTTGACACTTGACACTCGTGACACTCGACATTCGGCACTTGACACTCGTGATACTCGACACTTGAAACTCGTGACACTCGACACTCGACACTTGATACTGGTGACACTCGGCACTTGACACTCATTACACTCGGCACTTGACACTCGTGACACTCGACACTTGACACTCGTGACACTCGGCACTTGACACTCGTGACACTCGGCACTTGACACTCGTTACACTCGGCACTTGACACTCGACACTCGACACTTGACACTCGTAACACTCGGCACTTGACACTCGTTACACTCGGCACCTGACACTCGTGACACTCGACACTTGACACTCGTGACACTCGACATTCGACACTTGACACTCGTGACACTCGACATATGACACTTGACACTCGTGACACTCGATATTCGACACTTGACACTCAACGCAACTCTTAAAAGTCGATACTCGGAACTTGACATTCCATTCGACATTCAGCATTTGACTTCGACACTTGACACTCGACATTCGACCCGTGTGTTGTGTTTAATATGTGTACTTATACTTTTTTTTTGTGTAAATACCATAGACCAGACCACCTATGTTCATGCACACAAATGCTTGACTTACGCGGGAATCGAACCCACGACATCCATCATGGCAGGCACATTCACTACCTACAAAAATTAAATTACACTTTTATTTTTTAAAAACCTGAAGATTTCTACCAAACAAGACTTGAAACACTTCATTCCAAGAAGTGCAGCCCATCACATCACAAGTGTCAATATTAAGGGATGATTAATTAATTAATTTCAAGTCCAATTACGCTAACCACTTAATGACCGCCTATAGACGGTAATTAATAAAGGTCTTCCATAAAATATAATAAAGGACCATAATTATTGAACCAATTAGCGTCATTTGTCGCCAATCAAAACGGCCGGAGTAATGAAATAATGCGTTTCAATGAGTTTCAATTAAATTCGATATTAATTAATAATACCATTATTTTGGATTGTTCAATTAATTATGAGGGGGTTTTACTTTGATTTTGGGTGGAAGATGGTTTAATTGTGTTTAGTTAATGGGTTAAGGGTTTATTGAAGGGTTAATTTTATTAAAGTTATCGCAATTAAACTGGAGGAGAATCCGGAATGATGGTGGCGTCCAGACCGATTGTCTCTATGGAGATCAGCCAGCTGTGTAGGACATACATATGTATTATAGTGCCCAAGCATTCCCTCACTCTCATAGAACTATCCGATGGGACGGCAATCCGACATAACCGGAGAGTCATCAAGGAGCGCAGGACTGACATTTACGGGCTCTCCGATACACGGGTGTATCAATCACCAACTTCCAGACTCCAGGCTGCTTTATGAAAGTTTCTCAAAACCCACAAAGCGATTTCTGCCCGACCAGTTAATCGAACCAGAGATCCCGTGCACAGCAGTCGCGCTATGCGACTACTAGACCAACGGGGCAGTCATCCTGAATCCTGAATGAATATTGTTCAGAGTTTATGCCACTAAGACGGCTGGACAACTTCAGTGGCCTCGGAGAAGAAAGATGGACTATCTGTTGCAGACGACAAACAGAAGTTGAATGCGTTAAGAACGGCTCTCGGTAAGGTAAAATATGTTGATAGTTATGCTATTTCAAGATTTTACTTATATATCAAGGATTTTACTGCAGAAGGCATGCTTTCCATCTATTTATTATTTAATTAGACTTCTACATTAGAAAAAGTTAATAGAAAGTCTTAATAAAGTTTTGGCTACCAAATAGGAAAGCAAAAATTAGTATTTACGATAGTTCTAACCTGTGTATTTTCAGGTGCACTCATATAATGGAAAAGTTCAAACTTTCAAAAAACAAACTAGTTTTACGGGTCACCCAAAGAGTTAATTAATACGCATAGAAATCTTCGTGACTCATTCAGCTCCGATCGTATGCCCCAAGTTCTGAAGGAAATATGTACCTACAATATAGACTAGTTGAAGGCATTTCCTCCATTCATAATTATTTTAATTCCTGGAGCTTTTGAAACACATTTATTTGGAATTCAACATTTAGCAAAGATCTGCATGCGCATAATTAACTAATTTGGGGATACTGTCATTATTTTGGTTAGTATATTTTTTTAATAAGGTTAGACTGGAAGCCGACCCCAACATAGTGGAGAAAAGGCTCGGGAGATGATGATATTTTTTTAATATTAGTGTAGTAAGGTAATGTATTTGGTAGAAATTAAACTTTTGCTAGTTATTTGTCTTGGTAAGCAATTAATATCGAAGTCCTTTGCATAATAATCCTACATAAGCTGATTTCTCGACTTAATTAATATTGGTAGCGGAGTATTGTGTAACTACATTTGTACGGATGCTGGGAGAGAATAAATTTAATATTTCCTGGGAAGTAATTAAGGGTTGATTTTCCTTTACTTTAAGTATGTTAGGGCGAGTTCCAATTAGCGATTAATATTATAATTAATAAGAATAGCTGACAGATTTTTTGTCTGATAACTAGAGATAAATGTTATAGTAAAATAGGAAGTTTGAAAAAAAATATTGTATGGAGACCCCGAAAGCCGTAACTTTTTTATCAATTTTTTTTTTTTGGTAAATTTGTTCAGTTTTACGAATAGTACATTAACATCTTCTTTGATGTATACGAGTATACTGTTTCCGTTGCACTCTGTTTATCGCTAGATTTACCAATGACAGGTATTTCCCATTAAAAAGAGGAAGTTATTATTGCAAGCGTAGACTTTTACCAGATATTTTCTAATAGAATTCAGTGCAAATATTGAATAAAAATATATTATTATTGCATTAAATTGTAATATATATTTGCATTAAAATAGCAAAACAAAATATAATTAAGCTGGCTTACTCTTGAATAACACCGACCCGTTCATTATTAACCAATCACAATGCGCCGTGCGGCTGACGTCATTACACGGATGGTCGGTATTATGCAAATACGCAATGGAAATAATTCCACGTCCGTTTTAATTTGTGCCCCAATAATTTTATTTGCGTGCTTGATTGCATGGTAATTGAGTATTATATCGGTTAGTTAGTTCAGAGGTATTTTAAACCTTTTAATTATAGGAAAATAATATTTAAAGCTAATTATTTTAGAGTTTAATTCTGTTTAAATAAATTTTGTGTTTGTTCGAGTTAATTTTTGTTTGTATAATGAAATTTGGTTTATGTTCAGTTTAGACTCATTTTGGTGATACATATTTGTTCCATCATCATAGTATGATGTGTTGAAGATGGCTTCCTTTGGATTGTCGGCTACGGCGGCCGCTCTCTCTAAGGAGATCAGCCAGCTGCACAGGAAATGTTATAGTGCACAAGCATTCGCGCAGATACAGCTGCACTCTCTATTCCCTCACTCTCATAGTCCGATGGGACGGCAATCCGATACGACCGGATAGAGATCAAGAGTAGGACCGACATTTACGTGCTCTCCGATGCACGGGTGAATCAATTACCAGCTTCCAGACTCCGGGCTGCTTTATGAAAGTTTCTCAAAACCCACAAAGCGATTTCAGCCCGACCCGGGAATCGAACCCGAGACCCCGTGCACAGCAGTCGCGTCATGTTACTACTAGACAACGGGGCAGTAAAAAATAAGTATAATGTGTTACTTGCAACAAATAATTTAGTGAAATAAACGCGTACATTTTCTACAAACATTTTTTTAAGAAAAGTACGTCGCAAATATTCCGCGAAGCGTAATATCTGCTCTTTAACTTTTATTATTCAGCCTTGTCTTAATTTTTCAAAACTAATACCCCCGTAATGGGAAAATACATCATGTCACATTTTAAAAGTCCTCCTTGAAAATGTAATACATTTTGAAATTACGCTAATGTAACAATTTATTTCAGTCATTTTAATTTTAAGCAAAATAACGAAATAGCTTACCGCGTTTTCTTAGCACGCATTTGTTGCTCGTAGCGTAAAAAATATATTAGAAAGCATTACCTACGTATTATTTTATGCTAACGACAGCTATAAAAAGCATATTTCAAGCCCATTATGAGTTGAGCTGTGAACCCTAAAAAATTCCTACCAAACTGCAGGGGTCAAGGAATTTGGCCGTTTAGTATTCTCCTAGGGAACGCAGTACAATGCAGATTAAAGGCAAATTTTATCTTATTTGAATATAATAAAGCATAAGATCGACGGTTTGTAAATATTCATACAATCAGAGTGGTTTATGTAAATTTACTTGTGTCACGACAACATTTTCAATATGGCCGACTTTGGCGCCAAAGTGGAGTATTATGCGGCTCGTTTGATATTAATTCGGATGTTTTTGTGAATTATTTTCTTTTGTATTAAAATTGTTTAAGGCTTATGTAGAGGTGAATGGAATTACAAGCATTGTTCACGTGTAGTTGGGTTTCTTATTTATTTTAAACGTTTATGGGTGTCCGCCATCTTTGAATGAGTTTGATTTTAAATTAGAACGTCCGGATTGTTTTCGCGCGTGAAAAAACTTTTAGGGCCAATTTCACAGGTTACGGATAGCCACTATCTACCAGATAAATTCAAAAATGGAACAGCATTTGCATGAAATTATCTGCCAGATAAACTATCTGCAACTTATCAGCGACCTGTGAAACTGACCATTAATGTAAAAACCTATACTAATAATGTTGTAAACGGGTAGGTTTTCAGGCATAAATATTTTGTTTCTCTTGAAGCTAAAATCTTCAACTTAAAGGTGTTACGTCTGTAAGCTATTGATTGGCATTTTAAAATTACTCGTTACTTTCGCTAATCCCTCTTAAATAATTCGATAGATAATAATATCATGGACATACTTTGATTTCATCATCATCATCATCTCAGCCATAGGACGTCCACTGCTGAACATAGGCCTCCCCTTTAGATCTCCACATACACCGGTTGGAAGCCACCTGCATCCAGCGTCTTATAATTAAGTATTTTGATTTATCTCTTTTAAATTACCGTTAGAGTAAAACCAAACTACGTTCTAGAACCCATTACCATCAGAGAAGGATTGAGCAGGATAATGGTTTCTGTTCGCGACCATCGTCATCCGAGCGAACCGCACTCGACCAGTGCAAATGTGAAATGAACAGTGTTTGTGTCGTGCGTCACCATAAAAAGTAAAACGCTAAGAATTAGTGCGGGTGGCAGTGAAAAAACTACCGAGAAAAAATAACGATTCGATTTTTGTGTTTACCCGCGTAGTTAATTTGTCATGATAAAACAGTGCATGTTTTTTAGCAAATATTTCGAAAATTAGGCTGTGTATAGTGTTTAAAATTTCGTAAGTACTTAGTAAATAGTAAAATAATATGTTTTTAAAGCAGTTCATAGCCATAGTTGTTGTTATTTGTGAATTATACTTAAATATGATGTGACAGATCATAGTGTTGAGCTAGGTTTTCATGTTTTACAGATACTGTGTCATTGGTGCCTAAAAGCCTAGGTCTCAAATAATAGAAAAATAGTTGTCACATGAAAAATAATGTTGATATTTAGGAGATATAAGCAATAAAATAGTGTTTGTTTTGGACTTTTATTTTAAACCTAGATAGATTCTAGAACACTTAGTGCATATTGTTGTCATAGGTATCCTCGGATAGCCTATGAGATGCCCTAACACAGACACTTTATAGAATATGAATAACACATATAGTTTGGGAGTTATTTAAATATTTGTCTTCAAATTCGGGCTGTTTTCGTTAGTTTTTCATAGTTTATTCGTTATAGATTTTCAGCCATGAAGACACTAGGTCTGTGTTATACATAGACTGATAGGGCATCTCACAGGGAATCTGGCAACACATGTTACTTCATAATAGTCAAGTGTTTTCATTAATAAAATTGTAATAAATTGTAAAACCGATAATGAAAATAAATAAAGGCGAGGGCCACATAGAGGGCGCTGTTAGCAGGTTCTCGATACAGTAAAATTCCGGGGTAAAATAGTGCACGAGAACCAGGGAGTTTTTGTAGTCATCGGCATAGTTATTTTTTAACGTAAATAGTGAATAGTAAATAGTGAAGTCTAGTGCTGCTGAGGGCGCCCTCTGAAGACCTATGTATATTGTATGAAGATGTTTTATTTCGTCGTATCCCTGAAGCCACCACGTTATAGTACTGCTTGACAAGAATATACAGTCCACCGATATTTCGACGTGTCTTCGCGCGTACACTTGAACCAGCGACCAACAGGACGTCAGCGTCTCGCTAGTTATAGAAGCATACACCTACTTCGAGTTACGCCCGTCTTGAATATTTTCTGGTCGCTTCGAGGCCGGATCGAAGAAACTTATAGAAGATCAAGCATGCCTGTAACGAGGTCGCAAGGAAGAAGTGCTGAAGGCTGGATCGTCGGTACCGGACAGCTCCGTCGCACCCCTCCTATCGTCCACGAGCAACCACCGTTCTCGCCATCGACCACGGAGGGTGAAGAGCAAGTCCCCCCTGCCCCGCGGGGGGGTGAAGACCGACCCTGCCCCCCACGCGCGAGGGGAAGTGATGACCAGCCGTGCCCCCCCCTCCCCGCGGGGGGTGAAGACCAGCCGTACCCCCCTACCCTGCGCGGGGGTGAAGAGCAGCCGTGCCCCCCCGCCCAGAGGGGGGGTGAAGACCGACCCTGCCCCCCCCTCGCGAGGGGAGGTGAAGACTTGATCGCACCGGCATCGATGATCCAGACTACAGTACTGCCAACGCCGATGCCTGCCGGTTCCCGTTTTGAAGATTGTTCAGAAAGAACACAGAAGACTTATACCCGACATATGCCGATGACTACCCGGGGTGACGCCCGTACCGAACATAAACAATTTCAACATAAACCTCCGTCGAACAAATCGACGGCATCGATTAGAAAAATCAGGAAGGCTCGTGAAGACTTACTGAAAATCAAGTTGGAGCTAGCCCAGTTAGCACTTCAGCGCGCCGAGGAAGAATCGGACGATGAATATTTAGACGATAGAGACTCCAATGAAGAATATGTACGTTCCTGGCTAGAGGAAGCGCCGGAACCGGACCCGAAGGAGGGCACCGCCGCCGAGGGAGGACATAGAATTTCGAGCAACGTGCAACCGCCCCCCTCTAAGGACATCGTTAATACAGCCCTGCCTTCAAAGAATTTCGCATCGATGGAGGACACCGCCGCTGAGGGGGGACATAGAATTTCGAGCAACGTGCAACCGCCCTCCTCCGTGGACATAGTGAATTCAGCCCTCTATTCGAAGAACATAGCTTCAGGAAGAGACACCGCCGCCGAGGGGGGACATAGAACATCGAGCAACGTGCAACCGCCCCCCCCTGTGGACATCGATATTGAAGTCCTTCCACCACATACAACATTGAAGAATAAGATTGAAGATACTGCAGGGGGGGGCTCCCTCCGTCCGTTCATAACGGAGCTCACCTCTGCCATCGCATCGCTAGCAAGCAATAGAAGCGAAGAGAAGCACACGCCGCACAACCCTGCCGCATCGAAGGTCATCATGCCCCTACCGAACTTCAGCGGAGCACATACAGAGTGGCTGTCGTTCCGCGCCATCTACGAAACAACTCGCTCGTACTTCAACGATGTGGAGAATACAGCAAGACTGAGAAGAAGCCTAAGAGGAAGAGCGCTTGACACCGTCAGCTCGGAGCTCATCGGTCACGCAAAACCTGACGACATCATGAGGGAACTGGAACTCCAATTCGGCCGCCCTGATTCTATAGCGCAAGCTGAAACCGATCGACTTCGAGGGCTGCCGCGCTGTGGAGAAGCACCGAAGGACATCTGCGCCTTTGCAAGCCGTGTCAGAAGTGGCATCGTGACACTGCGTGCACTGAAGAAGGACCACTACCTCATGAACGCTGAACTTATGCGCATCCTCACCGAGAAGCTGCCGAATTCTCTACGCGTGCAGTGGTACAGAACGTACACGGAGAAGCATCAATCGACACCGAACTTGAGTCTCTTCAGCGACTTCATAACGGAGCAAGCCCGCTACTGCAGCGCATTCGCACCGCCTGAGAACATTCGAGAAGCCACAGAAGTCAGACGTGTGATACAGAGAACTCATACCGCAGTGGAGAAGCCCGTACCGAAGTGCCGCATCTGTGAGAGAGATGGACACCACTCGTCAGATTGCCGCCAGTTTACACAAGTGTCAAGCAACAAGAAGTGGGAACTCGCCAAGAAACACAACATGTGTTTTCGATGCTTACAACACCGTCGCTACGGACACAAATGTCAACGCAAGAACTGCGGAATAGAGGGCTGCACTGCATCGCATCACCGCCTGCTTCACTACCGAAAAAAGGAAACCGAAGTCAGACCAGGGACGCAAGAAGTAGTTGCGAGTTCACGCAACTGTTTCAGCCAGGCGTTCTTGAAGATAGTTCCTGTACGACTTATCGGACCGGCGGGAGAAGTTCGCACGTACGCACTACTAGATGACGGCTCAACCGTGTCGCTGATTGACGAAGAACTCGCAGACATGATCGGCGCAGAGGGACCAGTCGAACCGATGAAGATAGGCGCAATAGGCGACGTATCCATAGACACGCCTATGTCGAAGAGAGTGGACCTCACACTAGCAACGCTCCACAAGAAGATACCCTTCAGAGCGCGCACTATCCCTCGCATGAACTTGTCGCCACAGTCAATCAACAGAGAAGACGTCATAAACTGCAAGCACCTGAGTGACCTCGCAGATCAAGTTACCTACAACATGGGCACGCCGAAAATTATCATAGGGCAGGACAACTGGCATCTGCTCCTAGCTACAGACCTTCGAAGAGGACCGCAGCACCAGCCGGTCGCATCGCTCACTCCTCTGGGCTGGGTGCTGCACGGCGCGCACACTAGAACAATAGGACAGCAAGTGCACTTCGTAAATCAAATGAATAGCGGCGAGGAAAATATAGACAAGCAACTACGTGATTACTTCGCACTCGAATCACTATGCATCAACCCGCGTCGTCCAGCTTCCGACCCAGAGAAGAGGGCAGAAGACATACTGCAGCGCAGCATAGAACCGACAGAAGACGGACGTCTTCAGACTGCGCTGCTGTGGAAAAGCGACGCCGTACAGATGCCCGACAGCTATGCGACAGCGATGAACAGACTCGTATCAATAGAAAAGAAGCTCGACAGAAATCCTGCTCTAAAGGCTAGATACACGGAGCAGATGGATTCTCTGATAGAAAAGGGATATGCAGAGAAAGCACCCCTCACAAGTACACCAGGTAGAACGTGGTACCTGCCGCACTTCGATGTCTTCAACCCCATGAAACCGGAAAAACTTCGCATCGTTCACGACGCAGCAGCCAAGTCGAAAGGAATGTCGCTGAACGACTATCTGCTCACAGGCCCTGACTTGCTGCAGTCACTGCCCGGCGTCATGATGCGCTTCAGACGTCACCTTATCGCCATCTCCGGAGATATAGCGGAGATGTTTATGCAGATCAAGGTGAAACCCGAGGACAGAGACGCTCTCCGATACTTGTGGAGAGGAAACCGGCGGGAGGGAGCGCCTGAAGAATATCGCATGACATCAATCATCTTCGGCGCAGCAAGTTCACCGTGTACAGCAATATTCGTGAAGAACTGGAATGCAAGGCGCTACGAAAACGAACATCCAGAAGCTGTAGAAGCGATAATCGACAACCATTACATGGACGATTACCTGGATAGTTTCAAGTCCACAGAAGAGGCGACGCGCACAATCAAGATAGTACAAGAAATTCATAGAAAGGCGCAGTTCAACCTCACAAAATGGGTGTCAAATAGCGAAGAAGTACTACGTAAAATAGAACCGGGGCAACAACCAACTACAATAGTCAACCTCGGTAACATAGAAAATACAGAGAAAGTACTTGGCGTGATATGGAAACCGCAAACAGACGAGCTGAGCTTCAACTTGAAACTCGCGCGTCTTCCCGCTGGCCTATTGGAAAAGGACGTCCCTACGAAGAGAGAAGCACTCAAGATAGTGATGTCACTCTACGACCCACTCGGCCTCGCTTCGCCCATCACGATCAAGGCGAAACAAATATTGCAAGAAGCCTGGAGGCGAGGTGTTGACTGGGACCAACCTCTCGATGAAGAACTGTCAAGCCAGTGGAAGGCGTGGATAGGTCACCTAGATCAATTGAAGCACGTCTGCATTCCGCGCTGCTATCCTGGGTTCAGCGAGGCTATAGAACTACAAGTACACGTGTTCACCGACGCCAGTGAGAAGGCCTACGCAGCAGCAGTCTACTGGAGGGCGATGACGTCAGATGGCAACATACACGTCAGTCTGGTCATGGCCAAAGCAAAAGTATCGCCGCTGAAGTTGCTATCTATACCGCGCCTCGAACTACAGGCCGCGGTAATGGGTACTCGTATCGCTGCAGCTGTAATACAAGAACACAAAATCGTGCCCGCCTCTGTAACCTACTGGAGTGACAGCAAGACCGTCCTGACATGGATAAGGAAAGGTGCCAGATCGTACAAGCCATTTGTCGCACATAGACTAGCCGCAATTGAAGAAAATAGCAAAGTTGAAGAATGGCGATGGGTGCCTACAAAAATGAACATAGCAGACAGTGCCACCCGTGACGCTCCTCTACACTTCGACGCAAGGCACGAGTGGTATTGTGGCCCTAACTTCTTATACGGCGAACCATCGACCTGGCCCTCAGAAGCACCTTCTATGTGTCAAGACACCGGCGAAGAAAAGACAAACACGCTATCGCTCAAAGGCGCAGCGCTCGAGAAAGAAGTCGTTCCTGATCCCGTTCGATTTTCTAAGTGGGAACGATTACTGCGCGCCACAGCAAGAGTACTACAATTCGTATCGTTGTGCAGGCAACGCATAGAAAAAACGTTCTACAAGAGGACGCGAAAAAACGTAGACGTCGACCCTGACTGGAAGAAACAGAGGCGAGCAGCACGACCTCTGGATAGAACAGCGCCTACGATAAAAAATCCGCAACGAAGATACATAACCATAGAAGCAGAATATTTACGAAGGGCCGAAAAATTACTTGTACGAGTAGTACAAAAAGAAGCATTCGCACAGGAAATAATCGACCTCGAAAACCGCAGAATAGTCGCTAAGGATAGCCGGCTGCACTCGCTGCGCACAGAGTTAGACGACGGCATCATCGTCCTAAGAAGCCGTATAGCTGCTGTCGACAAAGTCGCTAAGAGCGTGAAGACCCCGCCTGTGTTGGACGGCGATCATCGCATTACACAGCTATACATAGATTGGACACATCGTAGCCTACAACACAGCGGCACCGAACTTGTAATAAACGAAGTTCGACAGCACTACTGGATCGTGCGCCTGCGCCCAATCACGAAGCAAATCATCGCGCGCTGCCTAGAGTGTAAAATTCGTAAGGCGATCGCGCCGGCGCCGTCTACAGGAGATCTCCCGAAAGCGCGCCTAGCACATCATCGCAGGCCGTTTACATTCACAGGGCTAGACTACTTCGGCCCACTGTCCGTCACCGTTGGTCGTCAGCATCAAAAAAGATATGTAGCACTGTTTACATGTCTCACCACACGAGCAGTGCACCTGGAGATCGCATCAAACCTTAGCGCGGACTCAACTGTTTTGGCTTTACGCAGGTTCGCAGCACGCCGCGGCTGTCCTACCGAGATATACTCGGACAACGGCACCAACATGCACGGTGCTGATCGTGAGCTGCGGGAGGCCTGCCGGGAGGAGGCCAGTCGACGAGGCATCGCATGGCGCTTCATCACGCCTTCCGCGCCGTTCATGGGCGGCGCCTGGGAGCGGTTAGTGCGCTGTGTCAAAACAGCGCTGGCCGCCACACTGCACGAGCGGCATCCTCACGAGGAGGTCCTCGCGACGCTGCTCTGCGAGGTCGAGTACGTCGTCAACAGCCGGCCGCTCACCCACGTCTCAGTGAGCGGCGACGACGACGAGTCCATCACACCGAATCACTTCCTGCTGGGCGGCTCGGCACGCCTGCCGAGCCCCGGCACCTTCGACGAGCAAGACATCGACAGTAAGAAGCACTGGCGACGCGCTCAGATACTCGCCGACATGTTCTGGCGTCGCTGGGTGCGCGAGTACCTGCCCGAGCTGCAACACCGGCGGGAGCCGCACGCCCGCGGCCCCGCACTCGAGCTCGGCGACCCCGTGCTCATCGCCGACGGCAACCTGCCTCGCAACACATGGCCGCGAGGTAGAATCGTGGCCGTGTACCCGGGCGCTGATGGTGAGGTTCGGACCGCTGACGTGCGCACCGCTGGCGGTGTGCTCAAGCGTCCGACGAAGAAGCTCGTGCCGCTGCCTAAATAACAGGGCAGCGCACCACACAGTGCGTGAGCTGCGCACGCTCCGCAACACCACATCGTCGCGAGCGGTGCCCGCTCCCCAGCATCACATCGCGAGCGGTGCACGCTCCCCTACATCGCATCATCGTGAGCTGCGCACACTCCGCACCATCGCGTCATCGCGAGCTGCGCCCGCTCCACCGCATCGTGTCATCGCGAGCGGCGCCCGCACGGCAGCGCCGCATTACCGCTGGCTGCGCCCGCCACACGGCGCGGCTACACATCGTCGCTCACCGGGCAGATGCAGCATCGCTACGTGTTATATCATCATATCATCGTGTCATCGTGTCATCGCGTCATCGAGCCACCGTGTCGCCAGGCCTTCGCTCTGCTGCACGGCGGGAGAGATGTTCGCGACCATCGTCATCCGAGCGAACCGCACTCGACCAGTGCAAATGTGAAATGAACAGTGTTTGTGTCGTGCGTCACCATAAAAAGTAAAACGCTAAGAATTAGTGCGGGTGGCAGTGAAAAAACTACCGAGAAAAAATAACGATTCGATTTTTGTGTTTACCCGCGTAGTTAATTTGTCATGATAAAACAGTGCATGTTTTTTAGCAAATATTTCGAAAATTAGGCTGTGTATAGTGTTTAAAATTTCGTAAGTACTTAGTAAATAGTAAAATAATATGTTTTTAAAGCAGTTCATAGCCATAGTTGTTGTTATTTGTGAATTATACTTAAATATGATGTGACAGATCATAGTGTTGAGCTAGGTTTTCATGTTTTACAGATACTGTGTCATTGGTGCCTAAAAGCCTAGGTCTCAAATAATAGAAAAATAGTTGTCACATGAAAAATAATGTTGATATTTAGGAGATATAAGCAATAAAATAGTGTTTGTTTTGGACTTTTATTTTAAACCTAGATAGATTCTAGAACACTTAGTGCATATTGTTGTCATAGGTATCCTCGGATAGCCTATGAGATGCCCTAACACAGACACTTTATAGAATATGAATAACACATATAGTTTGGGAGTTATTTAAATATTTGTCTTCAAATTCGGGCTGTTTTCGTTAGTTTTTCATAGTTTATTCGTTATAGATTTTCAGCCATGAAGACACTAGGTCTGTGTTATACATAGACTGATAGGGCATCTCACAGGGAATCTGGCAACACATGTTACTTCATAATAGTCAAGTGTTTTCATTAATAAAATTGTAATAAATTGTAAAACCGATAATGAAAATAAATAAAGGCGAGGGCCACATAGAGGGCGCTGTTAGCAGGTTCTCGATACAGTAAAATTCCGGGGTAAAATAGTGCACGAGAACCAGGGAGTTTTTGTAGTCATCGGCATAGTTATTTTTTAACGTAAATAGTGAATAGTAAATAGTGAAGTCTAGTGCTGCTGAGGGCGCCCTCTGAAGACCTATGTATATTGTATGAAGATGTTTTATTTCGTCGTATCCCTGAAGCCACCACGTTATAGTACTGCTTGACAAGAATATACAGTCCACCGATATTTCGACGTGTCTTCGCGCGTACACTTGAACCAGCGACCAACAGGACGTCAGCGTCTCGCTAGTTATAGAAGCATACACCTACTTCGAGTTACGCCCGTCTTGAATAGTTTCAGAATTTATACTCTAGGTTTCCTCAAATCAGTCATTAGTATCTAAGATATACTTAGAAGGCACATAATATAACTTAGAAAAGTGGTAGCTGACTTGGAAACGACCCCGAAAGTCACACTCAACAGACTGAAGCTAGCATTGACCTAATTGTTAGTACCAAAATTGATATTGCCATAACAGCAACAAACTAAGTTTTAGCTAAAAATAATGTTAGCACAGCACTGCAATGTTCAGCCAATCAATCAAGCAGGCACTTTTGCATACTTACACACGAAAACTTAACGGGGTTGAATCACGCAACCTTACTGGGAGTGTTCATAAATATAGCCGTAAAATATTGCGAAGGAATTATGGCTAGAAGTGATATTGACGCGTTACAAGATTATGAAGAATGAATTTTCAGATTAAACCACCAAAATTTCAGGAATTGTTGAAGAAAACTGGGAACCCACAGTTGTACCCACGTCTCGTAGACTTACTTTATGATCAATAGTAGCCCATAAGCCTTCCTGGATAAATAATTAAGGCCTTTTGACACTGTTTCATTCTTAATAGCACTATTAAAACTACAGTTCATAGTAAAGATATATCACAAATCATAAAATATTAAAACAATAATACAGAAATAGCGTTCCAACAAAACTAATTATATTAATTAGTCACGGAGTGTGTTTGTTCTCACTCCGACAGCTGTTATGAAATAACATTCTAAACTTATTGTGGACGTTACCGAAACGGTGTGACGTTTAATTATTATTAACCGACTTCAAAAAAGGAGGAGGTTATCAATTCGACGGTTTTTTTTTAATCCAAATAAATACAAGCTGCAACTTCTTGACACCGACTTCTAGAGCGATGTACTTAAAAGTTTTTTTCGCTTTTTAGTGTTTTAGAAGTCGTTTTTTTTTTGTATGTCTTTTTCCGACCACGGGACTATAGAGTCCCGGATTTTTGGAAGGCGAACGTGGGGCCGAAGCCAACACGCTAAAGCCCTTTTGAGACAACTTTAATATTATGTAATGGTGACACAAAACCGACGATTATCCCTGTATACACTATGGAAATGTACCTAAGGACAACCCCCGGTTTGTGCTAAACTATTGCTAAGTATGGAAGACAAACTACTTGGGCTATTGTGATGGGATGCTAGTGGAAAAGGGAAGGGAAAACTATGGGGATTATGGCCCCCGCCGATGACAATGTATTAATACATGTAAAAATGACAGTAGGAGACTCGCCAGCTCACTTACCGGGCCCCGGGAACTAGTCGCTAACAAGGGAGCAACGGACAATTATTATTATTATAGCAATTTTATTGGTTAACTAGTTTATTTTTGAGGCTTTTTAACATTCTGCCGGGGCTGTAGGTTGTTCGCAAGAGTTACCGCGGCTCTGGCACACAGAGACCTCCAGAAAGAACATAGTGGTTTTAGTATTAGTCTGCCAGCCGCACCTACAGCGGGATGATTTCCCTCGAAAAATGTTGATTATAAAATCCTTAACAAAATTTGTCCATTGACTATGAATATTGTATTGGTAAGACTGGTTATCAGATATTCTGGATTTCCCGAGCATTACGTTTATATAATTAAAATTCTATTTTCGAATCAGCTAGAAAAAAAAACACTTTTATATTTTACAAGTCAATGTCAAATTATCAATTCTAAAATGAAAAAGTAGGTATAAAAATCAATAACTTACTAAAAAGGATTGTTCAAAAGATGTCGACGTTCCATTGGTCTAAAATAAATCTATGTTTGACTACAAACCGTAAAATCACATTGAAGAAATCCAATTTAAAGAAACATTAATTTTGAACCAACACTTAAAGCAATTAATCGCATACCTTGACCGGTAAATATAAGAAACGACTGGTAACTATGAAAAATGACGGGTTATGTTGTTCACGTAACTAGCTCGCGTGACCATTAAGGCAATGTTAAATCCTTATTTTATTCATTTATTAAAAATTTTAGACGCGTTCATAAATAAAAATCAAATTAAAACTATTTGTTTACTTAGTAAATTCTAAGTAATCTTAGGCAATTTGGTTTTGTTCAATTGTAAATGGTTTTAATTTTAACAGGTCAATGATTTTTTTTGTAGGGCCAGTTCACGGGTTACGAGTAGCCACTATCTACCAGATAAATTAAGAAATGGAACAGAATTTTTATGCAATTATCTGCCAGATAAACTATCTGGAACTTATCATTATAACTATGTTGGGGTCGGCTTCCAGTCTAACCGGATTTAGCTGAGTACCAGTGTTTTACAAGAAGCGACTACCTATCTGACCTCCTCAGCCCAATTAACCCGGGCAACCCAATACCCCCTGGTTAGATTGTCGTCAAACTTCCTAGCTTCTGACTACCCATAACGACTGCCAAGGATGTTCAATGACAACCGGGACCTACAGTTTAACCTGCCATCCGAAACACAGTCATTGGTGTCCAAGATATACTTAGAAAGTACATGCAAACTTAGAAAAGTTGCATTGGTACTTGCCTGACCTGGAATCGAATTCGCACCCTCATACTCGAAAGGCTGGTGCTTTAAGCACTAGGCCACCACACAGCACACACATAGATAGGGCACACACATCTAATAAAATTTATTATCCCCCTGAAAGAGAGAAATAGTGCATTCGAAAGACAAGGATGCGTTCATTGTTTTGCAAAATTAACTGACGCTGAATACCTCTTTCACAACAGAAGTGCATTACCGAAACTCAAAATAACAATATAGGGTGGCGAAAATCAGAATGCAATTACAATAGAATGCTTTCAAGAGTTCCTTGAAACAATGCCACTGCTAAAATCTTTAGTTTTTCTGACATAACTCTTAGCTATAATTTCTTTATTTAATTACATAATACAAATTGTGTATGAAAAATATTGTTTAAAGGTTCTTCAAACCAACAGACAGACATGTGTTGCTGGGGAGTTTGTTGCGCCACTTCTTCTTCCCAGCAAAAACACATAGGAAGTGTATAACTGATAAACTACATATATGTAGTTATACCACAGCTAACATGCATGCTCATAACACAAACATCGACCATACCGGGAATCGAACCTGGTACCCTCAGTCCGGCGTGGTTACCACTACTCCAACAGGGACGTCAAATATCAGGCTCATCAAGCTACAACAATCAGTCAGATTGTCAACGTTATCGCTGAAACACGTGTCACGAATTTGACAGTTTCAGTTAGCCTGATGTGCTGGCGTCTGTACATACACACACAACAATTCGGATATTAAGAAAAATTACTCGGAACACATTATGATATCGTATTCAAAAGCTTAGGAACCCAATTTATAATAAATTCTCCGAGCAGCCATTAATCATTTTACTTTTAGGCTAATATGCTTAGTTTATGTAATGATCATATTTCATTTTTATACCAACCACTTAGATAATGATTTATTTTTTTATTATGTAACGAGGGTATTATGGTAAGAAACATCTTCACAATATAACTTTATAGCCATCTTAAGCTAGACTTAAGTATAATCAAAGAGTATAAATAATATAATATCCCTCACACATTCACACAACGTCATCTAGTCCCAAACTAAGCAGAGCTTGTACTATGGGTACTAGACAACTGATAAACATACTTATATACTTTTCTTTTGTAAATACATATATATTATACATAGAAACACCCAGACTAAGTCAAACACCCATGTTCATGCACACAAATGTTTGACTTATGCGGGAATCGAACCCGCGACCTATAGCGTGGCAGGCAGGTTCACTAACCACCACGCCATCTGATCGTCATATAGTTTATTAGTTGTGTTAGCACCCATAACTCAAGCTAATTATAATAGTAGCTTATCTTGGGGACTAACCAGCTATCTGTAGGGTAATCCAAAAAAAGTTAAATCAATTTAAAAGGAGGTAAATCACACAAAATCTTGCGATAAACAGTCACAGCCATACTTCCTGATGCAGTGGCCCATCTTAATCATCGTGGATCGTATTTAGGTTTGCTAGCAAGCCGCAATGGAGTAACATCTATCGGCACTACCCTAATGGCGCCCAACGTGGGACTCGGGTTTCTTGGTTGCAACTTGATAAAAAATGTATTTGTATTTCTTTATATTAATATAGACTTTTAGTTTTTATAGAAAAGACATTCTTAACATCCTTTAAAGGCACATTTAATTATAAGCATCATTTTTTATTGGTGACAACTGACTACAGGAAATTGGCGCCCACAGCGGGACCACTTTTCAATAAGTGAGAGTTATTTTTTCAAAACAATGGTTTAATGTCAATTTACGAATACTTATTTTAATGAAAATATGCAGTTAACTAAGAAATAAAACAATCCAATATACCTAAACACGAAGCTAGTAGGTATGTAATATTATGGTGAATATAACTATATCGGGACACCTTTCACACACGGTCGGTTAGCCTCAAGTGAAGCTATTGATTAGTTTGTATTACGGGTGCTAACACAGCCAACAAGCATACAACTGCCGATCGTACCGTGAATCGAACCAACGACCTTCACTTCGGCATTCCGTATACTGGCCACTTTTGACTGCCTTGTTGGTCTAGTGGTCGCAAGGCGCGACTGCTGTGCACGGGGTCTCGGGTTCGAATCCCGGGTCGGGCCGAAATAGCTTTGTGGGTTTTGAGAAACTTTCATAAAGCAGCCTGGAGTCTGGAAGTTGGTGATTGATTCACCCGTGCATCGGAGAGCACGTAAATGTCGGTCCTGCGCCTGATCTCTCTCCGGTCGTGTCGGATTGCCGTCCCATCGGATTATGAGAGTAAGGGAATAGAGAGTGCACCTGTGTCTGCGCGAATGCTTGTGCACTATAATATGTCCTGCGCAGCTGGCTGATCTCCATGAAAGAGAACGGCCGCCGTAGCCGACAATCGGCCTGGATGCCATCATCATCATCATACTGGCCATAGTTCAGAGACCAGCACATCAGGCTACAACAATCTGTAAAATTTCCTTAATGTATTTTCAATCTTATCGCTGGAGCATAAAGTTCAAAGTTGATTGGGAAAATTTGTCAGTTTCGTGTTTGTGCTGGTATAATTGCACATTATTTAATCAACCATTAATAAAAGTATTAAAAAGGCCATTAATCTCAGGTCCCAATTATAGAAAATATTTACATTAAATAAAATTAACTCTCTATAAATAAAAAAAATAACTTCGCGACACGACATCTATTGGCATTCACTCCTGGTCTGCAAATGATCAAAGGGCTGTGATTGACCTACATACAACTGGTGGTGGGGAGTAGTCCTAATCGCGAATACAACTGCGGTATCATGTTTGCAAACTACGGAATAAATTGGCTGTTTGTTAGATAATCATGGCGTCTGTGTTGTGAATTATAATGTTATTGAGTCTATCTATAGGTATACTATACTAATAATACCTAAAATTTGAAGAGTTTGTCTGTTTGTTTGCTTGATCGCAATAATGTAAGGTGTCGTAAACTCGTGGTGGCCTAGTGGTAAAAGCACCAGCCTCTCAAGTATAAAGGCCCGGGTTCAATTCCAGATCAAGCAAGTAGCAGTGTAACTTTTCTTATTTATATGTACTTTCTAAATATATCTTGGACACCAATGACTGATTAAAGGTAAAGGAAAACATCTCGAGGAAACCTGGACTATAAAGTCTGAAATCATCAATCCGCATTGAGTAAGCGTAGTGATTAATGCTCAATCTTTCTCTGTGTGAGAGGAGGCCAGTGCCCAGCAGTGGGACGATAAAAAGGCTGATGATGATGATGATGAATAATGTAAAGAACTATTAGACCGATGATTTCCCACCTACCAATAAAAAAGGGAAAATTTTGTATGGCAACTTTGCACTATGATATATATAATTTATTTTTAAGAACAAGAGACAATTTTACACAAACATAAATAACTAAGTGGGTCAGTTAATTTACATCTATCAGTGTTCCTAAATCCGTATCTTAAAAGATTAAAAAAATATTCCTAACAGCCCATATTAATTGACACAAAACTACATAAACCACTCAGTTCTTATATAGCTAAAGCTAATATTAAGATATAAAACAAGACAATTACTATGTTTTATGAGGACAAGAGAAAATCTTTATTATCTTTCATCGTGACGTAGGATAGAAAAAACAAAAGAATTTGTTGACACTTTCAAACTTTCTTCTGAACTTGGTTACTACTATAAAATCAAACACTCGTATTACTGCAAGACATTTTTGTTATTTTTTTTTTGATATGACCTCTTGCAGTTCAGCCTAGGAGGCCGTGTACTGCTTAAACGGACTTTACATTTTTGTTATTTTTTTTTTTTTTTTTTTGATATGACCTCTTGCAGTTCAGCTTAGGAGGCCGTGTACTGCTTAACCGGACCATTTTTGTTATATTTTCAAAATACACCTATATCGTGGCATATAACGAAACCATAGCCTGCATTTAATTGCGGCAACGCCATCTAGTTACAAAAGGATAAACTTGTGCCGAGAATTCTGAACAAATTAAATGATGATATAGATAAGGAACGACGGAGGCCCGACGCCCATTGATAGAACGACACGGCTTTGGCTGAAAATTGGTGAACAGACAACTTAGAACTAGTGGAAGGACTAGTTCAAAATTATCTAAGGTTTTTTATATAGAGGACATTTTATACGAGTACAGGAACTAGTTTGGTTGGGTGAAACCGTGGATAGAGGCTAGTAAAAAGATAAAAAGTCATTTATTCAAAGTAGGCTGAAACACAGCACTTTTTAAAAGACAATTTTCCAAAAGACAGCTCCAAAAAACGCTCACGCTTCACCACTTCCTATGCGTTATCGATCATCATCATCATCATCGCAGCCTTTTTATCGTCCCACTGCTGGGCACAGGCCTCCGCTCACACGGAGAAGGATTAAGCGTTAATCACCACGCTTGCTCAATGCGGGTTGGTGATTTCAGACTTTATAGTCTAGGTTTTCTCTAGTTATGTTATCGATGTAGGTATATGTATGTATAGTTATGATGAGTCGTGTTATCGATCGGAAGAAGACATGGTGGAACAATCTCCCCAGCAACTATTGTGATATTATAAAGAAAATTAATGAGCTTCAATTAACCATTAACATTATTGTGTGCATTAAACATATTAGCTACAAATAGCTGCTATGTTCCCATTTACGCGAAAAGCAAAAATAATAATAATTTTGAAGCAATAACTTAGAAATTAACGTAATAATTTGTGAAGAAAACTTACTTATATTTCTATTATTAATTCCAACCTTATTCTTTTAAGAATAAGGGCTATAATTGCAGCTTGAACAGTTGGCAGAAATAATCTTTTGTAACATTTCAAGAACCATCTCGAGACAATAAAAATAAATCAGAGAAACCAGTATTGTCGGGAATTTTTCGATTTTTATCGGCCATTTTTCACACTGACGGATGAGGTTGTTAGCGATAACCAATGAAATCGTATTTTGTGGTGATTCGATGTTTAAAATGTAGTAATAACCATGTAACTGACATTTAAATCAGAGCTACGTCACTTCTTTTTTAAGAATTATCGAGATCCAAATATATTTTTAAAAGAAACAGGATTCATTGAAAAAAAAAACCACTTTTTTTACTATACTTTTAATAAAGTAAAATAATCAACTCTTTCATGCACTTATTCGTTTTAATAAATGATAAATTTGTTTAATATTTTTTTGCAAAATGTGGTTTAACTTAAAAAAAAATACTTTGTTTATTGAGTATAATAGAATAACCATTAGAAACAGTTTAATTATTATTGTACCAACTGTCTTATAACAATATTGCCACCAATAAACTATACCTAATGAAACCATTGATTTTTCTAAAAAGGAAACCTTATTACGCCTACAACTAGTTAGACCTTATTTTAGAGCCTACCAAAGCTACCAAAACAGTGGAAATACCAATTAAGTACTAAAAATATGACGTGGATATTTTTTTCTTCTAAAACAGGGCGTAGATTTTAAGGCTATTAAAGCCAGGTGTTGAAGACACAGCTCACAGCCCATTGATCTTTTTGTCAACTTCGTATCAATTAGAGCCATTAAGCTATTCATTTGAAGAATTTTGTGAATAATGCTATTCAGGAAAAACAGGTATAATATCTAATACCTTTATACGAGCAATGCATAATTATAAATATACTAGCGACCCGCCCCGGCTTCGCACGGGTGCAATTCTGGTACTAAATACACTACAGAAAAACTTATATATTATACATATAAACCTTCCTCTTGAATCACTCTATCTATTAAAAAAACCGCATCAAAATCCGTTGCGTAGTTTCAAAGATTTAAGCATACAAAGGGACAGGGAAAACGACTTTGTTTTATACTATGTAGTGATGTATGTATTATATTCACAGGATTTCGGAAACGGCTCCAACAATTTCGATGAAATTTTGTATGTAAAGGGTTTCGGGGATGAATAATCATTTAAACTAAGTTTTATTCCCAGAGATGTTGTTTCAACCGACTTTTGAGGCAATGTTAAATATGTTACAGAATACAAAGGTAATTTTTGTCTAACTGTCAATATTCACAGTAGCTCAATGGTAAGTGCGGCAGTGCTGAATCATTGACAACCGGATTCGTAACTCAGCAGATGAGGTTCTATTTTCGGCTTTTTCTTCATGTTTTTTTTTGTTTTTTGTGTTCACCAAAAAAAAATACCGTGCGAAGCTCGCTCCCACACTTTTACTAGTTAAACGAGGCTAAGATGATAATATTCATTGACTTATTATTCGAAAATCTTTAGAGCACTCGCGAAAACTATATTTGTGAGCAAAGCCGGCAGAAATAACTAGTATGTTATAACAGAAAAGTAATACTCGTGACGTCACTTTTATCGATAAAAATCTGTGCACACACAGCCCTATATTTCTTTGAATCAATAACCATCATAATATCATTAGGTATGTTATATTTATACGAGTGTATGTCGGAGGGTGTAATAAGTATTTTATAATAATATTGTTATTTTCATTTTAGGGTTACGCATAAAATATATTAAAACAGTCATAAAATGTTTAAATTACTCTATTGTCTTTCTGTACATATGTTTTCTTATGAAGGTAATTAGTTTGTTTATAGTCTCACTATTCATAAGAGTCTGTAATGAATAATTTGAAATAAACTATTGATTATGGCTTTTTTTTTCTTAAATCTGCTGGACTAAGGGTTGGTTTTCACTACTACTTTATTAAACACATTTAACGCTGTTTTGAATAAAGATAATTCTGTTACATTCATTTTGAATGCAGCTTTATCATCATTTGCCTAGCCTTTTCCCATCTTTGTAGGGGTCAGTTTCCATTCTTACAGAATGTAGTTGAGTACCAGTGTTTTACATGGAGTGACTGTTTATGTGATCTCCTCAACCCCGGCAAGCCGATAGCCTCTCGCTAGGATTGAAATTCAGAATTTCTGGCTTCCACCCGTAACGACTGCTAAAGATTACAGCCGCGACCCACAAATTTAACGTGTGTTTCGGCACCCAGCCACGGCCGATCACGTCAAGTGTTGCTTGACCTTATGGTCTATCGATCCGTGTGGCTATAACTTAGCCATGAGCTCCTGAACGATTGCTGAAGACAGCATAACTGACTAGGCAAGTAAACCATCCTGAAATCATCGAATCGAAGCTAAGCTCACATTGACGATGAGCGACGCCGCCGGCTTACACTAGTTACCATTTCAGGCATAACATAATCATGATTACGAAAGTCATTACAAGAAAATCAAGTATGATTATATTTTAATAATCATAATTACAGAAATTTTCTTTACTAGAACATGGAAACCAGCGTAATGACAGACCAAATGGCGCTACCAGCTTTAGGTGTAGGTGCGTAAATTATGTCAAAACCTACAGAACTCGTTATCAGATTTGCCTATAATTTTATGAGTTCTGTGACCGAACTGAAAGCCGTGAAGTTTTGTTAGATTCGACGATTGGCTATACTGTTTTTGGGTCAAGATTTTTGGTGCCAATCGTTTGTTTTGGTCATTTTTTTTTGTCATTTTGCTAAGAACCTCAAATGGCGCGAATATAGCTTATAGTATGTATTTTCAAAAGAAAAGTATATAAGTAGGTTTATCAGTTGTCTAGTACCCATCATAGTACAAGCTCTGCTTAGTTTGGGGCTAGATGACGTTGTGTGAATGTGTGAGGGATATTATATATTTTTATAGGTAAATGAACAGGCTTCGGGATACTCTCCGTAGTCCCATCCTATTCCTACATATTAAATTAAAAAATAAAAACATCACACCGATCAACGAGCGCCAAACCTACGCAACACTAGCGCCATCTGCTTTAGGATATAGCTTTTTAGCGTGTGGGATTAAAACTCTTGGGTCGTGGTGTCCGAGTGCACACCTCTTTTTCAAGGGTATTTCACAGCGACTCGCTGACACTTCTCGTGACCCAAAGACTGGCTTTTATTTCGCCCAACGGCTAACACCCTGTATATTATAAAACACAATAAAAAAACACCATTGGAACTTACCGTTCTTATGCGCATAATAACCAGTGCCCGAAGAAGAGCCGCTCCCAGTGGAGGAGCCCTGCGGAGGACGACCCTCCTCGTCCACCTCCAGGGGTAACGGAGTAGCCTCCATCACTCACTAACTCACTTGTCACTCATCACTTTTTCACTTGCACTGCTTACACTTGTACCTGAAAAGAGATAGATATGTAAAAAACATGAATAATCATAACGAGGTTTTTTTATAAGTATAATATTCCTCACACAACGTCATCTAGCATCAAACTAAGTTGTAGTTGTAGGTACTATGGGCACAAGGTGCCTGAATAAACTGGGGAATGCCATCAAAAAAAAATTGGGTTAGGCCTGGAAAATCGAATTTCAACCCAAATAGAAGTTGCATTTTAATATCTATCTAACTATATTTCGAATTAGTTCCAGCATTCTGTTGTTTTTTTATGAGTTATAATAATACCTCACACATTCCCACAACGTCATCTAGTATAAACTAAGCAGAGCTTGTACTATGTGTACTATACAACTGATAAACCTACTTATGTATAAAGATGGAAGGTCCATTTTTGAATTTATTCGGTAGATAGCTACTGGGACATTGTAAAACTGGCCTTAAATGTGATTATGACAGAAAGGTGTTTTAAAGTATAGTTTAAAAGTATATTCGGACTATTCGTCAAGATAACAAAAGTATTTCAAATATCAAAAGTAATATAGTTAATATTTGAAATCTGTTTTCGCAATAAATCGTCTTACTCGAGGAAAGCAAAAGGATATTATAAAGTAAAATCGTTCGTCTATTTAATTAGCAAATTAAGTGCCAGCCAGAAGGGACAAAATATAAAGCGCTCGCTCCTCTGCAAGCTATATTTTATCGCGTCGAATACGATGGACGCGCTATAATTTCAGTTCAAAATACTAATTTACAGATTATTTTCATTTGATTGGACTAAAAATTAGCACAAAGGTGGTGGAGAAATGGCTAGGCAGATTATTATTTTTGTACTTGTAAAAGAAACAAATGTATTTAACTACATAAATTATATCATTAATTTATATTCGTTTTAGGTAACTACAAAATAGCGTAAATACAGGATTCCTCTCGCAAAGATAAGGATTGAGAGTTAATCAACACGCTTGCTCAATGCAGATTGGTGATTTCGGAATTTATAGTCTTTGTTTCCTCGAGATGTTTTCCTTCACCTTTAATCAGTCATCGGTGTCCAAGATATACCTACTTAGAAAGTAAATTAAACTTATATATATTAACTTATTAACTTAGAAAGAAAAATTGCATTGGTACTTTCTTTAAATCGAACCCGTACACTCATACTTGAGAGGCTGGTGCTTTAACCACTAGGCCATCACGATATAATTTCGTTAATATCAATTAGAACAAATAAAACGTCACTATGAAAACAATGTGACGATAATATAGAACCAAACCCACACTCGTATATTCGAGATGTAATAATTATATTTGATTGCTCTCAACAGGAAATATATTCTTGGCAATGGCACACCACCCAGGTAGCATGACAATAAACAAGCTTAGATAGGAATTTGAATGACACTTGCGAACCTCTATTAATAATCCAAGCTCGTAATTTAATGAATTTTATTTCTTTGCACCGACATAATATGGGTTTAATTGTTTTTCTAGCGATGTAATTACATAAATATCTATACGATACCTACTACGCCGACCCTTTGCACGGTCGCCCAGTCGGTGCAATTCGGCTGAAACGTCGGGAAAAAAGAGCTATCGTTATAATTACGTCACGAGTAAGGCGGGATGATGTGTAAAATATGTGTATGTATGTACAGACGACAGCACATTAAGCTACCTGTACGAAACTGTAAAATTTTCCCAATCAACTTTGAACCCTTTGCTTCAGCAATAAATTTGAATATCTATTAAGGAAATTTGACAGATTGTAGTAGCTTGATGTGCCTGTACATTACAACGACAGTAGATACCACAATATGTATAGATACAACTAGCAATGTATATAGGTACATAAACCGTCCAGCCGTCGGTCATAAACCAAGCCCATGACATCATACATGTGTCGTGCCAACTGTTACTGACTGATATTTCCTTTATTTTATTAGTTACGAGTATTATACGCGCTATTAGATTATATTATATACGTTGTTTTTGATGTTGATAGACCAGAAGTAAATAGCCAAAGATTGCAAAAGAACATTTATTGCCCATACGTTTTTAGGGTTCCGTACCCAAGGGGTAAAACGGAACCCTATTGTTTTCGCTCCTCTGTCCGTCCGTCCATCTGTCACCAGGCTGTATCTCATGAACCGTAATAGTTAGAGAGTTAAAATTTTCACAGGTGATGTATTTCTGTTGCCGCTATAACAACAAATACTGAAAACTAGAATAAAATAAATATTTTGGGGGGCTCCCATACAACAAACGTGATTTTTTTGTTCATTTTGGCTCGATATCGATAACGGCAACTGGTAGATGCTTGAAATATTCACAGAATATGGAATGTATTACTTACTTTAATAATAAGTAATTTTATTAAAATTAAATTAATATTTGAGGGGGGCTCCCATACAACAAACATGATTTTTGGCTCCTTTTATAAATAATGGTACGAAACCCTTCGTGCGCGAGTCCGACTCGCACTTGGCCGGTTTTTTATTGAAGTTCTGACGAGGATCTGACCGAATTATACTCAAGGCACACACTCTTGATCTGTGAGGCGGTTACTTTTGGGTGTCTAACTGTCTGTACGTCTAAGCACGAAAAGCCCGTGTCGGCGGCGCTTTCTATTCCACGTGCTCCTCTAAGAGAAACAACATTGGGAGGGTGCGAAGGGCCGAGGTCTGCCGGGGCTGCGGGTTGTTCGCAGGAGGTACTACAGCTCTGGCACAGAAAGACCTTCAGACGGAACAAAGTGGGTTCTAGTCAGCAAGAGTCTGACATTCCCTCCAGCTGCAGCCTCAGCGGGAGGTGTCATTTGATGATTTCCCACGAAAAAAAGGCACAGATTCTTGATCTGTGAGGCGTGTTTCAGGCAATCAATCCACCTTTTTCGTGGTCTACCTCTATCTCTCCATCTATGGACATTCATACTTAACACTCTCTTGTAGCGTTTATATTTATTATTATAGCGTTCATGCGTTTCATATATGTACTTCTAAGCCTATAATAACATTACATAATTCGAAACATAATGTAATCTATGACGATTTTATCAAATTAATGTTTTTAAACTTTCGCGATTATTACCTACACATTTTAAACACAACACACAGGTCTTACTCGCGATAAAAAAATATTATAAAGGCATTACAAAGGAATGGCATTTGACGACCCCGATGGCGCAATGGTTACCACGCCGGACTGCCGAGCTAAGGGTCCCGGGTTCGATTCCCGGCATGGTCGACATTTGTGTGATGAGCATGATTGTTGGCTGTGGTCTGGGTGTTATAATATGTATTTATAAATATATATGTGTAAAGTATAGGTAGTTTATCAGTTGTGTTAGCACTCATAACACAAGCTAATCAATAGCTTACCATGGGGCTAACCGACCGTGTGTGAAAAAGGTGTCCCGATATATATATATATATATATGGCACGACGTTTCGGCCGAATGACACCGACCGTGGTCGGTCCACGGTTCGGGAGAAATAGAGGTAGCGTACATGCCTTTATAATATTTTAAGTAAGACCTGTGTGTTGTATTTAAAAAGATTTAATCAAAATCTGTTTTACTCTTCAACCCAGAAAGAGTCAAGTACTTTTGTTTAATACATTAGTTTATATAGATGTTCTATAATTTTATTGTATCGTTAAAGTCATCCTCCACACGAGTGTTGCCAAGAATCAACTATAGTACATTCATGATGACGTATAACAATGAGTACCTACTACTGTATTAAATACTTCAACTGTAGGGAAAATAGTTCGAGCTGCTGTACTAAGACTTTAAGAAGGAAAATAAGTGGGTTTTAGCCAGAAAAAATCTGACATTCCCCCCTAGCAGCACACATAGCGGGAGAGGTCGTTTAAAGATTACCCACAAAAAAGGGAAAAATTCCCATAAAAATATTACCCTCATAGTTTTAGCTCTTAAGTTTGACATCTCATATTTATAACATCTCTTTCTCTTTTTTGCCTCGACTAACGTCTATAGAATCCCTCGTTAGGGGACTGGGTCAAGGGACTGATTCAGAAGGCGGTATTCCTTGTTCTGTGTCTCGAGCCCTTACCACCGGTCACCTATTTTTTTTTTTAATATTAATATTTAAAAATGTTATTAATATTTTTATTAAATATAAAATAAATGACTGAATTAAAACATATCTTTTATAGCATTCATATCGCTTAGCCTTCTTTACAGTGCAGTCCTAAGATAGCATTTCCCTCTTCATTTCATACCGGCCCTCCGCTTAATGAGACATGCGAAATAAGGAAATATTTGCAGCATCTCATCTTGAGCTAAGGAATTTACCCTAATTTGAGACGGACCCTTTTTTAATGGTATTTACTTATACCTTGAGGATATTGCTATATTGTATATTAAAGGTTGCCTCGTTGGTCTAGTGGTCGCAAGGCGCGACTGGTGTGCACGGGGTCTTGGGTTCGATTCCCGGGTCAGGCCGAAATCGCTTTGTGGATTATGAGAAACTTTCATAAAGCAGCCTGGAGTCTGGAAGTTGGTGATTGATTAACCCGTGCATCGGAGCGCACGTAAATGTCGGTCCTGCGCCTGATCTCTCTCCGGTCGTGTCGGATTGACTATGAGAGTGGGGGAATAGAGAGTGCACCTGTATCTGCACGAATGCTTGTGCACTATAATATGTCCTGCGCAGCTGGCTGATCTCCATAAAAGAGAACGGCCGCTGTAGCCGACAATTGGCCTGGATGCCATCATTAAAGGTTGAGTGGACTGATATCTTGGACATCAATGACTGTGTTTCGGATGGCACGTTAAGCTGTAGGTCCCGGCTATCATTGAACACTCTTGGCATTCGTTACGGGTAGTCAGAAGCCAGTAAGTCTGACGCCAGTCTAACCAAGCGGTATAGGGTTGCCCGGGTAACTGGTTTGAGGAGGTCAGATAGGCAGTCGCTCCTTGTAAAACACTGGTACTCAGCTAAATCCGTTAGACTGGAAACTAACCCCAACATAGTCGGGAAAAGGCTCGGGAGATGATGAAAGGTTGAGTAGACTGAAGAGGGTGATACATTTTTGTTGTATGTTTTTGCCACTTTTCTTTTCGTGTGGTGTGGCAGAGTCAAATTACGAGAAAAATCGATAGCTTTATGAATATCCAATCATTGTACATGTATTGTTTATATTATATATATGCATTGTATATATTAGGTATATTATACAAACAGATGAAATACTTCAAAAAAGTTAGACAGACATTTGACACGTGTTATAAGGAAAAAATGTATGCAAAATTATTTTAAACACGACCGTGTCGAACGTCTGTCTAACTTTTTTGTAGTAAGGACCTTAAAGTTTAAAACGACCAACGAGGCAGTTATTAAAATACTTGTATATTAAAATTAGAACGTGTTAGATACTCCTAACACAATAATAATATGGTTTGAATAGGGATGCGGACAACTAGTCAAATTCAATACCTATATAGAACTGTCAAAAACGGTTACTCTCTATGAAATTTGTATGAAAACACCACATATGACGTCACAGATTTTTCACATCAATCCGTATACTTAGTTCGATTATATTACCAATAAAAAAAATAAAAACAGTTTTCTGTTCAAACGATAAATTAAACTGACATTAGTATTTTATTTATGACCTAGTCCGCATCCCAATTCATCAATGCACCTATATAATACAAACTCTTTGAAATACGAAGAATATAAAATTTTGAAACCAAATGGATGAGGGCGTTCTAAGAAGTAAATAACAATTTGTGTCAAGAACATTACTAATGATTTTCTTAGAAGACGGGTGATGAGGCTCGTCTTATGAACTTCTATAGAAAACGCTTCAAGCTTCAAATACAAAGAAAACATAATATTATTATAAATAAGTATTCTATTGGTTTAATAAAACAATATAATAGTTATAAATTCTTCGGCTTCACCTATGTATATTTCAAATAACCTTGTTTAAGATCCCATTTTCTAAATTTTAATATCGATAAAGTTTTATCTATACCGGTTTAGTGGAATTATATTTATTTTATTTTGTTTATATTTTTATTTTACAAAATTTACTTGTATTTATTATTATTCAGTTACTTATATTTATTATATTTTGGGTATTCATTTCGTGCTTTGTAATAGAGAATTTTATCTATACCTTCTTTATATAGGAAAGAGTTGATTGTTTGTTTCTTTAAATTGCATAGACTCCATAACTACTCGACCGATTTGAAAAAATATTTCACTGTTGGGAGAGGTTGAGAGGCTATAATATTCCCAAAGAACTCATCATGACAAAATGGTCTCCCATCCACGGACCAACCGCACCAAGCGTTGCTTAACCTTATGATCGATCGATTGCTTAACCTTATGAAGGTTGGGCGTTTTGGGGAGCTGTCTTTTGTAAGTTTTGATGTTCAAGAAGTGCTGTTTTGCAGCCATGTTTGAATAAACAATTTTAAGTTTTTTTGAGTTTGAATTTGATCGACCCGTGCCCGACCACGAGCCCCGCTACAATTAATCAATACAATTCGCTACAATTGTATATTTCGTAATTATTCCATTCGCATAGTCAATTTTATAGAAATATGGAAATATCCCGCGCGTGCAGAGAGCGGTTAAGAAAACTCGTGAAGGTTTTCGTTTAATTAACATAATGTTCATTTCTTTAGTACCTTATGATTATTGTGTTCGCTTCTGACTTTAGAATGAGGTATGGACTCGAATAAAGTTTATTTTTCAACTATACTATTTCTTTTTTCAATTTATTCCCTTAGTTATTGTATTTTTCTCAGGCATTTAAACGCGAAACTGTAGTAATTAAATATGTTGAAATCCTCTGATATTTATAATATTATACATAATACAGATTAAAACGTATATACATACATACAAAACCAGAAAATAAAATTATAACATAACCTACCCAAATATTCAGCATAAAACCTTATAACACGAAGAAAAAAAAAACCAACAATCTGTAAAACCTCCTTCGAAAAGCACTTGACACAAAAGAAAAAAAAAAACACACTTCACACAATTTCGAATTCCGAATACGATTCAAATTTGGCACGGCGGGAAAGTCGGTTGCTTCCCGCCTGTGGCTTGCAATAAACTGTAGTCGAATTTGGTTCGACTCGCCACTATTTTTACAAACGCCACAGCTCGAGAGCTGGTCTATCTTAGTTTATTTTTATTTTCATTGCTCGTAAATGTATTTAGATGATGTTGATGGAAATAAAAAACAATAAATCTGTATTTAATAACGTACCTATAGACGTAACATAAAACAGTTTCCTCGAAGGGTTGCGAAGAAATTTAGGTACTAATAAAATTTCCATAATAGATTTTCAACTTTATTGCTGAAGCATTATGGTTGAAAGTTGATTGGGAAAATTTGACAGTAGCGCGGTAGCTTGATGTGCTGGCGTCTGTGCCATAGCACGTAAACTTTTACGTGTATCGTGAATAAATTGGACATTTTATTGGGTACGGCTGTGTAGTTAGGAATTTTATGACGAAATAACCCAAATTTTTAGAGGTATCTAAGAATTAATAGTTTTTTTGAATCTTCGGTGATAATAAGACAGCAATAATCACGGTCTATGTAAACATAATTAATAGTTTTTATTATCAAAAATAGTGAAACAGTACCTATCTAATTAATGAGATAAGAGCAGAATTTAAGTTATACCTTTTATGAGTTTGTTTTTAATAAAAGTTATTTCTTTTTTTCTTTTTATACGAAATAAATTAAAAGAAAATACTTTTTTTAAAAAGCTTTTATAGTCCGCCATATTGGATTTAGAATAACGTCAGATTATTTTTAAGTCACTCTCAATAAGTCCTTTCATTTGATACCCATATTGTTGAAGTTCATTAAAAATAACTACTCCGCCATCTTGGACGGTTCGCCATATTCGATTTAGAATAACGTCATATAACATATCTCGCATTGTCATCCAGACTGAACGTGTATACAAAATTTCAGCTCAATCGGTTGAAGATATCTACTTCAAAATTGAGTTCAAAGAATCCACCGTAACATACATAGTACACGGCAAGTTACATAAAAGCTTTTAAAAAACACTGTGTTATTGTCGGCTTCCAATCTTAATCTGATCCAGCAGAGTACCAGTATTTTACGTGGAGCAACTGCCCATCTACCTAATCTCCTCAATCCAATTACCAAGGCAACCCTAGGTAAGACCGATGTCAGAATGTCTGGCCTTTCTGGCCCATCACGACTGGCAAAGATGTACAAATGACAGCCGGCACCCAACAATTTAACGTGCCTTCCGAAACACGAAAAAACTCTTCATGACAGGATGGTCCACAGACCGACCGCGTCATGCGTTGCTTAACCTTATGTTCGATCGATCCTTGTAGCTGATACTTAGCCACGACCTCATTTCATTCTTTAATAGTTTCTACAACATTTTCTTACAAATCTCGAGATCTTGATGATGATGGCGTCCAGGCCGATTGTCGGCTACGGCGGCCGTTCTCATTTATGGAGATCAGCCAGCTGCGCAGGACATATTATAGTGCACAAGCATTCACACAGGTGCACTCTCTATTCCCTCACTCTCATAATCCGATGGGACGGCAATCCGACACGACCGGAGAGAGATCAGGCGCAGGACCGACATTTACGTGCTCTCCGATGCACGGGTGAATCAATCACCAACTTCCAGACTCCAGGCTGCTTTGTGAAAGTTTCTCAAAACCCACAAAGCGATTTCGGCCCGACCCGGGATTCGAACCCGAGACCCCGTGCACAGCAGTCGCGCCTTGCAACCACTAGACCAACGGGGCAGTCTCGAGATCTTACGTCTAACTTAAATTGGTAGCCTCACAAATCGGTGCCAATCTACGCTCACTCCATGAATACATAAGATTCTGAATCACAAGTCTCGACACTAAACGATATTGTAGATGTAGATGTTTGAGTGACTTCGTAATCAGCACCATCTGTTCGCATTTATAGCCGTGCGATTCGCAATTGTCTGCAAATTCATAAAATTTAAGGAGACTGCTATTTTGGACGATGCTGGGAGAACTGGAATCTAGGTCTTAGGGTTATTGAACAATCTCGTTGTTATTGTTTGAATAATATTATTATTAATATTATCTCCGAAACTACTAGTTCGATTTGAAAAATTCTTTCAGTGTTAGATAGCCCATTTATCGAGGAAAGCTATAGGCAATATACCATCACGCTAAGACACACGGCAGCGGAGCAGTAACCAAAGATGCGGGTGAAACCGCTGGGGACAGCCAGTTTTGTTATATTGATTAATGTTTTAATAAATTAATATTGAAATTTTTGCGTCCGCTACTGAGATAAGCGCGTTCAAGCAAACGAAAAATGAATCTATCTAGTCTTTTCTCAAGCAGTGTTAGGCCAAGCTTCCAGTCTTAGCCTGATGCAGCTGAGTACCAGTGTTTTACGTGAAGCGACTGTCTATCTGACTTCCTCAACCCAGCTACCTGCGAAAAGTGATACCATTTGGTAAGACTGGTTGTTATACTTTCTGGCTTCTGACTACCCGTAATGATTGCCAAAGATGTTCAAATCAGTGGGACATGACAGCTGGAACCAGTTTTTCCGAAATACGGAGGAACTCGTCATGACAAGATGGTCCACAAACTGACAGTGCCAAGCGTTGCTTAACCTTATGATCGATTGACCCGTGCAGCTATTACTTAGCCAAGAACTCTAATAGAAAACCTAAAAGAAAAATAATTATTATCTCATAGTGAAATTCTAAGCCTGTTACTTACAGACATCATTATATACAGAATCACTGTATACATTTTTAATTACCCGTGATTAAATAATCACTATTTTGACCTCAGCTAAAAACATGCCTTTTTTGACAAAAGTTAAAATATATCCGAAAAAAAGCAACAATCACAACTAAGTTTCATTACATAGGCCCAGTTTCACGATGTCCGAATAGCTACTATCTACCGAATAAATTCAAAAATGGAAAAGAATTTCTATGAAATTATATCTACCAAATAAACTGACTGGAACTTATTCGTAGGTGGTGAAACAGGCCCTTAAAATCATAAGCAAATTAAATAGTAACACCAATATTCTCAAATCTAAACACATTTTCTTCATCCCGGCTCCCGAGTCGTGTTGGCATAGTTCCCGAGACAGATTTGACGTTTAGAAGCAAAAAGAATTGCTATTTTTTCTTAATGCTTTTATTAACAAACGTACATCATCTTTCAGTCTCCATTTAGAACTAGATATACAAGATATAATCGCCCTCCTTTCTGTTCTTAGGAATTTATTGCCAGTGAAAAAAAATATTTTGTATTTTGATAATAGAGGTTTTTTTTTCCTTTCAATTTTATTTCTACTTCATTTGTTTTGTAATTTATCAACAGTTTTGCTGATGGGATAAATGGATTTTTTTTTATTAAATATATGTAAATTGGTAAGCGTTTTGGACAGGATTGTACTATCTAGTTTTTTTTTGCTGTTTTAATATTATGCTAATGAGTATGATAAAGTTTTATTGCTCGGGAAAATGGAATAGAAATTTCTTTAAAAAATCTGTTTTGGAATCAAAATAAATAATTATTATAGTAACTAAGATTAAATACGACACAATAATATACTATTTTGTTAAATTAAAAATGAGCCTTTTTATTGTCTCACTGCTGGGCACAGACCTCCTCTCATACAGAGAAGGATTGAGCGTTAATTACCACGCTTGCTTAATGTTGTTTGGTGATTTCAGACTTTAAAAGTCCAGGTTTCCTCCAGATAATTTCCTTCACCTTTAATCAGTCATTGGAGGTGTGATGTGTAAAGTTGCGTTAGTACTTAACTGACCTGGAGTCGAACCCGAACCCTCACACTTGAGACGCTGGTGCTTCAACCACTAGGCTACCAATACAAATTAAAATAATCATTATTACCTATAAATAAAATAAAATCATTTACGTTAAAAAAAAGTGCATTGTTTACAAAGGGCGGCGCATATCAAAGAGAAAATAAAGTGACAACTTGTCAAAGTACACTCGACTACACAAGTGGTTCGCAATTTAAATTTGCACGCAAATTAATGACGTGTGCGCCCGTCAATTTGGAAGCTCGCAACCACCCATTGCCGAATTCATGGCGCCTCCGAGACCAAGAGAGGATCGCAATTCGGATAATTAACGCGAAATTTTACTGAATTAAGTGCGAAACGTACGCCTGCATTTCTGTTTTGATTCAGAAATTCATTTTTAGATGTTCAATTTTGTAAGGGTTGGTTTTAATTGTTTTTTTTTGTCGAATTTAGGGCCGGTTTCATAGGTACGGATAGCCGGATAGCAAAAATGGAACAGAATTTGTATGATATTGTTTGCCAGATAAACTATCTGGAACTTATCAGCAAGCTGTGAAAATTGCCGTTAATCTATTTTTCAGTTTTTTTTTAAATTGGTCGTCATCAAGTGACCTCTCCCGCTATGGGTGTAGCTGGAGCTCCCTCCAGCAGACACTCCTGACGTTTACCGACTAAAAAAATCACTTTTGTTGCTTTTGGGGGTCTTCGTGTACCAAGGCCAAAGTAAGTCTTGCGTATAATCCCTAAATAGTCATGTAAGATAAAGATAAGATAAAAAGTCATTTATTCAAAGTAGGCTGGAAATCAGCACTTTTCGAAGGTCAATTCTACAAAAGACAGCCCCGATAACGGCCGCCCTTCACCACTTCCTATGTGTTATCGCTGGGAAGAAGAAATGGTGGAACAAACTCCCCAGCAATACTGTACACAATAACACAACTGTATTCTCTAGTATGCGTAATATTACCTAAGTTTTATCAATTTTCATACTAAAATTACGAAACCAATGTTCAGGTAATCTCTGTACATAAGCCAGCACATCAAGTTACAACTTGCCTTAAGAAATTTTCTACTTTATCGCTGTTTCGGGTAACTTGATGTGCTGGCGTCTGTACATCCCATACATATTTAATGCCATTATTAATTACATCTCTAAAATTAATTCCTGTTCGATAAAAAAAAATAACAATATTGCATTTGATGCATTGCAGTGTAAATATTTATTTGAACTAGCACTCTACTCGGAGAGTGGATACCGTGTTTTGAATTTTGAAACAGTTACCAATGTAAATATTTATCTTAATCCAATGAATAGATATTAATCCTATATTGACTGACTTTTTTTATAACTTAACTACTAGCTGACCCGACAGACGTTGTCCTGTATTTTTCAATTCATAAGAATCTTCTCCAGGCTATAACAAAACACAACAACAAAAATCCCCGATGACGACCCCGACGGCGCAATGTTTGCCACGCCGGACTGCCGAGCTAAGGGTCCCGGGTTCGATTCCCGGCATGGTCGACATTTGTGTGATGAGCATGATTGTTAGCTGTGGTCTGGGTGTTATAATATGTATTTATAAATATATATCTGTTAAGTATATGTAGTTTATCAGTTGTATTGGTACCCGTAACACAAGCTAATCAATAGTTTAGCGTGTGTGCAAAAGGGGTCCCGATATCATTATTATTAAAAACTGAAAAAAGGCCAGCCGTTCACGCGTGATAACATGACCAGGGGAATTAAGGATTCATTTTTGTAAATAACTAGCTACCGCCAGCGTATTCACCCATGTACCCAGATAAAAAGTAAAAAAGTAGCCTATGTCCTTTCTTGATAAATGGGCTATCTAATTTTTCAAATAACACCAGTAGTTCCTGAGATTACCGCGTTCAAACAAACAACCTCTTCTGCTTTATATTATTAGTATATGTACATAATTGTAATGATGGATATTTTCTGAACAAATAGCTACTATTTATTTATAACAATAAATACGATGTAACGTAATATACATCTCGACCCATTTCTATTGGCCCGAAGTGCACATCAAGATACTAGATGCAAACACTAGATGGTTCGCTGAGCTCTTCGCAAATACTTGATCTGTTTGATGTAGGTATATATTTATTTATATAACTAGAAGACCCGGCTATGCCTTGCTGTGGCTAAGGTTTTTCGTTATTATAATAGGCAAATAATGAAAGTCACGGTGGCCTAGTGGGTAAAGAGCCAGCCTCTCAAGTAAGAGGGCGTGGCTTCGATTCCCGGTCAGGCACCAATGCAACTTTTTTAAGTTTGTATGTACTTTCTACCACAGAATAGTTATTTTTCACTGACCCAATTTTGGGATTTGTCAAATCACCAGATTTGCTTAGGGAAATGATAAAATCGGGTTGTTATTTTAATATCTTACCTGTTCCTGTCTTTATCATGTCCCTGCAGGCTTAGCATGGCGATTTTATATCTATTTTATCAAGACAAAGCTCTTTCTGTCAATGTTAACATGTCTTCTGCCCGAGCATGGCGCGACCTGTCAACTCGCATATAATCACTTGTAAACTTAATATGTCGATCGAAGAAAAGAAAAATTGCTTCAAAAAATGTCAAAAGAAATCTTACGTCAATCTGTCACTTTTCTGTCATTATATCCATTCTCCGGTAGACAAAACTTGTTGCTACTGCTGCCATGCTAAGCCTGCTGGACCATACAAAAACACTGGAATTCAGTTGAATACTTTGTTCTTAATATGCAACCGCTTACGTTACAAGCTACGTCATCTTGAGTTGCAATTTTAAAAGAAAATAATATTTTTACACTCACATCTATCATCATATTTACGTCAACAATTTTTCTGACACTTACATACATATTTTTTACCATTATTTTATTTTCTCGTACCCCAAAACAATATTTATTCGTAACAACACAAATACTTTGGCAAAGAATCATGCAACAGACAATTTTAAGAAGCAGATGCAACTTTTATTGTGCAGGTGGCGAAATATGGAACTAAAATAAAAGTACTGAGTTTGACAGGACTTTGACACGTTTCTCTAGAAAGTGGCGCCACCGTGATACGCCGAGGTAAGTTTGTCGGGCTATTTTTATCGTTAAACGATTGTTGAAACGTCATGAAGATATTTTGTGTTATGTTCATTCATGAACGGAAGGTGTGGGTGGAAACAGAGAAGTGATATAATTATAGTATCGAAACCGCAGCTTATCTGTACGAGAATATACTTTAATATTTGCCCTGACTGTGTCATACAAACTTGTAATATTGCCTGTTGATATTATTTGCCTTTCTGGCTATGATTTCGTTCAAGGAACAGACGCCAACGCCAGCATATCAAGCTACTACAATCTTTCAAATATCCTTAATAGATTTTCTACTTTATCGCTGAAGCATATGTTTCAAACTTGATTGGGAAAATTTGACAGTTTCGGGTAGCTTGATGTGCTGGCGTCTGTACAACAAATGATTCAGGCATAAAAGTGCTTACTGCTTAATGTAAAATGATATATTTCGATAATTTTATGATAAATGACTATTTTTAATAAGCCCTGAGCACTCTCTGTATTAGACTAGGCCTATCCAACAGGTCAATGCACGGGGTAGTCTATACCTCATTACCCCGTGGAGGAGGCGAGGGCCGGACAGCTGGGCCAGCACTAGTGCGGACTTGCGGAAGAATCTGGATTCCAGCGCGCGCGTGGCCCCGCGCGCACGTGCGAGGAGACACCGGGTTGGTTTTAGCCGGTAAGAGTCCGGCACACCGCTCCGCCTCTCCCCAGGTGGAGGATAGTCCTTGAGGATTTCCCCCCGATAAAAAAGGCCTATCCAACAGGAGGTAAAGTAGGTAAGTATATTGTTATTATTTATATTTTTTTTAATACAACAGTCGTTTGAACGCTTGCCTGGGAAACAGCCCACGTACACAATTATTCCACTATGGTATTTATTATACCCACAAACGTTGGCAATACCAATTAAGCACTCCCAAAAATAGGGGAGATGCGCCTAAAACGGGTACCCCGCCCAAAGCGGGTAGGCTTTTAAATTTGCGCGCCGTTAGTACTATTGCAAATGTGTGAGTGCAGTGTGGTGTCTCGAGCATCAACCAATCACATGCAGTGGGCTCGCTACAGTGATACAAGCGGCTTAAAGGTAAGATAAAAAAAAGTTTTTTTTGCTATTTACGATAAAAAATATTGGCTTGGAACAGTTGTGTTTACTTAAAAATTGTGTATGATATGTTCTCAAAAGTTTTACGTTATGATTTAGCTACTATTGTGCTATTTTGTCTTTGAAAACTTGTGGCTACATTTGTTTGCATTTTAAGGTTATGAAGTGTTAAAACTAAAACGTGCTTTTGGGCAGAACGGGTAGGGGTAAATCGGGTACCTGCTTTGCCCGTACCCGTTTTACCCTAGATATGGCTTCGTGGGTTGGCAGAAGTTACTTTGCTCAGTGTTTAATACATAAATGAATGAAAAATTAGAATATTGCTTGTTAATGTGGGTATTGCTTCTTTTTGTTTTAGATGGTAAATAAATATAAAAGAAAAACTACTAATGCATCCTGGAACGAGGATGTTATGAAACGGGCAATGGACGAAGCTATCAAGACTTCAGCCAAAGGTGCAGCCAAGAAATATGGCATCAACCTATCAACATTACAGCGACAAATCAAAAAAGGATGCCCAAAAAAGAACTTGGTAGGTTCATTACTGTTTTTAATGAAACACAGGAGAAAGAACTACTGGAATATGTCTTTCATATGGACTCACTCTTTTTTGGGTTTACTAGAACTGATTTTTTAAAACTTGTGTACCATATGCTGAGATTAATAACATTCCTCACCCATTCAAAAATAACACCGCGGTGATAATTACACAATTTCGTTGTAAATGTCCTCTTCTTCTTCTTCCTACCCTTATCCCATGTTACTTGAGGTCGGTGTAACACGTGTTTTTCTTCCATTCTGCTCTATCACCCGTCACACTATCACAAAATTCCTTTTCTTTCATATCACTCCTCATACAATCCATCCATCTTTTCTTTGGCCTCCCTCTCCCATTCATTGATCTCAATAATTACCCTATACCCGTTTTGCCCAAATGCCGTACCCGTTTTAGGCACCCCATGGGGGTAAAACGGGTAGTTTAAAGGTTTTATATTGTTTTTATTTTTATTCAAATTATGAAGAAAATGTTAATGATTATTCGTATTTTAGATTCTTTATTAATTAAATATTTGAAAAATAAAAACAGAAGTTTAATTTTCGTTTCTAGAACTTTTTTATTGAACTTATCCCTTAGCGTACCCGTTTTGGGCTCACCTCCCCTACGGCAAATAAAATAATATTTTGCTTTGAATACGGAATGTACACTTGGGGCCAATGAATTCAGGTCAGTCATAAAAAACTTTCATGTTACTAAAACTGTATTTGCAACCTTTATTATATTCAAAAGCAGTAAAATATTTAACATAATTTCTAGTTCATAGAACTTGTTATGCTTCAGTAAAGTCACCATCTGCAGGCTCAGCATGGCGATTCTATTATCTATTCTGTCAAGAAAAGACAAAGCTCTTTCTGTCAATGTCAACATGTCTTCTGCCCGAGCATGGCGCGACCTATCAACTCTCGTTTCTATGAAGACAAACACATTATAAATTCCATAGCAATGGAGAAGTGATGGTGATGGCATCCAGACCGATTGGCGGCTACGACGGCCGTTCTCTTTTAAGGAGATCAGCCAGATGCGCAGGACATATTATAGTGCACAAGCATTTGCGCAGATACAGGTGCACTCTCTGTTCCCTCACTCTCATAGTCCGATGGCAATTCGACACGACCGGAGAGAGATCAGGCGCAGGACCGACATTTACAACAATGACATGACAATAGACATACGATCGCCTTGCTGATGCCGCAGTTTAGATGACGTGCCTAATGATTTATCAGTCGGTAGTTATTCATTAGATATAATTACGTGAGATTAGTTCTAATTTAATCCAACCGAGAGCCTGTCAGCACGCGCATAAATTAGTTCGTAACAGGCATACAAAATTAACTCATTAGTTCAATTTGAAAATTATTAATTATGTACAGACGCCAGCACATCAAGCTACCCGAAACTGACAAATTTTCCCAATCAACTTTGAACCTTGTGTATCAGCGATAAAGTTGAAAATATTCTAAGGAAATTTGACGGATTGTAGTAGCTTGATGTGTTGGCGTCTGTATCTGATATTCGACGACCCTCGAGCTGAGGGTAGCGGGTTCGATCCATACCGGGAGTTCGGTCGACGTTTGTGTGATGGGCATGCTTGTTGACTGTGGATATGTGTAGGTAGTATTATGTAGGTTATCAGTTGTGTTAGCACCCATAACACAAGCTAATACATTCCCATCCATCCAAAAGGACTTTATTTACCAACTCCTTTAGAGCTCTCGACACGACGACTTTTTGTATGCAGTCGCGGTACTGTGACGCGTAGGCATCGATACAGACGCGTAGCTGTCGCTAGCTGTGTGCTCTCGCCCACGGGACCAGATTCAGTCGCGACGCAAACGCGATTCGGTCGCGATGCAAACGCGATTCGGTCGCGCTGCAGTTACACTAATGTTCGATACACTCCCTCCCCCCTCTGTTCTTTCTCCGATATCGTCCAACGCTGTCGCGCGTTTGTATCGATACAATCGCGATGCAGTAGCGCGTTAGGAGCGCGTTGTAAACGCGACTAACACGCGTTAGAAGCGATGCAGTTTCCGTTTAGCAAACGCGCAACCGTGGGTGAGCGGCCTTAGACCTACTCTCGTCATAGAGAACACTGATGATGGCATCCAGGCCGATTTTCGACTACGGCGGCCGTTCTATTTTATGGAGATCAGCCAGCTGCGCAGGACATATTATAGTGCACAAGCATTCGCGCAGACACAGGTGCACTCTCTATTCCCTCACTCTCATAGTCCGATGGCAATTCGACACGACCGGAGAGAGACCAGGCGCAGGACCGACATTTACAACAATGACATGACAATAGACATACGTTCGCCTTGCTGATGCCGCAGTTTCGGAGACGTGCCTAATGATTTATCAGTCGGTAGTTATTCGCTAGATATAATTACGTGAGATTAGTTCTAATTTAATCTAACCGAGAGCCTGTCAGCACGCGCATAAATTAGTTCGTAACAGGCATACGAAATTAACTCATTAGTTCAATTTGAAAATTGTTAATTATGTACAGACGCCAGCACATCAAGCTACCCGAAACTGTCAAATTTTCCCAATCAACTTTGAACCTTGTGTATCAGCGATAAAGTTGAAAATGTTTTAAGGAAATTTGACGGATTGTACTAGCTTGATGTGCTGGCGTCTGTATCTGATATTCGACGACCCTCGAGCTGAGGGTAGCGGGTTCGATCCGTACCGGGAGTACGGTCGACGTTTGTGTGATGAGCATGCTTGTTGACTGTGGATATTATGTGTAGGTAGTATTATGTAGGTTATCAGTTATATTGGCACCCATAACACAAGCTAATCAATAGCTTACCACAGGGCTAACCGACCGCGTGTGAAAAGGTATCCCGATATGATTATTAATATAAAATTTGAAATTCATGATATTTTGGGGGGAGTGTCAGACTCTTACTGACTAAAACCCACTATGTTTCTTTTGGAGCTCCTTGCATGCCAGGGCCGCGGTAACTCTTGCAAACAACTAGCCCCAGCAGAGGCGGATCATTTGATGCTTTCCCACTCAAAACAAAAGGTAAATGAACTCTGTTCCAAACTTGAAACTTTTCCTTACTTAGACTTTCAAGGACAGTATTTACCCACTCCTTTAAGACCCCTCGCCCACGACGACTTTTGCAGTGATGCAGTCGCGATACTGTCGCGCGTAGGCATCGATACAGACGCGCAGCTGTGGCTAGCTGTGTGCATTTGTCCACGGGACCAGATTCAGTCGCGATGTAAGCGCTATTCAGTCGCGATGCAGTTACACTGATGTTCGGCACACTCCCTCCCCCCTTATTCTTTTTCTCCAATGTCGTCCAACGCTGTCGCGTGTTTGTATCGATACAATCGCGATGCAGTAGCGCGTTAGGAGTGCGTTGTAAACGCGACTAACACGCGTTAGAAACGATGCAGTTTGCGTTTAGCAAACGGGCGACCGTGGGCGACGGGCCTTAGACCTTCTCTCGTCATAGAGAACACTAGAACATTATACCTAAGTACACAGTGTGTATAATCCAGCAATAAGTACACATAGTGGGTACTCTAACGTTGAGTACACAGGTTTGGCTGAAAGCTAAAGTACTGACTACGTAAATATCTGTGTTTGTTTAACAAATTGTGCTCTAGGCTTGAGTAGCTTGAAATAATACGGGTTGCTTAGAAACTAAGGCTATGTTTAGGATGTTATTTCCATAGTAACATGTTCTATCAAGTTCTTTACCCTGTCTTTTGGAAGGTGAAGAGTTGAATAAAGTAAATGTATTTGCGGAACTATGAGTTGGCTCTGAAAAAGTGTTTAGTCTAGAAAAAATAATGTGATTCTTAGCCAGTCTAACTACTTGGTATATAATAAAGGCGTCCAGACCGATTGTTGGCCATGACAGCTGTTCTCTCTAAGGAGATCAGCCAGCTGCGAGGACATATTATAGTGCACAAGCATTTGCGCAGACATAGGTGCACTCTCTATTCCCTCACTCACATAGTCCGATGGTACGGCAATCCGACACGACCGGAGAGAGATCAGACGCAAAACCGACATTAACATGCTCTTCGAGGCACGGGTTGTATCAATCACCAACTTCCAGACTTCAGGATGCTTTTGAGAAAGCTTCTTAAGACTCCAGCACATCTAGCTACTACAATCTATCAAATTTCTTTAATAGATTTTCAACTTTATTTCTGAAGCATAAAATAGGGTTCAAAGTTGATTGGGAAAAATTGACAGTTTCGAGCAGCTTGATGTGCTGGCGACTGTAAAATTAAAATTTCCATTTTCATTCATAACTACTTTTAAATATTGGACACATTCGCTGCGGGTAGGAATAACATTTTTATTGGATTATTATCGTTTCTGATAGTAATTACATTACACCGAGCTTAATCCTAGGCTTACGTGAAGTTACTGTAATTGTTAACGTTAATTATTTTAATTATTCTTCGGCTTAATAATATACTTCACCTACTATTTATACTGGGTAATACGTCGGTAATCCCCTAAGGCGATGTATGGTTCAGTCATTTGAAAAGAGAGAGTCAGAGTCATTTGGACTCTATAAGACAGCTACCATCATCATCACCATCATCTCAGCCATAGGACGTCCACTGCTGAACATAGGCCTCTCCTTTAGATCTCTACATACACCGGTTGGAAGCGACCTACATCCAGCGTCTTCCGACGACCTTTATAAGGTCGTCTCTCCGTTTTGTTGGTGGACGTCCTACGCGGCGCTTGTTAGTCCGTGGTCTCCACTCTAGCACTTTTAGAAGAGCTATCTTCTATACAAAACATTAATTATATTAGGTACTACAAAAACTACCATTGGGTTATTATAAAATATGTACAAATGCCAGCACATCAAGCTACCCGATATTGTAAAATTTTCCCAATCAACTTTGAACTATACACTTCAGCGATAAAGTTGACAATCTATTAAGGGAATTTTACACGTTTATAGATACTTTTTTTAGATTCGACAAATATTTCTGCGATCTTAATCCTTCAAAAATACCAACAGAATCGTCTTCGATATAACAAATGACTAAATAAATTGATATATGATATTTGTTTTGCAAATAGGTTGAAATCAACACTTTTACACGTCAACACTTTTTTTATAAAATAACGAGATGAGGTCGGCATTTCCTAACTGATTGACGCCGAAACAAACTCAAGGGTCATAGTCTCTTTTAGAGTCCAGACATAAAAAGAAATTACATACTAAAGTATGGATAAGCAAATTGTAATTGACCTTTGATTCTTTAATAAAAATTCTCAGATACTTTAATGGTTTCAAACAATATCAGTAAAGTCGTATATCAAGGTAGATAATATGCTACCAATTACGAAAACATACCTATATTGTTATCAGCACCTTGTTCGCATTAACAAATATTCAGAATATTATAAACTGCTCAATAATTTATTTGCAATCCCAGAATCTCTTTGGCGCAAATCCAACAATAATAATTTGTTCTTAAGGTAAGGTTACACTGATTGAATTTTAAAATAGACTACAGTATTTTTAAAGTGTATTAAAAACTGCTTTAGCCCGGCCGTGTCTACACGGACTGGTCAAGCAGTGAGCGACTGAGAGACGTTAACGGACCCGCCATCGGAGAGCTGTCGACTGCTCTAGCGCATTCAACGGCTCGAGCAGTCGGTGCCTTGCGACCTCTCGAGTAGTTGACGGTTTGAAGCGGACGTGACTGCTCGAGCAGTCGTGCATCATACATCGTGCATCGTGTCGTGTACGGCAACGAATAAATGACTATTCACCGCTCATCTACTCACCGCGACTACTCACCGTTCACCGCGTCGTCGCGGCTTTAAGCAGTCGGTCTCAATTGCTTGAAGCAATCTGTGTACGGCCTCGCTAAGTGTGAATAGGGGGTTGAAGAATCCCGTATTATTTTAAAGAGACAATGTTATGAAGATTGGGAATTCAAAGGCGGAGAAGCAGCAGACGTGTTACAGCTGAGATGATACTGGTATCGAAAAAAATAATCCAGTTTTTATTTATTTTCAACCATCCATAACTTTATTAAATATAGAAACTGTAAAGTAGGAAATATATATTTTTTTAAATTACACCAAAAAATATATAATTTTAAGTAAGTAAACCTATAAAATATGTAAATGTTTAAATATACATATCCTGAACAAAATAAATTTGCTACACAAAACAAAACTGTTCAATGAAAGATGACAAAAAAAATCATTCAAAAGCAACACCCGTAGCGTTTTTCTGTTTTTTTTTTTCTTCAGCCTGTGTTGTCCCACTGCTGGGCAAAGGCCTCCCCACTTTGTTTTTCCATCTCCCGATCTTGAGGGCGTGCCCACGTAGCGTTAGCAAAAAAAAAAAACAAAACAAATATTTTCAGCATTTTTTTAACAAACGACTTCCAATGATAACAGCATTCTAGAAAATCCAGTTTCCAAGGTATTCCCGTCACAGATCCGCCTGTTAAAGTACCAAGTACTTTATTAGTAAAGAGGTCGCCTTTCCGAGGATGGATGGAGAGACATTCACTTGCTAGCTCGAGAGGTGAGGTAAATGTGAGGGAAATGATTTAATTTTGTACCTCCAAGAACGTATATTCAGGGCTGGTATTATACAAACACTTGTAGTAGTTAGTTTTATGTCTTTGCTAAGAACCAGGTTTCAAGGGAACAGCATATTATATACTGAGTAGTGTTCATTTTCTTACAGCGTTTGTACAGACACATTCAACTTTGAACCATAATGCTTTAGCGATAAAGTTGAAAATCTATTAAGGAAATTTGACAGATTGTAGTAGCCTGATGTGCTGGCGTCTGTACATATGTAAACAAGCGGTTTTCCGCGCATACTAAAATTGAGAGGTTTGTTTCCATTGTCTGAACACTTACGGGTTGCTCTCGTAGGTACGGAAAAAAAACATTATTTATTTGTTTTTTTAAAAGAAGCAGGTTGGGGTCGACTTCCAGTCTAACCGGATTCAGCTGAATACCAGTGTTTTACAAGGAGCGACTGCCTATCTGACCTCCTCAACCCAGTTACCCCGGCAATCCAATACCCCTTGATTAGACTGGCGTTAAGTTTACTGGCTTCTGACTACCCGTAACGACTGCCAAGGATGTTCAATGACAGCCGGGACCTACAGTCTAACGTGCCATCCGAAACACAGTCATTGGTGTCATATACTTAGAAAGTACATACAAACCTAGAAAAGTTGCATTGGTACTTACCCGACCTGGAATCGAACCCACGCCCTCATACTTGAGAGGTTGGCTCTTTAACCACAAGGCCACTACAACACCCACGTTATTTTTTTATCAAGTTTATTTTTTTAAGCTTTTTTTGTTTAAATTCTGGCCTTTAAGAATATAGCTATTGTGTTTCTAGCCTTAGTCAATTATTTTCTATCAGATACCTATAAATATATTAGAGCGTGCTTGTCAGTTCAATGATCAGTAATGCTTTCGTCGATACAAGTGTATCATTAGGAACAGATATATTTTGATTGATTGTAATATTACATCATACCTAGCTGCTTTTAAAGATAATTATTAAATAGAAATTAATCTATTTTCTGAATCCAGGATTGCGCCTTTTGAAGCGACCAGTAACATAATGAAATCTGTTCTAGGAAATATTAAAGAGGAAAGATTTTATTGTTTGTTTGTTTGGGTTCAACAGGCTCCGAAACTACTTGTCCTATTTGAAAAATTACTATAAGTACCAGTAGAAGTAGTAGTAAAATAGGCTTATAGGAAATTGCGTGGAAAACTGCTGGGACTTCATATTTTGTATAATTTTAGAAAAACAAAAAACAAATGATAATCGTCATTCCAATTTTTAAACACAGAAATATTTAGTGATGCATTAAAAATCATAATATACTCCGAAGAATGAAATACTGTTTTTATGACCAGCTGGAATGTACGAGCCGGACTCGAACCTGTAGTTTGTTGCGTAAATCCGTGTTGGCATTGCGCCAGTGGGATTGGTAGCACTGGTAGCGAGTTTTTGGGTCAAAAGAAGTATAAATGGTATGTTCAGAATGATAGACAACATTATGAAACTAAATTCCGCTATCGACTTCGCCGCACCCGGATAAAAAGTTGCGCATATACATACATATCAATCTGATGTATAAGCTATATTACTGCCAAGTTTCATCAAATTCTTTTTGAGAGAAAATGTTATAAACATCCATAGAGACCAGAAGATTAAGTCCATTAAATTAAATGACTTCTTTTTCTAGTGGTATACAGTCGGTGGAAACGAGTCGAAATTGCATTATGGGTTTTAAGTAACTTTCATAAAAGTAATCCGGAGTCTGGAAGTTGGTGATTGATACACCCGGAGAGCACGTAAATATCAGTTTTGCGCCTGATCTCTCTCCAGTCGTATCGGATTGCCGTCCCATCGGACTGTGAGAGTGCGAGAATAGAGAGTGCTATTGTGTCAGCGGAAATACTTGTGGACTATAAGATGTCCTGTGCAGTTGGCTGATCTACTTAGAGAAAACAGCCGTCATGACCTCACTCTTACTAGTATTTAATATTTAAAAGCTGTATAAAATATTATGGACATATCAACCAGAGAACATCGTTTAAAACTCGCGGTAATTGGAACCAAACCCTACCTTTTTCTAAAACTCGCTAGATATAAATTGTGGGCATATCCGCCTGTCAGCGGGGAATGATTGTCGTGACACTTACTAATGAATTACAACTAAATTAAAAAAAAAAATGCTTATGCCTGTGCACACGAAATGAGAAGCGATGATACTTCTTTATCTATTGATTGCAACAGAAAAAAAAATATTCATCTCTTCTTGACTTAATATTTCAATCAAAAAGAATAACTAAAAAACGTTACATCCATCCGGGAACCACAGTTCCATAGATAAACATACACACATACACGTCAAACTTATAACATCCCTAAAAAATCATCGTTTTCGCTTCTGGCGGTTAAAAAATACAATAGGTACTAACTTTAATTTACAATAACATATTACTAAACCAGATACGATGATATAATAGATCGATATTTTTATGACGATATGCCATTAAATTAAGTTATAATAATAAAAAAAAAATAAGGGCTATTCTGTATAAATACATGACAGGCAGGGCCGACCTCATCTCTTTCTTTCTATAAAAAATGTGTTGACGTGTAAAAGTCTTGATTTCAACCTATTTGCAAAATAAATATCATTTATCATACATATTTTGTAAGAACCTTAACAAAAAACCAAAGTTGTAAAGAAAACAAAAATATACCCAAAAATATAATAATAATTATTAAAAAGTGTATATTTTTAGCATAGCTTTATATTTATACTATACACGACCCTAACCACATATATTTAAAGTCTATTTTAGAATGGAGTGTTTCGTCCCACATTAAATAAATACAACGAGTGAAGCCGAGGTCAGAACTAAGCGATATAGCGACAGATGATTTGAGATCAAAGATGTCGCTCCGTCCACATGAGTGCGTTCTAAGATGTTATTATTATGACTAGGAAAATAAGTGAACCATAAAAATAATTTTAGTATAGGTAGGTATATTTAGTATAAAGATTTTTTTCAGGCAGGAGAAGTGAAGTCTTATGGTCACTAATCCATTGATTGACCGCAGCAAGCTTTATTCTTACACTTGTTTTTGTTTTCAAAGATAGAATATTGATAAAAACAAATAAAAAATGTTTTTTATTTGTTTTTATCGATATGTTTTTTATCTTTATCTTTTAAAGATAACAATTAAGAATACATTTATTTGTTTTTATCTAAATACAAAAAGCTGAAAAGTTTGTGTGTTTGATCGAACTAATGGTATATAAGCTAACAATTCAAGTTAAAACATAATTCAAAGTCCAGCAATAAATTCCTTAATTTGTTGTTTTAACATCAATCGATGATGTCAGAATAAGAGGTGCTCTGTAATTATTTCAATTATAATCATCTGCCTACCCTTTTCCCAAGCTTTGTTGGGGTCGGCTTTCCATCTAACTGGATGCAGGTGAATACCATTGTTTTACATGTAGTGACTCCTAGGCAACCCGATACCCCTCAATAAGACTGGTTGTCAGACTTTCTGACTTCTGACAACCCATAACGACTGCTAAAGATGTACAGACGGCTACGCATCAAGCTATACAAATCCAGTTTGTCTTGGACTCGCTTTTATATATCTTTCTACTAATTGAACGGTCAGCATATACAAGAAGACGACCAGACGGCGTGGTGGTTAGTGAACCTGCCTGCCACGCTATAGGTCGCGGGTTCGATTCCCGCATAAGTCAAACATTTGTGTGTATGAACATGGGTGTTTGACTTAGTCTGGGTGTTTCTATGTATAATATATGTATGTATTTACAAAAGAAAAGTATATAAGTATGTTTATCAGTTGTCTAGTACCCATAGGACAAGCTCTGCTTAGTTTGGGACTAGATGACGTTGTGTGAATGTGTGAGGGATATTATATATTATATTTGTATAGCTTGATGTGCAGCCGTGTGTACTAATGACAGTCAAACCCCACTAATTTAACATGACTTTCGACACACATAGTAAGGTAACCCATCCGCGGGCTGACCGCGCCAAGCGTTGCTTAACCTTATCATAGATACCATGCATGCTCTTATTACTTAGCCACAAGCTCCTCTATAATTTCAATAATAAAAAGTATTATTAATAATACTTACTGCTAGTTTAACAAAACCAATAGATTGAACACACTAACTATAACTAAAGCAACTTTTGTTAATTACCGATGTTAACGACACCCGCTAATTAGGTGTCGAGAGGTGACACTCGTGAATAATGTTTCGTTTGTGCCTCTAGCACTCTTAAACAGAAATATTTTAGAAACTTCAAAGGAAAAACGAACAGAAACATTGTTCTAGAACTACGGGGAAAGTTCGAGAAACAATTTCTAGACTTATTTGTTAATAAAGTTCTGTGATTTCTGATATTTCTTTTTCTCTCGCAGTCTTGAAAATTGATTAATATTGACTATACAATATTCCCTGCCTAACCTTTTCCCAAGCTATGGGGTGGTCGGCTTCCAGTACCACTTCTGAGTACCAGTGTTTTACGTGGAGCGACTGCGTGTCTGACCTCCTCAACCTAAGTTACCTGGGCAACCCGATACCCCTTGATAAGATTGCTTTTCAGACTTTCTGGCTTCTGACTACCAGTAACGACTGCCAAAGATGTGCAAATGACAGCAGCGACCCATCAATTTAGCGTGCCTTCCGAAACACTGTCATTGGTGTCCAAGATATACTTACAATAGGAAAATATAATATGTCTAGCCTTATTAAAATTGCAACTGTGGCTTGGCAAAAAAAAAACTAGGTATACTAAGTTTCAATTTACCTATATTTCAATTCACAGTTCAGAACATTCATCGAGAAAGTGAGACAGCCGTAGCTAAAATTCAAACTCAAAAATCATATTTTCAAATTAGACTGATAAATCAACACTTTTCGAACGTCAAAAACTATAAAAAAGAGACCTGCAGGCTTAGCATGGCGATTTTATATCTATACTGTCAAGAAAAGACAATGCTCTCTCTGTCAATGTCAACATTTCTTCTGCCCGAGCATGGCGCGACCTGTCAATTCGCATATAATCACTTGTAGCCTTATGTCGATCGAAGAAAAGAAAAATTACTTCAAAAAATGTCAATACAAATCTTACGTCAAGCTGTCACTTTTCTGTCATTGTGTCCATTCTCCGGTAGACAAAACTTGTTTCTACGGTTGCCATGCTAAGCCTGCTGCAGGCTTAGCATGGCAAGCGTAGAAACAAGTTTGGTCTATCGAAGATTGGATATAATGACAGAAAAGTGATATATTGACGTAAGATTTCTTTTGACAGTTTTTGAAGTAATTTTTCTTTTCTTCGATCGACATAAGGCTACAAGTGATTATATGCGAGTTGACAGGTTGCGCCATGCTCGGGCAGAAGACATGTTGACATATATAGACAGAAAGAGCTTTGTCTTTTCTTGACAGAATAGATATAAAATCGCCTTGCCAAGGCTGCTGAAATAGAAACTGTCATATGTAGAATCTGTCAATAATAGACTATGACGTCAAAAGTAGAATCCTTTAAATATAGACTAAACTATTTTTTCTAACTAATTTTATAAACGAAGGGCATTAAAAACCAATACATTGACTGGCTCACCAATTAAGTCCTTACAACTTATTCAGGCCTCGTATTAAAAAGTTCCAAAATCGACAATATGGCCGCTTTAACAATAGTTTCAGGTTGAACGAATAACAAATTGATGCCTCCATTAATTTTATTGTGAGTAATAGCTACCCATGTGTCCTAATGACAGCCTTTTTAAACTAAAATCTATACTAATATTATAAAGCAGAAGAGTTTGTTTGGTTGGTTGTCCGATTTGAAAAAAAAAATCAGTGAATAGATAGCCCATTTATCGAAGAAGGCTATAGATACTATAGATACTTTTTATCCAGGTGCGCGGAGTTGTTCCTACGGGACGTGTGTGAAACCGCTGGCAGAAGCTGGTAAAATATAATTTGAAAACGATAATATAATTGAGAATAAAGGATCAGGTTGGTTTCATGTCTTATTTAACTTTGGACTAAGACACACTCAAAACATATTTTACACTTTTATACACAGAAGCTGTTGGTAGACCCTGAAGTTAAGATGCCTTTTTTTTCGTGGGAAATCAGCAAATGACCCCTCCCGCTGAGGGTGCAGCTGGAGGGAGTGTCAGACTCTTACTGACTAAATTAAACCCACTATGTTTCTTTTGGAGATCCCTGTGTGCCAGGGCCACGGTATCTCTTACGCACAATCCGCAGCCCACGCAGATCCTGGCCCTAAAGGGCTGTGTCCTATGTTGCTGACATCTCTTCGAGGAGTGCGTGGAACAGAACGCGCTGCCGACAAGTTTAGATGCCTGGAGCTTGTGTTGTGTTAGCATAAGTTGTGTTAGCCCCCATAACACAAGTTAATCAATAGCTTACTTTGAGGCTTACCAACCGTGTATGAAAAGGTATCCCGATTTTCCCAAGATATTTTCTTTCACCTTTATACAGTCAATAATAGTGCCCAAGATACATAACATAGAAAAGTTAAATAAGTACACTCGTACTTAAGAGTAAATGAACTGACGAACCAGATTTCTTCATAAAAACAAAAAAGCACTTGATGGATGAACCTGGTACATAAAATGCCTAAGTAATAGACTCTCGCATCTAGATTACTGGCAACATTGAACAGTACTACATATCTGCATATTCTGAACGTGGGGAAAAAAAATGTATGACAAAAAAAAAAATTGAACAGCCCTCGGGAAATCATGATAATCAGGGCTAACATCAACAACGACTTTCTATTACAAAATATAAAATCAATACAGTACTAAGCACCTTAATGTCTTTATAAATACCAACCAAATATACACCTTAACACCGTGTAAAAAGGTCCAATTTTACCAAACAAAGTATCTCATTAACACGAGACGGTGGTACGTTTGTACTGATTTAAAACGAAATGAATTCTTAATACGAACTTTAAGTCAACACGGAGAAAGTAGAAAAAGTTAATGGTTTTTCGAAAAGTACCAAATAGTTTTTATTCTGCCATTCTTTGAAAGAAAATATTCTAGAAAGATCAGAGCATAGATTTATCGAGACTTGAATTTGAAGGCGTTTGATTGGTTGAATTAATTTGAAATTGGAAACGCTCGCTTGACTATCGTTCTAGAAAATATAATAATATTAGGGCTTTGCTTTGTGAGTGTTATAAATAATCATTCTAAAGTTTTCCTCAAACCCCATCGAGGCAGTCAAAAAATATAATATAAAAATTACGAGTCATGTATGTACAGACGCCAGCACATCACACTACTACAATCTGTCAAATTTCCTTAATAGATTTTCAACTTTATCGCTAAAGCAAAGTTGAATGGGAAAATTTTACAGTTTCGGGTAACCTGATGTGCTGGCGTCTGTACCTAAACTACTTAACCGATTTTAATCAAATTTGCACCGGGTGCAAATCCAACTTGAAAGATAGAGTAGCTTACATCTTAATTTATAGTCGCAATATTATTTTATTGCAAATAATTCGTCTATTATTATAACCAAAATCTTAGCCACAGCAACGCGTGGCCGGGTATACTAGTATATTGTATTATGTATTTTCTTGTTTGTATAATTTCTATCCCAACTGAAATCTCCATTTATCTTCGCATTTAAACAAACAAACAAACTTTCAACATACGTTTTCCTATTTAAAGTAATCGGCATACAATATGTACGTTCGCACAAACTTCAGATGTGGGCCCGGCGATATCCGGCGATAAAACCGGAGGTCCGGTTGATTGCACCGCACGCGTGCCGTTATGTACTAGATATACGGGAAATAGGTCGGAAGATCCGTGTCAAGGAGTTTCTGGAATGTTCTCGTACTGATTTCTAGGATAACGTATTGTTTTTATTGAATACTAGTTGTTTTCCACGGTTACACTCGCCGCCTGAAGGAAGTATACCTAATATATAGGCTAAAATTAAATAAATAGAGATTCTAAATTGTAAGTTCATAGTTATTTTTCATACTCCCGATTACTGTTCAAAATTACAATGTGGTTTATCTTGCTGTAAGTCTTCCATGATAAATAAATAAAAAGTTGCCTATGTCCTTTATCAGACTCTAGACTATATGTCTACCAAATTTTATTACAATCGGTTCAGTAATTTTGGCGTTAAGCGTGACATACAAACAGACTTACTTTCGCATTTTTAATATTAGTAAGAACTAAGGATGTACTGTGTTTAGTGTTGCCAGTGTTAAATAACCTCCTAAAGTACAACTTAAATTACAAATATTTGTCACCCCGTCATCTATGAGCCAATTTTTTTTTTAAATCAATGTAGTACTTCCTAAGATGAGCACGTTCAAGCAAACAATCTTCATAATACCAGTAGGTATACAATATCATCATCTCCCGAGCCATTTCCCAACTATGTTGGGGTCGGTTTCCAGTCTAACCAGATTTAGCTGAGTACCAGTGTTTTACAAGGAGCGACTGCCTATCTGACCTCCTCAACCCAGTTACCTGGGCAACCCAATACCCCTTGGTTAGACTGGCGTCAGACTTACTGGCTTCTGACTACCTGTAACGACTGCCAAGGATGTTCGATGACAGTCGGGACCTACAGTTTAACGTGCCATCCGAAACACAGTCATGGTGTCCAAGATATACTTAGAAAGTACATACAAACTTAGAAAAGTTGCATTGGTACTTGCCTGACCTGGAATCGAACCCACGCCCTCACACTTAAGAGGTTGGCTCTTTAACCGCTAGGCCACCACGACTATTATAGTAGTCCACTAGTAGGTATACAATATATACACACAAACACTGATAAAAAATTAGGATAGTTTATAGATGACAAGACGTACAGACAGCACATCAAGCTACCCGAAACTGTCAAATTTTCACAATCAATTTTAAACCATATGCTTTTGGCGATAAAGTAAAGGCTTTTGGAAATCTATAATGGAAATTTGACAGATTGTAGTAGCTTGATGTGCTGGCGTTGACATGCAGCCACGGGCAAAAGCTAGTAAGTACACAATAATAAAGTTCTCTATGGTCGTCGGTAAATTGCTTGCAAACCTCCTTTGAGCTTCGTGTATATTGTACGTTGGAGTTTTTATTATATTTTCTAAACCTTAAGAGGAGATATCTGTTCCTTAACTAAAAAGAGAAAAGAAAATGTATAGTTCTCTTTATAATAAAGGGTGAGGTCGCGGCTATCTGTTAGGTGAATGGCTTTTCTTTCAGACAGGACTATTTGTAAATTTTATAGGCATCCTTTTTGTTTGTTTGACGACCGCGTTGGCGCAATGGTAACCACGCCGGACTGCCGAGCTGAGGGTCCCTGTACGGTGGACATTTTGTGTGATAAGAATGCTTGTTGGTTGTGGTCTGGGTGTTATTATATGAATTAATAAATAAATGTTTAATTCATGATGGCCTAAAGCACCAGCCTCTCAAGTATGAGCTTGTGGGTTCGATTCCAGGTCAGGCAAGTACCAATGCAACTTTTCAAAGTTATATGTACTTTCTTAATACATCTTGGACACTAATGACTGATTAAAGGCGAAGGAAAAAATCTCGAGGCAACCTGGACTATAAAGTCTGAAATCACAAACCCGCATTGAGCAAGCGTGGTGATTAACGCTCAATACCTCTGTGTGTGAGAGGAGGACTGTGCCCAGCTGTGGGACGATAAAAAAGCTGATCAGCCGACTGCGCAGGACGTTTATAGTGCACAAGCATTCGCGCGGATACAGGTGCACTCTCTATTCCCTCAGTCTCATAGTCCGATGGGACGGCAATCCGACAGGACCGGAGAGAGATCAGGCGCAGGACCGCCATTTACGTGTTCTCCGATGCACGGGTGAATCAATCACCAACTTCCAGATTTCGAGTTGCTTTATGAAAGTTTCTCAAAAACAAACAAAGCGATTTCGCCCGACCCCTGGAATCGAACCCGAGACCAACACATATTATACTGGAAGATGAGTCCAGAAATTTTATTTCATGTACCATGTACATAGATTCGTGTCGTGAAGATATCCCAGTCAAAAGTCTGACTTTTGTTTATATAGAACTATAAAATCAGTTAAAAACCTCATTTGTTATATACAAAAATACTTTAAAACTGTGAAATAGCTACAATACAGTGTGTCGCCGCCAAGACCATTAATCAGAAGACAGCGCGCGTTTTGTCAAAGTCAATTATCGTCGTTACAACTATTTGATACGTTCTAGTGTGAAATTTTCATGTTTCGCTATTGTATTTAAATAATAATTTTGATGATAAATTTTATCGTAAAATGATTTACTGGCTGTTTTAAACCATTTATTTGAATCTTTATTTCTAAATAAAACTCAAACTCAAAATAATTTATGCAAACTTATTATTTTTAATTTTAATTTGGTCCTTTGTTATTTTCTTTATATATAGTTTTATTAAGTTTGTAAATATAGTGTGTATAGACATATTTATAATAATTCGATGTACCTATTTAGATGTAAATTTATATGCAATAAATATTTGTTAACATGACATTTTTATTCAAACTTGGCTGTAAAACAGCATTTTTTGAACGTCAAAATGCTACAAAACGTCTTGTATTTACCAAAGAACGCCGTCTACGGACCGCACCAAGCGTTGCTTAACCGTATGATCGATCGACCCGTGTGGCTTTTACTTAGCCACGAGCTCCTCAACCACTATCCACTATAGATTAATTATAATGTAATAAATACTACTGCTAAGTAGCTTCTGAATTTATGTCTAGTCTTTTAAATTAAATTGAATATTCAAAGTCTGAAAACTCTAGACGATGCGGAACTAAGAGATTTAATACTAGCGAAAGAAAATCGTTTCGATATTAATTACTTAGTTTTAGTACTATTTCATTAAAGTTCGAGTCGTTCCGAATGGTAAAATAATTCACGAAATGAGTTCGGTATATCTTAAGATTGCCTTCTACAACCTGACAAACAGTACCTCTTTATAGATTACTAGCTAAAAGTCGTGGTTGTATAGTTCGATTCCAAACCGAACTGTATTATAACAGTGAAAGATTATTTCCAGTTCTAAGAATAGTTCATGAGATTAGCGGATTCAAGCAAACGAACAAACAAACTCTTCAGCCTTATATAGAGAAATAAATGAAACCTAATTTACCGTTAAATCAATGCAAAGCTGAGCCTAAGTAAAGTGTTAAAGTATTTTGTTATTTTAGGCACCTAATTTAAATTATCACCAAAGCTTCCATCGTATGCGAAAGCTTAAACAAAGTCGTTATATTTACAATATTTTAATTGACGACCAGCAGGCTTAGCATGGCAATTCTATATATATTATTATATCAAGAAAAGGCAAAGCTCTTTCTGTCAATGTCAACATGTCTTCTGCTCGCTGCAGGCTTAGTATTGCAACCGTAGAAACAAGTCTACCGGAGAATGGACATAATGACAGAAAAGTGACAGAGTGACGTAAGATTTCTTATGACATTTTTGAAAAAAAAATTATTTTCTTCGATGGACATATGTTTACAAGTGATTATATGCGAGTTGACACGTCGCGCCATGCTCGGGCAGAAGACATGTTGACATTGACAGAAAAAGCTTTGTCTTTTCTTGACAGAATAGATATAGAATCGCCATGCTAAGCCTGCAGATTTCATAAGTAGTAAGTGAACCTGCCAGGATAAAGGTCGCGGGTTCGATTCCCGCGTAAGTCAAACATTTGTGGGCATGAACATGTCTGTTTGACTTAGTCTGGAATGTTTCTATGTATAAAATGTATGTATTTACAAAAGAAAAGGTGTATAAGTATGTTTATCAGTTGTCTAGTGCCCATAGTACAAGCTCTGCTTAGTTTGGGACTAGATGACGTTGTGTGAATGTGTGGGGTACATTATTATAATCTATTTAATATAATTAATTTAATAAAAAACAATAGAACGGTGGAACTATTTCGAGATAAAGCTAGATAATAAAATGCATCTTCTATTTGTATTCAAACTAGATTTTCTGGGCACACTCCAAATATTTTTGCATACGTGTTTATTGTTGTACCTTGTCCTACGTGGTTCGATATGCTATAAATTATAGCTACGTGCAAATTACTAATGACATAGAGTACCTTTTAAGCATTTTAACATTTTAAGCCGTTATCAAAGTCATTTATTGATTGAGAGGATAAGGCGCATAAGAAGTTTATATGCAATTTTCTCAAAACATCTAGACAGAATTGTATTGCTCGGGAGTATGTTCCACCATTTTTACTTCCCAGTGGGTATTTTTGATGGTATTTTGGTGCAAAAGCCTACATCCGTTTACCGTTTTTATATTATCTAAAAAAGTTAGTTCTGGAAGCCGACCCTATCATAGTCGGGAAAAGGCTCGGGAGATGATGATGATCTTATCTAAAAAAGTATAGTACGAGTATTATAATATTATCGCTTCGCTTGCGTGACATACCTAGGACACAGTCAAGCACTACGTTACACAGATGAGACACTTAATGTTATTTTAATTCAAATAAATCTTAATTAATGTCGCCTCTTGTTTGAGAAAATAAATTAACGTGAATACTCGAGTAGAAACGTATAGCAATAGGGTTGTCTGACTTGAACAAGCCTACATATGAATACAATTATTTAATTCGTGAAATTTCTAAGTTTGTATCTTCTTTCTAAGTATATCTTGGACACCAATGACTGTGTTTCGGATGGCACTATAAACTGTAGGTCCCGGCTTTCATTGAACATCCTTGGCAGTCGTTACGGGTTAGTCAGAAGCCAGTAAGTCTGACGCCAGTCTAACTAAGGGGTATTCGGTTGCCTGGGGTGACTAGGTTGAGGAGGTCAGATAGGCAGTCGCTCCTTGTAAAACACTGGTACTCAGCTGAATCCAGTTAGACTGGAAGCCGACCCCAACATAGTTGGGAAAAAGGCTCGGGAGATGATAATGAATTCGTGAAATCTCATTTATTATTCTCGTAATTAAAATAAATAATTAGCTTGTGGTTGATTTATCGATAGGTTAATCTGTAGCCAGACTCTGAGTCATACATCTTAATTAATTTATTTAACCAATTGCAAAACAAAATATAGTACAGACGCCAGTACATCAAGCATACCGAAACTGACAAATTTTCCCAGTCAACTTTGAGCCATATTGCTTTAACGATAAAGTTGAGAATCTATTAAGGATATTTGACAGATTGTAGTAGCTCGATGTGAGTGGCGTCTGTACCTGTAATATTTTGTATGAAGTCGCTAAAACCTCAAGTTTCAATATTAGGCATTGGTTCGACCGATGCATGATCAATTTAAGGGTTTGTCAGTTAGAAGCCAGAAAGTCTGACATCAGTATTACCAAGGCATATGGAGTAATGATTTTTTGTGTTTTGATTTTAAAATCATCAAATGACCGCTCCTGATATGGGTGCAGCTGGAGGGAGTGTCTAACTTTTTAAACCTCCTATTTCCTTTATTTCTGAGGTCTTTACGTTTTTACATCTAATGATGATAGGCCACAGCCAGTTCCACGCTCTCCTCCAAAGAGCAGTCAACTAACTTTGGATGCTAGAGCCGAGGCTTGCTGGAGCTACTAGGTAGTTCGAAGACTTACCACAACCTTGGTACACAAGGCACTCCAGAAGGAATGAAAATGGATTTTAGTTTAGACTCCCACTGGACACACAAAGGGAGGGATCATTTGATGATTTCCCGTCAAAATAATTGAATAAATTAAAAGAAAAATCTTTAAAAAAAAAGATTTTATAGTCCGCCATATTGGATTTAGAATAACGTCAAATTATTTTTTAAATCACTCTCAATAAGCCCTTTCATTTGATACCCATATTGTTGGAATTCATTAAAAATAACTACTCCGCCATCTTGGACGGTCCGCCATATTGGATTTAGAATAACGTCATATAACATACCTTGCATTGTCATCCAAACTGAACGTGTATACAAAATTTCAGCTCAATTGGTTGAAGATATCTACTTCAAAATTGAGTTCAAAGAATCCACCGTAACATACATACACGGCAAGTTAAATAAAAGCTTTTGAAAACATACCTTCTTCTACCTCTTCAGAATAATCTCACAGCCCTGGCTGGTTGTGACGTCATACTAACTACGAAATGACAACCCTAAGTTTAAATGTGATCACAGATTAGTTTAATGTTAGTGCTAAAACCACACTATTGTATTTATGTCATCCAGCGCGTTAAATTCTAGATTGTATATAGTTTGTACGCATAGTAATCTTAACTTCTAAATATATATGTAGGATGACACCTTTGGCGCAATGGTAACCACGCCGGACTGCCGAACTGAGGGTCCCGGGTTCGATCCCCGGTAGGTCGACATTTGTGTGATGTGTGTGCTTGTTAACTGTGATCTGCGTGTTATATTTATTTTATGTAAAGTATATGTAGCTTGTAAGTTGTGTTGACACCCATATAACACAAGCTATTCAGTAGCTTAGCCCGACGTCGCTGGGGATACTAGTCGCGCGATGTCACCATATTTGCCAGGCGAAATCGGCCAGCTTCACTTGACATGTCGCCAATACATGTCGTGGCACATTTGTCCCCTAGTGTCTAGTAAACAATTGTCAAATGTACCAAACACTCTCAATATTGAAAATTAATTTTACGATAGCGTACGACGCTAGGTGGCCATTTTGTCCGTGTTTCGGAGCAATCAAACTGATGGTGCGAAGATACGGTTATTTATTGCAACATGAAAAGTTAGCTTTTTCATTTCCCGTTTATGGAGATTTTTTGGATGTTTCGGATGTGGATGTTGAGTGAATGAAAATGATTTGCTGTTCATGAATGTACTCGCTGCCGTATGCAATATCAGTCCATGCCCAAAACTCGAAATTATTTATGAAAAAAAATGTTGAAGAAAGTATTATTTTTTCGATAAACGTACAGAAAACTGTAAAATTTTCCCAATCAACTTTGATCTATATATACTTCAGTGATAAAGTTGAAAATCTTTATCGATGATGTTTATCGTAAAGACATTGAGCTATAGGTTAATTCCAATTAAATATAAGGTACAGACGCCAGAAAGGTCAACTTACCAGTCGAATATTGACCTTCCGGTATTGTGATAAGGTTGAAAATCTATTAAAGATATTTGACAGACTAAGGTATGTTGATGTGCTAGCGTCTGTACTTAAAATGGCATACCAATACTTTATTTATTTCCAAAAGTCCTTCTTACGCACATAATGCTATCGTAAAACGAGCAACCCATTAAGACAAGGAACAATTTTCAATGAGACCCGACGCCAAAATCTACTCTCCATACTAAAAGGTTTCTGTCTCCAAAATTATCAAATAACAACATTTAAATTTTCCATAGAACTCATCGCCTGTCCAATTTGAAAGTAATTATTACGTTTCATCACGCCATAGGCTTTCATAATGAAACGCAGAAGCGGGGGCCGATACGCCAAATGGGGTAATACGGAACGTCGTAGCGAAACGCCGACTGGGTGCCGGAGTCCGCGGCAATTGTATCGACGGAATAATTATGCCGTCAATTTTGATTGCTATAATAATGTTAGTTTATCTATTTATTTTGTTTTGTTATTCTTCTGTTTAGTAGGTTAATATTTTGGTCTATTGTTACTTTCTTAGTATATAAGTTATTTTATCATCATTCGTCTTGTTTTTTTCCCAAGTTATTTTGAGGTCGGCTTACAATATGCAGCTGAGAACCAGTTTTTTAGCTATCTGACCAACTTAACCCGCTTACCTGAACAACCCGATACCCCTCAATAATTTATTTATTTATTCAATTTATTTGTCATAAGTTAACAGAAAACTATCCAATACACTTGTAACATCAAAAATTCCGTAAGGCCTTATCTAAAATTAATTTAAATTCATTATACAAATGTACTAATCCGTCAGCAAATAGGTTTAATACTGGTTGTGAAACTTTCTCGCTTCTGACTACCCTTAAACCCTTAACTGCTTAGTTCCAAACATGACAGTACAAATGACAGCCGGGACGCAACGAGCGCTGGTTAACCTTATGATCCATCGACCTGTGCAGCTTTTACTCAAAGAGTATACAATATACTACTTAGCTTTTGAGTTGACTTATTTTGAGTGGAACTGCGGCGGCAGACGCGTCACTGGACTGTCGCTGTGGTAGGGCGACACTGAAGCGCATCAGTGCTGCCTGCTTCGGAATTAAACCTTAAAGCCTGAATTAGTATTTTTCCTCTATGAGTGACCCGAGACTGTTTTAGCCTCAATAACCTGAAGGACCTTCACTCGTTATTGGCAAAATCGTCGAAGCTGGTCAACATCGTTTGCCATAAATAAAAATAGAATAGAACCCAAAGAGTTTCTTAGACAAGTAACAATACAAAATGTACGTAGCTCATTCCTAGCTAACATTGAATCACAATAGAATAATTTTCTATCTAAAACGTTTTCCAATGGTCGTTACTACGCCGAAGCGGGTTCGCCAGCCACTCGGCGATAGCTTCGGACATTAGGTAGTTACCGTATCATGGTATCTTCATATTACCTAGTACAATATTGCGAATATCTGCCAAATATATGTACTTGTACTTAAAGCGGATAAGTATCATTGGACAGAGTATCTAAAATAGTATTCATTTGCTAATGAAAGTAAGTTCTAATTAAGTGCTCTATTTAGTCATATTACTTTAACCTTTTGACCACCAAGTCAAAAAAAGAAAGACGTGCCCTCAGCGCCAAGCTAAAAATTCATACAGAAATGCCTAAAATATGGTATTGAGTTTGGAATTACATCGATTAAAACTGACTATTACTTTTTAACTTTAAAAGTCTGTCATGTAGTCGTGACAGTAAAAGATAAGATAAAGATAAAGATAAAAAGTCATTTATTCAAAGTAGGCTGAAAATCAGCACTTTTCGAAGGTCAATTCTACAAAAGACAGCCCCAAAAACGCCCGCCCTTCACCACTTCCTATGTGTTATCGCTGGGAAGAAGAAATGCTGGAACAAACTCCCCAGCAAAGTGGCGTGCTGGACACTTTTTGGCTTGACAACTATGTATGTATATGACCATACATATTTATATATCCACCAAAGCGTACCTACCAGAGCGGAGAATTATTTAAACAATCAACAGAATTTCGATCAGAAATTCTAAAGAGTTATTTTGGTTGCTTAAAAACATCTCCGCTCCGTTTTGGTATAACTGGACTAAAATGAATTTGACCATATCGTGATATTTCCCCTCATCTTGAACCAATTGCGAAGCGGAAGTATTATGTTTAAAATATTATGCATTGGTACTCACCAAATTTCGAGTCACATTCAAATTATTCTCAAGTTCTAAACAGCTTATCTTTAGATCATCAAATTCCTCATCATACATTATTGTCATCACCATCATCGTCATCACAATTCAAAATAAAGCCCACAATCGAAAACCCAGCACAGTCAAACATAATTTATCGGTTAATACATCATTGTCACTGTATTCCTGACCGCGATTCGGTCAATTGTTTCTGGTTTTAATCGACTTGTCACCTGAATTGCGGCTATTCGATTGTCGATGACCGTTCTATCGATAATCGTAAACTCATATACGACGTCTCGCTAACCTACCCACGATTTTAGAAGCATAAACTGTTAATCTATGCTATGTTATAAAGATGAAGGGTGTGTTTGTTTGTTAGATGGTTTCAGCGACGTTCTATGAGAACTACCATACAATAAAGGTTCAAACGCCAGCACATCAAGCTAACATGAAAGTGTAAAATTTTCCCAAAGAACTTTGAACCATATACTTTCAGCTATAAAGTTGAAAATCTGTTAAGGAAATTTGTCAGATTGTGGTAGCTTGGTGTGCTGGCGTCTGTATAACCAAAATAAAGAATGATGACGTTAAATTATGTTATGTTTGAATCAAAAATCAAATGAAAACAATAATAATAGGAACGAAAACAAAAACCTTTCGAATTTATTTGCCAAATATCATCATCTCCCGAGCCTTTTCTCAACTATATTGGGGTCGGCTTCCAATCTAACCCGATTTAGCTGAGTACCAGTATTTTACAAGGAGCGACTGCCTATCTGATCCTCAACCCAGTTACCAGGGCAACCCAATAACCCTTGGTTAGACTGGCTTCAGAGTTACTGGTTTCTGACTACCCGTAACTACTGCCAAGGATGTTCAATGACAGCCGGGACCTACAGTTTAACATGCCATCCGAAACACAGTCATTGGTGTCCAAGATATGCTTAGAAAGTACATACAAACTTTGAAAAGTTGCATTGGTACTTGCCTGACCTGGACTCGAACCCACGCACTTATACTTGAGAGGCTGGCTCTTTAACCACTAGGCCACCACGACTTCAATTATTTGCCAAATAAATACGAGTAAAATACTCCCCCATCAAAATTGATTTACCTTTGGAAACCAGCAAAAATAATGCCAATCTTCCGTTCACTTAAATATTATCGCCAACAAAGAACTTGTTTATCTTTTTCTAAACAAATAGAATGGGGGATGGGGGAACAAGGGGAATACGGAGGAGTTCCCCGTCCTCAAATGTTCCTCTCTACTCCCCTGTCTAATCTGACGGCTCTATTGTTGCCTCTACTGTTGCGAGACGTTGTGGCCCCTACTTCATGTGAAAAAAATATAATCAATAATCTATAGAAGAGCTCTTAGCTAAGTAACAGCCACACGGGTCGATCGATCATAAGGTTAAGCAACGCTTGGTGCGGTCGGCACGTACATGGGTGAACATCTTGTCATGATAAGTTCCTCCATGTTTCGGAAGGCACGTTAAACTGGTGGGACCCGGCTGTCGTTAGTGGTAGTCAGAAGCCAGAAAGTCTGACAATCAGTCTTACCAGGTGTTGCCCAGAACCCGTACACTCGTAATTGAGAGGCTGGTGCTTTACTACTAGGCTACTACGACTTTTGCTGTTGTTTCGTTTTCATTCTCGAATTATTATCGTTAAGTTCGAATTACTATCGAGAACATGTGGTACTGTTAGTTTTTTAACGTAACATTGTAATGGGAGATCGCACATTGATTTAAATCGGTATGTAGCATATGAATACAACATATGTAAGCCCCCTGGGTTTACTCGTATTCCTCACCTGTCTACCGGAAATTGATAGGGGAAGTTATTTTTTTTTAAATTTCGCATTTCCATCCGCTTTTCCAGGAACATTCTTCCTGCATCCGGATAAAAAATACTTAGCCTATAAAATTTTTATTCTAATGTACTACATATACATACATTATTTGTCTAGCCTTTTCCCTAGCTATGTGGAGGTCGGCTTCTAGCATAACTGGATGCTGCTGAGTACCAGTTTTTTACATGCAGCGACGCCATGTGAGGATATAGAGTGCATATGTATCTGCGCAAATGCTTGTGCAGTATAATATGTCCTGCGCAGGCTGATCTCCATAAAAGAGAACGGCCGCCGTAGCCGACAAACGGCGTGGATGCCATCATACCCCTACCTCTACCTCTTCTCTGAAAGCCTACCTCAAACCATAAACAGACATCTTGTCAGCTCCCTTTGCTCGAACCTTCTATCAGTAAACAAGAATGATATCTTAGAAGCTCTCCTTACAATACCGTAGTTTGTCGCTCGAGCGAAAAAAAGGCATTATGTTTGAACATTTAAAAGGCAATTTCGGTATCATTATGTCCTTTCGGCAACAATAGTGTATGGGCAACGCTTACCCACAATGGGGTTTATACCCGTATCCGACAGCGCGGATAATGTGCTTCATGTGTCGGATATTTTTTGATGATAGGAGCAACACTTATGCGTTTCAAAGGGTGTGATTTTGGTGTTATATTTCTTTTTATTTGGGGAGATAATAATGAGGGGGCATTTGGTTGTGGTGTGTTTGTATTTTGGGCGGACGCTAGTTAAACATAAAAAAATTATACCTTGTGTTGAGTAGGTAGGTTAGGGCTTTTGCTACCAACAGATAGGTAGGTACTTGCTCACACAGTACATAGAATCTCTTCAAAGCCAATCTTGTGAAGGATCAATTTTACTGTAACCTTGTGAAATTATAGTCTGAGATCAGTCAACTTTACCTTTTTTTGCCAATCAAGGGATTATATATATTAATGTAGTTTTGTTAAACACTAGCTGACCCCGACAGACTGTTTGTTTTTCTTTCATAAGAATCTTCTTTTGACAATATCCGTTCACGCGGAACCAAGCGGCGTGACCAAGGAAATAGACATTCATTTTTATATATGTCGTAGGGAAATGAAGATATCAGGTATTTCACAAAATTGTATGTTATGTCTATGTCGTTTTACCACTAATCATTGCCTCGTCTAAGTAAACAACACGCTTTTCCATCACTGTTAATCCTGCAAGGCAAATCTATAAGCACCGCAGAATTAAAACGAAATATTTTTTCATCATTTTAATATCATGTATAGGTACTGTATATAAAGTAATGTCTGAATCCAAATTTATCGTAGTGTTATGTAAATTTCTACTAAAACGGACAATCACTAGAGATTCAATGCAAATTGACGCTATTCGACTTATTTCGATTCCAACGAAATTTGGTAGCTACCAAATTAACACGTTCTCTGCAGATCGCCTTAGATTCGCTCCAGAATACAAATAACCTATACCCTCCTCGCCCGGGACGTACCCGGCGTCCGTACGGTTGATTTATAACCGGACCGAACCGGCGTGTTTTATTGTTATAACCGTACGGTATTGTAAGAAATTTGCAAGTGTGAATTGAATATTTTTTTCCATCCCTATTTGTATTTTTTTTGTGTTGTTTTAGATATAGAATCTACATAGATAAAGAAAAATTTGTCATCATCATCGTCTCAGCCATAGGACGTCCACTGCTGAACATAGGCCTCCCCTTTAGATCTCCACATATACCGGTTGGAAGCGACCTGCATCTAGCGTCTTCCGGCGACCTTTATAAGGTCGTCTGTCCATCTCGTTGGTGGACGTCCTACGCTGCGCTTGCTAGTCCGTGGTCTCCACTCTAGCACTTTTCGACTTCATCCGTCATCTGCTGTACGAGAAATATAAAGAAAAACCACGACTTCGAGGACGAGTATTTAACTATATAAATAGAATTTTACCTCACATGAAGATGAAAAACCGGCCAAGTGCGAGTCGGACTCGCGCACGAAGGGTTCCGTACCATTATTTATAAAAATCATGTTTGTTGTATGGGAGCCCCCCTCAAATATTAATTTAATTTTATTAAAATTACTGATTTTTAAAGTAAGTAATACATTCCATATTCTGTGAATATTTCAAGCATCTACCTGTTGCCGCTATCGATATCGAGCAAAAATGAACAAAAAAATCACGTTTGTTGTATGGGAGCCCCCCAAAATATTTATTTAATTCTAGTCTTCAGTATTTGTTGTTATAGCGGCAATAGAAATACATCATGTGTGAAAATTTCAACTCTAACTATCACGGTTCATGAGATACAGCCTGGTGACAGACGGACGGACAGAGGAGCGAAAACAATAGGGTTCCGTTTTACCCTTTGGGTACGGAACCCTAAAAATGACTAGGCATACCTAATAACATTTTCTTCTTCTTCATAAATTCTGGGACCAGATGATTGATCCCAAAACTTCGTAACATTTAATAAACACGTCTAATACTCGTGCACTTAATTTTCTCAACATTTTCATAAGCAGCCGAAACTTCGGAGATAAATACGGAAATAACCCGCACACATACTTTTGCGAAACTTCAAAACTTGGTAAAAGTTAAACATTTTAATACAGGTATACAATACTGGTATACGCTTTGATATTTGAGTACAAAAAGTGGGGGGATATTAAATTTTACCTTACTTCATTAGAGGTATAGATCGATGATGGTGGTTTTGGGTAGCTTGATGTGCTCGCGTCTGTACATGGACATATTATTAATGACGTAGAGAAGAGTCGTGGTGGTCTGTCTAGTGGTTAAAGAGCCAACCTCTTAAGTATGAGTGCGTGGGTTCGATTCGAGGTCAGACAAGTACCAATGCAACTTTTTTAAGTTTGTATGTTCTTTCTAAGTATATCTCGGACACCAATGACTGTGTTTCGGATGGCATGTTAAACTGTAGGTCCCGGCTGTCATTGCCAGTCGTTACGGGTAGTCAAAAGCCAGTAAGCCTGATGCCAGTGTAACCAAAGGGTATCGGGTTGCCCAGGTAACTGGGTTGAGAAGGTCAGATAGGCAGTCGCTCCTTGTAAAACACTGGTACTCAGCTAAATCCGATTAGACTGGAAGCCGACCCCAACATAGCTTGGGGAAAGGCGTTACCTAGAAATAATATTTTCACACAAGTTATTGCTAACATAATCCGAATGAATTTGAACAATATTGTTTGTGACTTAATCGATTTGTCTACAGTTGACTGACTATCGATTACTTTTCAGATGCCCGGAGCTTTTTTAAATCTTCCAGACAACTTTACACTTCATTTGAAGTGATATTAAATTAGGTTCGTACCGGCCTTTCTTATTCTTTTGTGGTTCCATAGTGATAATATTAAATTCTTTTTTTTTGTGTTAGCGATAAAAATTGTTTTTTTTTTGGGCTGTTGGCGAGTTATCTACTTTTTAGCTTAAAAGTGGATTAATAATAATATATTAATAAGTCTGTTTTTCGAATCCTGTGTATATTGCAAATATTCAGTGCAATTTTTATTAGTAAAGGATTAAAACACTTTTTACTATGTGCTATAATGTTATAGAAAAAAAAACTGGTAAAATTTTTTGACAAAGTATTTTTTAATTAAGTTGCATATTATAATTTATTTATTAAACATCAGTCTTTTCACTGTCCCGCTGCTGGGCACAAGCCTCTTCTTATAGAGAAAAAATGAGCGTTATTACAACTCAATAGCTCATACTTAAAGTCCAGGTTTCCTCAAGATTTTTTCCTCTACCTTTATAGTCTCTATTAGAAGGCATATAGGTAGGTGGACCTGATCTGATGCTTTATTATACATTGGTACTTGCCTAACCTGAAATCGAACCAGCACACTCCTACTTAGGAATCAAGTCTTTTAACTACTAGGACACCGCAACATGAATCTGTTATGATTTATTAAGAAATACTAAATTGCATATTGTTATAGGTTTAAGTCGTAATTTAAGGTCATTATCGACCACCAAATTTCACTACGGAACCCAAAATAAAAAAGTATTTTTCATAAAAATTTGTCTGCCTTTCATCCGCGCTCATAAATTCGGCCCTCGGATTTTGAGTTCATGGCTAATATTTATACTCTCAAAGCCAATTGATTAGATTACGAGGGTGGGTTACAGGTTTCCATGTTTATTTATATATCTATTCACCCCGAGTGGAGTCGGGGTCTTTTCTTATAGCTTTTTAATGTTATGATATGATTAGATGTACCTAAAGGTCTTCGCGAAATATGGAGAACCTTTTTTTTGTGGTAATATTTTTGTTATAAAACTGGTTGCTTCTTGCGGTTTTTGTTGTTATTTGTTATTAATATTTTTTATTTATTTTTTTAATGTCGTTTTTATTATTTTTATACGTAGATACAGGCGCCAGCACATCAACCTACTACAATATGTCATCTGTCAAATTTCCTTAATAGATTTTCAACTTTATCGCTAAAGTATTTATAGTTCTAAGTTGATTGGGGAAATTTGACAGTTTTGGGTAGCTTGATGTGCTGTCTGTATCTGTGAAATTTTATGTTTATAGAATACGACAGTCATGAATCTTTTTTCTTTGTCTTAGCTGTTCCACACAGTTCAATCCACATCCCGAGTATACATCTTGCTGCAACAGGATAAATAGCGACCTATCTTATCTTAAACTCTAGAGTCTCTTTATGTATAAAATTTCATTTAAATTGGTTCAGAAGTTTTAGCCTGAAAGCGCGACAGACAAACAGAGTTAATTTGGCAATTTTTAATATTAATAAGACCCCTGACCTCGGCGTCCCTTCTATTCCTTAAAACTCCCAAAAACACACAAATTACTTAGAGACAAGATAAACCAATGACACATATTTTTAAATTTCCTTACGCGCAGCTGTGGCTAGTAGTGTGCCCTCGCCCACGGGACCAGATTCAGTGGCAATGTAAACGCGATTCAGTCGCGATGCAATTACACTGATATTCGGCACACTCCCTCCCCCCTCTGCTCTTTCTCTGATGTCGTCCAACGCTGTCGCGCGTTTCATCATCATCATCATCAGCCTTTTTATCGTCTCACTGCAGGGCACAGGCCTCTTCTCACACAGAGAGGGATCGAGCAATGCGGGTTGGTGGTTTCAGACTTTATAGTCCAGGTTTCCTCGAGATGTTTTCCTTCACCTTTAATCAGTCTTGGTGTCCAAGATATACTTAGAATTTTTGATTATATAACTTGGAGAAGTTGCATTGGTACTTGCCTGACCTGTAATCGAACCCGTACACTCATACTTGAGAGGCTGGTGCTTTAACCACTAGGCCACCACGACGTTTGTATCGATACAATCTCGATGCAATAGCGCGTTTGTTAAACGCGTTTGTGTCGCTACAAAAGTCGCCGTGGGCGAGGGGCCTTATAATGATCAATTACACAAAGATCTGTTCTGTCTTAGTAGCTATTAGGGAAGCCATTAAAAATGTTCTACGCTATATAATCGATCAGCCACAGGGCCTAATCAATTGTCCGTCGATGACATGATCCGAACTTTTGTTTTTATTTTCGAAATTTTGAATGTTTTTTTTCAACTTTTCTTCTTTCGATATTATATTTCGTGGCAATAAGTGACTGGTGGAATGTTAATGTTTGTATTTCTGCCGGCTGCGGGTTGTTCGCAAGAGTTACAGCAGCCCTGGCAATGAAGATCTCTAGAAGGAACATAGTGGGGTTTTAGTCAGTAAGAGTCTGACACTCCCTTCAGCCGCACGCACAGCGGGAGGGGTCATTTGATAATTTCCCACGGAAAAAAGCCCTCGCAGAATGTGACCAAATACCATACCCACGCATACTACTTTTACATGACTTTTATGTACAGACACAGGACCGACATTTACGCCTGATCTCTCTCCGGTCGTGTCGTATTGCCGTCCCATCGGACTATGAGAGTGAGGGAATAGAGAGTGCACCTGTATCTGCGCGAATGCTTGTGCACTATAATACGTCCTGCGCAGCTGGCTGAACTCCATAAAAGAGAACGGCTGCCGTAGCCGACAATCGGCCTGGATGCCATCATATACAGACGCCAGCACATCAAGCTACTGCAATCTGTCAAAATTCCTTAATAGATTTTCAACTTCATCACCGAAGCATATGGGTCAAAGTTGATTGGGAAAGTTTTACAGTTTCGGGTAGCTTGATGTGCTGGCGTCTGTACATTACCAAAAAAACAAGAAAAACTTTAAACTCCTTCACTGCTAAATTTGAACACCTACCAAGCTTGCTATAAACCTATTAATTGATCTTTGAATTATATGAGAGAGTACTCCCAAATAGTTCGCAAATTTAATCCCGGATATCCGTCAAGTTTTAGCGTAGGCTGTATCCGCGGCGGATTGCGGATATTTTAATACTCCAATGTGTTCCTGTTTTGATATTTGTTGATTTTGGGAAATTGCGTTTGTATTTGCGAATGAGAATTAAAATATTATGTTTTAGTATAATATTAACGGTATAATAAATAAAAAGATAGTTTTAGGGCCAGTTTCACTGGTTACGGATAAAGTCTCTGATAGCCTATCAGGAACTTAATTGCCAGATAAACTAAAACTTTCGGTTTCTCAGGTGTCGGATAGCGATATCTGTTAGATTAAGTGTTGGTTAATGGAGAAACAGAAAAAAGTTTTAACCTGCCTTTATCTGGTAGATAGCACTATGCATCAGATAACTAAATGACACTTTATGCGCAACCGGTGAAACTGGCCCGTAATTTAATAAAATTAACAAAAAAAAATTGACAAACTCTAAATACACTGAAAATGGCTAAAAAACACTTAAAATTTAACATACTCGTTTGTGATAAGCTTAAATATTTCCTGATATTAATGACAATATAGGTATATATGTATATATATGTATATTTCATGATATCTTGTAAATCCAATAAAAATCAACCCACGAAAAATCAAATAAATATCTCAAAAACAATATATTTTTCAAGAAAAACAAATTACATAGTTTCAGGCAGAAAATACAAAGAAAAAAACCAACCCTTATAATAACGAAACCAATTTATTTCGTTAACCTCAAAAAAAAATAACGGTACAAGTCGGTAACGTAAACTTGATCAAATATTTTCGAATTTTGCACCTTTACGTTTTTCGCTTAGAGCATTTAACCTACTGGATACGCCATTCCCCTCAGACAAAGGTACGAGAGCGTCATACTTGTATGTAAGCGAGCACTAAGTTTATGCTTATGTTTGAAAATTTTGACGTGCTCATGCGTAAAAATGATGTGTCATTAAAAATGCATGAGAAAACTGCTAATATTGCACCGCTGCCCTTGGAGCATGCGAAGAAAAGTCATCAACATACATATGAGGGGCTTAAAGCCAAGGTTTGCCGGGGCTGCGAACTGTTACAGTAGCAGGAGTTACAGTAGCCCTGGCACACTCCCTGTGTCCTCCAGAAGGAACATAGTGAGTATTAGTCAGTATGAGTATGAGACTCCCTCCAGCTGCACCCTCAGCGGGATGATTAGCCACGAAAAAAAATCACTCGCAGAATGCGACGGATTACCATGCATTTATATTTTATGCCTAAATTTTCACATATAGATTTGTGCTAATGGCCGTTCCAGCTGTTTAACGCTCCAAGGTTTTTGGCCACAAAAATATTATTTCTTCATTCGTTCATTTCGCGTAGGGTCTTGTTGTAGTAATCGTTTTTGGAAAACTGTTATGACTCAATTTGCTTCGCAATATCGCGAAAAAAGTAATTTTCTCTTTAAACTACCGTTAGGGGTGGTTTACCGAATTTCGCTTCCGAAAAGTTCGTGTTCCCAAAAGACCTTGATTTGTGATGCGGCCAAAATTGAAAACTTTGGTGTTTGCTTATGAATTTTTAAAAATGATAATATAAGGTACAAACTTTTTGTCAAGTTTTCCGAAAAAAACAAGTTACCTATTATTGTTTTTTTTTTGGTATTACAATTTTTTTTTGTCATTATTTTTTTTTTACAAGTGAATTTATTTATTCAACTTATTTACAAAATGTACAATACATAGGTACTATTATAAAAATAAAAAATACCTATAATAGTACCTAGGTATTACAATTGTATAATTAAATTATACTATGTCACTTAGATAATGTGCGGAACACATAAAAAGTATATAAAGTTTTGGTGTACAGACGGCAGCACACAAGGCTTCAACAATCTGACAAATTTCCGTAATGGATTTTCAATCTTATCGCTGAAGCAAAAAGTTCAAAGTTGGTTGGGAAAAATTGACAGTTTTGGGTAGCCTGATGTCTGTACATGTCCATTGTCTATAGTTATATTAATTTGTGTCAATATATTTTTTTCTTTCTATAGACGAGTGACTGCTGACAACAGGGCTTGGGGTTCGATTACCAGGTCATGACGAAATTGCTTTGCGAGTTTAACTTTCACAAAAGCAACCTGGAGTCTAGAAGTTAGTGATTGATACCGACCAGATTAATCGAAAAATACACATATGAGCCAGATCATACTATCGGCTGGTTAAAATTTTGCACTGGTGTTATGGTGCACCCGCAACATCCCTTTATGTCAAAACTCTCGTCAATACGGTAGATGACAACAAGTCGAATGCCTTACTTTTATTGAACTGTCAAAAATGGTTACTTTGTATGCAATTTGTATGAAAATACTATCAAGCCGTATACTTATTTCGGTTATATTATCAATAAAAAAATGTAAACAACTTTCGGTTCAAAACGATAAATGAAACTGTCATTATTTTAATATGTTTTACAAATTCAATGTGACAAAGTATTTTATTTTTGACCTAGTCATCATCCCACAAAATCTTTGCTTATTAAATTCTAGAAACTCTAACCATAACAAAATCTTAAGTACCTCTTTCTTATGAGAGTCAGTAAATTTTAACCACATATAAAGCCAACGTCGTAATTTTTGAACCGTAACGAATGATTATCCAAGATGGCGGCTGATTAAGTTAAACTACAGTTGGAGAAGTATTTTGGGACCACATTATTATGACAAAGGGCTGTTTGAACCAAATGAGATATCGTTGAATATAATATATTTTGGAATAACGACTAGTGTCAGTTGACAAATGTTTATTTGCTACGAAAACTAAACTAAAAAAAAAAATGATATGAATGTGTTTATACACAACTGGTTTAATATATTCTAATATTACAAAGTTAAAGAGTTTGTTAAAATGCTTAATTGTCCCTCTATTAAAGAAGGCTATAAGGTGACAGTAAGTCTGACGACAGTCTAACCAAGGGGTATTGGGTTGCCCGGGTAACTGGCTTGAGGAGGTCAGATAGGCAGTCGCTTCTTGTTAAACACTGGTACTCAGCTGAATCCGGTTAGACTGGACGCCGACCCCAACATAGTTGGGAAAAGGCTCGGGAGATGATGATATCAAAGAAGGCTATAAGTAGCTTTTTATATGACTGCGCAAAATACTTCCCAGTGACACCTAGACAGTATTTAAGCATAGACATAGAATATACATAACAACAACATTAATAACAGTGTACAACAGCTATATTTTGGTGACATAAAATTATCTGGAAATACCTGAATTTTCAGTGACCAGCTTACAATAACTTCCAAGAGCCTTACCTGAAAAAAAAGAAAATATTTTTGTTAAAGAATACAAAGCCTTTTTGAAATGAAAACATCAATAGCATTTGAGACCTGTATTCAGATAAAAAAAAATAACTATAAAATTAATAATATGAAAAAAAATTAAAGTATCGCTTTAAGCTTCTGTCTTAACCTATAACATAAGTTAAGTACAACTTAAACTTAAATACCAATTTAAATTCACATAAAATAAAATTCCCCAATCATAAAGTACCGAAATGAGAATAACCCTTTCGCAAATTGTCTGCGACACGCGGTCACAAATGTCTGATATTTCATACCAAGGTTTAATTAACATTAACATATTAAAACTGTATGTTTATCTGTCCCTTTATAGATATATCATGGGATAAACTGTGACTTGGGTTGTTTAGTAGGGCTCTAAAATAATTTTATTAGCTTTACAGTTTGTAGTTACTATTTAATAGCTCTGAAAGTATAGTTACTAGCTCATTGGAAGTTGACTAGGTCAAAAATTAAATCCTTCATGATATTATTTTGGTAAAGCATCTGAAAATAATGTCACTATTATTTATCGTTTAACATTTTTGACAGTTCAATAAAAGTAATGAATTTGACCAGCAGGCTAAGCATGGCAACCGTAGAAACAAGTTTTGTCTACCGGAGAATGGACATAATGACGGATAAGTAACAGATTGTCGTAAGATTTCTTTTGACATTTTTTGAAGAAAATTTTCTTCTCTTCGATCGACATAAGTCTACAAGTGATTACATGCGAGTTGACAGGTCGCACCATGCTCGGGCAGAAGACATGCTGACATTGACAGAAAGAGCTTTGTCCTTTCTTGATAGAATAGATATAGAATCGCCATGCTAAGCCTGCTGTTGTTAACTACCCTATTCATAATTAGTTGTAAACATGGAGTTGGAAAATTTTCTTGACTTCACTCAAATTTCTTAGTTGCATCAAATCGAGTTTGTCTGGCAATAAAAACCGGGCATTGGAGGCCAAGAAAATAATGATTTCCAAAAAGTTTTGAAAAACACCAACATTTGAGAAAGATTTATCAAAAAGATTAAAAAATATATAATTCAGGACTCAATCTTTACGATCACTAATGTTTAAAAATAAAAATAAAAGACCTATCCCCTATCTATCCTTCAGCTATCCTACATCTATCCCAAGTCTATTCCTACCAATCCTTCTAAATAAACATGACAAAAGAAGACAGCAACAAATATCTCTTTTCACAATCAAAGCCTAATTTTCTGAGCTTGAATCTTAAATTAACATTTCAGACAATTTCAAACGGATTTAATCAGACTGTTTGTCAGTTTGTACGAAATTAACTACACAACTGTGGGGAGCCTCATATTCCAAAATGGTTTTGCTTGGAGGCTCTATCGTATTATTGTGTAATTTACAGCATATTATAAAGGCTGTTAATTTTGCCTCAAAATAAAGCATATTAAGGGCCAGTTTCACTGGTTACGGATAAGTTCCAGATAGTTTATCTGGTAGATAATCTCATACAAATTCTGTTTTATTTTTGAATTTATCTGGTAGATAGTGGCTATCCGTAACCTGTCAAACTGGCCCTAACTATATAATTTTGTTATAAAGCTGAAGTACGTGTTTCTTTGCTTGAACGGTTTAATATCAGAAACTAATGGACCGATTTTGAAAATGATTTCAGTTTTAAATAGTCCATTAATCAAGGTAAGCAAAAGCCTACTTTCGTCACCTTCATCCATGTTCATGCTCAAAACCTTCCTCAAACCATGATCCTCATTTCTACGCATCATACACCCATACCATTCCACCCGTATTCCACTTATTTTTATCATCACCGGAGCCACTTTCAAACGTCCTCATATATAATAATTCATAACCCTACAAATAATATATTTGAAACAAAACTAAAACTAAAAAGCATGCTACAGATTAACCCTTCATCCTGAAACGGAGCAGCACCAAAACTATACACACAGTGCATATTAAACGACCCTGAATATACATGTAAGGGCAATGTAGCCCATTTCATTTATTCATACGTGTACGTAAGAGTATCGCGACACAGGTCCACAATATACATGTTGTATAGTGTGGCTGTGGTCGTTTTGTGTAGTAAATCTGACCTCTCGTTGGTTTCTGTGTAGTTTTATTATACTGTTCCCCCTTTTTGGCTTTGAAGTGTACCGTGTTGGAGATTTTGTAAATTGTAGAAGGGGAATATTTAGTTCTAAAGAATTTTTTTTTGTAATAATTTGTCTGTTTTTCAAGTGAATTAGGTATGTTATTACAAAAACTAAAATCTACGACACATGTTTAAAAAAATCACAAATAAGAAATTATGTACCTATGTGTTATTTTGTGGTCTGAGTTCAAGGTATACGCGACTTATAAATAAAGAAATAAAGGCTTAGCATGGCGATTCTATGTCTATTCTATCAAGAAAAGACAAAGCCATTTCTATCAATGTCAACATGTCTTCTGCCCGAGCATGGCGCGAACTGTCAACTTGCATATAATCACTTGTAAACTTATGTCGATCGAAGAAAAGAAATCTTACGTCAATCTGTCACTTTTCTGTCATTACGTCCATTCTTCGATAGACAAAACATGTTTCTACGGTTGTCATGCTAAGCCTGCCGGGTGAAATAATTAACAGAAACTAGCTTAATTTAATAAATACAATACATCCATATCATACATATCTATATATGTATATAAAAATGAATCCGTATTTCCCTTGGTCACGGCATCACGCGTGAACGGCTGCACCGCTTTAAATAAAACTTGGTACACACATAGTCTAAAGTCAGAGAAAGGACATAGGCTACTTTTTATCCGGATGCGGGAAAGAAGTTCTCTCTCTCAGAAGAACAGCTAGTTAAAGATATTTTGCGGAGTATATTAAATCAAGAATTAATTTTTAAATGCATGCAATGCAGAATACTTCGCTTCTGAGGAAAGCTGAAGCAATTTTCATAATTTTGTTTGACAAGCTGAAAAAAATGTCGTCCACAGCTTCTGTATTTTATCAAAATTAATAAGCTTAAAAGGATGATATTAGATTGTGCACTTCAATACTAAAATTTGTAGATTAACTACAAAGTTAAGATACTAAGATCAAAATGGCATCCAGGCCGATTGTCGGCTACGGCGGCCGTTCTCTTTTATGGAGATCAGCCAGCTGCGCAGGACATATTATAGTGCACTCGCATTCGCGCAGACACAGGTGCACTCTCTATTCTTCCACTCTCATAGTTCGTAATAATACAGGCATATTTCAGAAGTAAAATAGTTTAATAATCGCAAAAAGACAGACTAGTAAAAATACGTCAATAATTATAAGATCATCCAAACTTAAAAGTCACTTAGTCCTATTTTATACCACAAATATACGAATATTCTCGAGCCTTTTATGTACAGATGCCAGCACATCAAGCTACCTGACGGTAACTGTTCAACTTCCCAATCAACTTTGAACCATATGCTTCAGCGATAAAGTTGAAAATCTATTGTAGTATCTTGCGTCTGAACAACCTTGTTCATATCTTTGACAAGGCCAATACATCACAACAATATTCGTTTATCAAAATTCTAAAGCAAGGTAAAATACGTCATTCTAGAACATTCCAGCTTATCTATAGGCTATAGATGTGTCTGGAACCTTCGAGATGCAGGCGTACCTATATAATGGCATCTGAGGTACCGGAGTGCTTGGAGGGAACATTTTTACTGTGGAGGCGGAAATTATTCGTCATTACGAGGTCTGTTGTCGCGAATTTTTGGCAAAACGTGTTTACATTGTAAGGTTAAAATCTAGGTGTTCGGGACTTGATTTAGGTTGTTTTGGGAGAATTTTGCCAATAATTTTTTGACATACCTTTTTTTATAGTGCTTCAAAAGTCTTGTAGTGAGTTTAAGAGAGTCCATCTACATCTCCCGAGCCTTTTCCCAACTATGTTGGGGTCGTCTTCCAGTCTAACCGGATTCAGCTGAGTACCAGTGTTTTACAAGCAGCGACTGCCTATCTGACCTCCTCAACCCAGTAACCTGGGCAACCCAATACCCCTTTGTTACACTGGCGTCAGACTTACTGGTTTCTGACTACCCGTAACTACTGCCAAGGATGTTCAATGACAGCCGGGACCTACAGTTTAACGTGCCATCCGAAACACAGTCATTGGTGTCCAAGATATACTTAGAAAGTACATACAAACTTAGAAAAGTTGCATTGGTACTTGTCTGACCTGGAATCGAACCCACGCCCTCACACTTGAGAGGTTGGCTCTTTAACCACTAGGCCACCACGACTTCAGTGAGTTTAAATGAGTGTGGTGTCATTTTTTTTTCCTTTTCCCAAGCTATGTTTACACCTACCATTTAATATGCTTTCCGAAACCTTAGCCTTGGCTTTGTCACGAATTCCTCTTCTAGAAGTAGAACTATCATAAACAAAGACAAATTGTTTAAAAATACTCGTATATAAAATTCATGTCGTGCCCCTGAGGGGTACTGGAAACTACTGAAAGCCACATGGCACAGTGTTTACACGTCTTTAGCTTTCTTTAAGAGAAATGTTAGCTGTACTTACGATTGGCGCCATCTTTGTTATTAAGCACTGGATTTTACACAACTTTTCTCACATGTACAATGTATTTATTTTTCCTTGTGACAATATCATCTGCTTAGCCTTCCAGTCTTAACTGGATGCCTATCTGACCTCCTCAACCCAGCTACCCGGGCAACCTGATACCTCTTGGTAACACTGTTTGTCAGACTTTCTGGCATCTGACTACCCGTAACGATTGCCAAAGATGTACAAATGACAGCCGGGACCCACCAATTAAGCGTGCCTTGCGAAACATGGAGAAACTCGTTATTAGAACAAACTTTCATAAAGCAGCCTCGAGTCTGGAAGGTGGACCGGAGAGCACGTAAATGTCGGTCCTGCGCCTGATCTCTCTCCGGTCGTGTCGGATTGCCGTCCCATCGGAGTATGAGAGTGAGGGTATAGAGTGTACATATATCTGCGTGAATGCTTGTACACTATAATATGTTCTGCCCAGCTGGCTGATCTCCATAAAAAAGAACGGCCACCGTAGCCGACAATCGGCCTGGATGCATCATCATATCTATACTAATATTATAAAGCTGAAGAGTTTGTTTGTTTGTTTGAACGCGCTAATCTCAGGAACCACTGGTTCGATTTGAAAAATTCTTTCAGTGTTAGATAGCCCATTTATCGAGGAAGGCTATAGGCTATATACCATCACGCTAAGACACATGGGAGCGGAGCAGTAACCAAAGATGCGGGTGAAACCGCTAGGGACAGCTAGTAATGTATATAGCTATATTAAACGTCAACATTATTACAAAACAGCTGAGGCAGACGATGATTCTTCAGAATTTTAACAACTGTAGACCTTCGAAGTACCCTTTTCAAGTTATTCGGTGTTCGTTAAAACTCCGTTGTTCCACATTTTGTAAGCAACATCCATTAACCAAGATGGCATTTTAAAATACTCAACAATATTTTTAAAGTCATCCGACACAGCTAAGTCCACTACTAAAAATTCTGACGGCATACTGTATTTTATTTTGTACACTGGCGGACGGAAAAATGAGGCACCTACCTGCAGGTTGAAGTTTTAAGTTACATCGAAGAACGTGACCTTTGGAAGAACAACGGAGGGATGTGATATCGTGTTTATCTCTGGGTTTGTGACCTTTACTAGAAAATTCTTTACAATTTTTATCAATAGTAGGTAATTCATTTTTACCAAATAATTAATGGTACAGGTAAATGTCTTTTAAGTCTTCTTGTGTATGTATAGACGCCAGCACATCAAGCTACTTACAAACTGACAAATTTCCTTTAAAGATTTTCAACTTTATCGCTGAAGCATATGGTTCAAAGGCGATTGGGGATGGGTTACCATCTTATCATAACGAGTTCCTCCGTGTTTCAGAGGGCACGGTAAATTCCCGGCTAACATTTGTACATCCTTGGCAGACGTTACAGGTAGTCAGAAGCCAGAGATTCTGACAATCAGGTAAGTAAGTTGAGGAGGTCAAATAGGCAGTCGCTCCATTTAAAACATAGGCACTCAGCTGAATCCAGTTAGACTAGTAGCCCACCCTAACAACACCCCAACAGTTGGAAAAAAGCTATGGAAACGGAAAATCTTTCTGAAGAAGAAATAAAATAAAAAATAGGTTCTCTTTCTCATATTGAGTCAAAACTGCTTCATGAAATAATGCAGTTGTTAATAGCAAAATATTTGGACGAGCAGTTTTCCCTTATATCGATAATACTTACAAACAAAAAGCCCATTTCTAAAATTACGTTCAATTTACAATTCTTAAGCCTTTCGCTAGGTTTTACTTAGTACAATTTCCTGGGACTAAATTGAAAACAAATAAAACCAGTTTAATTTCAAAAAGTTCAACACAGCGATAGTTTAATTTAACGGTCGCATTAACCGTTGCCTTCGACGGCAGTTTAGAGTTCCCACTAAATGTCCGAATGGTTTAAACCCTAGTTAAAGACGTAGGAAGTTAATAGTCTTAAGATGTACATGTATTGGTTTATGTATATATAGTGTTGAGCGCATTATTTGAAATAACAGGGTTCATGTTTGAAAATGAACTAAATATTAATGTCATTTATTTATTTTCTAACATATTAAGTACATTTTTAAATATTCTTATGAAAACATAAATAAAAAAAAAACATTATAAAGAAATAGTTTACTACCGATATCGGAAACAGGGACCAAGCTACCGGTGGTTAGGGTCCCAGAGACAGAAACCTCCTCACAATACGTGCCGTTTCAAGGAGTACTGCCTTCTGAATCAGTCCCTTGACCCAGCCGCCTAACGGGAGCCTTTTAAGATGTTGATCGAGGCTCTTGGCCAGTAGACCATTGGCCGTAAAAAGCAATTCCTTGACAGTCGTTATAGATAGTCAAAAGGCAGAAAGTCTGACAACCAGTCTTTCCGAGAGATTTCGGGTTGCCTACGTAACTGGGTTTAGGAGATCAGACATGCAATCGCTCCACGTTAGACACTGGTACTCAGCTGCATGCGGTTAAGACTGGAAGCCGACCCCAACATAGCTTGGGAAAAGGCTAGGCAGATGGGTTGATCAACAACAACATAATAGAGAGCCTTCTTCTACATTTTAATTGTGTCAATGCGATAAATATTAATGATAGTCATCATCATCGTTACCTGCCTAGCCTTTTCCCAAGCTATGTTGGGGTCAGCTTCCAGTCTGAACCGGTTGCAGTTGAGTACCAGTGTTTTACGTGGAGCGACTGCCTGTCTGACCTCCTCAAGATAGTTGCACCTGGACAACCCGATACCCCTTGGTAAGACTGGTTATTTAAATTGTAACTATATTACGCTATAAATAGTTATAATAGAAAACAAATACAATTTTCACTGCCCCATTTTCTATGTCCGCAAGTGTACACTCCTAGGCGGAGTTATAACAATGTTACCAGAGGAAAATTACTTAAAAAACTTTGGGACAGTTCGAGCGCGAAAAATAACTGTTACGTGGTCAGAGTGCCATCATCTACTGTTTGTGGACATACAACATAATAAAAAGAGCTTTTTCTTGAACAAACTGCTTTCCGAATCATACGTCATATTTTTTTTTTAAACTATCGTTATGATATTACAAATATAACAGACATGAATGCGTTCTCTATCATAACTTGAATTTAAAAATGATGAATTATATTCATCTAGAAAAAATGGGGTTAAAACGAAAAGGGTTTTCTTTCAAATGAGTCTCTTAAATTAATAACAGCGCTGCTACATGGTATTCCGCCATGATACTTGTGGCACTTTGTGGCGCAACGCCATAGAGTATAGAGGTCATACAGATTGGTGCCACACTATGCAAGATTGTAACATTAGTTGCCCAGACATTGACGCTTCAAATTATTATGATTTTTAAATAACTAATTATAAAAAAATAAATAAAAAAAGAGTTCTTTTTATTTATTTTTAAATAACTAATTATAAAAAAATATAAAAAAAGAGTTTTTTTTTTTTTATTTACTTATATGGGTAAATAAATTTCCCAAAGGCAACACTGATCTATAAGACTGTCAAAGAGTAATTCCCTTTTTGGCCGACTGAACCTTATACCTACTTAAAAGTGTTTCTAAACACTGAACCACTTACCCACATAGTGATTCTAAACTATCAAAGAACCAGTAAAAAATACTATAAAATACATGAAACTTCAAACACACAGAGCAGCACAGTAAAAAATATCAGGGACCCCCATAACTTTCCCTTGAGGGGTCGTAAACTCAGATCGATGGGATTGGGGCGCCAGATAGGAAAACCATTATATTGTAGACTTCAGTATATCAAGTATTTATTTATTAACCAACCTTTTTGGCAACTATTACTTAACTAAGAAAGTAAGTAATCGTCATGGTGTATCAAGTACCCCGCAAGTGGGTTGTGGAGGTCGGATAGGCAGTCAAGTTAGAGTAGAAGCCGACACAAGCACAAGGAAAAGGCTAGGCAATTAATTACTTAATTTATAGGAGTAAAAGAGAGAAGAAGAGAGAGAGAGAGAGAGAGAGAGGTATAATGCCATCCCTTCTTCACAAAGCACTGGATCCTACACTGATGCTTAAAAAATAGTACAGATGCCAGCACATCAACCTACCTAAATCTTTCAAATTTCTTTAACAGATTTTCTACCTTATCACAATAACGGAAGGTTAATATTTGATTGGTAAAAGGTAAAAGAGGTCTTTACATTAAAACAAGTAGTATTGACTTTAACCCCCCCCCCTCCGATAGGGGGTGTATACATCACGCAAATGTACATAGATTTGTTGCGCGAGGACATTACAATACTAAGCCGATAATAAGACAATTTTTAATCAAGATTAATTACACCGTGGAGATTATCTTAGAGGAATGTTGTTCTTTGTTAAATAAGCCGAACAATAGTTTAAATAAAAAAAACCGAATGAACACAGTAGAGACAAAACTTAATTCTTCTTAACAGCATCCTGTTAATCACGAAATATCTCATTACGTAAGATAATTTGTTTTCTTACGATTCGCAGTGATACGGTCGGGATCTAATTAAGAAAATAATATTTTGTGGCCAAAGAAATGTTGCCAGCGGTGGGGAGCGCACAAAATCCTTTATTTATGTTAAAATATTATACTTTAACGTTTGTTTTTCTCTAGAGAAAGGTATTTTAACCAATGACATGGTAGCAACCTAAAGATTGTAAATTGTGAACTTGCTTTTAACATAGTATTTTTTTGTTTTTCAGAATCAGAATATTTATTTGTGAAACATAGGTGAAATATTACATATGGAAAAGGTTGTTATGAGTGCGCTATGTTTCGCCGTGAAGGCGTACAAATATTGCAATAAATCTTAAAAAACTACTCAGTTTATAAAAGTAACCATTAAAACAAATATTTTTGAAGAAAATATGTATGTACATAGGTATATATATAGCCTTTTTGTTGTTTGTAACAGTTACGATAGCCCTGGCACACAGGGACCGCCAGAAGGAACAAAGTGGGTTTTAGTCTTTAAGAGTCTGACACGCCCTCCAGCTGCACCCTAAGTTGGAGGGGTTCTTTTTTTGAGGCAAATCATCAAAAGACCCGCTGAGGTTGCAGCTGGAGGGACTACGTGTAAAGTATATGTAGTTTAACAATTTATGTTGACACATAACCAATAGCTAATCTTTGGAGCCAACCGACCATGTATGAAAAGGTGTAACAGTAGAAAATTCAACAAGATCAAGCACCATCTACAAAGTGCGCTTAAGTTAACAGCTAACTAGTAAAACCCACAATTAATTAAATTGAAACAATAATAGAGTTGGCTAAAATAAATAAAAGTGGAGTAGGGTCCGAACGGTTCTGCCGATCGGACCCTTCCATCGGACGCCGTTACACGTTCGAACGAAATAGTCGCATACACACGACACGAGTGTAATTGGACTCGATTCACTCTATTCGATATTGGTTAGGTATCGAGAAAATCTTTGCAAGGAAACGTTTTGAGTATTTTTGTATGAAAATCTGTGTTTGACATTGTTAGGACATGTTTGTATGTCTTTCTGTTTGCAATTAAGTCTGGAACTAGTGAACTCTTGTAAGAATATGTGATTTTCACCAATATATAAAAAATATAAGTCATAATATTATGCATAATTAGCTTCTGCGAGCATTCCGTGGGAACTACTAGAAATATCCATATAAAAATAAACTACAGTCTTCTTCAATCATTGCCATATCTGACTCTGAAATATTTTTTCAAATCGGACTTCATTCGCGTCCGGTAAGAACAACTCCGCGCACCCGGATAAAAAAAAGCCTATAGGTTTGCTCAATAAATGGGCTATCTAATACTGAAAGAATTTTTCAAATCGGACTAGTAGTTTTTGAGATTAGCACGTTCAATAAAACAAACAAATAAACTTTTCTGCTTTATAATATTAGTATAGTATACACCGTGACTTTTCAGTAGTCTTTAGATAAGTCGAGCAGATCATTCTTTTTCCATTTATAAGAAGACAAGGGAGTTTCTAACTACGTCTTGCGTCATAATAATGATTTATTTTTTAATTATTAAAATATCATAAATTCATATTTTTTTATTATGAATATTTACTAGTCATTGGATACATGAACTGGGCTGCTTTTGTAAGACGACTAAAAATCACGCTGTATAGATACTAGAGCGAAGCCGGGCCAAGTAACTAGTTCTAAAATTAACTAAGTAAACTCTGAAATTATTAAAAATCCATTATCCACGTACCTACCTCAAAACTTTTTTATCTGACCAGGTTTAATTACACCGGGACAAAAAAGTAAATTAAACTTCAAATCGCTTTCATTAATACTATAATTAAAAGTTTAATGGCGTATAAAACAGTTTTCATTTTATCAAAATATTATTTTTTGTGAGTAAATCTTGAATAAACTCAAGGACAAAAATGTCGGGTCAATATCTTTTGGCTAGTCGTTACTTGCATGTAAAAAAAAAATATTTTTCTTGATATATTTTTAGTTTTAGAGTCTTTTTTTTTTAATGTCGGGTCACTTTCCACACACGGTCGGTTAGCTCCATGGTAAGCTATTGATTACCCTGTGTTATGGGTGCCAACACAAGATATAAACTACATATATTTTACACATATGTATATATTTTTATAAATACATACATATACATACATATCTGGGTGTTATAGCCCAGACCACAGCCAACAAGTTAGATCATCACAAAATTGTCGACCGTGCCGGGAATCGAATCCGGGACCCACAGCTCAGTTTGTTTAGTTTATATAAAAATATTACTATTATATTATTGTTTTCATCTCGAAGTGATTAATATATTCAGTTGAAACTGCCTTATATTTTTTTTTTGCCGTTACTAAAAAGAAATATCTGAGATTTTTTTCAAATACTTTTATTTTATATCTACCAATTGTTTTGTCGTGTTTACATACTGAACATTTTTCCCAGTTTTTTTTTTTAATATATTTTCGTGAAAAAATATTAAAAAATATATTTTTAATAACGGCTTAAGGAAAACAGCCATAAAAAACAAATGAAGCGTTAACTAATTTCCAACACCGTATTTCAAGCAAACCTTTTTTTAAATGGCAAATATGTAAATTAAATTCGTTCACCAAAACGGGAAGGGTTAAAATACTTTATAATCCTCTAATTCGCGATCCTAAAAGGGTTAAGTAGACATTGTTCTTTTTTAACCCACCGTGACACGTACAGGGTTGGCCCGGGTATCGAACCGGTGACACACAGTACTGAGTCAATTTTAATGGAATTCTAAGCCTATTAAATTCAGCCTGTTTTAGGTGAAGCATTAAATAATCCGTTTTAAGGCCTGCCTGAAAACATATGAGCTATTTAAGTCGAGTACTATATAGGAAATGATAATAATTTACAAACTCTAACTCAAAAAACAGCACTTTTTGAACGTCAAATATTACAAAAGACATCCCCCAAAACGCTCACCCACGTTTTTGCTGGGAAGAAGAAGTGGCGCAACAAACTCCCCAGCAACACATGTCTGTCTATAGGTTTGAAGAACCTTTAAACAATATTTTTCATATACAATTTGTATGATGTTTGATAACAACTAGATTCTGAGTGTGAGTTTGTCCGTCCTAATGCACAAATGGCAGTAAAATAAATTATATACATGGGTAAAATAAGTATCTATTAGCGAAGGTTTAAGATCCATACAACTTATCTTCAATATTAAGTAAAATAAATATATAATAAAAACTACCTACTCTTTTTTTAAGGTATTTTTTTATTTTCCTTTTTTTTGTGTTCCCCATTTTACTATCGTTTTTTAATATTTTTTTTTATTTGTGTGTGCACCTGCGCAAAATAAATTATTTTTCTTTCTTTCTCAATTTTTTTTAAATATTTTACACATAATAATTTATCTTATTAAATAACATCAAAAAAAAAATATCTTTATAGCATTTTTTTTTTCAGAAAAATGTCCGCCAAGTCGTCAGTATCAATATCTTTGTTAAACAACAGAGTTATAGCAGAAGTAGTATTTATTATAAAATGTAAGAACATTTTTATGATATTAGAGTAGTAAAAATGTATGGTCACATAAAAATGTCAATCAACTGAGCAAACTTCGGAGCCCGGCTTTATGGCACTACACTGGCGTGCCAGAAAAGCTGATGAAGAGATTTCCTTGCAACTGTGACTTTGACATTCTATTGAATTAGTTAGAATGTGAATGGAAGGTTTGAATTGATGTTAAGAGCGCGTGTACCGAAAGTAGGCAACGTCGCAAATAGCTGTCAAATATTTACACGTTGTAATTAATTTGGCCAATTTACTATATGAAAGTAAGACATATGGCTCTGTAGTGCACTAAACCATTGATTAGGAATTGCAATTAAAACACTAAATTCGTTTTAGGTGTAAAAAGGCACTTGGAAAGTTTCCAAATACGTTTTTTTACATATGAAACTATATATTCGGTGTTACGATATTAATAATTGCATTCTCTGTTAACTTTCTTAGTGCACTACAGAGCATTATTTTATGTTTTCATAAAATAAAATTAAGAAATTAATTAAAACATGTAAATATCTGACAGCTGACAGCTATTTGCGACGTTACCAGCTTTTGGAACACGCGCGCTTAAGTTGAAACAATTAGGTTGTTGATTAGGTCAAAAATAAAATTATTTTGGTAAAGCATCTTAAAATAATGTCATTTTCATTTATCGTTTTGAAAGAAAAGCTATTTGTTTTTGTTATTGATAATTTAGGTAAAATAAGTATACGTCTTGATGTGAAAAATATGTGACGTCATAGTTCTAATTTTCATACAAATCATAGAGAGTGACCGTTTTTGACAGATCAGCAAAAGTATTGAATTTGACTAGTTGTCACCCACCGATACATGAAATTGGGACATCCAAATTACTTTATCAGAACCATCTAGAATTTTAAAAATAAGTTGAAAACAATATACGAAAAAAATGTTATATATTACCCACATAAAAAATCCGTGACTTCGATATACAGACGCACGCACATCAAGCTACTACAATCTGTCAAATATCCTTAATAGATTTTCAACTTTATCGCTGAAACATAAAGTTCAAAGTTGATTGGGAAAATTTTACATTCAATCAGTTTGATGTACTGGCATCTGTACATAGCCTTCAATATAACTCAAAAAAAAAAACAAAAGCAATATCCTTTCACAAAGCCAAAATATTGACATACCAAAAGCTGACCCATAAATTTTGGCCAGCACTACTTAATACCCCAGTCACACCGTAACAAGAAATAAGTCGCAGTTTGTTGCTCCCACGTGTTACGAAACGGTGTGACAAACTCCTCGGGTAGCACTCGAAACAACCGGCCAAAGTGGGGCAGTTAGCCAAGTTAAATTGGCCAAGTGGTTGCAACTTTTTAACTAGTGTTTACCCGCTATTTTGGTTGAAATATTGCTTTTGTCGGAGCGTTTTCGCTAACGTCGTAGAGCATGTTACTAACCGGACCCGCCATGGCCACAAATCTCTATGCCAAGTGTCTGCCAAGGTCTGCCAAGTTAAGCCAGGGCCACGGTGACGCACGCACTGAACAAAATTGTCAAATACAAATATACATTTATTGCTTTGACATTTTCAAGTGATTTATATACTAGTAATTATTATATAATTTTACAAAATAATTTTACAAAATAATTTTACAAAATAATTTTACAAAATAATTTTACAAAATAATTTTACAAAATAATTTTACAAAATAATTTTACAAAATAATTTTACAAAATAATTTTACAAAATAATTTTACAAAATAATTTTACAAAATAATTTTACAAAATAATTTTACAAAATAATTACTACACTAGTGTGCTGATAGTATATACGTATAAATTGCACCCTCCTACCTTTAGCAGATAGGAAGGCATGGAAGTGGCGTATCCAGTTAGTAAAATTCTCTAAGGCTAACGAACTCTCGAACTATACTTGCCGATCATATTTTAACCTTACGATTATAAAAATAAGTTTCAAATTAGTGTGTTGTTATAATAAGGTGTAGTGCCTGATGACGGATGGTCCACGAAAAGTAATATTTATATAGAAAACTACTTGGATTTGCTTCTCGATATTGGTAGGAATTTATTGACTGTCCAGCAGGCTTAGCATGGCAACCGTAGAAACAAGTCTTGTCTACCGGAGAATGGACATAAGGACAGAAAAGTGACAGATTTCCTTAAGATTTCTTTTGAAATTTTTTGAAGTAATTTTTCTTTTCCTAAATCGACATAAGTCTAAAAGTGATTATATGCGAGTTAACGGGTCGCGCCATTCTCGGGCAGAAGACATGTTGACATTGACAGAAAGAGCTTTGTCTTTTCTTGAGAGAATATATATAAAATCGCCATGCTGAGCCTGCAGATCGTTTGTTTTTTCTTTATTAAAGGAGTCATTATATCGCAATTTTATCCGAGTTCTTAGGGGAAACATTTCCGCACCGGGGTAAAAAGTAACCTATGTCCTTTCTCAGACTCAAGACTCAAGAGAAATTTTATTGAAATCGGTTCAGTAGTTTTGGCGTGACGGACAAACAGAGTTACTTTCGCATAAATAATATAAGTCATCATCATCTCCCGGATTTTTTAACCCCAAATATGTTGGGGTCGGCTTCTAGTCTAATCGGATTCAGCTGAGTACCAGTGTTTTACAAGGAGCGACTGCCTATCTGACCCCCTTAACCATTAAAGCATAAGGCATAAATAAAAATTGTAGTAAAGATTTATATTATTTGTGTAAATAAAATGACGTGTTACTGTTTGTTTCTCCCAAATCTTTCTTTCCCAAACCCGCATTGAGCAAGCGTGGTGATTAACGCTCAATCTTTCTCTGTGTGAGGAGAGGCCAGCAGTGGGACGATAAAAAGACTGTGATAATGATTTTTTTCTTAACTTTCAGTTCGATGCAAAGATTTATTTTCGCCTTTTCTTTGGTCGACTGATATTGCTGTAGAGAAATAACAGTAATCTTCTATTACACCTTCTGTTAACCAAACAAGCTGTTAGAATGTACTCCAAATCCTCTTGGCCTTTGACATGCAATAGTAACAATGACTGCAATGGACAACCAAAGTGGAATTGCACGTGACAGCACGCACAAAGCTCTCTGTGATCAGTTGCAAGTGCTTTGTGGAAAGGTGATTTAGACTGTATCAAACCTACAATACCTATGCACTAGGTCTGCCTACAATATGTATACGTATTTACGGTGTTACATGAAAGAGAGAAAAGTTATAATAATATTCATTCGTCATTTATTTATTGGAATATCATCAAATGATATTAAAGTCGTGGTGGCCTAGTGGTTAAAGAGCCAGCCTCTCAAGTATGAGGGCGGGTGAACTGTCTGACGCCAGTCTTAGCAAGGGGTCTTGGGTTGCCCAGGTAACTGGGTTGAGGAGGTCAGACCGGCAGTCGCTACACGTAAAACACTGGTACTCAGCTGAATCCGGTTAAAACTGGAAGCCGACCCCAACATAGCTTGGGAAAAGGCTAGGCCGATATATATCAAATGATATTATACCCCTCCCGCTGTGCGTTTAGTAGGAGGGAGTCATCATCTCCCGAGCCTTTGCCCAACTATGTTGAGGTCGGCTTCCAGTCTAACCGGATTTAGCTGAGTACCAGTGTTTTACAAGGAGCGACTGCCTATCTAACCTCCTCAACCCAGTTACCCGGGCAACCCAATACCCTTTATTTAGACTAGCGTCAGACATACTGGCTTCTGACTACCCGTAACGACTGCCAAGGATGTTCAATGACATTCAGTAAGAGGGAGTATCAGACTTTTATTGATTAAAACCTGCCTTTGTTCCTTCTGGAGCCCTTTGAGTACCAGGCCTGAGGTTACTTTTTGGAAAATCGATATGTAAGTTATCCTATCCTTCAAGTTGGATCAAACTGCACACGGTGTGCAAATTTTATTAAAATCGGTTAAGAAGTTTAGTACTCCATCGCACACAGACAACGTGTCACTTAATTTATATATATTAAGAAAGATTTCAAAAATTTTAAAAGTTACTGCAGGTACTTGCACTTGAAATAGAAGATCATGTTTTCTCTTTCTCTTACATGACAGCCCGCTCTATTCCATTCTCTCTTAAAATTCCTACTAACATAATACTTTGCAGTACTTAACCTAAAAATTTACGTTCTAAGTTATTAAACTTCCTATATAATTTTATTGTCAAAGGTCAGTGACCCAGATTTGACGTAATATAAGTTAATAAGTGTTATTTAACAGTTTTTGCTAGAAATATTAGATATAGATTCTGACTAATTGTGATAGGAGCATTTTTACAGCGAGGATAGCGGTACTGCGCCTGATCTCTCTCCGGTCGAGTTGGATAGCCATTCCATCAGACTATAATGAGACTGAGGGAACAGAGAGGACCTGCGCAGCTGCCTGATCTCCTTACACAGAACGGCCGCCACGGCCGACAATCGGTCTGGACGCCATTATTCTTGGATGGGATATAAACATCTGGCAATATGTAGGTTTTTATTAATTTCCGTATCCTTGAAAACAACTGTTATTTGTCACTACAAAACCAATTTACCCTACTTTCAACAAATAAGTATTTTTCCAACAATGCCCAAGTAATAGGACTACGAACTCTTTAATTATTGATCAACAATATCGATCAATGATTACCTTTGAAGAACCTAGGTCTATTATTTATGGATGTCTCGAATCTAGGCCAGGTATGTCTAGGTAATCGATTAGTCTATGGTTTCGAAGAATCTTTCATACAAACGTGTTCATTCGATGTTTATAGGAATTGTTAAATTATTGTCTGATTGTATGAAGAATGGAATAAAATGGAATTTTACGATCTGCCTAGCCACTTTGTAAGTAGTATAGTAGGGACTACCAGACCAGATATGACTGAATTAGGCTAATTTCTAGTCAGCTGAGTCAAAAGTAAAATCCTTCATGATATTCATTCCGTAAAGCATCTTAAAATAACATTACTTTGATACAAACTCCTAGCCTACAATTTATACGTCAAAACTGCAAACACAGACTCTTCGAATAACAATAATAATTAATTAATATTACTAACTGTCAATTTAATTACCATAGTTCGGCTAAGCTGGTTGTGTCAATAAATTGTTCATTCATAATCTGAGTTACGGTATGTTGTTGGGATACTCTAAGGACTGTTTCAAACTTCTATATCTGTTTATTTGCTGTTTCAAAGCTGCAGCCTCAGTATGGCAACCGTAGAAACAAGTTTTGACTACCGGAGAATGGATATAATGACAGATTGAAGAAAGATTTCTTTTGACACGTAGAAAAGAAAGATAAGTCCACAACGCCGAGTGCATTTGACACATTTCTTTGGCTAACTAAACGTAAAGTCATTGCAGTATACGCAGAAGGACTATATCACTAATTTCTACTCTTACTAAGGAACGGAGAAGTAAATAGTAATTTAGTCTTCTTTGAATAAATGGTGGAACAAATTCCCTAGGAACACAGTTCTGTTTTGTATAGTTTGAAGAATCGGTTCTATATAAAACAAAATAAAAACATTTTCCAAAAGGGTATTTGCCTGTGTTTGATTTTGTACAAAATTTTTAACAAAACAAATAAACACTTTTTTTCTGAAAACAGCGTCAAAATTGGCTGATAAATAGAGCAGCAACTAACATTTTTATATTGGTATGATGAAGAGTGGGATAATAGTGGGGACATCTTGCTATCTCTTTTACACATGCGTGATCAAATAGCGTTGACGTCACAAGCTTGTATGTGCATCCTTTTTCTGTTATTTAACTGTTTGACTTTCTACTGGTTTTGAAAGGTTTATAAATTACTTCTTTCTCAATGGATTCCAAAAATTATTATAAAAGAAGAGCCAAATACCCTATTCTTATAATAGGATATTATTACTGTAGATTTAACAAACGGGGGTAATTAGCAAGTACAAAAACTACTATAAATTAAAATTAAACTCGCTGCAATGATTAAATTTGTACCCCAGTGTTCGTAAACCGCGCGCATTCCGTACATATACATAATGTGTGCGTCCATGAACCTTATTTACCGTACGGAAATTATTCTGGCTGTGGGCTATTTAAACTGGGTAGAAGTTAGGTATTATTACTATTTTACATAGACATATAACTTTAGAGGTAATAAACATATATCCGGAAGGCAATGTGTTTAATTTAGGTAGGTAATTTGTTTTAGTACAGCCAGCATATCAAGCTACCCGAAACTGTGAAATTTTCTCTGTCAACTTTGAACCATATGCTTCAGCGATTCAGATGATAATCTATTTAAAAATACAGATTGCTACAGCACATCAAGCTACTAAGCTTGATGTGCTGGCGTTAATACAAACTCAAAATCTTTATATGCATGTTAAGGTCTTACAGGTCTTAATGAAATAACAGGCACAGCTTAACGGCCTTTTTCAGGCGTAGCTTAATTAATTCTTTTCAAAGCCTAGCACCGTGATTGGTAGGAGCGCTGTAAAGAACTGGAGGTGGGATACCTTTGCCCAACAGTGGGACAGTAGAATCTGTGGACAATGGATTGCATAATTGTTAACTAAGATCCAAGGTTTTTAGTAATAAGTCTAAATTTAAGTATACCTTTTTTTTGTACCCAACCAATAAATAAAACAAAATAATAAATAGGTAAATAGTTGTTTCACTCACAACATACAAATTCACGTGTTCAAGGGCTCGAGGAAATAAAAACTACGTGCACCCCGCCCCCTAAAAATGATCAAAGGTAAGGTTCAATCTATTTTACCCTTAGGGCACTGCAGGGAAACAGGCTTTCACGGGAAAATGACATCAGCGATTTATACGAAATCTGGTACGAATTACATAAGAAATGAGTATCCGGTTGTCAAAACCATCCAGGGGAGTTTAATACACGATGGAAGGGGGGGGGGACAATGTCAAAGGCTTCAAAATAATGCTCTTTTTCTAGCGCAATTACTATGTACGTTTGGTATAAATGCAGCCTTTTTTTGAAATGGAAAATAGTCAATTTACCTGCAGGTATAGGTATGATATGGTGAGACATCATTTTCACACACGGTCGGTAGCCCCTAGGTAAGTTTATTGATTAGCTTGTGTTATGGGTGACAACACAATCAAATGATAAATGTCGAGCCTATCGAGAATTAAACCCGGGAGGTCAGTAAAAGTCTGACTCTCGCTCCAGCTGCCTTCTGCAATCGCAGTTTTGACTACCCCGTTTGGCGCAATGGTAACCACGACGGACTGCCGAGCCTTCTAGAGGTTCGATTCCCACTACGGTGGACATTTGTGTAATGAACATGCTTGATGGCTGTGGTCTGGGTGTTTTTTCGAATTTTGTATTTTTTGTTTTGTTTTAGTTGTTCAGTTTTACGAGTAGGTACATTTCGTTACACCCAGTACCTATTATGTCCCGATTTTATACTCAATTTTATACTCAACTAGCGACCCGCCCCGGCTTCGCACGGGTGCAATTCTGATAATAAATACACTACAGAAAAAGTTATTAGACATATAATCCTTCCTCTTGAATCACTCTATCTATTAAAAAAAACCGCATCAAAATCCGTTGCGTAGTTTCAAAGATTTAAGCATACAAAGGGACATATGGACAGAGAAAGCTACTTTGTTTTATACTATGTAGTGATAGTGAAGGTGAATAAACGTAGAAATCGGCTGTATTTGACTATACGAATATAAAATCGAGTTAGTATTCCTTTGTCACATTTGGAGCCGCAAATAGCCCGTGTGCCATACAGAATTTTATTTGACACGAGTGTTTTCAATCACCCTTGTGGAGCTTTTGAAATTCATCGCTACGAACTCAAGTAGTACTATCGATTAAATAAAATCGCTTATATTCCAACTAGTCCTGTTTGGTTTGTCGGTTCCGTAAAACTGTTGGTTATATGAACTATGTATGTATATAAGATCTAACAATACTATTGCACCCATATTATTACAGGTCATCTAGTACATGCTAAGGATCATGTTCACAACAAGAAAAGTCATGAAAACAACAATATATTTTATTAAATTTATCATCACAGTCGTCGAATTGTACATATAACGCTGGTCTCTATGAATGATCCTTAGCATGTACTAGATGACCTGTAAAAATATGGTGCACTAGTATTGTTGGACTCTATATTGTATGATATGTTTCACACACGGTCGGTTAGCCCCAAGGTGAGGTATTGATTAGCTTGTGTTATTGGTGATAACACAACTGAAAAAGTACATAATATACTTTGTATATGTGAAAAAAACGTAGCCTATGTTAATACATAGTCCACCTCAGCAAAATACATTATCTAATACTAGTCATTTTGTCAACTGGACTGAGATTACTACGTTCAAACAAAAAACTGTTCAACTATACATTTATATTTGTTTATAGGATTACTAAACAATAATAGCGTCGAACGAAGACCGATTGCAGACCACGGGGGCCGTTCTCTCTAAGATCAGCCAGCTGCCGCTCTCTATTCCCTCACTGTCATAGTCCGATGGAACGCGGGGAGATCGGAAGCAGGACTGACATTTATGCGCTCTCCAAGCACGAGTGTTACAATATCCAACTTCCAAACTTCGGGCTGAAAGTGAAAGTGAAAGTCTCTTAAAACACACAAAGCTAATCTGAGACCCCGCACACAGCAGTCACGGTACAATCAATAACCTAACAAAAACAATAATTCTAAATAAAGCCGACAATAATAATCAAACCCAGAACCCCATTGATTTCTGTGGACTGTCCAGCTTAAACCCCATTCGCCTGATTACCAGCACTATTGTCCTGAAACCATTATTATTGAGAGCTTTCATTTCTAGCTTGAATATTATGCTGCTGTATTTTGATAAGCTAATGGCAGCGGTTTTAGAACTTCATGAAAATATTAGCTGTTAATCGCAGTCCCGTTTGCGTTATGAAGGAAGTACTAGTAGAACTAAATTAAAAGTGGTTTCTATGTTCATAATTCTATTTTATATGAATTTGTCTTTTATATGAATCTTCGTAGGGTTATTCTTAAGCTGAAATCCTTATTAATTAAAAATAATATAACAATTTGTTAATTATTTGTTTATCTGCCTCGTTGGTCTAGTAGTCGCATGGCCGAACTACTAAGCACGGGGTCTCAGGTTCGATTCCTGGGACGGGTCAAAATGGTTTTTTTTGTAGGTTATAAAAAAACTGTCACGAAAGCAGCTCGGAGTCTAGTTGGTGATTGATACACATGTAAGGAGAGCACGTAAATGTCAGCCCTGCGCCTGATCTTTCTCCGGTCGTGTCGGATTATCGAACTATGAGAGTGAGGGAAAAGAGAGTGCACCTGTGTCCGCGCAATGCTTGTCGTGCTTATAACGCAATTGTGGACTAAAATCAGATAGTTCTCCTTAATTTGATTCTTGAATTTATTTTTTATTCACACTTACACAACAACGCTTATAGAAAACCACGGTCAGATGTCAACGAATTTCTAAAAAAGCAATTTTTTTTTAACTTTAGTTGAAACCTTTTGATACTCATTATCCAAAGCAATTCTCCAATTATAAGGTTTGAAAAATCAATAAAATTCATTACAATATACTCTTCGATTCGTTTGATGAACATCAAACAAAGCATAAGCTTTATTTTTCGCCCATTCACCATCTAAAAATAACAAACGAACTGCTTTGAGCCGAATTGTAATTAGCACCAATAAATTAGGAACGTCACATAAAGTCAGGCAGTCGCGAGTGGCTATTTTATTTACGATCTGGCTGCCGTTCTCCTATCATTCATGCGACAATTTATGGTGATGTTATTTGGAGTCTAAATTTAGGTGAGACCAATTCCAGGAGGTCTATTCTGTAAATTTCGAACAAGAACTCGCATTTACTTCGCTATTCGATCTCACTTCACATACAATTCGATCGAGTTTGAGTGCGAAGTGACGAGGGAATACTACTTTACTTTTAGAATACCACTTTTTACGTCATCTCACTCTTTATCGGTCAAAAGCTCAATTTAATCAAGCCAATTTAGTTCAACTCGCAAACACGCTCGCAAGTACAAGGAAACTCAATACCTCATGATGAGACTGGTTGACATTTTTTAGCTTCTGACGATCCGTAACATCTGCCAAAGATGTGCAAGTGACAGCCGGGACCCACAAATTTAGATTAGCCTGCCTTTATGAAAGTCTCCAAAAACCTATAAAGTGATCGAAACCCAGACCCCGTGCATAGCAGCCGCGCTATGCGACTACTAGACCAACGAGGCAGATTATTTTTTTTTTTCGCTAAATCCTACTTAGGACTTAAATAAGGGAACCACTACAACTGGAATCACTTTTCATGAATGAATAATTTAAAATATCTTCAACTTTGTCAGCCAGCCGCTCTGTAACAGCTGAATTAATTCGGAAATGAGAAAATTTCCTCGGATTATCTCGGCTTGCTTACTTCGCGTTCTAGAAAACTATATAAAGCTGAGGAATCGCAACTTTTATATCTAAAATTCCAGTAGACTAATTACAGAAGTTTGACAGTAGGCAGTAGGAGAAATCAGCATCATCGAGACCCTTTAGGGCCAGTGTCTGCCTGGGCTGCGGGTTGTTCATAAGATAACTCTTATGAACAACCCGCAGCCCAGGCCGTGGCCCTGGAACACAGGGACCTCCAGAAATAACATAGTGGGTTTTGTCAGTAAGAGTTTGACACTCCCTTCAGCTGCACCCTCAGCGGGAGAGGTCATTTAATATTTTTCCACTAAAAAGAAGGGTCAATAATCCTTACTAATATTATAATTTTAATAAAATTCAATACACAGAAATATTTCGATACACAGAAATATTTCGATACACGATAAAAAAGTACCTCCTTGAGTGCTAACTTTAATACACTAATATATTATACATAGATTATACACTAATAACTTAACCATTCACTTGAACAAAATTAATGGCCTAAATCTAGTACTAAAGCTGGTACTTTTTTTTTAAGACCACGTTTTGTAATAAGTGGTAAGTGAGTCTAGGGCCTAAGACAGGACATAGGCTACTTTTACCCAGATGCGGGAAGTAGTTATATGTAGAACGCGAGGAACATCAGCAGGCTTAACATGGTAACAATAGAAACAAGTTTTGTTTACCGGAGAATGGATATAATGACAGAAAAGTGACAGGTTGACGTAAGATTTCTTTTGACATTTTTAGAAGTAATTTTTCTTTTCTTCGATCGACATAAGTTTACAAGTGATTATATGCGAGTTGACAGATCGCGCCATGCTCGGGCAGAAGACATTGACTGAAAGAGCCTTGCCTATTCGTGATAGAAGAGATATAAAATCGCCATGCTAAGTCTGCTGGTCGTGACATTTTATAGTATGCATAGAGTTGTCAACCTTTTCGCTCGGTCACAAAAATGCAGACACAAAAATTGCGCGCGAATATAATTTGCAACGCGATCCTGTTTTTGAATGCAATCTGTTTGCTTTAGAGGTTCTATTTCAAATTCTTATTGCTTTGCACAAGTTTTGAGTGGTTCTTTCAGAATGACATGTGCAATTTTTTTTGACAGAGTAATTGATTGAATTGAACTCTGAACACTTGGTTTTTCCTATAGCCACTGTTCTAAAAGAAAAACCTGTATATTGCGCTTTCATAGAAGAGTGCAAGCTACCTCGTAGGTCTAGTAGTCGCATAGCGCGACTGCTGTTCACTGGGTCTCGGGTTCCCTTTCCGGGTCGGGTCGAAATCGCTTTGTAGGTTCTAAGAAACCTTCGTAAAACAGCCCGGAGTCTGGAAGTTGGTGATTGATACACCCGTGCATCGGAGAGCACGTAAATGTCGGTCCTGCGCCTGATCTCTCTCCGGTCGTGTCGGATTGCCGTCCTATCGGACTATGAGAGTGAGGGAATAGAGAGTCCACCTGAATCTGCGTGAATGCACAAAAATATATTCACTAACTTAACATACAATACATATACAAACATACTTAACTAACAACGTTATCCTACTACTATTATAAAGGCGAAAGTTTGTAAGTATGGATGTATGGATGTTTGTTACTCTTTCACGTAAAAACTACTGAATGGATTTGAATAAAACTTTACCACAATATAGCTTATACATCAGAATAACACATAGGCTACTTTTTATCCGGGTATGGAAAGTACTTCCCTCAGAAAGCGGGTGAAACCGCTGGCGGAAGCTAGTATTAAAATAACGGAAAAGAGTAAATGCTGCTTAATGCAAGTGTCATAAACATTCGAAAACCAAGAAAAAGTTAACGATACAAAGAATATAAAGGCCAAGACAATTTATTTTGCAAATGTGGATACAATAATGTTATTACGTAAATGTAGAATGTTTCATATTTTACAATAATTTTATGAGCCATATTTTGTTAAACGGCATAAGTTATAGACGCTAGGGTCGAAAGATAATAAAGTTAAACAACGCTTGCCACGGCCGTTCCTTAGATGGGTGACCATCCTGTCACCATGAGTTCTTCCTTGTTTCAGACGGCACATTAAATTGTTGTATCACGGTCATTTGAACATCTTTAGTTATGGGTAGTGTGAAGTCTAGTTGCCTAGGTAACTGGGTTAAGGAGGTCAAATAGGCAGTCTCTTCATGTATAACCCTGGTACTCAGTCGATCTGGTTAAGACTGAAAGCCACCCCCAACATAGTTTAGGAAAATGCTAGGTCAATTTATGGTTATGATAATCGGCATAGAATATAAAATAATTAAAATAGTTTTTAGAAGACTAAGGGCCAGTTTCACAGGTTACCACAACCAGATGAATTCAAAAATGTAACAGAATTTGTATGAAATTATCTGCCAGATAAACTATTTGGAACTTATCAGCAACCTGTGAAACTGGCCATAAGCAATATGTGTCTTTTCCTGCCGTATGCAGACGGAACACAACTTTTTTAAAAGCTTTTATTTAACTTGCTGTGTATGTATGTTACGGTGGATTCTTTGAACTCAATTTTGAAGTAGATATCTTCAACCGATTGAGCTGAAATTTTGTATACACGTTCAGTCTGGATGACAATGCAAGATATGTTATATGACGTTATTCTAAATCCAATATGGCGGACCGTCCAAGATGGCGGAGTAGTTATTTTTAATGAATTTCAACAATATGGGTATCAAATGAAAGGACTTATTGAGATTGACTTAAAAAATTATTTGATTTTATTCTAAATCCAATATGGCGGACTATAAAAGCTTTTTAAAAAAAAGTTTTTTCTTTTAATTTATTTACCATGCTTTCATAAGATTTTTTTGTGGTGTTTAAGTGATTTACTCTCCTTTGGAATTTTTTTTAATGATATCTTCCTTGTTAATACATTAAAGAAATCTAAAATACTCTACCCCACCCCATCTCGTAATAGTCTGACCTTTGACGTGCCACGTGACCGACCCCCCCATTAAGGACGCTTCACACGTCGTCCACGCTCGTGTTACACTTTCTTCCCAGTCCTAATTAGTTTAAAACCTTTCACATAACAAAGTTGTTCTAAAATGTCACGACAACGTGTCGGTTTCTGAACAAGGCTTTTGCTTCGAGAAAAATCATCAAATGACCCCCTCTTGCTGTGGGTACATAAGCAGGCTTAGCATGGCAACAATAAAAACAAGTTTTGTTTACCGGAGAATGGACATAATGACAGAAAAGTGACAGATTGACGTAAGATTTCTTTTGACATTTTTTGAAGAAATTTTTATTTTCTTCGATCGACATAAGTTTACAAGTCATTATATACGAGTTTACAGGTTGCACCATGCTCGGGCAGAAGACATGTTGACATTGACAGAAAGAGCTTTGTCTTTTCTTGACAGAATAGATAAAGAATCGCCATGCTAAGCCTGCTGGAGGGAAGGCCCGGCTGTCATTTGTACATCTTTGGCAGTCATTACTGGTAGTCAGAAGCCAGAATGTCTGACAACCAGTATTACCACGGGATATCGGGTTATCCAGGTGACTGGGTTGCGGAGGTCAGATAGACAGTCGCTTCACGTGAATCACTGGTACTCAGCTGCATCCAGTTAGGATTGGATGCCGACCCCAACATAGCTTGGGGAAAGGCTCAAACTCAAACTCAAAATCATTTATTCAAACTTGGCTGTAAAACAGCACTTTTTGAACGTCAAATATTACAAAAGACAGCCCCCTAATCGCCCACCCTTCACCACTTCCTATGTGTTTATGCTGGGAAGAAGAAGTGGCGCAACACACTCCCCAGCAACACATGTCTGTCTGTTGGTTTGAAGAACCTTTAAAGAATATTTTTTCATACACAATTTGTATGATGTAATTAAATAAACAAATTTAAATACTTATGTAACACACGCGGGCTAACACTCAACCTTACACCTGCATACCTTTATGTAACTCAAGCATTAAATATATTTTATAATGTATATATTTTATAAAAATGGCTAGGCAGATGAAACAAATTAGACATCAAATTACCGAATCAGCGTATCAACCGTATATTATAGACACAGTGCACGTCCCAGACGCATACATACATATATACATATGTATGTACGTCGACAACGCACCTTCGGGACGCATTCTCATATACATTCAACCCGTCGCTCCAATCTTAAGTCTATTAAGTCTACTTTTCGATTTCTTGACACTTCGCCAATCTATTTAATATGTTAATTTTATGGAATCAATTTTGTTTTATGTATGTCGCAAAAGGGTTATCTTCTGTGTCGTCATGGGTCTTAATGAGCCCTTTTGTGGGACTAATTTGCTTTTCTATGGTAATATTCTGCTATTTTTCTTTTTGATATTGATTTTTAATGGTAGGTTTGAACTTTTGTATATCAAAATCAATATGATAGAAAAATCTATATACCACATTGGCGAACTTTATTTTTATAGCTTTGTTTGTGCTTTGTTTACTTGCTAATCTCAGGAACTGCTAAGCCCACTTATTTTATAATATACGTTCGTTTGACTTAGTCAATCGGACATTGGCGAAACCGCTGGTAGAGGCTAATTAATATGTCTAATATTTAATTATCTACACACCAGCACATCAAGCAACTGCAATTTGTCAAATTAATAGATTTTCAAGTATATCGCTACGGAGGAAATCGTCATGACAAGATGGTCACTCATCTACAGACGGACCGCGCCAAGCGTTGCTTAACCTTATGATCGATCGACTCTCGGCTGTTACTTAGCCACGAGCTCCTCTTTCAAGTCATAAATAAAAATATAAACTCAACCAACTCCAGTCTTCCTAACCAATTTCAGTCTGAAACCCAACTTTCTTCACAGCAATAATGTCACATACCGTCAACCCTACCGGTGCGCGCGTGACACTAAAATGATCACTACCATGTCCAAAGCATCAGGGATTCAGCTCACGCGTCTAGACGACACCTCTTTGTCTTACCGTTCCTTGTCGTATGGTACATATTACAGGCGAAGGGTTAATTAAGGTGATAAAAGAATAAGTAGCCTGTTATATGGACGAATGGGAAATATATTGCGAAGAATGTTTTGACGACGAAAATGAATGATTTTCGAGGTAGGTAAGTACGGAATAGAGAAAATATTTTACGAGTGAATTTGTAATGGGAAATAGAATATACAAGAAAGAGAGATGTGTAGGATAAGATATATTCATTTAGAATAAGGAAAGGAAATGATAATGGCTAGTCTAAGATGCTGCTATTGAAATTTGTTGAAAGTATGGATACCCTTTGTGGTCCCCGTTAGTCGCACATAATGTAAGTACGAGTAATCTGACACACATAGTGGCTTGGTTTTATTGTGGTCAATCCTTAACGAAATGTCAGCGACGACGATGGTTCTGTTCACAATATATACTTATTTACCTATTACAATATTAATGTTACTATACACTAGCAAAACAATGTATTCTCAAACACAAACTTTTATTAAAATCTAATCAAATTTGTAAAAAACAGTAAAAAAATTTTGTTCTTAATTTTTTTTTCACGAGTATCTGTTATTTTTTTTTTTATTTAGTGTAGAATTTAATAAGCATAATAAAACTATCTACATTAATTATAACTAAATATATACACGCTTATAAAGAACTTACGACTAATATGTGAATGTAAATGTTCTTAAAATATTTTGAGTATTTTTTGTAATCATTAGTTAATAGATGACAAATGGTTCATATTTAATATAATTTAATTGCATCTGATACATTTTATACAAATTAATATATCACTTAAAACGCTACGTCTTAAAACTCGCACCATACGGTTCATTCACACAATATCGTGTCGCTAAACTTAAGCAAAGTTCCGAATGTCCTACTTTGTAAAATGTTATATTTGAAACTCCCAACTATAAAGTTCTCACTACAGTCTTGTATTTTTTCACTTTATTATTAATCTTCGACATTTTGATTTTAAAATGAAAGCAATATTTTATCAGAATCCATAGTTATATTATGAAGCTGAGAGTTTGATTGTTTGATTAAACGCACTAATCTCAAGAACTACTGGACCGATTTGAAAATTTATTTCAGTGTTAGATAGCCTATTTATCGGGGAAAGAAATGGGTTTAATATCCAGGTGCGCAAAATAGTTGTATAGTAGTATAGCTGGTCAGTTTGCAAGAGGCAGTCTGTAGACTTATAGACATTTTGTCAATATCTTTGTGTCTTTTGTTGGAGTGAATAAATGTTTTATCTATCTATCTATCTATCTAAACGCAAAGAACATATTATGAAAATTCTTTAACCAATAAAAAGTTACATCATTTTTAAGTGTCACAGGCTGTATTTTATCCTGCTAGGGGAAGTCGATCCCTGGAGACGCGGTTGAAACCGCTAGAAAAAAGCTAGCTAACTTTTAATTACGTACTTAAAATACTAATAAATAACATAGATCTTTTAAGAAACTTCTAAAACATTCTTTGTATACACACTGAAATTTAACTTTGGCTCAAAACTCATACGAGTCACGAATTATATTATATATCCACGCGTTAGAATCAACCACTCAGTTTCAGCTATTCTCAAAAATTCACTGCCTAATTTTCTTTTACGGATTTTTTTCTAGTTCGTTGAACTGTGATTAAAATAATATATATTACTTCATAAACATTAAAGAAAGTATATAGGTACATATCTACAGTAAGGACATATTATGGTGTACGAGCATTGGCGAGGATACAGGTGCACTCTCATAGCCTGATGGGACGGGAATCTGACACCATCGGAGAGGGATCAGGCGCAGGACCAACATTTTAGTAGCTCATCGTCCGTACGTCGAAGGAAAAGGCACGTGTCGGCGGTGCGTACTATTCCAAGCGCTCCTCGAAGAGATGTCAGCAACATAGGATACTTTAGGGCCAGGGTCTGCCCGGGCCTCGTAAGAGATACCGTGGCCCTGGTACACAGGAATCTCCAGAAGGAACACAGTGAGGTTTAGGACCGACATTTACGTGGGAGTGTGGCAATTAGCCACTTCCAGACTATAGGCTATTTTGTGAAAGTTGTTTAAAAAATACAAATATATTTTAGCCCGAACCGGGAATCAAACCCGAGACCCCCTGCATAGCAGTCGTGCTATTCGACTACTAGACCAATGAGCCAGGCAAATTCAATTCTTGTTCTTACAGATAATACAAAAAGTGCCCCGGAGGCGTCCCTTTGATCTTCCGCTTTGAACCGACCCTTGTACATAATGCCAGTATGATTGCTATTGATATTATTGTTTTGAAAGTTTGCAATATTCTTAGTTCTAGTAAGGGCGCTCTTGCGCAGTTATAATAAACACGATGTATAACACGATAACATTCATAATATTATCGTGTTACACAATTTTGTATAACGTTTTTAGTAGTATTCTCATCAGCTGCCTTATATATTTTTCATGTCATGTCTAACTAGATGCAGCTGAGTAGAGTACCAGTATTTAACATGAAGCGAATGCCTATCTGATCTCCTTAAACCATTTAACTAATACTCAATACTCATTGGCAAGACTGGTTGTCAGACTTTCTGGCTTCTGACTACCCGTAACGACTGCCAAGATGTACAAATGACAGAAGGGAACCAAATTTATGGTACCTTCTTATAGACGGTGGAACAATATTATGATCAGTCAACCCGTGCGATTGTAATTCCGTCAAAATACAAACTCATTGACACTAAATTTTAACCCAAAAATACCGACGTCGGTCAACTAGACCACATTCACATAATAATGTAGATATTGTTATAATTATGCCAAACAAAATATACATAAAACAAATTTATGGTGGAATTACTAGGAAATTATATGAGGATGATACACTATTATACGCCAAAAGGGAAATAATACGCTATGATATGTTTATCAAATGTTATGAGATGGCTATCATTTATGGGTCTGGCTGCATGCCAACGCCCATTGCACTGGTAATGCATATTAAGGATGATATGGTCCGTAATACTTTGTTTTTATTAAGCTTGGATATTCAAAACTGGTGCAAATTAAAGTCCTATATTTGTAGGTGGAAACAGAAATGAGTACTGCTATGTAATGCCAGGAACTTATTAGGTAGCATTGTTTTTATTATAGTCATATTATACCTTATTATAAAATGTGGTCTTTGTTTTTCGTGGGAAATCATCAAATGACCCCTCCCGCTGAGGGTGCAGCTGGAGGGAGTGTCAGACTCTTACTGACTAAAACCCACTGTTTTTTTCAGGAGGTCCTTGAGTGCCAGGGCCACGGCAACTCTTGCGAACAACCCGCAGCCCAGGCAGACCCTGGCCCTACTAATTATAAAAAGTGGTCTTAAAAAAAAATTGATTTGGTGTCAGGTTTAAACTACCTATCAACTAATCTAGCACTAAAGACCGTATTAAAAAAAACATGTTATAACGTAATAAGCGGTCGAACACGCATTAACAGTAAGAAGCTCGTTTTTGGGAAGTTTATATTTTGGAAAATCATTTTTCAGTTTATATACTTTTTTATAATATTTATATATAATCAATTGCCTGTTAGGGTTCAATGGATTTCTGATTTCTCTCATTTGTCCTAAAAACTAGCCTAAATATGAAAATAACACAGAATAAAAACAGAACTTTTACATCCAACGATGTTAACAATACACTAAAACTACCAAAAAAAAAATGCAATCTCAACACCACTTAGCATTTAAACCATGACACCCAAATATTTTGCCGTCTCACCAATGTGCTGAACAAAAACGGGTCACTCCGGCGGTCCGGCGTCCGGCGACGGCAGTGCGTCAGTGGTGCCAACATTGTAAATGATTGATTGCCCCATGCCGGAAAGCATCGCCGTTTGCCGACCCATTCAAATTGCCGAGCCACTTATAGAAATATCAAATGTTAAGAACACAGTTCAAATGTTGAGTTAGTAAGCGTAATGCATGATTTTTGATACTCAACTCAAAATCATTTATTAGGCTGTCATTGACCATCCTTGGCAGTCGTTACGGGTAGTCAGAAGCCAGTAAGTCTGACGCCAGTCTAACCAAGGGGTATTGGGTTGCCCAGGTAACTGGCTTGAGGAGGTCAGATAGGCAGTCGCTCCTTGTAAAAACACTGGTACTCAGCCGAAACCGGTTAGACTGGAAGCCGACCCCAACATAGTTGGGAAAAGGCTCGGGAGATGATGAACTCAAAATCATTTATTCAAACTTGGCTGCAAAACAGCACTTTTTGAACGTCTAAAATTACAAAAGACAGCCCCCAAAACGCCCACCGTTCATCACTTCCCATGTGTTTTTGCTGGGAAGAAGAAGTGGCGCAACAAACTCCCCAGCAACACATGTCTGTCCGTTGGTTTGAAGAACCTTTAAACAATATACGCTACATGAAATCAAATTAAAAACTGCAATTTATACCTTTATACAATGTATAAAAATATTACCTACCTAATAAAAAAGGGCTCCTTTTTTAAGATATATGTACTAATAGTTCTAATAGGACTAATAGTTCTGCATATCACACTAATATTAAAAAGGGACAAGTGGAAATAAAGCCAAGAATATTTTTTAATTAATAGAAGATACATACCAATCAGCTACTCAATTAGAAACTCTTATCACCTGCGAATAGAGAAGAGAATTAGTAAAAAAATATGGTCAAGTAGTTTAATCATTGAAAATTCATTAAGAACAGTAGCAGTTAATAAAAATTCGTGGTTGCAAGTGGTTAAAGAGCCAACCTCTCAAGTTTGAGTGTTTGGGTTCGATGCAAGTTTTCTAAGTTTGTATTTACTTTCTAAGTATATCTTGGACACCAATTACTGTGTTTCGGATGGCACGTTAAACTGTAGCTCCCGGCTGTCATAGAACATCATTGGCAGTCGTTACGAGTAGTCAAAAGCCAGGAAGTCTGACGCCAGTTTAATCAAGTGGTATTGGGTTGCCCGGGTTGAAGAGGTCAGTTAGGCAGTCGCTCCTTGTAAAACACTGGTACTCAGCTAAATCGGGTTAGATTGGAAGCCGACCCCAACATAGTTGAGAAAAGGCTCGGGAGATGATAGACAGTAACAGTTAATAAAAACATGTCTTTATGATAAAAAAACTCTTGCGAACAATTCCGCAGCCCAGCAGGCTTAGCATGACAACCGTAGAAATAAGTTTTGTCAACCGGAGAATGGACATAATGACAAGATTGACGTAAGAATGCTTTTGACATTTTTTGAAAAAGTTTTTCTTTTCTTCGATCGACATAACTCGCGCCATACTCGGGCAGAAGACATGTTGATATTGACAGAAAGAGGTTTGTCTCTTCTTGATAGTATAGATATAGAATGGCCATTCATCCAATCGCCAATAATCTCTACATTAAAATGAACTAAAAGAAAAGAAAACAAAAACCCATCACTTTTAATTAAAAACACACGTTCAAAATAGCGATACGTGAAAAAAAAACTAAAGTTTCATATCCTAACGTGAATTGGAAGTAAAACACAGTATTTATGAAGCTGGGTTATGGCTTGGTCCAATTAGACCCGATGCGGCCTACTGGGGCAATTTCGGTAACGCAGCGGAAGAGGGTTTGGTGCATTCGGAGTGAATGGGCTAGTTTTTTTTTTTTGTTTTATGCAACTGTATCTCTAGGTTTCTTTTTTTTTAAGTCTTTTAATATGTTTTGACGATACAGTATTGAGTGTTTCGCTAAAAACTTTAGAAAAAAAAATATTTTGTCGATAAAAAGTCGAGACACCTTTATATCCTTAACATCATCGCAGCCTTTTTATCGTCCGACTGCTCACACTGGCATAGGCCTCCTCTCCCAAGGAGAAGGATTGAGCGTTAATCACCTTCACCACACTTGCTCAATGCCGGTTGGTGATTTCAGATTTTATAGCCCAGGTTTCCTCGAGATTTTTTCCTTCACCTTTAAACAGTCATTGTTGTCCAAGATAAACTTAGAAAGTACGTATAACTTAGAAAAGTTACATTGGTACTTGCCTGACCTGGAATCGAACCCGCACCATCCGAAAGGCTGGTGTTTAATGACCGTGTCACCACGGCCTTTATATGTGGGTACAAAAGTCATGAATTTTAGTACTGACTGAAATATACCACCTTATTATAAAACGTAGTCTTAAAAAGTATCAGTTTTAATACTTACTATTTAATAGTCCAAACCTAGCACTAAACTCGGTACTATTTAAAACTACGTCTTATAATAAGGGGGATAGTCTCTTAATTTAATCTACTAGCAAAGAAATAAGTAATAAAAGTTTAATACTTGTTCATAATGTCATTTTGTTACTATCCATACATATATTATATCGCACTCGCTTAGCTCTCCATTCTTTTTGCAGCGAAGTCTAGTCTAGAAGAATATAATAATATAATCAAGCGTTTTTGTATTGGACTTGGCTCTCCTTTTTTACATTTATATTTTTTGGTGGTGATACAGATATACTCGTAAAGGTTACAATAGACAATCAGAAGGTTGAAGGTACATTGAACTTTAATAACGAGCCCACGCGATACTACACACGAGTTAGTTAATTATTTACTACAAAGTTCAATAGAATAAGTAACGGTAGCTAGTTACAGGATAAAAATAGATCAATCTATGCTTATAGAGTTCACAGTAGATTATAAACACTTTTATGTGAAAATGTATAGTGCGACAGAAAATAAAACTTGGACATTTACTATTTGACTAAATTAATTTCTATGTTAGATAACCCATTTATCGAAGAAGACTATAATAGGCTGATTTTTATCTCGGTGTGTTTCAAATGTACCTGTAACAGATCTACTACGAGAGACTATCATCTTATTTTTGTGGGAAATTATCAAATGACATCTCCGGCTGTGTATGCAGCTGGGGGGAGTGTCATACAGGTTACTGACGTGTTCCATCTGGAGGTATTTGTGTGCCAGGGCCGCGGTAACTCTTGCGAACAACCCGCAGTCCCGGCGAACTTGGCCTTAAGGGGGGCCCCCTTAGATCCTCCGATTTTCTACCATCTCATGTTTATTTTTTATTACTAACTCTGTATGATTCACATGTATGTGTCTTTAATCACGGAATTAAACACATTTTATTTCTTTTTTAAATGCAGGATTTCAAGGAATGAGTTTTTTGGAAAGTTCTGCACTCTTTTCAAAATGTAGCGTAAGTAAAGATTTCAGCTTCCCAGTAGACCAATAATCAGTACCCAATCAGTGCTGGACTTCTGACCATATATTTACATTACAGTATAGAAACCGCAACCTCGCCAGCGTTTACTTCATCATACTAATTGGACCTGCGTATTGAGGCGAGGTAGCAATTCTAGCCAGCCTGATAATGATTACAGACCTCTGATAGCCGATGGGAATTTATAATGAGACTTGGCTGGGGCACTGCGTGCAATCAGATTAGGCAGTTGACTAGGACATAAATAAAATCCTTTTTTATTTAAATTCAGTAAAATATCTTAAAATAATGTCACTTTAATTTTTCATTTTGAAGGAAAAACTGTTTGTTTTTTTATGGATTAAAATAATTACATATTGTATGGCTTGATGTGCAAAAAATGTGACGTGATAGTTCTTATTTTCATACGAAATGCATAGAACAGAGAAAAGAATAAAGTTTGTGGCCAGCAGATCACAAGGAGTTCGCCAGCACATCAAGCTACCCGAAAATTAAAAATTTTCCCAATCAACTTTGAACCATAATATGCTTCAACGATAAAGTTTATTTATTAAGGACAATTGACATATTGTAGTAGCTTGACGTGCTGCGTCTGAACATCAAAAATATAGGATAGATCACTAGACAACGTTCTTTAAAATATAGGATAGATCACTAGACAACGTTCTTTAAAATATAGGATAGATCACTAGACAACGTTCTTTAAAAAACAATCATAAAAATACCTTCCCTGATTTTAGTTCCAAAAATATTTTTTACTTCATAAGTATATTAAAAGCTGGTATGAAGAAATCGTGTCGCCACAAGTGAAAAATATCAGATTTTACTTAGAGTGGCGACGTGTTATTAAGTTTATCCATTAAGAAATTCATAAAAACGAATTTCTTATATAAATTCACAATCTTGCTTTGGAGGTAATATTAAAATACCATCTTTTAGGTAAATTAAAAACCTTTCAGAGTAATAAAGTCGGTGTGTGCATAGTGTGTGCATTATGAAAACTTATAAAAAATATTTGAGGGCACGGCAGTGCCCCAGCCAAGTCTCAAGAAGAGTGGCCACGGCCGTGCCATCTTTTCTCGGTAAAATTTTCTGGAATGCTAACCGTAGCTTCTAGTATACTGTGGCACGGGTTTTGACTAACTTGAACTACAAAATGAATGTATAATTATGTTAGGTTTACTTACAGGACCGGATTAATTACAAAGTTTAAAAAAAATATCTTAAACAAAAAATACATAAAAAAGTTGACATTCCATAAGGTTTGCCAGCTTCATTTTTAATTTACACTGTTTGCATAAAAAAAAGACTTGGCTATATATTCTCGCAGTGAAAAAAAAACACGCTTAGACCGAATTTGTTACATTCTCAAGAGACCAAAAGTTATCCGGAACATTTTTCATGCCCGTATCATAACAAACCTCCATCAGGTATAAACTTATAAATTAACAACAATATACTGGCCAGCTCTCTGCTTTAAATATAGAAATGTTTAAAAAATGCTTAGTTTCCCATTTTTTTTTAGTACTTAAGCGGCGTTCCTCTTATTTTGGCGGACAGTGTAATTAAAATGCCCAAAAATGGTCTACTGCGGTGTAAATTTGGTGTATATGCATTAAAGATTATATTAGTTGTATGACGACCAGATGGCGTGGTGGTTAGTGAACCTGCCTGCCACGCTATAGGTCGCGGGTTCGATTCCCGCATAAGTCAAACATTTGTGTGCATGAACATAGGTGTTTGACTTAGTCTGGGTGTTTCTATGTATAATATGTATGTATTTACAAAAGAAAAGTATATAAGTACGTTTATCAGTTGTCTAGTACCCATAGTACAAGCTCTACTTAGTTTGGGAGTAGATGACGTTGTGTGAATGTGTGAGGGATATTATATTATAGTTACTTAATTTTTGCAATTGTCGACAAATAACATAAGTTTAATCCGGGTAAAATTTTATCCAGGGGCGGTAAGTTGTTCCTTCGGGAAACAGGTGCAACAGCCAGGAACAGCTTGGTAAACAGAAAATAGAGAATTATCACGGGTCTAATATTAAAAACGGCCTGGCCCAAATATTACCCTGCATTTTATTTTACTAATAAGTTGAAATAAATTTATTATTAATCAATTACCGCTTAAAGGACCATTTAGATGGAGAGAGTTTCTCGCACGTTTCGGTACGAGAATTTCTCCGCGACTATCGCAAGCAATAATCGCCATAACATATTCGTAACAAAATGTTTACATTCGACACGCCGCTTGTCGCCCACGTCAACGGGCGAGAAGAGTGAATGTTTAAACGAACGAAATGTTTAATATTCCTTCAATTATCGTATGTTCAAAACCAGAAACTCTCCCGTCAAAATGAGCCTTTATATTCTCAAAAAAAACCCTCACAAGACAAACTAAACGCATTCCTTTCTCCTACGGAACTCTAAAAAGCTTTCATTGACAAATCAAAATGTTAAAATATCAAATTCAACATCTAATTCCCAAAATAGAAAACAAAGGCCCAAGTTCCACTCCCTGACACTTCTGACGCCACAATTCCTCGGACACCTTCCACGAAGGCTCATCACTTAATACCTTCTTGTCAAATATGTCTCTATCAGAAGCTACCCTTGAAAGCCTGCTCGTTGTCACCCCTGAGGCATACCTTTCAAAAGAGATTAGCCCTACTATATTATTTAATTAATGTACTGTCCTACGTAATTGGTACTTAATCTGATGTTAAAATAATACTTTAGGGTCATTCTCTAATGATTTGAGTAATTTGAGGATAATATTTAGATAACATCACCAACCCGCATTGAGTAAGCGTGGTGATTAACGGTCAATCCTTCTCTGTGTGAGAGGAGGCCCGTGCCCTGTAGTGGGGCGATAAAAAGGCTGATGATGATGATGATTATATTCATTACTATACTAGCTGTTTCATGCGGATTTATCCGCATCTGGATATAACTATTTCTGCATCCTTTTTTTGCGGGGGTAATCATGAAATCAGCTGATTCATCCTGTGTGAGGAGGTCAGATAGACAGTCGCTCTTTGTATAACACTAGTACTCAGCTAAATCGGGGTAGACTGGAAGCCGACCCCAACATAGTTGGGAAAAGGCTCAGGACATGATGATGACTATAGGGCATATACTACAGCGAAACCAAAATAACCCGACACATTAATTACAATTAATAACTAATTATAATCAAGTTATTATCGTTAAATAATTACGAGTAATTTGAAACCCTCGGTTACATATTTCGCGAAATTTATGCGAGCGCATAAGTAATTGAATTAAAATGGAGTAATGGGTTATTTTTATTGCATACTTTTATAGTCTGACGCATGCTTGTAATTATTTCAGTCTTACAATTGAAAACCTTTTATAGCCTATAATTAGCGGAGGCTCGACAATTTTAATTGTTATTTTAAGTGGATTTTTTGAGATAAGAAAATCACAGGTGCTAGGGGACGTTGGAAGGTGGCAAGGATTTGTGGCGGAGTGGTGGTAATTCACGACCCCGTTGGCGCTGGACTGCCGAGCGAGTCCCGGGTTCGATTCCAGGCACAGTCGACATTTATGTTGATGAGCATGCTTGTTGGCTGTGGTCTGGGTGTTATAATATGTATTTGTAAATATATATGCGTAAATTTTATGTAGTTTATCAGTTGTTGGCACCATAACACATGCTATTCAATAGCTTACCACGGGGCTAACGGTTAACTAAGCGGTTAGTCCGTGGAAGGGTGAAAAGCACGTTAAATTGTTGGGTTCCAGCTGCCATTTAAGCATCTTTGGCAGAAGCCTGAAAGCTTGATAATCAGTCTTAACAAGGGTTGTCTGGTTGCCCAGGTAACTGGGTAGAGGAGATCAGATAGACAGTTGCTTCATGTAACACATAAGTACTATGTTGCATCCGGCTAAGACTGGAAACCGAACCTATAGTTTGGGAAAAGTTAGGAAGATGGTGACATTATTTAGGCTGGTCATCTTATACTGAATGACCTCTCTTCATAAATACCTCGTACAACCTTAAAACTTACATTGTAAATCACTGAACTTGTATATAAAACCTATTTTTATTTAAACAAAAAACTACTAAGCTTAAGTAAGCTTCTTATTTTTATATGACATGATGTTGTTTATATAACTCTTAAAATAATGACTTTTTTAGACAAACTCTTTAAAGGAAAAGAGTTACAACCCTGTATAATTAATGGTTATCGCACTCGGGTCCCAAAAAGAGATCATTATGGTTTATCTCCCTAATCCGGACTATATCTCAAAATAAAGTTTAAACACAAACTAAATCATTACAGATTAATAAAACTCCACCCTGTATTTACAGCAGGGGTGACACTTTATTTGGGTCGTGCTTCTGACACCATTTACAACATCCTGTATTATAAAGTTGTAGAATTATGTGTCACGGTAAATCATCCGCCATATTGCCATAATATTTTGCATATAGTATATATGAACAGAAACCAGAAAGTCTGACAACCAGTCTTACCAAGGAGTATTGGGTTGCCCATGTAACTGGGTTGAGGAGGTCAGACACGCAGTCACTCCTCATAAAACACTGGTACCGACCTGCATCTGGTTAAGACTGGAAGCCCATATAATTTGTATCAAATTCCTATCTCAGCAGGCTTAGCATGGCGATTTTGTATAAATTCTACCAAGAAAAGACAAAGCTATATTCTGTCAATGTCAACATGTCTTCTGCCCGAGCATGGCGCGACCTGTCAACTCGCATATAATCACATATACACTTATGCCGATCGAGAAAAGAAAAATTACTTCAAATTTCAAAAGAAATTTTACGTCAATGTGTCACTTTTCTGTCATTATGTCCATTCTCCGGTACACAAAACTTGTTTCTACGGTTGCCATGCTAAGCCTACTGGTAAGCAAAACAACAGATAGATAGGTTATTATTTTCGGCCGTAAGTCAATAAGCGTTTGACACTCCCTCTAGCTGCACCCTCAGCAGAAAGGGTAATTTGATAATTTCCCATATAAGAACGTCTGATAAGCCCTCCAGCAGCTTAGCTTGGCGATTCTATATCTATTCTATCAAGAAAAGACAAAGCTCTTTCTGTCAATGTCAACATGTCGCATATAATCACTTGTAAACTTATGTCGATCGAAGAAAAGAAAAATTTCTTGAAAAAATGTCAAAGGAAATCTTACGTCAATCTGTCACTTTTCTGTCATTACATCCATTCTCCGGTAACCAAAAATTGTTTCTACGGTTGCCATGCTAAGCCTGCAGCTCTGGCTCTCACTGAATAAAATCCACTATGTTCCTTCTGGAAGTCTTTGTGTGCCAGGGCCGCGGTAACTCTTGCGAACAACCCACAGCAACAGTACGCAAGCAAAATACCTTAAACACCATCAAAAGGTTTAACATCAAATATTGACACCATGCGGGGAAGTTCAAACAATCTTCAGGTCTAAAGGTAGATACGAATACAATCTAAGACCCTCTTGCTTTCAATACATAGCTTGAATTAAATATAGAAACAAACCAGCAGGTAAAATTTTACCAATCGAACCTTCCGGTATTGTGATAAGGTTGAAAATCTATTAAAAGAAATTTGATTTGAGGTAGGTTGATGTGCTTGCGTCTGTAACTCGAGGGTCTGATGTTTTATTGATGGCAAATCGATTTCTGAGGGTCTCACTTCATTAGTAATCGTCCTTTGGATGTGTGGAGGTTATGTCCTCGCTACATGTAATAAAGTAGATCTCGCTTGGGACTTTGTACGTGTTCCGAACTAAGTCTTGCATTCGGACGAAAATGAACCTGTCTTCATCTTCAGAATACTAAAACTACTACAGAAACTTAACTCAATGCCACATTTTATCTCAATCGGTTATGCCGTTTTAGCGTGAAGGTTTAATAAACATACTCACTTTCTCATTGATGATAGCTAGATTAGCTAGCTTTCGCGAGTGGTTTCATCCTAGACCCATAGAAACTACTCCTAGAACTCTTTTAAAAATAACCATCTGAATTGTGAACCTCCTTCTTTTTGTGAAGTCGGTCGAAAAATAGTCTACAGCTTTCCCCAATAAATGGGCTATCTAACATCATCATCACCCGAGCCTTTTTCCAACTATGTTGGGGTCGGCATCCAGTCTTAGTCCAAAATTAGAAAAGTTGCATTGGTACTTGCCGGACATACTTGAGAGGTAGGCTCTTTTACCCACTAGGCCACCACGACATTTGAGCTTCGCACATTCATTCCATAGAAATATTTATGCTAGAACTAGACAAACTAACGCACCAAAGCTTGACATTAATTAACAAAACATTACCTAATATAATTGTGGCCACTTCAGTAGTATTTGAACATAGTCCAACCAAAATTATGTTGGTATTCCCAACTATATTAGCAAAGATTGCGAACAGGCTTGCTGTAATAGGATTTTGATTTGCAATTCTACAACTAATATTGTAGTTAGGTGCTCTTTTGTTTTAGTTCTATGTTGAAACTAGACCTGCGCCAATATTTATTAAGAACTAGACGTTTACCCTGGTTTCGTCCAGCCTATGTTTTAGCCCCAAACTTAATATACTAAAAAGGAAAAAGAATTTTCCCTCTTGTGGAAATTTTTTGCAATAAATTCTATTCAATATGTCGTATATTGAATAGAATTTATTGCATCGCCCGATGGCGCAATGATTACCACGCCGGACTGCCATGCTAAGGGTCCCAGGTTCCAGGTCCAGGATTCCCGGCACGGTCGACATTTTGTGTGATGAGCATGATTGTTGGCTGTGGTCTGGGTGTTATAATATGTATGTATAAATATATATGTGTAATTTATCAGTTGTGTTGGCACCCATAACACAACCTAATCAATAGCTTACCATGGGGCCAACCGACCGTGTGTGAAAAAAGGTGTCCCGATATACATATATTATATATTAATATAATGTCGTTCATATGATCTAGCCCAAGGGATAGCTAGACTTGTGTTAGGACCATCTTCAAACCATTTAAGTCGTCGTGAAGATGGCCATGATCATGAATTTATGGGCCAATCGGGAACGTTACCAAGACAACGCAAATGAGAACTTCTATATCAACTCACTAGCTGTCCCCAGCCGTTTCACCCGCATCTTTGGTTACTGCTCCGCCCCCGTGTGTCTTAGCGTGATGGTATATAGCCTATAGCCTTCCTCGATAAATGGGCTATCTAACATTGAAAGAATTTTTCAAATCGAACCAGTAGTTTCGGAGATTAGCGCGTTCAAACAAACAAACAAACTCTTCAGCTTTATAATATTAGTATAGATATAATCACCGTTCAAAAAAAAAACTGTACATACCTAACACATACCTACTCACGTAGCATTCACCCAAGTAATAATAATAATGGCGTCCAGAGCGATTGTCAGCCACGGCGACTGCTCTCTCTAAGGGGATCAGCCAGCTACGCAGGACATAGTGCACAAGCATTTGCGCAGACACAGGACTCTCTATTCCTTCACTTTTATAGTCCGATGGGACGGCAATCCGATACGACCGGAGAGCGATTAGACGCAGGACCGACATTTGCGTGCTCTCCGATGCACGGGTGTATCAATCACCAACTTCCAGTCTCTGGGTTGCATTATGAAAGTCTCTTAAACCCACAAAGCCATTTCGGCCCGACCCGGGAATCGAAACCGAGACTCCGCGCACAGCAGTCGTGCTATGCTTCTACTAGACCAACGAGGCAGTTAAATAAACAATTTTATTCATCAAGATAAAATATTGAATGTCTCGGAGAAAAACCAAAAAACAGCTAACCTTATAATCAGCTTATGCCCAACATTGAGACATACAGAACATTCAGCCAACTTACCCCACAATAATTTCTACTTTTATGACAAAAAAACTTTTCTTTTTGACAAAACTTTTTGTTGACATCACAATTTCCCGGTACTATAAGGAGCTTAGGAGTGTTCTCTGTATTTTAAATTCATTATTTTCTGCGAGACTGTTGCAAGAGAACTGGGCTCTGAAGTACGTCTGACTTTTAATACTTTTCAGTATAATAATGATACGATTTGCTATGTGCTTTGTTTGTATGTCCTCGATTGCATTTGAGACATTATTATTGAAGTAAATAAACACACTGGTGGCTAATTAAGAGCTTAACCACTGTTAAGCGCGATTGGTCTGTGGATGGGTGACCTTGATTCGTCATTATGATTTTCCAGGCTTAGCATGGCAACCGTAGAAACAAGTTTTGTTAACCGGAGAATGGACATAATGACAGAAAAGTGACAGATTGACGTAAGATTTCTTTTGAAATTTTTTGAAGTAATTTTTCTTTCCTTCGATCGACATAAGTTTGCAAGTGATTATATGCGAGTTGTCAGGTCGCGCCATGCTCGGGCAGAAGACATGTTGACATTGACAGAAAGAGCTTTGTCTTTTCTTGACAGCATAGATATAGAATCGCCATGGTAAGCCTTCTGGTCATAACATCATTTATATATGTGAATAATATTAATATTTGACAAAAAAAGTATTTTAATAAGTATATTTTTATAATGTTCCTTCTCTCCAGAAGGAAGATTTTGGTTTTCGTTGGTTGTTCATTGTGTGCCAGGGCCGCGGTAACTTGCAAACAACCCCGCAGCCCCTTTCTCCATATCCAAGCATTATTTTTAATCAACTTTTACAGCATATGTTACATAAATGAACAGTTACAAATAATTATTTTATGCACATTTTATTAGCTTTCGTAATTATTTAATTACTAGGCTGGTAGCTAATGGGTTAAACCATAATGGCGGTAGTCATTGCAGCTTTTTAATGTGATTAATAGATTTATAGCTCATGTTGCAATACTAGGCTTATCGTACTGCGTTGCCCACATTTCATGCAGCGTTAATCACTCTTATGGCCCACTTAGACGGGGAGAGTTTCTCGTCTTGAAGATACGATAATTGAATTTTTGATTATTTCCTTCGTCTGAACATTCACTCTTCTCATCTCACCTCGTTAACATGGGCGACAAGCGGCGTCTCATCTTTCCCATGGAAAATAGGCGAAGCTCGCACATACATATCTCCTAAAAGCTTTGGACAATACATAAACGTGATCTCGCAAAAACATCAATTTAAAATATAATGGCCCTTACACATTCACACAACGTCATCTAGTCCCAAACTAAGCAGAGCTTGTACTATGGGCACTAGACAACTGATAAACATACTTATATACTTTTCCTTTGTAAATACATACATATTATACATAGAAACACCCAGACCAAGTCAAACACCCATGTTCATGCACACAAATGTTTGAATTATGCGGGAATCGAACCCGCGACCTATAGCGTGGCAGGCAGGTTCACTAACCACCACGCCATCTGGTCGTCCACCGATATACAGACAACGAATTCAACATAAATGTATCTATGTATGTAGTTACAGATTCAAACATTTCCGTGTAGGTACCAACAATATCGAAATTCGAGAACCTTCCTTGAATATAATTCTGTCAAAATCATACGATTAGGCGCTTTTCCCTGATATGGGTACCAAAGTTCACGTAAAAATGATTAGTGTGCGGAACCTTTAATACGGAAACGCGGAACCCTAAATTATGAGCGATAGCTCTTTTAACGTCTTGAATATCAATCGCTTTTTTTGGGGTTCCGCGAGCGAAAATTGGATATGAAATATGGAGTGCGTATTTTTTGGCGTGTCACTGGGATGCCTTAATATTACAATGATATATTTTGTGTACACAGGTGCATTTGTTCCTTCAATCATAGTTTACAGAAAGGGGTTCTATTAGATAGTAGCTTTCGCCTGCGGTTTTACTCGCATCTATCTTTTCCCAACTATGTATGTATATACTTTCTAAGTATATCTTGAACACTAATAACTGTATTTCGGATGGCACGTTAAACTGTAGGTCCCGGCTGTCAATGAACATTCTTGGCAGTCGTTACGCGTAGTCAGAAGCCAGTAAGTCTGACGCCAGTCTAACCAAGGGGTATTGAGTTGCCCGGGTAACTGGGTTGAGGAGGTCAGATAGGCAGTCGCTCCTTGAAAAACACTGGTACTCAGCTAAATCCGGTTAGACTGGAAGCTGACCCCAACATACTTGGGAAAAGGCTCGGGAGATGATGATGTCTGCCTTATGGCTGGTAGTCTTTCCGATCACCAGGAATGTCTCGAATATCTAGACGAGTCGTGTCGCAAATTCGCTTGGTAATCAGCGCATCGAAGACCCAGATACTAAAACAGCCTACAAGGAGAACATCTGCAGACGACACGCCTGCTTTTTTGAGCGAAAATCCTTTAGTTGTAAAGAAAATAGAAACGATTACTTCGGCGATTTCAGTTCAGACAAATCTGCTTTCATCTTAAGAATTATTGATAGTGTAGCGACACTACATACATCGCCATCTAGTTTAATACGAAAGCACTAACAGGTGACAATCCTCTATCACGCACACTGAGTTTACAACGTCATTGAATATATATAGAAGAACCCATCAACAACTGTCGGTTACCCCTGGCTGCAGGCCTAATAATCTTTAGGTGTCCACAGGAAAGCCCGGTTAAGCAGTACTCGGCCTCCTAGGCTGCATTGCAAGTAGTGATATCAAAAAAAAAAAAAAACAACTATCGGAGCAGTAGCCCGCCAGACAAAACACCCGTATGGTCGAAGGATCCTCTGAGGACCTGAATGACCTTCATTCCTTCTACTTCACTACCCCAAATATTAACTCCATAAAAAAGCTTCATGAGGTATCTACATATTATGGTATTATCTAATCCTGAAATGCGGATGACTGACGGATTTTTTAATACCATAACTAAGTTGTTGGAGTGTTATTATTTTGGCAGTTAATGCCTATTTGTATAAGAAAAAACCATCTTAGAAAGACGAAAATAGGTCACGGTAAACTCGCATCGTTGATACCCTCACATTTTGACTTTCACACCTTAACAAAACAGTATTTTTTTTACACAAAACCGCACCTCTAAATCTACACAATGCGCGCACATAAATAATTCCCCCATGATCCGCTATTATCCTCCTTTTTATATCCGATGCATCAAACCTCCATTCCCCGTTTTTATTTTTGTAGGTCGCATGGTGATCGATTAGCCGAGGTAATGCCTTTGTCGACAAACGCTGTGTCCATGTAACTCGATATTTAGGCTTAAGTGAAATAAGTTTGGGAGTTGAGATGAAAGTTTTAATTTTTGTGTGTTTTTAGTAATTTTTTTGTTGGGTTTCAGTTTGGCTGTTATTGTTGAATGTGTTTTTTATCAGTACTTAATATTATATGATTATGTGAATGAATAGAATAAGGAATGATTTATCTATACACATATAATAAAATCGTAGAAAAGTCAAAACTGTACGTTGTTTTTTTTTTTTAAGTATAATTGGGGTGTGATCTATGTAAAATCGATGTCGAAGCCCTAAAATAGTTTTAAAATTTTTGTCTGTTTGTCTGTATGTATGTCCGGGATAATCTCAAAAAATACTGCATGGATTTGCTTCAAATTTGGTATGAATATAACTAAGAGGTTGGGTCAACATATAAGCTACATATTATCACGCTATCACGTAGGAGGGGGGTGAATGTTTAATCACTTCATGCCCACGCGGACGACGTCGTCGGCAACAGCTAGTAATTATATAAGAGGAAGTTTGAAAGTGACACCGGTAACCGAGTAAATGTATAAACACCACCACATATTGTAGTAGCTTGATGTGCTGGCGTCTGTACAAAAGACATGATAGGTTAGTGAAAACAAGAGAAGTTTTTTGAGGATATTTTTAACTGAAACCAATAATGTGGAAATACTTGGATGATTTGTATACAGAAACCAGGTACAGGATAGGATGAGCTCATTACTTATTAACTCTGACCTTTTGACCTTGATATCCACTCGTGCCTAACCCTTCCCACGTTTGCGATCGTTTAAGGGTACCTGGATTTGCCGGAAATACAGAAGTTTATTTAGGTCATGTAAACTGGAATATTTCCTTAAATATATTTATGAACAAGACAAATTATAGATTAAGGCGTTACTTTGCGGAAATCTATGAAATTAAATGTTAGAAAAAAATATTTTGTTTTGATTCCGCGAAACAAAAATCTAGACTTGGATGTAGGTGGCTTGACCCTCCTGCCCTCGTACTTATGCACCGGGAAGATGATAACATCCAGGCCGATTGTCGGCTACGGCGGCCGTTCTCTTTTATGGGGATCAGCCAGCTGCGCAGGACATATTATAGTGCACAAGCATTCACGCAGATACAGGTGCACTCTCTATTCCCTCATTCCGATACGACCGAAGAGAAATCAGGCGCAGGATCGACATTTACGTGCTCTCTGATGCACGGGTAAATTAATCACCTACTTCCAGAGTCCAGGTTGCTTTATGAAAGTTTTCTCAAAACCCAAAAAGCGATTTCGGCCCGACCCGGGAATCGAACCCGAGACCCCGTGCACAGAAGCCGCGCCTTGCGACTACTAGACCAACGAGGCAGTCGCACAGGTTCGCACCGGTATACTTATGAAGGAAAGGAGTAAAAATCAGCAAGACCTTTAATATTACACGTGCTTCTCGAAGAGCAGTCAGCAAAATGGGCGGAGATGCGGCTGCTGGGTTGTTCGCAATACTCGTAGTTACCGCAGGCCTAGCTCACAAAGGGCTCCACGGAACAAAAGTGGCAGATTTGTCAGTCTGTAAAAACATCTCTTTTTAACCGACGTCCAAAAAAAGGAGGAGGTTCTCAATTCGGCCGGTATGTTTTTTTTATTGTTTTTTTTTATGTATGTACACCGATTACTCCGAGTTCTAGTCCGATTTGTGTAATTCTTTTTTTGTTCGATGCAGAATACTTGCCATTTGGTCCCATAAAAATGTCATCCAATTTGGTTTAGTACTTTTTATTTTATGAGCATTTATTTGATTTATGTGGACGATGTGTATGTGGATGATGTTATAAAGGGCCGGTTAATGAGAATTTCCCACAAACTTGAGTTATGATAACTATTATAGAAGGTATGGAGTGTATGGATGACGAAACAGATTTTGGACCTGATACTAAAAAGATAAAAAAATTTTTTTTTTTACAAAAAAATTAAATCGACTAGAAGTCGGTGTCAAGAAGTTGCAACTGTAATACTGTATTTATTTGGACACCGACTTCTAGAGCGATGTACTTAAAAGATTTTTTTTCACTTTTCAGTGTTTTTGAAGTCGGTTTTATTTTTTTGTAAAAAATTTTTTGCCGTGAACGTTTAACAAACGCTATTTTCTTCCATGAAACAGACAAGTTCACATTCATTTTCATGGTTCCAGGTTTTTATTAGATTTTCATTTTTCTTTACTATCATAATCCTGCCCTTATCCCAAATTTTATTTCGGATCGGCGCAGCATGTTTTTGTCTTCCACGCTCTTCTATCTGCCGTCATCTCACAAGTTACATTCTCTCTAGCCATATCAACTTTCACGCGATCCATCCATCGTTTATTTGGTCGTCCCCTTTCTCTATATCCATCCACATTCATGCTCAAAACCTTCTTCACAACATGATCCTCATTCCACCGCATTATAGTTTTCTTTACCATTCCTAAAAAAACACGTCATTTCAACACTCTCAAAAGAAAGAGGTCCCAACACATTTTTCTTTCAAAACATAAGACCTCATAAGTACATCCCTCATTTAATCTCATCAGCCCGAACTAACATCAACTTATCAAAAGAGGGATCAAGAAAACACTCTTCAATCTAAATTATACCCTAATCTGTTGGTCATAAAGCATCTTTTTAATTTCCGTTGGTGTTGTGATTTATCACTTTCTTCACACGTTCCATCTTGAGATGGGGTGAGGGGTCTTAAAAGTTAAGTTTTATGTAATAATAGGGATTTTTGGTGCTTCAGGGTAGTTTAATATGAGATACAGGGTAGTTATATTAGTGCCTGCGTTGGCAGTAAATGGATTTAGTAAGTGTATTATGTAGACAAGATCTTGAACGTAAATTACAAGGCCAGTAAATACTTATTAGATATTTTTCAGCGAGATCAATTTAAAACCTAATTATCTCTGTAAGATATAATGCCAGAACGCTTTTCGAGCGGCTGTTCTCTCTAAGGAGATCAGCCAGCTGCGCAAGACATATTATAGCATTCATTCGTCATTTGTTTCTAAGATATACTTTATGGTTAAAAGAACTTACCTTAAGTGAATTTCAACCAAAATTATACGAGATGTTACATCCGAAGAGATTTAACTTTACCATGTAGTCCGTTTTTCGACATACTGCATCGTCACACTGTTTAGATCTAGAAAATACTTAATTTAAAAAATATTCAAACGATTATTCGTTCGGTCGCCGTTCACTCGCTCGGTCCAGTCGGTCGATCTGTCACTTCACTATTCATTCGTTTTAGAGCATCTGTAAGAATATCTTTTATTCTGCACTTATGGGGTTATCTTATTTTTACTACTAACTTGTCAGGGGGGGAGGGAAGTTAAATCTCTTCGGATGTAACATCTCGTATAATTTTGGTTGAAATTCACTTAAGGTAAGTTCTTTTAACCATAAATTATACTTCGATGTTACATCCTCTAGATTTAACTTTACCATGTAGATGTTTAGCGTTGATAGCAGAATAAAAGATTACTTATTTCTTTTCACAATTATCTATATTTAACAATCAAAAGGTTTCATACATAATTTCAACCATTGGTTTTATACGTAATTATTAATTATTACAGTTTCTAGTAGTTAATTTTATAATTGTAGGTAAATAAATCAAAGTAACAAATCAATTCTTGTTATTAATAATAGCCTCAGCAAAATGAAAGTTAGCATCATCGTTAATTAAGGGACGATTGTAAAATTTTGCAAAACAAAGTGAGTTGCCAGCCCAACCTGCAGTTTGTTTGATGACATCAATAGAAACACCAGACCTGCTCGCGGCAGAGGTTGACGCGTGACGAGTGCTGTGGGCCGTGAATATATTTACGTCCACACCACTCTCACGTAACATTTCTTTGATCCAGCGACTTATGCTTTGCGAGCTGGCACTGTGATATGGTTTCTTAGTGGTTAGGAATAACTTTTCTGTATCAGAAAGCTGTCTGTATTGCTTTGTTAATTCTATATAAGAACACAAGGTTGACGCTGGGCAAATTGGTTCTTTTTCTCTAAAAAAAGGTACAATCAGCTTCGGATTCTTTCGATTAGGTGCGGAAGTTTTTATAATATTATTGATTTCAATGCATATATGAGTCTCATTGATAGTTACGTCCTTTTCATTAATTAAAGACAACGTCTGCACGCGTTGTCCCGTGGACAACGCGAGAAGAGTTGCAAGCTTTTTAGTTATCTTATCTAACCGTAAGGACGTGTTTGGAAACAAGGTTGTTAAGTGGTTTAATACCAAGTTAGGGTCCCAGGTTGTGCTGTGTTTAGGAAAACAAGGTTTGATTCTAAACACCCCTTTTAGAAATCTAGTAATATTCTCGTCACTGCAGCAAGTTTTACCCAGGATTAGTGTTAGTGCGGAACGATAAGAATTTAATGTGTTATAGCTAGCACCTCTGTGAAATTGTTCTGTAAGAAATTGTAATATAAGTGGAATGGATACATTATACAAATCGATTTGATTAATTTGACAGAATCGAAACCATTGTTTTAATGCGACATTGTACTGCGAAATTGTGTTATTTGATAAAGAGTTTAGCATTATATCTACTGTGTCATTTCCGATGGTATTATTTAAGTACGCTTGCCGGATAATATTCCGCACGCCAGGGTAAGACTGCTCCACAATGGGTGACGTTCCCTGGAAGGTGACAGAAGAAGATTTTTATCAGGTGTGAAGTACTTTACTTCAGATTTTAATAGGGACATAAACAGCGGGAACCAGGGTTGTCCCGGCCAATATGGTACGAGAATTATTCCTTCAGCTTCATCATCTATTATTTTTCTAAGACATTTCAAAATTAAAGCAAACGGAGGGAAAGCGTAGAAAAAATATTTATTCCAGTTAATAGTGAACGCGTCGATGTCATACGCGTCTGGATCTCGCTTCCAAGATATATATCGATCACATTTATAGTTAAGGCGCGAAGCGAATAGATCTACTTGTGGTTGGCCAAAAGTGCTAATAATTTGCTGAAAAGAGTTCGAATTAATTTCCCATTCCGTGTCTACATTGCTATGTCTGGAGGCTTGGTCAGCATCAATGTTTTCCGAAGATTTAATATAAGAAGCGAATATGAAAATATTGTATTGTTCACAATACTGCCAGATTTGTCTTGTAATACGATTGAGATGAGGGAATTGTATTCCCCCCATTTTATTTATGTAGGCAATGGCAGTGGTGTTATCTATACGAAGTAAAACGTTTACATTATTATAATCTTTACAGAATGATTTTAAGCCGAAATATGCCGCTAGTAATTCCAAATAATTTATGTGATTCTCTGCCTCATCTGCTGACCACTGACCTCTAGTTATCTCACCATTGCAAGCTGCTCCCCATCCGGTAAGTGAGGAGTCAGTGTAAATTTCTAAGTGGTAATTATGTTTATCAATACTGTTTTTAGCTCTAATTGCCAAGTTAGACCACCAGTAAAAATCATCTTGTAAATAGTTTTTTAAATACATTTTAGCATCATAATTTTCGCTAAATTCTTGTAAGGCCAAACATTTTTCGCGTTCAAAATGTTTTGTATAGACCCAGCCGTACGCGACGGCGGGACAAGCCGCGGTTAATGTACCTATGAATTGAGCGAAAACACGAATCGAAACTTGGGTCGATTTTTGTATTTTCTTAACAAGTTCTATAATCTTATTTATTTTTTGTGTAGGTAATTGTAGTGACATAGTTGGAGAGTTTATTTCGAAGCCTAGAAACTTACAAGTTTGACATGGAACAATATTACTTTTATCAAAGTTTATTATGAAGCCTAAGCTTTCTAGTGTTTGGATCACTTTATGTACAGTATTTTGACACGATTGATAATCATCAGCTATGCATAGAATGTCATCAAGGTATGACACGAGCATATGCCCTTGTTTTCTTAAAAATGTTAACACTGGTTTCATGAGTTTTGTAAAGATGTAAGGCGCTGAACACAAACCGTAAGGTAGGCAATTGAATTGATATAAAATATTATTATTCCTGAATCTAAGGTATTTTTTATATTGTTGATGTACAGGCACTAAAAAATAAGCTTCTTTGAGGTCAATATTTGCCATGTAAGACCCTTTTGAGACTAATTTTACGGCAGTACGAATGTCTTCCATTTTAAAATGGTGGGTACTTATAAATTGATTTAATTTCTTAAGATTAAGTATAAAGCGGAAGCCTCCTGTACTTTTAGGTGTTAAGAAAACAGGAGAAATAAATTGGCCAGATTGTTCATCGCATTGTGATATAGCACCTAAGCTTTTCAGCTTTTGAATAGCAAGTTCCATCTCAAGCTCACAGTAAGGCGGGTTAGGCGGTTCTTTAGTTTGAAAAACCGTACATACAAAGGGTATTTTATATCCCTTTATGTAAGATAGAATTATAGGGTCCTCGGTAATAAGTGACCAATTATGAAGGAAGTAACGAATACGACCAGCATGAGGTACCTCTATTTGTGTCTCCGATCGTGATGCCTGCTGGAGGGAGCCGGACGGGCGCGTGGTTGCTGCGTCCTCCTCGTTGCGGCAGGCGGTGGCTGGAAGCGGTTCGTCGCTGACGTCGTCGGCTTCGCTTGACTCTGCTGCTGGCGAGGAGGACCCCGCGCGTTTCCCAATGAAGTAGTTCTTCTCTGGAATGGTTGCTGCGTAGGTGTTGCTTTTTTAATATGTTGGCTAGATTTTTCAATATCCTTAGTGTTTTTGATATTTTCGCCAAGTTTATCACCAAAAAGGTAGGTTTCTCGTTTTACGCCTTGTATTGTATTCCAAAACTTTTTGTCTAGCAAGGGTATGATAAGTTTTCGTCTATTTATGGTTTCTTCATAGTGTAAGTCTAAGAGTAATTGGCTAACTTCTGAAATACGTTTGATTATATCGAACTTATCCATATCTTCTTTGATCAGGTGATTAGTAATATTTACCAAGCCAGCCAGCCCACAACCTAATTGGTTTTGAGGTTTCTCCAATCGCTTATCACGATTTTTAGCCGCATCTGATAAAACTGCGGCTACTTCGGGATTTAGTTTCGGTGCTTTGGCTAAGAGAAAGTTCTCGGGTATGAGCATCTTCTCTGTGAGGGAGTCCTTCTGCTCTTTGGCTAAACCATCCAGTAGTATTTTACCCCAACGTTCAGAGATCTCTGCGGGTACTTTTTCGCCAAGTTGTTGCTCGATTTTCTTAGCTTCGCCAAGAATATTTAGGATTTCCTGTGGAACTTCCGTGTTGGTCGGAGTAACCTCTTCAACCGCAATGCCAGTTGTGGTCAATGTTTGTGAGACCCCCGGGTCCCCTGGAAGACCGTGCTTCGGGGAAGTGGCTGGCGGCATGTTCGCCGTGGGGCTGGCTAATTGGACTGTCGACGACAATCTTTTGCTTTGTGAATGATCCAAGTAATCATCGGAATCACATAGTATGTAGTCTCCATCAGACAGCTGTTCTTGGCACCGGGAAGGGTGCGCATTTTCTTCGTCTGACTGGTTATAATATCGTTCTCCAGCATCATGTTCATCGGAAGAGTACGAAGACGGTGTTTCCGATCTTCTGTACCGATCTGTAGGTCAAACGATGACGTATTACTTTCAGGATGGCATCACGTACCACCACACCAAGAAAGTAAATATTTGTTCCGGGATAATATCACGTATTACCACTTTAGGGAACAAAAAGTAATAATTGTCAGGATAATATCAGGTATTACCACATTAAGACAATTGATATACCAGTATTTACTGAAAGTGGCAAAATAAAATTATATGGATCAAATAATATTACATAATTACCTTGACAATGGCGCCTGTGTGCACGGTCGTGACTTCTACGGCGCGCTAATTTATCCTCCAACCGGCGAATTTTACGACGTATGTCTTTGTCGTTATCTTTATTGTGATATTTCCTTTTTCCCATATTAGATTAACAATTGTAAATGTATTACAGTAAAAAAAAGTTTCAAATAACCTAAAAAAGAATAAGAATATTGGAGCACGTGTTGACGATGCCGCACACGAAAAACGAATGAATAGTGAAGTGACAGATCGACCGACTGGACCGAGCGAGTGAACGGCGACCGAACGAATAATCGTTTGAATATTTTTTAAATTAAGTATTTTCTAGATCTAAACAGTGTGACGATGCAGTATGTCGAAAAACGGACTACATGGTAAAGTTAAATCTAGAGGATGTAACATCGAAGTATAATTAGAAAGTACATACAAACTTACCAAAGCGTACCCACGCCCTAATACTCGAGAGGTTGGTTCTCTAACGACTAGGCCACCACGACTTATATAATACTTTAATGCCAATATTAATAATTACATAATAAGGTCTGAGTATCGAATCGGTTTGCCTCGAAAACGAGAAATACTTGAAAACTTTTAAATTAAGCGATTACCCCGCCTAACAAATCTCTACCGAAAATTGCTCATTTAATAGAGACATCTCATTCTGTAGAGTCACTTAAACCGGCAGAAATAGAGCGAGCATTCCTGAGAACGAAGCGAAAACTTTTAGCGAAAGTTTAACTGTTTCCACTCGGCAGCTACCTAACTGCTGTGAAAGTGGTCGCCGATTTTAATGCTTTTGTGTTTAAAAAATAACGGGCTGTATTTTATACTTGCCATTTAATTAAAAAATTTGATGATGGCATCCAGGCCGACTGTCGGCTACGGCGGCCGTTCTCTTTTATGGAGATCAGCCAGCTGCGCAGGACATATTATAGTACACAAGCATTCGCGCAGATACAGGTGCACTCTCTATTCCCTCACTGTCATAGTCCGATGGGACGGCAATCCGACACGACCGGAGAGAGATCAGGCGCAGGACCGACATTTACGTGCTCATCAATCAATCAAAAAAAACAACTTCCAGACTCCAGGCCGCTTTTTGAAAGATTCTCAAAACCCACAGAGCGATTTCGACCCGACCCGGGATTCGAACCCGAGACCCCGTGACCAGCAGTCGCGCCTTGAGACCACTAGACCAACGAGGCAGTCAATTTAAAAAATGTATTATTATAAGTATGAGATATGTGTGTTTAGTAGTATCGTTGTAACCCAGTGGTCAGGGCAACAGCCTCTCAAGTATCAGTGTCCAGTACTAAAGTACATTTTCTACGTCCTACGGTCTTTCCATATGTACGAGTATCTTAAACACCAATAACTACGTAAAGCTGGTGGAAATTACCTTTAACCAATCCACCTTGACAAGGCATGATTATTATCGAAGAGGCATTTGCCCAGCAGTGTGACAATATTTAAACAAAATTAAACAAGTAGTTAAGAGAAAAATACAATATTTGTGTGTATTTGTGTATGTTTTTTTTTTCAAAAATAAGTAGGTGTCTGAAGATACTACAAAACTGTGAATGTTTGGATCTAACCTAGATGAGTTTCTCAACGGTATGTACCAACTACCTACCTTTTATTTGAACTTATTTTCTTCTTAATGTATGACTATATACCTCTAGATGGTACCATATTGGATAGTATATAGTATAACGTATTCTATATTGCTAAAACATTGTGATCGTCCTTTGAATGTTGTCTATTTATTTTTATTAAGTATTAAAATGAAATTATTATTCCTAAAATGACAAAAAAACCATCTAGGCTAAGCTTGTCCTGACACAAGGCACCCCGACGCCAGGCACCCCGACGCTAGACGTCCCGACACCAGGCACCCAGGCGCTAGAAGCGCGAAGGACACTTACTTCAATAGAAACTAATATAATTATGTCGATAACCTTGACCTTCAGAACATCAGACATAAATAATCAAAATAATAATAAAATAACCTTCTGTAAAGACATATGTACATGGTACTACCATCACCCTTTGTAAAACCTATGACAACGGTTAATAAACCTTCGTCAAGCTCACACGGATCACTACTTAATTCAGTCAACGCCCCCCCCCCTCCACTCTTCTTTGAGTGAGATATCATCAAAAGACACATCCCGCTGTGAGTGTACATAGCTGGAGAGATTAACAGAATTTTACTGACCAAAACACATTCTTAGTCCTTCTAGAGGGCCTACTGTGCCAGGGCTGGATTCGAACAACCAAGCACCCGTAACGGACAACTCACCCCTTTATCATCGTCATCATCATCACAGCCCTTTTATCGTCCCACTGCTGGGCACAGGCCTCTTCTCCCACGGAGAGGATTTGAGCGTTAATCACCACGCTTGCTCAATGCGGGTTGGTACTCACCCCTTAATGTAATACAAACCACGAACTTTCAACAAAGAATTTTATACCCCCAAAAACCGAAAAGAAAATTTCGAAATTTTCTCGCAAAGAATTTTAAGAGATCAATTTCCTTCTACTGTTTTATTTAAAATAACATCTCTATTAAAACAAAGAGGTGCGATAGCCTTAATTACTCAAACTCAAGTATTTTGGGGTGACGTTAATGGCCCGAAAAGGGGGGGGAAGGTATCAAATTTTACAGTTTTACAAGATAGAATTATTTGTCAGTTTGACAGGGAATGTTTCGGAAATGTTCGGGGCGATGACTTGAGAAACATAATGGATTAACTGATGGTATGACTAATACGAGTAAAGAGTGAGTTTAATCAAAACGAAAAATTTTGATAGAAATACTTAATACTAGCTGTAGCCCGCGATGTTGTTCGCGTGGGTATTAGGTGATTAAACATTCACCCCTCCTCCCCCCCCCCGTACGAGACAGCTCGATAATTTGTAGCCTATATGTTGACCCGGCCTCTTAGTTATATTCATGCCAAATTTAAAGAAAATCCATGGAGTACTTTTTGAGATTATCCCGGATATACCATACAGACGAACAGACAAAAATTCTAAAAACTATATTTCTGGCTTCGATATCGATTGTAGATCACGTCCCAATTATTCTTTTAAAAAAAATATTCAATGTACAGTTTTGACTGTCACGATTTTAACACATGTTAGATTTGCGCTTAGCAACACCTTCAGCGATAAATTCTCATATTACGGAGAAGTTACACTGTTATATCTAATTAGTTCATGTGCCCAACATAAGTATAACAAACTATAGCTGTAGAAATCACAGCTACGTAAAACAAATTCCACCTATTCGCTTCCTGTGATAATGTTATCTAAATTTCCCAGCAAATCTACTGGATATTCCTCTATTTGACATATTGTGCACATATAGACTGCGGACATTACATTACACGCTCTGTGAGGCTGACAAATACGTTCTGTACCGAACCAGCAATGTATGTGAATGTTAGTTCATGCGGTACATTATGCATTTTGTTTGTTTTGTATTAATTTTGTGTGTTCACGTTCACTGTTATTATTTGAGGGAAATTTGGGGTTTATACATACAAGGAGATGAAGGTTTGTTAGTTAGAAATTTTACTCTAATAATTCTGAATGTCTAGGAACTAGCTTTCACAAGCTTTCCGTGGGAACTACTCCGCACACTCGGGTAGAAAGTAACCTATAGCCCACCTCGATGGGCTAAGGGCCCGTTTCACAATGTCCGAATAGTCAACCTACCGAATAAATCCAAAAATGGAACAGAATTTGTAGCAAATTATCTAACAAATAAACTGACTGGAACTTATTCGTAGGTGGGTAGGTGGTGAAACAGGCTCTAAGTAATACAACATATTTTTTCATATTGCTTCAACACGCTAATCTCCGGAACTACTGAACCGAAATACGAAAATCTTTCATGCTTATATCCAATATATTTTTTATCCAAGTGCGGGGAGTACAACGCGAGTGAAACCGCATGTCATCATCATCACAGACTATTTATCGTCCCACTGCTGGGCACAGGCCTCCTCTCCCACGGAGAAGGATTGAGCGTTAATCACCACGCTTGCTCAATGCGGGTTGGTGATTTCAGACTTTTTTACAGATGTTTTCCTTCACCTTTAATCAATCATTGCTGTCCAAGATAAACTTAGAAAAGAACGTATAACTTAGAAAAGTTACATTGGTACTTGCCCGACCTGGAATCGAACCCGCGCCCTCAACCACTAGGCTACCACGACTTACGAAGTAATAATTTATCATAATAAAAATACGAATGAAATATTTGATGCCAAAATACTTGTACCTATTTCTGAATCCATATTAGTTATTAGTAAGATTGATACCAATCTGAGCAATCAATTCAAAGCTGTATAGTAACTTAGTTATTTCTAATTGACTGACCAAAATACTAACTAGTTATATAAATTGACGTGAGAACCGACAGCTTTCGGATATAAGTTCGTTATCTTGCTTTGCTATTTTGTCTGTTTTGAGTAATTAAGATTGGTTAATGTATTAGCTAGAAGGCAAATACTGCCGAGAAGTGGCTTATCTTTTGTGTGGGATATCATCAAATGGCCCCTCCAGCTGTGGGTGCAACTGGAGTCTAAGACTTTTACTGACAAAAACCCATTTTTGTTCCTTCTGGAAGTCTTTGTGTGCCAGGGCCTACCCTATATAAAAATGTACTCTGTGCCAGGGCCGCGCTAACTCTTGAAAACTATCGCAAAGATACTTTAAAAGTTGAATATTGCATCTTAACAAGTATATCATAAGGCACAGATTGGTCTAACCCATATTTTGATGTTTGAAAAAAACAAATGCAGTGCATAAAACAATGAAAAAACTCGTCTCATAATATAAAATTCACACTACCTACATTAATACAAAAGTTTTTGAGTGTATGTGCGTATGTCTGTGTATTATAATACTAACTAAAATACATAACAGATAATCTTTTACTTCAACGTTGTCTTGGTAAAACAATATTCAAGTCTTTTAAAACTACTTACGTATAGTTTCCATATTTGTGAATTATTCCAATCAAAACGGACGCCAACTAGAAATACCAGCTATTCACAAAATTACAAATAAAACCAAACTTCTTTATACAGTCGACCTCTTTCAAATAAAAACATTATCCATACAAAAAATCGATGACCCTTCCATTGCCTTCTGAAAAGGCAAAATACCAATAGCTAAAGTGCGTCATTACAGGTTATGGCTATAAAGGCGATACTGACAAAGCTAGTTCTGCTAGTCATGATCAGCCAATTACCAAATAGTTTGCAGTAGCACCCTGTACCATGGATCAAAGGGGTTATAATTTGACTACACCCTGTATAGGGGGGAGGTTTGCGGTTGGTGTTATGTATTATGTATATAAGTATGTTAACAAAACTGTTATAGGATTCTCTTTGAGCAAAAACATGATAAATAGTTGTGTCTTTAAATATTTTCAAAAATCGCCACTTTTTTAAAGTCGGTTAAAAACCAGCTTTCAACTGAAAAAACCGCATTCCAATTAATTCATCCATATAGGTACAGACGCCAGCACATCAAGCTAGCCGACACTGTCAAATTTTCCCAATTTCCTTAAACCATAAGCTTCAGGGATAAAGATGAAAAACTATAAAGGAAATTTGACAGATTGTAGTAGCTTGATGTGCTAGTGTCTGTACATAGTGGTCGAACTAAAAACCCTTCTTTTTGCTTAGGAGGTTAAAAAAAATAAAAGACCTTATGAGCGCTACCTTGATATTGGGACTAATAAGTATCTATTGCGTGACAAACAAATTACAAACGCGCTATGTTTTCCATACTTGGAAACTGTTTTGGTTATTTCATGAAATTTGTAACCATAATCTATTGTCCTGAAAGAGTCGTGGTGGCTTAGTGGGAAAGGGCCAGCCTCTCAAGTATGAGAGTACTCTATTCCAGGTCATACAAGTACCAATGCAACTTTTCTAAGTTTGTATGCACTTTCTAAGTATATCTTGGACACCAATGACTATGTTTCGGATGGCACATTAAACTGTAGGTCCCGGCTATCATTGAACATCCTTGGCAGTCGTTACGGGTAGTCAGAAGCCAGTAAGTCTGACGCCAGTCTAACCAAGGGGTATTGGGTTGCCCGGGTAACTGGGTTGAGGAGGTCAGAAAGGCAGACGCTCCATGTAAAACACTGGTACTCAGCTGAATCCGGTTAGACTGGAAGCCGACCCCAACATAGTTGGGAAAAGGCTCGGGAGATGAACTTCCATAGTCCAGAGTTCCAAAGACGCTTCGAACCTTGACCAGTGGAGATACATTGGAGGACTTTGCCGGTCTCATTTCTCATGGATAACATATTTTTCGAGTCACTGACTCAGAATAAACCACTGAATTTATTATCCCCATCTGCGAAGGTCTTGACAACTAGATGTAAGGTATTTCTTCTTTACGTTAGTATCAAAATACTGCCTTATTGATCTAGTAGTCGCATAGTGCGACTGCTGAATACGGGGTCTCGTGTTTGATTCAGGATGGGCCAAAATTTGGTAACGACTGCCAAGGATGTTCAATGACAGCCGCGACCTACAGTTTAACGTGCCATCCGAAACACAGTCATTGGTGTCCAAGATATACTTAGAAAGTACATACAAACTTAGAAAAGTTGCATTGGTACTTGCCTGGAATCGAACCCACGCCCTCATACTTGAGAGGCTGGCTCGCTTTAACCACTAGGCCACCACGACTCTCCAACATTTTATGAGTATGTTACACAAAGTTTTTAATAAATCAATACGAGTATATAAATAGTTTAATCTAAGCTTTAACTTGAACTAACGAGCTTAAAGACACAAAGATTGAAACATGAACTCTTTGACTTAAAACCACTCCACGGACTAAGTTGGAAGTAAGCTAAGATGTAGCTTTAAGCTCTTCAAAGAAACTATACATTAATTTTCATTAAAAAGTTTGCAACCACAGGCGAAGTCGGGGGCTTAGCTGTTGTATTATAAGAATAATGAACGTCAAAATGCAGTTGGTATTTTTGTACTAGGTTCCACCCGCGATTCCTCCCGCATTCCATGAGAAATACCTACTTCACGTAACCGGCTAAAAATAGGGATGTGGACAACTAGTCAAATTCAATACTTTTATAGAACTGTCAAAAACGATTACTCTTTATGCAATTTGTATGAAAACACCACATATGACGTCACAGATTTTTGACATCAATCCGTATACTTATTTCGATTATATTATCAATGAAAAAATAAAAACAGTTTTCAGTTCAAAACGATAAATTATGCTTTACAAAATGAATATGATAAAGTATTTTATTTATGACCTAGTCCACATCCCGATGTAACCTAAACCATATCTAGCGAGTTATGACGGTATACTTACACACAAAATTGATTCTTAAATTGATTTGGCCGTAGTACCATCATCGTAAAAGAAAGACCACCTTTCATCTTGCCGATCCCTAATTTTTAGGAGTTTAGGGGTCTCTTGTGTGCAGGCGCCAGCACATCAAGCTACAATCTGTCAAATTTCCGTAATAGATTTTCAACTTTATCCCTGAAGCATATGATTCAAAGTTGATTGGGAATATTTGTCAGTTCCGGGTAGCTTGATGTGCTGGCATCGCATGTCTCCTTTGAAATAAGCAATTCTGTCTAAATGCTATGTAAATATAGTGGAACACAATTTGTAATGTTTGTTTGTTCATTGTACGTCTGAGATAAAATCTGAATAACCATGACGTAAAATATCTACTCAAGAAAATATAAAAAATAACGATACAAAAAATACGTAACTAAAAAGTACAATAAGGATTCTAGACTATATGCATTACTGTATATTTTTCAAAAGTACTTACGTTTACATTGTAATTTTTATTACATATGTTTTACATTGTAATTTTTATTATAATAAAGAAGAAAATTATCATAATAAAAAAGTTTGATAATGTTAGGAGAAAAGTTTGTACATTATTAAAATAACTATCACTATGAAAGTTTTCCCCCGCCCCGCTATGATAGTTACTTATTATTATATAGTAGTAATTTCTAGAAAAGTTAAGCTAGCGAAATAATAGAGTAAATTTTAAATAATCTTTCAAAATCTTCACGGACAAGACGAAAGGAAAAAATATTTTATTCAGTTAGTTAGGGAATATGTTTTATTTTCAATTCGTTTTTCGAAAAAAAACTAATGTTTATTTTTTTAAGGACACATTTATATAAAGTGATTTTCATAGAGGAGAGCTCGTGGCTAAGTAACTACCACACGAATCGATCGATTCTAATATTAAGCCACGCTTGGCGCGGTCGGTCCGTGGATGGGTGAAATAATGTTAAACTAGGGGGTTCCAGTTGTCATTTGTACATCTTTGGCAGTCGTGACGGGTAGTCAGAAGGCAGAAAGTCTGACAATCAGTCTTACCATGAGGTTCGCCAGATAACTGGATTGAGGAGGTCAGAGATGTCAGCAATATGGGAGGGGCCCCTTAGGGCCAGGGTCTGCCTGGGCTGCGGGTTGATCGCAAGAGTTAAAGTGACCCTGGCACACAGGGACCTCCAGAAGGAACATAGTGGGTTTTAGTCAGTGAGAGTCTGACACTTCCAGCTGAAATCGATAAATCACGTGGTCATAACGTGAGTCAAAATGTCATTTCCATACATTATTGTCGTTTCTACTAGCGTTTACGATTGTAGAAAGACATCTTAGCTTAACCCTAGCGGGTCAGAAAAGCTAAAATTTTGTGGGAATATAGCGTTTAGTATAAGTATAGACTGCAGTAAGCAGGTTCGGTCCGATTTAGTGAAATATATCTTTTCGTATGTTATTTAGTAAGCTGTAAGTATGGGTTGTAATATTTTTGGCACACTAGTGTAATATCGGATGTTCATATCCGAGGAATGAATGTTACAACTGGCTATTTTATGTAGGTTCGTTTGCTAGCTGAAAAATGTATGATAATAAAATCGTACGGCCTTTCTTAGTTTGTACTCTATCCTTATATCAAAGTTTCATTAAATCACAAATAGAAACATTAAGGGCCAATTTCACCGGTTACGGATAGCCACTGTCTACCAGATAAATTAAAAAATGTAATAGAATTTATATAAAATTATCTGCAAGATAAACTATCTGGAACTTATCAGCAACCTGTGAAACTGGCTCTAATATTAATTAGATTAATGTATAGAAACGTAAGAAAGTTATACGTTTTTGATCGTACTATTCTCAGAAACTAGTCATCCGATTTGAAAAATTATTTTTATTCATTGTCAGATAGCTCACTTGTCGAGGAAAGGCTATAGGTAACTGGCGAAGAATCTATAGGTGTTTATGAGGGGAAGCTGCAGGCGGAAGCAAAAAAAAATATAAAATTGGGATCATGACCAGGTCAAAAATAAAATACTTTATCATATTCAATTTGTAAAACATCTCAAAATAATGACAGTTTCATTTTGTCGTTTTGAACCGAAAATTGTTAACAGTTTTTATTGATAATATAACCGAAATAAGTATACGGCTTGATGTGAAATTTCTGTGACGTCAAATCTTAGTATTTTTATACAAATTGCAGACAAAATAACCACAATTTTTGACAATTCAATTAAAATACCGTATTACTATATTAATCTACACAATATACAACAAAATTTCGTACTAAAATTTATCCAAAAAACGCTAAGGAAAACGTCTCAATTTCTTTCGCAATTTCTTTACTAAAACGTCAACGTTTTTATCTAAAAGAATGTTTCCCTTCACGGGCTCTACGATATCCGAAATGATAAGTATAGTGATTCGACAGTTTCTCTTAAGCACACACATAGCTGAGAGAAAAAATATATTACTTTAGGGTTGTGTCACACTTATCAAAATATATTTTTTATTTATTTTATATTTTTTTTTGCTATATAACTTTCTTTATTTATAATTTTTACCAACAGGTTCTGATTATAAAAAAGCTATGTATATTTTTGTGTCTTAGACTTACAGCCGCCAATTACTATTTTACTAAATAATAAATGGTAATAATAAAACGAAGAATATAAAACTAAAATGAATGAAAAAATAACTTAAAATCTAACTTAAATACTTTAGGAATAAATTATTATTTTGTTTTCAGTGTCCAAGTCTAAATGACCTGCATATCATATTTTTTCGAGTTATTTTTGAGAATTGTGTTACTGGGGAGTTTGTTCCACCATTTCTTCTTCCCAGCCATAACACAGAGGAAACAGTAAATAGCAGGTGTTTTTGTGGCTGTCTTTTGTCAAATTGACCTTCACAAAGTGCAAAAATTTCAGCCTACTCTGAATAAATAACTTTTTACTTTTGGTCCTAGTAAATTGTAAATTATTTTTACACTTTATACCCGCACTATAACAGACGTACTGCAGGGAACTTGTCAGTGATAGGACTAAGATGTTAGGTAAGTGTGTTACTACCCTTAGATATATATCCGTCGTAAATCCTTGTACTATTTCAGTGACGTCAGAACCCTTCTATAGTTTTGTTAAGTAATTCTGATTTTATTTAGGATTTGTCCTGTTTTTATCACATTCTTCTTTAGGGAAAGGTCTGTGATAGGTTTTACTTTTTCGTCTTTTTTCCGATTTTTTATTTTTTAGGTTTTACAAACAGTAAATAAATAAGTTGTACGCTACAATATGTAGGTAAAAAAAAAACTATATTTTATGTTATATTGTTTTAAAAATACATTAAAAAAAATATAATGAAATTATATAGGTATCTAGACAAACAGCGTCATATACCTAACTGATAAGTCAATCAAATCATGATATATTTATATGTGAAGATTGGTCCATACAAAATACCCCATCACATAATTTCCTAGAGTAGCATTATGTGTATATTTTTACCAACTTACCGAATAAAAGTGTGATGTTACGAAAACTTAAAGCTTTACCCAATGATGACTTTTAGCTGTTTCGACTTGTTATTTTATTTATTTTATATAAATTTTTTATTTTATATATTGCATATAATAATATCAAATAAATGTGTTAACAATATAATTTCTGATATGCATGCACATACAGGTGCATACAGCTAACACAATGTTAGCAATTTATATAAATAATAGTGGGAATCAAATTTAAAAATAATAATACTCTTAACAAAATTTAATCAAAAGAAACAGATATGTACATTGAAAGATCAGCAATATCGCTGTACTTACAATATAAAACATTATCAAATTTATTTATATCTGCAAACACTTTATACATGATATGAAATAGGTAAACGAATTGTGTATACAAAAATGTATATCAAAAATACCACCAAATTCATATTTATAAATATGAAACAGGAAAACCGAGTTCATTCAGAAAAATTGCGTGAAAAAATATATTTTCAATGGGAGAATTCTATTTGCGTGTCGCCGTCTTTAACTGGAGGGAAAGCCGTATAATTAACTATTACGATACAAAATACATCGTTTCATTAAATTGAAAGCTAAAAGGACCCTTCGGAAACGTACCGCGTGCCGGACGGAATCCTGAATACGAAAAATCTTACCTTCTTTTCAAACGATAGCAGAAATGTAAGACGTTCTGTCAAAATCTTGTTGTTAACTAACACTTTTACACAAAAGTTTTTAAACTATTTTTTTCTGTATTTATTTCAACACGATAATACGAACATTATTTTATTACGCGACGAGGGTAGTCCCAAGAATTTTACACGTCCGGCCGGTTTGAGCGTCGGACGAAAACTGGCAACGAGAAAATGATAGAACACCTCCGTGCCAGGCTGCGAATTTCCACAACGGCTTAAGTCACGATATAGCACTTTCGAATTCCAACCTTATTACAAGAACATGAGAGTTTAAATTTGAATGCGGTTAAAATGAAGATACGGTACAAAACTGCATAAATGTTAGCAGGTAACCAATGGTGCTGTTCGGGAAATTCGATTAATTTCTTATGAAAATAATTAATGGTGTTTTTTAATTATTTATTGAAGAACAGTTTTTGGGACGAATTTTGGTCTTTTGACAGACGCCATATCCTTAAGCTACCCGAAACTGTTAAATTTTCCCAATCAGCAATAAAGTTGAAAATCTATTCAGGAAATTTTACATATTGTAGTAGCTTGATATGCTGACTATACCTTTTTGTGATTTAATTATTAACTCATACACACAAAGCCATTTTCCATTAATTTAAAAAAGTTGAATAAAATCTTTCACTGTTTTACTAACTTCAAAAAAGAGGGTACTTTAGATAAATGCACGATAATAATCCATAATACCTCGAACTTCTTTTTTCTGAGGATCTATAATACAGGAAGGCTAAGAAAATCCTCAATTATGATAAAAATGGAGCCTGTTGCCGCTGACCTAATAAAAATCAAACACTAAGAATTTTATAAAAATCTATTGACGGTCGGACAAAGAACCGTTTACCGGCTACTTATTGCTTTTCTGAATAACAGACTAAGCAGTATCGTAGCGAAAACTTCATAAAATTATGAAAAATATACTCATTATAATATACTAGCGACCCGCCCCGGCTTTGCACGGGTGCATTGCTGATACTAAATACACTACAGAAAAACTGTGAACGTTGTACATATATAAAAACATAGCGGCCCGCTCCGATGTTATTATACATATAAACCTTCCTCTTGAATCACTCTATCTATTAAAAAAAACCGCATCAAAATCCGTTGCGTAGTTTCAAAGATTTAAGCATACAAAGGGACATAGGGACAGAGAAAGCGACTTTGTTTTATACTATGTAGTGATGTAGTGTGTAGTGTACATGGATCTACATGGGTTTAAATTCCCCATGGAATCTTGGTGACCCAACCAAAAACCGTTCAGTAGTATTCCAACACTACTAATTATTGCGTGGAGCTCGTGGCTAATTAAGTCGTGGTGGCCTAATGGTTAAAGAGCCAACCTCTCAAGTGTGAAGGCGTGGGTTCGATTCCAGGTCGGGCAAGTCCCAATGCAACTTTTCTAAGTTTGTATGTACTTTCTGAGTATATCTTGGACACCAATGACTGTGTTTCGGATGGCACGTTAAACTGTAGGTCCCGGCTGTCATTGAACATCGTTGGCAGTCGTTACGGGTAGTCAGAAGCCAGTCTAACCAAGGGGTATTGGGTTGCCCGGGTAACTGGGTTAGGGAGGTCAGATAGGCAGTCGCTCCTTGTAAAACACTGGTACTCAGCCGAAATCGGTTAAACTGGAAGCCGACCCCAACATAATTGGGAGAAAGGCTCGGGAGATGATGGAACAAACTCTAATTAAAATATACTTCAAAGAAATCAATTAATTAAAATCTACGAACGCGTCACAGTGAACTTAGATGCACTAGTTAATTATAAAACTTTGTGTATCTTTAACAGAATTACAACAAACTGTGGAGCGCTGTAACTTAAATTGAACGCATTTAACTTTGTGAACACATACCTTTGATAACATGTTTATCTCGGCAACTTCGCCGATATGCTTTTGTTTTCATAAAGGTGGTCTTGGCTGGAGATTTTTACTCAGAATCAGAATCAGAATATTTATTTGTGAAACATAGGTGAAATATTACATGTGGATCAGGTTGTTATACGTACGCTATGTTTTGCCGTGAAGGCGTACAAATATTGCAATCATTCTTAAAAACTACTCAGTTTATAAGGTAAATCCTCAAAACAAAACACAAAATTTAACTTTTAGAGAACTATTAAAAAAAAAGGAACAGTCATATAAAATATAAAAGAATACAATAAGGAAACAGTCTTAAAAATCTCAAAAACAGTCTTATAATATACAGGTTTATAACCAATTAGTTTTACAAATCACTATCATTTAGAAAATCTTCTACATTGTAATAGCACTTTTCCATTAAAAATAAGTACATAATTTTCTTGAATTTAAAACTCATCTTCTCTTTCCGCTAATTATTCTATTTGACTGCTTCGTTGGTCTAGTAGTCGCATAGTGCAACGCTTTGTATGTGAAAGATGCAGTTTAGGTTTTTAGACTTGACAAGTGGACCATGGAACTCTCAAAAGGTGCTGTGGTACTGTTTGTAAAGTTGGACAACTACCCCTAATAAAGACCCGTGGTCTAACTAGTTGGCTGGAGCAGTTGGACCACTGTCCCGCACTGCTGCTGTGCACGGGGTCTCGGGTTTGATCCTCGGTGCAGACTGAAATCACTTTGTGAGTTTAATTAAGGAGACTTTTCTTAAGACCGGAGTCTGGAAGTTTCGCATGATCGCTCTCCGGTCGTGTCAGATTGCCGTCCCATCAGGCTATGAGAGTGAGGGAATAATGTGTGTATCTATCACCTGTATCTGCGTAATTGCTTGTAGTTGTGCAGATGTCCTGCGTAACTAGCTGATCTCCTTAGAGAGAAGGGCCGCCATTACCGGTAATCGGTATGGACACCATTACTATTATAAAACGTCTGTTTAACTATCTTGTACCATAACTAATTCTTTTACAAAAATAAGTACTAAACACCGCCTTTGTAAGCTAAAGGCGATATTGTAGTATCACCCACATTTACAGTGATGAAGATAAATCGTTCGAGAGTATCATTTATCAAAATACGAACGTTTTATTCACTAGATTTTTAGGGCACAGAAAAACGGTTTCCAAATACTAAAATGCGATAGCCTTTTTCTTTAAAAAGAAAAAAACTTGGATCCCTACGTTTACACGAAGTTTTAGAAAGTTGAAACGAAGTATCGGACAATTCACCCGATTTCATCATCATCATCTCAGCCATAGGACATCCACTGCTGAACATAGGCCTCCCCTTTAGATCTCCACATATACCGGTTGGAAGCGACCTGCATCCAGCGTCTTCCGGCGACCTTTATAAGGTCGTCTGTCCATCTTGTTGGTGGATGTCCTACGCTGCACTTGCTAGTCCGTGGTCTTCACCCTAACCCTTTTTGACCCCATCGGCCATCTGCTCTGCGAGCAATATGGTCTGCCCATTGCCATTTCAGCTTGCGGTAACTTTAGTTCGGCCCTCTCCATAGCTCGTTGAACGACTTTGAGCTTTGAGATGAGGCCGATTTATCCCAATTATTTTACTCGTGTTTGGTGCAGTATAAGTAGTGGATGCAGCTGTGTACCAGTGTTTTAATCAAGCGACTGCTTGTCTGACCTCCTCAACCCAGTACTCAGTAACTCCTCAAACCGGGTAACCCGATACCTCCTGGTAAGGCTGCTTGTCAGACTTACTGGCTTCTGACTACCCGTAACAATTGCCAAAGATGTACAAATGACATCTGGGACCTACCAACTTAGAGTGCCTTCCAAAACACTTAAGAAGCCGTCATGACAAGATGGTCACCCATCCACGGACCGACCGCGCCAAGCGTTGCTTAACCTTATGATCGATCGACCTGTGCGGCTTTTACTTAGCCACGAGCACCTCTTTAGCCACGTGCTCCTCCTTAGCCACGAGCTCCTCCTTAGCCACGAGCTCCTTCTTAGCCACGAGCTCTCATATGCTAACTTCAGCTATTACCTTGACTAATTACGGGAGAAACCGCAGGACACAGCAAGTAAATACATATTAATTTAGCTCAGCTGATGGGCGAGAAACTCATTATTATTAAGAATCTATTGAGCTGGAAGCTCTATTCAACAGATCTAATCAATTAGTCAGTAAACCAGCTTACTATAATGTGGTGCATGTACCTACCTACTAAGTTTATCATTATCTGCATTACAGTGCAGGACAATTAAACTGACTGCATCTATGATGGGGTTGCCTTCCTGTCTATCCGTATGTAGCTGACTCAGCTATACATATAGTGGAGCGACCGCTTTTTAGGGTTCCGTACCCAAAGGGTAAAACGGAACCCTATTGTTTTCGCTCCTCTGTCCGTCCGTCCGTCCGTCTGTCACCAGGCTGTATCTCATGAACCGTGATAGTTAGAGAGTTGAAATTTACAGAGATGATGTATTTCTGTTGCCGTTATAACAACAAATACTGAAAACTAGAATAAAATAAATATTTTCGGGGGCTCCCATACAACAAACTTTTTTTGTTCATTTTTGCTCGATATCGATAACAGGTAGATGCTTGAAATATTGACAGAATATGGAATGTATTACTTACTTTAAAATAAGTAATTTTATTAAAATTAACTTAATATTTGAGGGGGGCTCCCACACAACAGACATGATTTTTTGCTCGTTTTTTACTCGATATTGATAACGGCAAGAGGCAGACGCTTGAAATCTTCCCTGAATATTGAGTTTTTGTCCGTTTTATAAATAATGGTACGGAACGCTTCGTGCGCGAGTCCGACTCGCACTTGGCCGGTTTTTCTTTAACGCGGGGAAATCCTCATCACCTTGACACCAAGTCGGTGGTACACTTATGCATTGGGGTGCACGTAAATGTCCGTCCTGCGCCAGAGCTTTCTCCGGACGTGTCAGATTGCCGATAGATGCTTGTGCACATAATATGTCCCGCGCAGCTGGCTGATCTCCTTAGTGAGAACAGTCGCAAATAGCCAAAAATCGGTCTGGACGCCATTATCATTATTTCTATAAAATTATTTACCAAATGCCAGCAGGTCAACCTACCCGAAAATTGATTAGGTTGAAAATTTAATAAAGTTTGAGGTAGGTTGATGTGCTGGCGTAACAGTAAAAAAAGTACAGACTTTTTGTAGGCGTATCCTCCAAATTAGTAAGTATAAAAAAGTGCGACTTCAAAATTGAAGTCCGATTCTCCAAAATCACGGTCACTGCACCAAGGCATAGTGTTGTAAAATTGTTCAGCCATTTCTCATTATTCAGGGCAGTCAGTTATTTAAACAGTTGCAACATAAAAATATGCCAAATTGGCGATAGTGCTATCGATCACAAATTAACGAAGCTTACCACAGACTGAAAATGTCAGTTGCACAATATTTTTTCGATAAACTTTATAACGAACCTTTTTCAATCCAAAAAAATGCTATATTCTAGAAGTAAGGGTAGTCGGGAGCCAGTTGTCTGACTACCATCCAGTCTTACCAAGGGGTCTCGGGTTGCCCAGGTAACTGAGTTGCCGAGGTAGGTATGATAGGCAGTCGCTCCTCGTAAAACACTGGTACTCAGCTGCATCGGTTAAGACTGGAAGCCGACCCTAAGGTAGCTTGGGAAAGGGCTAGACTAGTTATGATGATGAAATTGTTATATTCTCTCCATCATGGCGACCAATTTTAAGGCGTGAAAAGGTAACAAACATGCACACATAATCACAAAATTTCGCGTTCATACATTAGAGTGATATTTATTAATTTTATAGATTTTCAATTGTGTATTGCAAATATTAAGTACTAGCTGTTACCCGCGACGTCGTCCGCGTGGGTATAAGAATAAAGATTCACAGCTGCTCCCCTGTAGGTCATAGCGTGATAATATGTAGCCTATATTTTGACCCGACCTCTTAGCTATATTCATGCCAAATTTGATGCAAATCCATGCAGTACTTTTTGAGATTATCCCGGACATATGTACATACAGACAAACAGACAAAAATTCTAGAAACTATATTTTTGGCTTCTATATCGGTTGTAGATCACGCCCCAAGTATTCTTTTAAAAAAAAAATTCAATGTACAGTTTTGACTTTCCTACGATTTTATTATATGTATAGATATAGTATATTATTAAAATAAATAGGTCTAATTTAGAAGGCAGGAAAATACCACCCTGTATAGTTAAGAGAGTTGATAATACCACTGTATCTACTCTGTGACACCTGACATTCGTGTAAACATTGACTTGCCATCAGCTCTGTTACTGAACGCTGATGCAGTGATGCCAACAAGCCTTCTTTTTCCGCCATTTAGTTTGCCAACTCAAAATAACAGACAAACAACTAATTGATGGGAAAATAAACTGGCTTTATGTGTTTTAGAAATGTAAAGCTTGTAAAAAATGTTGTTTAGGTTTTTTCAACTTGAAAGGTGCTTATTTTAAACTAGCTGATTTTTTTTTTTCGTGGGAAATCACCCCTTCCACCGAAGGTGCGTCTGGAGGGAGTGTCAGACTCTTAATAACTAAAACCCACTATGTTCCTTCTGGAGGTCCCTGCCAGGGCCACGGTAACTCTTGCGAACAACCCGCAGCCCAAGCAGACAAGGGCCCCCCCTCCTATGTTGTTGACATCACTTCGTGGAGCGCGTGGAGTGAAATGGCATCCTTCATTTGTATTAAAAATTAAATTGACATTCGACAGATTAATTTCATCTTAATTTTTTGGCCATGTTTTTTTATTTATTTATCTCCGTAATAACTAACGTTGCACTTCAAGGAATATAACAAAAAAAAAATCGCTAAATAGGTAGCTGCTCTCGAGATTTGCTTAGCAACACATACAGCGATTATTTTTTGTATTATAGATAAACCCGTCAAAGAATCATGACCAATCAAACCTATACAACCAACATGTACAGCCAGCACATCAAGCTATCCTAAACTGTCAAATTTTCCTAACCAACTTTGAACCACATGTTTTAGCGTTAAAGTTGAAAATCCATAAACGACATTTGGTAAGTTTGATACATTGTAGTAGCTAGATGTGTTTGCGTCTGTACCTTCTTAACAAATTGAAATATTTCAATCTTGTAAAAACCTATCTAAAACTAAATCTATTAGATGTAAACAGTAGTCACAGTACAAAGTACCCCAATATACTAATGGGCCCAAACTTTCGTAAGTAAGTTGGATTCGTATGTGAACGCGTATTGTTGAACTCAGTTTTGATGACGCGCTGAAAACATGTAGGATTTATATATAACCAGTAGGAATTACTTTGCAATCTGGATAGCTCGGAGCCTTCCTCGAGGCTATCTAATACTGAAATAAATACTCTCAGCTTAATAACCTTAATTCTTTATTGGTATTTGATGAAAACCATGTATTATATTCAGTGACGACAGAAATATCCTCCGCAAATCTGATAAATGTGTGCACGTGCACTTGATTGTTTTACTTTTAATCTTTTCTCAATTTTTCAAGTCTTTCCACTAGCTCCTGAGAAAAGAACGTTCAAGCAAACAAACAAACTCTTCAACTTTATAATATTAGTATAGATTAGATACTTTGAAATCATACTACACAAAAAATGCAGTACGAACTACACTTCACAACTACGCGTCTAAAATCGTCGGTAGTCAGAGCAGGTGTGGTCAAATATGAATGATATACGACGACAAGGTGTTCGCAAGACGAGCGACGAACACACCCGCGTCTAGCGGGAGTGGGGGTCTCAGTTTTTTGCTGTCATTTATTAAATAAATAAAATCGCTGTGTCTGCTACTCGTATTTGTGACAAAATAGCACCTTTGTCAAAACCATTTTATATATTACATACCTACATTCAACATTTCATATTTTTTTGTCTCTCTGTTGTGTGCTAGTCATGTCGGTTTTTAGCCTTACTGGTTTCTGACTACCCACAACTACTGCCAAAGATGCTCAAATATCCGCTAATTAATTAACATCCGAAAACATAGGTTTTAATTTCCGTTAACAGATTAATTAAAAAAATATTTAGAGCTCCTACAAAAAATAAGAAATACATAATGGCGTATCACATACGACAGATCGGCACTCGTTAATGGGGAAACTCACAGCTTCATTATTCACCAAAACTTATTTTGTCACAAGCATACATATGTACTAAATACAATAACTTTATAATGTCAACAGAACTAAACAAAACAACATTAAAAACAAACAGAATACGAAACCATTCAAATAATTACATTTTAAAACTAATGCAACGCTGACCCGGAATGGCGTATTCTGAATATTCTGAACACAATACGCCGTTCCGTATCCCGACTCCCGGCGTATGGCAAACTTGGTCGACACTGAATTAATATACTGTGATTGATGTAATACGCGGAACCGGGGAACAAACATAGCTGTAATTAATTTAAGGTAGTTTACTTTTGCGAAGCCTAATATACGGTACACTGGCTTGATTAAGCTTTAGCAACCTACAATTTTGGGGTTTTAGAACAAAATTTTATTATGCTACGTCTGCCAATCCTTCATATACTAGTTGAGATGAAGTTTTTAAAAAGGGTGTTTTTGCTAGTTTTTAGTGCAGTGTATTTAATAATTTTATGAATTTCTACTGTAATATCAGAGATTAGATATGGAACATAAGTTTTATATCATTTTAGTTTTCTTGGTAAACTTCGGTATGGCAATATTAGTCTATTATTCTCATTTTTTTTTGTTTTCCATTTTGTCTCCAAAGCTTAAAAACAACAAGTCATTTAAGCTAAAGATCATACCACATAAATATACCTAAACACGAAAAACTCAAACAAAACTCTCATTCTGGCGTAGTCGGCTAATAATAATTTAAGTGATATCCATACATATGTAGATATGTAATTAAGTTTCTATATATCAAATATGAATGGCTCAGCTGTTTATCTGTCTCACAGTTTAAGAGACGAAGAGACAAAATAACATATTAAAATTATGTATTATCACCATTATAGGAATTGTTCTGCTCACCCTGTCAACATAACCTAGACTGAAGACAAGTTACGTCAACAAAACGCTACGATTTGCTATAATTAAAACTTTTAATCAGGCCACTGTAATTTTGTGCATGTGTCGACGTCATTAAAATTAATAATTACATCAACACTGTTACAATAATACGTAACCTAGAACCATGGTGTACGACCTAAGTTACAAGCTTATATTTGAATTAAAAAATTATAACTCCTATAGCGCAACAATATAAGCAACTCCATCTTTTTCGCCAGCACATCAAGCTACCCGAAACTGTAAATTTCTCCCAATCAACTATAAACCAGCGGGTGGTAAGAGTGGTTGTCAGACTTTCTTCTGACTACCCGTAACGACTGCCAAAAATGTACAAATGACAGCCGGGACCCACCAATTTAACGTGCCTTCCGAAACACGGAGAAACTCGTCATGACAAGATGGTCACCCACGGACCGACTGCCTCAAGCGTTGCTTAACCATATGATCGATCGATCCGTGCGGCTGTTGCTAAGGCCCCTCGCCCACAGAGGCTTTTTGTAGCGATACAGTCGCGTGTTTAGCAAAAGCGCGACTGTATCGCTTCTAACGCTTGTTAGTCGCGCTACAGGCGCCACTGCATCGCGATTGTATCGATACAAACGTGCGACAGCGTTAGACGACTTCGGAAAAATAACAGAGGGCGGAAGGAGTGTGCCGAAATCAGTGTAACTGCATCGCGACTGAATCGCGGCTGCATCGCGACTGAATGGCGTTTGCATCGCGACTGAATCTAGTCCCGTCACACAGCTAGCCATAGTTGCGCGTCTGTATCGATGCCTACGCGCGACAGTATCGCGACTGCATCGCTACAAAAAGTCGCCGCAGGCGAGGGGCCTTAACCACGAGCTCTTCCTAGACATAGTATTTTTAATCGTCCAATACCTGAACTTTTTAATATGCTCTATACTTTACACCCCGACATAGATTAAAATCTCAGTCAAAGTTTCGGCCGACTAAAAATTTGCCGTCTGCAGTATAGTTCTTAGCCTATAGAGTAGCAGATACCTACATTACTGCCATAGAAAACTCGCGAATCGCTTTTAACTTGCACCAATTAACACAACAGGGACTAAACAATCTCAAAGTTGTTTGACACTGTTAATAATAGATATAGTAATTTAACTTCAACATGTTACATTATGACACTATCCGCTGTTTTAATGGCCCGAGAGGGGATGGTGTACTAGCATGATACGTTGTGATTTCGACAGGTGACGCCGTGTCAAAAATTTAATAGTTGATAAAAGTCTGGTATCTGGTTTCTGTAATATAAGAGACAGACATGTGTTGCTGGGGAGTTTAATTCGCCACTTCTTCATCCTAGAGAAAACGCTTAGGAAGTGGTGAAGGGGGGGTGCTGTCCTTTTGTAAATTGCCGACGTGAAAAAGTGCTAATTGAATAAGTACACAATTTTGAGTACAAGTTTGAGAAACTTTCATAAAGCATCCCGGAATCAGGAAGTTGGTGATTGTTATATGATATACCGACATTTACGTGCTCTCCAATGCACGGGGCATTGGAGAGCATGTAAATGTTGGTCCTACGCCTGATCTCCGGTCGCGTCGGACTGACGTCCAAGCGGACTATGAGAGTGAGGGAATAGAGAGTGCACCTGTGTCTGCGCGAATATGCGTGCACTATAATATGTCCTGCGCAGCTGGCTGATCTGCTGAGAGAACAGCCGCTATGACCGAAGATCGGTCTGGATGCCATTACAAAGTAAAGCTCCATGGAAACCAGGTTTATTCAATCATATAGCGTATAAAAACAAATATGTAATAGAAAGTACAATAAATTATTTACCAAAAATGGCGAGTGTAGTCCACGATTACAAAATATTGGCTAGATATTTGCAAGACGTCTGTAAATGCACTTTAGTAAAATGCATTGCTCGGGGCAACGTTGCCATGCATCGAATCTAGCCGCAATGTCATTTTATTGCAGTTTTACGTACAATCTTTTCTTGCATCCTTTTCCGGGTCGTAACTGAACTCTGTCAGTTTTTGACATTAAGGGCCAGTTTCACAATGTTCGGATAGCCACTACCTAAGGAATAAATTCAAGAATGGAACAGAATTTGTATGAAATTATCTACCAAATCAACTAACTGGAACTTATTCGTAGGTGGTGAAACAGGCCCTTAAACTTAGAGCCCCGATTCGTGAGGCTCATTTTCTAATAAGCTAAATTGACAGCCTTCAAGTTGAGGTGCCCTAAGTATAAAGCCTATAGCAAGTTTACTAGTTGTAATGTTGAACAAACCAGTGAGCTAAGCGTCGTCTAGTTGCAGTAAAGAAGTCAATCAGCTGGTACGCATTTGTCGCGTACCAGCTGATTGGACAGGTCCATTCAAACTTGTATGACACTTTCTTCAAAAGGTCATTTCAGACACAAGCCTACATTGCTCATCCATACTTTAGTATGTAATTTCTTTTTATGTCTGGACTTTAAAAGAGACTATGACCCTTGAGTTCGTTTCGGCGTTTCTTCTCAAGGCAGTCAGCAAGGAAATGCCGACCTCTTCTCGTTATTTTATAAAAAATGTGTTGACGTGTAAAAGTGTTGATTTCAACCTATTTGCAAAATAAATATCATTTATCATTTAAAGAAGGTGATAGATTGTTGTTCAATCAAAGGGCTAGCTCTTTCATTGAACGGCTATTTCAACCAGTTAGCTGCGAAATCCACATTAGATACCAGCTTATCATTGTGGTTTCACCCCCGGGAAAACCTCTATCCACAACTGGGTAAAAGTAGGTAAAAGTAGCTTACGTTCTTACTCTTTTAAATCAGTTCAGTAATTATGGCTTTAAACATCGACAGACAAACAGACAGAGCTACTTTCGCATTTATAACAGTAATCAAGAGATTAATACATAATATACTAGCTGTCCCCAGCAGTTTCACCCGCATCTTTGGTTACTGCTCCGCTCCCGTATGTCTTAGCGTGATGGTATATAGCCTATAGCCTTCCTCGATAAATGGGCTATCTAACACTGAAAGAATTTTTCAAATCGAACCAGTAGTTTCGGAGATTAGCGCGTTCAAACAAACAAACTCTTCAGCTTTATAATATTAGTATAGATTATGACAGTGCAAATCGGAGTTAATATAACCTAGTCAATAGCAATACCTCTTTATAACGAACTACACAAATGACGCGTTAAAGCGAGTGAATCCGAATGATTTATGTGTCTATGAAGGTTTGAGGAAAATATATACATTACTACAAAGTCACTCAATCCGCTTGCATATACATTACGTCGCTGAAAACATACGGGAGAAGATGCTGTCGAATATACTCTTTAAGATTAGTGACGTCAAAATAATGTAATATTTTTTTGTTAAGTTGGGTCCCTATTCTTTAGTCGGAACTAAATGAGCATCAATCTTTTAAAGAAATTGTATCCTATTTTAAGGTTATGTATGGATACCGTAAGGGTTCGAAAGAAAACATATTCATTGGTGCATCTAACACAAAAATAGAAACCGACTTCACAAAACACTTAAAAGAAAATAAAATAGCTTTACTTTTGTCATGGCTCTAGAAGTCGGTATCTCAAAGTCTCTTATTTAATTAGATATTCGATATGTATATTATATTTACACATTTTGGCACATGTTCATCACAATACGTGCCCGTATATCCCGCTCAGATCTGCGTTGTATCTCCCGCAGTTTATGCGTGCGCCGTAACCCGCAGGCTTGTGGGTGACGGCGAGTGAATCCGCTCATGACGTAACCTGGGCATACGGATTGTTGTCAGGAATTACATTGGGCACACGAAGGGTGACGGAACATGGATGTAAATACAGACGCCAGAACATCAAGCTACTATATAATCTGACAAATTTCCTCAATACATTTTCAACTTTACCGCGGAAGCAAATATGGTCGTTGATTGGGAAAATTTGACAATTTCGGGTAGCTTGATGTGCTGGCGTCCGTATTTAATCTTTGAGAATCAATGGGGCTTAGAGAGGGTCTCGTGGCTAAGTAACAGCCGCACGGGTCGATCGATCATAAGGTTAAGCAACGCTTAGCGCGGTCGGTCCGTCAAAAAATCATTTATTCAAATTAGCCTGATAAATCAGCACTTTTCGAACGTTAGAAAAACAAAAGACAGCCCCCAAAACGCCCACCCTTCACCACTTCCTATGTGTCTTCGCTGGTATGAAGAAGTGGCTCAAGAAACTTCCCAGCAAACGTGTACGGGTGACCATCTTGACATACGTATTGTGCAAGCATGGTGACTAACGCTCAATCCTTCTCTGCCTGAGAGAAGGCCTGTGCCCAACAGTGGGACTATAAAAAGGCTGATGATGATGTGAAAATGGAACACCTCTTCAATATAGGCCAGCTAATTATCAAAGACCACAGCTATACACTCCCATCACGCATCCTTATATATGCCCTTTCTAGATGGTCCATTAAGTAAGTATGAGGGGTGCCTCCGTAAGCGGTGGTAAGCAGAGAGCTCAGTCTTGACGGACGAACTCACGAGATATCACTTAATAATTCATGGACATAGAGTAGGGGGGGTTAGAGAGGTCACAGTGTTTGTTCCTAAGGATTTTTTTTTAATAGGACGTTATTTTTACCTGCTCCATACAAATTTGTTTAAAAAATTTGTGAAAAATCTAATCTATTTGATTAATGAATTTACTTCTGCATGGGCTGCGGGTTGTTCGCAAGAGTTACCACGGCCCCGGCACACAAAGACCTCCAGAAGGAACATAGTGGGTGTTAGTCGGTAAGACTCTGATATTCAGCTGCACCCACAGCGGAAGGGTGATAATTTCCCATTAAAAAAGACCAATCTATACTATATACATACGTTAGAGAAACCAGATTTGAACTAAAAAAAAATGAATAGGCTTATGATTGATTGAGATGACTTTAACTAGCTGTTGCCCGCGACATCGTCCGCGTGGGCATTAGGATTAAACATTCACCCACCTTCCCCCCGTAGTGATAGCATGATAATATGTAGCCTATATATTGACCCGACCTCTTAGTTATATGCATGCCGAATTTGAAGCAAATCCATGCTGTACTTTTTGAGATTATCCCGGACATACATACAGACAACCAGACAAAAATTCTAAAAACTAGTATATCTAGGGCTTCGATATCGATTGTAGATCATGCCCCAATAATTGTTTTTAAAAAATATTCAATGTACAGTTTTGACTTTTCTACGATTTTATTATATGTATAAATGAATTTGCAATGTCGCACCCCGATTTAATTCGTTTTGGTTTTAAATTCTTAAAAAAATATCTGCTACCAAAAACTTTTCAAATCCCAACTCAATTTTGAAGTAATGTCTGATTTAAAATTCCAAGGGTTAATAGTATTTTTGTTTAAACCCTGACACAAAGTTTCTGCAATTACTGAACACTGACTGACTTACAAAGCAGTCAGTCAAAACAAATTATTTATTAAACCTATGTGAATAATGTTTGCCGGCACATAATCAGAGCTACAGTAAAATACCTGCATTTTTTAATAGTGCATTTAAATAATAGGACAATAAAAATAACGTCCATTTATGCATGTGATCGTAAAAACCATGTAAAAACTTTGAAAGTTATTACTAAATTAATTAAGCTTTAATTTAATTGCTAATTTAAGTAATTAGCATAAAACAATAAGATTTCTAAGAAAAAGAATAGTTTTCTTGCAAACAAACTAATACATAAGAAAATGTTTTATTGATGGCATCCAGGCCGATTGTCGGCTACGGCGGCCGTTCTCTTTTAAGAGAGATCAGCCAGCTGCGCAGGACATATTATAGTGCACAAGTATTCGCGCAGATACAGTTGCACTCTCTATTCCCTCACTCTCACACTCCGATGGGACGGCAATCCGACACGACCGGAGAGAGATCAGGCGCAGGACCGACATTTACGTGCTCTCCGATACACGGGTGTATCAATCACCAACTTCCAGACTCTAGGCTGCTTTATGAAAGTTTCTCAAAACCCACAAAGCGATTTCGGCCCGAACCGGGAATCGAACACGAGACCTCGTGCACAACAGTCCGGCCTTTCGACCACTAGACCAACGAGGCAGTCAAAATATTGTATTAAGAAGTATTTTAATATTTTCTTCGTGGTTATAATTTGTCGTGGTATGGGTATGTCATGAGAAGATGTGAAACGCATACTAAAAGGAGTGTGTTAAGTATGAATGGAGAGATAGAGGTAGACCAAGGAAGAGATGGATTGATTGCCTGAAAGACGACATGATTAAGAAGGGAGTGGATAGTAGTATGACGGCTGATAGAAAAGAGTGGAAGCGGAACTTTTGAAGAAAGATAATTTAATATCAATGTATATTTTCTTACGTCCAAACGCCAGCACATCAACCTACCTCAATCTGTCAAATTCTATAAAAAAAAATCGACCTTATCACAATATCGGAAGGTTAATATTCGATTGGTAAAATTTTACAGATTCGGGTACATTGACTTGCTGGCGTCAGTACCTATAATAGACATATCCATAAAGTAGTTACAATTTCACTGATAAGTACAAAAATCTCAATCAATCTCAAACTAGTCACCAAAAAGTTTTTGTTCCTTTTAGCCCTCGCACCCTCTGTCCTTCCCTACTCTATGGCACGTGCTAATGAGTACAGTTAATGAACAAACATCCAGACAGTTGTCGACACAAACAGAGTCACTAATAAATGGCCTTGTATTATTAATTCACGCGACTGTACGCGACTGTACCGGGAAAAGTCGTTCGAACCGTCGTAAGACGATTTTAATGAACAACTCCCAATATTTGAAATATAATATTGATTTGTCATGAATAAAGGATAATAAGTTTTTGTTTCTACACTGTGACTTGTTAGTCGTCTTGCAAAAGTGTTCTACTCTATGTATCCGACATAAAATACCTTTAGGCGCGATAATTATTTTTATATCATTAATAATATAATTTTAATAATTAATAAATAGGTAAACTAGAAATATGAAACACCTTATTAAAATTGTTAACGTATCAAACAGTAGAGTATACCTACCCAGTGCACGAGTCGAGCAGATCATTCTTTCTCCATTTATCAGAAGACAAGGGAGTTGATAACTACGTCTTGCGTCATAATAATGAATATTTTTTAAAACTGTATAATACAAGAGACAAGAGAATCCCAGTAAAACAGCTAGTTCAAAAACTGAACTCACCCGAAAACAGTGTTACCTGTAACAAAAAATAATCCAAAAACAAAAAAGCACCTTTTAAATCCCAAAACGGGCCATATTTCCCGCCAAAAAATACCGAATCGATGGATTAACATAATCACATCATTTCTAAGCCCGAAGAACATTCTCGAACGTCCTTCGGCGTTTCCCGCGCACTTAACTCAAAAACTAATATAACTTGCTCTGCCCTTAGGGTTTATTGGCAAAAAATAAAACTTTTCCCTAACTATATTCTGTTGACGTAAAAATGGGGGTAGGGTGTGTTTGCTTGCGTGTTTTTGTGGACTTTCCTTTTGGTTTAGTGTTATTGGATTGCTCATATTGACTAAGTAAACGCTTTATTATTATTTTTTGAAAAAAAAAATACTATTATCTAGTACACAGTATCTAGTATACAGTCTAACCGGATTCAGCTGAGTACCTCCTCAACCCAGTTACCCAAGCAACCCAATACCCCTTGGTTAGACTGGCGTCAGACTTACTGTCTTCTGACTACCCGTAACGACTGCCAAAGATGTTCAATGACAGCCGCGACCTATAGTTTAACATGCCATGCGAAACACAGTCGAAACAAATGTGGAAAAGTTGCATTGGTACTTGCCTGACCTGGAAAAGAACCCACGCCCTCATACTTTAGAGGTTGGCTCTTTACCCACTAGGCCACCACGATGTTAAATTTCGTATTTATAAATAAGAAATATAAACTTAAGCTCAAGTGACAAATTACATCAAAAATGTCTTGTTTATATCTTTTTAGTTCCCCTAAAAAGATACCTTTGCTTCAAGTAGTAACTTAAGAGGGTTTCACGTAACTTGAGTGGAACAAAGCCTATTGTTTTGTACTTAGAAAATGTTTAACTTACTTTGTTCAGGGCACAACACAATCCTGAAACAGAATACAATATATTTGCTGTTTTGAACAAATTCCCTAGCGGGAATTATTTCAATATTAACATAAAAATATTGTGTGTAATAAATCAAATTCATCCAATTATCTTAACAGTAGTGATGGCCTAGTGGTTAAAGTGTGCGGGTTCGGTTCCAGGTCAGGCAATTATGTATTACCAAAGCAACTTTTCTGAGTTGTATAAAGTATCTTGGACACCAATGACTTATTAAAGGTGAAGGAAAACATCTTGACGAAACCTGGACTATAAAGTCTGAAATCACCAACACGTATCGAGCAAGCGTGGTGATTAATGCTCAATCCTTTTCAATGTGGGAGGAGGCCTGTGCCCTACAGTGGGACGATAAAAATGCTGATGAGGATGTTAATAGTGACATTAAATGACTCCGTAGTCGATCACAAATCATGGACACCCTCACAAACAACCTCATATAATAAATATTGAAAACTTGTTGTAATGTGTTTTTAAATCAATTGATAAACTGCTAAAGATGGCGATAACTTGATATCCGTATTTTAAACACACAGGGTTAGCGCACTTTAAACACTGTTTGTTTGTTTTACATGTTTATCAAATTAATTTGAAAAGGTTTCTGATTTTTTATGACTTTTATTTTAGATGGAATTCATGAAATGACTCTCCCGCTGCGGGTGCAGCTGGAGGGAGTGTCAGACTTTTACTGTCTAAAACACACTATGTTCCTTCTGGAGGTGTTCGTGTGCCAGGGCCGCAGTATCTCTTGCGAATAACTCGCAGGATTTTTATGACCTCAACTTGTCATTGTGTCAATATTTATATTTTTTGCCTAAATAATACTTATTTTGTAGCTATCTCAGTAACACTTTTACGACATTTATGTATAGCAACAAGATTAATTTAACGTATATATAACGTACGTAACGTAATATATTTAACGTACCGATTCATATCAGTGTGTGTAAAATTCAAAATCTTTTAATGAAATTAGTCTAATAAATCATCACTTTTTTAACGTGCGAAATGCCCACCCTTCACCACTTCCTACGTACGACGGAGAAGTGATGGAACAAACTCCCCAGCAACACACACAACACATATCTGTCTATCTTGCTTAAAGCAACAACTTGCATAGTTATTTATTAGTATTTTACAAGACATACTGCTTTAACTAGAGCACGTGCGAGAATTCCGATATCCTTAGTTGAGAAATTGTTTGATCATAGCTTCGTTACTCAGAATAGAAGATTTATGCACTATAATGTTGCTTTTAAGTTTGCTTGCACATATAATATCAGGGCTGCAGTTACTGAGAGAGATAGCGAAGATATAAGTTTAAAAAAAATACCCCATATACTCACTTCTTCTATATCTAAAGTACTACTGCCTCGTTGGTCTAGAAGGATCTAGTCAATTTCTAGGTCAGGACGCTTTGTGGGTTTTAAGAGACTTTTTATTTATTTATTTATTCAACAAAAACTTACACTATTATTACAGGTGTCGCCTAATGCAATAGGTAGTTATGTTCCAAAAATAGGTATTCCCAAAACAATTCACAATTTTTAAAACAAAACAAAGCAGAGCACGCTGAGTGAGAGTGAGCTTATAAACATCAAGTTCATCAAGACTTTCATAAAGCAGCCCGAAGTCTGGATATTGGTGATTGATAAAGATAAAGATAAATTTATTCGCAAATATGGGTACAATACAGGTGTTACAGAAATGGTTTAATGGTTCAGCCATATTTTGCCATGAAGGCATGCAAATTTTAATTATAGGTGCAGTGTAGCACCATCAAAATACACATACACAGAAACTATCAAAAACTTAATAACACTAAATAAAGAAAACAAAAATATAATAAGAAATAATTACATATGTATCTTCTTCTTCTTAATAAAATTTAAATGAATTTAAAACATAAAATCTTTTTCACTGAGAAATTCACTTATACTATAGTAAGTTTTATTCAATAGAAATTTTCGTAGTGTCTTTTTAAACTTCAATATGGGTAATTCCTTCAATTTTTTGGGTATTTTATTATAAATCACTGGAGCCATGCAGAAGACTCTATGATATACCCGTGCTTCGGAGAGCATGTAAATGTCGGTAGGTACTGCAGCTGATCTCTCTCCGGTCGTGTCGGATTGTCAACCCATTGAGCTACCAAGGTGAGGAAATAGAGAGTGCACCTGTGTCTGCGCAAATGCTTGTGCATTTATAATATGTCCTGCGCAGCTGACTGATTTCCTCAGAGAGAACGGCTGCCGTGGCTGACAATTGGTATGGACGCCATTAACAAAGGTGTACTAACTGATGATATTCATAATCATCACAAAAGTCAGCCTCAGCAAAAGTACATAACAGCTGATCTTAAAGCAACATTTTTCTTCAAAACTCAAAATCCAATTTTTGGGCAAATTACGTAAAAAAATAACTCCTAACCAACTTATCCTTCTTATTTTCGGCAAAAAAGCAACAAACATCAATAAACTATCAGTATTATCCAGCTAGACTTTGCCAGGTAAACACAATACCCCCCCAGACTGAGCGCAGTCGGGTAACTCCATAGTTGAAGATGAAACTTTTTCAATTTATCCCGCGTTGAGTGCCATTACTCTATGGAAACCGTATGCGATGAGCTCAGCATCAGGATTGAAAGTATGGCCATATTTATGGATGGTGAAGAGATTGAAGTATAAATTATTGTCAGCCATTAAATAAGACATGGAAATGAATGTTGCTGATAAGGTTATTAGAAGCGTGAAAGCAACTTTTTTTTATACGACGAAAATATTGATCGTATGCAGTTTTGGCAATAGGTAATATCAAAATAGTATGTGGCCTGTATCTTAGGGAGTAGATTTGCAACAATACTGCACTGATTAATCAATCGAATATTAGCATAAATCCTTCTCCTTCTTCAACCTTCAACTTCAACGTGTTTTGGGAGGCCCGTTATACTGGTCGGTCCCATTTGTCATTGTACATCTTTGGCAATCGTTACGGATAGTCAGAAACCAGAAAGTCTTACAACCACTCTTACCACGGGGTTGCCCAGGTAACTGGGTTGAAGAGGTCAGACAGGCAGTCACTCCACGTAAAACGCTGGTACTCAGCTGCCGATCCCAACATAGCTTGAGAAAAGGCTAGGCAGATGATGAGAAAGACGTTCCTAGTCATTACAGAATTCAGAGAAAATATTGTCCAAAGCATCAAAAACCCCCAATTCATCAGGTTTGAAAAGGTTAAAATAAAAACAATGTACCACCACTCTCTCACATTGAATATTTTACTGTCTCCGTTCGTGACGTCATAATGACGTCACAATGTGAGTGACGCGTTGATAAATTATATGACGGGGGATGATTCGTGAACGCGCTTATTGCAAATTGTCAGCACATGGGGTCGCGTTTGATGTTGTAATATTTTTGTCAGTTATTGTTTATTTAATAATTAATGTATGGTGAAAATAAACTGTTATTTTTTTTAACTACCATACTGAAAAGACCTTTTTTATCTTAATCTTTTTATGTAATACTAGCGACCCGCCCCGGCTTCGCACGGGTGCAATGCTGATACTAAAATTATACATATAAACCTTCCTCTTGTATCACTCTATCTATTAAAAAAAACTGCATCAAAATCCGTTGCGTAGTTTCAAAGATTTAAGCATACAAAGGGACATAGGGACAGAAAAAGCGACTTTGTTTTATACTATGTAGTGATTAGTCTCTACGTTCCTGCAGGCTCAGTATGGCAACCGTAGAAACAAGTTTTGTCTACCGGAGAATGGACTTAATGGCAGGTAAATGACAGATTGACGTAAGATTTCTTTTAACACGTAGAAAATAAATTTTTCTTTTCTTTGATCGACTTAAGTCTACAAGTGATTATATGCAAGTTGACAGGTCGCGCCATGCTCGGGCAGAAGACATGTTGACATTGACAGAAAGAGCTTCGTCTTTTCTTGATAGAATAGACATAGAATCGCCATGCTGAGCCTACTGGAATATAACAAAATAAGTAACTTAAGTTCACTTTTTTTCTTATTTATACTCTTATAAATTCTATTTTCAGAAACATACATAAAAGTTTAAATAGCTCTTACATTGCGGTTTATCCCGTAACAAACACTCCTGTCTACCAAAAGGGGATAATAGTATGTCATATAAACACATTGTTGACGATCATAAAGAGGTGTACTACTTTACCTTAACGACGACCTTAAGCTACGACTTTTTACTACGGCGTAGTAAGCTACGAAGCTACGAGGTCTGCGTAGCGTTCAACATTTTTATGAAGCGCTATGGTTGGTTGATTTATATTTTCTCTATTTTGTTATAAGTAGGTAACTGTGATATTTTTTTTTAAATAAGTCTGTTAGTGACTTGACCCTTTTTAGGGTTTCGTATCCAAAAGGTAAAATGGGACCTATTGTTAAGATTTCGCGGTCCGTTCATCTGTCACCAGGCTATATTCCATGAACCGTTATATTAACAACATTGTTTTTTTTTAAATAATATACTTTTTTATTCGAACTTAGTAATACTTGAGGGGAGTTGTTTGATAAATAATACGAGAAGTACAAAATCCTACGTGCGCAAGTCCAACTCGCACTTGACTGTTTTTTTTATTATTAGGTACTATTTTTAAACCTATTACATTATAGCCATCTACTGAATGCTTCGGTTGTATTTCTATACCAAATTTTATCTTTATCAGTTCACCCTTTTTATTCATTTCTATTTTTAGCAAGGACTAGAATAATGTCTAACATGCCATTAATTAGACACGAATGTGCCTCGAAGTGTGCTATATAATCCGGTCTGCAGCTCAAATCTTCGTGGACTAAGCGCCAAACTTCTAAGTTCTAGTAAAGTGAGCTTGCAAACGACTTTAGCTTCACACCATTAAAAGCATCTGTCATCTGCAGCAAGCCATATCTACCGCAAATTAAATTTATATTCTTTTTGAGTTCAGTTATTACGATTCCTAAACTAAAACTAGTATAATGATTACAGAACATTTAACAAGGGCTTTTAACTAACCTAACCTAATGCATTTTAAAGAAACCAGTCCTGCAGTCTTTTTTTTAAACCAACTTCCCAAAACGGAGGTTCTCAGTTCAACATGTTTGATAATTTAGTTTATGTTTGTTCACACATACATACATATATCCGTCCCTTGGCAACCGAATTGAAAAAATCTTTTTGTTTTTGTTATTGATCAATCCAAACTTAGGGCTGCTTTATGACAGTCTCTAAAAAAAAGTCTTTAAAACCCACAAAGCGATTTCGGCCCAACCCGGGAATTGGACCCGAGACTCCGTGCACAGCAGTCCATGCAACTCCTACAACAACGAGGCAATCAGAAACACAAAATACTTAGGGCCAGTTTCACAATATCCGAATAGCCACTATCTACCGAATAAATACAAAAATGGAACAGAATTTGTATGAAATTATCTACCAAATAAACTAACTGGAACTTATTCGTAGGTGGTGAAACAGGCCCTAAACTACATAGACTCCGAGGCCCCCTCCACTCAGGTGAGGTTGGAGTGCCGCTGGGTATTTTTAGTGGGTATACCGGGGAGTCACACATGATGATGATGATGGCATTCAGGCCGATTGTCGGCTACGGCGGCCGTTCTCTTTTTATGGAGATCAGCCAGCTGCGCAGGACATATTATAGTGCCCAAGCATTCGCGCAGCCACAGGTGCACTCTCTATTCCCTTACTCTCATAATCCGATGGGACGGCAATCCGACACGACCGGAGAGAGATCAGGCGCAGGACCGACATTTACGTGCTCTCCGATGCACGAGTGAATCAATCACCAACTTCCAGACTCCAGGCTGCTTTATGAAAGTTTCTCAAAACCCACAAAGCGATTTCGGCCCGACCCGGGATTCGAACCCGAGACCCCGTGCACAGCAGTCGCGCCTTGCGACCACTAGACCAACGAGGCAGTCGACATACCCTTGTTCCGTCCTCCGACGGGAATGCGTAATAGCATTTTTTCCCAGCGCCAAAAAAGGCCCTAAACTACACGACACTTAAAAAAACCGATCGCGTCATAAACTGGGAGGTTTACTTGGCTCCTTGTGTAACATTGATATCATTGAAGCGGCATGATTTCCCCCGGGAACGGCAAGCAAACGGCTCCTAAGTTGATATTAAAAAATTGCACGTTAAATTATATAATACAGAGAAAAACTTTACAGCTAGTATATTAATATTATAGATTATTTTAATACAGTTCCTTGAATTTCTTATAGAAGTGTTCAGGTTAGATAAGAAAATAATAAAAAAGTCATCATCTGCATTGGATTTTTAATATCACACTGAAAGGCTTTGGCCTTTTCCAATTATCCAATATATTATATCGGGACACCTTTTCACACACGGTCGGTTAGCCCTAAGGTAAGCTATTGATTAGCTTGTGCTATGGGTGCCAACACAACTGATAAACTACATATACTTTACACAGACAACAAGCATGATCATCACACAAATGTCGACCATACCGGGAATCAAACCCGGGACCCTTAGTTTGGCAGTCCGGCGTGGTTACCGTTGCGCTATAGGGGTGTGAATACAGAAGGATTGAGCGTTAATCACCACGCTTGCTCAATGCAAATTGGTGATTTCAGACTTTGAAAGTCCAGGTTTCCTCGAGATGTTTTCCTTCACCTTTACTCAGTCATTGGTGTCCAAGATATACTTAGAGAGAACATAACTAAGAAAAGTTACATTGGCACTTGTCTGAGTTGGAATCAAACCCACACACTCATACTTGAGAGGCTGGTGCTTGAACCACTAGACCACAACGACGAAAACACATCACCACCTTCCCCTCAAAGGACCCCCTCCCATTTTGGATAAAAATAGGCTTTCACAGTGTCCTTTATATTATATTATACAGGGTGATACTAAAATATGACACCGATACAATTTGATAAGCGTAATTCGAACATGAATTCTATGGTTCGGAGTATATATATTGAAATGCCAGCACGTGACCCTTCTGACATTTGATTAATGAATGAACTGACAACCTTGCGACCTTTGCAGTGTTATATACACTTGTTTGTATGACAATTTGAGTGACAATAATCTCCTAAATACATATAAGGCCCCTCGATCACGGCAACTGTTTGTGGCGATGCAGTAACGATGCTGACGCGCAGCTGTGGCTAGCTGTGTGCACTCGCCCACGGGACCAGATTCAGTCGCGATAAAAACTCGATTTGGTCGCAATGCAGTTACACTGATGTTCGGCACAGTCCCTCCCCCCTCTGTTCTTTTTCCAATGTCGTCCAACGGTGTCGCGCTTTTTTATCCATAGATTATACACTTAATACTTTGTATCGATACAATCGCGACTGCATCGCTACAAAAAGTCGCCGTGGGCGAGCCAAGCTGTGTTGGGGTCGGCTTCTAGTTTTAACTGGATGCAGGTGAGTGCTTTACGTGGAGCGTCTGCCTATCCGACCTCCTCAGCCCAGTTACCTAGGCAACCCGATACCCTTGGTAAAACTTGTTGTCGGCTGGCTCGCGATTGGCTTGGCGACGCACAGTCATAATTGAATGCACAGACAAAACGGAGTACAAAAAAGATATTAACGACACGCTTAAAAATATAATAGAATGGCTTAATGCAAATAATTTAGTAATAAACCTACATAAAACACAAGTCATGCATTTTTACCAGCGACTAGAACCAGAAGATATCATCGTTGAATATAACAACCAAAAAGTAGGAACAACGATAGTAACAAAATTCTTAGGAGTTCATATCGATAACAAACTAACATGGAAATATCATGCTGAAGACTTATGCAATAAATTGAGTAAAGCGGCATATGTACTGTATAGCCTTTCAAAAAAAGTCAGTTTAAATACATTAGTAACAGCATACCACGGATTAGTTGCTTCCTCACTAAGATTCGGTGTTATATTTTGGGGAAACTGCAGTGAGAGAGAGAGAATATTTAAGGCCCAAAAACGTTGCCTCCGGTCAATGACTGCTCTTAAAACTACAGAAAGTAACTGTCAAGAAACTTTCAAATCTCTAAGAATACTTACTTTACCATCATTGTATATTTTAGAAGTGGCCCTATTCGTTATGACAAACAAATACCTGTTTACACTAGTAGTGGATAAAAGACAACGCACAGTACCCATTAGGTCTCAATATAAGGATAAACTATACACAGGCGGTTACCAAACTTCCTTACTCAAAAATAATATTTTAACCATGGGTCCTCTTATATGTAATAAACTACCTTCACACTTGAAAGAATTACCCATCAAAGTCTTTAAAAAAAAGTTAATTAAGTTACTACTGGACAAGTGCTACTATTCAGTTAAAGAATTTATGGATGATGATAGTTTATGTTAATAGTATGTATTCTGTTTCTTTGTTATATAATTTGTTAATTGTTTTGTTCGTAGTTTTTATTCAATTTTAATATTGTTATAGTTAATATATATATATATATATTAGGTATATTATTGGTTAAGTTGGACTCTGTAGCCTAAGTTAATAGACTGATTTTGTATTTAATTTAGAATATAACTTTTAATTTTTATATAGTTCCTAATGTTCTAATGGAATGGAATTGTCTGTCTAAGGTCTTTTTTCTGTGAACATATTTTGCACGCCGCAAGGCAAAATGTATTGAAACTAATTACCAAAACCTACCACCATATCTGTATACATACATTATGCAAATAAACGATTTCTGATTCTGATTTCTGATTCTGATTCTGATTCCACCCGCTGCCCGAGGGAACTTCTTCCCGCTCCCGGATAAAAAGTATCCTATGCCCTTTCTCAGACTCTAGACGAATATGTGCAACCAATTTTCCATAAATCGGTTAGAAGTTTTGACGTGAAAGCGTGAGAGACAGACAGAATTACTTTCGCATTTATAATATTGGATATAATTAGAAATAATTCAAAAATATTATTAGTATACATATGTAGATTGATAGAAATTATCTACAAAATTCCGAAGACTGTCGACTAAAAATCTCTTTCTGAAATAGACAATGAAATAAGAAAAAAAATAGAGCACCAATCGACCACCAATAAAGTACTATAGTAATTAAAATGTTCTTTATAGATGTAGGCACTAACAACGTCTAAGACCTAAGTATTTATGGCCTGACTTTAAAGCTTACACATAGAACATTTTATAGCCTCTTGATGGTGAAAACTTGTTTCTACGTGTCTAGAGCTATTTCACATTGTCAGCAATGTTGGACCCAATATTGGCCAAACAAAATGTCGCCTAGTTTATTAATAACAATGAAATTGTAAGAAGTTCACACTCACAACAATTAACATGACTTAATAATGCCGTGCATTAAAGTTTGGATTGAAACTGACTATTACTAAGTCGTGGTGGCCTAGTGGTTAAAGGACCAGCCTTTCAAGTAAGAGGGTGCGGGTTCGATTCCAGGTCAATCAAGTGGCAATGTAACTTTTCTAAGTTATACGTAGTTTCTAAGTTTATCTTGGACACCAATGACTAATTAAAGGTGAAGGAAAACATCTCGAGGAAACTTGGACCACAAATTCTGAAATCACCAACCCGCATTGAGCAAGCGTGGTGATTAACGCTCAATCCTTCTCCGTGGGAGAGGAGGCCTGTGCCCAGCAAGGGACGATAATAAGGCTGTGACGACGACGATTAATATTAAACTTTACAAGTCTGTCATGTAGTCGTGACAGTGGCTTGCTGGGCACTTTTTGACTTGTCACCTATGCGTGATTGTGGCGGTCAAAAGGTTATGAAGTACTAGATTTCGTTTTATAAAACTGGACCCGACGGACGTTGTCTTGTTTTTTTTTCTTCATAAGATAATTCTGACACTAGCAAGCCTAACAAAAAAAAAAGATAAATCAGTTCACACATGAGGTAACCAAGGGAAATAGGGATTCATTTTTATATATATATATATTTAGATTAACGCTCTGTATATAGAAAACTCCCTCTCTGTGTGAGCGGGGGCCTGTGCCCAGCAGTGGGACGATATAAAGGCTTGATGATGATGATATTTAGATTAACCTTTAAGCACTGGTCATTTTTTACCCCAAAACAGCCAAAACCAATGTTGGTCCAAACATTGGCCACAAACACACATAAAATAAAATGTCCGCCAATACACTTAACTAAATTTTATGTGTTTGTTAGAATTCAAACGTTCTCAAGTGAGTACGCTTATGTAGTGAATACGTCTGGATAAGAAAATGCAATTCTTTGCTCAGATCTTTATGTGTCAATTCACGCGTCTCCCGATAAAGTGGATGCGTGTCACACCGAAGCGTAACAGAGAGATTTTAAGAAAATGAATACAGTGCCAAAAAAGATAATCGTTAGGTAAAACTTTGTTTTTATTACTTTTACAAATAGCTTATAATAATATGGGTACAAAACAAATTATCTTAAACATTGCTAATAACAAACCTCCACATAATAATAATATTTATATTATTAAATTATGATTGTTTTCTTAGAACCCCGTATAGTCTATCGTAGCGGCCCCGTATAGGCGAGGCCGGCCGGGGATGCGGGTTGTTCACAAAAGTTACCGCGGCCCTAGAAGCTTACTAGCATAATGGGTATTAGTTAGTAAAATCTGACACTCCCTCCAGCTGCACCCACCACATCAGGGGTCATTTGATGATTTTCCACGAAAAAAAAAATACTTTATATAGCTACAAAAGTATGGGTTATATCTTTATTAATTATAATAATTATTACAATAGGTGTGTTAATCTTACTTCTAAACCCGCCAAACTCACTTAATTTATTTTCTGTAATAGTTATTTAAAAGGTCGTGGTGGCCTAGTAGTCAAAGCACCAACCTTTCGAGTATGAGGGTGCGGGTTCGATTCCAGGTCAGGCAAGTACCAATGTAGCTTTTCTAAGTTACACGTACCTACTTTCAAGGTTTATCTTGGACACCAATGACTGATTAAAGATGAAGGAAAACATCTCGAGGAAACCTGGGCTATAAAGTCTGAAATCATCGACCCGCATTAAGCAAGCGTAGTGATTAACGCTCAATCCTTCTCCGTGGGAGAGGTGGCCTCTGCCCAGCAGTGGGACGAAAAAAGGCTGTGATGAGTTATTTAAGTTTTTTATTTTTCGGCTATCGCTGAAAATCAGTGCTGTGACATTTTCTCGCATTAGGTCGCAGCATTATGCTGAGCGAGGGCCGTATTGCGAGATTGTTACGCATACTGGGTAGGATGCGTCACAATCTCGTCAAAATCCTCATGTCTGATTTTTATATATATATTTTTTCTTTTTTTTTATATCCTTTTCTTTGTTTATTAGTATGATGTGTTATGTATGCGTTCAATGTTCGCAATAAAACACTTTTTCTTTCTTTCTTTCTTTGAATATATATTTTTTTTCGTTACAACACTATGTAAATACAGGGCAGCCACTCAATATCAGACATCTCACATCCAGTAGTGAGCTGCATGTTTTTATTGAATACGATATCGCCGACAGACGGACAGACCTATATTAGACTTACGTTTTCAATATCAAGTAGCTCGGAGGATACTTGTTGAAATAATATTTTTGTTTGTCCGTTTGTACTAATATTTTTGTATAGTGGACACACAATATATACTGAAATTTGGTCGCATAGTTATCTTTATATTATCTAAAACTACGCCATTGGTCTATTAGGCGCATAGCGCGACTGTTGTGCACGGGGTCTCGGGTTCGATCCTCGGGTCGGCCTGAAATCTATTTGTGGGTTTTGAGAAATTTACAAAAAGCAGCCTGGACTCTGGATGTTGGTGATTGATATCATTGACAACAACTAAGGGCAATTTTTGCCTTACAAGGTGACAATGACTAACTAAAGGCTCGTTTAGACGGGGATAGTTTCTCGCACGTTTTGGTACGAAAATGTCTCCGCGACTATCGCAAGCAATAATCGCCATAATCGTAACAAAATGTTTACATTTAGGCAAGAACTAAAACATCGTCAGCGAGATTCGTATATGACATATACGAATTTAGCGAAATGGCGCGCCGCTTGTCGCCCATGTCAACGGGCGAGAAGTGTATGTTTCGACGATGAATTTTTTTTTCGTTCCTTCAATTATCGTATCTTTGTGACGAGAAACTCTCCCCGTCTAAATGGGCCTTGAAGCTACTATATTAATAAATATTGAGTGCATACTCTTTGGATCAAGCAAACACAGACATGAACAGATAATAAAACTATTTTATGAATAACAAATACGAGCGCAGACTTCATTTATTTTTTATTACAATTTTATGTTTCTCTGCGATTGAGATTGAATAGGGATTTCGCATTTGCTTGATTCTTGAAATTTAAATAAGAAGTAAATAATAAATGACATTTATTTTACAAATGGGTTGAAATCAACACTTATGTACGTCATTACATTCTTTTGTCACTGACTACCTTGAGAAGAAACACCGAAACAAACACAAGGCAGTAGCACCAAAAAGCGCTCCTCATCGCTGCCCACCGGGAGTGTGTCCAGTAGCCAGTCATTGCCACATTGTGTGGCATAAATTGCCTTAATTTGTTTTCAATATCAATCACAAATATCCAATCTCCGGGCTGCTTTACGAAAGTCTATTAAAACCCACAAAGCGATATCGGCCCCACCCGGGAATCAAACCCGAGACCCCGTGCACAGCAGCCCATACTTACTCATCATCATCATCATCTCCCGAGCCTTTTCCCAACTATATTGGGGTTGGCTTCCAGTCTAACCGGATTCAGCTGAGTACCAGTGTTTTACAAGGAGCGACTGCCTATCTGACCTCCTCGACCCAGTGACTAGCCGTAACGACTGCCAAGGGTGTTCAACGTCAGCCGGGATCTACAGTTTAACATGCCATCCGAAACACAGTCATTGGTATCCAAGATATACTTAGAAAGTACATACAAACTTAGCAAAGTAGCATTGGTACTTGCCTGACCTGGAATCGAACTCACACCCTCGTACTTGAGAGGTTGGTTCTTTAACCACTAGGCCACCACGACTTCAGCCCATACTTACTGAAAATAGAAAAAAGAAGTTAGTTCAACATGAAAATAACAAGGAATTCTAAGAACAAACGAATGATAATAGTTCACAGTAGATTCCATTTCACTCCTCCGTTCCCAGGGGGCACATAAAATACCTCTCGCAAGGTCTTCATAATAAATCGTTGTGCGCCTTATATCTATTATATTATACACTAATATTATAAAAGGTCGATGCTGTATGTAAGACGAGCAATGTATGGTTATATATGTTATGCTAAACTTCTGTGAATATATTAGTGAAACTAGGTCTTTCTTTTATTGATCACTTATATTTACAATGCATTTACAAATTAATATATACAAGTAAAAAAACCCTTTATTAATAAACTAGCTGTCCCCAGCGGTTTCACTCGCATCTTTGGTTACTGCTCCGCTCCCGCGTGTCTTAGCGCGATGGTATATAGCCTATAGCCTTCCTCGATAAATGGGCTATCTAACACTGAAATAATTTTTCAAATCGAACCAGTAGTTCCTGAGATTAGCGCGTTCAAACAAACAAACAAACTCTTCAGCTTTATAATATTAGTATAGATTGCGTCAAAAAATTCCTCCTCATTAGCTAGGTGTATCTAACTGTAGGTGTGACTTTGTATGTATATATTTGTATTGATCAAGATTGTGTCAAGATAGCTTCAAAAAACGACCCATGCTTATCATCAACGTAATTATAGTATTCCCGAATTTGTCGAGCCGTGCCGAGGAAACTGCTTCCCATACACAGATGAAATAAGTACTTTGTAAATGAAGGATAATGTATACCATTCTACTGATGAAGGAATGGTTGAAATCCGTCCAGTCGTTTTTGAGATGATTCTTATATATAAAACAACACAGTTGGCTACCCCTTACGATATCCCCGTATATGCATTTTGAATTATTTCTGTAAAAAGCGTATCTATACTAAAAAAGCTGAGTTTGGTTGTGTGAACGCACCTATCTCAGGAACTACTGAACCGATTGAAAATATTCTTTCAGCGCTAGGTATCCACTTTTATTAAAAAAGGCAAAGTGTTATTTATATCTGTACTAATATTATAAAGCAACAGAACACTTTCGTTTACTTGAACGCGCTAATATCGCCAACTAATAGACCGATTTGAAAAAAAATCTCATTGTTAGATAGGCCATTTATCGAGGAATGCTATGAAGCTATTTTTTATCCTAATGCGCGAAGTATTCCCCACGGAACACACGTAAAACCGCTGGTGAAAGTAAGTTGTAAATAAAACAACAAAATAAATCCAAAAACACATAGTTTTTATTGTTTCCAAAACTTGACATACTAGTATAAAAATGAAACTGCACCAATTATGCACTCGCGATGATCAGCGGCGCGTGGTTCCGACCCTCGCGCACTGCAGCCCGGTACTATATAATATAAATGACCAAATCATCGGGTGAACTGGAAAAAATAATTGGCGATTGAAAGTGTGATCAAAAGTGTGATCCAATTATTTCCTTGTTTTTTTTTCAATTTTTAAGGGGTGTTAGATTCCCGGGCCTGCGAGATAGTTTGGAAGAGTCTAGAAGACTCTAGAAGGGACAAAGATGGGATTTAGTCCATAAATGTCTAGCACTCAGCTGCACCCACAGCGGGGTCATTTAATGATTTCCCACGAAATAATAAAAAAGAGCTCAAACAATTCTTTTTCATTTTATCTAAAAGAACGACATCTGTAAATGTAACTGTTTAGTAGATCGGGCCTTATCACACAACTACAAATATAAAGATTTTTATTATCTACCATTATATTATAGCCACAGTTATAAAAGCCCAAAGCTCTCTAACATCTAACTTATAACATGAATGTTATTTGCTAGAATGAAGTGAAGAAGTGTATTTATTTTTAAACTTAGTTATGTTTTTAGAATTTTTATTCAACAATCAGCCAAAAACGAAAATTATTTCACTTTCGCATTCGATATATTAATTACGTAGTTAGTGTATAATAATATACTAAAATACCTACCTAACTTGACAAATATACAAAAAAGCTAGGCAGATACAGACACTCACTTCAATCAATAAGATCGCTTCTTCGATAGCCGCCGATATGGGGACTTCCTTCTCTGGGTTCCAGCCGCCGAGCTCTGCTGATCTTGAACAACCTGCAATGATTCTACCGTCAAAATAATTAAAGTAATATACTCTCTATATGTCAACAAAGGAAGAATATAACTTGTGAGATGACGGCAGATAGAAGAGCGTGGAAGACAAAAACCCCAAATAAAACTTGGGATAAGGGCAGGAGGATGATGATGATCTCAAAGGACGAGGCAATTCTGCAGGGACGTTATATCTACTAAACCAGTAACCGCTCTTTCCAAATGACTTTGCCGCTCTGAATTCAGAAAGTTGATGCGTTGCGCTAGCGCAGTAGACTTTTGCAGTCACTTGTAGCCGACTGCAGAAGCAGCTGTTATTTGACAAGAAATGTAAATCAATTTGACACGCACCTATCCAAAAAGTTACTGGAGTAACAGTGTAAAATAAAGATAAAACAAAATAATATGCAAAAAAAATAGTTATCTAATTATCAAAGACAGTGGTACAACCAGCAAGAAAATGACTACACTGTCTAGCCTTTTCTCAAACTATGTTGAGCTCTTCCAGTCTAACCAGTTGAAGCGAAGTACTAGTGTTATACATTGAGGGAGTGCATATCAGACCTCCTCAACCCAGTAAAGTAAATTATATATCAAATATATCGGGACATATTTTCACACACGGTCGGTTAGCCCCAATCTAAGCTATTTATTAGCTTGAGTTATGGGGGCCAACACAACTGATTTAATACCTATATAATTATACTCTACACATAACATATATATACGTATTATAAACACATAATATAACACCCAGATTACAAACCAACAAGCACGCTCATCACACAAATGTCAATGGTACCGGGAATTAAACCCGGGACTCAGCTCGGCAGGACCGCGTACTAACCATTGACAGGGACGATGCCATCTTGAATATTGAAATTTGCATACAACCTACGCCAAAATGGCGCCTAGCACACCCTTATTTCGTCTCTTCCTGCGTCAGACAGACAGTAGAACGGTCAAGTACTGCTATCCTTTAAACATATGGCTCTGGGTTCAAATCCTGGCTGTTCATAAATTCATTTTGTCTTTTTAACCTTTCATTATAGGTTTATGTGTATCCTAGTTTCGTCATAAAGATCACTAGACTCGTTAGCTCAGTAGCAAAGAGCGTCGAGAGTCTGGGCCCGTTCACCGTTTCTTACATTCATTTCTTGGGAGCGGGCTGACCTCGAAGGTCGGAGGTGCAAATCCTTCACGAGTCAATGCCTTTTTGAAATCTAAATCTTGTGTTTGAAGTTTTTATCTAATAAATGTAATTTCAAATGTAGGTTTTTTTTTTCAAAGTATGCTAAATTTTTTATAGACTTTATACCGGTTTCTCCCGCATCCTGAAGGAATTACTTTTTTTGCTGATGCTTGACTGCTTAGGTACTTTTAATAGGTATTATGGGTATATGCTACGGAAAAAACTGTTAAATATTAAACTGTTTGACAAATTGTTTTGTATAAACCAGGTTCTTCAAACTATAAAGACAGAAATGTGTTGCTAGGGAGTTTATTCTACCATTTTTTCTTCCCAACGGAAACACATAGGAAGTGGTGAAGGGCAGGCTTTTTTTAGGGATGTCTTTTGTAAAAATGACTCCAAAAACTGCTACTTTTCTGCCTAATATAAATAAATACCTTTTTATCATATCTTTTATCTTTCTTAAACATTGAGTAAAGGTTAGTTACCTCTACAAAGAATACTAAAATCAATTGTCATTTGTTTCAAAACGGAAAATACGTGAAGACTTTTCTACCTCTAGAAAAGACCCCGATGCGACACGTACCCCTTACTTGGACCCCAGACGACAATAATCAGCTGGATAAGGTACTCTAAACTAAGGGATGAGTGTAAATTGTTATACAAAGAAACTTCAAAATGTTTCTAGAAAAATCTTTAGTACACAAGGGAATTTGTAATTCCAACTCATGTTGTAAATGTGCCGGGTTTTGTTACACTTTAATGGTTAAAAGACTGAAGTAATTTTGTTGAGATTTGGTGTGGATATACCTAAAACCCAGGGGAATAAGGTATACTAGTTTTTATTGGAATATGTTCCTCACAACACAAGTAAATACGCGTCAATCAACTAATCTCAAAACCGCCATTATTAAATTATTATAAAAGTGAAACATTATTATATTGATATTTATTACTCTAATACACAAAAACTACTAAACTTATTTTTCTGCCTGCCTGCCTTTTTATTGTCCCACTGCTGGGCATAGGCGTCCTCTCACAAAGAGAGGGATTGAGCGTTAATCACCACGCTTGCAAATTATTGCTTGAAATACATATTATTGCTTAATTTTACCATTCTTTTAACTTTCTATGGGTGTGTGTCTGAACCAAGTTTTTTTAATATTATGTAAATAGGCTATTTGTTGGAATAAGAAAGGAGTTCCCTAGGAAGCCGAGTACACTGTGGTCAACAGCTAGTATGAAAAATATATTTCTATTTATGTCTGGACTCTAAAAGAGACTATGAGCCTTTTTCCTGACCCCTCCCGCTGAGGGTGCAGCTGGAGGGAGTGTCAGACTCTTACTGATTAAAACCCACTATTTTCCTTCTGGAGGTCCCAGTGTGCCAAGGCCACGGTATCTCTTACGAACAGCTAGCAGCCAGAGAGACTATGGCCCTTGAGTTTGTTTCGGCGTTCTTTCTCAAGGCAGTCAGTTAGGAAATGCCGACTTCATCTCGTTTTTTATAAAAAAATGTCTTGACGTGTAAAAGTGTTGCTATCAACCGATTTGCAAAAAAAATATCATTTATAAATTTACCTATATTCCTATTCTTAAATTCCTTCCATTTTAAAAGGCAGTCTTTTTCTAAAATTCCTACATATTGAATGCTGCTAACTTGAGAGTACAAGTCTGCCTCACAATGGTGTATGCCTCGAGGCAGCCGATTGTTAAACGCTTGACAATACGATTTAGCTCTAAACCAGTCGCTTTGTTTAAAATAGATTTTCAGACATTTTCGTTTAAAAATGTTCGAACTATATTTTCTTTTTAAATGACTTCGAGGATGGTTTTCAGGTGGTGGGATCAGAATTCTGTCATCTATTCTTATCCTTACTAATTTTATAAATGCGAAAGAAACTCTGTCTGTCTGACTGTGTGCTTGTCTGTCTTTCACGCTTTCACGCCAAAAATACTGAACCGATTTAAATAAAATTTGGTAGACATATTAGTCTAGAGTCTGAGAGAGGACATAGGCTGCTCTTTATCCAGGTGCGGGAAGTAGTTGCTTGGGCTGCGGGTGCTTATATAATAGTACTTATAATATTATAAAGAGAAAAGATTTGATTGCTTGTTTATTTGGACTGAATAGGCTCCAAAACTACTTGACCGAATGGAAAAATTATTCCATTGTTGCGAAGCTACGCTTACGCTATCCCTGGTGAACAAAGGCTATACATATTTTATCCGGTTACGAGAAGAAGTTCCCTGGATACTCGGGAGAAGCAAAGAGTGTTATGATGTGTATTTATAAATATACATATGTAAGGAATAGGTATGTAGTTTATCAGTTGTGTTCGCACCCAAAACACAAGCTTATCAATAGCTTACCTTGGGGCTAACAGACCGTGTGTGAAAAGGTATTCCCGTACTATACATAATTTTTCAGAATTTCAGCAGAATAACATAAAATATTGCAGATACTTACACTGATATTCTTCTTAACGATGATGGCGACGCCTCCGCCCCTGCCGGGCTTCGCCCCCGCGGGCCGAGGCACCCGCCCCACCAGGTACCTGTCTTGAGGCCTAGGCTTTACTGGCTCAATCTCCTCGTCTTCTTCAGATGCTGGAAGAACAGAGCTAGGTTTTATACAGGTTGTTCCTCAAGATCAATCCGAGTAGCGGCATTTACGCGCGATTTCAACCGTTTGTGAAAGTCAAAATATCCTAATCTTTTTGTGTTCATCATCTTACGTCATACTTCTTTACATTAAAAAAGAGATATAGGCCTTTGGATGCTGTACAAGATTAGATATTCCTTATCATAAAGAGACTTACGCGAGATTTTTTTATTAACTTGATGCAGTCGAAAAAAAGCTAATTACCTATCTAATCTCCATTTTTTTTGGAAATATATCTTTTGCGAAATGGATTACAAACAGCACATAAGACTTGCTTTAAAAAAGTGCTAAAAGTAGTATTACTACAACCAACAAGTATTAATACAACCCCACGCACTTAGTCCGCGCTCAATGCACTCTTGTGGACGCCAAGCCTGACGGATTAGTTTGGGGACGATTGGAAAACAAGATATTTTTAAAGCAAAAATCAACTGATCAATGACCGTATTTCTTCGTAAATAAATAAATCCTTAAACGCGTTCTACACGATTCAAACCGACTGCTTACAGAGGTGACCTTGGTCGCGTCTCCCGTCGGCCAACAGCGTTCCACACGGTTGGGGCCGACCACGGACGCAGTCTGTCCCAATGTATGCGCTCCCAACCAAGGTCGTCCAAAGTCGTTTGACTCCGCACATATCTGGTCGTTCGTCGTCTACAAGGTACATTTTCACACCAACTGGACCAAGGTGACCTCTGTCGGTTAGAAGGCCTTTTATACTCACAGTCTCTATCCCTTTCGTAGGTGGAGTTCTTCAGGATGCCAGGCAGTTTGTATCTCACTCTCTGGTTGCTGCGACTCCGGCTACGATAGTCCGAATCTTCGGGCTCCGACTTGCTATGGATCTTACATTTCTTCTTCTTCACATTGCCGTTCGTGTATTTGAGGATACTGAAAATATTCAGTTTGTGAAGACAGTTATATAAGGCCTGCTGACTGCAACCTTTTGTCACCGTGATTTTTTTGTCACTTAGTCAAGTGCAATGAAAACTGTATTGAGTGCGCTCATTATGGTGACATGATAATACGGTGACAAATAGTTGCAGCAGCAGGCAACACCGGAGACTGGTGACTTTTTGTCACTCGGCCGGTGAATTTTCCTTTACTTTTCGTGTAAATAGAATCTACCCAGTAGCTTTTTTTTCGTTTCATTTTTCTTGTACGTATATCAAGAGCACAAATCACGGCAACCTCGTTACAAAAATGAATAATCAATTCTTAGTGCAGTACAGGGCCGAATGACGCATGAAAACTGAACCAGCTTATATAAAGTTATCGCAAACAGACAGACAGAGTGGCAGGGATGAACTGCGATACTGTAATTTACTTACGAGAACTTCTTTTTCTTCTTACTATTTTCCATGGAACTGCAAGAATCATCAGTGTCGGTATCCGTGTATGTATAAGGTGGTTTACCCATTTTGGTTAGTCTCAGCAATTTATGGCTTTTTTGAAAACGGTAGGTACTCTATATCAGTGGAACTATTTTTGGAGAACTGTTCAGCATTTTTTGAAGTTCTTTTTATATGTTTTTTTGTCACATTTTTGTCCTGATTAAGTTGATGTTTGATTTTTTCTATGACGTTTTGATGTGATGTTTGATTTTTGAAATAATCTGTGAAGGTTTTTTCTTTTTAAATATGTTTGAACTTGTTGATTAGTAAAGAGTTTTTATGTGAGTGAATTATAATAATACATGTACTCAATATTTGTAAAAGATCAAATTGAATTGAAACTGAAAACAAACCATTTTTATTGACTTTTTCTTATCCAAAACATTTCTTCGCGGTGTTCAAATAGGCAATCATTTTTTTTGGTATTAAGACAAGATCAACCTACGTTCTAAAATTGAACCTTTAGGTACAATACATAGATAAGATTTTTACAGTTTTTGTTTCTAAGAATTTTAAAGTCCCTACGGAAAGTAGCGCCTAATTAAGTATACACGCCAGCACATCAAGCACGAAATTTTCAAATTCTCCCAATCAAATTTTATGGTTTAAATTTCAGCTCAGCTTCAGCGTTTAAATTGTAAAAATTAAGGAAATTTCACAGATTGTAGTAGCTTGATGTGCTGTGCTGAGCTTGGCGTCTGTACCTATAAAATATTATTTATATAATTTACGCCATAGCTATTTGGTAAGAGACGTTTTAACTTTACCCTTGATCTTTTCCGTCCCTCCCGTAATTAAAAAATATTGGTTAATCAATCATTCTCAAAGTGAATACCACCATAAACTGCAAGACACCATCTTAACCATAAGGCCTCGTTTAAGGAGACGCGACGCGTCAGGCGGCGCGGTGCGCGAAGCGGGCCGCCGGTAACACAAACATACGCCGATGTATGGAGCGTTCAAGGAGAAGCGTTTTTGCTCGCGTTTGTTTGAATTGTAGCGTCGCATGAGACGGGCAACGCCGCGTAGGACGCGGCGGATGAAGCGACGGGCGACGCCGCGAAGGACGCAGCGGATGAAGCGACGGGTGACGCCGCGTAGGACGCGGCGGATTAAAGCGACGGTTGACGCCGCGAAGGACGCGGCAAGGAAGGGGAAGGAGAGGTGCGGGTGCGGTAGCCGCAGCGGGCGCCGCAGCGGACGACGCCGCGTGCGCCGCTGCGGACTACGCGGCGGGCGCATCGCCGTAAACCACTAATCCGTATGCCCCGCTCCTTCATAAACGAAACCACTAGTTATCATATGTTTGTGTTTACGCGTGCGATGATGCGTGCCGCTTCACGCGCCGCCCCACCGTAAACAGAAGAAACGTCCGACGCGCCGCGAGACGCCACGCCACACGCGACGCGGGACGCCCCGCGTCTCCGTAAACGAGGCCTTATCATTATAGCGGTCCCATTCCCGAACGAATTAATAATTCAATTACTCCAAAATAACGGTCTCCCGCCAAAATGAATCGCCGCCAATTAAAACGCCGTATCCATTTTGAATACAGAACAGAACCTTTTTCAAAATTAGAACTCGGACAACTTTTGTATTTTGAATTTAGAATCTTGGTTAAGGAAATTTGGCGCGTTTTATAATTGATATTTTGATTGTTTCAAATGAGATTTATTGTCAGAAAAGTTTTGTGTTAAAATCTCAGAGAATTAACCACCGGGAGACGCTTTCCTTAAAGGCACAGACGCTAGCTCATCAAGCTACTACAATCTGTCTTTGCTTAATATATTTTCAATTTTATCGCTAACGCGTATAATCCAAAATTAGAAAAGTTTGATCGTTTCGGCTATCTTAATGTGCTGTTCTCTGTACATGAGCGCATTCCCGTAGCATTTGTCTATTAACTTTGGTTGACAATTCTGTCGTGTGAGTGTGAAAATTGGTGAGTGAGCCACCAATGTTTCTTTTGTCGCCTCGCCAGACTTCAAAATTCGACCTCGCCGCTAATGTACGACCCCAGCTCTACGAACCAGCCCGCGAGCTGAATCTGTAGTAGTTTCAAAAACTAACGTTAATAATAATCAATATGATTGTTGAACAAATTGTAAGTATGTATGGCAGAGTGCAAGGTAAGCTAAAATGTATGAGAGCGCGAGGCATGCGAGGGAAGGACAGTCACTGCGCACTGGTCCGAGTGAACGGTTCTCTTTGGGGGTTTACGAGAAATATATCCGGTATCCGAAACCGTGTTTCAATCAACCCCTGAAGCATCGACCAGAAGAAGCAGAACTCAATTAGGGATTTCACCTAACAACGAATCCCTAAATGATCCAGCCTGACCCTTGCTGTCCTCACCAGCGATGCCCTAAGCCAGGCCTCCGTCACTCCATGTACCTACTTGCGCGCTATAAGTGCCTACCGCCCAGCCGAGCGGTCTCGGTCCGCCGGCGGAGCAAATTCAGTGCGGCTTTCGCAAGCGAAGCGCGCGCACGCCGTTCAATTTTTAACCGACTTCTAATAGTGCTGTTCGTTCGTACGCGTATTACGATGCCGTGTGGTGCCTTATGTGCTGTAGATGGGTGTAAATGTCGGTGCTTTTTCGATTCGTAATTACCAGCTGTTAGCACCAACATAATTACCAGCTGTTAGCACCACAAACAAGAAACAAACAAAACAAACAAATTATTTCTTACGGCTTAGTGCCTTATTTGAAGTCGGTTCTCTTTTTTTAAGGCTTTTTTTTTCATTTCTAGTGAACATCTCCGAAGATCATCATCAAACGCGAGATTATCGCGCACAAACATACTTACATACCTACAAACCATACAAGTCAAACTTCTCAGTTTGGCCTGTACCTATGTCTGATCAACTCCTTTTTTTTAAGTTTATTAAATATTTTATAAATGATAAAAATTTTAACTGCCACATAAAAGTCAGAACATATTCACAGTTCTCAATAACATAGATAAAAAATTATGTTAATTTAATTTTACCGAAGATGCAGCCCTGCGATTACTGTGGAATCGCGCGGTGCGAAGCAATCACTGCTGTACGCTTGAGCATTTAGGCGCATTTTAGCATACAGTGGTTGTTGACGCGAAGGAGTAGGCAATTATCGTAATAGGTATTGGAAATTTTCTACTGAGTGAAGTATCTGTTACGTAGTAACTATTCAGTAATCTGTGCCTAAGCCTATACCCTAGCGCCATCACCTAGTTCTTAAGTTTTATTTTGCCCCTGGCTCAAGGCCTTAACTTCTAAGGTATCCACAGGGATACTGTGATAGACTAGCTAAGCAGTACCCAGCCTCCAAGGCTCAACTGCGAGATGCCATACAAAAAAACACGTTTGCCTAATGATTTCTGCCGCGGTCGGTAAAATGCTCTAAGAATCAAAACACGAGTTAACAAACAAATACCTAGATAATTACTTTGTCCAATGTTCGTCATTATATTTCTGTAGACTTGTGAACAATGGTATTATCTTCCATTTATGTTTTCTTAACTTGTTTATTTGATTTGCTTCTTAATTGTCCCTTTGTGAAATCTGCATTGAATTATTCCGATACAAATAAATTTAAGAGCTTTGATGATATCTCTGATATCTCTATTACTTATACAGGCGCCAGCACATCAAGCTACCAAACGAAACTGTCTGATTTTCACAGTCAACCTAGAACCTTAATATGCTTAGCGATAAAGTTGAAAATCTATTAAAGAAATTTGTCTGATTGTAGTAGCTTGATGTGCTGTCATCTGTAACTTAAAACACATCTGTAACTTGTAACATTGTTGATGTTGACAAGAGAACCTCCTCCTTTTTTTGGGAAAGCGGTTAATAAAAACAACAGGCAAGTATGTTCTTCAAGAGAAGGTTCTTATGGAAGAAAAAAAAACAGAATACCGTCTGTCGGGTCAGGTGGTTATTAGCAGTTTTAACGATTACATATTCTAAGAAGTATATGTCCGCAAGCAAAGCGCTTCGTTTCTTGTTTATAGGTGATGTAGATACGTAGTCCTAATATCAAAGCAATGACCGTTCCTTGGGGAATCAATCCGTGGTACTACAATAGCTATCAGCCGACCTGGCCTTGTAGGTAGGTAGCTCGTCAAGTTAACGTAGTTTGTAGTTCCTACGTCCTACATGTTATCGGGAGCTATACTATACTTTTTATTCGGTGACGACCGTATGACAAAAAAAAAATCATTCTATAGTGAACGGAAAAATGCATACAACCTTAACCATAGATGCAAACTAAACGTAAAGGACAGGCGTTTTGGGGGCTGTCTCTTGTTTTTGACGTTCGAAAAGTGCTGATTTATCAGCCTAATTTAAATAAACGAATTTAAGTTTGAGTTTAACAAAAACGGCAGAATTTAAATGCAAAAAAGGGCAGTTATTACATTCACTCACATCCATAAAATAAATTAACTTTAAATGCGAGCCGTTATTACCCTTTTAACCGCCACAGTCACGTATTGATGACAAACCAAAAAGTGCCCAGGACGCCACGGTCACGACTACATGACAGACTTTCAGGGCCTTACTACAAAAAAGTTAGACAGACGTTTGTCGCTTATTTAAAGAAAAAAATGTGTGCAAAATTGTTTTGAACACATGTTAAACGTCTAACTTTTTTGTAGTAAAGCCCTTAAAGTTCAAAATTAGAGTCAGTTTTAATCGATATAATTCCGAACACACTACTATATTGTAGGTATTTATGGATGAATTCTTAGCTTGGCGCTGAGGGCACGTCTATCTTTTATTGACATGGCGGTCAAAAGGTAAACGTATGCGAATGAATAAACGTCAGTTTCACAGGTTGCTGATAATTTCATACAAATTCTGTTCCAAATTTGAACTTATCTGGTAGACAGTACCTATCCGTAACCTGTGGCCCTTAATCTAGAAGCAACATCAACATTTCACACAAAAAGCACGGCCAAAAATAATAATCCATAGCAAAGGATAGCATAGCAACACCCACCTAGGACATACTCCCTAACAATACAAGTGGCTTGCTATTACGGATTCGTAACGTAAGCAAGTCGCATGCACTGACTGACAGATAGCCGACTGCATTTTATAGTAGCTATTTCGAAGAGTAACTGGACTGCCAGATCACTGGTGTAGCGGAGGAGTTTCAATAGGAATAGTGACTTATTCGCTTCTAAATTTGGAAATACCTTAGAGATGTTTATAATTGTAGGTACTGCGGATTCATCTATCCTGTATACAACTAGAACTTACAAAAAATCCTTCAATATTTTCATCCTACTTCTTCACACTATAGAAACTGTTCTTCAAACCTTACAGACATAATTGTGTTGCTGGGAAGTTTGTTCCACTATTTCTTCTTTCCAGCGATAGCACATGGGGAGTCGTGAAGGGCGGGCGCTTTCGGAAGCTGGCATTTGTAACATTGACCTTCAACAATGCTGATTTTCAGTCTACTTTGACCTTTTTTGGGTCCTCTAGAAGAAACAACAGTGGGTTTTAGTCAGTAAGAATCTGAGACTCTCTGACTAAAAAATGTACTAGTACCTAGACACAGACATATAAAGGTTTGTACAAAAGGAAGTTCCCCTGAATTGGGATGATGACTAGGTCAAAAATAAAATACTTTATCATATTTAATTAGCAAAACATGTTAAAATAATGACAGATTCATTTATCGTTTTGAACCGAAAATTGTTTACATTATTTTATTGATAATATAACCGAAATAAGTACATGGCTTGATGTGAAAAATCTGTGACGTCAAAACTAAGTATTTTCGTACAAATTGCATACAAAGAAACCGTTTTTGATAGTTCAATAAAAGTAATGACTTTGACTAGTTGTCATCTACCGTATTTGAGTAAAAATGCGGCCAGTCGTCTTATTACATTGCGAAAACTGCACTCCCCTTTCATTTTAAAATCGCCAACTAGTGTCTCATATTGAGAGAATCCTTCCAGTATTTATATAAAAATAACTCCATCTACGTTACCCTGGCCGGTATTCGTATGAAATTCACTTTATTGAAATAACGGTGAGATACAGACTTGCTTTCAGCTAATAAAGTATGGAATTTGTTTATTTAACGAATGCCATCTTTGCTATGTCGTCTAAGTTCCTCTTATATAGAGATGTTACTATGTCTCTCGTCTCGAAGATACGATATAAAACATTTCGTCTAAGCATGCACTCTTCTCGACCGTTGACATGGGCGACAAGCGGCGTATCATATCACTAAATTCGTATATGTCATGTACGAATCTAACAGGCGAAATTTTAGTTCTTGCCTGAATGTAAACATTTTGTTACGATTATCTAATGGCGATTATTGCTTGCGATAGTCGCGGAGAAATTCTCGTACCGAAACAACCGAGAGACTCTTCTTCTAAATGGACTTTAGGATTCTCTACCCTATCGCTGTGTATGCAAGGTTGATTGCGCTCTAGACATGTCACTTGAGCAAAAAAAATGTTCTTAAAGAAACAATAACCAAGAACCTCCTTTTTGGATATTAGTTGAAAAGGACATACCTTTAAATTGTACTCAGCGGTTCGTGAACAAAGGGTAAGCATATGATACGCGCCCCACGGCGTGGATTGAGCGTTGCAGCGCTGCATCGCTGCATCGTGATTATTCCTGCTAGAATGTTGGCAGCGCTGCGATTACACCCGGGTACAACGTACATCTGAATTAGTACCGGGTCAATGGTGCCTTTAGCTTTCATTGTGTACGGTTAGAAAGTACAACGAAGTAAACTTAAGAACTTTAAAATGAATTTCGAGTTTCAATTTACATTGCAAAAAACAAGCTGTGAGTATTTTTGGTACTAAATCATCAGGCATTGTAATTTAGCAAGGTGTACCACAAGGCTCTATTCTAGGTCCATTATTATTCTTAGTGTTCATTAAAGGTTTGCCTTATGACCTCATAAAAATGCGATATACATATACATAGTTTTGCTACCTATCGCCAGAAAATTTCGCGTACACTAATATCGACACAGCTCGTTTAGTCTATTTCAGCTATTTCACAGCGTCATGTCCTCCGGTATTTTATTTGGAAAATATACTGAGACACAGACGTGTGTTGCCGGGGAGTTTGTTGCACCACTTCTTGTTGCCAGCTAAAACACATAGGAAGTGGTGAAGAGTAGACGTTTTGGTAGCTGTCTTGTAATTTTGAACCTTCAAAAAGTGTATCATCATGTTGACCGTTGATTTTTAAGTATACTCAAAGGGACCTATACTCCTTCTCCTGGGCTGCAGGTTGTTCGCAAGAATTACAGTGGCCCTGGCACACAGGGACCTCCCGAAGGAACATAGTGGGTTTTAGTCAGTAAGAGTCTGACACTCCCTCCAGCTGCACCCTTAGCGGGAGTGGTCATTTGATGATTTCCGACAAAAAAGGTACCTATACTCCTTATGCTGAGTCGTGTCACCATAACAAAACAAAATAGCTAACCCAACGTTACAAATAGAATTCCCGATAGTAATTTAAATCGAACATTGATACGGAACCCGCTGATTTGTGTTCAGCACAAGACGCCGGCCGGCTGCCGAATAAATCTAATAAGGCTTGAACGCCTTATTTATGTGCTACGGTTTACTGGATACTGTTGCAAGTGTTAAGTTTTGGTGTTGCCAGGTAAGGACCAAAATTAGTTTTAGTATTATTTTATCTTTTTTTTTTGGTTGTAACTTTTATTCGCTATTTACAAACAAAACACATTTTAATATTAAGTATGTACAGTCGCCGGCTCATCACACTGCAACAATTTGTCTTTCCCTAATAGATTTTCAACTTTATCGCTAAAGCATTATGATCTAAAGTTGAATGGGAAAATTTGTCAGTTTCAGGTAGCCTGATGTGCTGGCGTCTGTTCTTTGAAATCTATACTAAGCGAACACATAGGAAGTGAAGGGTGGGAGTTTCGGGGGCAATTTTTTGTTATTTTTGACCTTGAAAAAGTGCCGTTTGAAAAATGAGTTACAGTTTAGTTTTTAGAGATTTTGACAAGATTATATGATTATATGATCTCGAGACGGCATGTTTTTTTTCGAAATTTAGATTGCATTTATTCAATACCCTTAAAATGGTAGATCAATTTACTGATATTTTTCTTTATTCGATAATAAATTCCAATATAAGAAATGCATTATTTATACGTAATTTATACATGCATAAAATTAAAGTGACTCGACAAATTGCAAGGCTCTGCGGTGGCTTTGTAATACTTTATTATTTATTCAGAATATTTTAAATACAAAAGGCTATGAAGCTGTATTTGCTTACAATATAGCAATTAAATATTAAACTTTAAATATATATAATTATATATATATATATATATATACAAGCGACATTGCTCTTATTCGAGAAGGTCCTTTTTTACTCTTTATTTGTCTATTTCTTACTTACATACAATTGAAATATTTTCCTTTTTTGTAGATAGATGCTTGAGTACTTAGGTACTTATAATAGGTTCGGTTAAAACTGTGTGCTAGCCACAATGGTTAAATATTTAATTAAATTTTATATTCTTCGAAAGAATAAAAGTTTATCTAAAGTCTTCCTTTGAAAGAATTTTTCAAATCAGTCCAGTACTTCCTGAGATAAGCGCGTTCAAACAAACAAACATGTAACCAAACCCTTCAGCTTAATAATATTAGTATATAATAAAAAAAAACTTGAAAATGCAATCTGCATATGTGATTAATTATTATACAAGAACAAATAATATCATAACATAATAGCCCATCAAATGTTTTTTTTTTTTATATTTTCATAAATAATTCTCTAATATGGCAACACAGAACATAGGCTAGTTCCACTAAATGTTTACATGTTTCTTTATTAGGCCGTTCATTGCGGAACCCTACTTTTTAGAGTCCCTTAAGTGTATTAGTGAAATCGCTATAAATCTTGTACCCTGGCCTTAAAAGTTATATATATGTACCTTTCCTTAAATAGACAGACTGGATATAGTTTTTGGCAGGCAACATTTTATGCTCATCGCCTTAATTGCTCATGTATATTAAAAATAAATAATATACTCGTATATTATTTAACCCTTACGGATTATTTCAAACAAAAGACGTTAGAATTTGTCACTCCTTCTTTTGTTTATTTTGATCCTGATTAAAAGCATCGTTAGTGAGAACTGGTGCGGTTTCATTATGAATGTTATGTGTAATAAATATTTTTTTTATTAATTTTTATGTGTTGATGATCTATGGACTTTTAAGAGATCCTTGAGTTTGTTTCCGCGTTTCTGGCCGTTTTGAAAAAAAGATGACGTGTAAAAGTGTTGATTTTACAAATTAAGTGATTGATGAAATTGTGTTTTAAAGTCATGCAAACTGATCATGATGATGATCTAGCCTAGGTAACATTGGTAATCACTTTTTTGAGCTGCATATGGTCCAATCCAATGACTAACTGTAGCCCTGTATCGTTGGCACGTTCTATTCCAAACGTTCCTCGAAGAGCAATCAGGCTGAGGCCTGCCGGGACTGCGGGTTGTTCGCATGAGTTACCGCGGCCCAGGCACGCAAAGGTCTCCAGAAGGAACATAGAGGGTTTAAGTCAGTAAGATTCTGACACTCCCTGCAGCTGCACCCACAGCGAGAGGTAATTTGATGATTTCCCACGGAAAAAGAAAAAAAAGTGCTAACCCTACTAAATTCAGGGCTGATGCCTGCAGAAAAAGTGAGTGTGTTACCGTGTACACAAAGACCTCTAAGCTCAGAAGTAACCAAAGCACCCTAGCTACAGCAGGGGTCATTTGATGATTTCAAAAAAAAAATAACAATCCACGGATACTTCTTAAAACACTTACTTATATATGAAAACTCTTTGTTCACTTCCTGACAATATTCTTACATGTTTTCTTATTTCTTAGTAAATCCCAATGCGCTGTCAGGAACATACTTTAAGAATTTTTTATCAAAGGCACGATTGGTAACGCATATTTTTGCGTACCTGTAGAACGGAGACAGTACGTATGTATTGTCAACAGTGCTTCAAAGATTTTTCAAATACAATGGGAATTATTGATTTTGTAGTCAAAACAATTGAGTGTTTCCTATATAGGTTTGCAGGAATAGAAAATAGGAAAGAATCTAGTCATTTTGTTCTCCATGGAAAGAATAAAATTCTAAATTCTAAGGGCCAGTTTCACAGGTTACGGACAGCCACTATCTACCAGATAAATTCAAAAATGGAACAGAATTTGTATGAAATTATCTGCCAGATAAACTATCTGGAACTTATCAGCAACCGGTGAAAATGGCCCTAAAACTTTTTATCTAGAGGAAACCTGGACTATAAAGTCTGAAATCAGCAACCCGCATTGAGCAAGCGTGGTGATTAACGCTCAATTTTTATTTATGTAAGAAGTCTGGGCCCAGCAATGGACGGATAAAAAAGCTAATAATTATGTATATTATGAGTAAAATAAAACAACAATTTAAATAAAAAACGTTTATCCCATAAGCTATTACAGTTATAGACGAAGAGCCAGCGACTGCAAGACCTTTGTTATTTTATAAAGGCTAAATCTGTGTGTGTACCTACATATGTACATGTGCGTGTGTATCCACCCTACAGTAGGTATGAACGATAGACTATAGCCGCGAAGTGTGCTGCAAACACAAAGTTTCAACCTCTATAAAATACGCAAGTCTGGTAGACGCTGGCTCTTGGTCTATTAAAGCTCAACATCTTCATAGTTGACGAGTACGCGATATTTTGGTATCCTGCGAGCTTTGATCACGCTGGTGTAAAACCTCGCTGACTCACGTGGAGTACGGGTTCGATTCGGGCTCTGGAAGTCTACGGCATATAGCCCATATTTCGTCCTAAAACATAAACTTGATTGTTACGACATTCGTTGTGAGGAGTTTAGAGTTGATCAGTTATTGTCATATCATTAAAGATGACTGATTGTTCTTTGAGATTCGTGGCACATTGTACATCAAATTCTGTGATACATTGAATAATATACAACAATGAATTGGCAGGATTCTTTGAAATCAGGTTCTTCAAAGCAACCTGACCTGTTGACCTACCTAGGTCAACAGATAGTCTACCGATATATATATAGTATCAGCTGATACAGCTCTCGTCAATGTCTGGGTCTAGATTGTTGTGTTAGGCCATTAGGTATATATTATATTACTGTGATACAGGACCCTATATATATATAGGATATATCTCAGTAGCGTGCACTTGGAGAGGCCTATGTCCAGCAGTGGACTGCGATAGGCTGATGATGAATGAATGATGAAAAATGATACAGGAGCCGAGGACTCAGGACTCTCAGAAGGAGCAAAAGTGGGTTTTAGTCAGTGAAAGTCTGACACTCCCTCCAGCTGAACCCATAGCGGGTGAGGGCATTTGATAAAATCCCTCTCAAAAAAATTGGAGCCGAGAACTTCTTAGCAAAGAAATTAAGGCATTCAAACATCTGGATTGATATCCTCCTCCTTTATGAGAGGTCGGTTAAAAATCGAGCAGTTTAAGCGGAAAACCAGTGTTTTGACTTACTGATAGCCCGTAACCCACTCGAAGTTATCCATCATAGACCAAACTGTGTACCCCATCACGTGGATGCCATCCTTTATGGCGAGAAGTACCTGCAATATCACACTCATAAAATTTGGTTAACGTAATGAAAATACAACAACATTTTTTTTATTTTTAAATCATTTTTTTAAAAAGAAAAGACTCCCAAAAACATTCCATAACTTGTTGGTCTAGTAGTCGCATAACGCAGCGGCTTTGCACGGGGTCTCGGATTCAATTCCCAGGTCGGGCTGAAATTGCTTTGTGGTTTTCAGGAAACTTTCACAAAGCAGCCAGGAGTAAAATTCGTGATAGATACACCCGTGCATCGGAGAACACGTAAATGCTGGTCCTGCGCCTGATCTTTCTCCGTTTGTGGCCGATTGCCGTCTCATCGGACTATAAGAGTGAGGGAATAGAGAGTGCACCTGTGTCTGCGGAAATACTTGTGCTCTATAAATATGTCCTGCATAGCTGGCTGATACCTAACTAGCCGCCTTAGCCGGCAATCGGTCTGGACGCCATTATTAGAAATACTACATGAGGATTGACCCCTAGCGAGGATACAAAAGGGTTTCCATTACCTGTCGCAACATGCCTTTGATGTAGGCCATCCGCTTGACATCAAAAAGGTCGTCGTTGAGGTCTGGGTACCCGTTCTCGGTGATCATCACCTGGTCTACTCCGTAAGTCCTGTTAATCCAATGCAATTGTTCCCGTAGCCCTATAGGATATATCTGAAAGAGGAAATCCAGGGTTGATCGAGTATACGAGTATATTAAGATACTTCCTCAGTAGGTACTGCTACTTATTCTTTTTAAAAGCTTTTATTTAACTTGCCGTGTATGTATGTTACGGTGGATTCTTTGAACTCAATTTTGAAGTAGATATCTTCAACCGATTGAGCTGTAATTTTGTATACACGTTCAGTCTGGATGAAAATGCAAGATATGTTATATGACGTTATTCTAAATCCAATATGGCGGACCTTCCAAGATGGCGGAGTAGTTATTTTTAATGAATTCAACAGTATGAAGGGCTTATTGAGAGTGACTTAAAAAATAATCTGACGTTATTCTAAATCCAATATGTGGACCATAAAAGCTTTTTAAAAAAAGTTTTTTTCTTTTAATTTATTACTGCCAAGGAATGTTCAAATCGGTTCAGTAGTTTTTACGTAAAAGAGTAACACACAAACTAACACGTTTATAATATTAAAGTGTGATTTGATGAGATGCGATCAGATGTCGACGCCAACACATAAATCTACAACAGTCTGTCAAATTTCCGTAATAGATTTTCAACTTTATTGCTGAAGCATATGGTTCAAAGTTCATTGGAAAAAATGGACAGTTTCTTGAAGCTTGATGTGCTGGCGTCTGTGCACTGCAGTTTCACCTCATCGCCTCATGAGCGAATTCGCACTTCACGCGCATGAACAAGGCTATTAATACCTCAGGCTTTGGGTCTAACAAATGTGATGAATTCGGTTTTACCATTTATCCACTTTGAATTTGGATTTTATAAAATTCCAAATCGACGACCAACGTGGTGGTTAGTGAATCTGCCTGCCACGCTAGAGGTCGCGGGTTCGATTCCCGCATAAGTCAAACATTTGTGTGCATGAACATGAGTGTTTGACTTAGTCTGGGTGTTTCTATGTATAATATGTATGTAGTTACAAAAGAAAAGTCTATAAGTATGTTTATCAGTTGTCTAGTACCCATAGTACAAGCTCTGCTTAGTTTGGGACTAGATGACGTTGTGTGTATGTGTGAGGGATATTATTATTATTATATTAAAATTCCCTGATCAATATTATGTTTTAAAAGTCTCTTGCCGCAAACCAGTCTATAACAGCAGTTTTCCAAGAAGGATGGTTGACAAAATCGACTCCAATCTCCTTGGAGCCGTAGTAGGGCCATGATCCAGCCTTCTCAGGGTCCACTTTACGCACTAGACGGGTTGTATAATGATTTAACGCGTAGAAATCGTAAGTGCCTGGAAAAAGGTAGTATATGATATACTAGCTGTCCCCAGCGGCTTCACCCGCATCTTTGGTTACTGCTCCGCTCCCGTGTGTCTTAGCGTGATGGTATATAGCCTATAACCTTCCTCGATAAATGGGCTATCTGACACTGAAATAATTTTTCAAATCGAACCAGTAGTTCCTGAGATTAGCGCGTTCAAACAAACAAACTCTTCAGCTTTATAATATTAGTATAGATCAGATGATAGATCAGTACTTTTCAAACGTTAATACTATGGATAGCCCTCGAAATGCCCTTCGTCTTATGTCTGTGGTATAGATAGATAGCGCTTATCTCCTTCCAAGCTCCCTTCCTAAGATCTCATAGAGATTGATGTAATTATCTTAGAATCTCTTACCTTTAACAAATTCAATTTCTTCCGGAGTGAAAGGCGGTAGTCTTGGATATGGGTAACCTTCCTTCTTACTGTTCTCTGCCAGTAGTTTTTCTAGTTCTGGTGGCCAGCCACCCGACTTGGAATAAATGGGGTGAGCATATCTGCCCTCCTTAACATTATAGTTTTATTATTGATTCGTTTTAGGACATGTTATAGCCGTAAATAGCCAGGTCCACATAAACATTTAAGCGGTTTCAGAGGTAAGACGAAACAAAATTTCTATTAAAGCATTATTTGTTCTTGTTCAAGCCAGATAAATAAGAGCAAGGCAGATGTAATTTTTTACTCTTTTTAAAGTTACAACAACTCACCCACATCTGCTTCGCAAGTTTCGTAGCGAAGACATCAGATGTCCTCTCTGGCTTAAACCAAAAGAAAACGTTCGCCAGTGATAACTTGCCTGGAGACAAAAAAAAAGCAAATGTCTTTCGAAATAAAACAGGCTTTAAACAAGATAAATTGGCAACCATTGAGAAGGCAGAAAATAGAGAACGAAGCAAATCAGAGACAGATTAAAAAGAAGAAAGATAAATCGAGGGGAATTCGACATACACGTCATCAAGCTGACGGTGATAAGTAGCCGTTAGTTTAACTGCCTCTTAATAGAACGGCTACGGTAGTTTTAGTAAGCCTTAAAATATTTGACATGTTAGGTTCATGACAGTAGCCAAGTCTGTAGTTCTGTTTTAAAGAGTAATAAGAGCTTAGAATTATTATAGGAGACGTTTCGGCTCCTCTGAAGTACCTACTCAAAATGCCAGCCCTGAAGTAGTCAAGCTAGTTCAGATTAAACAAAACAATAACTGACACGAACTTACCATAATACAACAACTTAAACTCCTTCTCATAGACCCTATACGCCGCAGCGTGGGCCAACAGCACATGCTTATTACACAAATACCCGCCAATTTTCATGTCATCTAAGTAGGGGGCAGCCATCTTGTTGTAACCGCCATCACAAATCGCGAGCGGTTCGTTCAATGTGATCCAATATTTCACGCGGTCCGCATAGAGAGTGTATAATACCCTTGCGTAATCTGCGAACCAGGTGGAGATGAGAGGGTTGGCCCAGCCACCTGAAAATGGAGTATGCTCTTCTGTAAAGCCTTGAGTTTTACCCAATATACAGATCTACAGATCTTAAGAAGAAATCTAACAGAGTCCCACATTGAGGCTGTCTGATCTATATTGAATAGATTTTTAACGCCTTTTACAAAAAAAAGGTGAAAGGCCCATAACCTTATAGGATTTGACAAAAATAATAAAAGATTTCAAATGTATAGAGATTTAATCTTATTTAATTATAATCCATTTTGGTGTAAATAGAAAAAAAAATATTGACACAAGTAGCATAGACAGATAATTTTCTTCCTTTTTTTATACAAATACTCTTTGTGTAGTTTATATGTATCATGGAGAACAAGAATAGTTCTTACACTTGATACCCATGAGGTACCAGGACATATCGCTAGCCTACAAACATACACCACTTACCAAGATCCTGCAATGACAGCGGTAAGTCCCAATGGTACATCGTCACAACAGGCTGAATCCCCTTCTCCAGTAGACCGTCGATCAGGTCGCTGTAGTACTTCTTCCCATCCTCATTGACTTGGTCGGGGAAACCAGACGGGAGGATACGAGGCCAGGATATTGAGAACCTAGCAATGGTATGTATATTTGAAAATCATTCGCTCACAGGTTTGACTTCAGTTAAAGATAAAACTGTTTTAACCTGTATGTATTTATTGATAATATCAGTTTTATTACCGCCTTGCCTAAAAAGATCTTTGATTTGCAAATATTGCTACGTACTGAAGTTAGCTTAAGACACAAACAGCCAGTTATTTCTTTTTATTTCGTTTAAAATCATCAAATCATCCAGCTTCAGCTGGAGGGAGTGGTATACTCTTACTGACTAAAACCCACTATTTTCCTTCTGGAGGTCTTTGGGTGCCAGGGCCACGGTAACTCTTGCGAAAAACGGGCAGTCCGGGCAGAGTCAGTTTGATCTAGATTTTAGCCCTATCGCCTTCACCAATTACGTCTAGGCTCAAACACTCCTCCTCAGTATCACCAAGGTATGATTAAAATGCGTGTCAAAGAGATTTCAATAAAATTGGAGGGCTACTTATGGCCAAAGTCTGCTAGCGCTGCGGAATTGTTCGAAAAATTACCGCGGCTCTACTCGAAAGACTATTGAAAAGTCACCCATAGGGGGAGGGGTCAATAGACGCTTACTTAAGCAGAACAGTAAAGAAATTAACCTATACATATTTAAGCCCAGCTCCTTAGCAACTTCAATGTCTCTCCTCCAGAGACGGTAGGAGTCACAAGCCACGTCGCCGTTGGAACTATCGAGGGTAACGTCAAGTTCGGAATGCAGCAGTCGGTCCCAAATGCTCTCTCCTTTATCTGGAATATTCGGGAGATGAGGAAGAAAAATATTTCTTAAAGGAACGGGTAATACTAAGGAAGAAATTTAAGTTTCTTATTTATTATTTATCTCCATCTCCGAATTTCTTTTCTCAGTCGGTGTAGCCGTTTATGCCTGATATCACAAACTTTCGCGTTCATAATATTAGTTCATCTCCAGAGCGTTTTCCCAACTATATTGGAGTTGGTTTCCAGTCTAATCGGATTTAGCTGAGTACCATTGTTTTACAAGGAGCGACTGCCTATCTGACCTCCTCAACCCGGGCAACCCGGAGCGTCAAAGATGTTCAATGACAGCCGGGACCTACAGTTTAACGTGCTATCTGAAACACAGTCATTAGTGTCCAAGATATACTTAGAAAATAAATACAAACTTAGAAATGTTGCATTGGTACTTACCTGACCTGAAATCAAACCACTCATACTTGAGAGGTTGGCTGTTTAACCACTAGGTTACCTCGACTTTTTCATAATATTAGCTGTATAAGGAATTTACCAATCGATCAGACTCGAACTCTAGCGATTAGAAGTGCTCTACTCTTTTAATCAATCAAATAGCTCAACAGGTTTACATGAATTTAACAACAGTAACAGAATTGACGAAGTATACTAACTTCCATCACTCCAGCTGCCTTCGATTTGGTAAGCGGCAGTAGCTGCTCCGAATAGGAAGCCGGGTGGAAATGTGTCGTTCTGCCCGAAGCATCCAAAGACGAGGGCACTGGTGAGGTTCAAGAGTCAAGGCTTTAATGGTAAATTAACATAACTTTTTCCCTGTTAGACTTTGAAGGAACTTAAGATTAGCTCTGTCTTCGAAATAAAATTCAAGTAGTGTTTCGTTAAACTTTGCCTCGATGAAATTGACTACCAGTGACCGCGCAATGGTCAACATGTAAAGACCAGCATATCAAGCTACTACAATCTGTCAAATTTCCTTAAATGATTTTGAACTTTATCGCTGAAGTGTATGGCTCAAAGTTGATTGGGAAAATTTAAGTTTCATCATTAATAAGCATAAAAAACATAAATCAGTAAATAAATTGGTAGATTCCGAAATACTTATATTATTATTTCTATACAAATTAATTATTTCTATACAAAAGTCAATTCTTTAATAGCCAACACCCACACTTCAGGTAACGCATCCGATTATCAAATCATTACCATTGATGAAAAAAAATCCTTTATTCAAATTAGGCTGATAAATCAGCAAATCAGCACTTTTCGATCGTCAAAATAAATATAATACTTAGCTAAGGCAGTAAATTATTTTGAAACAACTGTTTATCTCCTATTATTATTATTTATAAATACAACAGGCATGACAAATCTAATTATGTAGGTGCACAAATTATGTATGGCAGCGATAAAACCTACACTTTGATTGCATCACAATCAAAAGCAAAATGTAATTATTATTTGACTTACCTAAACACAACTGCGCTGATAAGATGCATATTCTCTACTGATTGAAGTTTTCCGTATTTTTAGAGGATCGAAAAATTACCAGGAATTAGGAACATAGTAGATTAGTAGTTAGAAAGAGTCTGACACTCACTCCCTCCAGCTGCACCCTCAGTGGGAGTCATTTGAGGATTTCCCACCAAAAAAGGAGCCGAGGACTTGCTAGCATAAAAATAAAATAAAACTTCGTTAACAGGGCCGCGGTTACTCTTGCAAACAACCCGCAGCCCAGCCAGACTTCAGCAAAAAGTATAGAATTCAGAAGAGAGTAGGAGATCGCAAAAGCCATTGCCAGTCTTTTAGTATGCAAAAATCTCTGCTGGGACTACGGGTTGTTCGCTCCTTACCGCGGCGCTAACACGTAAAGACCTCCAGAAGGAACAAAATTGGGTTTTAATCAGATAACGTCTGACACTCCCTCCAACTGCGTACACAGCGGAATGGGTAATTTTATGACTTCCCCTCTAAAAAAGCTAGCTTCTACATAGTTACATAATGTATATAACATTTTTATTTTAATAATAATAACTATCCTGCAGTTCATGAATAAATTAGTATGTGATGAGTCCAACACGAGTAGGTATGTAAAATAAGTAAGCCTGGTTGTGTGTTTGTAATACAGTGCTCGCGTTGAAACAAAAACATAATTACGACCAATTTACTATGCATTACAGTGTTACGAAATTATGTATCCGACAAACTAAGCTCTAGGTCAGGATTAAAACGAGAATTTGTTAATTACAACGCTAGATTATAAAGCTGATCTCTCTCCGGTCGTGTCGGATTGCCGTCCCATCGGACTATGAGAGTGAGGGAATAGAGACTGTACCTGTATCTGCGCGAATGCTTGTGCACTACTATATCCTGCGCGGCTGGTTGATCTCTTAAAAGAGAATGGCCGCCGCGCCGTAGCCAACAATCAGTCTGTCTGAAACTTTCCTGTATTTTTTCGCAGTTATGCAGTTCAATTTTAATAATATTGAGGACTTTAAGGATATAAGGAGGCCCCGCCCCAAAATTAACTGTTTAAGTTTAAGCGTGTGTTAATTTATAACTATTTATTTTTTGGCAAATATCTTAAAAGATTTTAAAGAAATCAGCTAGCAAATACATTTAATTGCGTGTATAAAAAAAGAGGGATTTGCGTTACAAAAAAGCAATAAGCGGCCGTCGCTCAGCATACTGCCGCGACCGTTTGCTAGACATTCTTCACTCTGATTTTCAGCGATGGCCAATGCTTAAGAATGCTAGCCGAACCCGAAAGCACAAAAAGGCGTCTTTATTTATTTTAACACTTAAATCAAAATATCTCTTTAGTTTATTCAGTTAAATACCACATCACGTTTCCCGTACAAAGTAAATAACAGCGATAGAATAAAGCGTTTCCGTAGAATTTTGTGGACGCATAAATACGATGCAAATCTGATTAGCGGACGTTTCAGCCGAATAGTTCAGGAATAATTGGCTCGAACCGGTTTGATCTGGATTAAACTAGTCCCCGAAATGTTTTGTACGTAGGGTTTGGCCTTTTGTGCGGGCTGGGTATTTATGCAAGTCATGTATTTCGGTCGACTGCATTTACCTATTTTTGGAGTTTAGCCTTTTTGACGTCATCATCAGGTTAATATCTAGGTTGAAAACTATATCGTAAGGTTAATAATATGACACCAAAGGTAGGTACTAGTGTCCGACCGAAACTAGTTTTACGACCGAAACCGAATTTCGGCAAAGGTCTCTGTTTCGGCCGAAAACGAAACTTCTTTACGTTACGGTGCTTAGTGTCCGTGGGTGCGCCTAGCTTCAGGAGGCCTAGCGTCGAAAAGCCTAAAGTCAGGACACCTAGTGTCGGAGCACATGGAGTCGTGACGCCTTATGTCAGGTGCTTGGTGTCGGGACGCTTAGCGTCGAGGCGCATGGCGTCGTGACGCCTAGAGTAGGGACGCTTGATGTTGGGACGCCTAGCTTACGGACGCCTGGCGTCTTATGTTAGGACGATTGGTGTCGGGACGCCTAGCGAATATCAACCGAAAACAATCAAACATTCGTTTGGAAACTAATACGTATACACAGTGCTAAGCAGGTAGTGAGCGCTTGGGCTGCAGCATGATTCTTAAGAGTAACTGCAGCTATGGAAAACTAAGACGCTCGCAAAGGAAATGGGTAGATTTTTAGACAGTCAACTCCCATCTGCTGCACCCCACAGCTTGAATTTTATAATTACCAGTTACCAAAAAAAAACCGTGTCGAGCAATTTTTGACTTAAATAATTGGTTGTCAAAAAAAACAAGCACATTTTTATTTAAATACTTTTATTTTTTATACTGATTTATTTACATCTTCACGATTTTTAACAATTCCTATACATTTTGCAACAAATATAATAGAAATTAAAATAAATAAGACTCTAGTAAGATTATTGAACAAGTGTTCTACAGCTAATTACAAATGAAAACTAGAAACATGACTATTAAAAGCTTATAAACCTAATACTTTGTCACACCTAATACATTTATCACTAGCATCTAAAACATTATATTTTCTACAGCGCAAACACTGACCATTTTTACTCTGTACCAATTCTATATGCGCATCTTTCCCGCCATTTTTACCTGTCAAAGTGACAGATGACAGCTCCAAAATCTCACACAGCACGCTGTCATTGACCCCATCAGACTTATTTAAAACATTCAACTTATCATACAAATCTGAATTTAGAACAATATTAGCTTCGAACTTCTTCAGACTCTCATTTTTCGCTAACACACATATTTCTCTCTTCAAATCCAAAATAGTGTCCATTAGTGATGTGTCTACAGCATTAGTCTTCAAAATCGGTACGTTTTCGGTAAAATAAAACGGTTTTTCGTATAACGGGTGGTGTTGCCATACTTCTTCAATCAAATGCGGTAAAATAGGCCCTAAAGCTTTACTCAAAGAGACTAGAATTGTGTGAACAACTAGCTGAGCTGATACTCTTTCTTCGGAATCTTTTTGGGAGCAATATAATCTATCTTTTATACAGTGGCAATACAGGCCGGATATCTTATTACTTATAAAATGCAAGATACTTTGAGCTACATGATTATACCTGAAATTATTATAACTATCTTCAATTTGGTTTAAAAAATCTTTAGTTTCTTTTACCATGTAGCTGTCAAAATAATTTAAAGTTGGATTTCGTGCGAAATCTGTTTTTTGAAGATCAGCAATGACGCCTAATAAATACTTCGCGATGTTTCTTATTCTAATCAGTTCAGTTTGGCAATCGTCTAGAAGTTTCTTGCTGATTATTATTTGAGAATGCTGTGTGGAATGGCTTGCTACCCACCATCTGAAAAAAAAGGCAAAAGCAATATATTTCCGAAATGGCAATACTAGACAGGAATTGAGTTGTCATAAGACAATTTACTACCAATTTAGAAGCGAAAATCGATTCATCTGTTTTGCTTAACCTTATGATCGATCGAGCCATACAACTGTTACTGATCTACTTTGGCAGCATTTTTGCTCTTATTTTTTTTGCAAGGATATAATATACGTTTCCTCGAGATGTTTTCCTTCACCTTTAATCAGTCATTGGTGTCCAAGATATACTTAGAAAGTACGTATAAATCAGAAAAGTTACATTGGTGCATGCCTGACTTGAACTATAAAGTTTGAAATCACCATTGAGCAAGCGTGGTGATTAACGCTCAATCCTTCTCCGTGTGAAAGGAGGCCTGTGCCCAACAGTGGGACGATAAAAAGGCTGTGATGATGATGATAATATACTTATAGGACTTACCTAAGTGTATCAATACCATAAGCCGGTTGGTTATTCTTATCCTTACCCCCATGTATGATGGTGAGGGGATCGATAACATTGCCTATAGACTTAGACATTTTTCGCTTCTTATCGTCTACTACAAAGCCGTGCACGAATATAGACCTAGGAAGAGAATAGAAAGATCATGTTCGCATTTTAATGAAAACAAAAACATATTGTAATTCTATGTATATTTCAATTTAATAGACGATTTAATAAACAATGAAAATCCAATTAAATATTTGGATTAAAATTATATCTCTAAATAGGAATTATCAAATTTGTTTTTTTCTCACGGTTGCGTTCATATCTAACTACTGTTAAATTATATTTTTATGTCAGCAAAAAAAAAACAGAAGATGTGTTTAAGTAGAAGACAAAAACTGTCTTAATTGTTTGACATACATGTATATTTACCCCTTTATCATGGAGATAAAAAAATGGAATATCAATTACTTTTTAACCAGCGATAAAGAGCAAACCGCCTTGTCTTTGCATTTATAACTCTTTATACGAATGAAAACCCCATCTAAACCTGTTCATAATTTTTTTGATTTCATCGCGAACAGAAAAACAGATGTATTTTTTTAACGGCCTCCGAAAAAATGTAGTTACTCAGTGTTTTTTTTTTATTACATGTAGAAATTATAATATTAAAAAAATATCTGCTTGTGTAGATAATTTTGAACTCACTTATACGGCGCATGTCCAGTCAACGCCACCGAAGTTAATAAGGACGCTTGGAACCATCCCGTGAGCTGATCAACACCTTCGGAGTACAGTTGTGCCGTCCGACCGTCCAGCGTGCTCCAGGATAGACCGGAGTCCAGCCAGATGTCCATTATATCCTGGGTAGAATGGCTACGTCATTTTGGGCACAGGGCCGACTGTTGACAGCCAGGCAGGACCCATGTGTCAATATTAGTGAAAATGTATGGCCGGACTGCCGAGCAGAGGGTCCCGGGTTCGATTCCCGACATGGTGATGAGCATGCTTGTTGGCTGTGTGTCTGAGAGTATGTAGTAGTATATGTAGTTTATCAGTTGTGTTGACACCCATAACACAAGCTAATCAATAGCTCACCATGGGGCCTACCGACCGTGTGTGAAAAGGTGTCCAGATATATAAGGTCTAACAAAACTAGTGCATACTATTTTTACAGGTCATCTAGTACATGCTAAGGATCAGGTTTATCACAAAAAAAAATATGAAAATAATATATTTTTTACTAAATTTATCATCTCAGTCGCCAAGTTGTACGTATAACGCCGGTCTCTATGAAGGCGCTCGGTCGTTAACCCTTTGGCCATTCAACTTTTTTTGTGGTAAACATGATCCTTAGCATGTAGTAAATGACCTGTAAAAATATGATAACACCTTATATAGCTGTCCCGATATATAGAATACTTACATTTCCTTTAGACACTTCCTTGCTATCTATCTGGTGTTCTTTAATGACGTCATCGGGCAGTAACTCAGTGACGTCACAAGTCCACCACACGTCAGCACCGCGCGACTCTATTAGAGAGCACAACTTGTCTATGATACGTCTGGAATTAAATACATAAAAATAAACATAAAATTAAAATTATAAAATTATAATTGAATAATAAGTGATAATTATGTTTTCTGAGAAAATTACCTTTAACTGTTACAAAAGGTATTTTTTTTAATACAATATTAAGGGGCCAGTTTCACCGGTTGCTGATAAGTTCCAGATAGTTTATCTGGCAGATAAATTCATACAAATTGTGTCACATTTTTTAATTTATCTGGTAGATAGTGGCTATCCGTAACCTGTGAATTGTCCCTTACTTACTCATCAACGAAAACCTCGTCTCCTCTATACAAAGCAGGTATGGGCACCCCCCAGGCGCGCTGGCGCGATATGCACCAGTAGGGCCGCTTGTCCAGCTGCGCGCGGAACCCCACGCGGGACTGCGAACTGCTGGACGGGGGGAGGATCTCCACTTGGTCTAGAGCTGCCTATAGCGAACATAATATCGAAATATCGATGTGGACTAGTAGGTTAAAGCCTGACAAGTAAGAGTGTGCGGGTTCGATTCCAGGATTTCCAGAACTTTTTTAAGTTATATATTCCTTCTCATCATCATCATCATCAGTACGATAATAAGGCTGTGATGATGATGATGATGATCATCATCATCATCAGCCTTTTTATCGTCCCACTGCTGGGCAAAGGCTTCACGGAGAAGGATTGAGCGTTAATCACCACGCTTGCTCAATGCAGGTTGGTTATGTTTTCCTTCACCTTTAATCAGTCATTGGTGTCCAAGATATACATACATACTTAGAAAAGTTGCATTGGTACTTGCCTGACTTGGAATCGAACCCGCACAGTCATACTTCCCGGTGCTTTAAGCACTAGGTCATTCCGACTTATTCTTTCTAAATTCACTTATTTATCGACTTTTTTGCTGGCAACTCCATTTGGACTTACCAAAGCCTTCTCCTTCAGAGCAGCGGTATCAATAAACCATTGCTGGCTAGCTCTGATTATGACCGGCTTCTTCGTCCTCCAATCAAGAGGATACGAGTGGACATACACTCCTCTGTGTATGACGTCATCGCCCAGGCGGGAGATGATGGTGTCTTGACCCTCGCCGAGGACGGATTGGCCGGTCAACTCGGGGTCCAAGTTGGTGTAGCGACCTGATTCGTCTACGTTACACTCCTGGGAGCAATGGAGACGATGGTTTAAATTGGGGTGCGGACTAGGTCACAAATAAAATACTTCATCATATTCATTTTGTAAAGCATCTTAAAATAATGTCAGTTTAATTTATCGTTTTGAACCGAAAACTGTTTTCTTTTTTTATTGGTAATATAATCGAAATAAGTATACGGATTGATGTGAAAAATCTGTGACGTCATACATATGTGGTGTTTTCATACAAATTTCATAGAGAGTAATCGTTTCTGACAGTTCTATAAAAGTATTGAATTTGACTAGTTGTCCGCATCCCTATTCACATAGAAATAACCTCGAGGAAAAATCTCCTGGACAGAAGTATTGTTCCAAATGTGTTTAACTAAAATCCTTATTTTTTTGCGAGTCAGACAAGCTTTTCCTAGATTATTTAAATCTTCATCATCTCCCATCTCCCGAGCCTTTTCCCAACTATGTTGGGGTCGGCTTCCAGTCTAACCGGTTTCGGCTGAATACCAGTGTTTTACAAGGAGCGACTCCCTATCTGACCTCCTCAACCCAGTTACCTGGGCAACCCAATACCCCTTGGTTAGACTTACTGGCTTCTGACTACCCGTAACGACTGCCAAGGATGTTCAATGGCAGCAGGGACCTACAGTTTAATGTGCCATCCGAAACACAGTCATTGGTGTCCAAGATATACTCAGAAAGTACATACAAACTTAGAAAAGTTGCATTGGTACTTGCCCGACCTGGGATCGAACCCACGCCCTCACACCTGAGAGGTTGGCTCTTTAACCACTAGGCCACCACGACTTTTATTATTTATATTAGATTATTTAAATCTTATCACATTAAAAAAAACTCATTAACTCCATTGAGAAATGGAAAAAAAACTCACCACAGTCATATTATTCTTCAAAGCGACGAGAAAATCTTCGGGGCCGTGCGCAGGCGCCGTATGCACCAGCCCGGTCCCCTTCACCTCGGTCACGTGATCTCCTTCTAGGAACGGTAGCGTTTCGTTCACCAACTTGTTATAGTAGGTCGTACCTTTGAGACAACCGCCTGTAGATAATAAAGGGTGTTACAATTTTACAATATTCCAAAAAACATATCGATGAAGATTCTAATCGATTCTCTTGCATCGTAAACGCTAGTAGATTTTGTAAAAAAAAACTTTGTAGAGACGCCAGCACATCAAGCTACCCGAAACTGTATTTTCACAATTAACTTTGAACTATTTGCTTTAGCGATAAAGTTGAAAATCTATTTAAAGAAATTTGATTCACGGAGACGCCGCTAGCTGTCATTAGTCCACCCGTGACCACGGGCGGTGTAATTCGGCCGAAACGTCGGGAGAAATAGAGGTAGCGTACATGCCTTTATAATTTTTCATCGCGCATAATACATATGAATAGTAACTTGATTTGCTGGCGTCTCTACAAAAAGAGAATCGACTTCTAAAAACACTGAAAACAAAAAAATCTTTAAAGAACTAAAGTAATAGATTTTCAACTTTATCTCTGAAGCATAGGGTTCTATTTGTTCTACTTGATTGGAAAAATTGACAGTTTCGAATAGCTTGATGTATTGTACTGGCGTCTGCACATCGCCCTAGAAGTCAGTGTCTATAGTTTGTAACTGTATTTATTCGCCAGCAACTTCTAGAATGATGTACTTAAAAGGTTTAAGGTTTTCTTTTCAGTACTTTAAGGGGTCCTTTATAATAATAATATGGATCTCTTTCCTTAAGCCCGTTCAGACATACCATCAAACTCAGCCACGACCTTCAACTCTTGCTGCAGCAGTTCCCCCAAAGCCTGCACCAGTCCAGTGGCCACTACCATCAGATCACCCCCTGAGGCCACGATGCTGTACCTCATGTTAGGGTTGTAGCATATCGCTCGGTTCGCAACCAGTGTCCAAGGGGTGGTCGTCCAGATCACCGCTGAGATATTTTTCCTATATGAAAGTTTATATGTTTGTAAGAAATCAGTCTATATTGAGTGACTGGTAATTAGTGACCAATATTTAAACACGTGATTGTACTCATAATTACAAAATACTTTCCCAAAGAAACTTTTACCGGAGGTAGCTCTCTTGGGAAGTCTAGCATGAGAATTTTATAAAGGTAGGCTTGGATTTCTTTTATCTAAATGAAAAACCTACCTACCCCTTTACTGCGTCCTTTATTGCAGCTGGTATATTCTGCAGAGGAAATCTGACATACACTTCTTTGCTCTTATATTGAGGGTCATACTCCAGCTCGGCTTCCGCTAATGCTGTTCTGAAAAGTCAACATAACATCAGTAACGTCAGATTTATAGTTTCATAAAATTTTATTGCAAGGTTTTACAACTGTGTTTTACTTTTAAATGCATCATGAATTTATTACGTAGTTGCTGTGACAAAGACAATCAGGAACCACAAACAACTAGAACCATGAGATTTAAGCGCAGGCCACACCGCCAGCTGGCGGGCGGACGGGCCAAGCGAACAAAGGAAACTATACAAACTACGCGAAATATTGGCGAGCTAAACTATGGGGTTCACACCGAAAACTACGGACTGACGAACGACGGGCGGAGCGGGGGGAGCGGGCGGAGCGGGCGAACTAAACAAACAAAACACTTCACTGCTATTCGAAAGACGAGCGTCGAGTAGTCTACTCGAAACGGGGAGGACGGGCGAACGGACTGGCGGGCGAGCTAAGCTAGCAAAGCTAGCGAATCGCGATAACGACTGCCGGTGTGGCCTGCGCTTTAGCTTAAATTAAAAAAATCACTCACTTGGAAGAAGGTGACCAATAAACAGGTTTCAAAGCACGAAATATCAATCCAGACTTATACATCTTGTAGAACTGTCTCAATTGATTCTGTACATATTCCTTTTTTAAAGTCAAATAGCATTGATTGTCCCAATCCGCCATTATACCCCATTTCTTGAAGGCTTCCTTTTGTCTTTCAACTGTTTCTAAAGCAAATGTTCTAGCAATCTCTCGTATGTGGACCGGGTCAGAAATTTGATTAGTTTTCGATGTTTTTTTGGCCTTCTGTAGAGCTTTGAGCTCTATGGGAAGTCCGTGACAGTCCCAGCCTGGGATGTAATGGACTCTATTCCCTTGTAATACTTGGCTTCTGTTATTTATATCCTTGATTATCTGGAAAAGTGTTGAGGATTATACAGACTGAGAAAATTAAACTAAAATCAATTTAATTTACATCACAATGACAATCATCCTGAATGTGGAACTACTTCCTAAAGATGGATACAAAAGTAGCCTATACATATGTTATTCTTGACTGCCTCGTTGGTCTAGTGGTTGCAAGGCGCGACTGCTGTGCACGGGGTCTCGGGTTCGAATCCCCGGTCGGGCCAAAATCGCTTCGTGGGTTTTGAGAAACTTTTATAAAGCACCTGGAGTCTGGAAGTTGGTGATTGATTCAACCGTGCATCGGAGAGCACGTAAATGTCGGTCCTGCGCCTGATCTCTCTCCGGTCGTGTCGGTTATACTAGGCTAGAAATTTGTTGGTTGCTTTGAGATTGTTTGATCAGTAATAAAATAATTGGTTACCTTATTAACAGCATGTCCCATGTGTAAGTCTCCATTGGCATAAGGTGGGCCATCATGGAGTACAAACTCCGGCCCTTTTAAGTTTTTCCTTTGCCAGTTATAGAGGTCAGCAAACTGTGCAGTCTGAAAACAAGCATATTTTATTATTGTATAGATTGCAGAAAAAATATTGAAATTACTAGTTATTTGGTAGTTTTTCTGGATTTTTAGATAGCGGGGTAGTCATAAATACCACTTTATGGTTTATTAATAAGGTTTTATGTTAATTTACCTTCTGAATTTCCTCTTTTATTGCGTTACTCGATCGAGCTGGGAAATTAGTCTTTGGGGAGAGAATGGTGTGAGAGTACGTCTTGGTTTTTGGCGCAGCTGTGCTTTTCGCACGTATGCATGTAGAACACGTCCATTTCAATACGATTCTTCTGTATTTATTACAAAAAATGTTTGTATTTTTCGTAAAATACATTTTTAGGTTATTTTGTTATGACAGTTTGCATTGACATTTGGTTATTTTTTTATATACTTCAGGCTAAAGCCTTTCGACCATACGCCTAGTCTTACATAGTCTAGCATAGATTTACACTATATACTGTAAAAGCTAGTTTTTCGTAGTTATTCTTCAGTGTGTGACCTGGAATTGACCATATAAATTTCCCTCTCATTAAACTAAGAAAAATACCGCACCAAAATTTTCGTTCAGAAAATGCATAAACGAAGGTATTGTTTGAATTTCCTTCCACCCACATGTTTCCGAACGTAAACACATTCTCTTTGACGTACGCCTTTTCAAAACAACACATGTTTTGCGCGTATTTATTATTTATTTCAACATATTTTACTCTGAATATTTAATAAAACTGCTTCAAAATGGTAACGTATAACATTACTATCATCCATATAGATATTTATGCAGCTATTCTTGTTGTATGTTTAATGTCTAACCTTATTTCAGCCGAAGACTAAAAAGAAATTTATAGATCGTAAGAAAGCAGTTACTTTTAACTTGGTGCATCGTTCACAAAGGGATCCTCTGGCTGCTGATGAGACGGCTCCACAAAGAGTTTTAGTCCCCGTCAGTGCTAATATACCACAGAAGAAGGAAAAAGACCCAGTGAGTACTAGCACGCTATATTTTGGTAAAAACAAGTAGTCTGTTTCAGCGCCCTTAAAGGACATGTCCAGAAATGGTTTTTTATTATTGAATAATTTTAACCACGGTAAAGTATATATATTTGAATAGACATGTCAAAACTTAGGGCTTCGGCCTATATCAAACATTTTGAAAGCCCTCCAATTTCCGAAAAAATATTTTTTCAATATAGTGTGAATTTACTCCTAAAACTAACAAACCTTAAGATTTATCTAGGCTAGGAAATCGAACGCACCCCAAAAAAAAGTAAAATTGACATAGGAGGACAGTTTTTCTTTGTCAATTTATGACAGTTACTGTCAGCAGAACATAGAAAATACATAATCTTCCAACTGGAATTGCGCAAGGATATCGAGTTTGTTCACGTGTAAATTACAATATTTTACTTAGACCCCAGTCAAAAAGAAATGCATGTTTCATCATACTACATAAGAGCTTATAATCAGCCGAAGAAAATGAATAATAATGTTATCTACCGATCAGAACCATTGTTGATATAAACTGAGATTTTATTCGACTGGAAATCAAGATGAGTGGATGAAAAGCCTTTCGAAAATTATATTTAAAACTGTTTAATATTAAACTTCAGTGTTTTAATGTTCTCATGCAAGCGATTCGTACTGTAAATAAAATACATAAATAAACATATTTTTTTTTTCTTGTTTGGCGAGCTAGCAAGATGTCTGTTTTATACTGTCTGCTACTCACTAACGAAATATGATTAAGTACAGTAATGTTGGTGTTTTTGAGAAATAAATAAATTCAATAATTGGTCTAATACTCGTCACGTGCAATATCAAATATCGGTACGAAAAATCATAATTGTTAGTCACAGGTTTATAAAACAATCATGTGCAAGTGGAAAAATCAGTTGTGAAAAGCTCAAGTCAGTTAAATCGGAAAAATCAGTAAAGCGCAATGATAATAATAAAGCACTCTTATAGCGGACGAACGATACTGTAACGGCAGGGGAGTCAATAGGGGTGCGATTAATTAATCGAAGAATCGATTTTTCCTGCAAATGAAATCGATTTATCCCCTAAGTTTATTTATTTATTTAGTTTTACCAGGTATTGTTTCAGTGATACATATGAAGGTACACAGATAAAATAAAATCAAAACTTAAAAACTAAATGCACAATCTAAACACCGCATGCAAGTTTGATTTCTTATGTGAGAAGTTTATTCTACTATTTTATCTATTTTCTAATGAAAAATAGGTTCAGAAAACAAATGGTCTTCTCTTATACCTGATACATAAAATAATAAAATTGTTACTATCAAACTACAGAATCACATGAATTTCAATTCGAGTCAACCTGAAGCGAGTCTAATCGTAAGTTGACCCATCTCTATTGTCAGTGACAGATAAATAATTTGTTCTGTCAAATACTTAGATTATAATACCTATAGATGGAGCACCCACGTGGCTGCACATGAGACAGCACTATAAAACTCAAAATGCACTAAACACTCAACTACAGGAGTCTATTTCTCATAATTATATACACTAAAACTAGAATTTAATTGCCGAAACTTTTCTAAAAACATAAAAAATTATCTGAGTCGACCTCTCGGTGATAGAGATCCAGGACTTTGTTTGGGCCAACTTTTAAATGTTGGCCGAGCAAAACCCGGCACACCGAATGCGACAGAGAATATTATGTTTTGTCTCAATTTTCTTACTTATTTCGTATATATGCTTCTCATTTCCACATTTGCCTACAGTCTTATGGTTACATCTAGTCATCTATAGGTCTATAATCTAAAGTCAAATATAACATTATCCCAGTGTGGCGATACTTTAAATTAAAACTACCTTTTTTAAGGGTTGCCAGCAATTAAAAGAATAATAATAACTGCAATTATTAAGTTTTGAATTTTCTGTAAAATGGAGGGGTTTAAAAAAATTATTTCAGTGGTTCTAAGTTCCTTATTTTTGTCGTCTTTATATGAATAAACATTGATGCTGGTTAAATTTTACTCGGAATAAAAAACCAACGTCCATACAAAAAGCGGACATGTCCTTTTAAGCGTACTTGTTCGGACTTGTTACATTATGTTATCCCATAAACCAAGTGATATCCTTAGTGATAGTATATATTTGATAAAAGAAATACTTAAAAACAAACAAACTTATTTGTTAAACTTTAAATAGAACCAACCAGTTGAAGGAATAGAAATTAAATTTAGCATGAAGATAGGCAATATTTTGAAGATGGATATAGACTTAGCCATATTCAGGACATAGTTTCCCCTTCGGACAGAAGTAGTGGCTGGAAAATTAGTTTTACTATGAAATAGTCACTACTTTTGCATAATATATTTTATATATCTTTCCGTTTCTAATTATATTTATTAATTTATGTACATATAAAAACTTACAGGATCTAACTCCGGAGCAGAGAAGAGAGGAACAGATTAAGTATGGTATCTACTTCGATGATGACTACAACTACTTGCAGCATCTCAAGGATTCAAGAGAAGTCACGCTTGTGGTGCAGCCGGTGAGATAATATGAATAATAATTTAATATAAAAAAAATATTAGTAATTCTATGTCAACCCTAAACAAAAGGGTCTGTCGCAAAATGACCACTTCTTAAAAAGTCTACAGGTAGCAAAGTGTCCCCTTCTTCAAACAGGCAATAATTATTCTTTTCATCAGTAAAAAAACTGGGCAAAAGACAGCAGGAGCCAAACAAAAGTTGAATTTTTTTCAACTAAGTTAAATAATACCATAAAAAATAATAATTTTGTAGCAGCAGTTAGTTACGTTCCTGCAGACAAACGGATTAACCGTAACTGATGTAAAAGGTTTTATAGTGCATAGTTCTGCATTTAAAGCTGAGGTGTCGGGAGTAATTAAATAAAGAATGTCCTCTTCTGGCAAGCGTATATTGTGAACCTATAACAAATGATGTATGCTTATAAAAATGTGATCTTACTGACAAGTTTCTTATGCGGGTAGATCCAAATATATTACAAAAACTTTTTCTCCATCCCAGAAACCCATTCACAAACGTAAAGAGAAAACCGCAGCTACCACAGAGGAAGGAACCATTCCTGTGACGGAAGCACTGAACCTGCCCAGCTCGGTGTTTGCTTCAGAAGTTGAAGAAGATGTGGGTTTGCTGAACAAAGCTGCCCCTCAAGGTATGCTATTATTTCCAATATCCAACATCATAATTTTTGACTAACAACCCCAAAAGGAGGTGATAGACCAAGTGTACAGAAATGCTGATTTTCTAGTCTATTATTCTACACAATTAATAGGCTTTGCACTGTCTTTCATTATTTATTTTTCTATATGTAAAGCGGTTTTGTAGATTTACTAATATTTATTTACAATTTAATTATAAATATAATACTATATACAATTTAATTATAAATATAATACTATATACAAAGAAAATAAAAAAGAGACAAATTAAAATAGTGCATCAAGTTTTGTAGATTGTGTTGTGAATTGAGTAGACATTGTTATAACAGTTTTAAAATTACTAACCATTAAGCTTCTATTATATTTTTCTCTGTAGAAAACTACTTTTAGCATCAGGCAACTAAATTCACTATTATTTAATTATATTTCGGTTGCCTTTCATAATGCTTATTAAAGGTTTACATAAAATAAATCAGCTGACTCATTGACTCCACTTGTATGTTGTTTTACAGGACTATGTCTGGATTTGGATCCAGAAGTAGTGGCCGCGTTGGATGATGATTTCGACTTTGATGATCCTGAAAATGAGCTGGAAGACAATTTTGTTGATCTGGCTATGGCTGACGGTAAGTTATACAAGATACCTAGGCAAAAAATATTAAATACCTACTTTCCTCTTTTTACTTAGGGCCAGTTTCACAATGTTTGAATAACCACTATCTACCAGATAAATAAAAAAATGGAACAGAATCTGTATGAAATTATCTACCAAATAAATTATCTGGAACTTATTCATAGGTAGTGAAACAGGCCCTTATTATGAAATATAGAAACAAAATTTTCTTCATCACTTATGTGACTTTTATAAATTGAGCTCATTTGGAGAGTCTTAAGTCTTGATAGTGTTCAAAGTGCTGTCAGTCTCCCAAATACAAGGATGCGGGTTTGATTCCAAGCCAGACAAGTACTGATGCAATTTTTTGATATGTACTTTCTAAAGTATATCTTGGACACCCCATTGGTAGTGATAAGTGATTAATTAAATTTGGCATAATAACAAGAAAAAAGATGTTGAATCAATTTCAATATACTAAAGGAATCAATTTTCCAGGTGGTGTGGGATCCGATGATGAAGATTACGAGGATGAGGAGGACGGTGACAGCATGTCAGACGATGGTAATTCTGACAAGGCATTCGCGTCAGACTTGGACTCTGATGATGATAGTGATTCTGTAAGTTTTAATTAATATTAATTAATTGAAGTATGCATTATTTTAATTTTAATTTGTCTCTTTTATTTTCTTCGTATATAGTTTTATTGAGCTTGTAAATATAGTCTGTATATATTTCCTTTCATTAGTATAGATTTTATAATATGTAAGTGTATAATATAATTTATTGTTTAGAGTGTAAAAAAAAATATTGAAGTATGTTATTATACCCACATATGAAGTTTAAATTCTTTTTATAAACATTAGACGAACCTAAAGTTGATAACTGGTAGTAAGTTGTGTTTTAATTTAATTCAATTACTTCTTACCAGGGTCTTACCCCTTACTTAAAGTAATCTATGTTTATAGCGATGACATTTGATAATTTTTAAACTATTATAATTATAAAAAACTTGTGAAATTGCGATGTTTTTGCTTACAAAATCCATTTTTAGGGTTCCGTGCCCAAACGGTAAAACGGAACCCTATTGTTTTCGCTCCTCTGTCCGTCCGTCCGTCCGTCTGTCACCAGGCTGTATCTCATGAACCGTGATAGTTAGAGAGTTGAAATTTTCACAGATGATGTTTTTCTGTTGCCGCTATAACAACAAATACTGAAAACTAGAATAAAATAAATATTTTGGGGGGCTCCCATACAACAAACCTGATTTTTTTGTTCATTTTTGCTCGATATCAATAACGGCAACAGGTAGATGCTTGAAATATTCACCGAATATGGAATGTATTACTTAATTCAAAAATAAGTAATTGCATTAAAATTAAATTAATATCCGAGGGGGGCTCCCATTAAACAGACATGATTTTTTGTCCGCTTTATAAATAATGGTACGGAACCCTTCGTGCGTGAGTCCGACTCGCACTTGGCCGGTTTTTAATTATTGTAATCTTTCAAAATTCAAGCCTTCTTAAGTAAATCTTAATTTTTGAAAATGTTGTGTACCAGGGCGACAGAGCCACCAGGGGTGTTCGCATGCCGAACTGGGACGCGCGTGACAAGGACGACACCAAGTCTCGATTCTCTCAGTACTCCATGTCTTCAAGTGTCATGAGACGTAACCAGGGTTTGACGCTGCTAGATAATAGGTTTGAAAAGGTGAGTTAATTTATATTTAATTCCTTTATTGGCCCCTGTGAGTGCAGCTGGAGGGAGTGTCAGACTTACTGATTAAAAGCCACTATCTTCCTTCTGGAGGTCTTTGTATGCCAGGGCCGCGGTAAGTCTTAGGAACAACCCGCAGCCCCCCTCCCCCCCGGCAGAATTCTTTTCAGTAAAGGAGCGGATTCTGTTAGCATATTATGATGAAGACATTTCGAAATGTCTGTTGTCAAGGCATGGAAAGGATGACTTTTTGTCATCTTCTTTATTAAAGGGATTTTATAGGTATTTCTTCCTAGGCTAATTTAAAGAATAGTTGCAAAAAGAATTTGGAATCTAATTGATTGATTTAATTACTTATTTGATAAAAGAGTGCCATTTTTTTCAGCTTTTCATGTAGGTTTTGCAAATGCTTTAAATGTTACAGTTAATTTCCTTACGAATTCCTTTAAAATTGGTTTTAAACAACTTTGAAAGAAAACACCACGTCTTTATTTATGCTTAAATTCTTTCAGATGTTCGCCGAATATGACGACACCGAAGTGGGAGCCTTAGACTTGGAAGAAATCGAGGGTTTCATGCCGGAGTCCCACGACATGCTGCTGCGGGCTGCCGAACACTTTGAGGAGTCGCAGCGCCGCTACCAGCTCGACAAGGAGAGGGAGATCGCTAGGTAAGGTTTATGGTATACCATGGCGTCGGGACGCATGGTGTCGGGACGCCTAGCGCCGAGGCTCATGACGTCGTGGCGCCTAGCGTCGGGGTGCTTGACGTCGTGGCGCCTAGCGTCGAGGCGCATGACGTCGGGACGCCTAGCATCGGGGTGCATGTCTTCGTGACGCCTACCGTCGGGACGTCTAGCGTCGGGGCGCTTGGCGTCGGGACGCCTAGCGTCGAGGCGCATGGCATCGGGACGCCTAGCGTCGGGGTGCATGTCGTCGAAATGCATGGCGTCGTGACGCCTGGCGTTGGGGCGCTTGGCGTCGGGACGCCTAGCGCCGAGGCGCATGGCGTCGGGACGCCAAGCGTCGAGGCGCATGGCGTCGGGATGCCTAGCGTCGGGGCGCTCAGCGTCGGAATGCATGGCGTCGTGACGCTAAAAAACTTATTTTACACAGACACCCGGACCATGTCAAACACCTATGTTCATGCACACAAAATGTTTGGCGTGGCAGCCACATCACTTACTACTACGTCATCAAATACTCAGTCATTACTTAATCAAATACTCTTTTTACTCCAGGTTAAGCCGTCTGCAAGAAGTAGAGGAGGAATCCGAAGATGACCTGGTGACGGTTGACGCTGAACCCAAAGAGAAATGGGACTGCGAGACCATCCTGTCCACCTACTCTAATATCTACAATCATCCTAAAATTATTGAGGAGCCTAAAGTGAGTTATTCATTTTTACCCGACTGCATGGAAATACCCTTCGTTTTACGCTCGTATCTTGTGTTACAGGCACCAGCATTTTGTTTTTAAACCTGTAATAATCTTTATATTAGTCTCTTTTTCCTGAATCAAAGAAGAAAATAGACTTGAGATTTTCACAAGTCTTCTTGCCTATGTTTTTGAACAAAATACAGTTCAAACTAGAACTAGATGTAGCCATTTACTCTTGGTTTAAACCGAGTACTAGCCGATTGTTTTCGGATAAAACTAGGTCTATCCTTCATCATGCCGGCTACAACTAGGTCCAGCTATTCCCTTTTGGATAAAAAGGTCTATCCGATATCATTCCGGCTAGAACTAGGTAGAATTTATCTGGTAGATAGTGGCTATCCGTAACAGGTGAAACTGGCCCTTATAATTATATAATGTAATTTTAAAGAATATATCAAATTCTTATTATTTTCCTCAGAAACCCCAAAAAATCCAGCTGAACGCCCGCGGCCTGCCTAAGGACGTCCTCGGCAAAGATAATAAGCTGACAGTCAAGTCCCTTGCTAAGTTCAATGCTATGAACAACGAAGCCGGATCAAGTGACGAAGACGGCGACGGCAGAACTAATGCCGAAACTGTACTGTCTACGTTGAGCGTGCTTTCTATACGGTAAGATACTATTTGACATATGCTGGTTTACAAAAGTCAAAATGTGGACAAAGTTTGGACAACAATTTATTATTTTACTAAGAACTAGCTTTTGCCCGCAACTTCGTATGCGGGTCCTATCGCATATGCCGTGGTCGTCAAAATCGAAGATTTGAAACGTCTTATTCTGGCAGCAGAAAATGCTCATCATGTGGAACAATTTTGCTATGGCAGCATTTCTGTATCTCTTATAGTTTAGCTGCTCTATTGCTGTTCTGCATCAGGTGTTCAAGTTTCCAAGATAATTTATAGCCTATATGTTGCCCAGACCTAACACTTATACAACCAAAAAGAATCATTCAAATCTGTCCAGTGGTTCCGAAAATTAGCGCGTACAAACACGCTATTTTTACTGTTTTATTATATGTATATATAGAAGATAATAAAAAAAAAAAGTCGTGGTGGCCTAGCGGTTGAAGAGCCAATCTCTCAAGTGTGAGGGCGTGGGTTCGATTCCAGGTCGGGCAAGTACCAATGCAACTTTTCTAAGTTTGTATGTACTTTCTGAGTATATCTTGGACACCAATGACTGTGTTTCGGATGGCACGTTAAACTGTAGGTCCCGGCTGTCATTGAACATCCTTGGCAGTTGTTACGGGTAGTCAGAAGCCAGTAAGTCTGACGCCAGTCTAACCAAGGGGTATTGGGTTGCCCAGGTAACTGGGTTGAGGAGGTCAGATAGGCAGTCGCTCCTTGTAAAACACTGGTATTCAGCTGAAACCGGTTAGACTGGAAGCCGACCCCAACATAGTTGGGAAAAGGCTCGGGAGATGATAGAAGATAATAAAAATTATAAAACTTGGATAAGTTTAAAAGCACCTAAGTTTTACAGATAAATTATTCCTGTTAACAGGCCCAAAGAAGAATCCCCGGAAGAAAAGAAAGAGAGGAAACGCCTTCTCAAAGAGTATCGGAAAGAGAGAAGAATAGAGAAGAAGGCCAATAAAGAAGCTTTCAAGGAGGAGAAGAAACGACAAGAAAAGATTATGTTGAACAACAGAAATAATGTTCAGGGCAACAGAATATTGTAGTTATGTATAAGATATAGAAATAAATGTATGTTATTGTATAAGAATTATCGTTTTATTTCAACAAAAAACTAACTAAACATTTAAATAAAATATTTGGATTGAGGACACTTTTCGTATCATACTGAAATTATTCTACTCATTTAAAAATATTATTTTGTAGATAGAAAAATATTATTATATTGTAGATGCTCGAATTTGTAGTATGTAGTTCAAGAGTTATATGAACGTCACTCCAAATGTTTGGATTGAGGAACCACGTTAGAACTAGGAACGTGATGGATCAATAATTATCTTAATTTTCTATAATTTAGTAGCAATTGAGATTAAAAAGTTACCATCTATACTAATATTATAAAGCTGAAGAGTTTGTTTGTTTGTTTGAACGCGCTAATCTCAGGAACTACTGATTCGATTTGAAAAATTCTTTCAGTGTTCGATAGCCCATTTATCGAGGAAGGCTATAGGCTATATACCATCACGCTAAGATACACGGGAGCGGAGCAGTAACCAAAGATGCGGGTGAAACCGCTGGGGACAGCTAGTACATTATATGTCTCTTCTCTCGTCATAATTTCTTCCGGGCATCATTAATTAAGAAAATTGAGACAGGCAAAAAAGATAAAAATAAAACCACCATAAAAATATAACACGAAATATATTGTTTCTATAAAACACATTACGTATTAAAACCTAAATAAAAATACATTAAAAGTTATGTTCGTAACTTATTTACACTTAAACTTATATTGAGATTAATTAATTAATTAAAGTTAACATTAAATTAACCGGAATGTGGTTTAATAACAAACATTCCATTTTGACAAAACTTTCAAGGCAAACTTTACTAACAAAGTAATATGACCGAGCAAGCTACCATAGTTATTAACAATATACAGATAATTACATCGTTAACTTTTTTTTTTGACTGCCACAGTCACGTATATAAGGTCTAACAAAACTAGTGCACCATATTTTTGCAGGTCATCTAGTACAAGCTAAGAATCATGTTTACAACAACAAAAAGTTGAATGAACTAGGGGTCAACGACCGAGCGCCTTCATAGAGACCGGCGTTATGCGTACAATTTGGCGACTGTTATGATACATTTAATAAAATAATAAATGTTGTTTTCATGACTTTTTTAGTGGTAAACATGATCCTTAGCATATTCTAGAAGGCCTGTAAAAATATGGTGCACTAGTTTTGTTAAGACCTGACGGTGTTTGCAGGGTAGTTGAGTCCACACGTCAAGACAGAGAACGGCGTCATTCATAAACCCATCTCTCGACTAGCCCTACTAAATTCCCATGAGCTCTTTTGGGAACATGTCCCCAAGGGGGGGGAGGATGTTTAACTTCGTACAATTTGTACCTAGAACACGCTCAGGAGCTGGAGTTCATTTGTTTTTAAGATAACTTACTCCTTCTATATTTATACAATGATAAGGCTTGGCCCTAGACTGCCCCAAGCTCTAAGCGAGGTTGAGACCCTCATAGCCTAGGCCATCAGGGTCAGGACACTCCATCCTGTTCTTGAGGTGCTGCAGCGTGTTGTGGAAGTGCTTCGTGATCTGTTCCACTTCCTCAGACTGGTCCAGGTTGGCTAGTTCTTCGCGGATTTTTTGGATCACCTGTTGATGAAATGATTGATCTGAGTAGTGTGTCATTAATAGCGGTTTTGAGGAAGAAAATATAGTTTTTTTTTTTTTATTTAAATATTAGTATGTACCTAATATTAAAAACTAAAATGATTAGATTCATAATTTGTCAAAAAAAGAAAAAAAAGATTTTTTTTCTAACAGACTAATTACAAACAAAATACATGAGTTGGATATTGGTAGCATTGTAATTTAAATACAAAAAAAAAGCAAGTCCGTGGCAAACCTCTTTAATTATCATATGGACAAAAACCATCCATAAGATTATTCCTGAAGTGTCCTAAAGACGGATGGATGAACATCATTACTTCACAGTGACGTAATAAAAAAAAATTACACATAAAAAATACGCTGTCACGCCAAAACTACTGAACCGATTTGAATAAAATTTAGCAGACACATAGTCTAGAACCTGATAAGGACATAGGCTACCTTTTATCCGATTGCGGAAAATTTATCCCACGAACAACAAGAGGAACAGCTATTTAAAAAAAAACTAAGCCTATAAGGTCAAGACTCACGGCATCAATAAGGTTGGTAGTTAGTGAAGCGTTGCCCCTCTCACGCAGCAGCGCGTACCGGCCCAGCAGCTCGGCCAGCAGCTGCGCCTGCACACCGCCGTCCATGCACTGCTGGGCCACGCGAGCTGCCTTCTTTAGGCAGTCTAAAGCGCGAGACGCGTCGTTCAGTGGCCACTGTGAATAAAAAATAAGATAAAATTAAAAAAAGAAATTATGTGCTTATAACATTGTATTGAAATTTTTTAAAGGTTGCCCGGGTAACTAGGTTGAGAAGGTCAGATAGGCAGTCGCTCCTTGTAAAACACTAGTAATCAGCTGAATCCGGTTAGACTGGAAGCCGAGCCTGTCTTAGTGCCAGTTTCACAGGTTACGGATAGCCACTATCTACCAGATAAATTAAAAAATGGTACAGAATTTGTATGAAATTATCTGCTAGATAAACTATGTGAAATTTATCAGCAACCTGTGAAACTGGCCTTTAATGTCCCAAACTAAGCAGAGCTTAGGTACTACTATGGGTACTACACAACTGATAAATATTTTTTCTTTAGTAAATACATGTATGTATATTGTACGGTTACAAATCCATACATGTTTATTATTTTGTTATTTCTATTTTATTTCGCTAATTCGGCTATTACGTTAATTGAGGTCGATTAGCGCCGAGTGCAAATAAAGCCGCCGGCCGATAGTGACGTCGCGTGTCATCCACTTTAATAAAACTTGTAACTTTGATAAGAATAAACAGTGAACTTAAACTATAACTTTTACTGATTGCACTCCTACACTCTAACTAACTACTACTTCTGTGCGACGTAACATATCGTACATATATTATAAAAAATATTGATACGAGATCGACTTCACAAATGTTTGACTTATGCGGGAATCGAACCCCGACCTCCGACTGTCCGTATAACCGACCTGCTGTCCATCCTTGGCGGGCTTCCAGAAGAGATGTGCGCAGAGCGCGACGGCGCGCGACTGGTCGGGCTTCTTCAGCAGCTTGCTCGCCGCCAGCGCGCACGCTGTACGCATCGGCTCCGCGTTCTCTGCGCCTGCGCACGCAAACCGACTTTATGGTACGCGCTTCACAACCACTAAACTCTATATACTGAAGATTGGTACACGTGTTTTGGACAGACGCCAGCACATCAAGCTACTACAATCTGACAAATATAGATTTTCAACTTTATTGCTGTAGCATAAGATTCAAAGTTGATTAAGAAAATTTCACTGTTTCTGGTAGCTTAATGTGACGTCTGTACGAAATACAGCCTAAACATTTTATTTGAATACTTTTTCGAAAACCACATCGAAATCGCTACAGCCGAACGCAAAAAAATTGAAGACGAACATAAACACTTAAAAATTTTAAAGAATAATAACTTTAAAGGATAATTTAGGCGTGATCTAAAATCGATATCAAAGCAAAAAATAAAGTTTTTAGAATTTTTGTCTGTTTGTCTGTATGTGTGTCCGGGATAATCTCAAAAAGTAATGCATGGATTTGCTTCAAATTCGGCATGAATATAACTAAGAGGTCAGTTCAACGTATAGGCTACATGTTATCACGCTGTCACTACGGGGGGGGGGGGTGAATGTTTAATTCTAATGCCCACGCGGACGACGTCGCGGGCAACAGCTAGTTTTGTATAAAACAATGCTTTCTTCTCTTCTAATTTACTATTTACTGTGCCCATCAGGGTCCATGATTGCTACCATGTTAAATGGCCACAGATTATTAAAAAAAAAACTTACCGAAACAATTAATCTGTTCAAATGTAGCTATGATGAGCGTAATGGCGGCCAACTGCGCCTTGCTGTCGGATATCTCGTCCTCGTAAAGCGAGAACGCTTGCGATAGGAACTCGTACGCAATAGTCTCGTGGTTCGCGAAGCCGATCTCGCTGATCGCAAGGGCCCCTTGTAGGTATAACCTATAAAAAAAATGATAATATTAATTGCAACTCTTGCGAACAACCAGCAGCCTCCAAAGCCCTGGCCTGCCCTGGTAGAGCCAAATGCGGCCTTATATCAATGTACAGACGCCAGCACATCAAACTACTCAAAACTGTAAAATTTTCCCAATCAACTTTGAATCATAATATATGCTTCAGCGATAAAGTTGAAAATCTATTGAGGAAGTTTGACAGATTGTAGTAGCTTGATGTGCTGGCGTCCATACTTCCGGCTGTTTCAGTACCCGACTACCAAAGAAGGGCTTGAAGGAAAATATATTTTATATAATAGGGAATATGCATGAAAAAAATATTGGCAATCTAACTAGTTTATCAATAAATATACAAAAATAGATGCTAACTGTGAAAAAAATATCGAAATCAGCAGAAAAACAAACGAGATATAACAATTTTAAACAAGTGTACCTGTCCCTCTCACCAAAACGCTATATTCAATGACAGCCTTACGGGCGTGTGTAGTTGTGACGTAAATTTTACACTCGGACTTCTCTTTCTTATTAGCTGTTTTGAAGCTTTATAACTTCTTGTCGGTAAATTATATTTTAAAAATTCTTTCATATTTATTTATTACAGCTAAAAGTGTATTAATTTAGTGAATAAAAAAATTACATGCATATTCCCTATTGTTCCCCTCATATTATAGCCATAAAGTGTCCAAAAGTCAACTTTACCGCCCAAGCATATGGTTCAAAGTTGATTGGGAAAATTTGACTGATATGGGTAGCTTGATTTGTATTTTGTATACAGCTTACCTTAAAGGCAACTCGGCCAGCTCAGCCTTGACCAGCATACTGATAGTCTGATGACAGAATTGGAATATTTTCTGACATTTTTTTTCCCACATGTCGTCCTGTAATCAATCAAGATATTGTTCACATTTTCAGATAACCATTATCATTATCCGCCTAGCCTTTTCCCAGAATACCAGCAATGCTTGACACGGTTGGTCCGTAGATAGGTGGTCTATGCCATGACGAGTTTCTCCGTCCGATAGGCACGTTACATTAGTGGGTTCCGGCTGTCATTTGTACATCTCTGGCATTCGTTACGGGTAGTCAGAAGCCCGAAAATCTGACAGCCTTTACCAAGTTTGTTTGGATTTCAAAAATTCTTTCATAGTTAGATTTATCAAAAAAGGCTATAGGCTACTTTCTACCTGGATGCGGTTTTTCAATTTAAAACATCTGTCATGTATTCGTGACAGTGGAATGCTGGACACTTTTTGTCTTGTCATTTATAAGTGACAGTGGCAGTCAAAAGATTAATCAATGAAGGCTTATAGGCTATTTTCTATCCGTATGGGCGGTACCGTTCCCATGAGATACAGGAGAAACCAGTAGTGGAAGCTAGTTAAGTAAGACTGACGGTGTCTTTGAGGTCCTTGTAGGTGTGCGCGAGGGTGTAGGCGTGGAACAGTATGGGCGGGAACGTGTGCTGCACGCGCGCCGCCCCCCCCGCCTGCAGCGCCTTGCGCGCCGCCGACAGGATCAGGTACTGACGGTCCGCTGAATCCGACTTGAAGTGGTGGATCAACCTGCCGAAAAAAAGTAGGTTCAATGCCACGTGCTGACGGCAGATAGAAGAGCGTGGAAGACAAAAACATGCTGCGCCGACCCCAAATAATACTTCTTGGGATAAGGACAGGAGGATGATGAATGCCACGTGCTGTGAAATTGTTCATAAGTTACCGCGGCCCTGACATACAAAGACCTCCAGAAGGAACGTAGTGGGTTTTAGTCAGTAAGAGTCTGACACTCCCTACAGCTGCACACGCAACGACAGCATTTGAAGATTCCCATCTCAAAAAAAAGGCAAAGTCCTATTTTTGGTAGTAGAACATTAAAATAGAAAATGAAATAAAAATATTATATTTCAAATAGGGATTAATTGTCAAAAACGGTTACTCTCTATGAAATTTGTATGAAAACACCACATAATATGACGTCACAGATTTTTCACATCAATCCGTATACTTATTTCGATTAAATTATCAATAAAAAAATAAAAACAGTTTTCGATTCAAAACAATAAATAAAACTGACATTATTTTAGGATGTTTTACCAAATGAATATGATAAAGTATTTTATTTATGACCTAGTCCACATACCAATTTTCACGACCAGTCATATTTTTTTTTGAGTTAGTGTAGTTTTGACGGCTGTCATAAAGTACTGATTTCGGCACAGGCACGATACGTCATTTTCTCCATTTATTGATTGTAACATGAACAGGATCGAAGAGATGAAGCCGGTTGAAATTTCCAATACATCTAAGCGTTCATACAATCGATTAAGTCGAAGAATAAATTATGTGACTAGTAAAGTAGTTAAATATGAGGGTAGATGTACAGTGAATTTATCACTTTGTTTTAAATTTACCCTCATATTTCAATCACTCAGCGCTACTAAGATACGCAATTAAAAAGTCGTGGTGGCCTAGTGGTTAGAGCCAACCTCTCAAGTGTGAGGGCGTGGGTTCGATTCCAGGTCGGGCAAGTCCCAATGCAACTTTTCTAAGTTGGTATGTACTTTCTGAGTATATCTTGGACACCAATGACTGTGTTTCGGATGGCACGTTAAACTTTAGGTCCCGGCTGTCATTGAATATCCTTGGTAGTCGTTACGGGTAGTCAGAAGCCAGTAAGTCTGACGCCAGTCTAACCAAGGGGTATTGGGTTGCCCAGGTAACTGGGTTGAGGAGGTCAGATAGGCAGTCGCTCCTTGTAAAACACTGGTATTCAGCCGAAACCGGTTAGACTGGAAGCCAACCCCAACATAGTTGGGAAAAGGCTCGGGAGATGATGACAGCGCTACTAAGATTTAAAATAAAGAAAGTCGTAAGTACAACTAATATTGCTATGCCAAATTTTGTGAAACTGGTAGATCACTTCTGGGAGTTACCGTACATACCTGGCCAACAAGCCCTGCTCTTCCATAAAGTCTTCCACGTCAGGCTCAGAGGTCGGCTGGTCGGGCTGGTCTTTGACTAACACGTCTAACATCGCTAGTACTGATTCCACCTGGAATTATAAGAGAACAATTAGTTGATGATTGTCGGCCAAGGCGGCTGATCTTAGGAGATCAGCCAGCTGCGCAGGACATATTATAGTGCACAAGCATTCGTAGACACAGGTGCACTCTCTATTACCTCACTCTCATAGCCCCATGGATTGGCAATCTTACCAAACCGGAAAGGACATTTTTAGCTATCTTATCAGGTAGTCAGAAGTCAGAAAGTCTGACAAATGGTCTTACAAAGGGGTACTGTGCTGCCCTGGTAACTGGGTTGAGGAGATAGGAAGTAGCTCCATGTAAAACACTGGTACTCAGGTACATCTAGTTAAGAGTAGAAGCCAACCCCAACATAGTTTGAGAAATTTATAGGTATATATGTATATGTCCTTAACCTTTAGATCGCCGCATCAAAGAAACTGACTATTAATTTTGAACTTTAAAAGTCTGTCATGCAGTCGTGACCGTGACGTGCTGGACACTTTTTGGCTTGTCATCTATACGTGACTGTGGCTATCAAAACGTTAAAAACATAAATTATACTTAGAAACACAGAACCCATACAAAAATAAAAACAAAAACTCACATCCTCCGGTGTAGAAATCAGGCAATCAGTTTCCAGTACATCATTAATCAGATGCACAGCAATCATGATCCTGCCGGGATGGTTCAGGTGCTTGATCAGGGGTGCATAGTTCTGTAACTTTATCAACGTCAATATGTTCTTGTAGTGATCTGCAGGCAGCTTGAGAATCTTCATCAGTTCCTTGAAGACCGCTGTGTTGTGTTCTAAATGGGTCTTACCGCTGGAAAAAAAAGGTGAATTGGGTCAATGACCAGGTCAAAAATAAAATAATAGATAAAAGATAAAGATAAAAAGTCATTTATTCAAAGTAGGCTGAAAATCAGCACTTTTCGAAGATCAATTCTACAAAAGACTATATTGGGACACCTTTTTCATACACGGTCGCTTGGCCCCATGGTAAGCTATTGATTAGCTTGTGTTATGGGTGCCAACACAACTGATAAATTACATATATTTTACATGTCATATATTACATATTTTTAAATACATAAAATAAAACCCCCGACTATGGGCAACAAGCATGCTCTTCACACAAATGTCGACAGTGCCGGGAATCGAACCCGGCAGTCCGGCGTGGTAACCATTGCGCCATCGGGGTCGTCAATAATACTTAATCTTATTAATTTTGAGTCATCACTACACTTAATTGCGAGTCTGGCATAAATTGCCGTATTCTTCGGCAGATTGCCATTAAAAAAAAAAAAACTATAAATTGATAAAAAAATACAGTATAATAATATACCTAGCTTGATGTATATCAGCACAAATCTTATCAGTATGAGCGAGCACTCTATCGACATAGTTCAGCTTGTCGGGGTGGCAGCGCTGCGCCAGCTTCAGTAGTGCCAACTGCAGGGATAACATGTCTTCCGGGGGCATGTCTGTGCGACTCTGAAATGAAGATAAAAATCTTCTATATTAATAACTAGCTGTTACCCGCGACGTCGTCCGCGTGGGCATTAGGCACTCAAACATTCACCCCTCCCCCCCGTACGTGATAGCGTGATAATATGTAGCCTATATGTTGACCCGACCTCTTAGGTATATTCATGCAAAATTTGAAGCAAATCCATGAAGTACTTTTTGAGATTAGCCCGGACATACATACAGACAAACAGACAAAAATTCTAAAAACTATATTTTTGACTTCGATATCGATTCTAGATCACGCTCCAATTGTTCTTTTAAAAAAATATTCAATGTACAGTTTTGACTTTACTACGATTTTATTATAATTATGTAATGTATAGATTTCGTGCAGGAGTGCAGTAGATTCCATCGAAACTGAAGTCACGAACCCGAGACCCCGTGCACAGCAGTCGCGCATTGCGACTACTAGACCAACGAGGCAGTCAAATAAGACATATTAACAGACTTTTACTGGTAAAACACACCTGTGTGATGGCAGCCACTTGGTCAGAGAACACTTCGAAGAGTTGCACCTCTTGTTCCTTGCCATCTTCCATCACCACGCTCAGATTTATGTTGCCTTCGTTTCTCTGTAATGGTTTGAAAGTAAGTCAAAATTTAAACACATAAGAAAATCTCCCACATATATACAACACATATATAAATATACCTGTTTTAACAGCTGAAATGAGGTCATTGAACTACATAATGGCATGAAAGTAAAATACAGAAAATATAATCTTGAAAGAAAACATACATATCTAGGAATTCTCAACAACTATTATTATAAAGGCAAAACTTTGTGAGTTAAAGAGAGAGAGAGAGAGAAAGAGAGACTGTTTGTGTGAGTGAAAGAGAAAGAGAGTATGTGTGTTTGTCTGAGTGAGTGAGAGAGAGAGAGACTGTTTGTGTGAGTGAAAGAGAAAGAGAGTATGTGTGTGTTTGAGTGAGTGAGTGAGAGAGAGAGAGAGGCTGTTTGTGTGAGTGAAAGAGAGAGTATGTGTGTTTGTGTGAGTGAACGAGAGAGTGTGTTTGTGTGAGTGAAAGAGAGAGAGTGTGCGTGTACGTTTTGTTTGTTTTGTGTGTGTTTGTTACTTCACGCGTTAACGGCTGAACGATTCTGATGAAACTATGTGGAAACTAGTTTCCTCAGGACATAGGAGCAACCACGGGCAGAAGGTAGTGAAAGACATTTTCTAGTACCTGGCTATAAGTCGCCAGTCGTTCAATAAGCGCTATGATGATGTTCTTGATATTAACTCCTGGTTGCAGCTCAGCGCACGACTTCAAGAACGGCTGCAGGTTCGCCAGGTGGAACTCGTCAGGGAACACCTGGGCGAAAAGGTAGGCCTCAGTTATTTTTATATATGATTTTGTAAAAAACAGGAAATTTTAATGATAAAGATTCATTCATGGCATGATTGTGTATGTACTTTTTTATTGTTTATCTGTACTAATATTGAGAAGAGGAATATTTGAATGTTTGATTAGATTGAACAGGCTCCGAAACTACTTGATCGATTTGGAAAAACTTTAACTGTTGGGAAGCTACACTATATCCGGTGAACGTAAGTTTAATTCCCCAGGGACGCGACAGAAATGGCGAAAAAAATATATTTATTAATAGTATAGTAAATCCGAAGTTTTTTTTTTACTTAAGTTCAACTTAATATGTATAATTATAAGTTCCCTCGTCCATGAACCTACATATTAGAGAGGGTGTCTATAAAATAAATAAAAATATCATATTGAAGACAGTCCATAGCCCACTATGACCTGATGCAGAAGAACAACCAACCTGTATGATGCACTCCATGAGGTACTCCTGGGCTATCGCGTCCCTACAGCTGACGACCTGCTCCAGTATACCAGGCAACACCAGGCGACCATAGTCCTCCACGGTGACGGATTCCAGTTGTGATAAACGGACCAAATTCGTACCCACTAGGATGCGTAGTTCGGAACGTTCGCGTTCACGACGCTCTTTGTCTCTGGGAAGAGGACAAATAGAAACAAAATAGTACAAAAAAAAGAAATATTCTATTTTTAAATTCCTCAGCTTTCATGATTTCCACTAAAGTCTTAAGTAACAACCATAACTAACCGACTGCTCAAAAAAGGAGAAGGTTCTCAATTCCACCTGTTAGAATATAACAAAACATTAAAAAAGATTTCATTTTTAAATTATCTCAGTGTGTATGATTTCCACTAAAATCGTAAGTATCGCTTACGACTTTAGATCATAATTATTAACCGACTTCTCAAAAAAAGAGGAGGTTCTCAATTCGACCTGTTAGAATGTATCATTTACCTGGAGTGACCCTGATGCTGCATCCTGACCCACAACTTGTTCATTTCAGCGAAGTTCATCAGAACGAAGTCAATCGCATCTTTTACCTGTGCATCAAATAATTACATTATTTTTCTTTCATTATCTAACTCCTAGCCTAAAGATATTCCATAATGTCAAGAAAAAAATAAAAAGCTAGCAATTTTCCACTTAAGCCCCTCGCCCACGGCGACTTTTGTAGCGATGCAGTCGCGCGTTTAGCAAATGCGCGACAGCTTCGCTTCTAACGCGTGTTGGTCGCATTTGCAACGCGCTACTGCATCGCGACTGTATCGATACAAAACCGCGATAGCGTTGGACGACATCGGAGAAAATACAGAGGGAGGAGGGAGTGTACAGACGCCAGCACATCAGGCTAACCGAAACTGTCAAAGTTTCCCAATCAACTTTGAACTTTATGCTTCAGCGATAAGGTTGAAAATCCATTGAAAATCCAACTGCATCGTAATCGAATCGCGTTTAAGTCGCGACTGAATCTGGTCCCGTGGGCGAGGGCACACAGCTAGCGACAGCTTCGCGTCTGGGCGTCACCGTGGGCGAGTGGCTTTATTTACAAAATATTGTTCACTACTATCACAGATTTCCATACTCCACAGAAGTTCCATACATTTCTAGAAATAAATAATATAAAGCAAGAACTTTTTCACTTATCAACAAAATATATTATTTTCCTAATAACTTAGATTTCCATACTCACAACACCCTCATTCTCGTTCTGCGCTTCCGAGGTATCAGGTAACACATTCCTGGTGCACTGAAGGAGGTAGTTCCTCAGGAACAAGCCTCGGAGAGGATGTTGCACTCCTCTGCACATCTCCACAAGGTCCTGTAGTGTTAAGGGGTTTTAAAGATATTTTGAACCTTATGGTGTGGTTTTAAGGTTGAGTATGGGACACTGAAGCTCTGTTTTCTTTTCAAACGGTGGCGACATATAGCTGCTGTAATACATAGCAGAATGACGACACAAGAACGTTGTCTCTGTTATGAGGTGGTAGAGTGCGATGCGAATTGTTGCGTTGCGATTTATTGCAGCAAGGGTCTACCTTCGATACTATCTATTTTATTATCGCCTTTATATCGTCCCACTGCTGGGCACAGGCCTCCTCTCACAATGAGAAGAATACAGCCTTAACCACCACAATTCCTCAATGCGGGTTGATGATTTCAGACTTCATAGTTGAAGTTTCCTCAAGACATTTTCCTTCACCATTTATCAGTCATTGGTGTCCAAGATATACTTAAAAAGTACATATAACTAAGAAAAGTTGCGTTGGTACTTGTAAGACCTGGAATCTAACCAGCACACTCACACTTGAGAGGCTGGTGTTTTAACCACTAGCCACGACTTATCTATAAGGTAATTTTATTAAATTTTTTATCATGATACATCACAATGATCATAAAGTTTTTGTCTTGTCATCATCATCATCATCATCCCAGCCATAGGACGTCTGCTGAACATAGGCCTCCCCTTTAGATCTCCACATACACCGGTTGGAAGCGACCTGCATCCAGCGTCTTCCGGCGACCTTTATAAGGTCGTCTGTCCATCTCGTTGGTGGACGTCCTACGCTGCGCTTGCTGGTCCGTGGTCTCCACTCTAGCACTTTTCGACCCCATCGGCCATCTGCTCTGCGAGCAATATGGCCTGCATAAAACATAGAAATTGCCTTCTTCTTACCTTCAACAAATCCCTCCTCAAATTACTATTAGTCTTGATATACACAAGTCCAACAGTAATTAGCAGATACAACCGCGGCACAATGTTGCCTGCATACTGCACCAACTCATAGAGGTCAGCGACCTTCCGACCTTTCTGGAACTCCTCAAGTAGGTACAGCTCGAGGTGGCGGAGCTCGTCCGTTATGGCCATGTCTGGGGTTCAGTTAAGGGTGGGGATGTTGTATGGACATCAGAAAAAGTGGTTATATAAACTGTTTATTTTTATTTCCTTTAAACTTTTGACCGCCACGTCAAAAAGACGTGCCCTTAGCGCCAAACTATGTATTTATCTATAAATATAATATATTATCAACATCTGAAGAGGCTCTCGTTAGGCAGCTGGATCAAGGGACAGATTCAGAAGGCAGTACTCCTTGAAACGGCACGTATTGTGAGGAGGTTTCTGTCTCTGGGACCCTAACCACCGGTAGCTTGGACCCTGTTCCCGATATCGGTGTTGACCTATTTTTTATATTTTTAAATGTTTTTTTATATTAATATTTAAAAATGTAAATAATATGTTTAAAAAATAAATAAATCAATAATAATATTTCTCACACAACGTCATCTAGTCCCAAACTAAGCAGAGCTTGTACTATGGGTACTGGACAACTGATAAACGTACTTATATACTTTTCTTTTGTGAATACATACATATTATAAATACAAACACCCAGACTAAATCAAACACCCATGTTCATGAAAACAAATGTTTGACTTATGCGGGAATCGAACCTTATAAATACCTATAATATATAGATTAAATCTGACTATTTATTTTGAACTTTAAAAGTCCGTCATGTAGTCGTGACCGTGGCGTGCTGGACACTTTTTTGCTTGTCATCTATACGTGACTGTGGCGGTCAAAGTTAAAGCTCCGTTACTTATATGCAGTAGGGTGAATCGACTGTAACTGGAACCAAAAGACGACTACAGAAAATGATGGCTATTTATTTTAAGAATGCATCACACCCACGCACTTTGCTACAATAGAAAGTTGTTATGTATAATTTGAAACCAGAAATGAAAGAAATCAATATCGGATCATCTCACAAATGTAAGATGAGATGAGTCATGTAACTTTACTCTCTACCTTCATTTGTCATGTATATTTAACAGACTGGAACCAAAAGGAAAGCTCTTAACACACAATCACGGTTTTCATACAACTCTAAGCCGGTCTGCGGCTAAATTCCGAGTGCATGCGGCTTCACCCTACCTCCATAACTCACCGTTACCTTAAATTAGTTATTGCGTAGTGACTCGCGATTTTTCATGACAAAAAAATACAGCTGGTTCTATACAGGCTGCAGGCGACCCTGGCACACAAAAATCTCCAGAAGGAACATAGTGGGTTTTAGTCAGTAAGATACTGACATTCCCTCGAGCTGCAACCACAGCAAGAGGTTCAATTGATAATTTCCCATAGTTTGTTCTTTTACTATGAGATGCTTTACCAAATTAATATCAAAAAGGATTGTATGTTTGAACTAATCAACTACCCAATTATTTTACTTAAGAATGCTTTTGCAGACTATATAAGTAACACTATAGGTCGAAGCTATCTTACATACTTAGATAATCAAATCCTAAGGGCCAGTTTCACAGGTTGCTGATAAGTTCCAGATAGTTTATCTGGCAGATAAATTCATACAAATTCTGTTCCATTTTTTATTTTATCTGGTAGATAGTGGCTATCCATAACCTGTGAAACTGACCCTAAGGCTTCCTCTTAATATACACATAAAGCTGTTTTAATGACGCCATGTCAAAAATCAAAAAGGATACAAAGCTCATAATAGCTCTTAGGGGAAAGCAGAGAAGTCCTCAACTCCCCCAGCATGGTAGAGGCGTGTTTCAGAGCATCCATCAGCTTTGACTTGTCCAGACATCTCTTCATCTGAAATGCCTGCAACAAATAAATGTTGTAACTCGCAAAATTTAAGTCTTTATAATATGAGTATCAAAGTATTGATTTAAAAAAAAAAAAACTTAGCAATATTATTAGTGAAATGTGTGTAAGTGTTTCCTTTTTGGGTATCAATACAAGTCCAATTAAAATTAATCAGTTATAAAGATGATCACGAAAAACAATAGTATAAAAAGGACAGCTTGAAAAAAAAAAGAATTTCATTTTATTGAGATACTGGGCTACATCTTCATGTGTAATTAAAGTTCATTTTTGCACTCAGTATTAAAATTAAAAAATAGAAGCATTACCTTCTTATCTAAATTTAATGATAGAGTTATCACTTGACCAGGATAAGCAATCCTCATATTTTTTTAAATAACATATTATAAGAAATAATAACAAAAAAGTTTGAATTCAAACCACAACTACAAGTTACATAGACGTGTTAAAAAAAAAACGGAACCGCGTACCGCCCATAAATTGTCTATTGAGCAATTAGATAATGATGATTGAAAACAAACCTGCACTTTGACTGTATTTAACGCCTCATCCAGGAGTTTCTCCTGCTCCTCCACTGGAGACGCCTGGTTCGTCATTTGTGCCTACAAAACACAAACAAATAAAGCACATTTTTGATAAAATACGATAAGTTTATGTATCAATAACTACTAACTGTTGACCATGTATACAAAAAAGGATGATTTATTTGCTCCATATGGATCGATCAACGTGTTAATTGACAGTGTTACATTAACGCACCTGTGCTATAAACTGATCGCAGATTACCGATAAGATTTTCTGAGGGAAATTTTATTTAATTTTCTTTTAGTAGGTATGAGACACCTACCAAGCGATTTGACAGTTAACGACTTGTCAAAGTTGACAAACAGGTTTGAAGTTTTTATTTTTTTATTTGAGGAATAATGACAATCCATACCAAGTTAATTATTACAAAAAACTGAGACAAAAAAACAACACACCTATTCAAAACTTGTCGTAATTTGTAACTTAAGAGTCAAAGTACGAACAATTAACTCAAACAGCGTAATAGAAAACGCGAAAGAAACATCAAGGTATAATTATAATATACAATTTAAAATAAATTAAATACTATAATCTGTCTTCAAGGCATTTTTATTCTCCATGCTTATAGGATTTACCTGGATTTGCGGATATATAAATAAATTATAGTAACATTAATTTATAAACGTATACTTCCAAGAAATTATAATTAAAACAGTTACTATTCACTGCGCTGATAAGCTCAACTACGAAAAAGATATAAACCATACTTTAAAATCAATCGTTACATGGCTAGATAGTAATAACCTGTTGTGTATTGAAAAGAGTTTCGTTGTACTGTTTATACTTTATGATATTAGAGTTGTCTTTGAGTTAAGAATAAATGCCGTCATTTCTGCGGAGTGCTGTCGACTGCATTGTTTTATTCCAGAACCTTCCTAAGAAATCCTGATATTTAACACTGGCGACGAGGATAATTCGAACAATTTTTCGTACACGTGTGTATCCAAGATGCCGATTGGTAAAATTGAGCCATATGTTATAGGAAGTAACAATTGGGATGCGTATATCAGACGAGTCAACCAATTTATAGCGTTGAATAGCATTGAAGCGCCTTTGAAAGTTGCCGCTCTAGTAACGGTAGTGGGTGCAGAATGCTATGAATTGATGTGTGATTTGTGTGCTCCATCGTCCCCGGAGTCGAAATCTTATGATGAACTAGTAAGGTTGGTTAAAGAGCACTTAGAACCAGACCGCTCAGATATTGCTGAGAGGCACATATTTAGACAGAGGATACAAGTACGAGGTGAAAGTGTCAGAGAATATTTACAAGCATTAAAACATTTAGCAAAGACATGTAACTTTGGTGCTTGTCTAGAAATATGTCTTAGAGATCAATTTGTGTCCGGACTGGTAGATGAAGACATGAGGTCGAGGATCTTCGCAGAACGAGGAGTAGACTATAAGCGCGCTGTAGAATTGGCGTTGGCGTTGGAGTCGGCGGAGCGGCATGCAGCAACGGCGTGTGCTTCGAGCAGCTCAGCGGCCGTGCAATCAAGCAGCGGTACCACACAGCGTGATGGTGAGAACAACGGCTTGCATCGGATCAGCGCAAATAGAGGCGGCGTGCGCGGCAGAGGAGGCTCTAACAGTGGTGCGGACTTTGATCGAGCGCAGTGCTCTAGATGCGGCAAACCAGGACACTCAGAAGGCAAGTGTCGATTCAAACAATACCATTGCGACGCTTGTGGTGAAAAGGGACATTTAAAGGTAATGTGCAAGAAAAATGAAAATGCAAAAAGGTATAATAAAGCCCATTTTTTTTTAAATGATTCGGTTAGTGACGATGACGACTGTAACTTTTATAATTTAAGTGTTAAAAATGACGGTGACGGTCCATATTATGCTGATTTAATTGTAGAAAATGTAAAATGTAGATTTGAGATCGACACCGGAAGTAAAATATCAGTTATTTCAAAAAAATATTATAATAATCACTTTTCAAATATTCCTATTGAAAATAAAATGTTGATTTTAAAATCTTATACGGGCAGTGTCATCGAGACCATTGGTTTTATAGTTGTCAATGTCATTGCAGGAAAACATAATGTAAAACTGAACTTGTATATCATAGAAAATGGTGGACCGCCATTAATGGGTCGAACTTGGATCAAAAGTTTGAAACTGGCAATAACAGAATGTTTTAATCTTGCGACAGAAAGTGACTCGCTGGCGACGTCCTTACGAGACGAGTTCCCTGAAGTGTTTGCTGAGGGTTTAGGTACATTTAAGACTAAATTTCGATTGATTTTAAAAGATGATATACCTGTGTTTGTTAAAGCTAGATCGTTACCCTTGGCCTTGCGACAGCCGGTAGAACAGGAGCTTGATCGATTACAGCGGGAAGGGGTAATTTACAAAGTAGAACGATCGGATTATGGAACTCCTATAGTGCCAGTAGTGAAAACTAATGGTAAAATAAGATTATGTGGAGACTATAGAGTAACAATTAATCCATTGTTAAAAGATTTTCACTATCCGCTGCCACGGATCGAAGACTTGTTCGCGGTCTTAGGAGGTGGTGAACAGTACACCAAATTAGATTTATCGAATGCTTTCCAACAATGTATTTTACATGAGGATTCGCAGCCGATGACAGCAATCACAACTCATATTGGAACTTTTGTGTATAGGAGAGTACCATTCGGTATAAAGTGTATACCAGAAAATTTTCAAAAAATAATGGAAGAAACGTTAAGTGGGTTGCCGTCAACGACAGTGTTTGCAGATGATATCTGCGTGACGGGTAAAGACAGAGCTACACATTTACACAATTTAAGACAGGTGCTAGGAAGACTACGTCAAAATGGGTTAAGAATTAATTTTACTAAGTGCGAATTTTTTAAGGATAGTGTAACTTATTTAGGTTACAAGATTGACAAATATGGGTTGCATACAGACAGCAAAAAAGTTGATGCAATTTTAGCTGCTCCAGAACCTACTAATATTACACAACTCAAAAGTTTCATGGGTTTGGTAAATTTCTATTCTAAATTTTGTGTCAACTTAAGTGACATTTTAAAACCACTTTATGATCTATTAAAAAAAGATGTTCAATGGGTATGGTCAGATGTCTGTAAGAAAGCATTTGTTCGAGTGAAACAAGTCTTGAGCAACGCCCCTGTGTTGGCTCATTATGATCAAAATCTTCCTTTAATATTGTCAGTAGATAGTAGCGCATATGGCGTAGGCGCGGTATTAACGCAGCGTGACGCGGGTGGTTGTGAGCGTTTAGTTTGCTGTGCGTCGAGGACGCTAAATTCTGCTGAAGTTAATTATTCACAGTTGGATAAAGAGGCATTGGCCATAGTTTTTGGGGTTACAAAACATCACCAATTTCTGTATGGTAGGCATTTCACACTGCGCAGCGATCACAAACCCTTGAGTTACATTTTTGGTAAGAAAAAAGGTATACCAGTGACCGCTGCCAGTCGTTTGCAACGTTATGCGATTAACCTTTTCACCGCCACGCCATATCGGTATTCCTATGCCCTGTACGCCAAGCCCGAATATCTTAATTAAATACCTACAAAAAAATAGGGATTTCAACATTATATCGACACCCATTATTATTATTTTTTTTATCAATACTTGCCAGATAAATGGTCGATCATTAATATGTTAAAAAGAACATTCCAATATTAAATATTTTACAACGTTCCACTCAAGTAGTTCCGAAGTTGTTAATAACATAAAAACAATGATTAAGACACACAACAGTTAAAATGAAAATAACTCTAGGTACAGCACTATTCTCAGTACTGATGTACCTCACTGTCGGGAATAGCCGACATTGGCGCCGTCGACGAGTCTTTTATAAGACATCGTTGCATGTACATTAGAGTTGTACCATAGTGTCATACAGTTTATCGATGTTAGTATCTAATTAAATTCAAAGGCCGCAGTAGTTTGTTTTTATTATTATTGAAATTTACACTTATTGCAACAATTTGGGTTGTTAATGGATTGAATGCAAATAAAACTATTTATTTACCAATCATTTAGTTTAATTATTGAGTTATATTATTAATAATTACTTTGAGATCATATTACTTACATGTCACTTATGAATAATATTATCACGTGATATTATTACATAGCAACAATTTTTATAACAGGAACTTTCTAATATTCTCACTAATCAGATTAATTATATGTATAAAATAAATCAAAATTTTCGTATGAAATTGCGTAGTATATACGTAACGATTTTTAAGTATAACGATATTTATATTCTTAAAATAGATACATTATTTAGTTCCTCGTATCTAACCTAATTAAACATTAAACTCATCGTCTTCAGTACCTTCCAAGATACGTAATAATTGTTCAGTGGTAAATACTTCTTGTTGTTCCATATTTCCCGCACTAAAATTCACTTTATACGCTTACGACGTCACGAGTCAGTCGACTTCTGCCGACAATGGCGCAGAGGGGACTGCTTATCGAGAGCTTGCTAGGGATGCGCATGATTGGCGATAAGGGAATATCGAAAATGTATTTACGCAACTATGTTTCAGTTTTTAATATAGTAAAACTACTTTTTTCTCAGTGCTTACAATCGTTTATATTTTGTTAGAACAATAAAAACTGTAATGACAAATATTACAATACCTTAAGTTACCTAAATTTATTTAAGAATATAATATACGTCAACAGTGATGTAGTATCAACTACATCACTAGCAGTCGGCTCTGCACGACATTGGCGTCATGGGACTTACTTTTTTAACCATAAATTATTTTACTTTTTATCATAAAATATTTAAATGAGGAATATGCATTTTTGTTTACTGTATGCAACTAAATAATGTTTAGACATTCAGCTTTCAAGGTGTATCAATAAAATACATAAAAGTAATGATTTAATAGGTTTATTTTGTATTTTTCTGCGACCTGTTTTTTGTCGAGTATAGCCGTCGTTGGCGCACAGGGCACGCTTGCTCATGTCGGCTATAGCCGACATTGGCGTTCAAAAGGTTAAGCTTGCGGCTTATGATTTTGATATTGAATTCATATCGTCAGCAAAAAACTGTTTTGCCGATGCACTTTCACGACTCCCTATGAAGCCAACTAGAGATGAAAATCAAAATAAAGTCAATAAAAGAGAATGTAGCTATTTACATTTCGTAGAAGAAAATTTTCCAATCAGTTTTAAAGATATTAAAACTGAAACTGTGAAAGATAGTGTGTTAAGTAAAATATATGGCTTCATAATGTACGGGTGGCCAATAGGAAACAATATGGATAAGTATGAAAAAACATATTATGAAAAGAGAGATAACCTACACATTGATCAGGGCTGTATATTGTGGGGTTATAGGATTGTTGTGCCGAAATCGTTAAGACAATTAGTTTTGAATGAAATTCATGATGGTCACCCGGGCATTGTTAAGATGAAACAAATTGCACGTAACTATGTGTGGTGGGATAACATAGATGCAGACATTGAGCGAGTGGCTAGGGAGTGCGTGGCGTGCATACAGTTGCGGCCAGCTCCGCCAGTTGCTCCTCTTCATTCGTGGTCTTGGCCAAATGAACCTTGGTCACGTTTGCATTTAGATTTTCTCGGACCATTTAATAATATGTATTTCCTTGTGTTAATAGATGCTCATTCCAAATGGATTGAAGCAGAAAAAGTTAGTACTACATCAGCGAGCATGGTAATAGGCTGTTTGAGACGGTTATTTGCTCGATTTGGTTTACCGAAACGCATAGTTAGCGATAATGGGCCACCATTTTCATCATCTGAATTTGCTCAATACTTGCAAAGAAATGGTATTAAGCATACTTTAATACCACCTTATCACCCATCTAGCAATGGGGCTGCAGAGAATGCAGTGCGTTCCGTAAAGAGAGTGCTTAAAAAAGCACAATTAGAGAAAGAAGATTATGAAACGGCATTGAATAGATTTCTATTCACGTATAGAAATACAGAACAAAATACAACGAAAGTCGAACCAGCAGTAGCTCTTTTGGGTAGAAGGCTACGGGGACGTCTCGACTTGCTAAATATGTTAAAATAAACATAGAGAAAACTAAAATCATGCAATTCAGCCAACGCAAAAAATCAGATGACTTAAATATTAATTATGATAATAAACCAATTAATAGAGTCAGCACATCAAAATATTTAGGCTTAACAATAGACGAAAATCTAAACTGGAAGGCCCATATTGAAGAACTTAATAAAAAAATTAATAAATCTGTATTTGCACTTTATAAAATAGCACCCGTCCTCGGTACAGACGCTCTGGTAACAGCCTACCACGGATTAGCCGGCTCACTATTGCGTTACGGTATTATTTTTTGGGGGAATTCCACAAACAAAGAATCAGTCTTTAAATCACAGAAGAGGTGTATAAGAGCAATGTTTGGTTTGCAAAGTACTGATTCTTGCAAACCATATTTCATTGAGAATAAAATTCTTTCACTGCCGTCATTGTACATTTTTGAGTCTGCAGTATTCGTGAAAACCAATGCACATCTCTTTGAAAAATTAAGCGATGTGAGTAATCGCAGTAGAAGAGATGAGACCAAATTATGTGTGAAGAGGTCTAACACGACACTTATGCATAACAGCATATTTTGTACGGCACCTATAATATTTAATCATTTGCCAAAAACTTTGAAAGATCTCAATTTAAATCTCTTTAAAAAAGAACTGAAAAAAATATTATTAAAAAAATGTTACTATAGTTATACAGAGTTTTTAAAAGATAGGTTTAAGGAATGTTAGTTTTTATTTTATTTTATATACTGTTTTTGTTTTTTTTTTCGTTTTTAACCAAAAGTAATTTATGTTTTGTTTAAAATTATAAGGAAAGACTTTCGTTTGTTTGATGTATATTCTCTTGTAATGGAGTATGTTATGTCTAATGCATGTAATTTAAACAGGATTTTCAATTTGCCTGTATACCAAATTTGTACACCTGTTTCAGGTAGAATATGATGATTCTTTTATTTTATTTTTATGTCATCTTTTGTACTCATATTCTGTGCAAATAAATTATTCTTATTCTTATTCTTATTCTTATTCTTAAAACTGAGATTAAAACAAAAACAAAAACAAGTCTGCAATGAAAGAAAAACGAAATGTCAACGTCACGTCATTCTGTTATCTATGCTACGAGCAATTCTGGAGATAAAGGCGAAATAAACAGAAAAAAATGGATAATAAACCATCGCTGAGTCAATATTTCGGCGATAAGGAAGTCCCTCCCGCTTCCCAGTTCTTCGACGAAATCGGGACCTCGCCTTCTGATATGATACAGAGTATTTATTTAGGCGAAACAGAAGGTAACATTATAGTTGCATTGTATTATTGTTTATCTAATAATACTGTATAAATTATTGATATAGAAATGTTTATTTGTGTTATCTAGGTAACCAAACAACATCGGGCAATATTTTTCCTCAAAACATGACTGCGTCTTTTAGTCAGAAAGTCCCTGAGGAGATGACATTTACGAATGTTTTGCCAACTGTGAGTGGTTCTGCTGCGGTCCCGGCGGCCAGTTTACCTGATCCGTCGACGTTCTTCGACACCATAGGCCCTGAACCTCAAATAGTTCCCACTAAAAGTGGTATAGCTAATCCTACCATACTTACAGAAGCGCTAGATGGGTTAAGTATTAAAGTAAGTAATTTAGTCTATAAAACATCAATTTATAAAATTAATTAAAGGTGATTATGCTTAACTATTGTCAGTATCTAATTTGGAATCATAAAATAACAGGAAAGTTGCTAAGAAAGAAGTTTATCGAGAAAAAATGGAAATAAATATGTTGACATAAGCAAACTAAAGTAATTAATTTCTTATTATATTCAGTGGATGTTTCATATTGCCCCAAGTGAATTTTGCCAAAAAAATAATTCAAAAACCTTGTTTGGTACAGGATTAAATATAATACTAAGAGCATGATTCACCGGTTACGGATAGCCACTATTTACCAGATAAATTAAAAAATGGAGCAGAATTTGTATGAAATTATCTACCAGATAAACTATCTGGAACTTATCCATAACCCTTGAAACAGGCCCTAAATTAATAATGCAGTTGATGCTAGCTTAAACTAGCCCTTCAAGTCCGTGTATTATATTTTGTATAGTATAAGTTAAAAATATTTTTGAATGATCTATTCTAAATCTGTATTGTTTTAGAATCAACCTGTTGATAAGGAGGCAGACAGACGGAGGGATGCCTGGCTGCCCAATGAGGAAGCTAAGAAGACGCTTATGAAGGTATCTGACTTATTTTAAAAATTGACAGGAATTACTGTCAGGACCTGAAATTGTACTTTTTTTGTGGGAAATCATTAAATAATCCATCCTCCCTTCCTTCTAGAGATTTTTGTGTTCCAGAATTCTCTTGTGAATAAATAGTTCACATTTTTAATATCCTTTATTATTTTTAATCAAATTTATTTCCGACAGGCTCAGTCGTCCCCTAAAGGCTCTTTCTTCCCCGAGAGAGAAGTACTAACAATGCCAGGCCTTGTGCTTGAAGAGGAATTGGTGAGTGTATTAATATTACTATAAAATATTTTATTCATATTACTAGAATATTTATGTACCAGCCTAGTTTTGTACCACACAGCCTAGTTTTGAACCACTCAGCCTATTTTTGTACCATTCAGCCTAATTGTGTACCATTCAATCTATTTTATTTAGTACTTTATTGGTATTCAGTCATTTATTATAAACTTTTACGTCGTCACTAGAATAACGGAAGGACAACTTTCTGTGGGTTTAACCAATGTCCACTTAAAAATGTAACAGATAAATATTTCATGTCCTTAAACATCTATGAATGTATACATTTCTTCAACAAATAAGTTTACCATGCTCCTGCGTCCTGGGGAACTTGTTCCTGTACCCGGATAAAACATAGTCTATGTTCACCAGGGTTAGTGTAGCTTCCCAACTGTGAAAGCTTTATTATCCACATGACATTCCCAGGCCGATGCTCTCCAAGAAGTGGCAGTGAAGTACTTAGGGGTGAGCTCGGCGGGCAGCCGCGGGGTGGTGCGCGCGGAGCACGTGAGCCGCGACGAGGCCGGTCTGCGGGAGCTGCTGAGAACTGGATATTTGAGGGCTGCTGTTAATCTCACGCATGTGCTTATCAGCGCCGCTGGACAAGGTGAGCAAGCAACACTTTTTGTTGAAAGTAATTGAAATATTTCTTAGGGCCAGTTTCACCGGTTACGGATAAGTTCCAGATAGTTTATCTGGTAGATAATTTAATACAAATTCTGTTCCATTTTTTTATTTATCTGGTAGATAGTAGCTATCCGTAACTGGTGAAACTGGCCCTTAGTATTTTACCTTCTTATGTTTAACTGTCATCTTGTATGGTATTAGCTTTTTTGTCGTCATCCGTTCAACCACAATATAACATAGAAAGTGGTGAAGGGTGGGCGTTTTTGGAGGCCTGTATTTTGTAGAACTGACCTACAAATAGCCGATTTTTAGTATGCTTTTAATGATATCTTTAATGTAATCGGTCTATTTAAATTTATCAAAAGCTCCCTCTACTAGGCGTAGGTAGGATGCATCGTCCCACGAAACACACGCCTCGCTCCCTACAGTTGTGGCTGACGAGGTTCGCGGTCATGTTGCGCATCAAACTCACAGAGCCCTTGCTCAAAGAGGCTGAGCCCTTTGGAGATTTTAATAAGCCTGATATGTTTTATGAGGTATGTAGATCAATTTATTTATTCAAAATCATACTAGTCTAGCCTTTTCTGAAGCCGTGTTGGGGTTGACGTACCAGTGTTTTACTTGAAGCGACTGCCTGTCTGACCTTCTCTTCTTACCTGAGCAACCCGATACCCTTTATTAAGATTGGTTGTCAGACTTTCCGGCTTCTGACTTATCTGTTACGACTGGTAAAGATACAAATGACAGCCGATACCCACCAATTTAACGTGCCTTCCGAAACAAGGAGGAACGCAAGTCAAGTCAAGTCAACTAAATTTATCACAGTTATAGTTTATCTGGTAGATGATTTCATGCAAATTCTGTTCCATTTTGTAATTTATGTGGTAGATAGTGGCTATCCGTAACCGGTGAAACTGACCCACAGTTATTGTTCTTGCTTTCTACTTTATAAATATTATTAACAAAGTAGATTAAAACATGATGATAATGAAATTTTTCAGTTCTACCCTGACACATACGAAGGACGGACGGGTAGTCTCGTGCCGTTCTCGCTGCGACTTTTAGTCGCAGAACTGCCGGCACACGTTGGCAAACCAGAAGAGGCTGTCGATAGACTGTATGCCATGCTCGACACTATTCAGACGGTAAGGTTCTACTTAGCGTTGTTTTAGATGTCTAGTTATTTTGTTTACCACATTTTTTTTTCGTGTGGAAATCCCCATGGACTATCCTCCGCCTGGGGAGAGGTGGAGGGGTGTGCCGGACTCTTACCGGCTAAAACCACCCCGGTGTCTCCTAGCACGTGCGCGCGGGGCCGCGGAAATCCAGATTCTTCCGCAGATTTATTACAATTTGCCTCAACCCCACTAGCTTCCATTTTGAATCACAAGAAATAAACTCGTAATTAAATCTGGTGAGTTTGATGCGCCACTTATTCCCAGCGAGAACACATAGGAAGTGGTATAAAGGGTTGGCGTTTTGGGGACTGTTTCTTGTTTTGACGTTCGAAAAGTTTTGAATTATCAGCTTAATTTGAATAAAGGAATTTGAGTTTGAGTTTGAAATATTAGTTAGGATACTAAAGTGTTTTTTAACTTGTAGATGTTATCAAATCTTCGTGAAGGTAAGACAGAAGATGGTTCAGGGACACTATCTGATCAGGACAAGACGGAGTCTGTTCGTCTATGGATGGGCAGAGAGACTAGGGTCATGCACTCTCTTGTCAATTGCGCCATTGCTATGAAGGTAAGCTATATTTTCTTTAGAAGCTGTAGTTTTCTTAAGATTTTAGTTAAAATCTAAAAAATTTCATTCAGATATTTAATTTTTTCCCCTATTTTTATCCTGATTGGTTAAAAGCATTTAATCTACGGACACAATCACAATATTATACCAAAAAAAAAACAAATAGCTTAAAAAATCAATACTTAACTCTTATTGTGTAAATAAACTATTTTTCTGACGAACCTGTCGGCGCACTGGCAACCACGCCGGACTGCCGAGCTGAGGGTCCCGGGTTTGATTCCCGGTATAGGCAACATTTGTATGATGAGCATGCTTGTTGCCTGTGGTCTGGGTGTTATATGTATTTATAAATATAAATATGTACCTATGTGTAAAGTATATATAGTTTATCAGTTGTGTTGCCCATAACACAAGCTTATCAATATCTTACCTTGTGGCTAACCGACCGTTTGTGAAAAGGTGTCCCGATATATTATTATTTCTTTCCCAAATATTCCCAGGACTACAGACAAGCAGCGCGGATACTAACAACTCTACAACAGCAGTCGTCATCCCCGGGACAGCGGCGAGCTATATGCTCCGCGCTGTGTCGCCTCTGGCTTCTGGCCGGACATGTTAGAGCGGCCATGACATGTTTGGACAACGCGAGAGAAGCTAGGCATCACATGTAAGTGTTTTTAAATATAAAGGTTGTATTTGGTACAGTAAAAGTCTTAATTGGTACATGAATAGTATGCCTTCTGTACCGTCATAGACAAACTTACATTTCATAGACATTAGTGATACATAAGTGGTATGTTTATTGTACATAAACAAAATATGTTGGTACTAATGTACCAACATATTTCAACATATTTATATATACATATGTCAAGTAAGTGTGTGACATATCTAGCGACATCGCGCGACTTAAGTCCGTAGCAATGTCAGTAGTATGTAGTTGGCGACACGTGTCGCGCGATGTTGCCAGACATGTGGACCGAAGTCCGGCAACGTCGTGCTACTTCACTCAATGTAGTTGGCGACAGGTGTAGTACGGTGTTGCCAGACTTGTCATGTGTTATTAGCAACATGGACGACTATCTGGGTGGGAATTACGGGGGGGGGGGGTGATTTCTGAAAAAGCAAGCTTTATGAACTTGTTTATTTCGTTATTTCGTCAGCTGCCCAACCCCGGATGTGAGAGAATACGTGGATCTTGGCCTGATCGACATAGCGCATGGTAAATACCAGGAGGCGTACAATAACTTCGCGAGAGCAGCTGATCAGGAACCAACTAATATTATGGTAAGCTTGTGGCGTAAATATTTTTTGTTTTAGAATTATTACGTTTGTATTAATAATTTTAGACTGTCTATACATATAAATAAAATCACAGTGTCTTTAATATTGTAATTAAATTTTATATTGTTGGTCTGTTTATTTCAACTAATCCCTGATATAGCTGGACTGATAAACAGATACATCAACTTCTTGAAATTTCTAGGCTTGTCAGGGCATAAATAAATACGTTTCCTTGATATTCTAAACAATGTTGCCATTTACAATATTCACATAATTTCATGGATGAAATATGCAGATTTTTATAAATATTGCTTTTTTTTATTTATGCACTTATATTATATCTAGAAAGCAGACTTCCCACCTTTTAGAAGTGGGCCCTAATGACTACAACATAGTACTTATTCGTTAATAATGTGGCTGTTAAAGTACACGATATGTACTTTTTGTTCTAGAATATTATTGTATTCGTAATATTATCTTTTTTACAGGTAGCAAACAACTTATCGGTCTGTCTTCTCTACATGGGTCGTCTGAAAGAAGCTATCTCAGTTTTACAGAAAGCCATAAACTCAGATCCTGAAAGAGGTCTTAACGAGAGCCTTTTAATCAACCTATGTACCTTATATGAGCTAGAATCTTCTAAAACTAATGAGAAAAAACTTAATTTACTAAGAATGTTATGTAAATACAAAAGTGATACAATACCAAATGTATTAGAATGTTTGAAATTGTAGATTTAATAAGATTTGCTGTCGCGCAATTTAATAGTTAATACGGTAGTTGACAGCTAGTCAAATACATTACTTTTATTGAACTGTCAAAACGGTTACTCTCTATGCAATTTGTGTGAAAGTAAGAATTATGACGTCACATTTTTTTTTTCACATCAAACCATATAGTGCTGGCCGGATTTCACGACACGCCAGCATAAACGACATTATCCGTCGGGCTCTCTCCTCTGCCGGCGTACCAGCCGTTTTAGAACCTAATGGCCTGGTACGTGACGATGGGAAGAGACCGGACGGTATGACGTTGTTGCCTTGGAAGTTAGGTAGGCCTTTGGTGTGGGACGCAACTTGCGTCGATACCCTGGCGCCATCGCATCTTCCCAGTACGGCAGGTTGTGCAGGTGCGGCCGCTGCTTCTGCAGAGACCTCCAAACGGCGAAAATATAGTAATCTCGTTGGTAACTATACTTTTGAGCCGTTTGGAGTCGAAACACTTGGACCATGGGGTCCGAGTACACGACTACTTTTTAAGGAAATCACCAAAAGGTTGATTGACGCTTCGCGTGACCAGAGGGCTGGCTTGTTCTTTGGACAAAGAATAAGCATTGCCATCCAACGTGGCAATGCAGCCAGTCTTCTGGGCACGTTTCCGAATGACAGCGACGCGGAGGAATACTTCGATGCCTGACGTGTATGTATATATGTATAATTATGTTAATTTAGATATTTTTTTTGTAATTATAGATAGTAGTTTTTAGTTAAGTTTTATTCTTTAACTATGTATATTATCCTGCTAGTAATAAAATTGTAAAATTGTAATCTTTGGAAATAAACCATATAGTATATGTATTTATTTCACTTTTAAATTATTTAGAAGAAAAAAATCAAGTAGTTTTTCGGTAACAACGATAATGAAAGTGACATTATTTTAAGATGTTTTTGTTGGAAATAATTGTGGATTGTTGGAAAATGAAGAATATTATGTATAATACAGCAATTTATTTATACTCCATAGCAAGCGATTACAGGAAAAAAGACAAGCTAGGTCGAAGAAAACAATCGCAGTGAGCCGCCCGTCAAAGTATCTGTTGACATAACTAGTGGCCCTTTTTTATATTGAATAAATTTAGCTGTGTATATATACAACCTTTTCAACAGTTTTACCAAATTAATATCATAAATGATTTTATTATTGACCTAGTCAACTACCCAATTGTTCTGTAATTAAAAATAGTTAAGTTATATGACTAAGAGGTATAGCTACAAAGTTTATAATAAAATTATAAAGACAAATATTTATATATTAGGCACCGCTTTTTAATTTATGTACGCCCTTGAGGGAAAAACATGTAAGAACTACATGGGCCTTACTACAAAAAAGTTAGACAGACATTTGACACGTGTTTAAAATAACTTTTAATCGACTTCAAAAGGAGGAGGTTATCAATTCGGCGGTAAAAACTTAAGTACATCGCTCTAGAAGTCGGTGTCAAAAAGTTGCAGCTGCACTTAAAATATTTTTTTTTTTTTGCTTTTCAGTGTTTCTTTTTTTTTGTCAAAAGTATTTTTGATTTTATTAACTTTTATGATGTGAATCGTAAATAAGAAAAATAGTCTTGGTGGAGTCATGTGAGAGGTGCAACCGCTGTCTAGAGTACCCAGTCGGCTCTATTTAAAGACAGGAGTCATACATCAGCGTAGTTAGAGTCGTCATTCTTTCTATATTTTGACTTCTCCTTATTTTTCTTCCAGCAGACAGTACATATCTTGTGTGTCTTCTTTTGGAATATGTTTCTACCTGATTTTTTACAAATTTAGCAGAAAACGTAGAGTGCATTGTTTTCCTTGTCTTGTGAACCAGTGGCATGTTGCGAATTGGTACTGTTCATGACGAGCGTCACTTTCTTCTATGATTTTGATTTTAAGTTCTGCGGGTTTTGGCAGGACGTCACGTGATTCTATAGCTACGCGAAAGTTATCATATTTTGGCGAAAGGCTGTATAGCATGCTGCGGGTTGTTCGTAAGAGATACCGTGGCCCTGGCACACTGACACTCCCTCCAACTGCACCCTCAGCGGGAGAGGTCATTTGATGATTTTCCAAGAAAAAAAAAGGCTGTATAGCATCATGATGGTAAGTAGATCTGCATGAATGACTACGCTCATGTCAGCCAGTTTTTCCCTGATTTTTAACGATATATCTATAAATATCGTTACCAGGGGCGTAGCTATCGCCGTATCTACCGTATCAATTATACGGGGCCCCTGGGCCACGAGAGCCTCCAACATGCTTAAGCAAACATTCGCATAGATATAGTAAAAATACCGCATGGGCTGCGCAGGAGATTTTGTAGACGCCAGCACATTAGGCTACAACAATCTGTCAAATTTCCTTAATGGATTTTCAACCTTATCGCTAAAGCATAAAGTTCAAAGTTGATTTGGAAAAATTTGTCAGTTTCGGTGAGCCTGATGTGCTGGCGTCTGTACTAACAAAAGCACAACTCTCGTAGATCCTGACCACGTATGAACACTCTACATACGTAATTGATTTAATTTAACGCATTTTTTTTCTTTTCTGAAGAATGTTTACCTTTCCTAAGGGACCCAATTAAATTATACGGGGCCCCGCTACGCTTCTGATCGTTACCTTCAAGTTTCGTAAGGATCAACTGTTTGAGAAGGGATGCTTGCAGGATGTTGACTCGCATATATCGCTTTCAGTTTTTCCCATAAAGCTTTTACAGAGGTGCACTTTTTAATTTCTTTCAGACGTGAAGGAGCGATTGTAAGGATCAACTCACATGAAGGGAAGCTTGCAGGAGGTTGACTCGCATGTATCTCTTTCAGTTTTTCCCATAAAGCTTTTGCAGGTGCACTTTTTTATTTTCTTTCAAAAGTGAAGGAGCGCTTGTAAGGATCAACTCACATGAAGGGAAGCTTGCAGGACGTTGACTCGCTTTCAGTTTGTCCCATAAAGCTTTTGCAGGGGTGCACTTTTTAATTTCTTTCAGAAGCGAAGGAGCGATTGTAAGGATCAACTCACATGAAGGGAAGCTTGCAGGACGTTGACTCGCATGTATCTCTTTCAGTTTTTCCCATAAAGCTTTTGCAAAGGTGTACTTTTTAATTTCTTTCAAAAGTGAAGGAGCGCTTGTAAGGATCAACTCACATCTCGCTTGTTTTTCTCCTTCGATGTCTTTTTTTTGCTTTTTAAGCTAAGGGAGCTTTTACTTATTTCCATAAATGTCGTTTTACTAAAACTGCTTCGGTTTGTATTACTCAAATCGTAATTATCTTGACGTAGTGGGTCAATGTGATACGTTGTTTTTTTAAAAACGATCAGAGCCCATTTGCCTTATGTTCAACGATCGTTATTTCTGTGACGACGAAAAACATGTTTTTCTTCAGTCTTCATGCTCTGCTATCATATTAACTTTTATGGTGTGAATCGTAAATAAGAAAACTTGTTGATGTCTGTTTTACATAATACTATAATAATACATTTATTTCGGATCATAAATCCATAGACAAAACACAATTTTTACATAAAATTCAAACATATATGTGTAAAAACAAATTATTTCAAATATTGAAAAGACGCACGATGACTGGCCATCCAGTGCCACACCATTGGACTGTCCATGCTGTCGGATATAGCCACAAAGCTATATTTTATGTAGTTTAAGTAATAGAATAGGAATATTACATCGAGAGTTTTAGAATGTTTTGACAAAAAAGAAACATACCAGTTACCTTAAATTATTGAATCAGGCAGATAAATGTTAGTAAAGAATATCTAGTTTTAATTCCGCGAGACAAAAATCCAGCATTGAGTGCAGGATGCACCGCAATACCACCCTCCCGCCCACGTATACAACCACAGGAAGGAAAGATACCACCCTCCCGCCCCCATGCACCAGCACACGGAGAAAAGGCAGCATGTCCTGCAGCCAAGCCGACTCGACACATGTTTCGCCCCTTGCTGCCTTTTCTCCGTGTGCAGGTACGCGTGTCTTAACTTTTTTGTAGTAAGGCCCAATATTTCTATATATCATCTCGCTTTACAAATTTGTTTATAATGCATACAAATGTTTTGGATAAATCTCAGGGATAAATAAACAATGTTCATCCTTACCTTAAAAAAAATAATGTCTATGATTTCTTTAAAAAAAAAACTAGTATTGACAAAACTTTTTTGTATTATATAAATTGTATTAGCCGTGAATTGTTTAGCAGAAATTATAATATAGTATATGTAAATAGTCTTAATAATACTGAATATATTGTGTAATTAACTATAATATAAAATATGCTGTTAGATATATAAGAATTTAAATTGTGGTTGTGTTAATTATATCACAAGAGGCCACATAAAAATTATTTAAATAGCCAGTCTTATAAATAAATCTATAGTTACTATGTAGTTGTTCACTTATTTTTCGTGGGAACCACTGCGCGCACCCTAATGACAGTAAATAGGCTATCTAACACTGAAATATTTTTTCAAATCGGACCAGTATTTCCTGAGATTAGCGCGTTCAAACAAACTTCAGCTTTATAATATTACTGGGTACCTGTAATTTTTAGAGCCAGTTTCACAGGTTACGGATAGCCACTATCTACCAGATAAATAAAAAATGGATATTATATATATATCTATACGGAACTTATACGAAAACTGGCCCTTAGGGTCACAAGGTGACTTCATACGACACCACTGCGCATGCGCAAGGCGTGTAGTGGCTAATTTCAGATTAGAAAAGTTAACAAGTTAAGTGTACTTGCTATTAAATCATATTTGTCTCAAGCGCCTGACCTGCTTACATAGAATTTAGTAAGTATGAAGAATTTGTACCTGCTAATTATTACGTTTTCTGACCGTTTCTAGTTTGGCCGTTTAAAACACATGAGAATTGCAAGGCAAAAAAAAACTTATGAACCGATTAAAAACATGTTAGATAAGAGTGCATTATTTTTTCGGAAGATTAATTTAGAAGTATTGGGCATTTTAAATAATTCCTCGATAGAGTTTCTACAATGCGCAAGCGTGAGTGTATGAAAACGCACAATGATCCTTAAGTTTGCTCCAGTAACTAATCTCAAAGGTTCTTGGCAACATTAGATTTGCTTGAAAAGTCAGTACAGTATGCCCAAAATACAGAGTGTTTGTTATAATTTTGTAATAATGCCTGACATATTTTTATTTCCGCGAATCTAATCTGAGTTATAATGAATTATTAATTTTGATGTTTCAAAAACTTAAAACTATATGAAAAATAGTCCTTTGGTTTAAGCACTATTTATGAAAGAAAGAAGTCCATATAATTCCCTGCTACAACAGTTGCGTTCTTGGCTGTTTTCAATTTACCTGTGCGTTACTAAATGTTTGTGTAAAAAAGTCATAATAAAACAGCACGCTGCCAACCATAGACAAAAGAGGGAGGAAGTTTGTGAATGATCGATTTTACGCCGGCCTCCTGAACTTCTCAACGACATTTTTCTTTGTTTGGCGTAACGCGTGTGGACAATATTAACTTAAGCCGCGAGTACGCGTACAATTCAATAAAATGGCGAACACGTTTCGCGCGGTGACGGTATCGGCGGTGAGTGGCGAGGGTGCGCTTGCAGCGCGCTTCAATTTTCCGACAAACGTAAACGTGGATTATGACCCGCAAGGGTTGAGTGTTAAAGTGATTCGTGCGGACCCGGTGCTGGCACAAGAGGTGCTAGAGTTTCCTGTCCACAGCCAGAGTGAGTGCTCGCGCGTCGCTGGCCAATCGTACATATTCACGATTGACAATGAAACGCTTTTCTTCAAGTTCGCGTCTGACGCTGACTGTCAGGCCTTCCACCTGCTCGTTACGAAGACTAAGGCGGGCAGGTCGTCGTCGGTGTTCACGGTGCGCACGGAAGACTCGTCGGCGATGCAGTACTTCCAGTTTTATGGTTACCTGAGTCAACAGCAGAACATGATGCAAGATTACGTGAGGACGAGCACGTACCAGCGCGCTATACTGTCGAACATCAACGATTTCAAGAATAAAGTGGTGTTGGATGTCGGTGCGGGCTCAGGTATTCTGTCGTTCTTTGCTGCTCAGGCCGGTGCTCGCAAGGTGTACGCGGTGGAGGCTAGTAATATGGCCCACCACGCGCAGGCGCTGGTTCGCGCCAACGGGCTGCACGACCGTATCACTGTGGTGGCCGGCAAGATCGAGGAGATTGAGCTGCCTGAGGCCGTGGACGTGATCATCTCAGAGCCCATGGGCTACATGCTGTATAATGAGCGAATGTTAGAAACGTACCTGCATGCGAAGAAGTGGCTGAAACCAAATGGTAACATGTACCCGACGAGAGGAGACCTCCACATAGCACCATTCACAGACGACGCTCTGTTCATGGAACAATATAACAAAGCCAACTTCTGGTACCAGACTTGCTTCCATGGTGTTGATTTAAGTGCATTGCGCACAGCTGCCATGAAGGAGTACTTTAGGCAGCCTATTGTGGACACATTTGATATTCGTATCTGCATGGCAAGGTCAGAAAGACATGTTGTAGACTTCCTTAATGCAGATGAGACAGATCTACATAGAATTGAAATTCCCTTCAGATTTGAGCTCACACAGTCAGGCACATGCCATGGCTTAGCATTCTGGTTTGATGTGCTGTTTGCGGGAGCTCAGCAGCACATATGGCTATCGACTGCCCCCACAGAGCCACTCACACATTGGTACCAGGTGCGGTGCCTCTTAGAGACCCCTATCTTTGCCAAACAGGGGCAAGCACTCACTGGCCGTGTGTTACTGTTGGCAAACAAACGTCAGAGCTATGATGTCACAATGGTGATTAACCTTGAAGGTACTAACATCACATCGTCAAACACTCTGGATCTGAAGAACCCATACTTCAGGTATACCGGCGCGCCGGCGGCTCCTCCACCGGGCGTCAACAGCAGCTCACCTAGTGAAACATACTGGAACTCTATTGAGTCAACTGCTTCATTGACCAATGGGCAAGGAGTCATGCTTACAGATGGAGCTCAGCAGTACTGCTCCACACCTGATCAGACCATGGCTTATGGTGCACACCCCAACATGATCAAGACAGTGATGCTGCAAGAGGAGTTCATCAAGAGGATCGGGATAAGTCAAAATGGGGACATATAATCCGAGAGGTCGCGCCGAGCGCGCCTTAGGGCAATAAGAAACCGCCGTAATCGGTTGTGAACTATCTTCCGTTCAGACTTTATAGTGTGTAAGCGGACTTATTTATTATGATACATCACAGTGACACAATCATGTAACTAGAGACTCTGCTGGCCTTGTAAATTAAGTAAAAAGTGAAATGGAAATCAAAGGCAATAAGTTAAGCCTTCTCGGGGAATGTTTAGTTTTGGCGGTACCAACGCTTATTAGTGTAATTTGAACACACATAGAAAATTGAAATTCTGATGTAAATATTCTACTATAGCTGGACGCGAATCGCCGCGGCTGGCCGGCTGACAGTCTCGCGCAGGCAGCTCTGGCCCGAGTAATTGTACTACTATTAATATAGTCCAAGTACATTTAGGATAAGCAATAAGTGCTGAATTGAATGATAATGCTTATCATTGTCAATACTCATTTATCATTATTGGAGTCAGGCTCAATCATTAGTTAGATAGACACAGCCAGTGCTAACCAGTCCAATGATACCTTCTGTCTGCCAGTCAACACTAGAGATGCGAATTAATAAAATTTACTTCATTCAAATATTTTTATACACTGCACTTTAGCCATAGATTGTGGAATAATCCTTTTTGTAAATATAGGATAAAGTGATCAATTCTTTTTCTGGAACATTGTTAAAGAGCAAATAATCAGTATTGTGTATGTTCTTATATCTTGATAAACTTATGAATACTGTGAATTTTTGTATTGTAAGTCTAACATTATAGTAATGTGGGCAAGGATCTGCTATTTTCATTGTAGTGACATTGGTGCTTGATCCTCTATTGCACAAAAAATAGATCAGATAACATGACTACCTCATGATTTGGCAGACAAATGGATCTCTAAAACGTGCTGAGCTGTTGCAAGCAAAATTGTTCTTGACTTGTTGACATAAGCAATTTGTACGAGACACCTAACTAGTAAGATACATAAATACTGTTTTATTAGAAGAGTTAAGTGAATGAGTTTGCTTGCAAGAGCCTTGGCTTAATAGAAAATAATAACATGACAATTTTGTATCATAAAGATCACATTGAGTTGCCATAACTGCTCTGGTTAGAAGTGGAATGAAGGATGTGCAGAGTTTACACATAAACTGAAGTATTTTTTCAGTCTGGGCACACACCTCTCACTCTGAGAATGTTTGAGAATTAATCACCATGCTTGCTCAATGTGGATTGACTTCATAAGTCTTAAGGTTTCCTACAGATGTTTTTTCTGTCACCTTTAATCAGTGATTGGTGTCAAATTCTTTAATATGTTATTTGCCAATGTTTATTCGTCTAAGTTCGACTAAAATAACACTACTGAACTTAATTTCGAATGCGATATTACAGTATGATCAATTAATCCTTTAGACATAGTTGATTACTATAATTAAGGCCAACCAGACTTATTTGTCTATGTTTAGTGAGAAAGAATATCTTGTATTATTTATAATTGTATCAGTAGCCATTTCTTAACTTGTCATTATAAGTGCCTAAACACATATCATTCCTCTTGTATTCAGAGCAAATAATAAATTTACTTCACATTAGTTATTCTGGCAACATTTGAAGTAAGCATTATATGCGGGCGGGGTGGTGATTGAAAAAAAATGTAAGTGCTTTTAATGTCTTGTAGTTAATCTACTGTGTGACTAGGTGCTGTCATAAGTTAATAGGGATTGTAGCACCCGAAAACTTTAGTAGGGACTTGACATAAATTTGAGATCTTTGTAATCACAAGTTGTCACTTGGGCAGCATAGAAACTGTATTTTCTACTTGCCCACGAGAAATTATAGTTAAACCTATGACTTGGGATAATTATATCCCATTGAAAATGAAGGGTAAAAAGTCCCTTAATAAATAAAATAAATCATAATTATTTTTTTATTTAAAATGTTGCCATAATATAATGGCGCTACACCCCGTCCTGCTACATTGGTGTTAAGTACGAAGCCAATATCACTTGCCATTTAACGAAATTCACTTTTACGTTATTATCATAGAGTCTATATTCCCTTGGCTAATTAGGTGTTAGGCCACTTAGAGTAACACCAATGTTAGATCAGTGAGCTAAAAATGAAAATTTAATTGATACGAATTGAAATAAATTTGTTTTGATGTATGTCGTGTTGGTACTAATAATCAATATGGATATATTGACGATTGTATAAGTCTTCGCGCCCATAAACTTGTAAGGCGTAGCTAGAGGCAAACAATTTGTTTGCCAGTTATAAAGTGATATTATAAAATTGCTGACATAATCAGTGAAATATTGTATCATAGCTTACTCCATATAGAATAAGGTGATAATACTTAGCCAATGTAACATGATTGACTATTCTCACTCGGAGAGCATACATTTTCTAGTTATAGTCTTCTGTCAGCCATTAAGAGTTAGGTAATAAAGCTAGATCTTTTAATACCATTTGGTATAACTTATGAATGTAATATCCTTTAAATATAAAAGGGATAACAGCAACTACCATTCATATTATGTATATTCACTGCCAGAGTGGCTTACCCCAGATAGAAATCTCTACAAAATGAAGCAATAATCCTGATTAAAAATAGGGATGTATTAAATTTTCATTTCTAGCAACACCTAGAAATACAGATTATGTAAATAAGAACAATTTGCAACGATTTTGTTTGATATTTTTTTTGACATGCATCACTTTTGCGGTTGTGTATTAAAATCTTTTTGTATATATTATAATATGAGATTAGCATGTTGTATTTAGAAATAAACTAAGTTTACTGGTTGGTTGTTCGCTGGGAAGCCACTAATGATGTATTTCGCGTCTTAAGTATGTTCTAGGCGACTGTCTCTTTAGTATAAAAAAAATGATTAGTGATCAGAATCTTAAAAATCTGGAAAATGATTTCATTGCGGCGAGAATTTTGAAATTTCGCGAAAGAAAATTCTAGAAGTTTATTTGTGTTATAAAAATTGGTGTCTTGGGGTCTTCATTGTACAGACGCCAGCATATCAAGCTAACCGAAACTGTAAAATTTTGAACTATATGCTTCAGTGATAAGTTGAAAATCTATTAAGGACATTTGACAGATTGTAGTAGCTTGATGTGCTGGCGTGTGTACCTTAGTCCTGAGATGACCCATACCAAGGCTAATTTTGTTATTATAACATTCTAATATCAGTATAATAATAAACAACAATAAGTAAACTTAGTCTATTTTCTATAATAATAATAAATATCAAAGTATAAATTGTCAATTTCATGCTTAAATAAAATTGTAAGCGGTATTTTAACTCTCTGAATGTTAATAGAATATAGTCCTTGGATTTACATAAGAAATAGTTTTATAACCGCGGAGTTCCATTGTCTTGGCAATGTTTGTCTTCCAATGCTTGAGCTGGAATTCCATTCATCTTGTCGTATGCGCGATGGCTAACATTAAGATCACATATACCGCAAGTTGGCAACGTCGCAAATACCTGTCAAATATTTACATGTTTTAATTAATTTGTCTAAATTACTGTAAGAAAATAAGAAATAATGTTCTTTAGTGCACTAATTAATAACTAATTGATTAGGGAATACAATAATTAATATCGTAACACCGAATATATAGTTTTAGATGTAAAAATGTATTTAGGAGTTTTCCCAATACCTTTTTTATATCTGAAACGTCAAATTTAATGTTTCAATTGCAATTAAGAGCACTAAAGAGCCGTATTCCTTATTTTTGTACAGTGAGTTGTCAAATTAATTAAACTTTGTAAATATTTGACAACTATTTGCGACGTTGCAAACTATGCGATCTTCATAGTCCAGAGTATGGGGATGTAGGGATGCCTCGGTAATGGCGCCATATTTTCCTATACAGTGACTATTGATGCATTGTTGGTTGTTGGCCGCAAGCGATAGACGCAAGCGACGGAATTCCATCTTAAATATCTTGCTATCTGTTATAATTGATTTCTTAATACCCATTCAAGAGTTAAAAAACTGTAATTATTGACATTCGGTATTTTTTGAAAGACTGGAGCGGACTTTTATGGGATTGACAAATATTTGGACTTAAAGGCGTTTCGTACCGTTCTCGTAACGTATTCTCATCTTTGTTACGGTTGAGAATTTGTCTTTTATATGTATATTAGGTACTAAAGATGTCGAGAATTGATGCTACTTTTCACGTGTATTTTCCGGCACCGCTGGCTACCAGTGAAGAAAAATATATCGAGATCTGGACCTGCCAGCCGTGCTTCTAAAGCAGTAGTGAGGAATGCTCATTTCTTCTGTATTAGTGAATAGAACTATGTGCAGCTGTGAGCCTATAGATAGGCTAACGGCGCTGATTTCGAAAAAGCAAAACAAAAACCAGTCTTTCAAAAAAATCCCGAATATAATGGAATATTTTTTTTTTATTTGGAATCTGATTTTGTATGTTACGTAGCCTGTATGACAATTATAGAACAATTTAGTTTCTTTTTTTTTTCTTGACAACATAGAAAATTATGTTTTGGAAATCGTTCCTATTCACGCTGTAGAAGCGGACCGAAAGATCTAGAACCAGAAGCTTGTCTGTGATCGTTTAGAAAGATAAACTTATATTTTGTAGTGTTATTAAGTGAATTAATTTCTCTTTGTACTTCACAGAAGTAATAATTTAAATGCCCTCTAAAATAGTGAAGTGTAGTAATTTTGTAATTCAAGCTCCTTTGAAAAATATGTAAAGGTAACATTTCGGGCCGCTTCTGCAGTGTTTCAAAGTGGGTGCAGAAAGAATACGTGATTTTGTAACCGTAAGCGTGTTTAAGAGCAAACAATTGTGGCCCCCAGTGAGGCAGTTGATTCGGCAGGCCATGGCTTATAGTACCGTACCGTGGCCTCAAATATTATAGTCCCTTGTCTAGAAATATTGCTTCTAAGTGTACTTGATACTCTAGGAATAAAATTGTGCCCTCATTTCGTAGCTTGGAAAAAAAGAGTGGCTTGGAGATGAGGCATGTAAGCAATAATTAATTTTAAGGAAACATTCTCGCGGGGAGCGGTAAGCTAGTCGATTTTCAGGGCCATAGCGTGGTCTCGCCAGTCCTCGTCCTATAAGCCGTGGCCTGAAGCTCTTACATTAAGTATTACTTATTATTTTCAACGCACGTCCACGTTAGTTTGTGTAGTAAACAATCAAAGTGTACTCTTATGTTGATTATGACGATGAATTAATATTATGAAAATTAAAAAGTTTGGACGGCAATTTTCGGTAATAATTATATCAAATAATTCTAATCTATGTATTTTCGTTTGATTTCACTATTAATAATTAGGCAAGTCCCCCGTTTTTTACAGCTTTGTCAATATTTTTGGCAGAATCCGCTGAAAATTTGTTACAACAAGCTAACAGATTAAAATCAACAGTGGGTTTGCTTGAACGCGCTAATATCAGAAACTACTGGTCCGATTTGAAAAATTCTTTTAGTGTCACATGGCCCTTTGATTGAGGAAGGCTTATAGAGAACTTTTATCCGGGAGTGAAGTACCTAATTCCCAATATGGACGCTGGTGGAACCGCTGGCAGAATCTAGTTGAGGCTATTGATGATGGCTTCCCGGCCGATTGTCGGCTACGGCGACAGTTCTCTCTAAGGAGATCAGCCAGCTGCGCAGGACATATTATAGTGCACAAGCATTCGCGAAGACAGGTACACTCTATTCCTCACTCTCATATTCCGATTTGACGGCAATCCGACACGACCGGAGAGATCAGGCGCAGGACCGACATTTACGTGCTCTCCGATGCACGGGTGAATCAATCACCAGCTTCCTGACTCCAGGCTGCTTTGTGAAAGTTTCTCAAAACCCACAAAGCGATTTCGGCCCGACCCGGGAATCGAACTCGAGACCCCGTGCACAGCAGTCGCGCCTTGCGACTACTAGACCAACAAGGCAGTCAAAACAAGCTTTTAGCAGTTATGGAACTAGAAAACTATTTTGATGGCATTTATTGTACTAGTAGATTTACCCCGTCAAAATTCCATGTTTTTTTTTGCTATAGTTATATAATAGTATATTGACCTTTGTACATTGTTTTGTTTTTGTATCCGTAGTAGGATTATTGCAGGTTTTCGAAATCCGGCCTAAACACAAAGCCCGTGGGAGCTTTTGAAACTTATCATTAACGTCTGGACTAGACGCAGATAATTTTAGCGAGCGTAGGTAAGATCTTTCTTGGCTGGCGGCCAGGTAATGGTTGCGATAGTTATTAGGTAAATATGTACGAACTAAACAATCTAAATCAATTCTTTTATCGCTAAAGATACGGTGAATTAATTGATTTGCTGTGTTTGGTATGTTAAGGAAAGATTTGTATGTAAATACATATAGGTAATCTATACTATTGTGCCTCATAATTAGGGCAAATTAATCAAGTAACAATACAGTTCTGGTATAAATTTAGAAAAGAACGATGTCATCAGTTGTTTCAAAAATAAATTAAGTTAAATTCTAGTAATACCTACAGATACCGCGAGGCTAGCCAAGATGTCTTTCTACAATCGTGAACGGTAGTTTAAGATGCTTTACCAAATTAATTATCATAAAGATAAAAAGTAATTTATTCAAAGTAGGCTGGAGCACATTTCGAAGGTCAATTCTACAAAAGACAGTCCCAAAAACGCCCGCCCCTCACCACTTCCTATGTATTATCGCTGGGAAGAAGAAATGGTGGAACAAACTCCCCAGCAACACAAATCTGTCTGTATGGTTTTAAAAACAGGTTTTATACAAAACACAATAATACATACCTAGCGTCCTAGAGGATTAGATTTTTGACCTGCTTAATTGAAACAAATAAGATATTTGTTAAGATTTTATTCATAATAATATTATACAATTCAAAATAGGTATGAAGTTCCAATTTATTGTTTTAACTTTTTTTGGAGTTGCAAAAGAGGTGCGTTCTTACTTTTTCTCTTTTCTTTCTTCAGTTGGCCGGATTCTATCGCCTTCTTCATGACCTTCAAAACAAGGACATAAAAATAATTAGTAATTATCTTCATCTGCCTAGCCATTTCCCAAGTTATATTTGGTTCGGCTTCCGGTCTAAGCGGATGCAGCTGAGTACCAGTGTTTAGACGTGGAACTACTGTCTATCAGACCTTCTCAACCCAGTTACCAATAGGCAAGACTGGTTGCCAGGCTTTCTGGCTATTGAGCACCCGTAACGACTGCCAAATATGTACAAATGACAGCCGGGACCTACTAATTTAACGTGCCTATCGAAACACGGAGGAACTCCTCATGACATAATGGACACCCATGCAAGGAAAGCGTTGCTTAACCTTTAGGATCGATCGATCCATGCGGCTGTTACTTTGCTACTAGCCTTCTAGCTGACTGCTGTGATCTATCGAATACTACCACATAATAAATTCATAGGCCAATGCATGCTATGGTAGTCATACATTGCAATACCTATGCATTTTTATCAGGACTGAATCACGGTGTAGAATTTCATGTCCGTGTGATAACAATAACATCTAATCACGATGATAATCATTATTTGTAATTACTCATGTTTAATAAACAACTATAGTGGCGTACTACCAAGGGGCGGGGCAGTGCCCCGCGGTCTCAGCTTCTGACCGCCACGTAAAAAAAATAAAGATGTGCCCTCAGCGCCAAGCTAAGAATTCATGTATACAATACTATAGTAGAGTTCGGAATTATATTGTTCAAAACTGACTATTAATTTGGAACTTTAAAAGTTTGTCATGCAGTCGTGACAGTGGCGTGCTGGGCACTTTTTGGCTTGTCAGCTTTACGTGACAGGCGGTCAGGTAAAGCTGAAATTGAGGTAAGGAATTGTAGGTATTTATGGATGAATTCTTAGCTTGGCGCTGAGCATATTTTTACCCCTCTGAACACCTGAAAGAATTTGTTACTTTGTAAGGACGCGAGTGAAACCGTCTGAAGCAGCTAGTAGGGTAACTACGGAACGACCTGGCCAGGCGTTGCTTAACCTCATACTTGATCTATCAACCCGTGAGGCATACAGCCAAGAGTTATGCCCGAATATTCTAGAAACAAAAATTCTATAACCCACCTGCAAAGCATTTTCCTCGCTGCTCTGGAAGGCAGTGGCGTCATTGAGCGTGGGGTACTTGAAGGAGAAGCCTCGAGGATAGATTGGACGGGACAGCATGGACTCCAACTGGCGACGTTTGGCCTTCAAGGCTTTTTCTATTGACGAGTCCACTTGTTTTACAGGACTGGAGATGGAGTTAAGACAAATTTGATGATAGTATGAAGAGATATAGGAGAAAATGTACAATAATAATAGGCCTAATGAGATCAGCCAGCTGTACCTGCGCAGGTTATATTATAGTGCATGTGACTGCCTCGTTGGTCTAGTGGTGGCAAGGCGCGACTGCTGTGCACTATTAGTATGTCCTGCGCAGCTGGTTGATCTCCATAAAAGAGAACGGCCGCCGTAGCCGACAATCGGCCTGGATGCCATCATATTGCATAAGCATTTGCGCAGACACAGGTGCACTCTCTATCCCCTCACTCTCATAGTCCGATGGGACGGCAATCCGACACGACCGGAGAGAGATCTGGACCGACATTTACGTGGTCTCCGATGCACGGGTGTATCTATAAATATATTTTTTAAACCACCAAGCGATTTCGGTCCGAACCGGTAATCAAACCCGAGTTCCCATGCTCAGCAGTCGCACCATGCGATTACTAGGCCTACTATAAAATCTATACATACATATAAAGCTGAAGAAGTTAATCTAAGGAACTACTAGTCTAATTTCAAAAAATCTTTTTATCCCCGGTGCACGAAGTAGCTCCGACACGGGTGAATCCACTGGCGGAAGTTAGTATAATTATAATTTTAAAAGGATACAGGTCATCATCATCAATAATAATGTCCATTTCCCTCGCCGCCCTCTCCTTCCACCCCTGCGACTGCGCAGCCCTGCGCTTCTTCAACTCCAGCGCGTCCAGTTCACGAGCTACTACCATCAGTTCCTTCAGCGGGGACAGGACTGCCGCCTCCACGGGGAAGGTCGGGATGTCTGATGCTGGGAACAGTATTAGTGCGTAAAATAATCATCATCAGCCTTTTTATTGTCCTACTGCAGGGCACAGACAGACATGTGTTGCTGGGGAGTTTGTTGCGCCACTTCTTCTTCATACCGAGAACACATGTGGTGAAGGGTGGGCGTTTTGGGGACTGTCTCTTGTTTTGACGATCGGAAAGTGCTGATTTTCCCCCTTGTTCTAAAACGTGGTCTTAAAAAGTACCGGCTTTAGTACTAGATTCAGACGATCATCTTTGTTCAAGAAGATTTAACGCTAGCACTAAAGGCGGTACTTTACCACCAAGTTTTATAATAAGGGGGGAAGTTTGTTTGTTTGGTGGAACGCGCTAATTTCAAGAAACATTCAGAGATACTACACTACACTATTCAGGAGCCAAATCGAACCGATTTGAAAAATTCTTTCAGTGTTACATAACACATTTATCGAGGTAGGCTATAGGCTTTTTATCCGGGTGCGCGGAGTTATTCCTAGGAGACTAGGGTGTTATCGCTGGCGGAAGCTAGTTAGAGTATCATCTCCCGAGCCTTTTCCCAACTATGTTGGGGTCGGCTTCCAGTCTAACCGGTTTCGGCTGAGTACCACTGTTTTACAAGGAGCGACTGCCTATCTGACCTCCTCAACACAGTTACCTGGGCAACCCAATACCCCTTGGTTAGACTGGCGTCAGACTTACTGGCTTCTGACTACCTGTAACGACTGCCAAGGATGTTCAATGACAGCCGGGACCTACAGTTTAACGTGCCATCCGAAACAAGCTAGTTAGAGTATAAAAACAATAAAATTAGACTTACTTTTATTCAAAGTCTTGCACATTTTAACATAGTTGTAAGCTTCGGAGGGGTCCATGATGAGTATGGTGAGGCCCTCAGCACTGGCCCTGGCTGTCCGCCCACTGCGGTGCACGTAACCCTCAGCTGTCCTCGGCAAGGTGTAGTGGACGACGTGAGAAATGTTTGGGATGTCCAGACCACGGGCGGCTACGTCAGTCGCTATTAACACGCCGTGTGGGTCGTCGCGGAATCTGGCAATATATATAGGGTTGCTAAGTTTTTTTAGGAGAATCTTTTTCTAATTAAGGTCTAACAAAACTAGTGCACCATATTTTTACAGGTCATCTAGTACATGCTAAGGATCATGTTTACCACAAAAAAGTTGAATGACCTAAGGGTCAACGATCGAGCGCCTTCATAGAGACCAACGTCCCGGCGTTCCTAACTAACTTTGCTTTGTTATTATAAAATATAAATAACGAGCAAGGATATAAGACAATAAGTTCCTTCGTGTTTATAATAATAATTAGTTATTTCTAGATCTTACCTCTCCAAATTCTTGATTCTCTGTCGTTGCGGCATGCTCGCATGTAACGGCAGAGGGCGACACTTGAGCAGCGTAAATAGCTGCGCCAGTCTATAAATAAAAATGTTTCTTAAAGAAAAAATAATCGTATAAAATAATCTTTAACTTCGACAAGACCAAAAAAATTACACATTTATTAAACATCACTAAATAAAAAAAAGAATAATTTATTGAATTTGATAAATAATGTATTATTATTATTTTGTATAGAATCTATTCTTCAAACAGAATTGTGTTACTGGGGAGTTTGTTCCATCATTTCTTCTTCCCAGCCATAACACATAGGAAGTGGTGAAGGGTTTGGTTTTAAGAGCTGTCTTTTGTAAAATTTAACTTCAAAAAAGTGCTGATTTTCAGCCTACTTTAAATAAATGACTTTTTGTCCTTTTTTTCTTTTAAATGACGTCATAACATACCTCTTTACACTGCCTATAGAGTTACAGAACACTATGGTTCGTCCAGGATGCCTCTTTATGATATAGTACAGGTATGCATCCTTGTGTTCTATCGCGCATGTTATCCGGGACTCGGTGAGATTCTCTGCTGTGCCTTTAAGATATATACAGAATGATATTAGTACAAATACATACCTCATCATCATCTCCCGAGCTTTTTCCCAACTATGTTAGGGTCGGCTTCCAGTCTAACCGGTCTATCATTACTACAAATACGTACTACATAAAAAGTATTTATTGAAAAAATAACAGAATTTTAGCTGTGAGCAACTTTTTGTTTTCGTTCTGTCTGTTTGTTTGTTCATTCCGTTTGACCTCTGAAACTGCTGCACAGATTTTTTGATTGATTTGATGGAAATTTCACAAGGAGGATATACCTTGTTGATGTTATATAGAGTAACTTTTTTATTTTAGAAAATGCATTAGGCTTGCATTAAAAAAAAACTCATATACAAATTCTTAGTCATGTTTTCAGGATGCAGCCACAAAGTAGATAGGTACCTCTTTGTTTTATTAATTTTAACACGCTTTTATTAGCTTCACTTGTAACTAAGTATGTAAAAAAATATTGGAATCTTAATAGGGTATTTGACTGTTTGATTTTGTACAATTTTTTTAACAAAACAAATTAACACACGCACAAGGATCATTTTTCTGAAAAAAGTATTATTTTTTATTTTGCTCAGTTGAGTGGTGTTAAATAGCTTCTTACCAGAATTGTGTGTGGTGATATCGACGACCTTGATATCAGTCATGCCGATTAACTTGACGAGCCGGTTGATCTTCTGCTGAGGAGTCATCTTTTCGATTTTCCTGTTCAATATCTTGCCGTGTTTTGTTACCTAACATTAAATAAAGTCGGTCAAATATATGTATAGCAAATATTAAAAATAAATACGGAAAATAAAAACAGATTTACTGATTTGGTTCAGATCACCATCATCTGCCTTTCTATTATCCCACTGCTGGGCACAGGCTTCCTCTCACACAGAGAAGAATTGAGCGTTAATCACCACGCTTGCTCAATGCGGGTTGGTGATTTCAGACTTTACAGTCCAAGTTTCCTCGAGATGTTTTCCTTCACCTTTTAATCAGTTATTAGTGTCCAAGATATACTTACAAAGTACATATAACTTAGAAAAGCATTGGTACTTGCCTGACCTGGAATCGAACACGCACACTTATACTTGAGAGGTTGACGCTTTAACCACTAGGCCTATATTAAAATCCTACTACTATTATAAAGGCAAAAGTTTGTATGTATGGATGTATGGATGTTTGTTACTCTTTCACGTAAAAACTACTGAATGGATTTGAATGAAACTTTACCACAATATAGCTTCTACATCAGAATAACACATAGACTACTTTTTGTCGCGAAAACCGACATCCACGCGGGCGGAGCCGCGGGCGACCGCTAGTATTAATATAAAGTCTTGCTTGGACACCAATGACTGATAAAAGTTGAAGGAAAACATCTCGAGGAAACCTGGACTATAAAGTCTGATGTCACCAACCCGCATTGAGCAAGCGTGGTGATTAACGCTCAATCCTTCTCTGTGTGAGAGGAGGCCTGTGCCCCCAGCAGTGGGACGATAAAAAGGCTGTAGTGTAAATATATTCATTACCTTCTTCCCCTTCATGTGCGAGGGTAGGTCGTGGACCATGGTCAGCGTGGCGGAGAACACAAAGTTCTGTCGCGCGGCACGACCCTCCTCGTCAGCGTTCAGTCGCTCCAGTAGAGGCGTCAGTTCTTCAAAATGGCCGCGTTCAACCATGCGATCTGTTTCGTCTATTGCTAGGAATCTGGACAAAATAAGATAAATCTAGATGAAAATATGCTTTCACCTGACTTCGCGCACCTGGATAAAGAGCCTAACCTTATTTAATTAGAAATAATAACGCTTGGCTGTGGTCTTTCCGTGGATAGCTGACCATCTTGACTGTCTCGACGAGTTCCTCCGTGTTTCGGAAGGCACGTTAAATTGGTGGGTCCCGGCTGTCATTTGTACATCTTTGGCAGTTGTTATGGGTAGTCAGCAGCCAGAAAGTCTGACAACCAGTCTTGCCCCGGGGTATCAAGTTGCTGGTAAATGGGTTGAGGAGGTCACATAGGCATTCGCTCCACGTAAAACATACTTAGCTGCCTCAAGTTAAGACAGGAAGCCGACCCCAACATACCTTGACAAGGCTAGATGATGATGTTATATCCCAAAAATGCCGAAGATTTAAACAATACTTACTTGACAGTGTCCAGCTGTTGCAGATGCGGCTGACCCTGGCCGATGAGCTCCCACAGCCGGCCGGGCGTGGCCACAACCACCTCCGGACCGCAGCGGAGCACCCGCTCCTGTTTAACGGCCGCCATGCCCCCTACTATAGTTGCTACCCTTATACCTGACAAGTAAAAAAGTTTTTTTTTTTTAATTTTTAAATGTAAAAAACTTGTATTTGAGTATTTATCAATAACACAGTGTTTTTTTGGAACATTTCAATCATGCGCATACTAGCTGTTCGCTGCGGAAACCAACCAAAAATTTTGAATGATCTAGCGGTACCATAGAGACCGGCGTTATGCGTAAGAACACAATTACAATTTGGCGAATGTGATAACGAATTTAATAAAATATTTTATTGTTTTCAAGACTTTTTTGTGGTAAACATGATCCTTAGCATGTACTTGACGACCTGCAAAAATATGGTGCACTAGTATTGTTAGACCTTGTATTACAGGGATATAATAATATCAGGGATTTCACGAAATTCTTAGGAATATCATGACATCCCGATAGATTTCAATTACTCTGTTTTTTATGACTTCTCAATGAAAATATTTACGGTTATTCCTTCTCGTCTCAATAGGGAATATGCATGAAAAAAAAAATTGCAATCTAACTAGTTTATCAATAAATATACAAAAATAGAATACTAACTGTGAAAAAAATATCGAAATCAGTAAAAAAATAAACGAGATATAACAATTTTAAACAATTATACCTGTCCCTCTTACCAAAACGCTATATTCAATGACAGCCTTACGGGCGTGTGTAGTTGTGACGTAAATTTTACACTCGGACTTCTCTTTCTTATTAGCAGTTTTGAAGCTTTATAACTTCTTGTCGATAAAATATATTTTAAAAATTCTTTCATATTTATTTATTACAGCTAAAAGTGTATTCATTTAGTGAATAAAAAAATTACATGCATACCTATTCCCTATTCATCCAAAGGTGATCTATAAGAATTCGCTTACATAAAACACATATTATTCAGAATAACCTCCATTATTTATTACCTGTATACTTGGCTGCAGCTATCAAGTGCCTACTGATCTGTATCGCCAGTTCCCTGGTGGGCGTCAGTATGAGCGCGAACAGCGGCTTGCCAGTCCTCATAGAGACGTGGCCCGGAATCTCTATATCGTCCACCACTTTTACACAGCCTATGCCTGAGAATAAATAATTAGGAAGTTGGTTAAAAGTATGTCTGAAACCACCAAAAAAAGCCTACTGCAGAGTTCAGCCTAGACAAGTCTAGAATGACATTTCCTTTGAAAACCAAGACTTTAGGACCCACGTCTACAGACTAATTCGTGTTTTAAAAATAGCCTATATCCTTTTTCAGGGTCTAGACTATCTGCGTACACAGCGCTGTAAATAGGGCGGTGCCCAGGCACAGGGCGCAGACCCTAGGGGGGCGCAGAAATACGGTCCTGAATTTCGTAAAAGCCCGGTTAGAACATTTTCAAGGGCGCAGTTTTGAAAACTACTCGCACCGGATATATAAAAGGCTGGTTACAACATTGTGTGTACCAAATTTCATTTAAATCGGTTCAGTAGTTTGGGCGTAAAAGCGCGATGGAAAGACTGAAGGAGTAACTTTCTTATTTATAATTATTAGGAAGGATTTTATTGCACTACAAGAAAATATCCTAAGATGAAAAAATCAAGTTAATGAGACATAATAATCAAGATCAATGTCAAGTTATTCAAGAATAATAATATTCTGAAAACAAGTCTAAAATGCAGGTTAAACTCTGGCAAAATTTAAAAAATATCTTTTGTTACTCACCATTTTCATTTTCATTCCCTTCATCGGGAACATCACTATTTCCTTCTCCATCTCCATCATCCACCTCTAAATCTTCCTCAGCTTCTTCATCAGTTTCTTGGTCATCATCACTGTCAACTCCATCACCATCAGCAGCATCACTATCAACATCCCCTCCAATTTCCTCATCATCATCATCATCGCCACTAGCATTTTCATCATCACTAGTTTCCGCTAAATCATCAGAATCCAACATATCTGACAGATGAATATAGTTCTCATCATCATCACTGTCATTGCCTTCGTCAGCAGAATTCTCTCTCTTTCTAACAGGTACTTCTATTTCTTCTAAATAATCATCATCGGTGTAGGAGTCATTCTTTGATTTATTTACTGATTCATCATCATTACTTTCAACTCCACTGCTGTAGCCGTCTTCAGAAGATTCCTTATCTTTACCTTTGGGTTCTTCTTTTTTATTTCCATTGAATCTTTTCTTCTCTTTCCTTTTAAATTTTTGTTTTTTATCATCCTTTGGTTCCAGAGCAGTTTTCTTAGATGAAGGTTTTTTAAACGGTATGTTGTAGATGTCCAGGTTTTTGAGTTCAGCCTTTTCTTTTAGTTTGAGAATGCCGGATAGAATTGGCAGACCGAAAGCTAATGTTTTTCCGCTACCGGTTTCTGCTGCACCAAGGATGTCTCTTCGGCCTGTTGAATTTTAAAGATACTAATTAATAATAGGGTCCAGACTGATTGTAGGTCATGATGGCTGTTTCCTCTAAGAGATCACATGTAAATATTTTTTTTATTGAATATTCTTTAGGCCTTATTATATTCTTATAGATTAAGATGTCAATGTACAGACGCCAGCACATCAACCTACCTCAAACTGAGTTTTTAAAAAAAATGATTTTCAACCTTGTCACAATACCAAAAGATTAATATTCAATTGGTAATTGACAGATTCGGGTAGGTTGGCAAGCTGGCACCCACATACCACCGCATACCACATATCGTACCACATACTTAGAAATAAAAGACTAGGGGCCAGTTTCACAGGCTACGTATAGCCACTATCTACCAGATTTATTAAAAAATGGAATAGAATTTGAATGAAATTATATGCCAGATAAACTATCTGTAACTTATCCGTCACAAGTGAAACTGGCCCTAAGTATTTTTTTATTCTATAATATTTACCATGAATAGCAGCAGGTAATGTCAACTGCTGTATTTTTGTAGGCTGTTTGAAACCCAGCTCCGTCAAAGCCCTTATTAAAGGTTCCTGCAGTTTAAACTCGGCCCAAGACAGCATATCTTCAGGAGTCAACTCCGATGTAGACTGCGGCAAGTCCCCTAACTTCGCTTTCACTTTTTTAGGAACATTTTCAGTACCGTTCGTAGAATTGGTAGCTTTATTATTCTTGTTTTTAGATTTCTTGTTTTTGTTTTTGGTTAGTCCTTCTAAGTCATTATTTTCTGTATTGTTTTTAATTTCTTTATTCTTTTTTTTCTTGTTTTTACTCTTGTTCCTTTTTTGAGTGCTGTTGGCTAAGGATGGTTCTATTGCATTACATGATTCAACAATAAAACCATTGTCTGGTTTTACTTTTTTGCTCGGTACTTCTTGCGGTAAGCCTTCAGAAGATTTTCGTTTCCTCTTCTCTTTTTTCTGTACATTTTTGTCTTTCTGTGTGGGTTTCTCTGGTTTCAGTTTTTCCTTTTGTTTGTTCTGAAGATAACAAAATAAAAAAATATGTTTAAAATATAATTTTTCATGTGGTTCTCATACCATATGAGTTGAATAATAACTTTATTGCCTCTAGCTATCAATTACCAGCACTGGCCTGAAGCAAATTTTAGAATGGAGCGAGATCCAACTATGGCGCCTCTTTTTTGTGAATAAATACATATAGAAAAACTAAAACCAAAACTTATTTATTTCATTGCCATTTTGGCGCCCCTTTAGGATTTGGCGCCTGGAGCGGCTGCTCCGTTCGCTGTATGGCCCTGTCAATTACCTTTAAAATTGCATTAAGATGAACCAGTGACCGCTTATAGCCTGATAAGGGCAGTGGGTCGTCTAAGCCCGACCGTACACCGACAGCTTGAGCATTTAGCTGCTAAGCGGCGTACACGGACCAACTCAAGATGTCGGCGTCGACTGCTCGAGCGGTTAGTTGTTGACTGCTTGAGCTTTCGCGTGTACCACGGTTGAGTGCAACATTTTTTTCCGGACGAAGGAGGTCGGAGAGCTGTCGACTGCTTTAGAGTAGTTAGTGTATACCTTGAAGGCTTGAAGCGGTCGCGACTACTCGAGAAGTCGTGTGCACGGCAGCGAATAAAAGACGTTCACCGCGCGGTCAAGCGCGGCTTCAAGCAGTCGGTCTCAACTGCTTAAAGCAGTCCGTGTAAGGCCTCGAGTCGTTAGGGGCGAGGTAATACTAATAACTTGTAATTTAAGTACTTACTAAATGACCAAAAAGGTTATAACCGAAGTAAACATACCTTTTTAGACCGCTTTTCTTTATCAAAACTATAGTCTGTGCACTCTTCTAAGCCTACAAATCCTTGGAATTTGTCGGTCATAGACGCAGGAAAACCATCCAGCGCCACCGACTCCCATTTCACATTATTTAGTTTCTTACTCATTTTAAAACATTTAATTCAAAACTTGTAAAAAGACGTGTTATTTTGACTAACATAACCTCAAATTACTGCAATGTGACTTTGACGTTGACATAACCGTTCGGAAATTGAGTTTGACATTTGCTATAAACAATCCTATTTATTCAGAGGTCAATAAACCTTATATGAATGAAAAACTTTCCAGCTTTTAAGCAGTATTCTAACTAAACTATTCTTCTAAACTGCGAATAAATTAATCAAATGACTATAAGATTATTCCCTTTGATAATGCTGGGCAAGAACACTCACGTTAGGGTAGACATGTTATCCGTGGTTATACAGATCTCTGCATCTCGTAGCTTCAGAAACATTAAAATAATCCTATAGCCTAAATTGACAAAACATTCATAACTAATCAGTGGGTAAGTACTTGCGCACGATTATTATCTGCATTACAAATAAATATCTTCGCTCGTAATCTAGTAATCTATATATAAGTGTAACTAACATAATATACCGCTGTTGATAGTGATTTGTTCTCAAATTATATCATGGATTGGCGACGGGCTGTTGTGTTTAGGTAAGTTATACATAATTTTCATTTATTTACATCTGGATAGTTACCCTTTGTTTTAATTTTCCCCGCCTTCATCTTGAAACGGTGTATCTAACTGTGACTGCTTGAGAGACACAACTATGGAGGTCACAACTGTGTTGAGGTCGGCTTCCAGTTTAACTAAATGTGGCAGTACCAATGTTTGTCTTGACTGGGTGGGTAGGTATGTAGGTACCTAATATAGATAATATTATTGTACTATTACCTACACGATTTTACCTAAAAGCCACGACTTTATTGAAAGGGACAACTTCGGCAATATTGAGCCTCGATGTTTTGAAAGTTTCACAAAACTCAAATACCTTATTGTTCTTTTGACGCGATTTAATGAAAATTTTCGACGTCCCTAATGGGACCGGAATTTACCGATTTTATTATGATTACTTGCGAAGAATATACTAAACGATGCGTTGACTCTCGAATGTAAGATCAAGATAGACCTTCATCACCGTTCTCCAATATCACCTGTTCAAGTTATTTGGTCCCGTAGTATCCCGTTTATACAGGTAATATAAGAAGTAGGCTGTTTGTAAGAACTACCTTTTACCAGTGACAAACAATAATTGGATCTGATTTGATTAGGCAAATAGCTAGGAGCGCGCAGAATTTATGATCTCAGACTAAAAAAAAGGCATTCTGGTACCGTCATAATTTTTGAACTATTTTGGTACTCTTTATGATGCAGCTTCAACACGACAGATAACGAAAAAAAAATGATGGCGCCATTTTCAATCTAGCTTCCACCAGCGGTTACATCGTCTTCCTGTGGGAACTACTCCCAGCGCCCGGATAAAATGAAATCTAAATGTTATTCTGATGTTTAAGCTATATTACTGCTACAATTCGTCATTCGTCAAAATCCATTCAGTAATTTAGGGTGTGAAGAAGTAACATTTAACAAACATACACAAAAACAAACATTATAAGTACACATTTCTTTTTTTTCGTGGGAAATCATCAATGTCCGCGCAAATGCTAGTGCGTTATAATATGTCCTGCGCAGCTGGCTGTGTGTTGGGCTTTTTGGTTTTCGAGGGAAATCATCAAATGACCCCTCTCGCTGTGGGTGCAACTGTAGGGAGTATCAGACTCTTACGGACTAAAACCCACTATGTTCATTCTAGAGGTCTTATGGGCCAGGGCCGCGGTAACTCTTGCCAACAACCCGCAGCCCAGAACATAAACCTATATCTACACGCTGCGTTTGAGTTCACGACATATAAAATTAGTCTTAAAAACAGGAGTTCTTGCGGACTACTGTACTAAAAATCACTTAAAAGTTGCACTAAAGATAAAACAATGATTAGATTAACAAAATTATGCCTTGACAATGAAACACGTAAACATATTGCATATACATAAATTGAAAATTATCGCAAATAACTGTTTTTTTTTTTAATGTTTATGGCTCCTTCGATAGTATTCGAAGATTATGCCAGTTTCACGGTAGAAAATGATACTGTGATCGGTAATAAGAAAAAAAACACAATGTAATTAACGACCGGTAGTCAGCGCTGTTTGTAGTTCTGTAAAGTAGCTTAATAGCTCTAAAAGAGACTGTGACCCTTGAGTTTGTTTCGGCGTTTCTTCTCAAGGTAGTCAGTTAGGAAATGCCGACCTCATCTCGTTCTTTCTTTTAAAAAAGTGTTGACGTGTAAAAGTGTTGATTTCAACCTATTTGCAAAATAAATATTATTTATCATTATAAACGTCACAAGGGTTAGAACATAAACCTCAGATTAATGAAGGACAAATAAAACATTCGTCCTTTTATAGTACCGACGCCAGCACATCAACCTACCTCAATCTGTCAAATTTCTTCAATAGATTTTCAACCTTATCACAATACTGGAAGGTTAATATTCGATTGGTAAAATTATACAGATTCGTGTCGATTGACCTGGCGTCTGAACATAGTTCTAGTTTGTATGTCACTTCCTACCTACTGATAATTTAATCTTGCTATTATAAGCGCGCAAGTTGGAGAGTACCTATATGTAGGTACAGACGGGCTAGCACATCGACACGAAACTGTCAAATTATTCCAATCCATTTTAAGCCATATGTTTTAGCTATAAAGTTGAATATCTATTAGGGAAATTTGACAAATTGTAGTAGTAGCTTGATGTGCTGGCGTCTGTAAGTTTGTTACTCTTTTACGCTAAAACTACTGGATGAATTTTGATGAAACTTGGCAGTATAATCCCCAGCACGTAACTTGGCAAAAATCGTTAGGAGAAAACAGATCATATTTTCTAGAAACAGACATGATTACAAATAATACCCGGCAACAACCATAGATTAATGAAAATCACATAAAGGGGCGATTATTTTGTGTAACTAAACGCCTGATGCGCGAACTTATCCTCATTTAAAAAGTCAATATCCTTGCCAAGTAATGCGCCGGCGACTATAATATAGCTTGCTAGCTGTCCCCAGCGGTTTCACCCGCATCTTTGGTTACTGCTCCGCTCTCGTGTGTCTTAGCGTGATGGTAAATAGCCTATAGCCTTCCTCGATAAATGGGCTATCTAACACTGAAAGAATTTTTCAAATCGAACCAGTAATTTCGGACATTAGCGCGTTCAAACAATCAAACAAACAAACAAACTCTTCAGCTTTATAATATTAGTTTAGATATATCAGAATAACATAAAGGCTACTTTTATCCCTGCAGATCCTCAGTCAAGTGGGTGAAACCACGGCCGGAAGGTTGTATAAAAGAATAAGCGTGTGAAAAGTCGAGATAAGATAGCCACTAACATATAATACCCCACGTTATTATATATCTTAACTTCGTTATCAATAAAAAAACGTAAATTATAAGACTTCTATCAGTATAATTATCTTAGATCTAGTTGGATCTGGGTTTTTTAGGAAATTACTCTATGAACGTTACTCGACCAGGGTTTATGGCCAGGGTCTGCCTGGGCTGCGGGTTGTTCGTAAGAGATACCGTGGCCCTGGCACACAGGGACCTCCAGAAGGAATATAGTGGGTTTTAGTCAGTAAGAGTCTGACACTCCCTCCAGCTGCACCCTCCGCGGGAGGGGTCGTTTGATGAATTCCCACGAAAAAAAAACGTTTCTCGACTTGGTACATTTGAGTTTGTCCGAAAGTCATTCTCTTCCTATTTACACGCCGAACCAAGCAGACACACAAAAAGAAAACAAAACTAGATTACGAACATCATGGAGCTTTTGGGCTAGTCACCAGCTCAATACCTTTAGACAAGGAGATCCGACTGAGGAAATGGCGCTGGATTGGTCATGTAATGAGGAGACTAGACAAGACTAGACAACTCTCCAAACAAGGTCTGAGGTCCTAGGTCAAGAGTATGGGAAGAGACGGCCGGGTCGCCCCCGTACCACTTGGAGGCGTTCAGTTGAGAAGGAGGCTGCTTTAACTGGTCTTGGTTGGAAAGACGTCGAACTTGCTGCTCAAGATCGAAAAGGGTTGAAGAGCCTGAGAGCCCTATGTCCCTGATGAGGGATAACAGGATTTTATCATCATCATCATCACCAGCTCAATGGATAAGATAAGAGTGCCCCTTCGGAAACTTTATGAGGTTATTTAATCCACAGCGCATTGCTGGCGGTGTCGTGCTGTGCTGACGACCTCACCTTCCCACCAGGGTTCAAGTTCGGGGCTGCTACAGCCGCCTTTCAGGTCGAAGGTGCCTGGAATGTGAGTGGTAAGTTTTATTTAAGTTATGATAAGGTAGCTATTGGCATTTTGGCACTGCTAGGAAGAATGCTGTATTTGATTAATATTGAAAAAGTACTTCTCTGTACGTTAGTACTTGTCGTGGTAGCCTAGTGGTTTAAATTCCAGCCTTTCAAGTATGACCGTGCGGTCGATTTCAGGTCAGGCAAGTACCAATGCAACTCCTCTAAGTTACATGTACTTTCTAAGTATATCTTGGACGCCAATGACTGATTAAGGGTTTATAAAGTCTGAAATCACCCGCATTGAGCAAGCGCGGTGATTAACGCTCAATCCTTCTCTGTACGAGAAGAGGAGGCCTGTGTCCAATCACAGGTCCAGCTGGAGGACGATAAAGAGGCTGATTTCTAGATATTTTAATATTTTGGATATCACAGAATGTTACTTCCTCTCGTCAATAAACTATTACATGACCAGAAGAAAGGAAGTAGTTTCTACTTCAAATATTATAAGCGATGCAGCGATGTATCTTGGGCAGTGTGGGTCTCGATAAACTATCGCCCCATACCTCATGTGAAAGCAGATTTCTCTTACAATCAGCTCCAAGATCCATGAGGATTTCTTTGATTTTACAGACAAAACTGAGAGCAAATGGGACAAATACTGCCATGACTCTCCGCACAGGATTAAGGACCACAGCAATGGTGATGTTGCTTGCGACTCTTACCATCAGTGGAAGAGGGACATTGAAATGGCTGAGGAATTAGGGCTGCACTTCTACAGGTAAAAAAACGCCTCAATTCTTTTAGGTAAATATTTGATTGTTTGAATGGGGAATATGCATGTAATTTTTTTATTCACTAAATTAATAAATTTTTAGCTGTTATAAATAAATATGAAAGAATTTTTAAAATATTGTTTATCGACAAGAAATAATATAAAGCTTCAAAACTGCTAATAAGAAAGAGAAGTCCGAGTGTAAAATTTACGTCACAACTACACACGCCCGTAAGGCTGTCATTGAATATAGCGTTTTGGTGAGAGGGACAGGTATACTTGTTTAAAATTGTTATATCTCGTTTGTTTTTATACTGATTTCGATATTTTTTTCACAGTTAGTATTCTATTTTTGTATATTTATTGATAAACTATATTATAGATTATAGTTAGATTGCAAAAATTTTTTTCATGCATATTCCCTATTGAATAGACTCCAAAACTGCTTGACCGATTTGGAAAATTCATTAATTAAAATCACTGTTGGGAAGCTACACTATCCCTGGTAAACATAGGCTATGGTTTATCTAGCTACGGGACGGAGACGCGGGAGAAACCACAAGAAACTGCTATTTCATAATATACATGGTATTCTTGCCTGAGCAGAGGTGTGGCTTTAAACTATGTGATCCATATTTTGACATGATTATATGATATTTCATAAAATTCGACTTACTGTCAAACAAAACACTAATCGAAGTAAATTAAAGTTGTTAGCAAGTTGCTAGACTCCTGCCGGGGCTGTTGGCAGATTTCCCACGAAGTAAAATGTTTGCTAGACTGCTTTCTAATTTTTTAGTTTCAAATTTTGTTAAATAAATGGCAAAGGATGGAGTTAATAGATCTTCTATTCACTATTGTTTCTATTTATTTCATTAATTTCTTCAAGGTTCTCAATATCGTGGCCTCGTCTGCTCCCGTCGGGTTTCCCCAACCACATCAGCGAGGATGGCAAGAACTACTACAACAACCTGATTGATGGTCTACTGGAGAAGGGCATTGAACCTTTCATTACAATGTACCACTGGGACTTGCCGCAGAGTCTTCAGGATCTTGGTAAGCTGAATAAAAGCTTAAGCTTAAGCAGTCAGAATAGTAATTTGCGAAAGATAAGGGACTAATACGTGAGTTGATTATCCCAGGAAGAGCACTCAATTTTTAGTTCGGTTTTTGTGGAATCACCTATCGTCCTTCAAGAGGTCCTTGCCCAGCAGTTGGAAAATAAATCGGCCAACGATAATATTAGAAATCTTAAAAAAGATACGAGACTCCATAACATACATGGTAACGATGTCTAAAATTTCACCTACTCCAAATTGTTTAATGCAGGTGGCTGGACAAACCCCCTTGTCGCAGACTGGTTTGCAGACTACGCAAGAATAGTATTCACTCTCTTCGGAGACCGAGTGAAGTGGTGGATTACCATCAACGAACCGATAGTCATGTGTGACGTGGTGTACAGCACCGGAGCAATGGCCCCACCAGTGGTTAGCGCAGAAGTTGGGGTTTATTTGTGTAACAAGAACGTTCTGATGGCCCACGCTAAAGCTTATAGGATCTACGATAAAGAATTCAGAGCTAAATACCATGGTAAGTTTGAAAAGTAGTTATAATAAAATATTATTATCTCACATAGAACTGACTACAGTAAGACTACTAAGGAGACTTCCAGAATATTTTGTGTTCATACTTTTTGTTTTATGAAGAGGAAGAGCTCATGGCTAAGTAACAGCCACTCCCAATACTCAATACTCAATTCTTTATTAGCATTCCATAATGTTATAACGGTGGTACATTTTAATAAAGAAACAATATGGACCCGGTTGGGCACAGCTTGATCACACCGGTTGATCGATCATAAGGTTAAGCAACGCTTGACGTGATCGGTCCATTGACAAGTTCCTCCGTGTTTCGGAAGGAACGTTAAGTTGGTGGGTCCCGACGACTGTTATTTTTACATCTTCGGCAGTCGTTACGGGTAGTCAGAAGCCAGAAAGTCTAGCAGTCTGGGGAATTGGGATACCCAAGTAACTGTGTGAGGATGTCAAATAGGCTGTCCCTTCACGTAAAACACTAGTATTCAGCTGCATCTGGTTAGGACTGGAAGTCTACCCCGACACAGCTTAGGAAAAGGCTAGGCAGATGATAATTTTCTGTTTTATGACGATGCAATAAAATTAGAAGTAGTAAGTAGTAGTAAGTAAATCAATTTTTTTACAGGCAAATTGTCAGTAGCCAACCACCACATTTGGTTTGACCCTCTGACGCCAGCTGATGCAGAAATTGCCGAACTAGCTAGACAAAACACTGTAAGTAGCTATCACGACCATAACCAGATAAACCAAACAGCTGTCGGTTAGAAGTAGGCAAGATTTTATTGGACGGCAAATTCTTCTTCTTCTAAAGAAGAGAGCTGTCCCATCGGACTATGAGAGTGAGGGAATAGAGAGTGCATCCGTGTCTGCGCATATGTTTGTGCATTATAATATGCCCTGCGCAGCTGGCTGATCTCCTTATAATATTTTAGGTAGGCAGATATTCCCATCCCATCTACTCCAAGACAGGGGGCTGGCCAGCCTCCATAGAGAAAGTCGTTAAAGAGGCCAGCCTAAAGAGAGGATTTTCCAAGTCATCACTACCAGCTTTTACTAAAGAAGAGATTGAGTTTGTTAAAGGTATTTATCAAATTCATATTTATAAGGTTCGATCTGCTCTCTCTCAACGAATGGCACAACCTCTAACGTCACCGGGAACACAATTTGTTTGCGGACGTTGCGACCGGCGTTGTCGCTCTCGTATCGCCTTGTTAGCCATCAGCGCAAGTGCCATAATCAAATAACCTGACACGGCTGCTGTTTTAATCTTCTTTCTTAGATGTATAAGGCCACTGATGATGATTTATAAGCTAGATAATGATGATTTAGGTGAGCTTAAATTACCTATTGATATAATCTTTATTTTTATGAGAGATTTGAGACTTGTCTTCCGATAGGGGCTTGGGTTTCTACAAAGGAATGGTAGTCAGTTTGTGATTTTCCATGTAAAATAAAGTAGCCATATCCTAGGGCAAGTTATAATGTGTGTTGCTAAGCGAAACTCTCGAGAGCAGCAGAGAAAGATGACGTCTAAAAAGTTAACAAAAAAAAAAATAACACTTTTCTATACTGCGGATTCAGACAATTAGAAATGAATTCTTCCCTTTTATTCTTGTCATCTTACCCGGCGTATCGAATAGTAGACTAATGTGCAGACGCCAGTACATCAAGCTAACCGAAACTGTCAAATTTCCCCAATCAACTTTGAACCATATGCTTCAGCGAGAAAGTTAAGGAAATCTATGAAGTAAAGACAGATTGTAGTAACTGGATGTGCTGGCGTCTGTACCCAATTAAAAAAGAAACTAATGAAACGATTGTAAGGCCGTACGAAGTTAACCAGGTCAGCTATAGGTGCAACAAATAAAATTACAACGGTGTTCCCTATGTAGTTTCCATTCCGTAATAATGTTTTGGCAAATATTTTCAGGAACCTACGACTTCTACGCAATGAACCAATACACAAGCCGGCTGATCCGCAAGGCGAAGGAAGGTGAAAGCTTTATACCCTCGCCGTTTGGCGACAGTGCAGATATCGGCGGAAAAGTTCAAAAACATGACGATTGGGAAGTAACTTCTGCGTTTTGGTTCTTTGTGAGTACCCCCTTTTTTAGAAATCATCGAATGATCCCTCCCGCTGTGTGCAGCTGCATCTTACGGTCTGAAACCCACTTTCGATCCTTCTGGAGGTCTTTCTGAGCCAGCGCTGCGGTAACTCTTGCAGCGAAGAATCCTGCAGCCCCGCCTGGTGCTGGTTTTCTCAGTTAGGTTTAGATTTTTGTGTCTCTATTTTTTTTTATGATAGCTAAGAAAGTTCAGAGAAAGAGAGGACCTAATAATTTGTTCCCTTTCTTTCAGATACACCCTGAGGGTATTCGCAGACAGCTAGCCTGGTTGAAGCAGCAATATGGAGACCTAGAGATTATCATCACGGAGAACGGGTTTCCTACAGAGGAGGGGATCGAAGACCCAATCAGGATCAAATACTACAAGAGTTATCTAAAACAAGTGAGTTCATATTAACTGCTGCGCTATGATGAGATATTATGTAATTGTGAGTCGTGGTGGTCTAGTGGTAAAAGCACTTGCAATGGTACGAATGTGCTGATTCGATTCCAGGTCAAACGAGTACCAATGCAACTTATCTAAGTTATATGTACTTCTTTCTAAGTATAGCTTGGACGCTAATGACTTATTAAAGGTGAAGGAAAACATCTCGAAAATCACCAACCCGTATTGAGCAAGCTTGGTGATTAGCGCTCAATCCTTCTCTGTATGAGAGGAGGCTTGTGCCCTGCAGTGGGACGATGAAAAGGCTGATGATGATGAGCTATGAGTAATTATTTTAATTTCATCTATGTCATCTACTAAATGTTTCGCCCTATTCAGGACGAGAGTAATAATTTAAAGATTTATCGTACGCAACTGAATAAGAGTAGTCTGAAAACAAGACAGACTATACACAATCTGTCAAATTTCCTTTATAATTTCGACGCCCATAACTGGGAATTTATTGTCCGGGGTGCAAGTAGTGGGGGTATGTAATACACGCTCCATCGGCAACCCAATTAGATTTTCAACTTTATCGCTGCAGTTAACAGTTAGTTAAAAGTTGTTTGAAAAAAATTGACAGTTTAAAGTAGCTTGATGTGCTGGCGTCTGTACAAACTACTTTTCTGTGGTTCTGTTTCTGTGAAAAAACAGATTTCGATCCATTTGTAGATTCTGCTGGCGATAAAAGAAGATGGTGTCAACGTGACGGGGTACACAGCGTGGTCACTCATGGATAACTTCGAGTGGGCGGATGGATATTCGTAAGTATAAAGAAGACTTTTAATAAGACTTCTAATAGTTTACGAACTCAAACTCAAGTTCGTTTATTAAAATTAGGCCGATAAATCAGCACTTTTCGAACGTCGAAACAAGAGACAGCTCCCAAAACGCCCACCCTTCACCACTTCGTATATGTTTTCGCTGGGAAGAAGTGGCGCAACAAACTCCCCAGCAAAACATGTCTGTCTGTTAGGTTTTAAGAACCAGATTTATATATAACAAGTCAAGACAACGTGAGCTCGATCAATAGGCTATCTAACATTGAAAGATTCATTCAAATCGGTCCAGAAGTTTATGAGAACGCAAACTCTTCAATTTCCATACCTCATGGAATTAGTTTAGTCCTGGTCCTGTCTGATTTTTGTTTTGATTGTTTTTGGGTACTTTGAGGGTTTATATTGGGTGACTGGTAATTAGTGACCGATATTTAAATACGTGATTGTATTTATGATTACAAACAACTTTCCCGAAGAAAATTTTTTGTAATTTTTTTCATCATTACAGCAAAATTCAAATTCGGCGCGCGCCGTCGCCCGATCAGCTGTTGCGGCAAGGCCCCGCGCCCGCATTGTCAGTAATTTTGCTAAAAAAACAAAAAAGTTTCTTTTGGAAAGTTGTTTGTAATCATGAGTACAAGCACGTGTTCAAATATCGGTCATTAATTACCAGTCACCCAATATAATACTTAGGTAGTTAAGTATAATAATGTTTCTTTTCCAGAACAAAATTCGGCTTATATCAAGTGGACTACAATGATCCCCAGCGCACGCGCACTCCCCGCGACTCTGCGCGGTTCTACGCGAACTTGATCAAGAGCTCATCTTTAGACAAAAAATATGTACAGGATGAACTTTAAGTTGTAATATTGTTGAATTTTTTGTTATTTATTTAATAAAACATTAAATGTCTTCATGTGTTTATTTTAACACCAGCACATCATCATAAGGTTAAGCAACGCTTGGCGCGGTCAGTCGGTGATGGTGAGACCCTGTGTGTTCCGGATGGCACCTTGAATTGTTGGGTTCCGGCTGTCATTTGAACATCTTTGGCAGTCCTGCAGGCTTAGCATGGCAATTTTATATCTATTCTGTTAAGAAAAGACAAAGCTCTTTCTGTCAATGTCAACATGTCTACTGCCCGAGCATGGTGCGACCTGTCAAATCACATATAATCACTTGTAGCCTCAGGTAATATTAAGTCCATGGTAGCCTCAGCTTGTAGCCTTATGTCAATCGAAGAAAAGAGAAAATCTTACGTCAATCTGTCACTTTTCTGTCATTATATCCAATCTCCGGTCTCCGGTAAACAAAAATTGTTTCTACGGTTGCCATACTAAGCCTGCTGAAGTCAGACGCAAGAAAGTCTGGCAACCAGTGTGACGAACGGGTATTGTGATGCACAGGTAACTGGGTTGAGGAGGTCACATAGGCAGTCACTTCATGTAAAACACTGGTCCTGTTAAACTGAAAGCCAACCCCAATATAGCTGGGAAAAGGCTAGGCAGATAGTAGGCATTTTACATTGATTCAAGTTCTCTAGGTGGTCACTTAAGAAAAATATATTTGCCATTCAATAATTTATTAAATTATCGCTAAGCCTCCGAAGAATTACAATCTATTTATGTGTGATGATGATGATGATGATGATGATCTATGGTACAATAAAAATTGTTCAATCAGTCGGCACATCAAGCGAGCGAGTCTTGATGACGTTAGAGTAGTACCGAGCTGACGCACGCGGCGTGCGCTTGCGCTCCGGATGCGAGAAATCCACTTCGTACAGACCAAATTTAACCCTGGAACAACAAATCTATTAATTTTGAAATAAAATGAAAATCAAAACCTTTATATAACACTTGTCAACGACGTTACCAAGTAATAGAGTATTTTTTTTTGAAAACCAATGGCTACACAAAATAAAAATGGAAACAGAGTAAGACACACAAAGCCAATACCTACTTTTGCCTTACGAATTGAACAAAATCACTCTAATTTTGAAGTTAGAATATCAGAATTTGGGTACTTGACTAGGTCAAAAATAAAATCCTTTATGATTATTTATTTGGTAAAGCATCCTAAAATAATGTCTTTTAGAGGTCTAATTTATCTTTTTGAAGAAAAATTTTAAGTAAAATAAATATATGGCTTGATGAGTAATTGATGACTAATTTTGTACAAATTGCATAGAAAGTAACCATTTTTTATTTTGACAGTTAAATAAAAGTTTAGCAAGGTTTAGTTGCTTTTCGACAAGCAAAAAATAAAAGTGTTCTTACGCTAATCCATCACTCCACTCGAAGTTATCCATGAGCGTCCACGCTGTGTACCCCGTCACGTTGACGCCATCTTTGATAGCAAGCAGAACCTGTAACCAGAATAGTGCATCAAAATACCGGATATTGTGCATCAGAATACCCGTGCATCGGAGAGCACGTAAATGTCGGTCCTGCGCCTGATCTCTCTCCGGTCGTGTCGGATTGCCATCCCATCGGACTATGAGACTGAGGGAATAGAGAGTGTAACTGTCTCCGAAAATGCTTGTGCATTATAATTGTGCTGCGTGGTTGGCAGATCTAGTTAGTGGGAACAGCAGCCGCGGCCGATAATCTACCTAGACAGACGCCTTCAATTTTAGACCGATGAAGAATTTGCGTAAGTATAATATCTTCAATATCCATTCAATATTCAATATCTTCAATAGTCGACCATCGACCTCTCCCGCTGAGGGTGCAGCTGGAGGGAGTGTCAGACTTTTACTTACTAAAACCCACTGTTCCTTGTTCCCTGTGTGCCGGTAACTCTTGCGAACAACCCGCAGACCTTGGGTCTCCGGAGCCCCTCCGTGCTGTGTTCTGGACTCAGCCGTGTTCATGATTGAAAGGGTAAATTGATCGGAAGAGTTTACAAATAACTACTAAATACTTTTATAATAATAGACTCACTTGTTCCAAATGATCTCTATAATACTGTATCCTCTCTGGGTCATCGAGTCCTCCAGCCGTAGACACACCGTTCTCCGTGATAATAACCTCCATGTCACCATATTGCTGCTTCATCCAGTTCAGCTGACGGCGGAAGCCTTCCGGGAATATCTGCAAATAATAAATCATGTATATGTGGCTAGAATTTTAACAAATACATTATATTTTAGTATGTAATTGCTATCCATGTCTTTTTTTTCTGTCATATGGGAGTCAGTATTTTTATCGAAGACGCAGGTGTATTTTATTTGCTTTCATAGGAACCTGTGACAATGACGATTTCATAGGAACAGTGAATCGGTCTAGCGCCCGATGGTGTGACTTATATAAACTATGGCATTCGTTTCCAAAAAAAAAACTTACGTAAAACCAATCAGACTCAGCAGTAGGCCAATCTTCCCTCTTTTCGGTAATAGCGTTGAGATCAATGATGTCTCCAAGAGGCCAGGGTCTGAACTCCTCGCCCTCCTTCGCTTTGCGCACCACTCGGGTCGTGTAGAAATTAATTGCGAAGTAGTCATAGGTTCCTGTAATAGAAAACTGATGAATATATTTGACAGCATCGAGCAAGCGTGGCGATTATCGCTCAATCCCTCTCTGTGTCTGGCCTGTGAGGAGGCCTGTGCCGACGATCTAATGGTTGAACGTCTAGAATATGTTTACCTCTAACAAGCTCAATCTCTTCCTGTGTAAAAGCTGGTAATGAGGACTGTGGGTAGCCTCTCTTCAAGCTGACCTCCTCAATAACCTTCTCTATGGAAGGCGGCCACCCTCCAGCCTTGGAGTAGATCGGATGGGCGTATCTTCCGTTCTACAAAACAAAAAAGTTAGTAAGTATTTTGTCTATGCAAAAAAATTAAAAATACTCCAAACGGCAAAACAATCAGAAATTCCTCTTCTAACCAGGAAATATAATATACTAATTGTGTATATAAGGAAGAATCATTATAAGGTTGAATTCGTCTTGGCGGGGCACTATAGAATTTACAATCCAACGTGGCAATAATGAGACCAGCCAGGACAGCGATGCGCATATATTTTATAATGCGTTATTTCAATATTGTGTAGTGATGCCAATATTCATAGACATATGTATAGTTGAAATATTTAAACACTGATGAAATTATGAAACTCAGAAATAAACTTTCAAATAATGAACATAAAATATTATTTTTAAAATACACAGCTTGACCCCTTAGAAAGTTAAAGGGTAATTTTCTTATTCATTTCAAACCTAACCGACTGACATGTTGCTGGGGAGTTTATTGCGCTACTTGTTCTTCCCAGCGAAAACACAAGGAACATAGTGAAGGGTGGGCGTTTTGGGGGCTGTGTTTGGTTTTGACGTGTGAAAAGTGCTGTTTTACAGCCAAGTTTGAATAAATGACTTTTAGTTAGAGTTTATTCCATGGAGAACAAAATGACTAGGTTTATTCCCAGCGAAAACATATAAGAAGTGGAGGAGGGAGGGCGTTTTGGGGACTGTCTTTTGTTTGGACGTTCGAAAAGTGCTAATTTATTTGCCTGATTTGCAATTTGATTAGAAGTTCCCTGATGAGATGATTGAAGCAACAAGAAAGACTAGTTTTTCTTTTTAATTCTCGTAAAAGTAGCTCGCAAAATGAGGTTAGCTTACGCAATTTTGCCGGGTCAGCTCTGCCAGTTGCTCATGCTCTTCCGTTGAGTCGTAAGGCTCGAACCAAAGCATTTGGTTCGCAATAGATACTTTGCCTGTTAGGAAAAAAATAAGTAATAAAAATTTCAACTAAATTGTCGAGTTCTAGTACATCATTGTTGACATAGATGGCGCTGCTTCGAGTGTCGCCACAACTGTTAAAGATTGTCGTAAAGAAGTAGTTAGGGACAAATTATGCAAGACAAATTTAGCTAGAATTTTAGCTTTCCAAATATCCTTACCATGATATTTCGGCTTGAATTCCTCATCATACAATCTCCAAGCCTTAGCGTGGGCCAACATAACGTACTTATTGCATATATAAGCTCCGACTTCTGGGCTGTACACCAGGGGGGCTAACATCCCAGTATTATAGACTACATCGCAGACAACTATTGGTTCGTTGATAGTTAGCCAGAACTTCACGCGGTCTCCGAAGAGGGTGTACACGACACGGGCATAGTCCTCAAACCAATCTACTATGAGAGGGTTTGTCCAGCCACCTGGAAATTTAAACGTCTTTTAATCTTCCTGAAGACATTCTGCCGAACGTCGAACGTAGAAATTTGTGACCATCTCGTGACGGTTATGAAAAGCCATTTCATTTCTTTCGTTGTCAACTGGATTTTTATAGTCTGCTATGTTTTAAATAGCTTTCAATTGTTCTTCCGATGGTTGACAATCGCGGCTGTTCTCCCTAATGTGATCATCAAACTGCGCTAGACATATCATATTATAGTGCACAAGTATTTACGCAGACACTTGTGCACTCTCTATTCCCTCATTCTCGACCTTCTAGACCAGGAGAAAGAGATCAAGCGCAGGATCAACATTTACGCTCTCTCCGATGCACGGGTGTATCAATCACCACCTTCCAGACTCCGGACTGCTTTTGTGAAAGTTTCATAAAACCCACAAAGCAATTTCGGCCCATCCCAGGAATCGAACCCGACACCCATACTCAGCAGTTTTGTCATTTGGCTAGAACAGGAAAGAGAGATAGACGACCTTAATATCAGAATTCTCAATACTAATTAATTTGGGAACCTAACAAAGCGAAATCAAAAATTTTACCAAGATCTTGGAGTGATTGTGGCAAGTCCCAGTGATATAAAGTAATCATGGGTTGTATGCCTTTCTCCAGTAGACCGTCGATCAGATTGTTGTAGTAATTTTTCCCTTCTTCATTGATTACATTCGGGAAACCAGACGGGAGCAGACGGGGCCAGGATAGAGAGAATCTGAAATTGTTAAAAAAAATTGCGTTGCAAAGAGCAGTGTCGTTCTTAGTTACCAGGCATATACATATGTATTATCTATCTTTACTTAATATATCATACAAGATTCGCACAATGACATATTGTTAGGCGATAATAAATTGTCTATGTTTGTTTTACTAAATTATAGTAAGAAAGTTCTCGCATATGAGAATCTTGACTTGTATAAACACGATCTCGTATAACATTTTTTCAAGCTCATACGAGTATCGTACAAATCGGTTCGAACCGTTTTGAGCGCGAGATTTGCCATTCGAATTCAGCAAAATGATACGCCGCTTTCGGCCAAGTTAACGGGCGAGAAGAGTGGATGTTTAGACGAAAGAAATGTTTTATATTCCTTCAATTATCGTATCTTAAAGACAAAAAACTCTCCCCGTCTAAATAGGCCTTATAAAGTTAAAAAGTTCGTTTGTATGTTCGTTTGCTGGAGCGTGCTAATCACAAGAACTACTGGTCCTAATTGAGAAATTACCTAAGTGTTAGATACCACACTTATCTAGGAAGGCTTTGGGCTACTTATTCAGTAGCCCGGAATTGTATTTCCGAAGTTCCTAGACGACGCGAGTGAAATCACTGGCCAATGATATTATTAGATATTTGAAGTATCTATCTTGGTGGTAATCTATTTATCTTTTAATCACATTGCTTTTTATCTTTATTTATCCATGAAGCCATTCATTTATCTAGCATCAACATTTCTGCGGCTCCAAAGGTCGATCTATCTTTTCATCATCATTATCAGCCTTTTCATATCAGCATTTTTTTCGTCGCAATGCTGGGCACAGGCCACCGTGACTTTTTCTTCTTTCTTTGGACTTATATTTTTATGTTAACGTTACCTATAAAATTGCAGCCCTAACTCCTCAGCCATTTCGATGTCTCTCTTCCACTGATGGTAGGAGTCGCAGGCGACATCACCATTGGTCCGATCATTGATTCTGGCAGGATCCTCATGGACAAAGCGGTCCCAGGTGCTTTCGCTTTTACCTAAAATAAATTAAAAAGTATTTAAACTGTCCAAATTTCTATGAAGGTGTCTTTTAGGTTTTTGACGCAAATGACATAGGCCCAATTACACCGACTGTCGTTTAGGTAATTATTCAGTAAAACGACAACAGTCTAACTAGGAAATGAGAATTTACGTGCAATCTACTACTTGTGCAACCTTTTATAATCTTGGGAAGCCACCAAATGACCCATCCCGCTGTGGATGCAGCTAGAGGGAGTGTCAGACTCTTACTGGCTTAAGCCCACTTTTGTTCCTTCTGGAGGTCTTTAAGTGCCAGGTACCTCTTGCGAACTTCCCCCAGCCCCGGCAGGCCTCGCAATGCGTTCGGAGTCAATCATTTTAGGTAAATTAGTCCCAAATAAAATTATTTTCGCGTATTTTGATTATACAGCGATTTTCTTTAATCAGCAGTTTATCTTGTTGGTGAAAATGGACTTAAGTACCTGCATCGATATTGATCGATAATTTGTTATACATGGAATTTAGATAACTAGAAGCATCTATCAGATTGGGTTTTTTTCAGGAGAAATAATATTTTTGCGGAATATACACGGTGTTAAAAAAACATTCAACATTAATACAAATCAATTATTTTTTAAAGCCAAAAACATTGCCAACCCCAGCAGATTGTCATTGAAAAGAAGTTTACACAATTTCTATCCAAAACACAAATTATTTTTGCCGTAGAACGGGATTTGAAAAACACTTTTAACTTATTCTTATGCGGTTATGAAGTCACGCAGTGATGTGATGACAAAAAAATATTGTTAATTAACTCTTTATTTAATACCCATGCGGATTTATTTTTGTAACACCCTGTATGTTATGCAGGAAAATAAACAAAAGACGAAAGTAAAACAAAACGCTATCAATTTTCTTACCGCCTTCATTCCATCCACCTTCGACTTGGTAGGACGCTGTAGCTGCTCCAAATAAGAACCCTGGAGGGAAGGTCAGGTCCTCAGCACTCCATGCCACTGCTAGCACAGCACTGGGGACATACCATTTATATTTATCATAGGCATTACCAGTCTACCCAAGGGGTATTGGGTTGCCCGGGTAACTGGGTTGAGGAGGTCAGATAGGCAGTCGCTCCTCGTAAAACACTGGTACTCAGTTGAATCCGGTTAGACTGGAAGCCCACCCCAACATAGTTGGGAAAAGGCTCGGGAGATGATGATTTATCATAGGCATTGACTTATTGATAAAATACCGAAGAGTCCTCTTCTTTCAGGTGGTAAGGAGAGTCAGGAGTAAGGGGAGGAGCTCGTAGCTAAGTAACAGCCACACGGGTCGAATGATCATAAGGTTAAGCAGTCGCGGTCGGTCCGTGATGGGTAACCATCTTGTCATAACGAGTTCATCTGTGTTTCGGAAGCATGTTAAATTTGTGATCCCAAAACATTTGTACATCTTTAAAAGTCATTACGGGTAGTCAGGAGCCAGAAAGTCTGACAACCAGTCTTACCAAGGGTAGCCCAGGTAACAGTTTTTCGACGTAAAACACTGATACTCAGCTGCATCCAGTTAAGACTGGAAGCCGACCCAAACATAGCTTGGAAAAAGGCTAGGCAGATGAAAGAAATGGCAAGGATGATGGTGAAAACCCTGGATGAGACGGAAATTATTGATTGATGTGTTTTGAAAGTAGAAATCTTATCATTTATTTATCTAAGTGAATGAGCAATTTGTACAGTAGTAAATAAATCTCTCTAGATAAATATTTGGTAAGATAACATTGACAGCACTGTAATGGCTTAGCTAACACATTCTGAATACAAACTGTTTGTTCAGTCTGCGTTATAACAAACCCTCTTATCTTCCGTTGTAGTGTAAAACAAGCTATTTCTCGTGATTTTATCACGTCCCCGGGAACAGATTCCTTTAACCGGTTAAAATATAGCCTTTGTTACCCGGTGAAATTTCTGGCTGTGTTGGTATGGGCATGGGATGCGGAGGAATGAGGATCATGTTGTGAAGAAGGTTTTGAGGGTGAATGGAGATGGATATAGAGGAAAGGTACGATCAAAGAAACGATGGATGGATTGTGTGAAAGTTGATATGTCTAGAAAGAATGTTACTTGAGAGATGACGGCAGATAGAAGAGCGTGGAAGACAAAAACATGCTGCGCCGATGTGAGGGCACCTCCTGCCCTCATGATGATGATGGTGACTTGCACAAGTAACTACATATAACGATAACTGAACCCTAACCAGCCGTCAAATGGTCGATTTAACAATTCATAGAAAACGAATGCGCGTAATGACAGACAAACAGCATGAAGGCCCATTTAGATGGAGAGTTTATATCGCAATCGATAATCGCCATAACATAAACGTAACAAAATGTTTACATTCAGGCAAGAACTAAAATATCGCCAGCGAGATACATGTATGACATATACGAATTTGGCGAAATGACACGCCGCTTGTCACCCATCACAACGAGCGAGAAGGGTGAATGCTTAGACGAAGGAAATGTTTTATATGCCTTCAATTATCCTATCTTCAATACGAGAAATTCTCCTCGTCTAAATTGGCCTTAAATGATAAGCGTGTGTGCGCAAGCGTCGCATTCTTCAGATCCGGATGGATCAATGGGTAAAGTTTGCCACGTGCGGTTACAAGTCGATCTTCGTATCAAGCTTTAAATCAGCTGGGCTGTTATCATAGTACTCGTATTTATCAAATCTTTATCTTTTTCTACGCGTGTGGTGTAAACATCTTGAAAATCCGTCAAGTATGTACATGTCGCCTTTTATCGCCTTTTACTTTCAAGATGATAGATCAATGAAATGACAAGTAGCTAAGGATAATGTCCTCAGGAATCCTTTAACCACTTCAAAAGAGAAGGTTCTTCGATTGTTTGTTCGTGTGTTTTTTTATGTGTGTTGCTCGCTTTATCTAAGGCTTTTGGACTGATTGGGAAAATTCTCTCTTTATATATTTGCAAGGGGGTACTTCTACTTTTCTCTTTATTATCAGAAATGGATCTTATGTTGTGAACCCAAAATAATTGAGGGCAACTTTTGAAAACCAAGCGTTATTTATATGTCTGACTATGTCTGACGTTGGTCTAGTAGTCGGATGGGACCGAAATGGGTTTTAAGAACCTGTCTCAAGAGCAGCTTGGAGTTGAAAGTTGGTTATAGATATACCCGTGCATCGGAGAGCACGAAAGTGTCGGTCCTGCGTCGAATCTCTCTCTGGTCGTGTCGGATTGCCTACCAACAGGGTTAGAAGGGGAATAGGCATTGCACCTGTGTCTGCGGCAATGCTTGTGCACTATTATATGTCCTGCGCAGTTGGCTGATCTCCTTATAGAGAACAACCGCCATGGCCGACAATCGGTCTGGGCTATACGAATAGATCATAATATTGCACATGTTGGTGGTTATACCTAGTTAAACATAAACTATAATAATATAAGTAAAAGGCGACCTTTTTTGATACCTTTAAAAAATAATGCTTGAGTAGGCTAGTTTAGGTGCAAGGCCGTGATGTGAGCCCGACATGTGATAATTTTGATTTTAATACTTTTTTTTTGTTTATCATGTGATAATTTCGTGTTTTTTTCCTCAAATTATTTGCGATTGCATTTAATTTTTGTGTTAATCTGGTTCATCAAACCTAACAGATAGACGTGTTGCTGGGGAGTTTGTTGCGACACTTTTTCTTCCCAGCGAGAACACATAGGAAGTGATGAAGGGTGGGCGTTTTGGGGGCTGTCTTTTATTGACGTTGTCGTTCGAAAAGTGCTGATTTATCGGCCTAATTTGAATAAATGATTTTGAGTTTGAGTTCGTATTGATGAGAATTTTAGAGCAACATGAGTTGTGATTGCTATAGACCTATGGAGTATAAAAATTGCATAACGGTAAACGAGATAATGCCGATATTTGATCTATATCGGATTCTAAAAATTAAATTTAAACAAAATACCTAATTCGAAAATTTCGGAAAACGCTGAATAACGTGTAATTTATGTAGGTTCACTTCTTTTCAATTGAAATACATATTATTTAGAAATATATATATTTAGGTAGCAAATAATATACGAGTATACAATACTGAAAATATATTTTGGTTCCTGATTAATTCTCTCTTTTTGAACAGTTTTGGTTGAAAGCCATGTTGAAAATCGATTTTGAAAACTACTATTTATAATCATAAATAAATATTCTAATTAAGTTAGAATATTATTTAGTCTGTAAATATAATTAGACAAATAAACATATTTAAATTTCTTTATTTCTAAAAAAAATTCACTCACCTGAACAGAACTATTCGAAACCAAACCATGATTTTGAAAAGTCAAAAAAAAGTCAATACATTGATTTTTCAATTTCTCGTTTAAATTTGAAAAAAAATTAGATATAGCTAAATAATCCAATTATCTTGTACGAAGCGATATATCACCTGCCTACTACTCAATACTGCATTATATACCTACTAACATTACCAGTTTTCTCCAGGGTGTTATCTGCACGCTTGGAGCGCAGAACCAATTGGAACAGCCTGTGAATTGCTCTCTCTATATATCCAACAATCACTATATTTGACGACCCCGATGGCGCAATAGTAACCACGCCAGACGGTTCCGGGTTCTATTCCCGGCACGTTTGACATTTATGTGATGAGCAAGCTTATTAACTGTAGTCTGGCTGTTATAATTATGATTCTATAAATATATATGTGTAAAGTATACGTAGTTTATCAGTTGTGTTGGCACCCATAACACAAGCTAATCAATAGCTTACCATGGTGCTGATAAAGGTGTCCCGATATTATTTATTATGTCAATTTCTATGCATTGGCAATGACATCTCGTTACGTAGGCGTATGACAATATTGACAAAGACAAGATAATTGACGCCATATTAAAACTATACTAATATTATAAAGCTGAAGAGTTTGTTTGTTTGTTTGAACGCGCTAATCTCCGAAACTACTGGTTCGATTTGAAAAATTCTTTCAGTGTTAGATAGCCCATTTATCGAGGAAGGCTATAGGCTATTTACCATCACGCTAAGACACACGGGAGCAGAGCAGTAAGCAAAGATGCGGGTGAAACCGCTGGGGACAGCTAGTTAAAAATAAAAGGCAACTAGCGCCACAGTAGTGGGCGCTGAACTACTTCAACTACACTTTTCAACCATTACTCTTTTAAAACTAGCCTAAGGATTGTTGGCGTTGTTCAGTTAAAAGGCTAGTCGTTTGATTGAACGGATTTTACAACCGACAGCGATGATACAAAATTTTTTGATTCAACAGTTGTAAGTGCATCTCCGGTCGGTTACATTATCTAAATCTACACTATCTGCGATAATACATAAAACTGAAGAGTTTGTTTGTTTGAATAAAGTAATCTTTGATGGCTGTCAGATTGGATGAATTACTTTAGGTGTGGTAGCTCAATTCAAGTAGAAAGCACTTAGAGTCTTAGAAGCAATTAGGGGCTACGAATTGGTCCTTTAAAAATCGACGGGGGAGGTCTGTGTTCAGCTGGGAATCTCCCAACCGCTGCTATGTTGATGATGATGATGATAAAGTTGGTGGCACTAGACAGGTTGCCTTATATAATGCCATCCTTTTTCCAGAAAAATTACTCAATAGCTATAGTGCACAGGTGCACTCTATATTTCTATATTTTCGCAATTCGACAGGACAGCGAAAGAGATCAGGCGCAGGACCTTTACGTGCTTTCCGAAGCACGGGTGTATCAATCAACAACTTCAAGACTCCGGGCTTCTTTCGAGAGAGTTTTCTACAATCTACATAGCAATTTCAGCCCGACCTTGGTATAAAACCCGATACCCCGTGCTCAGCAGTCGCACCATGCGACTACTAGATCAACGAGGTTGTTGTTTTTAAATGATAAATGATATTTATTTTGCAAATAGGTTGAACTCAACACGTTTACACGTCAACACATTTTTTATAAAAACGAGATGAGGTTGGCATTTCCTGACTACCTTGAGAAGAAACGCCGAAAGAAACTCAAGGGTCACAGTCTAAAGTTTGCTAAAGGGAGTAGATCAAAAGATACATTTATGTGCGTCAGAGTGTCGCATACTCGTGAATCACATAATCAAATTATTATCAGGAATCAAAAATATTCCAAGATTAAAATAATATAAGACCTATTAATTATATCGTACAAGAATCTATGACGTTACCGGTTTGTATTATCAAGAACGCTTTCACTACTTTGTCGCTCGGAACTGCTAGGCTTAGCATTCTCTCGACGTACTTGGAATTTGTAGATATACCTTTTACTTAAATTATAAAGGTCAAAGATAAAATTCATGGCTCTGTTGCATAGTTGAGAAAAGGCTCGGGAAATGATGATGATGACAATGAAATATATCCCTTCTTGTGCAGTCGGGTAGAATAATAAAAATACATTGAGTTAAGTTCCCTGGGTGGTCACTTAAAAAAATACATTTGCCATTCAATAATTTATTAAATAATAGCTAAACTTCACAAGAATTATAATCTATGGTGTGGATGATGATCTATGGTACAATAAAATTTGTTCAATCAGTCGGCACATCAAGCGAGCGAGTCTTGATGACGTTAGAGTAGTACCGAGCTGACGCACGCGCCGTGCGCTTGCGCTCCGGATGCGAGAAATCCACTTCGTACAGACCAAATTTGACCCTGGAACAACAAAAAATCTACGTTTTAAATTTTTCAAAAAAAAATGAAAATCTAAACATTTATAATATATAATACTTAATTGCCAATAGCCTGATAAAGAAATAAAGTCATTTTTTTTAACCAACGGCAATAGAAAAAAAAAATAGGAGATAGAAAAAGAGACGCAAAGTCAATTATAAATAGGTTTTCACTGATAGCAATAAAGTAAAACACTATAGCTTTAGGTATGTGGTAGGCTTTTTGAGGAAAATATAATGAAATTTGAATCATGATTAAAATCAAAAAGAAAGATATTAAATCTAATTTATATAACAAAGTATAGGTACTGTCACTACAGTCCATTGAATTTGATCCTAAATTTCAAAAGTCATTAACTACTTTTGCCTTACGATTAGGGTACTTGAGAACTAGTCAAATTCATTACTTTTATTGAACTGTCAAAAACGGTTACTTTCTTTGCTATTTGTATGAAAGTTAGAATTATGACGTCACATTTTTTCACATCAAGCCATATACTTGCTTTTTTTTAAATTACCAATAAAAAAAATCCAATAGATTTTCCTTTAAAAGGAAAAATGAAAGTGACATTATTTTAAGATGCTTTACCAAATTAATATCGTATAGGAATTTATTTTTGACCTAGTCAACTAACCAATTAAACAAACTCACTCTTTATGGTTTAGTTGCGTTCGAGTTATCGACAAGCAAAAAATAAAAGTGTTCTTACGCTAATCCATCACTCCACTCGAAGTTATCCATGAGCGTCCACGCTGTGTACCCCGTCACGTTGACGCCATCTTTGATAGCAAGGAGAACCTGTAACCAGAATAGTGCATCAAAATACCGGATATTGTACCCGTGCATCGGAGAGCACGTAACTGTCGGTCGCGCCTGAACTCTCTCCGGTCGTGTCGGATTGCCGTCCCATCGGACTATGAGAGTGAGGGAATAGAGAGTGCAGCTGTATCCGCGCATATGCTAGTGCGTTATAATATGTCCTGCGCAGCTGGCTGTGTGTTGGGCTTTTTGGTTTTTGAGGGAAATTATCAAATGACCCCGCTGAGGGTGCAGCTTGAGGTAGTGTCAGACCTAGACTGACTAAAACCCACTACATTCCTTCCGGAGGTCCCCGGGTGCCAGGGCCATGGTAACTCTTGCGAACAACCCGCAGACCTTAGCCCTACGGGGCCTGGGTTCTGAGCTCTAAGACGTGTTCATAATATCACTTCGTAAAGTAAATTGATCCATCTAATGAGTTTAGAAATAAGATAATCATTGTTATAAGTGTTGCAGGCTTTTACATTTATAACAACAGACTCACTTGTTCCAAATGATCTCTATAATACTGTATCCTCTCTGGGTCTTCGAGTCCTCCAGATGTAGACACACCGTTCTCCGTGATAATAATATCCATGTCACCATATTGCTGCTTTATCCAGTTCAGTTGACGGCGGAAACCTTCCGGGAATATCTGAAAAATATCTCATTTTTTTTTCTAAAAAATACCTAAAACTTATTAACTATAACTAGTAAAAATAAATAAACTATAATTCGTTCATTCAAATTAGGCTGATAAATAAGCACTTTTCGAATGTCAAAAACAAGAGACAGCGCCCAAAACGCCCACCCTTTATTAATTCCTATGTGTTCTCGCTGGGAAGAAGAAGTGGCGCAAAAAACTCCCCAGCAACACATGTCTGTCTGTTAGGTTTGAAGAAGCTGATAATATGTATGTCTAGAATTTTAACAATATTATATTTTAGTCCAGCCGATCTCGAAAAATCATGGTGGCCTAGTGGCTAAAGAGCCAACCTCTCAAGTGTGATAGCGTGAGTTCGATTCCAGGTCAGGCAAGTACCAATGCAACTTTTCTAAGTTTGTATGTACTTTCTTAGTATATATTGGACACCAATGACTGTGTTTCGGATGGCACGTTAAACTGTAGGTCCCGGCTGTCATTGAACATCCTTGGCAGTCGTTACGGGTAGTCAGAAACCAGTAAGTCTGACGCCAGTCTAATCATGGGGTATTGAGATGCCCGGGTAACTGCGTTGAGGAGGTCAGATAGGCCGTCGCTCCTTGTAAAACACTGGTACGTAGCTGAATCCGGTTAGACTGGAAGCCGACCCCAACATATTTGGGTAAGAGGCTCTAAATTGCAACATAAACACAAACATTTACAAATATTATATAACAAGGACTAATGAACTAGTGCTTACATGAATTACAGAAGTGCACAACATTTAAAACAAAATAGAAGGAACAATACTGAATACAGTACAAGATAAAGCAAAAAGATACAGAACACACAATCACAAACCAGAATTCACAACATTAAAAGGCTATCCGACCGATATATAAACTAAGGCGTTAATTTTCAAAGAAAAACTTACGTATAACCATTCAGACTCAGCAGTAGGCCATTCGTCCCTATGTTCGGTAATAACGTTGAGTTCAGCGATGTCTCCAAGAGGCCAGGGTCTGAACTCCTCTCCCTCCTTCGCTTTGCGCACCACCAGGGTCGTGTAAAAATTAATCGCGAAGTAGTCATAGGTTCCTGTAATAGAAAACTTTTGATTATATTTGACAGCATCGAGCAGGGGTGGTGATTAACGCTCAATCTCTCTCTGTGTGAGACCTATGCCCAGCAGTGGGACGATGTTAAGGCGGATGGATGATGGATCATTGTGAAATTATGAGTGTCACCTTTTTATTGTGATGCCAAGATAAGTTAACTCAAAATAGGTTTTTATAATTAGCTAACTTAGTGGCTGGTTGACGCTTTTGCGTGATCGAAAGGCTGGCTATTATTTTGGTCAGAGAATTAGCATTGCCATTTAACGTGACACTACTGCCAGCCCCTTTTATTTCTTAGCGAGGGAAGTGATTTTTTTGACGCCTTTCAGATTTTTATGTAAATATTTGTTTCATTCACATGAAAACCATGCCATTGATGAAATTTAAAAAAATGCTTTACAGAATTACTTGAAGACAAATGCTATTATTATGTTCAGGATTTCCTAAATTATACATTATAATCACCTTTTTACCTTATTTAATTTAGTTTTATAAATATTATTGTATTTGCATGCCAAAAGGCAGAATGTACACGGTTCTTTACTATGTTATTTTCGATCCTATTTGTATGTACCTGCATTCTTAGCAAATAAAGTCCTATTCTATTCTATTCATTATTTTATTTCTTTATACTTTGTAAATAATTACATAGATACAATGGTCAATAAACTGGAAATTGAAAATTAAAAACCTAAAATTGTCGCAAACGCAAAATAATATAAGAGGAGTTCTAGAAGTCCAGACCCACAAAAACTTGAGGATATAAGTAAGTAATGTAAAAGTCAGAATGTCCAAACACCAAAATTCCTTCACAATTTTGGAAAAATGTATGCAGGATCTAATTGTTGAACGTCCAGAATATGTTTACCTCTAACAAGCTCAATCTCTTCCTGGGTAAAAGCTGGTAATGTAGACTTGGGGTATCCTCTCTTCAAGCTGACCTCCTCAAGAATCTTCTCAATGGAAGGCGGCCACCCACCAGCCTTGGAGTAGATTGCATGGGCGTATCTACCGTTCTATAAACCAAAAATGTTCTTAAGATAAGCATAATGGTCTTTGCCAGGACCTACATAGAAAACTCCTATCAGCAAAATAATGAAAAATACTCTTCTAACCAGACAATGTAATAGGTATGCTTATTGAGAATATAATAAAGAATATAAAATAGAATAGAATTTGCAATCCGACATGGTAATGCGTCTTGCCAGGACAAGACATTTTTGAATGCGTTATTTTATGTAGTTTTGTCAATTGAATTGTTGAAATAATAGAAACTAAGAAAGAACTTTCAAATAATAAACATAAAATATGAATTTGAAATACACAGCTTGACCCCTTAAAAGTTAAAGGATAATTTTCTTATTTAGTTATTACTTATATGCGTGTGAACGATGCACATAATTTTGGTTTTATTTTGAATTAATTTTGTTTTGTGTTTTATTAGTTTTGATATTTTGTTTTAAATAAAATAATAATAAAGTTATGAAACGACGCCGAGGGCGAAATGCGCGCGCATATTTGTCAAAGGGAACGCGGAACGGGGATTGGTGCTTGGACCGACCGTGTTATCGCGTGGCACTAGCGACACCTAGCGCACCAAACGGGAACTGTGGTTCAACTGTCTAGTTTTCATCGCGCGGCACGTTTTGCGCACCGCTCCCTCGGCTTCGTTCATCTTTTCTTTTCAAAACCATTGTTTTATCATTTCTAACAAAATATACAGTCCACTAAACCCATAGCCCACAATGCTTCATTAACTAAAGACTAATTTGTTTTATTCTCCCATTAAGTAGCTCACTCAATTAATGGGGTTTGCTTACGGCATATTGTCGGGCCAGCTCTGCCAGTTCCTCATGCTCTTCCGTTGAGTCGTAAGGCTCGAGCCACAGCATTTGGTTCGCAATAGATACTTTGCCTGTTAGGAAAAAAAAAAATAAGTAATCTAACAACTAAACTGTCGGATTTTAGTACACCATTATTGGCATAGATGGCGCTGCTTCGAGTGTAGCAATTTTTTTCAAAAAGGGGAATATTGTGGTAAATAAATAACAGTGCACAATGCAATACTTCTCGTTTTGCAAGAATTTAGCTAGAATTTTAGCTTACCATGATATTTCGGCTTGAATTCCTCATCATACAATCTCCAAGCCTTAGCGTGGGCCAACAAAAGGAACTTATTGCACATGTAAATTCCGACTTCTGGGCTGACCACGGAGGGAGCTAACCACTCGCTGTTATAGACTGCATCGCAGACAACCATTGGTTCGTTGATAGTTAGCCATAACTTCACCCGGTCTCCGAAGAGGGTGTACGCGACACGGGCATAGTCCTCAAACCAATCTACTATGAGAGGGTTTGTCCAGCCACCTGGAAAATTAAACAACGTCTTTTTATCTTCCTGAAGACATTCTTTCGAACGCAGAAACTTGGGACGGTTGTAAAAAGCCATTTCAAGAACTAATTAAGTTGGGAACCTAACTAGTAAAGATAAATCCAAAATTTTACCAAGATCTTGGAGTGATTGTGGCAAGTCCCAGTGATATAAAGTAATCATGGGTTGTATGCCTTTCTCCAGTAGACCGTCGATCAGATTGTTGTAGTAATTTTTCCCATCTTCATTGATTACATTCGGGAAACCAGACGGGAGCAGACGGGGCCAGGATAGAGAGAATCTGAAATTGTTACAAAAAAACCTGCTGCAAAATCTATACTTAGGGGTATATCTATACTTAGGGCCAGTTACACCGGTTGCTGATAAGTTTCAGATAATTTATCTGGCAGATAGCTTCATACAAATTCTGTTCCATTTTTGAATTTATCTGATAGAAACTGGCCCTTAATATTATAAAGTCAAAAAGTTTGGTTGAATGCACTAATCTCAAGGACCACTAGTACAAATTGAGAAATGATCTCAAGTTCCCGAAGTTCCTAGACGACGCGAGTAAAACCACTGACCAAAGTTAGTATTAGATATTTGAAGTATCTATCTTGGTGGTAATCTATTTATCTTTTAATTTTAATCTCATTACTTTTTATCTTTAATCATTAACTTCACTTATCCATGAAGCCATTTATTTATTTAGCATCAAGAGTCTCAAAAGGTCGATCTTTCTTTTCATCCTCATTATCAGCCTCTTTTATCCTCCCACTGTTGGACATAGGCTGCCTCCCACACGCAGAAGGATTGAGCTTTAATACGCACCCTTGCTCAATGCGGGTTGGTGATTTCTGACTTTGTAGTCTAGGTTCCCTCGAGATGTTTTCCTTCACCTTTAATCAGTCATTGTTGTCTCAGATATAGAAAGTGCATATAACTTAGAAAAGACGCATTGGTACTTCCTTGACATAGAATCGAACCCGAGCACTCATATTTTTAGAGGATTGTGCTTTAACGACTAGGCTTCTGTGACTTTTTCTTCTGTTCTTTGGGTTCATACTTTTTTTTTACATTACCTATAAAATTGCAGTCCTAACTCCTCAGCCATTTCGATGTCTCTCTTCCACTGATGGTAGGAGTCGCAGGCGACGTCGCCATTGGTCCGATCATTGATTCTGGAAGGATCCTCATGGACAAAACGGTCCCAGGTGCTTTCGCTTTTACCTAAAACATATTGAAAATGAACGTAAGGGAACGTCGAAATGACGGGGAATACCTTACAGAATACCATTTTTTACGTCATCTCATACTTTATCCGTAAAAATCTCGAAGTCAATTTAATTCAACTCGCAAACACGCTTGCAAGAGTAGCGCTAGTGTAGATTCGAATTATGAACCGAGATTTAGAATGCCAATCAAGAAACTCACAGCGGATTCAGATTAGAATTTAAGAATGAATGGGAAACTTGAGCTAAAATTATGTTGTTTAGAGTGCATTTCTTGACAAAACCTGAATTTATTTACCTATTGTGTTGTATTTTCAGCTCGACACGAGAGTCTTATGGAGATAACGCAGTTGGTTTTGTTCAGATAAAAAGGGAAAATCAACTGGGTTAAAACACATAGGTACATAACAATATATCACTGCACATTTTTTTTGTGAGACATATCCACTTGTTGAAGGGTTATCCATTGTTGTAAAATAGAAAATATAAAACAACAACAAATATTCACGCGCAATAAAAAGTGAGACATATGGAGTGACGTCACGTCAACCCAGTGAGCGTTTACGCGCGAACTTTGAATTGCCAATTTTTTTATTTGCGTTAAGTAAATTATTTGGTATACTTTTAATTTATTGTTTTTGGTATCTTTAAATAATCATTAAATCTTAAAGATAGACTAAAAAAAAAAATAATGCAAGTTCCCTATTCTTACAGAATCACAACCTAATACTGGATTTGAAAAACACTTTGAAATGAAATAATTCAGAGATAATTTTAAATACCTCTTTATTTAAAACCATTTTAAAACCCACGCGGCTTTAGTTTTGTAAACACATTGTATATTTTATTATGCAGAACAGAAAAAAACAAAAGACGAATTTAAAAGCAAAACGCTATCAATTGTCTTACCGCCTTCATTCCATCCACCTTCGACTTGGTAGGACGCTGTAGCTGCTCCAAATAAGAACCCTGGAGGGAAGGTCAGGTCCTCAGCACTCCACGCCACTGCTAGCACAGCACTGCGAACATACTGTTCCTATTCATCATAGTCATTGACTTATTGATAGTCCTACAGATGAAGATAGACCAAAGAGTTTCCGGTGGTAAGGAGAGTAAGGAGTAACATCCGCAAGGGTCGATCAATCATAAGGTTAAGCAATGCTTGGCGCTGTCGGACCATCTTGTCATGACGAGTTCATCTGTTTTTCGAAAGCATGTTAAATTGGTGAGTGCCGGCTGTCAGAAGCCAGAAAGCTACATCGACATATGACAACCAGTCTTTCTAAGGGGTATCGAGGTGCCGAGGTAACAGGATGGAGGAGATCAGACAAGCAGTCGCTTCACATAAAACACTAGTACTTAGCTGCATCTAGTTAAGACTAGAAGCCGACCTAAACATAGCTTAGAAAAAGGCTACGCAGGTGAAAGAAATGGTAGGGATGATGGTGCAAACCGGGGAAATGACTGCTAAATCCCTAAACATTATTGATAGATGTGTTTTGATGGCAGAAATCTTATCAATTATTTATCTAAGTGAATGAGCAATTTGTATAGTAGTAAATAAATCTCTCTAGATAAATATTTGGTAAGATAAGATTGACAGCACAAAATTGGGATAAGGGCAAGAGGATAGTGATGACACTCCGTACAATTTAACTTGATAATGGTGACTTGCAAAAGTAACGATAACCGAGCCTTAACGAGACGTCAAATGACCAATTTGACAATTCATAGAAAACAGTCTAATAACAAACAAACAGCGAAGATTAGATAATAAAGTTCCGCTATACAATTTGGGCTATAGAACACTAAAATGGCCCATTTAAATGGAGAGAGTTTCTCTTACGTTTCGGTATGAGAATGTCTATGAGAATGCGACTATCGCAAGCAATAATCGCCAAAACATAATCGTAACAAAATGTTTACCTTCAGGGAAGAACTAAAATGCGAGATTCGTATGTATGACAAAATTATACGAATTTAGCGAAATGACACGCCGCTTGTCACCCATCACAACGGGCGAGAAGTGTGATGAATGTTTAGAGAAAGGAAATGTTTTATATTCCTTCAACTAACGTATCTTCGAGACGAGAAACTCGCCCCGTCTAAATCGGCTTAAAATGATAAGCGTATGTGCGCAAGCGTCGCATTCCTCAGAAAGATCAATGGGTAAATTTTGCCACGTGCGGTTACAAGTCGATCTTCTTATCAAGCTTTAAATCATCTGTTATCAGAGTACTTTTATTTATCAATTCTTTATCTTATTCTACGCGTGTGGTCAAGTAGGTACATGTCGCCTTTTATCACCTTTTTCTCTCAAAAGGATAGATCAATGAAATGACAAGTAGCTAAGTATAATGTCCCCAGGGGGAATCCTTAAACCACTTCAAAAAGAGAAGGTTCTTCAACTGTTTGTTCGTGTGTTTTTTTATGTGTGTTATCAAAGGCTTTTGGACTGATCTGCGGGTTGTTCGTAAGAGATACCGTGGCCCTGGCTCACAGGGACCTCCAGAAGGAACATAGTGGGTTTTAGTCAGTAAGAGTCTGACGCTCCCTCCAGCTGCACCCTCAGCGGGAGGTGTCATTTGATGATTTCCTATGAAAAAAAAAAGCTTATGGACTGATTGAGAAAATTCTTTCCTTATCTTTGCATGGGGGACCTTTTTCTTTTAGGAGTAGGAAAGGATCTTATGCTGAACCCAAAACTTTGACACAGCTTTCGAACAGAGGGCAATTTTCGAAAACCAAATCAATACTATGTCTGACGAGACTATACCATGATGGCTAAGAACTGCCTCGTTGGTCTAGTAGTCGTATGGCCCAACTAAGTAAGGGGTCAGGTTTGCTTCCCGGATGACACCGAAATTGCTTTATATATTTTACGAATGTTTCTCAAAAGCGACTTGGATTTGGAAGTTGGATATAGATACACCCGTGCATCGGAGAGCACGCAAGTGTCGGTCCTGCGTCGAATCTCTCTATGGTCGTGTCGGATTGGCGACCCTGAAGACTATTAGAGTGACGGAATAGAGAGTGCATCTGTATCTGCGAAAATGCTTGTGCACTCCTTAGAGAGAGAGAGAGAGAGAGAGAACAACCACCATAGCCGACTATCGGTCTAGCCGATAGGACTACAACGTAATACATGTTGGTGGGTATTTATACCTGGTTGACTTTTTTTTTACTGCCTCGTTGGTCTAGTATTCGCAAGAGGCGACTGCTGGGCACGGGGTCGTGTCGGATTGCCGTCCCATTCGGACTATGGGAGTGAGGGAATAGGGAGTGCACCTGTGTCTGCGCGAATGTAAAAAAAGCCCTAAAGTAAAAAAAAAGAGAACGGCTGCCCTAGCCGACAATCGGCATGGATGCCATCTTCATCTTCATACCTAGTTATACCTGTATACATAAATTATAATATGCTATAGGCGACCTTTTTAATACGTTCAAAATTAATGCTTGAGTATCTAGCCGTTTTAGGTGTAAGTCTGTGTACTGGCCGACATATGATAATTTTGTAATTTTAATACTTTTTTTGTTTATCATGTGATAATTTCGTGTTTGGTTCTGGTTCTTCAAACCGAATATTTAATATAATTCTTCCCAGCGAGTAAACATAGGAAGTGGAGAAGGGTGGGCGTTTTGGGGGCTGTCTCTTGTTTGGACGTTCGAAAAGTGTTGATTTATCATCCCAATTTGAATAAATGATTTTGAGTTTGAGTTCGTATTGATGATAATTTTATTATACATACGTACTATAAAAATATTATTTTGTAAATATTGTATTACTGAATATTGAATTTGAGCACTGAATTGCAAAGAACACTTCATTGAAATTAATTATAAATTATAAAATCTTTCCTAGCAGAATAGATCATATTTATTTTTTAAAGTGAATCCCAAGATAGCTAAAACTGACGGTAATAGGAGCTTTTATGTTTATCATAAAATAAACATATTTAAAATTATTAAAAAAAAATCACTCACCTGAACAGAACTGTTCGAAACCAAACCATGATTTTAAAAGTAAAAAAAAACTCAATACATTGATTTCTCAATTTCTCGTACAAATTCGGAAAAAAATGTAGATATAGCTAAATAATCCAATTAACTTGTAGGTACGAAGCGATATATCACCTGCCTACTACTCAATACTGCATTATATACCTACTATCATAACTAGTTTTCTCCAGGGTGTTATCTGTACGCTTAGAGCGCAGAACCAACTGGAACAGACATGAGCAAAAATCTCTATGTGTATCTCTCTTTACTTCAATTTCTATAAAAGAAAGAATATCATTTATTAGCAATGAATATGGGTATAAAATAAAATGTAAACATTATAAAAAAATGTTCCAGCCTACTCTACCTTACGGCATGCAAAAGTAAGAAAATAAATGTCTGTATCCAAGAACAACAAAGCAAAAAACACAATTTGTATAATTATAAAAAATAAAGTATAAAAAGTAATCGATTTACAGAAATTTTAATATTTTTTTTTAACAAAAAATAATAGAAGCCATTTTAAAAATAAAACGCAACTAGCGCCACAGAGACGGGCGCTGAACAAGCAGCGTTTTGAACGTCTCAATAGTCAATTAGATTGAAGGGCTGGCCATTTGATTGAATGGCTGAACCGACAGCAATGATATAGACGCACTGCACGCATTTTTGTAGCTTCACCAATTGTAAGTGCGTCTCCAGTTGGTTACATTGTCTAAGTCTATACTTATCTACGATAATACATAAAACTGAAGAGTTTGTTTGTTTGAATAAAGTAATCTTTGATGGCTGTCAAATTGGATGAATTACTTTAGGTGTGGTAGCTCAATTCAAGTAGAAAGCACTTAGAGTCTTAGAAGCAATAAGTGGCTACGAATTGGTGCTCTAAAAATCGACGCGGGAGGTCTGTGTTCAGCTGTGAATATTTTTTCAGGAATCAAAAATATTCCAACATTAAAATTATATAGTCGCGGTGGCCCAGTGGGTAAAGAGCCAACCTCTCAAGTATGAGGGCGTGGGTTTGATTCCAGGTCAGGCAAGTACCAATGCCACTTTTCTAAGTTTTGTATGTACTTTCTAAGTATATCTTGGACACCAATGACTGTCTGTCATTAAACATCCTTGGCAGTCGTTACGGGTAGTCAGAAGCCAGTAAGTCTGACGCCAGTCTAACCAAAGGGTATTGGGTTGCCCGGGAAAATGGGTTGAGGAGGTTAGATAGGCAGTTGCTCCTTGTAAAATACTGGTACTGAGCTGAATCCGGTTAGACTGGAAGCCGACCTCAACATAGTTGGGAAAAGGCTCGGGAGATGATGATTAGAATAATATAAGACCTATCAATTATATCGTACAAGAATCTGTGACGTAACTGGTTTATATTATCAGAACGCTTTCCGGAAGGCTTAGCATTCTCCCGACGTACTTGGAATCAGCTGTCGTCATCGATATACCTTGTACTGTGATTATAATTTCATGAATGTGTTGTGCTCTGCATCATCCCTGATCTCCGATATTTCTAATGGGGAACTTGCGCTAAAATTGTATTTAGTAATTAAATTAATAATTCAATAATAATATTCGTTAAAGTGTATTACTGAACGATTTATTCTAAGATTATTATTTTTTTGCGAAATATTTATATTATAAGTTACGTAACTTGAAACGGAATTTGAAACACCAATCAGCGCCAAGTGACGTCTCTCCATATGACCAGCTGCTGTTGACAAAGTAAACATTGAAAAATATATATAAAATGGAAAAAGGGTTTATTAAAGCCGACTCGCGAAACCTTCCTAAGGTTGATATGGACATGGTGCGATGGTTTTTTATGGAGAATTCCGATTTTTCAAGTGTAGAGATAAAAGGACGAAAGCTTTTCCGGTAAGGTGTTGATGTGAGGTTATGTTGTTTAGAGTGCATTTCTTAACAAAACCTGAATTTATTTACCTATTATGTTGTATTTTCAGCTCGACACGAGAGTCTTATGGAGATAACGCAGTTGGTTTTGTTCAGATAAAAAGGGAAAATCAACTGGGTTAAAACACATAGTGGAAGGAAAATGAACTTACGGGAGGATGAAATGAGTGATGCGTCCCTTCGATAGCCTCCAGCGCTGGCTCAGGCGATATTTCCACCAAGTGTCACGAGATGAGAGATTGATATTCACTATGTCACCACACAACACCACTTTTATTCTTCTAGAGTTTCATTTAGAGTTTTTGGCGGGAGCGCGGCGCACGCAGGTGCGTGTCGTCGTTAGGCGAGCGGAGACGAGCGAGAGATTGGTGTATGCGATGCGAGCGGGCGGGAATGGTAGAATGAGCGGGACAGGAAATGCGTGGGAGAAGGAAAAGGGAATGAATGAGAGATCCTTCTGGAATGAGTTGCAGAGTGAAGTGTAATGTTGTTGTTGTACGTGTTTATGATTTGTCATAGATAAATAATAGATAAATAAAATGAATGGCGCAGACACATAGGTACATAACAATATATCACTGCACATTTTTTTTGTGAGACATATCCACTTGTTGAAGGGTTATCCATTGTTGTAAAATAGAAAATATAAAACAACAACAAATATTCACGCGCAATAAAAAGTGAGACATATGGAGTGACGTCACGTCAACCCAGTGAGCGTTTACGCGCGAACTTTGAATTGCCAATTTTTTTATTTGCGTTAAGTAAATTATTTGGTATACTTTTAATTTCTTGATAAAGATAGACTAAAAAAAAAATAATGCGGGATACTTTTTTCACACATACGGTCATTAGCTATTGATTAGCTCGTATTATGGGTGCCAACATAACTGATAAACTAAATATACTTTACACATATATATTTATAATTATATATAACACCAGACCACAGCCAACAAACATGATCATCACAAAAATGTCGACCGTGCCGGTAATCTAATCCGGGATCCTCAGCACCGGCAGTCCGATGTGTTTACCATTGCTTCAACGGGGTCATTTAATTAAGCATAATATACAAAAAATAAATTATCAATTATAATTTATTTACACGCAAAAAATAATGATAGCTTAATATAAAACAATAAAAAAACTAGTTCTTATGAGAATTTATTAGTTTCACACGGTAGAGGCACGTATAATGATCGTCTTTTGATAACTTTGGAGTAGTAGATCGCTGACTTGCGTGGCGTGCGCTTGCGCAGGTGGTCCGAAAAGTCCACCTCGTATAGTCCAAACTTTGACCTGAAAATTAAATATAATTATTATTAAAACCAGTAAAATAATATCTTATAGACTTTCTGCACAGTATGATTTCTATGACATCGGATGAGACTGGAAGCCGACGCTAACATAGGTTACTGGATAAGGGCTTTTTAATAATTGAAAGGCTTGACTAAAATGGTTCCTCTATTTGAGTAGACAACCTAACTATGTAAGTGCATAATTTTGGGCTGCGGGTTGTTCGCAAGAGTTACAGTGGCCCTGGCACACAAAGACCTCTAGAAGGAACAAAAAGTGGGTTTTAGTCAGTAAAAATCCCCCCAGCTGCACCCACGGGACTATTGATAATTTCCAACTCAAAAACTAATCTATTAATTAAATGAACTTACTCATATCCATCTATCCATTCGAAGTTATCCATGATGGACCAGTACGTGTAGGCTGTCACGTTGACTCCATCTTTTATCGACAGTAGAATCTGAAAATGGAGGATCAGACAAAAAAATATTCGTTTGTACATGACTTGTCTCAACAGCCCTTTATTATACTTCCACGCGCTCGTTGGTACCTATTCCATCATTACCTGTTCTAAATAGCGCCTGATGAATGAAATCCTTTCTTCATCGTTAACGTTGGACCCCGCATTGGAATACCCATTCTCCGTAATGAATACCTCCAAGTCTCCATACTTCTGTCGGAGCCACGCCATCTGTTGGCGTATGCCTCCTGGAAGGACCTGAGAATTGAAGGAAGCGAATCATTTTATAGCAAGAACGTAGCAAGGATATGTACGTGAATAATGACAGTTAATTACTGCAAATGCAGATAATAATTGACCTTATCAACGCAGCTATCAGCTCAAAAATAAAATCCTTTATAATATTTTATTTATTAAAGCATCTTAAAATAATGTCGGTTTCAGTTAGCGTTTTAAAAATATTCCAAAGTATAAAGACACATTTTATATTACAGTAATTATCGAAACAAGTATTATTTATTGGAAAGTGCCAATGCAAATTTTCTAAGTTTGTATGTACTTTCTAAGTATATCTTGGACACTAATGACTGTGTTTCAGATGGCACGTTAAACTGTAGGTTCCGGCTGTCATTGAACATCCTTGGCAGTCGTTACGGGTAGACAGAAGCCAGTACGTCTGACGCCAGTCTAACCAAGGGGTATTGGGTTGCCTGGGTAACTGGGTTGAGAAGGTCAGATAGACTGTCGCTCCTTGTAAAACACTGGTACTCAGCTGAATTCGGTTAGACTGGAAGGCGACCTCAGTATAGTTGGGAAAAGGCTCGGGAGATGATGATGAATTATCGAAATAAGCTAATTCGCACTAACCGCCATATACCGACTATAACCGAAGGTCCAGCTAGGGTCAGCGTCTAACACAGCATTGAGGTCAGGGATAAACGTAAAGATAGACTTCTCTCCTTGGTCCCAGGGCGTGGCTGGCCGCACCAGCCTGGTGGAATAGTGATTCATGGCGAAGTAGTCGTAGGTTCCTGTGAAAGAAGAAGAAAATAATAAAATTACTGCATCTTTGACATGATCTGACTAAAGTTGGAGTACTAGCCCTCATGTCTGTCATTGACGACCAGCTACGACTCAGCAGTGGCTTAAATGGAAATTACGAAAGCTGGACCTTTGGCTTTAAATGTTTGAGCTGAACCTAAAACCTCGCCATCGCCAATATACCATAAGGCTCACTGAAACGATGAATGAAAGAAACTGATGAGAATGGTGATGAGATGAGAATGTTCAGAAGAGTGTATCATCCTGTACCAATGGATTGAGTAACGAATGAGGATATAAGAGAAAGTTTGAAAGTGGCACCGGTAACTGAAAATCTATTTGGAAGCCGGCTATCATGATGCAGAGGAATGAGGATCACGTTGTAAGACAGGTCTAGGTATTTATTACTATAGTCTTGGTCTCTTACCAACAAGATCTTACCTCTGATGAGTTCAATTTCATCTTGAGTGAAGGCTGGCAGCCTGGATTCTTTTAAGCCTTGCTCTCTGCTCACTCTTGCTACAATCTCTTCCACTATGGGTGGCCATCCACCTTCCTTCGAATATATGGGGTGAGAATAGCGGCCAGCCTGAAACAAGCAGAATGTACTTAATCATGACCATGGGGGTGTCGCTAGAGAATTTGCTATGCTATTGTAAATCGTGCAATCAGCGCCGTAAATAGGGTGGCGCCAGCGGTGCCCAGGCACAGGGTGCAGACCCTAGAGGGGCGCAGAAATATGGTTCTGAATTTTGTAAGAGCCTGGTTTGAACGTTTCCAAGGGTGCAGTTTTGAAAACTCGTACCTGGCGCATTAAAGGCTGGTGCAATACTTACGAAGAATTCTCTAGCGATTTCTGTTAGCCGCTGGTCTTTCTGCGAGTATGGCACCAGCCATAAAAGATGGTTTGATATTGATACTTTGCCTGAAATAAAGTTAGCTTTTTTAATGATGATAAAAACACTTTTTTGCTTTTAAAAAAAAATAGCTGTATTTCCTCGTGTTAAAGAATGCAAGTTATATAGTTTGTTGACTTCAACAGCGTTCTAAACTTAGTACTTAGTGGAAAGTCATGGTGACCTAGTGGCTAAAACACCTCCTCGGCTCTAAATACGAGTGTTTTGCTTTGAAGTCGGTCAGGCAAGTTCCAATGTTTCAACTTTTTAAACTTTAATACAAGTTATATGGACTTTCTAAGTGTCTTGAAGGCCAAACTGACCAAAGGCGAAGGAAAACATCTTGAGGAAACCAGGACTTTAAAGTCTGCTACCGAAAATTAACCTGACGTAAGGGTAGTGATTAACGCTCATTCCTTCTTATCATCATCATCATCACAGCCTTTTTATCGTCCCACTGCTGGGCACAGGTCACGGAGAAGGATTGAGCGTTAATCACCACGCTTGCTCAATGCGGGTTGGTGATTTCAGACTTTATAGTCCAGGTTTCCTCGAGGTGTTTTCCTTCACCTTAAATTAGTCATTGGTGTCCAAGATAAACTTAGATAGTACGTATAACTTAGAAAAGTTACATTGGTACTTGTCTGGCCTGGAATCGAACCTTTCACATTCCTTCTACGTATGAGAAAAGGCCAAGCCCCACAGCGGGAAAAAACAAAAAGTCTGATGATGATGATACCGATAACTTAAACACCTGCACGGTACTTTTACCGAAGCTACCTAGCAATTAACTATATTACAAAACACACACCATTACACTTATATCTGAACTCCTCATCATATATCCTCCAGGCCTTGGCGTGGGCCAGCAGGATATTCTTGTTGCACAAGTAAGGGCCCACATAGTAGTCCAGGTTTGGGGCTAGAAAACCCTTCCCATAGTAGAAATCACATTCCACTATGGGTTCGTTGATGGTGATCCAGGTCTTCACGCGGTCGCCGAAGAGGGTGTATAGAATTCTTGCGTAGTCAGCAAACCAGTCGGAGATTTTGGGGTTTGCCCAGCCACCTGGAAATCAGAAGTCGGGACTTCAAAAAATAAGACGTGGTTCTAACAGAACCCTCAGGACAGCTTGTATTATTGTGCAGAAGATTATTCCGTGGTCTTTCTTTTGTTCCTAAAGATTAGGAAGTTAAAATATATTTCCAAATCCGTTGGAAAATAATGAAGTTACGCATCAACTATCTATACTAAAAATACACACATCTGAATTGAAAACCTCCTAAAAGAAATAATGCTCACGTTTTTCACCCTCGAAGATTCATCAGCATCTCAACCATCATCAGCCAAGCAAATTCTTTAATTAAAATATTACAAATCTCTTCTCATCCAATGTCAAGCTGATTTTACACAAGTATGCTGGAATTAGCTACTGAACTCACCAAGATCTTGAAGCAATTGCGGCATTTCCCAGTGGTACATAGTGACGACGGGCTCTATACCCTTCTCCAGTAGACCATTGATCAAGTTATTGTAATATTTCTGTCCATCCTCACTGATGTAGTTGTGTAAACCGGTCGGGAGCAGGCGGGGCCAGCTTATAGAGAATCTGAAAATATAGACGAACTGATATAAAGTGTTCTGTATAGAAAGTCCAGTTTATCCATTTGCTAAAAAAAACTTTTTCCTGGTCTTCTTTTTTCAAGCTAATCATCGAGATATTGACTTCTGGCAGTCGCATTCTGTTTGAGTCGCAAGTCACCTCAAAATCTGGAATACCAGGGAGTCAGGTGGCTGCTGACTGAAGTGTCTCTGGAGCCAGACAGACTTAAGATAGCATCTACCTGACCCATCAGCCAGAGTTTGGCTCAACGGACAGCTAGGTTAGACAAGGAACAGCATACATAGGTACTACTCCGGATTTTTCTGCGTGACCACTCGCAAAGTTTGGGCTTGCGGCGTTGTCATCCAGTAGGATAATAGATAGTCAGTGACGATAAGGCAGGATTCCGTGGTAGTACAGACGCCAGCACATCGATCTATCCGTCAAATTTTTGCAATCCATTTTGAACCATATGCTTGGGCAGTGAAGTTAAATTTGACAGATGGCAGTAGTTTGATGAGCTGAGTAGGTAAGAGGAAAGTAAAGTATACTTCCTCACCTGTAGAACTGTAAGCCCAACTCAGCAGCCATGTCGATGTCTCTCCTCCAAAGGTAGTAGGAGTTGCAGGCGTCGTCACCATTACTGCGGTCGGAGATGACTTCAGGGTACACGTGCGTCAAGCGGTCCCATTTGCTCTCACCTTTGTCTGGTAAATTATAATGTTTATATTTTTTTAATGTATAATGCCTGTATGCTAAAAAAATATGGATTTTCGAAGGATGGATTTTTTATTACCTCAACGGATTAATAGTATTTTAAGGTTAGTTTTTGTCAGGGACTGAGAAGCAATTTCCTTGGAACGATGGTGATACATTAAGGATAAAGTTTAGCATCATAACCATCATCCTCCTGCCCATATCCCAAATTTATTTGGGGTCGGCGCAGCATGTTTTTGTCTTCCACGCTCTTCTATCTGCCGTCATCACACAAGTTACATTATTTCTAGCAATATCAACTTTGACGCAATCCATCCATCGTTTCTTTGGTCGTCCCCTTCCACTATATCCATGCACATTCACGTTCAAGACCTTCCTCACAACGTGATCCTTAATCCTCCGCATTAAATGCCCATATCATGATAGCCAGTTCCCACATAGTTTTTCAGTTACCAGTGCCAATTTTAAACTTCCTCTTATACATATCCTCATTCCTTACTCTATTCATTCGCGTAACACGTAACACGGAGAAGGTTTAGCAGAAGAAGAAAAAGTATGAAGAATTTCGACTGAAGTTTGAATAAATGATTTTGAGTTTGAGTTTGAAACGAAGAGAGCGAGAAAATCCTACTACATACCACTTACATTCCAAGCTCCTTCTACTTGATAGGAGGAGGTGGCGGCGCCGAACTGAAACCACGATGGAAACTTCAGATTGTAGCCACTCGATAGACCTATTGACATCCTACGAAGAAAGAAATAAAGAATGAATGAATATTAATTTACTCAAAATAACAAATACAGAATACAAGTCAGCATCTTCGGCCCACTGCTACAAATAAATATATTTATTCGCCAAAGATATGTATAGTGGACGCACTTCAAGCTACAAAAATCTGTCAAATTTCCTTAATAGATTTACAACTTTAGCGCTGAAGCATGACAATTTCGGCGTCTGTATCTACAAAAATTGGTAATTCAGCTCAAATCGTCCTCTGTTAGAGATATATACGAATACTAGCTGTCCCCAGCGGTTTCACCCGCATCTTTGGTTACTGCTCCACTCCCATTTGTCTTAGCGTGATGGTATATAGCCTATAGCATTCCTCGATAAATGGGCTATCTAACACTGAAATAATTTTTCAAATCGAACCAGTAGTTTCGGAGATTAGCGCGTTCAAACAAACAAACAAACTCTTCAGCTTTATAATATTAGTATAGATTAGAAAAATATAAATTTCGACGACGGACGAAGCCTTCGTCCCATAAAGAGTGGATCACGCTTGCCAATAAAAAAATAGGAAACAATTTTCGGCTAAATACGATAAATTAAACTATCATTTTCTCAAGCTGCTTTAAAAAATGAATATGATAAAGTATTTTATTCTTGACCTATTCATCATCCCAATTAGCAGAATATTCAAATGGTTAAAGAAGTAGTGGAAAGTATTATTTTAAATCAATACAATGAAAAATAACCTTTCTTGTGCAGTCGGGTAATATAAAATGACCCCGTTGGCGCAATGGTTAGCACGCCGGACTGCCAAGCTAAGGGTCCCGAGTTCGATTCCCAGCACGGTCGACATTTGTGTGATGAGCATGCTTGTTGGCTGTGGTCTGGGTGTTACTATGTATTTATAAATATATATGTGTAAAATATATGTAATTTATCAGTTGTGTTGGCACCCATAACACAAGCTAATTAATAGCTTACCATGGGGCCAACCGACCGTGTGTGAAAAAGGTGTCTCAATAAAAAAAAAAAAAAAAAAAACAGAAAACATGCAAATCTATGCAATTAAAGTGTAAATTTTATACTTACCACAGAATGAGATACGTTACCGACACCATTTTTGACGTGAATGCTACCGATGTGGATCGTTTAACATTTTATACAAAAACATGGGTCAAGCGCGATGTACGACCGCGGAAGGGGTTCTGTAGGAAATATGGAGGACGCTTAATAAATATTAATTTTAAACTTAATTTTAATAAATAAATTTAAAATCCTTTCAAGTAGGTATCTCCAAAAAGTCTATGTATTAGGTGTTCACTTTGGTCTTTCTGTTACTGTTATATCGTTTATTTTAATTTATAATTATTACATATTTACTATTGTAATTGAGTCGTGTCAGCCTCTGAATTATGAGTGTACGGGTTCGACTCCAGGTCTGGCAAGTATCAATGCAACTTTTTTAAGTTATATGTACTTTTTTAAGTATAGCTTGGACAACAATGACTAATTAAAGGTGAAGGTAAACATCTCGGGGAAACCTGGACTATAAAGTCAGAAATTCACCAACCCGCATTGGGCAAGCGTAGTGGTTACCGCTCATACGAAGGATTATTATTTGGATAGGATAAATATAATAGTCTAAACAAGGAGACATGTTTTAAAATAAATTCTCCTAAAAGGGTTTCGTTTATCATTGGACGTGTGGAACCCTGAAACAATCAATAATTTAAATAAAAAAAAAAACAATACCTGTCAGTCCCTATTTACATCACATTTGTTGGTAAATCGGTTACAGATTTTATAAAGCGTCCCATACATGATGCGATTAAACTTTGCGACTTTAAAAATATTGAGTAGGAGTAGGTACCTAGCTACTTCCAGGGGTTTCATCCAAGTCCCTTGGGAACTATATTAACTACGTCCTGGATAAAATAAAAGGATATTGAAAAATTAAAAAATATATATCAGTTAAGGAGTTCCTAAGATAAACTTTTTCATGAAAAAAAAAACAAACAAGCACATTTTGTAATATAAAGCATAGATTATTGAGTATATTTTCTTAGGGGATTCCGTCCTTCTATATCCATTTTTATTTTATTTATTCATTTATTCTTCAACAAATTTACATTTGTGTGAGGTTTGATAATACAAAAAAAATTACATTGAAAATACAATCAGGAAAAACTAAAGCACAATATCTTACAACAATATAACATTCCATCCACGTTCATGCTCAAAAACATGTTCCTCATCCCTCCTCATCATTTGCCTATACCAGGGGCTAAGATATACAATGTTTCTTTACTTTTATTACCTTAGTAGCGAAAATAAGCATCTATTTGATTTTGTACTGTAAAGTCAGACTTTAAGAAAAAACAAGTAGTGCGTAGCTGACTTTATTTAAGCGCAGCGGTTGGAGATAAATCAATATATTTTTTAAGTTAATTGTTATCAGACTATTTTTCCTGTATTTGCATTGCCATTAGCGAATTATCACGAACGACAATCAATTTAAAAGGAATTATTTTAGAAAGAGCTCTTCAGTCCAATTTATATTGATGTAGAATTATTTAAAACTGCACTTTAGGTATTAGTTTTATCTCGATAATGCAAATAAGGGATCGCCCTTATTACCAGAAGTTCTTGCATATAATTTGTGAGTGCACATTTGACACACGACATTATTTTAACATTACGCTTTCTGCTACAATAAGCTGTCAATATCTTTTGCGCAGCTATATAAATGGACCCTTAGGTATTTTTGAATAAAATGTTATTTACATAATATTTCTTATGGTAGAATTTTCAAAAATAGTCGTATACCTAGTTAATAAGAATTTATTAACTACTTTCAAAATAAATTTAAACATGACACACAAACGACACTGAATGTTAACTGCAGTACCTACAAATAACATAATGAATGAACGAGGATGTCAGTTAAAATATGTATGTACATTATATACAGTTAAGAAAATTCACTTGATAAAATTATGAAGTTTTTTTCCTACACTTACAGAACTCTAAAATAAAACCCAGACTTGTTACAAAATGAACATTATATGAAATTACATATTCTTTATTTTATGAGTCGTGGTGGCCTACTGGTTAAAAAGACAACCTCTCAAGTATGAGGGCGTGGGTTCGATTCCAGGTCAGGTAAGTACCAATGCAACTTCTCAAAGCTTGTATTTACTTTCTTAGTATATCTTGGACACCAATACTGTGTTTCGGATAGCATGTTAAACTGTAGGTGCCGGCTGTCATTGAACATCCTTGGCAGTGGTTACGGGTAGTCAGAAGCCAGTAATTCTCATGCCATTCTAACCAAGGGGTATTGGGTTGCCTGGGTAACTGGGATGAGGAGGTCAGATAGGCAGTTGCTCCCTGTAAAACACTGATACACAGCTAAATCCGGTTAGATTGGAAGCCGACCCCAACCTAGTTGGAAAAAGGCTCGGGAGATGATGATATACGGTTAAATTCACTTGATAAAATTATGAAGGTTTTTTTCCTAGACTAGCAGAACTCTAAAATGAAACCCAGACTTGTTACAAAATGAACATTATATGAAATTACATATTTTTTTTTTATTTTAAAACAATTAGTCACAACACGCTGACTGTCGTTATCATTTGGTAAAATTACTCAAAATTTTAATTAACCAATTACAGACGCACTCTTTAATAATACAAATATATAAAGCCGACTCCAGATGATGGCGGCAATGAACACATTTAAATATTTTAGCAAGAAACATGCGTTATATAATTTACTCATAGTATGCTTATATTTTGACTGCCTCGTTGGTCTAGTAGTTGCATAGCGCGACTGCTGTGCACGGGGTCTCGGGTGTGATTCCCGAGAAACTTTCATAAAGAAGCCCAGAGTCTGTAAGTTGGTGATTGATATACCCGTGCATCGGAGAGCACGTAAATGTCGGTCCTGCGCCTGATCTCTCTCCGGTCGTGTCGAATTGCCGTCCCATCGGACTATGAGAGTGAGGGAATAGAGAGTTCACCTGTGTCTGCGCGAATGCTTATGCACTATAATATGTCCTGCGCAGCTTGCTGATCTCCTTAGAGAGAACGGCCGCCGTAGCCGACATCATCATCATTATACCAAAAAATAAAATAAAAACAGAATATAAATCGCAAATTTTATGCTAATACATTTTAAATGAAAATGTGTTTACTCAGATGAGACATACAACATAATATGCTTTAATATTATGTAATACTGGCTTGTTCCGCCAGAATTCCTAAGAAAAAAAAAGAATTTGATGTATGATAAGCTTGGATGGTATTGCATATAAGTAGTTCTATATATTTTTTTTATTTTAGGGCCAGTTTCACAATGTACCGAACAACCACTATCTACCGAATAAATTAAAAAATGGAACAGAATTTGTATGAAATTATCTAACAAATAAACTAACTGAAACTTATTCGTAGGTGGTAAAACAGGCCCTTAGAATGTAATTCTGTATGACAGTTTGAGTTTTATAAGTGGCCTATCCAAATTTTCCTTTTGATGGTATTGTTATATTACTGTTGAGTTCAACGAAGACCGACAAATGCTTTTGCCAGCTGATTGGACAGGTCCATTCAAACTTGTATAGTATGACACTTTCCTCAAAAGGTCATTTCAAAAACCTTCATTGCTCATACATTAGTATATAATTTATTTTTATGTCTGGACTTCAAAAGAGACTATGACCCTTGAGTTTGTTTCGGTGTTTCTTCTCAAGGTAGTCAGTCAGGAAATGCCGACCTCATCTCGTTATTTCCATAAAAAATGTGTTGATGTGTAAAAGTGTTGATTTCAACCTATTTATTTGCAAATCTAAATATCATTTATCATATTTTCTGCTTGGGGTCTTTACTGGCTAGAACCACCCTGGTGTCTCCTCTTACAAGCTGCTTCCGTAGCGCCATAACTTATATTACAGCCAAGTTTTATCTCAATACATTCAATAGTTTTAAGGTCCGTTCATTTTTTTGCTTCCCAATTCTTCAATCAAGACAATCATTAAAAAGGGTTTCCAAATTAATATTACGAGTAGACCTCATTGATATCAAATTAATCTTTTATTGATTACTTAAATTGCTTTGGGATTTTTAAACTTGAAATTAAGTAATTTATAGTAAGTCAGATGACGAAGCATTTGCGTCATATCCGCGAAAAGGTATGGGATTTCCCTGACAGACGTAGGTAGGTATCGGGGCACGGCAGTGCCACCGCCAAGTTGAACTTAAACTAACGGTTTAATACTAAAATAAAACAACACACATTTCACGAAAAAAGAAGTAATCTCTCTATAGTTAAATATGCAGGACAGAACCAATGAGGAAGAATTGATACACGCGATAGGAAAGATGATTAAGTGAAAAAGAATATTGAAATTTTGTTTAGTAATATTTTATTTAACCAATTTGTCTTAGTCTTAAAAGTCTCCGAGAAAAAATGCTGACGGACATAGGGGTTCTTCAGCTATAGGTATTGGTTGGTTAGTTGGTGTACCCTGTTCATCATTATGCCTTCACATCTTCAGGGTATGGAGAATGATTCCTGATGACTTCTGAGTAGTATCGCGCTGAGGCGCGCGGCGTGCGGGTTCGGTTAGCATCACCGAAGTCCACTGAGTAGAGGCCGAACTTTGCACTGTAATTAAATGGTTATTTATTAAACAATAGCTTCCACCAGCAGGCTTAGCATGGCAACCGTAGAAACAAGTTTTGTTTACCGAAGAATGGACATAATGACAAAAAAGTGACAGATTGACGTAAGATTTCCTTTGACATTTTTTGAAGAAATTTTTCTTTTCTTCGATCGACATAAGTTTACATGTGATTATATACGAGTTGACAGGTCCCGCCATGCTCGGGCAGAAGACATGTTGACATTGACAGAAAAAGCTTTGTCTTTTCTTTACAGAATAGATCGCCATGCTAAGCCTGCAGCTCTTCCTGAGGGCCCAGATAAAAAAGTATTTTTTATTGATAAAGAAGTTTAGATATATCATAATGGGTGGTATCTTGTCTTAGCGGCTATCTTATCTCCGCTTTTCACACGCTTATTATTTTATACTGCCTTCCGTCCGCGGTTTTACTCGCTAATCGCCAAAGAACTGCAGGGATAAAAAGTAGTTTATACATATGTTATTCTTATATCCATCATTATCTCCCAAGCCTGTTCCCAACTATACATATTGGGGTCGGCTTCAGCTGAGTACGAGTGTTTTACAAGGAGCGACTGCCTATAGACCTCCTCAAATCAGTTACCCGAGCAACCCAATGGTTAGACTGGAGTCAGACTTACTGGCTTCTGACTACCCATAACGACTGCCAAGGATGTTCAATGACAGCCGGGACCTACAGTTTAACGTGCCGTCCGAAACACATTGGTATAGGACGTGAACAAATAACTAAGCTTTTGTTTTGACAAAATTTGTCTCCATCTTTGCCCGTGTCCCTAAAGAACTACGTCTCTTAAATAATCGTAATCCACTTACCCGAGGATCTGCGTGTATAAAAAGTAGCCTATATGTTACTCTGATGTATAAGCTATATTGCTGCCAAGTTTCATCAAAATCCATTCGGTCGTTTTTGCGCGAAAGAGAAACATCCATCCAAACTTACAAACATGGGCGTTTGAAATACTCGTATTATTAGTTTCGCTTTGATGAACTGCTTGCTCACGATGAATTAAAGAATTTTGATTATTCTATCGTTTGACGTTATCACGAAACGCATATCGACAACATGACATATTTTTTGTTTACTTTTTAACCTGAGTGATACTTTATATGAACTAATTTTATTTGAACTGCAGTTGGTCCAAAAGGGTATCCGCGGCCCAGGAGGGTATCATGTTAGGCGAGTGATGGTCACTCCTTCCACCACCCAGAAGGGATAACTGGATGATGTCATCCCATTTTTTATGAAGCCTGTTAACAAAGGACTAAGTTGAAGAGTCTTACTCGTATCCCTTCTCGAAGTTATCCATGAGAGACCAGTGGAAGTAACCAGTGACATTGACGCCATCCTGAATAGCCAGCGCCACCTGTAAAATGAGATATTATTGATTTGACGGAGGAGCTCGTGGCTTGTAGCAGCCGCAAAGGTCGATCGAGCATAAGGTTAAGCAACGTATGGCGGGGTCAGTCCGCGTCAACAATTTTGTCATGACGAGATTCTCCATGTTGGAAAACACCTTAAGTTTGTGGGTCTCGGCTGTAATTTTTACTTCTTTGGCAATCGTAAGCCATAGTTAGAAGACAGAAAGTTTGACAACCGATCTTGCAAAGGGCTATTGGGTTGCCTAAGTAACTGGATTGAGGGAGTCAGATAGGCAGTCGCACAAAACACTGGTAGTCAACGGCATACGATTTGATTGGAATTGATGACAAACAACAATGAATAATTTTCCATTTGATCACCCTATACACCTTGGGAAAACTCGTACCTGTTCCAAGTACTTCCTGGTATAATCGACAGTCCTGGTGTCATTGAGCGACGGATCCAAGCTATAGAACCCGTTCTCTGTGATCAGGTATTCTGACATGCCATACGTCTCCTTCAAATAGTTCAGCTGCTTTCGAAGACCTTCGGGATATACCTGGATGGAAATTATTTCTTTGGATAAGAAGTGGAAGACGCCACAGGTGCTAGGTGTCAAGGGATGACTCCCGATCACCGTGGGTGCAGGTCTGTGGGTGGTGACTTTTGTGTGGCTCGCCATCTAATGATTACAGGCCCGTGTCGTTCTTAAGAGCGGTCGGCAAATGTCACCCCTTTAGGGCAAAAGGCTGCCGAGGCTGTGAAATTGTGTGACAGCAAGAGTTACTGTGGCTCTTAGTCGGGATTTGTTCATTAAAAGCTTGATACTGCTCCCACAGCCGCAAGGGTCAGTTTATGACTAACCGTAGCAAACAATGTGGGTAAAATGAGCAAATAAATTGGCAATATTAGCGTCTTAATAGCACCATCATCATCAGCTTAACTGACTTCCATTACTACCATTCAGATCTTGGAAAGCGTGCATTATTCCTATAAAAAGTAACTTCATTATGGAAGCTGGTCGCAACCGTTTAAAGTACAGAATAAAATACAACAGTTTTTTACCGCGAACCAAGCGTTGTCACCGATTTCCCACGAAGGGTCTCTCTCCAAAATAATGCCTAGTTCCTGAGAACCAAATAGCGGCCATGATCCAATCTCCTCTCCGGGTTTGGCTTTCCGAACCAACCTCGTCGAGTAGTGGTTTAAGGCATAGAAGTCGGCAGTTCCTGAGGAAGATAAAAAAAGAGTTTCATCATCATCAGCCTTTTTTATCGCCCCACTCCTGGGCACAGGCCTCCTCTCACACATAGAAGGATTAAGCGTTAATCACCACGCTTGCTCAATTTGGGTTGGTGATTTTAGACTTTATATTCCACGTTTTCTTCGAGATATTTTCCTTCATCTTTTAATAAATTATTGGTGTCCAAGATATACTTAAAAAGTAACGTATGACTTAGAAACCTAGAATTTGGAGTTTGTTGTCGAAAAAATTCTTATCGTAAGACAAATTACCTTTAACTAAAGCAACTTCTTCATCAGTGAAGGGGGGCAGCCTCGGTGAGGGATAGCCTTCACTCCTACCCTTTTCTGCTAAGAAAGCCTCCAGCTCTTTAGGCCATCCACCCTCTTGGGAGTAAATGGCATGGCCAAACCGCCCTTCCTGAAGAGGCAATGAAAATAATGTTGTTGATGTAGTAGCCGACCTCATCTCGTTTTTATAAAAATGTGTTGACGTGTATAAGTGTTGAGATCAAACTATTTGCAAAATAAATATAATTTATCTTCATTTATCAGTATGATAATGGTGTGGTCTCTTAATGTATCTAAAGTTTTTAACGTAATATTATGGATGTAGTCTGAAACCAGAAAGTCTGACAACCAGTCTTACCCAGAGGTATCGGGTTGCCCAGGTAACTGGGTTGAGCAGGTCAGACAGGCAATTGCTACACGTAAAACGCCGGTACTTAGCTGCATCCGCTTAAGACTGAGAGCCGACCCAAACACAGCTTGGGAAAAGGCTAGGCAGATGATGAATAAAGAATATTATTTATCTATCCGTGTATTTATTTGACCTTACCCAATATTGTATGGTGAGGTCGGTTATGTCCTTGTCATCTGGCGTCGCTGGTTGTAACCAAAGGAAGAGATTCACGATTGAGACTTTACCTGTGAAAAAGATAGTATCTTTCATCTATTTTCATTTATTTATTTTAGAATATACGCTTCCAAGACATAAGAATCATTATCATTACCATTATAAATAGGCTTGTAATCCTTCTCATAGATTCTGTAGGCCTTCGCATGAGCTATCAGCACATTCTTATTGCACAAAAACCGACCGATATCCATATCGTCCAGATACGGAACTGTCTGGTTGCTGTAACCAGAGTCACAGACTATCAACGGCTCGTTGATAGTCAACCAGTACTTCACCCGGTTGCCGAATAGAGAAAATACTACATTCGCGTAACTTGAAAACCATTCGGAGATTAGAGGGTTGGCCCAGCCACCTGTAAGCAAACGAAGGGATGGGTTAACAACTAAAGTATGCATGGAGGCTCCATATGAAGTATTTGGCATATCAAGCAACACAGAATCCGATATGTAGTCTGCCTTGTCGCCTTGCAAGGAAGACAACAAATTCCGAGGACATATGTATTCTCGATTCGCTTTAAAATAAATCATCATGTTTTTTGATTTTTAGCCATCTGCTATCGGTTTATCGTGAGTTCTTGTGCCGTCTGTAGGTACTGTTGACACGTGTCTAAACACACTATGTCGAACGTACGCTACCGAAGTTTCGTTAAACGTATTCGGCTGATATGACACACCATAAGTGCCGAACTTACGCGGCAGAAATTCAGTTGCGCAATTTTGTGTGTATATTCAGTGTTTCGAGCGCTTTCGTGGCTTCGTGTCGTGTTATCTAAACAGCCGGACGGACAAATGCAAAATATAATAGAATACGTTGCCGCCGAATATCCGCTGAACTTACGCCCGACTGAAGTTCGGCTGTACGCTATAACGCAACGTAATTTCGGCATAATGTGTCGCCAGTAATTCTAATAGCATTGCAGGCGTAATCATGCCGAACTTCCGTCGCGTATCCTCGGCAATTCGGCATAGTGTGTTTAGACACAAAATTGCAGGACTGAACCCAGCATTACATGAAGCGACTGCCTATCTGTACTGCAAATTATCTCATCTGCTCCTGTTATTTACCTAGATCCTGGATCTTCTGTGGTAGATCAAAATGATGTATAGTGACGACAGGCTCAATCCCCTTCTCCAGTAGACCATCGATCAGGTCGCTGTAGTATCTCTTGCCATCCTCGCTGATGTAGTTGGAGAAACCGGTTGGGAGTAGACGGGACCAGGATATTGAGAATCTGAAAGTGATGAATGGCGTCCAGACCGATTGTCGACTACGCCACCGTAGTAGTAGTAGCGGGACATATTATAGTGTACAAGTATTTGCGCAGACACAGGTGCACTCTCTATTCCCTCACACTCATAGCTCAATGGGATGGCAATCCGACACGGCCGGAGAGATCAGACGCTGGACCGATATTTAAGTGCTTTCCGTGGCAAAGGTGATTCGATCACCAAGTTCCAGACTCTAGGCTGCTTTCTGAAAGTTTCTTAAAACCCAAAAATCGTTCCGACCTGGGAATCTAACCCGAGGGTCCATGCTCAGTACTCGCGATATTTTTTTCTGTGCAATGATAGATTAATAGAAATATGCTTCCACCTGTACATATCCAGGCCCAACTCCTCAGCCATCTCGATGTCTCTTCGCCACAGGTGGTAGGAGTCACAGGCAACGTCAGCATTGCCGTCCAGCATGGTCGGGAACAGGTGCAGGTGTCTGTCCCAAACACTTTCACCTCGATCTAGAAAGTATATTAAAATCATTGAATTTTAAAAACCAGAGAGGCTGTTACATTGTTCCATATAACTAGTCAGTTCACAATATATATTTGAAAACCGTATTATTATAACTGCATTTGTCCCAGCAAAAAAAGGTTTTTTCTTGATGTACAAACTAAACAGTGCTAAAAGTCATCATCATCTGTCTAGCTGTTTCTCCAGCTATATTCAGGCCAGCTTCCACTCTAACTGGATGCAGCTGAGAATCAGTGCTATAACTCGAGCGACACCCTAACTGACCTCTTTAAGCAAGTTACCCGGGTATCCCGATACCCCTTGGTAAAACTGGTTGCCAGACTTTCTAGCTTCTGACTGTGAATATCTCTAGGGCGAGCCCTCAATCGTAAAATTTTGGCGAGTTTAGAAGTAAGATACACCTATGTAATAATTTTCAATAAAATAAAAAATAAAAACTACCCGCTGACTGCCAAAGATATACAAATGACAGCCGAGACCCACCAATTTAACGTGCTTTCCGGTACACGGGTGAACTCTTCATGATAAAATAGTCACACATCCAAGGCCAACTGTACGGCTGTTACTTACCCACGAGCTGCTATCAATCCCAATTTAATTCATTTATATCTAAAACTAATCATAAAACACAGACTATCAGAAAACCACTTCACGACAGCTCCTCACCACTGGCATTCCATCCCCCCTCGACTTGGAAGGCCGAAGTACCAGCGCCAAACTTGAACCATGAAGGTAGCTTGACATCAGCACAGCTTGACCCCACCAGCAGGACACTGTAAAACCAGATTATTAACAAGGCAACTTAAAAGAAATAAAAGGATGGATCAATGACGTCCAGACAAATTTTCGGTCATGGCGGCTGATCTCTCTAAAGAGATCAGATAGCAAATCAATATAGTGCACAAGCATTGGCGCAAACACAGGTAAATTTTCTCTAAGTCCGATGGGACGGCAATCCGACACGACCGGAGAGAGATTTACGTGCTCTCCGAGGCATGGATGTATCAATCACCAACTTCCAGACACCGGACCAGGCCACCACAACTTAATTATAGTTCCTACAATAGATACTTCATCTAAATTGATTCAATGACGTGAACGTATGTATATTTTTTTATCACGAAAGACAACACAAATAGTAAAAATAAAGTAGTGTACATTTATTGGCTTTTTTACGGTAATTTAGACAATGGTAGTGCAAAATAATTTCGTTAATTCTTATCATTGCAGTTTCACATTTTCGTACGAGCACTAAAAAGTTTGTAAGGATGTGTGTATGTTTGTTACTATTTCACGCTAAAACGACTGGATGGATTTTGATGAAATTCTGCAGTAATATAGCTTATGTATCAAAATAACATAAAGACGACTTTTTATTCATGACTGGGCTTTCGCTCGGGATGTGTATGTTATTACGGGCGCATGCTAGTAGCTAATATTTTTACCTAAACAATATAATGAGTATGAGTATGTTAATATATTTTATTATCAATGAATAAAAAAGTGGTAAATGTGTTAGTATATAAGCTAAAAATTTGTTTATTATCTTCTTACCTGAATATAACCAGTCCTGTATATATCATGGTGTTAAATGTCTGCTACATTTTGTGAAACATATTTCTTATAACATCGAAGTAATACATTAAAAATTCAACTTAGAAGTTCCACTATGTTGTCATCTTGGTTTATTCATACTAATATTACAAAGAGGTTGTTTGTTCCAACGCGCTACTAATAAGGAATTAACTTATAATATTCTACAGGTATATAGGTACGAGTAAATAAAAAATGCAACTTTTCTAAGTCTGTATGTACTTTCTTAATATATCTTGGACACCAATGACTGTGTTTCGGATGGCACGTTAAACTGTAGGTCCCGGCGGTCATTGAACATCCTTGGCAATCGTTACGGGTAGTCAGAAGCCAGTAAGTCTGACGCCAGTCTAACCAAAGGGTATTGCGTTGCCCGGGTAACTTGGTTGAGGAGGTCAGATTGGCAGTCGCTCCTTGTAAAACCCTGGTACTCAGCTGAATCCGGTTAGACTGGAAGCCGATCCCAACATAGTTGGCTAGAAAAGGCTCGGGAGATGATGATTGTTGATACGAGTAAATAAAATTAATGACTGCAAATAGCCGGTTCCCTTAGTTATTGAGTGGAGTGGTATTTCTGAATAATTTCCTTTCTGATCACTTTCTAGAGGTCTTTAAACATAAAAGCTGCATACTGTTTGAATTTTAAAATAATATTGATATTTACAAAATGTGGTACAGAACAATACTTTTTCGTCTTTCTTTTATTAAATTGCTAATCGAAAATAAACGAACTAAAGTATACATATACATATATTATTTCTTTTGTTTATCTTTCACTAGCTACAAGTAACGGTTTCGCGATTTCATGGTTATTTCTTGAATAATTTTCAGCATTATTCAGAAAAAAAGGTTTCTAACATCGGATGAGAAATTTTTATTTAAGTACAAATATGTACAATACTTGCTGTTATAAAAATAAAAAAATACTTAAAACTAATTAACCATAAGTAGTAAACATAAATGACTAAAAAGCATCAAAACACTCATCCCCATCGCTGTCTACTGGGAGCGTGCCCAAGAGGCTGGCAGCATTGCCACGTTGTATGGCAATGCTTATTCTCTGACCAAAGTAATAGCCAGCCTTTGGGTCACTGGAAGCGTCAACCAGTCGCTTAAAAAAATTTTTTTTTGAAAATAATAAACAGTTTTCGAACGTCAAAACCGAGCCCTAAAAATATCCAAATTATACCATTGCCTATGTTGCTTCGCTCTTGTGACCGAAATAACGGAGAGTTTTTGCTTAATGATAGGAATTGTCTGCCGAGGCTGCGTGGTTATCCGCAAGAGTTACCACGGCACACAAGGACCTCCAGTAGGGCCATTATTGTGGCCCTGACACACAGGGACCTCTACAAGGAACAAAAGTGGGTTTTAGTCAGTAAGAATCTGAGACTTCTTCTAGATGCACCCACAGCGGGAGGGGTCATTTGATGATTTCACACCAAAAGATAGGTAACGAACAACGGTACGAAAACGGACGAAGCCTCACGCGATAATCTACTAGAAACAAGATCTTTCTTGTTTCGCGTATCTTGTGTAGATCATAAATATAATCTGCGTGTAATTGGTTAATTAATTATCTTCAGGATTCTCATTGTCTTTATAACATAGTGTAAAACTTGTTAGTATAGTGAGTTTTATATGCCTTTTGTTATAATATTCAGTCGAGAACATGTCTTTTATCTGTGTAATTGTGTTCAGGTAAGCGTTTATGACCATCATTATTGCATCTATTTGCTGTTCATCGCTGTTCCACCACTTCCTAAGGGATATGCCTGCTCCTTGCACACGAAAAAAAGGAGCATATATGATATAATCTATATCTATACATATAATAAAATCGTAGAAAAGTCAAAACTGTACATTGAATATTTAAAAAAAATAATAATTGGGGCGCGATCCATAATATTGAACCCAAAAATATGGATTTTTGTCTGTTTGTCTGTATGTATCGATTCCAGGGCGGTCAAGTACCAATGCAACTTTTATAAGTTTGTATGTACTTTCTGAGTATATCTTGGACACCAATGACTGTGTTTCGGATGGCACGTTAAACTGTAGGTCCCAGCTGTCATTGAACATCCTTGGCAGTCGTTACGGGTAGTCAGAAGCCAGTAAGTCTGACGCCAGTCTAACCAAGAGGTATTGGGTTGCCCGGGTAACTGGGTTGAGGAGGTCAGATAGGCAGTCGCTCCTTGTAAAACACTGGTACCCAGCTGAATCCGGTTAGACTGGAAGCCGACCCCAACATAGTTGGGAAAAGGCTCGGGAGATTATTGTCTGTATGTAAGTCCGGGCTAATCTCACAAAGTACTGCAAGGATTTGCTTCAAATTTGGCATGAATATAACTAAGAGGTTGGGTCAACATATAGGCTACATATTATCACACTATCACGTACAGGGGGAAGGGGTGAATGTTTAATCGCTTAATGTCCACGCGGACGACGTCGCGGGCAATAGCTAGTAATAGGGACAGTATACCTTTTCACACTCGCTCGGTTAGTCCCAAGGTAAGCTATTGATTAGCTTGTGTTATGAGTGCCAACACAACTGATAAACTACATATACTTTTGGTACTCATATATGTTTATAAAAAACATATTATAACTATTTATAACACCCAGACCACAGCCAACAAGCATGCTCATCACACAAATGTCGACCGTGCCGGGAATCTTAAAGAGATCAGCCAGCTGCGCAGGTAATATGTATTGTTTTATGCTTCTAGTATCCTGATAAGTAAATCATGGAGTACGGAACAGCTGATGTTTCCTCCATCGTTTCTGTTTGGTGCAGCCTCAGCGGCTTACCAAGTTGAAGGTGCCTGGAACGTTAGCGGTATGTACATGTTTATACCTTTAATGATCTATTCTCATCAAATTACTTGGTATATTATTATGGACGTACCCAGGGTAAGGTAGAGGAGGGCTGTTCTCCCCCCTTCTCCTACGATACATTTTACAATTCTCTATTATCTCTTTTGTCAATAAAAGATAAGGATAGTTTATATTTTTTGCCATCTGTACTACAAATACAAGGAAGTCGTTGTGGCCTAGTGGTTTAAGAATCAGCCTCTGAGGTATGAATGTTAAGTTCCATTCTAAGTGAGGTACTTTCTAGGTCCTCTAAGAAAGGTCTGAAATTGCCAATCGCCTTCTCTGAGTAGTTTTCAGGTCGTTCTTTCCGCTAATATTATAAAAGCTAAAATTTGTGTGTGTTTATATAGGTTGTTATAAAAGGAAACGTGTATGTATACCTAATAGAGCCATCAAAATAAAATGTAGATTTTTTTTATCCGCCTGAACGAAGTAGTTCTTTCAGATTTTCTTTTAACCTTTGCCAAAATTTGGAAAGGACTACTCTTACTACTTCACCCCTGAAATGTTCCAGATAAAGGTATCAGCATCTGGGATAAGATGCTGCACGACCGCCCCGAGCTGATAACAGATGGTACTAACGGGGATGTAGCGTGTGACTCCTACCATCTGTGGAGGAGGGACATTGAGATGTGCGAGGAACTTGGACTGAATATGTACAGGTACGACATATTTGAAATATTCAATTGCTGGCCTACTATATTTCCTAGTAATATACATTTTTTGAGGGGAAGAAACTGTGAACCTGGTACACAGTGACCTCCAGAAGGAGCATAGTGGGTTTTAGTCATTCAGAGTCTGACAATACGGTAGATGACAACTAGTCAAATTCATTACCTTTATTGAACTGTCAAAAACGGTTTCATTCTATGCAATTTGTATGAAAGTAAGAACCGTGACGTCACAATTTTCCACATCAAGCCATATACTTATTTTACTTAAATAAGATAATCATTAAAAAAAACTAATCCTCCTTCAAACGATAAATGAAACTGACATTATTTTAAGATGCATTACCAAATAAATATCATAAAGGATTTTATTTTTGACCCAGTGAACTACCCAACTGTAAAATAATAGTCTATCCAATAGCCTAAAAGTCTGATGTTTCTTTTTCAGGTTCTCAATATCGTGGCCTCGTCTGCTCCCGTCGGGTTTCCCCAACCACATCAGCGAAGATGGCAAGAACTACTACAACAACCTGATTGATGGTCTACTGGAGAAGGGCATAGAGCCGCTTGTGACTATCTACCACTTCGATTTGCCACAGTCTTTGCAAGATTTAGGTACAGACGCCAGCACATCAAGTTACTACAATCTATCAAATTTTCAGCATTATCGCTAAAGGATATGGCTCAAAGTTGATTGGGAAAATTTGTCAGTTTCTGGTAGCTTGATGTGCACGCCAGCGCAATATTTAATTTATTTAACAACTAGCTGCTACCCGCGACGTCGTCCGCGTGGGCATTAGAGTAGTAAAAATGATAAACTCGTTTACCTTGTATCCTTTAACATCACGGTATGATAACTAAGCTATAAAATCAAGCCCAAAATGTGTAGAAATACTATGGAAATATAACTGCCTCGCTGGTGACTTAGTCGCATGGCGCGACTGCTGTGCACAGGTTTTGGGTTCGAGTCAATCAGGAGCCCATAGTCTGGAAGTTGGTGATTGATAGACCCGTGCATCAGAGGGCACGTAAATGTCGGTCCTGCGCCTGATCTCTCTCCGATCACATCGATATGGGAGAGCGGGGATAGTGAATGCACTTTAATATGTCCTGGGCAGCTGGCTTATCTTCTCAGAGAAAACGCAAAAACACTTAACTATACCGAGGATAAGCGACAGTTCTGGGGCTGATTTTACTTTGCAAAGTATTTGGCTACTATAACAATAAGCGCCAAACTTACATGGCGGACATTTGCGTGTCAATCATGGAAGACTTATGTTTTCATATCACAACAATACACACGCGTCGTTTACTAAGACTGGACATGCAGGTGTAGCCTCCCGCTGCTTCTCGCTCTGGTCTTTGTCTTAGATTGAACTAAACTTCGAAGGTACAAAATGTGTATGTTGTTGCGGAATACATTCTGAACCTATGCTCGTATATAAGAATGTAGGTATATATTATATGTCGTCACTACTTCAAATAATATTGTAGTCACTTCGAACTTACATTGCAGGTCGATCGAGTGGAAGTCGATAAAGTTGGTTTAGGCACTGAAAATGCGCTCTTTATCGCTAGTCTAGTAGTTGCATAACGCAACTGCTGTACACGACGTGGTATCGGGTTCGATTCGGTCGAACCAGGTCGGACCAAAATCGCAAAATCAAAGGAAACTGAAAAAGCAGCCCGGGGACTGGAAGTTGGTTAAGGATACGGTGGAGCAAACGGTGGGGATGCGCTCTGCTTGGGCGGAGCACCACCGTGTCCTCACAGCGGCGAGCTTTCGCATTCGGCCCTGGTCCAGGCCATGGTCTGGAGCATGAAAGAATGGGAGCGGCCGCCTCCTTCTGCGAAGCAATTATGCTAGCGACGGAGGCGGCGGAGTGGTTTAGAAACAGCACCGCTCATTCCAGCCGAAGCAGAAAAATTGGTACGGGTCGACACCGCGCGGGCGCCGAGTGTCGAGGGACGACTTCCAGTATTAGTGTTTAATCTATGATTCCCGACCACCGTAGGTGTGGGTCTGTGTGTGGGTTTTGGTTGGTTCACCGTCCGTACGTCTAAGGACGACAGCCCGTGTCGGCGGCGCGTTCTATTCCACGCGCTCCTCGAAGATATGTCAGCAACATGGGCCTCTTAGTTACCGTGACCCTGGCATACAGGGATCTCCAGAAGGCACATAATAGGTTTTAATCAGTAAGAGTGACACTTCCTCCAGCTGCATCCTTAGCTGAAGAGGTTATATTATGACATCCCACAAAAAAAGACTGGAAGTTGGTGATTGATATATCCGTGCATCGGAGAATACGTAAACATCGGTCGTGTGCCTAATCTCTCTCCGGTTGTGTCAGAATTGCCGTCCGTGTCGGGCTATGAGAGTAAGGAAATAGGGAGTGCACCTGTAGCCAAATACTTACTACACAGCTAATTGATCTTAGACGCCCTTATATGCGCTGTCCGTTGCCTAGGAGGCAGTTTATATCAACAAATGACTGCTGGACATGGATGAAGAAAGAAGAGTCTTTCTAATTTGAGATGTCTATCTAAGGGGCTACATTGTAATGAACATCGTAGTCAATCCTTAGATTATTACTTATTCCCTATCCTTTTACGACCACTTAGAGTCAGAACAGCAGCCAACCCTATTCGAAGAGATCTGTTCTTTTCTGAATCGTTTCCAAGAGATTCACCTTTTCTCTAGAATTATTCAGTCATACATATGTATTTTTGATCAGTAATCGTTCGTAAAAATCAAATAAAAATATTGATAAGCCATGATGCTTTGTTACGTATGGTATACTGGAAGCTTAGCTAATATTACCCCAGACTGATATTGTATGAAGAAAGTACAGCACTCCTTCTTTGATCTTAAATGACTAACTTACCCAAAGACAGATTTTTTCTCTCATCTTCTGTCCCCGATTTTGAGTGTTATCTTGGAACTTGAATAATCAAAATTAATACTTGTGACTATGATTGTAGACTGGAAGACACCCCAGTATAATTTAATTTTATCTATACTAATATATAAATGCGAAAGTTTGTGAGTGAGTGTGTATGTTTGTTACCTCTTCACGGCCAAACGGCTGATAGGATTTAGATGAAACTTGACAAACATATAGCTTATGCATCAGAATAACACATAGGCTATATATTATAACGCTATTAACTAAGGGAGATGAGCAATAAAGCATTTTTTGGTCAGTTTTAACTAGACGCCATCTATATCTTTTTAATTACAACACATTTAGCAAATTTGACAATTTGACTATACCAGCTGGGTAAACAGTTATTACCTAATGTCATAGATGGAGTTAAGCTTTTCATACAATTAAACCGGGCTAAAATTTTTTTAATTTATTTTTCAGTTCAATGTATATATCTAAACATGCTACATATGTTATTTCGACAGATAAAAATAATTTAAAGACAAAAGTATTAAGGCAAGTTTCAACCTGACGCCATCTTCAGCTTTTCAAAACAATCTAATTTGACAATCTGACATTGTTAGTAATTATAGCTGATCATAGATGGAGTTCATAGTTTTATTTTCATAAAATAAAATTAAATTATACTGGGGTGTCTTCCAGTCTACAATCATAGTCACAAGTATTAATTTTGATTATTCAAGTTCCAAGATAACACTCAAAATCGGGGACAGAAGATGAGAGAAAAAATCTGTCTTTGGGTAAGTTAGTCATTTAAGATCAAAGAAGGAGTGCTGTACTTTCTTCATACAATATCAGTCTGGGGTAATATTAGCTAAGCTTCCAGTATACCATACGTAACAAAGCATCATGGCTTATCAATATTTTTATTTGATTTTTACGAACGATTACTGATCAAAAATACATATGTATGACTGAATAATTCTAGAGAAAAGGTGAATCTCTTGGAAACGATTCAGAAAAGAACAGATCTCTTCGAATAGGGTTGGCTGCTGTTCTGACTCTAAGTGGTCGTAAAAGGATAGGGAATAAGTAATAATCTAAGGATTGACTACGATGTTCATTACAATGTAGCCCCTTAGATAGACATCTCAAATTAGAAAGACTCTTCTTTCTTCATCCATGTCCAGCAGTCATTTGTTGATATAAACTGCCTCCTAGGCAACGGACAGCGCATATAAGGGCGTCTAAGATCAATTAGCTGTGTAGTAAGTATTTGGCTACAGGTGCACTCCCTATTTCCTTACTCTCATAGCCCGACACGGACGGCAATTCTGACACAACCGGAGAGAGATTAGGCACACGACCGATGTTTACGTATTCTCCGATGCACGGATATATCAATCACCAACTTCCAGTCTTTTTTTGTGGGATGTCATAATATAACCTCTTCAGCTAAGGATGCAGCTGGAGGAAGTGTCACTCTTACTGATTAAAACCTATTATGTGCCTTCTGGAGATCCCTGTATGCCAGGGTCACGGTAACTAAGAGGCCCATGTTGCTGACATATCTTCGAGGAGCGCGTGGAATAGAACGCGCCGCCGACACGGGCTGTCGTCCTTAGACGTACGGACGGTGAACCAACCAAAACCCACACACAGACCCACACCTACGGTGGTCGGGAATCATAGATTAAACACTAATACTGGAAGTCGTCCCTCGACACTCGGCGCCCGCGCGGTGTCGACCCGTACCAATTTTTCTGCTTCGGCTGGAATGAGCGGTGCTGTTTCTAAACCACTCCGCCGCCTCCGTCGCTAGCATAATTGCTTCGCAGAAGGAGGCGGCCGCTCCCATTCTTTCATGCTCCAGACCATGGCCTGGACCAGGGCCGAATGCGAAAGCTCGCCGCTGTGAGGACACGGTGGTGCTCCGCCCAAGCAGAGCGCATCCCCACCGTTTGCTCCACCGTATCCTTAACCAACTTCCAGTCCCCGGGCTGCTTTTTCAGTTTCCTTTGATTTTGCGATTTTGGTCCGACCTGGTTCGACCGAATCGAACCCGATACCACGTCGTGTACAGCAGTTGCGTTATGCAACTACTAGACTAGCGATAAAGAGCGCATTTTCAGTGCCTAAACCAACTTTATCGACTTCCACTCGATCGACCTGCAATGTAAGTTCGAAGTGACTACAATATTATTTGAAGTAGTGACGACATATAATATATACCTACATTCTTATATACGAGCATAGGTTCAGAATGTATTCCGCAACAACATACACATTTTGTACCTTCGAAGTTTAGTTCAATCTAAGACAAAGACCAGAGCGAGAAGCAGCGGGAGGCTACACCTGCATGTCCAGTCTTAGTAAACGACGCGTGTGTATTGTTGTGATATGAAAACATAAGTCTTCCATGATTGACACGCAAATGTCCGCCATGTAAGTTTGGCGCTTATTGTTATAGTAGCCAAATACTTTGCAAAGTAAAATCAGCCCCAGAACTGTCGCTTATCCTCGGTATAGTTAAGTGTTTTTGCGTTTTCTCTGAGAAGATAAGCCAGCTGCCCAGGACATATTAAAGTGCATTCACTATCCCCGCTCTCCCATATCGATGTGATCGGAGAGAGATCAGGCGCAGGACCGACATTTACGTGCCCTCTGATGCACGGGTCTATCAATCACCAACTTCCAGACTATGGGCTCCTGATTGACTCGAACCCAAAACCTGTGCACAGCAGTCGCGCCATGCGACTAAGTCACCAGCGAGGCAGTTATATTTCCATAGTATTTCTACACATTTTGGGCTTGATTTTATAGCTTAGTTATCATACCGTGATGTTAAAGGATACAAGGTAAACGAGTTTATCATTTTTACTACTCTAATGCCCACGCGGACGACGTCGCGGGTAGCAGCTAGTTTTATGAAAATAAAACTATGAACTCCATCTATGATCAGCTATAATTACTAACAATGTCAGATTGTCAAATTAGATTGTTTTGAAAAGCTGAAGATGGCGTCAGGTTGAAACTTGCCTTAATACTTTTGTCTTTAAATTATTTTTATCTGTCGAAATAACATATGTAGCATGTTTAGATATATACATTGAACTGAAAAATAAATTAAAAAAATTTTAGCCCGGTTTAATTGTATGAAAAGCTTAACTCCATCTATGACATTAGGTAATAACTGTTTACCCAGCTGGTATAGTCAAATTGTCAAATTTGCTAAATGTGTTGTAATTAAAAAGATATAGATGGCGTCTAGTTAAAACTGACCAAAAAATGCTTTATTGCTCATCTCCCTTAGTTAATAGCGTTATAATATATAGCCTATGTGTTATTCTGATGCATAAGCTATATGTTTGTCAAGTTTCATCTAAATCCTATCAGCCGTTTGGCCGTGAAGAGGTAACAAACATACACACTCACTCACAAACTTTCGCATTTATATATTAGTATAGATATAGATAGGTACACAGACGTCACAGACGCCAGTCTGTAACGTCTGTAACAACTTTGAACTATATTTCAGCGATAAATTTGAAAATCTATTAAGGAAACCAAATCTGCACCAAGTTGTTTTAAACTTAAGCCGTTCTCTTTTAAGGAGATCAGCCGACTGCGCAGGACATATTATAGTTCACAAGCATTCGCGCAGATGCAGGTGCACTCTCATAGTCCGATGGGACGGCAATCCGACACGACCGGAGAGAGATCATGCGTAGTACCGACATTTACGTGCTCTCCGATGCACGGGTGAATCTTCCAGACTCCAGGCTGCTTCATGAAAGTTTCTTAAAACCCACAAAGCGATTTCGGCTCGACCTGGAAATCGAACTCGAGACCTCGTGCACAGCAGTCGCGCCTTGCAACTACTAGACTTATGAGGCAGTCAAACGCCTTAAACTTGTACACCAAAATCCCTGAAAATTTATAATACAACAAATAAACCCGATGATTCTGTTTTTCCAGGTGGCTGGGCGAACCCGCTTATCTCGGATTGGTTTGCAGACTATGCCGACGTCGTCTTCTCCCTCTTCGGAGACCGTGTGAAATACTGGCTGACGTTAAACGAACCCATGGGTCTATGTGAGGGTAGTTACATTGAAATGACGGTGCCCTACATCAACGATCCCTATATCGGGCGATACCTCTGTAATAAGCACGTCATGATCGCCCATGCGAAGGCATACAGGATCTATGATGAATTCTATAGGCATAAATATCATGGTAAGTGATACCTCATCATCTGCCTAGCATTTTCCCAAGCTGTGTTAGGGTTGGTTTCCAGTCGTAACTGATTGTAGCTGAGTACCAGTGTGTTACGTGGAGTGCCTGTCTATATGCTCAACCCTAAACCTCAATACAGTTACCTGGGCATGTACAAATGACAGCCAGGACCCACCAATTTAGCGGGCCTTGCGAAAAACGGAGGAACGTCATGACAAGATGGTCACCGACCGCGCCGAAGCGTTGCTTAACCTTATGATCAATCGACGTGTGCGGCTTTTACTTAGCCATGAACCCTGGCGTCTGTAAACTGTAACTGTAAACATATAAAAATATAATATTGTCCATTCATTGATTTTTCAGGTAAGCTGTCGCTAGCTACCCTGTTCTTCTGGTTTAAGCCAGTCTCACCGGAAGATCAAGAAATCACTGATTTGACCATCGACCATTGGGTTGGCTTTTTTCTTTGAACTGTACAGACGCCAGCACATCAAGATACACGACTCTGTACCCATATGCATCGGCGATAAAGTTGAAATTCCATTAAGGAAATAAGACAGATGGTAGTAACTTGATATGCTGACGTCTGTAAATTAAAGTCCAGGTTTTTAATCATGGAGACAATCTCATAGCTATACCTGCTGTTTCAGGAAGGTCGTTACGCTCACCCAATATTCTCCAAGGAAGGAGGTTGGCCACCTAAACTGGAGAAACTCCTAGCAGAGAATGCTTTCAAGCAGGGCTATCCTTATCCCAGGTTGCCACCTTTTACTCCTGAGGAAATAGAATTGGTTAGAGGTACACCTTAAATGATTACCTATCTCTAATTTCTTCATAGGGAGCACTTAGAAAAAATAAGGAAAAGCTTGAGCATTTTTTTAAATAAAATCATGAGGCCATGGCGGCCGTTCTCACTAAGGAAATCAGCAACCTGCTAAGGACATATTATAGTGCACAAGCATTTGCGCGGACACAGGTGAACTCTCTATTCTCTCACTCTCATAGTCCGATGGGACGGCAATCCGACGCGACCGGAGATCGATAAAGAGATTAATAATAATCTAATAATATCGTCGGTTAGCCCCAAGGTAAGCTATTGAGGATTTGGGACCCTCATCTTGGCAGTCCGGCGTGGTTATCATTGCACCAAAGTCCAAAGGACGACACCTTTGTCTCAAAAGCATTCTTTCAAATGTTTAGATAAATATTTTTTTTTGTAGGAACATATGACTTCTACGGATTGAACCACTACACGACACGGTTGGTGCGCAAGGTGAAACCGGGAGAAAAGCCAGGCCGATGGTTCTTCTACGGATCGGATGAACTTGGTACAGTCATGTTTAAGGATCCTTCTTGGATGACAACGGACGTCGAATGGTTTTCGGTAATCATTAAAAAATACATGGTCAAGCTCTGCCTAAAGTTAGAACAGTTGCCCTATCTGATGGCACTGTTTCTAGCATTATCTGAAAGTCTCTATGTTTGTCCCCGTGCTGTTTTTACAGCGGTTTCATATTACATCAAATTCAAAGGAACCTTTGAAAACATAGTCCATAGTAGACGTACAACTACTACGCCGACCAGGAACCTTTGAAAACATGGTCCGTAGTAGCCTTAGAACTATACTAGCTTCCGCCAGCGGTTTCACCCGCTTTCTGAGGGAAGTACTTTCCATACCCGGATAAAAAGGTAGCCTATATGTTATTCTGATGTATAAGCTATATTGTGGTAAAGTTTCATTCAAATCCATTCAGTAGTTTTTACGTGAAAGAGTAACAAACATCCATACATCCATACTTACAAACTTTCGCCTTTATAATAGTATTAGGATTAGGATAGGATTTATGGTAATTTACGCATTAGATCCGATTTTCGTCATCTGATTTCGTCGAAATTTCTAGAACAATATTTTCACGGGTTCAGTTCTTGAATTGGTGTCTTACATCATGTTTCCAGATATATCCTGAAGGTCTCAGAGAGCAGCTGCACTGGCTAAACTCCACATACGACGTGAAAGAAATTATCATCACTGAGAATGGAGTTCCATCTATTGACAGTTCCTTAGTGGACACTCAGAGAGTGGAGTATTACCGTAATTATATGGAACAGGTAACCTTAGACATTTTATTTTTTCGTGGGAAATCATCAAATAACCCCTCCCGCTGAGGGTGCAGCTGGAGGGAGTGTCAGACTCTTTTTGACTAAAACCCTCTTAATTTTTATTATTTTGACAAAGTGGAAATACAAACTATAGTCCTGTGTCCATCCCTATAATCAAGATCGCTATTTCCTTCCACTTTGTGTTTTAAAATGTAAGATGTTGGTGCAGGTCCTGCTCGCTATAAACGATGGCATCAAGGTGACTGGCTACGCCGCCTGGACGCTCATGGATAATTTCGAATGGATGAGTGGTTACACGTAAATTGTTTTAATCAGCTTTATGTGCCATGGGGGTTTACATTCTAGTTAGAAGTTTATTATACGGGTTCGATTATCATGCTTGTAACCAGGTATACCTACTAATAGAGCCTAGGTAATGTAAAAAACTGCATTTTGTAATACAAAAAAAATATTCAGGTATACTCGTATTCGTAAAAAACTAATATAAACTATTTTTTCAGTTCGAAATTCGGTCTATACGCAGTGGACTTCTCAGACCCGAACAGGACCCGGACACCGCGAGAATCGGCGCGCTTCTACTCAACAGTCACCAGGAGTCGAATGATACAGCCAGTACTAAATGCCACCAAGTTAAACCAAAACTATGTTTAAATATCTGTTGTGTGAATAAACGTTTAAGTATTCTTGTTGTTGGTTTCGTTTTGTTAAAGGGTTTTGCGGCGGCTTTCAAAACATGTAGCAGATCAATCGGTATCTGCTAGAAGTTGTAAGTTTTGGACCTTAAACAGCCATTAGTAATTCTTTCATTCTCTCACTTTCCTTTGAAGGACATGACGATGTGCATTCAGCTGTTGAGTACTGCATTTAATTTTAAAAATACCTATATTATGTAGCAATCTTATAGAATTGTGAGTTGACAAGCGACAATATTTTAAGAAAATTAAATACTTTTTCCAACGTATTTTTCTGGACGAAATAGCAAATGTCCGCACCACTGACACTGACAATGTAATCAAATTGACATTCGCGTTGGAACTTCTACGACTGTCAGTGATATTATCAAAATATCAAATGAAAATTTTATATTCACTAATATAGCCCCTGAACAATCCCATATGTTTACAATTAAACACAAAAAGTCAACAGAACAACTGAACAAATTATTGCCTACGTAAATAACCTGTATAAAGTGACAAAAAATACAGTTTATGAGTGAAAAATTGTGGTAAAAATGTCGAAAATAAAGAAGCTCACAGGCTCATTTCGCTATACACAATGGGATCCCTGTTTGATTATCTCGCAAATAGTGGCTATGCAGTCTGTTTTATACTGCTCCCTATGTCTGATTATAGCTCTAATGCAAGATTTGACGGGATCTACACGAACGCTCGACCATATTTTCGAGTACCATGTAAGTAAAGATTTTTATGATGTAAGCTAATATTTTTCATGATTTTTTGTCTAGATATGGACATATTTACTCTCTGTAACCGTTGTTAATCACTCTTAGCATATTTAATTACGATATATGTGATCATATTAGTGCTGAAACCATGTAATAATCTGAATCATGTCCTAAAGAATAATAGGATTAGCTTAGAATGTCGTGTCAAAAATAAAATATGTAGAGATATTAGTGATATGACTCACTTACATAGTTTTTAATAGAGTTTTAAATCATGTTACTTGTATACAAATAAACAAAATTGGATTACCATGCATGGTGAACATACTAAAACAGTTTTTTTCAATTTCTTCTGTTGCCTATTTGTTCCGGCTGATATCTGAAATGGCTTGATTGATTTAGACAGGACTTTCACTAACAGAGTGCTGATGTAACAAGGATTAACTGACGCCATCTTTATCTTGGTACTGGAAGAAGTTCTGCTTGGATGTAGGTTATAACTCGGGGAACAGATAATACTCAAAATAATTTTTAGAAATCTTAGGAAGTGAATCACATTATTGATATCTTAGGTTAGGTTATGATGGGGCTGACATGCCTAGTGAGGATAAAAGTCCCTAAAAAATAAAGAGAAAAAAAATATCTGTGCCTTTACATTTGTGAATTAGTTAATTTTTCTATTATTTAATCAAATAAATATGTATATCAAAAGTCATTTTTCTAAATTTTGCAGATACTTCATGTAGATCTATTTATGTGTTCCAGGAGATCCACGTAAGAGACAACGAGGGTCGCTCGGTCATATTTGCATTTGTGCTGAATGCAATTATTGGAGCCTTCATACTGTGGATGGTTGTCGGCCGAACCAAACTGTGCTTGGATTTTAGGTGAGAAAAAAGTAATTTATTTTTATTACTAGTCCAGTATTTCAACAACATTGTTAAAATAAAGTGAATCTATTATTCCTATTGTTGCCAAGATTCATCAAAATCAATTGAGTAGTTTTTTGCCTGAAAGAGTAAACAAACATATGTACTTACATCCTTTCGTGATTATTATATTTGTAGAATATGCACTAATTCCTAGCATATTTTTTTCATAATTATCAATTTGTTAAGTACAATAGTTGTAAAAAGACTTAAATATATAACTATTCATCTTCTAACAAACCTCTCATTACAGTTGCACATACCACGGGATCCACCTCATCGCTTGCTGGTTATACAACGGTTCCTTCCCCACCACCTTCTCTTGGTGGGCTTTAAGCGTGTCCTGTGCCTGCATCACCTGTGTAGCCGGAGAGTTCCTCTGTCTCCGGACGGAACTTCAAGCCATCCCGCTCAGTAATATTGGAGCTAAGGTGGATTTATGAAATTTGGGGAGTAAGGTACCCTTCGATTTGCTGATTGGACATTCAATGTAACTTTAAAGTGAAGACTTAATTATATAAGGTGTAACAAAACTGGTGCACACTATTTTTACAGGACATTTAGTACATGTTTACCACAAAAAAAGTTATGAAAATAATAACATTTTTTACTAAATTTATCATCTCAGTCGCCAAATTGTACGTATAACGTCGGCCATTCAACTTTTTTTGTGGTAAACATGTAGTAAATGACCTGTAAAAATAGTGTGCATTAGTTTTGTAACACCCTATATATTGCTCACCTGTGTAGGCGGTAAAGTTTATGTATTAGTGGGGCATTGTGTTGGTTATGTAAACTAATCACTCAATAAATAAATTGTATATAATACTAAATGACTGATCATACCAGCTGTAAGACCGTTTGGCAACTCAGTACAAGCATTTCAATCATGTATAGAAGCTCGTAGCTAAGTAATAGCTGCAAGGGTCTCGCGATCACAAGGGTTGAGCAACGCTTGGCGTGGTTGGTCCGTGAATGGGTGGCCGTTCGAGTCGAAACGAGTTCCTTTGTGTTTTAGAAGGCACATCGAAGGTGGGTCCATCAACAACCAACCCAACATCCTTGATAGTTGTTATTGATGGCCAGAACTGAAAGGCTGACAACCAGTCTTACCCAGGAGTATTTAATTGCCCGGGTAACTGGGTTCATAAGGCATTCCCTTCATGGAAAGCATTGGTACTCAGCTGCACCTGGTGAGTCTGGATGCCGCCCTCAACATAGTTGTGAAAAGGATGATTGATAACATGTTTTACCAATACATAAATATTACATAAGGAATAGTAAACTGCTTGTAAATTCCCTGCAGACATTAATTTGTTTAACTTATATTGTTAGTTTTAGCTCGTTATTGTGACCTCAAGAGACTTTTTTATCGGTGACCAAAGTCCCTGTAACTATTGCTTGGAGAAATATAAAATGAGTGTATTACCAGCCTATTATTAAATAAATAAATTATCAATTGCAATTTGGTAATAGATTTAAATTATTGAATCATATCTTGCCTATAATAAAAAAAAAATACAAGACCATAAACAGATACTGATTTGTAAAAAGTTAAAAACCAAATCACTATTATAAATAATTAATTGTAGGTTGGTAAAAGACTTAGATAGTCCGAAAAATATATACAGGCGCCAGCACATCAAGCTCCTACAATCTGTCAGATTTATTTAATAGATTTTCAACTTTATCGCTCAAGCATTATGGTTCAAAGTTGATTGGGAAAATTTGACAGATTCGGATAGCCTAATTTGCAGGCGTCTGCACTATTTAAAAATCAAAACGAATAAATAAACCCGACTCGAAACTTTTAAGAACTTAATCTTATGTATGTTAATATTGATAGTCAAATAATTTGTAAATAAAATTAATTAATTACCTACACATGGACTTAACAAAATATTAATTTACCCAGTAAATACCTCACTCAATTTTTATTAAAACATTGTGGACGCAATTTGTTAATAATATAAAGTTATACAACATTACTGGATATAACTGGAGATAATTGATTCACAAAAACCCAAAATTCTGAATTAATTAAAAATGACTTGTTAAAAGTAAAAATGTGAATATTACAACTTAGTGATTTAACATATATCTACCCTATGTATTGAAGAAAAGCGATACCGTTATCGACTTAGAATTTGTGAATAATGTTTGTGTCTGTAAATAGCTGTGATGGTCGAGTATGCGATATTTATTACTGTAATAAGTGTAAATAAATATTTTCTAATTTATTGGTGCGTTTTTTTTTATTTTTGTTTTGACTGTCTACTGTGTTTCTAGTTAAAATGTCTCGATTGTAGGTACGTATGTGCTCGCCTTAAACAGTAATTATGTAAAATTAATTGTTACTTGTACCATTATTTGATTTTTACATGGCTGGTTTTAATACTTAGGTACTTATGCTGAGTGCTGGTGGTCAGACTCTTACTGACTAAAACCCACTCCCCTTACTATACGTCCTGGTTTTAAAAGGTTCTGGGTTTATTTATAGGTTTAGGCCATTAACGTCATTCGAAATATTGGTTTAAACCTAGTACTAAAGCTGATACATTTTTAAAACCACGTTTTGAACATGGTAACAGTTAGACTATGTTCGTTCTGTAGGTCTGTGTGCCAGGGCCACGGTAACTCTTGCGGACAACGCCGCAGCTTAGAAACTTAAAGATAAAAGTTTCTTTATGAATGGACAATAAAACACCACAAATATTCACACTAACTTTAATAATTATAATAGACAAATCAAAAAACAATAACAATAGCAACGTAATTCATAAATATATCACAATATTCGTACGCTAGCGAAGATTCACTGAAATCACTAGCATTGGCGTGCTAATATGCCTTATTTACGAACCTTTTTGCGGTAATCATAATATTTTACAAATCTATCTACATAAAATAAAATCGTAGAATAGTCAAAATTGTACATTGAATATTTTTTTTTTAAGAATAATTGGGGCGTGATCTACAATTGATATCGAATCCAAGAATATAGTTTTTAGAATTTTTGTTTGTATGTCTGTGTGTATGTCCGGGATAATCTCAAAAAGTACTGCATGGATTTGAGAAGAGGCCTGTGCCCTGCAGTGGCAAATTAAAACGACTCTCATGACTGATGATAAATACAAGAAAAATAGGTATACAGCTTGATGCGGAGAATCTGTGACGTGAGTTCGCATTTTCATACAAATTGCATACAAAGTAATCGTTTTTGAAAGTTCAATAAAAGTATTGAATTTGACTAGTGGTTAACAACCGTATTGACATTCTATATGTTATTTTATTCGTCATTCTCTTTGAAATTCTCTCACCACCTATCAAAAAACGTGGTCTGAAAAAGTACCGGCTTTAGTACTAGATTTAGACATTAACTTTGTTCAAGAAGATGGTTTAAAGCTAGCACTAAAGGCGGTATTTTTAAGACCACGTTTTATAATGAGGGGGTCTGTGTTTGTGATTTGTAAAAAAATATGATTCCCGCCAAAACGTTCGAAGCTAATAGTGCTCTAGCACTAACAATATATTATGGAGTGCGTGTCTTTATAGCTAATATTCTAGTTTATATTCATCACAACACTTATTAGTTAGTAATTATCAATAATGTATTTAATTTACTTCCTAGACGATACAATTTCAAAATATATCCATTTCTTTTTCGATTCATAAAAATAATAACAGCTTTTCTTGTTACATATTCAAATTGAGAATAGTTTTATTATGGTAGCTTAATAATTGGCGTTAATATAATTAAAATGAACGGATATTCCTTAAAATCATCAATGAATATGAAAAATAATTGATCCCCGCATCTTATTATGCCTTCTATATGATCCAAACCAACCGCCTACGGAGTTCACCTCGGTCCAGTAAGTGTGAAAATCTACCGCGTAGACGTTGGTCGGCCGACCAGATGTGGGCGGAGTCAAACGACTTTGAACGACCTTGGTAGGGAGCGCATCGCGACAGGCTGCGTCCGTGGTCGGCCCCAACCATGCCCCAACCGTGTGGAACGCTGTCGGCCGACAGGAGACGCGACCAAGGTCACTTCTATCGGCGGTCGGTTTGGGTCGCGTAGAGCACGTTTAAAACTTGGCTTTAGCCAGCTATACACGTACGAATCTACCTACCAGTTACTACCCGTCAGGCAGATTTGACAGTAAGATAGTAGGTGTACGGCTAGCTTTAAAAAAACGAGCTTTGGTTAACCTTTTGACCGCCACTGTCACGCATAGATGACAAACCAAAAATGGGCGCTAAGGTCACGACTACAAGACAAAGTTCAAAATTAATAGTCAGTTTTAATCGATATAATTCCGAACTGACTACTATATTGTAGGTATTTATTGATAAATTCTTTGCTAGGCGCTGAGGGCACATCTTTCTTTTTGTAATGGCGGTCACAAGATTAATAAATAATTGAACATAATTTTACAACAGAATCAATATGCAACAAGTATAAAGATTAATAATAATAAAACATTATTACATTAAGCGTCAAAAGCAATCTTATTGCTCAATAAATAGGGTTCGTTATTTATACGCAGATCGCTAAGCAAATGTCTTTTTGTAACAATATTATTTAATAAATTAACACATACTAAAATTAACAACATTCGAATATACAGAACCCGTAGGTAATTAGTAAAAGAAAAAAATCATAAATAAATAAAACAAACCTATGCATTTTAATTTCACAAAATTAATTATTTTTTTAAATTTTCATGGACATCGAAAGTGCCAACAGTGCCACTAAAATGTCACTCAGTGTAATTTATCGTGCTGTCACTAAAAAGTACCAAAATGGTACTTTTCCGACTAATCTAATTAATTGCAGAAAAACTATATATTTTGCAAAGGCACTCACATAAGTTAGTGTTCCAAATACTAGAAATTAAAACTGCTACTTATTATACGAATATTTGTTTGAACTGTTTATTAATACTGTGATTGTCTGTGTGTGTGTGAATTTTCAGATATCGACATGGTATGTTTCTGTCTTATCTAATTTTCTGAAGCTTTTGTGGTAATTCAAGATTACCGAAAAATGTAATATCATTTTCTCCTTGCTTTTTTCAGGTAAACTACTCGCCAAACTTTATGGCGTCCAGACAGATTGTCGGATACGGCAGCCGTTCTCGCTAAGGAGATCAGACATATTATAGTGCACAAGCATTCGCAGACACAGGTGCACTCTCTATTCCCTCACTCTCATAGTCCTCAGGGACGGCGGCTCGGAATATCGCGTGAATGGCTGCGCAGAAACCAGCGAGCCGCCATAGAGTTTGGCGAGAGATCTATATGAGATTTTTGTGGAACTTTAAAATAAATACTTGTGATCATATCTACGTTGGTAGCCTAATCCTTGAGTATTCAATTTAAATAACAACCAAACTAATCCCTAAATTTATTCGATCACACCACAACTATCATTTTCTTAATTTCTATCATAATTTGTTCATTATTTCGTGAGTTAAACAATCATATACAGAAAGTTCAATACAGTTCATTCTCACCAATAAAGTTGATAATTGCTTGTTTTTTAAAATCAACGTATCCATTAGGCTGTAGCTATACATCAAGCTATACAATCTGTTTAATTTCCTTAATAGATTTTCAACTTTATCGCTGAAGCATATACTTCAAAGTTGATTAAGAAAATTGACAGTTTCGTGTAGCTTCATGTGTCTGGCGTCTGTACATAAAATATCTTAGTTTCGAACTTTCTGTACCAAATTACAAATTAGTTTGTGTCATATTATAAAATAGTAATAAATTAGTTACATAGCACAGCATAATAGGCAGTAGTAGCGATGTTTGTATAGTTTTCATATTTAAGTTAGGTATATGGGTAGTATAGTCTTGACACGGTGTATCGGCTTCCCGGGTAACTGGGTTTAGTTAGGGTCGGATAGGCTTTCGCTCTATGTAAAACACTGGCTGCACAGTTACAGTATTGACTGGATACCGCTACAAAAAAGGTAGACAGACGTTTGACAAATATTGAATACAAAATTATTATAAACACGTGTCAAACGTCTGTCTAACTTTTTTATGGTATGGCCCCAACATTTTCAGTTTGAGGCAAGGCTATCCAGATGATGGAGGAATTATGAGGGTATTGTGAGTTCCAAAAATATGAAATAGACATTGTGTATTTAAGGTATCGTAATTTCAAGCCTGATTATTCAATTATTTTTATTCCGTACTATGAAGTTTGGTGTTCCTTGTGTGATGACGTCACATAGGAAGATGAACAATAGAAGAAGATATGTTCTGACAACCCCATATAATAATACATTGGGACAAGGGCAGGGTAATGTGTAGGGGTGCTATATTTTGTGTACAGCTGTATCTCTCTCAGCTATACGTAGTTTTTCAGTTATTGTAGGTATAGTACGTATAATATTTGATTAAGTATTATGTTCAAAATCTGTAGTTATTGAAATAGGAAGCTTATTTCAAATATATTTTGGGCGTCATTGTTACTGTTTGTTTGATATATGACTGTTCTGTATGTTTTATTATGCAACGTACTAAGCTATCTAGCTGGTTATTAACACTTATATCTAAATTACATTATTTTTTGCCTTATATCTATTTAGCGCAGAGAAAAAAATTGCGCAAAACTTTGCGCATTTTCTCATTACAAGCGCAAAGTTCAAAAATTCGATTACTTATACTGATTAAACATAAGAACTATTTTTTTTTCTCTCAAAAAAAAATACAATTAACGATTTCGTAAATAATTTTAAATTGTTTTTTTTTCGTTAATTTATAATTATTATTTGTGTTTGGAAGTTTTGAGACAAAATACATGTATTTTGATTTTATGATATGTGTGGTTTTGGCAAATAAGGACGAGTATATCTTTTAAGATAAAAGTGACATAATAAGATCTCGAGTTTATCATACAGATTTGATGGCATCCAGGCTGGTTCTCTTTTATGGAGATCAGCCATCTGCGCAGGACATATTATAGTGCACAAGCATTCGCAGATACAGGTGCACTCTCTATTCCCTCATTCTCATAGTCCGATGGGACGGCAATCCGACACGACCGGAGAGAGATCAGGCGCAGTACCGACATTTACGTGCTCTCCGATGCACGGGTGAATCAATCACCAACTTCTAGACTCCAGGCTGCTTTATGAAAGTTTCTCAAAACCCACGAAGCGATTTCGGCCCGACCCGGGAATCGAACCCGAGACCCCGTGTGCACAGCAGTCGCGCCTTGCGACTACTAGATTAACGATGGCAGTATAGAGATTTACTTTGATAATGAAGAAAGTACAAAAATTTCAAAACTAACAAGTTATAAGTTCATTAAGCTAGTACCCTCATTAATTAGCATAATTTAAAGATGTCACTTTTATCTTTAGTCCACTTGCAAGCTATGTAAAATATGTATATCTATTTGCTAAAAATTCTTAAATAGCATTCGGACAGTGGGCTTAAATGCCCAAAAGTGGAACTATCTAATAATGATGAGAATTAATTATACACAACAGGGTGAACCCCAGGTTTCAGAAAGCCAAATCATTGTCCATCCAATATAGATTTTATTTTTCATGGATGTTTCAAGTTATATACAATTTCAAAGTCAAATTTGACTTTCAGTAACCGGGTTTAATTTACATTAAAGTATTGAACGGAAGACTAGGCCTATTTAGAGTGGAGACATTTTGATTCATTGAAATCTCGCGTGAAATATCAATTTGCGATATGCCTGATAATTCTTTCGACAGATTATAAACTGACAGAAAAGTCAAGCCTTCAAAACCTACATTAATTTCATAACAGTGCGTTTTTATCGCTGTTTTTTTTAGTTTCTCCTTGTATGTCCCCACTCTTTACCCTATGAAAGCCTATAAGCGTTTAATACTAGATACTCCAAAAATAATTATAGACTACTATAGTGTTGAGAAATTGAGTATTTTAAAAGCAGAGGACTGTTAATGTAAAAAAAGGACTTTTTAAAGAGCTAACTAAGCGACTGGTTGACGCTTCCAGTGACCCAAAGGCTGGCTATTACTTTGGTCAGAGGATAAGCATCGCCATACAACGTGGCAATGCTGCCAGCCTCTTGGGTACGCTCCCGGTAGACAGCGATGGGGATGAGTTTTTTGATGCTTTTTAGTTATTTATGTTTACTAGTTACAGTTCATTAGTTTTAAGTATTATTTTAATAATAAGTGTTGTATATAAATAAAAGCAAAGGACTGTTTATGTGTATTGTGAAAAAAAATAAAGTTTATTTTCCTTTAGACTTTATTTAAAAAAGTTTTACGCCTGATAAAAAAATAATGAAATGTATATATATGTATTTTGTCAATTTAATAAACTAACATCCTAATAACATTGCTCCTCGTAAAACACTGGTACTCAGCCGATACCAACATAGTTGGGAAAAGGCTTGGGAGATGAATTTAATCACTAATTTCGGTGTGGAGAAATTTTTTCAACACTATAGTAGTCTATGTACATTACATAGATTGAAATACTATGCATGAGGTAGATATATACTTCGAGCTAACACGATCCTTGAGTATAATTGAACGCAAATATAGACGGAATTATACTGTAGTTGGCGCCACTGTTCGCTACAAAATATTTAATTTGTATGAATGTTAACTTATTTCCTATTATTATGATTTGTTTTTATTTATTTGTTTTTGATGCTGTCATTGAACATCCTTGGCAGTCGTTACGGGTAGTCAGAAGCCAGGAAGTCTGACACCAGTCTAACCAAGGGGTATTGGGTTGCCCGGGTAACTCGGTTGAGGAGGTCAGATAGGCAGTCGCTCCTTGTAAAATACTGGTACTCAGCTGAATCCGGTTAGACTGGAAGCCGACCACAACATAGTTGGGAAAAGGCTCAGGAGATGATGATGGATTATGATTTGTTTTTAACATTAAAGTAATAATCGTTCAATATGCTTAGAATCACTCATGACAGACTTTTTTATACTTTGTCTGCGACATCTTTACTGTCAACCATTATGATTCCTCGCATTTCGCAGTCGGTTTAAAGCAACAGTAACGCCCATTTGATTTAACTACATGATAAATAATTAAGACTATGCGATTCCAAAAATTCGTTTACAAAAAATCGATAATCTCATTAGAATTGAAGGCGACGGTACACTTTACGTCATAAGATTAATATTTTCTATACCTTTCTCTCAAAATCAAGCTCAAATTTTTTGTATCAATGCGGTTCACGATTTGTAAGGACTACCAACCCGCATTGAGCAAGCGTGGTGATTAACGTTCGATTAATCCTTCTTAATTAAAAATTAATCCCTTTCTGTGTGAGAGGAGGCCTGTGCCCAACAGTGGGACGATAAAAAGGCTGATGATGTTGAAGGAGAGCTTCGAACTTCATACGATCTGAATCAACTTACAAATACTTTCCCGTGAGAATACGGTCCAGCGTATACATACATAGATAGTTTATGTGCTAGACCCGATTTTCGAATTCCCATTTCTCATACATGTTCCGATTACTCGCGCCTGTTTCGGATCTTAGCTGCACGGAGATGGTTCGGATGTGTTAAGAAATCACCTTAAGTGATGAACAGTTCAATTCTTAGTTAATGCAATACATCGATTGTTGCAAGTATAAGCCAATTTTATCATATTATGTACTTTTATTATATTGGTGATTACATTTTAGTAGGCAAAGCTACTAAACCTGTTTTTAATAATGCATTTTCATCAATTATTTTAGATAAATCTTTGTACTTTTTAACTTGAAAAATGTTGTAGTACCTACATGTGTTAATGCGTGCCATTTTGATTGATTTTCAAAACATTATCGTCATTAGGTCGCCTTCGATATTATTTAAATATTAAAAGTATTATGTTTTAATTAGAGATTTGTGACGTTAATAAAACATAATACTTACAATATTCCATCAATTTATACAAAAAATAATAATACAATAAATTACTATTTAAAAAAGTACACCAGATACTTATGCCAACACAATTTATCCAAGTGGTACTTTTTGGTACCACCGCAAACAATTATCATTCACCTAAAAACCCACTTGGTGGTAAGAAATAAAATACACTGGTACCTTTTACACGAAAAATCACAATAAATTCCTACCTTAATGTCTTTGCGAACTTAAAATCTCCTGTTTAGCAGAGTGGTACTTTTTAGTGTCTGGTGGCTACTGGAAGTGCTTGTACCACACGAAACAGCCGTACAGGGAGGGTAGTTCTTACGGGGAGCCTTCGTCGTCCACCTCCCGAATTACGGTGTCAGATTCCCAGCGCGTACGCTCGGCTATCAAGGCTTGAAGCTCCTAGGGAAAGATAAGAATTATATATTTTTTTGTGAAAAAAAAGGATTATACTAAATCATTAGACATGAAACACTATGGTATGGATCGGACAAGAAACATTTTGTATGGATGTGTTTACTGTGGTTGAAAGTTAGAAAAATAAAATAGTTATTATGAGTGCCTGATATTTATAGTCAGTTGCCACTTTATTTTTTATTGCCTTTTCCGTTACACCCATTATACAAAGTTGATACGACAGAGGGGCTTTCCTTTTCACTGCCTATACTAGGTACCATTTTCAAGATCCTTACCAAAAATCAATAAATAGGAGCAGTAGTTTTTTTAAGTTTTTGCCCTGTTTGAACACGATGTATCTTTTCGAACAGCTTATTATGTCTAAACGCATAAGTCGAGCGACGTTGCTGCTCTATTACCTACCTAGGTACATATCTATGGTCTAAGGTTGCGTATTACTCTTATAGTAAACTACGTGTAGTAGTTAAATTTAATGCCCCTCTGTCATATCAACTCAGTAGGTATGTATAAAAACAACAACCAATATATATTCCCTTATGATAATAATTTTGCGTCGATTATTTTTTATTTCGAAATATGATAGCGAAGTCATTCAGAGATGAGAAGTATAATATAAGTAGACAGTGAATGTTTGAAAATATCCCAGCAACCAAATTTTAATGAAAATACTTACAAAAGCATATTTTTAACAGTTCGTTTATCATGTAGATTTTATGTCCCAACCGAAGTTTATTTAATCTGTTTTTCCATTTATTATAAGTCCGTCACTATCCTAAATGATAAATAAAAAAAAGGTTTTAGAAAAAAAAATAAAAAAAAGTTTTATTGTAAAAACTTGTAGTACAATTTAGTGAATATCTTGTTATTCGTTTAGAAATAAATTATAATAAAAATGGCCGGAGAAAAAAAAATACCAAAAACTTAACACGAAAATTATTAATGCTTATATTGGTCATGAAACTGAGTCTTAATGATAGCTGGCGAACCCCTGGATGGAGGCCTCCTCTGGCTGGAGTCCCCCCCTGGCTGGAGGCCTTAAATTCTAGGCATCCACAGGGAATGTGTCCGGTTAAGCGGTAAACAGCCTCCTAGGCTGAACTGCGAGATGCCAATCTCAAAAAAAAAAAAACTGCTGGCGAATTTATGCAAGCCCATGTTTCTCATTGGGCACTGGTCAGGACCCCGCGGTTGGTAGGCCCCCAACTTCATGCCATATCAGCAAAACATCATCAATTATTCTTGGAAAAACATTTTCATTTTGAAAAAAATCGCTCCCGATTGCCTGACTGCAAATAGCCAGTCCATTTTATTTGTACCTTTACCAAATGTGCGCAGGGCCCTCAATATACGGTAAAGACGGCCTTTAGGCTGTGTCCCCAGTAGGCAAACTGTTAGCGGCCGGCTGAGTTAGCCGCAAATTTGTGGCAAACTGAAATTTGAGTTACTGTTAACTCTAATCAATTTTCGTGCGTCGCAAGCGACTAGAACCGGTTTTGGTGGGAGTCGGCCGCTCACTGCTATGGTCAGCGCGCGTAACGCTGCAAACTGCGTATAGTGAGCAGACTGGACACTCCATTTCAAATATATGGAAGGGCGTACTAATTAGGTACGCCGCAAACTCAGTCAGCCGCTAACAGTTTGCCTATAGGGGACACAGCCTTAATGTTTGAAGTACAAGCCAGCACATCAAGCTACTACAATCTGTCAAATTTCCTTAATACATTTTCGACTGTATCGCTAAAGTATAGGTTCAAAGTTTCGGGTAGCTTGATGTGCTGGCGTCTGCACATCTCAGCTGATTTTGTAACTAACCTCCGGTTTATTGAGGATAATAATTCTGTTTTCAAGCTTAGGCGCTAGTTCACATGACTGCTGTTCGAGATCATCTAACGACGCTCGGCGTGTTAACCTGTAAAAATAGAATATTTGAAATATACCATTTTGAACTCTGTGTTAGTAACAAATAAAGGTGATTTTTGTTGAAAAACTAATATTACTACATGTGTTACAGCTGTAGAGACACTACATACAGCGCCATCTAGTTCAATATGAAAAAGCTATCCTGCATCGCACAAACAGAGTTTTCTACGCCAATCAAACCGACAACAACTGTGGGGGCAGTAGCTCGCCAGACAAAACACCCACCACCACGAAGACCTTTACTCCCTGGTCATCATCAGCCCCAAACAGCTTTAGAAAGATGTTTTTTTTTTAACTTTATGAAATTGAGAAAATAAACTACCTACTCGAGTAATCGAGAGAATAAATGGAGAGAAGACGTGACGACACAACCGAGCGTCATGCCACATACCGTCACGGCATGCAATTTTCCCGCTACTTGTACAGACGCCAGCACATCAGGCTACTACAATCTGTCAAATTTCCTTAATAGATTTTCAACTTTATCACTCAAACTCAAAAAGTTTGAATAAATGATTTAATCATTTATTCAAACTTGGCTGTAAAACAGCACTTTTTGACGTCAAATATTACAAAAGACAGCCCCCAAAACCCACCCTTCACCACTTCCTATGTGTTTTTGCTGGGAAGAAGAAGTGGCGCTAAAGCATTATGGTTCAAAGTTGAATGGGAAAATTGGACAGTTTCGGGTAGTTTTATGTGCTGGCGTCTGTATAATAATTCATGCTCAATTCGTAATATTTTAATAAAGATAAATACCAGTGTCCCCTTGTTTGTATCCTTACTTAGCATACCTATGGTGTCCATGGGAGGTAGGTTCGACCGCGGCCGACGACGCGCGACGCAGCGGCGGCGGACCGTCTAACTCACTACCATCTAACATTTTAACTAAACTGTGCCTGTAAAAAAGAAAAATGAGTAATATTATTTTATTTGCAAATAGAGAAATTGTAGGTACGTTTTCATCGTGGGAAATCATCAATTGACCCGTGCCCGTGCAGTCGGGGATGCGGACAACTAGTCAAATTCAATACTTTTTTAGAACTGTCAAAAACGGTTACTCTCTATGCAATTTGTATGAAAACACCACATATGACGTCACAGATTTTTCGCATCAAGCCGTATACTTATTTCGATTAAATTATCAATAAAAAAATAAAAACAATTTTCGATTCAAAACGATAAATTAAACCGACATTATTTTAAGATGCTTTACAAAATGAATATGATAAAGTATTTTATTTATGACCTAGTCCGCATCCCTACTGCAGGCTCAGCATGACAACCGTAGAAACAAGTTTTGTCTACCGGAGAATGGACATAATGACAGAGAAGTGACAGATTGACGTAAGATTTCTTTTGACGTTTTTTAAGAAATTGCTTTTTTTCTTCGACCGACATAAGTCTACAAGTGATTATATGCGAGTTGACAGGTCGCGCCATGCTCGGGCAGAAGACATGTTGACACTGACAGAAAGAGCTTTGTCTTTTCTTGATAGAATAGATATAGAATCGCCACGCTAAGCCTGCTGAGCGTTCTGTATGGGTATGCCTATCTCCGGATACGTGTCTGCTGGGACCTGGTAAGGTCACACATACCTCCTGCTGAGCGTGACGAGCGACTGGCGATGCTTGCTGGGGCGGGCGCGGCCCGTGCGGACGTTGATGGCCGCGAAGTGGTTCTGTATGGCCATGCCTATCTCCGGACACATGTCTTCTGGGATCTGGGAACAAATAATTAATTCAATAACAGGTTTGATGACCAGGATAAATGATTGGGATTCAAATAACTCTCTTCATTTAGATTAGCAACAGATATTGGACTAGTGTTTTTTTTTAAATCATCATCATTACAATATATTAAGATTTTTCTTGTAACCGTCTGTAAGGAACATCTTCATGACAAGAAGATCACCCAATTTTGTCATGACGAATTCTTCCGTGTTTCGGAAGGCACTTTAATAAATGATAAATGATATTTATTTTGCAAATAGGTTGAAATCAACACTTTTACACGTCAACACAATTTTTATAAAATAACGAGATGAGGTCGGCATTTCCTAACTGACTGCCTTGAGAAGAAACGCCGAAACAAACTCAAGGGTCACAGTCTCTTTTAAAGTCCAGACATAAAAATAAATTACATACTTAAGTATGGATGAGCAATGTAGGCTTGTGTCTGCAATGACCTTTTGAAGAAAGTGTCATACAAGTTTGAATGGACCTGTCCAATCAGCTGGTACGCATTTGTCGGTCTTCGTTGAACTCTACAGTAACATTCAACAATCCGACGAACATAACAGCAGAAAGGACATTTGGGTAGGCCACTTATAGTACTCAAACTGTCAGACAGAATTATATTCTAAAGAAAAAAAAAAAAAATTTAGACTAAATGAAAAACCCACATTGTTCACACACTCACAAAAAAAAAGAAAGAGCATCTACTTTAACAGTAGGTTTACATGTCAGCAATATATAGCATATAAATAAATAAAAAAAAAATATATAAAAAAAACTATGTGGATTATCCAATAGAATTGTAACGTGTCGATAATTTTGTTCAATAAAATTAGGAAACAACAGTAGCATTTGTAGATTTTTTTTTTCTTGGAACAGCTTACTCCCAAGCCTTTTTATCTCCTAGATAGTTTTTAACTGAATAATAAGCCTTGCATAACAACGACTGCTTAACAAACAATTTGAATTTATTAAGACTCAGATCTTGAATACGGCTGGGAATTTTATTATAAAAGCGTACACATTGGCACTTAAAGGAGCCATTTATCTTCTGGAGCCTGGTAGCTGGAGCTACTAGTCTGTGTTTATTTCTTGTATTTATACTATGAATATCACTATATTTTTTAAACATATGTGGGTTTTTATGTACATACAATAAATTTTCATAAATGTACTGACACGGAACAGTCATAATTTTAATATTTTTAAACATTTCTCTGAGTGAGTGTCTGGGGCTGAGTTTATAAATTGCTCGAATAGCTCGCTTCTGCAGAACAAAAATTGTTTGAATATCAGCGGCATTCCCCCACAGAAGAATACCGTATGACATCACACTATGAAAATAACTAAAGTAAACTAAACGAGCTGTATCTACATCCGTCAAGTAACGGATCTTTCTAACCGCGTAGGCTGCAGAACTGAGCTTTTTCGATAACTTTTCTATGTGTGGGCCCCACTGTAACTTGGCATCTAAAGTGATGCCTAAGAAGACTGTGGTATCTACAGGGCGCAACTCTTCGCCCTTCATCAATACACTGGTTTCAACTTGCCTAACATTGGGAAGTGTAAATTTTAAGCATTTGGTCTTTTTCTCGTTTAGCAGTAAATTAATTATAATTTTTAAATTTTTAATAATAATTATATTTTTTTTATTCACTAAATTAATACACTTTTAGCTGTAATAAATAAATATGAAAGAAATTTTTAAAATATAATTTATCGACAAGAAGTTATAAAGCTTCAAAACTAATAAGAAAGAGAAGTCCGAGTGTAAAATTTACGTCACAACTACACACGCCCGTAAGGCTGTCATTGAATATAGCGTTTTGGTGAGAGGGACAAGTATACTTGTTTAAAATTTGTTATATCTCGTTTGTTTTTCTACTGATTTTGATATTTTTTTCACAGTTAGTATTCTATTTTTGTATATTTATTGATAAACTAGTTAGATTGCAAATATTTTTTTCATGCATATTCCCTATTAACTGGCAGTCGCTCTATGTGGTACTCAACTGCTTCAGCTTTGACTGGACGCTAACCTCAACATATTTGAGAAAAGCCTAGGCAAATGATATAAAAACTCACCAATATTTTACACTTGGGCAACATGGTGAAGCCGTCGTTCCCGCTGTAGAGGTACTGCTTGATGGCCAGCCGGTACACCTGCTGACGCTGCAGGTACTCGTCGCCTATCTTGACGACTTGCTCGGCGACCCTCTGCCCCGCAGGCTTGGTAGGGTCGAAGGCGAACGACACGCCTGCTACCTGGGAGTAAAACAGTTAATAATTATTAACCAACCAATTAAATAACTCTTTGACCGCCATAGTCAAGACTACATGACAGACTTATAAAGTTCAAAATTAATAGTAAGATTTAATCTTTATTATAGGGAATATGCATGAAACAAATCTAACTAGTTTATCAATAAATATACAAAAATAAAATACTAACTGTGAAAAAAATATCGAAATCAGTAGAAAAACAAACGAGATATAACAATTTTAAACAAGTACATATACCTGTCCCTCTCACCAAAACGCTATATTCAATGACAGTCTTACGGGCGTGTGTAGTTGTGACGTAAATTTTACACTCGGACTTCTCTTTCTTTCATATTTATTTATTGCAGCTAAAAGTGTACTAATTTAGTGAATAAAAAAATTATATGCATATTCCCTATTCCGAACTCACTACTATATTGTAGGTATTTATGGAAGACTTTTTAGTTATAAGAGTTTTTGACGCGGCGGTCAAAATATTAGTAGATATGGATAGTATTTTTCGTATATTATAGTAGAATTCGATTCCAGGCTGGCAAATACCAATGTAACTTTTCTAATTTAGTATGTACTTTAAAAGTATATCTTGGACACCAATGACTGATTAAAGGTGAAGGAAAACATCTCAAGGAACCCTGGACCATGAAATGCTTTGAGCAAGCATGATGGTTATCTCTCAATCCTTCCTTGGTGTGAGAGGAGGCCTGTGCCGAGCAGTGGGATGATAAAAAATCTGATGATGATACATAGAAAATGTTCCACGCTCAATTTTTTCCTGTGTGAGAGTAGCCTATGCTCAGCAGTGGGACGATAAAGGCTGATGATGATAAGTTACGATTACCAACAGACCTGTGGGAACCTGCCTTCGAGACTGGGGTACTTGCTGACGGCATTCTCAAGCACCTGCAGCACCACTTCCCCAGTGGCCTCAACCACCACCAACGGATCCCGCATGGGTATAATGGTGGAAAGATCCCGGAGAGTGAAGTCTCCGGCTGCGTGGACCTGAATAAAATAATGGAATTAATGATTTAATTACATTTGAGTATATTTAGTTTCATACAGTACTCTACTCCGAACACAAGGATAAGTAGGCTATTTTATAAAGATAGGCTTTTTTTGTATCATTCTATTTTATTACTACTATACTATTTTATAGCCTTCCTCGATAAATGGATTAGTTCGCATGGAAAGATTTTTTTAATCGATCCAGTAGTTCCTGAGGTTAAGCAAACAAACACAAGTCTTCACCTTTATAAAATTGGTATAGATTTTTAATATCAGCTAGTCCATTCTATTCATTCTTGTTGCAATAGAAAAGATTTTTTCAAATCGGTTGGTATATGACGGAAATATGCGCGAACAAATAAAATCATAAAAATCAAAATAATAATCTAATTTTTTAAACAGTTTAAGCACTAAAACATTTTTTTATGTAACAAATATTTTTCCGGAATCCGCATTGAAATCGATTCAGGACAAACATACATACTTACAGGTCAAACAGACAACCTCCTTTTTTGAAGTCGGTTAATTAAAAAACTAGCGTACTTATAATGGGGAAAAGGGGATAACACACGACCCCAAAACACTCACCTGATCAGATCTAAACGTTCCAGAGTTCAACAAGACCAGGTCAGCCCCAGTGGCCGCTAGGAGCACGTCACAAACCCAGTTGCCCAGGTTGCACTCCTGCCGTCTGATGCAGGAGAACCGACCTTCTAAGGGTACGCAGATCTTGCCCAGCACTTCGTCCATTTTACCCTCGATCATTGCTGGAAATAGGACGCTCAAATTAGGATTTTTTTTATTGCACTAGTCAAATTTATTAATTTTATTGAACTACCCAAAACGGTTACTTTGTATGCAATTCGTATGAAAGTTAGAATTATGACGTCACAATTTTATCACATCTAGCCATAGACTTCATCATCATCATCCTCAGCCTATCGCAGTCCACTGCTGGACATAGGCCTCTCCAAGTGCACGCCACTGAGATCGATTTTCGGCTTCTCTTATTTTATTTTTATTTTCTTATCTTAATACTTATACTTATTTTAATTAAATTATCAATAAATAAATAAAAAACAGTAGATTTCCCTTCAAAACGATAAATGACAGTGTCTTTATTTTAAGATGCTTTACCAAATTATGTTAATTTATTTTCATAAAGGATTTTATTTTTGAACTAGGCAACTAAGTACCCAATTCGGATGATGACTAGACTACGTCAAAAATAAAATACCTACTTTATCAGATTCATTTATGTAAAGCATCTTAAAATAACACAGTTTAATTCATCACACACAGTTTAAGTTTGAATAAATGATTTTGAGTTTATCGTTTTGACGCCAGCGCGTAAACCTACCCGAAACTATAAAATTTTCCCAATCAACATTGAACCATACGCTTCAGCGATAAAGTTGAAAATCTATTAAGGAAATTTGATAGATTACAGTAGCTTGATATGCCGTCTGTACCTAATAAAGTGTTAGTACTTACAAGAATATTTATCAGTTTTCTCTTTAAGCACCAAGTCCTCAGCATAGGAGCTGGTGACCCCGACTTCTGTGATGTCCACTTGAACACCATCGTCCCCGAAGTTGATGCTAATCTTACTGAACTGTCTGAAATCTGTACCACTTTTCACAACGTATTTGTTGTTTATCTGTAACATAACATAAATATATATAAATTCATGAGGAGAATATAAATTCATCGTGGCTACGTAACAGCCACACGGGTCGATCAATCATAAGATTTCATCGCTAGGCGCGGTCGGTCCGTGGATGGCTGACCACTTTCTCATGACGAGTACCTCAGTGTTTCAGAAAGCACGTTAAATTGGTTGGTCCGGTTAACCAGACAATCACTCTTATCAAGGGGTATCGGGTTGCCCGGGTAACTGGTTGCTCCCTCGAGACATTGATGAAACTGAGGGCGGTATATTAATCATCACAGCCCTTTTATCGTCATACTGCTGGGCACAGGCCTCCTCTCCCACGGAGAAGGATTGAGCGTTAATCACCACGCGTGCTCAATGCGGGTTGGTGATTTCAGACTTTACAGTCCAGGATTCCTCGAGATGTTTCACCGTAGTCATTGGTGTCCAAGATAAACTTAGAAAGTACATATAACTTAGAAAAGTTACATTGGTAATTGCCTGACCTGGATTCGAACCCGCATACTCGAAAGGCTGGTTCTTTAACAACTAGAGCACCACGACTTAATATGATATTAATATAGTATAAATAATAATTTCTATTGTTTTGTATAGAGTTCATGAATCTACTTACATGTAAAACTTCATAGACGTGATCGTGCCCTCCCAGTATGAGGTCTATATCGTTGCAGCCCTCCGCCAGCTTTATGTCGTTCGGTGTGCGCATGTGTGTTAAAGCTATCACATATTCACAACCCTGAAAGATAGAGAAACAAAATTTATTTTCTTTTTTATGTTCGAACGCTTTGAGCAACATGTATAAAAACGCAAAAAAAAGTTATACATACGTTTGACACAAAAGCAAAATGTCCATTTCGCAAAATGTCTCCCTGCCTCAAACTATTTTAAAATATAAAAATAAATGTAATATTAAAAACAACAATACATATTTTATTAGTTAATTACAGGTCGAATTCCCTAAAAAAAACTGGATTACTTTTTTTCTTACGTAATCAGGTCATTTTATTTTTATATTTTGCTAACTTAATTAGTTATTTTGTGTAAATTGACGTTTCACGTTGTGACAGTAAATCTGTCAAACTTCAAATTATAAAATTTAGTTTTATAGGTATAATGATGTGCATATCCATTTTAATTTAAACATTACTACAGTACCTCTGTGTTGTACGCCTACTGGCCCTTGACCATTTTTTTTTCTAATGAAAGGAATAAATGCATTTTTGAGGAAGAGGACATTTTGCGAAAAGGGGCATCCCAACGAGAAACGGACATTTTGAGAAGTGGACATTTTGCGACTAAGCGGTTTATAATAATTTAGCGTCACGTCTAACATTTTTGTAGTAAGGACCTAGATGTTTAAGGCTTTTTCTAATACTCACTTCTTGTTTCAATTGCGAGGCTAGCTTAGTGCCAGCTTGTACGAAGTCTATAAACGTGACTTCCTCTGGGTTTATCGTTGCTAACGTCTCCAACCATTCCTGGGGAGAACATACGTATATTATAGACTCGTAATATTGTTATGAAGATTAGCATTATAAATAAAAAAGATTTTTCCGCTTTGAGCAAGTGTGCACTATGTCTATGTCTATGTGAATGGAGGCCTGTGCTCAACAGTGGGACGATGAATAGGCTCATGATAATTATGATGATAACCTACAAATTTTTAGAGGTAACACATTTTTATTTAATCTATTTTGGCATAATAATAACAATCAAATCAGAGTAGATTATTATTAGATATTATAAAATATGTATATTAACTGCCAGTTCAAAAAAAAAAAGAATTTTTAAAATCGGTCCACAATCGGCAGAGAAAAAAAAAACAAAAAAAAATATACCGTCGAATTGATAACCTCCTCCTTTTTTGAAATCGGTTAAAAAGAACAAGAATTGATGAATTTGCAATTAACACCAATCCTGGCAGCAATTCTTCATCAAAATCATAACCTACTTTTTGGGTTATATAAAACTAGCTTCCGCCAGCGGTTTCACCCGCTTTCTGAGGGAAGTACTTTCCATAACCGGATAAAAAGTAGCCTATATGTTATTCTGATGTATAAGCTATATTGCGGTAAAGTTTCATTCAAATCCATTCAGTAGTTTTTACGTGAAAGAGTAACAAACATCCATACATCCATACTTACAAACTTTCGCCTTTATAATAGTAGTAGGATAGTCGGGCAAAGTGTCTTAAAAGTTCACCATTTTAACCTCTTTGCTGTCACAGTCACGTATAGATGACAAGCCAAATAAGTGCCAAATGATATGACAAACTTTAAAAGTCCAAAACTAATAGTCAGTTTTAATCAATATAATTCCGAACTCACTACTATATTGTAGGTATTTATGGATGAATTCTTAGCTTGGCGCTGAGTGCACGTCTTTCTTTTTTGACGTGGCGGCCAAAAAGTTCAAGAATTGGCTAGGCATTTTAAGCTTACCTGTTCAACTAGGCCTATGAAGCCGATCTTATGTCCGTTGCACATGAGCGCGTGGGTGATCTTGCCGTCTCCCAGCGGCCGGCCTGTCTCGTTGTCGATCACGTTCGACATCAACCAAGGAAAGTTGCATTGGGCTACTAGTCCTGATAGCACCTCCAGGCCAAAATCTGGAAAAACGATGTTTAATTTATATAGGATGACTGGTAATAGGGATGCGGACAACTAGTCAAATTCAATACTTTTTTAGAACTGTCAAAAACGGTTACTCTCTATGCAATTTGTATGAAAACACCACATATGACGTCACAGATTTTTCGCATCAAGCCGTATACTTATTTCGATTAAATTATCAATAAAAAAATAAAAACAGTTTTCGATTTAAAACGATAAATTAAACTGACATTATTTTTAGATGCTTTACAAAATGAATGTGATAAAGTATTTTATTTATGACCTAATCCGCATCCCAATTAGTGACCGATATTTAAACACGTGATTGTACTCATGATTACAAACAACTTTCCCAAAGCAACTTTTTTTTTGTTATTTTTTATCATTACAGCAAAATTCAAATTTCGCGCGTGCCGTCACCCGATCAGCTGTTAGCGGCGAGGCCCCGCGCCCGCGTTGTCAGTAATAAAATACATATTATAACACCCAGACCACAGCCAACAAGCATGCTCACCACACAAAATGTCGACCGAGCTGGGAATCGAACCCGGGACACTCAGGAAAATAATAAAAAAGGGTTCCCAACAGTAAAATAATTGTACCAATCCGTTCAGTATAGTTTCGGAGACGGAGAGTTTCATTATGTTTTCAAATCGGACAAGTATTTTCTGAGATTGGCGCATTCAAACAAACAAACCAACTCTTCAGCTTGATAGTACCTAGTATTACGTAGTACAGACATTCATACATTCGCGACATGACGTCATACATAATGCTAGTAGTTGTATTAGTCTGTTATAAGGGCTTTCACTCACCAAAGTCGTGGTTTCCAAACACGGCACAATGCGTTCCGATTTCGTTCAGCACCGGCACCATTTGCTCGCCTTTTGTGAACGTACTCACTAGAACAATGTTGCATTCATTAATAAGGAGGAACAAAAGCCTTGCTACTCTGCGCATCCGGATAAAAAGTATACCCTCCGTAGCCTGGGTAAAGGCTGGGTATTTTTCGATAAATGGACTATCTAACACTGAAAGAATTTTTCAAATCGGTCCAGTAGTTCTTGCGATTAGCGCGTTCAAAGCAAACTAACTGTTCCACTTTAAAATATTAGTATATATAATTATGTATATTAAAAATATTTTTCTTTTATTATTTAGTAACGTTGGCCCGCGGCTCCGCCCGCGTTGTTGTTGGTTTTCGCGGCAAAAAGTATAGCCTATGTGTTATTTGGATTTATCTAAATAATTGTTCTTAAATTTTCACCTCGCAATTTTTTCTATCATAAGAATTTCTCCTGACAATACCAAACAAAAAAATAAAACTGAAATCGGTCCAGCCGATATTTCATAAAGATTCATTTTTATACATACATAGATTGAGATAACTTACACATGCTTGGAGAGAACACATCACCACTGAAGAGTACTAAAGGGTTCAGATGCTGGAGCGCCTTCACAGCAGTGCTGAACCTTAGCGCACCGCCCACTGGCTCTGTGGCTGGAAACAACACATGTTTAACTTTTAAAGCCTCAAGGAAAAGTGCCTCGTTAGTCTAGTAGTCGCATGACGCGACTGCCGAGCACGGGGTCTCGGGTTCGATTCGGTTGAAATTGCTTTGAGGGTTTTAGGAAACTTTTACAGAAGCAGCCAGGAGTCTGGAAGTTGGTGATTGATACACCCGTGCATCAGAGAGCACGTAAATGTCGGTCCTGTGTCTGATCTCTCTCCGGTCGTGTTAGATTGACGTCCCAGTGAGGGAATAGAGAGTGCACCTGTGTCTGCGCAAATGCTTGTACACTATATGTCCTGCGCAGCTAGCTGATCTCCTTAGAGAACTTTCGCCATGGCCGACAATCGGTCTGGATGCTATTACGTATAGATATGTTCATGGAAGATTTATCCCCAAACTAGCTGTCCTCAGCGGTTTCACCCGCATCTTTGGTTACTGCTCCGCTTCCGTATGTCTTAGCGTGATGGTATATAGCCTATAGCCTTCCTCGATAAATGGGCTATCTAACACTGAAAGAATTTTTCAAATCGAACCAGTAGTTCCTGAGATTAGCGCGTTCAAACAAACAAACAAACTCTTCAGCTTTATAATATTAGTATAGATAAGATAACACTTACAAGTAGTCGGTTCGATGTTATAGACATCGTTGAAATGTATGATGACCACCTCGTCTCCCATCCCTCTGCCCGCCAACTGACTGACGGCGCGCCGACCCACCTGACGTACTTCGAGCGACGCCTGTAAGCACACCTTGTATGTTAGATAACATACGTGATAGTCATAGGCTATTTTTATGTAAGGCAGTGTAGAAAGTAAGAAAAGCTTGTATGTATATCAAATTGTTGATCGGTGCTCATTTGTTTTTATGTAAACTAAGCATGCAATACAATAAATACATACGTCCATCTGTGCGCAATAAACACAAAAACTACTGAATGGCATGCATGCGGTTTTCGTCAATGAAAGAGGGATTAATAAGGAAGGTTTTAGAATATGATTTTCCCTCTGTGCAAAGTCGGAGGAGATTTCTAGTGCAAGACAATGTCCAAAATTTTTAAAACTGCTTCAATATAGTACAGTACAAGCTGTTCAAAGAATTCTCACAGTATCACATGAGCCCCGGGAACTACCCATCCATATAAAGAGAATATTTCTTAATCCGGGGTATCACCTTTCTGCATACCAAATATTATCCCTCTATTCACACATTCACACAACGCCATCTAGTCCCAAACTAAGCAGAGCTCGTACTATGGGTACTAGACAACTGATAAACATACTTATATACTTTTCTTTTGTAAATACATACATATTATACATAGAAACACCCAGACTAAGTCAAACACCCATGTTCGTGCACACAAATGTTTGACTTATGCGGGAATCGAGCCCGCGACCTATAGCGTGGCAGGCAGGTTCACTAACCACCACGCCATCTGGTCATCTAAACCGGTCCAGCCGTTTGACCGTCAAAAAGTAACAAATACACTGACAAACGTCCGCAGTGTGATAGTTTGATTTGCAATCATAATCTTCCAGGGAATACATCGTAAAACCGCACATCCTGCGACTGGTTCCCACGACAGTTGACTTCGGGAAGTATAATAATAGCTGGGGTGGAAGGTAGAGGTCATATCAATACGACCGTTGGCGGGAGATCTGATTTATGTGTTGCAAAACTGCGCCATAACTGTGGTTCGATTGGATTTCTTTTTGAAGACGAAAGGCGATTTAGTTTCATCAATGATGATGATGATGAGATATCTTTAGAGATGGTCCCTCACTCATGAGGTGCCTCATTGTATGCCTTACTATGTAATTATAAAAATAGTACAGACAAAATTCAGTTTTGCTACTAAAGGTTAAAAAAAACACTGAATTATCTTTATCTTGCCTTATATTAAAGTATCTATTTCTTTCAATAGCATGTGTGTTTAAAGAGCATGTATACACTACACTTAATGGGTGAAAAAATTAAGCTTCTATATTAGGTCTGCTCAGGTCTTGTAACGTTGTAACGATGACAATACTAATTACAAGAAAAAAAAGTTTTGTTTGTAAAGTTTTGACTAGTGTGAAGGACTAATAAAGAGCTGCGGGTTGTTTGCAAGAATTACCGTGACCCTGGCATATAAAGGCCTCCAAGAAGGAATAAAGTAAGTTTTAGTCAGTCTGACACTCCCTTCTGCTGCACTTACACCGGGATAGGTCTTTCCCACGATAAAAAACACTAATGATCATAGAATTACAGTATGAATGAATAGAGAGGTAGAGGTACCAAGGAAAAGATGGATTGATTGCCTGAAAGACGACATGAATAAGAAAAGGAAGTGGATGTGTGTGTAGTATGACGGCTAACAGAGGCGAATGGAAGCGGAAAACATATTGCGCCGACTCCAATAGGGAATATGCATGAAAAAATATTTGCAATCTAACAAGTTTATCAATAAATATACAAAAATTGAATACTAACAGTGAAAAAAATATCGAAATCAGTAGAAAAACAAACGAGATATAACAATTTTAAACAAGTATACCTGTCCCTCTCACCAAAACGCTATATTCAATGACAGCCTTACGGGCGTGTGTAGTTGTGACGTAAATTTTACACTCGGACTTCTCTTTCTTATTAGCAGTTTTGAAGCTTTATAACTTCTTGTCGATAAGTATATTTTAAAAATTCTTTCATATTTATTTATTACAGATAAAAGTGTATTAATTTAGTAAATAAAAAAATTACATGCTTATTCCCTATTGGGAACATGGCAGGAACAAGAAGAAGATAGAACTTCAGTGCTATTCAGTAATCTGTGCTTCAGTACGGGACTGTACCCCTCGTTGACGATATAAAAAATGTGATTTGAATTGCTTGTTGAATTGCTTTACATAATAATAGAGGTGTACCCTTATAAGTGTATAGCATCGTCAAATTGGATCATTGGACGCCTACGCTATAAAAAATGCTAAACACAAAACAGCCGAACATCGACATGCAGCAAAAAATACTAAATCAAATTAGCGTTACTATCGCGCCTTGGGGGTATTTATTACGTCTAAAGAGATACGAAACTGGAAGTTTAATCTTGATGAACGTACAAGATTATATTCGATACCAGCAATCAGAAATTATTTAATACGTTAAAACATTATGACTAGTCAAAATTGCCAACATTCCAATGCAAAAAAGATGGCTACTATAGATAGTACTTTAATCTGGATCATGTTCACGTATCGTAACAAGACAGAACTCAATAGTCGAAGACTGTTATAGAGAACCTTCTTATTAGTTCTACAGATAAAAACCTTGAACGGATTAAGCCGCATTCTCACTGGGGACATTCCTTCCGCGACTCTGTCGCTCGACACGAAATTTACGCCAGGCGACATCGCACGGGCCATGACAATTTGTCGGTAGCCGATGCTTTGCGAGCGTCAATACGCGAGATTCTGCGTGTCCTGATATGCGACATACTAATCATGACGGACCAATGTGAACAAGGGAAATACCGAGCGACATTGTCCCTCAAAGTTGCAAGGACATACCACATGAATTTTGGGCGATATGTGTCCGCGACATGTCTCCTAGTGAAAAGTCGTGGTGGCCTAGTGGGTAAAGAGCCAACCTCTCAAGTATGAGTGAGTCCAATGCAACTTTTCTAAGTTTGTATGTACTTTCTAAGTATATCTTGGACACCAATGACTGTGTTTCGCATGGCATGTTAAACTGTAGGTCCCGGCTATCATTGAACATCCTTGGCATTCGTTACGGGTAGTCAGAAGCCAGTAAGTATGACGCCAGTCTAAACAAGAGGATAAGGAGGCCAGATAGGCAGTCGCTCCTCGTAAAACACTGGTACTCAGTTGAATCCGGTCAGACTGGAAGCCGACCCCAACATAGTTGGGAAAAGGCTCGGGAGATGATGATGTCTCCTAGTGAAAATGTGGCTTGAATCCCCATAAATAGAATAGGTACCGAAAAAAGCCGAAACGTTAAGTGCCATAATAAAAACATCAATGAATGTATGCGAATAAAAAAACAGGAAATACGAAATTATGATCTACAACGACAGCTACGTGTGAACAACTACATACATTAAAAGCATGTGGTACAGACGCCAGCGCATCACGCTACAACAATCTTTCAAATTCCCTCAACAGACTTTCAACTTTATCGCTGAAGCATAAGGTTAAAAGTTGATTGGGAAAATACATTTTTGGGTAGCTTAATGTGCAGGCGTCTAATTCTAGCTGATTTAGGCTAAAACGTTGGCGTGGTTGTTTGTCTGTCTCTTTCTTTAGTCATTAATTTATTATAATTATCATAATAATTCTGGTTTTATCATAATTAAGCTGTGACGTCAGAAGTTAAGCCAGTTGTATCAATGCAGTGACATTTACAAAAAAAAAGTAGAATATTTTTTACAACTTCGCAAGCGCGAAAACACTACCACTTCATATTTTTAATACGTGTTTTTATTTTATTTGTGTCGCGTACATATGTTGTTCCTGAAATAAGTCTCCCACACAATTCTGACATGTCTTCTCTAAAACCATTTATTTTGGTAACGATGGCTCGGAAGTCAGTCAGTATTTTGATCTTGTAAACTCATTGGGAAATGTCTATGTCGATGTGTCGACTATTAGCAAAATCTATAGTAAGACCAGTAGACCGATTTGAAACATTCTTGCACTGTTAGATAGTCCATTTAACGAGGAAGGCTATAGGATATAGACAGGCGGGCGGATATAGACAGACAAGGGACGCGGGCGAAACCCTTCGAATTAACTAAACGATATAATTTACTCAGTAAAGTGTTCAAGTGATCAATGATTATTGCCTAATACTAGCCGGTTTATTCGAAAGGCCTAAAAATTACGATTCTGATCAAAACCTTTAAATTTAATAAAGAATCTACTAAGCACACCTTCTTGTGTCATTTCTTTTTACTAATATATATTTTTTTGTTTATGGATCCTTCATTATGATTAGGATTCAAAGATTTTGCCAACGTCTAGGTAGGAAATGACACTGGTTTTTTCTAAATTATTGTAATCCCCAAAGAGTATACCTACCTACAATATACTACGTAAGTAATCCCAAAAATCATTGTTAGATACATATTTTTTCTTAATGAGGGTGAATCAGCCGTGGGAATGATTGCGTACGAGAAATGAGGTCGTATGTCTTGACTTTATTAAAACGGAAAGGATCGTTTTCATTTACCTAGAGAGGGTGACAAAAGGTAACGCCTATATTAAATTGAATGGGACTGATAAATGATAGTGGGGTAGGTATACTTATTTTTTTTCTTTGTCTTTTGTGATCTGTTCCTGTAACGGGCAGTTCGGGTAGGTCATAAATGAGTTCTTGTTGTTATCTTTTACAAGAGAACGAGACTAAGTATAGGTATGAATCATTTACCCGCTAGTTGCTTCTCTCTGTTTTGTACACCAGAGACTGAACTGCCATTTAAATTTTCGTGGTTTTAACCACCAGAAGTTCGATTCCAGGTTATGCTACTTTACGAATTTGTCATCATCATCATGATGATGATGATGACATTTTTTTCATTGGCTCATCTTTGTCATCATTTTTCATCATCTTTGTAAGATGATTGTGCCAGTGCTTGTATGTGGATTTTAGTGGCGCATACATTTACGAATTTGTATGTCTTTTTTAAATAGGTATATCTTGGACACCAATGACTGATTAAAGGTGAAGGAAAACATCTCGAGGAAACCTGGACTATAGTGTCTCAAACCCGCATTGAGCAAAGCGTGGTGATTAACGCTCAATAGTTCTCTGTGTGAGAGGAGGCGTGTGCCCAGCAATGGGACGGTAAAAAGGATGATGAAATATAACGTACACCAGTTATGGTAAAACATGTTGGTTCAAACTGAAATATTTAAGACCTCATAATATGCATCAAAACAATGTATTTTATATACATGTGTTTTTGCAAATAAATGATCTTTGTATTTGTCAAAAAACTATAAGAATACTTTCGGTTACAAATATCAAACGCCTAAAAGACTATTTTAGCTAATTTTATAGGAAAAATTATATGAATGGTGATACCTTTGTAGGCGTAGAGGGGATTTTTCCGTGTGGTTTATATCTTACGTCCGATCAATCATGTAGTTTGACATTTCGTAAAAAAATTTTTGGCTTACAAGTACACGTTTATTAAGTGGCAGTAACCTAATTAATTCGTACGACATTTTTTTTAGGAAGTATATCTACAACAAAAACTACTATAGAATGGGTCAATCAAGTAGCTACGTCTGTTTATCTTTCGGCATGATTAATTAATTTTAACGATAATAACGTATGGGGTTTATGATATTCTAGCTTCCTCCAGCGGTTTCAACCTCTACCCGTGGCAACTAATTTGCGTACATGCTTAAAAGAAACTAGCCTATGGCCTTCCTCGATAAATAGGCTATCTAACAATGAAGGAAATTTTCAAATCGGAGCAGAACTTCCTTAGATTAGCGCGTTCAAGCAAACAAACTCTTGGGCTTTCTAATAAAGAAGTAAAAATCTTGGCAACGCGTAAATTATTTGACTGAACTGAATATAGGTAATGCAAAACTTAATGGCGGCTCAGAGCATCACTGCGGAGTAACCATTTTTATGTGGCAATGGTGCATGGGGGGTATGAGCCATTTGCGCATTATCTGCGTTCGGAAGTTAGTTGCGAGGCGCCATTAAGAGCGCGTGCACCGAAAGTTCGCAACGTCGCAAATAGCTGTCAAATATTTACACGTCTTAATTAATTTGGCCAATTTACTATATGAAAGTATGACATATGGCTCTGTAGTGCACTAAAACATTGAATAGGAATTGCAATTAAAACACTAAATTTGATGTTTTAAATTTTAAACGTTTTACTTGTAAAAAAGGAACTTGGGAAGTTTCCAAATACGTTTTTTACATATAAAACTATATATTCGGTGTTACGATATTAATAATTGCATTCTCTATTAACTTTCTTAGTGCACTACAGAGCATTATTTTATGATTTCATATAATAAAATTGAGAAATGAATTAAAACATGTAAATATCTGACAGCTATTTGCGACGTTGCCAGAGTTCGGCGGCTTTAATTTTATACATCTATAGCTTCAATCCTTATCTATAAACAGAATCAAGATCACGGACAATTTGACAATTATCAAAAGTATATTGTATCGAAAAATGGTAGCTTTAATAAAGTTAGCAATACAGGAGCTCAGACAAATTATAACCACGCCAACGTACTTAATCTGCATCGAACAACTTTGCCGCTCTGAACTTCAGGCATATACCAGGCTCAAAATTTCAGGGTAGGTACTGGAGTTTGGAGACTCCTCACAGCCTTTTGAGGAAAATATCCACATGAATGGATTTCTTATTCTTTACATAAAATTTTGCTAGACTTCCGAGTTAAAGCCGAGACAATATTTCGTAAGTACAGACGCCAAAAGCAGGCTAAGCATGGCAACCGTAGAAACAAGTTTTGTCTACCGGAGAGTGGACATACTGACAGAAAAGTATTGACGTAAAGATTGACGTATGATTTCTTTTGACGCGTAGCAAAGAATTTTTTCTTTTCTTGACATAAGTTTACAAGTGATAATATGCGAGTTGACAGGTCGCGCCATGCTTGGGCAGAAATGTTGACATTGATAGAAATGGCTTTATCTTTTCTTGATAGAATAGATATAGATTCGCCATGCTGAGCCTGCAGGTCAACTTACCCGAATCTGTCAAATTTTACCAATTGAATATTAACCTTCTGGTATTGTGATGAGGTTGAAAATCTATTAAAGCAATTTGACAGATTGATGTGCTGGTGTCTCCACATACAGTATCAAAAATACGTTTATACAACGGTAGGTATGTCACCGTCCGTCAGTCAGCCATTTTTATTGCTTTTGTTAAATGGTGTGGCGTCAATTTACTGCTTCCAAACATAGTATGTACTCGGTATTTACACTATCGTAGAACAAATTTAGACAATGTTATGTATCGTGCCCTGGTAACTTTAAATGGTTTATTGTACCCTTTTGGAGCTTCTAAAGGTGTATAAGAATTTAAATGTATTTGCCTGTAAGCCTAGCATGCCACGGTCTTGATATGGCGGGATAGACCTATAATAGGCTTGAGAGATTCTATTTACTCGACGTTTTTGATAAGCAAAATATATTAGACACGTTTTTTTTTGTTTTAACAAAATATAATAGAGATACTGAGATATAAAGCATTACATTTCGAGAGTAGGGGCTTGTGACGTCACGTTTATGTAAAATTAGTGCTCAAATGTGACGTAATACAACATTTTAACGCGTTGTATCTTCGTCGTTATTAGTTTGTGGGAGAAAAGAAAATAATCGTGACCAATATTTTAAGCTGAACTATAAGACGGATTTATTACTCTTTTTATTCGCCATGTCTACTGTCCAGGCTTATAACTCAGTACAGTCTAGCAAAAAAACTTAAACTCAAAGATATAAAACCAAAATTCAGAGCGGCAATAATGTTCAAAACACTGCCGTGCCTGTTTCAGCCATCCGACGACGGATCGGACACCGTCGGTCACTTCGCCAGGCACGTCGACACTCGTAGACTCTATGAGAGAGCTCCAACGAGACCGGAGCGCCGCTTGCGCCGCGAAGGACGCCATCGCGCGCACTGAACGCACTAGTACAATCATTTTGGTGTTAAAACTAATACATTTTTATTTGGGAAATCAACACTATTTTTGGTAAAAGTTATTTGCACTTAAGTCATGGTGTTTTTTGTACCCTATGCTGTATTTGAAGGGTTATATGTCACTTTTGCACTAAATGTTCACTTTTTTATGTTTTGTAGAAACAGAATTGGTATTTAAATTGTAAAAACGCCAGTACATCAAGCTACCACACTCTGTCAAATTTTCTTAACATATTTTCAACTTTATTTCTGGGTTGGAAGTTGATTGAAATAATTTGGCAGTTTCATGTAGCTTGATGTGCTGGTATCTGTACTATGCTGGTTGTCATGTGTAGTTTTAGTCATATTGTAATGTTTGTCAATCTGTTTTAGTTTTACTGTTCTCTATAGCTTATGTATGTTTAAGTATGTATATTAAATAGTATACACAATGTAAAATACATAATATGTACAGATTATAATACCTATATATATAAATATAAAAGTTACAAGTATATTAAAAAAAACCTGTTTTACTTTGATTTCCTCACAAAATTTAAGTTTTTCCAAACTTACTTTCTCTATTTCAATAGATAATAATCCAATATGAAGAATGAATGTATAATAAAAAAAATATCAACTCCTAACTTCCTTAGTAACACAAACAAAAAAATAACATAAGAGAGATAAGATTAAGAATGACACCTAATTAAAACAATAATTGTAATAAAAAAATACTGACATTTAATTGGCAGATGACTCACTTCCTTATGGGCAAAGAAAAAAATGATCTGTTTTATTATATTGATAAGGACTGGACTTAAGATAAAGGTTAAACTAACGGCCGAAATTAATAACCTATCTATCCGTTGTTTTGCTTACAAGAGATAATTAACAACAAAAAATTCTCCTAGTTACTTAAATATTGTTTTCACCCTAAAGGCCTGTTTTACTACTTACAAATAAATTCCAATTAGTTTATTTGGTAGATAATTTCATACAAATTCTGTTCCATTTTTTTTATTTATTTGGTAGATAGTGGCTATTCGGACCATGTCATTGTGAAACTGGTCCTAAATATAGTAATCTTTCATACAACATATAATGTATTGATATTTCTTGTGATGTTTACAACAAATACATGCCTCATTTATTTACTAATACATCAATTAGTAATTCTTGTCCATGAAATTTGATGACTAAAACACAAATAGATATTTTTAAAAAGGTTCTCTCATTAGATATATTGCCAATAATTTAAATGAGAGAGAATTTTATAACTTCAAAATATTGGTCTGTCTAAATGTCTTTTTATTCAATCTCTCTCATAGCGGGCCTGCTGGAAGAGATTTCTTAAGAAATAAGCTGTGCCTTTGTACTTGATTGTTCTATTTTACTTCGTGTCTTATTAACTGTGTACATAAACTTAAATAAATAAATAAACTACAAATTCGAATTCCAGATTTGAATCTTTTGGCACCATTCACCAATAGGCAGCCATTTTCAAATTACTCAACTTTCTTTAATGGCAAAGGCAATTTAGGTCATAGGGTCTTAAAAGAAAATGTTTATTTTATTAGAACAAGAATTTATTTGGCAAATGATTTTCAGTCTGCTTTGCAACAATTACTTGTAACTTTTCAGTTGGACTATAATTATTTGTAATGAGCTGACAATAGAAATACAATTTTGAGTCTTATATCTTTAGAGATAAAGTTAAATTTTGTAATTGCAAATGAAACTGATTTAACAGTTTTTTTTTGTTTTGCTAGTTACCGTGACCCAGATTTTAAATTAAGAATATTTTATGTCTATTTGAAAGTTAGTAACTTTTCTTAAAGAGTCTAGAGTTAAGGAGTTCTGCTTTATGTTATGTAATTTTTCATTCCATTGCCAAAGATTAATGTAAAAAAAACATTATTTTCTAATGATAAAAAATCAACAGTCATTTTGGTATTCAAACAAGGATGATACATAAATGATAAACTATATTTTCTTTTTAATTGATTTTTTAGCCTCTCTTAGAACCATTTTAAATTAATTCTAGTATATCATAGATTTTTTTTTCAATTATTCTAAATCTCTGTAGGTACAAAATGAATGGCTGATGGTTGTGTAAATGTAAACATCTGCCTAGATATCAGGTTTACCTTGTATCCCTAAATTAGAATACATTATCATAGGCTCAAGGTTACAATATACTAAAATTACTTAACATTTCAAATAGATTACAGATTGTCACACATTACAAAGTTTTGGTTGAAAAAAAAACCTTTAGGTAGACATTCAACCTTCATAGTACACTAAATACACCACAACACTAGTATCCAAGGTCCTATTCCCCATTCCATATTCGAATTTAAATATTAGAATTCCAAATCACGAAAAAAAAATTGCACATTACATAAAAACTATTTTCACATTATTTTTTAACACTTCCTATGATCTGTTTAGTATGTTGTGAACTGGTTTACTGGTACAATACTGCATTAGGAATAGTAATGGCACGAGCTAGGTCAAGGCGTCAAAAATATCTATTTTAGTGCGTTAACATCGGCCTTTTTGTACTGTCACACAATAAAAAAACATTAACGCTAATATTGTACAGTTGCAGCAAGCTTATTTCCGATTTGACATAAATTATGTCACACTGTATTCCATTCCTCTTTTGAATATTGCATGTGAAAATAATATTTCTAATTGAAAATGCTGTATTAAATACTTACCCAACAGAGTGAGCTATCCGTAAATTGAAATCACCGTCTTTTACGATAACGAATATTATTTAATTCACAAAGTTGTAAAATTAATGCTACTTCGATATTATTTTTCGGTTTAATTAAAGCGAATATTCAATAATCACACCCACAAACGGAATTCCGCGGTCGAATTGCAAGTTGTCAAGTTGATTTGACAGCTGTCAAATTCGATCGGCTTGCTCTCAGCTGTCCTGTCATTGACGTTCTGTTTAACGCATTATAAATAGAGAATGTGAGCTTAGTAATATTTTTCAGATATTCATAGTTTTAAATTCAAAGGTCATATTTTTTATTACTTTTTTTAAGTGTATAAATAAAAGTAAAAACGTTAACATAAATACTATATTGCGCCGTAGCGACATCTAGTATCATCAAATCAAAAAAATTCCCTCCATCTTAATTATCAGCATTTTACTGAAATGTTATATTAATTTAGTGAAATAAAACAAGGAATAGAATAATTGATTGCATTTATTTAACGTGCAGCAAAATTACTAAATTTATTCACATGGTTTTACCAAAGATCCCTGCAGGCAAAATCTGCATCAGCATCGCTCCAATCGACCAAGGTCTTGTCATGCCACATGAAAGTGCCCTTCAACTTTGGAGAGGCATCCAAAATAAGGTACAAAACTAGATCTGCCGACTGCTCCGGCTCCACCTCGCCTCCACCTTGAGCCATATCAGTCTTCATATGGCCTGGATGAACAGCATTTATAGAAATATTCCTATCTGCGTACTTAATTTGTTGCACCCTCGTCAAAGCTGTTAACGCAATTTTCGAAACTCTATGCTCTGCATGTTTGCCGTCATCAGCAAAATCATTCTTATCGAATGTACCGTTTTTAACACTCTCTAAATATTCGTCGACAAAGGCGTTTATTTGTTCCGTAGTTAGATCTGGGTCTTGTAACATACGGATCCACATTTCTTTCTTCAAATTCGATAAATGACCACAAGCACTTGAAATGTTGACGATTCTAGCGCCATCTCTTAGCAGCGGAAACAAGTACTCTTCAACAATAAGTAAACTTCTGTAATTTATGTCTATGTTCCTTTTAGCCGCTTCGTAAGTGGGATAAACTTGATCCCATTCTAATATTGCAGCGTTATTTACCAATGCATCGAAGCCTCCATGTTTTGTTTTGATGTAGTCAGCGAATTTCCGAACGCTGTTTCTGTCACTGACATCCAATTGATGGAAAAGAGGTTTTAATCCGAGGTCGTTCATCTTTTTCACGGCCGCTTGTCCACTTTTTTCGTCTCTCGCAGTTAAGTAAACGGTTCCATTAAATCGTTGACATAATCCTTTGACAATAGCGAAACCAAAACCCCTGCTTGCTCCCGTAACTACTGCAACTTTTTCCGCCATATTTAAATTCAAATGACATGCGTGATGCGCACTGTTTGAGTAAGGAATGTAAAAATAAATGAATATTGTCACCACTGGGTTATTGTTTACACGAATGTATTACATCATACATCATTAAAAGTGATCTCTATAACACGTGTAGTTAAGTTTATTTTGCTATGAATGATAATTTTTACATAGCGATAAGAGAAATCAAAGCTTATTTTTAGAATTTTAAGGTCGATTTCTGACTGCGTTGAAATAATGTTTCGGTTTAAAGCGATTTATCGTAAGTTCGGTCAGACGATAAGATACACTTGGAGTCAAAATAAATACTCCATGATATAATATAAACATACAATGGAAATATTTTACATGTTTAACATAGTGGAAATTGCCAAAAAATTGTGTTGGCGATAAAGTGATTTTATAAGCGAATTTTAGTTAATTTGTACCTATCCATTTTTTTTACGAGATTTTCATAAAATTCATAATATTACTAGCCGTCTCAGCTAGTTTTGTACTGCCTAACAGTCGATTGTTTAAATCTTGTTTTGTTTTTAATTTATTTTAGGGATTCTTTTCTTTCTTAAATAGGTTTAGCTGAATGGAATCAGCTAATTTGGAAATTTACGGTTAGCAACATATTCGGCGATCCACTGTTGTATTTTTATAGATTTCAGCACAGGTTTTTCACACGATTGGTTAGCCCCAAGCTAATGGATTACTAACACAACTGATAAAGCAAATTTAAGTAGGTATGCTTAGGTAAATATAAGTTTAGAAATAACCTACCTAAATATTATAACATCCAGACCAAAGCCATCCAACAACCTCATCCCACAAATATTAAGAGCGCGTATTCCAAAAGCTGGCAACGTCGCAAATAGCTGTCAAATAGTTACACATTTAAATTAATTTGTTCGATTTACTATATGAAAATAAGAAATGTGGTTCTATAGTGCACTAAAAATAATAATAGGAAATGCAATTATTAATATCGTAACACCGAATATATAGTTCTATATTATGTAGAAAACGTATTGGGAAACTTTCTAAACGCCTTTTTTCATCATCAGCCTATCGCAGTCCACTGCTGGACATAGGCCTCTCCAAGTGCACGCCACTGAGATCGATTAATTTAATACTCCTTTTTTAATACTCCTAAAACGTTTACAACATCAAATGTACACCCTCAGTTCGGCATGACGCCATGATGACCATTGCGCCAACGGGGTCTGTCTATCTCTTATTAATGTATGTAGGTACTTAGATGTGATTTAAGTTTATCGACATTTTAAATGAAACGGAAAAATGGGCGGGTGAAGTCGTAGCATTAATAGGTACTTAAGATCCAATTCTCGATATCTATAAATGCGATATATTTCATTTATAGCAAAGAATAACAATAAGATTAAGCTGTTGATCGCTTTATTGACCTCGCGTTTACGTTCAACGGCAGGCACTTAATAAGACGTTTAAATTCTGCACTGAATCAAAATAAAGACTTAAGTATTTATTTATAGAAATAGATTGTGTTTTTTATGTGCTGGGGTTCTTACGATAGGCTGGTAACCATGGTAACTTCCTTGTACAAGATTTAAATGAAACTAGGTACTTAGGTAGACACATACATAGTCTACATCCTGAGAAAGGGTATACGGAATTATTTTATTCGAGTGCAGGGATTAGTTCGTAGTGTGAAACCAGGGAATGAAAACAGGGAACATCTATATGTAGGTATTATAATAATATAATTATTAATTAATAACAACATGGCAATGCTGCCAGCCTTTTGGGTACACTACCGGCGGGCAGCGATGAGGAAGAATTTTTTGACGCCATTTATTAATAAGGTTTTTTTTTTTTTTTACTTGTATATATTAATTTATATTTCATTTGTAAATATATTGTAAATATTTATGTGAATAAAAATACCCTATTGGCCACGTGAAAAAAAAAATTAATAACATTTTGTACCAATAAATACATCTGTGATCGCATTAAGTAATCCTTCATATGTCAAAATCTATAAACTTATTTTACTTTTCATCACCACCATCAGCCTTTTTATCGTCCCACTGCTGGGCATAGGCCTCCTCTCACACAGAGAAGGATTGAGAGTTAATCACCACGCTTGCTCAATGCGGGTTGGTGATTTAAGACTTTATAGTCCCGGATTCCTCGAGATGTTTTCTTTCACCTTTAATCAGTCATTGGTGGCGAAGACATTTACTTAGAAAATACATACAACATAGAAAACTTGCATTGGTACTTGCTTGACTTGGCATCGAACCCACACATGTGCAAACCGCACCGTGCTTTAACCACTAGGCCCCCATGACTTTTTAATTTTACTTTTAAAAACCATGAGTATAACTAAATCATTACAATAAATTATAATATGTCCTGCATAGCTAGCTGATTTTCTTAGAGAGAGTCGCCATGGCCGACAATCGGTCTGGACGCCATTACAACTAAATGCCTAACTAAGTTAACTAACAACCAAATTACAACCAGATCACGTACCTGTCAAAGCCCTTTGCGGTACAAGAAAAACTACTTAACGGGAAAAATTAACCACAAACACATCCCTGTATAAGGAAGCGTTTAATTCGGTTCTTAGGGTGGTAACACACTTGTCGTATATACTGATCCTAGTTGGCTTTTTAGCTCTCACAATATTTTGTTAAACATTTGTCTTTGGAATTGTCAATAAAAACACTGCAGTCTGATGGCATCTAAGTGGCTGGAGTCCCTTGGAAACTACTCCGCAAATTTAGATAAAAAGTTGATAAATAGGCTATCATCGCAGCCTTTTTATCGCCCCACTGCTGGGCACAGGCCTCCTATCCCACAGAGAAGGATTGAGCGTTAATCACCATGCTTGCTCAATGCGGGTTGGTGATTTCAGACCTTATAGTCCAGGTTTCCTCGAGATATTTTCCTTCACCTTTGATCAGTCATTGGTGCCCAAAATACATTCTTAAAAAGTACGTATAATAAAAAATACTTGCCTGACCTCGAATCGAACCCGCACCTTCATACTCGAAAGGCTGGTGTTTTAACTACTAGGCCACCACAACAAATAGGCTATATGATACTAAATGTTTTATATCGGACTATAGTGCCTGCGATTAGTGCGTTAAAGTTAATAATCTCTTCAGCTTTTTATGTTATAGAATGGAAGTGTGATACAACCTTAACAAAGAAGTTAATGCTAATCGCGTTACGTGAAACGGAATTAGGGCAGCGGCCACATTTTATTGAATCTAAGCGTAATAATGTAAGAACGTAGCATGGGTATGTGAATGTGGAATTATTTGTTGGTCATGGGACAAATGCGGTTAATGTTATTTTAAATCGATTTTTCGTGGTTTTTGACAAGTTTTACTCTGTATAAATTAGTTGTTTTTTGGTACTGGTAACTCGCAGTTCAGCCTAGGAGGCTGTTTAGTACTGCTTAACCGGACCGGACGGTTGAACAAGTTCGAAGTGTGAAACCTCAGGGAACAGCTAATATGTAGGTATTAAAATAACCTATGTAATGAATAACATTTTGTACCAATACAAAAAAAGTTAATAATAGCTATGTATTGAGTAATTTTGCTGCAGTATACTGTATAATTATAGTCAGGCATTACGTTAGGTACTGGAATATTAACAGGCATCCATTTACTATCTGAATAGAAACTGATAGTCTGTAATGACCATGTTGGGACCACAACGGGATTATACAGGGTGATTGGTAATTAGTGACCGATATTTAAACACGTGATTGTACTCATGATTACAAACAACTTTCCCGAAGAAACTTTTTTCCACCACCATTTTGACACAGGTGCACTCTCTATTCCCTCACTCTCATAGTCCGATGGGTCAGCAATCTGTTACGACCGGAGAGAGATCTATAGCACGTGTGGATCATAAATATACATATATGGGAGCAATAGTATCACCAATCATGTGCAGTAGTCAGTGGTGATGCATTTAAATTGAATCATAGCTTGCACCTGTTTGAATTACTTACCTGCGTTCATTTTATTAACATATATTTTATTCCTCATGTGTGTTTGTGTCATAGGAGACTTTGAATATTGTAGATAGAGTCCACAAATAAAGTGAGAAATTGATAGCACTGTTCTTACTGTCACCATGCAAATATTCTTTAAAAACGGCAAAGATGTTTCATCGTAAAGCGTATTAAATAATATTTTATTCTAATCTGTGCCGTGCCAGCTTATCACCTGTGTTCCGTGGGAACTCTCTCGGTCAAAGGGCTATAAATCTGAAAGATCATAACTAATAAAACATCACAGAAAATGATATTTTCGAGGTACTGTTAAGTATTTGATCGGGTTGATCGATCATAAATAATTTATCATGACGAGATCCTCTGTGTTTCGGAGGACACGTTAAATTTGTGTTTAGGAGTCATAAAATCTGACAACCAGTCTTATCAAGGGTTATAAAGATACCCTAGGTTAAGGTAACTGGGTTGAGGAGATCAATCTGTCGGTGCATGTAAAACCCTAGTAAGTAATCAGCTGCATTATTTTAGACTGGAAACCGACCCCAACAAAGGGAAAAAGCAAGGAACAAGGCGTTAATGTAAAAAAATATTTGGTTTCGAGTAAGTCGGTGCCTACAAGCCAAAATGAAGCAAATTAAATTGTGACCACGTCGACATTGCCAGAACTGTGTCATTCCTAAGCTTCCTATATTCTAATAGAGTAATTCTAATTCTAGCCACGCTCTTTATAATAGTGTATTCAGTAATTTGTTTATTTAGGTAATAAAGAACTTATACATTATGTAAATTTGATGGCAATTTCCGTGGCTTCTTATAGTTGCATACATATTTGTTTGCTAAGGATTAATAGGTAGACGTTATGCCCATATGAGCATGGAGACACGTAAGCGACTTATACATAAAAATATAGTTAGTTATGTATTCTATTGATAATGGATTGCCTCGTTGGTCTAGTGGTCGGAAAGCGCGACTGCTGTGCACGGGGTCTCGGGTTCGAATCCCGGGTCGAGCCGAAATCGCTTTGTGGGTTTTGAGAAACTTTCATAAAGCAGCCTGGAGTCTGGAAGTTGGTGATTGATTCACTCGTCCATCGGAGAGCACGTAAATGTCGGTCCTGCGCCTGATCTCTCTCCGGTCGTGTCGGATTGCCGTCCCATTGGACTATGAGAGTGAGGGAATAGAGAGTGCACCTGTGCCTGCGCGAATGTTTGTGCACTATAATATGTCCTGCGATGCTGGCTGATCTCCATAAATGAGAACGGTCGCCGTAGCCGACAATCGGCCTGGATGCCATCATGAGCATGGAGACACGTAAGCTGCATATATGTACATAAAATATAGTTTGTAATGTATTCTATTTATTTAAGAAATCTTTGTGTTGACTGTACCCTGCAGTGCGTAAGAAAATGCGTTAAAAGTTGCGAACGACACAATCAAGGGAATAAATTTCTGCAGATGACATGTCTAATAATTACTTCCAATTGAATTTGACAAACAGGAACAGCAGTTTATTCAGAAATAATTACAAGAGAGTTCCGAAATAAAAAAAATATACTAAGCTAAGTTTAATTTAAGCCAATGTGTTTTAAATTAAAAAGATTTTTTTCCACGAAAAATGACAAACAAATACATTGCTATGAGCATAAACAAAATGCTACGAAATTGTTTAGGTAAAAAAAATACGTTTTGTTTTTGTTTAATTTTCTGATGTTCGCAATTTGAATTAGGTAAGTTTTTTTTTACATGAAAAATAAGCCGACGTAGGCTATTATAGAGGTGAAAGGAATGGGCTATGCGGTAGGAATATGGTTTTAGCAAAGATTGCTTTAGATAGATTGGCCGAAATTAATAACCTATCTATCCGTTGTTTTGCTTACTAGAGACTGAATTTTGACATTAGCCCAATATAATTTGTGTCAAATTCGTATCTCTAGTAAGCAAAACAAAGGATAGATAGGTTTTTAATTTCGGCCGTTAGTCATATTTGACCAGAGTCGTACAAACAGTACATCAAGATATCCGAAACTGTCAAATTTTCAAATCAACTTTGATCGATATACTTCAGCAATAAAGTTGAAAATTTATTACGGAAATTTGACCTATTGTAGTAGCTCGATGTGCTGACTGTACATTATCTTTAGGTTTTAATATGTATAAGGAATAAAGCTGAAGGTTTTATTTCTTCACTAGCTGTCCCCAGCGGTTTCACCCGCATCTTCGGTTACTGCTCCGCTCCCGTGTGTCTTAGCGTGATGGTATATAGCCTGTAGCCTTCCTCGGTAGAGGGGCTATCTAACACTGAAAGAATTTTTAAAATCGAACCAGAAGTTCCTGAGATTAGCGCGTTCAAACAAACAAACTCTTCAGCTTTATAATATTAGTATAGATTTGAACGCGCTAATCTCAGGAACACCTGGTCAAATTTTATTTTTCTTGTTTTGGCACTTCACGTTTTGTGTTTGTCTGATTTTAATAATCTCAGTGTTTAATAGAATTAAGTTTTCTTTAAGTCACTGTGTGGCAAGTAGTTCCCATGAGACACGAGCGCAACCACGGTCGTGAGCTAGTATTAAAAACATAAAAATAACTCTCCTATCTACCTGGAGCTGACAGTAAATTATAAAAACATTGCGTTCCCCGTATTTTGCTTTTATCTAACTTTCCTAAGAGGAAATATTTAATTCCTATAACGTTCCACTTTGCCAAGTCATATTTAAGATGGCTTAGTCATATCGTGCTGTTTGTTTAGCGATACACTTTTCTAGTGGGGTAGTTTAAAAATTGATCCTGTATGTTTGCGCTGGAGTTTATTAAGGGCGCGTATTCCAAAATCTGGTAACGTCGCAAATAGTTGTCAAATATTTACATGTTATAATGAATTTCTCAATTTTATTTTATGAAAACATAAAATAATGCTTGTAGTGCACTAAGAAAGTTAATAGAGAATGCAATTATTAATATTGTCACATCGAATATATAGTTTTGTATGTAAAAAAACGTATTTGGAAACTTTCCAAATGCCTTTTTACGCCTAAAACGTTTAAAACATCTAATTTAGGGTTTTAATTGCAATTCCTATTGATTTTTTTAGTGCACTACAGAGCCATATTTCTTGTTTTCATATAGTAAATTCGCCAAATTAATTAAAACGTGAAAATATTTGACAGCTATTTGCGACGTTGCCAACTTTCGGTATACGCGCTCTTAAGATAGTTGTTCATACTAGCTATTGTACGCGGTTCTACTTACCTCTCGAGGGAATTACCCGTCCGGGTGAATGAAAAGTACCCTGTAGGTTCTATTCTATTCTTATATGCTAAAATTAGGGTAACAGTTGTCTAACGTATAACAAATATTCTAGAAATGTACAACTTTTTGAAGTAATAATAATAGCGTGCAGACTTTTTGCCAGCCATGGCGGACGTTCTCTCTAAGGAGATCAACCAGCTGCGCAAGAGAGGTGCACTCTCTGAGGACACAGGTGCACTCTCTATTCTTTCACACTCAAAGTCCGATGGGACGGCAATCCGACGCGACGAGAGAGAGGTCCGGAGCAGGACCGACATTTAGCAATGTAACCAATCACCAGCATCCATACTGCTTATGTAGAATTTTCTTAAAATCCATAAAGCAATTTCGGCAGGACCCGGGAATCGCACCGAGACCTCGTCCTCAGCAGTCGCACCATACGACTACTAGACCGACAAGGCAGTTAAATTACAGCAATGGTATTCGTAACTTAAACCATCGATTTACTTCCGAAAAAATTCCAGTTTCACAATAAGATAATAAACCAGTCAAACCTTTTTAATCCTTGTTCAAAAGATTCCTTTGTTTCTCACACGGTCGGCTTTAAAAAAAACAACAAAAAAAACAATTGAGTATCTTGTTACCGCGAAAGGCAATTCAATTAATTTCCCAACAAATATATCAATACTTAATTCTTCCATTTAAAAGAGAGCTGTGCCCTTTATCTTTGCTTGTGTCTTTCCGGGTCTATTTAGTTAATTTATAAAAAAACCGGCCAAGTGCGAGTCGGACTCGCGCACGAAGGGTTCCGTACCATTAGAATGAATTTGAAGTAAATAAACAAAAAAATCACGTTTTTTGTATGGGAGCTCCCCAAAATATTTATTTATTCCAGTTTTCAGTATTTGCTAATATAGCTGCAACAGAAATACATCATCTGTGAAAATTTCAACTCTCCAACTATCACGGTTCATGAGATACAGCCTGGTGACAGACGGACGGACGGACGGACGGACGGACAGAGGAGCGAAAACAATAGGGTTCCGTTTAAGCTGTTTTTTGGTTTGACTGCTATCCCGATAGCTACTGCAGAATTTACTACTGCAGATAGGTATTGAGTATTAAAAATATCTATGCTGTCTAAATTATTTAGCAATTTTGGTGAAATTGTGTTTAAGACATACATTATACATACACAGTCATTAAGACTGGCAGCATGTACCAACATAGCTTGGGAAAAGGCAAGACAGAAGAATTTTTCTATTCCAAATACCTCTTGTCCTTTCTACTGTAGGTACATTGCAAAAGCTGAAGAAGGAAAAACCGCGTGAAATATCTAGTTACAAAATGTTTGCCTCATGAACTAGATTGTCACCTTTTCACCACTTTTGCGGATTTGTAGAATCGAATGAATTATGTATTGTGTGCCTAAGAGCACCTTAGTTTGGGGTACAGACGCCTGCAGGTTAACCTACCCACACTCTCAGATTTTACCAGTCGAATATTAACCTTCTGGTACAGTGATAAGGTTGAAAGTCTATTAAAGAAATTTAACAGATTGACGTAGGTTGATGTGCTGCCGTCTGTACCTTACTTTAACGTAGATAAACATCGCGCCCGCGGGAAATTTACAAAAATAAGTTCGGGGATAAAAGCCGCCGGTGAAACTTGTATTTAGATTCTATGTGTGGGCTGACTGAATGATGCATGTTAGAAGTCGTGGTAGCCTAGTGGGTAAAGAGCCAGCCTCTCAAGTATGAGGGCGTGGGTTCGATTCTAGGTCAGGCAAGTACCAATACAACTATTCTAAGTTTGTATGTACTTTCTAAGAATATCTTGGATACCAATGACTGTGTTTCGGATAGCGCGTTAAACTGCCCGTTGTAAATTAGATATACTTTTATACTTGTCATATATAAACATGTCTTATATACTTTTCTCTTGTAAATACATACATATTATACATATGAACACCCAGACTTAGTCAAACACCCATGTTCATGAACACAAATGTTTCATTTATGCGGGAATCGAACCCGCGCCCTCCGGCGTGGCAGGCAGGCTCACGTTCTTCCACGCTATCATGGTCATCGAATTATTAAAGAAACAGTACGTACCTATTCGTTATAAAATGCATCATCTTGTTTGTTCTTCATTGCTTCATCTTAAACTTGTACATTATTAAATTTTTCATTAAACTCATGCACCGAAATTTGTATATTTTTTGAATTTTCTTTGATATTTGAGAGGTTTTTGTGTTTACCAAAATATTATGGAATATTGGTTGAAGGTATAGGTAACATTCTGCAGGCTTAGCATGGCAACCGTAGAAACAAGTTCTGTCTACCGGAGTTTGGATATAATGACAGAAAAGTGATAGATTGATATAAGATTTATTTTGTCATTTTTTGAAGTAATTTCTTTTCCGTCGTTTGCCACAAACAAAAATAGAATTTTTCTTTTCTTCGATTGACATGTGGTACAAATGTATATATGCAATTTGACAGGGCTTTTTTTTTGGGGTAAAACCCTCATGGACTATTCTCCGCCTGGGGAGAGGCGGAGGGGTTGGCCGGGGACTCTTACCGGCTAAAACCAATCCGGCATGGGAATCCAGATTCATCCGCAGCCCCACACTAGTCCTGGCCCGGTTATCCGGGCCTCGCCTCACGCAATACATCCCTCGCTGAACATGACGGTGCTACCTAATCATTGGTGTCCAAGTGAGATTGATTGATACCTGCCTGTCATGGAATCGAACCCCCACACTCGTACTTGAGACGCTGTTACTTTGAGTAAATAAATTGATAATTTGTATAACAGTGTCGCTTCTGGACGCAATCTTAAAATAAAAAGAAAAAAAAACATAAATAAGTGAATAACAATAATAACCACAGACGTTAAATGTAGCGGCTAGCTAGTAAGTTTGTCCTTAAACTTGGCTGGTTAGTCGAGCGCATGCGTGTCGCGTGTCACACGTCCGTACATTGTTCTTATTTCGAAACGCGATCCAAATTCAAATCGATATACGTTATTTTTAAAAAGACTGTTCTTTTTTTGTATTCGGTTGCTAAATAGTTTCGTATTTGTGTAAATAGGTTGCAATAAATTGCGAGTGAAATTTTGTCGTTTCGAAAAAAAAATATGGTGAATTTGTGAAGAATGTTTTGAGTAAGCTGAATGAAAACATTAAGGTATGTTTATGTTTATGTAATTAATTATGTTAATACGTAATATTATTTATGAGCTGATTGTGTTTGATATAACTAGAATATTGATGTTCATTATAATCTATAATCGCACGCGGGTAAGTTGCAATTTTGGTGTAGTATAAATAAATAAGTAATTCATTTACAAGTATACCTACTATAGTAATAATTTACTACAAATATATTATTAAGGTTTCTCATCATCTCCCGAGCCTTTTCCCAACTATGTTGGGGTCGGCTTCCAGTCTAACCGGATTCAGCTGAGTAGCAGTGTTTTACAAGGAGCGACTGCCTATCTGATCTCCTCAACCCAGTTACCCGGGCAACCCAATACCCCTTGGTTAGACTGGCTTCCGACTACCCGTAGCGTCTGCCAAGGATGTTCAATGACAGCCGGGACCTACAGATTAACGTGCCATCAGAACGAGATATAATAAAGAAAATCAGTAGGTAGACAAGAATAATTAAAGAAATAATGTTAATTGCAACAGTTATACAACAGAAATAAAATGAAGGTTAGCTACGGTGTCAATCAGGTTAACAGTCATTACTATATACTGTTATACGTTGGAGTAAGTAACAGCCGCACGAGTCGATCGATCATAAGGTAAAGCAACGCTTGGCGCGGTCGGTCCTTAGATGGGTGACCATCTTATCATGACGAGTTCCTCCGTGTTTCGGAAGGCACGTTAAGTTGGTGGATCCCGGTTGTCATTTGTACATCTTTGGCAGTCGTTACGGGTATTCAGAAGCCAGAAAGTCTAACAACCAGTCTTATCAAGGGTATTGGGTTGCCCGGGTAACTTGGGAAAACGCTGGGCAAAAAAACTATATACTGTATACCTACTTGATTGCAAAGCTACTGACTAAGAAATTTTGTATAGATACCTACATACTTCGACCTACCTTAATGTGTCAAATTTCTTTAATAGATTTTCAACCTTATTTCAAATTCCTAAGGTTAATATTCGATTGGTCAAAATTTACAGATTTGGGTAGGTTGTACAATATTGTCAATGAACTATTTTTAAGTTAGGTATTGGAATGATTTTGACGCTTGCGCAATGCGTCAAAATCAGTCAAAATGACATGTGAACAAAACACTATTGTTTTTCACACGTTTCATAGTCACTAGAAGACAATTTCAGCTCGGTAAGGTTATTTAACGAAATCGTAAATCGCCATCATCATCATCAGCCTTTTTACTATTCCCACTGCAGGACACAGGCCTCATCCTGGGCTGCGGGTTGTTCTAAGAGTTACCGTGGCCCTGGCACACAGGGACCTCCAAAAGGAACATAGTAGTTGTAGTCAATAAGAGTCTGACACTCAGCTGCGCCGACAGCTGGAGTGGACATTTGATGATTTCCCACAAAAAATGGGTACAGGCCTCACTCCACAGTCATAGAAGTAGGAATGGCTCAAGGTGGTTTAGCGATTTCAGACTTTTAAAGTTCAGGTTTCCTCGACGTGTTTTCCTTCACATACTTCCACTATAAGCACTTTATCTAACATCCATTTAAGTCTGCAAATTATTAAACTCGCGTTTCACTTAATATTATGTTAACAAACAAGCTCCTCCACCGCATTTGTCTTTTGTTACGCGTTAAACTCAAAAACTATTGCAGGCTCCGCATGGCGATTCTGCATATGTTCTATCAAGAAAAATCAAAGCTCTTTCTGTCAATGTCAACATGTCTTCTGCCCGAGCATGGCGCGACCTGTCAACTCGCATATAATCACTTGTAGACTTATATCGATCGAAGAAAATACGTGTGTGAAATCTTACGTCAATCTATCACTTATCTGTCATTATGTCCATTCTCCGGTAGACAAAAGTTGTTTCTACGGTTGCTATGCTAAGCCTGTAGGACAGATTTTCACATACTTTTCTCTAATTAGATACAAGTACTCATAAGGAAGGTTTTAGTATTTAATCTATGACCATGAAAAGCTAGACTAGAACAGTAAGGTCATTTAACAAGAGCTATACAAAATGTGAATAACTTAATGCGAAAAATATTATATTTTGTTAGATCCTTCAAAACAAGTTCCAACGCATATTAAGCCTAATACAAAATATGTTCATAGAACATAAAAATATGTGAGGTCAGAATTATATAGAAAGGCATGCTTTAAACCAATGGTAAGGTCAGGCTAGGCAATAAATTATAATAATTGTCACGTTAGGCCTTAGCATTGAAAAGATATAAATAATCAATAAGTTAGTTATATCATCATTATCATCTACGGCCTATCATCATTATGAAACAATTTTAATTATTTCGTTTGCAAAGAGCATCATCTCCCGAGCCTTTTCCCAACTATGTTGGGGTCGGCTTCCAGTCTAACCGGTTTCGGCTGAGTACCAGTGTTTTACAAGGAGCGACTGCCTATCTGACCTCCTCAACCCAGTTACCTAGGCAACCCCATACCCCTTCGTTTGCAAAGAGCGGAATCGCTATTTCAGAACAGAACAGAATAGAATACTATTTATTCTGATTGTTTGTAGGTATGAAGGTAGCCGTGGTGGCCTAGTGGTTAAAGCAGCAATTTCTCAAGTATGAGGGTGCGGGTCTGATTCCAGATAAGACAAGTACCAATGTTCTAAGTTATATGTACTTTGTAAGTATATCTTGGAGACCAATGATTGAGTAAAGCTGAATAAAAACATTTCGAGGAAACTCTGTAAAGAAGAAGTCTGAAATCACCAACCCGTATTAATGAAGCGTGGTGATTAATGCTCAATCCTTCTCTGTGTGAGAGGAGGCCAGAAAGTCTGACAACCAGTCTTACCAAGGGGTATCGGGTTGCACAAGTGAGAGGTCAGATAGGCTGTCGCTCCACATAAAACACTGGTACTCTGCTGTCCAGATAAGACTAGAAGATGATCCCAATACAGTCTGGGAACAGCATATAACCGACAAGGGCTGAAATAGGGCCAGAGAGAAATCCAATTTTAAAGGCCAGTTTCATCGGTTACAGATAGCCACTATCTACCAGATAAATTCAAAAATGAAAGAGAATTTGTATGAAATTATCTAGGTAATTATCCAGATAAACTACCTGGAACTTATCCATAACCGGTGAAACTGACCCTTATTCTAGTAAATCCAATCAGATGTTACTGATACACATAAATAAAATACAAGTATACAACCTACTTCTATCTATATTTAAAGATTGTAAACACGAAAAACAAAATGAGGAATAAGAACCGCATAGTTAAGTCGGAGTATGTGGCCCTCGAAGGTACATTGACAGCTGTGAGCCAATGCTTGACCTTTACGAACCAGTGTATAATGTATTTTGACGTGAACTACGATATGCGTGGCCCTGATCAATAGCGAAAATATTATGTAACAATATTAATGCGATATTGTGCTCAAGAGGTCTAAGTAACGCCCTTGACTTTTAAGAAGATTTGCGATGTCATAATCGTGAGCTTTTTTGCCGTCATCATCATCTCCCGAGCCTTGTCCCAACTATGTTGGGGTCGGCTTGCAGTCTCACCCGATTTAGCTGAGTACCAGTGTTTTACAAGGAGCGACTGCCTATCTGACCTCCTCAACCCAATACCCCTTGTTAAGACTGGCATCAAACTTACTGGCTTCTGACTACCCGTAACGACTGCCAAGGATTTTCAATGACAGCCGGTACCTACAGTTTAACCTGCCATCCGAAACACAGTCGTACACATCTCGAAAAGTTACATTGGTACTTGCTTGACATTTGAAAAATTATAGTCTAGGTTTTCTCGAGATGTTTTGCTTCACCTTTTAATCAGTTATTACATATACCTACTGTACCTACAGATTTATAATGCAGAAAACTTGCATTGTACTTGCCTGACCTGTAATCAGACCCGCGTACGAACTTGAGATGCTAGTGCTTTTTAAACACTAGGCCACGCCATGACTTGTAGTTTTTCAAGTACCTACCTACATTCTTCGCGGTTTTTCTTTCCACGGAAAAAAGCAGACCTATATTGTTATTCTGATATGTTAGATCATCATCATCATCACAGCCTTTTTATTGTCCCAATGCTGGGCACAGGCCTCCTCTCCCACGGAGATGGATTGAACGTGAATCACCACGCTTGCTCAATGCGGGTTGGTGATTTCAGACTTTATAGTCCAGGTTTCCTCGAGATATTTTCCTTCACCTTTAATCAGTCATTGGTGTCTAAGATAAACTTGGAAAGTACGTATAACTTAGAAAAGTTACATTGGTACTTGCCTGACCTGGAATCGAACCCGCACCCTCATACTCGAAAAGCTGGTGCTTTAACCACTAGGCCACCACAACTTGTTAGCAATATTCTTTATAGTTTAGTGTGAATAGTAACAAATGCCCATATAAATTTTTAGAATAATTAAATCATGGGATTAAATAAACCATCGTTTATTGAAAATTTATAAATACAATGGGAACTTTGTTGTGGTGGAGTACCTTCGTAACGGTTAAAAATGGAGAATCAACTGCACAGATACCCCCTAGCAGACGTAGTCATTTGATGATTTCCCACAAAACAAGAACTCCAAATAACAAAATCAATATAGCAGCCTAATTTACCTTTTAAAATAATGCAATATGAAATTACATTATTATTAGAAAATATGACTTAACATTACAACTACAATATGCAGCAAATAACTCATTTAATCAATCACCTCACGCCTATCACGATCACAGCTAGAAACAGGCTCGTCACCCGGTTTTACTTGTTCCGCATTCAATTAATTCTGGCGACCTTCATAAGGTCATCGCTCCATGTAGCCAGTGGCCTCCTCAGCTTCGACTGTTTCATTTATTGCTGTATCATCAGCTCGAAGGTTGTCGTCACCACAAAGGCTACTGGTTTGTTCGAAGAAGTAGAACAAGGCAATGGAATGCTTATGGCAATTGAAGGAACATATAAGGAATATATCACTAAATGATCATCATCAGCCTTTTTATCGTCCCACTGCTGGGCATAGATCAAGCGTTAATTACTACGCTTGCTCAATGCTGGTGATTTGAAACTTTATTGTAAAACCAGGTTTCCTCGAGATGTTTTCCTCTTATCAGTCATTGGTGTCGGATAGACAGATATACTTACAAAGTACGTACGATTTAGAAAACTGGTACTTGCTTGATCTGGAATCGAACCCGCACTCTCTTACTCGAGAGCCAAGTGCTTTAACCACAAGGCCACCGGGAGTTTGATTTTTAACTTCGATATTACACGCAAATATTATCTCTCATCATAATCAGTGCTCGGATAATTGCATGCATATTTGGATGGAATGATATGGAAGAGGCTTCCTACACACATTTCTGAATACATTTTATGTTACCCAGACCACAGCCAACAAGCCTGATCATCACACAAATGTCAATCGTACCGGGAAACAGACCCGGTACCCTAAGCGCGGCAGTTCGGCGTAGTCACCATTGCGCCAAAGTTTTCTTAACCATCAACTGGGCCTAGGGTCCTTTTTTCATCAAGATCCATGAACATATTACATATTTTGCATTGACGCAGTAACTATCAATGCCACACTCATATATATTTTTTTATTATCGAATAACACGCATCGTTTTGTAAGGCATAAAATTTGTGAATCGTGATTTTTTATCACGCCATTATAGATTGTAAGAGGAGGCTATTTGATAGGGAGTTAAGCAACGCTTAGCGCGGTCGGTCCGTGGATGGGTGACTATTTTGTTTCGGAAGGCACGTTGAAATTATTGGATCTCGGTTATCATTTGAAGATATGTATCTTTGGCAGTCGTTACGGTTAGTCAGAAGCTAGAAAGGCTGATAACCAGTTTTACTAAGGGTTGCCTACGTATGGGTTTAGGAAGTCAGATAGTCAGTCGCTCCATGTAAAACATTGATACTCAGCTGCATCCGGCCCGGCAAATGACATATTCAAACAACCTCTAGTCCCAACGTATAACATGGATGTTATACGTAGTAACATCTAGGCTAAGTCAAACACCCATATTCATGCACACATACGTTTGACTTATGCGGGGATCGAACCAGCTACCTCCGTTGTGGTAGGCCGATACTACTATGCCATCTGGTCGTCAGTACATTTCAGTAGGTACAGGCACCAGCACATCAACTTACCAACGTCCACGGACCGACAGCGCCAAGTGTTGCTTAACCTTATGATCGATCAACCCTAGCGTCAGTTACTTAGCCACGAGCTCCTCTCATTCATTTAATTTATTCAAGCATCGTCGTACAGACCCCAGCACATCAGGCTACCTGTAACTGACAAATTTTCCCATTCAACGTTGAACCATAATGCTTTACCGATAAAGTTGAAAATCTATTAAGGAAATCTGTCTAAAAAGCGTTTGTACAAGACATCCACTTATAGTTATTACTGATTGCAGATTAACTTACAAGAAAAAACAAAAGAATAAATCATGTTGGAATGCTTCTATTAAAGCAATAATTCGTATAATATGTTGACCTCAAGATTACATACCACCGTGCACTCGTATATTTAGATTATTTCCTTCATTCTTAAGATAAAAATAATAACTCGGCAAGATCTTTTGCAAAGCCTTTAATATGTAGGTACAGAATTCCAGAAAAAGGATACTAAGAGTGGTGGAATTTTAAATTATAGTTCTCACTGATTGGCCGCAGCACGCTTAAGACAGTAGATGAAAGACCTTGCAGGAAGGAGGCTTTTGCCCAGCAGTGGGACAATACAGGATAAAGATAAGACATATAGTATTATAATAATAACGCCTGTCCCTATGAATAAAAGATCGTTATTCATACAAAACGTTACACATCATGGAGAATTACAAACCTATAAACCAGGCCTCTTCTCATACAGAGTTTGAGCCTTAATCATCACACTTGCTCAAGGCGGATTGGTGATTTCAGACTTTTTCAAAACCAGGTTTCTTTACCTTTACTCAGGTGCTGTATATTCATCAAGTTACATTGATAATTGCGTGGCCTGGAATTGAACCCACATACTCGAGACGCTGATGCTTTGACGACACGAAACGTAAAAAGTATTCACTGAATTTATACCCCGTTTGTCCTTAGAAGATCTTGATAGTCAAAGTTGAAATGAAAAATTGCATTTTTTTTATCTCGTCCTAGATTCCACTAGGCGCTTTATACAAAATGCAGATATAAAGCCGACAACTGCAGCTGATAAGACCGAGCCTTCAGTGCTGTAGAGTGAGATATGAATAATGTTGAAAACACTGCATTTTTATACTGAAAATCTCAACGAAAAAGGGTTTGCATAGGTTTACGGAAAAGTGCCCAGCATGCCACGGTTACGACTACATGACAAAAATTAATAGTCAGTTTCAATCGATATAACTCCGAAGTCACTTCTATATTGTAGGTAGGTATTTGTGGATGAATTCTTAGCTTGGCGCTGAGGGCACGCTTTTCTGTTTTTGACGTGGCAATCAAAAGTTTAACATAGCTAAACCTAGGAGGTGATGCATATAGATATATACCTACTAGCAGTTCCTGTGGTTAAAGTTTTTGTTATAATAATAAACAAATGATTTGTAATAATTAAATAACTGCGACTATAAATTAAGATGTAAGCTATTGTATAACAGCACACGGCGTGCGAATTTGATTAAAATCCCTAAGTAGTTTGGAAGTCCATCGCGTACAAATAACGTGACACGTAATTTATTTATAAAAATAGTAATGTTTTTTTCTGTAACTATTATTTCCACATCAATATTTTGTACCTATATACTATACATGCAATTTGATTAGAAAATAATAATGTGCACTATTATTTCCAATAATATTATTGTAATCTTTTTTTTTTAATTGAACATAGTATAATTTAGTTTTTGTTGTTTTGGTATAAATAATCGTTCAGGGAAGTCGGATACATAATATTTCCATCAAGATAATAAAAAAACATTAAAAAATGACCACATTTATTTCCGTAATGCATAAATTTAAAATCAGATAACCACAATCCAAATATATTTTTACTAGATCGTTCCCGTGCCTTCAAATGCGCAAGAGTTTATTATTATACTAACTGATCAAGAGAATTTTGTAGGGCCTAACAGTCAATTATTTTATTTGTGTTACGTATTTTTTTCCTTTTACGCATTTTTGAAGAGTTTCTCTTTCTTTCTTTTTTAAGAACTATTCTCGTACTTCAAGAAATATTGTAAAAAAAATATTATTTCATAGAAATATACTAAAAATGAATTAGCAACACATGCAGCGATACAATTTTTAATTTATAATATAACATGACAATGTCGACAGCCGACAAGCTGTATACTTATTTCGAGTATAGGTATTATCAATAAAAAAAATTTTTTACAAAAAAATAAAACCGACTTCAAAAACACTGAAAAGTGAAAAAAAAAGCTTTTAAGTACATCGCTCTAGAAGTCGGTGTCAAAAAGTTGCAACTGTAATACTGTATTTATTTGGACACCGACTTCTAGAGCGATGTACTTAAAAGCTTTTTTTTCACTTTTCAGTGTTTTTGAAGTCGGTTTTATTTTTTTGTAAAAAAAATTTATTTTTATCTTTTTAGTATCAGGTCCAAAATCTGTTTTCGTCATCCATTTATACACTCCATACCTTCTATAATAGCTATCATAACTCAAGTTTGTAGGAAATTCTCATTAACCGGCCCGTTATAACATCATCCACATACACATCGTCCACATAAATCAAACAAATGCTCATAAAATAAAAAGTACTGAACCAAATTATATGAAATTTTTATGGGACCAAATGGCAAGTATACTGCATCGAACAAAAAAAGAATTACACAAATCGGACTAGAAACCTCGGAGTAATCGGTGTACATACATAAAAAAAAAATAAAAAAAAAACATACCGGCCGAATTGAGAACCTCCTCCTTTTTTTGGAAGTCGGTTCAAAACCATTCAAACCGATAAATGAAACTGAAATAATTTTAAGATGCTATACAAAATGAGTATGATAGAGTATTTTATTTTTGACATAGTCCACATTCTAATACTAAAATGACAGAACAAACAAATATTCCTATTCTACTTTATTATACGGATAACATTTGAACTTGAACCATGCGTAAGAAATAAATCAGTATCCATTTAGATGCGTGCCAATGAGGCAGTACGTTATATAAAAAAAAAATACATAGTTTTGTGTCCTTTTATAGTTATTAAATAACACACATGATGGTGTCAAACAGTGTTTAATTGGTATCCAAATTATGTGCTTATCTTATAGTTGGAATGTTAAGTTATATCAATTAGGTAAGTTAAAAATCTTTTAAAAAGATAAGTCCGTAATAACTAATGTTATATAATAACTATTATAAATATAAAATATATAAATGTATCCCTATCTCCCTTGGTCTCATCATCACACGTGAACTTTTGGATCGATTTCACATTTTTTTGTCAGAAAATGGTTCTTAGGAAGGAAGAAAAATATTAGTAGTTGTGTAAATATAATTTTAAGTTGTTATATAAAATATGTAAGAAATATATAGGATGACTGGTAATTAGTGATCGATATTTAAACACGTGATTGTACTCATGATTACAAACAACTTTCCCGAAAAAACTATTTTTTTTTATCATTATAGCAAATATCAAATTTCGCGCGCACCATCGCTCGATCAGCTGTTAGCGGCGAGGCCCCGCGCCCGCGTTGTCAGTAATTTTACTATAATGATAAAAAAAAAAGTTTCTTCGGGAAAGGGGCTTGTAATCATGAGTAACAATCACATGTTTAAATATCGGTCACTAATTACCAGTCACCCAATATATTATGACAGAAATAAAAATATTTGTAATTAAAAATATTCTGAACATAATTTAGTATCTACATCGAATTTAAGTCATTTAAATGAATTTAAATATTATGTTTTCTACAGGTTTTTAGAGAACAATGTCGACGATACTGAACGTGCTGTCGGCGCTTGCGCTGTGCCTCACACTGGTGAGCCAAGCGCGATCCGGCACTTACACCCCACGCTCGGACTACGGATACCCCGCCGGTCTCATTCCTGATTGTGAGTAGATTTTTATTTAAGTTTTAGACAAGTTAAGCAATACTTCCCACAGTTGGTGATGTCATCATCTCCCGAGCCTTTTCCCAACTATGTTGGGGTTATCTATCTGTCTATCGGATTCAGCTGAGTACCAGTGTTTTATAAGGAGCGACTGCCTATCTGACCTCCTCAACCCAGTTATACGGGCAACACAAGACTTATTGATTACTCGTAACGACTGCCAAGGATGTTCAATGACAGTTGGTGATGTGATACAAGATATATATTTTGTAAAACACGAGTACAGAATAGTACAGAGGTGTGATTCTGCAAGACTTTATTCTAAAATTCGAATTTCCATTCTATAACTCAGTTTATAATTGGGATGATGACTAGGTCAAAAATAAAATACTTTGTCATATTCAATTTGTAAAACATCTTAAAATAATGACAGTTTCATTTATCGTTTTGAACCGAAAATAGTTTACATATTTTTATTGATAAAATGAACGGAATAAGTATACGGCTTGATGTGAAAAATCTATGACGTCCTAACTTAGTATTTTCATACAAATTCCATACAAAGTAACCCTTTTTGACAGTTCATTGAAAGTAATGAATTTGACTAGTTGTCATCTACCGTATTCGAATGTACACTAGCGCTTCTCTTGCGAGCGTGTTTGCCAGTTGAACTAAATTGACTTCGAGAATTTGACGGATAAATGTCTACGAATACATTGCGTTGCAACGATGTACCCGGCCACATAGGTACATCGCTGTAGCAGAAATATTTGCCAAAGTTCGCTAATGTAGCCATACCATAAAATAATAATAAAGCCTCTTATCCTGAACTGCTTCCTTCATTCTTCTGTCTTGTATTCGTCTCTTTAGTTATAGAATATCTCTGAGTTCAGTGTGCCTCTTGGCAGAGGCCTCCTCTAGCAATTTCCATTGCACTCTATCTCTAGCAACCCTTATCCATTTTGGGCCTGCCATCAGTTTTAGTTCATCTTCCCATCTTTTGCTTGGTCGTCCTCTCTTCCTTTTCCCATCTCTCTGTTATTATTTTACTCCACTTTTCTTGTGTACCACGCAGCATGTGCCCGGTCTATCGCCACTTCAAACTATCTTGTCTAGTAAGAATCTATCTAGTCCATAAGAACAGACTAAAAGCTGTAACACAAATCTATATAAAGACTGTTATATGCCAATCTCATGTAACAAGCAATAACACTTGTATTGTCAAGTGGTGAACGAACAAACAGAAGTAGTTTTATATTTATATAGCCATATTTATATTTGCTTTAGGAATTATGTAGTGTTTCCTTATTAGCTACCGCTAATAAATGGGAGGGAAATAATATTTCGTTTAACAGTTATTTGATGGCCCTTTGTGTCGGTTCATAAAACAAAGAAAAAAAGTTTTGATAATGAATTGGCTAGTTCATCATCATCATCATCATCAGCCTTTATATCGTCCAACGGCTGGGCACAAGACTCCTCTCAAACTCAAACTCAAAATCATTTATTCAAACTTGGCTGTAAAACAGCACTTTTTGAACGTCAAATATTACAAAGACAGCCCCCAAAACGCCCACCCTTCGCCACTTCCTATGTGTTTTTGCTGGGAAGAAGAAGTGGTGCAACAAACTCCCCAGCAAGACATGTCTGTTTGTTGGTTTGAAGAACCTTTCAATCCTAAAAACCTCTCACACAGAGAAGGAGTGAGCGTTAATCACCACGCTTGCTCAATGCGGGTTGGTTGCTCAATGGGTAGTTGACTAGGTCATAAATAAAATCCTTTACAATATTAATTTGATAAAGCAGCTTAAAATAATGCCAATTTAATTTATCATTTTGGAGCTAAAGCTAATTTATTTTTTTCATCGATAATTTAAGTAAAATAAGTATGTATATGGTTTGATGTGAAAAAATTGTGACGTCATTGTTCTTACTTTCTTACAAATTGCATACAAAGCAACCGTTTTTGACAGTTCAATAAAAGTAATGAATTTGACTAGATGTCAACTACCGTATTTGAAATTGAATCGGTTAACGGCCGAAATTAATAACCTATCTATCCGTTGTTTTGCTTACTAGAGACTGAATTTTGATATTAGCCCCATATCATTTGTGTCAAACTCCTATCTCTAGTAAGCAAAACAACGGATAGATGGGTTACTAATTTCGGCCGTTAGACACAACTAAAGGTTGATAAAGGCTATGAAGGTGTCATTTTTTGTGTATGTCATTTTTTACGTCAGGTGTAGGAATAACGGGAAAATGTTTTCTATTTCCTTAACTAAATAAGCAAATGAACAGACAGGCGCATTAGTAACATTATTATACTATATTAAGATTGTATCCGTATTGAGGATACAAGAAACTGGCCGATAATCGGTCACGGCTTGTTGGACCACTTCTGTGAGTCAATGTCGGTATGTGTATCGATGGCATTAGATGTTACAATAAATTATGTATAGAAGTACAATCTATACAAAAAATATATTAAGTTGGATGGCCTAGTGGTTAAAGCAACAGGCTCTCAAGTACAAGTGTGCGGGTTCGATTCCAGATCAGGCAAATGCCAATGCAATATTTCTAGTTCTATGTAGGTTCTAACTATATCTTGGATTTGACTGCCTCGTTGGTCTAGTAGTCGAAAGGCGCGACTGCTATGCACGGGGTCTCGGGTGCGATTCCCGGGTCGAGCCGAAATCGCTTTTTGGGTTTTGAGAAACTTTCATAAAGCAGCCTGGAGTCTGGAAGTTGGTGATTGATTCACCCGTGCATCGAGAGCACGTAAATGTCGGTCCTGCGCCTAATCTCTCTCCGGTCGTGTCGGATTGCCGTCCCATCGGGCTATGAGTGTGAGGGAATAGAGAGTGCACCTGTATCTGCGCGAATGCTTGTGAACTATAATTATGTCCTGCGCAGCTGGCTGATCTCCATAAAAGAGAACTTACTTATATGTTGAGAGCCAGAACTTTTACTACAGAACTCCACTAGGTACCTAAAAATACATGTAAATTAAAGTCGTTAGTATTTTTCTAAGGACATAACAGACTTGTTCTTCTGTCTAATACGTTGACATGGTGTACCATGGTCGTGATCTTGACGTATTAATTACCTAACGAGCCTTAAGACATTCACGTAATCTCCGGCTTAGTTGTGATGATGTATCGTTGTGGTATATTTTGATTAATATAATTTCTTTTTGTACACCTTCGTGCGAATTATGGAAGGCATTTTGAGAGGCCTGGGCTGCGGGTTATTCGCAGGAGTTACCGTAGCCCTGGCACACATGGACCTCCAGAAGAAACATAGTGGGTTTTAGTCAGTAAGAGTCTGATACTCCCTCCAGCTGCACCCACAGCGGGATTTCTCAGTGGGACCTCATTTGATGATTTCCCACGAAAAAAAGGCATTTTGAAAGTTAGTTTAGATAGGTAGCTATAGTTTTTGCCTGCGTATTTTCTTCTAAAATAGTTTTTCTAAGCAAGTTATGTTTTTGCAAGTGGAGTCAGAATTTAAACAGAGGAACTCTTGGCTAAGTAACAGCTGCATCATGAGGTTAAGCAATGCTCAGCATGGTTGGTCCGTGGATATGTGACCATCTTGTCATGCTGAGCGGCATTCCGTGTTGCGGAAGGCACGTTAAATTGGCTGTCATTTGTACATCTTTAGCAGTCGTTACGCGTTGTTAGAAGCCAGAAAGTCGGACAACTAGTCTTAGGAAGGGTATCGGGTTGCCAGTTACCCAGTTGCACTCAGTTACCGGAGAGGAGGTCAGATAGACAGTAGCTCCATATAAAACACTGGTACTCAGTATCTGGTTAGACTGGAAGCCAACCCTAACATAGCCTGGGAGAATGTTAGGCAGTTTTTTTAGTTATTAATAGGTATTCAAATTCGTCTCACGTTTACTATGAAGCTGTAACAATTTATCATTTAGGCATCTATGAATATTTAGATGTAGTCGGTAGTTATAATAAGCGGATGATCTGTGTAATGACGAACAGATTTACCGGACAATTAATCACATAATATCAAGAGGTTATTACTAATAACTCCTCATTATATTGTCTATCAGATTAATGGTGATTCTGTAATGGAGACATATAATTACTTTTAAAAAGATTATAGAATCACCCTAGCTATGCCCCTTCGTTTAGCTATGCCTCGGGAAAACTCAAACTCAAACTTGAATTCGTTTATTCAAATAAAGCTGATAAATCAGCACTTTTCAAACGTCAAAAACAAAGTACAGCCCCCAAAACGCCCACCTTTCACAACTTCCTATGTGTTCTCGCTGGGAAGAAGAAGTGCGCAAAAAACTCTCCAGTCAAAGGGATAATCACTTCTCGCAACCTGGTAAAAAGCCTATGTCCTTTCTCAGGCTTTAGACTATCTGTTGTTCCATATGTTCTAAATTTCAATTAAATAAGTTCAGTCGTTTTGGTGTATAAGCGTGACAGACATACAGACAGAGATGCTTTTGTATTTATAATATTAGTAAGATTTTTATGTTAGTAGTTATTCGTACAAAAAATGTAATTTTGCCTCAAGGAAAAGAAAGAATTTACTGAATACTCGGTAAAAAAATACTGAGAAAAAAATATTATAATGTTATAATTATAATATTTCTTGAAGTACAAGGATAGTCATTAGAGAGAGAAAATAAAAAAAGCCCAAAAAAAATCTAAGATACAAAATGTCGCCTTCATCGACCGTCTTCCGCAGACATGGCCAGCCCACTTCCACGTCAGAAAATCAGACGTATAAATAAGGATTTCACACACCATAAAATGTCTATATAACGTACATGAACCATATAATTTGTATCATGTAAAAACATAAGAACAATAGCAAGGAAAACTTCAATACATTCAATGATTCATAAGGCTAATACAAATTGTTTATGTTTTTCCCATTAGCGCTAGTTGTCGATCAAGGGTCGAGATTTTTCTTTTGTAGTGTATCATAGACACTATCAATAGAGCTCGATTAGGAGGCTCGTGGCTAAGTAACAGCCACACGGGTCGATCGATCATAAGGTTAGGCAACGCTTATGCTTGGATGGGTGACCATTTTATCATGATGAGGTCCTTTGTGTTTCGGAAAGCACGCTAAATTGGTTAGTCTCGGCTGTCATTTGTACATCTTTGGTAGTCTTTACGGGTAGTCAGAAGCCAGAAAGTTTGACAACCAGTCTTACCCAGGGGTATAAGGTTCCCTGGTAACTGGGTTGAGGTACGTAACTCAGCTGCATCCGGTTAAGACTGGAAGCCGACCTTAACATAGCTTGTGAAAGGCTAGGCAGATGGTCTATTAATAAACTAGTTGTTGACGTGTAAAAGTGTTTATTTCAATCATTTAGTTTTTTGCTGTAATAATTTCTAAAGTTAATTTCTGAATTAAGTTAATATTGAAGTAACTTCAAAAAACTTCACATGTAACTACTCTTTTTTCATTTTGTAAATAAGTTGTAAATATTCTTCATTGCATTTATAAATATATGATTTAATCTAAAAAAAAAACACTCACAGAAATAGTGTCAAAAAAGCTTGTCAAAAGTGTCCCGATATTATCGTACTACTATTATAAAGGCGAAAGTTTGTATGTATGGATGTTTGTTACTCTTTCACGTAAAAACTACTGAATGGATTTGAATGAAACTTTACCACATATATAACTTATACATCAGAATGACACATAGACTGCTTTTTGTCGCGAAAACCGACATCCACGCGGGCGGAGCCGCGGGCGACCGCTAGTATAAGTATATTATTATAATTATTCTCTTCAGGTCCTGGTGTGAACAAGAGCGCGACCATCAGTCCTCGAATGATGAGCCAGCTGCAGGTGACCATGCATCGCTTGTCGACGACTGGCCAGGTCATCAGGAGGACGATACCAGTGGAAACAGCTCACAGGGTGGTCGCCAAGGATAAGAGCATTGGTAAGAAGTTGTTTTAACAAGTAAAATAGTATTTTTAGAGTTAAATAAGAAAATCAATAAATACTTTGAGATATATCATTAGTGCTGGCTATGACTCCAGAACCAAAATTAGTACGAATGATAAATTAGGAAACATGTATAGGGTGTTTACGTACTAGTGCACCATATTTTTAGAGGTCATTTAGTACATGCTATTTATACATGTTTCGGATGGCACGTTAAACTGTAGGTCCCGGCTGTCATTGAACATCCTTGGCTGTCGTTACGGGTAGTCAGAAGCCAGTAAGTCTGACGCCAGTCTAACCCAGGGGTATTGGGTTGCCCGGGTAACTGGGTTGAGGAGGTCAGATAGGCAGTCGCTCCTTGTAAAACACTGATACTCAGCTGAATCCGGTTAGACAGGAAGCCGACCTCAACATAGTTGGGAAAGGCTCGGGAGATGACGATTTAGTACATGCTAAGGATCATGTTTACCACGTATGAAGTCATGAAAGAAATAACATATTTTATTTTTACTATCCCATTCGCCTAGTTATAAATACGGTAGGATGACAACTAGTTAAAATACATTATTTTTATTGAACTGTCAAAACGCTTACTTTGTATGCAATTTGTATGAGAATACTTAGTTTTGACGTCACAGATTTTTCACATCAAGCCGTATACTTATTTCGATTATATTATCAATAAAAAAATGAAAACAATTTTCGGTTCAAAACGATAAATTTAACCGACTTTATTATAAGATGCTTTACAAAATGAAAGTATTTTTTAAACCTAATCATCATCCCTATTCTTTATAAAAAAATATATTTTAAATTTCCTGCAACCAGTCTTCGCATTTACTCATTTAAGTAATTTACTACAATATTATATTATAATTGTTTTCTTATCTGTTTATGTGATGGCATTTTATAATTATAGGAATTAAATTCGTTATGAAAATAATGATAGATTTAATCGCAGAAAATTGCTTGAGCAATTTATTTCTTTGATAGCTAATTGCTCACACATGTCATGCTTTTATATATTATATTAAAAAATATAGTATCCCTATATGAAACTTATCATATAGGATTTCTAGATCTTTGGCTGCTATACATATGAAACTAAGATTATTGTTTATATGCTGTTTCATTACATAATTAAGAATTAGTTTTCCACAAGTTTTACAATTGTTATATATAGGGTGACTGGTAATTAGTGACCGATATTTGAACGCGTGATTGTACTCATGATTACAAACAACTTTCCCAACGAAACTTTTTTTTTATCGTTATAGCAAAATTACTGACAACGCCGCGACACGGGCCTCGCCGCTAACAGACGGCGCGCGCGAAAGGGGAATGCCCACTAACCATAGACACTTCGGCCCTGGGTGCACACATATAAAAGCTTATGGATATGGTAATATGCATTTAAAGGAACAAAATGGAAAAGAAATTGATTTAGAAAAAGTCCGGATTGTTAAGATATAAAATGATTTTTATTTTCAAAAATACAGTTTCTTAACTATCATTTTGCTGTTATACATACATATATTATCAGGTTTTGATAATATATTTTATACATTCATATCATATACAATCAGTACATCATCCAGGAACTGAGCTGGAGGGAAAATATTAGTCTGATGCCGTGCCCAGCCCAAATACCATATTACCGTCATAACATGGGCACAGCATCCTACCGTTCGACGGCCGACAATACAATTGCAACAATACTTTTTAATTGCACTTCTACCAGAATCATTACTATTAATTAAAATATATACGAAATATACTTTACGACTGATGTGTCGACTTGCGATTCTAGCCCTAAGAAAAGAGCAGTTAGGACTCACGTTTACTCCTTCCATAATGTTGCTCCTATGGTCATTACATAATTCTATCTGGTAGCAACCATTGAACCTTATATGCTCACCATAATAGGACCGAGCTTGCTTCAATTGATATGTGCCACAGGCAATCAACATTAAGTCACCGTAACTTAGAATAGTTACTTCAGATTGCAATGAGGAAGGACTAGCTGGTTCAGATGGTTCTCGTTCTGCAGTTGAACATGATACTGCTCTATCAGTCCTTCGCCAGCAATTATGACACACTCGAGATGATGGTGGCAGCTGAAACAATAATAAAAACCAACACTGGAGATGCAGTGAATAAAACAAAGGTAATAAAGATATTGGCTGGCTAATCACCATGGCTTTAATATGCTATAATGTTAATCAACTTGATGCAAATGATGTTTGTGTCCGCTGTATGAAAAAAAATATTTTTAGTTGCATATAGCGGACACAAACGCAACTTGACAGGTGCGGCTGACACATTAAACTAAGCGGCTTGTTACCCAGGGTAGCAAGTATCGGAGCAAAGATTTTGTTCGCTATGTCCTGTCTATATACATTGAATATCTTTGTCTGTACCAAACTGACATAAACATATGTTGAATGCTTACCTCACATGGTGCTAACTGATGGGCAATTGTATTCCTTATGAGTTCTTCACGTGGAGAATCAGACCGTAGTGTGTGTGATCTTATTCTCAAAAGTGACCTGCCACAGCTGACACACACAAGCCCATGACCAACAATCGGTGCATTTTGCTGTTCATTAGTAGGATGTCGTATTTGATTCCAGGCTGCAGTCCAACACGAATGGCTCACTACATTGTCACTCGTAACTTGCACCTAATAAAGAAGCCACATTAATTAGATATTGATATTAATTAAGTCAACTCAGTTAAATAGCATTTCTCAGAAGATATGACAGTGACACATGGGGACATGGATCAGATATTTACCTGTTGTGATTGAATCCATTGTTGTATAAGATTTCGCACCTCAGCAATTTCCAACAAATGTCTTCGTAATCTCGTGACATTTAAACCACAATTGACACAGCATAAATGTCCTCTTGAATGAGTTACTGAGGGTTGGGAAGAACTCTGTAAGCTGGGGTCATCATTTTCAGTGGAATCCAAGTTCGTGCTGGGGTTATCATGAGAAGCGGGAGCGGGATCCATGTTCAGGCCGTAGTCAGTAGGGTAAGAAGAATCGTCGGAGTCCATTTCAAAAGCTTAGTTGTTGTTAAGATAACAAATCCGCAAGAAAACAAACAAAATATTACGAAGCAAACGAAGTCTACTTGTAAAGTGTTTGTGACTTTGTTGACACTGACAGACAGCCGCTTCCGCCAACCGCTGTAGATTCGATGTTGCCAGTTAAGCGAAATAAAATCGATAAATCGTTTTTTTTGGTGCGATATTTAATTTATATTAAATTAAAATTCAACAGTTTTTTGTAGTTTTTTATTTCTGTTTGTGATGTATTTTTAAGAATAGATAAGATAAGAATGACAGTTAAATTCTGCAGTACCGTTAACGATAAGATCTAATGAATTCATGGTAAATCAACTAGCAATGCACAAAAATCGATTGGTAAAGAGAGAATCGATTATACTTCAAACCATAATTATTGGTCATTGGCAACACTTTTTATTGTATTCACAAAGAAGGCATTTACGAATGTACGTAACTTTGTTTTTATCTTTTCGGTACTTCTTTTTTAGGGAAAAATGTTGCAATCTTGTTTGGATAAATGAATACTGCGATGAATAAACATAAAATTAGATGTTTTTTTTTAACATAAACAAATTGTTGGGCGTTTCATGGCCAAAAATGGGCATTCCCCTTTGAATTTTGTAATAATAAAAAAAAAAAAGTTTCTTTGGGAAAGTTGTTTGTAATTATGAGTACAATCACGTGTTTAAATATCGGTCACTAATTACCAGTCACCTAATATATACAGTCACGGGCGTATTATAAGGGGTTCTTGGTTTCTTTTTTCTGATTTTCATGTATTTAAGGGCCTGTTCACACCACGTTTATTAAACATACCGTTGGTGTCGTTTCATTTATCTATTTTTGGCTATCTTTTTCAACCAATCTAGTCTAAACATCTCCGGTGTCAGTTTTAAGAAGACAAATAGATCAGGCATTAGCTGAGGCTGACCGAGCAATGGACTGTTTGTCAAAAAGATAAATTGCCTATTATTTTGCCATCGTTTTTCCTCAACGCGATAGAAAGAGTGTATAAGGGCCTGCACATACCACGGTTTAGGAATGCGCGTTTTAGTCATTATGTTTAAAGTTAAGCTTTATCGATGTTGACCGTAAATCTGAAAAATATTTTCTAACACTATTTTTGGCAATTTGGAAATATTTCTTTTACCTATAAGCAATAAAACAACAAGAACACAGAAATAAAAAAAAAATCTAAAGAAAGAAAAAGCGAAAGGCGTTTAATTTCGTAATTGAAGACTTATACATGATATAAATAGTAAAAAACAAAAAAAATACTAAAAGTAAACACAAAACGGCTTTCCGTTAGCTTTGTAGGAAAATAAACTAATTGCTTATAACACACAAAAAATATATATACTATAACAGCTTATATTACACTCATTATATCTTAAAGTTCAATAAAACTTAATAAGGTCGTTCACCTCTCGTTTTTCTGAACAAACTTCAGCATAAATTGAATAGTCACTATGCTTACGTGATCGACAGGAGAGATGCCTACTCATATATTATTCATAGCGCGATGCAACTTCGGAAATTGTTAGCAAGCTTTTGGCTTCTTCTTATAGATCCCTGTAATAACATGATACTTACCTATCTTGGTAGAAGATAAAGCTATTTTCGTGAATTCACGAATTTTGGCTAAATTTTTTGGTTAGTAACTTATAGTTCACGAAACTGCTTCGTTGGTCTAGTAGTCGACTGCAGTGCACGGGATCTCGGGTTCGATTCCCGGGTCGGGCCGAAATCGCTTGGTGAGTTTTGAGGAACTTTTATAAAGCAGAATGGAGTCTAGTAGTTGGTGATTGATTCTCCCGTGCATCGGAGAGCATGTAAATGTCGGTCCTGCGCCGGATCTCTCTCTGGTGTTGGATTGCCGTCTTATCGGACTATGAGAGTGAGGGAATAGAGAGTGCACCTGAATTTGCGCGAATACTTGTGCACTATAATATGTATGTCCTGCGCAGCTGGGTGATCTCCATAAAAAAAGAGAACGGCTGCCGCAGCCGACAATCGGCCTGGATGCCATCGTCATCATCATCATATTATGACAGCTGTATTTGCTGGATATACTCCCAATACCCTGAAACGCACTCACCACGATCCAAACCGACCGCCGACAGAGGTGACCTAGATCGCGTCTCCCGACCGGCCGATTGCGTTCCATACGGTTGGCGCCGACCACAGACGCACCCTGTCGCGATGGATACCCTCAAAGTCGTTTGACTCCGCCGATATCTGGTCAGCCGACCAACGTCCACACGGTAGATTTTCACACCAACTAGACCAAGGTGTCCTCTGTCAGCGGTTGGGTTGGATGGTGCAGAAGGCTTTGTATAAGAGCTCATCTCCGTCTGCAAGCTACAATCTATCTCAATCTCTTTATTTTAGAACAATTCAGCCGTTTTACCGTCAAATTGTTGTCTGTCGAATATTCTAAAATTTTGTTGAATTTTACGAGGAGGTATATTTGAGAATAGGTTTATTAAAATATCACCATCTATAAGTGTAGGTGCTAAATCAGCCAGACAGCAATAGCATCTTTTACAGTCTACCTAAGGTATTATTGGAAAAATCTAGAAATATTTACAGTCAGTTCTTTCGCTCGTAAATGTCTGAAACATATAAACTTCACATGAGGTCTTATTTATGAGGGAACATAATATATTTTACAATATTTTTGAACTAAAATTGTGGAGTGAAAACATTTAAGGATATTGGCGAATTTTATTACGATGTTCTAACGTGATGACAGAAGTTTAGCACCTATTTGGTTTATTGTATAGACACCAGCACATCAAGCTATCCGAAACTATCAAAATTTCCCAATCAACTTTGAACCCTATCCTTCAGCGATCTAGTTGATTTTTTTAAAGGAAATTTGACAGATTGTAGTAGCTTGATGTGCTGCCGTCTGTACTAGCTGTGCTTTTTAGTTTTGCCGGCCTTTAGTTCATGTGTCGTATGTATGTAGGCACCTTTATATTATTAGTTCATATATTATGTGTCTTAGAATATAAAACATGTAACATTATTTTAATAAAGTCAGTATTTACACATCATTCGTCTTGATATCATTTCGCTCCAATTCCCGACCTCACATGGCGACCGTGACGAAATAGTACCGCGGACTTTGTTTGGAATTCCTATGACCGTATAAGGATACCGTTCCACGATGAATTGCAAGTATAGTCGCAAACAAAGTCTTGTGAGAAACAGTGTTATTTGTGACATTTTTAATTATAATAATCAATATTACCATGGGGAAAAGTCAGAGTAAGGAAGAAGTTATAATAGCTCAAACAGCTTCCGGCGGTAATAACAACGCAGATTTGGAGCAGTTAAAATACCATACCAGTACGACAAATGTGGTTTTGTTGGTAATTTTGTTGCTGCTGCTACTGGGATTCCTGTACTTTGTATTCAGGATCTACAAGAACTGCCACACCAAGTGGATGACAAATGAAATAAACCGACACGCATTGCGAAGATCTATTTCATATTTTCGACGAGACCCAAAAATAAATGTAGAACTGGAGAACGCATAGTTTACATAAAATTAAAAAAAAAAAAAAATCAAACGATTAGAAGATACATGGACAACGACACGAAGCATATGTTATACAAGCTGTTGTTTTGCATCCTCGTCAAATTTCAGGTGGCTGTCATAAAAGACATAAATAATCAATTGAAAGTACTGTACCGGGAAATAACAAATAAGCGCCGCGTTTTTTTGTTGTTGAAATTTAACAGATTTTCAGAATTGAAACCTTAATACAAAACTAAGCGAATCACCCAACTACGCAGGCTACGCACTCTACGCACGCAACGACAAACAGCTGAGTGCGAGTAATGACCTTTGCGACGACCGGTAGCTATAATTTTACCTAATTTTATTTCGAAAATCACCCACATTTTAGTTTAGTAATTAACTCATTTTAAGCATCAGTACGAGTATAATAGGGAATCTTACGAATGACAGTAACACTAGACGCCGTATAAAGTTCACTGACTTGCGATCAGCTGATTAATAAAATTTAAGCTTTGCTTTATTCCTATCGTTTAGCTAAACTTTTCGTAGTGATTTTGTTTTTATTTGTGGATTAAATTGGATGATTTTAAATTTTCCTTCCTACCTTAGGCTTAGGATCGGCAATAACACTTATCCCGATCTACTTAGTATAAAAATGTTGCGAAACATTTCCGTGAACATCCGAATGGCTTTCCACTGATGGCATACAGGCGAACCATTTCCACCAACTCGACATTAGAGTAATTGTCCGCCTACTTGCACTTTCGGCTATGGCTTCACAAAGGAGCGGAATTTGCAAAACACGCACTCGCTGCGGCGACATCAAACACACTGTTGGTTCGGGTGCGAGGGGCCGCGTGCGGGAGCGTGGCAAGCTGTGGTGGCAAGACGCATGCGCGGGAGAGCGCCCGCGCCGTGGTTGGTTGGGGTGGCATTGACTACCTACGATTTTTGTGAATGATCGTTGCGTATGCATTGTGTATGAATGTTTGCGTTTGTGTGCGTGTGGACGCGCGATTATAGGGCTAGTTACAGACGCGCCGCCTTTAAATACGCCTAGTTCACACTTACGGATAGGAAAAAAAATAAAAAAAATGACCTACCTATTTTATTGTTGATTTGGATCGAGAATCATTAGCATAATTACGTCCTTGAATTTGACGAGGATGCAAAACAACAGCTTGTATACATCAATAAATTAGTATTCATGAGTATGAGCACGATTAAGAAGACATCTGTACGCTGATATCATCCATCAATTAATGAAGAAAATAAAGTGAAGTGATAACGTGAGTAAATAAAGTCAGTGATTAACTTATTACAACCGTGAAAGTGCCAACAATTAGTGCGGTTCGACAGGATCCAAAGGTGAAAAGACAATACTTATTTACCCTAAGCAGAAAATCTCGTGAACACTATAGGTATGCATTATGCATTTATGTATTCAACATCCTATAATAGATACATGTAAATAAGTGTATCACTTATATTATTTAATATCGCTAATTGCAATGTATCCACATTGTGTATGTACGTAGGCAGCAATACTTAATAATTAAGAAAATATACTAAAAATACGCCTCAGCTTTGTGAAGAATTATATTTCAATTATTTTTCTATTTCAGTTGATATATAATTCTATATTATAATTTTAACTGTCATATGGCTCAAGAGCTATCAGATTTGCTTGCAAAGATAAAAGAATTAAGAACATATTTAGTGAAGATAGGTGCCGCAAGGCGAAAAGGTCAAATTATTGTCGTAAAGGTTCAACAGGCTAACCAACTGTATGGAGAATATCAAAATCTTTTAGAAAAATTAGAATCAATTAAAGGTAGCATTAAGGAAGAAGAATACTTGTTAGTAAAAAACAATTGTGAAACATTTCATTCAATATATAAGGAAATATTAAGCTTGTGTTCTGTGGTAACAGAGGAAACCGAGAAAAGCCAAAAAATGGCAAAATTTGATTTAAAGATAGCTATGAATTTATTGCCTGTTTCAGCCGACGATGAATCCAGCATTAATCGTCTTATTGATGGTATTGAATATTACAGCTCAGAGCTCGACGGCGACTCACAGAAAAGGTTAGTAAACTTTGTATTAAAAAATAGATTAAGTCGGGCCGCGAAACTAAAATTATCTCCCAATTATTCTAGTACTGATGCACTTATTAATGATATGAAAATTCAACTGTTACCGAAAAAATCGGCGACTGCCATTCAACGCAAGCTACAAGGTTTCAGACAAGATAGTCTGTCAATCGATGAATTTGGTAATAAAATTACAGAAATGTTTGTAGACCTGACCATTTCTCAGTCGGAAGGTAAGGATCACGCATACGAGGTTTTACGTCCATTGAACGAGAAACTCGCTATAAAATGTTTTGCAGATGGGTTGAGAAATCGTAGACTTAGCACAGTTATTACAGCAAGGAACTATACCTCGTTAAAGGACGCCATTCAAGCGGCTTTAGATGAAGAAATAACCCGACCCATCGATTCAGAAGTTTTGTATTTCAATCACAATAATTATCATAATAACAATTACAGGGGTTTCGGGAATCGTCGAGCCAACATGAGGGCCAGAGATACGTCACACGTAACTGCGGAAGAGCAAAACAGCGAGAACTTCGGTTACCAGCAGAGTACAGGGCGCGGATGGCGAGGCCAGCGGAACTCAGCGCGCAGTACAAGGCGGCCATCCTTCAGAAGTAGAGGTAGATCTAGTTATAGTCGCCAAGCACAATTACATACTTTGACAAACTCAGACCCGACTTCTTTACAAGCAAACAAAGTTTCTTTGCAAATGGCCGAATCGTCCTTACCAGCCCGGGAAAATAATGAGTTTTTTCGTGACTAAAAAAGCCATTCTTTTTACAAATAATAATTCTAGTACTCTTTATTTAACCCTATACTTGGCAGGCATTTTTTTTTCAGAATTTATGAAAAAAATGCCTAGTTTGTGTTCCCAGGTGTTCACTGGGAAGGAAAAAAATAATAAAAAAAATTGTAATTATTTAATTTACGTTTTATTGTATGTATCACATTAGACACATAGCCAGGTTCATAATAATCAATAGAAAAAAAACTACGTATCGTATTTGACACATTGCGTAAAATAGGAAAATTAAAAACAATATAAATTATGTTTTCATAATCAACAAGTTTAAAAAAAACCTTCTAAAAATCAACATAATTATCAGTCACAATCAGCCTTTAAGTCTTACCTAATTAATAAGCATTATTTATAAATAAAATGAGATCAATTTTATAAATAAGTACTTAATACGTGCGTATCCATATCAGTATCTAGAGATTATTAATTACTAATTTTACTTCTTAGAATGGTAAGTCGTGGTGGCCTAATGGTTAAAGAGCCAACCTCTCAAGTATGAGTGCGTGGGTTCGATTCCAGGTCAGGCAAGTACCAATGCAACTTTTCTAAGTTTGCTTATTTACTTTTCTGTGACTGTGTTTCGGATGGCACGTTAAACTGTAGGTCCCGGTTGTCATTGAACATCCTTGGCAGTCGTTACGGGTAGTCAGAAACCAGTAAGTCTGACGCCAGTCTAACTAAGGAGTATGGGGTTGCCCGCTTAATTGAGTTGAGGAGGTCAGATAGGCAGTCGCTCTTTGTAAAACACTGGTACTCAGCTGAATCCGGTTAGACTGGAGGCCGACCCCAACATAGTTGGGAAAAGACTCGGGAGATGATGATGACTTCTTAGAATGATACTCTAAAAACAATTGCATTCGGGCAATAAGTATTTAACATTTTTGGAAAAAAATCTTCTGTCCTTTTGTGCAGTACATACACCTTCTATTCTACCAAGTAAAGACGAAGTTCTTTCTGTTACGTCAACATGTCTTCTATCTGAGCATGGCTCAGCATGACGACCGTAGAAACAAGTTTTGTCTACCGGAGAATGTACGCAATGACAGATGGGTGACAGATGGAAGTAAGATTTCTTTTGACACGTAGAAAATAAATGTTTCTTTTCTTCAATCGCCATAAGTCTACTAGTTTTTTGGCTAACTAAACGTAAATTCATCGCAGAATGACTACATTACTATCTACTTTTCCGTTGCTACGGAATGTTTTCGTGTTCATAAAAACGCGAGTTGAAAGGTCGCGTCATGCTTGGGTAGCGGGTAGAAGACCTGTTGACATTGACAGAAAAGGCTTTGTCTTTTCTTGATATAATAGACATAGAATCGCCATGCTGATCCCGCTGTAGAAGCGCGTATTTTCTTCTTCAGTGTATTTTTCGTCAGTAAATTAAAAGATTATACTTAAAAAAATATATATGAAATAGATATATATAAATAGATATATAAAATAGATATATTTTGGCGCTGCATAGCATGCATAGCCGCTATACACACCACTGGCAATGTAACATATTAGATACATAGTCAAAAATATGTATAATATTCGTTATCCGGTAAGGTATCAGATCTGATACACTCGAAAAAAACAGTGAAAAAAATATGGTTACGATAAATTTTGGACAAGCAAAACAGAATTCCGACTAGTAAAATATTCTAAGCTATGCAAATAATATCAATTTTGTTTCAAATTATCTTTTAATACAATGTAAAGTGAATTTTCTTATCTTGCCATGAGTAGATGCGTTGGTTCGGTTCGCCATCTTAGATTCTACTGCTTTTTCAGTGTCTCTAGGAGTGAAACAACATTTTTGGTAGAAATTTAATTATATTTTGTTTCTTCTAAACTAATAAAAGTTTTCAAAATATATGTCAGTTTATGTCTAAATTTTTGAAAAGAACAACGTATCAAATTGTATACAGCACCAAGAATAGGGTTAAATGGTCGCAATGGTTACCCATATAATTGGTTAATTGACACCGGTGCCTCCATATCGGCAATAAAACATAAACATGTCATGGAACAAAACATTCCAATCTATAAACAGAACATTGACGTATTTGGAATGGGAGGCAAAGTGCAATCTATTGGATATGTTTATCTAGAATTGAGTTCTAAGAATCAGATACTGAAACATAAATTTTATGTTTTTAATTCCTTGCCTTGTAAGACCAGTGGCATAATAGGGCATGACTTTTTAAATAAATACAAATCAATTCTAAACTTAGGCAACAATACTTTGTTGCTATGGAATAAAAATGTTGAGATTTCTTTTCCGTTATGTTTTCCACGGAAAAATATAAACATACCTGCGAGGTGTGAATCAATACATTTTGTTAGTGCCCAGCCGAGGTACGCATTTGATGAAATTGTTATCTGTGCATCAGAACTGCAACATGGAGTTTTTATAGCTAGCGCATTAGTAAAACCCAAAAACGGTATGCTTCCGATCAGGATCCTTAACACAACGGATAATGATTTAACCATAGAAGAAATTAATCCCATTATTCAAAAATCGTCAGAATACAATATCTGTTCCTTTGAAAAAACAACCAATAACGCGGATAGGGTTAAAAAACTCTTTTCAGTTCTAGATTTAAATCACCTCAATAAAGAGGAACAATTATCTATAGAAAAAATTTGCGCGAAGTATGCAGACATTTTTTGCCTTGCAGGGGACAAAATGACGACTACAGACTTATATACGCACAAAATTAACTTAAAACCTAATGTAGCTCCGGTATATTCAAAGCCATTTAGGCTACCCTACTCACAGAAAGAAGAAATTAACAAACAAATAGAAAATTTACTTCAGCAAGGTATTATAGAAAAATGTAACAGCGAATGGTCAAGCCCAGTTTTACTAGTACCCAAAAAACCAGACTCAGCGGGGAATAAAAAATGGCGATTAGTAATAGATTATCGCAAACTTAACGGCTGCATAAAAGATGATAAATTCCCCCTGCCAAATATAAATGAAATATTGGACTCCTTATCGGGATGCATTTACTTCAGTCATTTAGATCTCAACCAAGGTTTCTATAATGTAGACCTACACGAAGACAGCCGCAAATACACAGCATTTGCTTCTGGGCAATACCAGATGACGCGAATGCCGATGGGTTTGAAAACCAGCCCCAGTTCCTTCTCACGCATGATGACAATGGCTATGGCCGGTCTAGCGTATGATAAGTGTTTAGTATATCTCGACGATTTGATAGTCCTTGGAAAATCTCTATCTCATCACAATAAAAACCTCATAGACATATTCGATCGGTTACGAGCAGTCAATTTGAAACTAAACCCTACAAAATGCAACTTTCTAAGGAAAGAGATGCTTTATCTAGGCCACATAGTATCAAGTGAGGGTGTACTACCAGATCCCGCAAAAATAAGTGTTATTAAAGACTACCCAACTCCCAAAAATGTAGACGATGTAAAACGTTTTGTCGCTTTTGCGAACTATTATCGCAAATTTATTCCAAAATTTGCAGATAAAGCTTACTATCTTAATTTATTATGTAGGAAAAATGTAGTATTTAATTGGGACGACAATTGTCAGAAATCATTTGACATACTAAAAGAGACTATGGTGAAACCCCCAATACTGCAATATCCAAATTTTTCATTAGAAAATAAATTTATATTACAAACAGACGCATCAGGCTATGCAGTTGGAGCAATTTTATCAAATGCGGATGGGCGTCCAGTTGCTTACGCAAGCAGAGGCCTAAATAAATCAGAGAAAAACTACCCCACTATTGAAAAAGAACTTTTAGCAATAGTGTGGGGGGTAAAACATTTTAGACCATATTTATATGGTCGTCCTTTTACAATTAAAACTGACCACAAACCATTGATTTACCTGTTCAATCTCAAAGACCCATCTAGCAGACTACTCAAATTTAAATTGATACTAGAAGAATACGATTACGATATTGAATACGTCAAAGGTCGGGACAATGCAGCAGCAGATGCACTGTCTCGATTAACATCACAGGATTTGCAGGACATGAACAATAGCCTATGTGTTATGACACGGGCGCAGAAACTAAAATTAAATGTCAACCTGCCATCAAACGAGGCAGTCCAGCCAAGCGTTTCTTTAGAAAGACCAAAAGTTATTGAGATACAAAATAGACCAAATAAAGAAGTGGTAGAATTAAGATTTATAGACAATTCAGAGCTAGAAAAATTAAGGAAAGAAAACGTACAAAATGAAGAAAACAATGTTTTCTTCTATTCCAAACAAAAAAAAACAATCTATATAAAACCAGCTGCTCATTCGCAAATGACTCGAGTAGAATTTGTGAAAGCGCTGAGTAATTTTTGTAATGGAATGTGTATAGACGAAGTGTACTTCATGAAAAGTAAAAATAATAGAATATTTTTAGAAAAATTAGTCAGACAAATCAAAGACAGTAAAAATTGGTTTGGCCCCAGATTAATCATTATACAAGACGTAGAACGCGTAGAAAATAAAGACGATATTAAGGTGATCCTTAATGATTTCCATCTTTTACCGACAAGTGGCCACGCAGGTATAAGACGAATGGTAAATAAAATTCGAAAATATTACTTTTGGCCAGGCCTGGATACAGATGTCAAAAATTATGTAAAGAAATGCCCTGAATGCCAGAAACAAAAGTACACAGTACAAGTAAAGGAACCAATGGCCCTCACCACTACGGCACACACTGCTTTCGAAAAGATTTTCCTAGATTTAGTAGGGCCGTTAGACAGAGACAACAATGGGTATTCATACATACTAACAATACAGTGTGAGTTGTCAAAATATGTATGTGCTTTTCCCCTTGTTACAAAAACAGCTACAGAAGTGGCACGTTCATTTGTGGACAACTTCGTGCTGCATCATGGGGTGCCGAGGGAAATCGCCACTGACAGAGGTGCTGAGTTTATGGCAGACACGGTAAAAGAGGTATGTGCTTTGCTTAATATTAAAAAACTAAACTCAACTGCATACCACCATCAAAGCATAGGAGCTTTAGAAAATTCACATAAAAGCTTGGCCGCATTTCTTCGTATCCAAACGGAACAAAAATCGGAATCCTGGAGTACTTGGCTACCCTATTGGTGTTTCCCTTATAATACTTCCGTAAACACATCAACTAAGTTCACTCCGTTTGAATTAGTTTACGGTAAAAAATGTATATTACCGAGCAACCTCACTCAAAAAATCGAACCGCTATACAACTATGACAGTTACCCTCTAGAACTAAAATACAGGTTACAGGTATCTCAAACACAAGCTCGGGAAAATTTAATAAACAGTAAGTTGGTAACGAAACGTAAGTATGACACTTATATTAACCCCATACATTATAACCCAGATGACAAAATATTAGTAAAAAACGAAACCGGCAATAAACTCACAAGCTTATACTCAGGACCTTACAAAGTTATCAGGGACATTTCACCAAATGTAGAAATCGAAATTAATGGAAAAATTGATGTTATTCATAAGAACAGAACAAAGCCATATTATGATTAATGTATTTACTTTCAGTAGGTAAACATAAGATTATGTACCTATGTACGTTACAGCAATTGCACTGTGAAAACCTCATACTCATAAAATAAAATGTTAATATAGACAAACTGTCGTTGTCATGTTCAGTTATAATAAGTTAAATGTAGCCATTAGTAATAAGCATCTAATATTATGTAATCATTATTAGTTACAGATGCACCTACTATACTATATTGCATTTATAATTATAACACTAGCCAGTAATTTACCTAATAAGATAATAAAGTTATAAAAAAAAAAAAATGGGGGGAGGTGTCGTATGTATGTAGGCACCTTTATATTATTAGTTCATATATTATGTGTCTTAGAATATAAAACATGTAACATTATTTTAATAAAGTCAGTATTTACACATCATTCGTCTTGATATCATTTCGCTCCAATTCCCGACCTCACACATGATCAAGCAAAATAACATCGATCTTTGCAATTTTTTTTTATGTTTGCTCAGCTAATGAGGTTCATAGTGCTATGTAAGGAGAGTGTGCTTGTTTGTTGATATCTCAATATATTATATAGGTACTCATTTTACAGTTGTGTGGTATTTGCTGCAGACTTAGCATGGCAAACGTAGAAACATGTTTTGTTTACCGGAGATTGGATATATTGACTGAAAAGTGACAAATTGACGTAAGATTTCTTTTGACATTTTTTAAAGTAATTTTTCTTTTCTTCGATTGACATAAGGCTACAAGTGATTATATGCGAGTTGACAGGTCGCGCCATGCTCGGGCAGAAGACATGTTGACATTGACAGAAAGAGCTTTGTCTTTTCTTGACAGAATAGATATAAAATCGCCATGCTAAGCCTGCTGGAAGGAGTATAAGATTTATAGTAACTAACGTAATAATGAAATTCTTTTTTCCATGTTATGTAAGTAGGGATTTACTTCTCTTTTTCTACCAAAAGCTTAAAGAAAACCATCTTATTTCCAGATCTAAAGAACAAGAAGACAGTGCTGTACGCGGTCGGCTTCTGGGACAGTTCAGCATTCCCCTTCTCGCAGGCCATCGGCACCTCGTACTCCAAGCGAGGGTACAACGTGTTCCTGTCTGAGACCATTACATTCCTCACTTATATTTATCCTAAGTAAGTATGATAACCGTTTCGATGGTCTAGTATTCCCATGGTTATACTGCTGTGCAAGGGGTCTCGGTTTCTATAACTGGGTTGGTCCAAAATCTTTTCGTAGGTTCGTAAAAATTGTAACAATGTGGCCTGGGGTCTAGAAGTTGGTGATTGATACACCCGTGTCTCGACGACACGTAAACGTCATTCCTGCGCATGATCTTTCTATCTCTGTGGTCTAGTAGTCGCATGGCGCTACTGCTGTGCATGAGGTCTCGGATTCTATTCCTGAGTCAGGCCAAAATCGCTTCGTGGGTTCTTAAAAATTGTAACAATGTAGCCTGAGGTCTAGAAGTTGGTGATTGATACACCCGTGCCTCGACAACACGTAAATGTCGATCCTGCGCCTGATCTCTCTCCGTTCGTGTCGGATTGCCGTCCCATCGGACTATGAGAGTGAGGGAATAGAGAGTGCACCTGTGCCTGCGCAAATGTTTGTTCAGCTGGCTGATGCCCTTAAATCAAAGAAGAGTTTGTCTTCAAAAATGCGCGAAAATCTGAAACAGCACAAAATAGCTTATCAGTTATGACGTGTAAACTGTATTCCACTTCCAAGATTCCATATTCACCATCTCAAGCGCAACTAGTACCGAGATCATTAACCCCTGATCCATCACAAGCTATTAGATCATTAATTGATTCAGAGTGAGCGCCAACACGGGCCCATTTGAGTACATAAACAACAATAGTGCCAGATTGAAATACGACTGATTCATTAGTGGTAGGGATCAATGGCAGGAAGGTGTTTTCATAGGTATGCATTCCTGGCCTTTAGACGTTAAGAGCTCCTGCAGGCTTAGCATGGCGATTCTATATCTATTCTATCAACCTTATATTTTTATATTCCTTCAACTATCGTATCTTCGAGACGAGAAGCTTTCCCCGTCTAAATGGGCCTTAATAGACCAACGAGACAGTCACCTAGTCACCATGACAACAGCAGGCTTGGCACGGCGATTCTATGTCTATTCTATCAAGACAAGACAAAGCTCTTTCTATCAATGTCAACATGTCTTCTGCCCGAGCATGGCGCGACCTGTCAACTCGCATATAATCACTTGTAGAAATGTATCGAAGAAAAGAAAATTTTGATCAAAAAATGTCAAAAGAAATCTTACGTCAATCTGTCACTTTTCTGTCATTATGTCTGCTGGGGTAATGTGTAAATGATGGGTTTTGCATGCTTTTAATTAATCAATGGTGGGTGGACATCTGATGGGATACTTATAGTAAAACAAATTAGTTTAAATTGGTGGGTCCCGGCTGTTTTTAGTACATTTTTACCAGTCGTGACGGGTGGGCACAAGCCCGATAGTCTGACAACCAGTCTTATCAAGGGGTATCGTGTTGCCCAGGTAACTGGGCTTAGGATATCAGATAGGCCGTCGTTCCATGTAAAACACGGGTACTCAACTGCATCCGGTTAGACTGGAAGTCGACCCCAATACAGCTTGGGAAAAAGCTAGGCAGATTAGGCGCTCTCTCTATACGGACTAGGCCACTTAAGAGCATTTCTACACAAAGCAACGATTAGTTCTGCTGGATGGTAGTTTTTAATAAAAGTTGTAAGGTTATAATTTTGTTTAAGGGCTTTTATTAAAGTATTATAATGCTTCAGTATAAGATAATAATCTATTACACACACAATATCCATCACGCACTAATCGCCAATCTTCAACTTCCTGCTTATCTCCATACAACCATACATTTCGCAAAACTATATCCATTAAATTTACGACCCAAAGGTCTCCGGTTCGAGTCCCTGGCTATAAATCGCGCCCAACTTACGAAAGGCTAAGATATTGAAGATGATATCGAAATGTCCTTTCTGTGAGATTATGTATTCTATGTTCGTGATAGACAAGAAAGTTGGGCCCAATTTATTCATAGTTATGATTAGCTTGGTGAACTGTCGTGGTGGCCTAGTGGTTAAAGAGCCAGCCTCTCAAGTGTGAGGGTGTGGGTTCGATTCCCAGGCAAGTACCAATGCAACTTTTCTAAGTTTGTATGTACTTTCTAAGCATATCTTGGACACCAATGACTGTGTTTCGGATGGCACATTAAACTGTAGGTCCCGGCTGTCATTGAACATCCTTGGCGTCTTGGCAGTCGTTACGGGTAATCAGAAGTACGTAAGTTTGACGCCATTCTAACCAAGGGGTATTGCGTTGCCCGGGAAACTGGGTTGAGGAGGTCAGATAGGCAGTCGCTCCTTGTAAAACACTGATACTCAGCTGAATCCGGTTAGACTGGAAGCCGACCCCAACATAATTGGGAAAAGGCTCGGGAGATGATGATTATGATTAGCTAGGTGGAGTTGTTCTTGCGACTATCTGCATTTAATTATTTGAACTACTAGCAGTTACACCCTCCGGACGTGGGATCAATTTCCCGCATCCGGGTAAAAAGTAGCCTATGTACATATGTCCTTTCCTAAAAATTTAGACTATGTGTCTACCAAATTTTATTTAAATCGGTTCAGTAGTTTTGGCGAGAACGCGTGACAGAAGGAGTTATTTTCGTATTTAGAATATTAGTAACTTGTTTAGCGTGAGCTCCACGAAATGTCAAACAGCACTGTGCCTCCGTGTTTCGGAAGGCACGCTAAATTGGTGGGTCCCGGCTGTCATTTGTACAACTTTGGCTGACTTTCTGCCGTCAGAAGGCAGAAAGTACCTAGGGGTAACAGGTTTCCCAAATAAACTTGGAAAGTGTGACATTAACCTACCAGTTGTACCTAGGGGGAAAGGGTTGCCAAGTAAATGGGTTGAGCAGTTCAGATGACCAGTCGTTCCACGTAAAAAACTGGTCTACTCAGCTACATCCAGTTAAGACTGGAAGCCGACCCCAACATAGCTTGAGAAAAGGCTAGGCAAATGATGAAATGCTGTACTTTCGGACGTCACTCTATAGTAGCGTCATCTAATGGAAAAAAACGATAGTCCCCATAACACCAGCCCTTTCTTCCAAATTCCCTCCACAGCAAAGTCCACTATTTCTATCATACCCATGACACGCCTATTAGCTTTTGCCAAAACCCCGTAAAAATGCCAGGCCATTCATCAAATCCACCTCTCAGCCCTCTCTAGATTATGGGAGGGTCGTTAGCGACTCCACGAGTGCCAGGAACATTTTTATTGAACTCCAACATCTTATTGATGTTTTCTGACGCTATCGAAATACTTGAAATGGTTTCCTGAATCAATATCTATTACTAATATTATAAAGCTGAAGAGTTTGTTTGTTTGTTTGTTTGTACGCGCTAATCTCAGGAACTACTGGTTTGATTTGAAAAATCCTTTCAGTGTTAGATAGCCCATTTATCGAGGAAGGCTATATACCATCATGCTAAGACACACGGGAGCGGAGCAGTAACCAAAGATGCGGGTGAAACCGCTGGGGACAGCTAGTCGAAGGATATAGAAGTGTAATTGAGGGGGTCAGATAGGCAGTCGCTCCCTGTAAAACACTAGTGGACACTCAGTGTCATTTCGCTAAATTCATATATGTCATACGAATATCGCTGGCGACATTTTAGTTCTTGCCTGAATGTAGGTAAACATTTTGTTACGATTATGTTATGGCGATTATTGCTTGCGATAGTCGCGGAGACATTCTCGTACCGAAACGTGAGAGAAACTCTCTCCATCTAATTGGGCCTTAGCGCGACTGCTGAGCAAGGGGTCTCGGGTTCGATTCCCGTTTCAGGCTGAAATTGCTTTGTAGGTTTTGAGAAACTGCGAAAAATTCATAACGAAAATTACGAAATCGTTTTGTGGTCATAAAAAGTACTCTATTCGTTATTATTTTGATGTTTATTTATGCAGTTTTTTCAACAATGAAAGACCATGTACGTACAGACAGCTCTTATAAACGTGTGATTTTCGGTCTTAATCTGTTATAACTATCTACCAAACTGTAGACCAATACTCCTGGTATATTCCCGCTAAAATTGCTCACAGTCTGCTCATAGTAAAACCACATCCTACGAAGCACCATCCATTGTTTCGGAGCAAACAGGTATCAGCTTCATTGAGGCTTTCAACGATGGCTAGTGATGTGCTGTGCAGATATCGTGGATATTCTATAACGTCACTGGCGGATATAATTAATGTACTACTTATTAAAGATTATTAACAGCTACTAGTCTTATTTAAATTTAAAATAATAATCTATTCAAATATCTACTTATATTTTATATCGGGTAATTCGGTCCGCGGGGTCCAGCTGCCAGCCTCTTGGATACGCTCCCAGTAGACAGCGATGGGAATAATTTTTCAACGCCTTTTAGTTTTTTTATGTGAATATCATTAAAAAATAAATAAAGACGTTAATTGAAAAAAAAAAACTGGTCACTGTTATAATACAATATAAAATGTCAATTACTTTTGCTAAAAGTGAATTGATCATTGAATACTATGTTCATTTTGTAAATATGGAGCGAAGAGCGGATACATCTTTATAGTCAAGTCCTCAAATTAATAAAGAAAATAACATACTTTTATTTTATTGATTTAATAATTTAAAAACGCATTTAAATTTAAAAACCATTTTTTTAATAATATCCGACATGCCAGGTTTGCGGATAAAATAATTTAGCATCGATTTATCCGCCGCTTGGACATCCCTATCGCATCTTAAGCTTATGATCTGTTAGCTCAGATGGGAGATTATTGCCTGTTATTACGTATTAAACTGACAAATTGAGTACGGCATTGATCCGTCAGAACAGGGGTAGGTATGTGGAGATAATAATAACCCTGATCTTTAAGATTACTCTACTACTCTGCTTTACTGGGTCGCCATTGGTTGACGATGACCAGATTGACGAATTTTGTGTGTTCACAGGTTCAGGTTCGGTTCCCGGTATGGTCGACATTTGAGTGATATACAGACGCCAGTACATCAAAGTACTCGAAACTGTAAAATTTTCCCATTCAACTTTGAACTATATGCTTCAGCGATAAAGTAGAAAATGTATTTAAAAAAATTAACAGATTGTAGTAGCTTGATGTGCTAGCGTCAGTACTTGTTTATTGACTGTGAAATTAAGTATGTGTAAATATACATAATATATCCTGCACCCAAGCCTGGATTTTGGTTTCCCGGTTTTTAAACTAAGTCATAGTGACTTAGTTTCCTAACTTTTTAGGTATATCATAGTGCTCGATTTGATTCTACTTTTCTATGTCCAGTTGGGACCTATTTTATACTGTTCTGAAAATATTTTTTCCTTTCTTTCAGATCTGTCCGCCTAGTCAGATTCATCGGCATGAAGATGGGAGAATTCTTAGTACGACTAACTGAACTGGGTCTAGATCCAGAGAACCTAGAACTAGTCGGGACTAGTCTAGGAGCTCACGAAGTAGCTTACGCCGCGAAATACTTCTACCAAGTAACTGGGAAGAAACCTTCAAGGCTGACTGGCTTGGATCCAGCAGGACCTTGCTTCAGAAGTTTAGGTCCTGAAGATAAATTAGCAAAGACTGACGCTGAGCGAGTAGACGTGCTTCATACAAATATTGACGGGTTTGGCATAGCAGAAACATTAGGCCATGTTGATATTTACGCGAATGGGGGAGAATACCAACCCAATGACATTCCTTATATACCCTGCTTAGTAGTTTGCAGTCATATAAGAGCCATGATATATTGGTGGCAGGCTTTGGAGCATCCGAAGAAATTTATAGCTGTTAAATGCAATACAGTTCAAGAAGCGAGATTCGCGCAATGTTTCAACAATACTCCTGTTAATTATTTGGGTTTAGAAAGCCATTTTGATCGGCCGGGTATTTTTTATATGGCGACGAGCAATGAGTTTCCTTATTATCAAGGGAAAGAAGGATTGAAGGAGGAGAATGAGATTTATACTTCGGTTGTGAGAAGGATTAATGATGATGACGGTTTTGTGGTATAGTGGACTAGGAAAGGTGACTATGGTGTAGAAGGTAGTGACTCGGTTTATTCGGATCGTGTCCGGTTCCTATATAGGGTGACTGGTAATTAGTGACCGATATTTAAACACGTGCTTGTACTCATGATTAAAAAAAACTTTCCCAAATAAACTTTTTTTTTATCATTATAGCAAAATTACTGACAACGCCGGCGCGGGCCTCGTCGCTAACAGCTGATCGGGCGACGGCGCGCGCGAAATTTGAATCTTGCTGTAATGATAAAAAAAGTTTCTTCGGGAAAGTTGTTTGTAATCATGAGTACAATCACGTGTTTAAATATCGGTCACTAATTATAGTACCAGTCATCCTATATAAAGAAAACTAAATGTTTTGTTTTGCTTACGGCTGGTTTTCTATTGACATAAACCTCGTAGGTTGAACACCAAAAGTTGTTTATAAGAATCGAGTAGGTACTCGTATTAGATTGAAAACCTCGCAAATGCATTTTTGCTTGAATTTATTTTGTAGCGTTAAAAAAAAGAAGAAAAGATAAAATTACAAAGCATATCATAATATAGGTATCCTTCTTCTGTAAAGTTACATATTTTGCACTTACGGGGTTTTCAGTCTAAGAGGTTGATAAGTAAATTTAATTAAGTTCTTGACTGTGATTTTATTTAATGTGATGTGCAAAATACAAACTTTATTTTAAGCATTTTTTTTATTAGTAGCTGTGTCTATTGATGATAGATAAGACGCTGTGTCGTTTGTCTAGTAATAGCCAAGCGTGACTACTATCAACGATAGGGTAACGGATTCGATTCCTGGGTCGCGCTGAAATCACTTAGTGACTTTTAAGAAAATTTCATAAAGCAGCCCGGAGTCTGGAAGCTGGTGGTGATACATAAGTGCCTCGTCGCACATTGGTGATGGTGCTGCTTGTGATCGCTCTGTCGGACTATGAGAGTGAGGGAATAGAGAGTGCACCTGTGTCTGCGCAAATGCTTGTGCTCTATAATATGTCCTGCGCAGCTGGTTGATTTCCTAAGATAGAACAGCCGCCATAGCCGACAATCGGTCTGGACGCCATTATTGGATCCGTTTTTATACCTTTGAATAAACTTTTTAAATATTGTGAACTTGTAAATACTTATATGTTTTGTAGAGTTATGTTTAAGTTTAAATTTATAACAAAGATGAAAGGATTTTTTTTTATATAATAGGTTTAAAATAACTACATATATGAATAGGAACGAAATATTTGTTTAAATTAAACGAATTTTATACAATAAAGAGGTATTTTTATTTTTCATTCGTCAGTAGTAGATCTGAAATAAATTATTTTAAATACACAATGTATGCAGCAATTTGAGAATTATGGCCAGTTTCACGATGTCCGAACAGCCACTATCTAACAGATAAATTAAAAAATGGAATAGAATTTGTATGAAATTATCTGCCAGATAAACTAACTGGAACTTAAATTAATGTATGTAAGTATTTAATTATTCAGTATATTTTCTAATACATTTACATAAATACAAGTTTGAGCTTGTAATTGTTACCTATTTTATTATGATTTTTTGTCATCGATCACATTAAGAATAGCACCTCAAGCTACCCGAAAATATCAAATTTTCCCGATCAACTTTAGACCATATATGCTTGTGCGATAAAGTTGAAAATCTATTAAGGAAATTTGACAGATTGTAGAAGTTTGACGTACTGGCGTCTGTACTCGAAAATATTAATTAATTATATAACAGCATTTCATATTTATTAACGAATACGGTATGTTTATTGAAATAAATTAAAGAGTAAATAATTTTGCAAAATTATTCGCAACGATGCTACAGTAAATGACTTCATATTTTCTCAATATTTACACTCAGATAAAATTAAAATAAAAAAAAAAACGAATTTATTACTTTTAACTTCATGAACATCGATATAAGAAGTGTCTAGATGCCTAGTACGCGCTGTCAAAATGCATTATGATCAGAGACATCAATTTGGCTTAACCCCACCCACAGGCCGCCATTACGCGACAGACGTTTGCCGCGTGTTTACATTGTAAATTTTTCACAAAAAAATTCAAAAATGACGGTTTGTGTAGTGAAACTTTGTAATAACTACACTGCAAAAAAACATAAGGATACGAACATCTCTTTTCATAGGTAAGTTTGAAATTTTATGATAAATATGTATAGATATTTATGCATTTCTTTGAAAATATTACGACGGCAAAATAACAACAAAACGACTCTATATTGTTTGAGTATTGCCAAGGTATGAAATATTTTTACCTTCTTTTTTGATGCTGCGATTAATAATAATACGAAATACGAATAAATTTATATTTATATTTATATTTATATTTATATTTATATTTATATTTATATTTATATTTATATTTATATTTATATTTATATTTATATTTATATTTATATTTATATTTATATTTATATTTATATTTATATTTATATTTATATTTATATTTATATTTATATTTATATTTATATTTATATTTATATTTATATTTATATTTATATTTATATTTATATTTATATTTATATTTATATTTATATTTATATTTATATTTATATTTATATTTATATTTATATTTATATTTATATTTATATTTATATTTATATTTATATTTATATTTATATTTATATTTATATTTATATTTATATTTATATTTATATTTATATTTATATTTATATTTATATTTATATTTATATTTATATTTATATTTATATTTATATTTATATTTATATTTATATTTATATTTATATTTATATTTATATTTATATTTATATTTATATTTATATTTATATTTATATTTATATTTATATTTATATTTATATTTATATTTATATTTATATTTATATTTATATTTATATTTATATTTATATTTATATTTATATTTATATTTATATTTATATTTATATTTATATTTATATTTATATTTATATTTATATTTATATTTATATTTATATTTATATTTATATTTATATTTATATTTATATTTATATTTATATTTATATTTATATTTATATTTATATTTATATTTATATTTATATTTATATTTATATTTATATTTATATTTATATTTATATTTATATTTATATTTATATTTATATTTATATTTATATTTATATTTATATTTATATTTATATTTATATTTATATTTATATTTATATTTATATTTATATTTATATTTATATTTATATTTATATTTATATTTATATTTATATTTATATTTATATTTATATTTATATTTATATTTATATTTATATTTATATTTATATTTATATTTATATTTATATTTATATTTATATTTATATTTATATTTATATTTATATTTATATTTATATTTATATTTATATTTATATTTATATTTATATTTATATTTATATTTATATTTATATTTATATTTATATTTATATTTATATTTATAAGATAATTTTATCACCTATGTCAATGTGAATAAAACTGCACAAATTTTAATTTTCCCACATTTTGGGGGTAATCACTTTGCGCTGGTATATTAGAATGACACGCACACAAATGCAGACGCGATAATCATACACTTTCGGCACTCACACGCGCATCAAACATGCTGTCAATATGAACGTTCCGTTTTGTACTAAACACTCCATCTAGTCTTTCCTATATCGATGTTCATGAAAATATCGCCTTTCACGAAATGTCAATCCGTAACTCATTGAGCACAGATAAAAAAAAATTTATAATCTGTTGAAAAAAAAGTAACTCAATAAAATAATTTATGGTTTCACGTTGACATGAACACGTGAATAATAAGCGGACTCAAACGGCGGGCATTTCGCGAAAAAACCGGACAATATCAACCGTCAACTGTACATTTGTGATACATACATATGTATCTACGTCATACCAATTCATTTTGGATGTCTACTTTTTTGGGGTTCAGTAGATTCATTATTTTTCAAATTATTCGCACAAGTTTTTATCATCATCATCATTATTATCATCAGCCTTTTTACCATCCCACTGGGCACAGGCCTCCTCTCCCACGGAGAAGGATTGAGCGCTAATCACCACGCTTGCTCAATGCGGGTTGATGATTTCAGACTTTATAGTCTAGGTTTCCTCGAGATGTTTTCTTTCACCTTTAATCAGTAATTGCTGTCCAACATAAACTTAGAAATTACGTATAACTTACAAAAGTTACATTGGTACTTACCTGACCTGGAATCGAACCCGCACCTCCATACTTGAAAGGCTGGTGCTTGAACCACTAGGACACCACGATACAAGTATTTATATTTATTTATTATTAAAACTCACAGTTAAAATCACCAATTTATTAATATTGGTGAGATAATAGTTCACCATTAAGAACCAGATTAAATATGAACCTATATAAACAATATTTTGTATATCTAATGATTTGAGATTGGACTTGTTTTGTATAAATCTAGTTCTTTGGACCTAACAGACCGACATGACGTGTTGCTGGGGAGTTTGTTGCGCCACTTTTTCTTCCCAGCAAAAACACATAGGAAGTGGTGAAAGATGAGCGTTTTAGGGACCGTCTTTTGTTTTGACGTTCGAAAAGTGCTGATTTATCTGTCTCATTTGTATAAATGAGTTTTAGGGCCAGTTTCACGATGTCCGAATAGCCATTACCTAGCGAATAAATTAAAACATGGAACAGAATTTGTATGAAATTATCTACCAAATAAACTGACTGGAACTTATTCGTAGCTGGTGAAACCCTTAGTTTTTGAGTTAAGTTTTTGTCAATCAATTTCCCATACAGAACCCAAGAACAAAAATATAATTTTAAATCATCCAATTTGGTAGGTAATCCGGGGCGCAAGTGTCGCTCCCCCGACATCGCCTGTATAGATTAAACCGGCTAACCGTAATGAATTCCAAATGTTTTCATTTTGCGTCGTCATGTTTTCACTATGCTGGTCTTTTGGGAGTCGGCGGAGCCTTTTCGACTGGATTTTCAAGTTTATTTGGTAGACAAATGATAAGGTTTTGTTGGTAACAATTCTTGTCTAGATTTTCGTTGAATTGTTGAACAAGGTTTGCTGTCAAATGCTTGAATATGCCGCCATTTGTAATCGCAAATATTATGTACTGCCAGCTGTTTCAACCGCGTCCCGTGGGGTCTACATTACGACTGACAAGAATTAGCCTTTATTTCTCGATTCATGAGGTGTCTAATACTGAAAAAAATTTACAAATCGGACTATTAGTTCCTCATATTAGAACGTTTAAGCAAACAACGCGGCGTTTTTGGGGCTGTCTTGTGTAAAATTGATCATCAAAAATATCAATAAATTACTTTTATTCTTTCATCTTTATCTTTGCAACAAAATAGACAAGAAATAGACAATTCTACATCATCCAATAATAAGACATGAACATCTACTTTAACATCAATAAATATTCGTAATTCAAATTTATAAAAAAAAAAACACAAAATACACTTCGCAACGAAAACTATATCAGCTACTTATACTATTAAAACAAATGCTATCGCCATTAATGTTTATCAACACGTAATAGGGGAGGTCATAAAAAGTTTACTAGCCGTGGGTCAATCTTAAACCGTTTGGTTCCGCGCGAAAAACACGAATCCACCTAATGAAATAGTGAATTATGTATCGCTTTTTTTGATTATTAAACATGTTTTTTTTTCAATGTCTATTGTATTGCAATATTCATAATTCACCATTGCCTCCTCGTTTTTACGGTAGTCCATCTCCCGAGCCTGTTTTCCCAACTATGTTGGGGTCGGCTTCAAGTCTAACCGAATTCAGCTGAGTACCAGTGTTTTACAAGGAGCGACTGCCTATCTGACCTCCTCAACCCTGTTACCCGGGTAACCCAATACCCCTTGGTTAGACTGGCATCAGACTTGCTGGCTTCTGACTACCCGTAACGACTGCCAAGGATGTTCAATGACAGCCGGGACCTACAGTTTAACGTGCCATCCGAAACACAGTCATTAGTGTCCAAGACATACTTAGATAGTACATACAAACTTAGAAAAGTTGCATTGGTACTTGCCTGACCTGAAATCGCTCTTTTACCACTAGGCCACCAAGACTTTCTCTGATCTTTTACTGAGTCACTTGAGTCTAGACTTCTTAAAATATTCATTATATTAAGAAACAATCTACAACCTTCGCTCCGTTCATTTCTGTATGAAGCTCTCACTTGTAGCTGATCATGCATATAATTCCGATTAGTTCCGACTGATGGCGCGCCAAAATTAGGAAATTTGTGTACACGTATTTTGTTTGTATTACCATGGGGGTATCGTTAGTACAAGGGGGATGCAGAGAAGCGACGCGTGAAATTTTTGATTAAAAATTGGACGTGATTTCATTATTTATGTACTCACTCGTTGCATGGTGCGATTGCTAAGAACGGGGTCTTGGGTTTAATTCTGAGGTTTAATTTATGGATTTTAAGAAACAAAAGCAGCTCGGAGTCTGGAAATTCTAAAGAGTACGTAAATGCATGTAAACACTATGCCTACTATGCGCGAATGTGATAATTTAGCTAGATATATTAAAACTCAAACCCAAAGTAATTTATTCAAATCAGTACTTTTAGAACGTTAAACAAAAGGCAGCCCCCACAAAATCACCCTACACCTTGTTTTTGCTGGAAAGATGAAGTGGCGCAAACTACCCAGAAACACATATCTGTCATTACTGTTTTCTGTAATAGGTACCGAATAAGAAAAAATACTTAGGGCCAGTTTTACTAGTTACAGATAGCCACTATCTACCATATTTGGTAGATAATTTCATACAGAATTTGTATAAAATTATCTACCAGATAAACTATCTGGAACTTATCAGCAACTGGTGAAACTGGTCCTTAATGTTGGATATTAAAATAAATGCTATCTAAGAACGATTCATTTTATGAGATAAAACTGAATAGAGGAGGGGGTGGTGATAGCGTAGATCAATTCTATATTCTAATAGATAGTCACCAACTACCAGATAAATTCAAAAATGGAACAGAATTTGTATGAAATTATCTACCAGATAAACTATCTGGAACTTATCAGCAACTGGTGAAACTGGTCCTTAGTAAGGTTGGATATTAATATTCTTATTAATACTACCCAAGAACTACTCATATTAGGAGATAAAACTGAATAGAGGAGAGGGTGGTGATAGCGTAGATCAATTCTCGTTAATTTAAGGGCACGTAGGACAGAGTAGCCGCATCACATAACATCGCATTGAATTCGTATCGGATAGCCTAGACATCGCGTACGCGTAGCTTCGTCAACGCAAGACACGTTGTATGAAATCGCGAGCCCTAGATTTCGGAGACTTAGTTCAGATTCAAATTATGGATAACAATTTGATATTGTTGAAGTATAAAGTCAGCGCTTTGTGTTAACGTGTAAATAAATATATGTCTGTGTGGGTGGCACACATTTTGTAGTGTCTGGCTTTAGAACACGCACTAGACAGATTAAACGCCAAACTAAAGAGCGGCACTTGATTAAAAAGATAATTTATAATTCTAATTTGAAAATTGAATTTTATTAAAACACTTTCTTTAAATATTTTTTTCTACTTAAACTAAATGAATATCAATGACAAAAAAGTCGTAAAATTAAAAAACTTTTATCGCAATAAAACAGTTGTAAGTGCCTGTTAACTAATAGTCGGCAATAAGTTGATTACGTAACCAGTCAGAAAATGTCATTTTTATGAAGTTAATGAAGAGGCGTTAGTTTTTGTTTTAAACTTTAAATATATATATGTATGTTACTGCTAAAACCCGAAGTGAGGCTTTAGCCGTAACATATGTATATAATAGCTGTTTTCTTTATTCAGAATGTTATCTATTTATTTATTTCTAATTACTATACTATTTCTAATTATTGTTAGTCAGTTTTTTAGTGGGAAATCATAAATGTCCACTCCCGCTGTGGGTGAGCAGCTGGAGGGAGTGTCAGACTCTGACTAAACCCAATATGTTCCTTCTGGAGGTCCCTGTGTGCCAGGGCCACGATACCTCTTGCGAACAACCCGCAGCCCCGGCAGGTGAAAATGAGTCTCAACCTTATACTTCTTAAAGTTAATTAAAACGCAGCGTTTAAATCACCCAGTGCGTTCATACACGAGGTTTTCAAATTGTTTACTGTTTCAGAACAAACATGTTCAGACTTGTAAGCTTTTTAAGACTCTGATATATACATAGAACAGATTCTGATATTGATTGGAGACAACATTACCGAAGTTGGATCACTAGGCGTAATATTTAGGTCATGTAGGAATTTTTAAATTGTAGTCGTGGTGGCCTAGTGGTTAAATAGCCAGTCTCTTAAGTATGAGGGCGTGGGTTCGATTCCAGTTAAGGCAAGTACCAATGCAACTTTTCTAAGTTTGTATGTACTTCACTACATAGTATAAAACAAAGTCGCTTTCTCTGTCCCTTTGTACGCTTAAATCTTTGAAACTACGCAACGGATTTTGATGCGGTTTTTTTTAATAGATAGAGTGATTCAAGAGGAAGGTTTATATGTATAATAACATCCATTAAATAGTGGACAAGTGCGGGACGTGTTTTTATATACAACGTTCACAGTTTTTCTGTAGTGTATTTAGTATCAGCATTGCACCCGTGCGAAGCCGGGGCGGGTCGCTAGTTCTAAATATATCTTGGACACCAATGACTGTGTTTCGGATGGCACGTTAAACTGTAGGTCCCGGCTGTCATTGAACATCCTTGGCAGTCGTTACGGGTAGTCAGAAGCCAGTAAGTCTGACGCCAGTCTAACCAAGGGGTATTGGGTTGCCCGGGTAACTGGGTTGAGGAGGTCAGATAGGCAGTCGCTCCTTGTAAAACACTGGAACTCAGCTGCATCCGGATAGACTGGAAGCCGACCCCAACGTAGCTTGGGAAAAGGCTCGGGAGATGAGATGATACAGTATTACAGAATAATCTCCATTTTATCCTATCACTGTTTCAATAACAACACAGACAAAAGGACAATTTAATTAATTATAAAGGAATCTGACTCGGCAACCGTTTTCCTTTAATTGAAGGATCATTGAAATAAAGCTTGGGGTAGATGTATATATATATTTACTAGCTGTTCCACGCGGTTCTACCTGCTGCCCGAGGGAGCTACGTCCCGCACCGTGATAAAAAGTAGCATAAGGTGAAGGGTGGGCGTTTTGGGGGCTATCTGGCTGTCTTTTGCAATTTTTGACCTTCAAAAAGTGCTGTTTTGCAGCCAAGTTTGAATAAATGATTTTTAAATCGATTCAGTAGTTTTGGCGTGACAGCACGATAAACAGTTCTTCGTTTTTGAAATGTGTAGGTTTTTAATACCAAATTGCTGTTTTTACTCTGATAACTTTTACGGCCAGTTTCACTGGTTACGGATAAGTTCCAGATAGTTTATCTCTGTCAAGTCTATCTATTTGTGAATATATCTGGTAGATAGAAACCAAGATAAATATACACAGTTACACATACATATTTTATGCTTATGGTACAGACGCCAGCACATCAAGCTACCCGAAAGTGTCAAATTTTCCCAATCAACTTCGTTGATTAAGTTGAAAATCTATTAAGGAAATTCAACATATTGTAATAGCTTAATGTGCTGTCAGAACACTATAATTTTCAATTTCAGTAACCACATTCGCAAATGCATAGACCAGAGACAATTAATTGAATGTCAATCAATTTCAAAATGGCCGCTGACTCGTGAATTGAATAAGTGAACGTTCATGCCTAATCATGGTCGATATTTTGTCACGAATTTTGATCGGCTTTTATTGCCTGACTTCGTGTTATTTTGCATCGAATACGGTAGAAGACCGCACATTTAAAGCACCAGTATGAGGGTGAGTGTTCGATTCCAGGTCAGGCAAGCACCAATAATTTAACTTTTCTAAGTTTGTATGTACTTTCTAAGTATATCTTGTACACCAATAACTGTGTTTCGGATGGCACGTTAAACTGTAGGTCCCGCCATCCTTAGCAGTCGTTACTGGTAGTCAGAAGCCAGCAAGTCTGACGCCAGACTAACCAAGGGGTATTGGGTTGCCCAGGTAACTGGGTTGAGGAGGTCAGATAGGCAGTCGCTCCTTGTAAAACATTAGTACTCAGCTAAATCTGTTTAGACTGGAAGCCGATTCCGACATAGTTGGGAAAAGGCTCGGGAGATGATGAACATTTGTTCAAAAAAATCCTGGCATCAAAATTATAAGTAGGTAATAATTACCTTTCTCGCTATAGTGAAGAGATGTATCCTATAAAAATAACTCCAATTAAAAACTTACACTATGTTCGACGGGTACGGTAAAGTTTTTCCACTAAGCCGCGATGTACTTTTGTTTCTCGGCTCGATACGCTATTACTTGCCCCGCGGGTCCTATTCTGTTATCCTATAGCGAAGTTGGGAAGTTTGCACTATTTACGCTTGCAACGAAATAAGTGCAACATCTATAATAATATTGAGGAGCTCGTGGCTAAGTTAACAGCCACACGGGTCGATCGATCATAAGGTTAGCAACGCTTGGGTGACCATCTTGTCATGACGAGTTCTGCTGTTTCGGAAGGCACGTTAAGAGCGCGTATTCCAAAAGCTGGCAACGTCGCAAATAGCTGTCAAATATTTACACCTTTTAATTAATATGTCCAATTAACTATATGAAAATAAGAAATATATGGTGCACTAAAAATAATAATAGGGTATGCAATAATTAATATCGTAACACCGAATATATAGTTCTATATGTAAAAAACGTATTTGGAAACTTACCAAACGCCTTGTTTACTCCTAAAACGTTTACAACATCAAATTTAGGGTTTTGATTACAATTCCTACTCCATGTTTTAGTGCACTATAGAGCCATATATATTTCTTATTTTCATATAGTAAATTGGACAAATTAATTAAAAGGTGTAAATATTTGACAGCTATTTGCGACGTTGTCAACTTTCGGTATACGCGCTCTTAAATTGGTGAGTCCCGGCTGTCATTTGTACATCTTTAGCAGTCCTTACGCGTAGTTAGAAGCCATAAAATTATGAACCAGTCTTACCAAGGGGTATCGGGTTGCCCAGGTAACTGGGTTAAAGAGGTCAGCTGCATCTAGTTCAGACTGGAAGCCAACCCCAACATAGCTTGGGAGATGATAAGAATTAGGTTTGTTTATATCATATTGTATTATTATTGGAATCACAAGGCACAAGCATGCTTAGTTTATGGCTAAATTACGATATAGCGAAGCCATCTTCTTGTCTTAAATCATCATCAGCCTTTCTATCATCCCACTGCTGGGCACAGGCCTCCCCTCACACAGAGAAGGATTGAGCGTTAACCATCACGCTTGCTCAATGAGCGTTGATGATTAAATAAATTATTTTATTTATTTTATAGCTAACATTATTAGGTACAGACGCCAGCACATCAGGCTATCCGAAATTGTAAAATTTTCCCAATCAGATTTGAACTTTATGCTTCAGTGATAAGGTTGAAAATCCAGTAAGCGTCTGTGCACTGCCATTTTTTCCCGCTCACAGTATAAACCTCGCCTTACTTGAAGTTAGACAGATTCCATTAGAATTCTTCTGTTCTTTTATGTAGTAACAAACATGGTTGGAAGGTTTCCAAACGAGTATGATTTTATAGCTGATCCCGTGGCCTCTTGTTAGAGAGGACTTTCGATTTGTTACTATACTTTTGGAACTTCAAATAGAGGTTGAACTTTTAAAAACATAATTATGTGGAGTTTTTGAGATTTTTTAATATGCCTTAGATATTTATTTTAATAAAGAAAATTGGTAAGGTTATTCTGTTTATATCATAATATTCTAGTGTTATTCACAAATATAATAATGGAGCAAAATAATATTCATCATCATCTTCCGAGCCTTTTCCCAACTATGTTGGGGTCGGCTTCCAGTCTAACCGGATTCAGCTGAGTACCAGTGTTCTACAAGGAGCGACTGCCTATCTGACCTCCTCAACCCAGTTACCCGGGCAACCCAATACCCCTTGGTTAGACTGGCGTCAGACTTACTGGCTTTTGACTACCCGTAACGACCAATAATATTGTTTTCTATAAAAGAATAATGTGTGATTAATGGGGTCAAAATACTCATTCACATCGCTGTCATCCGGTAACGTGCCCAGAAGACTGACCGCATTGCCACGTTGTATGGCGATGCTCATTCTTTTTCCAAAAAAAGCTAGACTCATTTTTTTTCAAACACAGATGCACTCTCTATTCCCACACTCTGATAGTCCGATGCGACGACAATCCGGCACGACCAAGAGACAAGGCGCAGGATCAATCACCAATATCCAAACTTCGGGCTGCATTATGATTAAGTCTTCTAAAACCCATAAAGCGATTTCGGCCCGACCCCGATATCGAACCACAGACCCTGTGCACAGCAGTCGCACTATGCGACGACTAGACTTAAGTACGAGGCATAATATTAGTCAAACTCGAGATGACAAATACTTGTTGAAAGAGCAATAGTTTAAACAAATACCGTTGATCTCATTTATAGGGCGCGCTCATCGCATTTCAATAATGCTACGAACGTGCCAATCGTAGTCTGCGTAGCTCGTAGCTATAATGGAATTCGTAGCCGCGAGCTACGTAAAACAGGTTGGTACGTAAGTTCGGTTTTTTTTTATTTTATCGCCATTTTGGGGTTATAATATCGGGACACCTTTCGGGATATTATGCGGAGTTTGTATAACATAAGTTATTAAAAATAAGATTATATTTGTTCCTTCCTTGATAAATGAGCTGTCTAACAAATCAAGAATTTTGAAATTCGGTCTAGTAGTTCCTGAGATTAGAGCCTATTCCTTGTTTCGGAATGATTTTCGGAAAGCTCGCTAAATCGGTGGGTCCAGGCTGTTATTTGTACATCTTTGGCAATTGTTGCGGAAAGTCAGAAGCCAGAAAGTCTGACAACCAGTCTTACTAAGGGGTGCCCAGGTAACTGGGATGAGGAGGTCAGATAAGCATTCACTCCACGTCCTCCTGAGATAAGCGCGATCTAGGAAACAAAGAAATATATCAAATCATAGATTTAAGAATCTAATTTGCAACGAACGTCACACCATCTCACAATCACCATTTTTTTTTTCAAAATTTCCTATAACGTGAAACTTCTGGCCATTTTCCCGCCATCAAATCTTATTACCATCACCCTGTATATATGGTTTTCAATTCATGAATTATTTGAGCGGTCGCTGGCGGCGGGCTATCTTGTTACCCGACTGAGACGTAAAATGGAGGGTACTGTGTTTCATCAATACTTGACCTGGTGATTTTAAAATATAAAAAGTCATTTATTCAAAGTAGGCTGAAAATCAGCTCTTTTTGAAGGTCAATTTTACAAAAGACAGCCCCCAAAACGCCCGCCCTTCATTTAAAGATCAGGCATGAAAGCACTGGTTTTTTGTGTGATACTGTGCACGGGGCTCCGGTTTGATTCCCCAGGATCGGGCCAAAATTGATTTATGGGTTTTAAGAAACATTCACAAAAGCAGCCCGGAGTCTGGAAGTTGGTGATTGATACACCCGTGCATCGGAGAGCAAGTAAATGTCGATCCTGCGCCTGATCTCTCTCCGGTCGTGTCGGATTGCCGTCCCATCGGACTATGAGAGTGAGGGAATAGAGAGTGAACCTGTATCTGCGCGAATGCTTGTGCACTATAATATGTCCTGCGCAGCTGGCTTATCTCCATAAAAAAGAGAACAGCCGCCGTAACCGACAATCGGCCTGGATGATATGATCATCATCATTTATCATCATCATCAGCCTTCTTATCGTCCCACTGTTGGGCACAGGCCTCTTCTCGCACGGAGAAGGATTGAGCGTTAATCACCACGCTTGCTCATTGCGGGTTGGTGATTTCAGACTTAGTCCAGGTTTCCTCGAGATGTTTTCCTTTACCTTTATTCAGTCATTGGTGTCCAAGATAAACTTAGAAAGTACATATAACTTAGAAAAGTTACATTGGTACCTGCCTGGCCTGGAATCGAATCCGCGCCCTCATACTCGAAAGGCTGGTTCTTTAACCACTAAGCCACTACGACTTTTTTCGATTCGATTTGACGATCATCATCATTACTTACCTATAACTTAGTAGTCAAAACAAGCCAGCTTAATCATTAAAATGCAAGCTTTACACTCGCGAGTACCGTCAGCAAATTCAACCGCTTAATGGAGCTTATTACCGATCTGTTTACGTAAATACAGAGTCATGCGATCGAGCGATCCGAATCGCTGATTCGCGTAAATCGATTATTGCGCGTTTTTGATACGAGGCGCAGGTGTGCCGCGGGCTTAAACGATTGTTCATCAAATGAGAACTAATCTGTACATAGGCCAGCACATCAAGCTACCCGATACTGACAAATTTTCCTAATCAACTTTGAACCTTATGCTTTAGAGATAAAGTTGAAATTCTGTAAAGGGAATTTTAGATTTGTACAGTTTTTAGATATTATTAATCTTTTAACGCAATAGTGTTATTTCTAATTTTCATACAGTAAAATTTCCAAATTAATAAGAACATGTAAATATTTGACAACTATTTGCGACGTTGCCAGCTTTTGGAATGCGCGCACTCAAGGCTAGAGTTTTTGTAAAGCGCCATCTACCGAAAATATGAAATAATACTATGATAAATTATATTTACTTTGCATTTGCAAAGTAAATCTTAAAGAGTCAATAGGTATTTTTTATATTCAAACTGAGATAAATTCGGTATTTCCAAGAAGAAACGCTGAAGCAAACCTAAGGGTTATAATCTATTTTAAGGTCCAGACACATAAATAAAATTATCGATTTTTTTAATGGGTAATCATCAAAGACGATACTTTCCCATATAAATACTATATATTATAACACCCAGACCACAGCCGGGAATCAAAACAGGACCTTTAGCTCGGCAGTCCGGCGTGGTACCTAACCATTGCGCCATATATCTACATATGTACATATATAAACCGAAGAAAAAAATAAGTAATTTATTCAGGACATTTTATTCCCGTCGCACACAACGAGAAATGTTGACGTAATCAAATCATGGTGCCTAAAATCGCGCTTTATGTGTCGTCACTTGGTATGCAGCATTTTAACGGCCCATCAATCTACTGGATGACGTCATAACATGGCTGACATGTTTGAGTTTTTATTGCGATTTTTGCATTTTATTAAAATATAATGCCAAGGATGATGTATGGTGATGGTGAGTGATAGTTTTCTTTATTAGGGCGGCTGAAGATATTTTGTTGTTAAGTTATGATACTTCTGAAGTAGTTCTTAAAAATATATGTATAGTCAAGGCCTGTTTCACCACCTACGAATAAGTTCCATTTAGCTTATTTGGTAGATAATTTTATTTATATTTTTTCGGTAGATAGTGGCTATTCGGACATTGTGAAACTGGCCCTTTAAAGTTTTATGTAGGTACTTTTTTGGCCTATTTGGTTTGTTAGTTATATAGCGCACAGGGTATCGGGTTCTTTTCCCAGGTCAGGCCAATGTGTGGGTTTTAAGAAATTTTCACAAAGCAGCTGAAATCGATCGCGGGTACTTGCATTTAGAAAAATATGTTAATATCAACACGGCCGAAATCATGGACGAAATCTAGTACTTAATAAACGACCAAAAACCCTTCTCTAATATACAAAACACAAACGCAAAACACAGTAGGAACACCTCCCATTCTGTATTTACAAAAGACTTTTTTAAAACATCAATTATTTCGATACTGCAGTCCGGGACATAGACCCGCGCACAAAATAGAGGAGCCGGGACCGATTTGTGGCTTTGTTGTGACCACACGACCCGAATTGTGGAGGACATGTTGTAAAATATTATTTGAATTGAATAATATTGAAAATGTGGTTTCGATAGGATGTAAAATGCCGTGAAAAATGGAAAGGTGCTTTGTATGGGGAGGTACGTGTGTTGACACCCTTGGATCTGCCAACCTTCCCAGTATAGAGGGCTGTGCTGGTATTTTGAGCACGATCCTTACAACGAAGTGGGTGATTCTTTTTAATGCTTAACCTATTTGAATTTGCCCTTTTTAATTGTACGCATAAAGTTATTGATGTTAGTAAATAGAGGTAAATATATACCTTTTTTTTCGTGGGCAGTCATCAAATGACCCCTCCCGCTGTGGGTGCAGCTGAAGGGAGTGTCAGAATCTTACTGACTAAAACCCACTGTGCCTTCTGGCGGTACCTGTGTTCAGGGCCACGGTAACTTCCTCTTCTTGCGAAAAACCAGCAACCCCGGCAGAGATGTATAATATAGTATAGCTGAAATGTATAAAAAACTGACCCAATTTTCTTTTTCTGCCTGCTTCCTTTCTCAACCATGTTGAGGTAGCTTGCAGTCCAACCAGATGCAAATGGGTACCTGTGTTATACTATAGCGACTGCCTATCTCCTCAACCCAGTTACTTAGGTAACCTGAAACCCCTTGGTAAGTCTTTTTGACAGAATTTCTGGCCTCTGACTGACCGTAACGACTGCCAAAGATGTTCAAATGGCACCCACCAATTTGACTTGCCCTTCCGAAACACGGAAGAACTAGTTTTAACAAAGATGGTTACTTATCCACGCGACAAGCGTTGCTTAACCTTACGATCGAACGATCCGTGTGGCTCTTACTTAGCCACGAGCACCTCTTAAATAAAAATAAACATAATAAATTTTAGCAAAATATTCCACAAATACATAATAACGGTTAGCCGAAAATTACGATCATAACTTCACAACTTTATTTTAGAATATTTTGATTATTAATATCTTAGATTAGCAAAAAGGCTTTAAAAGTTCTAATAAGACCGTGATATATTTGTATAATATCGCTAAGTATATTTGACCTAAAATTTGATTATTATTTTGTACTTAAACTCATTCAAACTAAGTAATTGCTTATTTCGAAGAATAGAAAGTTATTAGAAGGCTTTTCATTAGAATTTAGATTGCGATTATATTTTATCGGTTTTAAGCACAGTAATTTAGGTCTTAATGGCTTTAGATAAAAGTTTACCTAGTAGCTTTACATACTTAAAAAGACTGATCAATATTTTTTAATTAATATGGTTAGGTAAACAATACTCGTAATATCTAAATAGAATATTACGTATTTTTTATTAGAGCAGATAGCCGATGGGGTCGAAAATTGCTAGAGTGGAGACCGCGGACCAGCATGCATAGCGTAGGACGTCCACCAACAAGATGGACAGACGACCTTATAAAGGTCGCAGGAAGACGCTGGATGCAGGTCGCTCTAAAGGGTCGAGGGTCGCAGATCTAAAGGGTGACTGAGATGATGATGATGATTTTTGATTAAATAAACCTTCAGGAGGTTTTTGCATGTAATTAATTACAGCACTAATTTTGACTTTGATTCATTTCACTTTAGCATTTATTGTTCACACAGCACATCAAGCTACTACAATCTGTCAAGTTTCCTTAATTGATTTCCAACTTTATCGCTGCAGCATTTATGGTTCAAAATTGACTTGGAAATTTTTGACAGTTTCCGGTAGCTTGATATGCTGACGACTTTTTATATAGTTAAATAACTAGAGAACGCTGATGGTTTCGCTCGCGTCTCGAGTGGTCTGTTCCGCGTACCCGGATAAAAATTACCCTCTAGTCTACCTCGATAAATGGGCTATCTAACACTGACATAATATCTCGAAATCAGTCCAGTAGTTTCTGAGATAAGCTCGTTCAAGCAAACAAACTTTTCAGCTTTAGAATATTAGATAGTGATGATTATATTACTAATCGATCTTGATATATAATTAACTAATTACTTATGTTATGAATCAGCTCAATAAATCTATAACATAGTAATTTCAGTATAAAGCAGTGATCCGTCCAATTATCTGACAAAGGCCTTATCTCTTAAGGTTTAACTTGTGTGGTTTAAGCTGACACTAATTAATTATATCTATAATTGGTGATTCCTGCGGTTTCACCCGCTTGCCTCCTGGAACTATTTCCCCTGATAAAATTGCCTATGGTACTTGGAAATAAACTAGCATTCTTAGTTGGAGAGATTAACTCGTAAATTCCCCAAAATTTTCGCGTCATACACTCGTATTTACCTATATTTTTTATTTAAGCCAATTAAAACCTTGCTTGACAAAAATATCTTCAAGCACACACAGACGCCGCACATCAAGCTACTACAATCTATCAAATTTCCTTAAAAGATTTCCAACTTTATCGCCGAAGTATAAGGTTTAAAGTGGATACGCCAGCACATCAATCTACTACGATTTATAAAATTTCCTTAACAGATTTTCATCCTTATCGCCAACGCATATCGGTCTAAGTTGATTGGGAAAATTTTACAATTTCGTAGGTAGCTTCATGTGCTGGCATCTATACATGCATTGAAACCTATTGTAAATAAACAGGAAGTAAGCAACAAAGCCCCCGAAATGATTAAATTGTGCCCACAAAAATATGACTACATAAAGATTTTACGACACAGTCTCGGCCGTATAAAGGGAAATGGCCTACAAATATTGAATATTATGGAGCCCCTACTTTATAGGTCTCCGTTACTGTGCATTACTGTTACCTGCCAATAGTGGCTTGTTTTACGTTATTTGTGATTATTTTTGTTAGGATAAAAGGCAGTTTAACTTTTTCGAGAAGGGATTAATTATATTTCACTAGTACCTTCCGTCCTTATAGGACTGCTGACCAAACCCGAATAAAAAATATTTTACGTGTTAATTTGGATTGTATCAATTTTCATCTTAATTCATTCAACCATTAAAAACTAATTGCGCGTGACGTGGACTGACAGCAATTGTACCTACCATTAATCGGCTGAGAAAAATAAAATACATTGTGTGAGATAGCCCATTGATCGAGGAAAGTTATAGGCCGCTTTTTATCCGAGTGCACGGAGTAGTTCCCATGGGAAGCGAGTTAAACCTAAAATATCACCTGTATAAGACATGGAACGTATCAACGTAAATAAATGAAATAAATGGATTCGTATCCTACTCCTTTTTTTACTGGATGAACAATTTCGTAGTTGACTAGGTCAAAACAAAAATAAAATCCTATATGTTATAAATTTGGTAAAACATCTTAAAATAATGTCACTTTCATTTATCGTTTTGAAGGAAAATCTGAATTTTTTTATTGATAATTTAAGTAAAATAAGTATACGGCTTGGTGTGAATAAAATGTGACGTCATAATTCTATTTTCATACAAATTGCATAGAGAGCAACCGTTTTTGACAGTTCAATAAAAGTAATGAATTTGACTAGTTGTCATCTACCGTATTAAAAACTGACATCTGCTCTCAGAATCATCTAATTTCTTTGCAAACAAAACATCATCATCATCATCGCAGCATTTTTATCGTCCCACTGCTGGGCACAGGCCTCATCTCCCACGGAGAAGGATTGAGTGTTAATCACCAAGCTTGCTCAATGCGGGTTGGTGATTTCAGACTTAACAGTCCAGGTTTCCTCGAGATGTTTTCCTTCACCTTAAATCAGTCATTGGTGTCCAAGATAAACTTAGATAGTACGTATAACTTAGAAAAGTTACATTGGTATTTGCCTGACCTGGAATCGAACCCGCACTCTCATACTCGAAAGGCTGGTGCTTTAACCACTAGGCCACCACGACTTCAAACAAAACATGGCAGTCGGGAATAATATTGCTTTCTAAAAGTGAATACTTTTTGGGATCAGTCCAGTAGGTCCGAGGAATACTCGGTACTATGTCCGAAATAAAACCAAAAGCATGGTGTCCATACTTTATGGGCATTTGTTCTGCCCGTGTCAGGACCGCATTCTATGGAGGGGCGAAACGAAAAAATGCCTTATAGTGCCGTTGGAATTGTATTTCCCATCGAAAGCAAGTATTTGTACTATAGGGCATTTTTGTATATGTACAGAAATAATTCTACACGTTAATGAAAATCGTGTTATTTTTCAGTTTACATTGGCTTAGTGTTATAGATTTATTGATTGATATTTTGAGAAATGGTGGCATTTTTGTAATTAGTTAGATAAAAAATGGGTACCTACATCATAATAATATCTTTAATAGTTTTCGTGGTTTGTAATAATTTGTATTAAAAGCTTGATGTGAAAAAAGCTTTTTTGTTTATCAAGTTAAATGCAAAAATTACGAATAGTTTAGCAAGAGCAGCACTGTAATAATTTCACTCTATATGGTGTCAATAAGTACAGACCCCAGTAGGTCAACCTACCTAAATCTGTCTTTTACCAATCGAATATTAACCTTCTAGTATTGTAATAAGGTTGAAAATCTATTAAAGTTTGGCAGATTGAGGTAGGTTGATGTGCGTTGATGGCGTCTGTACTTAAAATAGCTGAAAGCATGCAGACAGTCTGCTTTCCACCTGCAGTAGCTGCGGGTTGTTCGCAAGAGTTACCGCGGCCCTCACACACAAAGACTTCCAGAAGGAACATAGTGGGCTTTATTCATTAAAGGCGACACTCGCTCCAGCTGCACCCAAAGCCGAAGGGGTCATTTGAGGATTACCCTCGAAAAAACAAAGGGCTTTCTAGCCACTGTTGCATACAACAGATCAATGACCTTAGCCAAGATCGACATTACAGACACCTCAGCCCAGACCACACGAGAGCAAGCTAATTAGAACGAGAGAAGAGGATAGCACGAGTCTGTAGGAACAAAAGTAAAGGACGGATATAGGTGCTTCGCTTACGTCTTGTGTAACATAATTTGTATGCGAAAACTGAAGTTATTGCTTAGAGATGTAGGGTGACAACCTAGTAATAATATTCTAGACAAAAAACATTTTTTTTTTAATGGGACAGACTCGCTCAGCGTGAAATGAAAATATATTATGATACCATTTTTTTTTTAATAGAAATAAACCAAAAGATACACACACATACACAATTATTTATACTTATATAATTAATGTTAGAAAATAATATCTAGTTTTAATTCCGCGAGACAAAAATCCAGCATTGGGTGCAGGATGCACATGCAATACCGCCCTCCCGCCCACTTACACAAGCACAAGCAAGGAAGGGAAGATACCACCCTCCCTCCCTCATGCACCTGGACACGGAGAAATGGCAGCAAGCCCTGCAACCAAGCCGACTCGACACGTGTTTCGCCCCTCCCCGGGGCATCTTCAGGAGGTGTTGACTCGACGACCGCTCGGGCGCGAATGAGAATTACGGACGGCTCTTGCCCTTTATATACCTCACCGATGACGCAATCTAGAACGGTCGACACTTACGTCACAAAGACGCCTGTGTCGATCTACCTACAATTACATTTAAAAGAGGTGATGTAATTAAGTTCGTAATTAAATCGTAATTAAATTAGAAATAGAATCCTCCAAGTCACTCAATTTTCTGGATTTAACTATCACTCGAGTAAATAACAAACTAGATTTCCAAATTTATAGAAAACCCACTCACACCGACACGACAATCCCTGCTTCTTCATGTCACCCATTACAACACAAGCTAGCAGCCTTCCGCAGCTATGTACACCGTCTTATGTCAGTCCCACTATCCACAGGTAATTACGCCAAAGAACTTAAAATATTACATCAAATAGCAATTTCAAATGGTTACTCCAAGCAGGTTATTGACAATATAATTAGAAATAAACAGTATGATAGGGTTCGCTCACTTCTTTATGCAGGTACTCCCGAACGAATTAATAGATACGTCGGCAGTCTGTCCTACATAGGCCCAATTTCTGATAAAATCGCAAATATTCTTAAAAAACATAATGTTTACGTCGCTTTTCGATCAGATCATAACTTACGTAATTTATGTAACGGTAAAGATAAACTAGAAAATTCCAAAAAATCCGGTATTTATAAATTAATATGTAACGACTGTAACGGAGTCTATGTGGGTCAGACCGGACGTAATTTTGAAAAACGATATGGGGAACATGTTGCCGCTTACAGAAATGGCCATCCAGAAAAATCACATTTCGCAAAACATTTAATAGACACCGGCCATTCCTTAAGCGACAACGATACATATAAAGTTTTGCATGTATGTAATAAAAGTTTCAGGTTGTGTGTGTTGGAGCAGTTAGAAATCTCCAGACATAATCATAATGATAGCTATACACTGTTGAACGAACAAACGAACTTAATTACATCACCTCTTTTAAATGTAATTGTAGGTAGATCGACACAGGCGTCTTTGTGACGTAAGTGTCGACCGTTCTAGATTGCGTCATCGGTGAGGTATATAAAGGGCAAGAGCCGTCCGTAATTCTCATTCGCGCCCGAGCGGTCGTCGAGTCAACACCTCCTGAAGATGCCCCGGGGAGGGGCGAAACACGTGTCGAGTCGGCTTGGTTGCAGGGCTTGCTGCCATTTCTCCGTGTCCAGGTGCATGAGGGAGGGAGGGTGGTATCTTCCCTTCCTTGCTTGTGCTTGTGTAAGTGGGCGGGAGGGCGGTATTGCATGTGCATCCTGCACCCAATGCTGGATTTTTGTCTCGCGGAATTAAAACTAGATATTATTTTCTAACATTAATTGTAATGGATTTCCGCAAAGTAACGCCTGATTCAATAAGCTATCTTAAGTCAGCAGGTACAGCTGAGCAGGCAAAGCTTTACATCAAGTTGACCAAACTCCACCGCGTAGCAGCTCAGAACGTTTGGTTCAATCAACAGTGTAAACAGTTAAAAGTATTTCCATCTTACATTAATATTAAAACCAACACACACAGCCGGTCAAGTAGTGCTGCTTTGGTGAAGGCTAAACAGGTGTGGTTGAATGAAGAATGCAAACACTGGTTTTCAGTTAGGGACAACATCAAACTCCACCTGAAAGTTTTATACTCAGAATTAAGTTACAGGTTACACAATGTGGAGTTTGATATTCTAGACAACAAAGCCCGGGATTTCGCCTCCCAAATAGCGCATGAAAAATATTTGTCACAGCGTAGGAAGTTGGAGCGATTATCTCGGGATAACCGGTACAATGATAGATACCGTGAAGAAAATAATAGTTTAGATACATTGCACTCGTTTTACCCACGTGTTAAAAATTATACAAATACCCAATTTTCGCCTTCTGAAATTTCTTTATTAGAGAAAGGCCTTAAATATAATATTAAACCACGGTTATCCCAGAAATCGCTCGAAACTTTGGTGGTAGATTCGGAAGTGGCTTGTGTAAGAAGCAAATTGGATAACGTCGTTAAACAGCAGGTGGCAATTCAAATCAAAAAAGCTTCAGATACGTCCTTTTCCCAAAACTTTTCCGAATTACAGGTACACCGTTCCCTTCAAAACAAAATTACCCAAGATAATTTAATAATTACAAAAGCCGACAAAGGCAATACTGTGGTTATTTTAGACAAAACTACGTACCACCAGAAGGTTAACGACGTAATCCAAGGAGAAGATTTTGAACGTCTTAGTTCTGATCCCACAAAAAAGTTTACATTAGAACTAAAAAATGCAATTAAAAACACATCATATATTTCTCCAGATCGATTGAAATACAAAATACCGATGAACCCACGATCTCCGTTGTTGTATGGATTACCGAAAACTCACAAAGAAAATATCCCGATCCGCCCAGTTGTCTCTTACATTGGTGCTCCAACATACGATTTAGCTAAATATTTGAACAACTTATTAAGGGCCAAATCTTCTTTTACTCCAAATTTCAGCTTAAAAAATAGTTTAGACTTAATTGAAAAAATCAAAACTATCAACATTCCTCAAAATTCGAAATTAATATCACTGGATGTTGATAGTTTATTTACAAATGTTCCATTTGAGGAGTGTTTAAGTATTTTGGGGAACCATTTGGAGAGGCAACGTCTACATCCTGGAGAAATATATGATCTTCTCAATCTCACACGCGTTTGCATGAAACAAAACTATTTTCGATTTAATAATGAATATTTCCGCCAAAAAGAAGGGTTAGCAATGGGATCACCTTTAAGTCCATTAATGGCGGAAATATTCATGGATGACTTTGAAAACAAATATGTGGTGGGCGATCCTAACATCCTGTTTTATTACAGATATGTGGATGACGTAATTATCTGTTGGACGGGTACTATTCGTCAGATAGACAACTTCGTCAAGAAACTGAACACTTCCCATCCCAAAATTAAATTCAAATTAGAAATAGAATCCTCCAAGTCACTCAATTTTCTGGATTTAACTATCACTCGAGTAAATAACAAACTAGATTTCCAAATTTATAGAAAACCCACTCACACCGACACGACAATCCCTGCTTCTTCATGTCACCCATTACAACACAAGCTAGCAGCCTTCCGCAGCTATGTACACCGTCTTATGTCAGTCCCACTATCCACAGGTAATTACGCCAAAGAACTTAAAATATTACATCAAATAGCAATTTCAAATGGTTACTCCAAGCAGGTTATTGACAATATAATTAGAAATAAACAGTATGATAGGGTTCGCTCACTTCTTTATGCAGGTACTCCCGAACGAATTAATAGATACGTCGGCAGTCTGTCCTACATAGGCCCAATTTCTGATAAAATCGCAAATATTCTTAAAAAACATAATGTTTACGTCGCTTTTCGATCAGATCATAACTTACGTAATTTATGTAACGGTAAAGATAAACTAGAAAATTCCAAAAAATCCGGTATTTATAAATTAATATGTAACGACTGTAACGGAGTCTATGTGGGTCAGACCGGACGTAATTTTGAAAAACGATATGGGGAACATGTTGCCGCTTACAGAAATGGCCATCCAGAAAAATCACATTTCGCAAAACATTTAATAGACACCGGCCATTCCTTAAGCGACAACGATACATATAAAGTTTTGCATGTATGTAATAAAAGTTTCAGGTTGTGTGTGTTGGAGCAGTTAGAAATCTCCAGACATAATCATAATGATAGCTATACACTGTTGAACGAACAAACGAACTTAATTACATCACCTCTTTTAAATGTAATTGTAGGTAGATCGACACAGGCGTCTTTGTGACGTAAGTGTCGACCGTTCTAGATTGCGTCATCGGTGAGGTATATAAAGGGCAAGAGCCGTCCGTAATTCTCATTCGCGCCCGAGCGGTCGTCGAGTCAACACCTCCTGAAGATGCCCCGGGGAGGGGCGAAACACGTGTCGAGTCGGCTTGGTTGCAGGGCTTGCTGCCATTTCTCCGTGTCCAGGTGCATGAGGGAGGGAGGGTGGTATCTTCCCTTCCTTGCTTGTGCTTGTGTAAGTGGGCGGGAGGGCGGTATTGCATGTGCATCCTGCACCCAATGCTGGATTTTTGTCTCGCGGAATTAAAACTAGATATTATTTTCTAACATTAATTGTAATGGATTTCCGCAAAGTAACGCCTGATTCAATAAGCTATACTTATATATAAAAAAAAATATGTTCATCATATTTCCTTTCAGTACAGTTACTTATTTTTCAGTTAAGTTTATTTCTAGTGAAAGAAAATAATAAAATAAAAATCTGTCAAAACTGTACTTTTACTACAAATGTCCTGCATTTATCAAACTAATGGCCACCCTACCTAAGACCGGTAAGCACACGAGGCATAATGAGACATCTCTCGCTTTATGGTAATTGAAACTATAACATACGAAGCTTTTTACATGACATTATATCAAGGAATACCTGGAAAATGTATTTCAACATATAATACCACAAAAACATAAACATGCTGGAATAAAAATAGTCATCAGCCTTTTTCCCACTGCTGGGCACAGGCCTCCTTTCAAACAGAGAAGGATTGAGCGTTAATCGTCATACTTGCATACTTGTTGGCTGTGGTCTTGGTGTTCTAATCTATATTTATAAAAATATATACGTGTAAAGTATATGTAGTTTATCAGTTGTGTTAGCACCCATAACACAGGCTAATCAATACCTTACCTTGGGGCTAACCGACCGTGTGACATATTTATGAGAACATAATTTTGCCTCGTTGGTCTAGTGGTCGCAAGGCGCGACTGCTGTGCACGGGGTCTCGGGTTCGAGTCCCGGGTTGGGGCGAAATCGCTTTGTGGGTTTTGAGAAACTTTCATAAAAAGCCTGCAGTCTGGAAATTGGTGATTGATTCACCCGAGCATCGAAGAGCATCTAAATGTCGGTCCTGCGCCTGATATCTCTCCGGTCGTGTAGGATTGTCGTCCCATTGGACTATGGGAGTGAGGGAATAGAGAGTGTACCTCTATCTGCGCAAATGCTTGTGCACTATAATATGTACTGCGCAGCACGACCGCCGTACCCGACAATCGGCATGGATACCATCATACCATAATTATAAATATTTAAGGAATTGAACAAATTGTGTTTCACTCATTAAAATTAATACAATTTTATGAATACCATAATGACCAAACGACAAAATGCACTTATCATATAATTCATCATCCCATTACGACCATTTTCTTTAGAAAATTGTTAATAATTGTCCCCTAATTAAGGGGATAGGTTGGGATGACACGCAAAATATTTGGTCCATAAACAGTACTATAATGTGCTTCTAATGGCCGGGGAATTAGGCCAGCACCTTAATGGTGATTTATTTTTGAGTGGGGTGGCCAAGATTTAAGTATTTTAATAGTATTTTTTAGACTAGATGATAAGAAGATAAAAGAGTGGTTTGATGAACTAAAGTCGAAGAATAGGTTTTTTAATTTAAAATTTTTAGAGTTTGCTATGTTACGTTGACGTAATCAAGGAATTATTTAATAAATAAGCATGAAGTTAAATTTATAAAAAAATAAATATAATACTGGCTTCATGATTAAAAACCGAGTAAAAAAATAGCTATGTTTTGTTAAGGTTGTTAAGATGGATTTATAAAGTGGATTAGGAAATATTATTGTTTTTTTTTGCATTTGGTAAAAAGTTTATCGAGATAAAAATTAATTGATACATATTTTTACACTCAAACATAATAAAGTTTACTTTGAATCTACACTATCATTGCGAATGATAAGATCATGCCTAATATCTGATGATAATTTACGTGAACTTACATGAAACATCAAATTTATATTTGAATATACCGCAACAGTTGTGGAAATTACCCTTAAAAGGGATTACTTATACATACAGTAGCCTGTCTATATTCCCAATAGTTTAAAACTGAGACAGTCCTCAAAAATTCAAAATGGTGGTCACAGTAATTTATCACAAACAAATGGATGATGTATACATTTATATAATGATCCAGCTAAATGGCGCGAGTGGGCCCGGGCGGTGATTGTTAGCTTCGAAATAATTTGCTTTTAAAATACATTATCTATCATCGTTACTATTATTTTGTTTGATAAGAAAGCTTTTTATACCTTTTATTTTTTGTAATAAGTTTTAATGGAGTCGATTATGTAATGTTATTTGTAGGTGTTGACTAAAAATGTCAAGATTTAAAAGTTAAAAAAAATATTTTAGTGTTAAAAAACCGAAGGTATAAGGGCCAGTTTCACCGGTTACGAATAAGTTCCAGATAGTTTATCTGGCAGATAATTTCATACAAATTCTGTTCCGTTTTTGAATTTATTTGGTAGATAGTGGCTATACGTAACAGGTGAAACTGGCCCTTAGTGTTAAAAAAAAGAAACTGAAAGTATAAGTGTTGTTTACTGCAACGTACCTATCAGTAGATTTTAGATATAAAAATAAAAATGATAGAAAAAAACATACCGTCGAATCGATAACCTCTTTATCTTTAAAGTCGATTAAAAAGTCGCCGTCACCCGAGCTTTTACGTTTGGGAAAAGGTGTGTACGATGATGTAAAGACGCCAGCACATCAACCTACCTCAATCTGTCATGTCCTTTATAGACTTATTACCTTATCACAATACCGGAAGGTTAATATTCGATTGGTAAATTTTACCATTCGTAGCTCGATGTGCTGGCTTTAGTACTTTTCATATAGAATCTATAAATATCGTCAGGTTATTTTAAATTCCAGCTTTAACTCTCACAATTATCTAAAAACTTTATTTTTACCTAGACAATCAAGATTAAAATAAAACAGTTCCCCTAGCCTTGAAAGCTGACTAATTTCCAAGTACAGTAAACGACAGTCGTTTTAAAAATACAAGGCCAGTCAAAACAAGGGCCGTGTTATGTTATTTGTCTGTTTAATTGTACTGTTCTCGACTGTACAGTGTACATAACACTCCGTACGCGAGTGTACATCATTGCGTACATTACTCATAAGGTCGGGTTTAGGGGTGGCAAACGTTCAAAAATACTATACTGATAGGTACAGCACATCAAGCTACAACAATCTGACAAATTTCTTTAATAGATGTGTATATGGTAGTTTTGAGTAGCTTGGTGTGCTGGCGTCTGCACCTATTCAAATTTTATCGCATTCAATTGAGACGTTTTATCATTTATGATTGACGAACACACTTAATTTAATTTAATTATCAGTGTCCTAAAACATCTCTTTCAAAACATCAGCCTTTTTATCCCACTGCTGGGCAGAGGCCTTCTCTCACACGGAGAAGGATTGAGCGTTAATAACATTTTATTCCGGGATCATCATCATTATCATCATCAACAGCCTATCGCAGTCCACTGCTGGACATAGGCCTCTCCAAGTGCACGCCACTGAGATCGATTTTCGGCTTCTCGCATCCAGCTCCTGCCAGCCGTCTTGCGCAAGTCATCACTCCACCGTGCCTGATTCCGGGATACTACACTTTAATGTAGGTACTATAACAATACTACTAAACATAATTTTTGAAACTATTTTTATTGTAATGGCGCTCAAAAGGCTGCATCTTAGCAGTTATAATTAAAGCTTATCTATCAGAATAACAAATAAGCTACTTTTTATATTGGTGCGGAAAGAAGTTTCATCAGCACCTGTAACCGCTAGCGGAAACTAATTATTATTTTTACTAGATCACGGGACTACAGAGTCCCGGATTTTTTGAAGGCGAACGTGGGGCCGAAGCCAACACGCTGAAGCCCTGTTAAGGCAACTTTAATATTATGTAATGGTGTCACAAAACCGATGTTTATCCCTGTATACACTAAATGTACCCAAGGAAAACCCCCGGTTTGTACTAAACTATAGCTATGTATGGAAGAAAAACTACTTGGGCTATTATGATGGGATGCTAGGGAACTAGGAAAGGGAAAACTATGGGGACTGTGACCCCTGCCGATGACAATGTAATAAATACATGTAAAAATGGCAGGAGACTCGCCAGCTCACTTACCGCTAAGTCGCAACAAGGGGGCAACGGGGATTATCTATAATTATTATAAAGAGTTCTACGGGACGCGGGTGAAGCCGCTGGTGGAAGGTACATAGTTATTAATACAACGTAGAGGGTTGTGAGTGTGTGTTACATCTTCACGCAAACGTCTCTAAATGATTTTCATGAAAATTGGCCTTTATATAGTTTATACATCAAGGGGAGAAGTTAACCGCTGGCAGGAGCTAGTATTCTATAAATACCTACAGATAATTTTCCCCACTGCGTCAGCCCTATAACCGTGCGAAAGTCGCCCTAATAATGTCGCCGGGATCAAAGGGCTTTGTCGAGTTCTATTTGCATGAACGTATGCGTAATTTAATAAGCTGTCTCCATGCTAAATTGTTGGTGGAACTAGGTAGGCGTGCTAGGCCTTTTAATAGAGAAATTGGTTATGTTCTGGCATAAATGCGTAGTGTATATCAGGCTGTTATGGTTCTAATGAGGTCATCTGTCATCTGCCTAGCCTTTTCCCAGGCTATGTTGGAGTCGGCTTCCAGTCTTAATCGGATGCAGCTGAGTACCAAAGTTTCACGTGCGAGCGACGGCCTATCTGACCTCCTCGATCCAGTTACCTAGGCAACCCCTTGGTAAGACTGGTTGTCAGACTTTCTGGCTTCTGATTACCCATAACGACTGCCAAAGATGTACAAATGACAGCCGGTACCCACCAATTTAACGTGTCTACCGAAACACGGAGGAATTCGTCACAACAAGATGGTCACCAATCCACGGACCGAATGCGCCTAGCGTTGCTTAACCTTATGATCGATTGACCCGTGTGGCTGTTACTTAGCCACGAGCTCCTAACTAGATAACGTTGTTATGGGAGCCAACACAACTGGTACAAACAACTACATATACTTTACATACCTACATATGTATATTTATAAACACATTATAATAACACCCAGACCACAGCCAACAAGCATGCTCAGCACACAAATATCGACCATGCCGAGAATCAAACCCAGGACCGTCAGCTCGGCAGTCCAGCGTGGTAACCATTGCGCCAACGGGGTCTTCTAGGCGTATAAACTTCTTTATAAAGTTAGTTATAATCTATTCGCTTAAACAAAGCGATTAATTGTCACTCATAGTGTTTACAAAGCAGATTAAGATACAAAGGCCAGACAAAACGAACGCGTCGTGTATTATATAGGATGTAACAAATTTAGTGCACCATATTTTAACAGGTCATCTAGAACATGCTAAGGATCATGTTTACCACAAAATAGTCATGAAAATAACAATATATTTTATTAAATTTATCATCACAGTCACCGAATTGTATGCATAACGCCGGTCTCTATGAAGGCGCTCAGACGTTGAACCCTAGTTCATTCAACTTTTTTTGTGGTAAGCATGATCCTTAGCATGTATTAGATGACCTGTTAAAATATGGTGCAGTAGTTTTGTTACACTCACACCCTATATAGTTAAATGATTCTGTTGTTTACCCTAGTATGTATATCGAAATTAGATGGAGGCAATGTTTGTTTGTTTTGTGAATAAACATCGCGTTTGATTCATACTGTAATAGTTATAATTAGGTTTATTTCTTCATATTGTGAGTGCTCTTATAATTTAGTTATTTGATGAAAGTAGCAACGAGTTTTATTATTTTCTGATACTATAATTAGTTTTTTAACATCTTGACATAAATTACGTGTCACGTTGTTTTAACTACTTAAGGGATTTTAATCAAAGGACATTGCTCGTCGTCCATACATAGTTTGCCTAAGAACCAACAGAGAAGCGTATTTACTTTTTGGGTTTTAGATAATGTATATATTCGATTGAACCTAAATTAAAACCACGGACACTTGTGAGAATTCTGAAAAAATCAAAACAGTTTCGGATTTTGAGGTTATAATTACGTCAATAAAAACATTCGGTACATGTAGCAAATGTCATCTGTCAATACATCAGTGTCGATATTGCTCGTTTCAAACAGCGAGCGCTTTCAATCGAGTTTTTTTATAAGCCGTAATATGGTTCTGCGACATCATAGCGGACTGTTTGTAACTAAAAATCATTATCTTTTATCAAGTGTTGAGAATACTGACGCTTGTTTGTGTCAAACTCATATTGAATGCTGTTACAAAGACTTGGCTGTATGATTTATAATACCTTTGCCTATTAAAAACCTTGAATTGAACCAAAAAAATAGTAAAACTATCACCGAGGATTATGACGAAAGCTAAGGACGGAAGTGAATACTTTTTAAAATGTTTTCGAAATTATGAAGTGTCCGTTGTATTGAAATATGTGTAATGTATATTATTAAAATAACTAAGAATTATGGTAAATGTTTCATGCGTGTTGATTCATAGGCCAACTTTGAACAATGTCCTTTGCAAACCGTGTGCAGTTTGATCCAACTTGAAAAATAGGACAGCTTACATCTTAATTTATAGTCGCAATATTATTTTATTGCAAACTTATTTGTCTATATTATAACAAAAATCTTAACCACAGCAACGCGTGGCTGAATCAACAGGCTCAACATAACAACCGTAGAAACAAGTTTTGTCTACCTGAGAATGGACATAATGACAGAAAAGTGACAGATTGACGTAAGATTTCTTTTGACGCGTAGAAAAGAATTTTTGCTTTTCTTCATAAGTCTACAAGTGATTATATGCGAGTTGACAGATCCCGCCATGCTCGGGCAGAAGACATGTTGATATTGACAGATATAGCTTTGTCTTTTCTTGATCGAATCGCCGTGATGAGCGTGCCGCTAGTTTAGTATATATTTTTAAAATAGCAAGCAAGCTCATAGACAAAACCTAGTCTAGTAGTGTAGGGATCCAAAGCTTAAAAGAGGTCCTTAAGCCCTCAGATTTATCTGAATGGGCTCTCACTAATTTACGACTACGGGTTAAACCTACGACAATAGGTTTAAATTTAACTATAGCACTATTTATCCCATTGTCTCGGAGTACTCGTCTCAGTGGGTGAAAGGTTTTAAATAATCCCGTCATTTGGTATACGTTGAGTGCGTTGAAATTAGGACAGATATATTTGACATACTAAAAAACACACAAAATGATAATTACGTGACATATTTCATTTCGATGGTCTAGTAGTCGCATAGCGCGACTGCTGTGCATGTCAGATATATACTTTCATAAAGCAGCCCGGAGTTTTTTTTTTTATATTGATAACTAGCAGTTCAGCCTAGGAGGCTGTTTATTGCTTAACCGGCACAGCCTGGAGTCTGGAATCTGTTGATTTATACACTCGTGCATCGTATAGCCCGTAGGTGTCTGTCCTGCGCCAGATCTCTCTCCGGTCGTATCGGATTACCCATTGGACTATGAGAGTTAGGGAATGGAGAGTGTACCTATGTATTGAAAGTTTATCATGCGTAGGACTCTCTTATCAATAGACTACAGCCAACAAGCATGCTCAATGAAAAAACAAGTCTACTGTACCGGGAATCGAACCCGGGCAGCTGTGCAGATAATTTGAAGGCACCCCACTAACCCTAATTGCACGTTTTCACTCGAGTCCCGTGAAAACTACTTCTATTCCTCGGTAATAGTCTAGCTTCCAGATTTTTCAGATCAATTCAACAGTTTCGAAGCTTTTATGGTAGGTACAAACAAAGAAATAAAGTAAAAATCCTATTTATAATATTACATATATAGCTCCGATATTTTTATCTTGGTATGGGAAATGGTATGGTATGGTAATGGTAATAATGGTATGTTTTTTTGGTATTGCCACACGCTTTTACAATAAAACTACTACTTTTCATAATAATACTGATAAATAACCGAATTTCCGATAAATATATCATTTAAATGTTTTATACTTCATTTTTATTCAGTAATAATGTATTGTTCTGTAAGATACAAAGAACTTAAATTTGCATGCCGATGTTACGGTAAAACATGGAGACAAGAGCGTCGCCAAGGGGGGGGGGGCAGCTGCCCCGCCCCTCCCCATAGAGATTCTAAAAAAGTTGCCATAATATTGCTCCATAATGGAGAACCTTATTTTTTTTAACTACGCCTACATATGTATATACCCATGTTTGCAAATTAATAAATAATTTGATTTTAAATCTATACATAGTTCTACGCGGGTGGAACCACACGTAACAGTGGTTAGTTATAATCTCCACGAAAACAATTAGTATTACTCCAAAGTAATTATCTTCGGTGTAATGGCTGGATTAATTTTGACTGTCGTAACTAGGTATAGATAATCTAACCAGATAGCTAGCCACAGAATTCGATCACCTTATACAATCTTAATTAATTATTAAACTCAATATAGAGTTGCTACAATTAAAATCATTTTAACAATTGGAAAGTTGACAACTAGTCAAATTATTACTTTTATTGAACTGTCAAAAACTGTTACTTTGTATGCAATTTGTATGAAAATAATAACTATGACGTCACAATTTTGTTTCGCGGTTTTACAGCCTATATCCGTCGCCTATCACTATGCCAAATTTCATTACAATCGGTTCAGCCATTTCAGCGAATTAATAACACAAACAGACTTACTTTCCCGTTTAATTAAGTAGGGATTAAAATAAATGTCACTGGCTCTGATTGTTTGTCATTGAGTATATTTCATCAAAGTGTTTAAACCGTCTTAAGAAGGTTTTGTATAAGTATAATGGCTAGATAAATGAATAGTCTAGACGATTCTTAACTGTTTTTAGATCGGTTTTCAAACTGGCTAGGTCATTGGAGCTTATTGGTCGGGAATATAACAAAACATTAAGGTAAATTAGTCAAACTAAAACTCACTCAAACTCAAAATCATTTATTCAAACTTGGCTGTAACTTTTTGTTACTTTTTGAACGTCAAATATTACAAAGACAGCCCCCAAAACACTAACCCTTCACCACTTCCTATGTGTTTTTGATGGGAAGAAGAAGTGGCGCAAGAAAATCCCCAGCAACTTTTAAATAATCAGCTTCTAGCTAGCCTTTTCCCAAGCTATCTTGGGGTCGGCTTCCAGGCAGTTGAGTACCAGTGTTTTACATAAAACGACAGCCTATCGGACCTTCTCAACCCAGTTACCTGGACAATCCGATACACCGTGGTAAGATTGATTGTTAGAATTACTGGTATTTGACTACCCGTAACGATTTACTACTTCGCCATTTACGGCATCAGCATGGCGATTCTATGTCTATTCTATCAAGAAAAGAGAAAGCTCTTTCTGTCAATGTCAACATGCCTTCTGCCCGAGCCTCAGATTAATGCCCGAGCATGGCGCGACCTGTCAACTCGCGTTTCTATGAAGACAAAAACGTTCCATAGCAACGGAGAAGTAGATAGTAATGTAGTCATTCTGCCTATACTACGATGAATTTACGTTTAGTTAGCCAAAATACTAGGTCAAAAGCACTACTTCTAAAATCAGCATGCTCCGCGTTGTAGACATATGTCGGTCAAAGAAAACAGACATTTCTTTTCTACGTGTCAAAAGAAATCTTACGTCAATCTGTCACTTTTCTGTCATTATGTCCATTCTCCGTAGTGTCCAAGATAAACTTAGAAAGTACGTATAGTACGTATTTTAGAAAACTTACATTGGTACTTGCCTGACATTTTTTTTTTTTTTTTTTTTGGCGCTGGGAAAAAATGCTGTTACGCATCCCCTTCTGTCGGGGGACGGGAAAGGGGTATGTGGGACTCCCTGGGAGTGTCGTTCCCGGTATACCCACTAAAAATACCCAGCGGCACTCCGACCTCGCCTGAGTGGAGGGGGCCTGGGAGTCTATGGCGTCCAGTCCCCCGCCGGCGAATGCCCGCCTTGCGGCAGGCCCCTCACGTCCCCTCCCTATAGGGTAGGAATGGGCTTTTATACCGGCCGGAGTACAGGGGGTGGATCCTGTGATGCCGACGAAGGCGCCCCCGCGCCTGTCGCCTGCTGATCACCCCCAGGGGCGGATGATGACGGACGTTGTGCTCGCCGTCTTCCGCCCCTTCTTCGTCTACGAAGCGGCGCTGCGAGAGGGTCGTCCTCGCGCATGCGCTCCGCCGCCTCCTTCTGTGACATGATGTCCTCACAGAAGGAGGCTACCGTCGCCCATACTTCCTCACTTCCCAGCATGGCGGTAATCACGCTGGGAAGCGAGAGGTCAGCCTCGACCATTGCCACCAGGGCGCGGCGGGGTTCAGCCCACGCTGGGCACATCTCCAACGTGTGCTCCGCCGTATCCACCTCGCCTTCGCAGTGGTGGCACTTCGGCGTCTCCTCCCTTCCAATCCGGTGCAGGTACGAACCGAAGCAGCCGTGCCCGGACAGCACCTGCACCAGACGCAGGGAGAGGCAGCCATGCCGCCGATCGAGCCAATCTCTCAAGACTGGCCCGATGGCATCCAGCGTCCGACGGCCAAATGTTGCGGAGGCAAGGTCCTCGGCCCAGTGCCGAGTTATCGCCTCCCTCGCCTCCTCCCGCACTTCCTCTCGTTCCAAAGGGTCCGGGCGCCCGTTCAGCGCCCTCTGTCCCGCCGTCCAATCGTACACTCTGGCGAGCACCCAAGCCTCGAGTTCCCAAGGAGGGGTTCCCGCCAGAGCGCACGCCGCCGCAAAACTCACTGTGCGGTACGCCCTAGCCACCCGCTGTGCAATGACCCTTTGTGGCCTGCGGATGGCAGCAGCGTTTCTCCGTCCGCACAGTGAGTCCGCCCAGATTGGGGCCCCGTATAGGGCCATACTCTTCAGTATAGATGCGTATAGACGCCGGCATTGGTCGCCGGGCCTCCCGATGTTAGGGAGGAGCCATGAGAGAGCGCCCGCGGTCTTCAGCAAGCGCGTCGACAGCTCACTGAAATGTGCACCGAAACGCCACTTGCTGTCGAGCACTAGACCCAGATATTTCATCTGGGCCTGAACCGCAATCCGGACCCCCCCCCCCACATGGATATGGGCGTCGACCGGTTGGTGCTGCCGAGGCCCATGGAAGAACACGGCCTCGGTCTTGTGCAGCGCCACCGTCAGCCCTAGGCGGGAGATTCGGTCTACCACTCGCGAACCACCCGCCGAGGCCAAGCTGGCCGCCTCTTCAAAATTTGTCCCCCGGGCAGTCAGGAGAGTGTCGTCTGCATAGCAGATGACGGACGTGCCACGGGGAAGGTTGCCCCGCAAGATCCAATCGAATCCAGTGTTCCACAGGAGGGGCCCTAGGACAGAACCCTGTGGGACACCGGTCTCGACGTCGTACCGCCGGAGCCGACCCAGCTTGTCCTCAAGGAGGACTGTGCGGTCCTTGAGGTAGTCCGTCAGCAGACCCCGCAAATGCGGAGGCACTCCATGGAAGCGGAGCGCCTCTAGAATGGTGGAGTGGGGAATGGAGTTAAACGCGTTGGCGATGTCGAATGACACAGCCAACAATCCTTCCCCGGCAACCATTGCTTCCCTCACCTGGCCCTTGAGTCGTGAAAGGGCGTCCACTGTCGAACGCTCAGCTCGAAAACCAAACTGAGCGTCCGCTAGGTCCGGGCCAATTGTGCATAAGTGCCTGTTGATACGGCCGGCGATTATCCTTTCGAACATTTTACCGACCTCATCTAGTAAAACTATGGGTCGGTATGCCGATGGGGACTCCACCGGCCGCCCTTCCTTCCGAAGAAGGCACAATCGGCCCTCCTTCCATGGCTTCGGGAACCTCTCACGCGTCAGGCACGAACTGAAGAGGTCCCGAAACCTTTCTCCCATCTGGGAGGCGGCGATGGCCACCACCTTTGCGGGGATGCCGTCCGGACCTGGGGCCGTTTTTTTGCCCCGGAGGCAGATAGCTGCCTTCTCCACCTCTTCCTCCGTCACCGGTGGGACCGCCTCGATCGATGGAGCCGCACTCCCCGGGGCACTCACTCTCATTACTGGTGGAGTAAAGTTGTCCCTGCGCGGAAACAGGGACTGGACCACCCCATCCAGCAACGTCGGCTCGAGGGTCTCGGCAGCTGGGGGACCATACGGGCGCAGTTTGTTTCTTGCCGCTTTGTACGGCCTCCCAAAGGGGTCAGTTTCCAGACCCTCCAACATCTCCGCCCTCGCGCGATCCTGGGCTGCGCCCATTCGTGCCGTCAGTTCCTTCTTAGCCTCCATATAGGCGGCGTAAAGGCGGTCCTCGTTGTCAGAGTCACGAAGGCGTCGTCGCCGGCTTCTTGTGTAGGCCCGTCTGGCCACCACACAGGCTGCCCGCAGTTCCACCAACTCCTCCGACCACCAGTAAACGGCGCGTCGAAGAGGCGGACGGTAAGACCGAGGCATGCTAGAGTTGCAGACCTCGGTCAGGGAGTCCCTTAACCGGACCGCCGTGGCATCCACATCATGGAGGTCGACCGAAGGCGACAGCCAGTCCTGGATGAACGCCGCCTCCGTAGCGGCCTCCCGGTCTAGGCGGGTGAGCGCCCACCGCGGGAAATGAGACCGACCTGGGCGGGTAACCTGAGGGCCCTGGGCGGAGATATCGAACCGCACGTACCGGTGGTCCGACAGCGTCTCCACCAGTTCCACCCGCCAGTCTACTATACTGGTCGCCAAAGAGGGAGAGGCAAAGGCGAGGTCCACAATGGAGCCCCCCTGCCGCCGCACGCAGGTATGCACTCTGCCTGTATTTAAGAGGGACAGTCCTGAGGACACCGACCAGGTCTCCACCTCACGTCCTCGGGCATTGGTGGCCGGGTTACCCCATGCCACCGACTTGGCGTTGAAATCGCCCGCCACCAACACCCGGCGCTGCGTGGCTCTACCTGCCACCCCGGCGAGGACTCCGAGAAAGGTCTCGAAGTCCGTGAGAGGACGGTTTGGGGAGAAGTACACCCCCACAAGGGCTATATCTCCCCACGCGGCAGCCACGTATCCCGGTCCCTTCTCTAAAAGCGAAAGAGGAGGGGAGTTAGTAGATGACCGCCCCACCAATGCAACCGAGCCATTGTCGTCTCCCAGCCAGCTGCCAGGGACAGAGTACGGCTCAGCTACAACCGCCACGTCCACCAACCACTCCGCAAAGGTTTGGACCAGCAAGCTCTGGGCCGCTCTGCAGTGGTTGATGTTCGCCTGGAGAACTCGTAGTCGAGGCCCAGCCATCAAGCCGTGTTCATCGCAGTTCCCTCGCTGGCCAGCACTGCAACTGGGGTTCCAGTGGTGGCAACAGTAGCAGGACGCGCCGGCGCCTGTACTTTGCCCTTCTTTACGGGCGGACGGCAGCTCCTGCTCCTCATTACGTGTTCGGACGGACGACCACTGGCAGCACATACTGCGCAGTGCGGGGTGGTAGCCTCGCAAGTTGCAGCCCTGTGTCCCTCCTTTCCGCAGCGGAAGCACAGTTCCTTGCGCTCGACAGGGGACGGACAGAGAGCCCGTGTATGCCCGATGCAGAAGCACTTGAAACAGCGCATCGGCTCGTCCTCAAGCGCGCGGACCCCACCCGAGCTAAGCCCAACTGGGAGGCGTCCCTTGGCTAAAACATTCTTGGCCACTACGACAGGGCACTCCAAACGCATTGTACCCATGCCCCCACGACCTGGTCTAATGGCCCGGCCCTTGACAGCTGCGACGTCGCAGTCTCCCGCTACCGCAACCGCGGTTACTACCTCCTCCTGCGTGACTGAGTCATCAAGGTCAGTCACTTCAAGAGTCACGCATTTTACGGGCCTCACGACCTTGGCCGTGTCCGCGACAGCTTCTCTCAGCTTTGTCGCGAAGAGGTCCGCCTTGGTGCCACCTTGGGCCCCCGAGAACTCAAAAAGTCGAGCTCCCGTTTGGGTCTTTCGGCACGTTACCCTGCCAGCCCCAAGTTGTGTAGGGTCAACATTCGTACGAGCCCGCCGCAGTACGGACTCATACGTCTCCCCTCGCTCCACTGCCTCTGGGGTCAAGGTGACCACCACGGCCGCGGTTTTCGGAGGAGGAGGTAGCTTCCTCCTCTTTTCTACCAATGCTGCGGGCTTAGCTGCAAGGGCCTTGGGCGCCGACATCTTCCCCTTCTTGCTCCTCACCACCTTAATCCACGGTTGGTTGGAAGGCGTGGTGGAGGGCAAGAATGGGTCTTCCCTCTCTGTAGTAGTCGACTGGGCAGTTTGGGCCGAAGGGGTCTTCTTGCCCTTCCCCTTGCCCTTAGATGTCTTGGGCACATGGGGCTCCTCCGACTGTGCTGGGGCCGTTGAGGGCCCCGGTGTGCTAAGCATCTTTTCAGACGCCTTATCCGCCGCGAGCGGAGGGCGGAGCCGCTTCTCCGGCAGGAGCCTGTCCTCAATTCCGGCGAGGCAGGCCCTGGTGAAGGCCCTCTCCTCCATGACAACTTTGCGGATGGTATCCTCAATGTTGGAGTCGGAGGGCATCTTCGCTGGACCTTCCGACGTCCCCTCAGGCCGGGCCAGTAGCTCGGCAACGCGTGCGTGCAGTGCTGACACCTCCTTCTGCAAGCAATCCACCTTCGCCTGCAGTTGCCGTGTCTCATCGGAGGTGGTGCGATGCGCCATCTCCTTTACAATGCCGAGTAAGCTCACTGCCCGGCACTTTAGGGCCTTCTGGAAAGTCCCTTTTAGGTTCAAGGACTTGGAGGCGACCTCTAAGATCTCCTGCTGGTCCTCCAGAGCCATGCGCTCCATTTCCTCTACGGAGTGATCCGCGTAGAGGACACTAGAGGTGCCGTAGCCAGCCTTGGCTCCGGCAGTTCGCGCCCGCTGTTCCCTGGAGGCGATCTTCTCCTCCAAGTCCGCTTGAGTAACAGCCCGCTTAGCGGGCTTCTCCACTGCTTCTAGAGAGCCCCCAGAGTTCCGCCTGAGGAAGGCCCTCTTCCTCGATTGGTGGGTTGAACCACAGTTCGACCCACTCATATGAGACTCCGCATCAGAATAATCCGACACTACGTCTCTCCCTCGAATAAGACTGACCGCAGATGGCGCGCGGCTAGTCTCCGATGCCGAAGCATCCCGGGACATGGGTTGGCCCTGAGAAGGGCCTTTGGGTTGGCCCTGAGAAGGGCCTTTGGGGAGAAAACGCCCGGAGGCGTCCCTCGATTTTTGTGGCATTGCCACCCTCAGTATCAAAGTACACAAACAGTATTTAAACTTCGATGCACAGCGTTCGTTTGCCGCCGGCCTGCCACTCCGTTACGGTGGTCAGGCGCGACGTTGCCCAGGGGTCACTACGAGGAAGTCAACGCTGTGGGGGGGCCTGACCTGGAATCGAACCCGCACCCTCTTACTCGAAATACTGGTGCTTTAACCACTAGGCCACTAACTAAATGTTAACCATTACCTATTATTACTAAACCCATTAGTTCACCATTACTTGTTTATCCTAAACTTGTAATAGGTACCTACAGTTCTGTGCGAGTTTGACCAATTCGTATCCCAATTCTGAATGCAAATGTACCATGACCTGGTCTATTTGATTTCAATAGGTTCAGCATTACATGTGTAGCGATATAAGTTTGAATGCGGACGTGAGGGACGCTGTTTTGGTAGGGTGACCATGCTTGATGGAAAATGTAGGACAGTATTTTATAAAGAAAAAATATGTGTGTACTACTTTAATTATCATATAATACAGTGATATTTACATATTTACAAATAAAAATAAAACTATATACAAAGAAAATAAAAAAGGACAAATTAAAATGATGCATCAAAAATTCATCCGCATCGCTGTCAGCGGGGATTAATAAAAAAAAAAAATAACTCATACAAAAAAAAATTGTGTTTTTGGGTGAAATTTTTAGGGATTACTAATTTGTTTAGAATTTTGTTATATGAATAAAATAATAGTGTCAGATTTTTTTTTAAGGACTACTTATTTATATTAGTTTTATAATTGTGTTATATGAATAAAATAATGACGTCAGAAAATTTCTTCTCACCGCTCTTGATCAAAATTATTGTTCGGTATGAACAGTGACGAAAAATCACTATGTTTATTCATACATTTCATTATTTACGCGTACAAGAATGTCAAAATGCAATCAAAATACAAATACAAAATGTTTTAAACAACTTTTGAAACACGTTATAATTTTTTAATGGTCTAAAACAGCATATTCACGCTAGAATCGAACATAGCTGCGAAATAATTAATTAAAATGCCCTTTCACCTTTCATATAACTTAAGGTTAATCACTGTTGATTCATATTTAAAAAAAAATGTTATATACACATTTTTTTTATCCATAAGCCTCCCACGGTCTTTTAAACATACAATTAGAAAAAAAAATTACGTCTGTCCCTCTCAAATCATATCCCCTCTACAAAGGATATCGGACTACGTAATAGTGAGTGCATAATTTATAAAATTTGCATTTCTAAACGATTTACGGCTCGCGGCCCAACTAATGAGCTTTTAATGGCTACTATTTAGGTATAATATTTAATAAATTTGCCGAACAATTTGACCTATACTTTTATTGCTTATTACATAAAATACAACAATGTCTCCTATATCATGTTGTAATAATAATGTTTGTATTCTCACCAATAGATAGTCGCGTAACAAAAAAAAATAACACATATACGCTGTTTGATAGGTTTTTAGTCACTTTCAGTCCTTATTGTTAATCTACCCGATACTGTATATTTTTTCCAATCATCCTTGAACCATATAATATGCTTCAGTGATAAAGTTGAAAATCTGTTAAGGAAATTTGACAGATTGTAGTAGCTTTATGTGCTGACGTCTGTACATACGTGTGCTGTTGAAGAGGACATTTTGCCCCTTTTTTTTTAAAAAAAGACATACTCTAGAACTTAACTGCCTGAATATGTTTTTGTCCAACTCGGGACCCGATCCCGCTGCATTCAGAGCATTCAACCTTAAGGCCATTGGAATTAACATTAAATCGTATCTACTAATATAAAGTCATGGTGGCCTAGTGGTTCAAGCACCACCAGCCTCTTAAACATGAGTGTGCGGGTCAGGCAAGCACCAATGCAACTTTTCTAAGTTATATGTACTTTCTAAGTATATCTTGGACACCAATGACTGATTGAAGGTGAAGGAAAACATCTTGAGGAAACCTCGACTATAAAGTCTGAAATTACCATACCGCACTGAGCAAGCGTGGTAATTAACGCTCAATCCGTCTCTGTGTGAGGGGAGGCCTGTGAAAAAGGCTGATAATGATAATGATAATGCCACTACTAATAACAATACATAATTCCTTCAAAGAAATAACACTTTGATCAACCCAGGAATCTAGAATAATAACGACCAGTTAAAACCAAGATTACTTAATCATAATCCACGCTTGAGTTTAGCTAACCCACCTAATACCACCATCTTAACCGCGGAACTAATTAACAGTTTGTCTAATCCAATTTACCTATCTGTACTGTGTCCGGTGATATTGTACCAATTAGCAGGTCTCTAATGAAATCCGTCGTGGTCAGCTATTTGAGGTCGTGTGTGGCTACGCTAATATTGCCCAATTTGGCTGTCAATTTGGTCAAAAAAAGACGTTCATTTTTTGATTTTAGTTTTGAGATGGGATGTCGTCAAATGGACCTTCTTAAACTATGGATGCAGTAGGAGGGATTGTCAGATTTTTACTGAGTAAAATCAATCTTTGTTCGTTCTGAAGTCCTCTATAATATTTGACCGAAGTTGAAAATCTATTAAGGAAATTAGACAGATTTTAGTAGCTTGATGTGCTGGCGCAGCCTAGGCAGCCCTGGCAGGTTGTTCGCAAGAGGCGGGAGCGCAGCGGGAAGGGTCATTTGATGATTTCGCAAGAAAAAATATTCCTGGTAGGTTTCGGCCTTGCTCAATCAGCTGACTGATATTTGAGGAAAATAAATGCTCTAGGCCAGTACATTAAGCTATCTGAAACTTTCGAACTTTCCCAATCAACTTTGACTCCTATGCTTCAGCGATAAAGTTTAAAATATTTTAATAAATGGGTGGGAATAAAGGGCTTAAGGAGGGGATGAAGGTTAAAACTATACTAGGTATATTAAACAATAATAATACTTCTTAATGCGAGCAAAAGCCAGTTAAATAGGGATGCGGACAACTAGTCAAATTCAATACTTTTATAGAACTGTCAAAAACGGTTACTCTCTATGTAATTTGTATGAAAAAACCACATGTGACGTCACAGATTTTTCACATCAATCCGTATACTTATTTCGATTATATTACCAACTAGCTTCTGCCCGCGACTTCGTACGCGAATCCAGTCGCTTATGCCAGCGACTACAGGGCCGTCAAAATCGAAGATTTGAAACGTCTGATATCGAATTCTATGAGTCCGGGGACGGGAAAACAACAGGATGCGCGAGACGATTTCTTTTTGTAATGCCTCAAATTGAACTTTTGTTAACGTCAATCCCAATAGTTAACAATGTAGCTCGGCGCTTGGAATACCATAACAGTTGTTCCAGATCTTAAATTTTATACGTCTCTTCCACTTTGTAACTGCTTATGAATATTTCGTTATGTGCTTATTCTGAACAGCCTCATTGTTGTAGTAGTCGCAAGGCGCGACTGCTGTGCACGGGGTTTCGGGTTCGATTCCCGGGTCGAAATTGCTTTGTGAGTTTTGAGAAACTTTCATAAAGCAGCCTGGAGTCTGGAAGTTGGTGATTGATTCACCCGTGCATCGGAGAGCACGTAAATTTCGGTCCTGCGCCTGATTTCTCTCCGGTCATGTCGGATTGCCGTCCCATCGGACTGTGAGAGTGAGGGAATAGAGAGTGCACCTGTATCTGCGCGAATGCTTGAGCACTATAATAAATGTCCTGCGCAGCTGGTTGATAAATTTTTAAATTTGATAAATAAATAAAAAAGTTGATAAATCCATAAAAGAGAACGGCCGCCGTAGCTGACAATCGGCCTGGAAGCCATCATTCTGGACAATGTATGATAATCTCAATCAGAAATTAGTCGTGCATTAGGTTAATTACTGCTTTCATAAGCGTTAGTAGATGTGCGAATACGCTGAGAAGCCAAGCATAATTCCGTATCGGTAATTGGTTTCTCCGAACCAGCGGTCAGTGGCGCAACATACCCTTCTTTGGTCTCTTTATGGAGAACTGGATGTGGAAGCGTAAATACGCTGAACACGCGGGCGTAATTCTCGATCCGAAAAGGTTTCAACGGTGCGAGTTGCAGCCTTATGTCCTCGAACAGCATCAAGCCTCTACACACTTAAATTAGCTCTTCGTTGGATTCTAGAGATCTTATGATCCGATGAATCTTAGCTTCTTTGGACAATGGAAACAATTTAACTTTTTGTAAGCATAGTTATAGTTTTGTTGTGAAGATACTTGATCCTTAAAAATCTAAACGTCTGCTCTATTGCACTACCTGGTAGGCTGCCGTGTCAATTCAAAAAATCAAAAGAAAATTAAAAACTGAAATAACGTAAATGCGAAGGAATATTAATGCGATAAAATAAAAAAAATGGGAGTTTTGAGCGGAATCTTCAATGATGCAGCACATTAAGGTACCAAAGTCAAAATTTCCAATTTGTTAAGTTTCCTAAATAGAATTTCAACTTTATCGCTGAAGCATATGGTTCAAAATTGATTGGAAAATATTTACAGTTTCGGGTAACTTGCGGGTAACGTGCTGGCGTCTATACGAAACGCAGTCCTAAACTGTTACAGCTTTCACCGCGCTGAAGTACTTTCAGCTGATGTTGTTTATAACCGACTTCAAAAAAGGGAGGTTCTTCACATCAAATGTGTCTGATCTTAGATTTTTATAAGTCAACCGGAAATGCCTATCAGACCGAACAACTTTTTCTAAGACGTCAGTCCTATATGTTTGATAGTGTAGCTGGGCTCTTAGAGTTCCATAGAAGGTGTTCTAGATCTTCAATTTTTATACGTCAACAGCGAGTGCTCATCAGGCTGAACAACTTTTGCTAAGACGCCATTTCTATATGTGTAATGGTGTAGCTGGGCTCTAGGAGGTTCAAAACAGCTGTTCCACATCTTCAAATTTTATCTCGCAAAAGAAAATGCTCATCACGTGGAACAGTTTTTGCTATGGCAGAATTTCTCTATCTCTTATAGTTAAGCTGGTCTGTTGCTGTTCTGCATCAGGTGTTCAAGTTTCCAAGATAATTTATAGCCTATATGTTGCCCCGACCTAACACCTATACAACAAAAAAAGAATCATTCAAATCTGTCCAGTGGTTCCGAAGATTAGCGCGTACAAACAAACAGACATACAGACAAACAGACAAACAGACATATTTTTTTTTCGGATTCGTGTTCTATTGCTTTTTCTAAATCCCCCTCAGTTATTATTTTTGTCAATATATTATTTGTACAGACACGGATTTTTTACTGTTTTATTATATGTATAGATAGATATAGATAAAAAAATAAAAACATTTTTCGGTTCAAAACGATGAATAAAACTGACGTTATTGTAAGATGATTTACAAAATGAATATGATAAAGTATTTTATTTATGACCTAGTCCGCATCCCTATTATATTCTTGACAAGATTTTTTTCCTTCTTTGTTTGGTCATTGCTGTCATCTCAAGAACTAATAGTTGGATAGTCCATTTATCGAGGATAAATTTAATCTTTGTTATCTTGTTCAATATCGTGCCAATAAGCGGAGCAATTAATTAAATCAGTTTGGTTCACGTCACATAGCCAGCTATTTGAGGTAGTGTGGTCACCCTAAATAATTTATTTTAAATGCGGTTTATTGCTGATTTGTTCTGATCGTCAAATTTAATTAGGCTTGGTTAAGTATTTAACGTATAATTTTCATTGAATTTAATTAATTTGGCACATTTAGGAAAGCGTTAATTATTATCATATTAAATAAATTAGCATCCGGCAGCGGATTCAACCACTCGAATAAAATGTACCCTCTAGTCTTTCTCGATAAATTGGCTATCTAACCAGATTGTTCAGTAGTTGCTTGATCAAGTAAACCAAAAGACACAAAAAATCTTCAGTTTTATAAATATACATTATACATAAATAACTAGAGAGACTTTTCACGTGGTTTTCGAACTAAAATGATAATAAATAATAAAACATACTAATATACATGTGTGCTACCGGGCGTCGAAGTACTTCTATACATCTATCATTTAGCAACGTGCCCAGGTGCATTCCCACGTTGTATGGTTAAGATGATTATTTGACCGAAGAAAAAGCTCTTTTTTGTTGTGGGAAATCATCAAATGGTCCCTTCCGCTATGGATTCAGCAGGAAGGGGTGTCAGACTCTTACTGACTAAAGCACACAAACTAACGCCAGCATATCAAGCTACTACAGTCTATCAAATGACTTTTTAATAGATTTTCAACTTTATCGCTGAAGCACATGGTTCAGTTTTGGGTAGCTTGATGTGCTGGCGTCTGTACGTAAAAATGCACCCACCCATTCGTAAATAATCACAATAAATACAGCAGTGCCGCAGCCCACAAGATAATACTTATCCTTTTAATAACAGAACCGGCATTCTTTCATAATTTAATTTCCAAAAAAAATTAATTAGTACAAGATTTAGAGTAATAAGCCTTCTGATTTATAAGGGTTGTGGCCAAATGATACCGTACCTTTTAGGGTCCCGCGCACAAAACGATAGATAGAAAAACCCTTTCATTTCGTCCCTCATTATAGAAGGGTTCTTCAATGCGTGCCACTTATATTTATTATGGAACTCTATGTCGGTACTATTGCTTACTAAATTCAATTTAAATGTACCTTCCTTTTGCTATACAGCGAACTAGTGAAAAGAATTCCTGTATATGAGTACGTTGAAGCCGTGGCCTAGTGGTTAAAAAGTCAACCTCTCAAGTGTGACGGCGTGGGTACGATTCCAGGTCAGGCAAGTACCAATGCAACTTTTGTAAGTTTGTATGTACTTTCTAAGTATATCTTGGACAGCAATGACTGTGTTTCGAATGGCACGTTAAACTTTAGGTCCTGGCTGTCATTGAACATCCTTGGTAGTCGTTGCGAGTAGTCAGAATCCAGTAAGTCAGACGCCAGTCTAACCAAGGGGTAGTGGGTTGCCCGAGTAACTAGGTTGAGGGGGTCAGATAGGCAATCGCTTCTTGTAAAACACCGGTACTCAGCTGAATCCGGTTATACTGGAAGCCGACCCCAACATAGTTGGGAAAAGGCTCGGGAGATGATGATGAGTACGTTCAAGGGAGATAGTTAAATGACAAAGAGCGCCTTCATACTAGCGTTCGTCCAGCACAGGCGATCGATCAATTTTCTTGGAAATACTCAGTCTAATTTAAGACTAATAGATACTAACATAAATCACCAACCCGCATTAAGCAATCGTGGTGATTAACGCTCAATCCCACTCAGTGGGAGAGGAGGCCTATGCCCAGCAGTGGGACGATAAAAAGGCTGTGATGATGATGATGATGATGAGATACTAACATCATAACTATTTACTATTATTTACATCATAACTTGCTTTTATATCATAAAGGAATTAATTCAATAAATTTCTAAGTCAGATAAGCAGTCGCTCCATGTAAAACATTGGTATTCAGCTGCGACCGGTTAAGATTAGAAGCCAATCTCATCATACTTTGGGAAAAGGCTAGGCCGATAATGACTTACTTGCGAATATAAGTTTAGTCAAGTTGGATAAAACAAAAATAATTTGTCTTATATTCTGTGAAATTATATTCTAGTAAAATCGCTCAAAATAACTACATATAACCAATTTTGATACACACAACTTCCAGATTAAAATTGATTAGGCTTTACAATACAGCAGGGTAAGCTGGTCGAAACTAATCATACACAGGATGATTTAAACCAAATAGCTTTTCAATATTGGCTTTTATTTCAAGGAATATAAGGTGCTGTTTTGAGTGTATATGTGGTGGATGACCTGAGGCCGGGTTTTGCATCAGTCACCATTAAAACTATTGGTGATAAATGATATTTATTTTGCAAATAGGTTGAAGTCAACAATTTTACACGTCAACACATTTTTTATAAAAAACGTGATGAGGTCGGCATTTCCTAACTGACTGCCTTGAGAAGAAACGCTGATAAAAGCTCAAGGGTCATAGTCTCTTTTAAAGTCCAGACATAAAAAGAAATTACATACTAAGACATACATAGAATACTTGGTTATTTAAAATCAAATGATACGATAACTAGGCTGTCTGTTTATCTGTCTGTTATTTTTTTAATAATAATCTTTTACACGGGACAGTCGTGGTGGCCTAGCGGTTAAAGAGCCAACCTCTCAAGTGTGAGGGCGTGGGTTCGATTCCAGGTCGGGCAAGTACCAATGCAACTTTCCTAAGTTTGTATGTACTTTCTAAGTATATCTTGGACACCAATGACTGTGTTTCGGATGGCACGTTAAACTGTAGGTCCCGGCTGTCATTGAACATCCTTGGCAGTCGTTACGGGTTAGTCAGAAGCCAGTAGGTAAGTCTGACGCCAGTCTAACCGAGGGGTATAGGGTAGCCCGGGTAACTGGGTTGAGGAGTACAGATAGGCAGTCGCTCCTTGTAAAACACTGGTACTCAGCTAAATCCGGTTAGACTGGAAGCCGACCCCAACATAGTTAGGAAAAGGCTCGGGAGAGATGGTGGAATCTTTGATACGGGACCACCCTTAAAATAAGAGTGAACGCCTGACCTACTTTTTATTTGAGTTTAATTAAAACATTGTCTTTGTTTAGCGGTAGAAGAGGTACCATTCTACTTACGCCCTTTAAAGGCAAAACAGAAGTGGCGACTTTAATTATTTAATACTAGCTGTTGCCCGCGACGTCGTCCGCGTGGGCATTAGGATTAAACATTCACCCCGCTCCCCCCCGTAGTGATAGCGTGATAATATGAAGCCTATATGTTGACCCGACCTCTAAGTTACATTCATGCCAAATTTGAAGCAAATCCGTTGAGTACTTTTTGAGATTATCCCGGACATACATACAGACAAACAGACAAAAATTAAAAAAACTATATTTTTAATCGATATCGATTTTAAATCACTCCCCAATTATTCTTTTAAAAAAATATTCAATGTACAGTTTTGAGTTTTGTACGATTTTATTGTATGTATATAGATTATTTTTTTGTTATTCTTTGTTGAAATTTCCAGATATCTCTTTGAAGAGAACTTCAAGTAGGTATTAAACTTTTATCGTCAAATTGTAAAGATGTCTTTTCATTATAAATTTTTTCTTTGGTTTACTTTTTTGAAGTTTGTGAAGATGTTTTCTTGCTGTTGTGTGACCTTGGTCGGGAGCGCATCCATCGCGATAGTCCGTAGTCGATCCAACCGTGAGGAACGCTATCGGCCGTCGGGAGACGGGACCTAGGTCACCTCTGTCCAACAAGAGAGGGTTTCCCTAGGGCCAGGGTCTGCTTGGACTGCGGGTTGTTGGTACGAGTTACTGTGGCCTGGTACACAGGGACCTACAGAAGAAACATAATGGGTTTTAGTCAGTAAGAGTCTGGTACTCCCAGATGCACGCTCAGCGGTAGGAGTCATTTGATGATTTTTTACAAAAAAAAGGTCAACTCTCTCGGCGGTCGGTTTGGATTGTGTAGAATGCCTTTTAAAGTCGATGTTTAATTATTAACATCTACGGAACCGTCATCATCTCCCGAGCCTTTTTCCCAACTATGTTGGATTCGGCTTCCAGTTTAACCGGATTCAGCTGAGTACCAGTGTTTTACAAGGAGCGACTGCCTATCTGACCCCCTCAACCCAGTTACCCGGGCAACCCAATGCCCTTTGGTTAGACTGGCGTCAGACTTACTGGCTTCTGACTACCCGTAACGACTGCCAAGGATAACATCTACGGAACCGTTTTTAATAAAATCAAATGGTTCCCAGACATATACAGGTCATAAAGTGAAATAAGTAGTGTAAAAAGCTAGTAAAATAACATTTAAGTAGGTCTGTAGACTAGGCCGGGCACATCAAAGTTTGCAAATATAGGAACAGAACGTGTTCATGGTCTCCCTGGTATGGTACAAGGTATAGGTTTTTGATTCATACTTGGGTAGTTGGCTAGGTCAAAAATAAAATCCTGTATGATACTATTAATTTGGTAAATCAAAACTAATAGTATCATACAGGACAGTATCATACAATTTTTTTTATTGATAATTTAAGCAAAGTAAAGCAAATTAAAATAAGTCTATGGTTTGATGTAAAAAAAAATGGGAACGTCATTGTTTTTATTTTCATACAATTATTTTCATTCATTCTTACGTATCATCCTGTATACTCTTTGTTTTCATACAAAGTTCATAGAAAGAAAACATTTTTGACAGTTCATTAAAAGTAATGAATTTGACTAGTTGTCAACTACTATCCTATTATATTAAACTAGCAATTTCTCGCGGTTTCTCCCGCTTCCCCGGACTACTTCTTCAGGATAAAACATAGCCTATGTTCACCGGGGATAGTGTATCTTTCCAACAGTGAAATAATTTTTGAAATCGGCCAAGCAATTTCGAAGCTAAATAAATCAAATCTTTCCTCTTTATAATATAAATTGTAGACCACACTCTTGCCTAGCCCGTTTGCAAGTATGTTGGGGTCAGCTTCCAGTCTAATCGGATGCAGCTGAGTATCAGTGTTTTACGTTTAGCGACTGCCTGTCTCACCTCCTCAACCCAGTCACCTGCGCAACAAAGTCCCCTTTGGCATGTCTGGCTATCAGACTTTTATTTCTTGTCTGAAGACTAGTAATGGCTGTCAAAGAGGCTCAAAATGACAACCAGGTCTCCACTCTATTACTTATTTGATACTTTTTCACGCTAAAACTGCTTAACGAATTTTGAAAAAATCTGCCCGGCGGGCAGTGATTAGGAGGAATTTATTAACGCGATTTATTAATTAGGTTTTTTTTTACTTGGTTCTATATGTATATTATTTTTTTGTAAATAAATATATTGTAAATATTAGTGACGAATAAATACTCTGATATCATTTATTCTAGATTCAAAATAATACTGACGCTGATTCCAATTACAAGCGCCCAGCTACCCTATTTATAAATGAGGTTATATGAAATGTTGTTTAATCTGATGAGCACTCTCTGTTGAGATATAAGATCTAAAACACCTGTTGTGGAACTGCAAGAGCCCAGCTACACCATAACACACATTGAAGGAATGACGTCTTAGTACATATTATGGTGTTTATTCTGATGGGCATTTCCTGTTGACTTAAAATAAAGAGATCTGGAACGTTTCCCCACGACGAGCTCTCAAATTACGATGTCAGATGTTTTAGATTAAAGTCTTGGTGGCCTAGTGCTTAAAGCACCAGCATTTCGAGTATAAGGGCGCGGATTCGATTCCAGGCAGGTACCAATGTAACTTTTTTAAGTTATATGTACTTTCTAAGTTTATCTTGGACACCAATGACTGACTAAAGGTAAAGGAAAACATTTCGAGGAAACCTGGACTATAAAGTCTGTAATCACCAACCCGCGTTGAGCAAGCGTGGTGATTAACGCTCAATCCTTCTACTTGCGAGAAGAGGCCAATGCCCAGCGGTGGGACGACAAAAAGGCTGATGATGATGATGAGGTTTTAGATCTTCGGTATTGACGACCCTATGTCATCATAAGCAACAGGATCCGCGTTCGAAGTCGCGGGCAGAAGCTAGTCATAGTCATTAACACTCACTTGGTCTGTTATATTTAAGTCTTTCATTACTCCTAATAAATACAGAACCCGTGATCCCATGCTTAGCAGTTTTTAACTTTCATTTGTAACTACTAAACCTACAGAGCAGTGATTCAAGTTTTCTTAATCTATCTGTCTCTTTCTCCCATGCCTTAAATCCCGGGTATTACCTGCAAAATACTGAAAGGAGCAAGCACCAAAACTTAGTATACCCAATTTTAAACTCTACTGCTTTTCCAGTACCCCAAACCTTCAAACAAATTTCAACCTTCTGATATAAAAAATACGGTTCAAATTCCTTTGGTGTTTAAGTGATAGTTATTTGCAATGGGCGTAATATATCGGATTGTAAAGCCTGAAGATTCCTGAAAGTTTCAGTATCTAGGGTATGACTTAAGTTACTTATATTAGCTGTGTTCGTTTTGTCATCTCCAACAAAGGTATGGTAGCCTGGTACTTTTGTAGGTTGAATTACAATTTAAAACTAGGTGAACAAACTGTTTTTGGTTTTTGATTGAACTGTGTAGTTGATATCTGTATATTTATGACTAGCTTCTGGGATCGAAACTACTTCATGCACCCGGATTCTTCTTCTCAGTCGTAACACTCTTTGCAGAGCGGTCGTGGTCAACTTTTAGTGTCAGCTTCCGATGTCACTCGCCTCACGATCTCTCGCCATTTCTCACGGTTGGCGGACTCTTACACACTCATGCAGGGGTTCGCCCAACGCAGTTTTGATTTGGTCGGTCCATCGCATGGGCGACCTTTCTCGTGGTCTAGTGCCTTCCACTTTGCCTTGGACGACGAGACGCTCAATGGAGTTGCTGTGCATCGGATAAGAGTAGCTTATAGCCTTCTTCAATCATCGTGACAAAAAAAAATAGGACTCAATGAAGTCAGCTTTCAAATTGTCGTTGAAGTTGTTGGGGAGTTTGTTGCGCCACTTCTTCTTCCCAGCAAAAACACATAGGAAGTGGTGAAGGATGGGCGTTTTGGGGGCTGTCTTTTGTAATATTTGACGTTCAAAAAGTCCTATTTTGCAGCCAAGTTTGATCTGAAATGATTTTGAGTTTGAGTTTTCGCTAATATTAATATAACGAAGCAAGATAAACCTACCTAAAACCAACCTATAGAACAATTAAGTATAGCCTAATCTACTGTTAGATACCGCGGCCCTGGTACACAAAGATCTTTAGAAGGAACGAAGTAGTTTTAGTCAGTAAGAGTCTTACACTCCCTCCAGCTGCACCCACGGCGGTAGAGGTCATAATATAATCTTAGAATCTCGTCCATGGCAGCTTGCGACCCTACAACCAATGCACAATGGGGCAGATATTATCCCTGATCAACATAATTAGGTACACGAGTATACAGTCCTATGTTGAGTCGTGGTGGCCTAGTGGTTATAGAGCCAAACTCTCAAGTATGAGGGCGTGGGTTCGATTCCAGGTCGGGAAAGTACCAATGCAACTTTTCTAAGTTTGTATGTACTTTCTAAGTATATCTTGGACACCAATGACTGTGTTTCGGATGGCACGTTAAACTGAAGGTTCCAGCTGTCATTGAACATCCTTGGCAGTCGTTACGGGTAGTCAGAAGCCAGTAAGTCTGAGGCCAGTCTAACCAAGGCGTATTAGGTTGCCCAGGTAACTGGGTTGAGGAGGTCAGATAGGCAGTCGCTCCTTGTAAAAACACTGGTACCCCAACATAGTCGGGAAAAGGCTCGGGTGATAGATGGATACAATCCTATGTTGATCAGTGACAATGCAATATCTTAATCTAGAAAGTATTTTAAAATTCGGTATAGTATCGTTTCAATTTATTCGTTACATAGATACAGACGCCAGCACATCAAGTTACCCGAAACTGCCCAATTTTCCCAATCAACTTAAAACCATATGTTTCAGCGATAAAGTTGAAAATCTAATTTTGTAGTTGCTTATGTGAGCTAGCGTCTGTGTATAAATCTAACACTTCATAAAATTAGACGCGTAATCGTTAACTTGACACCACAGAGCATATATTATTATAAATTTGAATGAGAACGGTCCAAAATGACACCTTTAAATAATCATTTAGCAAAATAATTGCACCTAATGGCCAAAATTCAATTAGCAAATTGTATTTTTGATCCCCGATTGAATAAGTACGAATTGAAAAATTAATGTGAACACCACTGACAGCGAACGAATGGAGGATTAATTGAGTGAACGGATAAATGAATGAATGAACTGATGAACGGTTGGGATTAAATGAAATATGGTTCGTCTGCGGGCTGTAAATTTGTTTTCTGTAATGGCGTATTAAAATGCCTATTGGGGTCATTGTTTTGTATTTTATATGCAGGGATTATTTTTGCTCGCTATTGTTTCAATTGTAACAATAGATGCCGTTTATGTAATTAAAAACATTTCTACAATATACTATTTTACCATTTTTTGTTTGAGTAGATATTTTTTACTAGCCTTACTATTATAAGAGAGTGGGTTCGTTGGCTGAAGCGATTGATATGAAATTTGGCACAGAGTTTATTTGTACCCTGAAGACGGAGATACGCTTCTTTTATCTGAGTGAGCAGGTGAAAATGCAAATTAAAGCTAATAGTTATGAGTTATAGTAGCCAAGGTCTAAGTCATTATTTATTATTTGTAAAACATAGGTGTAAGTGTAAAAGTATAAGTAGCTACTATTCATTATATAGTAGCACTGCACCGCGCGCCGTTAAAATATATTTTTATTTTTAAAAGCTATGTATCTACATATATGTATACACTTTAATTTTCTTTTTCACTTTGTTAATATCTTTGTTTATCGTTTGTGTTGAAAATGTTTTATTTATGTACCTAAGTTTGTAAGCCTTGATTAATTATCAGTTAAGTATTAGTTACGTTAATTTAAGGTGGACATTTAAAGAATTTTCTAGAATACACACCTATTTTAATCCTTTCCTAACAATTTGATAAAAATGGTATACCGTTTTAAGGTAAAACACATTTTTTTCGATTCGCTGAAACAAAGATTTTTCACAATACGCAAATAGTACAAAAATTGCAATGGCGATTTAAAAAATAAAATTTCTGGAACACACAAAAATACTATTGTAGTGCGATATCCATATTTTAGAGTGACGTCACGTCTGACAGGTGACATGTCACGGCTATGACGAGGGTTCTGACGTTCTGACATTCTGACGACCCGTTAGCGTTTAGGCGGTTTAAACTTCCCTTATATAAGTTTGTTTATTTTATCACGGGAATTATTTCACAAATTAAACGTTACTATGAACTTGTTAATTAAAGAATACTTAATAAAAAACAATACTTCTGTAATTTGTACTGAAGCCATCTTGGTATAGGTACAGACGCCAGCACATCAAGCTATTAGAAACTGACAAATTTTCCCCATCAACTTTGAACCATATGTTTCAGCGATATAGTTGAAAATCGATTAAGAAAAGTTTTATCATACTGTCATTTTTTTTCTAAGAATGTTTTTAAGCTAAGTCTTATCTATACTAATATTATAAAGCTGAAGAGTTTGTTTGTTTGTTTGAACGCGCTAATCTCAGGAACTACTGGTTCGATTAAAAAAATTCTTTCCGTGTTAGATAGCCCATTTATCGAGGAAGGCTATAGGCTATATAGCATCACGCAAAGACACACGGGAGCGGATCAGTAACCAAAGATGCGGGTGAAACCGCTGACAGCAGCTAGTTTTACATATAACTTAGACAAGTACATAGCTATCAAACCCACTTATCTACACGATTTTTAAAAGTATACTTAAGATTTATTCAAACAAAAGTTAGTGTTTCTTTATGGATGACACAAAAAAAAATAAGAGGTTTTTCAATCTGACATTTTTTTCTAAGAATATTTTTGAAGCTACGTTTTATTTTACATACAACTTAGAAAAGTACATATCTTTCAAATCCACTTATCTATACGATTATTAAAAGTAGCTATACTTAAGCTTTGACCAAAGAAAAGTCATTTCTATCAGTCATTCAGTCAGTATCAATCCGTCATTTCTTTTCTAAGAATATTTTTGAAGCTACGTCTTATTTTATATACAACCTAGAAAAGTATATAGCTTTGAAACCCACTATTTCCCGGTCCAATCACCCTAAAATCCCATCAACGAACAAACAAACTTCGTAACAGTATTAACTATAGAGCCGGCGCACGCAAATGACTTTGAGGCAAGACGGCAATTTAATAAGGACTTGCAAATAATGTACACACTCTCTAAATATTGTGAAACTAAAATATTTCAGTGTTTTATAGCCTACTAGCTTTTGCTCGCGCAGCTTCGCTCCCGTTCTTCCCTACTCCACCCAACTCTACCCTACTCTTCTCACCTTTTAAACCTTCCCTAGACCTCCACGAACATTTCAAGACCAAGATAAGATAAATCCGTTCAGCCGTTCTCGAGTTTTAGTGAGACTAACGAACAGCAATTAATTTTTATATATATAGATTTATCAAGGCAGTTACAGCTACATACAAAGTTGATACGACAGAGGGGCTTTCCTTTTAACTGCCTATACTAGGTACCATTTTCAAGCTCTGTACCAAAAATCAATTAAATAGGAGCAGTAGTTTAGTCGCAAATGATTTTTTTAAGTTTTTGCCCTGTTTGAACACGACGTTACCGCTTTATTACCTACCTAGGTATCTAAGATCAGTAAAATTTATTTACAAAGGGTGGTTACGTTTTACTCTTATAGTAAGCTATTTAGTTTGAAAAAAAAACAAACTCATTTTTAATGATATTTTATTGTATACCTTATAGAACAAAATACTAACATGTATAGTATAAGTAGTGTAATTTAATGCCCCTCTGTCATAACAATTCTGATACAGACGTCGGCATATCAACCTACTTTAATCTGTCAGTATATACTAAAAACATACAATTTAACCGTTTAAAAAAATCTTTTCGACCTGAAAAACGGTTATTTGGTTATTAACAGTAATTAACAAAACAAATATAATTATTACCGAAGTTAGGGACGCAAAGCCTTTTATCAAAGTTTTACAAAAGATCTTCCAATTATAAAACTAAATTACTAACCCTCCTTATAAAATATAAATGAAAATGTATGTTTGTCTGTGTCCTTTTTATTATAAACCGGCTGAAGTAATTAAGATGAAATTTATCTCAGAGATAAATAGGAACATGGACACTGTAATGGATTTATTCTATCAGGATGTGTTACTAAACGCTTTAAAAGTAAAATGGCTAAACCTATTGAGATGAAATTTAGTAGATCAATAGGTGGGGTTCCGGAGTCGGTAATAGACTACTTTTTATTCGGGTGGAAATTAGTTCCCGGGTGAAATCGCGGTATAAACTAGTAATTCTATAGAAACAAATTGTTCTAAACATCGCTTTGACCGAACGTTTTGGATATTTCCCGGACACTGTGTTTATGATTGATGACAGTAATTAACGCTTTCAATAGTGTTTTACATAATGAGTCGTTATTTTATTGATATACTAATTATGGTGCCCGGATTTGTCTGCCTCTGTGAATGGAAAATCGCCCTTTAATTTTGTCTTTACATAAAATGTTTAAAGTTTTGTTTGGCGGCATTTGTGATTGATTTGATTTTGATGAATTTGAATAATCCATTAATAAAAGGGACTATCGAGATTATACAAAAGATCGCTAGTTATGGAGACGTTTGCCCAGCAGTGGGAAACGCAAAAAGACTGTGCTTGTTTTGGGGATCAAGACGGCATTCCCGCTTTTGAATTCGTTTATTCCTTTTTTTCATTGTGTCTAGCATTTTCCCAACTATGCTGGGGTCGGCTTCCAGTATGATGATGATGATGGCATCCAGGCCGATTGTCGGCTACGGCGGCCGTTCTCTTTTATGGAGATCAGCCAACTGCGCAGGACGTATTATAGTGCACAAGCATTCGCGCAGATACAGGTGCACTCTCTATTCCCTCACTCTCATAGTCCGATGGGACGGCAATCCGACACGACCGGAGAGAGATCAGGCGCAGGACTGACATTTACGTGCTCTCCGATGCACGGGTGAATCAATCACCAATTTCCAGACTCCAGGCTGCTTTATTTCGGCTAGACCCGGGAATCGAACCCGAGACCCCATGCACAGCAGTCGCGCTTTGCGACTACTTGACCAATGAGGCAGTCAAAAACCTTCTTCTTCCAGTATAACCAGACGCAGATGACATCTTCAACAAAGTTAACTGGGCAACCCGGTACCTCTTGTTGTGTAGATAAATTATTTTTGCCAAGAAAGTGTAGATAATCGGTTTTACCAATAAAAGGACGATATCCAGTACACTAAAATTGCCGGCTAACTTCCTAAAACTTATTATTGGGCATTTGAAGCGATTCAGCTCCAAGTTCGATTTCCTGGAGTGACAATACTCCTAGGATTAAGTGGTCCCAGAGGTTTAACTAGATAACAAGAAACAGTTCAGTCGTATTTAGCAGTAGGAATATAGGTATTTAGGTAAATTCAGGTTGAACGTTAAGTAGGTAGGAGAAATATCAGGATAGTAAGGAAAAAATCTATACTAATATTATAAAGCTGAAGAGTTTGTTTGTTTGCTTGTTTGAACCCGCTAATCTCCGAAACTACTGGTTCGATTTAAAAAATTCTTTCAGTGTTAGATAGCCCATTTATCGAGGAAAGCTATAGGCTATATACCATCACGCTAAGACACATGAGAGCGGAGCAGTAACCAAAGATGCGGGTGAAACCGCTGGGGACAGCTAGTATTTTAATAAGCAATGACAACGTCTTTTCTAGAAAAGAGCTTTGCTTTTGCTCGTGGCTAAGCAACAACCACATGGACCGATCGATCACAAAGTTAAGCAAGGCTTGGCGCGATCAGTCTCTGGATAGGTGACCATCTTGTCATGACGAGTTCTTTCTTTTTTTTAGTAAGTCTTACCAAGGGGTATCGGGGTGCCCAGGTAACTTGGTTGAGAAGATCTGAACACTGGTAGGTACCTAATCAGATGCATCTGTTTAAGACTGGAAGCCGACCCCAACATTATAGTTTAGAAAACCTTTAGGCAGACGACACAGATGGTGATGTAATACATATTTTTAAATAGGAAAATCCACAAATATTGCTAAAAAAAGAAATTTAAAGAAACTTGAGACCTAGGAAGCATTGGTCTCAACCCCCTAACAATTGGGAGGTGGGGGGTAGAAAATTCCTTCATTTCTGAATAGCTCATCGGCAATTTGCGAAGCCACTGCGTCTCAGGAAATGAAAACACAAGAAGAGAAATTGTGTAAAATGCCTTCATTAGGTACTTGTTCTGATTGCTGGACACGGAGCTTTCGAATTCTGTCGAATTGTTTAGGCATGTTTAAGAAAAGGTTTTTAATCATAAAGCCTGCATTATTTTTTAAAGTCAAAAAGTCGTGGATGCTTCATTCTATAGGTAGGAGCAAAATGTCAGTTTTTTTTAACAATGGTAATTAATTAATTGGTAAATATTGACTGTGCAGGTTTGATGCCAGGTCAGGCAAGCACCAATGTAATGTAGGTACGTGCTTTCTAAGTATATCTTGGACACTAATGACTGATTAAAGGTGATGGAAAACATCTCGAGGAAACCCGAAATATAAAGACTGAAATCAGCAACCCGCATTAAGGATTGCTTGGCGATTAACGCTCAATCCTTCTCTGTGTGAAGGAGGCTATGTTGGGGTCAGCTTCCAGTCTAACCGAATTCAGCTGAGTACCGGTGTTTTACAAGGAGCGACAGCCTATCTGACCTCCTCAACCCAGTTACCCGGGCAACCCAATACCCCTTGGTTAGACTGGCGTCAGACTTACTGGCTTCTGACAACCCATAACGACTGCCAAGGATGTTCAATGCCATCCGAAACACAGTCATTGGTGTCCGAGATATACTTAGAAAGTACATACAAAATTAGAAAAGTTGTATTGGTATTGGTACTTGCCTGACCTGGAATCGAACCCACGCACTCATACTTGAAAGGTGGGCTCTTTACCCACTAGGCCACCACGACTTTTTCAGCGTAATAATACATAACTAGCTTACGTATATTTCCAATCGGAATCCGTCGAATGAAGCTGAAATTGAATTTGTTATGCATTTAGCTCTGTCCTGCTTCAGTATAATCAAATGTTATATTTTTATCTCGCTTTGAAAATAGACGGACGAGCTATTAATGTTGCATTATTGATAATATTGTCTCTCTCTCAAGGTCTGGGATCTATTCAGCTGTTGAGAGCATCAGCTCAAGGCAGTCAGTTAGGAAATGCCGACCTCATCTCGTTATTTTATAAAAAATGTGTTGACGTGTAAAAGTGTTGATTTCAACCTATTTGCAAAATAAATAATATCATTTATCATTTAGCTGAGCTTCGTTTCGTGGGAAATCATCAAATGACCCAACCCGCTGATGACCCGATGATTTCCCACGAAAAAAAAAAAAACCCCTCCCGCTGAGGGTGCAGCTGGAGGGTGTTTCAGACTCTTACTGACTAAAATCCACTATGTTACTGCTGGAGGTCCCTGCGTGCCAGAGCCACGGTAAACAACCATGAACCCATCCATGAACAAACCGCGCAAAGCGTTGCTTAACCTTATAATCGATCAACCCGTGCTGCTGTTATTTAGCCATCAATGGTAGGTAATATTTTATAAAGTGATGACATCCAGGACGATTGTCGGCTACGGCGGCCGGTCTCTTTTATGCATATTATTATATATTTGCATTATTTATATATTTAGTGCACAAGCATTCGCGCAGATACAGGTGCACTCTCTATTCCCTCACTCTCGTAGTCCGATGGGATGGCAATCCGACACGACCGGAGAGAGATCAGGCACAGGACCGACATTTACGTGCTCTCCGATGCACGGGTGAATCAATCACCAACCTCCAGACTCCAGGCTGCTTTATGAAAGTTTCAAAAAACCCACAAAGCGATTTCGGCCCGACTCGGGATTCGAACCCGAGACCCCGTGAACAGCAGCCGCGCCTTGCGACCACTAGACCAACGAGGCAGTTATAGTATAAAGTACATATAATATATATTAAATAAACATTATTTAAAAATAAATCAATACCCACCCCCTTTTTATTCTAAAATTAAAACAAAAGAATAATCTAAGATAAACTGCTGATTTACAAAGAAGCTTAAGGAGAGACTTAAATTTAACCTAAGTTTAACTCAATAAAGCCTATTTTCCCGTAAAGTGATAGTGATAATAAAACAAAGATAGTTCGTAATAACAGGCGAATACAGGAGGCTTAGTACAGGGCGAGTACACGCAATATTGGTATCATGCATCACTGTGGGGGGGAACGCAGCTTTGGCTAAGGAACGGGTCTCACTGACAGCGAGTGTGAAAAAATACGTAGAAAGTCTTTTGGTAAAAGATCACCTGCTTAGCTTTTTCCCAAGCAATGTTGGTCGGATTCCAGTCTTGACTGGATGCAGATGAGTAGAAGTGTTTTACGTGGAGCGACTGCCTATCTGATCTCCTCAACCCAGTTACTTGGGCAATCCAATACATCCAATCCATTTTTTTTTATTGGTATGGGTAGAAAGATGTGTGTTAGCCAACATGGTTAGATATTTAGTGAATTTAATATTTCATGTATTGTTATGTATACATACTTTGTGTATATGTATACTTTGTTTTATATAAAATCGGTTCTTCAAACCATGCAGACAGAATTGTGTTGCTGGGGAATTTGCTTGCGTTTTTTGGGGCTGTCTTTTGTAGAATTGACCTTTGAAAAGTGCTGATTTTCAGTCTACTTTGAATAAATGATTTTTTATCTTTTTTTATCTTATCTTATCATCTTGATAAGACTGGTTGTCAGATATTCTGGGTAACGACTGCCAAAGATGTAGGTACAAATGACAGTCGGGACTCACCAATTTAACGTGCCTTCCGAAACACGTAAATTAAGTACGAAAATCGCTGTCAGTGACGCCTCATCTCGCTGATACCACTGAGCGCATAGAAATTATTGCGAATAGTAAATATTAACTATTCAGAAATTAGTTTTAACGAAGAATTTCACATTTCGCTTGTATATAATTATAATATTTATATATTGATTATCCCGAGTATGGAAGACGGTCTAGAGGTAGACCACAGAAGCGCTGGCGAGACGATTTAGACATTTTCCTCGCTGATTGGCCGCTGCACGCTTCAGATAGAGATAGATGGAAGCCTTTGGGGATGGCCTTTGCCCAGCAGTGGGACAGTATAGGCTAACGAAAAAAAAAAAATTTTTTATTAATGGCTGATAGACGCTCCGTGTGACTAGAGGGCTGGCTTGTTCTTTGGACAAAGAATCAGCATTGCCATCCAACGCCAGTCCACTGGGCACGTTTCTGTATGACAGTGATGCGGAGGAATTCTTCAACGCATAATGTACAGACGCCTTCACATCTACCTACTACAATATGTCAAATTTCCTTAACAGATTTTCAACCTTAACACAATACCGGAAGGTTCGATTTGTAATGTTTGACAGATTCGGGTAAGTTGACCTGCTGCATCTGTCAAATTTCAACTTTATCGCTGAAGCATATGGTTCAAAATTGATTGTGAAAATTTGATATTTTCGCATAGCTTGATGTGCTGCTGTCTTCATAATACTAGCTAGTAATTAACGATTTTTCACTAACTTTCCAAATTGGTAGGTATATTTTTATCAGTAACTAAAAAACGTTTCTTTAACAGTAGGACATAAAAACAGAAAACCTAACCACAATTTCACATAGTTCAAAACCAACAATTGATATAATAGATACGAGAGGCCGGATACCTTACAGAACTCATTAACGACATTAAAATAACAATGTCGAACAATTAAAACATAACAAACGTATTATTATTACAGAGTTTCAATGTTTCAGCGTTTCAGTTTGTGAATTTTGAGTAACTTTACAAAAGTAACTCGCGTTTGACATAGAATACCTTGTTATATGTTTATTTGTAAACCTTTTGATGTATTGAAAGCGATGTTTTATATTACTGTGTTTCGGATGGCACGTTAAACTGTAGGTCCTGGCTGCCATTGAACATCCTTGGCAGTCGTTACGGGAAGTCGGAAGCCAATAAGTCCGACGCCTAACCAAGGGCTAGCCCGGGTAACTGAGTTGAGGGGTCAGAGAGGCAGTCGCTCCTTGTAAAACACTGGTACTCAGCTAAATCCGGTTAGACTGGAAGCCGACCCCAACATAGTTGGGAAAAGAAATAGCTTAGCTTATGGTGTGACGCCGTCTTTTTTGAACTGGAAAGAAATACCTGCTATAAAGATAATTTAGTTTTTTTTGATTATTTCTCTAATAGTCTTAAATATTGGAAAATGTATGCTTTTAGTGCACTATTATCGGTAGGTATACCCTATAATGATAAATAATTAATAATCGGAGAGATTTTCTTGTTTTACATTATTTATCAAAAATATTCATGGAACTAAATGTAAAATTGATTTAAAATATCCCATGTCGATGTTTCAATTATTATTCATACGTTCATATTTATGTACCTGTAATTTTGGGTAAAATATTATAAAATCTTATCTTTTTCTTTCCTACTCATCATCAGCCTTTTTTATATCCCACTGCTGGGCTAGGCCTCCTCTCACACTGAGAAACATTGAGCGTTAAACACCACGCTTGCTGAATGCGCGTTGGTTATTTCAGACTTTATAGTCCCGGTTACCCCGAGTTTTCCTTCACCTTTAATCAGTCATTGGTGTCCAAGATATACTTAGAATGTACATATATAACTTAGGAAAGTTACATTGGTACTTCCCCGACTGATATTTTCCTACCATCATTTATTATTTTGTGAACGCTGGTTTATTTTTTTGCAGGTTTATTTGGCGACTGTGTGACACAAAAAAAGCTTACATAGCTCTGTTAATACACACAACGTAGGTCTAGTAGTCGCATATTGCAATTGTCTCGGGTTCGTTTCCCGGGTCGGGCCGAAATCGCTTTGTGGGTTGAGAAACTTTCATAAAGCAGCAATCAAATTTCGGTACGCCTCGGGAATCGAAATCCATACCTCGATCAAAGTTATAATGCTGCTAACTACAGTACTGATGAGCAATCCATACTGAGCTTTCCTTAAGCTTTCAGAACATTACACTAACCCATAGAAATGAGACCTATAGATCATGTAATAAGATGCAGGTAGTTGAATAGCATAGTATGAGTCTAAAGCCACTATCTTACTACGATAGAGCACGATGCATTCAAATAATTTTAATTCACCAAACCAGACTGCATTCACTAATATCCCGAAGACTATAGAGCGAGAGAAAACTACACCTCTCCCTTTCTCCCCCTGAAACGTATACCTTTTCATGATTACTTCAGTCGCGTCGCGAACTTGGTAGCAAGCGGACCGATCGCGCTCCCGCCAAAAAAATAATAAAAAATTCCCAATAAAACACGTGCATTCGAATTCCAAATTCAAAAGTGACGTTTTAACTTTTTTTTGTTTTGCCTTTTTGTGCGAGAGTGTTCGAGTTTTGGACGTAATAAGTTTTGTTAAAAAGTTTTTAATTAATAAAAAAATGTGGTGACTTTGTCGTTGATGCCAGATTATTAAGATGAAAATAACCTAGGAATATTTTGGTCGAGGACGTCGTGCTCGGAGACAGTTAAACTGTTCGTGAAATATATGGATCATGGTTTACGTGTGAGTAGAAATAAAGTACTTTTAATTTTTTTATAGACTAGACGGATGTCTTTTGCGATTAATGTAGCTTCGGATAGATCTTCAACTTCGTAGAATGAGAATATTTTTTGAAAATTTGTTTCGTTTTGTGATTAGAATTTTAAGTATATTGAACTTCGGTTAATAGGAATTTGTTCAAATACCCTATTTAATTTAATGCATTGTTAGTTCATTAAGATATACAACCGAGGGTAAGTGAAAATCTCTGAAAGATGAAATTAAACTGAAGAACATATGTAGGTAGATATTATGAATATACGTAGTTGACTTTTGTAAAATCCTTACAAGTGATTAATATTATGATGATAAATTACTTATAAAAATGATTTATGACACAAAAATGTATGATTGGACGTGGAACTAAAGAGGTAACTTCTATTAAGAAAATATGAAGGAAAATATAATGACATAAAATTGGACTTGTAAATAATATAATCGTTGCTCGGATTTAAGCAAAGGTGATCAATGTTGGGACCTTTTCTAAATGACCTTAAATTCGAATAATGTTTCTTAATAGCTTAATAGATTAATAGCTCTTATGAAACGTCAAGTAAAGTTATTTTCATATTCATTCGGGAAAAATAACAGTTACATTAGAGTCTTATACTAAATTGGTTTAAATTTTACACAAGATATTAAAAGTTAATATAAATAGTGCACTACTCTAAGCCGTTAAGACATACAAACAATAAAAGATAGAATATAAAAGAGAGGCAGGAAAAAATAATAATGATTATTATTTATCAAAATCGATTTCTCAAAGACGCTTTATAAATTATTTATTCATACGAAAGGAAGAAAGAAAGAGAAAAGAAAGAAAATACATTTAAAAAATAAACAACAATTGAAAATACTATTTATTTTAATTTTACATAATAATAAATTTAGGGAATACTTGTCGTTTGGTTTCATTGTATTTCGTTGTGAAAATTATGATATTTTTTTTCGTGTTTTTTTTTGCAAGTAACAGAGCCAGAATGTGTTATAGAAAATACATTTTAATTCGCCAATAGCATATACTGAATTAAAAGATTAGTGGATCTCGATTAGCAGACTACAGACTTTACAGAATTCCCGAAAAGGAGGAGGCTTTAAATTATATCACAAAAGTATGTTTCAATAAATAACTGAATTTTTACGCTAGCTCTAATACTAAGCTTCAGCGATGTCATTATAAAGAGTGTTTCTCTATAGCACTCCATATTGAGCGCAACAGCTGACGCCTAGACTTTGAAAGGGGTATCAGACTAGCGTTTCATACGCGCGGATAAACTGGTTTCTAGCGACGTGTATCTAGGTAAAATTGTAAATACTCTCGAAAGATTGTAAACCTCAAAAACCAGTAAGTCTGACGCCAGTCTAACCAAGGGGTATTGGGTTGCCGGGGTAACTAGGTTGAGGAGGTCAGATAGGCAGTCGCTCCACGTAAAACACTGGTACTCAGCTAAGTCCGGTTAGACTGGAAGCCGACCCCAACATACATAGTTGGGAAAAAGGCTCGGAAGATGATGATGATGATGATTGTAAACCTCAATTTACTGTTTACAATTTAACGTATTATTTTTCGTTAGATTGTAATCTATTGTAATGAAAACGTGAAATTGTGAAACGGAACGCACCTTACGCGCTGATTGACATGATTATTATGCATGGCTACGCGCGTCTTATGTTTAACACGTAAATACTACTGTGCTTATAAATTCACATAAATGCTATCCTCTAACTTATCATTACCGTTTCCAGTGAAGACTATTAAATGTCCACTTTAATGTGCAGACGACAGCAGGTCAACCTATCCTAATCTGTCAAATTTTACTAATCGAATATTAATCTTTATGTATTGTTGTAAGGTTGAAAATCTATTATAGAAAATTTACAGATTGAGGTAGGTTGATGTGCTAGCGTCTGTAGGTACACTTTTTTGAAACGTAGAATGTAGCACACAGTAGGCCTAGCTAAGTTACAAATACTTCGTACTGAATTTGTTTAAGTTCGACAACGCCTTAGCGTAAGCGATTATAGAAAGCGCTAAGTCGATAGCAGATGACTATAAGCGCGCGATAAAAAGCGCTAGTCTGAAATTGCCTTTAGATGTCTGTTCTAATAGATAAGTAGTGATTGTAGAATAGGAGACTTTTGCAAATTTTGGATTAGACAATCTTTGTATCAGTTCCTAAAAACAATGACAGCAGATTTTTTTCTAATAATCAAAATTTTGGGTATACATTGTACCTATAAAGATGATCTGTATAAATTATGTATGTGGGAGCCGGAGAGAGTGTCAGACTTTTACTGACTAAAATTATGTTCCTTTTGGAGACCCTTGTCTACCAGGGCCGCGGTAACTCTTGCAAATACAGTAGTCCAGGCAGCAGGCTCAGCATGGCAATTCTATGAAGAAAAGACAAAGCCCTTTCACCATGTCTTCAGCCCGAGGATGGCGCGATCCTGTCAACTCGCATATAATCACCTGTAGACTTATGTCGGTCGAAGAAATAAAAAAATATTTTCTACTTGTCAAAAGAAATCTTACGTCAATCTGTCACTTATCTGTCATTATGTCCATTCTCCGGAAGACAAAACTTGTTTCTACGGTTGCCGTGCTGAGCCTGCAGGACATCTTTCTGCCCTTCATTTAGGTTCAGCAATATCCATCCACTGTCTGACGCCATCTCACAAAAATCTAGAATTACATTGAGGAAATTTACATTAGTCCTTATCATAAAACGTCCAGCATATTCCCACTCCATCACGGATATAACGGTCAATAGATATAGAAGAAATTCGGTGCACATGGGACGACTCCGGAATTAGCATATAGAGAGTCTCGTCCAGGAAAAGTCCCGGAAAATCACTATTTTCGCGCGAAATTCCCAGGTACGGCTAGTGAAGAAATATCGAATACATTTGCATAATTTAAAGAGAACGGTATTTTTTTCTGCTTAAATTAAGTCGTATTTTTCATTTTGGTAGGCATATTGTTATTTTATATCATATGAGGGGCTCGTGGCTAAGTACCAGCAGGGTTGATCGATCATAAGGTTAAGCAACGCTTGACGCGGCCGGTAGGTGACCTTTAAAATTTTGTCATGACAAATATCCTTTTTTATTTTGCAAGTAATTCAAAACAAAAAAGTCGTGGTGGCCTAGTGGTTAAAGAGCCAACCTCTCAAGTGTGAGGGCGTGGGTTCGATTCCAGGTCGGGCAAGTACCAATGCAACTTTTCTAAGTTTGTATGTACTTTCTAAGTATATCTTGGACACCAATGACTGTGTTTCGGATGGCACGTTAAACTGTAGGTCCCGTCTGTCATTGAACATCCTTGGCAGTCGTTACGGGTAGTCAGAAGGCAGTAAATCTGACACCAGTCTAACCAAGGGGTATTGGGTTGCCCAGGTAACTGGGTTGAGGAGGTCAGATAGGCAGTCGCTCCTTGTAAAACGCTGGTACTCAGCCGAAACCTGTTAGACTGGAAGCCGACCCCAACATAGTTGGGAAAAGGCTCGGGAGAATGATTTTGCAAGTAATTATAATATATAGGGAAGAATATAAATTTACAAATCATTAGCCTATATACATATAAACATACTTAATATCTAATACATAAATATACAAAATTAAATTTAAAATATAGCGTTAAAATAATCCTCCTAATCGTTGCACACTGATAGTGTACCCAAGAGGCTGAATTAATGTTATGACGAATTGCTTCATGTTTCGGAAGGCACGTTAAATTGGTGGGTTCCAACTGTCATTTGTACATTTTTGCCAGTCGGTACAGGTAGTCAGGCGCCAGAAAGTCTGACAACAAGCGAGGGTATAGGATTACCCAGATAACTGGGTTGAGGAGATCTAACAGCCCAGTGTAAAACAAACTTAAGTAACAGTAACTAAATTTGAAACCGTTATTATGAAAGGCTCTTGAAAGCTCTCTAAAGAAAAAGCTGCTGTGAAGGCTCCATTCTCATCTTCTCGCTAAATGGTTTACTTTGCTTTGGTGAAGGATAAAAGCTCCCGCGCTTGACCCTAGCAGTTAAAATTTAGCCTTACTAATATTATCAACTTATTCAACTAACTCGTTGGTGTAGCAGTCGCATAGCGCGACTGCTGTCCGGGGTTGATTCCTGGTTCGGGTCGAAATCGCTTTGTGGGTTTTAAGAGACTTTCATAAAGCAGCGCGAAGTTTTGAAGTTGAGATTGATATACCCCGTGCAAAGGCGAGCACGTAAATGTCAGTCCTGCGCTTGATCTTTTTCTGATGGTGTCGGATTGCCGTCCCTGAGGACTATGAGAGTCCACCTGTGTCTGCCCAAATGCTTATGCACTGTAATTATCTCTGCGCAGCTGGCTGATCTCTTTAAAGAGCGGTTGCCAGACGGCAATCGGTCTGGACGCCATTATAAAATTAATTATACATACTTGCAGACAGCTGTATATATTGCGGGGAAATTTGGGTCATCTTTTTTCCATCGATAACACTGGGAACCGGTAATCTGAGGATACGGTCTCCTTGTAAATCGTCTTCAATAGTGCTAATTTAATTAGCCTCTTTTCGTGAGAAATCTCCAAATAACCAATCCCACTAGGGGTGCAGCTGACGGGAGTGTCAGACTCTTACTGACTAAAACCCACTATGTTCCTTCTGGAGTTCCCTACGTGCCAGAGCCTCAGTAACTCACGCTAACAACCCGCAGCCTAGGCAGTGATTTAATTAGCCTAATCTCATATATTAAGTAAATAACTTAACTACGAATAAATTAAGTAACAGCCTTGCAAAATATCTGTTTTAAACAATACTGCATTTACGTAGGCATAATATTGTCGTCTGCAATTGTATACAGATACGGTTGAGCGTACGGACGTGATTCTTGGTGTAAACTGCATATTTTTATCGATCCGCACAGATGCATTGGATATTGCGATGCTCATTTCAATAATAACCGTACCCACATTTTATATTTGTGAGCTTTATTGGATGGTAAGCATAATATCACATGACAGTCTTGGTGGCCTAGTGGTTAAAGCACCAGCCTTTCGAGTATGAGGGTGCGGGTTCGATTCCAGGTCAGGCAAGTACCAATGTAACTTTTCTAAGTTATACGTACTTTCTAATTTTATCTTGGACACCAATGACTGATTAAAGGTGAACGAAAACATCTCAGGAAACCTGGACTATGAAGTCTAAAATCACCAATCCGCATTGAGCAAGCGTGGTGATTAACGCTCAATCCTTCTCCCTAGGAGAGGAGGCCTGTGCCCAGCAGTGGGACGATAAAAAGGCTGTGATGATGATGAAGCATAATAAAACGTATTTAAATTAATTATTACTAAATATATACACGCGTATAAAAAACTTACGACTAATATAATAATATAAAACTAGTAAAGAGCGTCAAAAAACTCATCCTCGTCGTTGCCACCCGGTTATATTATATCTTTTGTTTCTGTTAGAACTAAACCAGTCGCATTTTTCGATTAAAAACGCATATCTGGCTATTCTATGATTCGTTCATTTTTATCCATTGTGTTTTCTAAATTATAAGCGAAATGTGGTTTCTATTTTCAGAAAATCTAATACCGAAACTGGAATATCAAATTTTTATTTGTTATCCAGTCTATTTAAAATCCGGTGTACTTAAATACCCGTAGAACTTATCGGCTTTTATGCATTACTTCTAGTAAATATCTACATTATGAAGATTAAAGATTTTTATGTATCTTATGAATACACGGTGGCAAACCGCGAAAAGTGCTAGTTTATTATGGACATTTTACCGTATAAGTATTTATAATAATATCAACCTAATCTTGGTGGCGTAGTGTTGCATTCTACCAATAAGGGCTCATGATGATGATTATACAGTCGTTACGGGTAGTCAGAAGCAAGTAACTCTGACGCCAGTCTAACCATATAATTCTACTACATGTATTACTATATCTAATTGTAAATTTTAGCTCATAAGTTTTAATTAATTAAAAACAGCATCGATCCAACAGACAAACTATGTGTATAGTTTTGTTGGACATCGTACATATTGTAAACGTAACATGTACCTTTTATTCAATAAATAAATAAATAAAATAATAAATAAATAAACCAAGGGGTATTGGGTTGCCCAGGTAACTGGGTTGAGGAGGTCAGATAGGCAGTCGCTCCTTGTAAAACACTGGTACTCAGCTGAATCCGGTTAGACTGGAAGCCGACCCCAACATAGTTGGGTAAAGGCTCGGGAGATGATGATGCATACTACGGGAGTACAGAGGGAGTAGAGTAGAGAGGGAACTAACCTCACTGCGTACCGTGATAGGATGCTGTCTCTGTTTCAGGTACAGCACATCAGGCTACTACAATCTGTCAAATTTCCTTAATAGATTTTCAACTTTATCGCTAAAGCATTATGGTTCAAAGTTGAATGGGAAAATCTGAATTTAGGGTAGCCTGATGTGCTGGCGTCAGTACCTAATGCAAATAAAAATGAAAAATATCCTCAATCGTACCTGTACTACTGCTCGTTGTAACAAAAAGGCAAGCTAAACAAACATACATGCCTACAAACTCCATCAGGGTGGACATTACTCAAGGTCTCCATTTGTTTCTACAAAATAAAGACCCCTGAGAGCCCATAATTAACCTAAGGTAGGTAATTTTTGACCCTCCCTTAAGTATTCGGGGGCAGTTACTCTTTATTGGGTCAGGTATTTGGGGTCATTCAAAGGTCATTGTGATTGGAAACGCTTAAGGAATTAAAATATGGCGAAATGGTGGTAGATTATAATAATGAACAAAACATGATGGAACCAATTTAATGGATATGTATCCGAATATTCGTAATCTGCCTAGCCTTTTCCCAAGCTGTGTTGGTGTCGGCTTCCACTCTTAACCGAATACAGCTGAGTACCAGTGTTTTACATGGAGCGACTGCCTATCTGATCTCCTCAAATCAATTATCCAGGCAAGGCAATACCCCTTGGTAAGACTAATTGTCAGACTTTCTGTCTTCCTGTAACGACTACCATAATAGATGTACAAATGACAACCGGGACCCACGAATTTAACAATGACATCTTTGTCAGTAGTTACGACTCGTTAGAAGTCAGAAAGTCTGACAACCAGTCTTACTGACGTCTTACTTACGGGTTGCTTAGGTAACTGGGTTGAGGTCAGATAGGCAGGTAAGACTGGAAGCCGTGGGGTCGGCTTCACCTTAATGGCGACACAGCCTGAGAAAAGGCTAGATTATCGGAATCGTCAAAAACTTATCAGATATCATAATTATACCTCCTGACTAGCACCATCGCTATGGCTAATGTTATACCTTTGATATTGAGCTTATGAGAAACAAGAAGACTCATTACAAATTCCTATATAACACCATACGCAAATCGGAACCCATACAGCCATTTTCGTTCGAATCAAAAAGTTTCCCAATTTAACTTTGCTGAATAGAATTGTTACAAATATAGGCGAGGTACTATAGATTTTTTTGCTGGTTAAAAAAATTAAGAGTATTCGGATAATTCCTCTTGGGGCTCGTAAATTTAGCTCAGGTCCCCGGAGAGGTTTTGGCTAGGATTCTGGAAGTAATTTCTGTTAGCTTTACCTAAGATTTGTTCAAGATTAACTATGGGATTGGATTTTTTATGGGTATACAAGTATCTGATTTATAAGTGTCTTATTTTCTTTGGTAAAAACGCGTATGGTAGGATTTGTCTGCCTCTTCGATTCAGAATATATGTCATCTGCCTAGCCTTTTCCCAGGCTATTTTGGGGTCGGCTTCCAGTGTAACCAGCTGCAGTAGAGTACCAGTATTTTACGTGGAGCGACTGCCTATCTAACCTCCTCAACCCAGTTACCTGAGCAAACCAATACCCCCAAGCAAGACTAGTTTTCAGACTTTCTGACTTCTGAGAATCCGCAACGACTACCAATGATGTACAAATTTAATGACAGCCGGGATCTACGAATTTAACGTGCCTTCCGAAACATGGAGGAACTCGCCATTACAAGGTGGTCACCCACGGACCGACCGCACCAAGCTTTGCTTAACCTTATGATCAATGGTCTTCATTGTAATATAATATTCCTCACACATTCACACAACATCATCTAGTCCCAAACTAAGCAAAGCTTGTACTATAGGTACTAGACAACTAATAAACATACTTATAAACTTTTCTTTTGTAAATACATACATATTATACATAGAAACACCCAGACTAAATCGAACACCTATTTTCGTGCACACAAATGTTTGACTTATGCGGGAATCGAACCCGCGACCTTCAGCGTGGCAGACAGATTCACTACCCACTACGCCATCTGGTCGTCGTATCACTATCACTACATAGTATAAAACAAAGTCACTTTCTCTGTCCCTATGTCCCTTTGTATGCTTAAATCTTTGAAACTACGCAACAGATTTTGATGCGGTTTTTTTTAATAGATAGAGTGATTCAAGAGGAAGGCCCAGACCACAGCCAACAATCATGCTCATCTAAAAAGTCGACCATGCCGGGAATCGAACCCGGGACCCTTAGCTCGGAAGTCCGGCGTGGTAACCATTGCGCATTCGGGGTCATCAGTTTGTTTGTTTGTTTACTGATTCGATTTGACAAATTCTTCTAATGGTCTTCTAGAACAGCTCATTGAGGAAGGTAGGTACAGCCAGGCTTTTTTATGCGACATTGCATGAAATAGTTCCTATGAAAAGTTGATGGAACCGCTGATAGAAGCTAGTAATGAACATCAGCTTTTTATATCGTCCCACTGCTGGGCACAGGCCTCCTCGCACACAGAGAAGGATTGAGCGGTAATCACCACGCTTGCTCAATGCGGGATGGTGATTTCTGACTTTACAGTCCAGGTTTTACTTCAGATGTTTTCCTTCCCCTTTAATCAGGCATTGGTGTCCAAGATAAACTTACAAAGTATATGTAACTTAGAAAAGTTACATAAGTACTTGCCTGACCTGGAATCGATACCACGCACTCATACTTGAGAGGTTGGCTCTTTAACCACTACGCCACACAACCAAAATAGCGAACCGAACTCTTAAAACTACCCTACTGTAAATTGTCTTCGTAAACACAGTCAATTAAATAGGCAGTTACCGTAACGAGTTAATTTAAAATACGGTTACAGCCCTTCTGTTTTGTCCCCTATTTATTTTATAAAAGTTAGTGTAAGCCTCGGTCATTATTTTTATTAGTTTTCGCGAAAGTGTTTTTGTGTCGTTGTAGCTTATTATAAGCTGTTATATTCGCATCGTGGGAGCAATAACTAAAAGTATTCTATACTAACTTTTGCCTGCGGTTCTACCCGCGTCCTTTGGGAAGTACTCCGCACACGCGGTTAAAAATCAACCTATAGTTTCTTCGATAAATGGGCTATCTAATACTGAAAGAATTTTTCAAATCGTTATAATACAACGTGGAATAAAAAAAATGGGGGATTACTTACTTATTCTTATGTCATTTAATTAATTAATTATTACATTTATGTGTATTGAAATATATGAATACGAGTATAATACGCTCCCCATAAATTTATGAGCACGTTGTTTTGCATATACATAGTACAGACACCGCCAGCTCATCAAGCTATTACAATCTGTAAAATTTTCTTAATAAATTTTCAGCATTAGCGCTGAGGTAGGTATATAGTTTGATGACTGATTGAAGGTGAAGGAAAACATCTCGGGGAAACCTGGACCTTTAAAGACTGTAATCACAGCTGCACTGACTGTAATGCAGCTGTGTCCGCGGGAATGCTTGTGCTGCGCAGCTGGCTGATCTCGAGAGAAAACGGCCGCCGTAGCCTACAATCGGACGCCATAATATAAACCAATTTTCTTTTTCAATTTTTATGTCTGTGTATCTGTTCGTATCTCCGAAACGGCTGGACCGATTTTGCCGGCGTTTTTTATTGGCAAGTAGCTAATGTAACTAGGAGTAATTTAGAGTTACTTTTTAACCGGGTAAGTATGTCCCTTTGGACAAGAGTAAAACTACGGGCAATGATTGGTAAGTAAATAAAACTAAAAGATACACTTTTTATTATAAAAATAAAGTTATCTTAAGCCTATTATATAAGAAAACATGGCCGCTATAACTTGATTGCTAGTCTGTGAGTTTGTAGTCCCGCTTACAAGTGTTAATTAACTTTCAAAGTATTTATATCGGCTTTTGTTACAAGGTAGTCCGTTGTTCAGAAGTTGCGAGTTCGATTCTCGGGTTGGATAAATGTTTTAGGGATTTTATAGTTGTTTAAAGTTTTATGACTATCTATTTGTAAACTTATTTTATTTTCTTGGAATAAAGGTTCTATTTTCCATATTTATTATGAACAAGATGTTTCTCTGTGTTCGTGGATGGGTGACCATCTTGTCATGACGAGTTCCTCCGTGTTTCGGAAGGCACGCTAAATTGGTGGGTCCCAGCTGTCATTTGTACATCTTTGGCAGTCCTTTTTTTTTTTTTTTTTTTCGTGGGAAATCATCAAATGACCCCTCCCGCTGAGGGTGCAGCTGGAGGGAGTGTCAGACTCTTACTGACTAAAACCCACTATGTTCCTTCTGGAGGTCCCTGTGTGCCAGGGCCGCGGTATCTCTTACGAACAACCCGCAGATCTTTGGCAGTCCTTACGGATAGTTAGAAGCTAGAAAGTCTGACAACCAGTCTTACTAAGGGGTATCTGGATACCCAGGTAACTGAGTTGAGGAGCTCAGATGGGCATTCGCTCCACGTAGTCAGCTGTATCTGGTTAAGACTGGAAGCCGACCTCAACACAGCTAGGGAAAAGGCTAGGCAGATGATTTGCTTATTGAGACGGTTTCCTTGCTTGTAATAATACCCTGTTCATATCCACGGGCTTAATAATAAAAGCTTAATAGACTGACTGACAGACATTTACCTATATATAATAGTAGGAAGATTGCAACATGAATAATTTTCTAAAACCTATCAATGTTACGTTGTAACAAAGCTATTGTTTTATTCACAATAGACGACGGGCTCTCTTTGAAAATGCAGGTAGGTGCATCACGCATGCGCCATATTGAAACATTAGGCTGATAATATTACCTTCAAACGTTATTATATTTTCTACTATGATGTGGAAGAGTACTTTGATGCTTAACGACGCGCAAATATTTTTCTATATAGGGATTTTTATATAGGGTGTTACAAAACTAGTGCACCATATTTTTACAGGTCATCTAGAACATGCTAAGGATCATGTTTACCACAAAAAAAGTCATGAAAACAACAACATATTTAATTAAATTTATGCCAAATTGTACGCATAACGCCGGTCAATCATCATCTCCCGAGCCTTTTCTCAACTATGTTGGGGTCGGCTTCGATAGATTTATATTTGCATTTTTTTGTGGTTATTAAAAACACTATAAAAACAAATTAAAACATGTAAAATGATTGTAATGTCTAACTTATTAAAATACTTTTCGAAAATAGATGAAAAATCTTTTTATATTCAAACTAAGTATCACAAAAATATTATTTAATTTTCTTTAACTAGAACATTATTCAAATAAATTCAATTATAAAGAGCCGTAACACTTTGTTCAAAGCGAACTAACCAAGCAGATAATACGTTTGAGAAAAAATAAATTGTTTTAATTTCTGTAGGTATCTTTGTGTGAAAAAATATTTTATATAGGTAATTATAATAAAAAGAATAGCCAATTAAATTAATAATATCTTAATGGTATACTTTTATTAAAAAGTCGTGGTGGCCTAGTGGTTAAAGCACCAGCCTTTCGAGTATGAGGGTGCGGGTTCGATTCCAGGTCAGGCAAGTACCAATGTAACTTTTCTAAGTTATACGTACTTTCTAAGTTTATCTTACACACCAATGACTGATTAAAGGTGAAGGAAAACATCTCGAGGAAACCTGGACTATAAAGTCTGATACACCAACCCGCATTGAGCAAGCGTGGTGATTTAACGCTCCATCCTTCTCCGCGGGAGAAGAGGCCTGTGCCCAGCAGTGGGACGATAAAAACGCTGTGATGATGATGATGATACTTTTGTTAAATCCTAGCTTCTGTCAGTCCCGCGGTAAGTAGCCCATAGCCTTTCTCGATACATGAGCTATTCGGCTTGAGCAAATCGAGATTTTTTTCTTCACCTTTAATCAGTTATTGGTGTCCACAATATACTTAAAAACTACATACAATTCAGACCTGGAATCTAACCCGCACACTCATACTTGAGAGGCGTGTGCTTTAACCACTAGGACACCGTAACTTTTACAATATAGACCCGGTATTTTTTTCTATATTAAATTAGTCTACTCATTAAAAAAAAAAAACAAAAGTAATTTGTTAATTTAGTGTAAAGGCTCTTAAAATCAAACACAGTTATAAAGCACGTTCAAGCAAGTAGTTTGTAAATATTTGGCACATAACTCCACGGTCGCTTACGGCGTTCACAAATATTACTAATTGCCAAAACACAATACTAAACATTTACACAATTATTCATAGTTTGAAACTGGAGTGTGTTAAATTAGGTCGTTTTAAGAAATAAATCGAGAACAATATTAATAAAATAAACTAACGTCCCGGAGAAACCAGTTCGCTTACCCAGATAAAAAATAGTTTATAGACTTCTTCGATAAATAGGCTATCTTACACAGAAAGAATTTTCAGAACCAGCAGGCTCAGCATGGCGATTCTATGTGTAGATAGACATATCAAGAGAAGACAATGCTCTTTCTGTCAATGTCAACATGTCTTCTGCCCGAGCATGGCGCGACCTGTCAACTCGCATATAATCACTTGTAGACTTTTACGATCGAAGAAACGATTTTTTTTTTCTAAGTGTCAAAAGAAATCTTACGTCAATCTGTCACTTAACTAACATTATTCTCCGGCAGACAAACTTTTTTCTAAGGTTGTCATGCTGAGCCTTCTTATAGTTCTTGTAAAGAACGCGCTTAAGCAAACAAACTGTTCAGGTTTATAATATTAGTACTTAGGTATAGGACGTGAACAAATAACTAAGCTTTATTTTTGACAATTTTTCCCCCAACTTTTCGCCTGTGTCCTGAAAGAACTACGTCACACAGCGATTAAAATACCTATCTCCATGTCAAAGTGCATTTCAATCAGTTCAACCATGAAAGCTTAAAAAAAAAACAAACGAACTTTCATATTAAATAAAAAATTATAAAAATAGTTTATATATTTATAATACTTGTAAGTATTGAAGGATGGATACTCCTTGTGGGCTGACCACATAAGATATCAGAAAATAATCTGACACATGTAGTGGTTAATTTGTATGATTGTCAGTACGAAATAAAAAGTCTGTAACGATAGTACTATATCCAATATACATACATTACGACACTATTAACAAACTGCGACTCTTTTATTTCCAATTGTAAGTATGATTTCAATACAACAATTTACTTCGAAGATCGATGATGGTCTTAATAAGGTACTTGAACTATCTGAAACTGAATAGTTTAGCCTCCAGCCGCGGCTTGATTGACCTCATTATCGTCTAGAATGAGTTCTCGCTACGTTACCTGTACTGCTAACATGATTAAAGATAGCGAGCCAAAGTCGACTGCATTTTACAGCGTAAGACGGCCTGTGATATTTGAAGAAAATACGTCGACTGTACAGACGCCAGCACATCAAGCTACCCGAAAAATTTGTGTAAATTTTTTCCAATCAACTTTGAACCATATGCTTCAGCGATAAAGTTTGAAAATCTATTAAGGAAATTTGACAGATTGTGGTGTATCGTGATGTGCTGGCGTCTGTACTTATGTACCTATGCCTTGTTGGTCTAGCAGTCGCATAGCGCAATGCTGAGGAGAGAAATTGGTTTGTGGGCTTTGAGAAACTTTCACAAAAGTAGCCCGGAGTCTGGAAGTTAGTGATTGATACACCCGTGCAGCGGAGAGCACGTAAATGTCTATCTTGTGCCTGATCTTTCTCCGATCTTGTCGGAGTGTCGACCTATCGGGCTAGAAGAGTGAGGGAATAGAGAGTACACCTGTGTCTGCGCAAATGATTATCTATACATATGTACATATAATAAAATCGTAGAAAAGTCAAAACCGACACTGAATATTCTTTTTAAAGAATAATTGGGGCATGATCTACAATTGATATCGAAGCCAAAAATATAGTTTTTACAATTTTATTTTTGTCTGTTTGTCTGTATGTATGTCCGGGATAATCTCAAAAAGTACTGCATAGATTTACTTCAAATTTGACATGAATATAACTAAGAAGTCGGCTCAACATATAGGCTACATTATTATCATTTTTTAACCAGCTGATGCTGACGCGGACGACGTCGCGGGCAACAGCTAGTAATGTCAATAAGCATAATATGTATATGAAAATTGGTTCCTAAAAAACGAAAACATCGGCGAACGCACATTCAAAATTTAGTCCAAACGAGACTCACAAACATACAGCCGAAACTAATAAACGCCTGTTAAAAACCTTGACCTCAAAAACTTACTTTTCTAATAAAGTAAATATTAAAAAAAACAGTTTATAAGCCATATCTTTACGAAATCTTTAACCATAGTAGCTATAGTAACTGTCAATGACATAATTACGGTTAGCCAGTGTTCCGCGAGCAAAAATACCCGACCTACATACCGAGGTATTCCATTAGGGAGCTCGATACCGCCAAGTTTACGAAACTGTCCACCGATTCGCTCATTGGCTGTTGTTAAAATTAAAATCGTTTCGTAGTGAAGTGTGAAGATTATGTGGTTATGGTATTTAGTTGTTGTTCTTGATGGGAGATGTTCACGATTGCGTTTTTTTTGTGTGCATAATAAGTTATTTTTTTATGGACTAGCTGTTGCCCGCGACGTCGTCCGCGTGGGTATTAGGATTAAACATTCACCCCCCCTCCCCCGTAGTGATAGCGTGATAATATGTTGCCTATAAGTTGACCCGACCTCTTAGTTATATTCCTGCCGAATTTGAAGCAAATCATGCAGTACTTTTTGAGATTATCCTGGACATTCTAAAATTCTAAAAACTATATTTTTGGCTTCGATATCATATGTACATCAAGCCGCAACTGACTTAAAAAAAAAATTCAATGTTAAGTTTTGACATTTCTACGATTTTATTATATGTATAGATTTTAAAATACTTACGATGCTATCTATATCTCAAACTCAAAATTATTTATTCAAACTTGGCTGCAAAACAGCACTTTTTGAACGACAAGAATTATAAAAGACAGCCCCAAAAACGCCCACCCTTCATCACTTCCTATGTGTTTATGCTGGAAAGAAGAAGTGGCGCAACGAACTCCCCAGCAAAAATTTTCAAATAAAAAGTGTATTTTTGACCGACTTCAAAAAAGGTGGATATTTAGAAATCTTATTACTGTGTGTCCCGCGTGCCTTCCGAAACACGGAAAAAACCTCATCATGTAGAAACGGTCACTCATCCACGGACCCACCACGCCAAGCGCCACACCGAAGCAAAGCTTTTGATTTAACTAAAGCATGATTTAAGAGGTCAAATATTATCTAAGTTAAAAATAAATTAAGAACCAAACAGAAGTTGTAGAAAGTTTTTCAATTTAAATTTTTTTGCTCATACCTACCAAATATAAATATTTTTTTGACGATAAATATTATGTTAGAAAGGAAATTGGTTTTGATATCTTTGCCAAAGTTTAATCATGTACTTGTATTTTTAGAAAAGTAAATTTTGCCGTTTGATAGGTAGGTAGGAAAAAATATTTTTTTGAGTGCGACATTATCAAAAACTCCTCCCACTGTGGATGCAGCTGGAGGGAGTGTCAGACTAATAGGACAGTATATCAGGACACCTTTTCACACACGGTCGGTTAGCCCAAAAGCTATTGATTAGCTTGTGTTATGGCTGCCAACACAACTGATAAACTACATACCTATACTTTATTTTGTAACGCCCAGACCACAGATAACAAGCATGCCCATCATACAAACGTCACCGAAAATTGAACCCGTAACCCTCAGCTCGACAGTACGGCGTGGTTACCATTGCGCCAACAGAGTCCTCAATGATTGGTGTATATCAAACGCTACCATAACAACCCCGGTAAAAAAGCACCCTTATAAAGATAGCAAAAACAAATTTAATATCTCCAAACAGAAAACATACATATCTTACTCTTGTCAAAACAGAACTTCAAAAAATTCGGAGATTACATCATGACGAGCCAAATGGGGTACATGTAATCCAATTTGCTCAATGATTTTTCTGATCAGAAAGCCTACATACCCTTGTCATTCGGCTGTGGGAGTGACGGCAAATAATCTTGTGAACATTTGTAATGTAATATGGAACTTGTATGGTAGTTGAGTTATTGCTATCTGTTTTTATAGCCAATAAAATAATCTTTTGTCTAGCCTTTTCCCAAGTTATGTTGGGGTCAGCTTCTACTAGTGTTTCACACATCTGACCTCCTCAATCTACTTTCCTGGACAAAACGATACCTCTTGGTAAAACCCCTAGTCACGGCGATTTTTCGCATCGCTTCTAACGCGTGTTAGTGGCATCGCGATTCTATCGATACAAACGCGCGAACGCGTCGGACGACATCGGTAAAGAGTACAGAGGGGAGAGGGAGTGTGGACGGTGCGTGAGTGATACGGAGTGGAGAGTACTCAGCTGCATCTGGTTAGACTGGAAGCCGACCCCAACATAGCTTGGGAAAAGGCTGGGCAGATGATGATGATGAATTGACTTATGTATATACTTCTGTAGGCCGTGGTGCATTATGTTTCTTATACATCTATTAAACCGTCTAAAACATTATTTTTATTCAAAATATGTCTATTAAAATGCACAAAGGTTTTTATTGCGTCAGTTGAAACATAAGCCTGATGCGGTGACCTAATAATACAAATCAATTATTTTTCTTTTGTTTTTTTTTTTGACAAGGCATTCTAAGTAGGATTTATTAGGGAGCCTGTTCTTTGAATAAAAATGTACTTTTTTATATGAAATAAAGAGGTCTTTATATCTTAGTAAGAGTAATGAGATTTTATTTTTTCTGATGACACGTTTATTTTTAGCTGTCAGTTTTTTGGTGTAATAATTATTAAGAAAGCTTTTCTAGGCTTCTAATTTAATGATACGTAAAAAAAGAAAATGCTTAAATATGGGTGTAACCTAATTAACACGACCAATTTCTAATTCGTTTAAAAATCTATTACTGTTATATTTTTCTAGGTTATCGCATTTAGACACAACAAGTATGGATTCGCTCCCGCTGAAGGTGCAGCTAGAGGGAGTGTCAGACTCTTACTGACTAAAACCCACTATGTTCCTTCTGGAGGTCCCTGTGTGCCAGGTCCACGGTAACTCTTACGGAATAACCGCAGCCTAGGCAGAGCGCGTAGAACAATACGCGCCGCCGACACGGGCCTGTCGTCCTTAGACGTACGGACGGTGAGCTACCCACACTCACCCACAGACCCGATGGCATTACAGCCTCAAGACGCCAGCACATCAAGCTACCCAAAACTATCAAAATTTCCCAATCAGCTTTGAACTACATATATGTTTCAGCGATAAATTTGAAAATGTAGGTATTAAGAAAATTTGTCAAATTGTAGTAGCTTGATGTCTATGTACTTAAGTTAGAAGTTAGTAAGCAACGCAGTCGTTATAGTTAGCTGAAATTCTGCGAAATCTAGGCACGTATAGACTGGTCCCAGATCGGTCCATGGATAAGATATATATGAAATTGGATTCAAGTCTAATAGTACTAGAGGGTATACATCATTTTGGACCTACGTATTTTGGCCGCTCTAGGCGATAAGCTCGTAAAGAGATTGCCTATCTTGTGTAAAATAAGGAAAAATCTGACCAAGCCAAAAGGAGGTTTACGATATATCATAGACATCTACAAGTTTTGTAGACCATGTTCTATAGTCTATGTATGTTTGTCTCAGTTTTACCCGCGTTTAGAGCGTTCACAACTTTATAAACACTGGCCTATCTGTTTTATAAATCTATCTGGTCTATTTTAATGGCTAGATTCGACCAAAATTGTTCGCAAACAAATTTGCCTTTATAGAATAGAATAATATTTTGTATATATGTATGTATATTATATTAAAACATAAGTATATATCTAACAGTATAATTATGCATATTCTTAAAATAATACATGTTAAGCCAATCATCGCGTACAATTTATTAACTTAACAGTTTATGAGAAAAAAGAAAAATTACAATCAGGTACAAGCGCGCCGCTTATTTTAAGAAATCTCTTCATTTTGTTTTTTTTTTAAATTAGAAAAAAACAGGACATCGTCTTTTGGGTCAGCTGGTACTTCTATAGAAAAAGATTTTAACCAAAAATACCTACAAATAAACGTTTCACCAGAAAAAAACCTCACCACTCTTACTAAAATATAAACACCTCTTTGTTTCACATAAAAAAGTAAATTTTTATTCAAAGAGCAAGCTCTTCAAGAATTTCACCCTAAAGTAGGGGTACAACCCCGTAAAAAAAAAACAAAAGAAAAATAATTGATTTTTATTATTAAATCAGTCGACAGAATCAGGCTTGTATTACAAGTTTCGCGGTGAAAAACCCTTTTGCATTTTAATTGAACTCTTTTGAGAAAAAAAAATATAAATATTTCACTTCATCATCCGATTTTGGGACCTTTACCATTTTTAAGAGTATTCGCTGAATGAAATATTAATTGGATTGGAATTTCAGTCGTGTTTTATCATTGGAATGTACGCTATTTATTTAATTTGCGTGAAAAACTTCCTTATTTATTTTAAAGAAAGTTGGTTGCTCTATAAAATTATATTCTTAGGTACAGACGCCAGCATATCAGGCTACCCGAAACTGTCAAATTTTCCCAATCAACTTTGAACTTTATGCTTCAGCGATAGGGTTGAAATTTGACAGATTGTTGTAGCCTGATATGCTGGCGTCTGTACTATAGGTATCTGCCGGGACTGCGGGTTGTTCGCAAGAGTTACCGAGGCCCTGGCACACAAACACCTCCAGAAAAAAAGATAGTGGGTTTTAGTCAGTAAGAGTCTGACACTCCCTCCAGCTGCACCCACAGCGGGAGGGGTCATGTTATGATTTCCCACGGAAAAATAGTATAGGTATTTATGCGTGGTTTGGAGAAACTTACAAAACTAGCTTTTGACAGCGGTTTCACCCTCGTCCCCGTTCGCAGTAAATAAGAAGTAGCCTCTTCGACAAATCATCTATCTTACATTGAAAGAATTTTACAAATCGGTCCAGTAGTTCGTGAGATTAACTCGTAGAATTTCCCCATACAGAGATTTTTCCAAAAATCCTTAGAATCACTTAATTCCGCGGTTCAAGCCATGACAAATGTTCGCGTGACCTTCAGCTGACATTGAGCATATTATTAGGACGTTCCGCGTAAAAAATGGTCCCGCCTCTGACATAAACGTCTCCCTTTTGCCCTTTTGTGCCATAATTTGCATGGAAATATGAGAACAGCCTGAATCATAGGATTGACCGAACAAATCAAACGTTTTATTGCTAAAAGACTTTTTGGAAAAACAGAGAGAGATGAAATCACAGTAAAAGAAAAAGAAATACCGCTAAAATAAAAAAAAAAAAAAACAAACAGCAATGGATGTTGAAATAATCGTAACGATCGACGCGTGAAATCAGCTGTAATTTTTTTTTGAGATTTTAAAACAAATCAGTTTTATTCGATTTCCATAACGTTACTGAAACAATTTCATGAACCAGTCTTCTTAGTATGGTACACTGAACTCACCCCATCAGTCTGCGGAGGGCTGTCCCTTACAGCCTGTATATGTAGTTTATCTATTATTCCTAATCAACTTTGAACCATATGCTTCAGCGATAAAGTTGAAAATATATAAAGGATATTTGACAGTTTATAGTAGGTTGATGTGCTGGCGAAGGTTAACCGAAACATGAATATGGTATGAAGCAAGGGTTACGATGACAAACTATAGGTGTCAACTGTCAATAGAAGCCTTATGGTAAATTGATTAGCGAGCCCTCGAGACCCAGTTAGTTAGTTGAGGAGGGTCGGTGATGTCAAATGTTGACATGTTTTGCGATAAGGAGTGGAAGAATATGAAATGTATATTTATTGTTAGAAGCAAAATGGACAGTAGTTTTCATTTCCTGAGCTGCTATAGTTGTACTTATCATTAAAATTCTATGTTAAAAGGTTTGTGATGATAATAATATATAGATGACTATGGCTTCTGACTACCCGTAACATCCTTGGCAGTCGTTACGGGTAGTCAGAAGCCAGTAAGTCTGGCGCCAGTCTAACCAAGGGGTATTGGGTTGCCCGGGTTGAGGAGGTCAGATAGGCAGTCGCTCCCTGTTAAACATGGTACTCAGCCGGATCCGTTTAGACTGGAAGCCGACCCCAACATAGTTGGGAAAAGGCTTGGGAGATGATGATGATGATGAATATATGTATAGATGACTATATTATTTAATGTATAATCAGGAAATAAAGCGTTGTTTGTTCAGTAGACTAATGTCAATAATAATTTTTATAACCAAAAATCATTAGTAGGATGAAACCCAAAAGGAAAGGAGACATAGATTCCGGGCGATCCAAATTAGGGAAAAGTCAGTAAACAGCAGAAAATCACAATATTTAGTGCCAGTTTCACCGGTCACGGATAGCCACTATCTACCAGATAAATTAAAAAATGGAACAGAATTTGTATGAAATTATCTACCAGATAAACTATCTGGAACTTATACGTAACTGATGAAACTTGGCCTTAACTTGTTAAAATTACAATCTCGCCTCATTCTCAACAGAAATGCGTTCAATGACTTACGATTAAGATAATCGTGAATACTCGAAATTTTGGGGGAATACAAACGACTCCAAGAAATTGACTTAAAAATATTTTTAAAGGTTTTCAGCTGTAGTTAATATTTTCCTTAGCATGTTATGTATTCTCCTTTAAGGAATTCTTGGCTAAGTAAAAGCCACACAGGTCGATCGATCATAAGGTTAAGTAACGCTTGGCGCGGCCTGTCCGTGGATGGGTTTAGGAAGGCACGTTAAATTGATGGGTCCCGGCTGTCATTTGTACATCCATGGCAGTCAGTCTTCCCAATCTTATCAAGGGGTATCGGGTTACCCAGGTAAGTGATGGGTTGAGGAGATCAGATAGGCAGTCACTCCACGTAAAACACAATTATTATTTATTTTAATGAAATTCAGTAAATTGATTACTAATTAAAAAACAATACAATTTCTTTTCAATTTCTTTCAATTTAAATTTTTGGAGATTTCAATTGAAATAGAATCAAACTTATATATTCTCAAACTTGTTTTCTGAATAAACAAAAGAACTAGGTACATACTATATACGGGAACAGCTTGAAGGGCCAGTATATTTGTGACGTCACACCCTCCCACCCTCCCCCTGCCTCGTACAGTCGGAGTCTGGTTTTATTGCTAGCAACCAAAAACAACCGCTTGAGTATTGGAAATTGTTATTTTTATTGCTACTGGGGATGAAGGGTTTGATTCTCAGTCAGCAAAAATTGTTTATTTTTGTTTTGGAACGAATAAATCCAAAAAACAACTATTTCTACGTCATCGAAAATGTTTAGTCTGTTTTCTTTGGTCACAGCTACATCAAGCAACATTTTTTTGTTAGTGTCTAGTTTTTTTGGGGGCACGATAGTGCCCAGAAGTCGCGAGCAAAGCGGGCACGGCCGTACCATCTTTTCTTGAAGCGATTCGCGGATTAAAAATTTGCTAGAATTTGCTATCGTACCCAAAACGCTAATTACGTTAATTTCTATGTTGTATGGAAATGCTGATTATTTGATCAAATGAAAGTATTTTGGGACTATTTGGTAGGTTTATTTTATACTCATACAAAAGCTCAAGCATTTTTACTTCAAAAAAGACCATATGTTTCAAAGTAACGTTTGTGTAACTCAATACATGCGTGAACTCATAAACCACAAAAAAAATGGAACCCGTTTTTTTATCGGAATTATGTTCCGTAAAAAAACTATAGCTAGACCCTTCCTTTCAACTTTAATCACCTAGAACAGGGAAACCCTCAAACAACCCTATTACCTCACTAAATCCAAAAACTTCAAAGACGTTACAGCTATTATGACAAAATTCACTTTTCCCCTACAAAGAACTATCCATTCACACACGCACACACAGGCGTTCAACTATCCATTCACACCCACACATAGACACTAAAAAGTATCACGAGAAATCCATTTTGCTCTTAACATTCATTCCAAAAATTGATGGGATACGTCACCTAGGGAGTTCTTTCTAAGCCATCGTTGAGTTAATAATAAAATCAGGCCTTTATAAATCGAGGGTTGCGTACCCCTGAAAGCCGGTTTCAGTTACATAAAAAGTGAGTTTGAAGGTATCACACTTGTCAACCTTTTTTGAGGTGTCGACAAATATTTGGAAAACAACACCCTGAGTAATGGTATTTGGGGAATTTTGGCAAAAATGCAATGTAAATTTGGGCTTGATTTTTAGTGTTTTTGGGACATCTAATAATCAAAGTAGGCCACTGCTATTAATATAAGTTCAGGACATTTTGATTGATACATAGCTTGATAATTAAAGTACATTTATAAGCCTATCGTTAAGTTCTCTTCTTTTGTTAATTTTCATACCTACAGCAACCTTAGCATGGCAACTCTAGAAACAAGTTTTGTTTACCGGATTGACGTAAGATTTCTTTTGTCATTGTTTTAAGAAATTTGTTTTTCTTCGATCGACATAAGTTTACAAGTGATTATATGCGAGTTGACAGGTCGCGCTATGCTCGGGCAGAAGACATGTTGACATTGACAGAAAGAGCTTTGTCGTTTCTTGACAGAATATATATAGAATCACCATGCTAAGCCTGCAGAAGCTGTTTGGCATAAATAAGTTACACATAAGCCATTTTCTCTCTCCTCTTCTCCTATCTTTATTTATTGTTATTCTTTGTTGAAACTGTTAAAATAAAGCGTCTGATTTCTCAAAAATGTCAGGTTAGAACTTATACTTCAATTTTTTCATTAATCCTTAAGGTCCCACACAAAAATTCCAGTTTCACTATAAATTGAAATTTTTGTCTGAAATTTTGGCCAGTCTATCAAGAAGCGCATGAAAATCAAAAACTAGTATGTAATAGATTTACAATCGCTTTTCTGAATAGGTTTCGTTGCTACCTTTATTTATGTGTAGGATCTATGCTGACAGTGTAGTAGCAGATCGTTTGACTGCAGAGCAAATATTTGTGTGACCAGCCAAACTCGTGTATGGATTGATCGGATTCCCAGAAACGCCTCGTGTTTAGTTCACAAAAAATACTGTAAAACGAAGTATGTAGGTATAAAGGTATCAAACATGATTGGTTTCATAGCGCTTAGTAAAGATTTTATTTGTTTTTTTTTTCGACTGCAAATACACGAATTTTATGACATTCACAGTTTTTTTTATGCGTATGGTTGCATCCTGAATTTTGTCAGTATTGATTCATAGAATTTTGACGTTAACGGTGAAAGCTTGGTGATTGGGTTGTGGAGATCAGATAGGCAGTCGCTTTATGTAAAAGCTGCATCAAAATAAAATTGAAAGCCGGCTAATTTTCGGCCATGGCGGCTATTCGTTGTAAGGCGATCAGCCAGCTACGCAGGACATAATATTATAGCGCACAAGCATTTGCGCAAACCCAATTGCATTCTCTGTTACCTAACTCTCACAATCCGATGGGTCGGTAGCCCGACACAACCGGAGAGAGATCAGGCGCAAGACTTACATTTATCTGCTCACCGATGCACGGTTGAATTAATCATTAACCATCAAAATTCCAGACCATGGCTCGCTTTGAGAAAATCTCTTAAAACGCTCAATCCAATTTCGCCCATACCCGAAAACCGAACTCGAAACCCCGTGTTCAGCAGTAGCGCCATGTAACTACGAAACAGTTCAAACAAAAATACTTCGCTTCCTCGTATTTTTACTGAGACATTTTCATCATTCTGTCGCGGCCAACCTCGATACAGAATAAGAAAACCAATAATTCGATTTTGGATCCTCCAGTTTATCAAATTATCGTAGGAAACAATGTTATATCGGCCATTTTCCGTTTAGTTAACTCCTGGTTCTACGTGGCAGATCATCCATCTTGAATAATGTCGTGGTACAGTCGAGAGCAAAAAATTATAAGCACTTATTTAAATTGAAAAATTATGTAACTTTTTTTAAACTATGATATTTATTGGTAAATATCGAATAAATAGTCGTGGTGGCCTAGTGGTTAATGCACCAGCCTCTCTCAAGTATGAGAGTGCGGGTTCGTTTCCAGGTCAGGCAACTAACAAGGCAAGTTTCTAAGTTATATGTGTTTTCTATATATGATGATGATGTTATACAATATAAGTTATATGATGATGATGACCTTTGACACCAATAACTGATTAAAGGTAAAGGTACACCAACCCGCATTGTGCGAGCCTGGTGATAAACACTCAATCCTTCTCAGTGTAAGAGGAGGCCTTTGCCCAGTAGTGGGACAGTAAAAAAGCTGATGATGAATAAATATTTTTGGAACTAAAATTATTATCATCTAAGATAGATGCTAGTATTGGAACTAGCAGCTAGTTCCAATACGGCCGATAATTCCAACGGCTTGTAATTGTTGAGTATACCGCTCACATAATACCAAGGATAATTTGAGGAATCAAGGCGAAATCCGAAATGGTAACAATTCAGGCTACCAATAGGAAGCCCTTACTCCTAAGCTTCAAAGATATCTTATTACCTTCGTTGAATTCAAGCTCTCATAATATTAATGTCTAGATCAATAAACGGTGCTGATGATACTGTATTTTTTTAATGATAATTTAGCATAGAAATAAAATTCGTATGAAAAACGGTGCGTACTTTCATTACTAAAGCGGATAAGTGCGAGTCCGACTCGCGCAAGAAGAGGTCTGTATCCATAGGAGAAAGAAATGCTTTAGATGTGTCGGAACAGCCTTTATTTTTCATGGGGAAAACATCAAATGACCTTTACCGCTGTGGGTGCACCTGGAGGGAGACTTACTGATTAAAACCCACTCCCCCTAGCTTTAAACCATCTTCTTGAACAAAGTTACTGATCTTAATATACTACTAAAGACGGTACTTTTTAAGACCACGTATTATAATAAGGCGGACTATGTCCCTTCTGCAGGCTTAGCATGGCAACCGTAGAAACAAGTTTTGTTTACCGGAGAATGGACATAATGACAGAAAAGTGACAGATTGACGTAAGATTTCTTTTGTCATTTTTTGAAGAAATTTTTCTTTTCTTCGGTCGACATAAGTTTACAAGTGATTATATGCGAGTTGACAGGTCGTGCCATGCTCGGGCAGAAGACATGTTGACATTGACAGAAAGAGCTTTGTCTTTTCTTGACAGAATAGATATTGAATCGCCATGCTAAGCCTGCTGGAAGTCCCTGAGTGTCATTGACACGACAGAGTAATTCTTGCGAACAACCCGCAACCCCAGCAGGCATAGGAGCTCTTAACAATATTTATTTTGACAGATTAATGACAGACGGACAGACAGATAGCGAAGCCTTAGTGATAGGGTCCCGTTTCACCCTTAGGGTACAGAACCCTAAAAATAAGATTAGCAGCTGCTATTAATTCAGTTATTAATACCACTTTTATCCATACATTGAAAAATAGAGCGGATAAACTGCTTTTTAATCATATAAGTGGCTCTACAGAAAATTATGCATTTTACCAAAACAACGAAAAAGGGTTTTATTGGATAATGCTGTTTGATGCATAAAAAATGTCTAAGCTTGCCTTTTGTGTTCTTGTAATTACCAATATAGCTTGGTATATGATGCGAAGGAATGAGGATCATGTAACTTAGAAAAGTAACATTTGTACTTGCTTGACCTGGAATCGAACCCACGTACTCATACTTGAGATGCTGGTACTTTATCCACCAGGCCACCACGACTATGCGGCCAATTTAAGGGAATTTTAAAAAAGATAAACATTGCCAAACCAAAATTAAGTCCTAATGTTGTAACAGAAACAAAATGATACTGATGATTTTAAACTAATTTTGTTTTATTTTTGTTTTCAGGTATGTGTTTAGTGACAAAGTTACGTGGATTGCTTAACAAGTTTGCGAGAATACTCTACGAAACAGGTAACTTTTATAGCTTAAAAGCGTTTATTATTTTAACTCTACTATTTATCTTTGATACTTTTGTATTTTCTAAGTATATCTTGGACAGCAATGACTGTGTTTCGGATGGCACGTTAAACTGTAGGTCCCGACTGTCATTGAACATCCTTGGCAGTCGTTACGGGTAGTCAGAAGCCAGTAAGTCTGACGCCAGTCTAACCAAGGGGTATTGGGTTGCCCGGGTAACTGGGTTGAGGAGGTCAGATAGGCAGTAAAAATGTAAAAAAAGCCTAAGATTACATTTCTTATTAATTGCTTCCAAAAAAATCTGTATACCTACATGTAAATTAGCTCAAATAATGTAGAAACAAAAAAACGTACCTAGTTTCCATTATTATTTTATATTTATTCTTTACAAAGGAACTCTTTTATAATGTAGAAAGTAAATAACTATTATTGTATCAAATAACGTGATAGAACGTAGTCAAAAGAAAATACAATTTTAAAATATAATTTTAAATAAATAAAAATATAATCCTCTTTAATGAAATGGTCAACTGCAGATCCGATAAATATTTAATAAAATTAAAATCGACATAAAGTACTTTTAAAATATTATTATTTATTTCTTATAAAATAAAAATGTAGCTACAAGTTGAATATTTATTTAAAAAATATCCAACTGTAACTTTTTACGCAAGAGCGGGAATTTAAATCAAGCCAACGTTTACTTTTTATATTCAGTTCGGAATTTTCACCAGCCGAACTCCGATGACTCGAAGATGAAGTTTTAACAGTATTCCAGAAATGTAGAAATTTCTAGAAAATCTACGTTCTTTGTAACACAAGGGAGAATGTATTCTTTGGGCGCGAGTAGTCAACAGTGATGTACAAAATTTCTTTGAACAAAATAACACGTTCGGATATTTTTTTGACAACTTCGAATATGGGATATTTTATATAATATATATTTTTTTTATTTAAAAAAATATAATATGGAATATATTTTTTTATATAAAAAATATCTGATGTGTACCTCTATTCCAAAAAAAAAAAAGGATTTATTAACGGATTCGTTGAATTAATTTTACAAAATAAAACAATAAAAATTCGGGATAATATTGTATTGGATTGGATATCTGTAGACGATTTTTATTTGTTGCCAATACATTCGTGTACTCTTCGTAGAAATTCATGTCGCATGCAGTTTTTAAAGCATATCATGGTAAAGCCATTAAAAATCGTGAGCCGTACAAAATTGCAAGGTAAACATTTCGAATTTTAAATAAAGCTTAAAATATTTTCGCGTTTATTTATGTACTTAAATATCATTTATTTTCTTGTAATTATATACTGGGTCATTCAACGTTTATCATCTTCAAATAAGGAGTACGATCAATTTTTTTTTTGTTTACTTGTTAAGTTTTTTTACTCCTTATAATTTCTACATAATACATATTTACAATTTATTTACGATCTAACAACAAATTCCATCTTCTAGTTTAAGAGCTAAAGTTTCAAGACAAGACGCCCAGTATCTGTATCAGATTTTTTTTTTCTACATTTCCACATAACCCCATATTGCTTTTAAAAAAGTGGTCCAGTAATTACCACAGAGCTCGACACATAGCTCGCTAGTTTTAATGAGGTTTAAATAATTATTGAAATGTCAAACTGACATCCAAAAACTTTTGACAAAAAAAAATGAAACCAACTTTACAAAACACTTAATAAGAAAAAAGATCCTTTCGTCATAGCACTAGAAGTCGGTGTCTCAAGGCTGTTATTTAGTTGGCCACCGACTCCGTTTTTGGAAGTCGGTTAAAAATAGCGAGCTCGTCTTCAATGACGATGAAGAGCGCTATCATAATCATCCAGCAGGTTAATCTCGATAAGCCATCACACTTACAAACTAAAACCCTTACCTATCTCCGAAAACGCATTAAACAGACGCTCTCAAATTCGGTACGTACGAAAATCTATGACATTCGTTAGTAATAAGGACCCTGAAACTTTGACAACTAGACCAACCGTGCAACTGTGGTATAATCGATAAATTGGTTTGTGCAAGTCAAATTGCTTTTGGTGCTTGTAATATATTACCTTCATCGGCATCTGGTTTGTATGAAATTCAGATTGCAATCCGAATGAAAAGACCCTGCAGACTGCTGTCAGAAACTGACCATTTATTTTGAAGGTAATCGTGAATAATATCAAACTTTTCGTCGGCTAATGATGGCGTCCACGCTAATTGTCGGCTACAGCGGCCGTTCTCTTTAAGGAGATCAGCCAGCTGCGCAGGACATAGGTACAGTGCACAAGCATTCGCGCAGACACAGGTGCACTCTCTATTCGCTCATTATCATAGTCCGATGGGACGGCAATCCGACACGACCGGAGAGAGATCAGGCGCAAGACCGACATTTACGTGCTCTCCGAAGCACGAGTGTAGTAATCACCAACTCCCAGACTCGAGACTGTTTTATGAAAGTTTCTCAAAAACCACGATTTCGGTCCGACCCGGGAATCAAACCAGCGACCCCGTGCACAGCAGTCGCGCTATGCGATTACTAGATCAACGAGGCAGGACCTAATACCTGATCATTGTAATACATCTTGGTACAGCAGGCTTAGCATGGCGATTCTATATCTATTCTATCAAGAAAATACAAAGCTCTTTCTGTCAATGTCAACATGTCTTCTGCCCGAGCATGGCGCGACCTATCAACTCGCATATAATCACTTGTAGACTTATGTCGACCGAATAAAAGAAAAATTTCTTCAAAAAATGTTAAAAGAAATCTTACATCAATCTGTCACTTTTCTGTCATTATGTCCATTCTCCGGTAAACAAAACTTGTTTCTACTATTGCTATGCTAAGCCTGCTGATATCTGTTTCGCCGCCACCGACCTGCGACCCACTGCGACAGTGCGCTGTTTCAATTTCCACTCATTATTGAATTTGGAACACACGATGAAGCGTAGGGTGTTTCGGATGGCACGTTAAACTGTAGGTCCCGGCTGTCACTGAACATCCTTGGCAGTCGTTACGGGTAGTCAGAAGCCAGTAAGTCTGACGCCAGTCTAACCAAGGGGTACTGGGTTGCCCGGGTAACTGGGTTGAGGAGGTCAGATAGGCAGTCCCTCCTTGTAAAACACTGGTACTTAGCTGAATCCGGTTAGATTGGAAGCCGACCCCAACATAGTTGGGAAAAGGCTCGGGAGATGATGAAGCGTGGGGTGCATAGTCCATCAAACATCCACCCTGTGTTTGAGTGAAAGAAAGACCTAAAAGGACATGACATCCACTTAAATGCTTAGCCGTGAATCACCTTAATCGAGAAAATATATGTATGATATGATCTGTGGATGTTTTGTTTGGGTATTCTTAATATTCCTTTTTTTTTAGTGTGAAACCATCCAAGGAGGCCCCTCTCGCTGTGAGTGCAGCTGGTGGGAGTGTATAAGACTCTTACTGACTAAAACCACTTCGTTCCTTCTTCTTCCGTCTTTGTGTGCTAGGGCCACGGTAACTCTTCACCGGCGGGGGACTGGATGTTATAGACTCCCAGGCCCCGTCCACTCAGGCGAGGTCGGAGTGCCGCTGGGTATTTTTAGTGGGTATACGGGAACGATTTTACCGGGGAGTCCCACATACCCCTCTCCCGGCCCCCGACGGGAAGGGGATGCGTAACAGCATTTTTTCCAGCAAAAAAAAAGAACCACGGTAACACTTGCGAACGACCCGCAGCCCCGACAGATCAAAATATTCCCTTGAGTAATGTTTGTAGACATATTTACATTCTTAATGGTATTGGTATAGTATCGATAAATACCTGTCAATCATCGCAAGATGTGTATGTGTTACTTCATTTGTTTAGTCTGGATTCAGTTCACTGTTTAGATTCGCGTATTTCGCAACTGATTTGGAAAATGTGTGAACAATAGCTTCTTAGATCTATACTTATTACTAGCAGACCTCGGGGCTAGCCAAGATATCTTCCTACAATCGTAAACGCTAGTAGAAACGACAATAATGTATGGAAATGACATTTAAACTCACGTTATGACCACGTCATTTATCGATTTCAAATGTAATTTCCATACATTTTTGTTGTTTCTACTAGCCTTGACGATTGTAGAAAGGCATCTTGGCTACAGGCCCTGGTCACACGTTGCTGTGGTTAAGGTTTTTGTTACAATAATAGATAAGAAGTCTTTAGAAATGTATTTAAAAGTCGTGGTAGCCAAGTGATTAAAGCACCAGCCTCTCATTACGAGTGTGCATGCTGTTCAATATCAGGTCTGGCAAGTGACTTTTTATAAGTTATGTTTATTATGTACTTTCTAAGTATATCTTGTACACCAATGACTGATTAAAGGTGAAGGAAAACATTCTTCTCTGTGAGAGTACGCCATGCCCAGCTGCATCAGTCGGATGCTAAAAAAATGATGATAGACAAATAATTTGCAAAAATATATATAGCGACTATAAATTAAGATGTAAGCTTTCCTATCTTTCAAGTCTTCTCACTTCTGCTATCCTATCTTGCAAATCTTGTCACTTCTTCTTCCCAGCAAAAACACATAGGAAGTGGTGAAGGGTGGGCGTTGTGGGGGCTGTCTTTTGTATTATTTGACGTTCAAAAAGTGCTGTTTTACAGTCAAGTTTGAATAAATGATTTTGAGTTTGAGTTTCGAGTTTGAGTTTGAGTCGGATCAAACTGCTCACGGTGAGCAAATTGGATAAAAATCGGTTTTTTAAATAGTTCAAAAGTCCATCACCATGCGCTCAAACAACGTGACACCACATTTCTATATTTTTTTGTTTAAACGCGCTTATATTAGAAACTATCATCTCCCGAGCCTTTTCCCAACTATGTTGGGGTCGGCTTTCAGTCTAACCGGTTTCGGCTGAGTACCAGTGTTTTACAAGGAGCGACTGCCTATCTGACCTCCTCAACCCAGTTACCTGGGCAACCCAGTACCCCTTGGTTAGACTGGCGTCAGACTTACTGGCTTCTGACTACCCGTAACGACTGCCAAGGATGTTCAATGACAGCCGGGACCTACAGTTTAACGTGCCATCCGAAACACAGTCATTGGTGTCCAAGATATACTTAGAAAGTACATACAAACTTAGAAAAGTTGTATTGGTACTTGCCCGACCAACACTTGAGAGGTTGACTCTTTAACCACTAGGCCACCACGACTTCTTATATTAGAAAGACTAATATTAGAAACTAATAATAATATTATATTAGAAACTAATAATCTAATAAAAAAAATCTAAAAAATATCCAAAATCAAATATTCATTTGAAGTGATATATCTAGTGGAACTCTTCGGGATCCAAAATCGAATACCGTGACGGTAAACAGCATGACGTTTGCGTGTGCCGTCACGCCCCCTTTCTTCTAGCTTGTGTGTCAGTGTAGGGCGTGCCTATATGTAGAATATACGTTATTATGTATTTTTGCTGTGCAGATATTTATAAAAGAAATATAGTTACATCATCATCTCCCGAGCCTTTTCCCAACTATGTTGGGGTCGGCTTCCAGTCTAATTGGATTTAGCTGAGTACCAGAGTTTTACCTATTATGAGCTATTATGATAGCCTATTTATTGAGAAAGTAATAGAGTAGTTCCCATGCGACGCGGGCGAAACCAGTGGCGGTAGTCATTCTATAAATTTCTAAATAGTTAAATAACTATATTTATTTAAAAATATAAACAATTTAAATATCCCAATGGCTATAATTTTCGTTTCATTGCCTCTTTGATTTATTGACAAAATAATGACAGATTGGGTCTTAGAATCGATTCCGTAAAGAACAATTTATTTATTTATTTAATAGTTTATGTACACAGTTAATGAGACAAGAGGTAAAATAGAACAATCAAGTACAAAGGCACAGCTTATTTCTTAAGAAATCGCTTTCAGCAAGCCCGCTATGGGAGAGTTAGAATAAAAAGAGAAGAAGACAGGCTGTGTAAACTGAAAGCAAGAAAGAACTATTTGAGTGGAATTAAAATTTCATCATCATCAGCCCCTCTCAAATGTTAAGGGTGTTCCACATCCCCCATTCTTCAACTTATCCGCCTTCTGCCTCCAGGCTTTCTTAATTAACCCCACCTATTTACAGAATGTTTAAAAACCTTATACCTTTCAGAAAAAGAAATCTTCTCATTTTATTCCAAAATATCCGCATAAACAAAACAAAAAAATATCCGAATTGTCCGCACGTGTCCCATCACTAGCATGCATCCGGGAGGCGGGAAACTTTTCCAGCAGCTTGGCTGTGATATGCACGATGCATGCCCAACTTTGAACAGTTGTGTGGCGTTTCTGTTATTAAATCTTACGAGTAAATTGGAATTAAACTTATGTGTTTTGAGTTAATAAAGTGAACGTTTTAGTTATATTTTGTTTGAAATTTAAGTTTTAGCTTTGTTTCGTGTTATGAAATTTATTTGTTTTTATATCTTTATTATTGACTAGACGCGTGACAGATGTTGTATTAAATGTTTTTAAACTTTCGCGACTTGTACAAATATGATACACAACACACGCAATGAAAAAGTATTATAGGTAACGGTATATACTAGCGTATATACGGTAGCCCTCTATTCCTCCTGTCGAACGTTATTCTGACGACATTGTCCTGTTTTTTCTTTTACAAGAACCTTCTATGACAAATAACAAACACAACAAAAGAAAGTGAAATCCTACGGTGGTCGGGAGTCATCCCTCGACATCCGGCGGCGCCCGCGGTGTCGACCGGTACCAGCCCTGTCACGACGGCTGGGATGAGCGGTGCGGTCTCTTAGCGCCTCCACCGCCTCCTTCGCTAGCATAACTGCTTCACAGAAGGATTCTCTCTCGCTCCGGACCATGGTCTGGATCAGGGCTGGACGCGAGAGGTCACCGCCGCCAATCAAATGACCCCTCAGCGGGGGGTGTGCTGCAGCTGGAGGGAGTGTCAGACTCTTACTGACTAAAACCCACGGTAACTCTTGCGAACAACCCGCAGCCCCGGCAGAAATGTATGAACCTTAATCATATTTACTTGCAGGAGCTGGATGCGAGAAGCCGAAAATCGATCTCAGTGGCGTGCACTTGGAGAGGCCTATGTCCAGCAGTGGACTGCGATAGGCTGATGATGATGATGAATCATATTTACTTAACAACAATACTATTCAAACCAAAACCTACCCCTTATGTGTCCAAAAGTAATTTCGTAATAATAACAACATAACAAAATAAAATTATTTTCAATAAACCTTACCTACAGTTAACATGATCGTCACAAATTAACTAATTACAAAATAAATTTGATTTAATTGTACAAGTAACGCGAAACATAATAATTTTGTCAATTTGTAGGTACGTGCTATTAAGTGTAGACTTACATTTATTTGTTCATTAATTTTAATTAATCATCATAATCATTATCTGCCTAGCCTTTTCCCAAGCTATGTTGGGGTTGGCTTCCAGTCTAACTGTATGCAGCTTAGTACCAGTGTTTTAGATGGTGCGACTAGATAAAATGTAGCCAAAAAAGTAGTCTTGTTGGTCTAGTAGTCGCATAGGGTGACTGCTGTGCGACGGGGTTTGATTCCCGGGTCGGGCTGAAATCGGGAATTGAATCGGAGTCTGTAAGTTGGTGATTGATACACCCGTGCATCGGAGAGCACGTAAATGTCGGTCCTGCGCCTGATCTCTCTCCGGTTGTGTCTGATTGCCGTCCCATCGGACTATGAGACTATGCTCAAATGTTTCTGTAGTATGTCCTGCACAGCTGGCTGATATCTTTAGAGAGAACGGCCGTCGTGGCCGGCAATCGGTCTGGTCGCTATTATTACTATTATCTAACACTAAAATATTTTTCTCAAATCGGGTCCCTAGTTTCTAAGATAGGCGCGTTTAAGGAAACAAACAAACTATCCAGCTTTTTAATATTAGTATGTACAGAAATGTGAATACTAAAAGAAAATCACTCAGTAAAGTCATCATTTACCGATAGACACCTGATTATCCGCTGACTCCCCAAAGGCAAGGCGTGATGATAGGCATAAACATTAATCAATGCTCAACAAGATTTATCACTTCAATACCCCTGGGGTAGAGGAAAATGAACTTAATTTACATATCTCTGAAGTATTTGAAATAAAAAATCGAAGGTAGATTGGTTGAACGCGTATTTTTCTTTACTTTTTTTTGGGAAGGTAATTTTGATATCGTACCTGTGTATTTATCTAAGAAGGAGCTCGTGGCTAAGTAAACGCCGCACGGCTCGATCGATTATAAGGTTTAGCTACTCTTCGCGCGTTCGATCCGTAATTAGGTGACCATTTTGTCATGACGAGTTCCTCCGTGTTTCGGAAGGCACGTTAAATTGGTGGGCCCCGGTTGTCATTTGTACATCTTTGGCAGTCGTTACGAGTAGTCAGGAGCCAGAAAACATCTCGAGGAAACCTGGACTATAAAGTCTGAAATCACCAACCCGCATTGAGCAAGCGTGGTGATTAACGCTCAATCCTCCTCCGTGGGAGAGGAGGCCTGTGCCTAGCACTGGGTCGATAAAAAGGCTGTAATGATGAATAATGATTCGTCTAAAATATACCTACCTATTACCGTAAGACGGCTGGCAGGAGCTGGATGCGAGAAGCCGAAAATCGATCTCAGTGGCGTGCACTTGGAGAGGCCTTTGTCTAGCAGTGGACTGCGATAGGCTGATGATGATGATGATGATGATGTTACCTACCTATTTATGAATTTTATCTATATCTGTACAATATATCATACTAGCGACCCGCCCCGGCTTCGCACGGGTGCAATGCTGATACTAAAATTATACATATAAACCTTCCTCTTGAATCACTCTATCTATTAAAAAAAACCGCATCAAAATCCGTTGCGTAGTTTCAAAGATTTAAGCTTACAAAGGGACATAGGGACAGAGAAAGCGACTTTGCTTTATATTATGTAGTGATGATATGTAGTGATTCGCATACCTACAAATTACATAAAGTGCTCAAAACATTGTTATATTAGGACTTTATGAACCCCATATTGCGTTGTGGAAATAAAACCAGCCAAGCGTGAGTTATAACTCGTGCTGAGGGTTCCGTTTGTAGCTAATTAACCTACATTGTCACTAGTCCTACACACAAATATTATAAACGTGAAAGTCTATGGATGTGTGATAAATTTAATTATATCTATTTTGCAAGTAGGGTGAAATCAGCACATTTAAGCAAGGTTCACATCTGACGGAACATGCGTCGCGTATTATCGGTCGCGTAACGCCAGAACAGACAAATGTATAGAAAAACACTTGACCGTTCACACTCAACCGATGATACGTCAGTGCGACTGATGATACGCTCGGCGTATTTTACGTCAGATATAAACCTTCCCTTAAAGCGTGGGCTCACTGCGGCACATGTTGTGCACGTCTCGAATTCCTCATGACTAGATGGGCCATCCAAGGTCCGACCGCGCCAAGCTCTAAAGTAGTTTTAAGAAGTTTTTATTCATCATCTCCCGAGCCTTTTCCCAACTATGTTGGGGTCGACTTCCAGTCTAAACAGATTCAGCTGAGTACCATTTTTTTAGAAGGAGCGACTACCTATCTGACCTCCTCAACCCAGTTACCCGGGCAGCCCGATACCCCTTGGTTAGACTGGTGTCAGACTTTCTTGCTTCTGACTACCCGTAACGACTGCCAAGGATGCTCAATGACAGCCGGGACCTACACTTTTACGTGCCATCCGAAAACACAGTCATTGGTGTCCAAGATATACTCAGAAAGTACATACAAACTTAGAACAGTTGCATTGGTACTTGCCCAACCTGGAATCGAACCCACGCCCTCATACTTAAGGTCGGCTCTTTAACCATTAGGCCACCACGACTTTTTTAAGAAGTTTTTATTATAGATTGATATGAGTTTTAAGTATTATATACAAGTGTGCAACTATGTCTCTGCCATGCACTCGGGACTATGGAGTCCCGGACTTTTGGAAGGCGAACGTGGGGCCGAAGCCAACACGCTGAAGCCCTTTTAAGACACCTTTAATATACATATGTAATGGTGAGATAAAACCGGCGATTATTGTTAAAAAAAATTGTATAGAAGTAAATCAAAACCTACAGTTCAATCGTACATTCGTCAGCTGTTATTTACTGGCTCGCCCTGATGGACCAAGCGAACTGTGCTAAACGGATCCGTTAAAATACTGCAGCGACTGCATTTATTGCATCCCATGGAAAGCGGAAACAAAAATAACGTTGCAATTTTTTAAGCCATTGATTTTTTCCTTTTTGTTTATTGTTAAAAAATATGACAACACAGGGTTTAACGGAAATTCGGTAAAAATATCATTTCATAGAGAATGTCAGTTCAATTTTGGATGGATAATCTCAACTTTGATTTTCGAATTAAGTCTTTTTTTAAAAGCTTTTATTTAACTTGTTACTGTTGAAAGTGCAGTTTTATGATTAAGTACAGACGCCAGCACATCAAGCTACTGTCACTGTTAAATTTCCCTAAGAGATTTTAAACTTAATCGCTGAAGCATATCGTTCAAATTTGATTTGTAAAATTAGACAGTTTATGGTAGCTTGATGTGTTGGCGTCCGTGCATTGACCTCCTGTCAATAGTTATTGATCTCCTGTCAGCTGTGTTTTGTTTCCGTTATATGCATTATGCATTATCACCCTGTATAGGCATATTTTTTTAACAAAAACGAAATCAGTGACTTATATATATACTTTACACGTATCTGGTTGGCTTAAAAGCTCTTGCCAAGCTTAGCTACAGATACCTGCCGGCTATCGATCGCATCGTCTACTAAACTCCGAGTCGCGGGTTCGATTCCCACATGGAACAGCGACAATCGTTCTAGTTCTGGGTGTTATTTGCAAACATATCCATGATGAATAAACCCTAATGTGTGCTACGTTATTAAAACAAAAATATTTTTTCAAATCGGTTGGTAAATGACCGAGATATATATGCGCGAAAAAACATAAAATCTTGCAGATCAAAATGAGAACCTCCTTTTTTTGAGTCGGTTAAGGCACTAAAACTTTCCCTGAGCGTAACAAATTATTTTCCAAAAACATAAAAAAATGCCAGAAAATCGCGGACAAACATACATAACTACATACATACACGTCAAACCGATCTTGAACTCCTTTTTTGTAATGGGTATATAAATAAATGTAAAGAATATTGTAATGCGTGTGACTAAGCATAAAAAGCCAAGTTATTTCTAAAAGAATAAGAAATCTTTGCTGTTTCGTTTCTCGGTACCAATCTCTCATGAATTCGTTTTAAGATGAATAAATAAATCAGGAATCTTACAAGGTTTTATCTTCTAAGCGGGGCCCTAAAGAAAGCTCCTGGTTTTATTACAACCATTACATGAACATCAAAATGGAGCTTAGCTCAAGCTTTTGGCTAATGTAATGTATAATAAAACATGGAGAAGTCGTGGTGGCCTAGTGGTTAAAGCACCAGCCTTTCGAGTATGAGGGCGCGGGTTCGATTGCAGGTCAGGCAAGTACCAATGCAACTTTTCTAAGTTATACGTACTTTCTAAGTCTATCTTGGACACCAATGACTGATTAAAGGTGAAGGAAAACATCTCGAGGAAACCTTGACTATAAAGTCTGAAATCACCAACCCGCATTGAGCAAGCATGGTGATTAATGCTCAATCCTTCTCTTGGGAGAGGAGGCCTGTGCCCAGTAGTGGGACCATAAAAAGGCTGATGAATAAGATGATGATGACGGTCTGTAAATGTGTGAGGAATACTATAATTTATTAATATTAATCTATTTGCAATGCCGAGTACAGCTATTGATATATGAAACTCTCCCGAAGTCGGGTGCAGAAGTTATAGTGTAACATTTGCTACTTGCATTTCATGCTAGACCACTAATATTACTTAGCCGTATAAATCTCATTTAATCAACGTGACAGCCAAGTTTAAAGTTGACGCTAACATACCACCCCGTCAACTTAACCCCAACTTAAGTCCAACTTAACAAACAAAGTGCTTACACCGGTAACTTGCTAGCGCACCAATTTGTGAACACCATGTAAATGGTATAGGGTGTTGTTAAATAGCCCCTGTATATAGTTAAAGTTTTAGATTGTGGTGCATGATCTTGGAATTGTAGGGGAGACTGCTTCGTTGGTCTAGTAGTAGCATAGTTCGAGTGCTGTGCACGGGTTCGATTCCCGGGTCGGGCCGAAATCGCTTTGCGGGTTTTGAGAAACTTTCATAAAGCAACCCGGAGTCTGGAAGTTGGTGATTGATTCACCCGTGCATCGGAGAGCACGTTAATGTCGGTCCTGTGCCTGATCTCTCCGGTCGTGTCGGATTGCCGTCCCATCGGAATATAAGAGTGAGGGAATAGAAAGTGCACCTGTGTCTGCGCAAATACTTGTGCACTATAATATGTCCTGAGGAGCTGGCTGATCACCTAAGAGAGAACAGCAGCCGTAGCCGTAAATCAGTCTGGACGCCTTTAAAGGAGGCCGATGATGCTAAATCGGTAGAAACTCGAGCGTCATGGGGACCTATTGGAGTTTGTAGATTAATTAAAAATAAGAATAAAATGATAGACAATGTTTCCCCTTCAGAGTTGGGGAAGGCTTTCAAAGACTTTCAAATTTTTTTGAAATGAATAGTTAGGTACATGGAGAAACTTGAGAAAATCAAAAACTGTACTTTATAGTAATGGAATTACCTGCTAGGAGAACAAAAAATGTTCTTTTCATGGCTTTTTTGTGGTAAACATGATCCTTAGCATGTTCTAGATGACTTGTAAAAATATGGTGCACTAGTTTTGTTACATCCTATATTACGGTGGAGGTTCTCAGCAGAATTCTTCCATATTATGTTAATCTGACACGCTCAAGTTACTTCTAAAATCCTGTCTAGGGCTCCCGTACTATAGTGGTAGTTTGACTGTACACTTGTGGGCTGTGAAATTGGGTCAGTTTGCGCAATGCAAAACTAGCTGTTTTATGCGGTTTTACTCACTTCCTGGGGGTACTGTTTCAAAAACAGTAACATCTTTACTCATATTATTAAGCTGAAAAGTTTGTTTGCTTGCTTGCAAGCGCTGATCTCGGGAGCTACTGATTCAACTTTAAAATGAATTTAGACTGATTACTTTTTGTCCGGGGACGTGAATTTGTACCGACGGGACGCGGAATCTAGTCAACCTAAACGTTCAAACATAAAAAAAACGCCTATAGTTTCTTTGAAGTTTATTACCTCAGTTTAAACATAAATTCTAACTGACCCAGTAAACTTCATAGCGCCTAATATTCTATTTTTTTTATTTCGTTTTCAGCCATTTTTTTATATTTATTCTCGCCATATGAGCCATTCTTATGCTTCAAGAAATATTCTAAAAAAAACAATTCGATTAAGCTGCTCTTGATATTTGCGCTCAGCAATACATTCAACGAATAATTTTTAATATTACCTTTTTTTCTGATTAAAACTTCATCTTCGTTATTTCCATATACAACTTCGATTAAAAAAAAAAAACAAAAACAAAAATTTTATCCGCATGGTTGTCAGCGAAGATTCTGCCCAAAAGCTGGCTTCATTAACACGTTGGATGGCAATGCTAATTCTGATGATTTTCTTTCTTAGCCTACACTGTCCACTGCTGGGCCTTCCCCAAAGTCTTCCATTTAGGTATTTCTGTGTGAAGCGTGCTGACTTCTGGTGATAACCTTAGATTTAAATGATTACCTTTATAAAAAATCGTTAATAAATAATTAGTAGATAGTAAATAACTACCATCCGTTAAACCTACCAATACATTTATTGGTACAATTACGACGTGTTTACTTGTACTAAAGCCACCAATTGATATTTTCCTATTATATTTCCCTCGTTCTGTTTGTTAGCCAAACAATGGTATTGCCATAGGAAATAATATTACTTTAGGCAGGAAACCTTTCAATATAAAAACGATTTCATTTGTGAAAGATAAATATTATGTTGTAATGACAACTTTTTTGGCATATTTTTATTATGCGAAAATCTTGAATATTGCCTTGATTTGATGTTTTATACGGCAATTTATTTTTGGTGGCGAATTCACTCATTTGATGTTAGTTAAAATGAAGAAAAGGTAATCTTTAAGGCTATGTTGTCAAAATTCACGCACTGTATAAAACAATCTTTCCAAAATAGTGGAAATCCTTTAGATTTAACGCTCATTGATGGCATAATGCGGCGTTACGTATTTCGGCGACGAATAAAATTGTACCTTAATTTTATAGCTATAAGTTTTAATTTGTCTCTAAGTTGTTGGTAAGCTGGAAGATATTTCTTTAGAAACCAGCTACCTCTTTTCAATTCTATGTTTTTATTTTTCTTTGTGTGTAACAAATGTGATACCTATGTAAGGATGGATAGATATTTGTTAAATTTTCGCGCATAAGACTACCGAATGGATTTTTATGAACAGAGAGTGCACCTGTGTCTGCGCTCGTGCTTGTGCACTGTACATCTCTACTCTACAGTCCTGCATATCTGGCTGATCTCTTTAGAGGAACAGCTGCCAGGGCCTATAATCGTTCTGGACGCCATCAGTACCTACTCCATCAATCCCAAATCAGGACACAAAGACACTTATAATACTAATCCCTATAATGATCTCTTACATCAATCAGACTCCCGAAAATCTCTCAAGAGCTAGTCAATATTACAAAAGGAAACCCGTTTCGTTCACCAGTATAACTTGACCCCCAAAAACTGTTTCAAGTATTTTGGGACCAACAATTTTCAAAGGCCGGGTTTGGATGGCAGGTCAGGTAACACTGGATATGTTTACGATATTGACTTATTCCTTGAACATACAGAATGAGGGTTCTGTATATACATAATCTTATTAATTAAATATACTTATTGTTGATTTTAGACGGTTTTGCTGTTTCGAAAGCTTTGTTTTATGGAATGTGAGTGTTTAGAAGATTGTGGGTGTCTGTCCCGTTTGTGTAATAATCGTTTTGAAGTGGTCCTGCCGGGGCTGCGGGTTATTCGTAAGAGTTACCGTGGCCCTGGCAGACAAAGACCTCCAGAAGAAAAATAGTGGGCTTTAGTGAAGAGGAGTCTGGTATTCCCTTCAGCTACACACAATGAGTCAGAAATCATCAAATGACTCCTGACTGAAAAAAAGTCAATTAGTTTTCTCTTTATTAAGCCAAATCGTTTTTATAAAAAATAATGGTGTCCTCCTATAAGTCCAAAATTACATTTGGGGTCGGGTCGGTGCACATACTTACAGGTCAAACTGAGAACCTCCATTTTTAAATCAGTTAAAAATGTTTTCGTCTGACAGCGATGCGGAGGAATACTTCGAGGCGTAATATACAAACGTTATATCAATTATATTCTTTCTAGTTCGAATTTAATTTTGATAATAATATAATTTTCGTAATTTCGATTAGGAATTGTTGTTGTTATAAATTAAGTATTTTCACATATAGTTATTTTTTATATACAATTCTAGCAAAATTTAGTTCATACGCAGATTGAGCGATAGAATTATAAACTTGTGTGCCTAAAGAAAATTCATAACACAGGCGCACGCTTTTACCTTCTCAAATGAAGCAGGTTACATGCAAATGACGTGTTGAAAACTTTAGAACACTTTAGAGCGTTAGATTGAACAAAAATGGTCATACACAAACCGTATTTATGAATTTTCTTATTCCTTGAACATGTATGCAATTTTTACATAACATAATTAACATATTCATATAACAAAAAAAATCTTATTTTAATTATCTTCATAACTGTGCATTTCAAATACAGCTTCTAAATAGTTTGTTTGATTGCTTGCACGCGCTAACCTCGAAACTAGAACTACTTTTCTTACTTGGAAAAGTCTTTCCATGAGCTAATCTAATGAAAAATAAGCCAAGGTACAAAGAAGAATAGAAGAAGAAGAATAAGAATTTTTCCAAAGAATACAGTTACAATTTTTGTTTATCATTAGCCCCATACTAGGCAAAGCCTGTATCTTGGGTACTAATTCAAAGAGTACTAATAAAAAATAAAAATAAACAAATTGTATTGGTAAACAAAGAAAAGAAAAGGGATAAGGTATAAGTTCAAGGAATACTACAGGCTACACTTCTAATCTAGGTATTATAAGTAGTTCCCACGGCTTGAGGGTGAAACCGCTGCACTGGCTAATGCTACCTACATTATTAGGCTGCGCGACTTGACCTGTGTGCTAGCCAACATGTGATAATTTTCATTTTTAATTTATTTATTGTTTATTATGTGATTATTGTTTTTATATCTCGCAAACAATTTGAGATTGGACTTGTTTTACGACAGACAATGTGTTGCTGGGGAGTTTGTTGCGCCACTTCTTCCCAGTGATAACACGTAGGAAGTGGTGAAAGGTGGGTGGGGGCTGTCTTTTGTTTTGACGTTCGATAAGTACTGATTTATCAGCCTAATTTGAATAAAAACTCAAACCTTGGTCTTAATGCACATCACGACACGATTTATTCTTAAATCACTACTCATACTTTTAATGACCCACAAATTAAAAAAAATCATACCATTATCTCTGCAATAAAACACATAAATAAACAGTTAGTTATAAAAATGTTAATTAATAAAGATTTACTACAACATTCAAAGGATTAACGACTAGAAATCTGCAACTTGAGCCAAAAGTGGTGGAAATGTGGATGACATAATAAAATGCATATTGCAATACATACTTTAGACAAGATAACTTTATCTGCAGGCTTAGTAGGGCGATTCTATATCTATTCTGTCAAGAAAAGACACAGCTCTATCTGTTAATGTCAACATGTCTTCTGCCCGAGCATGGCGCGACCTGTCAAATCGCATATAATCACTTGTAAACTTATGTCGATCGAAGAAAAGAAAAAAATCTTTAAAAAATGTCAAAGGAAATCTTACGTCAATCTGTCACTTTTCTGTCATTTTGTCCATTCTCCGGTAAACAAAACTTGTTTCTACGGTTGCCATGCTAAGCCTGCTGATAAGTATATGGAAGGGGAGAGGGGGGGGGCTGGGGTCCTTCCTTCCCTTATACCATATAAAAGGATTCAATATACACTGACAAGTTAATATTATTATGTAATGTCACCAGTTCTTATTAAAATAATTACAGCATTACGCGTGTATTTGCATACGAAGCGCGACTGTGATCAAAGAGTGATGTGAATGAATGATTTTAAGAACGACCTCTTTAATCGTTCGTCTGTTTAATTGCTTAGACGTGTTAATTAAAAGCAAAGTTAATAAATGGGATACTTATTTAATTCACAAAAATGCGCTTATTTGGTGAAAAGTTCTGAATTGTTAACCTACAATTTTATCCATCTGGGTTCGTAAAAAGAGTGTTATGTTTTCGAGTGTATGAAGTAGGTGACTGTTATATGGTACATATACATATATATTTGATTGCCTAAAAGGAGTCCTAATAGCGAATATAGTGCCCGAATATTTTGTCAACTTATTTTTTTTCGCAGTCAGATATTTTTTTTCAATATATTTATGGAAATCTATTAAAAAGTGGTTTTAATCAGCCTATCTAGAACAGACGTAGTGATTACCAAAAGTTAGGCAACAAGATAGCCTGTTGTTATAATTGTATTTGAAACAGGCTTATTCCATCAAGTTACAGGCACAATATACATATATATATGTTTATTCATGTAGACTAATATTCTAGCTGTTTAATTAATGAGGCATTGTGATCAATACTGACCTGCATTGGTAGCATAGGTTATGATTTTATTAATAATAACCATTTATACTCGTTCATGTAATATGTATAGGTAGATAAAATCCATTTTGAACAAGTTTAACGTAATGATTCAAACTCATCATCATCTCCCGAGCCTTTTCCCGACTATGTTGGGCCTGCTTCCAGTCTAACCGGGTTCAGCTGAGTACCAGTGCAAGGAGCGACTGCCTACCTGACCTCTTCAAGATAAATTATTGAATCAGGCGTTGCTATTGCTAAATGTTAGGAAAATAATAATATCTAGTTTTAATTCCGCGAGACGAAAATCCAGCATTGGGTGCAGTATGCACATGCAACACCACCCTCCCGCCCACTTACACAACCCAGTTACGTGGGCTTAGACTGGCGCAGACTTACTGGCTTCTGACTACCCTTAACGAATGCCAAGGATGTTCAATGACAGCCGGGACCTACAATTTAACGTGCCATCCGAACCACAGTCATTGGTGTCCAACATATACTTAGAAAGTACATACAAACTTAGAAAAGTTGCATTAATAATTTAAACTCATTTATTCAAATTTGGCTGATAAATCAGCACTTTTCGAACGTCAAAACAAAAGACAGTCCCCAAAACGCTCACTCCTAACCACTTTCTTAGTGTTTTCGCTGGCAAGAAAAGCGTATTGATATGTATGAAAATAAATCGTTAGCTAACAGTCCTATCTTGAACCGATGTTATTGCCCAATCGCCCTATCAGGACGTGGCTATTAGGCTATTCAATTAATTCGAGCACTGGGACACATTGGTTTGACCTTCTGAAATCGAATAGCTCACTTATAAAGGATACCTTTAAAGGATTATTAGCTGTATTCCTAGAAGGTTAAGGTTAATATTGCTATGTTTATTTAGACACGGTATTTTGAAGGTAAACTACTTTTGGATGGAGAGTAAATAAATATGAAATCTGATACTTATTTGGTAAACAATATATTTCTGTAGTTAGTGAAAAAAAAAATTTTTTTTATTAGCTGTTACCCGCGACATCGTCTACGTAGAGACGAGAGAAAGATAATAATATATAGTTTCACAGCTGCTCCCCCATTGGTGATAGCGTGATAATACATATGTAGCCTATCAGTTGACCCGACCGTAGTACTTTTTGAGATTATCACGAACATTCAAACGGACAAACAGACAAAAATTCTAAAAAAAATATTTTTGGCTTCTATATCGGTTGTATGTCACGCCCCAAGTATTCCTATAAAAAATATTCAATGTACAGTTTTGACTTTCATTTTTTTTTTCTTATTTTTCCGTTTTATTTATAAATATAATATTTACAACATATTTACAAACACTATATACAATATTAATGAAAAAAAAAGTGTACATATACAAGTATTTACATGAAAAACTTCCTCCTTTTAGGAGTCGAAAAATTCATCCCCATCGCTGTCTACTGGGAGCGTGCCCAAGAGGCTGGCAGCATTGCCACGTTGTATGGCAATGCTTTATTCTCTGACCAAAGTTTCTTACTTACTTACCAAGACTTTCCTACGATTTTATTATATGTATGTATAGATTATCATCAATAAAAATCTCAGATCTCTCTAATCTCACCTATTATTATTTCGAAAAATCCAAAAGCATAGCTTTCACACACAATAATAATGATTTTCCTCAAATAATTTTCCGTTGCACGTATACCTATATACATTTAAATAGTTATTTTTCCTTTCATTATCCGAGAGTATCGTTGCTATACCGTAATTAGTACCTACGATTCAATTAAAATACGGCTCCCTTATCCCTTTAAATCTACAGGGGATTATTAGGGTATCGCTGTCCTATAAAAAGGTTCAAGGAAATCGATGGGTCACCATGCCTTTGATAGCAATAAATTAGTATTTATGGGTTCTGTAAATACGGAAAAAAGTAATAGGGATGCGGACAATTAGTCAAATTCAATACTTTTATAGAACTGTCAAAAACGGTTACTCTCTATGAAATTTGTATGAAAAAACCACATATGACGTCACAGATTTTTCACATCAATCCATATACTTATTTCGATTATATAACCAATAAAAAAATAAAAACAATTTGCGGTTCAAAACGATGAATAAAACTGTCATTATTTTAAGATGCTTTACAAAATGAATATGATAAAGTATTTTATTTATGACCTAGTCCGCATCCCTATTCTGCAGCGCCGTGGGTCTGGTCTGGTGGGTTTTGCGGCCCCAGCGCTACGGCCTTGCTGTTATTGGACGACTCTTTGCTGGTAATTTTAAGGATCGATTTAAGACGCCAGCACATCAAGCTACTCTAAAACTGTACATTTTTCCCAATGAACTTTTAACCATAATATGCTTAAGCGATATAGTTCAAAATCTATTCAGGACACTTGACAGATTGTTGAGCTTAATGAGCTAATTTAATATAGGTAATATTTCTCACACATTCACACAACGTCATCTAGTCCCAAACTAAGCAGAGTTTGTACTATGGGTACTAGACAACTGATAAACATACTTATATAATTCTCACAACTGATAAACGTACTCATAGAAACACCCAGACTAAGTCAAACACACATGTTCATACACACAAATGTTTGACTTACGCGGGAATCTAACTCATAACCTTCTCGAGTATATGTCGCTTACGGTTTATGATCCATAAGGAATAACATAACGTCGGTGTTTATACTTTCATATCGTAAGTTACTTTTAAAAAGGTTAGCTACGAGCTTGTCTTCAGTGAAGTTGGTTTATTACTCAAACTTATAATTAGAAGAAATAAAATGAAGTTTTACTAACTACTTACACTTTCAACGAATTATGTGTACTGTGTGTGTGTGTGTTTCAACGAACTATGTGTTTGGATGACTAGGTCAAAAGTAAAAAAAAGTCGTAGTGGCCTAGCGGTTAAAGAGACAACCTCTCAAGTGTGAGGGCGTGGGTTCAGGCAAGTACCAGTGCAACTTTTCTAAGTTTGTATATACTTTCTAAGTTTATCTTGGACACCAATGACTGTGTTTCGGATGGCACGTTAAACTGTAGGTCCTGGCTGTCATTGAACATCCTTGGCAGACGTTACGGGTAGACAGCAGCCAGTAAGTCTGACGCCAGTCTAACCAAGGGGTATTGGGTTGCCCGGGTAACTGGGTTGAGGAGGTCAGATAGGCAGTCTCTCCTTATAAAACACTGGACTCAGCTGAATCCGGTTAGACTGGCGACCCCAACATAGTTGGGAAAAGGCTCGGGAGATGATGACTTTGAACGAATTATGTACCACAAATGCTATATAGGTATAAGTCTATGTAGTTCATCATGACTATTCCTCTGCTTTTAACGCAATTTATTTTTAAAGGGTCAATGCAGTATGGTCTTCACATGGAGAACCAAATAACGAGGATCTTCTTCTTCCAAACAAATTCTCTCTTTGAAGTCACCATAAGTTTCTGTTCTATGTGATCCTCGAAGAGAAGACAGCAATATCGCGGGGGGCCCCTTAGGTCCGAGGTCTGCCGGAGCTGCGGGTTGTTCGCAAGATTTACCGTTGCCCTGGCACATAGGGACCTCCAGAATGAACATAGTGGGTTTTAGTCAGTAAGAGTCTGATACTCTCTGTAGCTGCACCGACAGCGCCAGGATCATATAATGTCAAGTCCATTTCTTTCATAGGACAATTCGAAATTCCTTATTCACCCTTTATGTCTAAATGTACGTCACATGACAATTTAAAATCCTCTCCATAATAATTCATCCTCATAGATAGAGCTTACTATCGCAATTTTCAAACAAAACTCCACCTTTGCCACGCCGAGTTTTAGTTTTAAAAATCGCATTTTCAAAAGTTCACTCGCAAGCGAAAATCGCAGAGCTCGACTCTGCAAGGATTTTGTGGAGCGGAAACCTCATTTTGGCTCAACTTTTTATTATTAAAATGTACATTTTTTTTGTTCTCAGGTATGTCTAGGCTGGAGTAAGTGGGTAGGGGAAAACCTGTTGAAGACACATCTTTGATAACGGTTTGTTAAGGTAAAAGTTGAGTTTAAAGGTACTTACTTTTAAGGTTGCTTTTAAGGTTGACTGCCTCGTTGGTCTAGTGGTAGCAAGGCGCGACTGCTGTGCACGGGGTCTCGGGTTCGATTCCCGGGTAAGGCGAAATCGTTTTGTGGGTTATGAGAAACTTTCATAAAGCAGCCTGGAGTCTGGAAGTTGGTGATTCATTCACCCGTGCATCGGAGAGCACGTAAATGTCAGTCCTGCGCCTGATCTCTCTCCAGTCGTGTCGGATTGCCGTCTCATCGGACTATGAGAGTGAGGGAATAGTGTGTCAGCGCGAATGCTTGTGCACTATAGTATGTCCTGCGCAGCTAGCTGATTTCCATAAAAGAGAACGGCCGCCGTAGCCGACAATGGGCTTGGATACTATCATCACTTTTGAGGCGAAGAAGAAGGGGTATTAAACTTATCGAATAGAGATTACTAAAATATTTTTGTATGTGTAGTGCCATCCAATTGGGTTGATGACTAGGTCAAAAGTAAAATTACTTTACCTATCATATTTACCTATTTGTAGAGCATCAATAAAAAGGTACAGACGCCAGCACATCAGGCTACAACAATCTGTCAAATTTACTTAATGGAGTTTCAACCTTATTGCTGAAGCATAAAGTTCAAATTTGATTGGGAAAATTTGACAGTTTCGGTTAGCCTGATGTGCTGGCGTCTACACCTACGTGAAAATAGTCAAAGAAAATAGTATTTTTTTTTATTGACAATAATATAATCGCTTCTTCTCGTCGCAGTCTGCTCTCGAGGAAGCTGGGCTGCTCACCACGCGCGACTCACTTTGCAAGCCGTTTTCAACTGCATGTCATAGGAATTAAGGTTTATTTTAAATTGATTTCTTCTCTGTATCTTCGCCGCGCATCCGCTGGCTTGCGTCGCGCCTTAAGCATTATAGCTCGCGCCTTACGCAGAGCAATAAAACTTAACTTAAATAGTCAAGGAGCTCACTCAAAAGTGTAAACTTCATTACCGAACTTCAGAGCCCAAAGAGTTTATTTGAGACCATCACGAGGTAAGACACCGTTATGAATACTGAACGCTAAGAATAAATAAGGAAAATTTTGTTAAAACAACATGCACTGGAGTGGCTAAAATTAGAGAATCTGGTGGGTCTTGAAGCGTAAATGGAAGGGAAATACCAGCAGCCCTAGCATGGCAACCGTAGAAACAAGTTTTGTCTACCGGAGAATGGACATAATGACAGAAAAGTGACAGATTGACATAAGATTTCTTTTGACATTTTTTGAAGATTTTTTTCTTTTCTTCGATCGACATAAGTCTACAGGTACATATATGCGAGTTGACAGGTTGCGCCATGCTCGGGCAGAAGACATGTTGACATTGACAGAAAGAGCTTTATCTTTTCTTGGTAGAATAGATATGGAAACGCCATGCTAAGCCTGCTGATGGTATAGTCAAGAATCAATTTGACATAAGTATTAACAGTATAGATAGAATACACACAGACACTAAATTATTTAATGAAATATGTTTTGGTGTTTAATAAGACCTTTGAGCTGGCCGATTGTCGGCTACGGCGGCCGTTCTCTCTAAGGCGATCAGCCAGCTGCGCAAGACATAGTATTTGTGAGCAACTAAATGTAGATATGATAGTTTACATCTTATTTTATAGTCGCAATATTTATATTTTATTGCAAATGATTTGTCTATTATTCTAACAATCATAATGACTCCGTTGACGCAATGGTAACGGCGCGGGTTCGATTCCCGGTACAGTCGATATGCCCGGTACAATCGGCATGGGTGTTGGCTGTGGCCTGGGTATTATAATATGTATTTATGTTTAAAGTATATGTAGTTTATTAGGTGTGTTGGCACCCATATTAAAAGCTAATCAATAGCTTACCATGGGGCTAACTGACCGTGTGTGAAAAGATGTCCCGATACATGACAAAACATCTTAGCCATAGCAACGCGTGGCCAAGTCTGCTAGTATTATATGACTATATCACTACATAGTACAAAACAAAGTCGCTTTCTCTGTCCCTATGTCCCTTTGTATGCTTAAATCTTTGAAACTACGCAACGGATTTTGATGCGGTTTTATTAATAGGTAGAGTGATTCAAGAGGAAGGTTTATTATGTATAATAACATCCATTAAATAGTGGAGAAGTACTGTTATTTTTGAGGTTTCTAATGTGATGTCGTAAATAATTACACTTTTTCCGCTTACATTGCAAACGCAGGTCGTGCGAAGCCGTGGCGGGTCGCTAGTAAAATATAAACAGATAAAAAAAATATCATAATAAAGAAAGTTAAATACTTAGCTACTAGCTAACACACACCCTTACGGTACAGACAGACAGCTGTATTTTGCCATCACTCTGTGTATACAACGAGCTGATTCCTCCCAATCGGATTACGAGGCACTGCACTGACCATGCAAAATGTTCCCTGTAGAGTTTTATCAGATTATTCCAGATGAGAGCAAAGTCATGTTTTTTGAATTATATTTATTGGATCTTCTAATAGATTTTATATGACTTTTGGAGTGAAAAAACAAGGTCCACCTTATTATGACCGACTGACCTCATCTCGTTATTTTATAAAAAATGTGTTGACGTGTAAAAGTGTTGATTTCAACCTATTTGCAAAATAAACATCATTTATCATTTAGGAAATGTGGTCATAAAAAAAAATTACCAGCTTTAGTGCTATGTGTAAACCATCTTCTTGAACAAAGTTCAGGGTCTAAAACTAACACTAAATGTAGTACTTTTAAAACCATGTTTTATAAAAAAAAATATAATGATATTGGGACACCTTTTTCACGCACGGTCGGTTAGCCCCCTGGTAAGCTATTGATTAGCTTGAATTATAGGTGCCAACACAACTGATAAACTACATATATTTTACCCAGACCACAGCCAACAAGCATGCTTATCACACAAATGTCGATTGTGCCGGGAATCGAACCCGTGGGGTTAGCCAAGTTGCCTTTCTACAATCGTAAACGCTAGTAGAAACGATAACAGTGTATGGAAATGACATTTGAAATCGATAAGTCACATGGTCATAACGTGAGTCGAAATGTCAATTCCATACATTTTTGTCGTTTCTACTAGCGTTTACGATTGTAGAAAGGCAACTTGGCTAACCCCGCAGGAAACCTCAGCTCAGCAGTCCAGCGTGGTCACCTTTGCGCCATCGGGGTCGTCTTTGTAGTTTTGTCTCTCAACTGCATCCGAGTAAGGACTGAAAACCGACCCCAACAGAGCTTAGGAAAAGGCTAGGCATTTTAACTGGACGAAATTCAAACACTCAAACACTAGCATCTCTCAAAGATTATAAAAATAGTAAAGATCAGATAGTCACACGAAATGGCAAATAAATTACTTGTATGAATAATACGGTAGGCGACAACTAGTCAAATTCAATACTTTTATAGAACTGTCAAAAACGATTACTCTCTATGCAATTTGTATGAAAACACTAACTATGATGTCACAGATTTTTCACATCAAGCCTTATACTTATTACGATTATATTATCAATAAAAAAATGAAAACAATTTTCGGTTCAAAACGATAAATTAAACTGTCTCATTATTTTAAGATGCTTTACAGAATGAATATGATAAAGTATTTTATTTTTGACCTAGTCGTCATCCCAATTAACGATCCCTTTTAAAACAATAAAAAAAGTTGGCATAACATCTGATGATCTGATTATCTTGCAAGTCGCAAAACCCCCCAATTTATAGTAATGGCTCCAACGATTTACCTGATTGAAGATTTGTTGAACTAGCTCGAAGATTCATGAGCGAAGCGAAGGTTGAAACTTAGAGTATTAAGCCAACTGGAACCGCCATGAGCATTAATCGAGGCGAGGTAATGACGAGGCCCCATTAGGACGTCGCGCTCCGTTGCGTCGACACAGCGTCACAGGCCTTGTTTTACATATAATTTTTAATACATGCTCCATTGGACCATTGCGTCGTCGCGCATGACGTTGCAGCGGGTAGACTGACAAGAGAAGAGGATGGAGGGTGATGCGCTACGTTAGGCAGACGTTTGTATATCCACTGCGAAGGCTGACCTTTTGCCCCTGGCTGGAGGCCTTAACTTCTAGGCATACACAGGGATTCTCCGGTTAAGCAGTAAACAGCCTCTCTTGGCTGAACTGCGAGATGCCATACAAAAAATAGGCTGACCTAAGTTGCATGTGCGACGGCATGCATACCCTTTTGCGGTGCGTTGTCGCAAGGACGCAGCGCACCAATGCAACCAATAGTTATTACCTCACTCGTGCGTTTTCGATTAGAACGTGATGCACACACAAGATAAAATTGACAAACACCAATTTGACTTGACCCACACATGTACATAATATAATTACGAGCGGGACTCTCATACCTTTGTCAGAGAAGTGGACATGGCAATGGCGCTTCCATCTGGTTAAGTTATCTAAGATTCTAATAGCTTTTAAGACGTAGAGTTTACCTTCAATAGCTTACTTAGCACGGGTGAGCAGAATTCTTTTAAAAACCGTACTAGAGCAAACTGAATATTATTTTTTAAGAAATTGAAATTTTTATTACATAGTTCTAAGAAGGGAACAACTTTCAACAGAAAAAAAATGGGAAATTTTATAAAAAAAATTGCTCTTCTCCATACAATATTTAAGCGGCAAAGTCATTTTTTTGTATTCAGTTTTATAGTACATTGACCTCCCTTCGAATGTATACCCGTTTTCAGTTACACCCTGTTATATATATAGCTTACACGATCCAATCAAACAATAAAATTAAACGCTTAATTCTTCTCATTTTAAAATCTTCCTTCTTTAGTACATGGCATAGCACACGTACCTACCATGTACTTCACTTGGGCAATATCCTATCCGGATGTGAGGAATTCGGATCTAATGAACCGGCTAACGGGCAAGGAACGAACTTCAATAATAAATGTATATACGGTTGAACGGAGTTAGTGCGGTTTTCCAACGAGATTTTTGCGTCTGAGATGTGGATGGCTGTTAAAATGTGATGGTGGTATATTTTTGACCAAGGTCAAGTGGATACCCCCCCCCCCCCCATTTATTTTATGGAAGGTATACTGAAGCGTGTTATTCAGAAAAAAGAAATGGTGTAAAATTCTTCATAAAATTTGTTAGACTCAACTATCGTTATTGATACTATATATGTGATTACATCTATCTGTGTGTGTGTAATGATGTTATTGAGATGAAATTTGGCACAGTGATAAGTGGACAACTGGAGACGGATATAAACTACGATTTATCTTGGTGCTATATGTAGAGTCCCCGAGACGCGAGTAAGTATAAGATAAGTAATGGAAAAATGATACGACATAATTAAAAAAATTACAACAATCATAATTATAGCTTATAGATATTTCATTGATAAGATTTGAAATTAACTAGTAGTTTAAAAGGCAACTTAAGCAATAATAGTTTTGCGCCGTTTGGGGTTGAAACTCCCAGGCCGTGGGGTCCGACTGCATACCTTTTGAAGGATATTTCAAAGCGACTCGCTGACACTTCCCGTGACCCAAAGGCTGGCTTTTATTTCGCTCAACAGCTAAGCATTGCCTTACAACGTCAACGGCAGCCTATTGGGTACACTCCCAGCGGGCAGCGAAGAGAAGGAATTCTTTGATGCAATTCTTTTTATGTGTAACTGGTTTAAATTACCCCTAAAATGATTATCTACTACACCAAAATCTAGTTTCCATAAACCAAACTTCATATTTCAAATTGTGAATAAATTAATAGCTATAGGCTACCAACCGTGCCGGCTTGTTGAAACAGGGTGTTGCGTGTTGCGGGCGAAATGGATATTTATAGCTATCGCGTAGCTCGGCGTATGCTAACAGGCTAATAAAGGCCGAGTTGATGTATCGACATAGTAGAGTTTAGACTGTAGAAGTATTTGATGAATTTCCAGGAGTTTTGGGTTTGAATTGATTTTTGATAGTTTAATATTGATTTACTTCTTGTTGAACAAAAGTGTATCAAAAGCCAAAAAAATACGCACCTGCTAGTTGAATGTTTTGCTACATGGACATTTTGCTAACTAAACTTACTGCTCCTAAGACGTTTTCCACTGTAGGACGTTTAGCTACTTAGACCTTCCGATCATAAGGGCATCATCTGCCTAGCCTTTTCCCAACTATGTTAAAGTCGGCTACCATTCTAACTTGATGCAGCTGTGTACTAGTGCTTTACATGGAGCGCGTGCCTATCTGATCTCCTCAACCCAATAAATAGGTTAATATTAATATATTTATTTAATCACCCTTTTGATGTCATAGCATTAGTTTCGGCTATCGCTGAAAATCAGCGCTGGGATAATGTCTCTCATAAGGTCGCAGCATCATGCTGAGCGAAGACCGTATTGAGTGGTTGAGACCATACTACCAACCCCTCTTTTTTATTATTAGCCAACCTCTCAAGTGTGAGGGCGTGGGTTCGATTCCAGGTCGGGCAAGTAGCAATGCAACTTTTCTAAGTTTGTATGTATTTTCTAAGTATATCTTGGACACCAATGACTGTGTTTCGGATGGCACGTTAAACTGTAGATCCTGGCTGTCATTGAACATCCTTGGCAGTCGTTACGGGTAGTCAGCCAGTAATTCTGACGCCAGTCTAACCAAGGGGTATTGGGTTGCCCAGGTAACTGGGTTGAGGAGGTCAGATAGGCAGTCGCTCCTTGTAAAACACTGGTACTCAGCCGGAACCGGTTAGACTGCATACCGACCCCAACATAGTTGGGAAAAAGGCTCGGGAGATGGAGATGATTCTCTTTTATTATGCACTATTGTTATTATATATGTGTCTTTAATAACGCAACTAAACGCATTTTTTTTCTTTCTTCCATAACCCATTAATAACTTTTCAAAACCAAAGGAAACTTCACCAGTAATCTTAGTAACAAAATACACCTTCCCTTGTGAGAAAATCGAATATCAAAACGCATTAACATCAAAGAATCTGGTTACTGGAGAGGTTCCCGTGGCAGGCTGCATGCATCTCATACATTGTCTCAGGGGAGATGCATTACAAAAATGTCAAACCAACAGACAGACATGTGTTGCTGGGGAGTTTGTTGCGCCATTTCTTCTTCTCAGCGATAACAATAGGAAGTTGTGAAGGGTGGACGATTTTGGGGCTGTCTTTTGTGAAATTGACCTTCAAAAGGTGCTGATTTAAACAACAATCATTTGTAATAATGTTTTAAATACTTTCAGTGTGTGTGAAAGTTGATATGGCTAGAAAGAATGTAACTTGTGAGATGACGGCAGATAGAAGAGCGTGGAAGAGAAAAACATTCTGCGCCGACCCCAAATAAAATTTGGGATAACGGCAGGAGGATGATGATGATGAATGATTTATATACTTTTCTTAGTAAGACCACAGATTTGCAATCTGCTTTTAGGGTTAATGTTTATCTCAATAAAACCTGAACTATACAGTTTGAAATCACCAACCCTCATTTGAAAAAGCGTGATAAACGCTCTATGCTTCTCCGTGTGAGAGGAAACCTGTGCCCAGCAGTGGGACGGTAAAAACGCTGATAGTAATTTTTAAATTTAATTTTCTTCTATAATATACATATGCCTGCTAATAGAAAAACAAAGAACACTCCTTCTATAGAAGTATTCAGAAAAAAAATAACTATAGTTTGCGAACTAAGCCGCCGGCGAGTCTATGACATAAAAGTTTCTATGCGCTGACAGTTTCTGAACTCCTCCAGGGTACGACATGTTTGGGGGACATAAACTTTTCCTACTATATAGAGGAAAAGGTTCAAGAATTTCGATACGGTTCGAATAATGCAGAACACGTAGATGAGAGTGTTGAGAGAAATTCATTGTGCCATACATTTAGGTAGTGTTTTTAAAAACGTGTGTCGACGAGTTGGCGTAGTAGTTGTTGTTTGTGCGTGCTATACAAAACATCGCGGGTTCGATCCCCGTTTGAGTCAAATATATTTGTGTATGGACGTATATGTTTAATTTAGTCGGGGTGACTCTATGTATAGAAATATAATATAATTATGTATCTGCATTAAAAGACGCTTTATAATATAAATAAAGGTATGGATAACTATACGGAAACGATATGTGTTAATATATCAATTCCCCGGTAGACAAAACTTGATTCTACGGTTGCCATGCTTAGCCTACAGGACACCTAGTGCATAGCAGTCACACTATGCGACTACTAAACCAACGAGGCAATCGAACCCACTGTATTGATAACACAATATAAATCAGTCAAACACCAGATGCGTTTACCTATACTAAATTCAAATTCCCAAACTACATTCCGCGTAATGCAATTTGTCATCATTACTGCACGTCTAACTGTCGACTGTAGAACTGAATTTCGCATTATCAATGCGGAATGCATATCATAATGCAGTTTGCAGATCGTTATCCTACGCGGTTGAAAATAGTACCTGAACTGAATCGACGACGGCCTATTCGTCTATTGCAGACGATTTAAATGGTCATGTCTGTTACATGGCTGCCTTTCATGGCTGAGCAGACCGATACGAGACGAAATATCTTACTGCAGACTTGACAATAGATGTAATGGGGAATATACATGTAATTTTTTTATTCACTAAATTAATACACTTTTAGTTCTAATAAATAAATATGAAAGAATTCTTAAAATATTATTTATCGACAAGAAGTTATAAAGCTTCAAAACTGCTAATAAGAGAGAGAAGTCTGATTGTAAAATTTACGTCACAACTACACACGCCCGTAAGGCTGTTATTGAATATAGCGTTTTGGTGAGTGGGACAGGTATACTTGTTTAAAATTGTTATATCTCGTTTGTTTTTCTACTGATTTCGATATTGTTTTTGACAGTTAGTATTCTATTTTTGTATATCACTACATAGTATAAAACAAAGTCGCTTTCTCTGTCCCTATGTCCCTTTGTATGCTTAAATCTTTGAAACTACGCAACGGATTTTGATGCGGTTTTTTTTTAATATATAGAGTGATTCAAGAGGAAGGTTTATATGTATAATTTTAGTATCAGCATTGCACCCGTGCGAAGCCGGGGCGGGTCGCTAGTTTATTGATAAACTAGTTAGATTGCAAATTTTTTTTTCATGCGTATTCCCTATTGGACATTAGTGTCGAACTATGTTCATGTCTTTTCTGTCTCTTGTCAGCGAGCACTCCAAACCAGGCTTCATCACAAATTTGCGACCCTCTGCGACACGTAAAGAACCCTTCTTGGTGCAATAGCGAATTTAAAAAGAGATGTTGGGAGGACCTTGCTTCGTTTCAGAGAAATAACTAAACGAAACAACAAATCTATACTATATTATAAAGCTCAAGTGTTTTTTTAACACGCTAATCTCAGAAACTACTGGTTCGAATTGAATAATTATTTTTGTGTTGGATAGTCCAGTTATCGAGGAAGGCTATAGGCTATATAACATCACACACACAGTATTAGATAGACCTTTTATTGAGGATGGCTGTAATTTTTTTTATCTGGTTGCGGGAAATAATTTTCCTGGGATACGGGTGAAACTGTTGACGGAAGATATCTCTAAGGAGATCAGCTAGCTGTACTTGACATTATTATAGTGCATAGGCATTTGCGCAGACACAGGTGCACTCTCTATTCCCTCATTCTCATAGTCCAATGGGACGGCAATCCGAAACCGCCAAGTTCCATTATTAAATAATTATCATCATCATCACAGCCCACTGCTGGGCACAGGCCTCCTCTCCCACGGAGAAGGATTGAGCATAATTATCAGCAACAATTTATATTACCTATGTTAGATGTAGGTATTAATAAGATTTAAATATACCGAGTCATCGACATCATCATCTCCCGAGCCTTTTCCCAACTATGTTGGGGTCGGTTTCCAGTCTAACCGGATTCAGCTGAGTATCAGTGTCTTATAAGGAGATTTATGTAGGTATAGTACCTACAATACAAAAATTAAAAAAAAACCTTAGCATACGTAAAACAATGCCTTATGTTAGCATCGACATTATGCTTGTACTATTTAGACATAATTTTTATAATTAAGCACTGGCAACACTGCCCAAAAGGCGGGATTGCAGGAATGTCAATGTCAAAAAGTTGTTGTCAGATTGATTTTGGAAAAAACGTTAAGAGGTGAAAATAAATGTTAAATTCACACAATTCGACGTTTTAATTACACTGAAGTTCTAATACGGTAGTAGATTCACACTTATAATAAACACAAAATATACGCGATGGTTTTGCCAAAACAATAGCGGGGCTCCAAAAAAATCGGATGGGGACTGTCGCACTGCAGTGGTACACGCTCGGTCAGCGTTTCTGATTTTACGACTGTAGCCCTGAGGCGTCCCGTTTGATATCTCCTTCTCTAAAATTGACATGTTTTTGGTGGGGCAAGGATCCGACAGTTCAATTTTTGGAACTCTAGCGACGCCCGCGGCTTTTCAATTTAACAAAATTATGTGGTACTCGTAATTCTGTTGTTTTTTGGAATACAAAAGGAAGCCTTATAACTTATTGCTACAAATATGACGTCATCAATTGTGTATGATGAAAGTTTTAATATTATCAGGCTGGGATTTTCGTAGACATGCGATCAACAAATTCAAACTCAGAATAATTTATTCAAACTTGGCTGTAAAACAGCACTTTTTAATCAAAACAGAACAACAGAAATATTGTTTAAATCATAATGTGCTTTAACTGGACTCATATTGTCCAGAAGCAACATTTATTTATTTACTTTACATAGTGGGTTTCAGTTACTAGGAGCTTGACACTCCCCCTAGCTGCACCCATAAGGGGAGAGGTCATTTGGTAGTACCATATTTAATTTTACAAAAATAAATTGGTCGAAAACACAGGTACCTACGTATATTAAAAATCTATAACAACCTTAAGTATTCCTCCACAATAATACACACACTGCTTAACAAAAACACAAACAAAAAATTAGAATCCACATACATATAACTTAGACACTAACGTAATGTAGGTATTGATAAAAAAAATATGATATCTCTATTAAAATCTTTCAGTATCTGTATAGAAAAATCCTTTACTAACAAAGTATTGTATGCCATAATACAAGTTGTTTTGTTTCAATCATTATAAAGCGGTTTCAGATAAGCGTTTTATACGCGCGACGCAAGCTGGTTATTGCAACCGCGTGTTAACACGTAGAACTGTCCATTTTGCTTATCACATCATTACACTGAAGCCATGCAATTGTGTCTTTTTCTCTCAAAATTTGTACGGAAACGGTTTCTTCAAACTTTAAAGACAGACATGTGTGTGGCTGGGTAGTTTGTTGCGTCACTTTTTCCTTCCAGCGAAAACGCGTAGGAAGTCGTGAATGGTGGGCGTTTTGGGGGCTGTCTTTTACTTTGACTTAACACGAATTTTAATAAATGAATTTGAGTTTAAAAATAAGAAACATAAAATTGGGAATGGACGTTAGTAGCCTGTTAGCCTTCCACGCAGAAACTGCTGGATGGGTTTTGAGTTTTGAGACCAGCGAGATACTGTAGCTTCAGAAGAATAGCATATAGAATGGGTACGGGAGAGTTTTCGCTTCCGAACGCGGGTAAAATATGTTAAGCTCATAATACAACAATTCAATCAAACACGCCCGTATTGTTATGCCAGATTTTGAAAGCACGCGTGTAATCGGGTAATTCGAAACGACCGTAAACGCGCGGAAAAAAGCGCTCGTCTGAAATCGCCTTTAGTGTGGCAGTACCGCGTCAGCATTTTAAAATTAAATTATCTCAGTTGAAATTTTTTAATATCGGCCGCAGCCAACGTGCGGAGAAAGATTAAAAAGTTAATGAACTTCTACAGCTATCCAATTAGGAAACAATACTATCTGCCTAGCCTTTTCCCAAGCAATGTTAGGGTCATCTTCCAGTCTTAACCGGATGCAGGTGAGGACCAGTGTTTTACATGGAGCGACTGCCTGTGTGATCTCCTCAACCCAGTTACCTGGGCTACCCGATACCCCTTGAAAAAACTGGTTGTCAGATTTTCTGTGAATACCCGTAACGACTGCCAAAGATGTAAAAATGACAGCCGGGACCCACCAATGTGCCTTACGAAACACGGAGGAACTCGTCATGACAAATGATTACACAATAGTGTTTATGGGAGATGCCTGATTCGGCGTACTCGTCTCCAATCTCCTCCATTATACTCTATCCCTAGCTTCTCTCATCCAGTCTGGGCCACCAGCCAGTAGGTCGATTCTGTAAGCATCACTTCACTTCGCTCAGAAATTCGATTCTGAATCCGCGCTGATTTCTACACTAGCGCAACTCGATCGAGCGTGTTTGCGAGTTGACAGCAAAATGTATGAGATGACGTAAAAGTGGTATTCTGTAAGCATCACTTCACTTCACTTCACTTCACTCAGAAATTCGATTCTAAATCCGCGCTGATTTCGACACTAGCGCTACTCGTGCGAGCGTGTTTGCGAGTTGAACTAATGATCACTTCGACGTTCACCTCACCCAGATGGTAGGGGAGCCCTAGAAGGGATTTTGGGAGTAACTCTAGGAGCGCACCATATTAACATATGGGAGAATGTTTGCATCCCGTTGAGTACCTAAACCATAATATGAGCTTTTTATACAATTGCTCGGGTTTAGGGTAGTCCATTAGATAAGTGAAAAGCTGGAAAGTGTTAGATTAAGGGTCAGATGGATTAATGACGAGCTTAAGTATGTGTATATGTACTTAAAACATTCTTAGGCCCCAACTAACATTTAGTACCCCCACCCCACTTATAGTAGAAAGGCAGATTTATATGATATTTGATGTCAGTATATCACATTTTTGTTTTTTTTTTTTAGTTTATCCAAGTAGATGTCCGTTAAAAAAAATAAGGTCTGTTGAAGCTTTGTCCATCGCTGAAGAGGAAACATTGTCTAACATTTAATTCTTATTTTTAATTAATCTCCGTTAGGTCGCCATGACGCTTGAGTTTCGATTCAGCATCCTCTCCTCCCCTACTAAGACATTCGATTAAAAATGTCATGAAAATGTCAAATTATATATAAATTATATATATGAAAGGAGTGAATATAGACGAAATCACAGTTTAATAGTGTTTACATAACGTTTTTAAAGGTTTAAAGCGAACAAAGGTGACCCTCTGGCCGAATAAGTACCTAACTATTCAAGCGATGGCAATAATGTTTTTGTGCAATTCTTTATTAGAAGAAGCTGATGCTTTAGACAAAATAGAAAAGCGTAGACAATCTAACAAAATACGAAGTTTATCTTTATTTACCCGGGATGACGACTATGTGAGTATATAGATTTTCAAAGCATAGATGCTTTGATTGACCAACTAGGGTATGAGTTACTGCTTCTGATAAAGTCCACAAAACGTTGAGGCAAAGGAATTTCAACTCGTGTAACAGTAAGTGCTTCATTTTACTAAATTAAGTATAAAGTTCATTTTGTAAGTATTCACATAGTTTATAGCTGAATGTTCAATTGGTATGCAAAATGGATTTCAATGCTGTAATCGATTATCATTAGGTATTCAATTAGTATTTTTTAATATACATATATTGTTGTCAGATTTCAGATGCAGATCTAAATATTTAAAATGTGGATCCCACACATTGTGGAGCTACTCATGACAGCTTCATTTTTAATTATAGTATAATACAATCCCACTTAGAGGAATTAGCAGATGCTGGTGAAGAAGTTGTTTTGCTCCGTTAGTTAATCCCACCCTGCTCTTACTTCGGAACATTACATCACAACACAAAGTAATAAGTATTACAACTACATAATTATTTGTTATTTTTTTTAGGTGAATCAGGATATGTTCAGCGTATAAACACATAGAAAGAGCTGAAGGGTGGAATTTTTTGGGGGCTTATTGTTTTGACGTTCGAAAAGTGCTGATTTATCAATCAGCCTAATTTGAATAAATGATTTTGATTTTTGAATGGCCTTTCAATGAAACTGCACTAGTATTCGTTTAAAGTGTTTAATTTGATTAAAAAAGAAATACATAAAAATACACTTTGATAGCTATGCTATTTGATAGCATCATTTATGACCTCTGCCAATACTTGCAACCATTTTCTGACTGCAGCCACAGCTTGACCTAAAAAGGTATCCCTTTCTGCACTCCTTTCCGGAAAGGACTGCAAGATCGATCGATTGATCTGGTGGTCTGTAATTATGAGTATGTTCTAGACTATCCTCACGCAGATTTGGATCCTGAAAATTAAATTGGATTAAATGTAACTCCATACCTTCCTTGTGGGAAAACATTTTGACTGCAAATAGTACCCTACAGATAAATTTTAAATTTCTTACCGTTAATGGCTGTAAGCCTAAATGTGCACCACCTGAAGAAAAGCTTTCACCACCACGTAAAGCCACAAATCTTTTGAGTTTCAACCTGAGCCGACGATGGGTGAGAGGAACGTGTCTCATTTGGACTGTACCATTATTGTTGGAATAGAAAACAAAATAAACACTTCTGTATCATTTTTGAACCACATTTCACAATTATTATCGTCGATCAAAACACAACAAAAAATGCAAAGTACGATGATAATATTGTCCACAGATTAGTATTGACATTGCCTGTCAGTTTTTTTTCGTAAAGCAAGCATATATTATTATACATACTATGTATTTACGGCATGAGTATTTTTATTACATTTGCATATAGTGTTTTCGATTTTTTTTTTACTAATAACTGCCTTAAATTATTTAATTCCTTAAAATAAGAAATTTTAATTTTATAATCATAATATGTAGCTAAATTCTGTGTCAAAAACTGGCAACATTGTGTTGAGTATGGTAATCACTAGTATTGTATTGTAGTAGGGGAGCCCTAGAAAGGATTTGGGAGTAACTCAAGCGCGTCAGATAAACATATGGGAGAATGGTTGCATTATGAGCTTTTTATTATACAAGTCGCTAGTTTAGGATAGTCCGCTAGGTAAGTAAAAGGCTGAAAAGTGTCAGATGGATTACCTACGAGCTAAAGAAAGCTGTACTTAAAACAGTTTTAGGCTCCAACTAACAGTTCCTCTGAATTTCTGACTTACTGCGCTTGAATAAAACGGCTTTGTCTATTTTGTTATCCTGGACGGTAACCCCACTACTATAAAGGAAGATTAATATGGTATTTGATGTCCGAATCGTACTTACAACATCAATATTAGATTTTCATTAGTTTATACAAAAAGCTGATCATTAAAAAAATGGAAAGTGTGTTGAAGCTTTCCCCGTCGTTGAAGGTGAAAAAATCTCTTACATTTTAGAATTATTTTTAATCAATTTACAAACTCCAATAGGTCCCCATGACGCCCGTATTCCTACCGATTTAGCATCCTCGCCTCCTCAACCATAATTCGCAACTCACTTCACTTCGCCAGTGGCCTAGGTGATGCTTACAGAATACCATTTTGACAGCTGAGGCGAAGTGAGGGCGAAGTGAAGTGAGTTTTATAGAATCGACGTGCAGTTCTAGCACCGGCCAGTTCGTTTAATTAGGAAACAATAATCACTACATAGTATAAAACAAAGTCGCTTTCTCTGTCCCTATGTCCCTTTGTATGCTTAAATCTTTGAAACTACGCAACGGATTTTGATGCGGTTTTTTTTAAATAGATAGAGTGATTCAAGAGGAAGGTTTATATGTATAATAACATCCATTAAATAAAACGTTCACAGTTTTTCTGTAGTGTATTTAGTATCAGCATTGCACCCGTGCGAAGCCGGGGCGGGTCGCTAGTTATAGATAAATTCTATGTAGCAATCATTAAAGTGAATTAGGAGCAATTAGTTGAACTCTAGCAATATTGACCCACAGTTCGTAGAAGTTGTATCACCCAGTTATGTTATTTCACCCAGCACGAACTTCCAGGAAAAATTTAATGCCTCACTGTTCTATTTAGCAGAAAATAGTTTATGTTAGCGAAAATATTATCTACTAGCAGTTTTTTATTGCCAAAAATACTTTTTTCATTTCTTTAAGTTTTCTATTAAATATAATTCTGTTTTATTAAAGTTTATATATTACTTTACATAATTTCCAATGGTGCAATGGTTACCACGCCAGGCTGCCGAGCTGTGGGTCCCGCGTTCGATACCCGGCACGGTCGACATTTGTGTGATGAGCATGCTTGTTGGCTGTTGTCTGGGTGTTATAATATGTATTTATAAATATATACGTGTAAAGTATGTATATGTAGTTTATCAGTTCTGTTGGCACCCATAGCCCATAACACAAGTCGGTATAGTATTTCCTGAGATTAGAGCATTCAACGACCTTATAAAGGTCCGCGGGAAGACGCTGTTTGCAGGTCGCTTCCAACCGGTGTATGTGGAGATCTAAAGGGGAGGCCTATGTTCAGCAGTGGACGTCCTATGGCTGAGATGATGAGAGCATTCAAACTTCTCGGTTTTATAATATTAGTATAGATTGTTAACAAGAAAAAAACAATAAGATAAATTATTTTTCACTTTCTATATTTATTTAAAGAAGGAAAAATGCTCCATTCTCTTCTTTCAACAATTACAAAAGTATTTTTCGATCTTATTCGTGAGGGACATTATTAGAAATCGGCTGAAACAATTAGTCAAGTTTTTATTTACAATAGGAAAATAAAACAGTATCTAATATTAGAATTTTGTTCCCATTAAAAGTCAATAAAGAAATCCCACTCAACATGTCATTCAAAAATAAACCTTAAATCAAGGCAATAAGGTTTTTTCTGTTGTAGTTATTTAACCTATTTTTATTAAAAATATGTAGGTACATAAAGACGCCAGCACATTAAGCTATCCGAAACTGTAAAATTTTCCCAATTAACTTTGAACCATAAATGCTTCAGCGATAAAGTAGAAAATCTATTAACGAAATTTGATAGATTGAAGTAAAAAACAAAGTCATTTATTCAAAGAAGGTTGAAAATCAGCACTTTTCGAAGGTCAATTCTTCAAAAGACAGCCCCAAAAACGCCCTTCACCACTTCCTATGTGTTATCGCTGGGAAGAAGAAGTGGTGGAACAAACTCCCCAGCAACGTAGCTTGAAGTACTGGCGATGTGTAAATAAATTTAATATTTTAACTATTTCCCAACTGTATCCTTTGAAATCCTTTGAAAAGTCGTGGTGGCCTAGTGGTTAAAGAGCCAACCTCTCAAGTGTGAGGGCGTGGGTTCGATTCCAGGTCGGGCAAGTACCAATGCAACTTTTCTAAGTTTGTATGTACTTTCTAAGTATATCTTGGACACCAATGACTGTGTTTCGGATGGCACGTTAAACTGTAGGTCCCGGCTGTCATTGAACATCCTTGGCAGTCGTTACGGGTAGTCAGAAGCCCAGGTTGCCCAGGTAACTGGGTTGAGGAGGTCAGATAGGCAGTCGCTCCTTGTAAAACACTGGTACCCAGCCGAAACCGGTTAGACTGGAAGCCGACCCCGATATAGTTGGGAAAAGGCTCGGGAGATGATGATCCTTTGAAATGCAAATTTTGTTGTGTCACAGTTTTGTTTGTGAACTTAACAAATAACAAACGTAGTATAATTTGTTAATTACAGTTTAAACGGGAATTATTTTAAACACTGTTTTATTAACTTCTGTTTTATTGGCTGAAAATGACAAAGCTTATCATTATTTGTCAATTATTATTGTAACAAATTTAATTCCAAACTTCTTAAAGACCGCTTCGATAGACGAAGCCGCAAAAATGTTACGGTATTTAACAATTATGATAAACTGCTTATTGTTAAGATTTAATTCGTGATTTGTAAGTCTTAGCAAATAATATAAAAAAAAAACGGCCGAGTAAGAGTCGGAAAAATGGTTCCGTACCATCCTTCTAATAAATATAAACGCGAGCATTTGTTAGAGTGTATTGCATGGCGATACATATTTAATCAAAAAATAATTAATTTCTTATTACAGAAATGTTATTATAAAGTTAAATAGTATTTAAATGATAAACATTTGTGATATGTTTTTATTACTAGTATGGATTTAATAAAACTTATTAATATATCAATTATCCATAATATAATATTATGAACGAAATTATGTAAACTCAGCAATAAAGGCATTATTATAATTATTTATTTATTTATATTAATATATCAGAATAACATACAGGCAGTAGTTTATCCGGATGTGGGAACAAGACCCCTGAAGAAGCGAGTGAAATCGCTGGCAGATTGTTTGTTAGCCATACAATGGCCCAAAATTATGTTCAGGAGCAAACAATTACCTATGATTGTTTTTTATATTAATTAGAAAGTAAATAATATACTCATAATTCGGGGAATATATCAGCATAATTTATGGGTGTCCTAAAATATGTATTCAATGGGATTGAATTATATTTCAATATAAAATAGGGTCCCATTTTACCATTTGGTACGGAACGCTAAAAGTTGCAATTCAATATGGTAGTTTTGAATGGAAATAGTAAGGCCTCGAGGCGTAAAGTCCGCCTTATAAATAGAGCTGCGACATGACCTTAAGTCCCGGGATTTGCTGGATTTCTACATCTACAAAATATGAAAATTTACTGAATATTCAGAAGCAATAGTGACGTTTTTAGGTGAGGGAATAATGTCGGGATAAGTTTTTGGTTTATGACGGGTTAAGCTGATGGAGGAAAAATTTATTCATTTGTCAGAAAATCTGAAAATAGTCTTTGTAAATATTTTGAAATTGTATGTATTAATTTAATTTAATTGTCTAGTTATTTAATATTCTTTAAGAAATAATGTAATCTATACATAAATATGTAATATGTATCTATATTATAAAGCTGAAGAGTCTGTTTGTTTGTTTGAACGCGCTAATCTCCGAAACTACTAGTTCGATTTGAAAAATTCTTTCAGTGTTAGACAGCCCATTTATCGAGGAAGGCTATAGGCTATATACCATCACGCTAAGACACACGGGAGCGGAGCAGTAACCAAAGATGCGGGTGAAACCGCTGGGGACAGCTAGTTGCATTATAAGAAGTGGAACATTATCTTTGTACTGTTGTCAACAAGCATGCACATTACACAAATGTCGACCGTGCCGGGAATCGAACCCGGGACCCTCAGCTTGCCAGTCCGCCGTGGCTACCATCGTGCCAAGGGGGTCGTAAGTCGTCAAGGACTTTCTAAGTGTTAGCTTTCATATACCTAATACAAAGGACATCAAAGTACTGCATGTTTATATAAAAATAGCCTGAAGAAAACACAGGATTTTAGGTACTAGAAATCTCCTACAAAACCCTCCTCCAATTAATCAACTTCATGTAGTGATGTGACACAAAGGTATCGATGTTTTGTCACAAACCCGGGATTTTTTAAAAATATAAACATAGCTTGACTGTGTTTGAAATCAAAGGGTTGGTTGTTAGAAGAATCTTTAGTTTTCAGTGTTACATACGTTGTCTTTTTCAAAGGATATTTCCGTGCTATTCTGTGTATGTTAGTTCGTGACTCAACACTAGTTTTATTGTATTTTTTTTTTTCGTATGATGAATGTGTGTATCTTTGTGTCATTTCTAAATTTTGAACCTTATTTTTAGCACTGTATGATAGTGTTTTTGACTAGCAAATTTTCAAAGCTAGCTTTGAAGATAATATTCATTTGTTTGCCATTCTCCTTATGAATGAGGGATACGAAATTTTGACGTCAGTTGTAGTAGCATTTGAATTTGCATTAAATTCGGTTTGCTTTGATATCTGGTATACCTTCGCATGTCAAACAAAGCAAATTTTGATAGACTGTGTAGGTAGTTGTGGATATTTCGCTCATCGACATACATAGATAAGTAAAAGTAACTTTATTGGGTTTATTGAGACGTTTTTTTATGTAATATATCGGGACACCGTTTTCATACACGGTCGGTTAGCCCCATAGTAAGCTATTAATTAGCTTGTGGTATGGTTGCCTACACAATGATAAACTACATATACTTAACACATATAATATGTTTATTATTTATAAGTACACTAGCTTCCGCCAGCGGTTTCACCCGCTTTCTGAGGGAAGTACTTTCCATACCCGGATAAAAAGTAGCCTATATGTTATTCTGATGTATAAGCTATATTGTGGTAAAGTTTCATTCGAATCCGTTCAGTAGTTTTTACGTGAAAGAGTAACAAACATCCATACATCCATACTTACAAACTTTCGCCTTTATAATAGTATTAGGATATGATAACACACAGACCACAGCCAACAAGCATTCATCACACAAATATCGACCGTACCGGAAATCGAACCCGGGACCCTCAGCTTGGCAGTCCGGTGTGGTTACCATTGCGCCAACGTGGTCGTCAAAGACGTTCCAGTGTTTGCTCTAATATTTATTAACTTCAAACATTTTTAAACTCAAAAATCAATTCATCATATTTAAGAAAGACATACGTTAGGTACATTATTACTGGCAAAACTTCTACCTCATTCCAACGAGATAAAGTTTTTGTAATCGGCATTCTACGTAAGTACGTAGCAATACCTGTCGTATTTACTTGACACGAAATATTTACTGACGCTCCAAGAATTAATATCGTTACATACAAACGTGAGACTGGAAATACAAGAAAGAATATAACATCATGTATTAGATATGTCTGAGGAATAAATACCCAAATGTATTCTTTAGCTTTTACAAATATAATAATCCAAGATGGCTGCTGAATATTTTGATGTCTGTCACCTCGAATCGGCTTTTTGATGTGTGTCTAGTTTTTTTTTACTTTAACATGAGGTTTATACCTAAAAGAAATAAAATAAGCTTGCCTAATGCGAATTGATATTCCATAATTGGCTAAGCAACAATTGGCGCTGTCGGTCCGTGGATGGGTGACCAACTTATCATGATAAGTTCCTAGGTGTTTGGGAAGGCACGCTAAATTGAATTGGCTGCATTTGTATATCTTTGTCAGTCGTTACTTGTCAGAAGCCAGAATGTCTGACAGCCAGTCTTACCAATGAGTATCGGGTTGCCCAGGTAACGCGGTGAAGAGGTGTGACAGGCGGTCGCGTCCACGTAAAACACTGTTACTCAGCTATACACGGTTAAGACTGAAAGCCGACTCCAACATAGCTTGGAAAAAGGCTAGGCAGATGAATATTTTTTTTACGTTATCCATAATAGGGTAACACTCTTAAAAACATATTAGTATTTAAAAATATCGATATTATTTCCAGAAATTCGTATATCCAACGCTCCGCTCTAACGCTATTAAAAAAAATTACATTAAATGGCTTATACACTAAGAGGAATTCAGATGGGATTTTGAAGCAATAGAATTTTATGTGTCTAGCTTAGATTAAAAGGAAAATAGGTATTTTCTTTTGAAAACAGCAAGATATTTTCTTTTACTGTTTTTTAATACTATCTGATATATAAGAGATTAGAATCAGTTGTTTGCAATTTTAAACTAAGAGAAAAACTGAGCATCCCGGGATTAAGCAATCCCGGACCCCGGGACAGTCACAGCCCATCACTGGAGTATCTTTAGAGATAAGACTTCACTGTACATTTACCTACTTAGATGTACCTAAGCCCCTCTATTTATTAGGGTTCTGTATACGGAACAGGGGTTCCCGCTCATTTAAACTTTCGAATTCCGTAGAATATAGCGGGTCTATTTTTAAAGTTAGTGTATTTTTGAATGTTTGGGTAATGTATGTTTTTTTTAAACAATTGATTTTTGTATAGAAGTTCATAGTAAGAAATTAAGTAAAGAAAGTCGTATTTTTAAAATGTGAGCTTTATAAGATGTATTTTTAAGATATTTTTTTGTTTTTATTTTTGAAATAAGAATCGAAAGGAAAGTAAGTATTTGTATAAAAACTAATTCCCAATGGTCATACTACTTACACATCTTTTTAAAAGTCCAAAGATACATAGCTGTGGGTTGTTCGCAAGAGTTACCCATATATTCCTTCTAGAGGCCGTAGTGTGCTAAGGCCACTGTAAGGACGACATGCGTTCTGTTCCACGCACTCCTCGAAAAAAAGTCAGCAACATTAGACGGGTCCAGTGCCGCGGCAAACTTCAACTCAAAATCATTTATTCAAACTTGGCTGCAAAACAGCACTTCTTGAACGTCAAAAAACAAAAGACAGGCCCTAAAACGCCCCCCCCCCTTCACCACTTCCTATGTGTCTAGCTATGAAGAAGAAGTGGCGCAACATACTCCCCAGCAACCAATGTCTGTCTGTCTGCCTGCAGGCTTAGCATGGCAACCGTAGAAACAAGTTTTGTCTACCGGAAAATGGACGTAATGACAGAAAAGTGACAGATTGACATATGATTTCTTTTGACCTTTTTTGAAGTAATTTTTCTTTTCTTCGATTGACATAAGTGATTATATGCGAGTTGACAGGTCGCGCCATGCTCGGGCAGAAGACATTTTGACATTGACAGAAAGAGCCTTGACTTTTCTTGACAGAATAGATATAGAATCGCCATGCTAAGCCTGCGGACGGGGCTGGGGGTTTATCGCATAAAGTAACATAAACAATTTCACTTTGACAATTTTACTACTGACCAAAACGAACTAGGTTAATCCTAACAAACAATCATCTTATCTTCAAAGATTCCTTGGTAGCCGAGTTACTCACAAAAATAATATAAGAGGCAAGCATTATGATAATCCCTGGCCCAAACGGCGGAGGCTACAAGAGAACCCTAAATAATGATGCATATACGCATAATTATGTAATAAAGAGTAGTTTTGCGTGTTTTTGCTGTGTAAATATGTTATGGGTTATAATAACACAGATTATGGGAGAATAATGTATGAGGATTCTTGTGTAAGATAGGGTAAGATTAGCTTTTTTTTTGTAGCTGACAGTCATGGGTAAGGGTTGTGTTACACTTAGGGCCAGTTTCACCGGTTGCTGATAAGTTCCAGATAGTTTATACGGTAGATAATTTCATACAAATTCTGTTCCATTTTTGAATTAATCTAGTAGATAGTGGCTATCCGTAATCGGTGAAACTGGCCCTTAGTATTATTTTTTGTTTCTTTTTTGCAGCTGTAGGGAGTTTTAGTGCCAGTTTCACAATCTCCGAATAGCTACTATCTACCGAATAAATTCAAAAATGGAACAGAATTTGTATGAAATTATCTACCAATAAACTATACACTTTACACTTTTACTGACTAAAACCCACTTTTGTTCTCTCCGGAGCTCTTTATGTAATAAACAGTTAAGCATCTTTTTTGTCATTATCTAATGACTTCTCCCGCTGTGGATGCAGCTAGAAGGAGTGTCAGACTCTTACTGATTAAAACCCATTTTTGTTCCTACTGGAGGTCTTTGTCTAAAGGGCCACGAAAACTCTTGCAACCCGCAGGCAGGCCTCGGACGTGGAATAGAACTTGCACATTCCTACTCGAAAGGTGATTTAACCGCTTGGTCACAGTTAATTAGTTAAACTATAAAAAAAATAACGAATTAAGAAAGTCGTAAACGGCCTCTCATACTTTTTCCATTGAGTGAAAATTTTATCAGACCTTTAGACGCTTTTAAGATATTCCATGAAGAATTTATTAAATTTAAAGTTTCAGACAGTTCGACACGATAAAACTTTTGAAGAAATTGTAATTTAATAATATCATTTTGACTGGAAAAATCGTGAGCTTAATAAAACTATTTCTTTTATTAATATCAGCCGCCATTTTTAGTGTCCCACTGCTGGGCACAAGCCTCTTCTCACACAGAGAAGGATTGAGCGTTAATCACCGCGCTTGCTCAATGCGGGTTTGTGATTTCAGACTTTTTAAGTAAACCTCAAGATGTTTTCCTTCACCTTTATGCAGTCAATTGATGTCCAATACATACTTACATATACAGTACACATAACATACACAACTTACATTAATACAGAATTTTGTTAATAGATTTTCAACTTTATCTCTGAAGCATATAGTTCAAAGTTAATTGGGAAAATTAGACAATTTCGGGTACCTTGATGTGCTGGCGTCTATACTTGCCTGACATGGAATCGAACCCACACCCATACTTTAGACGCAGGTTTTTTAACCACTAGACAATCACGACTTACGACGATTGATTTTACTTTATTTAATTTATTATACCACTTGAAAATAAAATGACTTTATAATATTTATTTCTACAGCTAAAGTTGGATTTAAAAAGTGAACTAAAACGTGGAGTGGGACAAGGATTTATCGATATTCGATAAATCTTCGGAGAGAGTTGTCGAACGTCTGAATGGCGGACTATCGATACCGTAGTGATGTATGCCAGTGACTTGATTTACTGAGTTTAAATGTTGTACAGTTCGCACCACAATTATCTCAACCTGAATTTTATTTTGTTAATGCAATATTTTTATGAATTTATAGATATAATAACAGTAAGGTTAATTAATTCTGGGTATGCAATTAAAAAAAATGCAATAATTACTTAATAATATTCTGTGTTTCGGATGGCACGTTAAACTGTAGGTCCCGGCTGTCATTGAACATCCTTGGCAGTCGTTACGGGTACTCAGAAGCCACAAGGCTGACGCCAGTCTAAACAAGGGGTATTGGGTTGATCGGGTAACTGAGTTGAGGAGGTCAGATAGGCAGTCGCTCCATGTAAAACACTGGTACACAGCTGAATCCGGTTAGACTGGACGCCGACCCCAACATAGTTGGGAAAAAGCTTGGGGAATGATGAATTACGTAATAATATTTCAGTTAACAAATCATACCAAAAATCCCGCAAAGCTGTTCCCTTGTATTTTAATATGCTACAGTTATACCGAAACAGGATATGATCCGCGTAAAAGGACAGCGGTGTACCATTGATGACCTTTTTGTCCCCAATATTTGCTGTTAAGGTACCCTTTCGCCATAGGCTGCGTCTCCTGTACCGCGTGTATTGTCCTCTATGAATAAGATTGTACAGCAGACTTAGCATGGCGATTCTATTCCTATTCTATCAAGAAAAGACTAAGCTCTTTCTGTCAATGTCAACATGTCTTCTGCCTCTTTCTGTCAATGTCAACTCGCATATAATCACTTGTAAATCATTCACTTGTAAAAGACAAAAATCTTTTCTACGTGTCAAAAGAAATCTTGTCTGTGCTTTATGTACCTAATTAATTGGTGTCAAGCTGTGTACAATTTTAATTGAACTAATAAATAAATAGGTGACAGACGCGAGCGCTCAAGGCGTCAGTAGTCACAGTGTGGGCTGAGGACTATCGTCAGCACGTCGCACGGCGTCTAAACGTGTCTACGGCAAGCCTTGGAAACGGTATCATACATACGTTCCCATACTATGACTATAACGCGCGGCTCACGCCTGTGTCGGAAGGGCGCCTTAGCCTCCGGAAGTTACGGCTTTTTTAAAACGAAAACGGTTTAAGGTAATTTTACACATTATCGCGGTATTCATATCCGTACGCCTGAAGTGTGATAAGCCTTCTGAATTTGTACGAGATATTTTTAGCAGATTATAAAGGGGGAAAGCCTTTTTTGCAAGTACGGTATAAGTATTCTAGGTACGTCTGTCCCTTGGGATTTAGTTGCGTGTGAAGCTGGTTTGATTATCGCAAGTAATGGGAGGTGATAGAGATAATACTAGCATATTAAGAACTATCTGGGCACGTTTCCGAATGACAGCGACGCGGAGGAATACTTCGATGCCTGTATATATGTATAATTATGTTAATTTAGATATATATATATTTTTGTAATTATAGATAGTAGTTTTCAGTTACGTTTTATTCTAGCAGAATGTATGATTTAAACTGCTAATAATATAAGAAAACTCTTGATGGAACTATTTTCTATACAAATTAGGCTACGCTTGGCATGGTGCGCACGTGGATGGGTGACCATCTTGCCATGACGAGTTCCTTCGTGTTTCGGAAGGCAATCTTTAGCAACTTTTGCAGGTAGTCATAGCCAAGAAAATCAGATAACCAGTCTTACCAACGGATATTGGATAGGAGGTCAGATAGGCAGTCGCTCCATGTGGCACACTGGTACTCAGTGTTAGCATCCATAACACAAGCTAATCAATAGCTTACCTTGGGGCTAACCGACTGTGTGTGAAAGGGTGTTCCGATATATATGTATATCTATACATATAATAAAATCGTAGAAAAGTCAAAACTGTACATTGAATATTATTTTTAAATAATAATTGAGATGTGATCTAAAATTGATATCGAATCCAAAAATATAGTTTTTAGAATTTTTGTCTGTTTGTCTGTAGGTATGTCCGGGATAATCTCAAAAAGTACTGCATGGATTTGCTTCAATTTCGGCATAAATATAACTAAGAGTTCGGGTCAACATATAGGCTACATATTATCTCGCTGTCACTACGGGGGGGAGAGGTGTGATTAAACATTCCTACGCGGACGACGTCGCGGGCAACAGCTAGTTATGTTATAAATAATAATGTAGACGGCGAGTGATTTAGCCAGCATATATTAAGTAATAAAAAGCTATAATATTACCTATCGATCGTGTTAAGGTCGGCTTCCACGTTATCACAATTTCAGAATTCGGAGGCCGCACGTACCCAAATGGATGCGATAAGCCTTTAGTCCCAAATGTTAGCCTACATCCAATATTGAGGATTTCGTTTCGATTCCCAGTTGTTGACAATATGAATTGAGGTATTAAAAGTATTTTATTTTACAATTTTCAACTTTGAAGGCTTATCTTTTAGTACTGTCGATTAAATTGAAAGGAGAGATGAATTAACTTTTTCGATTGATCTGTGACACATTTCTGTAATCGATTTTCGACTTTATCGCTTTAGCATATGGTTCAAAGCTGATGGGGAAAATTTACAGTTTCTGGTAGCCTTAAAAATTTAATAAACACCTAAATTTAGCTAACATTATGACAAATAATGATTTAATTGTAAACTGGCTTTTATTTCGGCCAACGATTGCCATACAGCGTGGCAATGCTGCCAGCCTTTTGGGTACACTCCCGGTAGACAGCGATGAGGAGGAATTTTTTAACGCTATTTATTAATAAGGTGATTTTTTTTACTTGTATGTATATATACATATATTTTATTTTACATGTAAAAAAAGCCAGTCTAACCAAGGGTATCGGGTTGCCCGGGTAACTGGTTTGAGGAGGTCAGATAGGCAGTCGCTCCTTGTAAAACACTGGTACTCAGCTGAATCCGGTTAGACTGGAAGCCAACCCCAATATAGTTGGGAAAAGGCTCGGGAGATGATGATGTAAAATTGTAAAATACACCGGAACTGTATAATCGCCATTTTGATCCCAAATTAGCATGTTCCATTGTTTTAGTTCACTGATCCGTTCATTCGTTCGTTCAACAGTGATAGCGCAAATTGTGGTTCAAATGAATGATCCTAATAATAATAATTTATTGTTTTGTTCGTATTTGTGTTTGTGAAACGTGACTACTATAAATACGCATGTCAGTTTGTTAGTAACACTTAAATGTCTATAAAATGAATTAGATAAACAGATTTTGATAAACTCAAGTATCTACGTAAAGATAGCAAATGGTTTTGCGGGTTGTTCGCAAGAGTTACCGCGGCCCTGGTATACAAAGACGACCTGGTACACAAGATAGAAGGAACATTTATTAGTCAGTAAAAATCTGACACTCTCTCCACCCGCAGACAATTGATGATTTTCCACGATAAAAAGTTGTAACGCCATAGATGTACAAATGACAGCCCCAATTTAATTAACGTGCTTTCCGAAACATGTTTTAAATGCACTAACATACGTACGAAAACCTTTTTAATCATTTAAATTATTATATCGGTTCTAAACCAGGCTTTCCGCAGTTTCCTGAAATTAAAAACCATCACGAACGTGCCGAAAATCTTCCCAACAAGCCCTATTTTGGGCACAAACTTACGTCACACTCATAACCCTGCGAACGCTGCGTTGTATCCGCGCGAAATGTTACCCGGTATCCGGTTTTATCAGTTTTTATTGGCAACAGCCTGGCCGCAGTTTCCCTTGGTACGGCGGAAAGAGGAGCCATTTTTATGTGTACCCCAGTCCAACCGTAGCGGTATAAGGGTTAAATGCGTGACGTAAGCGTGTTCGAATTTTAAAGGGGTTTAAAATTGGAATGAGATGTGTGAGATGAGGTGAATTGAAATTGATTATTATTTTTTGTTTTCTAATAGCGTTATTCGTATTTTTAGTAGACTTAGGCCCAACGCAAACTGGCGAAAGCGCGGCTAAGATACTGGAGAATACAGCAATTTAAATTAAACCTTAAATCCTAGGGCATGCGGTTGAAAATGGCATGCAAAGCGAGTCGCCAAGGAGACGCGCGACTATCGTTTTCCATTTTCAAATAGCCCAATATTTTTACCGATACTCGCGATAATTTGATGCAATCTAAAGGTAGACTGTAGGTATGGTTATTTTCACATAAAATTCCGGACATTTGGCCAAAATATACCATTACCTGTAAGCCATTTAAAATGACCTTAATCAGATGTTCCAGGAAATGAATGACCACCAGCTTAGTGCTCTGATGACTGATTAAACAAATTAAGGCTGGTCATACACGAGCCACTCGCCGCAGCCACAAGTGGCGACCTCTTCATTATTCATACATTCTGCAGCGACTACACACTGCGTTCACGAAATGCTTGAATAATGTAGTATGCATTGTAGATAGCCTTTTTGGAGCTGGTGGCTCTTGTACAACAAGCTTAAGCTCGCCATTGAAGCATTTTGTCGTTAAGTGCCTTGAAATATTGGATAGAGTAATTAACTTTGGGGATATTTAGCATTAAGCGATGCAGCCATTAAAAACTTAATGAAAATAATTTTAGATAAGGTCTTAAATGGCTGACGCGACAGACGTTGTCTTGTTTTTTTTTTCTTTCAAGAACCTTCTGATAATAACAAACATAACAAAAAAAGTGAAATCGGTCCAGCCGTTCACGCGTGATGGCGTGACCAAGGGAAATAGGGATTCACTTCTATATATTGATTAGGGGACATATTTGACACCATTAAGACAAATAAGTATCGGCGAATTGTAGCGTTTCTAAATGGTCTACCAAAATATTTCTGTAAATTACTCCAGCTGTATCCATAGCAGGAGGGGTTATTATCAAGGGGTCACTTCTCACACAGGAGGGGCCCATTAAGGGCCAGGGTCTGCTTGGGCTGCGGGTTGTTCGTAAGAGATACCGCGGCCCTGGCACACAGGGACCTCCAGAAGGAACATAGTGGGTTTTAGTCAGTAAGAGTCTGACACTCCCGCTGAGGGTGCAGCTGGAGGGGTCATTTGATGATTTCCCACGAAAAAAAAAAGGGGTCACTTCTCACTAAAAAAAGAGTGGTCTGTGTATGTTGATCACCTTATAAACTACTCGTGCAGTCCGTGTATGACCGGCCTAAGGCTTGGAAATGCACATCGGAGGGTCCTCGTAGAGCCTAGGCCTTCCGGCTATAGGTTGGTTCGGTTACCGTGGCCCTGGCACACAAAGACCTCCACAAGGAACTAAGTGGTTTTTAGTCAGTAAGAGTCTGACACTTCCTGCAGCTGCACCCTTAGTGGGAGGGGTCATTACGAGAGGGGTCAGTTGTTAAGGCCGCTCATCAATAAAAGTATTTTCTTTAATTTCAGAATGCCTAGTATTTATATATATTAACAACGCGGGCGCCGGGCCTCGCCGCTAACAGCTGATCGGGCGGCGGATCGGATGAATTTTGCTGTAATGATAATAAAATATCAAAAAACGTTTCTTCGGGAAAGTTGTTTGTAATCATGAGTACAATCACGTGTTTAAATATCGGTCACTAATTACCTACTAAAGGATTAACCCTCAAATATCTTATGCCGGACACCACACAATGTGCCGTAGGTAACAACGAGCCGTTTGAGTGAAACACGACCCACAGCGCGTAACTGTCCGACAACTTATTTCTGTAACGCATCCGACTTCAGCATCAGAAGGGTTAGCTGAGGACTTTTTAGGGTTAACATTTATCCATTTGGAAATTCCTTTCATGTCGCATTTTTAGGGTTGGATAAGGTGCAAAAGTTTTAGTTTAAAAACAATATTGTTTTGTAACGACGACGTTTTGTTTTGTAGACGAACTCTTTGGCGCAATGGTAACGCTGGAGCTCTGAGCTGAGCGCTGAACGTTGCCGAGCTGAGGGTCCCGGGGTTCGATTCCCGGCACGGTCGATATTTGTGTGACGTGATGAGCATGTGGTCTGCGTGTCATAATATGTATTTATAAATATATACATATGTGTAAAGTATATGTAGTTTATCAGCTGTTGGCACCCATAATACAAGCTAATCAATAGCTTACCTTGGGGCTAGCCGACTGTGTGTGAAAAAGGTGTCCCGTACATTTTAAATTTATTAATGTGTAATTTGTTTTTTTTACAGGTACGGATTCAAGTTGAATACTTACCGAGGTACCTACAATTCGACAGTAAGTTAAGTTTTTATTACAAAATAAGCCCTAATACAGAAACTTTAAGTTCAAATTCACAGTTCTTTTTAATTCGTATAAGTATACTAGCTGTTACCCGCGACGTCGTCCGCGTGGGTATAAGAATAAAGATTCACAGCTGCTCCCCCGTATGTAACACGGGGGTGGTTTTAGCCAGTAAGAGTCCGGTACACCCCTCCGCCTCTCCCCAGGTGGAAGATAGTCCAAGAGAATTTCCACCCAATAAAAAAAATATGACATTATTATAACTTAAATATTAAACGAAAAATAGTTTTTACAAAATAATCATGCAACTATTATCTCATGCACGGTCCAATAATTTTGATGGCGGCCATTTTTAAATTTATATTCTGCTGTGTGGAACCCGATTTGTCCGATTCACAGAGCTTAATGAAACGAATAGTTTTTGTAAATGTATTATTTAATGTAAGCCGGACATTGTTCTATAAAAACATTAATTATTGTATTATCATTATCCTCCTGCCCTTATCCCAAGTTTTATTTGGGGTCGGCGCAGCATGTTTTTGTCTTCCACGCTCTTCTATCTGCCGTCATCTCACAAGTTACATTCTTTCTAGCCATATCAACTCTCACAGTTATAATTAATTGTTGTATTACAAAAGGTTTTAATAGCTGATAAGAGTGACGTCATCATTATAAAAGGTGGCAATGAAAATACTCGTGTTAGGTTAAGGGCCTGTTTCACCACCTACGAATAAGTTCCAGTTAGTTTATTTGGTAGATAATTTCATACAAATTCTGTTACATTTTTGAATTTATTCGGTAGATAGTGACTATTAAGATATTAGGAATTAGGACATTGTGAAACTGGCCCTTAGTCATTTAAAATAATACGCTATATTTAATTACATAGTTCATGATTTTTAAAAGTAAAATAAGTTTCTCTATGGGTTTTGACATATGGAGTATGGCGGGATTCTGAACGGAATCGCCGATTGAAAAAAAGGAAATTAATATTTTACAGATTGAGGGAATATGAGAGTCTACTGAAACTCTTGGAAGAGGTCTCTTACACTAGCGAAAAAAAGCGCATTTTTTATGTGAAATACATTATTTAATCATAATAGGGATGTGGAATCAAATTCAATCCTTTGACAGAACTGTCAAAAACGGTTACTCTCTACGCAATTTGTATGAAAACGGAACCTATGACGTCACATATTTTTAGAAATCTCTTTTTTATTATAAATGGAGATTATTTAAAAAAACCTTTTTATATAAAAACAGTTAAAAAAGGATATAATTTTAATCATCTCGCAGAGTTTCCTACAAAAAATATATAATTTTACGTTCTTTGAAACCAACTTAAATAAATAACTTAAATATAATAAATGAACATTTTCTTAGAAACCATCAAGTAATTCTTTTCTTTCTTTTCTAAGAAACAGGCCAATTAAACAATAAGAAATGTCAAACTTCCTAACAATGATAAACAGCCAACTTGGCATACATTTCTCAGTTATTTTGCTTATTATAATTAAATGCTAGTTTCTCACGAATGGAAAATTCAATTTCTGTTGCAGACATACTAATGTGTGAAGGCTCAAAACATAAGCTGTAGCGATAGCAAATTTATAAACTTAGTATCTAATAAGATCAGCCCGTTGGCGGAATGGTTACTACGCCGGACTGCTGCGATGAGGGTTCGATTCCCGGTACAGTCGACATTTATGTGATGATCATGCTTGTTGGCTGTGGTCTGTATTTATAAATATATTTGTGTAAAGTATATGTAGTTTATTAGATATTTTGGCACCCATAACACAAGGTAATTAATGGCTTACCGTGCGGCTACCGACCGATTGTGAAAAGGTAAGCTAAGTACCTACTTAGTTTCAACTTTTATCTTTACAAAAAGATAGTGTTTCATGCACCGATTCGACACTCTATGGAAATAAAATGACCAAAATGTAATCTTGAATGTTGACACCAGCACATCAAGCTACTACAATTTGTCAAATTTCCTTGATTTATTTTCAACTTTATCGCTAAAGCATATGGTTCAAAATTGAATGGGAAAATTTGACAGACGGGTAGCCTTATTTGCTGGCGTCTGTATAAACCTTTTCATTCACTTTAGCCATTAAACACGTAGAAATTAGTTCCACGTACTTTCAAAAATCGCTGTCGCTTATGACTTAGGGCATCCCCATCCCAGGAGTGCGCGCATACATATATCAATTTACGCTCATTAATGCCTTTAATAATAAACGGAGCTTTGATGTATTGCTCAATACTAAGGCGCTAAATACACACGAACAAACATAACCTACTAATTTAATATTAATATATTAAAAGCTGTTAATTACAAAGCGTTTGTGGTTTTCATTAAGTGTGTGATTAGACCACCTAATCAGTCTTTTAGTGAAATTAAGCGAGGCGGTGCACGGACTACTTCAGGCAGTTGAGGCCGACTACTTGACGCCGCGACCGCTTCAAGCCGTCAACAGCTCGAGAGGTCGCGTGGCATACACGGATTATTTAAAGCAGTTGAAACGGTCTGATAGACGCCGCGACCGCTTCAAGCCGTCAACTGCTCGTGCGATCATGGCATATACGGATGACTTAAAGCAGTAGAGTCGATTGCTTGACGCCGCGACCGCTTCAAGCTGTCAACGACTCGAGCGGTCGCGATGCACGCATAGACTGCTCGAGCCGTTGACTGCGGTAGAGCATTCGAAAGCTCCCCGACCTCCTTCGTCCAGAAAAAAAAATTGCACTCAACTGTGTGTAAGAAAATCAACTGCTTGAGCGGTCGGTATCGACACTACTCGAGCCATCCGTGTACGGATAGCTAATAGGTACGTAATTGTTTGACGAAAGAAGGTATTTATGATATTATGATAGGCTTTGTACACTCGCGGTCATTAAAAAGTACATACCTACGTGATTTTTTAACATTATTTAAATTGACCTTCAGAAAATGTGTACGTTAGGTTAGTCTGAAATCGACAGGTTTCATCATCTGCCTAGCCTTTTCCCAACTATGTTGGGGTCGGCTCCCAGATTACCCGGATGCAGCTGAGCATCAGTGTTTTAGATGTAGCGACTGCCATGTGACCACCCAGTCCACCCAGTTTTCTGGGCAACCCGAAACCCCTTGAAAGTCTTACACTTTCTGACTTCTGACTACTGCCAAAGATGTACAAATGACAGTCGGGACCCACCAATTTAACATGCCTTCCGAAACACGGAGGAACTCGTTATGACAAAATAGTCACCCATCCACGGACCGACCGCGCCAAGCGTTGCTTAACCTTATGATCGATCGACCCGTGCGGCTGTAACTTAGCAAAAAACTCCAAAAAAAACTCTGAAATAACAAATTAGATAATAACTCAAAATAACAAATCCCATAGTTTTTATGGCCATTATCTTCCCACCTATAAAGCAACTTTCCTCTTACGAAAGCAAGCAGTTCCCCACAAGATGGCGGCGATGCGTCACACTGACATATGGATAAATCTTCCCGTGTCCCGTCGTTAGTGTTGCGATTTGTCCGGGATATTGCTGCCAATAGGTAAAAGAAAGGAAGTATATATAGGTTGTAACAAAACTAGTGCACCATATTTGTACAGGTCATCTAGAACATGCTAAGGATCATGTTTACCACAAAAACGTCATGAAAACAACAACATATTTTATAAAATTTATATTTTTAGTAAATTATAAAAGGTAACATCTTTAAAAGTGTCAGTTAATGCGTATTTTTTTAATATAATTATAAAGTTTTTTAAAAATATCTGCCACGGCTTCAATAGATAACAATAGTGAAGATATTTTTTTTTTATATAATAATATCTTGAAATCACCAACCCGCACTGACCACGCATAGTGATAAACGCTCAATCCTTCTCCGTGTGAGAGGAGGTCTGTGCCCAGCAGAAAAAAGGCTGATGATGATGACACAATACGTTTCAATTCATCCAAAAAAAAACAATAAGATTTTTACTAACCTGTTGATTGCCATTCCCCTAAACGGGCGCCAAAAATAACTTGATTGCCAGTTATAAAAAAATCGTAAATATTTTAGAGATACAGTAATCAGGCTTCGCCCGGTAAAACTGCCGACGTGGGAAATTTATTTTCTTTTGATAAATTTTCGCTGGTAGGTACTTTATAGGTAGTTTATCTGCGTTATTTAGATTGTTTTTGTTAATAGTTCATTTAACTTTACCGTATATAAGCAAACACAGGTTCTACCCGCCTTTTGTAGGAACTGTTTCGCGCATCTGGATAAAAGGATACATGGGCTATAATACTGAATGAATATTTCAAATTGGACCAGTAGTTTTTAAGATTAGTTCATTCAAGCGGCTAAACAAACAAACTCTTGAGCTTTATAATAATAGTATAGACAGAATAACTAGCATTAATAGTGCCGTTAATTTATTTTAGAATACAATATTATTAAATTTACTTCAAAAAAATAAGACAGACGTTAGACACGTGTTTAAAGAAAAAATGTGTGCAAAATTATTTTAAACACGTGTCGAACGTGTGTCTACCTTTTTGTAGTTAGGCCCTTAAACTTTAATAAAACGACGTTTGGTATAAAAATATATTTTTGAACACGCTTTTATTAGCTTCACCTGTATCTTTGTTGGTTTGTTGACTTGTAATATTACTACAAATTAAAACGTACCATTTGTAACAAACAAAATTCTAAATTCAAACACAAAATAGAGTGACACAAACACGTGTGACTACCCGCAATTTCATGCAAACTAATTATGAATTACTGACCAAAGTGACACTTTAGTTAGTCCGACATTTCGGGGGTAGTTGTGAATTTCAGTGGGACAAACAAGCGGGTATTTTTTTTTAAGTCTGTTATCATAAAAGTTGACACATTTTACTTTTAACCCGACTGGAAAAGTATAAATAGGTAAATACCGGTTTTTGGTATATATCTATACTAATCATTTATTAATATTATAAAAGGGAAAGGTTTTAGTGTTTGATTTTTTTTTTTGGATTGAATGTGCTCTGAAGCTACTTGACCGACCTGAAAAATTCTTTCACTGTTGGGAAGCTACATTATCCTTTGCTCGGTTCCTTTCACACTTTTAAATAGTTTGTGTTAAAAAAACATTATCAAACTATAAATTATAATTACTTCGTAACTAATAACGTATATAACGCATCCTTCTGGTTTAAATAGCCAATCAATGAACCGGCTAGCCCTTTGACTGAACAATGCCAGTCAATGCCAAGCGCGAGTACTGTGCGCGGGGTCTCGTGTTTGATGTCCGGACAGACCCGGGTCTACATATCGTGCACAAGTCAACGGGCCCGAAAAGGGCGTTTTCCACTGATGGAAAATGCTTTGTGGATTTTAAATAACTTTCATAATGCAGCCCTGAATCTAGAAGTTGGTGGTGATAACCCCGTGCATCGGAGAGCACGTAAATGTCGATCCTGCGCCCAATTTTTTCGATCATGTCGGATCGTTGTCTTATGGGATGAATCGATTTTTTTAAATCAATCCTGTAGTTTATGTGATGAACACATACAAACAAACAAACAATTAAGTAACTAGTGAAGTATGGATGATATTATATTCTTGGATAGCAGTTTGCGGCCCTGAAAGTACTTAGTCCTAATTGGGTATTAGGAGATGAAAGGCTAACCACAGAACCACAGGGTTAAGTTGACGCGGTCCAAACGTACTGCGTGATGTATTGTGGCGAATGTGGTGGAATTAAGATATGTTTATCCTTATTAATATTATAACCTAGCTGATCCGTACTTAGTACCAGCTAACAGTCATCATTTGCCTAGCCTTTTCCCAAGTTATGTTGGGGTCAGCTTCCAGTCTTAGCCGGATGCAGCTGAGTACCAGCACTATGCGTGGAGTTACTGCCTGACTGACCTCCTCAACTCAGTTACCCGGGCAACCCAATACCCCTTGTAGGTTAGACTGGCGTCAGACTTACTGACTTTTGACTACCCGTGACGGATGGCCAAGGATGTTCAATGACAGCCGGGACCTACAGTTTAACGTGCCATCCGAAACACAGTCATTGGTGTCCAAGATATACTTAAAAAGTACATACAAACTTAGAAAAGTTGCATTAGTACTTGTCTGACCTGGAATCGAACCCACGCACTTCAGAGGTTGGCTCTGTACCTACTAGGCTGCCACGACTCAAATTAATGGAATTCAGAAAGGTTTATGCTTATTTATATTATAAGCTAGCTGATCCATTCTTAGAACAGCTTAACAGTCAACTGCCTAGCCATTTCCCAAGTTATGTTGGGGTGAGCCTCCAGTATTCCAGCCTCAAAAATCGGTTTATCTTTTTTATTATCTATTACTTAATTTGTCAGTTTGATTAACCAAAGTCCTTTAGGAAAAATAATATAGACTCCGCATTACTAACCACATGGTATTCTAATTAACTCCTATCTGTATTCGGACCACTGGCATCGGTCGAAGGCGAAGTTTTCAATAGTTTTGAACTGTTTCGGAAACGTGTATACAGGGTGTCACAAAAATACCCGTGAAATATAGCTCAGTGAATGCTGTATGTTTCTACTAGACCACGGGACTACAGAGTCCCGGATTTTTAGAAGGCGAACGTGGGGCCGAAGCCAACACGCTGAAGCCCTTTTGAGACAACTTTAATGTATGTAATGGTGACACAAAACCGACGATTGTCCCTGTATACACTATTGTGAGTATGTGAGTGCTGTATGTTTTGTTGTTATGACTTTGTTTAGCCGCGGATATTGGAAACATTGTATCCTGTATATTTCTGATCAGTTATATCTTTAATTTTTAGTGAAAAAAGTCGATGTATTTTTCTGGGATCGTAGTCATTTTTTAAGTAGGTACATACTACGTGTGTTAAATACTGTAAATAGACTGTTTAAAGAGATCTTTAAAAACCCTTTCAGCTAGAAGGTCTTTTTTTTTAAACACCCTGTATAATAGGTTTAGTTTCTCCTAAAATGTATACGGAGCAAAGCAGCCCGAAATTAAGGTTATTAAATTCTTTCTTGATGAATCAAGTAGGTACCTTTTTTATATATTTATCATACTTTTATATTTTAATACTAAATCCTGCCAGCGGTTTTACCCGTATCCCGTGGGAGCTACTAGGCGCATCCAGATAAAAAGAACCATACATCCTTTGCCAAGCCCTAGACTATGTGTGCACCAAATTTTGAACAAAACGGTTTCGTACTTTTGCCGTAAAAGCGCGACAGACAGACAGATAGACGGATTATTAGTAAGGTATATATTAGGTATATGTATATTTTCATACTAATTGTATAATTAGTATATATTGACATTTATATAATAGATGTCATTGGCACTGACAGCTAATAAGCTATATAATAATTGACCAATTTAAATGGAGTTCATGAAGTATCTATCTAATCACTGAAATAGGTATCTAAACAGGTAATTTTAAAGCAGATAACAGGTTGTAAGATTTACAAATTTTTCCACAAACTACAAACATTAATCCCCACATCGAAATCTGTGTATCCGTCTAAGGGCGACGTTGCCACATTCAGACACACAGACAAACACAACTGTCATTCTCATTCCACCCCTCTTTTCCCATCGGCCGGTTGAAAGTAAGAGCGACGCCGCAGGCATAAGCCAGTTAATCTTTACTGAACATGTACTTAAAATTAAATAACATTTTCAAATACATAAATTAATTACGTGTAACCAAAGAAAATAAACAATTGCTCTATTCCTGTTTTGTTATATTAAAATATCTAATACGTTGTGTACACAAGTACAGTCGGCAACATAATTTAGTGCAGGTCAATCTACCCGAGTCTGTCAAATTTTGTCAATTGAATATTAACCTTCTAGTATTCTGATGAGGTTGAAAATCTATTAAAGAAATTTGACAGATTGAGGAAGGTCGATGAGCCAGCGTCAGTGAAAAGATATTTAAGGTATAATTTAATCTGCCGGGGCTGCGGGTTGTTCGCAAGAGGACCTGGTATACGGGAATCTCCAGAAGGAACAAAGTGGGTTTTAGCTCCCTCGTGCAGCCGGTCATTTCAAGATTTCCCACGAAAATAAATAAAAACTTGGGATGTATGTGGTCGCAAAAAACATGATTCCTTTTAGGTTGTATTTCAATCTATTTGCGTGCTAAACAGCTCATTTTGTTCAGCAACCAAAGCATTATTGAGGAACAAATATATTCAAACCCACAAATATTCACATAATTATGTAGGAGATGGTAATTTTTAAAGTTAATCTATACTAATATTATAAAGCTGAAAATTTCATCTCCAGAACTATTCTCCCCTGGCTGCAGCCAGGCAGTAAACAGCCTCCTAGGCTGAACTGCGAGATGCCACTAAAAAAAAAACCAGAACTACTGGTCCAATCGCAGCTTCTACCAGTCAATAGCCCATTGATCGACGAATACTAATAATACGATAGCCTATAGGCTATTTTTATCCCTCGAGATACGAGTAAAACCAAAGCAGAAGGCAGAAGCGAGTATGCTTAGAAAATGATTATCAATTTACAAGCACTTTTTGAAAGTAAATACACCTTCGAAAACACTCCATCCATCCATCATTTCTTCAGCAATTCATCTGCAAAGAAAACGGTACAAAATGAACACAAAAACGCCATTATACTGTCGATAAATTACATTATTCTCACAACCATTTATATCAATAGTAAATTATACGCTTTTCCGGAATAATTTTGTTTATGGAGACTGGGAATCTTTTTAATCGCCGTCCTGCAGGCTTAGCATGGTGATCTTATATCTATTCTGTCAAGAAAAGACAAAGCTCTTTCTGTCAATGTCAACATGTCTTCTGCTCGAGCATGGCGCGACCTGTCAACTCGCATATAATCACTTGTAGCCTTATGTCAATCGAAGAAAAGAAAAATTACTTCAAGAAATGTCAAAAGAAATCTTACGTCAATCCGTGTACTTTTCAGTCTATATGTCCATTCTCCGGTATACAAAACTTGTTTCTACGGTTGCCATGCTAAGCCTGCTGGGGTGTGATTCTGTAAGACTCTATTCTAAAATTCGAATCTGAATCCGCTGTGAGTTTCTTGATTGGCATTCTATAACTCGGTTCTTAATTCGAATCTACACTAGCGCTACTCTTGCGAGCGTGTTTGCGAGTTGAATTTAATTGATTTCGAGATTTTGACGGATAAAGTATGAGATGACGTAGAAAATGGTATTCTGTAAGAACACTTCGCACTTAAACTCGATTAAAAGTATCAAACCTTATGTGAAGTGAGAGCGAAAAGTGAAGTGAATGCGAGTTCTTGTTCGAGTTTTACAGAATATACCTCCTGGAGGTGATCAAACATTTTTGCATACAGATTAGGATAGTCGGCGGCTGCCTCTTTTATTTCTCATCTTTGCACGCACTTTGAATTTTATTATCGGCTTCCTGTGTCACGCAGATTCGTCCATGTAATCAAGCTTCATGGTTTTACGAAAATTATGGAATAAATTTACCTGATACTTAAGATATGTCATGTTGTATAGGTGGGTACAGACGCCAGCACATCAAGGTAACAGAAAAATCTCTCAAATTTTGCCGAAACAACTTTGAACCATATTTAGCGCTAAAGGTGAAAATCTATTAAGGAAATTTTGACAAATTGTAGTAGCTAACTAGTGTCGTTTTTTGTGGTAAACATGATCCTTAGCATGTACTAGATGCCCTGTAAAAATGTGGTGCTACTACTACTAGTTTTGTTAAACCTAATATTACATTCGATAGTACACGCAAAATAAATAGACATATAATTTAAAACGTTCATTTATCAATTAATTTCACTTTCACCCGTGCACTGAAACACCACTTAATTTTCATAATCCTCTAAAAGCTACTTAATTGTAAGCATACCTCAAATAATAATTTCAAATTTCAGTTAAATTGGTATTGTGCTCAATCATAATTTTAAATACTCGCTTTTGTTGCTGACTGTACCAAGTACAGGAAAGCCTCAAAGCTTTTACAATACGTAAAGGGTTACCACAATAATTATAACAAATAAAACGTCCCAAGTTTTATTTGGGCCAAATTATTTATGTAAATAAATAATACACAATACCGTTAATTGGTTCGTTGAGGGGCTCGTGGCTAAGTGAAAGCCGCACGGGTCGATCGATCATAAGGTTAAGCAACGCTTGGCGAGGTCGGTACGTGGATGGGTGACCATCTTGTCATGTCGAGTTTCTCAGTGTTTCGGAAGGCACGTTAAATTAAAGTACAATTAGAAAGTCTCACAACCAGTCTTACCAAAAAGTATAGGGTTGCCGAAGTAACTGGGTTGAGGTGGACAGATAGGAAAAGAAAACGCGAGACCTCAAAAAGTTCAGCAATGGATAGGCTATGTGAACATTACTATAGTGTATTTGAAAAATATTTGAGGTGTAACAAAAGTTGTTCACCACATTTTTACAGGTCATCTAGTACATGCTAAGAATCATGTTTACCAAAAAAAAGTCATGAAAATAAAAACATATTTTATTAAATTTATCATCAAAATCGCCAAATTGTACGCATAACGCCGGTCTCTATGAAGGCGCTCGGTCTTTGACCCCCAGATCATTCAACGTTTTTTGTGGTAAATGTGATCTTTAGCATGTACTAGATGACCTGTAAAATATGGTGCACTAGTTTTGTTAGACCCTATATATTTTTAATAATCTCAGACTTTTTTCCTAGCTACACATACATTTAATAAAACGGCCAAGTCCAACATACCTTCAAGTGAACTCATTAAACGCAAGTAGTATATTTTAAGTTCATTACAGCGAAGTGCTCTCAAGGAGAGACCATCAATTAACGTAGGTACCTACAAACTTAAACGCGGGTACAAAATACTTAGTATCACAGAATACCTGTACCTAGGTAAGGTACTCGGTATCTAGAAAGATTGCCACAAATACAAAAGAAATCTGAGAATAGAATTTCTTTGTTAAAGAAAATACATTTATTTGCTAATGCTTTTGTATTTGTTTTTTGTTTACAATATAATAAATTTATTCTTGTATAGGGCTAGTTATCCGAATTGTGCTACTCTAACATTTTAGTGTTTGTTTGTTTAATAAAAAGAAAAAAAACTAAAAAAGAGCTTTTATTTGAACAGTTTAAAAAAAGGAAAATTTGATTTAAATATTGTTGAAATTCATAAAAAATAACTACTCCGCCATCTTGTGTGGCCCGCCATATTGTATTTAGAATGACGTCATATAACATGTCGTGCATTTTCATCCAATTTCAGCTCAATCGGTTGAAGATATCTACGTCAAAATGTAATTCAAAGAATCCACCGTAACATTCATACACGGCAAGTTAAATAAAAGCTTTTGAAATAACTAATTTCAAGACATACAAATTTTATATTTTTATCATAATGTTATTTTGCTTTGCTCATTTTGTTAACCGTGTGTCTAACCGGCTTCACCTGAGTACTAGTGTTTTACAACGAGCGACAGTCTATCTGACCTCCCCAACCCAGTTACCCGGGCAACCCAATACCCCTTAGATAGACTGGCGTCAGACTTACTGGCTTCTGACTACCCATAACGACTGCCAAGGATGTTCAATGACAGCCGGGACCTACAGTTTGACGTGCCATCCGAAACACAGTCATTGGTGTCCAAGATATACTTAGAAAGTACATACAAACTTTGCTAAGTTTGTATTTTACATTAGTACTTGCCTGAAAGAATCAAACCCAGGCATTCATACTTGAGAGGTTGGCTCTTCAACCACTAGGCCACCACGGCACTACAGTTAACAATACTACCTAAAATATTGTTGACAACCATACAATCCCACGGCAATCAAATTAACCTTCAAAATAATTAAAGATGTTACTTTACCGTCCCCAAAAAAAGCCTCCCTACAGCGGCACAGTCGGATAAAATCTTTAATTTTGTCGGCAAACAGTCAGGGGCACATAACTGTTGGGCACGCTAAACAATGCCCTGGAAATATTCTGTATTTACGTTTGGTATTGGGGTTGAGTACCTCTGATAGCGGAGGAATCGCTTGAGTATAGAGTGACGTCATAGCTTGGATGTCAAGAAAAGCCCTTTTGTTAAGATAGTCTTTTGTTTGCAGGTAGTGACTGAAATCATTGTATTTTCTTATCTATACTAATATTATAAAGCTAAATACAATATTAACAAATATTATATTTACCTACATTTATGTAAATACACATTATAACAATCATATCACAGTCAACATATATGTATGCTCATCACACAAATGTTGACCGTACTGGGAATCGACTTCGATACCCTCTGTCCAGCAGTGCAGCATTGCGCCAAATGCCAAAAAATTTATATCCGCTAACAGTAGTACCGCGCCATATACACATAGAAGCCGCAAAAAGCGATGTTTATCTTTAATATATGTAACATACCAATTAACCACACATTTTGATATGTCTATTCAAGGAATAATATGGAAAAGTACAGACGCCAGCACATCAAGCTACCCGAAACCGTCAATTTCTCCCAATCAACTTTGAACCGTATGCTCCAGCGATAAAGTTGAAAATCTAGTAAGGAAATTAGACAAATTGTAGTAGCTTTATGTGCTGGTGTCTTATCTGATTTTGATTTATGTAATCAAGTCGTGGCTAGTGGTTAAAGCACCAATCTCTGAAGTACAGGGTGTGGGGTCGATTCCACGTCAGGCAAGTATGCTGGATGCTATAGACTCCCAGGCCCCCTCCACTCAGGCGAGGTCGGAGAGCCGCTAGGTATTTTTAGTGGGTATACCGGGAACGACTTTACCGGGGAGTCCCACATACCCCTGTCCCGTGCCCCGCCGAGAAAGGGATATAATAGTATTTTTCCCAGCGACGAAAAGGCAAGTATTGATGTAACTTTTCTAAATTCAAACGCCTGCACATCAGGGTACCCGAATCTGACAAATTTTTCCCAATTTAAATTGAACCGTATGCTGTAGCAATAAAGTCGAAAATGTATTAAGGAGATTTGACAGATTGTAGTAGTAGGTAGCTTGATGTGCTGGCGTTTGTACAGAAGCCAGCACATCAAGCTACCAGAAACAACCAACCGAGCAACCGCAAAAAAAAATGCTGTCAGCTTTCAAAATTTTAAAATATTGAAAAGTACAGTAGTTGCGATGTTATGATCAGGCGTCATGCCATTTACAGTAACGATACGCAAGTCAGTCAAAAATATTTTATCCAAATATTTTGGTGTCTTGTCCGCCACAAGTTTTTTGGCGCGCGCCTCCGAACTGACTGCCAAACACACAGCTAGTGTGAACTGGCTTTAAATTATTTTGCAGCTTATCTAGCATTTGCAGGGTTAACGAACTGTATGACTGTTAGGGTTATATTTTCGTGATAAAAATAAATATTCAGGCACATTAAGCTACCCGAAACTGTAAACAAATTCCCAAGTAATTTTGAACAATATTTTTCAGGTTTATCTGTTAAGGAAACTGGACAGATTGTAGTAGCTTGATATGCAGCTGTCGGCTGTAGAGTTTTTTAACTTTAATGCTATAATATAAAGTACAGACGCCAGCACATCAGGCTACCCGAATCTGTCAAATTTTCCCATTCAACTTTGAACCATAATGCTCTAGCAATAAAGATGAAAATCTTTGAAGGAAATTTGACAGATTGTAGTAGCCTGGATGTGTACGCTTTTACGAGTAAACACAGGTGCACTCTCTATTTCCTCACTACCATAGTTCGATGGGACGGCAATCCGACACGACCGGAGAGAGATCAGGCGCAGGACCGATATTTACGTACTCTCCGATGCACGGTTGTATCAATTACCAACTTTCAGACACTGGGCTACTTAGTGAAACTGTCACAAAACCTTCAAAGTGATTTCATCCCTATTTTTTTTTTGTAGTTTTTTTTTAATTTTATTACGTCAGAATGTATACAGTAATTGTATACAAAAAAAAAATCTTTTTATACAAGTTCACTTGTAAATTTCACCAATAAATACCATACACGTGCGAAGGTATTATTTCCGAAAACTCCTGACCTCGCCTCACACAGCCTAGTGTTGCTTTGTGTTCTGTACAGTCACGTACAATCCATTACTCATAGATATTTTACGTGATCAGCGGCGCAGAAAAATAGCTTCTCATGTACCAAATAGGGGAGTTTTGATTGTATTAGGAATGTTGTGGGAAAATCTGAAAATTCTGACATTATTCGTAATGTTTCGAAGGTTTTTTTTGTCGTTTAGGTGTTGGTGATATGCTTTGAATAATATCTTTAGAAGTATACATAATCTTATCAAACGAGCTTGTGGCTTAGTAACAGCCGTACGGGTCGATAGATTATAAGGATAAGCAACGCTTAGGGCGGTTAGTCAGTGGATGGGCGAACGTCTTGACATGACGAGTAATATTGGTGGATCCCGGCTGTCATTTGAACATCGCTACGGGTTGTCAGAAGCCAGAAAGCTTTTTGTCGTAAGAACCAATCTTACCAAGGTGTATTGGGCTACCCAGGTAACTGGTTTGAGGAGGTCAGATAGGCAGTCGTTCCATGTACATCACTGATACTCAGCTCCATGCGATTAAGACTGGAAGCCAACCCCAACGTAGCTTAGGAAAAGGCTATTCAGATGGTATACATAATCTTTTCCACCCCAAACACGAGAACCCGTACACATTAGCCTATGCAATTACTAGACCAACGAGATTTTACGAAATCGAATTGAAACTACATAGTGTAAAGGCATATCAATAAAGATAATAAAATACTTTTTTTCAACTTCAAACAGATGTTGAAAGGAAACAGGAAACTAAAACAGCACTATTATTATAATACAATGTCATTTTATCCGTCAAGTGACAAATTACGCGCCATTAACGCCGCCATGTTGGGACGCCATCTTGTCGAATTATTAATGGGCGCCATTTTGTGGAGCTTATCGCGGTTTAGTGTTTCAGGTGTTAAATTTTTTTTTTGTTTATCAGTATTTTTAATGTTGAGTGACCAAAAACAAAAGCATTATTATAATTGCGAATGTAAGTCGGTTTGTTCATCATCATCATGGTCTAATAGCTAACTACATAATGATGATGATGATGATGGCATTCAGGCCGATTGTCTGCCGCCGGCTGCCGTTCTCTTTTAAGGAGATCAGCCAGCTGCGCAGGACCTATTATAGTCCACAAGCATTCGCGCAGGTACAGGTGCACTCTCTATTCCCTCACTCTCATAATCCGATGGGACGGCAATCCGACACGACCGGAGAGAAATCAGGGGAAGGACTGACATTTACGTGCTCTCCGATGCACGGGTGAATCAATCACCAACTTCCAGACTCCGGGCTCCTTTATGAAAGTTTCTCAAAACCCACAAAGTGATTTTGGCCCGTCCCGGGAGTCGAACTATGAACTATGCGACTACTATACCAATGAGGCAGTTTTAAGCAGCGATGCTGTTCGTAATATAACCAAATCTAAGCAAGTGTAAATCCCTTCCTAATATAAGTGTGACATAAAGATTCACAAATCTAACTATGTTAGCAAATTGAACACAAAAAAAGGTATCACAATCCCCCCTACCCCCACTGATAAGGAAAGCGTAAAAACACTGTTTTTATTGGCGAAAAAGGGCGCTTTATCATTGAAATTACACTTGAATGATTGCGTTAGATTGAGATGCGGAAAGTCGGGTACTGTGTTGTGAGATATAATATTTTGTCATGCTTATTGGGTTTCCCAGAGATGATACATTAAAAATCAGTCAAGTGGGAATCGCAATTGCGCATGAAGGGTTCCGTGTCGTAAGGGATTGGCAATTATACCTACATATATTGGTAAGTATGTATATTATTTACAGTTATACTAATACAATCTATACTTATAATAAATCTGTAGAGAGGTCAATTCTGTACATTGAATATATTTTCAAAATAACTATCAGGGGGGGATAAGTGATCGATACTGATGCCAAAAACGCAATCAGTAAAATTTTTGTCTGTCTGTCTGTCTGTCTGTCTGTCCGTCTGTCTGTCTGTCTGTCCGTCTGTCTGTCTGTCTGTCTGTCTGTCTGTCTGTCTGTATGTTATTAATAGGAACAAAAACTACTGGACGGATTTTAATGAAACTTGGTACAATTATTCTTCATACTCCTGGGCAGGTTATAGGATACTTTTCATCACGCTACAATCAATAGGAGCAGAGCAGTGAAGGAAAATGTTGGGAAAACGGGAGAAGTTACACCATTTTTTAAGCTTTCGTCGCGTGTGCAGCCTTAATGGTTAAAGCTAAATAGAAATCATGTATGACGGAAATGTTCTACATAAAATTATCTAAAAAATATTCCACAACAGCATATGTCTATCTTTAATGGTTGACTCACAATAACACGTATAACTACGATAGTTCGGAGCTTTCTGATTATTTGTTATTGATTTGTTTACTCTTTATGTTTATAATATTCTCGCTCATCAAAATCTTAACAAAAGATAACATTATTACACATTCTATAAAAAAAGAATCATAGAAATCGGTGTATAAATACCAAACTTATACATAAAATACGATAATCAACCATCGCCCCGTGTCGTTGCCGCGCTCGACGTGGGTCGGCCGGTAGGTATAATAAGGCGGGAGGTCCGAGCGCGAGCTTCTCATCCCTACAAAAGTTAGGCTTTGGTAGCGGTAATCGACATCCACACAGGCGTAGCCGCGGGGGTCCTCTATAGATTATATATCGGAACAACACATAGACTACTTTTTGTCGCGAAAACCGACATCCACGCGGGCGGAGCCGCGGGCGACCACTAGTATTAAATAATATACTTTTATTATTTTAAAAAAAGAACAGACGCCAGCATATCAAGCTACTACAATATGTCAAATTTCTTTAATAGATTTATATCATTAGCGCTGAAGCATATGGTTCTTTAGAAATAATATTAAAATCAACTATGGTATGTACGTAAAAACGTACAAATGAATTTCTAACTAATCCGCTTATGATGCAAACAAGCATAAACACTGACTATAAATAAACTATAAGTATAAGATAATTTAACTCAATTAACAAACTTAAAAATAGAAGCGTTTCCTACAAAAATGATTAAAAACTGAACTATTGAAAAACAGAAAAAGTTAAAAATAACTTCAAACGCGCCAGCCGGTGTTGCCAAAACAAACTGAGGCTAATTGACAGCTCACAGACAGACAAATATATAAAATAATATTAGATACGTTTTTGGGTGAAGGTCTGGTATACGCTTGATGGGACAGAACATCTGGAGATAGCCGTATTGGAGTTATTTTAAACTATTTTTGGGATATGATAGTCATGGTTAATTTCATCTCATATCTACTGAGTATAAGCCGTGGTGGCCTAACGGTTAAAGAGCCAACCTCTCAAGTGTGAGGCCGTGGGTTTGATTCCAGGTCGGGCAAGTACCAATTCAACTTTTCTAAGTTTGTATGTACTTTCTAAGTATATCTTGGACACCAATGACTGTGTTTCGGATAGTACGTTAAACTGTAGGTCCCAGCTGTCATTGAACATCCTTGGCAGTCGTTACGGGTAGTCAGAAGCCAATAGGTCTGACGCCAGTCTAACCAAGGGTTATTGGGTTGCCCGGGTAACTGGGTTGAGGAGGTAAGATAGGCAGTCGCTCCTTGTTAAACCCTGGTACTCAGCTAAATCCGGTCGGATTGTAAGCCGACCTCAACATAGTTGGGAAAAGGCTCGGGAGATGAAGTCTAGGAGAGTGCACCTATGTCTGCGCAAATGCTTGTGCACTATAGTATGTCCTGCACAGCTGGCTGATTACCTTAGACAGAACAATCGCCATGGCCGATTAGACGCCATTACCTACTTATATGTGCAGAAGAAACTACAATGACATTATCAAATATCACTTCTCTTAGAACTAAAGCTCATTACAAGTACTATTTGCGGTGTATCTGTCGAAATAACATCCTGGAATTTTATCTCCGACATACCCTCGTCTGTACTGTCAATATATCTGTCCAATTCTTGCGTCCCATTTTATTAAACTCTAGTCTACCCGGGTGGCACCCGGACGTAACCCGGGCACATACAAAAGTGTTACATTAAATATTTCGTATCCGGGGTATCCTTGATCTCTCGGTATCTTAGGGTTAAGGTCAAGCCCGATTGAAAGGGGAGAGATAATCAAGGCTGACTTAGAAAGTTGTATTCTGCGAGATAGTGTTTTGTTTTAGAAATTTAAAATAAAGAAGGAATATTGGAATTGAGTTATATCATCCACATAGCAGCATTAAGAAAAGACAAAGCTCTTTCTGTCAATGTCAACATGTCTTCTGCCCGAACATGGCGCGACCTATCAACTCGCATATAATCACTTGTAGATTTATGTCGATTTAAGAAAAGAAAAATTACTTCAAAAATGTCAAAAGAAATCTTACGTCAATCTGTCACTTTTCTGTCATTATGTCTATTCTTCGGTAGACAAAACTTGTTTCTACGGTTGCCTTGCTAAGCTTGCAGTAATCATAAAAATGTTCATCAAATAAAAAGTACTGAACCAAAATTCAACAAATCAAACCCAATATGTTATAATCTCCGACTCGGATATAGTGTGTGAAAAGGTGTCCCCATATATTGCCTACTAGCTGTCCCCAGCGGTTTCACCCGCATCTTTGGTTACTGCTCCGCTCCCGTGTGTCTTAGCGTGATGGTATATAGCCTATAGCCTTCCGCGATAAATGGGCTATCTAACACTGAAAGAATTTATTTATTTATTTAATGAAAAACGCTGAAAGAATTTTTCAAATCGAACCAGTAGTTCCTGAGATTATCGCGTTCAAACAAACAAACAAACTCTTCAGCTTTATAATATTAGTATAGATTACATCAACCAACCAGTTCCAATGAATATCTTCAAATAAACCACAACCTTTGGCAACAAGATTTATTAACATACACACTTAACCCTTAAATTCCGACCCCCATTCAAAATTCAAGACATCCCATTCAATCGATCCACAGAACTAACCCCTACGTTATTCATAGGGGGTCTTGAAAAAAGAACGGCATCCATTTAAAATACCCTCTTTGCAAACAGAGGTCCTTTTCGAAGGATAATGTGAGGTCCCCTGAATGGACAGGACCCCATAGTTCATTAATTCTGGTGAATAATGACTGGGAACCTGTCTGCCTTGTGTTGAAAGGGTTAGGATTGCGGATAAATTTCCAGGGTATTCGGGACGTTTCAAATGTACTGGTATTTTATTAAGGAAACTTCTTTTCAGGTGTAGTTGGTTAAGTAGTAGCATGTTTTTTTATTTTATTATTAATACTACTTTTAAAACCAGTAATTAACCTAACGCGCGATTAATTTCTGATCGAGATTATCATACATTGTCCAGAATAAGCACAGAACGAAATATTCATAAGCAGTTAGAAAGTGGAAGAGACATATAAAATTGAAGATCTGGAACAACTGTTATGGAATTCCAGCCCAGCTACCTATCTCAGCCTTTTTATCGTCCCACTGCTGGACACAGGCCTTTTCTCGCACGGAGAAGGATTGAGCGTTAATCACCACGCTTGCTCAATGCGGGTTGGAAAAAATCCCAAGTGTTATATCATCACTATAGAGCTAAGATATTGACTTATACATTTTGTCAATACTCAATCAAAAAAAAAAACAATTTGATCTTGCTCTTATCCAAAGAAGTAAATATGCCAGCTCTCTTTTGGCGGTCTGAATAATTATCAGATCACTTACTAAAACTAAGCTAAGTATTAAGTACACCTTATTTACTCCTACAAATACAATAAAACTTAATTAAAATAACAATAAGGTAGACAAGACATTTCCCCCTTTCAAAATCATACAAGTATAAAATAAATATCTGTCTGAACAGAAAAATATATTATTTCTCTTGCTACCAGATGGGATGAGGAAGTTGTCCTTAATATGACATTGTAGCAATAGAAATGATAAAAGATTTTCCTTTTTGTCGTATTTATTTTACAGTCTAATCAAAAATGTTTTTTTTTTTAACAAAAAACAAGGAAATCTTTCATTCGTAAAGTCTAAAGCGGATTTCTTCTAAGCGAAAAATAAGATTGTATTTTTAAACGATCTCAAAAGCCAACTTAAAATTCTGTTTAACATTTTAGTTTAATTAATTGAAAAATAATGCTAGTTGGAAAGTAAATTTGGCTAGGTCCCAATGCCTTTCGAAAAACTACCAAAAATGTTGCCATCTTAAAAGTTAGGATACCAACGTTTGGTATATATCAATTGGAAATCAAGCAATATTTGTTATACCCAACCTGATGAATTATTAAAGGTATATATTTTACTGACGTATCTGGTATTACCTGTTCTCTAGTTTATTCTGACAAATATTTCGATATAAGGGTACATTAGTCGACGGTGTGAGTCGCGACATAATATATCAAACTTACTGATATGTATTAGGTATGTTGATAGCAATAACAATTGGTGATAGGGACTGGAGTGATTTTGATGATTAATGTGTGAATTACACCTTTTTATTCAGCAATACCAGGCATAAGGATGCAAATATAAAACCATGCAAACATTTAAAAAAATACTGAAGAGTTATGTCACAAATATATATAAACTAAGCTACGCTCACTAACTTAACACATGCCACATTTAGTTTACCTTGATTCGTGTATGCCTTTTCAAGTCGCCCATGTTTCAAACCATCTACAGTCTTTCCACTGGTAGAATTTCTTTGCCATTTATGTACACTTACCCACTTAGTAATTTTTTGTATAATATGTACGCCGCTCGACAAATTACTATATTGTTTGTTAAAATATGTTTTCATGTTAGTGAATGTGTAATTCTTTATGAGAAATAAAGTTTCTTAAACTCGATAAGGTATCCGTATTTGAGCTTCTTGTTCTTTAAATATTCATAAAAAGTACTATGGTCTTGGTCAAACTACACAAGTTTCTGCACTTATAATATCTGCAAACGCAGAAAATATTTTTGAAATAACATCATCACTCATGTCAGCACACTTCGAGTTCACTATCCTTTGCTATCACGATACGTAATATTGACTATCCTACAAGCAATTCGTCTTACAAGTCGACATTTCACTTCCCTAACCTATATTTTTTCTTTTCTCTTTCTTACTAAACTATTGACTTTCAGATCCACGAGGGGTCACAAACCACTTTATAATACTTTTATCTCATTTATTTTGACCCCACAAAACGGGGATCTTACAGAAGAACTTATTTCCAAGTTTCTAGTTCTTTTAAGAATAGTTGAATCGATTTTGAGGGTGCTTTCGTTACGGTAAAGTTTTGTAATACTTCGGTTATTTCGGTCCATATTTTGAATTGTTTATGTATGAAGGATCAGGGGCTCGAGATAATGTAATCAAACTTTTTCTGATAATATTTCGGAGGCATACGTGTGTTATTTACAATGGAATATTTTGTACGTATTGTTGAAAATTCGATCTTATAAATATTATTATAGGGATGTAAATGTAAAAAAGGCCGTGAGTTGGCTTGTAAGAACGACGAAATATTTTAAGAAAATACAGATTTTTTTGCCGTTTATTTCTTTCTAGCTGTTGCCCGCGACGTCGTCCGCGTGGGCATTGGAATTAAACATTCACCCCTCTCTCCTCCGTAGTGATAGCGTGATAATATGTAGCCTTTATGTTGACCCAACCTGTTAGTTATATTCATGCCGAATTTGAAGCAAAACTATGCAGTATTTTTTGAGATTATCCCGGACATACATACAAACAGACAAAAATTCTAAAAACTATATTTTTGGCTTCGATATTGATTTTAGAACACGCCCCAATTATTATTTTAAAAAAATTTAGTGTACAGTTTTGACTTTTCTACGATTTTATTATATGTATAGATTTTGTTTTTATATATGCTTCAATACTCCCTAATTAAAGAAAAAAATACTATTTCGCATTTAACAATAAAATACCAAGTTGAAAGTAGTTCTCAATAACCCTTAAATTAATGGAAAAACACAAGTATGAAGTGTAAAATTTCACAAATGCGAGTCGTAATAATATGGTCGCGACCTCGACCAGTTGGCAAGCTGCGCGAGCGCCGGTCAAGGCGCTCGCTTCTCTGTTCTGTCATGCAAATGATATTCGCCGCTGAAAGCCGGTGTGAAGTTTATTTTGTTAGGTATATTTAATTATAATTTTGGTTATTTTAGAATAATTTTGAACTTATGTTTTCCAAAAGTAGTGTGTTCTTACAAAATATCGTTTTACTGCTGCATTCGAAACGACACTAGTAATATGGAAAGGCGAGACGGTTTTTTTTTTAATTCAAAGGACTGCCCATTGATACAAAAACACCTTAATAATACTACTATCACCATGATTAGTTAGAGCGCTCTTAAGAAATGTGTGGAAACGAAGTAGGCTTTTGCCCAATAGTGGTAAAATCCTGGAATTTCCTGGAAAAGAGAAAGAGAGACGGCGTAACAATAACTACGAATAGATGATAAAAAAAATAACAAAAATAGTTTCTTCTTGAAAGTTGTTTGTAATCATGAGTACAATCACGTGTTTAAATATCAGTCACTAATTACCAGTCACCCTATATAATATGTGAGATGACATCAAACAGAAAAGTATGTAAAAAGAAGGCACGCTCCTCCGACATCAAATAAAAAAAAATACAGGGGCCAGCACATCAAGCTACTACAACCTGTCAAATTTCTTTAATAGATTTTCAACTTTCTCGCTGGAGTATAATGATTCAAAGTTGATTTGTAAAATTTGACAGTTTCGTGTAGCTTGATGTGCTGTCATCTGCAAGGATAGTAGGACGATGATAGATCTGTAAAATTATTTCAGCTAACAAATTACCTTGAAAACTAAACCTTGACAGTAATCTCTAAATACAAAACAAGATAATTATCTTAAAATATAACATAAATATTTACATTTAAATCTCAAGAACTTGGCGATACCACTACCAGCTTCGGAAGCGTGTCATAAAACTGATGCACGCATTGGATATCTTTTATTATCACTATAAATCTAAGAGCACTTAAACAACCGGATACGCCATAAGAACAAAAATATCTATGAGATAAATTCTGCCAATTTACACGCCGCGCCGCGCCGGGGAGCGAGGCAAAGCAATGAATGGTGATTGGTTAATCATTGATGACTTCTTCGCGCACTGTTCATCATCTCCCGAGCCTTTTCCCAACTACATATGTTGGGGTCGGCTTCCAGTCTAACCGCATTCAGCTAAGTACCAGTTTTTTACAAGAAGTGACTGCCTATCTGAACTCCTCAACCCCGGAAAGTGGAAACACAGTCATTGGTGTCCAAGGTATACTTAGAAAGTACATACAAACTTAAGTTGCATTGGTACTTGCCTGACCTGGAATCGAACCCACGCACTCATACTTGAGAGGTTAGCTCTTTAACCACTAGGCCAACACGACTTCTTCTTCGCGCACTGTTATGAACAAATTAAGCAGGTTATACGAGGATAAGCGGCGCTCTTGTACTTTTAACAAAGGGGAAGAAAAGGCAATGGCGTGTCCAGTTGGTGATATGCTCCAAGCTATAAAGTGTAGCTATTTCCGAAACATTTAGTACTACGAAACGCAAAAATCCAGTAGTATCTACTGCCAAGTTTGTAACTTAGTTTATTTCAGATTTTTATTGAAAATGCTACTTTGGATTTTATGGTACATCTTGGGAATGTGTTTTTTATCGCACTACGGAGACACAATATCTTCTGCGTGTTGTTAATGGCCTGACAAATTTTGGAATATTATGTACAGACGCCAGCACATCAAGCTACCCGAAACGATCAAATTTCCCAATCAACTTTGAACCATAATGCTTCAGCGATAAAGTTGGTAATCTATTAAAAAAAATTAGTAGATTGCAGTAGCTTGATGTGCTGGTGTTTATACTGTGGCAGTCAAAAGTTTAAAAGTATTAGATCTTTTGGTGTTAGAATATAAAGATTAGCTCTTTTATAGTTCTTGAATTCCTGGTCATCCGAGGATAATTTCCCCATGCCGTGTATCACCAAAAATGAAACACACAAATTCGCTTCTAGTAGGAAATTGAAAACTATTTTAGCATCTCTGTGTAAAATATGAGACGCGTTCGGATTTGTTTACGATCTGCACTAAATGTAACCATCCCAAAGCTTTAGCACTGACACGGACGGATGGAAACATTCTCCAGTTTTGAACACATTGTCTAGACATACCACGCGTTCTTTACTACTACTAGTGTCAATTTACATACTGATTGTAAGCCCTACGCACTTCTTTTCCTTCAGCAGGCTTAACATGGCGATTCTATATCTATTCTATCAAGAAAAGGCAAAGCCATTTCTATCAATGTCAACGTGTCTTCAGCCCGAGCATGGCGCGACCTGTCAACTCGCATATAATCACTTGTAAACTTATGTCGATCGAAGAACAGAAAAATTTATTGGCTGGGGCACTCCCGTGCCCTCAGATTTGCTACGTGTCAAAAAAAATCTTACGTCAATCTGTCACTTATCTGTCATTATGTTCATTCTCCGGTAAACAAAACTTGTTTTTTACGCTTGCCATGGTACGCCTACTGGAGGTCTTTGTATGCTAGGGCCGCGGTAACTTTTTCGAACAATCCCACAGCCTCAATAGGCCTTGGCCATAAGGGGCCACCAATGTACATGTGGGTCTTCTTTTTGTGGGAAATCATCAAATGATTCCCTCCCGCTCTGGGTGCTGTTGAAGTGAGCGTCTGACTCTTACTGACTAAAATCTACTTGGTTCCTTCTGGAGGTTTTTGTGTGCCAGGGCTGCGGTAACTGTTGCAAACGACCCACAGCCTCGGCTAAGAGAATCTTTATTGTAATAATGGAGTCCAGATCTGTCGTTGGCCATTACAGCTGTTCTCTCTAAGGGGATTCGTCAGCTGCGCAAGTCATAATATGTGCACAAGCATTTTCGCTGACATAGGTGGACTCGCTATTCCTCACTGGAGAGAGATCAGGCGCAGGAGCGATATTTAAGTACTCTCCAATGCACCACCAGACTTCGGGCTGCTTTTAGAAAGTTCCAGCTGTCATTGTTACCCGTTAATCTACTCGTAAAAGATAGAAAGTCTGGCAATCAGTCTTATCAACTGGGTTGAGGAGGTGTGATAGGCAGTCGATCTACGTAAAACACCGTTACTCGGCTGCATTGAAAAAAGGCTAGGCAGGAGATCGCTGTAATAAAACTGTGATCATTAAAAGTTCTTTATGTAGAAATATCCGACCAAAGAAAATTAACTTAATTAAAAAGCAAACGCTGAACTAAGTTGTAGAGATATTCCGCGAACAACCCGGGCACTTCCGGGTGCTACTACTGTAGTTTAAAAAGTGTGCAACGGAGCATAGAACTTGTATAATTAGAAAACAACTGGAGGCCAAGTCTAGCTGTCTTGTGTGGCCCAAGGTATAAGAGGTACAGGGTGTTAATAAAGATAAATGATGACCCCATTGGCGCAAAGATTACCACACCGGACTAGCGAGCAAATGGTCTTCGGGCTAGATTCCCGGTACGGTCGTCAATTTTTCATGAGCATGCTTGTTGACAGTGGTCTGGGTGTTATAATATGTATTTATAAATATATATGTGTAAAGTATATTTAGTTAATCAGTTGTGTCGGCACCCACAACACAAACTAATCAATAGCTTACCATGAGGCTAACCGACCGAGTCTGAAAAAGGTGTCCCGATACATACAACTCGTATACTATAAGGTTTAACAAAAATAGTGCACCATATTTTTAAAAGTCATCTAGTACATGCTAACGATCATATTTGTCACGAAAACAGCAACATATTTTTTTGTTCCAATATTTCAATTCCATTTTATTGTTTCATTTCAATACAGAACGTTGAATGTTAATACAGACGAGTAACTTTTTGTGTTTAAGGTACAAATCATCTTAATAACAAAAATCGCTACTTCTCTTCACTTGTACCACACTTTAGACTTAACTATCCAGAAGAGAGCGTTTGTTAGCACTCGTCTGGATATCGCTGGCATTTCTCTTTTCTAATATTTACTAGTATCAAGAATATTCATTAACTGTTTCTAGTTTAAGTTGCACGCAATTAACTTACATTGTAATTTAATGGAAGACTGATGTCTGATAGAAGAATTGCTGTTGTTTAAATATAATCTGTTTGATTTACACACAACATAGGACAGCCTTTAGGGCCAGGATCTGCGTGGCCCTGACATACAATGACCTCCAAAAGGAACATAATCGGTTTTAGTCAGTACCCTCGGCATCAGCGTCAACGAAAAAAAAAACATGTCATCTGCTTAGCCTTTTCTTGAACTATGCCGGGGTCGGCTTCCAGTCTTAACTGGATCCTGGTGCTGCTTATCATCTATAACCAGTGTTTTACATGGAGCGACAGCCTATCTGTCTACCTCAACCCGATACCTCTTGGTAAGACTGAGATCTCTGAACTTGTCGCCCATCTGAGGACTAACCGCGCCAAGCTATCCTTATGATCGATTGACCTATGCGGCTGTTACTTATCCAAAAGCTCCTACACGAGTAAGGACTCAAGTACTTCTCATATTCAGCGTTTATTTAGTTAAATATAACTTGTTTAGGAAAAAGTATAAACAAACTCTTCAGCTTCATAATATTGTTTTTTTTTCTTTATTATGTCATCAAAAGAATCTATAGTTGACTGTGGTCATCGCGATTTGGGATGAGTAAAAGCTGCATCGCCAAATTTAAGCTGAGGAATTATTTACGCTAATTTAATACCTAATTCCTTTGGTTAGAGATCACTTTCAATTGATAGACATGGTCTTCATGAAACCCACAGTCGTCCAAAACCGCAATTTCAGAAATTAAGTGTGATTATTCAAGTTTTTGCTGAAAATACTCAACCCTTGCAATCAGACTGGCACAGGAATCGACCCGGCATCTCATTTGCGTCTAACGAGGCACGGACAGTTGAATATTTTGCAGTTGTCTGACAAAACGGTCTCGCAAAGGGAATTTTAGTATGTCTTTGTTAATGGGACGCAGTTTTGAAAAAGATTGTCTTTTTTTTCTTCAAGTAAATAAATGGGAGATATAGACGTGGTGGCCTAGTGGTCTCAAGTAGGAAAGCGCGGGTTCGATTCCAGGTCGGGCAAGAACCAACAAACTAATACTTACTTTTCAAGTGTGTGTACATATGTCAGCACATTAAGCTACCTAAAACTTTTTCTACATGTTGGTTGAAACATGAATATTTAAACTCATAAAATGCATAAAAAATGTATGTACACGCGTTTTTGCGAATAAAAATGATCTTTGCCTTAATCAATTTTTAATAATACAATTTTCATAATAATTTTACCCTAAATAACTCCAAAAAGATACTTAATTAATATTTCTATCGTGATAATTTACCGTGATCAATCAGCTGTTTGCTATCAGATTTTGGACCTCGTTCAAAGCATTTGACCAGTCATTTAGATCTGAAATAGCTATGTAAAGAGTAATGATCTATCTTGGCAATCACCTCGAATATTAATCGATACCTAAATAATCGGGAGTTCAAATTCTTTTTAGATAATTTTCAACCTTTTGACCGCCACTGTCACGTAAAGATGACAAGCCAAAAAGTGCCCAGCACGCCACGGTCACGATTACATGACAGACTTTTAAAGTTAAAAATTTATAATCAGTTTTAATCGATATATTATGTAATATAATTCAATAAAATAATATTCCTTACACAACATCATCTAGTTCCAAACTAAGCGAAGCCTGTACTATGGGTACTAGACAACTGATAAGCGTACTTATATACCTTTCTTTTGTAAATACATACATATTATACATAGGAACGCCCAGACTAAGTCAAACACACATGTTCATGCACACAGATGTTTGACTTACATGTGTAGGAATCAAACCTGCGACTTCTGGCGTGGCATTTCACTACATACTACACCACCTGCAGGCTTAGCATGGCGATTCTATATCTATTGTGTCAAGAAAAGACAAAGCTCTTCCTGTCAATGTCAACATGTCTTCTGCCCCAGCATGGCGCAATCTATCAACTCGCATATAATCACTTGTAGACTTATGTCGATCGAAGAAAAGAAAAATTTCTTCAAAGAATGTCAAAAGAAATCTTACGTCAATCTGTCACTTATCTGTCATTATGTCCATTCTCCGGTAAACAAAACTTGTTTCTACGGTTGCCATGCTAAGTCTGCAGGTCGTCAAAACTGTATATGTATAGGTATTTTTTTCAGTATATTACGAAAATTTGACGAAGATGTATATTAAACCGTGAATAACAGCTACTAATAATTTAAAGGTGTAACCATACATAGCAAGCTATTAATCTTTCGCATCGCTGTCAGTGGCACGCGTTCTTGATGTATCGTTGTTCCCTTTTCTAACTAGTGAACTAATGACAGCAGAAGAGATGTATGTCATTTACACAGCCTTATAACTGGATTGGAGTCAAGAGTTATACTTGTAAGTAATAATTTTGACGACGCCAATGGCGCAATGGTTACCACACCGGACTGCCCAGCTGAGGGTCCCGGGGGTCTATTCCCGGCACGGTCGATATTTGTGTGATGAGCATGCCTGTTGGCTGTGGTCTGGGTGTTATAATATGTATGTACTTATATGTAGGTATATATGTATAAAGCATTATCAGTTGTATTGGCACCTATAACACAACTTGGGGCTAACAAAAAAAATTATAACACCCAGACCACAGCCAACAATCATGCTCATCACACAAATGTCGACTATGCCGAAAATCGAACACGGAACCCTTAGCTCGGCAGTCCGGTGTGGTAACCATTGCGCCACCGGGGTTGTCAAATAGTCTAGAGTCTGAGAAAGGACATAGGCTACTTTTTATCCGGATGCGGGAGAAAGCTCCCTCAGACGACGGGTATTGCATACCTATATATGTATATATGTATACTTATATTCCTGTATTCAATCTCCCCGAAAAACAAATAAGTAATATTATGATACCTACGTGTAGTTTTTGAATAATTTCCTCTGAAAAGCACATAAATAACATAATAGGTAACTGATCTGTCAAACTTATATCAAAGTATCTCAAATATATATTCCACAACACGTGACCAGTTTTAGAAGACCCCCGATATTTTATTCGTCACCTAAAAGTTGTATAGGAAATATTAAATTTGCTTCATGGCGAGAGTTCTTTGTAAATTGGTCTTGTTATATAAAAACTGGATTAAGGCTTGGCCAGACCTCAACGTCCCACAGAGGGTCATAGCCCAGAGGCTAGTGCGGGGGTACCGCACTATCTCCCGCGAGGCAGCGGGTCTCCTTGCCGGACTGCCACCGTGGGATCTGGAGGCGAGGGTCCTCTCGCGCCTGTACGACTGGCGCGAGGAGGCACTGCGTCGGGGGGAGTCCCCGTTGCCGCGGCAAGTCGCTGCGCAGCGGGCAGTCCTCCGGCGCGATCTCATGGTGGAGTGGCGAGATCGCCTCACGCAACCCCGTGCAGGGCACGCCACAATAGTGGCCATAGTGCCCCTCTTCGAGGAGTGGATTGGGAGGAGTCATGGCACCCTCTCTTACCGCCTGACGCAGGTCCTCACCGGACATGGATGCTTCGGGAGGTACCTGCATCGCATCGGGCGGGAGGAGACGCCTGGGTGTCACCACTGCGCGGACCAGCCAGAGGACACGGTGGAGCACACGGTGGAGGAGTGTTCTGCCTGGGCGGAGCACCGCCGTGTCCTCACAGCGGCAATTGGCGGCGGCGACCTCTCGCGTCCGGCCCTGATCCAGGCCATGGTCCGGAGCGAGGGAGAATGGGATGCCGTCGCCTCCTTCTGTGAAGCCGTTATGCTAGCGAAGGAGGCGGCGCAGCGGCTGAGAGACCGCACCGCTCATCCCAGCCGTCGCGGCAGGGCTGGTACCGGTCGACACCACGGGCGCCGGGTGTCAAGGGATGACTCCCGACCACCGTAGGCGCGGGCTTGTGGGCGGTGAGTGTGGGTAGCTCATCGTCCGTACGTCGTTAGGGACGACAGGCCCGTGTCGGCGGCGCGTTCTGTTCCACGCGCTCCTCGAAGAGATGTCAGCAACATGGGAGGGGCCCCTTTAGGGCCAGGGTCTGCTTGGGCTGCGGGTTGTTCGTGAGAGATACCGCGGCCCTGGCACACAGGGACCTCCAGAAGGAACATAGTGGGTTTTAGTCAGTAAAAGTCTGACACTCCCTCCAGCTGCACCCTCAGCGGGAGGGGTCATTTGATGATTTCCCACGAAAAAAAAAAAAAAAAAAAAAAAAAAGGCTTGGCCAGACGGAATACGCTTTGAGGACGAGTAAAATGTTATAAATTATTTTGTTAGTAAAGACTATCTTTTTATAACTTTTGAGAATATTATTATTTTTTAGTTTTGATATTGTTTATATTTTGAAAAATATTTTCCCGTCAATTATATCAGTCAGTTTATTGTTTGGTAAAGAATGATTGCTAAAAATGATTTTCTTTTTTTCATGATTAGTTTTTTTATACTTATTAGAATTTGCTCGTAATTTATGTGAAATGTTGATACCTATTGAGTAGGTAAGTACATATCCGGTGGACAGCCATGAGATTTTTTTAATGCCATTAATTATTCGGCTGAGGCCTCCTCTCCCAAAAAGAAGGATTGAGCGTTAATCACCACGCTTGCTCAATGCGGGTTGGTGATTTCAGACATTATAGTCCAGGTTTCCTCGAGATGTTTTCCTTCACCTTTAATCAGTCATTGGTGTCCAGGATAAACTTAGACAAGTTACATTAGAACTTGCCTGACCTGGAATCGAACCCGTAACTTCATACTCGAAAGGATGGTGCTTGAACCACTAGGCCACCACAACTTCGCCATTAATTATTGATTCAGTTTTTTAACACATATATTTTTATTATTTTAAACAGTTTTACAAATGTTAAATCACGATATTAAAAAAGCCCAAAAAAATATTTTTTCTTGGTTGTAATTTTTTTGCAACAATATTTTATATAATTTTTTTTTAAGATAAAAAAATACTTGTAAAAGGACATTATAGGTAACCCTATATACAATTTTAACCAACATCCAAGCATAGAAAACTAATATTTTCCAAACTGTACTCTCTTTGTGTAAACTTAAACAGCTGTTTTGTATTCCATTGAAAGGTGAACGTTCAGCTATTGTACCGTTTGTTCCGTCACACACTCACCTCATGGGGTAGCCATGTTTGCCAAAGCTCCCCATTACTATGGGACAATGGGGGCTTAAGATTTTCAACAAGTACTTATAGCAAAAATAAAATAATTCTCATTTCGATTGTAAAAAAAGTGTACAAAAAATAATGATTTACAAACACACAATTAAAGCGTGTTAAAAAGATCTAGTGATACTTTAAGAGCGCGTATACCGAAAGGGGGCAACGTCGCAAATAGCTGTCAAATATTTATATGAAATTAAAACATGTAAATATTTGACAGCTATTTGCGACGTTGCCAGGTTTTCGAACACGCGCCCTTAAGAGTGGGCATTTAAGTGTTGTATTTTATCTAATATTATATATATGTATTAGTGTGATGACTATACTTAATCAAATAAAAAAATGATTTCAAAAACCGTCACATCAAACCATACTTGCTTTTATAAGCGAACGCATTTTAAAACGAGTTATTGTACCAAAAAATAATTAATAAAAAAAAACTGCTATAGTTATTTAGATTGGAAGCGTATTTCTTTTTTAGAAGTTGGCAAAAAAATGTTTTTAGCCTATATATTATTTTGCTTGGAATATTTTTCATGTAACCAAAAAGTAATAGGTACTTTATTTAAAAGTGATCCCATGATTGCAACTGGTATTTAATTTTTCTAAAATAAAAAAAATAACAGCTATAACTCCATGTGAACCAGTCATAATTCCCTCGACATTTCATCTCTTCTGTTATGATAATAATCATTATTACGCCTCCAGAAAGATTTTTGATAGTAATAATATTTATTTTGTCACCAGCTTGTATTAAAAGGTATATTTCTGTAGATGAATGTTTTAAGAATAAGCTTTGGAAATAACAACAATAGCGTCCAGGCCGATGATCGGCCATGGTGGATGTTCTCTTTTACGGAGATCAGCAGTTGCTTAGGCGTACAGGCGTATTATAGTGCCAAGCATTTGCGCAGAATCGATAGGCAAGACCGGAGAGAGATCAGATGCAGGGCCGACATTTACGTACTCTTCGATGCACGGGTGTATCAATCACCAATTTCCTGACCGCGGTTTGGTTTTGTGAAAGTTTCATAAAACCCTAGAAACCAACCCCAGAATCGAACCCGAGATCCCGTGTTGAGTAGCTGAGCTATTCGACAACTATACAAACGAGGCTGTTGAAGGACAAAACCTACAAAATAATTTTAAAAACGTTTGTTAATTAAATAAATTAAATACTTATGTGCCTTCATTAAAACCCACAACGCATTTGAAATAAAAAGTTTAAATACTCGAGCAGTTTTTTTTTCTCTCATTTTTATTATTATTATTGCCATGTTATTTTAATATTGATATTAATGTACTTTATGGACTCAGATTGTTTTTTATTGTTATTATTGATGTTAATTACGATTATTATGATCATTCTGGACATTGTAAAAGAATTTTTCTATTACATATATAGTGACGAGCATGTATATATAATACTGAATTGTTAATCTTATGAGCGTTTTGGATGTGTCATCTGTTAGCTTGTAAGATGAAATTAAATAAATAAATAAATAAAACATATTAACAAACTTTAACCTTCAGAAATGTTTTAATGGCATTTGTACGCACACGGCTAGACATCAAGCTAAACAGAACTAGTATAAGCTGACCGTTCAATTAGTAGGAATGCCATATAAAGCGAGTCCTAAACAAACTGGTTTTGTATAGCTTGAAGCCGTGAGTACATTTTCCGTTTGTTTAAAACTAAGCGCACTTCTCAAGGAACTGACACATTTAATTGTATTTCCACCGCTCAAAGGTAGACGCCTAAGGCATTAAGTCCATTGTTCAGACGACAGCACATCAAGCTACCCCAACACAAACACAAAATTTCTCAATCAACTTTGAACCATATGCTTTAGTGATAAAGTTGAAAATCTATTTAGGAAATTTGAAAGTATTGTCAGCTTGATGTGCTGGCGTCTGTAGATTCAGAGTATAAAAGTATCATACATAAAAGAGAAACTCTTTGTTGTTTTTTAAGTTATTTTTTAACAAAAACGTACCTATACAGATGACCGAGCTCAATTCGTTGTATTTCTTTCACTAATAAAAACTGTAAATTGTTGAAGCCGTTGTCAAGATTTATATTATCTTTCTAATGTTACTGGAAATCTATAAAATTCGTCATTGTATATTTATTTATTTTTTATAGCTTTATTTTCCATACAAAGTTTAAATTTCTATATTTTTTGCACTTATTTAATATAACTATTAATTTCATGTTATACGAGTACTTTTTGTTTAATATATTTTGATAGATATGAAGTAAATACTAATAATGAAAAATCATAAAATTAATTTGTATGTTTTGTTTATTTTCAGGTAAACTTTTCAATTTTATAATAATTGCAAAGTGAAAATACGATCAAAATTTTCTTTCTTTCTTTCTTCTTTCACGTAAAAACTATTGAATGGATTTGAATGAAACTTTACCACAATATAGCTTATACATCAGAATAACATATAGGATACTTTTTATCCGGGTATGGAAAGTACTTCTCTCAGAAAGCAGATGAAACCGCTGGCGGAAGCTAGTAGTCCATACATTTTTGTCGTTTCTACTAGTGTTTACAATAATTGTAGAAAGACATCTTGGCTAAGCGTCATGGAGCCTTAGCATGGCGATTCTATATCTATTCTGTCAAGAAAAGACAAAGCTCTTTCTGTCAATGTCAACATGTCTTCTGCCCGAGCATGGCGCGACCTGACAACTCGCATTTAATCACTTGTAAACTTATGTCGATCCAAGAAAAGAAAAAATGTGAAAAGAAATCTTACGTCAATCTGTCACTTTTCTGTCATTATGTCCATTCTCCGGTAAACAAAACTTGTTTCTACGGTTGCCATGCTAAGCCTGTTGGTCTGTTTATATTAGTACAGATTGTCAAAGATTATTCAAAATAAACCAACATTTTTTCCCCTTAAAATGAGTCTCATATCGGTTGTACGAGTATATCGATCTAGTAAATATATTTTTATCTCCCGTCTACCCTTCAAAAACATCGCTGTAACATTCTTAAGCCTCAAAATACATCATTATAATATCTTCCTTCAAAATCAATGTCAACTATGGGCTGAACCCGCTATTATCCGCCATAACCACGTACACAACTCGCATTTTTCAAGATTATCCGGATAAGAACGGATGTAACTGGATTTATCCGGTTTTTTTATACATGTTTCTTATTATTCCCGATATTTGGTTTTCATTTTTAGGGATGAATAATTTTTGGTAGTTGAGGTTTTATTTTTATTATGTTAGGGGAAATATTGAGGAATATAGGGGTGAATGTGTTGTTGATTTTATTTGATACATGTTATATAATTAGCTTAGCTGACATTTTTTTATGAAATATGTTTATTTTCCCACTTCATAAATAATATAATGAGTATTTACTTACGACAGCACATCAAGCTACTACAATCTGCAGAATTTCCTTAATAGATTTTCAACTTTATCCCTGAAGCATACGGTTAAAAGTTTATTGGTACAATTCGTCAGTTAACTTGATGTGCTGGCGTCTGTGCAAAGTAATTTTAAATTTCGCTTGCTTTGGATGTAGCTAGAAGGAGTGTCAGACTTTTACTGACTAAAACCCACGTTTGTTCTTTCTGGAGGTCTTTGTGTGCCCTGGCTAAGATAACTCTTGCGAACAATCCCGGACCATATAATTCAAGTCAAAATTTATAATCTCCACACATCTAAAAGCAATCAATAATTAAAACCTACCCTTAAGAACTACCCTACAATCTCAACAGCACCCTCAAGACAATCCAAGAGACACCAATGAAATTGGAAAATTTACGAGACCACCATCATTTTCAAAAAAACTTCGGAGACAGTTAAAATAGCTCCCTTAGGCGTAGTTACAACCGACTGCACCATAAAGAGCGTTATGATTTTCCCATAACCGCCCAAGGGGTAGTTCTAACCCCTATTTTTCCTCCCAGAAAGGGCAGATAAATAATGAAAGGGACTTTGCTGACAATGGGTAAGTCACATAAGTTATATATTTGTTTTTTAGGGTTCCGTACCCAAAGAGTAAAACGGAACCCTATTGTTTTCGCTCCTCTGTCCGTCCGTCCGTCCGTCCGTGTGTCACCAGGCTGTATCTCATGAACCGTGATAGTTAGAGAGTTGAAATTTTCACAGATGATGTATTTCTGTTGCCGCTATAACAACAAATACTGAAAACTAGAATAAAATAAATATTTTGGGGGGCTCCCATACAACAAACGTGATTTTTTTGATCATTTTTGCTCGATATCGATAACGGCAACAGGTAGATGCTTGAAATATTCACAGAATATGGAATCTATTACTTACTTTAAAAATAAGTAATTTTATTAAAATTAAATTAATATTTGAGGGGGGCTCCCATACAACAAACATGATTTTTTGTCCGTTTTATAAATAATGGTACGGAACCCTTCGTGCGCGAGTCCGACTAGCACTTGGCCGGTTTTTATCACATTTTTTTGGTCTAAGTGTTATTAATAGTGTTCATAAGGCTATGTGAAAAAGCTTTCCTTTGTGAAATATCGTAATTGTATGGTAATGTTCTCTTGTCGGACAAAATGGAGCGAAAATACTGAGCCGACGTTATGTTTCTTTTGGCAAGAAAAATCTACGGAGTTGACGGGACAAATTGAATATCGTATAGGTTCGTGCAGAATAGGAGGAGATCGTGGCTAAGTATTTATTTTATTTATTTATAGTTAACTAGCGACCCGCCCCGGCTTCGCACGGGTGCAATGCTGATACTAAAATTAAACATATAAACCTTCCTCTTGAATCACTCTATCTATTAAAAAAAAACGCATCAAAATCCGTTGCGTAGTTTCAAAGATTTAAGCATACAAAGGGACATAGGGACAGAGAAAGCGACTTTGTTTTATACTATGTAGTGATTAAAACGGTGCAACACCAATTACAGTAATTAACATGGAAACAGAAAACAAACAAAAAAGTAAAAACATAGGCATAGACATTGATATTAAAACTTATTAGGAACAGTGGACACTCTTGCATACTTTTTCTCACAGAACACCAGACACACACGTACTAAATGCGACTCACAAGTAAAAGCCGCACGGGTCGATCGATCATAAGGTTAAGCAACGCTTGACGCGGTCGGTCCGTGGATGGATAAGATTCGACCAAATAAGGTGTTTTTGACATGCGAAAAACCTTATGACTAAGGTCATTAAGAGAACTCAGCTGTTTAGTTACCTACGATTATCAGCTGTTTAGTACCCAAAGGACAGACGCCAGCACATCAAGCTACTACAACCTGTCAAATTTCCATAATAGACCGGATGGCTTGGTGGTTAGTGAACCTGCCTGCCACGTTATAGGTCGCGGGTTCGATTCCCGCATGAGTCAAATATTTGTGGGCACGAACATGGGTGTTTGACTTAGTCTGGGTGTTATGTATGTACTTACAAAAAAAAAGTATATAAGTACATTTATGTTTATCAGTTGTCTAGTACCCATAGTACAAGCTCGGCTTAGTTTGGGACTAGATGACGTTGTGTGAATGTGTGAGGAATATTATATTATGAGGAATATATTATCAATTTCATCGCTGAAGCGTACGGTTCTAATTCAATTAGGAATATTTGACAGATTCGGATAGCTTGATGTGCTGAGGTCTATACATACATATTGTTGGTACGTACATCCCAAAGTTTCTCCCAAACTTTTCTTTGATTATTCTTCTAGCTATATTAATAAGTTTTTCTAACAATAGGCTAAGTACAATATATTATTGTTCTCGAGGTTGCAATCTTCGGAACTGTTTGGTCCCGATGACAGGAATTGATCGATTGCCCACAGAAATAGGAAGGTTGGATTATAAATATTTGCTTTCTTTATATTTGTACTGATATTTTACTTTATTGAGTGGCAATACTGATGACTGAGTTTTTTGATACTGGCTACTCCGATGTTCTGAGGGTATTTACTTGACTGGGCTGCGGGCCTTTCACAAGAGTTACTATGGCCCTGGCACATGTGAACTCCAAAAGGAACATAGTGGGATTTAGTTAGTTAGAGTCTGACACTCCCTCTAGCTGCACCCTCAGCGGGAGGGGTTATTTGATGATTTCCCACGAAAAATAGTGTATTACCTGCTTGTCTGATTTGGGTAAAACTAGTCTAGAATCGTCTTTAAAGAGCTTTATTATAGCAAATAACAAAAGGAAATTTCACCACCAAAAATATCACAGTTTTTTTACTCTAGCATCACAAATCACACATTTTTTTTATTCCCTATTCGAACTGTTAGTACTATTTTAACTTTCAAATGAGATGGACCCCCAGTCTCATTAACTGCAAGCTTCATTCTAAAGCAATTCTCAGTTCATAACGATATTCATAATAGCGGCTCAGTTGCAGCAGCTTGCCAGCAAATGTGGCTTCCTGACGGGAATAAAAACAATTAAAACTGGCAACACTTTACATTATTTAACACTAGCAGTTTTTCTCGCATCCCCGGGGAGTTATTTCCCGTACCCGGATAAAACATAGCCTATGTTCATCGGGGATAGTGTAGCTAGCTAGTGTCCAAACCGACTGCCGGCCACGGCGGCCGTTCTCTCTAAGGAGATCAGCCAACTACGCAGTACATATTATAGTGCACAAGCATTTGCGCAGATACAGGTGCACTCTCTATTCCCTCACTCTCATAGTCCGACGGGACGGCCATCCGACACGACCGGAGAGAGATTAGGCGAGCACCAACATTTACGTGGTCCCCAATCCACATATAATAAAATTGGTCATCATCATCTCCCGAGCCTTTTTCCCAACTATGTTGGGGTCGGCTTCCAGTCTAACCGGACTCCGCTGAGTATCCACATATTATTATAATTGGTCACATAACATTATTTCTTCCTACTAACCATCTCTATAGAGACTTAAAAGCGTCATTTTTCAAAAATATTCCTGAAATTCAGATCTCGAATACGCAGGTAAATCATATTTCGCAAAAGATTTTCAGTCGCTACAAATTCCTTTGAACTGTGAATTTTACTCGGGAACTTTGCCTCATAGTAAATTGTCTCACAATTGTGATACACGGCCCTGTAGATCGTTTAACAAATGGACGATATGATTTAAAATATTGTTTTCTGGGTTTTTAGTACAAATTATGGATATACGTAGGTAAACTAGGGAAGTATATTGATGACCTGCAGGCTTAGCATGGCAACCGTAGAAACAAGTTTTGTTTACCGAAGAATGGACATAATGACAAAAAATTGTCAGATTGACGTAAGATTTCCTTTGACCTTTTTTGAATTTTTTTTTCTTTTCTTCGACTGACATAAGTTTACAAATGATTATATGCGAGTTGACAGGACGCGCCATGCTCGGCCAGAAGACATGTTGACATTGTTGTCTTTTCTTGACAGAATAGATATAGAATCGCCATGCTAAGCCTGCAAATGGCGTAGTTGTAAATGATTTTGCCTGCCACGCTGGAGGTTGCATGGCTTTAGCGATAAAGTTGAAAATTTATTAAGGAAATTTGACAGATAGTAGTGGCCTGATGTGCTGGCGTCTGTACAAGCTCTGCTTCGTTTGTGACCACATGATATTGTTTGTTTTGTTTTTCATAACTATTTGAAATGGTAAGATCAAAATTGGAAAAAACGCAGTTTTGAAGAAAAAGAAAACTTGAAAAATATATTTTTATGAGAAATGCATTAAAAGACACTAAAAGTAACACCGTTACTGAAAACTGTTATTAAAATTGCAGCTACACATTGCTCCCAAAAGAAAAATTCTAACACAAACAAATTTAAAGAAAGTTGCCCATCCGTGTGTTCCGTGTGTCACAAATTGCCAGTTAGACTCTCCTCCGTACCTCTAAATTGGTGCGGAAAGTTATTTTTTAAACTTTCAAAAGCCTCTTTGCGAGTAAACAGTTATTTTGCGCGCCAAATGAAACGAAAAGGCGTATTACATTCCGTAGAGCATATAACCCACTGGATCAGCCGTCAGTATAAATGTCTATGGCAAAAAGTCTGCCAATTTAGATGCGGAGGCGGAATGCAACAAGTAGGTCACATCGCACACTATAACATTGACAAACACAAGCATAAACTAGAATCTTGCATATAAATAGATAATGATAGATTTATACAACAACAACAACAAAAAGAAAAAGATTTTGACCAAATGAAAAAATAAAAGTGGCCTCTTCAGATTTTGGTCGAGGCTCTTGGCCGTAACGACAATCGGCACGCTGTCAGCCGCGTCTAAATTCCACATGGCGAAAACCTCGTGCGCTAAGTCGAGATACTACGCTTCCATAAAGTGGGCAGAAAAAATATTAACTACTCACAAAAAAAGTATAACGGCACGGTGCAGTTTGCACCCAAATGGGAGTCCAGCTTAAAATGTGGCAGGTAGAATACTGATACTGATGAGTATAACTCGGCGGCGGCTTGTACTTTTAGCGAGAGAAAAGTGAAAATTCTTATCCAGTTGATTAACGCTCCAAGTATGAGAGTGAAACAAAACACAAAAGTGTTCGGTTTTTGAACTTTTGAAATGCGGTTTTAATGACGTTGTGGTGTGATTTTGAACTTTAAAGAGTGCGGCCCGTAGAGTTTTTTCGGTTGGTTGAATTTTTTGTTGCTGGCAAAGTCATCATCAGCCTGTTTGTTGTGTTTTAGGGTCTAGGCCAACACGACTTACGATGGCTGGCAATAATACTACCCATTTTTTTTCGAGTCATCAAATTACCCCTCCCCCTACTGCAGAGACTTAGACGGAAAACGATCTCAACACAGTTCAAAAAATGCAAAGTAAATACAGAACTGACGACAGACAAAAAGACATCCGAATTGAAAACTTCTTTTTTGGGAAATCGGTTAAAAATATACATATGTCTGTATATCTTTATAATTACATCGCAAGTACAACCTGATTATAATATACTAGACAATAGCTACTCTTTGTTTAGCACATCAAGCTACCCGAAACTGTAAAATTTTTCATATCAATTTTGAATATGGTTCAAAGTTGATATGGAAAATTTTACAGTTTCGGGCGCCTCAGCTATAAAATTAAAAATGTACCTATTGAGAAAAGTTGCCCGATTGTGGTAGGTTGATGTGCTGGCGTCTGTACCATTTAAAGATCTTTATGTTCACGATTGAAACACAATCGTTATTAGTATATAATAACTTTCGATCCGATGTTAAGAGGCTAGACGTTTCACATTGGAACTTTTCCAGCTTTAAAAGGAAAACGGCTTGTTTATGTATTGAATTTAACAAGTAATAAACTAGACAAACTATTTATAGTCTTGTTATATACGACGAAACAGTTTGTAAGCGAAATAAGAAGTCTATTTATGTATATATTTATTTAACAGTCTACAATGTTTCTAGTTTTACAATGGTCGTGGTGGCCTAGTGGTGAAAGAGCCAACCTCTCAAGTATGAGGGCATGGGTTCGATTCCAGGTTGGGAAAGTACCAATGCAACTTTTATAAGTCTGTACGTACTTTCTAAGTATATCTTGGACACCAATGACTGTGTTTCGGATGACGTTAAACTGTAGGTCCCGGCTGTCATTGAACATCCTTGGCAGTCGTTACGGGTAGTCAGAAGCCAGTAAGTCTGCCCATCCGGGTCCATATTGTTTCTTTATTGAAATGTACCACCTTTATAACATATGGAATGCTAATAAAGAATTGAGTATTGAGTATAGTTGACAATTACCATATTTAACGTGCCTTCCGTAACACGGTAACGCTGTTACTGAGCCACGAGTTTCATGTACGGAAGAAGGTATCATCTCCCGAGCCTTTACCCAACTATGTTGGAGTCGGCTTCCAGTCTCACCGGATTTAGCTAAGTACCAGTGTTTTACAAGGAGCGACTGCGTATCTGACCTCCTCAACCCAACCCGGGCAACCCAATATCCCTTGGTTAGACTGGCGTCAGACTTACTGGCTTCTGACTACCCGTAACGACTGCCAAGGATGTTCAATGACAGCCGGGACCTACAGTTTAACGTGCCATCCGAAACACAGTCGTTGGTGTCCAAGATATACTTAGAAAGTACATACAAACTTAGAAAAGTTGCATTGGTACTTGCCCGACCTGGAATCGAACCCACGCCCTCGCACTTGAGAGGTTGGCTCTTTAACCACTAGGCCACTACGACTTTTAGTACGGAAGAAGGTATCTAATAAAAAAATAACAGCAGTTTACCTGTACGAAGTAACATAGCTGAGGTTTACCTCAAGCTCCTCAGCAATTGTGCTACTTTATTGCCTTCTTGTACTCTAATTCGATTTTACAGCTTAACAGTAAAACTTTGCCACTGAGCAGGGGAAACAGTAGGTTTGTTATTTTACTAAAAAAATACTCTCCTTAGTTGTTTAGGGTTCCTTAACCAAGGGGTAATAATCTCCTGCCTGGGCTGCGGGTTGTTCGTAAGAGATACCGTGGCCCTGGCACACAGGGACCTCCAGAAGGAACATAGTGGGTTTTAGTCAGTAAGAGTCTGACACTCCCTCCAGCTGCACCCTCAGCGGGAGGACTCATTTGATGATTTCCTACGAAAAAAAAGGGGTAAGAGGGGATCCCGGCCACCGTAGGCGCAGATCAGTGGGCCGTGAGTTTTGGTTCACCGTCCGTTTGTTGCACCGAATCAGCACGCTGAAGTGGCAGTGGGCTGGCCATATCAGCCGAAGAACCGATAACCGTTGGGGTAAACGAGTTCTAGAGTGGAGACCACGCCTTGGCAAACGTAGTGTAGGACGTCCTCAGGCACGGTGGAGTGATGACTTGCGCAAGACGGCTGGCAGGAGCTGGATGCGAGAAGCCGAAAATCGATCTCAGTGGCGTGCACTTGGAGAGGCCTATGTCCAGCAGTGGACTGCGATAGGCTGATGATGATGATGATGATGATGTCCGTTTGTTTAAGGACCTCGGGTCGTGTCGGCTGCGCGAATATCGGAGGTCCCATAGGACCTATTGAGTATTATTTCCTTGACTTCTCAATAGCTTTTTCGAATATCAACGCTGGTGTACAGTTTAAATGAGATTTTATTGAAAGAGTTATGCGATAATTACATGACATTTCAACACCACATTAGGTATATACTATTGTTCCTACTAGAGAGTTTGTTGCGCCCCTTCTTCCCGACAAACACATGTAGGAAGTGGTGAAGGGTGTTTTAGGGGCTGTCTTTTGTTTCGATTTATTGGCCTTAGGGCCAGTTTCACCGCTTACGGAAAGCCACTATCTACCAGATCAATTCCAAAATGGAACAGAATTTGTATGAAATTATCTACCAGATAAACTATCTGGAACTTATCAGCAACCTGTGAAACTGGCCCTAATTTTTCATTTTTTTCTTTAGGTCTTGCATATCACATACTATTTTAAAGATAATTTCGGAGTTGTCCTACTGTGTTCTTATTCTACACCCGGCCTAAGGCCGTCTCCACACGGACGGACGTTAAGTCGCGATCGACGGCTGTAAATCTCGTTCCTCGCAGATAAAGTAGCTACGTGAGTGGCAGCCTAAAGCAGTCATCTCCATTCCGACTTTACGAGACAAGTATTTCTTGTATTTTTTATGCGCCGACCTTTTTTTTAATGTCTATGAATCTATTAAGTAATAAGGTTTTGAGAGGAGCAGGCTGTTTTAGTTTCCGATTTCGAATACTGTTCTTTTTCTGTTTCTTAATTTTAAATTATTAACAGTCAATTTAGTATAGTCGTCTATATGAGTACATAAATGAATCCTTTAGCTACATTTTATATGCAGCAAAGCATCTTAATAAATCTCAATTAAATATAAAAAAAAATCTGAAGATGCGGGATACAACTAACCTATTTCTTTCGGATAAAGATAAAAAGTGAAGAAAATCAGCGGGCCTTTCTTATGGTCAATTTTACAAAATCATATGTTTTACAAAAGACAGCTCCCAAAAATGCACGCCCTTCACCACGTGTGTTATCACTTGAAAGAAGAAATGGTAGAACAAACTTCTCAGCAACACAATTCTGTTTGTATGGAAAATTTCGGGGTCTAGTAACTGAAGTTCTGCGTCCATATTAAACCCCTTGTTAAATTGTCATACTATTAAAATCCACAAAGCAATATCTTTAATCATTTCTACATATTTTACAGCACCGATACGATCCATTACACTCAAATTTTACATCAAAACCACACACGATATTATAAATCCCTATTATAACCGCAAAAAGCCCTTATCATAATAACCTTTAACGATAAATTAAGAATTATCAGCTCCCCGTAAATGACGAACAGTATCGACAGTCGTAAATTATTGAAAATGCCATAAAAATTGTTATTATATATCAAAATTTTTATAAAAATTTATGACCTCAAAGTAATAACGGGATTGTATGCAGATCGTTATTTTAATGGAAGTGGCTTTAGTATCGGATTTTGTGAGAGGGAAGTTGTAGTTTGAGATATTAACGCAACCAACATACAAGTTAACATTTTAAGGTTGCGAAAACCAGACAGTCATCATCTCCCGAGCCTTTTTCCCAACTATCTCGGGCTCGGCTTCCAGTCTAACCGGATTCAGCTGAGTACCAGTGTTTTACAAGGAGCGACTGCCTATCTGACCTCCTCAACCCAGTTACCCGGGCAACCTAATACCCCTTGGTTAGACTGGCGTCAGACTTACTGGAAGAAGAAGACCAGAGAATAAAGGTCTTTCTTTCTTCTTTCCAGCAAAAATACATGGGATGTGGTGAACGGTGGGCCTTTTTGGGGACTGTCTTTTGTAATTTTTGACGTTCAAAAAGTGCTGTTCTTCAGCCAAGTTTGAATAAATGATTTTGAGTTTGAGTTTACGCCTTGCAGGAAAAGGAAGATTCTCCGACCAGACAGGTGTTGTGTCTGATGGACTACTGCACCGATAGTTTTTTCAGGTTCTTCTATATATATGTATCAGGTTTAGCAGGTGACTGGGCTGAAAAGCCAGATAGGTAGTCTCTCCATGTAAAACACTGGTATTCAGCTGCATCTAGTTAGACTGGAAGCTGACCCCAACATAGCTTGGGAAAAGGCTAGGCTAGATGACCTTTTTTCTTCATGGTTAATGCATTTGTGTTCCTCAACAGGTAACGCAGGGAAAAAGTATCTTGGAAAAAATTGTAGAATGATAACTCTTTCGTTGGCGTATTCATCATCAGATTTGGAATCACTTTGTGGGTTTTTAAAAAAGGCAGATGATGCCTCGTCAAGCGCAATAGTGTCTTTCTTCACACATTTTGAATATTGCCCAGCTACTAGTTGCCAACTTCAGAACGGCAAACTAATTTGACGGGCGCTGTAAACTCGATTGACCTTCAAAATAGATGAAATCATCTCTATTACCTCCCATGGCTTCCTGGCAGACCCATTTAAGATTGATAGAAATAAAAATAAACGAAATTGGCTGAACGAAAACATACCTAGTTGCTAGGCCAAAAAATAATAATACATTTATAACTTTTCTTTTACTTCTAGACGTGACAATGATTGATAGTTCGCAGACTTTCATGATTTTACGTTATCATTTTATACATATATTTGTGTTAGGCATATATAAAAGTATTTGTTTTTATTGCACTATCTTTTGTTAACAAATATACTTGGTTGACTGAATGTTCCTCGGGGATCCAGCTACATCCCGTGGGAACTGCACTCACAACACTTACCTTAAACTGTAAAATTTTCTCAATAAACTTTGAACCATATGCTTCAGGAATAAAATTAAAAATCTCTTTTAAATTTCACAGTTTGTATTATCTTGATGTGCTGGCGTCTGTACAAAAGCCGAGCAGAACCGCCGACAAAGCCATAACTATAAAACAGCTCAACCAAATAAAAGTTTGTTTTCACAATTGCCTCTAACTCATATTCTAAGAAAAATGACTAAACGCGCAAATGTGCGAAGTGGCGAAAAAGTTAAAAGTAACTAATGGCGCCGTGCCAACTAACGACATTCCTGTTCGTCTAGACGATTCGGCCATCTTGAATTTAATGTCAATCGCGGAATGTCTGTAAAGGTTAGGTTTATATTAAAATATACGTCAATCGCGTTTTGGAAAAGTCTGTAGGTACTTTTATATTAAGACTAGTTTACTTTTCGAAGAATAACTTGCACGCAAATCATCAAACGGGAACCCTTTAGCTTCATCCTCAGCGGAGTGTCAGAATCTTACTGACTAAAATCCACTATGTTACTTCTGGAGGTCCGTGTGTGCCAGGGCCACGGTAACTCTTTCGAATAGCCCGCAGCCAAAGCAGACCTTTGCTCTAGGGGTGTCCTGTGTTGCCGACATCTCTTCGAGGAGCACCTGGAACAGAATGCGTCTGCGACACGGGCCTGTCGTCCTTAGACGTACAAACGGCGATCCACCCAAAACTCACAGCCCACAGACCCGCGAAAATAAATATAACTTACAGCAACTTTCTTTAATTACATAAATAATTGATGTTTAGTCAACGTATCATTGACAAAGTAAATAATTAATTAAAAGAATGTTGTTTTATTTACTGAGACACGTTTCCAGGTAACTGTTAACAATTATTTAGTCACCTAATTTATATTTACCTATATATTTTTTTATTTATAATGGTATCGCTCTTGATCCCAATCCAGCCCGGAGGGCAGGGATGGAATCTACGGTGGTACCAGCTTACCCAGAAGAAGCCTCTTCACTCTTGCCTTAAAGAGTCTTGGGTTATAAGAACTTGGAAATACAGACGCTGGCAGAGAATTCCACACAATGGCTGTACGCATTATGAAAGATGATGATTATATTATATTGATTGGCATTTCTAGTGTCTACATAATCTTTACACCTTATTTTAGCCTTTGGATAAAATATAAAAGTCATTTATTCAAAGTAGGCTGAAAATCAGCACTTTTTGAAGGTCAATTTTACAAAAGTCAGCCCCCAAAATGCCCGGCCTTCACCACTTCCTATGTGTTATCACTGGGAAGAAGAAATGGTGGAACAAACCCCCCAACAACACAATTCTGTCTGTATGGTTTGAAGAACCGTTTCTATACAAAACAAAAAAAAATAAAACATGAAGTATCAAATTGAATGAAATTTTTGACCATGTTGGCTAGCCCGCGTCTTCGTCTTCGATGAGGATAGCATTGAAATTCGTGTCGGTGAAATACCCATTTTTGTGTCGCTCTCGTATAGGCCTTGTTAGCCATCAGCGCAAGTGCCAGAACCAAATAACCTGACACGGCTACTGTTTTAATAATCTTTCGTAGATATTAAAGGCCACTCAATTAAAAAATCATTTATTCAAATTAGGCTGATAAATCAGCACTTTTTAAAAGTCAAAAAACAAAAGACAGCCCCCAAAACGCCCACCCTTCACCACTTCCTATGTATTCTCGCAGGGAAGAAGAAGAGGTGCAACAAACTCCCCAGCAACACATGTATGTCTGTTAGGTTTGAAGATCTATATTTATAGAAAAACAAGTTCAATCTCTAATTATTTGAGACAGCAAACTTCATCACCGATGATGATGATCGGACCAAATAATTTCTGCGAGTGTATCAAAAAACAAATTAAATAAATCCCACTGGCCCTTATATTGTTAGCGAAATCAATTTGATACGCAGAGCAGTATTTTCCTGTTTCCCTCTTATTAGAACATCAATAGTATTTGTAAGGTTAATAAAAATATTGTATTTTTGTCAGAAAAAATGGTCGTTATTTAATAGGGTTTGACCTTGACCTTTGAAGTTTTGTTAACAGATATACCCTTCTAGGAAACCTTATTTGTGTGGTATAAGTTTCTGAGAAATATTGAGGAAGTAAGACAGATGATTATTTTTGAAATAAGCTAATAAACTAGCTGTTGAGCGCGGTTTCGTTCGTGTTTCGAAGGAACTACTCTCTGCACTCGGTTAAAAATTAGCCTATATCCTTTCTCAGGATGTAGACTCTCATCATTATCTCACTGCTGTACATAGGCCTCCCCTTTAGATCTATAGTCAGGCCATATTGCTCGCAAAGCAGATGGCCGATGGGGTCGAAAATTGCTAGGGTGGAGACCACGCACCAGCAAGCGCAGCGTAGGACGTCCATCAACAAGATGGACAGACGACCTTATAAAGGTCGCCGGAAGACGCTGGATGCAGGTCGCTTCCAACCGGTGTATGTGAAGATCAGTTAAAAAGTTAGTTATAGGGTGAAAGTGTGACAGACAGACAGAATTACTTTCGCATTTATAATATTAGTATAGACAAGCGAAAAATGAAAAAAATGCACATTTGTATATTTTTTGCGAGTGGCTATTACATTCAATATTTTATCATTTCTTGTAATTTTTTTGGGAAATAAAATGTATGTTTCGATGTTTAAAAGGGATTGTTTTCTTACTTACATGGTCAAATGGGTAATGAGAATATAATAAAATCAAATAAAAAATAAAATCCAACCATTTTGTATTTAAGTTAGGCTAACACGATAAAAATACGTAATACGTTTCAGCCTTTGAAAAATTTCTCCTCGCATCTCAAAGATCAAAAGTACTATCAGCCGTACCTAGAATTTCAGTAAACTCCTCATCAAATCCCACGTCAATAAGTCCAGCATAAGCGTAACATTACACTCGCATTTGTAATATCGTAGGAGGATAAAAACTCCTTTTAAAACCGCAACGCTGCCGCCCTCTGGTGGCACTCTAACGACACTCCGTCACGCGCGACACTCATGTGTGTGAAGTGGCCATTACGGTCGGGAGAGACGTATTGCTTCTTTGTTTCAACTAAAAGAATATTTTGGAAAATATGTTTCTTCTCTGACGTTCTAGAGTTTTCCGGTTTGTTAAATATTTAGATTAATATTCCATGTGGCAATGCGGCCAGCCTTTTGGGCACGATTCCTACTGCGATGCGGATTTTTTGACGCATTATTTTAATTTGCCCCTTTTTATTTTTATTTTATTTTCTTCTTATCTATTTAATTTAACAGTAAAAACGCCCGTAGCCAATAATATTTGCTCTTAAACGAATAAATGTATAAACAATGCAACATTCACACGCTCATCTCACAATACTCCAGACATACCGACAGAATCGTCTTCCAGTCGTCCGCAAACAAGTCGCAGTCAGGCTTGGCGTCCAAGAGTGCATTGAGCGCGGACAGGGTGCGTGGGATTGGGGACTGGGAATACGCTGTGTGGCTCACGGGAACTGCAGTCTATGACTCCTATTTCGACTGTAATTTAGCGGATAAATAAAAATAAATTTAATCTTAGATATATTATTAAGTCTGTAACTCATCATCTTATCTCCCGAGCCTTCTCCCAACTATGTTGGGGTCGGCTTCCAATCCAACTGGATTTAGCTGAGTACCAATGTTTTACAAGGAGCGACTGCCTATCTGACCTCCTCAACCCAGTTACCCGGGCAACCCAACACCCCTTAGTTAGGTTAAGTCTGTAACTATAACCTTGAAACAGTATTATTACCCGTTAAAACAAAAAACAAATAATAAACAATTATTTTATCATAATTATCATTGACGCTAATAAAAAGATAGTCATCCGTTTACGATACCTATTTCTTATGGCATTTCAGCCGTGCTACTCTATAAGTGGAGTAGTGAAGAACAATAATCGAATCGCAGCGGCAAGGAGCTTGTCTGGCGAGTCCCTAATAAGATTTATTAGGTAATCATATTACGGAACCATCGGCTAATTGGTTCACTTGTCTCATCCCTTTGTTGTTGATTTCTTATTACATAAAGAATTATTGTTCTCGGAAAATGTTCAGGAATTAACTAGTTCTACATATAAGTAGACTGTTCTATATGTAGAAGTATATCTTGGACACCAATGACTGTGTTTCGGATAGCACGTTAAACTGTAGGTCCCGGCTGTCATTGAACATCCTTAGCAGTCGTTACGGGTAGTCAGAAGTCAGTAAGTCTGACGCCAGTCTAACCAAGGGGTATTGGGTTGCCCGGGTCATTGGGTTAAGGAGGTCAGATAGGCAGTCGCTTTCTGTAAAGCACTGGTACTCAGCCGAATCCGGTGTGACTGGAAGCCGATCCCAACATAGTTGGGAAAAGGCTAGGGAGATGATGATGACATACCTATAGACTGTTCTATGACCATACAGGATATTTTTCCTTTGTTTTTTACTCAATATTTAATTATTTATCAGTATTGTTTTTAGCCTACTTATTTACATACATATAAACATTCAAAAAAATCCTCTTCATCGCTGCTGCCTCTTCATTGCAATGCCGTAATTGAATCTTGGTAATGCTTAACTGTTGACCTATAATATTAGTAAGGATACTTATATTTATTTGTCATTCATTTTTATATAGAGATATATATCTGTCTCTCTCTATCAGTCCATGAACAATTTTATTGTATTTTATTCACTATAATTGATAAATTGATTCACTCCTTTAACAAAGAAATAAAACAAAAATGTCTCTCAAAAGCGTCTCCAATTTAACGGTCCAATTTATCATCACTTCACTATTTTGTTCTACAATAAATAAAAGTGTAAAAAGCCATCTTAATTACTAGACATTCCGAGAGCTATAGTAATTTAGCAATTTCTTTTGTTACAGGTCGTTCAGCGGACGAGAGCCTTTAATTAAGATTTTATAAAGTGGCGCAAGGTAATAACCTCTTCGCTCGAAACTAATGAAATAATTAACAAACTAAAAAGCATATCTATCAAAAATTTAAGTCAAAAAGTGACGTGTTTGTACAACGAATAGTGATTTGCAAAAAATAACAGTGTGACTAAACAGTTCCGAAATATAACAGTGAAAAAATATCAGTGATCCAAAAACTTTCCACAATATAACAGTGAAAAGATATCAGTGTTCCAAAATCGTTGCCAAATATAACAGTGAAAAAATATCAAGTCATCTAAAATATCAGTGCCAAAATATTAGTGTTAATAAAAATTACATTCGATAGTGTATAAAGTGTGTAATAAATAAATAGCAATGCTTTGCTAGTGAGGTGATATTGATGATTTTGTTAGCATCATCACGAATGCGGGCGGGCGGCCCCTTCGGCCGGCAGGTCAATGACATCGCCGGCACTTCTTGTGCTTTCCTTGGCTGTTGGTAAGTTTTTTTTGTACAATTTTATATTTAGAATAATATAAATTTTAATGAAATACAAATATAAAATGACAAGCCTTCCATTTTTAAATGGTACTTCTAATGGTTTAAAAATAGTCAGTTAGTGCCTCGTTAGTCTAGTCGTCCCGTATCGCGACTGCTGTGCACGGGATTTCGGATTCGATTCCCGGGTCCAACTGATTTTGCTTTGCGAGTTTTAAGAGACTGTCATAAAGCAGCCCGGAGTCTGGAAGTTGGTGCATCGGAGAGCACGTAAATGTCGGTCCTGCGCCTGATATCTCTCCGGTCGTGTCGGATTGCCGTCCCATCGGACTATGAGAGTGAGGGAATAGAGATATTATGTCCTAAGGGAGTTGACTGATCTCCTTAGAGAGAACGGCTGCCATGGCTGGCAATCGGTCTGGACGCCATTATAAAAGAATAACTCTAAAATAAATCATTTCTACCATAATGAATTCAATATTATTGATTATTCCATTTAGTTTAACATCAACAAATAAAATATTGTAGGTAATATTGCGACAAATCGGTATTGCTACATAGAATATTTTAAATATACTTAGATCAATAAAATTTGTCACACTAAAAATATCGCTGCAATATTTGAATTTTAGAAAGGTAAACATCGATATTTATTTTATGTTGACAGTTTGATAGATTTTAGCATTTTAAATAAATAAAAGAAAAGTAAAATATAGCAAACATTTACATGTAATATCGGTTCTTGGATTTGATTCTATCATAAAAATATTTTTGCGTTATCGACCAGCCTTGTCCCTAGCTATGTTTGGGTTGACTTCGAGTCTAATCGGATGCAGCTGAATACCGGTGTTTTACATGGAGCGACTGCCTGTTTGACTTCCTCAAGTCCTCAACTCACCCAGTTGCCTGAGCAATCTGATACCCAAGACAGGTTGTCAGACTTTCTGACGTCTAATTAGTCATAACGACTGCCAAAGATGTATGAATGACAGTCGGGACCCACCAATTTACCGTGCCCGACACGAGCCGATAGTGCCAAGCGTTGCTTAACCTTATGATCAATCGTCCCGTGTGGCTGTTAATTAGCCACGAGCACCTTTTTTATTTAATGTGAAAAATGGTCGTTCCAGCCATATTTTTTTTAGTATACGTATTACAAAAGTAACAAAAAAGGTCGCGAAACTTTATGATTAAAAAAAAAACAATTCCAAATTTAAATTCAGACAACCAATTACTTATTACACAAATAAACAACTAATTTTGTTTATTTATTCTTTAAGAAAAGAACGTGAATTTAGGTATTTAAAATTTTCCGAAAACGTAATTCTATTTTTCCAATTCGATTTTCAATAAACCTATAATTACAACAAGTTAAAACGGATTTGTTTGTTTTTTTTTTGTGAATTTTAAACACGAAAAACAGGGTTGTATAAATAAAAATAATCTGAAGAGAACACAAAAGCGATACAACTGAATTTCGTCTCTATTTGACGGTCTTAAAATGCAATTTTGCATGGACAAAGTTCAAGGCGGTATGTTATGTTCACAAGTTTTAATTGTTAATGCAAGATTTCATTTGCATATTTTTCGGGTTTGTTTGTGAAGGCTTTTTTCTTAACTGCAGTCATTAAAAAAAAGTGTTCTAAAAGTCAGTTTAATTGCTACGTTTATTTTTTTTTTCTAACTGGTATGTTGTTCATTTGGACTAATTTAGGGAAAATCTTTAAAGTATTGTTTAGTAAAATTCATTAGCAAAGGTGAATCCGTAGGAGGAAGCTAGTTATAGTTATTAAACACAATTATACAAAAACCTACCACCTTATTATGAAACGTGGTTTTAAAAGGTACTGGGTCTGGTGCTAGGTTTGGACCATTAAGTTTGTTCAAGATGATGGCTTTAACCAACGCAAGTACAGATGCCAGCACATCAAGCTACTACAATCTGTCAAATTTCTTTAATAGATTTTCAACCTTATCACAATACCAGAAGGTTAATATTCGCTTGGTAAAATTTGACACATTCGGATAGGTTGACCTGCTGGCTTCTGGACTTTTTTAAGACCTCATTTTGTAATAAAGTGCTTAAAATCGATATTTTTCTGCACCAAACTCTCGACTCAGGCATTGTTTTACTCCTAAAAGCTATCAGGCAATTTAAGACTTTTAACGCCAGGTTATTTTATCACCAACCCGCATTGAGCTAGCGTGGTGATTAACGCTCAATCCTTCTCTGTGTGAGAAGAAGCCTGTGCCCAGGCCAGTGCAGTGGGACGATAAAAAGGCTGATGATGTAAAGCCAGCAGGCTTAGCATGGCGATTCTATATCTATTCTGTCAAGAAAAGACAAAGTCCTTTCTGTCAATGTCAACATGTCTTCTGCCTGAGCATGGCACGACCTGTCAACTCGCATATAATCACTTGTAGACTTAAGTCGATCGAAGAAAAGAAAAATTTCTTCAAAAAATGTCATAACGAATCTTACACTTTTCAATCTGTCACTTTTCTGTCATTATGTCCATTTTCTGGTAGACAAAACTTGTTTCTACGGTTACCATGCTAAGCCTGTAGGTTTCCTCACATATGCTTCACCGGTATTTTTTTATCCAAAAATCAAATTACTATCCTAAAAAGTGAATAAGCGATCCCAAAAATGCTTAAAACCTATTGACGATAAACAACAAGCCATATAACCCTATTGAACGATGCTATGACATAACACAACCGATCCTCAGTGGCACTCCTCAAGTCCCTCAGAACAGGCGATGAGAGGGCTTGAATCTCAAATTTCTATTACTTCTAAAGTGAATGAAACCTGCATGTAAAGTGGGGTATTAGCTCTTGAGGGTAGCCTAAACAGAGGGGTTTTGTGGGTTGGCGTGCTTAGTTTTCAAATAACATGTTTTAATATATTTTAACACTAGTTTCCGTCAGCGATTTCACCCGTGTGCCGTAGGAACTAGTCCGCGCATCCGGATAAAAAGTAGCCTATAGCCTTGCCCGATAAATGGGCTATCTAACACTGTAATAATTTTTCAATTCGGTCCAGTAGTTCCTGAGATTAACGCACTCAACAAAGAAACTCTTCTGCTTTACTTTATTAGGGTAGATTTTCAGGACTTTTTAAAGTATTATACGTCCTTATATTCGTTTTCGAAAGGCAATTTAAACTGTGGATTCTGTCTGTCAAAACGCTAGGCAGATAACCTGTACTATAAAGTCTGAAATAATCAATTTACAGAAGATTACAGACTTTATAGTCCTAGTTTCTTCGGGATGTTTTCCGTCACCTCTAATCAGCCATTGGTGTCCACGATATACTTATAAAGTGCATATAACTTAAAGTTTTATTGATGCTTACCTGATCTAGAATCGAACCCGTACCATCATACAGTGATACTTGAGAGCAGCTACTCAACATTATCCTCATCCTCCCTTATTCCAATTTTTATTTAGGGTCGGCACAGCATTATTCTTCTTCCACATTCTTCTATCTGCCGTCATCTTACAAGTTACATTATTTTAGCCATATTAACTTTCACACAATCCATCCATCGTTTCTTGGGTCGTCCCCTTCCTCTATATCTTATATAAAGATTATTAAAAATTTATATTACTAAAACTTAGGTACTTTAAAACTATTGACTATAGAAAGACACACCCCTGTTTACACTACAAAACAAATATTCTTGATATTGCATAATAATCCTTATCGGCTTAATCCAAGACTTTAACCAAATAGATCTTTATCAATTCTTCTCGACTGTAATGAATGTTATCTCCTCCCTCCCTCCATCCTAATGCTCTCTCTCTTTTGTTATCTGCAGGAAACATCAGCACAAATATACAACATTAATTTGTCGTTAGTATACTAAGTTTTTTAGTACAAAAACAGATAAATATACCTGAAAAAATAAAGCGGGAGGCATTGTATCGAAAACTTTTGCAATAAATGCAATTTTTGTCTATGTAAAAAAATATTCTGAATGATTTGTTATATGCCTTCTGATTATGATTTTAGTGTATTTTGAAATTCTTTGTTATGAACAAAATAATATACAGGGTGTAAGGGACAGCCCTAACCCGACATAGCTTGGATAAACGCTAGGCTATATTATCATATTCTTCATCATCATCACAGCCTTTTTATCGTCCCACTGCTGGGCACTGGCCTCCACTCCCGGAGAAGGATTTATTGTTAATCACCTTAATGCGGGTTGGTGATTTTAGACTTTATAGTCCAGGTTTCCTCGAGATGTTTTCCTTCACCTTTAATCAATCATTGGTGTCCAAGATAAACTTAGAAGGTACGTATAACTTAGAAAAGTTACATTAGTGCTTGCCTGAACTGGAATCGAACCCGCACCATCTTACTCGAAAGGCTGGTGCTTTAACTACTAGGCCACCACGACTTTTTTTTGTTCATTATCATATTGAGCAGAACTAATACAAATATAATAACACTAGAAGACACGTAAGTTTCTCACGTTTCACTTTTTCTCATCCCCTTTTTGTTGCCATATCATGACCCCCTCATGACCCCCACCTTTCGAAGTTGGCCCCAATTTCGCACGGGGAGTCACTTTTTGTTCCTCTGCGGTTACCCAAACTTTTATATGTATATGACAAAACTTTGAGGCGTAACTATAATATTGTATGTTTGTCTTTTTATGGAGCTTCATATTACATTTACGAGAGTTCAAGAGTATGTACAGACAGCATATCAAGCTACTACAATCTGTACATGACAGGTGAGTTTACATTTAGTGGCAAAAATGGGATATAGTCATGTCATTTTATTGGAACTCTTTAAAATAAGGGACGTTTTATTTAGAAATTGTGCTGTAGTAGTTAATTCGCGAGGAGGTCGCGGGTCCGATTCCCACGTAAGTCAAACATTTGTTTTTGACTTAGTCGTTACTGTGTATACACATACATACATATGTATATGTCGTCGGGGGTGGCGTCCTTATCGCACCAGCGTGATGTAGTATAATAATAATAATATCCCTCACACATTCACACAACGTCATCTAGTCCCAAACTAAGCAGAGCTTGTACTATGGGTACTACACAACTGATAAACATACTTATATACTTTTCTTTTGTAAATACATACATATTATACATAGAAACACCCAGACTAAGTGTCAAATGATGAAGGCCGTCAAGATCAATTTGACAGATGTCTTTCAATATTAGATTGTTGGTGAAGCGTCAGGTAGTGACAGCTGTCACTGTCATTGCTTAGGAGGGGTCTACGCTTGGAAGAAGAAATTCGAACGTCAACCGCCGTTGCGAACGAAAAGAATTAGAGAATTCTCCGCGAGACTGTGATCCTCGAGTTTGTTTCGGCTTTTCTTCTCAAGGTAGTCAGGAAATGCCGACCTCATCTCGTTTTTTATAAAAAATGTGTTGATGTGTAAACGTGTTGACTTCAACGTATTTGCAAAATAAATATCATTTATCACTACAGAAAAGAAAATACTAGTAATTTTACTACACCAAAAACTCACAGGACATACAAAATGTACTATTCGAAACGGCACTTTTAACATTCACTTTGAAGTTTCAGAGTCATTAAAATTGCGAATGGTTTTCAGTTGAAAAATCTCGCGTCCCTGTAATTCTGTAGCGCACTTCACGCGGTTACATAGATGTACTGCATCGCAAGTTTATATCTCACTGTAGGCACGCCATTAACAGTAAAATTTACTAGGACTAGGTAAAAATAAAATACTTTATCATATTATTCATTTTGTAAAGCATCTTAAAATAGGTAATGTCAGTTTAATATATGAAAATAGTTTCGCTAGTAGTCTCTCTCGAAAGTAGCCAGCCTCTCAGCCTGTATAATAAATAAATAGATATCTACATATTTTTTACGTATAAAAGGAAAACTAAAAGGCGTCGAATAAATTGATTAAATTATTTTCGATTTACTAATTCGATTAACACCAAAATTCTTGAACCAATCAATCCTCAAGGAATACCTATTCCCTTAACCAATCAACTCTGAGATACTGAAATAACTAACTTCTTTAACTAAAAGGCACTTACTTATTAATAAAGGCCATTATCTCTATGGAGATCAGCCGACTACGCAGGATATTATTATAATACACAAGTATTTGTGTGGACACAGGTGCGCTCTCTATTCCCTCACTCTCATATTCGATGAGACGGCCATCCGACACGACCGGAGAGAGATCAGGCGCAGGAACGACATTTAAGTGCTCTCCGATGCACGGGTGTATCAATCACCAACTTACAAACTGCAAGATGCTTTATGAAAGACTCTTAACAACCGTAAAGTGATTTCGGCGCGACTCGGGAATCGAACCCGAAATCTGTGCACAACAGTCGAGCTTTGCGACTGCTGTAAACAAGGCGAAAATATAACGCTATAATTAACAGTTTTAGCTTTAATAAAGATCAGTCAGTGAGTAATATTCTTTAAATATAACTAAGTATTACAACTATCCACACTTAGCAAACAAAATATACTCCATAACAAGAAATAGGCAAGAAAAAAATCACAGTGAAAAATAACAGTTCCAAAGAGTATTATTATAGTAATAAAAATAATAAAATCCGCGTATACGATGTATGAGGTGATATATTATCATTAGTCGGTCTCCGAGGCGTAATATAAGAATAAAAGCTAAAATACCAACGATATTTTTGGTAGGTATTTTTTTGAGATGCTTGGAGTGACTGTTCTTTTTATGGAACACGTATTTTTTATTCGGTATTAGGTAAGCACTTTTTTAACATTCATGGCTGTCATAATCAATTTCTTGTTTGAGAATTAATTATCTAGTCATCTGCCTAGCCTTTTCCCAAACTATGTTGTGGCCTTTCAGTCTTAACCGATGCAGATGAGGCAGATGAATAACAGTGTTTCAAATGGAACGACTGCCTATCTGACCTCCTCAATCCAGTTACCCGAGTAAGCCGGTAACCCTTGGTAAGAATGGTTGTCAGACTTTCTGTCCTCTAACTACCCGTACCGACTGCAAAACATGTTCAAATGACAGGACCAACCTATTTAATGTGCCTTCCGAAACACGGAGGAACACGTCATGATAAGTAAGATGGCCACCCATCCACGGATAGACCGCACCAAGTGTTGCTTAACCTGATGATCGAGCCGTGCGGCTGTTGCTTAGCCACGAGCCCCTCTTAAAGATTTAATTATTTTACTAAGGTGTAAAACTACGTCAAACTTCACAGACGGAGTTTTCATTCTCGTATAGACGCAAGCACATCAAGCTACTACAATCTGTCAAATTAACTTGATAGATTTTCAACTTTACCACTGAAGCTGTAGGTTCAAAGTTGATTGGGAAAATTTAACAGCTTCGGGTAGCTTGATGTGCTGGCGCCTGTACAATAAACCTTCAATAAGTTTGTTTGTATTTCCCTCCCTAATATACATATAAATATAATATTCAGTTATTATATAAACAAATACACGGAAGTACATTTATTTGTATTTACTAACATGAGATATTAGTATACCATAATAGGGAACGGCCCAAAACATATCCCATAATATGGACAGCCCCGAGCAAATTGTTGTATAAACATACGTAATTAGGAATATTCCTGCTTTGTTATCTTCCATGTTTTTAACAGCGTTATTGATAAGTCTATACACCGTGACTTTTTAGTCGTCTTATAAAAATGGTCCACTCAATGTATCCGACATGAAATACCTATAAACGCCATTATTATTGTTTTAACATAATTAATAATTTTGATCATTATTAGAAATATGAAACACCATGCTAAAAATGCGTTCGGATCGAATTTTAGAATACTTGTATACCTACAAAGTCCACGAGTCGAGATTATTTCATCTCCATTTTCTATGAGACAAAGTGTGTATCTATTTACTTCTTGCGTCTTAAAAATTTTGAACGTTTACTAGTCATTGGATACAAAGAACTGGGCTTCCGTTGTAACACGACTTAGAAGTCACGGTGTATATAGAAGTAAAACCTTATTTCCCTACATCCTTTTTAAAATGAAATTTGGAGAGTCTAGAGTCAAAGAAAGTAAGTCGTGTTGGCCTAGTGGTTAAAGAGTCAACCTCTAAAGTATGGGCGTGGAGTTTTATTACAGGTCAGGCTAGTCCCAATGTAACTTGTCTAAGTTTGTATGTACTTTCTAAGTATATCTAGGACACCAATGACTGTGTTTCGGATGGCACATTAAACTGTTTGTCCCGGCTGTCATTGAACATCCTTGGCAGTAGTTACGGGTAGTCAAAAGCCAGTAAGTCTGACGCCAGTCTAACCAAGGGGTATGGGGTTGCCCGGGTAACTGGGTTGAGGAGGTCAGATAGGCAGTCGCTCCTTGTAAAACACTGGTACTCAGCTGAATCCGTTGAAACTGGAAGCCGAGCCCAACATAGTTGGGAAAAAGGCTCGGGAGATGAGAGTCAGAGAAGAACATAGACTTTTTATCCGGATGCGGGAAGGAGTTCCATCGAGCGGCGAGTGGAACCACTGGGAACAGCCAGTATAATAGATAGATTTCATCTGTTTTGAATTAAATGTTCACATTTATCATATATCTAATACGTTTGGCAATATTCTTTCACGTAACATGCACTCCAAATATTGTTTGGCCATCAGAATATTGGGCACCAATCCAAAATCTATAACGCGAACCGCAACAGCAGAGTTCAAAACATCGTAAGCGTTTTTCTATTGAAAACTACTTCAGGTTGCGGAAAGCTCTGCCGGGGCTGCGGGTTGTTTGTAAGAGTTACCGTGGACCTGGCATACAGGGATCTCCAGAAGGAACATAGGGGGTTTTAGTCAGTAAGAGTCTGACACCCTCAGCGAGAAGGGTCAGATGATTTGCCACAAAAAAAGGGCTGCGAGTTGTTCCCAAGAGTTACCGTGGCCCTGGCACAAAAGGACCTCTAGAAGGAACATGGGTTTTAGTCAGTAAGAGTTTGACACTCCCTCCAGCTGCATCAACAGCGGGAGGGTTCATTTGATGAAATCGCATGAAAAAAACGTACTTTATTGTTAGAAAAAACATTCTTATGTCCTAAAAACGTCTTTCTATAAAATATCATCTAAGCAATGTCAGTAGGGAGCCATCTTCCTTAGCTTATACCAAAATATTAGTAAGCTGGATTTAATAAAAGCTGTTGGATGAACGCCAGACAGATGGGCGAGGCATTAGAAAAACATGACACCGGCGATCCGTGTATTAAGGATTTTTTGAAAAACAATGCTGATATTTTGGTGGTTTACCATTTGTTTTTTGAAGAACCTGGTTTTAGTTTAGGTACAGACGCCAGCACATCAGACTACAACAATCTGTCAAACTTCCTTAATGGATTTTCAACCTTATCGCTGAAGCATAAAGTTTAAAGTTGATTGGGAAAATTTGACAGTTTCGGGTAGCCTGATGTGCTGGTGTCTGTACTTTTGTAAAAGTAGGATATTGTGTGGCATAAATTTATATCAAAGACATCAATGACAAAATTTGGGTGAATTAAGCAATATATACATTGTGTAGTGTTTAATGTTTATACTTACAATTTAATTATAATTAATTTATGATTACAATGTTAAATATTTAATTTTAAAACTTATTAAATAATATGTGTCATAGGGTCTCGGGTAGGATTCCTACTTACTAGGGACTTTCATAAAGCAGCCCGGAGTCTGGAAACTGATGATTGATTCACTCGTGCATCGGAGAGCACGTAGATGTCGGTCCTGCGCCTGGTCTCTCTCCGGTCGTGTCGGATTGCCGTCCCATCGGATTATGAGAGTGAGGGAATAGATAGGCCACCTGTGTCTGCGCAAATGCTTGTGCACTATAATATGTCCTGCGCAGCTGGCTGATCTCCTTAGAGTCAATGGCCGCCGTAGCCGACAATCGGTTTGGAAGCCATCATATTTCTAAAAAACACTAATTTCAATACAAAAATACTTATGCCAACAAGAATAACAACAAAAGAGTATCAAAAATTTCTTCCCTTGATATCGTCAAACTGGAATAAAAGTTATCGAAGACACGTCCTAATATTTACTGCGAACTTCGAGCGAAGTCAGGGGAGGGACTTGACAAAATAATAAGTAGTAAGTTTGGGTAAACTTCGCCATCCCCTTCCCCCTTGCGTAAGTTAAGCGATAACATATAGAATGTATTTTTGATTGTGACTTGGAAGAATTCAAGAGTAGGTATACCTTTTATTATAGTCGCTAATTTTGTTTTAAAGGTAACGTAAATAAACTATACAAATAATAATAATGGCGTGCAGACCGATTACCAGCCACGGCGGCCGTTGTGTCTAAGGAAATCAGCCAGCTTCTTTTTCTTCCTGCCCTATTCCCAATTCTATTTGGGGTCGGCGCAATATGTTTTCCGCTTCCACTCATTTCGATCAGACGTCCTACTACTATCCACTCCCTTCTTAATCATATCCTCTTTCAAGCAATCAATCCATCTCTTCCTTGGTCTACCTCTATCTCTCCATCCATTCACATTCATACTTAAGACACGCCTTGTAACATGTGTCTCACATCTTCTCATGACATGCCCATACCACGATAAACGCTTACCTCTAATTTTTTCTGTCACTGGTGCTACTTTCAGGCTTCCTCTGATATACTCATTCCTCACTTTATCCATCCTGGTTACTCCACACATCCATCTCAACATTCTCATTTCTGTTACATGCAATCTTAGGAGATCAGCCAGCTGTTCAGGACATATTATAGTGCACAAGGATTTTTGCAGACACAGGTGCATTCTCTGTCACTCTCATAGACGGCAATGGGATGCGATCGGAGAGAGATCAGGCGCAAGACTGACATTTACGTGCTCTCCGATGCACGGGTGAATCAATCACCAACTTCTAGACTCCAGGCTGCTTTATGAAAGTTTCTTAAAAACCACAAAGCGATTCTGGCTCGATCGGGGAATCGAACTCAAGACCCCGTGCTCAGCAGTCGTGCCATGCGACTACTAGTTCAACGAAAGAGTTTGAGTACATAAGCTGCATTGCAACCCTTAAACTGACCTCTTTCTGAAATACACACGGATGATCATCTGCCTAGCCTTTTCCCAAGCTGCGTTGGGGTCGGCTTCCAGTCTTAACCGGATGCCGCTGAGTACCAGTGTTTTACATGGACCGACTGCCAATCTAACCTCCACATCCCAGTTACCTGGGCAATCTTATACCCCTTGGTAAAACCTGGTTGTACCCTTAACGACTGCCAAAGATGTACAAATGACAGCCGGGACCCACCAATTTAACGTGCCTTCCGAAACACATCTGAAATACACACGGATGCTCCTATCAAATATATAGGGTGACTGGTAATTAGTGACCGATATTTAAACACGTTTGTACTCATGATTACAAACAACTTTCCCAAATAAACTATTTTGGTTTTTTTTATCATTACAGCAGAATTCAAATTTTGCGCGCGCCGTCCGTCGCCCGGTCAGCTATTAGCGGCAAGGCACCGCCCGCGTTGTCAGTAATTTTGCTATAATGATAAAAAAAAAAAACAAAAAAAGTTTCTTCGGGAAAGTTATTTGTAATCATGAGTACTTACAAGCACGTGTTGAAATATCGGTCACTAATTACCAGTCACCCTATAGATAGGCTATTAAAATGTCTTTAAGTTACAAAAATAAGGTATTAATAGCAAAATTAAGTAGCCCATTATATACGTTAAATAGTGCGAAGGGGCGTGTGTCGACAAATCAGCACATTGTACAATGCTTGTTCGCAAGTTCGTTTATCATCGGTAAATTTCGGAGCCCTTCGGCAGGGGGCGTGGTCAACCGCCATCAATTTTCAAAATAGGCCCATTTAATCTAATGTGATCTTTGGTTAACCGATTGAAGGTTGAAATAATGTTATTTCATTTCTCATATTTAAACAGAAATTTCAGTAACTTTGATAAAATCAGGTTTTAGAGAATAGAGTCATTATTTATTTTATTCATTACTTTTCCGATCTAAAAATTACTATTAAATGTGATGTTCCAAAAACATGTACAGGCGCCAGCACATCAAGCTACCACAATCTGTCAAATTTCCTTAATGGATTTTCAAAATCACTGAAGCATCTGATTCCAAATTGATTGGGAAAATTTACAGTTTCGGGTAGCTTGATGTGCTGGCATCTGTACTTGATATGATGTGTTACAAAAATTAACAAATAAATCATAGATTTGTACACAAATAGCAAAAAGAACACATTTTGAAACATCCTGAAACTTACCGTTAAAAAAAAACACAGCATTGATAAAAAAATGGACGCCATGTTTAATAAATGCGCATATAAAAAAGACATAAATAACCACAATATTTTAAAAATAAACAAGACGTGCTCCGCAATATAATTTCTTTCTTAACCACCTTTCGAAACATCACAAGTTAATTAAAACTTTTATTTTATTCATAAACTCAGACAGTTGCAGAGTGGTTGCAGAAAACACAAGAAAACTCACTCTCACTGTCTCAGAATAATATAATAATATCATCATCTCTCGAGCCTTTTCCCAACTATGTTGGGGTCGGCTTCCAGTCTAACCGGATTCAGCTGAGTATCAGTTTTACAAGGAGCGACTACCTATCTGACCTCCTCAACCCAGTTACCCGGGCAACCCAATACCCCTTCGTTAGACTGGCGTCAGACTTACTGGTTTCTGACTACCCGTAACGACTGCCAAGGATGTTGTTTTGGGACCTACAGTTTAACGTGCCATCCGAAACACAGTCATTGGTGTCAAAAATATACTGAGAAAGGACATACAAACTTAGAAAAGATGCATTGGTACTTGCCCGACCTGGAATCGAACCCCCGCCCTCATACTTGAGAGGTTGGCTCTTTAACCACTAGGCCACCACGACTTTTTATATAATAATGTAATAATATAATGTTCCCACAAAATACCTTACATTTTCTTAATAGACATGTAGACATGAATGTATTATACATACTCTCAGAATCAAAGGTAACAGATGTTGCCGTCCCACGGAATTCTCCTCAGTTGAACGAACGCAAAGGGTTGAAATAACCTTAGCTGCAATTTCTGTAATGTAGTAAGATCTTATGTAGATTGCCTGAGAAAACTAAGGATTTTCACTGTACGGCTAACCAGTTTGTTAAACTTAAGAGTTAATTTTTGACGGAATAAAATGAAGATTTATGTATACTAATATTTTAAAGAGAGATTTAATTGTTTGTTTGTTTGGACTGAATAAGCTCCGAAATTGCTTGACTGATGTGAATATTCTTTTACTGTTGGGAAGCTACACTATCCAAGGCAAACATGTTTTATCCGGGGAGGGGTGAAGTTCCCCGGCAGCGCGGGAGGAACACCAAGAAATCGCTAGTTCAGAATAATTCCAACTTATTACAACATATTTTTTCTGTGTCTGTCTGTTTTCCAAGTCTCGGTTTTCCGGAAAATCTGTGAAATTTTATAATGTTTTTCAAGATGGGAGAAAATTACGAGGCTGACTTGGCTCAGCAGTGCTCAAGCCTCATGAAAAAAGAGATGAAAAAAAATAGGAAAAATTTATTCGAAAAATTAATAATACTCTACAATCTATGGTGATAGGTTACAAAGGTGTTTATACAACATGAAAAAAATATGCTGGTTGTAACGGAATGGGGTATACAAAGGCCAATTTACTCATAAAACTGAACAACTTGCAACAGAAAAAAAATACGAAATTCGATAAAAAAAATATATATAATGTTCATAGAAAATTTGACCTTATCGCCTTAATTTACCATAAATTCACACCCCCTTTCCGATACGCCTAGTATACATACATAAAAAATAGATCTGTACAATAATTTAGTACTGCAAAATAATGTCTTCAAAAGAAAGTTATCGCTTTACGGTCGAAATTAATAACCTATCTATCCGTTGATTTGCTTTCTAGAGATAGGAATTAAAAAAAAAAGATAGGAATACACAAATTATATGGGGCTAATGTCAAAATTCAATCTCTAGTAAGCAAAACAGTAGATATACATATATGTAGGTTATTCATTTCGGCTGTTAATTGAAACAAAATTTAAACATAACAAACGCATCACGTCATAAGCTCGCAAAATCAACCTTCATCTTATAAAAATACCGCAATAACATTCATTTTAAATCAAGATATAAACTGGACCACCTCTATTTACCACAGACAAGAAAATAACGAATGTTCTTCAAGCCATTATCCAGTTAAAAAGATAAATAGGCAACAAGCTAGACTGTATCTTTCGCAAAGATAAATGATATTTCGCGACATCTTTGCTGGTGGGTTCCTAAAGGATTTTTAGTTCACAATTTTGTTTGCTATTTTATTTCAACAGGGTTGAACTTTAATAAATGGATTAAACGAACTTACCAAGTGAAGTTCAATCCTTATTATATGAAGAAATTAGTCCGAGGTATATATACTAGCAGCAGCCGCCTTCTCTTCACTCTTCGACGCGATTTTTTAGATTTCTGCAGGAAAATAAAAACAGCACCTGGCAACACCGCTGTCCGCCCTCATTCGGTTTAGAGCAGAGGTACAAGGTACCTAAATACGGGAAGATTAATCTATGTTAATCTGGGGAGGGTGGGAGACTTATACCTCGGACTAATTTCTTCATATAATAAGGATTGAACTTCACTTGGTAAGTTCGTTTAATCCATTTATTATATTCGAAATTAGTCCGAGGTATATATACTAGCAGATGTTTAGAGAACCTGAATTATATATTAAATAATAATCTTTTATATATGAGACTGTTGTATATTAATTTAAATATACTTGCTACATGCTAAACATAAATCTTCTTATTAGAATAGATTTAGGTATCTTATAGAATCAATTTTTAATCAGACTTGATAATTGCTATTCATCTGATAGCAGACTTAACATTTGTGTATTTTTAACTTGATGTACCACATCTAAGAATAAACATTTGGAGTCACACTCCATTTATAAATGTACTAACTTTTACTTAATTAGAAAACAAAACATAAACTGATTCTTAATTGGAGACTATTACCATCAGTCTTTATAGAACCTGCATTTAAAAATAATCAACATACATTAAATAATACATACTTAAATCATTTAGTAAGTCACTATAATTTGCAAAATTATATTATGGTTACTTGTATTATTACAACTTAGAGCAGGTCAAATAGCTAAAAACTGCCCTATCAAAGTTATTTTGAGTATTCTTCTATAAAGGTCTATTATAATGATTTGGGAAAATGGATGATCCTAAGGACCACCCTACTGCCTGCAGTATGGAGTCCACAGTTAAGCCCTTCTGTGTGTTCTAGAGGAAGATGTGTGCCTGACAGAATGTGCGGAGAATACGCCTGTAACAATACCACTTTCGTGCCTTGTCTGACTGAGCCATCTACTAATAGTTTGAGTGATTACATGTTTGCGAGGTCAATGAACAGTAACAAATAATCTTGTTAAAGATCTATCCTCTTGTCTGAATGTTTTAGTTCTTTCAAAATATATTATGAGAGTTTTGGTTGCACATATCTTGTGAGTATCATTAAGAAAGGTAGGTAACATTAATCTAAGATACCTTTTACTTAAACATGAAGTTTTTAGAATATCTGTAATCATTATACTTGCTACCCTCCTCATTAACTTTTATATTATTAATATTTATTAAAAAAATGTTTGAATACAGCATACCTAGCTTCTTTGTGAGATTTTCTAAATTCTAGCTATCAATAGGGAACAAGGATTTTAAATATTGTAACACCTTGCACCTTGGGATCCCAGGCATAATTGTATCTGGCTTTAGTTGGGCGTAATTTGAAGAAAACCTTCAATAAATGCTTTATTCTATTGTCTGGATCTACCTGTCTATTTATTCTGAAGAGTGCTGATCTGTGGCGGTTTAGTGATTGATAAGATGACCCTTTATTTAAGATATTAGTGAGGTAATAGAATATTATAGGAATTAAAACATTATACATATCTATGTTGAATTCCTTTACATAAGAACACTATTTTCGCAGGCAACTATTGTATTGTTCTATTGAGTTCTGTGATAATAAGGCTATCTTTCTCCTCTTCAAGGCTTGCCTGAAAATATGCACGCCCCTATGGTAGGGTGCAGAGGGTGAGGGGGTGAATGGATATGTTACAATATCGTCAGATGTTCCAATTGTCATAATATCATTAAAGATTTCAAAACTGGATATCACCATTGTGATGGCCATACTGAAAAGACTATAATTCCTGTAACTTGGATTATCCTTATTTTATATATAAAAAATAATAATAATAATTTATTGTAAAGGCATCTTTGTTCCAGGTATAAGGGGATCCCTATGTCAAGATACATACTTTGTGCATTGCTTTGTATATTGCTTTTTGTACATTCAGATGTGATGCAAAAAGATCAATTCTAATTTGGTTGGCCAAATTTACTGACTATAGAATTAAAGGGCTTATGTAAAAGTTCCCATTCTGTATCTACATTACTTACGGGACTCAAAATCAGTTTCCTTAATTTCTTAGTGTAAAAAGCAAAAAACCCAAGTATTCTTCATTTCGCACCATTACCAAATTTGTTTTTCCATCTTATTTCGCTTGGGATATTGTACTCCTCCCATGCGTTTTATATATGCTATGGTGGAAGTGTTGTCAATTCTAAGTAATATCTCACAATTTTCTATCATACTAGGAAAACTTTGTTAAGTGAAGTATGCAGCTCCCAACTCTAAATAATTAATATGTTGTTGTTTTTCTTGGTTTGACCAACTACCCCCAGTACTCTCCCCCTTACAATGCGCGCCTCAGCTACTTAATGGTGTTTCTGAAAGAATTTCCCAGTTAAGTTATATTGTTAAAGTTATTATTTTTCACTAATTTAATATTACTACTCCCATTGGAGATATATTCTTCTTCCACAACTGTAAATCTATTTTTACATGTATTGCAATTTATCTCTAATCTATTTGAAACTTCAAGGCCTAAAATATTTCAGTTGAAAATCTTTGTGTAAACAAATCCATATGATCTAGCCATGTAAGTTGATACCAATTTTCCTAGTAAAATAGCCAACTCTCTAATCGAGCATGTCTTTAATTTTAAGTATTTAATAAACATAGACATAATCTTTTCTCTTTTACCTATTTATAGTAGGGCTTAAGGTCATGACTTCTGAATTCATTACAAATCTAAAGTATTTGTAGCATTGCGAGGTGACATTTAAACTCTTTGCTATATTACTAGGCTTTGTTATTAACAAAGTCTTAATTTTTTTTAAAGTTTCTTACAGCTTTTAGTATTATGAAGACATTGTTCTAAGACACATTATGACTACCATTCCTATATCTTGCTGATTTCTAATGTATTCTACTACAGGCTTTAACATCATAGTAAATACAAATGAGGTAGTGGTCAGGCCACAAGATATGCAGTTAAATTTGTAGAATCTGATATAAATTTAAACCTCAGATACTTTTTGTCATTTTATTTTGTAATTGTATGACTGATTTACATGAGGTCCTAATATCCTCTAGTTTAAAGAGGTTAGTTATTATGAATTTATTTAAGTTATTAAGATTTAGAATAAGTCTGTGTGAACCATCACTTTTAGTTATTGTGAATATTGTAGATAGAAATTGATCAGTTGTAGGTTGGCATAAACTGATAGCACCTAACCCAAACAGCTTATTTACTTCTTATATAAGAATCTGTCTCTCCATTCTATTGAAAGAACTATTATATACATTCTGGTCTAGCACAGGTTGACAGAAAAAAGGGGAATAGAGTATCCTCTTATCCAGTCTAATATAACAGGGTCTCTGGTAAAAACTGTCCATTGAGGATAAAAACATTTAAGATGAGCAGCAAACTTTACCTCTAAGGGTACTTGGCTCGGGGTTGGCTGGAGGATGACTGCTGTCGCTTGGGGTACTTCTATGGCTGGTGGGGCGGGTATCTCCTGTTGTGTTTGTTGATTTCTTCCTCGATGTGCGTTGTTCCCTCTGTTTGCTGGAGGTTGTTTGGGACATCTGAACTGCTGTTAGTTTTTTGGCATTGACATATTTGTATTTGCTGTAATGTTCTTTGGTTTGAGTACATTGGCTCTTCATGGCTGTATTAGTCTTGCTGTCTTTTCAAATTTTGAACACAGGTGTTATATATGTAGGTTCAGTTTGTTTGTCTGATGAGGTGTATTGGTAGCGTTGATTGGACAGTAGTCAAGTACTCCCTCTGAACCTCTTTATGGTGTTAATCTTATTAAAAACTTTCATGGTCCTGTCATGTATTGCTTGACAAATGATGATGCTTTTAGTTAGACCTAAATCTTGCTACCCTGAGGGTATCTCTATTCTTAGAAGACAAATTAATTAGCCCAATTATTATTTAAATAATTTAAGTTATAAATGCAACATTACTTGGTGCACCAAGCATCCCGTAATTTTGTATTGGTTGGTATGAGTGCTGACTTATGCAAAATGTTTTTCCATTAAAATATTACTAATGTTTTTTAATATGTTAGGGTGTATGTCTAAGTGACATCACCTTTCTTAATGCAAAAGCAAAATCGTTGGGTAGCTCCTAATGATCTTCTTCCTTTCCTATATAATGATCAGCGAATGGCTCCACTTCTGTTTCCTCGGGCTGTACTCCGTCTGACTTTTATACCATTCAATGAAGGACTTGGTCTCTTCAGAATGTTGATCGGGTTTTAGTACTAGAGCAAGAAAATAAATTTTGGATCGTTATCATAATCAACCACAACCACTCATAGTAGGTAAGTACCTATTAGATACCCCAACCGTTCAGAGCAATGAGACAAGTTCTCAATTATGTACAGCAATGTGTTAGGTACGTAATCTTCAGTCGTAGACTTAAATGTGTTAGGTATATAATCTGCAGTTGTAAACTTGTTGAGGTTATTTATTTATGGAACTGCTATGCTATCAGTCTGTGATAGCTAAATTGAGTGGGAGTCTATCCCAAGGTTCAAAGTGCAACTATTTGTCACTAATATTAATCTCATTATACCTCTGTGAGACATTTATATTGTTCTCATTAAAGTTAAGTAAATGGCTTGACAAATCTTGAATACTTTGCATTCCTCTCACCGAGAGGCAAGTAAAATGTAACACATTTTACCCTTGTTTTTTGCTTTGCGATTGAGCTGTAGGTTTGATGTTAGAAGCCTTGTATAGTATGTATTCTAGAGCATAGCCTTCTCAACGAGAAGGAGGCAGAATGTAACACATAATGCCATAAACATCCGTCCCGCAATGCGAGGACCTGCTCTCTGTTCACGGTGTAAGAACCGGTAAATTAAGGGTTGAGGTCACAAACATGATGTGAGCATGAACTTCTCAACGAGAAGTAGGTAAAATGTAACACATAGTACCTTATTTCATTGTAATATTGTTTTCCAAACACAAATACGATCGAGCTCCGCCATTATGGCTTTATACATTTCGATCTTTCTTTCCGATCTCCTTTTCTTATCTTTTACGTATTCCTTATCTTCCTTGCGTTTTGTCATTCTTGAATGTTATTAATCGATTTGTTGCGAACTAAATATAGTAAGTAACACTACTGGAAATTAAATATAAAAAGTTTCGATGCGTCTTGCGAGCGCGAAGAAAACGAATGAGGGCGGACAGCGGTGTTGCCAGGTGCTGTTTTTATTTTCCTGCAGAAATCTAAAAAATCGCGTCGAAGAGTGAAGAGAAGGCGGCTGCTGCTAGTATATATACCTCGGACTAATTTCGAATATAACTAGAGTTGGTTGTAGATGTTTTTGGCAAATTCTGTACGGGGTCTTTAGATAGAAGGTGTCTATAATGCAGACGCCGGCACATCAAGCTACTAATCAGTCACCTTAATAGATTTTCATCTTTAGCTGAAGCTGCTGAACATGGTTGAAAGTTGTGTGAGAAAATTTGGTCGTTTTGGGTAGCTTGATGTGCTGTTACTAATACAAATAATGCCTTCTATAGCTAATGAAAGACATCTTTTTTTTCTAAGAAATTATTTTCCTTTTTGATGTTTCAAAAACGTAATTGTAACTATACAAATAGTATGTAGGTCCAGACTCCAGCACATCAAGCCACCCGAAAATGAGAAATTTTCCCAATCAACTTTTAACCATACGCTTCAGCAATAAAGTTTAAACTCTTTCTCGAAATTTGACAGATTTTAGTAGCTTGATGTGCTGGCGTCCGTACATCATCGGGACCATTTTCACACACGGTCGGCTAGTACACAGCCAACAAGCATGCTCATCACACAAAAGTCGAATGTACCGGGAATCAAACTCGAGACCCTCAGCATGACAGTCCGGCGTAATTACCATTGCGCCAACGGAGTCATCAACTTCTCGTTACAAAACTATAGCAATAAATACCACATAGTAAGCACTTCTCACATGTCGCAGCATATAAAAGTACCCCAGTACCTATGCATGAAAGAAAGAGTGAATGAATGGCGATACGTGAATGGCTGGACGCATGAATGAACAAATGATTCAAAGTCAGTGCCAACAGAATGAAAGCTCAGCTGAATGAAAGAACGATTTTGAATTTTTGAAAAACAAAAGACGTTCCTTGTGACATTTTTGAAGGGTTTTTTTGCTGAAGGCAGTGGCAGTATTTGTAGTGATTGCTAGGTATAGGATATGGCTATGGCTTCTGTCTGCCTCGTTGGTTTAGTGGTCGCAAGGCGCGACAGCTGTGCACGGGGTCTCGTGTTTAAAAAAAGTGTTTAAGAAACTTTCATAAAGCAGCCTGGAGTCTGGAAGCTGTGGATTGATTCACCCGTGCATCGGAGAGCAAGTAAATGTCGGTCCTGCGCCTGATCTCTCTCCGGTCGTGTCGGATTGCCATCCCATCGGATTATGAGAGTAAGGGAATAGAGAGTGCACCTGTCTGCGCGAATGCATTTGCACTATAATAGGTCCTGCTAGTTGGATGATCTCCATAAAAGAGAACGGCCGCCGTAGCCGACAATCGGCCTGGATGCCATCATCATCATCATAACACCTATGAGCTATCAATTTTATCAGGAACATAGTTCAAAGTGCATGCCTAGCCAAAGTCGTACACTGGAGTGCACTTAATTGCAACGCACAACTTCTCTTATGGGTTACAATTTGAAATAGTTCATAGCACTTAATGTAAGCTGGTTGTTTCATATGTTTGGGAATTTCTAGATTAGAATTTCATGTCTTTTGTAGGAGCAGATTTAAAACAAACGTACTAATATACTTTTCTTTTGTAAATAAATACAATTATATATAGAAACACCACGATTAAGTCAAACACCCATGTTCATACACACAAATGTTTGACTTATGCGGGAATCGAACCAGAAGATACCTAAACTAAATCACTCAAACTAAGTTCGCAAGACTTCTTTGAACACTAAAAAATAGACAGAAATCCAGATAAATATCGTCTAAAGGCTAGGGTCTAAATGACCTTAGAAGAAGGGTCTCCTAGTATAATAGAGTAGGCACCCTTTCAACTATGTAACTGCCGACAGCTATGTGAACAGAATATTTTTTTTTTATTAAGGGTCGACTTTAACAAGAAACTGTACTTATATTATAAAGCTTATTTGAACGTGCTAATCTCAAAAACTACTGGACCGATTTAAAATGTTCTTTCTGGTTAGAAAGCCTAGTTATCGAGGAAGGCTTAGATTATTTTTTATTCGAGTGCACAGAGTAGTTCTAACAGGTTGAGATATTCATGAACTTCGGTTATGAATGTTTTTATAAGAATCCAGAAATACCCACATATCATATAATAGTAAGTTCGAAATTATATTGATCAAAATTACCTACTAGTTATTTTTAACTTTTAAAGTCTTTCTGTCTGTCTGTCTGTCATGAAGTCGTTACCGTGGCGTGTTGGGCCTTTTGGCTTGTCATCTATGTATGTATATGTATGACTGTAATGGTCAAAATTTTAAAATAACATAAACTCTTATCACCAACAAAGTTAAATGAAATAAATAAATAAAAAGTTAATGATCCAAACCTAGAGCTACCTTTACCTTCCATTTAAATTCACTTTTAAACTAAGAGGGTTTTTACCCTTTTTTTTCAATTTCAAACGAAATCTCGATTTTGGGGGCTCAAAGCAAATTAAACATCATTTATTTAATTGCAAACACCGTAGTGTGACACGTAACTTCGCACCCTGTAAGAAAAATTCAAATATTTGCATTTTTTTCCTAGAAAAATCTCAATTTTTCAATGCTATTGAAGCAAGGAAAGCTTCCAAAAACACCGTCGAATTGATTGGTTTTGATTTACAAAAACCATTCAACCCGAAAGAGGTTCTAACTAAACCAAATATTTCAATCGCAAACTCGCACTAGAGATGTCCAGTGTTCTATGTCCTAAAAATAGATTGTCACTATTACACTACACGCACGTCCGCATTCGCGTTCCATACCCTTCGTTCCGTTTGAACGTGTTGCCGTCATGCGTGAATCATTCACTCATTCCATTCGTTCACGGGTTCATTCACTCGGTGTCGAATTTTTATAGTGTTTTTGAATTACGACCGAATATTTTAGCAATTTTCAGTTGAATAATGACAATGATTGGAATTGTATAGAAAGTTATATCCGAAACTGTAAAATTTTCAAAATGAACTTTGAACTATATGCTTCAAGGATAAAGTTGAAAATCTATTAACGAAATTTGACAACTTGTAGTAGCTTCATGTGCTGGCGGCTGCCATGCCAGAGGTGTGCGAGCATCACGCGGCTGTAGGTTCGATTCCCGCATAATTTATTTTATTATTAAGGACAACATGCTCATTAGAAAGAGATCATCTATTTATATTCTAACTGATATTCCCATAGCCGGCTTTAAACTATTACATTGTAAAAGTTGTTTGTGTACATAATGATCATCTGCCTAGCCGTTTCCCAAGCTATGTTGAGGCGGGCTTGCAATCTAATCGGATGCGGCTGATTCCCAGTGTTTTACGGGGAACGAATTGTCACCTGCCTAGCCTTTTCCCAAGCTATGTTGGGATCGGCTTTCAGTCTTAACTACAGCTGAGTACCAGTGTTTTATGTAGAGCGACTACCTATTTGATATCCTCAACCCAGTTCCCTCGGCAACCCTATATCCCTTGGTAAAACTTTCTCAGACTTTCTCCACATCTTCCATCGTTTCACTCTGAAAATCAAACGGTTTCTACAACAAGCTTTCACATTCATACTCGTAACACTGGGAGGGACGAATGAGGATATAGATGATAAGGACGAAAATGTAGGTAATGTCTCTTTTCCCTCCTCAATTTCGGAGTGAATATTGCCAGTCTAAAGAGGAGGTCCGATAGTTTAACGACCCTGTAATCTTAAAATGTGGCTATGGATCTATTGTATGGAGGAAAGAAAATTTCCGGATAAAATCTAGTTGAACGGACATTTTATCTGTATTTATGTCATCTTTCTAACTATGTATATCTTGAACACCAATGCCTGTGTTTCGGATGGCACGTTATTAAACTGTAGGTCCCGGCTGTCATTGAACATCGTTGGCAGTCGTTTCGGGTAGTCAGAAACCAGTAAGTCTGACTGGGTTGAGTAAATACGTAAAAGTAGTGAAACACTGTGAGTAGTAAAACACTGGTATTCAGCTAAGTCCGGTTAGACTGGAAGCCGACCCACAACATAGTTGGGAAAAGGCTCGGAAGATGATGATATATTATGTCATCTGCCTACCCTTTTCCCAAGCTATGTTTGGGTCGGCTTCTAGCCTAGTCGGATGAAGCAACTGCCTACTTTACCTACAGTCTAAAACGGAGTTATCAGACCAAATGCCACCAATAAATAGCTGGTAGCATATTGATGAACATCATGACTGGAATTTGTTGTTGGTTTTTGATTCTCCTGTTCTTTCAGAGTGTACTCTTGTCTTATCTGTACAACATAGAAATTAAGATATCCGTATTTATAACACAAGTAATGATTAACTTGGAAAATATCTCTTCGAATTTCCTTCGTAAAAACCCTTCCCAAAATTAATGGGCTATAAGCCTTAAATACCACAAAATATGTAGTGAGCCGTGCTCATAAGCGTTTATGGAATGACCGATTAAAATAAAGGTTACGATCCTGAGACATTGTTATTGCCTTGTTAGGTACAGTCGGTAGCAAAAGTATAAAACGAACTTCAGAAAAAGTAAAAAATAAAATTAATTCAAAGTAATGGTGAAGCACCTTTTCTAAAATAATAAAAAAACAAAATGACTATATAAATAATATATTCTTTTTGCTTTTTTTTAAGTTTACTTTGATTAAAAATTATAACTGCGTAATTAGTAAAAAACAATTAATTCATTCAAATAATGTGAGTTAACGACAGATAGAGTAAGAAATGAGTATATAAGAGGAAGTTTAAAAGTGGCACCGGTAACCGAAAAACTATGTGCAGGGCAGGAGGATGATGATGATGATGACGGCAGATAGAAGACAAAACTAAATGAAACTTGAGATAAGGGCAGGAGTATGATGAATTTGAGATTGGACTTGTTTTATATAAATCTGGTTCTTCTTTCTGGGGAGTTTGTTGCGCCACTTCTTCTTCCCAGCGAGAACACATAGGAAGTGGTGAAGGGTGGCCGTTTGGTGGCTGTCTTTTGTTTTGACGTTCGAAAAGTGAAATATCAGACTAATTTAAATAAACGAATTTGAGACAATGAACAATTTATTATAAGGTATATCTTACAATTCTTTTGATAGAAGATTTTTTAGACTGATACTAGAAAAAATATTGTATTTGTATAAAATTTTGTTCTTGTTTTCTGAGAAATGTGTGTTTTCATAACAACCCCAGTAATGTTTACGTACCGCTCATCAAATGTGTCATTCATTTGAATTCTTAGAATTGTTTGTTTCACTCGTAAAGTGTCAGAAGTGGAATATTTTTTTTATTTCAACTACGTAAACCAAATTTGGCAATTTTTTAAATGTTTGAAATGACAATTCTTTGTCAGTGTATTAAAGTTTATATTATAATAAAAATATAAATCTCACAAAATTTACATAATGTACAGACGCCAGCAGATCAAGCTACTACAATCTGTCAAATTTCTTTAAATCTATTAAAGAATTTTTTTTTCAACCTTATCACAATAAAGGAAGGTTAATATTAAATTCGGGAAGCTTGAATAGCTAGCGATGAAGTCGAAAATATATTGGGAAAATTTGACAGATTATAGTAGCTTGATGTGCTGACTAAATATAAATCCTACTTTTGACACTGACTGTACTTGGGTATGTCAGTTAAAAATAATCCCTTCTCGGGTATTTCAACGCGCCCTTTTGGGCTTATAGATTATCTGGATAAAGGCTCATGTGATCTCCATAATTATCTTTGTATTATATAAGAATATAAGTTATCTACTTCCCACGGGTTTCTTCGCAATAATGAATAGAAGTGGCAGAGCCATACTGCGGACCGGACGGACGGACAGACAGACATGACGAATATATAATGATTCCGTTTTTTTGTAATTTATCTACTGATCTTTAAAAGGGTGATGATGAAGTAGGTAGCTAATTGCGGCACCTCGCATTTTATTTTTAATTTTCTCCATAACCCAAAGATCGCAACAAAGTCTCTATGGTAGATCCTAAGAAGATAACTCATGTTAAATTATTTGTCAGGTGTAGTTTTGGTAAAACACCAGCAGGTCATTCAGATTGAGGTAGATTTATGTGCTGGCGTCTGTACACATAATTATCAGTTAATTTTTATCTACGAGTAAGTGTGGGAGGTAATTTCTTCAGGCCGCGGGTGAAACTAACGGTTCCAGATATAATAATGGTGGTCCGCCATAGTGTTGAAGAAAATATGAAAATAAATAAGGGTGGAAAAAGGGATATCATTGTAGCCCCGTCGCTGTCCATCCGTCTGTCCATCCGCGCATTGTATTTCATGAACCGTAAAGGATAGCAATGTTTTTTTTCAGTTGAGTGTTTATTTCTATTGGCCCTTAAAAGGAAAATAAATATAAGGGTCCATTTTAACAGCCAAAAGCATGCCAAAACTATACATATTGCCATATCTATCCCAAGTTATTGTTCTGGAAAAAAAAAAAGTCGTGGTGGCCTAGTGGTTAAAGAGCCAACCTCTTAAGTGTGAGGGCGTGGTTTCGATTCCAGGTCGGGCAAGTACCAATGCAACTTTTCTAAGTTTGTATGTACTTTCTAAGTATATCTTGGACACCAATGACTGTGTTTCGGATGGCACGTTAAACTGTTGGTCCCGGCTGTCATTGAACATCCTTGGCAGTCGTTACGGGTAGTCAGAAGCCAGTAAGTCTGACGCCAGTCTAACCAAGGGGTATTGGGTTGCCCGGGTAACTGGGTTGAGGAGGTCAGATAGGCAGTCGCTCCTTGTAAAACACTGGTACTCAGCCGAAACCGGTTAGACTGGAAGCCGACCCCAACATAGTTGGGAAAAGGCTCGGGAGATGATGAAGTTATTGTTCTGGACCCGTTTACACTAAGATTTGATTAGTTTTTTTCTTCTTAAGGAGATCGTGGCTAAGTAACAGCTGCACGGGTCGATCGCTCATAAGGTTAAGCAACGCTTGGCATCTTCTTTGGATGTGTGACCATCTTTTCATGACGATTCCCTCCGTGTTTCGGAAGGTACGGTAATTTGGTAGGTCCCGGCTGTCGTTTGTACATCTTTGGTAGTCGTTATGCGCACTCACAAGCCAGAAATTCTGACAACCAGTCTTACCAAAGGGTCTTGGGTTGCCCAGGTAACAGGGTTGAATAGGTCAAACAAGCAGTCGCTCCAAAAACACTGGTACTCACCTGCATCCAGTTAAGACTGGAAGCCGACCCCAACATAGCTTAGGAAAAGGCTAGGCAGATGATGAGGTGGATGACAAGGCGAGGGACGCCGCAGGCTTTTATTAGTTTAAAAAACGTGTCATATAAAACCGTATACGTTCCACATCGTAGGTAACGACGTAACTAGAGTACGTACAGTAGTGATGTACCCTCTGAAAAGCGGCGCGACGTTTGATGTGATGACTAGTGATGTGAATGGTTCGCGGTAAAATATTTTCTTTTCCTTTTTTAGGGTTCCGTGGCACGATAAGAATTGTTATAAGATCGCTTTGTTTTCCGTCTGTGAGTGCCCTTTATTTAAGGAATGCGTGGAGGTAAACTTTTAAGTTAACATAAAAAATAAACGGTCGTTTATTTAGTAAAGAATCATATTTGGATACTCTCAAGAGAATACAAAAACTTATAAGATATTTTTTCGTAGACATAACACAAATAAATTTGGCTAGTAGCTTCGCTATAAGAAAACAATATATTTGTAATTACATCTTTAAATTACTTACTCCTATTTTTTTTAGGGGTCAAATTTTCGAATTAGGTTTCAAAATACAGGGCTTGATGTGCACATTGCAATATGTATGTATGCCTTTTTTACTAAAAATATCAAATATCACCATACAAAAATGTGTTCCTAAACTGTTGTTATAATGATCACAGGTACGGAACCCTCGGTGGGCGAGTCCTACTCGAACTTGTCCGATTTTTTATTTGCGTTTAATTAATTCGGTGGATATTTCATGGTTAGTTGTTATTTTAAAATAATTTCTATAACATGATCCGCTACATAGGGCACACAAATTAATAACTATGAATTAATTAATATTAGAAACGGTAGTATAACAAACAAAATCCAAAAACATACTCTAACGAGGAAAATAATTTTAATTAAGTAATTTCTCTGTATACCTACCAATATTTACATTGCCTCCAGAAAATGACCATTAAAATAGAAAAAATAACACCGTAAAATGAAAATTATCGCGTATAATCCCGGACGTGTCCCCTCCCTAGTGCAACATATCCCGCGGGGCTCGCCCTGAGGTCAACACTAATTTATTCATTGCTCATTTTCAACTAACTGTCTCTGCTTCGCGCTGAAAAATTTGTTACACTGTATCTTAGAGCCTCCTAAAGGAATTTTAGAACTGCTTAAAGAAATTAATGCTAAGATTTTGTTGAAATAAAATTGAGTTACGTACTTAAATAAAGATATATTGGATAACTTTATTTGATTTTTTTTTTAAAGTCGGAGTGGTCTAGTAGGTAAAGAGCCGACCTCTCAAGTATGAGTGCGTACGTTCGATTCCAGGTCAGGCAAGTACCAATGCAAGTATTCTAAGTATGTACTTTCTAAGTATATCTTGGACACCAATGACTGTGTTTCGGATGGCACGTTAAACTGTAGGTCCCGGCTGTCATTGACGATCCTTGGCAGTCGTTACGGGTAGTCAAAAGCCAGGTAGTCTGACGCCAGTCTAATCAAGGGGTATTGGGTTGCCCGGGTAACTGAGTTGAGGATTTCAGATAGGCAGTCGCTCGTAGTAAAACACTAACAATAATAATTAATTTAAATATACCTATTTTTAAAATCAGTTGATAAAAGTCTGTTGATATTTATTGTATGGTCCCTATTGTGTTGACTACTACAACCAATTATACTTTTAAATCAGAATTAAAAATACGCTTCATTTAAGGGTAAAACCACAGGTGAACGCTAGCTTAAAATAAAATAAACAGCTATTCCAAGCAAAATTTTAAAACTACAATTTTTAATTCAAAATCAGCCACTCGTTAGTAAAATGAAAAGTTGAATTTTAAATTCCGCCAACGCTTGGACGAATGCTAAAATAATAATTTATTACGTAGGTATATTATTTTAACATTTCACAAAGCCATGAATATCTCTTCATTTCACTAGCTCGGTTTGAATCAGAAGATCTGCGGGTAGATTTTGCATTTAAGCTGTTTTTTACAATCTGCAGGCTTAGCATGACAACCGTAGAAACATGTTTTGTCTACCGAAGAATTGAGATGATGACTAGGTCAAAAATAAAATACTTTAACATATTCAATTTGTAAAACATCTTAAAATAATGACAGTTTCATTTATCGTTTTGAACTGAAAATTGTTTATATTTTTTTATTGATAGTATAACCGAAATAAGTATACGGCTTGATGTTAAAAATCTGTGACGTCATAACTTAATATTTTCATACAAATTGCATACAAAGTAACCGTTTTTGACAGTTCAATAATAGTAATGAATTTGACTAGTTGTCATCTACCTTATTGACATAATGACAGAAAAGTGATAAACTTTAATTAATTTTTATTATTGTGTTGAGAATAATAATTGATTGATCAATCCTATAATATAAAAACAATTCTTATTACGTTAACAAAATACATTTTTTTTGTCAATGGTCTAAAAATATATGCATATATCTCTTTCTCTATAAATAAGTACTCGTATAATCTTTGATAGAATGAACATTAAAACCTATTTTCATAAAAGACCTTTTTACCAAAATACACGACGGACTTTTTATGATGTATTTTAACATACGTCACCGGGATAAATTCAACCCTCCAATGCTGAAAGGATTACCAGTAATCTCAAGGGACATAGCCTTTTGTAAGTCAACGATATGAAGGATTATAATGGTATTAAATGTTTATTCTATAATAAATGTGGAGAAAATCGGTTTTGACAAAACTTTGAATGTAATAGGCACCTACTTTATTTTTTCAAATTTTTGATTATTCTGGCTTGAAGTTTTGTAAAACGGGTTCTTCAAACCATACAGACAGAATTGGGTAGTTGACTAGGTCAAAATTAAATTTCTATATGATATTAATTTGGTGAAGCATCTTAAAATAATGTCACTTTCATTTATCGTTTTGAAGGAAAATGTATTGGATTTTTTTTTTGTTGACAATTTAAGTAAAATAAGTGGGTATATGGCTTGATGTGAAAAAATTGTGACATCATAATTCTAACTTTCATTCAAATTGCATAGAGAGTAATCGTTTTTGGCAGTTCAATAAAAGTAATGAATTTGACTAGTTGTCAACTACCCTGTCGTGTTGCTGTTGCTGGGGAGCTTTTGTTCCTCCATTTTGTGTCTTCTGTCAAACTGACCTTGTGAATTTTCAGCCTATTTTGAATAAATGACTTTTGTTATCTCGTTGTAAAATTGATCATTATTTTTAACAATCAAGTTTCAACCATATGCTTCAGCGATAAAGTTGAAAATCGTCTAAGGAAATTTGACAGTTTAAAGTCGCGTGATGTGTCAGTAAATTCTAAAATAAAAAAAAGTATTCCTTATTCAAATGTTAACGTATTTTTTCTTTTGTTTCAGTTTGCTCAACCTTCGGCCTCACTTCGGAACAAACAGCTGATTATGACAACAGACCAAAAATGGGTGTACCAGAGTACGATATAAATATAAAAAATAATTGGACCAATAAATTAAGTCATAAAATTAATTACAACGAAAACCTAGATGAGGTTAAGGTAAATAAAAATAATTTTGACGAATTATATGAAGACGATGACATACAAGCAAGGAACTTAGAAATACATAAAAGTTATATTAGAGAAATGATGAGTAATAGAATAGAAGAAACGAGACATTTTGATGATAGTAAAATTGAAGTTAGAAGTAGAATGAAGAGAGAGGATAAGGATCCGCGCTGTGATTCATTTTATTACGATGACAAAGAAAAGTTTATAACTCATCCCCACCCTAAGAACACTGGTACTAATTACTATTACAATAACACGGATTGTGTTACCAAAATTAATGGTAAGTTGTTATTTAGTTTATTCTTCTTTACCCTACACTCTTCTGTAGAAGAGAATAGGAAGGTGTATGCTAGCCTACATGGTTAAATATTTAATGAGATTGGATACTTTATTTATTAATCTAGAAATCTTTTTGTCTAGAATAGGTTTTCTAAACCATACATATAGACAGAATTGTGTTGCTGCAGGCTTAGCATGGTAACCGTAGAAACATGTTTTGTTTACCGGAGATAGGATATAATGATGGAAAAGTGACAGATTGACGTAAGATTTCATTTGACATTTTTTGAAGTAATTTTTCTTTTCTTCGATTGGCATAAGGCTATAAGTTATTTGCGAGTTGACAGGTGGCGCAGGCAGAAGACCATGTTGACATTGACAGAAACAGCTTTGTCTTTTCTTGACAGAATAGGTATAAAATAGCCATGCTAAGCCTGCTGGAGAGTTTGTTTCACCATTTCTACTTCCTAGCGATAATACATAGGAAGTGGTGAAGTTCTATGGACTGTTTTTTTATGAAATTCAGGCTCCTTTGAGTAAATACCTCTTTTTATATTTTCTACCAGCATACATTAGCAAGAAGTCTTCGTTAAACTCTTTCTTAAAGAGCTCTTATGTACTTAATTGAGGCAAAACGATCTTAGCCTACAGTCTCATTTCATAGAGAATACCAAAACTCATGAATTACCCATAATTCATCTGCCGAGCCTTTTCGCAACTATACTTGGCCAACTTCCAGGCTAACCGAATAAAACTGAGTGCTATTGTGCCACATGGCGCGACTGCCTATCAGAACTCCTTAACCCAGTTACCTGGGCAACCCGATACCCCTTGGTGAGACTGACAAGCAGACATTGTTGACAAAGATGTTCAAATGACTGCTGGGACCTGCCAATTTAACGTGCCTTCCGAAATACGGAGAACATCTGGATTTTCATAACTATTGAATGACTGTATCCATACTCTACAGTAAAAACAAAAGCAACCCACTGCAGTAGATATGTAGATATTACGAAGGGTGGGCGTTTTGGGGGCTGTCTTTTGTAATATTTGACGTTCAAAAAGTGCTGTTTTACAGCCAAGTTTGAATAAATGATTTTGAGTTTGAGTTTGAGTTTTATTGAATAAGAAGAACTAAGACAATTTTATAGCCTTCAAAAATATACAGTAGCTCGACCAATTCATTTTCGCTTTGCTAGTTACTCATTATCCACCCAACCCTGTGCAAACACGTGGAACGTAATATACATTCGTCTCTATGGGACTGAACCCATCACTCACCCTGTCACACACCCTACTGCAGTGACTGTCTTAAGCCCACTGGATGTGGTGTGGTCCATTTTGTAAATGAGGCGGACAATAAAATTATGATTTTTGTTTGAAATTAAAGTTTGAAATATTTGTCAAAACTTCGTAGTGGGAATAAATTTATATACTTATGTCCTTCTCTGTGTGAGAAGAGGCCTGTGCCCAGCGGTGGGCGATAACAAGGCTGATGATGATTTTAATTAAATCTGATAGTAAATTTACCAAGCCGGACTGCTGAGTTGAGGGTCTCAGGTTCGATTCCTGGTACGCTCGACATTTGTGTGATGAGCATGCTTGTTGGCTGTGGTCTGGGTGTCATAATATGTATTTATAAGTATATATGTGTGTAAAGTGTACATATGTAGTTTATCAGTTGTGTGGGCACCCATAACACAAGCTACTCAATAGCTTACCATAGAGCTAACCGACCGTGTGTGAAAAGGTGTTCCGATATTATTATTATTAAATTTTCGATCCCAAATGGCATAAAAGTAAAGTAGATATAAGGAGACAAAGTCTCTTTTGAAGTCGAGAAGTAGTCTCGTGGACCTAGGATCGCATCAAGAATCAATTTGAGCACCCTGTAATACATATTAGACAATACGGTATCATTCTATACAAGGCATTTACTGTTTATTTTTCTTATTCTACTATATCATTTCCAATTACTGTCTAATAGTCTGGTTACTATGATATTAGTTCAAGAAAACAGTCAATTTATTGCCCTTGTAATAACAAAAGAAGAATTATTTAGACTTATATGAAAATTCATTATTATTTCTTTATTGGACTATGTTGGTAGACAGAAAAAAATATGGAATGTAAGAATAAGCCACTATCTACGAGATAAATAAAAAAATGGAACAGAATTTGTTTGAAATTATCTGCCAGATAAACTATCTGGAACTTATCAGCAACCGGTGAAACTGGCCGTAAGTGATGTATATCAAAAACCTTTTTCTGTGAGATATCATCAAATGACCCTACGCAGTATGGGTTCAGCTGGAGGGAGTGTCAGGCTCTTACTGACTCGAACCCACTTTGTAGCTTCTGGAGCCACATGTGGGCTGCGGTGAGGGTTACGAACAATGCCGCAGCTCCGGCAAGCTTTGGCCATAAGGAGCTCAACAAAATTTTCTGACTACTTTTCGAGGAGCGCGTTGAACAGAACAACACGACACGGGGCATGCCTATCACCCTTAACGTACAATTTGAACTTAGGCACCGCCAGTCGCCAGCCACCAGCGTCTTTAGCGAGCCGCACGCTGCTGGTGCATCCACCTAAACAAAAGGTTTAATATATTCCCTCCCTTACCTTCTGTCACAATTATCGCGTTGTCCGCGCGTGGCTGTCGCTCACCACATGTATGTCAAAATCGTTAATTAAAGTTGGGCCAATTAAAACCCTTTGAATACCATTTTAAACCTTATGACGACGTTTTAACGTTTGATTTATAAATTGATGGGAACTTTATTTGGCTGGAGAGTGAGTTTGTTCCACCGTTTTTTGTTCTCAGCGAAAACACTTATGTATTTTTTGGGGGCTGTCTTTTGTAGAATTGACCTTCAAAAAGTACTAATTTTCAGCCTACTTTGAATAAATGACTGTTATCTTTTTTTGTCTAAATTTTGTGTTTCTTTATTTGTTTCAGCGACTTCATTAGACCAAGTAATAGAGCTCACCTTTGTAGACGTTTTTCGCATAGAATATCACCCGGACTGCGCCTATGATTATTTAGAGGTAAAGGAATAAATATTTTTAATCTATTTTTAATCTTTGTCTATTATTGAAAAAGTTTATAAAACTTAATTTTACTTCAAACAAAAATGTGTAATTGTATTTTTTTTTCATTTGTATAGTTGGCCACAGAATTGGTTGCCACGCTACGAGTGATATTTATTCAGAACTTCAAATTCAATTGCAAATTCGATTTCCCTTTTTGTTCTTTTTTCGCGGGAAATCATCAAATGACCTCACGCTGATAGTCCAGCTGGAGGAAGCGTCAGACTTTTACTGAATAAACTCACTTGAGTCCTTCGTGCCAAGGCCGCGGTAACGCTTGAAACAACCCGCAGTCCCGGCAAGCCTTGGCCCTCTCCAATATTACTGACTTCTCTTCGAGGTCACGGGCGTGTAAAAGGCGATTTTTAGGCTCCATTAGAAAAGAGAACAATATTGGATCTCACATAAACGTTTACCAAAGCTGCTCCTTACCTTTCCCCTTCTCCTTCTTCTTTCCTCCTTCTTATGTCTCCATTAATTTACAGATTCGTGATGGTTACTACGCTTACGCCGATCTGCTGGGCAGGTTCTGTGGCCAAGCGTTTCCAAGAACGTTGAAAACCAAGGGACCTAATGTCTGGTTGAAGTTCCATTCAGATGACACCATAGAATACGAGGGGTTCAGGATAAATGTTGAATTTAAAACCGCTCTGAGTTGTGAGTCAAATATAGTTGACCTTTTGACTGTCACAGTCACGTATAGATGATAAGGCAAAAAGTTCCCACAGTCACGAATACATGATAGACTTTTAAAGTCCAAAATTAAATCTGATTTAATCGAAATAATTCTGAACTCACTACTATATTGTAGTTTTATCGATGATTTCATAGGTTGGCGCTGAGGGCACGTCTTCTCTTTTTTTGACGTGCCGGTTAAAAGGTTTTATAAATAAAACAAATTAACCATGTTGTTATTTTAACTAATCCTTTAAACCTTTCAGATCACATACCGCAGTCTTGCTACAAAACTTTTGATCATGTCAAATATGGTGAAATAAACACTAAAGAGATAGATACTCATTGTACAAGCAACTCAAATCAGGCGCTTGATGTGATGTGGACTATTATCGTTCCTGAGAATATGAAGGTAAGGTCAGAACCATTGTAGAGGCTTCTGAATAGGAAGGGTCGGAGCTTAGTGATGGTTTTTCTGGTGGCCCCAAATAGACTGAGTTTGAGAATAGCCTATGTTTGGGGCAACCAGGTAGAAAAGCTTGGCATTGCGACCCTACTGGAGCCATGTGCTTGGGGAAGGCCTTGACATGTTTCAGCATATTTGTAAATAAAAAAAAACTTTTATCATTAAACTACCGTCGATTTTTTCACTTAATACTTATTCTGCTATTTTGTCAGCTAGTGAGACAAAAAATGTAAGAAACCATAACGAGTGCTTTTATGATGGGGGAATAGAAAAGGGTTGTTAATAGCCTTTTTTAGTCGATTTTCAAGATTTTTCTAGACGTGAAACCCATCATCGAGCTTCGAAGAATATCCTAAAATAATAATAATTAGAGCTATCTGTTTAGCTGCTTTCGAGATTAGCGCTTAGCAAAACATTTAGCAATTCATTTTTATACTATATACAATGTTTGACTTCCACTTAGTAAATACTCGTATTTCTGTGTTCTGTTAACGAGACTTATTTAGTTTTCTTACTTCTGTTTCAGATATACCTTAACTTTACTCATTATACTCTAGATAAACCAAATGAGTGCAACAAGAATATCATCCAAGTATTTGAGACGGTTCGCCAGGAGATGGACACGAAGTAAGTTTTTGCCACATCACCCCTTTAAATTGATAAATGTTAAAAACATTACTTTTCAGATGGATGATATAGAATATATTTTGGGCTTATTCTTAATCTTCCTGTAGGCTTAGCATGGCGATTCAATTTCTATTATATCAAGAAAAGACAAAGTTCTTTCTGTCAATGTCAACATGTCTTCTGCCCGAGCAGTGCGCGACTTGTCAACTCGAATATAATCACTTGTAGACTTATGTCGATCGAAGTTAAAGAAAAAAAATCTTTTCTACGTGTCAAAAGTAATCTTACGTCACTTGTCTGTGATTATGTCCATTCTCCGGTAGACAAAAATTGTTTCTACGGTTGTCATGCTGAGCATGCTGAATTAGACAATTTGTTACATAAAAAACCACGAAGGTGGAATATTGACGGGCGATCTTAACACCGCGATGTAGAAAAGTGACGTCACGGCACAACGCCATCTAATTTCTAATAGCGGTACTACTACTCCATGGCAATGCAGCCAGCCTTTTGGGCACGATCCCCTCCGACAGCAATGTGGATGAATTTTTTGATATATTATTTTAATTTGTCCTTTTTTATTTTATTTGTATATAGTTTTTTTTTTTAAGTAATCTAGAAGAAATTATACACATATTTCATCATTTATTTTTGTTAACCTGAATATTTTCTCCAGTCTAGCGGAATACTGCGGGTCTGTCGCCAACTCGGTGACGACGAGAGATGGCAACGTGATGTTTGTGAGAATGTACGTAGCTAAGGACGCTCAAGAGACCACCAAATTTATAGCGACCTTCAACGCTTACAGGACCTTGGGATCAGGTACTGATGGTATGTATCAATATTTTTTTTTTACATACATATGTATATTATCTGGGTTCGATTCCCTTATAAGTGAAACATTTGTGTATATGAAATGTTTGACTTAGTCTAGGTGTTCCTGTGTACTGTGTACGTTTATCAGTTTTCTAGTACCCATAGTACAAGCTCTACTTAGACTAGACGACATATTGTGTGAGGAATATAATATCACGTGTCTTCTAAGCGTCACTTGAAGAACTAGACAATATTTGAGTAGACCCAAACTAAACAGAACTCGTACTGTGGTTACTGGATATCTGATAAACATTAAATACACACATATGGTGGTGGTGGTGGTGGCATCCAGGCGGCCGTTCTCTTTTATGGAGATCAGCCAGCTGTGCAGGACATATTATAGTGCACAAGCATTCGCGCAGATACAGGTGCACTCTCTATTCCCTCACTCTCATAGTCCGATGGGACGGCAATCCGACACGACCGGATATAATATAATATATCATATAATACATAGGAACACCTTTACTAAGTCAGACTTCCATTTTTATGCACACAAATGTTTGACTTAAGCAGGAATCGTAACCGTGACCTCTGACGTGGCAGACATTCACTAACTGCTACGCCATCTGGCTGTCAAATAGTTTAATAAAAGTCTAAAATATTGTTTCAGATAAATGTACATCTGAGGAATTTGACTGTGAAGACAACACTTGTATAGACGCTGCACTCAGATGCGATAGTACCGCTCATTGTCGGCTAAAAGCTGATGAAGACCCTGGGAAATGCGATGTAAGTACCTTTAACAAAAGTAATAAATTAAAAGAAAAATCTTTTTTAAAAAGCTTTTATAGTCAGCCATATTGGATTTTGAATAACGTCAAATTATTTTTTAAGTCACTCTCAATAAGCCCTTTCATTTGATACCCATATTGTTAAAATTCATTAAAAATAACTACTCCGCCATCTTGCACGGTCCGCAATATTGGATTTAGAATAACGTCATATAACATATCTTGCATTGTCATCCAAACTGAACGTGTATACAAAATTTCAGCTCAATCGGTTGAAGATATCTACTTCAAAATTGAGTTCAAAGAATCCACCGTAACATACATACACGGCAAGTTAAATAAAAGCTTTTAAAGAAAACGGGTGTCCTGCCTAGTTGTCTCAAGCTATGTTGGGGTCGTGTTCCGGTGTAATCGGTTGCAGCTGGATATAGTCCCCGGCACATAACTTGGCAAAAATCGTTAGGAGAAAACAGATCTTATTTCCTAGAAACAGACATGATCAATCTATACATATAATAAAATCGTACAAAAGTCAAAACTGTACATTGAATATTGTTTAAAAAGAATAATTTGGGCGTGATCTACAATCGATATTGAAGCCAAAAATATAGTTTTTAGAATTTTTGTCTGTTTGTCTGTATGTATGTCCGGGCTAATCTCAAAAAGTACTGCATGGATTTGCTTTTTTGGCATGAATAGAACTATGAGGTCGGGTCAACATATAGGCATAATATTATCACGCTATCATTCACTGGGAGTATGCCCAAAAGGCTGGCAGCATTGCCACGTTAAATAGCAATGCTTATTCTCTGACCAAAGTCATTGAACATCCTTGACAGTCGTAAGTCTGACGCCAGTCTAACCAAGGGGTTATTGGGTTGCCCGGGTAACTGGGTTGAAGTCAGATAGGCAGTCGTTCCTTGGAAAACACTGGTACTCAACCGAATCCGGTTAGACTGGAAGCCGACCCCAACATAGTTGGGAAAAGGCTCAGGAGATGATGATTCTCTGACCAAAGTAATAGCCAGCCACGGGAATTCATAATTCTAAATTTCTTTACAGACGAAAACAGAATCGACAATAAACCAGCCGCACTTACTGATGATCTTAATTATATTCTCGCTTATCCTGTCAGGCATGACTTTTGTGTTTATCTTCAAATGCATACGGAAGCTGTACCAGGACCATAAAATCATCAAAGTAAGTACATAAAGTATACGGCTTTGAATCCCGATCAAGTATCTACCAATGTAACTTTCCTAAGTTAAAGTTATATTTACAGATCAAGCTACCTCAAACTATAATTTTTTCCCAATCGACTTAAAACCATATGCTTCATAAAGTTGAAAATCCATTAAGGAAATTTGACAGATTGGAGTAGCTTGATGTACCTACTAGCGTCTGTACTTTCTAAGTATATCTCGGACACCAATGACTGATTGAATGTTTGAACTGAATAAAATCTTAAGATAAATTAGATTGGAAAGTCTGAAATTGCCTACGCGCCTTTAGCAAGCGTGGTTATTAACCCTCATTCCTTCTCTGTATGAGAGGAGGCCTTTGCCCAGCAGTGGGACGATAAAAAAGACTGTATTTGTTGTTTGATTTCTCTCATCTTGTACTTTAAGGTGAACGCGACAACTGGTAACTTAAATTAAAATGTAACTTTTCAAATATTAAGCTTTAGCTTATAATTCTCATCTACGTTTTAAAAGACCTTCATTTTATTTTTTTCTTGCTCGTCTTTTCAACCAGGAACATATAAGGCAGTCATGTGAAGATCGCCTGGATACCCTGGTTGAGAGTCGCTTGACCTTGGACCCGAAAAGGCTGCAGAGAGACAGTGAGCCTCGAGTGAGTTTAGAGAGAGAAAACCACAATAACGAAATGGTCAAGAAACAGCGAAGTTTTTCGTCGAAACATAAGGTAAGCTTCATCTACACTTTTTGATGTAACATTGTTGAATTATTTGCGGTTTCATTCAAGTTAAAAGCCGTAAACACATTTAGGGCCAGTTTCACCATGTCCGAATGGCCACTATCTACCGAATAAATTTAAAAATGGAACAGAATTTGTATGAAATGGTCTACCAAATAAACTAACTGGAACTTATTCGTAGGTGGTGAAACAGGCCCTTGGTATAAAACAAATATCAAGATATATTTCTTCTCTATCCATTCATTAGCTTCCGTCGGCGTTTCACTCGTGTCCCGTTGGAACTACTTCGCACACCTGGATAAAAAGTAGCCTAAAGCCTTCTTCAATAAATTTGCTATATAATACTGCAGGAAGCTTTAGAACCGTATAAATCCTGAGATTAGCGCGTTCAAACAAACAAACTCGTTATATTTATAATATGAGTAAAGTAACATAATTATGAAACTAATCTCACTAACTACTGGACTGATTTGAAGAATTATATCAATGTTAGACAATCCTTGAGGAAGGCTGTAGGCTACCCGGATACCGGGTGCGTGAAATAGGTCCCACGGGACGGGGTTGACACCGCTAGCAAAAGATAGCAATCAATATAAATATGATCCTTAATTACAGCAATCAAGCATAGAATCCGACTACCAAGAAACCCATTTGGATCTAGACGAGGAAATTTGGCGAAGAGAGGTGGACAGCATGCCTATTGAAGAAGACGTTAGGATCGAACGCAATGGCAGATCCAGGCGGAGTGACTTGAGTAAAAAAGAAGAATCTATGAGAAGTAGAACTAAAGAAAGTGGAGATAGCAGAGAGAAGAAGGAACTTAAAGAGTATAAGAGAGAAATAAGAGATGTGTCGGTTGGAGCTCCTGATACTAAGGAATCGGGTTGTCAGACTAGAGAGAGTTTGTTCCAAACTGAACCTCCACCCAGTTCTGATGGTAAGTTCGTGTTATTAATTTCCCCTAAAATAGAGATATATTTGGAATCTCTATGCAGATGCATTTATTAACACATCTCTGCAGGCTTTACTGACGTAAGATTTCTTTTGACATTTTTTGAAGTATTTTTTCTTTTCTTCGATTGACGTAAGGATACAAGTGATTATATGCGAGTTGACAGGTCGTGCCATGCTCGGGCAGAAGACATGTTGGCATCGACAGAAATACCTTTGTCTTTTCTTGAAAGAATAGATATAAAATCGTCATGCTAAGCCGGCTGGTAGCAAGTTCAAGAATTCGCGGGTTAGATTCCCGCATATGTCAAACAGTTGTGTGCATGAACATGGACTACTTACTGACTTAGTCTGGGTGTTCCTATGTATATTACATACGTATGTATTTACAAAAGAAAGTTATATAAGAACGTTTATCAGTTGTCTAAGTACCTAAATTCGGACGCCAGCATATCAAGCTACAACAAACTGTCAAATTTCCATAATAGATTTCCAACTTTATCGCTGAAGCATATGGTTCAAAATTGATTGGGAATATTGTAACAGCTTCGTGCAACTTGATGTGCTGGCGTCTCTTAAACATGTCCTTAGTTTGGGACTAGATACCATTGTGCAAATGTGTGAAGAAAAATATATTACTATTATTCCTTACCCTCTAAATTTTAATCCAATTGAGACAAACAGATAGCTCAATCCAAATTCTAGCTGATATCTGCTCCATGACAATTCAAACGTCGACCAAAATTACCATTCAAACCTGGAATACGATTACAGTCGTAATTGCTTCAACTATGTTAATTTTAGGGTCTTCGAAACGACCCCTAGCACGCCGCTAGGACCCCTGTCTGACAACATAACGACAATAATTAGAAACCCTCAATGTATATGGATGTAGTTCGATTAAATACAGGAACAAGCTGTTAGGTTTCAAGCCTGGAACTTTACATAAAGGCCCTACGCAAACCGGGAGACGCACGGCGAAAATACTGAGAATGAAATATCAATTTAAAATAAACCTTAACTTGTAAGACATGCGGTTGAAAACGGCAGTCACGCGTCTACTCTCGTAGCAGCTTGGCGGCTCACTGCGCGTCTTGCGCTGCATGCCATTGGGTTTCAAAGATGATGGCATCCAAGTCAATTGCTGGCTACGGCGGCCGTTCTCTTTTATGTAGATCATAGTCCGATGGGACGGCAATATGACACGACCTGAGAGAGATCAGGCGCAGGACCGAAATTTACGTGCTCTCCGATGCACGGGTGAATCAATCACCAACTTCCAGACTCCAGGCTGCACAAAGCGATTTCGGCCCGACTCGGGGTTCGAACCGTGCACAGCAGTCGCGCCTTGCGACTACTAGACCAACGAGGCACTCAAAAATAAGTTTCAAAGATAGATAGTAGCCAATTCTCAGACTTATGGAATATGCATAGAAAAAATCATAAGTATCGGTCTAGCCGTTTAAAAATATCTTCAAATACTTGAATGTGCATGTTAAATATCGAACTATTTGAGCCAGTATTGGGCTAGGCCTGTTTAGATAGGATTCTACCAATAAAACGGATCGTATACGCTGTCTGAAAGGGCTCATAAAGCCTAATCTGATCTGATTGAGATGTAATTTGGCGCGGAGAGACACGCGAACGGAGATAGACACATTTTCACCCAGCAGGCTTAGCATAGCAACCGTAGAAACAAGTTTTGTCTACCGTAGAATGGACATAATAACAGAAAAGTGACAGATTGACGTAAGATTTCTTTTGAAATTTTTTGAAGAAATTTTTCTTTTCTTCGATCGACATAAGTCTACAAGAGATTATATGCGAGTTGACAGGTCGCGCCATGCTCGGGCAGAAGACATGTTGACATTGATATAAAGAGCTTTATCTTTTCTTGTCATCTTGAATCGCCATGCAAAGCCTGCTGGTGCGAAACATAGTTTCCTACAGACGCAGGCGAATTTGAGGTACAAAGAATCTTTTTTAAAAAGTAAATTATTAATCACAAATTCAATCAAAATTCTTTCTCTCTCTTTAAACTTTTTTCACAATTATTGCAGGATATTACAAGTATCATTAATTTATTCTCAGATAAATTGGATGATTTTAGGAGTGAGTCTTAATTATTGGCGCTAGAATTTTATTACTTTTTTAATATAACCCTTATCTTAGTGACGTCAGAAAAACAACATGGCGGATATTGCCCGCCAATCGCCATGTTGGAATTTCGTAGCAATTATTTTTTTCTTTGAGTGGTTAATTGAAAAAGAAAATGATGGAATGATGTTTTTTATTGTAATGAATTCTTGGAAAACGATGTAGGTACTTCATCTAGTTTCTAGAAACATGTAGATACATCAGCACATCAACCTACTAGAATCTATAAAATTTCCTTAAAATATTTTCAATTTTATCACAGAAGCATAAATATGTTTCAAACTTGATTGGGAAAATTTGACTGTTTTGGGTAGCTTGATGTGCTGGTACTATATGCATTTAAGGTATACATTTACTATACATATCTTTCTTACCTTACAATTGCATTACTTTGTATTTTGTTTCAGAGTATCAATTGCATTACTTTGTTATTATTGTCTGGCAACACTGTGCCATTGTTTACATCGGCTCTGTAAAACTTTAATTATTAAAAAACGAGTTTAGTTAAAATAGTAGTGAAGTAATCATAATACGAAGAAAAAATGTGCAACGCATGTGTGTGATTGTTATCTTCGTGATTATATAGACGTTATTACGCATCTAAGTCCTAAGTGTTTATTGGTGATTTAAATTGTGAACATTATAAAAAACATTAATAAAACTACTGTGACGTGAGTATATGCGAATATTAAACCTTTCAACTTGACTTTCAGTATATAACAGTGTTTCTTAAAGGAATTTTAAAATTACGGTGTATTGAAAATCGTTTTTTCTTCCATTCAAACACAACTGACCAATCAGCTCACCAATAAACAATTTCAATATGAGCTCTTAGCGACATCTAGTGTCTAGAAATAACATAACTAGTAGCGACACCTAGTGAACACTGTCTGAAATACAACGATTACATACTAGCTATAGATTAGCAATGACAGAAAGATCCCTAACAGAAATTAGTAATATCCGTAAGATGGCGCTAGTTACTTGTTACAAATGTAGAAAACAAGTTAGTACTACTAACGTTATTGGATGTAATTCGTGTAAAAATAACTACGAATTTACTTGTGTCGGTTTTACTGAAAAGCCAAAGAATAGTAAATGGCAATGCCCGGCATGCAATAAAAACCAGAAAAGGCAAAGTTTGACGGAAAATGTGACTGCCAACGTTACTATGAGGAAAAAACCGTCTGCTAGTACCTTAATTAAAAAGCTAGTCTCATCCTCAGCAGCAGTCACCACACAAGAGATTACACCCTGGTCTACCCCAACCAGCACAATGTCTGAAAAACTGGATTCTGATATATTTTCAGATGATAAGGCTGATGATTTACCCGTGTTTATTGATGAAACACTATCAAAAAGTATGGACTACACCTTAACTGAAATGATTCCTGTACAAGAAATGAAGGAATCCATTGAGCAACTTCAATTAGAACTTTGTATCTCTCAAAACGAACTTGAAAATGTGATACTCGAGAATAATGATTTACGTTCGCAAATAACAAAACTTAGCAAAGAAAATAACATGTTAAAGACTCTACTCTCCAAAACTCCACCTAAGAAAAGTAAAACAAACTATAGTGCTGGCAAACAGAAGAGTAGATGCTCCCTACAGTATCCAGACATTAATATCATTGCAACACCACCTAGAGTATCCGCCATAAATGATAAAGGAATAACCTCCAAAGAAAACTACGTTGCCCTACAGGAAAACCTTTTAGATCTAGAGATGCAACTAAAAACAGCAAAGGACGAAATATTCAAACTTAATGAGCAAATTGAAGTTTTACAACAAGCATTGCAGACCAAACAATGTGGCGAACTGCAATCCTTAAATGATACAAGTCGCATAATTAATCACACAAATAATAAAATAAGAAGGAAATTATGTGTGTTGACGAATGGCATCCCGGGAGATAGCCTGCAAGCTGTTGAAGACACGTTTAGTAGTCAGTTTGAGTACATCCGATATGTTTTGCCTAACTGTAACATAAAGGACCTATTAGACAACTTAAACACTAAATTATTAAACTACGATTTAAGTGATTACTGTATTGTTATGTTGGGGGGAAAAGACTTCCAATCAACATGTAACTTTGTTGAACTAATTAAAATAATTAGGGACGCTCTGCAGCATATAAACCATACTAATATAATTGTTTGTACTCCTACATATGTATGTGGAGCTCCCATATATAACTACAAAGTAGAATTATTTAATAATTTGTTATATGTAGAACTAGAAAATTATAATACAATATATTTTTATGATACAAATTTAGCAGTTACATTTGATATGTTTTCATCTAAAACTGGGCAATTAAACAAAAGGGGAGTAGTACATATTTATAAAAACATATTATACAATATTAACATTGATTATAAATACTATGGTTACTCGACTTCTGATAACCAGATTATTGCTAAGACTAATTGTGCTGTTGAATTATCTAAGTTTTTTCTTGTGCAATCAAAACAAAATTAGTGTAAAAGATTCTATAAAGAAAAAGAAGCGGAAATCTAAAATTAGAAAACCCCATAAGAAAATTTTTGTTTACTACCAAAATGTAAGAGGACTTCGTACTAAAACTGTTACTTTTTACAACAATGTTTCTGCGTCATCCAGTGATCTTGTTGTTCTTACTGAGACCTTTTTAAACAGTTCGGTTTATGACGCTGAATTGTTCCCTCCGGAGTACATTGTACTAAGGAAAGATCGACAAGGCGATGTTGGATGGGGTGGCGTCCTTTTAGCTGTCAAGAATTCTTACTCAGTTCAGAGAATCACAAATATTGATCAATTAACAGATGATAAAGAAATACTATTTGCTTCAATCTCTTCAAAAAATATTAAATTTATAGTCTGTGTTGTATATTTACCACCGAATTATTGTGATAAACAGTATCTAGATGTACTGAGTTGTATGGAAAATGCTATGAGCATGTATTCTGAGTATCAGTTTCTGATAGTTGGCGACTTCAATCTTAAGTCTTGTAATAAGTCCGTTAGGATTAAATTTGACAACTTTTTAGATTTCTGCAAACTCCAGCAATATAATACTATTTGTAATAAATATGGATGCATCCTGGATTTAGTACTAACAACACTTGATAGTAAAAGCATTAACGTAACATCAGATGTCGAACCATTAGTGTCTATCGATGCCTATCACCCGCCCCTAGAAATAGTACTTACATTACCGAGAAGCAACATTATTGATAACACACTGACACCAAGTCAAGATTTAAATGCTGAGTGGAACTTTCGCAAAGCAGATTTCCAAGGGCTGTATTCAGACATAATTAACATAGACTGGACAGATCTACTGCAGGAGAAAGATGTTAACCTAGCTGTTGATGTTCTGTACAGTAAGCTAAATCATGTTATTAGTTCACGAGTACCACGTAAAACAATAGTATCTAATAAATATATATATCCAAACTGGTACACTAAAGAAATCATACACTACATAAAACTTAAGTACTTTAATCTTAAAAAGTTTAAGAGCTTAGGACTAGAGTACAACAGAGAGTTATTTAAATACTATAGATCTAAAGTTAAAGAATTAATAAGTATTGCTTTAAAGGAATACATAAAAAAAATAGAAAATGATATAGTTCATGATCCATCAAGTTTTTGGAAATATATAAAGGACAAGCGTAAAAATAGACAGCAGTGTAAAGAATATATTTATAATAGTAAAGTGCTTGAAGGACAAGAAGCAGCTAATGCATTTGCCGAGCACTTCAGTTCCATTTTCCATAAAAACTCTCCTTTTTTAGATGCGGAAACTGCTGAGCGTAAAGCAGCTCATGCAGGGCTTGTGTCTGGGGTTAAAATTGACTACATTCAAAATTCCGAACTACGGCGCGCGGTTAATAGCCTTAAGGTCTCATCAGCTTATGGCCCAGACAATATACCTGCTTTTTTAGTTAAAGACTGTGCGTCTGTTCTGGAAGTACCACTACTGTATATTTACAACTTGTCACTTCACCAATGTATATATCCCAATAAATGGAAAGTAACCAGAGTCACCCCAGTACCTAAATGTGGATCTTCCAATGATGTTACCAACTTTCGACCTATCGCTATTTTATCAGTTTTTGGAAAAATATTAGAATACATTATTAATAAATCAATCTATATCCAAATAGAGGGGCTACTACATTCTTCACAACATGGATTTCGGCCTAAAAGATCCACTTTGACTAACCATATTCACTTCTTAGACTATGCAAAAACTAGAGTCAAGTCAGGATGCCAGGTCGATGCCGCATACTTCGATTTTAAAAAAGCTTTTGACCTGGTAGACAATGACATTCTTCTTAGGAAATTGGCTTCTCTAGGTTTTTCTACACCACTTCTTAAATTTATGGCAAGTTACCTCAGGAATCGTAAACAGTATGTCAAGGTAGGAGGATTTAAATCTGAAGAATACTTCACTCGCTCAGGTGTTAGTCAAGGAAGTACACTAGGTCCTACTCAATTTCTAATTATGATAAATGATTTGCCTACTGTACTCTCCACAACACAATGTCTTATGTTTGCTGACGATTTAAAACTATTCCTGTCAGTGACTAGCATTGAAGAGTGCACAGCACTTCAGCGCGATATAGACGCAGTCAATAACTGGAGCATCGAGAATAAATTATCGTTCAATACTTCGAAATGTAAAACAATTAGTTTTTCCCGCTCTTGTTCTCCTATAAAAGCAACGTATGTATTAAATGGCGTACCATTAGAACGTGTACTATCTATCAAAGACCTTGGCTTAATTATAGACTGTAAATTAAATTTTCGAGAACACATCATGAGCACTTGTAAAGCAGCTAACAAATGTCTGGGATTCATTATTAGAACATCATCCCAATTCAAAAATGTCCACGTAATAAGGCTTCTTTACAATTCTTATGTCCGTAGTAAATTAGAGTATAACGCGATTATTTGGAATCCTCAAGAAAAAATATACAGTGGTATGGTGGAAAAAATCCAGCGAAAATTTGCGAGGTACTTATACAAACAACAGTATGGGTATTATCCATATCTATACCCTTCTTTGTTTGTATCGGGGATGGTTAGTATTGACACTTTACTGCTCAGACGTGATCTATCAATGTTAATGCACTATTACTTCTTGCTTATCAATAAGATCGACAATGCACCCGTACGTGAGTGCATTCATTTCTATGTCCCTGATCAATACATGCGTGGTGTCGGCAGACGGCAACATAGACTACTGTCGTGTCCACCTAGTTGGCCTCTCCTCCAGATGCACAACAGCCCCACTACTCGAGCCATATCATTAATAAATAGCTTTTTGCAGAATACTCCGGATGCAGACCTATTTTTTGATGCTCCTTATGTTATAAAGAAAATGTTTTACCTATTTCTGAATAGTTTTAAGAAATAATCTATAATTTTTGATTGTATGTTCTATTATTATTGCATTGTCATCTTAGCTATTTTTTTTTTTGTAAGCTTAGTATAGATATAAGCGTTTTGGTGTTAACTGTGAGCTTGTATACTTATGAATAAATGAATTTGAATTTGAATTTGAATTTGATCATATTTCATTATATTTTTATTTATTACTTTCAGCAGACCAAAATTCGATATAAAAAATATAACCATTTAATCTCCAACAATCTCCCATAGGTTCAGGTACCAACAGCCGAGGGTTCTCAACGTTCGGCTACTCGGGCGCCACCATAATTGGGCCTTCGCCCCCCGCCACCAACACCTCAGAGATCACCATAGAACTGCTCAAGCAAATACCTCCACATCAAGAAATTAAACGTAAGTTTTTATAAGTAAGCTCATATTTAACACTGGTTTGTATTTCATTATTACATAGTATTAAAAAGAATCCGTGTATGTCGAATAGTCGTGGTGACCTAGTGGTTAAAGCACCAGCCTTTCAAGTATGAGGGTGCGGGTTCGATACCAGGTCAGGCAAGTACCAATGTAACTTTTCTAAGTTATACGTACTTTCTAAGTTTATCTTGGACACCAATGACTGATTAAAGGTGAAGGAAAACATCTCGAGGAAACCTGGACTATAAAGTCTGAAATCACCAAAACGCATTGAGCAAGCGTGGTGATTAACGCTCAATCCTTAACTAAAGACACGCATATTAACCCTCAAAAACATCTAGTACTTATATAAACCAGGATTATTTATTCCATAAATTTTGAAAGCAGTAGCGTAGGACTTGGTAATGTTCGGAGAAAAGTTATAATAGGCCCTAAACAAAATTCTCTGAGCCTTTGAAGTACCCTCGGTTTTACAGTTTCGTATACAGATCGCTTATCCAATTTCATCTCGAGTTGTATTATTAATGGGTACAAGGGAGATATGATATTTTAATCTTAAGGCTTGTAGTCATCTAGATTTTCAAATATTTAAGTACTTAGGAGAATATTTAAGAAGTATCTTAAAATCTTTGATTAATTTTGTAAATTTGGAATTCATGCTAGACAATTTTTAAAACTAAAACGCACTATACACGATCCAAACCACCCGCCGACAGAAGTGACCTTGGTCGCGTCTCCCGTCGGCCGACAGCGTTCCACACGGTTGGGGCCGACCAAGGACGCAGCAATCCGCGATGCGCTCCCGACCAAGGTCATCCAAAGTCGTTTGACTCCGCCCGTATCTTGTCGGCCAACCAACGTCTAGTAGATTTTCACACCAACTGGATAAAAGGTGATCTCTGTCGGTGGTTCGTTTATAGCATTGGTCTATTATAGCAATAACATACCAAAATACTTTATACCTTGAATAGATTTACATAAGGGTTGCTTGTAATCTATCTATACATAATAATATAATTAAATCGTAGAAAAGTCAAAAGAATAATTATTGGGTCGTGATCGATACCGAAGCCAAAAATATAGTTTTTAGAATTTTTGTCTGTTTGTCTGTATGTATTTCCGGGATAATCTCAAAAAGTACAGTATGACTTTACTTCAAATTTGGCATAAATATAGCTTAGAGGTCGGGTCAACATATAGGCTACTTATTATCATGCTATCACCTGCGGGGGAGTAGCTGTGAATCTTTATTCTATCATCTTGCTACTCTAACTCCCACGCGGACGACGTCGCGGGTAACAACTTATTTAAATATTTCAATTATATAAAAAAAAAAAAAACAATATTATTTTGACGTAATTTCGTTATTTTAAGCGTAAATCAACGAACGCCCCAAACTTTTTGTTTTAACAACCCTTTGAATGCCCAATTAATGTTAATAAAACTTTTCTTCCTTTTACTCTCATTGTTTTTAATTGAACTAGCTATTTTTTTGCGGTTTTACTCATTTTTTTTCGAATAAATGAGCTATATATATACGAGGAACTCTAAGATTAGCGCAATCAATTAAGGAAAACCTTAACATTTGCACTGCCTAGCCTCTTCCCTAAAATGTTTGGATAGACTTCCAGTCTAATCGAATACAGCTGAGTACATGGAGCGACCCGCTGTCTGATCTCCTCAATCCAGTTACCTGGACAACCCGATACCTCTGGGTATGACTGGTTATAGGAAATTCTGACCTCTGACTATCCGTAACGACTGACAAAAATATTCAAATGACAATCGGAATCTAATTTAACGAGCCTTCTGAAACATGGAGGAATTCATCATGACAAGATGGTCGATCATTCGCCGACTGACCGCGACAATAGTTGCTTAACCTTATGATCGATCGATATACGCGACTGTTACTTAGCCACGCTCCTGTATAAATCAATAAAATTGATTGTTTTAATTTTGTTACAGAAAAGAAAATCCCCGATCGTCGCCCGATAAGCACCGAGACCACCCGATCAGCTCCTGACGTCATCATTGTATCCAAACCGATTCGCTGAGGGTGACCTTTGGGGCCCCCGCCGTGGGCCCCAACACCCCCTGACTCCTGGTACCCCCTGGAGCCTAGACTGCGGCCCGAGGGCTCATATCACCCCCACACATGTCATTTGGACACATTTTCGAAAAGCATGTCTTTTGACGATAATTGTGAGGGTTATTATAGCAAGTATTTTGACGAGAGACCGAAACTAATATATGACTACTGTCTAAAAAGTGATTTAGATTATAAGAGGTCTCAGACACTGCCTAGGAATTTGGGTTCTAGTGTGGACTATAAGCCGAAGGTGTATCCTCAACGGAGTGTTTGCTTCTACGGGCTAGATGATGAAGAGGAAATTTGTCAACGGCCAAGAAAAACTTTCGTGGTCACAGCAGACGTAGAACCCCACAGGTAACGATTGTGAAAATGTTTTTAGCATTTTTTTATTAGATATAAAAATTAAATAAAGATTATTTTTTTCTTTTTGTTTGTGATTAAATGAATTGTTAATCTATGGTTTTTGAAATAGGCAATAAGGTATTGGAATGTATTTTGAGTTTTTGAATTATTTATTACTATTCTTTTGAATTTGGATCGCTAAGTTTAGTCGACTATGTACTGGTAAAAAAAAATACTACTGGCCGCATAATAACGGTCCTTGACCCATTTATAGCTTTTTGTTTTATTAAAAGAAAGTATATTATTATTAATTAATATTGAAGTCGCTCCCACACAGCAATTATTATAACGTTATACAACATTGTATAACACGATAATGTGATCGTGTTATACATCATGTTATAATGTTGTATAACGTTATATAACCCTGTGTGGGAGCACCCTGGTTTATCTTTAATTTTGTCAGAAGGTATAAGGTATCCTATACCAATGGAAATAAACACGCATACAATATTATTTATTATGTAAATGTGTAGTTATAATGCTGTTGAAAGTATGTAAATAATATTTATAAAATAAAAAACTGAAACTGCCATTTTTATCGTAAGTAGTTACATTGAAAAGAAATGTAGAAATACTACGAAAAAGAAAACAAAATTATTTATTTTTTGGCACAATCTTATTTTGTCGTATTTGACTTAAAACAAATTTTATCCGTTGAAAATTATAATGAAATTAATTAATCTTAATTAATTTTCTGTTCTTGTAACATTTATTTTTGGTTGCCACTCCCAAAGATAGCCAGCTAAGACATTTTTGATTCTATAAAAATCTCTCACTCTCATAGTCCGATGGGACGGCAATCCGACACAACCGGAGAGAGATCAGGCACAGGACTGACATTTACGTGCTCTCCAAGGCATGGATTTGAAGTTCTGTACAGTCAACCCTTGTGGCTGTTACTTAGCCATGAGCTACTTAATATTTTTCGTAATATTTCTACAGAAGAAAATATTTATGAATAAATTATTTTGTTCATTTAGTTTTGTGAGCTAAACTACAGATTTTTTTAGTAAAGAAATGCTTTGTAGGAGTTTGTATCTAAATGCTTAAAAATTGCGTTATATTTGAAAGTACATACGACAGCACATCAAGCTTCCTAAGAAAACTGACAAATTTTCCAATCAACTTTGAACTTTATATGCTTCAGTGATAAAATTGAAAATCTATTGAGGAAATTTGACAGATTGTAGCAGCTTGTTGTACTGGGAAGCAAAATCGGAAAACATAATTTATTTGATGATGATTATTAATTTATTTGATTGCTATTCAACATAACACAAGTCTTCCAAAAATAAACAAATATATATTTAAAAATGTTTTGATTTAAAAAAAAAGTTTATGTCATTTGCTTTTTTTATTTTTGTGAGTGTGTCCACGTAGCAATTTAATATATTTACAAGTTAATTAATAAATTATTATTATTAATTAATAAATTAAATAATAAAAGTTAATTCGGTTTCACCACAACAAAGGTACAAAGTTGAAAGACTTCTTAAATCCTATCAGTGATTCCTCAGTTTATTGATGACAAACATGCACACACACCCACACACATTCACATATACACACCCTCAAACAGACGCCCTCACACACATACACGTATTTTTCTCATTAAAATATTATATACTAGCGACCCGCCCCGGCTTCGCACGGGTGCAACCGGAAAATGTAATAATTATTTACGACATGACATTAGAAAACTCAAAAATAACTGTACTACCACTATTAAATGGATGTTATTGTACACATAAACCTTCCTCTTGAATCACTCTATCTATTGAAAAAAACCGCATCAAAATCCGTTGCGTAGTTTCAAAGATTTAAGCATACAAAGGGACATAGGGACAGAGAAAGCGACTTTGTTTTATACTATGTAGTGATTGGGTGACTGGTAATTAGTGACCGATATTTAAACACGTGATTGTACTCATAATTACAAACAACTTTCCCGAAGAAACTTTTTTGGTTTTTTTTTTTATCATTACAGCAAAATTCAAATGTCGCGCGTGGTCGCCCGTTCAGCTGTTAGCGGCGAGGCCCCGCGCCCGCGATGTCAGTATTTTACCAGTCACCCAATATAATATGGAATATAAAAGGAGATTAAAAATTTTAATCATTTGATACAACATAAACAAAATAATTTGTTTCATGTATTTTTCTAACTCTTATTAAGTAATAGTTAAAATTGCGTTTGATTTTGTACATTACAAAAAAACAATAATTTTGTTTAAGTGAATAAAATAATTGCAAATGTGGACACACTTTTGTTTGTCAAAATATTTTTTTTTAACTAAAAGTAGTTAAAATACTAGAAATTTAGTCAAATAAATACATAGACCAATTCGAATAAATCGTATATCATAAGTATCAATAAAAAATAATTCAAATACGATTGTAAATAAATTGTAGATAATTTTCGAATTAAAATATAATATAAATAATTGTAAAATAAATTATGTTTATTGTTATAAATAGAACTTACTGTTTGACAATATTTTAATTGATTTATGTTTTTTTTTGTGTAATTTATATCGAAATATGTATAATAGAAATTGAATATAAAAATGTTATGTAATTCAATCGTTATAAATTATTTATTACAGATTTTTGGAATTAATTAATTGGAATTATTATTTCACGGTGGAAATAAGATTTTAGTGAAGTAAAAATGTGGTTCTAAAAATTAATTAATACATACATTAAAAAAAAATACTGTCATTGAACATCCTTGGCAGTCGTTACGGGTAGTTAGAAGCCAGTAAGTCTGACGCCAGTCTTACCAAGGGGTATTTTGTTGCCTGGGTAACTGGGTTGAGGAGGTCAGGTAGGCAGTCGCTCCTTCTAAAACACTGGTATTCAGCTAAATCCGGTTAGACTGGAAGCCGACCCCAACATAGTTGGGAAAAGGGAGATGGATTAAAATACGCACAAAGCGATTCATTATTGAGGATTTGTCTCAAAACTTAAAAGTATCGTTCACAAAAATAAGGAAGCATTTTTTTGCTAATTAAAGACCCGCAACATTGATTACTAAGAAAAAAAAATATGTCGCACACCCCACCACCCACGAGGTGGTATTTATTAAAACAAAGATTATCATAGCTAAAGTTGTAATTCCAAGCCTAACTTCGCTATAAGTTATTCACGACTTATCTTAACAATTTTCATCGTAACGACAACTTCATAACTCCGAAATACTCCTTAAAACAAAATTCTTTAACAGTCAATCGCGTAAAAGCAATGCCAAGCTTCTTACAATTCGATTCTAAGTTCGAAATTTAAATTAATTGAATAACAAGACTTCCAAAAGGTTATTTTAAAGGTATTGGATGGAACGCGTAAAGTTATTATTGGCCAATCAGAGCGGTCTAAGTTTTGAATTTAATTTTCGAATGCGTTTTAATCAAGAGTAATTTTGGTTCAAGCAAGACGCTTGTGGGTTGGGCATGACTGGAGGCCAGCGTACTTGAAGAAGATTGAAATATTAAGCAGAAAGTATACAAAGTGATAGCTGTGTATTGTGATTTATGTGAGTCTTATATAAACAGATTTATCACAGCTGTCAGCATTTTTTGATAAAAGCTTAGTCTTCGTTACATTGGTCTCCAGTCAAACTCAACCTCCTTGGCCAAAGTACTCCTTGGTAAGGAGACTTGAAATTCATAATGTTAATACACTTGGAAGTATGTATGTTCAGATAATATAATTTATCCAGAATGTGTAATTAATTTGATGATAATTTAATATAAAAGTTAACTGAGTAGGAAGTTAATAAAACATTTGAGTGGTTCTCGTGAAGAGATTGAGGGAAATTGCCAGTAATACGATTTCGGCTTAATAAAATTGGTATCATAACATAAAATTACGAGAGATTAAAAAAAGTTTATATTCTAGACATCTCTTACTTGGTTTGAATATATAATATTTAGAAACACAAAAAATTATAAGAATAAACCTGCGGGTTTATTTGCAAGACTTACGACGGCCCTGACACCCAAAGATCCTCTGGAAGGAACAAAAGTGGGTTTTAGTCATTTGATAATTTTACATTCAAAAGAAAGGTCCAGACAATTGCAGTAAAAATTATACAAAATCAGATTAAAACAATAATACATTTTATTCCCAGATGTACAGACGCCAGCAGGTCAACCTACCCGAATGTGTCAAATTTTACTAATGGAACATTAGCCTTCTGGTATTCTAATAAGGTTGGAAATCTAATAAAGAATTAAATTTCTGTACCAAAAATAAATTATGAAAATGACACAATTGACTGAATTCCTTCAAAAACATAACCAGATCGCACTAAATTCTAATAAAAAAAAAAGGTTGAAACCAATTTGCGACTCTTTTCAACTTTTCAAAAGAAATTAAAAACTTTTTCTCAGAAGGTAATAGGAATGCTTTGGAACAAAAAAAAAACGCGGGAAATGATGGCGGGTCTTTGTTGAATTTTATGAATCATTTCAGAGTTCAGTTTATCTTGTTTGTTTTGATGTTAAAACTGTTCATAAACATTTACGGTTTTAAGGTTATTATTATACTTCTTGTTTTACAATTTTAAAAGGTATCTTTAAGGGTCTGTTTCACCACCTACGAATAATTCCCTGTGAGTTTATTTGGTAAATAATGTCATACAAATTCTGTTCCATTTTTGAATTTTCGGTTTTGAATTTTGAAATTTCGGTAGATAGTGGCTATTCAGACATTGTGAAATTGGCTCTATTGGGTATAATATTTTGGGTTCTTATAAATTTTCATATTGTATAACACATTGAATGTACAGTAATTGGGATGTGGACTAGGTCAAAAAAATACTTTATCATATTCATTTTGTAAAGCATCTTAAAATGGTGTCAGTTTAATTGATCGTTTTGAAACGAAAATTGTTTTCATTTTTCTATTGATACCTAATATAATCGAAATAACTATACGGCTTGATGCGAAAAATCTGTGATGTCATAGGTTGCGTTTTCGTACATTGCATAGAGAGTAACCGTTTTTGACAGTTCTATAAAAGTATTGAATTTGACAAATTCATAGTACTTACTACTAAACGTAAACAAAAATAATGGAACGGTGTTGCAAATAAATTGCACAAAATAAATATTTATCAATACCGCTATTAATTTCACGCAAATTAATTGTAAAATATTTATTGATCCACATTACTTCCATGTTATCAAAAATGTATAAAAAAACCGTCAATCGTTTTGAAAAAAATAATATTTTGAACTTAACAAACTTTCAACGTAAAATAAATATTTGAATATAGAAATACGTTTCCATTCGTATTCCATTTTCAAAACAAAACAAAAACAACGTTTATTTTCTGCGTAACCGTGACGACTTTTGTTAAAATATTTTTTAAGCTAGCAAAATTGAATATTGAAAATAATTTTATATATATCTTTGTTGTTGAAAATGGCTTTTGAAACTGTAGAAATATAGGTTGTAGTGTAAATAACATTGTAAATATTATTAACAATTTATATATTGTTAAATTTGTAAGTAAATAAATTTTAAGCGTTTTTCTTAGTTATTGTTTTATTCGTAACCTAATCCCCTTTTAAAGAGTGGTAGAAACCGCCGGCAACAGCTAGTATGTTAATTTGAATCTCTCTTAACCCACATACCTACCTACTTCACTGAGCAAAGGATTGCCTGACACCCACAGCCCGATTAACGTCTTAAAGACTGATTACTTAGCTGGAATTTGTACATCTTTGGCAGTCATTAGGGGTAGTCTGATGTCAGAAAGTCTGACAACCAGTCTTACCAAGTATTGGATTGCCCAGGTAATTTGGTTGAGGAAGTCAGTTGATGAGTACAATAACATCGATAACTTCACGGAGGAAAGCTAGATTCGGAGAGTCTAAAATCCCCAATCCTCCTTGAACAAGCTTAGTGATTAACGCTCAATCCTTCTATCTTTAAGAAGACGCTTGTACCTGAAAATTATTCAATAGGCTCTGAAACTACTTGCTGCGGCATGCGAACGCCGTACGGCGCTGTCCCGATTTGGCCAGATGCGGGCCGGTTGGTCTGAATCTTACCTTAATCCTGTGTATGGTTGAAACAGTGAATGAAACACTATCGATTCGTAAAGAAAAAACAAAAGAAATGTATTTTATTTTAATAAAGGCTCGGGTTTATTATTCACGCAAGCGCAAATTACTACGAGATATAAAAAAGAAAGTAAATTTGAAATGTTGCCGTGTATTCGTTGTATTTTTTTTTATTCGGTTTTCTCCGAAGCCACTAGTACATGTGTATATTTATCCCCTGTCGTATACAAAATTTTCTTGGAAAACCGAATTAAAAATAACGCGGCTGTAGCTCACGTCTGCACCTGCACTTTTTAGTATTTATTTACATTGCAATATATAGCAAGAGAACTGATAATTTAAAATAGAGAATAAATCTATGTAAATGTACTTCTGCTTTATTATATTTACAACTTATTTACAAACACTATTTACAATATTAATGGAAAATCTATGTCAGTTTTATTTATCGTTTTGAACCGAAAATTGTTGTCATTCTTTATTGATAATACTAGCTGTTACCCGCGACGTCGTCGTCCGCGTGGGCATTAAGCAATTAAACATTCACAACAAACGTAAAGTAGCGTGATAATAAATATATAGCCTATATATTGACCCGACCTCTTAATTACACATTGTTGACAAACAGACAAAAATTTTAGCTAACTGTATTTTTGGGTTCTATATCGATTGTAGATCACGTCCCAATTGTTCTTTTAAAAATATTCAATGTACAGTTTTGACTTTTCTACGATTTTACTATAATATGTATAGGTAATTGAAATAAGAATACGGCTTGATGTGAAAAATCTGTGACGTCATATATTGTTCCGTTTTCATACAAATTGAATAGAGAGTAACCGTTTTTGACAGTTCTATAAAAGTAATTAATTTGACTAGTTGTCCACATCCCTATTGTTATATTTATACCCCGATAATAACAAAATGACGGATTAAAATCGCTTCACCAATTTACTAAGACTTACGACTTCCCTAAAATCCGAAATACGGGACATTGCATCGCTCGTAAATCTTTGGGGGAAATATTTCCATGTTATCATCCCCCTAGACTACCCCTCTTCCCCCTTCGCCCCTCAGTCTATCCCCACGCGTTTAGATTATGGTAAGCTATACTTCTTGATCATAAAGTATGAACAAATATGGTGTTATAAAGATGTATTTTTATTGCTGTTTATTCTTAAATAGAATATGAGTTCGCTTCTGTTTCTTTGCGAGTAGGAATGCATGTTAAGACATGAGAGAAGTCGGCAAAATAAACTAATATTACAAAGCTGAAAAGTTTGTTTGTTTTCTTAAAAGCGATAATCTCAGGACTAGAAAAGATATTTCAGTGCTAAATGTACACAAAGACCTCTATAATACCCTATAGAAGGAAGGAAAGAAGGAATATACACATATTATATATGTACACAATACAGGTGATCTCTCAGATGTGAAAATTCTAAAGGTATGTATAGTGGCGTTTAGTCAGTAAGTGTATGGCATTTCTTCCAACTGCACCCTCAGCGGGAGGGGTCATTAGATGATTCCCCACAGTAGTAAAAAACACAAGGGGTCCTTTTTGACCAGGTGCGCGGAGAAGTTCCATGGTAAAACCGCTAGCAAAAACTAGTTAGTATATCCACAGACTTAAGGAAATCAAGGAGACGAGAAAAACAAAGGATAGACCCAAGCCATAGTTTCCCCATCAAATAGACATAGTGATAAGGCTAAAAATAAGTGTCCTATAGCTTGGCAAAAATATTTGGCAATATTTTTTAAACAAAACAGTCGCTGCTTGTAAAACACTGGTACTCAGCTAAATCCGGTTAGACTGGAAGCCGACTCCAACATAGTTGGGAAAAGGCTCGGGAGATGTTTTTTTTTAACAAAACAGCATTAATTGTCTAAGATTATGTTTTAAACCTCATGTCTAGGAGTTAAGGTTTTGTTTAAAATTGATTCATTTTCAGTATCCACATGCGCCTCGCCTTCGCGGGTTTGCGTTGGACCTTAGTTGGATTCACAGAAACTTTTCTAAGCTCACATTTTGAAATTCCACGCGCGGACACGCATGATATGTTGCCGTCTAGAACAGTAGAAATTATTTATTGTTGCAATCTTCCAGCAAGATCTTGGTTGCATTTTAATGCAAATATGATAAACTGATTCCAGTGAGAATGAGAAAATCGTGTGGAGATTTTCTGTTAGATAAGTTGTTAAGAGAATATGAACACGTTTATGTACATTATTTAGATATTTTTTTCGAATAGTTCCTGAGATTAGCGTAAATAAGAATTGTCGACGATCGCAAAAAAATCTTTGAAAAAATGACACAGATAATTTATTTCTATTTATAATATTTTAAGGGACAGTTTCACCACATACGAATAAGTTCTAGTTACTTCATTTGGTAGATAATTTCATACAAACTCTTTCCCAATTTTAAATTTATTCGGTAGATAGTGGCTATTCGGACATCGTCAACTAACCCTAAACTTAAAAAAAATACCATTCGAATTGAGAACGTCGTCCTTTTTTAGTCGATTAAAAATTGAACACATTTTTTTTTAATAGGATGAAAAATGTAATCTACCTTTTTGAAGCAAGAAGCTTGAGGAAGAACATTGTCTATTCTATAATTAAACTGTAAACGCCCTAATCTCAACGCTACAGATAAACCTGAATCTGTACACTAACTAATAAACCAATACAAATAAATCAAGTTATTGTTTCTGTCCACAAACTGAACCCCGTATATCATAGTTGGATAAATACAATCCCGGTAAAGTTTGCTTTCGAGAGATCTATCCGACGTGGACGCGATTTATTGGCTAATACCTGCTGCAGCTAATCCGGTTTGATCGACATCAAAAGAATGCTTGAATTGAAGGAAAGTCCTCGAAAGATGTTATTTTTTTCGTGGGAAATCATCAAATCTCCATCTCGCTGTGGGTGCAGCTGAAGGGTTCAATGAGGTACAGATGCCAGCATATCAAGCTAATTTCCTTAATAGATTTTCAACTTTATCGCTGAAGCATTATGGTTCAAAGTTGATTGGGAAAATTTGATGTCTGTAGAAAGGCACTGCTTATTTGTCTAGACATCTCTTTCAGCAGCAGGCTTATATATATCTATTCTATCAGGAAAAGACAAAGCTCTTTCTGTCAATGTCAACATGTCTTCTGCCCGAGCATGGCGCGACCTGTCAACTTGCATATAATCACTTGTAGACTTATGTCGATCGAAGAAATGTTTCTTTTCTCCAAAAATGTCAAAAGAAATCTTACGTCAATAAACAAAACAAAACCAAACCCTTGCAGTTAATTCAACAGAAGTCATTTCAATTAACTAGTCGGTAACCTACACAGAGTTAAGTTTAAGAGGGCTGTTAAATTTAACGTAGCCAGGTGTCCGGACAGTTAAGTTAACTGCTGTATCGTAAATTATATTTATAGTCTGAAAATATTTTAGTTTCATCGTGTAGTGTTTTGTTTTAAACCTTCGCTTTCTTGTAGATTTACTTAACACCCTGTATAAGACTTTCTCCATGATTCAGAAAGCAATATAGTAAGTACATCTTTCGCTGACCAATAGTCAGAAGCCAGAAAGTCTGACAGCCAATGGGTGTCAGAGTGCCCGGGTAACTGGGTTACGAAGCTCATAATAATACCCTGTATGTTTTTGTTAAAAAAAATAAACCCAGCGCTTCTTGCGGATTTACTTAACACCCTATATAAGACTTTCTCCATGTTTCAGAAAGCAATATAGTATCTTTCGCAGTTGCTACCGATAGTCAGAAGCCAGGAATTCTGTCAACCAGTCTTACCAAGGGATGTCAGGCTGCCCGGGTAAATGGGTAAAGGAGGTCATAATAATAAAATGTAGTGTTATTTTTTTTTATAAACCTAGCCTTTTTTGCGGATTTCCCTAACACCCTGTATAAGAGTTTCTCAATGTTTCGGTACGAACGTTAAAGCTTTAGTACGAACATCTCCGCTGTGGGTGCAGCTGGAGGGAGTGTCAGATTCTTACAATCAGTCTCACCAAGGGATGTCAAGCTGCGCAGTGTAAAGTAGATCGGATGGGCAGTCCCTCCATGTAGAACCCCCTACCTGTAAAATTCTTCTTCCAAGCGAAAACACATTGGAAGTGGTGAAGGGTGGGCGTTTTGGGAGCTGTCTTTTGTTTTGACGTTCGAAAAGTGTTGATTTATCATCGTAATTTGAATTAATATAAAGAGTTTAGGTTGGAAGTCTACCGCTAGATTATTGGGAAAAGGCTAGTCAGAGATCCTGGTTTCTGTTTGAGATATCTGTTTTTGTGTTGCCATCGACTATCTGTGAATGTTTGATAATTAGTTTTGGGGTGTTTAAGCCTTTTATTTACATATCATAAGGGCTGTTATTTTACTGTGAAATAAGGTAAATATCAGGTTACTTACATACGGTTGTTAAATATTAAGTTGACTGTACCTACATACATTCCTGAAAAAAAGTACGCACAAAATGCAGGTAGACACCGTGAGAAAACATCCATTTGCACTTATAAATTTTTATGCCCCCACTATATCTTAATTTTAAACACCTAACTATAGTTTATGGGGGTTATGGGGACTACGGAACCACTTATCATGTGCAACGGGCAAATAGAATTGTGGCTGAGGGAAATAAAAATATACGACGACAAATACACGATAGGAATATTTTGGATCTTCTAGAAATTTATATGGAGGAAGATTTCAAAACTTAGATGTTTAGGTGTGGACTGGGTTATTCGTAAAGAATTTTCGCAAGTCTGGCACACAGGGACCTCTAGAAGGAACATAGTGGGTTTTAGTCAGTAAGAGTCTGACACTCCCTCCAGCTGCACCCTCAGCAGGCTCATTTGATGATTTCGCACGAAAAAATAAGGTGTGTAGGTGTCCAGTTTTATACAGACTACAGCATATCTACTAAAATCTGTCAAATTTCCTTAATAGATTTTCAGCTGTTATGTTGTTTTTATATTGCTGAAACATATAACGGTTCAAAGTTGATTGCGAAAATTTGACAGTTTCGGATAGTTTCATGTGCTGACGTCTGAATCTAAATGATATTGACTAGTCATCAAAATTACTTGACCGACTTGAAAAAATCTTTCACTATTGGGAAGCTACTCTGTCCCCTGTTAACTTAGATTATTTTATCAACGTAGGGGAAGAAGTTCCCCGGGATATCCCCTTTATACCCAACCGATCCAGAAGCAGGTTCGTTAGGATCTGGAGAATTTTCACTCTGCTACGGCTATTAAAATTCCTCGCAAAATTTACTCGACGAAGAAAAATAAATTATGACAATAAAGGGGGCTGAAATAAAATGAGGACGGGTAGCGCCCCCTAGTGTGAATTGTAATAAATTTTAAAGCTACTGTGATGCGATGAGATGTTTACAGCGCCCAGGGGTGAAATATCAGCTTTATTTATTAAAAAAAATACTAAAATTGTGTTCTTTTTTAACTTGTTGGTTATTATGTAGGTAATTATAATTATGATGAAATTTCACAATTAACAACTTGTGTTAGTAATTTTTTAAAACTAGGCTACATAATATAAAATCTAGTTCGGAGTGCCTACGGCTTCCTTAATACGTTCATACGTTAATAGCATAATTCTTTAAACTGATCCCTCCCCCCCTTTTATTCTTCAGAACTTTAATAAACTACTAGCAGTTTCTCTCGGTTTCTCCCGCGTCCCCGGGAAAGTTTCTCAAAACCCACAAAGCGATTTCGGCCTGACCGGGGATTCGAACCCGAGACCCCGTGAACAGCAGTCGCGCTAAACTAAAAAAAAACTAATAAGGAAAACTGGCATAAATACACTATTTAGGAGATGCAGCTATCAAAATATTCATACCATTGCAGCTGCATCTAGTGACATGAGATTACCACAAATACAAACAAGCGACGTGATTCACCTGGTCGCAGCAATTAGTGTCGCGAGAGCAGACACTCCGCAGACACTCGGTGTGCAGTGAGAGGCGACACTCGTCTAATTAGAGTAGCGAGACCGCTCTATGGTGGGGTGACAATGGTGACGAGATTTTTTGAGACAGACTTTTTATTGTTTTTTTTTTATAATTATCTTTATTTCCATTTTTTTTCAAGCTTTTGTATTTTGTCACATAATTTTTAAGAAAATAAATTAAATTAATATGTGTTTTCTTTAAGATTTTGCTGTTGATATAAAAAGACTACTAGAATGCGAATCGGACTCGCACACGGGCACGGTTTCGTACTATTATTAATAAAGTGAGCAGAGACATCACGTTTATTATGTAGGAGCCCTAGGAGAACCCTAAAATGTTTACTTATTTATTTTAGTTTTCAGCATTTGTTGTCAAAATGACAGCATACAATCATGATCTGCGAAAATTTTAACTTTGCAACTACTACGATTCATGAGATACGCTCGGTGACAGACGGACAGACACAAGGCAGCAAAGTTTACCGAGATGAGCGCAAAAAAAAGATTATTCTCTTTGTGTTTAAAAAAATAAAACTAAAATAAAATACACTTTCAAGACAAACGCATGGTCACAGTACTGCAGACACAAACGAGCGATCAAAACAGCTTAAGCCCTCGCTAAGAACATTTCATTTGTGCCAACAGCAGGACTTGTGTGGCGGACTGTACGAGACGTCTACGGCACAATTGATAGGTTTAGCCGTAGTTTAGTTGTTTATTCTGTATATGTTTATATTGAACTTTTAGTTCTGTTAAAATTGTTAAATAAAAGGTATTGTTTTTAAACATACATACATAGTTTGTCTTTAACTTGAGTCTATCTATCATCATCATCACCCTTTTTATCGTTCCACTGCTGGGCACAGGCCTCTCACACAGAAAAGGATTGAGCGTTAGTCACCACGCTTGCTCAATGCGGGTTGGTGATTTCAGACTTTATAGTCCAAGTTTCCTCGAGATGTTTTCCTTAACCTTTAATCAATCATTGGTGTTCAAGACATACTTAGAAAGAACATATAACTTAGAAAAGTTACATTGGTACTGACCTGTAATCGAACCCGCGTACTCATACTTGAGAGGCTGGTACTTTAACCATTAGGCCACCAGGACAAAGCCTTCTTCTATATATCTATACTTACATAATAAAAGGAAGCTAGTATACATATACATAAATCTGTCATGAGCGTTGTGTCAGTTAAGACTGCAATACCCTTCTAGAAGAAAAAATATCGATGTTGGGGCCGGCTTCCGGCAGTCTTACCTGATGCAGCTGAATACCAATGCTATACATGGATACTTATTATCGACCTGGTTATCTGGGCAACCCGATAGTTTTTAGTAAGACTGGTTGTCAGACTTTCTGGTTTCTGTTGAAGATGTTGAAATGACAGCCGGGACCCACCAATTTAATGTGCCATGATCGTGCAATTAAACTCTTCATGCTAAGATGGTCACCCATCCAAGTACCGACCACCCCAAGCGTTGCTTAACTATTCGATCCGTGCGGCTCTTATTTATCATGCGGATTATCATTGCTTTTAATTTAATTTTCGTTCTTTTTAAAAATTGATACCCTATGCTGATTTACTTCTGTATAGTGGGTTCGAACCGTTCCGGAATCAAACTTGCTACACTGCGTCATAAAGCAGTCGTTTTATTTTTAAACCCTAACGAATTAATTATCCCTAATTAGCAAAAATAATATGGTCCCAGTTATTTTTTTTTTTAATTATTGAAGTCTTGTTTTTATTTATTAAATTGTAAGCAAATTTATCGCTATATTTATATAACTGTAATCGTGTTGTAGATTACACGAACAGGGTGTATAAATCGCAGAGACAAAGCATGTGCGATGTTACTAATTACACCCCTGTGGAATTTGTACAAACAAACGGTGCTATTTGTACTAAATTGTTGTATTGTCCTGTTGGTATGTACAGTCACCCGCACATCAGTAGTCACACTTTGACCTTGAGACCGCCTCTATTTCCTACGACATAAGAGCTGTTTTCGCAGTTCAAATGTTTCCACTGATGTGCGGGTGACTGTACTAACCGTAGGTAAAAGAAGATATTTATTAATGTTTTTAGACTTTCGCGACTTGTACACATTATAAAGGCAAGTACGCTACCTTTATGACTTATTATCATCATCATCAGCCTATCGCAGTCCACTGTTGGACATAGGCCTCTCCAAGTGCACGCCACTGAGATCGATTTTCGGCTTCTCGCATCCAGCTCCTGCCAGCTGTCTTATTATTATGACTTATTATGCCTTTATAATGTAATTTTTTATCGCAAATTAGACCCGTGTGTTGTGTATAAAGATATTTATTCAATATTTAAGAGGTACACGATCGAAAGTTGGCTACGTCGCAAATAAGTTTTTATTAATTTGATAAATTGACTGTCTATGAAAATAAGAAGTGTGACTCTGTATTGCATACTGATGGCATCCAGGCCGATTGTCGGCTACAGCGGCCGTTCTCTTTTATGGAGATCAGCCAGCTGCGCAGGATATATTATAGTGCACAAGCATTCGCGCAGACACAGGTGCACTCTCTATTCCCTCACTCTCATAGTCCGATGGGACGGCAATCCGACACGACCGGAGAGAGATAAGATGCACGGGTGTATCAATCACCATAATAGGGGTATTTCTTACGTAAGTATATTGAATTAGTTACGAACTCAACAACTGAACAAAATATTATTTACGCGGTGGAATTGAGAACCTCCTTCTCATTAGGAAATCTGTATTTTTTTCAAATAGTTTATTCTAACAAACCCAAACTTAACAGTCAGCAAAAAAAGACTAACCAATTTGAAATCCAATCTTAGTAACAGGTCTTGCCACTCTAGCGCACACACTTCGCGCTCAAAGTAGCTAAAACTTAATATCGCCGCCATGACACCATAGACAAAGTCTTAGCTGTCGCATCGCCTCCGTGCGGTTTAAATGAGACCCGCTAAAGAGCTGCCTTTGGTCCTCAAACAGGATTCAGGACTGAGATGCATCAAACGGGTCTCGATACGGAATTGAGATGCGATTTTGATGTATTCCGTGAAAATTGGATGGTTTTGAATTTTGTGTGTGTGATGTGTGTGCTTAGCTTGGTATATTTATATTAGAGTACTATAAGATTATGTTTATATTACCGTCTTCAAAAAGAAGGAAAAAAACTCTAGAAGTCGGTGTCAAAAAGTAGCTTTTTTTTTTTTTGTAAAAAAAGTGTTTAAATTATTGTAGGTAGTTCGAACTCTATGTTCATATTTTTTTATTCAATAAATTAATCGATATCTTCCTTCTTAGGTCCTGTAGTAATTGAAAGTACAGCACATCAAGCTACTACATTCTGTCAAATTTCCTTAATAGATTTTCAACTTTATCACTGAAGCTGAACTATATGTTCAAAATTTATTGGAAAAATTCGACAGTTCCAGGTAGCTTGATGTGCTAGCTCCTTTACAATATATCACAAAGTACTAAACTGCCATCTGATCGTATTTCAAAGTTGAAACACGTCGCCAATACGCTCCGAATATTATTTTCATATCTGGATAAAGTGGAAGTGCTGCTAAAACGATACCGCACTGAAATATAAGGATTCAGTTTGAAATTGTATATTTTGAAAGTGATTTATGGTTCGCTTTCAGAATATCGATGTTAAGCGTACAACGGAACGTTTTACTTTGTTAAAACTAGGTACCGGGTTTTTATTTTCATCAAAGCGGTACGCTTATCGTGTATTCTTTGTTTGAATTATTATTTTTTTGATCTTAAGGGCGCGTGTACGAAAATCTGGCAACGTCGCAAATAGCTGTCAAATATCTACACGTTTTAATTAATTTGGCCATTTTACTATATGAAAGTAAGACATATGGCTCTGTAGCTCCCTAAAACATTAAATAGGCATGCATGTACTAAAAGACCTGTAAAAATAGTGTGCATTAATTTTGTTACACCTTATACAGCAAAAGTTAGTAAATAATATGAATACAAAAAGTTGCATTAGTACTTAGACCGGGAATTGAACCTGCACATTTAAAGAGGCTGTACTTTAACCTCTAAGCCCTCCATTCTCAATTCTAATTTAATATGACCCTCTCACGACACCAAAATAAATAAAACATACAATAGAATGCCTAAGAGCTGAGGCAAGAGTCTAGCTATTGTTTCCTGAACACTAACGAGCTTCGCAGACCTAGGACAACAATAGTCTTAAACATAGGCTTAACTAAACACTGTTACATAGGTAGACTATACTTAGATACAGCTGTCTGTACTATTTTCAACGAAATTTCAGGGTTTAAACTACATTTTAAATTATTCTTGATGTTTTTTTTTGTAAATAACGAAATGTTTTTAAAGAGTCCTAGTGGCCTAGTGGTTAATGCTAAGTATAAGTGTGCGAGTTCGATTCCAAGTCAGGCAAATATCGATGTGACCACGAACGTAGCTAGATAGCTTTGACAAGGGATGGGACAATTCCCCAAAAAATAGGGCCCTAACTCCAGTTGAGTAAAACAACTACGAGTATAACACCAACTATCGTTTTCTACAAGAGTCGCACGGCGGCGCATGTATTTTTTTCTGTTGGACAATAATATAGTAATTGATATGAATATCCAAAACTCCAACTATACATATATACGTCCGGGGATATAACTAACCGGACTAAGTCAAACACCCAAGTTCATTCACACAAAAGTTTGACTCACGCGGAAAACAAACTGGCGACCGCCGACGTGGCAGGCAGAACTCAAAATACAACATACCGTAGCGTGAACATGTAACACCAAACGAAAATAATCAATGAAAATGTACAATCGTACGTAGAAAGTAAATCAAACAGTACGTATATGTATATTTACATAAAATATGTACATATGTAGGTACGTCACCCTCACTCAGTTACACATACGTGGTGAAACCCGCATGGTACACAAAGCTGAGCGACGCCGCGTGAAAACAATAGCTTGTGAATACTCCACCGTTCTACTGAACGTAGAGAGCAGGTAAACTTGCTGGATGTGGCTTGTGAAGTTTTAATCATTTTACCTATATTTAGACGCAGGGCTTGACGTCATTCGGAGGGACCCATAACGGCAAAGGTCTGTCGGGGCTGCAGGTTGTTCGCAAGAGTTACTGTGGCCCTGGCACAAAGACACCTCCAGAAGGAATGAAGTGGGTTTTAGTCAGTAAGAGTTTAACACTCCTTTCAGCTGCACCCATGGCAGGAGTGGTCATGTGATTATTTACCAAGAAAAAAAAAAAAAAAGACCTTTCATCAGTCAAGCAAGTCAATATTGTTAAACCTTTCGACCGCCACAGTCACGTATAGATGACAAACCAATAAATTTCAGCTCAATCGGCTGACGATATCTACTTCAAAATTGAGTTAAAAGAATGCACCGTAACATACGTAGGTACATTACAAGTTAAATATAAGCTTTTAAAAAGTACCCAGTATGCCACTGTCACTTTTACATGACAGACTTATATTCAAAATTAATAGTCATATTTAATCGATATAATTCCGAACTCCCTACTACATAAATATATTATAAGTATTTATGGATTAATTCTGAGCCTGGCGCTAAGGACACGTCTTTCTTTATTTGACGTGGCGGTAATCGTACCTTCAAGCCACATCTAGTAACAGCACATCTGCATCCAATCTCGCTCCGACCATATGTTTAAGGATGTCAGCGCTCACGCCAGTTTTCCTCCGCATCGTAACAACGCAATGCTATCAACATTAAACTTGTCTAGACCAGCCGAAACCGTGACAATTGACACGTTTAAATTGCGAGTATTTCACAGCCTCGTTGGTCTAGTAGTAGCATAGAGCTAGGCTGTTCACAAGGTCTCAGTATCAATTCCTTCTTTTAAGTCATTTCGTCCATTTTTCTGTCAAAATCTCGAAGTTCATTTAGAACTCACAAACACGTTCGCATGAGTAGCGCTAGTGTAGATTCGAATGACAAGTGAGTTTTAAGAATGCCAATCAAAAAAATCACGGTGGATTCAGATTCTAATTTTAGAGTGAGGCGTACAGAATCGACGTGCTGGAACAGGCCGCAATCGCTTTTTGGATTTTAAGAGATGTTCATAATAGCACCCATAGTCTGTAAGTTGGTGATTGATATACCCGTGCATCGGAGAGCACGTAAATGTCGGTCCTGCGCCTGATCTCTCTCCGGTCGTGTTGGATTGCCGTCCCATCGCACTAAGAGAGTGAGGGAATAGAGAGTGCACCTGTATATGCGCAAATGCATGTAAACCATAATACATACTATGTATTATATCTTGCGCAGTTGGCTGATCTCCTCAGTGATACCATCCAAATTGTTTAACTTATTCCGTCTTTATAATTTATTATAGTAAAATAATTAAATTCCGTTTTTTTTTTCAAACTAATGTAATGTAAACCCTTAATGTGATTCTTTCTTTAATAAAACAATTTTATAAAATTGCTCAAAAAACATAATTGGCCTTTAAAACAAAATTAATGTGCAATAAAGGCTGATTAAATTCGATTAAGCACGATTTTACATTTACACAGGCGCTAAAAAACGAAAAAAGTTGATACTGTATTTTAATAAAGCATAAAATTACTTTTTCATTGACTTAATTGCTTAAAAATCACCCATTATAAGCATAAATTAATAATGGCAGCAAGGCTGTTTTTGAAACTCAGCAAGCTGGCCTTGTTGAAAAAAAAAATTATAAGAATTTTCATTACAAAATACTTTCTCAAACACAAATATCAACTAGCCTGCCATCTGCCTAGCCTTTTCCTAAGCTGCGTTTGAGTCGGCTTCCAGTCTTAAACAGATGCAGCTGAGTATCAGTATTTTACGTGGAGCGACTGCCTACTTGACATCCACAACCCAGTTACCTGGGCAACCTTATACCCCTTGGTAAGACTGGTTGTCAGACATTCTGGCTTCAGACTACCAAGTATCATGACAAGATGGTCACCCATCCACGGACCGACCGAGCATTGCTTAACCAATGATCGATCGACCCGTGCGGTGTTTACTTAGCCACGAGCTCCTTAACTTATCAACTATCCAGCCAATAACAATACAACAATAAAAAATTAAAAAAAACTGACCCATTTTTACTGTCCCCAAGTGTAAAACAGTTGAAATACGCCACGAGAGTAAACTGCAGAAAGTCCAATCGTTGTAAATCTCAATCGTAACGTATCCACAGTGTAAACCTGAGGTAATGTAGGTGGTTCGAGATATTTCCCCCGAGAAACCGTGGGTCGGTATTATTGCCAGCAAGTGTAACGCTCTGCATATGTTCACGAATGTATGGTAGCACATTGAGATGTTACCCAGCCTTAGTATGGCGATTCTATATCTATTCTGTCAAAAAAAGACAAAGCTCTTTCTGTAAATGTCAAAGTGTATTCTCCCCGAACATGGCGCGACCTGTCAACTCGCATTGTAGAAGAAATCTTACGTCAATCTGTCACTTTTCTGTCATTATGTCCGTTCTCCGGTAGACAAAACTTCTTTCTACGGTTGTCATGCTGAGCCTGCTATCGTGAAAAGAACTGTTCTGTTGTATATAAGGTGCTATAAAATATCTGCCACGGCTTTAATGGGAGGAAGTATTCTATTCATTAAATAGATGACAATAGTGTGAAATCCTCTTAAAAAGCCACGAAGAAATTTTGGCCCGACATGGGAATGAACCCGAGACCTCGTGTACAGCAGTCGCGCACCTATACTGGACCAAGAAAAAAACAGACAGTAAAAAAATATATCAATATTGTAAAACTCCAAGAAAAAATACCAGCACATTTCCTGGACCTTTGGAGTACAAATTCACCTAATCAACTAAGGTAATTGACCCCAAAAGACTGTTGTAATAAATTATTGGGGGCCGTAAGGGTGTCATCCAATCTCCTAGGAGATCCCGTTAGTACATATTGGTTTGGTTACCAAGGTAATTTTGGGAGATAGTTAATTGGTGAATGTTGTGTCGCTTAGTTAAAAGTTTTGGTCATATTGTCAGGTTTGTGTTGTTACGTATTATTTGTAATTTCCTACGATCCTGTTAGCTCAATGATAACCTCGCCGGACTGACGAGCTGAGGGTCCCGGGTTCGATTCCCGGTTTGGTCGATATTTATGTGATGAGCATGCTTTTTAATTTAGCGCTTTTTATATCAAGGATGATCGATGATGGATGGCACGTTGAACTGTAGGTCCCGGCTGTCATTGAACATCCTTGGCAGTTGTTACGGGTAGTCAGAAGTCAGTAAGTCTGACGCCAGTCTAACCAAGGGGTATTGGGTTGCCCGGGTAACTGGGTTGAGGAGGTCAGATAGGCAGTCGCTTCTTGTAAAACACTGGTACTCAGTCGATTCCGGTTAGACTGGAAGCCGACCCCAACATAGTTGGGAAAAGGCTCGGGAGATGATGATGATGATGGATGGAAACTGGATTTCACCCGAATGCGGTATGACGGTAAATAACATCCAGCATATTATTTTTCCAAGTATGTATCTACTTGTGGAAATTTTTACGTATTGTATTACTTAGAGTTTTGACTGAGTGGAAACATGCTAAAAATATTATTATCAGTAAAAATACTTATGTTACCAAAAATATTAATACTTGAGCCCTTTAAAATGCACTCGAATACAAAACGAGACAAAATGAAAACAAAACTTTAATACAATTATTTTTGCAATTCATGTAGTGGACAAATTAAAAAAACCGTCTTTTATAAAAAGTTCTGATGTCCTTACAAAAATTTCCAATTACATAAGTAAAAACACCAGCACATCAAGGTACTATAAACTGTCAAATTTCCTTTGTAGATTTTCATTTATCACTGAGGCACAAGTTTTAAAAGTTAATTAGACAAATTTGACAGGTTCAGGTAGCTCAATGCGCAGGCGACTGTACTTACAAAATTTTCCAATTACATAAATAAAAACGCCAGCAAATCAAGCTGCTACAATCTGCCAAATTTCCTTAATACATTTTCAACATTATTTCTAAAGCATACACTTTAAATTTGATAAGGAAAATTTGTCAGTTTCGGGTAGCTTGATGTGCTGGATCTATACATTTTATAAGCACAGAGCTCACCGGAGAACAGTGCTAAAATCGTTCATTCAATAATAAATTCAATTATGAGGCCCTTTTCCCCCTTCCCCCAAAGAATATGAATTTACATTTTACCCCTAATAGCGTCCCCAAGTACTACTTAACAAGCCCTCGTAAAGGAATTAGCTGGCAATAAAATTAAACTATCAATTAATTACCCCAGTTATTGTTACGACTGTAATTAAATTCATATCTAACACGTTATTGTATGAACTATTATTATTAATAACTGTTCTCTGCGGTTTTGAGGTGCTCTTGGCTAAGTAACAGCCGTATGGGTCGATCGATCATAAGGTTAAGCAACGCTTGGCGCGTTCAGTCCGTGGATGGGTGAACTTCTTGTCATGACGAGTTCCTCCGTGTTTCAGAAGGCTCTACAGGCTCTATTCTATGTGTCTAACTAATTTTATTTAAATCGGTGCTGCCGTTTTTGCACGACAGAGTATCAAACATACATCCATACTTACCAACTTTCACATTTATAATATTAGTAAGAAAAGTTATGTTAACGAAAAGTTATGTATAAGTTATGAAAATAATAAAAAAATACAGAAATTGAGCGTGTGTGCTCCATGGATTTTTGAGATTATTTTTCCTAGGGTCGTAGTTATCATATATCTAAGTCTATTAAACCTACCATGATTATATACTTTGAGTTTAAAAGCGCTAAATAAAATATAACGAACGTTTCTCTAAAAGTCAAAGCAAAGTTCAGTTTTAAATTCACATTTTAAAACGCTAATTGAAAGGGTTTAAATGTTTCTAGAAAAAGTTCTAGTTCAAGTAAAGAAACCGTTTAGTTTTGAATTTCAAAAAAAGAATAACCACTGAACTTCTCGCTCATTAGTATAAACGTCGAGTTGGAGTTGAGCAAAGTGTGATTCAGTTTTTTTTTTTCTAAACCGCTGCGTTCGGATATTTTTCTAGCGCCACAGACTCTTCAAAACTTTATTTTATACGAAAGCTCTTTGTAATTAAGCATTTATTCTTAGGTCCTTCATTAAGTTATTTTGCGCGATTTTCTCTTTCGAAGTTCAAGAGTTTTAGTAATATAAAAAGGTGTCATCAGCTATATAACTTCCTGTAATTTCTTTTTCGTTAAAATATAGGTATCATACTTATAATTTAGTGCTTAGTCTAAAAAAAATAGAACCATTATTATCTGCTTAGCCAAGCTACGTCGGGATCAGAATCCGTGTTTCAAATCAATTTTTTCAAGCAGTGACTGCCTATCTGACCTCCTCAATCAAGTTACCTGGGCAACCCAATACCCCGTAGTAACACTGATTGTCAGACTTTCTGGCTGCCCATAATGACATGAGAAGGTCGCACCCATCCATCCATCCATCCATCCGTCTGCACCAAACGTTGCTTAACCTTACAATCGATAGACCCATGCAGCTGTTACTTAACCACGACCTCCCGAATTATCTAAAAGCTACAAAAAACATTGGCATTTTAAATAAAACGACACAAACTTATTTGAAAATAATTAGGTAGGTAAATTTTTTCTTCTAGTCACTTTTCAAAATGTCCAAATTCCCCAACAGCCTGCAACACAGTACAACCCTCACCACAATACAAGTGCATATTGGCTGCACGCCAGGGAGAGAATTTTTTACTACCCGCAGATCGCGTGATGCTTCAACTTTTAAAAGTGAGTAAAATACCTTTTTCAATGATATTGCCTTTTACCGTGTTTCGGAAGGCACGCAAAATTTTGGGTCACGGCTGCCATTTATCGTCATGTATTTAGCAGTCGTTAGGTGCAGTCCAAAACAAGAATGTCTGACAACCAGTCTAACCCTGGGATTCTACATATACGACTGCCAGAGATGTGAAAATATGGTAGATGATAACTAGTTAAATGCGGAAATACGGTAGATGACAACTAGTCAAATTCATTACTTTTATTCAACTGTCAAAAATGGGTACTTTGTATGCAATTTGTATGAAAATACTAAGATTTGACTTCACAGATTTTTCACATCAACCCGCATACTTATTTCGGTTATATTAGATATCAATAAAAAAATGTAAACAATTTTCGGTTCAAAACGATAAATTAAACTGTCATTATTTTAAGATGTTTTACACATTGCATATGATAAAGTGTTTTATTTTTTACCTAGTCATCATCCCAACAGCTGGGATCCTTCAATTTAAAGTGACATTCATCAAATGACCCCGCTAATGTTGCAGCTGGAAGGACTGACTGTCTAAAACCCACTTCCTTCTGGAGGTACCTGTATGCCAGAGCCACGGTAACCCTAGTGAACAACCCACAGCCCCGGCAATGTTCCCGATCTCCTACTGTATACATCATCCTTATAGTTATGCTTATTAAAAGCATCAGTATTTGAACAGCCGACACTAACGACGCCTCACTCACAATAAAAGGCATTAGACAGCTCATAACTGCTCATAACTGTCGTGTGAAACGGTAACATTAGATACTGTTAGCAAAACTTTGCTGTAGCATCCTAGTTATATATAAACGCGAAAGTTTGTAAGTATGGATCGATGTTGGTTACTCGTTTCACGTTTGATTGCCTCTTTTGTCTAGTACTCGCAAGGCGCGACTGCTGTGCACGGAGTCTCGGGTTCGATTCCCGGTTAGACTGGTTAACGAGCCCAAAATACTTGCGAAGGTGGCAAGGCATTTTTGTGTTCTATCAAATGACCCTCACGAAGTCGTGGTGGCCTAGTGGTTAAAGAGCCAACCTCTCAAGTGTGAGGGCGTGGGTTCGATTCCAGGTCGTGCAAGTACCAATGCAATTTTTCTAAGTTTGTATGTACTTTCTAAGTATATCTTGGACACCAATGACTGTGTTTCGGATGGCACGTTAAACTGTAGGTCCCGGCTGCCATTGAACATCCTTGGCAGTCGTTACGAGTAGTCAGAAGCCAGTAAGTCTGACGCCAGTCTAACCAAGGGGTATTGGGTTGCCCAGGTAACTGGGTTGAGGAGGTCAGATAGGCAGTCGCTCCTTGTAAAACACTGGTATTCAGCCGAAAACGGTTAGACTGGAAGCCGACCCCAACATAACTATGTGGGAAAAGGCTCGGGAGATATATATAAATGACCCTCACGCTATGTGTGCCGCTAGAGGTAGTGTCAGACTTTTAGTGACTTAAACCCACTATGTTTCTTATGGAGGTCCTTCTGTGCCAGGATTGAGATAACTCTTACGATCAACCCACAGCCCCGGCAGGCTCAATTTTTGCTGACTTCTCTTCGAGCGCGCCGCTGACACGGGCCTGTCGTCCTTAATCGAACGGACGGTGAGACACCCAAAAGGCACCGACCACAGATCCTCAGTATTAGTATAGTATACCCTGAATTAAAAGTTTTTTATATGCGCATTCGCAAAGATGAGGATATAGAGTACATGCCCGGATTTTTACGATACTATTTAGTACTGTAACTAGAACTATATTTTTTTGAGCACGTAGTAAAGATTTGACGGCTCTATTTCCGCTGTGGTGAGTGATAGGTTTCGAAATGTGCTCTATGTGAGTCATGAGCACAATTATTGGGTTCTCATCTGTAGGTACTGAAATCATAAAGCTGAAGAGTTTATTTGGTTGTTTGTTTGAAGGGACTAAGCTCAGAAATTGCTGATCCTATTTTTTGCAGACTTTACCCGCTTTCCGAGGAAACTAATAGCACAAGGAATAATTATATAAAAGCAGGACATATTATAGTGCACGCACATTCGCGCAGACACAGGTGCACTCTCTATTCCTTCAATCTCATAGTCCGATGGGACGGCAATCCGACACGACCGGAGAGATCAGGCGCAGGACCGACATTTATGTGCTCTCCGATGCATTGGTGTATCAATCACCACCTTCCAGCATCCAGGCTGCTTTTGTAAGAACTTCTTAAAACCAAAAAGTCGGCCCGACCCGGGAATTGAACCAGAGACCCCATGCTCAGCAATCGCACCATGCGACTACTACATCAACGAGGCAGCTAAACTAAATACCCTTTAACTATAACTACGAACTCCTCAGAAATAGCTAGTCAAACAATATTACTGCCAAGCATAAAAACACCGTTCTACCCTCTTATGGGCGATGAAATGGCGGACGACTGAACACTCATTTATGCTTTTGTTAACCAACTTTACGATGTGAAAACTGATTTCCGATACAAAGGATATTATTACAATTACACGTGTATTCTGCTTGTTTGTGTTTGTTTTCACACATACAAGATAAACTACTTCATAATATGGTCTGAAGGCGGTGAGTTTAGGTCCGTACGTCTAAGGAAGATAGACCCGTGTCGGCGGCGCGTTCTGTTCCACGCGCTCCTCGAAGAGATGTTAGCAACATAGAAGGGCCACTTAGGGCTATGGCCTGCCTAGGCTGTGGGTAGTTCGTAAGTATTACCATGGCCCTGGCACACAAAGACCTCCAGAAGGAACATAGAGGGTTTTAGTCAGTAAGAGTCCGACACTCCCTCCAACTGCACCCTCAGCGGGAGGCGTCATTTGATGATTCAAAACAATCTGAAATTATATCTGATTGATGCAAAACAGATCAATCATACTTTTCGTATAAGGACAAATCTTGAGTAGACCATAAGCAATATACTTTTAAGTTATCTATGAAAATAAATAAAATAGAGCCCAGCTCCACCTTCCTTTTACAAAATAGTACCTAAAAATACATTTTCCTATTTTCTATGTTCATTGCGACCATATTGTCAGAATAGTACCTCTAACCACCCAATTCGGAATTCCCTTCTTAGTCCAACAAGGGTAAGCGCACGCTTACCCAACTTACCCTATCGTGTCTAGCGATCGCAAACGTAATAAATTCAAGGATAGCAGCACTCGAATAAAGCTGATATCTTTATAGAAACCTCTTTTCGGTGTTGTCAGCGTCACAAAACGGTTATAAATATTGGACTACCTCGTTGGTCTAGTGGTCGCAAGGCGTGACTGCTGTGCACGGGGTCTCGGGTTCGATTCCCGGTTCGGGCCGAAATCGCTTTGTGGGTTTTGAGAAACTTTCATAAAGCAGCCTGGAATCTGGAAGTAGGTGATTGAATCACCCGTGCATCGGAGAGCACGTAAATGTCGGTCCTGCGCCTGATCTCTCTCCAGTCGTGTCGGATTACCGTCCCATCGGACTATGAGAGTGAGGGAATAGAGAGTGCACCTGTGTCTGCACGAATGCTTGTGCACTGTAATATGTCCTGCGCAGCTGGCTGATCTCCATAAAAGAGAACGGCAGCCGTAGCCGACAATCGGCCTGGATGCCATCATCAATCATAAATATTGGACGCCATGTTTGCCGATATTTATTTTTTCCCGCCTAATTTTGTTTATGACATTGCAGTTTTTTTTTTTTATTTTGATCGGAGGTGATGATGGCGGATACGCTGTGATGGCTCACCTACGTGTGAGTATAAAATATATAATGCCATGCACATACTGTTGTATGAAACCGTTATACTAAACAGTGGATGGAAAATAGAAGCTAAAACAGTGAATTTATCAATACAAATAAATAGTAATGCGATGTCTGTTTGTAATATTAAAATGAACGCTTTTTACTGCAAAATATGAATTGAATATATTTCTTTTTCAATTTTTGTCGGTCTTTTTTTTATTCGGAACAATCTTTGAAATGCCTGGATCGATTTTGACGGGATTTTCTTTTTTAACAACATACTCGTATTCCTTTTTAATAGTGAATCATTTTGTTATAGTAACTTTTACGTGTTCTGTATTTAAAATTCTAGAGTAAAAACCGGCAAGGTACCCCGAGCAAGATTCGTGAGATCAAGGACCGGGTGTTAAGTAAACCATCCATAGATTCTTTCACATAACAAGAAAAAAATCATGGTGAAGGTACAGACGCCAGCCAGCACATCAAGCTACCCGAAACTGTCAAATATCAACAATCAACAGACTTTGAACCATATAAAATATATTTTTTTTACATAGAACATATTTACAAATAACAAATGGCTTCTGTGATAAAGTTGAAAATCTATTAAAGGAAATTTAACAGATTGTGTTACAGTGGTAGCTTGATGTGCTGGCGTCTGTACCAAAGCCTCAATGATAGCTTTTCCGACGAGAATCGTCTTATTTATTTCATGTTTCATTACTATTTGGATGTGTGCCAAGCGAAAAATGGCCTTTTACGTGTACTGGAGAGGTTCTAACCTCGGAAGCGAAGATTTAAGTGAAATTACCTCTGCTGTTATACTTGTTTTGGAGAACCCTACTATGTTATATGATTCTCTTATATGTATAGTTTGTGATGAAATCTCATCGTTTTTACAAAGCTATTGTTGGATTAGCTAATTCTGCACCTAAGAGCTTCGTGGCGTAGAGATTACGCATGCCGACTACGTTCCACTGTGAGCGATGGTACCTGAGTTCAAATCCTGAATCTGAAAATTATTTTTGAGGCTGCAGAAGAATCGGGATTCTCGCGGCCCCGCGCGCACTTGCGAGGAGACACAGGAGTGGTTTTAGCCGGTAAAAGTCCGCCACACCCCTCCGCCTCTCCCCAGGCGAAGGATGTCCATGAGGATTAATAATTTCTTTGTCAAATCTCTTGAACGCGCCAAAGTCCTGTAGGGATCTAAGATAGTTTAAATGTGATGATGATGATGGCGTTCAGGCCCATTGTCGACTACAGCGGCTGTTCTCCTTTAAGGAGATAAGCCAGCTGCGCAGGACTTATTATAGTGCACAAGCATTCGCGCAAACACAGGTGCACTCTCTTTTCCCTCACTCTCATAGTCCTATGGGACGGCAATCAGACACGACAGGAGAGACATCGAGCGCAGGACCGACATTTACGTACTCTCCGATGCACGGGTGAATCAATCGCCAACTTCCAGACTCCGGGCTGCTTTATGAAAGTTTCTCAAAACCCACAAAGCGATTTCGGCGCGACCCGGGAATCAAATCCGAGACTCCGCGCACAGCAGTCGCGCCTTGCGACTACTGGACCAGCGAGCCAGTCAAAACCATACCATAAAATATATGAACTAAGCAGTTCAGCTTCTTCAAAAAAATCAATAATTTGATGCCTTACCAATACGCAATAGTGTTTCTATTGTAAAAAAAACATATCGTTGTTTTATTTCCCGATATCCGTGCAAAGTAAATATTGCAAACGCTCACGTGAATAGCGGAGATTATTAAAAAAAAACGCGTGTAGGAACAAAAACATCAGAACAGTAGCAGAACAGCCTTGCAGTTCGTTTTGCGATCACCACAATACCACAAATGGGTTTGCAGGTGAAATATTGAAAAAACCCTCTTTTTTTTAGTTTTATTTTTGACGGTTTCCCGTCGCGAATCTACCAGCCTTATTCCGTTTGTATGTAGAAGTCCTGAATGCGTTTTGATTGATAAGTGAATAGGAACGTATTTTTTCATAGTATGTTAAATTTTGATAAAGGATGTAGTTTTCAAAAACAAAAAGTACCTACAGACGCCAGCACATCAGGCTACAACAATCTGTCAAATTTTGTTAATAGATTTTCAACTTTATTTTCGTAGCTTGACAATTAGTGCTGAGATTTGTACATAATGGATAACTTTGACATTAGAACTGTCTAATAGCAGAATACATTACAAAAAAGCTGTCACGCACTTTTCACAAAAAGGGGGTAGGGGGGGAGTTCCTGGCGTAACAGCAATGCAATAAAAAATGCCGATGTCACAATCCCATCGCGAAAAAAATGTGCCGCGTGCCTCAGGACAAACGGTCGAATAAAGAAAAATAAATATTCAAATCCAGAATCGACAAACACCATAAAACAATGGCCGACCATTACAAAAACGCGGGAAACGTCCACGGAGTGACGTCATCATAATGGCGGCGCTTTAGTAACAAATTGAGTGAACTCAATCGTGAGATGGCGGACTGCAGCTATTGTTGTTATAATTTATGGATCTTGTATTGTTTAGGAAACTAGTTAGTATGAACGGAGCTTTGTTTTGGTAATAGCGAGATTTTCCCGCATTAAGCAACTCTTGCCGAGGTTTGTTTTGGATGGATGACCAGCCCAGTGTTTATTATTATAATACGGTAGTTGACAACTAGACAAATAGGGATGCGGACAACTAGTCAAATTCAATACTTTTATAGAACTGTCAAAAACGGTTACTCTCTGTGAAATTTGTATGAAAACACCACATATGACGTCACAGATTTTTCACATCAATCCGTATACTTATTACGATTATATTACCAATAAAAAAATAAAAACAGTTTTAGGTTCAAAACGATAAATTAAACTGACATAATTTTAAGATGCTTTACAAAATGAATATGATAAAGTATTTTATTTATGACCTAGTCCGCATCCCAATTTGCATAGAAAGTGACAGTTTTTGACAGTTCAATAAAAGTAATGAATTTGACTAGTTGTCTATTGTGAGGTTAGGCTTTCTTGAAACATACCACACACTCAGACTGATCACTGATCAACTTATCATCAACACTGATAAATGATATCAGGTACATTTTACGAAAGATTAATGATAGAAGATAGAGTATGTCGCTCAAGACGATAAATAACCCATTTTGGATTTTTAGCTTTTTTTAAAGCCTCTTTTTTATATCATGCTAAACGAGCAAATGGGTCACCTGATCCTAAGCGATTATCTTGTCTAAGAAATTGAGAAACTTCGAGACAACAATACTCTTCGATCCATAAAGAATATTCTAGACTGTTAATTCTGATGCTGTATTAGGTCTATATACGTTATACCTTTAGTGAACTGAAATTCAACAATGAGATAATTCTCTCGTCCTACAAGATTGCTAGTATAAAAAGATAAGTCTAAATACAATATACCTACAAATAGGGATCACTTTTAAATATATTCTACTTTAATCCAAATGCTGATTTTCAGCCTACTTTGAATAATTACAAAACTTTTAATCTTTAAAAAAAATATTGCTGGATAGTTTGTTCCACCATTAAATATTCTTCTTCCAAGCGATAACACATAGGAAGTAGTGAAAGGCGGCTTTCTTGGGGGCTCATTTATTTTTACTTTCAAAACGTACTTGAAAAAAATGTTGCGGAGTTTGTTTCGCCATTTCTTCTTCCCAGCGATAACACATAGGAAGTGGTGAAAGGCGGGCGTTTTGGGAGCTCTTTTGTAAAATTGACCTTTAAAAAGTGCTGATTTTCATCCTACTTTGAATAAATGATTTAGGGCCAGTTTCACAATAACCACTATCTACCAGATAAATTCAAAAATGGAACTGAAATTATCTACCAAATAAACTATCTGGAACTTACGCGTAGATGATGAAACAGGCCCTTGGTATCATTATTATCTTATCTTTTATTAAAATTAAACCAAGAAGGCTTTAATATTGTCTAATTTATCTCTAAAGCCAAAAGATAACATTTCTTAACGGTATTTTATATTGTTAGAACATAAATCACTCTGAAAATACAATACTATTATACTCAAGTTCCGTAACAACTTGCCAGAATTTAAACAAAGTTACGTTTGAGAATTTTAGTTATTCAACAAAGTTCTATAAAAGGGGCTTAAGCGTTTGGAAATATTACAAAAGTTGAAACATCTATTGACAATGTTTGCCATCCTTCTAATGGCGAAATATCTTCTGTAGCTACATAGATAGAATTTCACAGAAATAATGACGCGTGTAATGCGGTTTACATCTTTAGCGCTAGTTCAGACACGGCGGGAACCGCGCGATTATAGAATCGCATGGAAATCGCGCGGGTCTTATTTATATGAGTTAGTTAGTAATCGCTCAAAAGTCGTGGTGGCCTAGTGGTTAAAGAGCCAACCTCTCAAGTGTGAGGGCGTGGGTTCGATTCCAGGTCGGGCAAGTACCAATGCAACTTTTCTATGTTTGTATGTATTTTCTAAGTATATCTTGGACACCAATGACTGTGTTTCGGATGGCACGTTAAACTGTAGGTCCCGGCTGTCATTGAACATCCTTGGCAGTCGTTACGGGTAGTCAGAAGCCAGTAAGTCTGACGCTAGTCTAACCAAGGGGTATGGGTTGCCCAGGTAACTGGGTTGAGGAGGTCAGATAGGCAGTCGCTCCTTGTAAAACACTGGTACTCAGCCGAAACCGGTTAGACTGGAAGCCGACCCCAACATAGTTGGGAAAAGGCTCGGGAGATGATGATGATGAGTTGCTTGATTAACCGCGCGGTTATGTCTGAACGATTACTAACTCATCATCATCATCTCCCGAGCCGCAACCCAAACGCCAGAAAATAGAATCGCGCTGCTCCCGCGCGTTTCTATTGCTGTGGAGTCTTTACTTCGCGTCCAGTTGCGTTGCGGATACCGCGCGGTGACCACGTCACTGCTCGTGAGTTCGCCATGGATCGTCTTCGTCGACCTCCATTTTGCAACACGCACGAAATCGCATACTAACCGCGCGTGTCTGAATAGCATCACGATTTTGCGGTTTCAAACCGCGCGATTCGTAAACGCACGTTTCCCGCATGTGTGAACGCAGCCTTAGGATTGATATTTTCGACCAACAAATTACGATCGCGCGTAAATTGCTTAGAAACAAACAATACGTCATTGTATCCGTCAAAAATCAGAGGTTGGCGGGAATATTATAACAATGCTTTCATGGAGAACTCCATCAATCATTCGTCAGTCGCTTCTATATTGATACTCTAGCAGTTGCTTGCGGTTTCTCCTGCCTTCCAGGGAACTTCTTCCCGTACCCGGATAACAAATAGCCTAAGTTCACCGGGGGTGTAGCTTTCCAACAGTGAAATATTTTTCAAATCGGTCAAGTAGTTTTCGAGCTCATTCAAATCAAACAATCAAATCTTTTTGTATACGTAAATATAGACTTAATTTTCGAGAAAATAACATACTGACTGACCTCTCTGGTTGTTTGCGAAAAAAAAATTAAACAAAAATGTATTTTTGATAATAATTAATAGACATTTTGACAGTTGTCGAAGCGGCAATAATTATATGCTTGTAATTTTGTTAATTTAATTAGCCATATATTACTCAAAAACATGCTGCGCCAACCCCAAAATAAAACTTGGGATAAGGGCAGGAGGATGACTATGACTCTTTAACTGGTCTTTATAATTATTTATCATAAATGAGTGTGAGTTTATTTGCAGCGCGAAATGTACTTACAGCCCCAAGCCCTACGCCATTAAAAAATAAGTAGGTACCTATAAAAAAAATACAAAACACTTAGACAAAGACACAAAATTCAAAATAGTAATACCATTAACAGCACAGGTAACGTTGCATCACGGTCGGGTTGATCTTCATCCTTCATGTAGCAAGTCAGGCCATCAATCTAAGCTCGACAAAGGTTTAACAGGCTCTTCACAAAAGAAAAAATCACCTTCTTTGATTCCCTAGACCATTAAATTCACTATTCTGTAGTTAAGAGAGAGGAGGAAATAATTATCCTTTGGGTGCTTTAGAGAAGTATCCTTTCTTAGTATATCTTAGACACCAATGACTGTGTTTCGGATGGCACGTTAAACGTCGTTACGGGTAGTCAGAAGCCAGTAAGTCTAACGCCAGTCCAACCAAGGGGTATTGGGTTGCCCGGGTAACTGGGTTGAGGAGGTCAGATAGGCAGTAGCTCATTGTAAAACACTGGTACTCAGCCGAATCCGGTTAGACTGGAAGCCGACCCCAACATTGTTGGGAAATTTTGGGCACGATCCCCGCTGACAGAGATGCGGATGAATTATTTTAATTATTTTCTTCTTATAATTTATATTATTAAGTCTGTAAATAATATAATTATGTAAATACCACAATCTTAAATAAAGTAAAGATAAAAGATTGAAAGCAATTATTTAATGCGCCCAGTCATACGGGTTCAGACCGCAGACCGTTCGATCACCAAGTTTGAAGGCGTCCCCGTTACCATCTGACTCCAGAACTTAGAACAAGTTTAAGGGCAAGAGTTTAAGTATTGATAACTTATGAAGACCCCACCCTTCACTTAAAACTTAATTTTCTACACGATATCTATACTAATATTATAAAGCTGAAGAGTTTGTTTGTTTGTTTGAACGCGCTAATCTCAGGAACTACTGGTTCGATTTGAAAAATTATTTCAGTGTTAGATAGCCCATTTATCGAGGAAGGCTATAGGCTATATACCATCACGCTAAGACATACGGGAGCGGAGCAGTAACCAAAGATGCGGATGAAACCGCTGGGGACAGCTAGTACATAATATACATATAAATATATTACTTAACCATTAACTGCTTTGTTAGTTCGCATATCGCAAAGGGTGACTGCTGTGTACAGGGTATGGGGTTCGATTCCCGGGTCGAGCCAAAATTACTTTATGGGTTGTAAGATACTTTCACAAATGCAGCCCGGAGTCAGGAAGTTGGTGATTGATACACCCGTGCCTCGGAGAGCATCCTGCGCCTAATCTCTCTTCGGTCATGTCGCCTATCAGACTGAGGAAATAGAGAGTGCACCTGTATCCGCGCGAATGCTTGTACACTATAAGAATTTCCTACGCAACTGGTTGATTTTCTTGCAGAGAACAGCTGCTATGGCCGACAATCAGTCTGGATGGAATTAGTATTACTTAACCATTATTTGATAATCTATTCATGTTATATAGATTAGTGGAAGCCGACCCCAACATAGTTGGGAAAAGGCTCGGGAGATCTTATATAGATAAGTCAAATGCGCTTTTGTTATTGTGCACTATAATATGTAATTATGTTCTGTGCAGCTGGCTGATTTCCTTAGAGAGAACAGCCGTCATGGCCGACGATCGGCCTGGATATCATTATCAGAGAACAATCGCGCCATCTGATTCTTATCCATACTGCAAAGCAGATATATAGAGGACAAGTCACTAAGTTGAACCCAAAAGTTTGTAATAGTTGCTAAACCACACTGTCGTGAGTCCTCGCGTTTTGTATGTATTGTGTATCCATCATTTGGCAGTTAGAAGGCGGAGGGCTGAAGAATACGGTTCAGTGATTTGACGCCACAAGCAGGCGCAGGAGTATTATTTGTTAATACATTTTGATTAATATAAAAAAACTGTGATCCAATCAAGCCAGCTCTTCGCGAAGTAACAGCCGCATGGGTCGATCGATTATAACATCAAGCAACGCTTGGCGAGTTCAGGACGTGGATGGATGGATGGCTCCGTGTTTTGGGAATGTAGAGACGCCAGCACGTCAAGCCAGTTTTTACGGGTAGTCAGAAAGTCTGACAAGGTTTGGTGGGATCACGCATGGAGACTTTAAAACGACAAAAGTCTGACAAGGGCTGGTGTGATCACGCATGGAGACTTTAAAACGACAAAAGTCTGACAAGGGCTGGTGGGATCACGCATGGAGACTTTAAAACGACAAACTGCATAGTAAATAAAAGAACCCGACTACAACTGTCGGGGCAGTAGCACACATAATACCCGTCTGGTTGCAGGATCCTCCCTTTACTGCAGGGTAGGAAAACCTTTCCTCTCTGGTCTTCCCTATCCTAAATAGGTTATAAGTATTTTAATTATAACTACCCCCTTAAAAACAATTTTATTTCACTTTCTCTCCCACATAGCACTTCAAATAACACTCACTAAGTATTTACTTTCATAATAAAACAGACACACACACGCACAGGGAATATTTTTACATCCACGTGAGGAGGGGTACCTAACTTGTCAAGTTTCGCGACCCCCCTTTTAGAGATCCTTGGGGAATAGTTTGTGAGTCATGTTCACAGATTTTAATGTTCTAGAAGTGACATGTTATATGTTGTAGACTCTCCTTTATAAAATTGTTTTTTTTTATTCGTTTTGTTTTGAAATATTTGCTAGTTTTACGATTTCTGAATAGCCACTACCTACCGAATAAATTCGAAAATGGAATAGAATTTGTATGAAATAGAATATCTATCAAATAAACTAACTGGAACTTATTCATAGGTGGTGAAACAGGCCCTTAGTATGTTATAAAACGTAAAATTGACACTTTAAGAAAAGCTTTTGTTCAAGATACATACTGGTGTCTAAATAATTTACACTCAAAATATAAATCTATTCAATTAAAAGGTATTTGGGCCATTAATTCTATGTATACTTATATTATAAGGCTTGAAGAATGTGTTTGTTTGAACCTGCTAATCTCAGGAGTTACTGGACCGATTTGGAATTTTCTTTCAGTTTTAGATAGCCCATTTATCGAGGAAGGCTATAGTAGGCAGGCTTGTTTCTATCCGTGTGCACGGAGTAGTTCGTGGCTGGGTTACGTCAGTTACCTGGGACTCAAGGATATGGGCTTTTTTCTAGGACCGTGAAGTTGTTCATAAGAAACGCACGTAAAATTGCCTTGAACAACATCTTGGTTATACATATGTTACAGTATCACTACATAGTATAAAACAAAGTCGCTTTTTCTGTCCCTATGTCCCTTTGTATGCTTAAATCTTTGAAACCACGCAACGGATTTTGATGCGGTTTTTTTTAATAGATAGAGTGATTCAAGAGGAAGGTTTATATGTATAAGTATAAGTATTTTAGTATCAGCATTGCACCCGTGCGAAGCCAGGGCGGGTCGCTAGTAATATTATATTACGGAACCCGCAATGTGAATTCCGATCCCATTTTTTCTTCAAATCAAGTTTATTTAAGGAGCTTTTATCAGATGTACGTGGTCAAATAAACTAGAGAAGGTAGTTTGTGAAGTGCAACATATTTTTACAGGTCATCTAGGACATGCTAAGGATCATGTTTCGATCGAGCGCCTTCATAAGGCCTGTAATAATAAGTTTAATAAAATATTATGTTGTTGTTCTCATGACTTTTTTGTGGTAAACATGATCCTTAGCATGTTCTAGATGACCTGTAAGTTTTATTTTTTAACATACAACTGACATTATTATATACATACAAGCTGATACCCGCGGTTCCATCCACCGCTCAAAGTAAATAATTTCCGCACCTAGATAAAAAGTAGCCTATATCCTTTCTCGGACTCCAGACTATATGTCTCCCAAATTTTATTTAAATCGGTTCAGTAGTTTTGGCGTAAAAGCGTTACAGACATACAGACAGCGTTACTTTCACATTTATGATATTAGTAAGTTAGGAAAATTTAAGAAATAGTATAGGTAGATGACCAATGTAGTCACAAAATGGTATCATCTAGAAAAACTATGACCAACCTCTTCACGCGCCGGATATCCGGCGCCGGAAATCCGTTCGCTACTTCACCGTTCACACGTCTCCGGTCGCCGTCCGGGTATTAAATATACCACACACTTTAATGTGTAGTGACATTTGATCCGGATCGGTTACGGCACAGAAAATTGATAAATCTAAAAAAACCGGCCAAGTGCGAGTCGGACTCGCGCACGAAGGGTTCCGTACCATTATTTATAAAACGGACAAAAAATCATGTCTGTTGTACGGGAGCACCCCAAAATATTTATTTTATTCTAGTTTTCAGTATTTGTTGTCATAGCGGCAACAGAAATACATCATCTGTGAAAATTTCAACTCTCCAACTATCACGGTTCATGAGATACAGCCTGGTGACAGACCGACGGACGGACGGACGGACGGACGGGCGGACAGAGGAGCGAAAACAATAGGGTTCCGTTTTACCCTTTGGGTACGGAACCCTAAAAATGTTGATTTAAAGGACTATCGAATCTTTTTAAGTATGCAATAGTAAACGCTTCTAATACTGTGATAACCTCAGCCTTCTTCTTTCGTCATCTCAAGAGCCTTTTCCCAACTATGTTGGGGTTCGGCTTCTAGTCTAACCGGATTTAGCTTAATACCAGTGTTTAACAAGGAACGACTACCTAGCTGGGGAGTTTGTTGCGCCACTTATTCTTCCCAGTTAAAACACATAGGAAGTGGTGAAGGGTGGGCGTTTTGGGGGCTGTCTTTTGCAATTTTGAGGTTCAAAAAGTGCTGTTTTGCAGCCAAGTTTGAATAAATGATTTAGAGTTTTTTTGAATTTTATCTGACCTCCTCAACTCTGTTACCTGGGCAAACTGATATCTATCGGTAAGACTGGTTATCAGACTTTCTGGCTTCGGACTACCCTTAACGACTACCAGAGATTTGCAAATGACAGCCGGGACCCACCAATTTAGCGTGCCTTCCGAAACAAGGAGGAACTCGTCATGATAAGATGGTCACCCATCCACGGGCGGAAAGCGCTAAGCGTTGCTTAACCTTATGATCGATCGACCGGTGCGACTGTTACTAAGCTACTAAAAAAATAAAATGACTTAACTGAAGTCTTTGAGTCTCATCGATAATAATGGCTATATCTTTATGCGCCTTCGCTCTGTCCCTTCGATCCGGAATTGAAGCCACAATGGCAAATCACATTATATGGGAGCCCCGACACTGCCTGGAGATGTTCTTTGAGTAGGAATAAAATATAGAGCACTTAAGTACTGTTAAAATAAGCAATATATGTATAAATCAGAATGAAAACGTAGAAGCCTTGATTGAAACACTCGGGCCGTGGGCTCCGCTTGACTTCACTTTTTTTTTTTTATTCAAGTTGAGATCGCTCTTGATGGCCTATTGGCCTAGTGGATGGAGTCAACCTTTCAAGTATGAGTGCGTGTGTTCGACTCCAGTTTGTATGTACTTTCTAAGTATATCTTGGACCCCAATGACTGTATTTCGGATGGCACGTTAAACTGTAGGTCCCGGCTGTCATTGAACATCTTTGAAAGTCGTTACGTGTAGTCAGAAGCCAGTAAGTCTAACACCAGTCTAACTAAAGGGTATTGCCCGGGTAAGTGGGTTGAGATCAGATAGGCAGTCGCTCCTTGTAAGACACTGGTACTCGACTGAGTCCGGTTAGACTGGAAGCCGACCCCAACATAGTTCGGGAAAGGCTCGGGAGATGATGAGATCGCTCTTGATCCAAATCCAGGAGAGCAATAATGGGATCTAGAGCTTACCTTAGAAGCCTATTCACTCTTGCTGTCTTGGGTTGTAAGAACTGGGAAATACAGAGAGAGCAAAGAATTCCACACTTTGGCTGTGCGCACTGTCTTACCATAGATATATCCAAGCGCTTGGTTGACACTCACCGTGAACCTAAGATTTTCTTTTACTTCGCACCATGATTAAGCATTGCTATTAAATGTGGCAATGCTGTCAAGTGCTTTTTACCCAGTCGATTAGCCCCAAGCTAAGCTATTGATTAGCTTGTTTTATGGGTGCTAGCACAACCAAAAACAAATACATATAACACTCAGACACAGCCAATGAGCATGCTCATCACTCAAATATTGACCGTACCGGGAATCGAACCTGGAACCCTCAGCTCAGCAGACCTTCACCGACAGGGCCGTCAAACTAGTAATTAACAAATACGGCGCTCTATAACACTCTCAATACTCTCTCCGACCGTATAGATCCGTCTCAGTCTCCAGCGACTCGTTACGAGAGATCAATCGGCTAGCGTACAATGTGACGAGTTAGTTACACATTACCCAGACATAGTACCACGTCTATAACATTTGATGCTGGTTCACTATTGCAGTTATATTGGGTGACTGGGAATTAGTGACCGATATTTAAACACGTGATTGTACTCATGTTTACAAACAACTTTCCCAAAGAAACTTTTTTGTTATTTTTATTTATCATTATAGCAAAATTACGTCATCGACAACGCGAGCGCGGGGCCTCGCCGCTAACAGCTGATCGGGACGGGGCGAATTTGAATTTTGCTGCAATGATAAAAAAAAGATTCTTCGGGAAAGTTGTCTGTAATCATGAGTACAATCACGTGTTTAAATATCGGTCACTAATTACCAGTCACCCTATATATTGAGAGCTTTATTACATCCTCTATCTTAAAATGATCTTTTTTTTGAGATTTGAGATTGTCAAATGACCCCTCCCGTTCATAAATAGATACAGCGAATAAGACTTTAACTGACTATAACCCTACCTTGATGACATCCAGGCCGATTGTCGGCTACGGCGACCGTTCTCTTTTATGGAGATCAGCCAGCTGCGCAGGATATATTATAGTACAGAAGCATTCGCGCAGATACAGGTGCACTCTCTATTTCCTCACTCTCATAATCCGATGGGACATCAATCCAACACGACAGGAGAGAGATCAGGCGCAGGAGCGACATTTACGTGCTCTCGGATGCACGGGTGAATCAGTCACCAACTTCCAGACTTCAGGCTGCTTTATGAAAGTTTCTCAAAACCCACAAAGCAATTTCGGCCCGACGAGATTCGAACCCGAGACCCCGTGCACAGCAGTTGCGCCTTGCGACCACTAGACCAACGAGGCAGTCAATCCTTCCTTATTACTTTCGTGTACCAGGGCCTCGTTAACTCTTTCAAACAATCCCACACGCTCTGCGCTATGACTCGGGGTTGTTCGCAAGAGTTACCGTGGCTCTAGTAGTACACAAATACTTCCAGAAGGAACATAGTGGGTTTTAGTCGTTAAGAGTTTGACACTGCCTCCAGCTGCACCCACAGGAAGAGAAAAGAGAGAAGAGAAGCCCACGCGCGATGAATCTCCTTTTATTTACCTACACGAGTTAATCACCTGTTTTCAGTCGACAAAGATTGAAAATACAAAATCAATCTGTAATTATTCTGCTAATTTAAATAAATATGAAATAGGATCTTAACACTAGTCCACCTGAACAATTTACACAATATATATATACAATATAAAACAAATTCTGTATGTTACCACCTGTCAAAGGCATACAATGGAGTTGAAATATTTTATCTCAACTCACAGGAAAGGTCAAAAGGTTCACTTTGTAACGTCAAATTACATCTAACTACGAGTACATGCCAAGAGCATGCTAAGCCAATGCCATCTATTGACAATTCGGAGCAATAACTGTAATTCAAGCTCGCTGGTCGTTCATTTTGTAGGAACATTTTCTTCTATGTACGAGATCAGTAGAAACTGTATCAGTTGTACTACTGTTGATTTTGTACAAATAAGTTTCATTAATAAATTTCGTATCTTGATTGTGCTGGCGTCTATACATACCAAAAAGTATTTACATTATTACCTATTTAAAGTTCTTTAAAAGAAGAAATTTCATGCCAATTCCAAAAAAAAAAAACAGACAAGATATTATTCATAAATGATAAATACTTAAAATGTTACATTCGTATTACGACATAAAAAAATTTAACCTTCTGAACATTCCTTTTACATTTCCACTAACAGAACTGCACTCAACTAGATATAACTGCAACGAGGCCAGACCGAACCGCTTCAAACTGGAATGAACTGGATCTGACTAGTTCGAGCTGGTTGCGCGCAAAAGTTCATTTTGTTTGTTCAAGTTCAGCTGTTTTGTGACCCGGGGGTGACCCTGCGCTCATTGCTAATCGGGTCAGCGTAATGATAGATCGTATTGTTCTGGATTTTAGAGATTTGGAATAAGTATTATGAGCCATCACTTTAGTAAATTTTGTAAGGCTTAGCTAACATTTTCTGTTACTTGGAAGTATCTCATCTCCCGAGCCTTTTCCCAACTATGTTGGGGTCGGCTTCCAGTCTAACCGGTTTCGGCTGAGTACCAGTGTTTTACAAAGAGCGACTGCCTATCTGACCTCCTCAACCCAGTTACCTGGGCAACCCCTTGGTTAGACTGGCGTCAGACTTACTGGCTTCTGATTACCCGTAACGACTGCCAAGGATGTTCAATGACCGCCGGGACCTACAGTTTAACGTGCCATCCGAAACACAGTCATTGGTGTTCAAGATATACTTAGAAAGTACATACAAAGTTAGAAAAGTTGCATTGGTACTTGCCCGACCTGGAATCGAACCCACGCCCTCACACTTGAGAGGTTGGCTCTTTAACCGCTAGGCCACCACGACTTTTTTTTTTACTTGGAAGTATCTGAGTGTATCAATGTCTGTATATGTAGAATAACCTCCTTTACCTAGCATTTTCTCATACTGTTGGGGTCGGCTTCCAGTCTTAACCTGATGCAGCTGAGTACCTACATACTAGTGTTTTACATGTAGTGGCTACCTATCTGACGTCCTCAACCCAGTTACCTAGCCAACCTGATCCCTTTCTTTGTAAGACTAGTAGTCAGACCACTGCAAAAGATGTACAAATGATAGCCGGGACCAACAAATTTAACGTGTCTTCCGAAACACGGAAGAACTCTTTCCTTCAAAATAAATAATATAATATCCCTCACATATTCACACAACGTCATCTAGTCCCAAACTAAGCAGAGCTGGTACTATGGGTACTAGACAACTGATAAACATACTTATATACTTTTCTTTTGTAAATACATACATATTATACATAGAAACACCCAGACTAATATAAAATAGTCATCCATCCACCACGCTAAGCATTACTTAATTAACCTAATGATCGGTTCATCCATGCATAGAATATTCATTATTGCATATCGACGGCAAAGTGCCAATGACACCTAACTGACAAAGTCAAATAGGCTTAGGAGGTTTTGCCATAACATGCGTTTATTCGCCTCTAATTTCAAATCGATAAAAAAGTGAATTTCTAGAAAAATTTCAGTTAGGAGGTATTGGCACAGCACCGTCGATATACAATGTGTTCATTATTGCATAGAATAACAAAATAATAACACAGTATTTACTTGGAGCTTATATTAAATGAATAGGTTTTGAGCCAGATATGATATTGATGTTGTTATTTAGCCTGGAGCGAGGTGCTCTAAGTTATCCCGGCCCTGTAACATCGATTCCTCTTGATTCTATTACTAAATGCACTGATGGGGTCCTACGATTATTAAACGATACATTTGTATAAATGATAAGGAAATAATTATATGCAAACCGATTTTCGGCCACGGCGTATTTTCTTGAAGATCTACTAGCTGCGCAGGACATAGTTATAGTGCGCAAGTGTACGCGCAGATGCAGCTGTGTGGGATCTTGTAGTAGGTACAGGCAAAAGGCTATTATAATATATTTTAACTAGTTAAATCTATTTAGGTTATCTTCTTTCAAATAAATAGTAGTCAGAAAAATAGGGCTTAGAATTTCTCGTACGTTTTTGCGATTTTTAACAAACGAATTGAAAATAAAAATTCTGTTCCCAGTTTCTTGGTAAAAATCAACTATTGCAGAAATTGTTATTAATTTACTCTAAAGTTGAATAAAGTTTATCATTCTTCTTTCTGCTTGCAAATAATAGTCTTTGCAAGCAAAAATAAGCATGTCTACTAATTTCTAATAGGTAATATTTGCACACTGAGTAAGGCATACATAACCGCATGACATTAAAAATCGTAATTAAATCGTTTCTCTTCATAAGCCCTGGTGCAGGTGCCTCGTTCCAATTAGTCCGGAAAATCATGTTAGTCAACTTGAATTAAATACTTTGAAGCATCTCATATTTTACTTGAAGATGGATTCAACTTGCAGGCTTGTTGTTCTTTGTATAACATTTGCCTAGCCTTTTCGTAAGCTATGTTGGGGTCGGCTTCCAGTCTAGCTGGATGCAGCTGAGTACTAGTGTTTTACGTGGAGCAACTGCCTGTCCTCACCTCTTCAACCCAATTACCTGGGCAACCCTAAGAGCCAGTTTCACCGGTTACTGATAAGTTCCAGATAGTTTATCTGACAGATAATTTCATACAAATACTGTTCCATTTTCGCTATCCGTAACCTTGGTTGTCAGACATTCTAGCTTTTAACTACGACTGTTTTTTTTTTGCTTAACGACTGCCAAAGACGTACTGACGCCAGCACATCAAGCTACCCGAAACTGTCAAACATTCCCAATAAACTTTGGACCATATGCTTCAGCGATAAAGTTGAGATTCTATTAAGAACATTTAACAGATGCCTCTGTACAAATGACAGCCGGGCCTCCCCAATAGGGATGCGGACTAGGTCATAAATAAAATACTTTATCATATTCATTTTGTAAAGCATCTTAAAATAATGTCAGTTTTATTCATCGTTTTGAACCGAAAACTGTTTTTATTTTTTTATTGGTAATATAATCGAAATAAGTATGTGGTTTTTTTCATATAAATTTCATAGAGAGTAACCGTTTTTGACAGTTCTATAAAAGTATTGACTTTGACTAGTTGCCCGCATCCCTATTGCGTGCCTTCTGAAAGACGCAGAAACTCGTCATGACAAGATGGTCATTCATCCATGGACTATTTACATTACACATTAATTTGTATTTCCACATTTATAAACCATGTACACAAAGTTTAGTTCAACACAAATAGCTAGTGAACCATCAGACAACTAGTTATTGGTATAATACTTGGCACTTGGCAAGAGTCCACCATTTTGAATACCAGCCCATATAAGCTTGGTTCTTGTTTATTAAACACAATATAACATTTCGCTAGTTTTACTGAGTAAAGTGTAGCGAGTATAACACTGCTAGAAATAAGTTTTTTTTTTCGGAAGTAAAATATACAAACGTAGGTATTTTTCTTTTTTATATGAAAGTACTACATATAGCTTAGAAAAGTTGCATTGGTACTTGCATGACTAGGAATTGAACCCGAAAACTGATACTTGAACAAAAAGCCAAAAAGTCGTGGTGGCCTAGTGGTTAAAGGACCCGCGTCTGAAGTATGAGTGTGCGGCTTCGATTCCGGCAAATACCAATGCAACTTTTCCAAGTTATATGTACTTTCTAGGTATATCTTGGACACAAATTACTGATTAAAGGTGAAGAAAAACATCTCGAGGAAGCCGGGAATATAAAGTCTGAAATCACCAACCCGCATTGAGCAAGCGTGGTGATTAACGCTCACTCCCTCTGTGTGAGAGGCCTTAGCCCAGCAGTGCGACGATAAAAACATAAATAAAAACAAAGCTACGTTCGAAGATAAAACTATGTACCTATTTCAATTCTTTTCTTAAACATTATGCCATAAAAGTCAGTTGTCAGTCATTCCATCAGCTATGAAGGTTAAAAGCTATGAGTTAGTTCAGCCGCCAAGCTGTCGATCAGGTGAGCACCCATTCATCTAGCTGGCTTTTAGAATTTTAAACCGCCATGTTTTGATAAATTGCTTTAATCGCTAGGTAGTTTTACGTTGAAAGTTTTGTGAAAGCTTTTTTAAAATTCTCACAACTTTTACTCTTAAGAAATATAGTAAAAATACATATGCATATTATATAAGTACTTTATTTACATTTTGGAAGATTATTGTTTATATAACAAATAGTTTTAATAATTAGACAGACGTTTGACACAAAATTGTATGCAAAATTATTTTAAACACGTGTGAAACGTCTGTCTAACTTATTTGTAGTAAGGCTCTTCTTATATTTTGTATTTAATAAAGAAACAATTACATGAAAAACACTACATATCTAAACAAATAAATTCAGAGCTGATAATCTTTTTAAAATACAATATATTATGATACTTAATAATGCTTTAACAGATAGAAGAGCGTGGAAGACAAAAACATGTTGCGCCGACCCCAAATAAAACTTGGGATAAGGGCAGGAGGATGATGATGATTTATTACTTAATGTTTTAAATGCGGAATTCATTCTATTTGTCAGTATATCTGTCTATCACACCTTTCTCCGATTGATAGATTAAATTTGTTACACAGATAATCTAGAAACTGAGAAACAAGCTACTTATTATCCGGATGGAGCCGCGGAAAATCACGACTTACTTTCATCATTTTGGCCTTTTTATCGTCCCACAGCTGGGCACAGGCCTCCTCTCCCAAGGAGAAGGATTGAGCGTTAATCACCACGCTTGCTAAATGCGGTTTGGTGATTTCAGACTTTATAGTCCAGGTTTCCTCGAGATGTTTTCCTCCACCTTTAATCAGTCATTGGTGTCCAAGATAAACTTAGAAAGTACGTATAACTTAGAAAAGTTACATTGGTACTTGCCTGACCTGGAATCGAACCCGAAACCTCATGCTCGAAACGCTGGTGCTTTAACCACTAGGCCACCACGACTTTACAACGACTGACTTTACAACCTGAAAAACAAAAAACCTAATCAATTTATTAAAACACAAAGACCCTTTACAATTTCCGCCAACGACAGCAAAGTCAACAAAACGTTCCATTCTACACACTAGTACTAGCACAACAATCGCTTTAATAAATTGTCAATTTTCTAGAATATTGTCTTTGGAATTGAGGGGCTCTTCAGTCTAGGCTGGCTTGGTAATAGATATCTAGTTTAGATGGCTTCTGAAGATTGCAGCGTGATTACAGTGTCGGAAACAGGTTGTAATTTTTATAACTTGGCTTTGATAAATGGCAATACTGTTCTAGAGAATAATTTACTAATTTTCAAGCTATTTAGTCAAGCTTGAGGAGAGTCTCGAAGAAGAGGTCTGTGTCCGTCCAGCAGGGGGACAATAAAAAGGCAAGAAAATAATGATGATGATGATGACAGAAGTATATTTCATAATGTTTATCTTCTGATAAACATTTAGCTTAACGGAAAATCTATGAAATAAATTCAAAGAAAAATCTTTTTTTAAAAAGCTTTTATAGTCCTCCATATTGGATTTAGAATAACGTCAAATTATTTTTTAAGTCACTCTCAATAAACCCTTTCATTTGATACCCATATTGTTGTAATTGATTAAAAATAACTATTCCGTCATCTTGGACGGTCCGCCATATTGGATTTAGAATAACGTCATATAACATATCTTGCATTGTCATCCAAACTGAACGTGTATACAAAATTTCAGCTCAATCAGTTGAAGATATCTACTTCAAAATTGAGTTCAAAGAATCCACCGTAACATACATACACGGCAAGTTAAATAAAAGCTTTTAAAAACACAATAAATTTTATCCGAAAAGATTGTTTTTTAATATAATATTTGAACCAAAACTTTCTTTCTTCTTCTTTCTATATAACCTTAAAATGTCCCTTCAAATGCTAAAAGTCTACAAGCCAAGTTCAAAACACAAACTCACACTTTAAAACTGCTAGTTTTAGCTCCACAAACGGACAACTTTAATTAGTTGGTAATAGTTTGAAAATTTCGCATTGTCGCGACTGTTATCTGATAAGAAGTCGCTAACGCGAGTCCAAACGGCAGGAGTTAATGACCACGAAGTTTGTGAGCGATGCTTCTAGATAATTTCTTTTAATGAGGCGAAAATTCTGGAAAATATTCATTTTTTAAAACTGAAAGACTTGCTCTCAGTACACAGCGATGGAGATGAGATTTTTGATGCTTTTTAGTTATTTTTGTTTACTTGTTATAGTTCATTAGGTTTAAGTAGTTTTTATTATAGTAAGTGTTGTATATTGGGTGACTGGTAATTAGTGACCGATATTTAAACACGTGATTGTACTCATGATTACAAACAACTTTCCCAAAGAAACTTTTTTTGTTATTTTTTTATCATTACGGCGAGGCGCCCGCATTGTCAGTAATTTTGCTATAATGATAAAAAAAAAATCATAGCGGGCCTACTGGAAGAGATTTCTTAAGAAATAAGCTGTGCCTTTGTACTTGGTTGTCGTATTTTACCTCTTGTCTTATTAACTGTGTACATAAACTATTAAATAAATAAAGTTATTTTGTTTGATTTTCAGTGTCAATTGTAGAAATGCACTGCTAACCAAAAAAACTGGGTACCTTTTAAAAAATATTCCATAACTAATTAATTACTAATGACGTCTCCTATATTTGAAGCAATACTCTTGCGAAGTTACTCCCAAAGTTAATATCAGAATACTCCTCTGGCTGGATGCCAGACAACCAGCAGATTAAGCTCCATATAAAATATAATATGACCTGCGAACTAGTCGACCGGGGCATATAAGTGAATGAGTAAGCAGCCACTTACATAGGTCTCGACTTGAAGGGAATTTAATTAATTTTGAGATATCAAACAAAAATATTCAAGTAAAAGTATGTAATTACTTACGAAGAATACTATATTTTTACCGAATTTTGTTTTAGACAATATCACGTAATGCTTTTAGTTCGAAGTCGTGGTGGCCTAGTGGTTAAAGAGCCAACCTCTCAAATGTGAGAGCGTGGGTTCGATTCCAGGTCGGGCAAGTACCAATGCAACTTTTCTAAGTTTGTATGTACTTTCTAAGTATATCTTGGACACCAATGACTGTGTTTCGGATGGCACGTTAAACTGTAGGTCCCGGCTGTCATTGAACATCCTTGGCAGTCGTTACGGGTAGTCAGAAGCCAGTAAGTCTGACGCCAGTCTAACCAAGGGGTATTGAGTTGCCCGGGTAACTGGGTTGAGGAAGTCAGATAGGCAGTCGCTCCTTGTAAAACACTGGTACTCAGCTGAATCCGGTTAGACTGGAAGCCGACCCCAATATAGTTGGGAAAAGGCTCGGGAGATGATGATGATCACGTAATGCTTTTGTAAAACAAAAAAAAAACAGTACAAAATCGAAATAACAAAACAAAATCTTCACACGCAATTCATAGAATACATAGATTTATACAACATCTTCTTAATTCTCAATACTTACTTAGCTTTCCATGAAGAAGAAACAATATGGACCCGGTATGGCTCTGCCTGGGCTGCGGGTTGTTCGTAAGAGATACCGTGGCCCTGGCACACAGGGACCTCCAGAAGGAACATAGTGGGTTTTAGTCAGTAAGAGTCTGACACTCCCTCCAGCTGCACCCTCAGCGGGAGGGGTCATTTGATGATTTATGTATGGCTCAGCTTAAAGAAGTAGAAGAGCTATGCAGTATAAACATGTTGTGTGCGTATAGTTTGTGTTTGTATTTGTGTGTGTATGTGCGTGTGTGAGTTTATCTATTGTGTGTGTGTCTTTCATACAATATTTACATATTTCCGTAGCGATACATAAACATTTTGTTTTGCAAAAGCCATTAATTGACAGTTCAACACGAAAACCCCGAAAATCCATGAAAATACAAACAACAACGTAAAACAATGTCTAAAGCTAATTAGGTACCATCACACATGTACAGAATAAAACTTCGCATTGACAAAAGAAAAATAATCTCCATAAACGTAGATATGTTTTTGGTAACAATCAGTTCATTAAAATGGCACTGCATAACACTGGCGGGACATAAAAGAGTGTAAGCTTTTCTCTTTAAGGGTGATTTAGACAAACCGGCCCGCGCCGCAGCGGCAGCCGAACGCGTCCGGTCAGAACCTTACGGCTACCGCGGGACCGCGAACAGAACGATTTCGTACTGTTAGATGCTACTAAAGCGCTGACTTGCATTACTTAATTTACGATATTTTATTAATAAAACTTGTGAGATGACGGCAGATAGAAGAGCGTGGAAGACAAAAACATGCTGCGCCGACCCCAAATAAAACTTGGGATAAGGGCAGGAGGATGATGATTTTATTAATAAAATTTGTACTGCTTGTTCCTTGAAACTGCATCCCCCTCATTACAAAACGCAATCTTAAAAAAGTACCGCATTTAGTTATAGCTTCAAACCATCTTCTTGAACAAAGTAAATGGTCTAAACCTAGTACTAAAGCGGGTACTTTTTAAGTCCTTGTTGTGTCAAATATCAGCATAATTTTCCAAAATCGATTACCTACAGTTTGTAAGAGTTTAGGCTCAACGTGCTGATATAATTGTCCCAACTTAGTTTTCAGGTAAAACCTAACCGGGTCGATAATTATAGCCCTATACTAGGGTAACCGCAAAGTTGTGAGTGTAGTCCAGCTTATTGTACACCTCTAAAGTTAAATTACCCTGGACACACTTGACTGGTACAAATACAAGTAACGACTGTCTTTTTTAAAAAATGCGTGTTGACTCTAATTGAATCGCCGACGGAACTGACTCTGTAACTCAGTATAAGCACATAGAAATGCCTTTTTATAATGTTAGCGTAGTTATGGAAACGGCGGGGTTTTCGACATAGCATTTGACGCGATACAAAGTCCGCTTATTTATTTATTTAATTGAACAGCAAAAACGGCCGTAGCCAATAACATTTGCTCTAAAATTATATATTTACAAGTATATAAGTACAATGAGACATTCACACGCTCATCTCACAATACTCCAGACATACCAACAGAATCGTCTTCCAGTCGTCCGCAAACAAATCGCAGTCAGGCTTGGCGTCCAAGAGTGCATTGAGCGCGGACAGGGTGCGAGGAATTGGGGACTAGAAATGCGCGTTTGGAGCCGGTCGTAGCCGGTCGGCCGTCGCGGCATCCGTACGACTACCGCAGCATGCCACCGGTGGTAACAATGCATAAGTAGCAAGCAAATATGAACTGTAATTACTATTGATACATTTTAATATTCTTTACCGCATTTAAAATGCCGCCCGGCACGGCACGGTGCGGCCCGGTTGGTCTGAACCTTACTTTATTCGCTCGTTCAACTTTAATATTTGTGTACACTCGGGGCCAAAGAAATAGAGGCATCGTGTTTCATACTTTGAGTTTTGCGTTGCATTTTTCTTTGTGTTATTGAATATGAATTTGTTATGCAGTTTTGAGGCTTGCTACGGAAATAGGCGAGGTAAAATATAATGTAAAATGTGGTTTAAGTAGTTTGCCGTTCGTGTATTATACAATAGACGTTCAGTATAGGTACATGTTGGCTTTAAATTGAACGTGGCAACATGTAATGTACCTACTTAATAACAAAAAAATGGTTAATTATCAAAGAGGCACAATGTGACATTGTGACAAATTATCCAGAATATGTAAATAGTACAGACACGCCGACAGCAGCAGATTTTTAACTTTTTCGCTGAAGCGCATGGTTCAAATTTGATTGGGAATATTTAACAGTTACGAGTAGCTTGATGTGCTGCGTGTCTATGAAAGTAAAACAATGGTTTGAATATTAAAGAGGCATAATTTGACATTCGAAAAACGTGTCAATTAACACTAAAATATCCATAACAAAAAGTATACAAAAAAATATAACAACGCCTTTAAACATGACATATAAAATGATTAAAAAGAAAATGTTCAAAACTCAAAGATAAGCCAATTGTTAAAAAACAAAGACGTATAACAACATAAAACTACCCAAAACCAAGATTATAGCGAAACACAAAACACCGTGTCACGAACATTTTATTTGCCAAAAGGTCTGAGTCGTTTTTTATGGACTAAAGTGTATTTATCTGAGGAGAAAGCCTTTCAATTTGCTAAAAGGTTGACAAAACAAAATGGCTTTAATTTTGGATTGTAACGACAAAAATATGTTATGAAGGTATAAGTGTGCTGTCTCTTTTATTGTACATACTTATATATATATTTTTTTGTTATATTTCACAATGACGTAGTATATTTTTTGTACCAATTGTTTGAGGAAAATAAATTCTCGAGGCTTATAAGAAACGTGGTATTGTCACGCTATATTGACTGGCAAGAGATTAGTCTTACTGTCGGATGCATATTGGCATTATACAGTAAAATATTTTTTAGTAAATAGGTTACAATAAAATCGGGATATTATTGCATTTAGGGCCAGTTTCACAGGTTGCTGATAAGTTCCAGATAGTTTATCTGGCAGATAGTTTAATACAAATTCTGTTCCTCTAAATTTATCTAATAGATAGTGGCTATCCGTAACCTGTGAAACCGGCCCTTAATGTTGCATCTATAGTTGTAATTATCAATATTATAAGGTGTTTTAAATCACACTAATATATAAAGGTGAAATTTTGTGAGTATGTATGTATGTTTGTTACCTCTTTACGCTCAAACGACCGAACGGATTTTGTACCTTTTACCATTACTAAATAATTAAGTATTAGTAATTTTAACACCAGTCTAACCAAGGGGTAACTGGGTTGAGGAGGTCAGCTAGGCAGTCGCTCCTTGTAAAATACTGGTACTCAGCTGAATCCGGTTAGACTGGAAGCAGACCCCAACATAGTTGGGAAAAAGGCTCGGGAGATGATGACATTAAATAATTACATGAGAAAAAAAAAAAAAATATTTATATTAGCAACAATAGATAATACACTGATACTCAGCTGAATCCGGTTAGACTGGAAGCCGACCCCAATATAGTTGGGAAAAGGCTCGGGAGATGACCATTATTAGATAATTACATGACCAAAAAAAAAATTAAGTTTATTTATATTAGCAACAATAGATAATAATGATTTTTTAATATTTTTTATTTTTTTTATATTATTTTTTATGAAAAAAATTAAAATATAATTATATTATGATGGTGAAAAGTGAAAGAAATATTATTTTTTGTGCCTAGAAACGTATGCACAATTTTATGTATCTAAACATGTAATTTGCTCCAAATCCCAACCATGTGTAAACGATCAAGCAATCACTTCTTGTAATAACACTAACATTAGCCAGTAGAACATTGAGCATACGTCCTAAATTCTGCACAGTCGGTTAACGCGCTAGCTTTGGAATGTAGCGTGTGGAGGAACGGAATGTTCCAGATTGTTGTACAGGCATTGAACATTACACCGTATAACGGATCTTAGATCGTGCGGAGAGAGTTATGATAACTAATACCATATGTAATTCTACGTACGCCAGCACATCAAGCTAACAGATTTTCAACTTTATCGCTGAAGCATACGACTCAAAGTTGATTGAGATTTTTTTACAGTTTCAGGTAGCTTGATGTGCTGGTGTCAATACAATCGATAGCTCGCGGTTTCTCCCTGACTTTGTAAGAAAAGCGTATGGTTCAAAGTTGATTGAGTAGCAGTTTCGGTAGCTTGACGTGCTGGCGTCTGTTGGTACACAATCGGTAGCCCGCGGTTTCTCCCTGAATTTGTAATATTTTAATGACATAATCACACCACACGTAAAAATACATATGTGTATGTGTATGTTTATTACTCTTTAACTTATAAACAACTGAACGGATTTTGATAATGGTAATATAGCTTGTCATCAGAATAAAATATGGGCTTGTTTGAGCAAGTTTGGGCAGCAGGGTTCTCTGGTATGCCAGTAAACAGTTTGTGCCTTCATATAGATCTTGTGCCTAGCCCTCTCCCACAGCGAGTACCAGTGTTCTACGTGGAGCTACTGCCTATATCTGACATACTCAACCCAGTTACCTGGGCACCCTAATACCCCTTGGTAAGACTGGTTGTCACACTACCTTCGAACTACCCGTAATGAGGGCCAAAGATGTACAAATGACAGCCGGGAGTCACCAATTTAACATGCCTTCTGAAACACGGAAGAACTCGACATGATAAGATAGTCACCCATCCACGGACAGACCACGCAAAGTGTTGCTGAACCCATAATCGATAGACCCGTGCGCCTGTCACTTAAAACATACCATTTATTACCCAGCTTATAACATATAAAAAGTACATTATTTCTGGTATTATAAATTAAGCCATCAGTAGAAAGGTCTAGAACGTTGACAAAAGGCGGCAAGCCGACGCCATATTGTATATTGATGACGTCATTCAGTTACATTGTGTCCGACAATGGAATTTAATGATAGCTCGTTTGTGAGGATCTGCTTAGACATTTTTGATGTAACACAGATGGAAATCTCGACTATTAGTCTTTCTTTTGTACTAGGTAAAATTCTTGTGACTTTTTGAAAAAGTGTTCGTATTTTTTGGCATTAGGTACGTATTTTTGTCCTAAATGCTGAACAATGAGCCTTTCTATTTTGTTAAAAAAACACACATTAATATCGGACTCACTTAGGCACCTAACCAAAGTCAGTTAAGAACAGTAACGAAAAACCTATTTTGTCATTTTCAATTATTTAATGGAAACACGGAGAAACTTGACATGACAAAATGGTCACCCATATACGGACCGACTGCGCCAAGCGATGCTTAACCTTATAAACGATCGACCCGTGAGGCTGTTACTTAGCCACGAGCTCCTCCATATATTCAAAAAACCACTTTTTGAAAAAAAAAGAAATAACAAAACTAGTGCACCATATTTTTACAGGTCATCTAGAACATGCTAAGCATCATATTCACCACAAAAATGTCATGAAAACAACAACATATTTTCTTAAATTTATCATCACAGTCGCCAAATTGTACCAACGCATAACGCTGGTCTCTATGAACGCGCTCGATCGTTGACCCCAAGTTCATTTAACTTTTTTTGTATTCAACTCACACTCAAAATCATTTATTCAAACTTGGCTGCAAAACAGCACTTTTAGAACGTCAAAATTTACAAAAGGCAGCCCCCAAAACGCCCACCCTTCACCACTTCCTATGTGTTTTTGCTGGGAAGAAGAAGTGGCGCAACAAACTCCCCAGCAACACATGTCTGTCTGTTGGTTTGAAGAACCTTTAAACATTATTTTTATACACATTTTGTATAATTATAAAAAATAATCGGTGTGCAAAAAATTTTTACCACACGCAGGTATATATTAAACATGATCCTTAGCATGTACTAGATGACCTGTAAAAATATGATGCACTATTATTGTTACACCATATACATATGTTTGATGTCTAGCAGTCTTCGGAGTATAATAATATCATTTTTGATACATAACAAAGTCCTGTATCTATTCCTCGCTACTTCCTAGCACACAATACACTGTACCATAACAGATTGGCTTACATTTAGTTCAATACGGCGCGCCGCACAGCCGCGACTTTAATAATAGCGCGTATTTGTCAAGTGGGCGGCGGGCCTTAGTGGGATGTAGTAAGTAATCTTGTACTAGATAACTGATACATGGCGTGTAGTAGCCATGTTCTCCTGTTACTTGAAGCTAAGCTACACAGCATCAGCTAATCCTAACGACGTATCTTTGCTTGTAATATTGTAAAACTAAAGAGTTTGTTTATTTGAACGACTCTGTTGCTTGGCGCAATGATACCACTCCGGACTGCCCAGCTGAGGGTCCCAGGTTCGATTCCCGGTGCAGTCGACATTTATATGATGAACATGGTTGATGGCTGTAGTCTGGGTGTTTTAATGTGTATTTATTATATTATTTTATATATATATATAAGTGTGTAGATTAGAGTTTTTTAGCCTCAAGGCATACATAACAAAGTGTTTTCAAAATTCATTGGTGCTTGAATTTCACTAACTAAATAATCCTAATATAATAAATACGAGGTAACTATGTCCGTCCGACTGTCTTCTGTAATTTCAATACTTTACTGAACCGATTTCAATTTAATTTTGGTACACAGTTAAAATAACTCATTAGATCAGAAAATGCCGTATTGACAGGTTTCCTGAGAAAAGAAGAATTACACAAATCGGACTAGAAACCTCGGAGTAATCGGTGTACATACCTACATAAAAAAAAAAACATACCGGCCGAATTGAGAACCTACTCCTTTTTTGGAAGTCGGTTAAAAAATACCACCTCCACCTTTCCTACATCCCAGTGAGTGATATATTCGGTCCGAGTACTTCGCTGAAGGAATTCCACAGTCCCCCGACACCAGCATCGTTCACGCCAGCGCGCTCACTGGAACGGGCAGATATTAAGTACTGGAGGCACATCTATTTCGTTTAGATCTGCGATTCGTGATAGAGAGGTTGCATACAAGGTTGTATAGGAATATCTCGTTGGTCTAGTAGTCGAATAGCGCAATTGCTGTGCACGGGTTCTCTGGTTCGATTCTAAGGTCGCGCAGAATTCGATTTTGTCGGTTCTAAGAGATTTTCATAAAGCAGGCCGAAGTTTGGAAATTGGTGATAAATACACACGTGCATCGGAGAGCACGTAAATGTCACCATGACTGGGCACTGTGAGTTCATCTCAGTCACGATCTTTGAAGAACATGTCATATCAACTAGGAATGTTTATCAATCTTTTTTTTTTTGGAATTTTTTCGTCAGAAATCATCAAATAACCCCTCTCTGTGTGTGCAGCAGGAGGAAGTGTCAGACTCTTAGATTACTGATTAAAACCTACTCTACCTTATTATAAAACATGGTCTAACAAAAGTATAGTAAGTGTAGTGTAGTATAGTGCTAGGTTTAAACCATCATCTTGAACAAAGTTAATGGTCCAAACCTAGCACCAAACACAATACTTTTATGTAAACACGTTTTATAATATAGTGAACTATGTTCCTTTTTGAGTTGTTGCGAACAACCCGCAGCCCCTGCAGACCTTGGCCCTACAGCCTTTCCGATGTTGCTGACTTCTCCTTGATGAGCGCGTGAAACAGAACGCGCCTGCCGAATATTTTTCGATTTCGATTTGACTGGACCATTGCCTGAAGTAGCGCTATTGGCAAAAAAAATGAGAGATAAAGATGTGAGACACATGCCAAGGAAGATATGGATTGATTGCCTGAAAGACAACATGGTTAAGAAGAGAGTGGATAATAGTATGACGGCTAACAGAGACGAATGGAAGCGGAAAACATATCGCGCCGACCCCAAATAACTTGGGAACAGGGCAGGAAGAATTTGACTTGACCTCTGCACCAAGCAACTGGGTCAACAAAGCAAGAAATTCTATTCCACATTGTTTGTATAGCTTTCAAGTTTCTTAGTTGCTAATTAGCAATAATTGATCAAGGTATTTGTGTCTGCCTAGGAAATTAAGTCAACATAGACTGGAATTCAGAATCCACGATGAAAATTAATTGGCAATGCTAACAAACTCTAACGTTAACTAAGTCACTGACTAAATGTAATGAATTCGCGTATTTAGCCACTAGTTATATCCTACGGTTTCATTCATATTGTAAGGAGTAAATAGCGCTGGGGAGTTTGTTGTGCCACTTCTTCCCAGTGATAACGCATAGGAAGTTGTGAAAGGTGGGCGTTTTTGCATGCTGCATTTTGTACAATTGACTATTTAAAATTTCTTGCTTTCTTTCAATTACCAGGTTCCATTTTATCTGTTCATATCTTCTGAGCCCTTTCCCAAATGTGTTGGGGTTGGCTTACAGTCTAACCGGATTTAGCTGAGTACCAGTGTTTTTCAAGGAGCGTCTGCCTATCTGTTCCATTTTATCTGTTACTAACCAAATTTCAATAACGTCGGTTAAACTGAAAGCGTGACAGTGAGACTGTTATTTTCGGATATAAAATTGATCATTATGGTGATGTTTTTGTTGTTCTTTTATCTTATTACTTTTTGGAACAAATTATTTAAACGTTAACCTAAAAGAAGTACTTCAAAAATAGTCACAATCCTTTCAGACATTACATTCGTACCGACAGCAATAACGGCGGGAAACACGGCGCCATGTTGTTTAATTTGACAGCTGTCAAATTACCGCATGTCACGCTGAAGGCGGCTGTCACTTGTGTCGTTGCGTAGTGAAGAACTTTGACAAAAGGTTGCAAGGAGATGTTCTCGTATATATGGACTCGTTTACCCCTGTTCAACAGACTTACTTCAAATGTATGTATTAGTTAAATTATTATACTAAAGTGGAATTTCCCCAATAGTACTTTTGGTGTCGGTAATGATTGCCTACTAAATACCGACCCACACTATACCTACGCTAATTAAATTCCTGATAATAATAGATCAATTACCTTGACGATAAGAAATATCTTAAGCATGTTCACGTTTGATAGTAGTACTTAAATAAAAGTTCATGGCTAAGGAAGAGCTGCACGGGTCGATCGATCATAAGGTTAAGCGACGCTTGGCGCGGTCAGTCCATGGATGGGTGACCATCATAACACAAAGAGTTTGTAAGTACATCTTTGGCACTCGTTACGCCAGAATGTATTAGACATTCTGGCTTCTGACTTCCCAGTCTTACCAGTCTTGCCAGTCTTGCCAAGGGGTATCGGGTTGCCCAGGTAACTGGGTTGAATATGTCAGATAGGCAGTCGCTCCACGTTAACACCGGTACTCAGCTGCATCAAGTTAAGACTGGAAGGCGACGAATATACCTTAGAATAAATGATAAATGATATTTATTTTGCAAATAGGTTGAAATCAACACTTTTACACGTCAACACATTTTTTATAAAATAACGAGATGAGGTCGTATATACCTTAGAAGAAAAGGCTATGCAAATGATACTAATCCAATCCAAGTATCTATAAACGGTTTCTACCACAAAGCAGCCCTAAGCGTACATAAAAACTACCATTCCTTTATCAAAACAAAAAAGATAAAAACACTTAATTAAAATATTTTCAATTTAAAACTGAAATAGATTAATATCTGAACGCATTACCGATACAAACAAACTTCAACCTTATTTCGAAACCAATAAGGTTGTTTTTCAAATGTCTGGTTGTCTGGAGTGGAAAATAGTAGGGTATTCTCAAATCATTGGAAATGTAAGAGGTTTACTAATTAACTAGCAATTGTATGCGGCTTTGCTCGGTTTCACGTAAATATAGAATGGCTTTAATATCGGGAATAAAGTATTCCCATGCGAATAGGCTTACATTTTTCTTGTTTAGAACGATTTATATGGTTATGCACGTGTTTTGAGATTTTTTTTTATCTGTTATTGTTTCTTACTATACAGAATAAACCTTTTTAAGAGCTTTTATTTTCGTACGTATCGTGCAAGTCGTGGTGGCCTAGTAGTTAAAGCATCAGCCTCTCAAGTATGAATGCCCGGGTTCGATTCCAGGTCAGGCAAGTACCAATGTAACTTTTCTAAGTTATACGTACTTTCTAAGTTTATCTTGGACACAAATGACTGATTAAGTTGAATGAAAACATCTCGAGAAAACCTGGACTATAAAGTCTGATATCACGAACCCGTTTTCAGCAAGCTTGGTGATTAACGCTCAATCCTTCTCAGTGTGAGAGGAGGCCTGCGCCCAGCAGTGGGACGATAAAAAGGCTAATGATGAAAAACTTTTATTTAACTTGGAATGTATGTATGTTACGGTGGATTCTTTGAACTCAATTTTGAAGTAGATATCTTCAACCTATTGAGCTGAAAATTTCTATACACCTCAAGTTTTTTGTACTGTTAATAATATCAAAACTTTGTGCTACGAGTATACGTAAAATAATATTATAATCGGATTAATATTATTGAAGAGCTCGTGGCTAAGTAACAGTCGAAACATGAATCGATCGATCATAAAGTGAAGCAACGCTTGACGCAGTCGGTCCATGGATGGGTGACCATCTTGTCATGACGAGTTCCTCCGTCTTTCGGAAGGCACGTTAAATTGGTCCCGGGTGTCTTTGTACAACTTTGACAGTAGTTACGGGTAAGAAGCCTGAAAGTCTGACAACCTATCTTACAGAGGGGTATCGGGATGTCCAGATAATGTCCAGAAAAGTCGCACCATCCAAGACACTGATACTCGTCATGACTAGATGGTCACCCGTCCACGGACCGATAGACCATGAACAACTACCCGTACAGCTGTTACTTAGCCACTAGCCCCCCACCTTCACACTCCAATTATTACCTCTGAAAAATATACCAGAACTTTAGTCTATGACGCCATTTCTCAATTTTACAAATACCAGTCTGAAGCCATAAAGTCTAGATACCACGTTACCTAGCAACTAGGTTAAGGAAGTCAGATAGGCAATCGACCATGTAAAATACTGGTATCGAAATGCATCCGACTTCCATGCCCGATTCCCATATAGTTGAGCAACGGCAAGGCAATGCCAATAAATTAATACTGAAGGCAAAACGGTCGGAAATGATACAACTCTCACTTTGAGAAGGCAATTTATATCTTTATACGGGCTTAGAGCATTTAAACGGCTGGATACGCCGTCTTTACCAATAGGGTCGGGTATTTGCCTGTGTTTGACACATATAAACACACGCACAAGGAACATTTTTCTGAAAACAGCGTCAAAATTGGTTGATAAATGGAGCAGCAATCAACATTTTTTTATATTCGTATGATGAAGAGTGGGATCATATTGGGGACATCTTGCTATCTCTTTTGCACATGCGTGATCAAATAGCGTTGACGTCACAAGCTTGTATGTGCATCCTTTTTCTGTTATTTAACTGTTTGACTTTTGAAAGGTTTATAAATTACTTATTTCTCAACGGATTCCAAAAATTATTTCTGTTTTTGTTTTTTTTTTTTAATGTTTCTTTTGATATGAATAATTAAAAAAAAAAATAGTCAAATACCCTAGTAATTCTTCTCACACTTTCAGAAATCAGTAATCTTTTCAAAAGGTACGTATTTACAAGGCATCTGCTACGCCACTATATCATACCTACTGTATTTGACTACCTGTCAGTTCAATAAAAGTATTGAATTTGTCTAGTTATCGATGTTGTATGATGAAATACGGTACACACTGGACAACTGGTCAAATTCAATACTAAAACGGTTACTTTCTATACAATTTGTATGAAAACCCAAACTATGACGTCACAGACTTTTCACATCAAACCGTATACTTATTTTGCTTATTATTAATAAAAAATAGTTTTTCCTTCAAAACTCTAAATGAGATTGACATTATTTTAGGATGCTTTACCAAACTAATATCATAAAGGATTTTATTTTTTGACCTAGTGGACTACCCAATTGTGAACTAGGCACTAGTGTATATAAGATCCATTTTGGACTAGCAGTTTTTTGCGCGAACAAGGTATTTTCCGCGTTCACACACTATAAAAAAACTTTATGCTCGTACACAAGAATATTCTGCTAAGTTTGCGCGAACCGAGTAATGGAGTTACTGAGACTTGCGCTTAAGCGAGCTCATAAGCGCATCAACACACGTAGTAGCTGCACATTTTGAAAAAGGCGCGGTTATCCGAGTTTACACGCAGACAAAATTTTCTTTGTAAATTGATCACAGCCATTATATCGTCCCACTGCTGGGCACAGGCCTCCTCTCCCACGGAGAAGAATTGAGCGTTAATCTTCTTTGTAATTAAATGACAGAAAACATTCCGTTACCACGGGAATATAAATAATAATATATTTACGTGAATGTCAACAGTATTAAGTGACTAGAAGCCGGAGGTCTCGGGTTCGATTCCCGTCAAACATTTGTGTGCATGAACTCATGTTTGGTGTTCCCTATGTATGTATGTATTTACAAAAGAAAAGTAGGTATACAAGTACGTTTATCAGTTGTCTAGTACCCATAGTTCAAGCTCTGCTTGGTTTGGGACTAGATGATGTTGTGTGAATGTGTGAGGAATGTTAGCTAATAATTATAAGCTTATAGTGGGTCATAAATCAAACGAGCTGATTGTACAGACACCAGCATATCAAGCTATGAAAGTGTCAAATTTTCCCAATCAACTTTGAACCAATACCAATTTTGAGCGATAAAGTTGAAAATCTATTAACGAAATTTGACAGATTGTAGTAACTTGATGTGATATGGTCTTTACATCGTGTTTGACAATTTATAGTATGCGTTCATAACAATATAACCGAAAATGCATGACATGAGTGAGCTATCACCATTTATTACTTGCGCCATTTATGCCTATGGCTGTTCCAGTTGTCTAACTGCTCTAAGACGTAAAGCTTTTACGCTAAGCGGTTCTGTGCATGTTGATTAGTCGTTCATTCACTCGTTCAGTGATTTATTTCGTTCAATCATTCGTTCCAGTTCCGGATTTTGAATACAGATTCGTTAGGATACGTAACTACCTACATATTATATCTACATATTTTAATAGCAAAGTAATATTGTTATAATTTATAAAAATCTTTATTATATCTTATTTTATGGTAATCGTGGTGGCCCAGTGGCTAAAGCACCAACCTTTCGAGTATGAGGGCGCGGGTTCGATTCTAGGTCCTGCAAGTACCAATGTAACTTTTCTAAGTTATATGTACTTTCTAAGTATATCTTAGGCATCAATGACTGTGTTTCGGATGGCACGTTAAACTTTGGGTCCCGGCTGTCATTGAACATCCTTGGCAATCGTTACGGGTAGTCAGAAGCCAGTAAGTCTGACACCAGTCTAACTAAGGGGTATTGGGTTGCCCGGGTAACTAGGTTCAGGAGGTCAGATAGGCAGTCGCTCCTTGTAAAGCACTGGTACTTAGCCGAATCCGGTTAGACTGGAAGCCGACCCCAACGTAGTTGGGAAAAGGCTCGAGAGATGATGACTTAGTTTAGGACTAAATACATTAAAAAAAATAAAGCCTATATATCTAATTAAGTGTCTATAGGTTTACACTTCTAAAATCTTGAAAAAGAGACGTCAACCTTCAATAGGAAATGGAAAGCCACTTGCTTCCCTACGGATTAATACCTTTATTCCGCCTTCACAGTTCACCGCTCAACTAGTTCAATCATTCAGTGAACGACGGCTTTTGATTCGTTCGTTCGTTTGACGGTTTATTGACTAATTTCCTTTGCTAATTGTGTTCATTATTTATTCAGAGGTAAGGTTGAGTTTGAGGAGCTCATGGCTAAGTAGCAGTCGCTAGTGTCTCAAGTCTCGTGGCTAAGTTGGCGCGGTCGGTCAGTGGATTGGTTTATGTGGATATTTGAATGAACGTAGCATTCACCTTTAGACAGCATTTTTGCTTCTGCTAAAATGCACAGTGAAATGGTAAAAGCTACAGCCTCTCGTATATGAAAGTGCAGGTTCGATTCCAGGTCAAGCAAGTACCAATATTTTATGCGCGGATGAGAACAGGCCTGATCTAAAAAGGCTGATAAAAATGACGTAAAAAGTACTTCTCTATAATGTTCCAAGTAAAACCCTATGTTTAAACCTACCTAGATACAAAACATAAGTCCTATGACCTCTGAAAGAGTTGCGACCGCAGACAGACAGACAGAATGACGAACGTACATTTAAGTTAGTTTTAAGTCAGTAACCACCATTAAGCTTGCACTTGGTACTCTAAGTCACTGCTTGGCACCGACGTTGGCATACGCGTATAAAGAGCTATTTATTTCCAAGCGACGACGGGGTATTTGCTCGCTAATTTTATTTATGTACTACCATTATTTTGGCTGTATTTTAGGGAGAATCTACTATCTATAATTACAAAAAAATATATATATCTAAATTAACATATATACATACACATAAGGCATCGAAGTATTCCTCCGCGTCGCTGTCATTCGGAAACGTGCCCAGAAGACTGGCTGCATTGCCACGTTGGATGGCAATGCTTATTCTTTGTCCAAAGAACAAGCCAGCCCTCTGGTCACGCGAAGCGTCAATCAACCTTTTGGCGTATTCCAAAAGTTGGCAACGTCGCAGATAGCTGTCAAATATTTACATGTTCTTTCGCCAGAGGTTTTACTGGCATACCGTAGGAGCAATTTCGCGCACCCGGATAAAAAGCCTTCCTTGTTAAATGGGCTATATAACACTGAAATATTTTTTCAAATCGGCCCTGTATTTCCTAAGATTAGCGCGTCCAACCAAACAAACAATATCTTCTGCTTTATAATATTAGTACCTGTGTGATTAGTATAGTTTGTCATAAATGTAAATGATGTAGGTATTTTTTTTTATAAAATGTATGCCAAAGCTCCACTATCTATCTAATTCATTCCCATAATCCTTAAAAAAAACCGTTGCGTGAGTGGGGGGCGCGTCTCCCCGTAACGGACACCTACGCTGATCTCCGCGACGGACCACTTTTGTATGAAACCGCGCGACTGCCCGCTTAACGTAGTTTCAGGCCTATAAGTAGCTACTCGAGAAAAGATACATAGATATACAGGGCGTGCAAAACTTCAACTGCAGGCTCAGCATGGCGATTCTATATCTATTCTATCAAGAAAAGACAAAGCTCTTTCTGTCAATGTCAACATGTCTTCTGCTCGAGCATGGCGCGACCTGTCAACTAGGATATAATCACTTGTAGACACATGTCGATGGAAGAAAAGAAATATTTCTTTGCTACGTGTCAACAGAAATCTTACGTCAATCGTCAATCAATAAGTGACAATCTGTCATTATGTCCATTCTCCGGTAGACAAAACTTGTTTCTACGGTTGCCATGCTAAGTATACTGTCGATGCTCTCAACAACTCGTTTAGTTCGTTAGGATACCTACATGTTTCTATTAAATAAATTTAATTTACAAACGCTTTCAGTATGCTTTTAAATGCAAACTCGTATTCATTAGACGCTGTTACGTTTCGTTCACCTCATTTCAACCACATAGCGCTACAGACAGCGAGAAAAGTTTTCATGATAATTATTTAAATTAAAATTGAAGATTTTTTTTCTACAAAATGTTTAAAATCATCATCTCCCGAGCCTTTTCCCAACTATGTTGGGGTCGGCTTCCAGTCTAACCGGAATCAGCTGAGTACCCTGAGTACCAGTGTTTTACAAGGAGCGACCTAGTTACCCGGGCAACTCAATACCCCTTGGTTAGACTGGCTTCTGACTACCCGTAACGACTGCCAAGGATGTTCAATGACAGCCGGGACCTACATTTTAACGTGTCATCCGAAACACAGTCATGGTGTCGAAGATTTACTTAGAAAGTACATACAGACTTAGCAAAGTTGCATTGATGCCTGTCCTGGAATCGAACCCACGTACTCACACTTGAGAGATTGGCTCTTTAACCACTAAGCCACCACGAACTTATTTTTATAGATATCAAAATATGCAAATGATTTTGCACGCGAGTGTACTCAACTGTCACTGTTTAGAACAAATATAAGTGCAAATGAAACTAATGCAAATATTTAGCATACCATCACTATATATATACAGACATACCTAAAAGTTCTTATGCATTTTACTTTATATTCTACTAGAGACCCGCCTTTACTATCCTTTTTGAAATGTGAAATTACATATCTGTATATTACGCAATCACGATAAAACGGCTGAACCGATTGAAGTGCAATTTGGCACAGAGATAGATAGTACACTACAGATGGACATTGACTACTTTTTATCCGGTAGATAGCAGCAGTAGTTCTCCTGGGACGTGGGAGAAACTGCGGGATAGTTAAACCATTTTCAAGAATCAACAGTTTTTTTTTTATAAAAAGGAAAGAATTATTTTTTTTGTTTGAATTAAATAGGCTCCGAAACAACGTGACAGCGCCTAATCTCTCTCCGGTCGTGTTGGATTGCCGTCCCATCGGACTATGAGAGTGAGGCAATAGAGAGTGTACCTGTATCTGCGCAAATGCTTGCAGCTGGCTGATCTCCTCGAAAAAGAACGACCACCGTGTCTGACAATCAGTCTGGACAACAGGCGTCTAAAACAGCACATGTTATCTAACCAACCATTCTATTCTCTTGTATTAACACAAGTAAGCAAGCTCATAACGTACAAAGCACTAACTTCTCTAAGTTAGGTGTAAGTAACTTAAGTAAGCATTAAGTTGCAATACGTTGCAGTGAGACTGCACCTGGTAGCAATTTGTGTTGATGAGCAAAACATTTGTAGCTTAGAATGCTTACTTAAGTTAGGCACCGGACGTTTTCATACAAATTAAGTTTTGTATTTTTTGTCCATGTTAGATTACGTTTGTAGTAGTTTCGTTAACCTTTTGACCGCCATAGTCATGTATAGATGACGAACCAAAAAGTACCCAACACGCCACGGTCACGACTACATGACAGACTGTGTATAATTATGTATGTATTTACAAAATCAAACTATATAGGGTGACTGATAATTAGTGACCGATATTTAAACACGTGATTGTATTTTTTTTTATCATTACAGTAAAATTCAAATTTCGCGCGCGCCGTTGCCCGTTCAGCTGTTAGCGGCGAGGCCCCGCGCCCGCGTTGTCAGTAATTTTGCTATAATGATAAAAAAAAATATCAAAAAAGTTTCTTTGGGAAAGTTGTTTGTAATCATGAGTACAATCACGTGTTTAAATATCGGTCACTAATAACCAGTCACCCAATATATGTAAGTACGTTTATCGGTTGTCTAGTACCTATTGTACAAGCTCTGCTTAGTTTGGGACTAGATGACGTTGTGTGAATCTGGGAGGAATATTTTCTATGTAAACTTTTGATGCGTATCCCACAATATGTAGGTACAGGTACAGTTAGTAATCACAAAAACCTGAATGTTATCCACATAACATAAACACATGCTCAACTAATTGGAATTCAAATCTAGGCAATATAGCATCAAAGGGAGGCCTTTGTTGAATAATTAAATTAGTTACGACGGTATGTAACAACATTCCTATTGAAAGCAAATAGAACACGCATTCGATATTGTCACTAGATTTATTTTTATTTGTATATATCTGCCTAGCCTTTTCCCGTAATCAAATGGTTTTTCTTCACAAGACCTGGTGGAGCCTTGTTCCTATTAGGGATTTGGAATGGGCTTTTTGTAGCGATGCAGTCGCGATACTATGGCGGTTAGTTAGGCATTTTGACGGCACTTTTACTGACAGGTAGCTGACATGACAAGGAGTAATTTAGGCTACTATTTATCAAGGCGAGTAAGTTCCTTTGGACGCTTTTGAAACCGTTAGGAACGGCTTATTAATCATAAAATAAATAGGCTAACTACATCCCAGCAGCAGTAAGCCTTAGGCCGGTAGTCCACTGACCACGTGCCATATAAATCTATAGTCCCCAAACTGGACATAAAGTTTCGATCATAAAATAAGCCATTACTACCACCCAAGAAATGTCGGTGTCAGGCTATGGTGACCATCAGTTTCTAAAAAATTCTTTTAACTCTAGTTAAAAGAATTTTTTCCTAGAATAAGGTGAATATATCGACAAAACTCATATATAATAAGAGCTTGCAGGGCATATAACGCATTGTGTCAGTGTTGATGATCTCGATTTGTTCTCCACCAGTGTTCCAAAACTTAAAGAAATGCTATCTAAAAACTTCTTTGAGGCTTACAAAAACCCTTCTTGTCTCTCTCCGAGTGATCACTAATTCTTACTTTCTCTTGTCTGTCTACTGTTTCTTGTATTACCCTAATATTGTCAGTGAAAACTTGTAAATGGCCTTCTTTGACTATCTTTTAACTATATTATTTGTGTACTATGCAAGTTTTCTTAAGAAATAAAAAACTTTATTGTGTAATTTATTTGTGTATTTTTTTTTAGGAGACAATAAAAGTTTATTCTATTCTATTCAGATCAAGGATCCAGAAGCTGTACACACCATGGTCAGATTCTCAACATGTTTAGTTATCCAATAATTCACAAATAAAGTGACAAGCACCAGTATCAACTGGTGCACTCAGAGCAACACACATCTCACGTTTATTGCACTCCAGGCAGCATTCTCAGCATTTAAACGTAAATAAATTCTGAATATACATATTTTTGAAATCATATTCGTACCACGGAGACTTTAAAGGATTTTTATGAGGTTTACTTTTATTACTGGAAATTGAATAATATATGTATGTGTACATATGTGGATTTGTTTTAATATTTTTTTAGCAGTGAACATCAAGCGGCGCACATATATTATAAGGTCTTACAGAAACATATTTTTACAGTGCACCATATTTTTTTGATTCCCAGCACGGTCGACATTTGTGTGAAAATTAATTCATACTGTCTTCTTAGTTTAATTATCAAGAGGACATATAATCTGTATGCCTTTTACACATAATTTTGTACTAAGTGTGAATTATTATCAGCTGAACAATAAATACATTTATCATTATTACTTAAGGCGCAAGGCTTCTTACCGTCAATTACAGAACAGAGCGTACACAATTTTGTATACAAGCAAGCGTCATTTTCCTAGCTCTTATGAGACTGTGGGCCGGTTTCACAGGTTACGGATAGCCACTATCTACCAAACAAAGTAAAAAATGGTACAAAATTTGTATGAAATTATCTGCCAGATAAACTATCTGGAACTTATCAGCAATCTTCGAAACTGGCCCGGATAATACCAGCGTAATCTCTAATTGATTACTTAAATGTTCGATTTTTATAAATTATAATTATTATGTCCCAAAAGTTAAGCCACAAATCATGGTCACCCTACATTTAGGAAAGGTACACGACCGATTTTTATACGTCCCACCTGTTCGTAATATATAGAAGGTACACCCTTAAAATTTATATATTGAAATAATATCCTTTGTTTCATTTCGGTTTTTGTAGTTTTTAGCTGAAGCTTAGGTGTTATAAGATGATAAACTAGTTGTTAATAAGGCTTTATTTCTATCGAATGTATTACACGACTAGTTTCTTACAAAGGACTAATTATTTACAAAGACGGACCGCCGGCATCCTGCAGCCTCAGCATGGCAACCGTATCATCATCTCCCGACCCTTTTCCCGAATTGCAATTATTAATATCGTAATACAGAATATATAGTTTTATATGAAAAAAAACGTAGTTGGAAACTTCTCAAGTGCCTTTTTTACAAGTAAAACGTTAAAAATATCAAATTAAGTGTTTTAATTGCGATTCCTATTCAATGTTTTAGGGAGCTCCCTGAGCATATGTCTTACTTTCATATAGTAAAATGGCCAAATTAATTAAAACGTGTAAATATTTGACAGCTATTTGCGACGTTGCCAACTTTCGGTGATAGCCCTCTTAAGTAGTTTAGAAGACCATCGCACACAAACAAATACATACGTAATTTATACACATAAAGAAGATAATTCTTTTATCAACCCTGTTTACCTAAGCACAGTATAAAAGATACTTCGCCAGCAACAATAGCCAGTAATGAGACAAAATGCGAAGCACCTGGGCTCCTTATTAACGAAATACTTGATTCGAAGAGCATTTACCTTACTGGAATAGTACACAAATCTCTATGTGAAAGATTAAAGATAAAAACTTATTAATTCATAGTAGGCTGAAAATCAGCGCTTTTTGAAGGTCAAGTTTACAAAAGACAGTCCCCAAAAATGCCTGCTCTTCGCTACCTTCTATATTTTATTGCTGGGAAGAAGAAATGGTGGAACAAACTCCCAGCGACACAATTCTATCTGTATGGTTTGAAGAGCCGGTTCTATACAAAACAAAATAATATTAATAACACACAAAGTAACAATAAATCAAAAAAAGAGAAAAGTCAATTAATATTTAACCATGATATAAAAATGCAATTTCAGTGCACTTCACTCATGCATTTTTAATCATATACTTAAGTAGATATGCAATTGACAAAATACAGTCAAATTATTACTTTATTGAAATTTCAACTCCTATACGATTTGTATGAAAATAAGAACTATGACGTCACAGATTTTTCACGTCAAGTCGTATACTTATTTTGCTTATATTACCCGTAAAAAAAATCAAACAGTTTTTCCTTCAAGATAAATGAAAGTGACATTATTTTAAGATGCTTTACCTAATAAAAATCATAAAGGATTTTATTTTTGACCTACTAAACTACTAATTGTCAACCACGAGCACAAACTTAAAGCACACATTTCGACACGCGAGCATGACTGGCGCAATCATATCTTTAGTAATGAAAAATAAATAGGCTAGGTCTCTCAGCCGCGTCTCCAGTGGTTTCAATGCTCTAAGAATTGACTACTTGAATAATCGGAAATTTGAATAATTTACCTTTTGCTGTGAATAATTGGATTTCGGACCTTCCATTTACATTTTCGATGTACAATTGATGATTCTTGATGTTTCTGTATGCTGGGATTTTTGTTTCATGCTTATTAATTTAATACTTAAAGCTTGATAAGTACTGATTCTCGATTATATTACTTTTGGCTGATTTCTGAACACATTAAAATTTATCGACGATTGGTTTTAATTTTCTGTTGTTATATTGAAAAGGGTCTAAGATATTTGTAGTGTAACATCAGCCTTTTTATCTTCCCACTGCTAGGCCTCCTCTCACACAGAAAAGGATTGAGCGTTAATCACCACGCTTGCTCAATGCGGGTTGGTGATTTCAGACTTTATAGTCCAGGTTTTCTCGAGATGTTTTCCTTCACGTTTAATCAGTCAGTCACTGGTGTCCAAGATATATGTAGAAACTACATTTAACTTAAAAAAAATGCATTAGTACCTACTTGCCTGAATTGAAATCGAACCCGCATATTTAAACTTGAAGGGTTGGTGTTTTAACCATTATGCCACCACGACTTATATAAATAATACAACCCTTTTGTGGTAAACATGATCCTTAGCATGTACTAAATGACCTGTAAAAATATGGTGCACTAGTTTTGTTATATCTTAAGTGTAACTTAACCACAAAATATTAATGATAGATCGTTATAAATGCACATTGGAGCCTGTCATGCAACTGTAACTTGAGTGAGAAGTCAGCTGAGACACGATTATGTATGCCTTAACTTAAGCGTAGCTTTAATTCGAACTATCAATGTACTAGTGAGCGCGTCGAAGTAACTTAGTTAGCACGCCTAAGAGTGTACCGTCTGCAGAATAATAGAAGTTCATAATCTCGCTGAATTATTTGTTCAGAAAGTCGTGGATTTTGTTAAAGAATAAAGATAATATGGCTGGAAAGAATTTTAATAATGGCATCCAGATCAATTGTCGGCCAGGGCGGCCGTTCTCTCTAAGGAGATCAACCAGCTATGCAGGACATAATATATAGTGCACAAGCATTTGCGCAGACACAGGTGCACTCTCATAATCCGATTGGACGGCAATCCGACACGAACCAAGAGAGATCAGGCGCAGGACCAAAATGTTTGTGCTCTCCGATGCACGGGTGTATCAGTCACCAACTTTCAGACTAACTGCTTTATGCAAGTGTCTAAAACTCACGATCAATTTCGCTCCGACCCAGGTATCAAACCCGAGACACCAAGTATAGCAGTCGCACTATGCGACGACTAGACCAGTTGTCTGACTTCCTTAGATAGAACAGCTGTCATTGCATTAGAATTCATACAAGATGCCTATAATTTGTCAAAATTTGCGCCAACGGGGTTTATCAAAAAAAGTTACATAAGGGTTGAAAACTTATACATCAAATCATTGTGTTGCAATATGCATTACAATATGCACACTGTACCGTTAAGTAGGCAGTTTAACAGAGAACGGTGACGTCACACGTCGGCCAAGTTTAATGCACTCGCGTCTGTATAGTTTTCACTGCTGTCGTTACTCCAATGTGGGGCTATAAGAACTGCGATTCCATTGGTTAGGTATTGACTTCGTCTGCATGGTCTTTGATTTAGGGCATCATTTTCTGCCTAGCCTTTTCCCAAGCTATGTTGGGGTCGGCTTCCAGTTTAACCGGATGCAGCTGAGTACCAGTGTTTTACATGGAGCGGCTGCGTTTCTGAACCCTGGACAATAAAGTACGCCTTGATAAGACTGTTTATCTGACTTTCTGGCTTCTGACTACCAAGGGGTATATAACAGGCAATTGAACCTTTCAAATTTACGGGTATTTTCATACATACCCCGGTTTTACAAGCAGGGTAATAAAACATTTATTCTGTCAACATATCACACTCTCGCAATTTTTAATGGCCCCAATTTGACTTGAAACTTAGACCCCGCTGAAATATATACAAAGTTTAAACTGTATGCTGAAAATTTGATGTCACCTACAGCAAAGAAAAAAATATTCGGTTTCATTCGGTTTGAAAGTTTGTTTATGTCAGCTATAAAGACTGACTATCACGTACGAGCGAGGCGCCAGATGATTCCAGAGGGCTGTATTAGTTCAAATGGGTCATCAAAGAAGAGGGGTTGGGGTAGGTTGAATCATAGGGAAGGTTTGTACAGTTTAATTTGGTTTAAGTAGAAATATTGTTGCTTGGCGAACAAATTGGGGTTTGTAAATATTAAAAATATTTTAATTGATGATATTCTACATAGATACAGATTGTAGTAGCCTGATGTGCTGGCGTCTGTAAAATAATGAACCAAACATGGCGTTCGATTTAAAAATGGCGCCCCAAGAGCGTAATGTCAAAGAATAATAACTGAACCATTATTATTCTTTGAACTTCTATTAGTTTCAACTTAATAGCTGAAGCAAATGGTTCAAAGTTGATTGAGATAATTTGACAGTTTCGGGTAACTTGATGTGCCTTACTGAAACCTTCAAACTCTTAATAATTTATTCAAATTAGGCTGGTAAATCAGCACTATTCGAACGTCAAAACAAAAGACAGCCCCCAAAACGCCCACCCTTCACCACTTCCTATGTTTCCTTTGCTGGGAAGAAGAAGTGGCGCAACAAACTCCCCAGTAACAGTTGACATGTTCATAATATTTAACTGACAAAATAATGAGTATGGAAATTCGTTAACTATGTAATCATTACATAATTCCGCCACTGAAGATAACAATTCTTAAATTGATGACCTTAAGAATTTAAAAAACTAACCTAGATAGCTTTAAACTTTTATTAACATTCAATTTAATCTAATTTAATAATAATAAAAAAAAATGGAAAACAAATTCCTCCTCTTCGCTACCCACTGGTAGCGTACCCAAGAGACTGGCAGCATTGCCACGTTGGATTGTGTCGATGATATAGAAGCAAGTATTTGGAAATAGACGAATTATTGTCAAAATATTTCTAAGAATTAACTAATTGGGTTATAACAAGGAAAATCCAAAAATAAAACAATAAAGCGAGTTACAGCTAAATGTCTGGGGTGACGCTCAGGTTATCAGGAATTACTATCGTCAAGATACAGAGGAGACTGGGGAGATAATGACCACACAACGGTTAACAAATACAATTTGTAACTTTTATAACGATGAAGGGGATTGAGCCTGATTCTCCTCAGGCGCTGGGTCTCAGGTCAGGTTGATGCTGGCTGTGATCTCCTGCTACTTTTGGTGGAGTCTAGTAAAATTATCGCTTCAATTTTGTCTCTTATTGTAATAAAAATCCATAAATAAAAATCGTTTGTTATAACGGAATGTCCATCAGCAATAATTTTATTATTGTCGACAAACATAAAATTGATCAAAGTAAGATTGTAAGAAATAAAATGGAAACTAATCAGACATATTACTACTAACCTTTTTTGAGCGGTATCATCAATATACCATGGAACGAGGTTGCGCGAAGTATTGCCGATTTTTTTTTCAAATCGCTCCAGTAGTTCGTCAGATTAGAGAGTTCAAGCACACCAACAAGCAAAATAAACTCTTTACCTTGATACTATTAATATATATAATAAAATTACAAGACATAAAGATGTAAATATTTCATTCTTCCATTTAACCAAACACCGTTGACCAAGAACCCCGCGTCTACCTAAATTTGTATGAACCTTGAACTTCGAACAAGATAACATCAGTTGAATATTCAAAAAGCGTCAGCTGTGACTTAAATATTGTTGCAGTCGCCTTTACACTAACAAACATAGCACTTATCGAGTAGCTTAAACGTAAAATATATAAGTAAAATCTTTTTAGACACAAATCTAACAAATCAAGTGACGTATATACTTCAAAAAACGTTAAAATTGCAATCAATAACAGTGACATAGACGAAATAAAAGAAACGGCCGATAAAACTGAAAAAAGAGACAGCTAGATAGTGAAAAAACTTTACTAAAGGATCAGCCATGAAGACCTTACTACTTATTAATATATTTATGTTTATAACAATTACTATCTGTGGAGTAATAAAAGACAAAGATGATAGAGACACTTCAAGAGAAATGCAATATGATAACGCTATAATCGTAACAGTCGTTGATAATAATGACGATAATAATGGAACTCCAAAACCTATAGATTCATCTGAAAAATTTGCAGCATTCAATGAAGCTGATACATCTGTTACTTCAGCCAATGACGTAGCAACACCAAAGATCAACAAACGAGAAATAACACAAGTTGACAATCAAAACAGCACAGTGACTGACGACGCTGAATTACAACATATACTGGAATTACTTCGTAAAACTACAAACTACACTATAATAGAGGTGTTAAGTAAAAACTGTACGATTGACAACAGTGCGACGATCTGTAATGTATTGCTGCCGACTAATACAAATGCTATTGTCGCTGATACATGTCCGTCAGGGAAAGATAGAGCTGATGATGGTACTTGTGTGGAAGTTGTGTAGAAAACTGTTCTAAGTGACGTTATAGTGCGAATATTCTGGCATGTTGTTATTCTGTGAAAATTATGACATAGAGTCTAAAAGCCAGTTTCACCGGTTGCTGATAAGTCCCAGATAGTTTATTTCATACAAATTGTGTTCAATTTTTGAATTTATGTGGCAGATAGTGGCTATCCGTAACCTATGAAACTGGCCCTAAAAGGTTTTTGGCTGAGGTGAATAATTTGTGCAGGTCTGTTGCCAATTCTGTCCCTGATTTGATTTATAATATTCTATTTTATTTAATGTTTATCTTGGTGTTGTGCATATTCTACTCTTTGTACAGTCAACCGCTCATCCTACCTTTATCAAAATGACTATAGCAATTTCATCATCATCATCATCCTCCTTCCTGCCCTTATCCGAAGTTTTATTTGGAGTCGGCGCAGCATGTTTTTGTCTTCCACGCTCTTCTATCTGCCGTCATCTCACAAGTTACATTCTTACTAGCCATATCAACTTTCACGCAATTATATCAACTATAGCAATTTATTCAAAGAAAAAATGGTGTTCAGATATTACCAACCCATATTGACATGGAACTTTGACCTTTAATACGATAACTTAAAATTATAGCTCATTGTGATACCACTTACTCGTTAGTTAAGATATCAGAATTTTATTGAGACACCAGTTTTTTTTAGTATTTACAAAGACATCTTGTCATTATTACATGAGTTTGTAGAAATTATGAAGACTATTATTATAATTTGTGTAACAATAATCCTATGCAGTGATCTTTCTAAGGCATTCAAAATTAAAAACGAAAATAATGAGATATATCAACAACATAATACATCAGATTGCACACAACATGATATCAAAGTGATAAACAGTAAAAACATAACAAGTGCAGATCGAAACTCAAGCGAAGGAAGTGATTTAAAAAAACAATTTAATCGTAGAAGTCAAAATGCTAAATACCATGGAATTAATAACACAAACATTGTTGAGGAAACAGACAAAATACAACATAATAAACCAAGAGGAAGATATGGAAGAAAGGAAAAATTAGGTGACAGACATCGTATTGGATATGGACCAGAATCAAGGATCATGGTGCAAATGTCTTCCATCTCTGTAGATGATTGTAGTACTGGGAAGAACAGAGCTGATGATGGGACCTGTGTTTCTATAGAAGTGTCTGTCAATTCTAATGAAATAGAAGATATTATTATAAATACTAATAATAGTGAAATAACTGATATCGTTATAAATACTAAGGAACTAACGTAACGCGTACAACACAGATTTCTATCAAATGTATGTATTATTATTGTAGACCTTAAAAAAAGTTTTATAGATTTTGAAGAATTAGAAAATGTTATAAAATGTCATGATTGTATGGATTCTCAAATTAGATGAGTATAATTAAAATTATGTAACGTATGTGTATGAAACTGTCAAATTTTCCCAATGAACTTTGAACCATATGCTTCAGAGATAAAGTTGAAAATCTATCAAGTCTGTACAAAATAATTTTATAAAATTAGTAGTTGAGTTATCAATAAAGATTTTAAGAACAGGTGTAAGCATAAGCAGAAATGAATGTACCAGTTATACAGAACGCTAGATACCAATATTTACGTATGTACATATTATACAATTCAGCCAGATATACACTATATGGTGACTATTAAGTTGTTTTATTAAAATCATATTCAACCTGGCTTTATTCATCATCATTTGAACAGCAGTCAAGTCGAAAGGTCAATTTTTAAAGACTGTCCCCAAAAACATCACTACTTCCTATGTATTATCGTTAAGCGAAGTTATTTGCTGGCTACATTATACTCGTATCTATACATTTATATTTAAAGTCAAAGAAACTTAAATAAAATATTGCAATAACACTAAATAAAAACAAAGAAATGCAATAAATTGCATTTATAATAACAATGAACTAAATAAAATCGAGGGCACTATAATTTCCCTCTTTACTCAAATGCACTTTGAACTTACAGTAATAAGATAAATAATTATTGATTAACTGCATCCACCTACTTTCAATTATCGCTATATTGGTGTCAGTGACAAACAAACCTTCAAACAAAAATGAAGTTGTTAATAATAACTCTCATATTCATTGCCACATCTGAGTGCGGGCTTATAGATGATCTAGTACCTTCTAAAGATAAATCAAGAGGTCTAGGAGGTCTCCTAAATAAAAAACCTAACAGTGAAAATGAAGGTGTGTTATTAAAAGTGCGTGAAACTCTTGAAAATGGTACAAAAATTGTTATTGATGCACTCGGCAATGTTATTAGAATACCTCCTAACAAAGATAATGAAGGTAACTCTAAAATAGATCAAGAAAGTTTAGGAAATAATGAAGTAAGTGAGACAGCTAATACACCTACAAAAACTGGTAACACATCTACTGAAAATGTCAAAGCAGGAGACAATAAATTGAAACCTAATCAAAACGAGACCGTCCCAAAAATAGTTGACGAAAAACCAGAAACTAAAAATGTTACATCAAAAACAGATTCGAAAGACAATATTAAGGATCCTGTGAACACAAATGCTACAGAGACTAGACTTGATAAAGGACATGTAGATAATAACAACAATTGTACTACGGTCGATAATAAAGCTTGTAATGTGACTTTAACGACCAGGACATCTTTAAGTGGTGATGCTTGCGTTCCTGGGAAGAAAAGGGCAGACGATAATACTTGTGTAGATATAGTGTGAAGAAAAAACATTGCTGATTTATTATTTACTTACTTTGTAGTTCAATAGTTTTGTTGTGATATTAGATTAAATACATATTTGATGTTAAATATTATTTTAGTTTTATTAATTAATCCAACTTAATTAAGTAGACACAGTGCTAGATTTAATAAAGGGTAGCTAAAAAGTAGTCCTCATCGCTATCACCCGGTAGAGAAGAAGTGGCGCAACAAACTCCCCAGCAACACATGCTTGTCTGTAGGTTTGAAGAACCTTTAAACAATATTTTCACATTTACACATAACATTCGCTAAAGTTCATCATCATGTTTTTTTATATACTGTAAAAACATCTTAATTGTTACTGAAAGTGCAGTTCTTAATTTCCATGTAAAATATAATTTAGAATATCAATCATCTACGATATAATATCTCAACTTCTCAGTCCAAAAAAATATTTCTGAAAGGGTTACCAACTCGAAACAGAAAAATTACACAAAATATTTCAGCAATGCAATCATAAAGATGTTTCGAATTAACAAGCGAGGAATAACGACATTCTGTAATTTGCGTGAATGCAGACTAATTGCCTAAGGGGGAGGGGTGTGAAGCAAGGGGGGGTAATGAATAAGATTATTTGCAGAGGGGTGATCTGTTATCTCAGGGAAAAGACGACACCTGCAGCTAGCAGAGATAATGTTAATCTGCTAAATTATTCGGGTATATTTTATACTTGATCCTGTTAGCCTAGTTGCATGGCGCGACTGCTGAACACAGGGTCTCGGATTGGATTCCCGGCTCGATAAAATTGTTTTGTGGATCGAAAGAAATTTTTACAAAAAGCATCCCGGAATCTGGAAATTAAAGAGGTCAGATTGATACACCCGTGCATTGGTGAGCACGTAAATCTTAAATCTTAAAATCTTAAAGTGTGGGATTGCCGTCTCATCGGTGAGTGACGGAATAGAGAGTGCACCTGTGTCTGCGCAAATGTGAGTGCACTATAATACGTCCTGCGCAGCTAGCTGTGCTCCGCTCCCGTGTGTCTTAGCGTGATGGTATATAGCCTATAGCCTTCCTCGATAAATGGGCTATCTAACACTGAAATAATTTTTCAAATCGAACCAGTAGTTCCTGCGATTAGCGCGTTCAAACAAACAAACAAACAAACTCTTCAGCTTTATAATATTAGTATAGATCTACCCTTGTGAAGGCAAAGCGAGTCTCTAGTAACACGCGCAAAGAATTACATACAAGAAACGATACATTATCTGTCTTTATTGAAAGCTTACACACAATAAACTCAGATTGAAAGGCGCTTCTTATAATAGACGAGGCGCCTCGAATCGGCGATGTACATAAATTAGGAAGGCACTGATCTCCGAGGCCTCCAGAGATATTTACTGCCTCAAAGAGAATTGTCCTTAAACCCCCGACGGTTATAGAAAGGGAACGTAAAGTTTCCCGTTTTATATTTACGTAGAAACGTAACTACGTCATCAGTAACTAAATCTATACGTTTGTTTGTTTGAACGCGCTAATCTCAGGAATACTGGTCCGATTTGAAAAATTCTTTCAGTGTTTAGATAGCCCGTTTATCCGAGTGCGCGGAGTATTTCCTACGGGACGCGGGTGAAACCGCTGGCGGAAGCTAGTTGATAGCCCTAATTAAGCTATTGATTGGCTTGTGTTATGGGCGCTAATACAACTGAAAAAACTACATATGCATATGTTTATAAAGACATATTAAAACACCCAGACCAATGCCGACCACAAATGTTGACCGTACCGAGAATCGAACCCGGGTCCCTCAGCTCTACAGTCATGGTGACCATTTTGCCCACAGGGTCGTAAAAATAATGAAAATGCAAATGTGAGTTAATTTCATAGTTTATTTATTTGATCTGCCTTTCTATAATAATGGCTAAGTCGATAAAAAAAATAATTACATGATTAGGGTTAGGTCCCGGCTTTTATTTGTACATCTTTGGCAGTCGTTACAAGTCTGACAACCAGTCTTACCAAGGGTATATGTGCTGGAGTTTGTAATTCAGAAAAAAACACAAAAAAAATATCAACAAGAAAAGATATAGGTAAACGAAACGTAAAAGTTACGTTCCAAATCCCCCAATATCCAGAAAGTACTTATTGAAAGCTATATACAGTTCTAACTACCGACATTATTTGTTTTTATTCCATGTCAAGGCTTGAACATTGTGTATGGGATATTGAACACCATACATGGCATGTATGTTACGAGACTTCGGTAAATGTTAGGTTATGGGGGTTGAAATATATGGGGCCTATAAGCTTGGCAAAGACTAATGTTACTTTTATTAAGCTTCAAGTTTGTCGTATAGATAGGTATTCCTCACACATTCACACAACGAGAATGCACCTGTGTCCGGCGCAAATGTTTGTGCACTATAATATGTCCAAATCTCCTTAAGAGAAAATAGCCGCCATGGCCGACAATCGTGCTGGACGCTATTATTATGAACAGGATTACACCATCTCCACACCGCTGCTAGCAACGAAGCGACGAACGAACGTTCCTATCCCGTCCCTGACATGTCAATAATATGTCAAAGATCTTGACCATCCAAAAAAAAGCCCGGTTCACTTACAAAAACTTACCCTAAAAATCATTGAAGACCCAAGAATCAAATCGGCGACCCTACCAGTAAAAACGGTAATAAACCCAAAGTACTCCAAGTTGTTCCCATGTACTTGTTAAGCACTTTTGTTCTAAAGTGCTTGAGTTAAACTTCCTGACTTAGGCCCCTCGCACACGATACACGACTTTTTGAAGCGATACAGTCGCGCGTTTGCTAAACACGCTACTACATCGCTTCTTACGCGTGTTAGTCGCGTTTACAATGCGCCACTAACGCCTTAAGTATCGATACATCGCGATTGTATCGATACTTAGGTACGCGCGACAGCGTAGGACGACATCAGAGAAAGAACAGAGGAGGGAGGGAGTGTGCCAAACATCAGTTTAACTGCAACGTGACCGAGTTTGCATCGCGACTGAATCTGGTCCCGTGAGCGACGGCACACAGCTAGCCACAGCTGCGCGTCTGTATCGAGCCTACGCGCGATAGTATCGCGACTGCATCGCTACACAAAGTCGCCGTGGGCACAATTCCGTGGGCGAGGGGCCTTATAAGTAGGAAGCGGCCTTATGAACGGTTTGTATAAACTTTTTAAATGAATGATTTAAGAACGAGTTGAAACCTCGTGCAGCGAAATTAGGTCAGTAACAAATTAAATTATTTCCGTCGGAATTATACGATATAGAATTATGATTTTAAATTGTATTTCACAAGCTGTTTTAATTGTCCAATTAGTGGGTTTAAATATATATATGTTTAAAATCGGATAATTAAATGTAAAATACTTTTCTTTTAAAACATTACTGAAACCCACCCATCACACAAATACGTAGAAATGTGAAAATATCTCGAAGAAACCTAGACTATACAGTCTGAAATGACCAAACCGTATTGACCAAGCGTGGTGATTAACGCTCACTCCTTCTCTGGTTAAGAGGAGGCCTGTACCTAGCAGTGGGATGAAAATGATGAAATTTTTACTCTAAAATATAGAATACTACTTTCCACCAGCGGTATCACCCACGTCCCGTGAGAACTATACCTACTTAAAAAATTGCCCTATAGTGTTCCTCATTCAATGGGCTATCCTATACGTTGACCGGACCGGGGATTGAACCCGTACGAGGAAGCTACTAAATGCGATTGATAGTGTGCTTATATATATGTTATACAAAACATTCAAAACATTAAACACTTATTCATTGTCCCTTACCTTTGTTTAAACTGCAAACAGCACTGACCACTATCACGCCTTAATATTCACTGTTCAGTCTACTCAACGTCCGTACGTCACTGTAGGGATCCAGCAGAACACCAGCGTCAGGTATTCTACCTGACACATCCTGATCTGGGCTCCCATTCGGTGAAAACTTAAGATACACCGCACAGGGCCTCATGGAGCCGAGGCCTGCCGAGGGTGTGGGTTGTTCGCAAGAGTTACCACAGCCCTGGCACACAAAGACCTCTAGAAGGAACATTGTTCCCGCACGAGAAAAAAAAAGAGAAGACACATCAAGCTATATAAAAACCAGTTTGTCTTGGACTCGTTTTATATGATCTTTCTGCAAGTTGAACGGTCAGCTTATACTAGATTTGTATAGCTTAATGACATGTGTAGCCGTGTGTACCTACTTTTTTTTTACTTTGTCAATATTTTTGTATCTTTATTGTTGCTGAATAAATTTTAAAGTTTTATCTATCAATCATACTACCCCCTTTATTTCGTGGGAAATCATCAAATGACCCCGCTGAGGGTGCAGCTGGAGGGAGTGTCAGACCCTTACTGACTAAAACCCACTACGTTCCTTCTGGAGACCATTGTGTGCCAGGGCCACGGTAACTCTTGCGAACCCCTAAGACGACCCACTGACCGAACAACCCGCAACCCAGGCAGACCCTGGCCCTAATGGGCCTCCTATGATCATACTACCCCCTTAATGTTTAATTTCCAAAAAGTCACTGTACGCAAACAAGAGGTAAAAAACTGCACTTTTTACACTAGTTCATTTTACAAAGAATCCGAGGCCTTCACCACTTCCTATGTGTTAAAATAAATACCAACAAGTAGCAATAGGTATATAATACGATCATGGGTAGCCGTCCGCCATTTTGCAAGATTTCACCACAAATTAAGGTTGAAAGCTTTTAGAAGACACAAAACCGAATTTGGTCGAACCGAGCTATGATTTTAGAAAAATTGTCACAAATTGGGTTTAGTGTTTTTGTGTTATTACATTATCAAAGTGAAAATGCTTTACGGTTTTTGGTCGGTAATAGAATTTTGGATTTTAAACGGCTTTTCTTGTTCAAAAAGTACTTTGTAATTTTTTTTATAATTATAGAAGAACAGTAGGTAGATATACATATGTAGGTACATATGTATACTGCACTATTAAATTAAAGAAAAAGGACTAGGTAATTGACAATTAGTCAAATTCATTACTTTTATTGAACTGTCAAAGGTGGTTGCTTTGTAAGTAATTTGTATGAAAGTAAGAACTATGACATCACATTTCTATCACATCAAACCATAAAATATCATAAATCATATCAATAAAAAAGAGAAATGGTTTTTAATTAAAAACTATGAATAAAAGTAGCATTATTTTAAAATGCTTTACCAAATTAATATCTTATAGGATTCTATTTTTGACCTAGTCAACTACCCAATTAGTTACGTTACGTAAACTAACTAATATATTAATTTGTACTAAACTTACTTTATAACTCTACGTTTAATTAAGATGAAATTAATTTAATCAGATTGCAAGTTAAATGCGCAAACAGTTCTAAATTTCATTGGAAATTCATCAACTCCCAAGTTTCGTAGCTGATGCATTAAATATTCAGAGGTTTTGTAAAATGGCCGTTTGTACCTATTTCTGTTATACTATATTGATTGTCATCATCATCATCTTCACAACCTTTTTATCGTCCCACTGCTGGGCACAGGCCTCCTCTCCCACGGAGAAGGATTGAGCGTTAATCGCCACACTTGCACAATACAGGTTGGTGATTTCAGACTTTATAGTCCAGGTTTCTTCGAGATGTTTTCCTTCACTTTTAATCAGTCATTGATGTCCAAGATACAACTTAGAAAAGTTACATTGGTTTGCCTGCCCTGGAATCGAACCCGCGCGCATAAGAGGCTGGTGCTTTAACCACTAGGCCACCATGACTTATTGATTGTTTGGGCTAAAATAACTATTTCAAATACGTATTTACAGGGAATTTAGTTAAAATTAGAAAAAACATAAAAGGTAAATTAAAAAAGTTATGATGAAATAACTTGAGCCTTGAGATCTACGAGACGACGCTTAGGCACAGAATACTAAGTAACGTAACTAGAGGTAGCTACCTCAATCTGTCAATATTTTTAATAAATTTTCAACCTTATCACCCTTACCAAAAAGTTAATATTCGATTGGTAAAATGTAACATACAAATAATTTTTTTTGCATGTCTACTTCCAGGCTGAATAGAATGACATTTACGCTTAACCTTACTTTTATATTAATGATTTTATTTCAGGATATCTAAGAATTTCTCGCATATTTTTCAGAATATATATGCAATAATTTAGGTAAGGTACACGCATCAGTACAGACTAAAAGTATCGATATATTAAGGTGACAGTCCATCAGTGTGCAGCACTGTGACGCACGCAAATCTTATAATCTACTCTCAATATAGCTCGCTTAAACGGTCTACTAACAATAGAAGATAACGTGCGAATTTCCAAAACAAAGTGTACACATGTAGACACGTAGGTACACATTATTTGTTCTCGAAACAATAAGATATATCGGGACACCTTTTCACACACGATCGGTTAGCCCCAAGGTAAGCTATTGATTAGCTTGTGTTATGGGTGCCAACACTGCTAAACTACATATACTTTACACATACATATTACACCCAGACCACAGCCAACAAGCATGCTCATCACACAAATGTCGACCGGACCGGGAATCGAACCCATGACCTCCAAGTCAGTAACCCTGGCAGAAAAGTACCTCCAGAAGGAACATAGTGGGTTTTAGTCAGTAAGTCTGACACCCTCCAGCTGCACCCTCAGCGGGAGGGGCCACTTGATGATTTCCAACAAAAAAGGGCCACCAACTCAGCATTCAGGCGTGGTTAGTCCAACGGTGTCGTTATTAGTACTATATTGGTGGAATCTCACCATAACCAACTGCAGCCTGTATTCGTTTGAAAAATGGCTGCCATGCATAAGATATGATGGCGCTGGCAAAATGCCGACAATCCCCGCAATAATAAGTTATCCTGTCAACTTTAACTATTTTTAAATAGGTAAATGAACTGGACGAAGTTATATTTAAACGTAGAGTATTCAAATGTGCTTTATTGCTGAAAAATTATGTGGAAACGAAACGATGTGTTTTTAAGGAGTTTACTGAATGTAGTTATAGTATAAAGAGGGGGAGTAAGTTATCTTCATACAAACGCACCTCGCGCTGCTTGTATGTGTGCGCCAAAGATGAGATAAGATAAAAAAGCATTAAAAAATATTTAAAGTAGGCTGAAAATCAGCACTTTTTGAAGGTCAATTTTAAGAGTGACAACCCTAAGACAGTAGGCAATAATATCATGGATTGGGCCGGAGATAACCTACTTCCCCTCTTTATACTATGACCAGCTTCAGCCAGCAGTTTCACCCGCCTCCCATAGGAACAACTCCGCGTACGCGGATAAAAAGAAACCCATAGACTCCCTCGATAAATGGGCTATGTCACATTGATATAATTTTTCAAATCGGACTAGTAGTTCCTGAAATTAGCGCGTTCAACCAAATAAACAACCAGCCAAACTCTTCTGCTTTATAATATTGGTATAGATGTGAGGTGCCTAACTATACAAAATTTAAAAAAAGAAACCGAGACACGTGAATGAGTCTAATCCATTTCGTCAATCTTATTGCCTCCAAGTTGATGGGACTTACGCAAAACTAATGTCACGCATGATATACTTCCTTGATAGCCATCCATTCGCAATCTCAGAGGCCCTCGCTATCAATGTGCAAACTACACTTCACAGTATGTATCTGCTTATTTTTCTACTTCCAACCAGTCGTACAAACATACAAAATTTACCACCTGGATCCGGAATCAAGAAATGAATTGTTACCAGAATTACAACAGCTTCTAGACGCACAGAAGAATGAAGTGCCCGAATTTAAGAAAGTGCATGTCAGAGGAGAGAATAGAAAACGCCGGGGCTTCAAGCCGATAGGGAAGTCTGTCTTTGTTAAGAGAATTATACCCCACGGTTACGAAGGAGGAGAATATGAATATGACTCTAAATTGAACACAGTATACAAACCTTTGGTTAGATATCACGTCAAGAAACCAATAGATCAACATGAGAGAACGATTGTCAAAGAAATCGAATCAGATTACAATCTAAACAATCGATTTGACAATGGCCTTATCGTCTTAGTAAAAAAAGAAAGGAGAGACCCTCAAGAAGAACTCTTACTCAAACTCCAGAACATTCTAGAGAAGAGCGCGCGACATGAGAAGCAAAAGAAACGATTGTTCCATAATAAGAAGAGGTTTCGAGCGCTGAGTAGATTGGACGAAGAAATAGAAGATGCGGATTTGCTGAGGATTTTGGACAAGTCCGGGGAAATTCACGATCCCTTCGCCCCGGGAAAAATTCCAGAGAACTTAATCCCAGAAGAGCCAAGCGCGGAGGAAGGTCCTCCGAAGTTTACGTTACCTACTTATCCTTTCTATAACTATTGGACGGTAAGTAAGGACGGTCTGCAGGTTGTTCGCAAGAGTTACCGTGGCCCTGGCACACTGGGACCTCCGGAAGGAACATGGGGGACTATGTTCCTTCCCTATTATAAAACGTGGTCGTAAAAAGTACCGGCTTTAGTACTAGATTTAGACTAACTTTGTTCAAGACGATGTTTTTATAATAAGGGTGTTAGGGTTTTACGGCCGAAATTAATAGCTAAACGTTGTTATGCTTTTTTTTTTTAATGGCAATCTACCGAAGACTATGGCAATTTATGCCAGACTCGCAATTAAGTGTAGTGATGACTCATGCTAGAGACTGAATTTTGACATTAACCCCATATAATTTGTGTCAAATTCAAATAATTCAGTCAAATCATTGCATGGTTGTCGACTATGATATTAGTATAGACTAAGGGGTAATCCAGTCCTCACTTTTATTTTGGGGCCATTTGATGATTTCCCACGAAAATAAAAGTCCCTCTGTCAGTGTCAGACTCTTACTGACTAACGGCCGAAATTAGCCTTTCTATTCGAAGTCTATATAACAACGAGTAGAAGTTAGTCTATACTAATATCATAATCGACAACCATGCAATGATTCAACTTGTTTCTTGCCGTGCCGGTCTCTTGGTAATAAAATTTCTTGGGGATAAAGAGTTAGCGTTGCCATCCAACGTGGCAATGCAGACAGCACGGTCAATGCTGATGCGTTATTGTTGTTTGCCCTTTTTAGTAAATATTTCAAAAAGTAAATAGGTAATTAGTTTTTGTGTTTTAAAAAAAACTGTCGGTTAATATATTTTTTCTATTTCCAGTATCAAAAGAACATCATCCAAGACGCTTGCCCAGGGAACACGGTACAAATGGGCAATATGTGCGTCAGTGTGACAGGTCATCGGAAATCCGCCGGTTCCTTCAAGGACGCCATTAAAGGCTTGAAATCTATGCGCAAGCTTTATTTGTAATTATTAAAAGCGTATTAATATTAAAAATAAGTTATGGGTTTTATGAAGATTTTTTCTTGTTGTCTTTGTATTTTATTATTGATGCTAAACTTTGGAGCAATACAAAAATCGTGTGCCATGACGTAAAATGGCAAGAAATTTGTCTATGCCTTCATAATACTTTCGTATAGGGAGTTTTTCGTTATAGGTGTTAGTGGAGGTCTTATTTCTGATATTTTATTTAACACAATTTATATAACGCAGTTATACAAAGTCGTTAAAGCACCAGCCTCTCAAGTACGAGTGCGCGGGTTCGATTCCAGGTCAGGCAAGTACCAATGTAACTTCTTTAAGTTATATGTACTTTCTAAGTATGTCTTGGACACTAATGACTGATCACCAACCAGCATTGAGCAAGCGTGAAACGCTCAATCCTTCTCCGTGGGAGAGGAGGCCTGTGCCCAGTAGTGGGACGATAAAAATGCTGATGATGATATACCGCAGTAAAATATCCTTACAATTATTATAAAAGCGAAAGTAACTCTGTCTGTAACGCTTTAACACCAGAGCTACTGAACCGTATTTTGTAGACATATGTATAGTCTAGTCTGAGAAAGAACATAGGTTAGTTTTTAGCCGGGTTCGGAAAGGTTCGTATATTGGGATAATGACCAGGTCAAAAATAAAATACTTAATGCATTTAGGTAAAGCATCTTAAAATAAAGTCAGTTTTATTTGTCGTTTTTAACGGAAAATTGCTTCTTACGAAATAAGTACGCGGCTTTATGTAAAAATCGGTGACATCACAGTTTGTGTTTTCAAACAAATTGCATACAAAGTAACCGTTTTTGACAGTTCAACAAAAGTATTGAATTTGACTATTTGTCAACTACCGTGTTCAGGGTTTTATTAAAACAACAATTAAAAATAGTAATGCAAAAATGTATTTCTTATAAACAGAGAGCGAAGAAATCACACAGCCTGTTTAATAATCTTAAATCTAAAAAAAGTATTAGCTTCATAAAATGTTAATATAGCCAACAATCTTCAGTTTTTTTTTTTTTTTATACTATTAAGCAACAATATGAATTATTCTGTATTTCTCTTTCATAAACTTATTTAATCTATATTTGCCTCTAACATTAAAATCTTTCACAATACTTTGTACCTAGATATTTTGAGAAAAATACATTTTTTTTCTACATATTTTTCTTTGTATGTTGCTATAAAAAAAATATTAAGAGCGCTTAAACCGAAAGTTGGTAATCGCAAGTAGCTGTCAAATATTTCATCATCATCTCCCGTCAAAGTTTCCAAATACGTTTTTTACATATAAAACTATTTATTTGGTGTTACGATATTAATAATTGCATTTCCTATTAATTTTTTAGTGCACTACAGAGCATTATTTCTTTATTTCATAAAGTAAAATTTACTAACTAATGAAAACATACACATAAATATTTGACAGCTATTTGCGATGTTACCAGCTTTTGGAATACGCGCTCTTTATACTGACAATATTTAATATTTATTTTTGGACTGATGTGAATATTTGACAGTGTGGTAATCACTTTTACCCTACAAACAAAAGTTGTATGGATGTAGCAACATACACTGTTACCCTAACCTATTTTGTCATTAGAACATTCGAGAAAAGCATAAAATTCTTTTTAATTAACTGCTTATATATTGTATTTAAAAAGTAATTATATTTTTTGCATCAAAATACGAGTAGAACTATATAAAATAACTCACATGGCATATAGCTTAAATAAGGGAAGGTTCATATCTGACGTAAAATACGCCGAGCGTATCATCAGTCGCACTAACGTATCATCGGTTGAGTGTGAACGGTCAAGTGTTTTTCTATACATTTGTCTGTTTTGGCGTTACGCGACCGATAATACGCGACCGATAATACGCGACGCATGTTCCGTCAGATATGAACCTTCTCTCTTCTCTCTAAGTGACAATAATAAGCAAAGGCGTTAAAACTAAAAGGTAATTCTATTTCGACCAATTTCCAAAACTAGAACTCATCTAAAAATACTCTTTCTACCATATTGCTTCTACAAGACAAATTTCGATTCGTTACCCTGCCTTACCCTACTCTGGACTCTCCTACTATATCAGAACATATGTGGGAGCGGCCTGTACCCCACAGTTGTTGTCTTTGGTCGACATGAGCACGTAACCGTCGTTACCCCACATGTTAGACCAGGAGTTCTTGACCAGCCAGTACTTCTGACCCTTGAGGATTCCGTACCCTACAGCTAGGACGGCGTGGTCGAGCTCTTCGACTTTGTTGTGGCTGTGGGAGAAACATCTGGATTAATTTACGGCTTATGTTACAAAATGGAGGGACAAAATGCAATGTGCATAAACATGTATTATAATAAATTAATCAATAAAATATTTGGGTTATTCCCGCTCGGTAACATCCTTCCGTGAACACTGTTGACGATCGGGGGAAAAAAAAACTTTCGTTCGTTCACAGTGTTGACGAACGCTAGGGTCGGTCCATACCTAACGGAATATGCGTCGCGTATTATCGGTCGCGTAACGCAAGAACTGACAAATGTATAGAAAGAAAAACACTTGACCGCTCACACTCAACCGATGATACGTTAGTGCGACTGATGATACGCTCGGCGTATTTTACGTCAGATATGAACCGACCCCTACTTATTATTTTGGGTAATTCCCGTTCGGTAATACCTTTCGTTCCTGTCGTCAACGCTGTTGACCATCGGAGAAAAAAAAAGTTTTTTTTTTATCATAATCGGATGATATAAAGACCAAATCTTACCAGCTAGGTTCGTAGTAGACGCCATTGGAGTAGAAACTAAAGCTCTTGTGAGCGGCGTCAATAGCCACCGATATCGGGCCGTGCTTGAAGATCGCCAACTGTTTCATAACACACGAGACAAATAAATTAAATATTAATCTCTGGAAGGGACGAGACACGAATATAATATACATATTTATTTATTTAAACAATATAACAAAAAAAGAAAGACGTGCCCTCAGCGCCAAGCTAAGAATTCATCCACAAATACCTAGAATATATCAATTGACGTTTTGAAGGACAGTACATATGACAAACTTCGAATTATATAATTTATTTTTATATAATTATGTGCTTACAGTACCCCTCTGTGTTGTACGCCTACTGGCTCTTATGTTTTAGTAATGAAAGGAATAATTGTCTGTTTGAGGAAGGGGACATTTTGCGAAAGGAACATTTCCCTAAAGGGACATTTTGCTACCTGTAGTCATTTTGAGCAGTGGACATTTTGCGACTGAGCCGACTGTGGCGGTCAAAGGGGACACTTTGCGAAAGGGACATTTCGCCATAGGGACATTCTGAGAAAGGGACATTTTGCTAAAGGGACATTCTGAGAAAGGGGCATTTTGCTACCTGTAGTCATATTGAGAAGTGGACATTTTGCGACTGAGCCGACTGTGGCGGTCAAAAGGTTTAAGTAATTATGAAGTTCTACTCACCCTGAGGGCTTTCTCGTCGTTAGCGGTGACGTTCACCCATCCCTTGATCTTAGTCGCGATTGTCACGTTCTCCAAGTGGCAGTACCCATCCTGCATCATACAAAAGGATTCAAATAATAAAAATATGTTTTCTTCAAAAACACAGTATTAAAAAGAGTGTTTTTTTCTTAACAGATTTTCAACTTCATCGCTGAAGCTCATGATTCAAAGTTAATTGGGAAATTTTGACAGTTTCGGGTATCTTGATGTGCTGGCGTACATATAAATTAAAAAACTTACATCGGTACTTGCCTGACCTGGAATCAAACCCTCACTTAAGAGGCTGATGCTTTAACCGCTAGGCCACTAGGACAAGTAGTAAAAACTATTTTTAAAAATTCTCATACCTGTCCCAAGTAGCCACCATAAGCTTCCTCAGTGGGCAGACCGTGTTTCATGATCCATTGGTATGCTCTGAAGTCCTCGCCGCCGTCGCAGCCGTTGTTGCCGAAACTGGTGGAAATCAACAACTATACTTAATATTGACTAGAGTGAGCGAGCGGCCTGGAAGACCCCTTTTGATATAGCCCCCGGAATCGCTTGACCTTGACCTCAAAGGTACTTGAACTTGATCGTTATGTCATTTATCCTTGACTTCAAGGATACCATGATACTTGATTAATTACGATTTAATAACGTACTTTGATCTTGGTCGAGGTCAAAGACAGTAATGTCAAGGTTGGCCACTTTAGGAAGAGCTTATTTTGACCTTGATTTCAAGGTCAATATCCAAAACATCACGGAAAGTGAGAATTCCGGAGCTCGACTTTTGGAATTTTGACATTGACCTCTAAGTCTTTTGAGTTCAAGGTCAATTTTCTTGATGTGTACCATGACGTTCCTCCACTATACTACTCCTACTCTCAGCCACCGGGTCCCGAATGCTTGATTAGGCGATGAATTTTGTAAATGTTCTAAGTTTTTTTCCATAGTGTCAAAATTTTTTTTTTTATAAATGTTTACCGCTATCATATTATGGGTATGGTGGATGGATGCGGTCTGCCCAAGACTGGGAAGGTTTAGCAGAGGTTGTTATCAAGTGGATGTGCATGTGATGCAGTGCTTACCCCCAGGAGCAGTCGACCAGGGCCTGCTGCGAGAGGCGCTGCAGGGTGCCGCCGTTGGCCAGGAACAGAGCGCCCTCCACCGCGCCCGTCGTGCCGAACGACCAGCACGACCCGCACACCGACTGGTCTGGGGGGACATGCCGCTATCCTCAACATCGTCAGCCTTTCTATCGTCCCACGGTTGGCCACCGGCCACACTCACATAGTGAAAAAGTGAGCGTTGATGTTTATTTTTTACATTATTGGGGCAATAAAATTCAAAAAATAACGACTTGCTGATATCGTTCTTGACTACTAGTTAATTTTAATACTTTTATTGAACTATCAAACGCGGTTACTTCATATGATAAATAATCTTACAATAAAAATAAAAACTATGACGTCACACATTTCTCACATCACACTGTATATTTATTGTACTAAAATTATTTAGAAAAATATTAAAATAATTGTCCAATATCGATAAATGAAAGTAACATTATTTTAAGATGCTTAACCAAATATGATAATGGACCTTATTTCTAACCTAGTATATCCAATTAGGAACCTCTTTTCAAAGTGGGTTTAAAAGCTACTACTATACTATTCTATCTACAGACTTAATAAAATCGAACTTGATCAGTCTCAGAAAATTTCTGAACTGATTTGAAAAAATCTCTCACTGTAAGATAACCGACTGATGGGGAAAGACTAGAGGCTATATTTTTCACGGAGTAACCAGAGTAATTCCCTCAAGAAGCTGGTGGATGCTAAATTACCTTTAACCGGTGTAACAGCTCCAAACAGTCTCCAGTCATGTTCAGTGGGCAGCTTGTCGGTTTCCTCTTCAATCAGAGACTGGCTGTACGGGAATGGCAGACCTAGAACAATGTGACTTATGTAGTTGGCAAAATCGATGGCAGTCGCTCCATGTAGAGTACTGGTCCTCTAAGCCTTATCAAATTTCGTAATTGTTTTTAATGAGTGACCTCCCTTCGGATGTATACCCCCTTTCAGTTACACCCTGTTTGGTTGTCTATCGTCTATCGGGTATCTACATACAATAAAATTGTAGAAAAGTCAAAATTGTACATTGAATATTTTCTTAAAGAATAATTGAGGCGTGATATTCTTAGAATCGATATCGAAGCTAAGAATATAGTTCTTAGAATTTTTTTCTGTTTGTCTGTATGTATGTCCGGGATAATCTCAAAAAGTACTGCATGGATTTACTTCAAATTTGGCAACAGGTCGGGTCAACATACATATAGGCTACATAATACCACGCTATCACGTACGGGGGAGGGGGTGAATGTTTAATCACCTAATATCCACGCGGACGACGTCGCGGGCAACAGCTAGTTATAAATAAATTACCTGCATTAGGTCCGGAGTACCTGCGACCCCTGAGCGCAGCCAGCTCCTGGTCGGTGCGGTCCGCTAAGTGGTTCACAGCCATCGTGAACGAGCGCCGGGCGCGGTTGTGCGAGTGAATGAATCTGTGGGAACAAATTATAGCTGAAGACTTGTTTGGTTATACACGCTTATCTCAGGAACTACTGAACCAATTAGATTTTTTTTCAGTTTTGACGACCTTTTTTGGTGTAATGGTAACCACGCCGGACTGCCGATCAGAGGGTCCCGGGTCCGATTCCCAGTACAGTTAACATTTATGTGATGAGCATACTTGTTGACTGTGGTCTGGGTGTTATGATTAAAATTTATAAATATATAGGGTGACTGGTAATTAGTGACCGATATTTAAACACGTGATTGTACTCATGATTACAAACAACTTTCCCAATGAAACTTTTTTTTTATCATTATAGCAAAATTACCGACAACGCGGGCGCTAACTGCTGACCGACGGCGCGCGCGAAATTAGAATTTTGCTGTAATGATAAAAAATATCAAAAAAAGTTTCTTTGGGAAAGTTGTTTGTAATCATCAGTACAATCACATGCTCAAATATCGGTCACTAATTGCCAGTCACCCTATATATGTGTAAAGTATATGTAGATTATCAGTTGTGCTGGCAACCATAACACAAGCTAATCAATAGACTAACCTGGGTCTAACCGACCGTTTGTGAAGAGACGTCCCGATATTTAATCAATTAAATTATATCATTGTACCATATTCGTATATATAAATAAAAAAAAATTACCTGAGGTTCTGTCTAAAGAGGTTCAACCTCTTCTCATGTTCCACCTGGCTGGCGTACTGCTTGCTATGCTTCTTCTTAAATCTGAAAAGAACATAGGTTTAATTTAATCACACAGGAACATCCAGAAGAAACATAGTGGAGTCTGTGTTGCTGGGGAGTTTGTTGCGCCACTTCTTCCCAGCAAAAACACATAGGAAGTGGTGAAGGGTGGGCGTTTTGGGGACTGTCTTTTGTAATACTTGACGTCAAAAAGTGCTGTTTTACAGCCAAGTTTGAATGAATGATTTTGAGTTTGAGTTTGACACTCCCTCCAGCTGCACCTACAGCGGGAAGGGTCATTTGATGACATTATCATCATCATCATCAGCCTTTATAGAAAAGGATTGAGCGTTAAACAACTCGCTTGCTCAATGCGGGTTGGTGATTTCAGACTTTATAGTCCATGTTTCCTCGAGATGTTTTCTTTCACCTTCAATTTTGGACCAAAATTTGATCACATGCCACAAGAAAAAAAAGGATCATTCAGTGTCTTTCAAGGTCATAAATGTGTGATCTAACCTGTCAAACTCATGGTGCACATGATCATCATTGGCAGGATGTACGAACTCCATCATAGGGTTGAAGGTCGCGTAGTGACGGTCACCGGGGCCAGGGAACGAAGAACACTTCATTGCTGGAATAGAAAAAGATATTATATTTTTTGTATTGGCTAAATAACAGCCGCACGGGTCGATCGATCATAAGGTTAAGCAACGCTTGTCGCGGTCGGTCCGTGGATGTGTGACCATGTTGTCATGACGAGTCCCTCCGTGTTTCGGAAGGCACGTTAAGTTGGTTGGTGCCGGCTGTCATTTGTACATTTTTGGCAATAGTTACGGGAAGTCAGAAGCCAGAACCTAGTATAATATACCAGTACCTTTGGTATAATTACCAAAACACATGAACATCCTGTATGTATGGGACAATATTTTTTTAATTATTACCTAACTCAAATTCGCCGGCGGGGGACTGGATGCTATAGACTCCCAGGCCCCCTCCACTCAGGCGAGGTCGGAGTGCCGCTGGGTATTTTTTGTGGGTATACCCGGAACGACTTTACCGGGACTGAGTCCCACATACCTACCCCTCTCCCGTCCCGCGACGGGAAGGGGACGCGTAACAGCATTTTTTTCCAGCGACAAAAAAAAGTACCTAACTCAAATAACCAATATAAGGTAGAGTAATAAAGTCGGTACTCACATGAATCGATGTTAAAAACAGCGGGATCAATATCTTCATCATCGTAATCTACGTAATCGATATAATAGTGATCGTAGTGGGATCCGAGCAGGGAATTGAAGCCTTTCATTTCATACCTGGACAAAACAAACAGTTACTTAACATAAAAATGCTGCAATTTAAGTCATAGATACATATTTTTACGATTATGAAGCTCCATATGAGACAGTAATATGCTTCAGCAGGCTTAGCATGGCAACCGTAGAAACAAGTTTTGTCTACCGGAGATTGGATATAATGACAGAAAAGTGACAGATTGACGTAGGATTTCTTTTGTCTTTTTTTGAAGAAATTTTTCTTCTCTTTGAAAAGAAAGTTATTATATGCGAGTTGGCAGTTCGCGCCATGCTCGGTTAGAAGACATGTTGACATTGACAGAAAAAGCTTTGTCTTTTCTTGACAGAATAGATATAGAAACGCCATGCTAAGCCTGCAGAGATGAAGCATGACGGCATGATGAAACGTCATGCCGTTTGCCGTCACGGCATAGTAGTCATTCGTGTTTTGAGACGTAGAACAACAGGTTCAGACACCAGCACATCAAGCTACTATACTCTACTTGATCACTGCAGCATATGGTTCAAAGTTGATTGGGAAAATTTGACAGTTTCGGGTCATCAGAAGTCAAAATGTCTGATAACTAGTTTTACCAAGGGGTACCGGGTTGAGGAGGTCAGATAGGCAGTCCCTTCACATAAAACACTGGTACTCAGCTGCATCCGCTTAAGACTGGAAGCCGACCCCAAAATAACTTGGGAAAAGGCTAGGCAGGTGATTAAATTATCATCATTTTCTATACATTGCTTACCTCACAGGAATGGGCACGGATTCACCCCTGACCCTCAAGGACTTCCTGTACTTCACCCACATAGTGTACTTGTTCAGTTTCTGGCCTATTGTCTGGGTGAACTGCCATTTGGCTGTTTCAGAGTCCTGCATTGTTTCAGTACCTTAAACAACGAATAACAAGGTTAATTATCGGAAACGCTTTGTGGATTTATCTGTTTCTATACCCCAACGCTAAAAGAAGGGTATTGTGGTCCTTACTACAAGAAAGTTAGACAGAAGTTTGACACGTGTTTAATATAATTTTGCATACATTTTTTCTTTAAGACGTGTCAAACGTCTGTCTAACTTTTTCATAGTAAGTTGTTGTATGTTTAACTGCTATATGTGTTTGTCTGTCTGTGGCACTGTAACTCTTTAACTGATGAACGGTCTGGATTTGTTTTTTTTTTTTAGTCGAAAGCTGGGTTTCAAGCGGTGGTTCTCAAATATGTGTCATCAAAATCGACTCAACCGTTTTAAAGTCATACTCTGTTTTGTCAACATTGGCAGGAATTTTAGACACAATATAGAAGATTATATAATGTGGTTTTGGTAGACATAGTTTAAAGAAAACATACAAGAAACAACCATATAATTACGCATGCATTCCTGCTGCATGTATTCTATGCCTCCGCTTAAAATTTACAACCTCGCATGTTAATTAAAATCTTCTAGAACCTTCTATCAGAGAAGAAGCTTACCAATAAACTTGAAGTCAGTCATATCGGGCAACACCGTCTGTATTCCCACTGTGGAGTCCTGGGTACCGTTCACTTGGAGACAGGTGTCTTGGTTCAAAACACTCTCTGTTGTCACCGGGGCGATCTGAGAGAGATTACAACCATCCTTACTGATACTATTAATGGGAAAGTAACTCTATACGTTTGTCTCGCTTTCACGCCAAAACTACTGGACTGATTTAAATAAAATTTTGTAGGCATATAGTCTAGAGCCTAAGAAAAGAGATGGGCTACTTTTTATCCGGTTGTGGGAATTAGTTCCCTTGGATTGCGGGTGGAACCAAGGGGAACAGCTAGCTTATAAGTGATGAGATGAATTCCTCTGGTGAACATAATTGATTGCATATAATATAGTCGTTAGTTATAATTTAAGGGAAGGTTTTGGGCCAAGTAGCAGCCGCTAGTCAACCAATCTTAAGGCCATGCAACGCTTGGCGCGGACGATCGTGGATGGGACCATCTATCATGACGAGTGTCTCCGTTTTTCGTAAAGCACTTTAAATTTGTGGGTCCCGGCTGTCATTTGTACATCTTTGGTCGTCCAATGTAACAACCAGTCGTACCAATGGGTGCCCAGGTAACTGGATTGGGGAGGTAAAACTCAGCTGCATTCGGTCAGACTCGAAGCCGACTAGCTTGGGAAAAGGCTAGGCAGATGAAAGTAGTTGGTTATAAGTTCTAAATAAGTTATCTCAATAAACATTTCAATTCCTTTACATAAATAAAATTAAAGTTAAAATTAACTTACCTTGATAGATGTACCATAGGGCTTGTAAGCTGATGCAGAAAACTGGAATGTTTTGACCATAGCGCCATAGTAGTCTATGCGGGACTTACTGGCCTTGCTGTCATACCTGTAACAAATATTATTTTCAATTATAGTCTACGAGATCAATCGGGTACAAGTGCACTGCTTATTTCTTACGAAAACTTTTCCAGCAGGCCCGCTACGTATTATTAATGGACTGAATAATTACAAGTCCTAGAAAAACTTTAAAATTTGATTTCAAGTATCGCTAAAAAATAGTCCTGAAAATTTTACTATAAGCAGCCTAGCCCTAACCTAGTTTTCAAATGCGAACACAGATCTGTCTAGTTTAAGTTAGGGGACATTCAAATATTACGTAATCAGATTTAATACAATTATTTCCAGTCTCGTCGGAAGTATATTGTGCACCCGGACAAAAAAACCTCGATAAATGGGCTATCTGTCACTGAAAGAATTTTTCAAATCGGACCAGTAGTTCAACCAAATAAACTAAAACCCCCGTATTTATAGACAAGCAAAAGTCATTACTTGAGTAAAAGTAATTACTTAAGGAACGATTTCTATTCTATAGTTAAGAAATAGCCTGAAGTAAGAAATGTCAAAAATTAGAATTCTTAGCCAAGTAATAGTCACCGATTCCTTTACTTAAGAACTACTTTGAGGTTATTTTGGTTGAGAAAATGGAAGCTTTGGATTGTATCGACGCGATTTTTGCTGTTATAGACGATGTAGATAACGTATATGAGGAAGTTGAAATTCCTACTGTACCTAGAAATACCAAAGTTTATTTTCGTGACGTGGATCCCATTAAAGACTATCCGGAAGACTACTTTAAAAAGAGATTTCGTTTCTCCAAACGTGTTGTGCAACATGTTATTTTACCGAAAATAACCGAGCCTCTACAATCAGACACAGAGAGAGGGCTGCCTATTACTCCACTGTGTCAGTTGCTTACTGCTTTACGTTTTTATGCCACTGGTAGTTTTCAGATTGTATCTGGAGATATCATGCATATATCTCAATCGACTGTGTGCAATATAGTGAAGAGAGTTAGTCGAGCATTGGCATTTCTTATGCCAGATTTTATAAAGTTTCCTGCAAATTTGAGGAATACAAAGGACGATTTCGAAAAGTTAGGATGCATTGGCAGAGCACCTGGACTGAAAAACATTGTAGGTGCAATTGATTGTACCCACATTAAAATCACCAAGCCTAGAGGTATCCTTCACACAGAGCAGTACCGGAATCGAAAAGGGTATTTTTCATTGAATGTGCAAGTAGTTGGTGGCCCTAATTTGATGATATATGATATAGTTGTACGTTGGGCTGGCAGTACACATGATAGTCGCATATTTAGAAACTCACGACTAAATATAAGGCTCTGCAACAATGAAATTGATGGGGTATTACTTGCAGATGGAGGCTATCCTTGCACTAGGTAAATAATAATATAGTCTTTAATAATTAATTATAAAAGTTTCTAAAACTACTGTACTCTTTTATCCATAAAACATTATTTCAGATATTTACTGACACCAATTTCAAATCCCAGAACGGTACAAGAGGAGAGATATAATAAGGTGCAAATAAAAACAAGAAACTCAGTGGAGCGTTTATTTGGAGTATGGAAAAGACGCTTCCCATGCTTGCAAAAGGGTTTAGCAACTAAACTCTCAACAACAGCTAATATCATAATGGCTTGTGCAGTGCTCCACAATATTGCAGTAGAAGTAAATGACATATTTGATGTTGGGGACACTGTATCCAATACTGCTGAGTCGACTTACACAACGACCACAAGCACAGCAGGAACCAGTGATGGCCTGGTACTTCGCGCAAATATAATTTCCCGCTATTATATGTATTAAAATAATTATAAAAAAATAAAACAGTAGGCGAAGTAGTTATTATTTTTATTGAAGGACCAACGTTTTATGAGAAAGGATTAGGTAGGTAAATCAATTGTCCACGTGCGAAGCCGGGGCGGGCCGCTAGTACAATATATTTATATAAGTGATTGTTCAATTATAATTTCTCTAATTCTTTAAGCTTAATTTGTATTTCAATTTTAAATAAATTTTCTTTGTGCTCTCTCTCTAAAATTTTAATCTTCAGTTCTTCCTCATGCAGTTTTTTCTTAAATTCATACTCTTCCTCTAATATTTTGCATTTTAATGTATCAATTCGATTCGTTTTATAATTTTCATAACTCCTTTTAACAGGAGTTTTGCACTCTATTTCCTTAACCACTTGTGTCATTGGTGTAGTTGGCTCCACTGATTTACACCAAGCTTCATTATTATTATCGCCTGCTATGATTGTGCTACCTGAAAAACAAAAACAAAAAATATTAATAATAATTAGCAATGAAATGATGGCATCCAGGCCGATTGTGATTGCCGATTTCGGCCCGACCCGGGAATCATCGAACCCGAGACCCCGTGCACAGCGGTCGCGCCTTGCGACCACTAGACCAACGAGGCAGTGGCAATAAAAAGAGAGTGAGTGAGCACACAGAGTTTGAGTGCAATGTATTCTGACATAATAATAATAAAGCATTGTTTATACAAGGCATAACCGGATATGGCATTAATTTCTTACCGTCAATATCACTATCAATATCCACAGCAACATTAGTAAGGATATTTTTATCTATATCCATAACTTTTGAATCAATAGGATCCATATCCATAACGCTTGGCCCTCCGCCTGTTAGGTAGCGAATATTTTCTTGTGTTTTGGACTCCCTTGCTTTTGCCTTCATATTATACCACAATTTTATTAATTGTTTTGTAGATGCCTGAAACAATAATAAATTAGACAATTAAATAAATAACAGCCTTATACTGAAAATAATACGACGCCGTGGTCTTTTAATATGTGCTGCTTCAATGAAACTACATCTTTTATGGATAAAAGTATATAAAACACATTATATTTACCTTTTTAGTTACAATAGAGGATTCGTTAAATTCTTGAGCTATTTTTTCCCACGCCTGTTTTTTTTTCAAAGCACTGGAAACGTTTGTTTGTTTGCATTTTAATATAGAATCATATTTTTGTAATATATTCAAAAATAAATCTTTTTCTATAGTAGAGAACGGCTTTTTCCTGTCTGTTTCAGTCATATTTTTTAATATATTATATGTGATTCAAATGTAAAAATAAACTATTCAAGAGAACGGTTTCAATTTTACAGAAAATATTTGTACTGACACTTGAAGTAACGGTAAATACTGAAAACCTCCTGAAAACTGCTAAAGAAAACAATTTAAATTACATATTATCTTCCTTAGTAAAATATCCCGTGTTGACATACAATCCACGTGAAAAATATAACATCGAAATTTTGTAGGATTATAACATGTCAAACGTTTTATTTCTTCAAGTATCCTTAACATTAAAGCGAAAAATTAATGAAGTTTTACAATTTAAACGACTTCATATAGGGCTATTACTATTATTTATACAAAATAAAATAAAATAAAATTTAATACATTATAGCATGATTCTAATAAAATAATCTAGTCCTAACGTTTGCCTCATCATATAACGAAACGCAGTCACGAAGTGTTGCCATGCAGAAACAACCACTAAACATTGAGCCAACGATATAAGAAGTGTCTAGATGCCTAGTACGCGCTGTCAAAATGCATTATGATCAGAGACATCAATTTGGCTTAACCCCACCCACAGGCCGCCATTACGCGACAGACGTTTGCCGCGTGTTTACATTGTAAATTTTTCACAAAAAAATTCAAAAATGACGGTTTGTGTAGTGAAACTTTGTAATAACTACACTGCAAAAAAACATAAGGATACGAACATCTCTTTTCATAGGTAAGTTTGAAATTTTATGATAAATATGTGTAGATATCTATGCATTTCTTTGAAAATATTACGACGGCAAAATAACAACAAAAGGACTCCATATTGTTTGAGTATTGCCAAGGTATGAAATATTTTTACCTTCTTTTTTGATGCTGCGATTAATATTGTAAAATGGTATTACGAAATCAACATTATTATTTTATTGTAATTTAGTAAGATACTTATTGATAATACATAAGTTTATTTCTTCAATAGATTTCCGACTGATCCTGTGACATCCAGTCATTATATTTGCATTTGTATTTGTATTTGTATTTGTATTTGTATTTGTATTTGTATTTGTATTTGTATTTGTATTTGTATTTGTATTTGTATTTGTATTTGTATTTGTATTTGTATTTGTATTTGTATTTGTATTTGTATTTGTATTTGTATTTGTATTTGTATTTGTATTTGTATTTGTATTTGTATTTGTATTTGTATTTGTATTTGTATTTGTATTTGTATTTGTATTTGTATTTGTATTTGTATTTGTATTTGTATTTGTATTTATATTTATATTTATATTTATATTTATATTTATATTTATATTTATATTTATATTTATATTTATATTTATATTTATATTTATATTTATATTTATATTTATATTTATATTTATATTTATATTTATATTTATATTTATATTTATATTTATATTTATATTTATATTTATATTTATATTTATAAGATAATTTTATCACCTATGTCAATGTGAATAAAACTGCACAAATTTTAATTTTCCCACATTTTGGGGGTAATCACTTTGCGCTGGTATATTAGAATGACACGCACACAAATGCAGACGCGATAATCATACACTTTCGGCACTCACACGCGCATCAAACATGCTGTCAATATGAACGTTCCGTTTTGTACTGAACACTCCATCTAGACTTTCCTATATCGATGCATTGAGCATTACTTGAGCATTTGCTCAAGTAAGTAACGTCGATTTCTCAACTATAGAATAAGATTTTGTATTTAAGAATTCTAACCTTAAGTAATGACTTAATCAAGAAATTACTTAGCAACAAGTAATTACTTGTTTATAAATACGGGGGTAAGTCTTTTACTTTATAATATTAGTATAGATAGATATATATATAGATTTTGACTGCCTCGTTGGTCTAGTGGTCGCAAGGCGCGACTGCTATGCACGGGGTTTCACGTTCGATTCCCGGGTCGGGCCGAAATCGCTTTGTGGGTTTTGAGAAACTTTCATAAAGCAGCCTGGAGTCTGGAAGTTGGTGATTGATTCACCCGTGCATCGGAGAGCACGTAAATGTCGGTCCTGCGCCTGATCTCTCTCCGGTCGTGTCGGATTGCCGTCCCATCGGACTATGAGAGTGAGGAAATAGAGAGTGCACCTGTGTCCGCGCGAATGCTTGTGCACTATAATATGTCCTGCGCAGCTGGCTGATCTCCATAAAAGAGAACGGCCGCCGTAGCCGACAATCGGCCTGGATGCCATCATAGATAGATAGTCTCAAGAAGTTTATACCTATATACATATATTTGTGTACAGTTTAAAAGTGTTTGTCACAAATTACGTGTTCACAAAGATTATCAACAAACGAACGTTCAAGACAAAGGCTAGAGATTTGTTTGCACGTATTGAACTTTATCTACGCGAAAGGTCGTACGGTCATACGGCATATCTAGCGCAAATACATACATACCTACGTGTTATCTTTTATATATGTATAGCAAAGAATGATTTATTCATGCCTTGACCAACTTGCTCTTTCTCTCTGTGAAGTCTTAAGGGTTTGCATTTTTATACTCTCATCTCTTATTATTTTGCTTGTCTTTTTCCGACCACGGGACTATAGAGTCCCGGATTTTTGAAAGGCGAAAGTGGGGCCGAAGCCAACACGCTGAAGCCCTTTTGAGACAATTTTAATATATGTAATGGTGACACAAAACCGACGATTATCCCTGTATACACTATAGAATTGTACCCAAGCACAACCCCCGGTTTGTGCTAAACAATTGCTAAGTATGGAAGAAAAACTACTTGGGTTATTGTGTTGGGATGCTAGTGGACTAGGGAAGGCAAAAATATGGGGACTATTACCCCTGCCGATGACAATGTAATAAATACATGTAAAAATGGCAGGAGGAGACTCGCCAGCTCACTTACCGGGCCCCCGGGAACTAGTCGCTAAGTCGCAACTAGCGCAACGGGGTTATTTTGCTTATTATTTAACAGCTCGTTGCAGTAAAAGCCGCCGGGTCGATCGATCATATTTATGGTTAAGCAATGCTTAGCGCGGTCGGTCATCTTGTCATGAAGAGTTTCTCCGTGTTTCGGAAGGCACGCTAAATTGGTGGGTACCGGCTCTCATTTTTACATCTTTGGCAGTCGCTACGGGTAGTCACAAGCCAGAAAGTCTGACAACCAGTCTTACCAAGGGATATCGGGTTGTCCAGTTAACTGGGTTGAGGAGGTCAGATAGGCAGTCGTTCCACGTAAAACACTGGTACTCAGCTGAACATAGTTGGTGAAAAGGCTAGGCAGATGACTTATTATTTTGCTGGACACGAATATAGATGTTTATTTTTAAAATGAATCGATAGTCTTGCATGATCCAAATATCCAGACACTGGTAGGTAGGTAGGTATAGAGATTAGAGATCACGCTACGATTCATTATTGCGTGCTTCAAAATAGTAATAAGTACTTATATGATTTGGCAACTTCGCTCAGCATAGTTAAAATTAAGGCTAGATTTTTTATGTAAGAATGATTATGTGAATTGCTTTAGTAAACATTAGTGTTGCATTAAACTCTTCATCAGCCTCTTTATTCTCGATCTGCTTGGCACAGGCCTGTTCTCATATGGAGAAGGAATGAGCGTCAATCACCGCGCTTGCGGAATGTGGAATAAAGATTTCAGACCTTAATCTTTTGACCGCCATAAGTAGTCACGTATGATGACGACCCAAAAAGTGCCATGACAAACTTTTAAAGTTTAAAATAAAGAGTTTTAATCGATATAATTCTGAACTCACTACTATATTGTAGGTATTCATGGATGAATTCTTAGATTGGCGCTGAGGGCATGGCCTTCTTTTTTTTTAAACTTTACTTTACTTCTTTTTTTGGCCTTTGGTCAAAAGGTTAAAGACCTTTACGCAGCCTTTGGTATCCGAGATAGACTTCATCATCACCCTCCTGCCCTATACCAAATTTAATTTGGGTTCGGTTCGGCGCAGCATGTTTTCTTCTTCCACACACTTCTATCTGCCGTCATCTCACAAGTAACATTATTTCTATCCATTTCAACTTTCACACAATCCATCCATAATTACTTTGGCTGGTCCGAGATAGACTTGGAAAGAACATTAGAAAAGTTATTGGTATTTGCCTGACATGGAATTGAACCCGCACATTCGTACTTGAGAGGCGGGTGTTTTAACCACTAAGTCAAGACTTAACAAAGACGTGCTGACATCAATTTCCTGACATTATTAATTGCTTACAAACAAGAACAATGTTGATGACACGGCCCGGGGATTGTTTTGATTATCTTCTACCTACTACTGGGTCATTGAGCTACTTTAAAGACACTTTAAGAACATTGTAAACATAAAAATAACTCTTACTCTTATTGATAACTAGTTTCGACCAGCTGTTTCACTCGCATCCCTTGGGAACAACTCCGTACACTCGGATAAAAAGTAGCTTATATTCTACTTCAATAAATGGGCTATCTAGCACTGGAAGAATTTTTGAAATCGGGCCAGTAAGTCCTGAGATTAGCGCGTTCAAGCAAACAAAACTTTCAGCTTTTTAATATTAATATAGGTAAGACTTTTATAGTCTGGTTTCTAAAATGTAAATTAAACAAAAGTCAATATGGCGATGTTTTTTTATATTCTTAAGAAAATTAATCTGTTATTGTTCATTTAATTTATCCGCTGAAGTCCAGCAGTGGGAAGGCTGATAAAGACCAAGCATGATGATGATTTGATAATTTTTTATCACCCACTTTGAGGGTATCTACCCTCTCTGGGTGATTCCCAATTTGGATGTTTTTTTTTTTTGAGAATTTTATATTTTTTTTTTTTAAAGAATACTGAATTTACAACAACACTTCCTAATCTAACATATAAAAATTGAAAAATAATTCAGATGTTTTTTCTACCTTTTAAAATACAATATTTGTGGTATGTACAAAATTACTAAAATTAGTCACCTTAATGCAAAACACAAACACTGAAATTATTCATACACAAAGAAATTAATTAAAATACCAAAGCTATGATTAACAATATTTTATTTGCACAGCTGTTAAAATGACTCATAGATGTACAATAATTGTTATTTTTTTAGGCTGAAAGGTCAAGCACTGGACCAGAATCTAATTTTGATTCAATGACTTTATTTATTTGTAGTATATTAATAAAATTTACTTAATGTTATGATTTATATTTATGATGTTTTGATTTCCTGGCCTGGTCCTTCAATATTATTATAAAGCTCACGAGGAAAATATAAAGTTGTAAAACAAAACATTTAATTGTGTTTACTTCCCTAAATAATTATTACAACATTACTTTTTTTTTAATATATTTTTTTTCAGCTACATTCAAAAGTTCTTAGCTCAAGCTACACTTTCTTTTGTTACTTTTATGCAAAAAAAACGAAGGATTTTATAAAACTTTTTAGTAACAAAGCTTAAAATATATCAGACCAACATAATAGGCTCCTTTTTATCCATATGTGGGTTGTAATTCCTTCGAAATGTGAGCAAAACCGTGGACGAATGCTAGTAAAAAGTAATAAAATTAAACTTACCAGGTATAAAAAGGTTCTTTGAGTTCCGCATAAGGGATGCTCAGCATTCCTTTCACGGTGTAAACTGGACTCCATTGCGGAGGAGCATCTATGATTGAAAAAACATAAAATAGTTTAAAACAATAAGAAATATTGTCTTTGCTTAGCAGTAGGTATTATAGAAGAAAAAAAATTGTAGCCACATTTTCCCTCCAAAATTTTGAGGGTATGTAGAAAAAATATTATGACTATTTTTGCTAAGTTGTTTAATTCTTAACTAATTTATTTATAGCAGATATACTGTGTATGTTTAGTCAATAAATAATGATTCAATATCAGTATTGTAAATATACATTTGTTTTGTAAATGCTATTTAAATAACAAGTTCAGATAAGAATTTAATTAAAACTATAAAGTGCTACTATATTTTATTTGCTGATCTTTCGTCAAATAATAGATTTATAAAATATTCCTATACTAAAAGGCTGAAAAAAATCATTATTTCATATAAAAAATATAATTAGTCTATGTGTAGTGAGCAAAAAGTAGTTTCCAGTAATGAGTACCTACATTGAACTTGACCACATTCGAATATAGAATAGGCAATCACACTTTCCTGTTAACAAAACGGCTAAACGGGCACAAAACATCGCTTTAATTATGAAAAATATTCTCAATTAATCTTATTTACTTACCCTTATTAATATGTCCGAAGGCCGAGCCGAGGAGAACACACAATATTGGGAGCACAAACATCGCTAATGACCACCCAGGACCGCAGCCCTACGCAGAATGACACGGCTTTAATTTGTTGCACGTAAACTTAAAAAATCGCAACGTTAACAATTCTATGAATGTAGAGCATTTACACGTGTATTAAGGAATTTATTGCAATGAATAAAATTTTTATTAATTAAATGATTTATTGTTTAGTTACAGAATGTCTTTCAAGAGTTTATTTGTTTATTTTCATGTATTTTCATCGTTATTTTTCTCTTGCCTTACCTTACGAGTATTGGTCAGATTACTATGTTAGGAATGTTTCAATGTATTTCTCGACTAACACATCAATCTATGTTTATATTATAATAATTAAATAAGAAATCTTAAGAGCGCTTATTTACTGTTTATATTTTACACAAACAATAATTAAATAAGTAAACGCAACCAGACTGACGAACGAAAATTTGACTCAAAAATGTTAGACCGGCTAAGTTGCTTTAAAATGTAACAACAAAACGTTGCATTGTTATTTAATATTACATTACAATTAATATAAAAGATTCACATCGTGGAATATATAAATAAATTATAAGAAATCTTAAGTCTATGAACACAAAAGAAATAGAAAATAATTTATTTTAGTTAAATTACAACTTTAAAAAGTGAAACAAAACGTTATTTAATCAATTGATAGAGTTGTCATCTCTGTCATTCGTTGACAAAATAATGTCAATAGTCAACCACAATATCAATCAATGGTGGTTATTTGCAAAGAGTATACAATATACTTGTTTCGTAAAGATACATAAGTAATTAACGTTAAATTATTATATTTTTATACTCAATCTACAGCCTCAATATATAAGTTACAGCTATTATCAAGTTAATTGCTCTAGTCTGCAACATAATACTTCTTATACAACAGTTTTTAAAACAAGCAAATAAATGAGCGGCGACAGTAAACAAGTAAAAATGCACAAGAAACCAATATCCTTTGGCAAAATCAAGTTTAATATACCCAAAACCAGCGAAAGTGGTGACAATAATGAAGCCAATACGTCCGGCTTTGGCACTTTCGGACGTACCCCCATCCAGGAACACAAGGAAATCGAAGAAATAGCCGAGGACTTGGAAAATCAGCATGTACAACAAGTGATGGGTATCAAAAACTTTGGAAAAAAAGCAAAAAATTTCGATCTCGATGAATTAGTGGAACAAGCAAAGGTAAATGCTCAGGAAGCCAATAAAAAGAGGTTAGAAGCTGAAGCCTCTTTGGTGAAAGAACCAGAGACAAGAAATGATGATAAAAGTGATGAAGAGTTGATAGGGCCTTTACCACCAGGGTTGTCCCAAGATGATGATGATGATGTGATTGGCCCACCAATACCACCAGAACTTCTACAAAAAGATGATAAAACTAAGGGTAAAAAGGGTGATAAAGATGGTGAAGACAGCTATGATGAACTGAGTGGGGATGAAGATGATGATGAAGATCTACCTTTGGATAAGAGGATACCAAATAGTCATGAGGTGAGAATACTTAATCAGTGATGAATAATTAAGCCTAAAGGAGTTGCCTACTGTGAAATTATATCAACACACCCTTCTCTGTAGGAGAAGTAGCCTATGCCCAGCAGTGGGACAGTCATTTTAAAAATGGAAATCTTACAATAACCCTGACCAAATTATTAATGAAGATCAATTTCTTTTTCTAAATCAGAACAAAAAATTGTATTCTCTCCTTCTTCCCCCTTAGGTGGAGATGCTCCATGGCAACAAAGCTGTGGTAGCTTTGGCAGTGGATCCATCAGGTGCTCGGCTGGCAACGGGCTCCATAGATTATGATGTATCTTTCTGGGATTTTGCTGGTAAGTCAAATATTAGTAAATAATATCTTTTAAAATCAGGTTCTTTAAATAAATGTGTTTATACATATAGTTAAATATTAGCCATCATGCTAAGCAATCTTTTGTTGTTCAAAAATAGTTTGATTTATATTCACCTTTCCCTTATTCAGTTAGCTAAAAACATCCACTTATCAATGTAACTTCGTTTCCCAGGTATGGACTCATCAATGCGATCATTCCGCACCCTACAACCATGTGAGAACCATCCCATCAAGGCCCTGCAGTACTCAACAACAGGAGACTCCATCCTGGTGGTCAGCGGTGCAGCTCAAGCTAAAGTGTTGGACAGGGATGGCTTTGAAGTACTGGAGTGTGTGAAAGGAGACCAGTATATCACAGATATGGCTAAGTTAGTACTTTCATTTACATATTTATATATAATATTCCTCACTTCAGTTACTCCATGATTATGGCGCTTGCAGCAGTGCCAAAATATCGGGAACTTAATAAAAAGGTACATGGTAGCAATCTCGTAACAAATAATTCAAATATATAATTTTCATTAGTTAATACATACATATTATACATAGAAACACCCAGACTAAGTCAAACACCAATGTTCATGCACACAAATGTTTGACTTATGCGGGAATCGAACCCGCGACCTATAGCGTGGCAGGCAGGTTCGCTAACCACCACGCCATCTGGTCGTCGACTATAGAATATATATAGAAAGAAAAAGGTTTAATATCAGAACTCTTTCCAAAGAGGAGATACAGGATTGTAGGTATTAAGCTATATGTAACCATGGACTTAATATTACCTATCTAACAGGACTGAGCTCTATGAAAACTTGATGTTACAAAAATACACCTTAAGTTATTGTGTTAAGACTCAATTTTGGCTACCAGGATTGAAGGAGGCAAAACGAGCCGAGTGAGATAGCTACATGGAAGGCCATTTGTCCCTTTCTAAATCTTGCCATGCGATAAAAATGTGGTAGTTGGTTAAAAGTGGTAGAAATTATTTCAGACAAATAGTAAATTATTATATTAAATCTAAGCTTAACTTTTTAATATGAATTCAGATAATATTTAATTAGATGTTATTTTATAACTTACACCTTTTTTAGCCTGTCATTTCTTAAAACCCATGCATATATTTTTTTAGATGGGAATATAATTATTTACTACTCTGGCAACCTATTGAATGTGTCATGATGGCTGCTTGTCTTGCGCTCGTCTTGCGATGTAAGCTAATGGGGTGCCCACGTTTTCATTCCAAATAATAAATTACAGTGAAAAATATTTATTTCCAAATTATCTCGTAGTTCATTTCGAAATACTAGCAAAAATAAAATTTTGATGATACTAAAGCAAGTTTGAAAATTGGTCTCTGACAAAAATTGCACAAAACAATTTTGTTTAGCCATGTTTGATTATAATTAAAAAAAAAATATTGATACGTATAGGTTTGTTCCATTTTTGTCATGATTTCATAAAATAATCGACCGCACTATACCATGACATGAAGTTCGACATAGAATTCTGAATGCAACTCCGGCGAGTGAGCAGGATTTTGCTAACGTGCGATAACAATTGTTTAAAATTCAATACTTTTAGCGGCTTTTACATAAATATTGTCCCACGTAACGAAAAAATTGTGGTCGCCCTATTAGAAAATGACACAGAGCATCTGTATTAGACATCCTGCTCGGCTCGCTTTTAGGCTGCGAGTACTCAGTCCTGTTAGATAGGTAATATTAAGTCCATGTATGTAACTTCGCAAAATATTTGAGATAAAACTTGACATTACAGAAAATTGGTAATTTTACATAATTAGGTAGATTATTTTTAACATTTTCCAATAAGGTCACAATATTCAATACTTGAGGAATATCTTTAAATCAGTCTTTTGACATGGCATATTTTCTTTCCAGGACTAAGGGCCACACAGCAGCGCTCAACAGCGGTTGCTGGCACCCGCAAATCCGAGAAGAATTCATGACATGTTCGCAAGACGGTACCCTTCGTATCTGGCTGACTGAAAACCCAAAACAGCACAAAGCAGTCATAAAACCCCGTCAGCAAGGAGGTTTGAAGACCAACCCAACTGCCTGCACATTCTCTAGAGATGGCAACACCGTCGCTTGTGGCTGTTACGATGGTTCTATTCAAATGTGGGACCATAGAAAGAATTTTGTCAACACAACTGCCTGTGTACGAGATTGCCATCAAAAACAGTCAGAAATATCAAGTATATCTTACTCATACCTTGGCTCATATCTCGCCAGCAGAGGAAACGATGATACCCTCAAAATATGGGATCTAAGAAACTTTAGGAAACCTCTGCACATTTTTGAAGACTTGTTTTCGAGGTACGAGCAGACTGATTGTGCATTCAGCCCAGATGACACATTAGTCTTCACGGGAGAGTCCCTACAGAGGGGGCAGGATATAGGAAGATTAATATTCTATAACACAAAGACTTTTGAGCAGACTACACATATAGATGTGACAAAATCACACGTTATAAAAGCCATTTGGCATGCAAAGTTAAATCAGATATTTGTGGGGTGCGGAAACGGTGTAGTGAAATGTTACTTCGATCAGAAGAGGAGTTTGCGTGGCGCGAAGTTATGCATAGTAAAAACACATAGGAAGAAGCACTCCGTAGAAGTCGTAAGCGCTCAACAAATCATCACTCCTCATGCTCTACCCCTGTTCCGGCAAGAAAAACTGCGAACAAGTAAAAAGAAAATGGAGAAAGACCGGTTGGACCCCGTCAAGTCCCACAGACCAGATCTACCCATCACATCAGGGCAGGGAGGTAGAGTGGCAGCCTCAGGTAGCACATTAAGCTCCTTCGTCATCAGGAATCTAGGGTTAAGCAAGAGAGTTGATGATGAGCAGGACCCGAGGGAAGCCATCTTGAAGTATGCAAAAGAAGCTGAGGAAAATCCCTTCTGGGTGGCTCCAGCTTATAAGAAAACTCAGCCACAACCTATTTTCCAGAGCGGGGAGGAAGATGGACCTTCAGATGCTAAAAAACCTAAGTCCTCGTAATTTTGTTTAAGAGTAAAATTAGCAGGATACATGATATTATCAGTAGTATGCATTAGCATCGTCAGATCTAGAAGCATATCAGTTGTTGTAATATTTTTAAAATAATAATGGCGTCCAGGCCGGCTGTCGGCCACGGCGCATGTTTTCCATGGTTTGACATCTGCGCAGGACATGTTACAGTGCACAAGCATTTGCGCAGATACAGGTGCACTCTCATCTTACTCTCATAGTTCGGTTGAAAGACAACCCGACAAGCCATCAAAATAAGCAACGCTTATACCTGTCTTGGCAACACGGATTTATTCAACTACATAAATGTATCAATAGACAATGTAAAATAAATTAATATGAATTCTACCCACCAGTCATGCCATAAATGCATTTTTAAAGTACTATCGATAGTATACGTCCCTGAAAAACAATTACACTTTAAATATTTATATAGCATAATTATTGTTATGTTTGACTCTGTAAATATGTAAGAAAAATAAAATAATGATGGATTCTACTACCTATGCTATTTATTTATCATCATCAGCTTTTTTATCGTCCCAGTGGGCACAGGCCTCCTCTCACACAGAGAGGGATTGAGTGTTAATCACCACGCTTGCTCAATACGGGTTGGTGTTTTCAGACTATTAGTCCAGATTTCCTCGAGATGTTTTCCTTCACCTTAAATCAGCCATTGGTGTCCAAGATATATCCACTAAGAAAGTACATATAACTTAGTAAAGTAACATTGTTACTTGCCTGACCTGGAATTGAACCCGAACACTCACACTTGAGAGGCTGGTGCTTTGACCACTAGGCCACCATGACTTATTGCTATTTATTAATAACACAGAATAATATTTCTTATTATCTTTTAATAACTTACAAATTAACTATGCAACTACTTAAGATTACAGCTAGACATAAGGTACAGTCGTTTACGCCTTCATTGCTATGCTTTCTGACTCCTCAGGTTCTACCACTTTGGGGATCGGGGATTTGGCAGTGTTCTGAAAAAATTAAAAAAAAAATTACTTTGTCTGTCTGTTTGTTACAAGTTCAAGCTAAAATAGCTGGACACATGCGGGATACAGATAGTGTGATTGTAACGGCTTCGAACGGTTATCTGGGCAACCCAATACCCTTTAGTAAAACTGGTTGTCAAGACTTTCTGGCGTCTGACTACACGTAACGACTGTGCCTTCCGAAACACACACAAGATGGTCAGAGATCCACGGAGCGACCGCGCTATGCTTTGCTTATCGGTCAACCCATGCGGCTGTTACCCTATTTAGCCACGAGTTCCTCCAAGGCGAATAGTCACAGTATGGAAACATATGAAAACATTACCAAGGCCTAATCGCCTCTCCACCTTCGCAGTCATTTGATCAAACTACGATTAAATGCTTCTCTTCAAATATTTCCTAATACCTTTTTTTTCGTGGGAAATCATCAAATAACCTCTCCCACTGAGGGTGCAGCTGGAGGGAGTATCAGACTCTTATTGACTAAAACCCACTATGTTCCTTCTGGAGGTCTTTGTGTGCCCGGGCCAGGTAACCCTTGTGGACAACCCGCAGCGCCTGCAGATATTTCCAGATCCTTAGATCCTCAAAATTACGTAAATATAAGATTGCTTACCAGTTTCTTAGCTCTCTCCGTAAGTATGGAGAAGGCGAAGTGGTTAATGATGACTCCGGTGGGCAGCGCCACCCCTTGAAACCTGTACAGCTGTTTCAAATCACCATTTGTTGAGCCTGGAACATAATACATTCTTGTACCTACACTCAGTTAAAGGGAAACCAAATAAAATGTTTAATTTCTTGACAAAGCATAACTATTTTACACTATGAAAAATAACCATAACCAAAAAGAACCAACTTAAAAAACATATATATACTACTATTATAAAGGCGAAAGTTTGTAAGTATGGATATATGGATGTTTGTTACTCTTTCAAGTAAAAACTACTGAATGGATTTGAATGAAACTTTACCACGATACAGCTTATACATCAGAATAACATATAGGCTACTTTTTATCCGGGTATGGAAAGTACTTCCCTCAGAAAGCGGGTGAAACCGCTGGCGGAAGCTAGTATATTATTAAATATATTACCCTCCTGTTGTGACTAGAGTGGAGGGAGTCTTCAAAATATTCTTAGGTTGGTACTTGGCCATAACCTATGATTTAATTATTACTGCAAGGTATCTGTATAGAAGTTTACATTTAAAAGCGGCAAATATTTCACTACTTTTGGACCTCCATTTTTCATTACTCTATAAATGTCTAGTATTAATACTGACCATTCAATTTATGTACGGACACGACTGACACCCTGCCGATCTGCCCCGTGTGGCTGATCATCGGCCCCTTTGATATATCCACGTGCTTCCCCACTTTGTAAAGCGTCACTTTACCTGTGAAACAAATTTATAGTTCAACATACATAAAAGCTCAATTATATTACACATATAACTGTTCTTCTGGAATTATATAATAATCATTCGTTTCGGCTATCGCTGAAACTCAGCGCTGGGACTTGAGCGACCCTCATATTTGATTATTTTTTTATTTCATTTTTATTTACAAAAAGCTTAAGCAACGTAGCTTGATGTGCTGGCGTCTGTGAGTTTTAGTTTTATGCGTCTTCAATCACGTAAACAACCTATTTTCCTAGTAAACCTATTTTCTTTCTTTCACATATTAATACAAATTTATAATAAAACATTTATTTTATTAGGTATTTAAAAAATATATATATTTTTTGTATCAATGTGCAATTCATATGACCAACTTTTTTACCACTGTGTATAAAACTCATATCAAGATTTTCAAAAAAAAACAAAAAAGATCAAGATTCATAAAAAGATGATATCATTTAATTTAGCTTACCATTAGTTCTAGCAATACTGGGTATCTGCTTAGTCTTATGCTCGTTATCCACAAACATCTCCAGAGCCAACTCCTCGCTGACTTCCAATCGCTCCAGCGGTTCATTCTTGCGGATCAACTTGACATATTCTGCACCTAACGACACGAGCTCCTGCTGGGTCGGTGACCAGTCACCCAGGGTTGGGAGGTCGACGTCATATATGAAGGAACCGCTGCGGACTGAGAAAAAGTGTTTATTAAAAACCTGATCGAACTATCCAATTCTTTTTTATATAAAGCCCTATGTATAATATATATATCACATATAGTTTTAGTCAACAATTGAATACCTTATATACAAGCTTCTGCCTGTGGTTAAACCCACGAGCCGCGGGAACTACTCTACACTCTAGGTTAAAAATTCCTCCTCGATAAATAGGCTACCTAACACTGAAATTTTTCTTCAAATCGGTAAAGTAAAAAGTAGTTCCTGAGATTAACACACATATAATCCTATCAACTCTTACAATACTAGTCAAATTAGTGCCCTGATGGGAATAGAAAACATTTTCAGAAAAAATAAGCATACATTTAGACATACTAAACTAACTCTCCCAAGTTTTTCATAAATCTCACTAAAACGGGCAAAATACTGTGTATGTATAGAATAACTAATAATTGTGGAAGATTATTCAGAAAATTCATGAATAAAAGCTTACTGTCAGGTCCAGGAAAACTGTGAAGTTTTACAGGTACGGTGTCCTTGAATGCGACCGCTGCACATGCTCCGAGCATGTACGAGCATGTCCTCCAGAACGCCTTGTTCACCTGCTGTGGTTCTGGTACTGTGAAGTTTTGAAGCTGGGGAGGAAAGAGTATATTAATACTAAAACTCAACAACCAAATAAAACTGTTCAGGTGGAAACTTCAGTAGAATTGATGGGAGATATAAACTACAGGTGTAAAAAGTCGTTGTGGCTAGCGGTTACAGCACCAGCCTAATGTGTAAGAATGTATACCTGGTATACCCAGAACTCAGAAATCCACGAATACCTACAAATCCCAACTATCCACGAAGAAACGAAGCAACACCTAAACAGCTACAAGGAAAGATTGAAGTCTCATCCGAATCCACTTTAACACTCACTACTGGTGCAGAACTAACCCAAGAGACTCAAGAAAGCCGATATTGTGCTGCCTGACTAAATAGAATTGGGACACGGGGCCCATTGCTATAAAACTCCTATTACCACACAACTGATCATAGTCTTAGTAGATAAAAAAAAACAATAGAAAAATAAATGTGTGTACTCCAGCTCTGTCTAGTACCAATGTCACTTTCTAAGTATACCTTCAACACTAATGCCTGTAAAACGTGAAGGGAAACATCTGGAAGAAATCTATGTCTATAATATGTTCAACGGGTATAGTGTAGCTTCCCAACAATCAAAGATGTTTTTTTAATTTGGTCAAGTAGTTTCAGAATTTCTTCCTTCCTTCACAATACAAACAAACAATCAAATCTTTCCTATCCTAATACTATTATAAAGGCGAAAGTTTGTAAGTATGGATGTATGGATGTTTGTTACTCTTTCACGTAAAAACTACTGAATGGATTTGAATTAAACTTTACCACAATATAGCTTATACATCAGAATAACACATAGGCTACTTTTTATCCGGGTATGGAAAGTACTTCCTTCAGAAAGCGGGTGAAACCGCTGGCGGAAGCTAGTATATATATAAAAACTAGCGGTCGCCCGCGGCTCCGCCCGCGTGGATGTCGGTTTTCGCGACAAAAAGTAGTATATGTGTTATTCTGATGTATAAGCTATATTGTGGTAAAGTTTCATTCAAATCCATTCAGTAGTTTTTACGTGAAAGAGTAACATACATCCATACATACAAACTTTCGCCTTTATAATAGTAGTAGGATTAATCACTATTTCCCTTGGTCACACCATCACTGACTTGTGAACAACTGAACTGATTCCCCTTTTTTGTTGTGTTTGTCAGGAGAAAGTTTTTTTGGAAGAAAAAAAGAAGGGCGACATTTGTTGGGTCAGCTAGTATTACTATTAATACTTACTTCTAATGTACAGTTTTCCTCGAGTGGTCTGTGCATGTCCCAGTACAGGGTACCGTCGAGCAGAGCCAGCGCACTGGTGTCCACATGCCATTCACTTAAATCTGAAACACAAAAGAAAATCATTTAATAAAAAAACATACCACATGTAAAAAAAATTGTTGCTTTCATCTGATTTGAAAAGAAAAAAATTATAGCAGAATAAACTTTAAACTATTTGTGCAGTGAAATTGGTTTAAATAGGTACCTAATATAAAAGTACTCAGAAACTAAAGTTTTCATCAAAAATTAAAATTCTTATTAATGCATAGCTTTTCATATCCTTTGCATTGAAAGCCTGTTAAGGCCAATATCATCTAGGCACACTTTCCTACTATATTACGTTAGCCTGGAATATTAGCAATGCATGGCAGTCCGCAATGTATGTAAATACACTTAAAAAAAAATTCAAACCAATTTTGTTTTCAAACCTGAAACTTTAAATAAAATAAATAAATAGTTTATTTCACAAACATTTCGAACTACACTATAAAACTACCTAGTCATATACATTTTTTTTTATTTTTTTTGTAAATTAATTGAATTAAAAAGCCTTTGGATACCGATTTAATCAGAATACACATACATAGGCCCAGAGAATACTTTACGTAAACTTTTTCAATACATTTTTACTCAATAATGTAATAAATGAATAAATTATTGATGTAAAGATAGAATACTTACGTCTAGCACAGTCGTAAGGCGTTGATATTCCCTTGTTCATAACCAGAGTGCAATTATTTGGTACACCTTTGTATTGAACTTCGATTTTCTCCACTCTGCCAATTTTTTCTACCTGCCGTTTCTTCTCCAATGTGAATAGATGATAACGACGATCTATAGCCTCTTGAGTACTCAGAAATCCTAAAAAATACCACCAAAAATGTATTTGTAATCACAAAATATTTCATTAAAAATTTTTGTATAACCTTTGTTGTTTACAACTTACTTATCAATGGTGAAGTCTTGAAGCAATTATTTTGCGTGAGTTTTGTTGAAAAACATAATATTTGACGCCTCATTTTGTAAAGCTAATAGTAATATTTTGGCCAGTAAATGAAATCGGAGAAAAAGTTTCGAGGTTAGAAACAGATGATCGTGAGTTTGACAGCCGCACATTCCAGACCTCAACAAAAGTTATGAGTATGACTCTTTGCATTACGTGTGAAAGAGTAGCAAAAAGTTTTACATTCATTCACAAATATTATAAAACACATTTTTTTCTGTGATTTGTATGGTTTTTTCTGATTATTATACTTTTGATATGAAAATTTTGCGCAACGCCTACCAAACAAACAGATTATTGGTTGTTTGGCAGAAAGGCATTTGATTTGTTTGGTTTTCCTTAATAGGCGTAATATAAGTCGGGTGAGGGCATTTAAAATTGATAAAAAAAAAACACTTCTTATTTGAACTTTAAATAGTACGTCAGCGTCAGACGTAGCTTGACCAGTCCGATATTCTTAGCCGATATTAGCTGTTCAGCTGCACAGAAGAATTTTAAGAAACATAACGGTCTACTGCTCAGAGAATCAGTTCAAAGTCATCAAGTGGCGTGCACTTGGAGAGGCCTATGTCCAGGAGTGGACTGCGATAGGCTGATGATGATGATGATGATGATGATGAAGTGTACCCGAAGCCGTTTCATGTCCAGGTTTTCACTGTGGGATTATTGGATTTTAAATTAAACACAACTGACGCAACAAAAAATACTTTATTTCTTAAGTCTACCCGACCATCGTTCGTTTTCTCCCTCTCGCTCGCACTTCCTCGAACTTGTTCAAAGTTTCTCCAATGTTCCTTTTGCATTGATTCTTATATGCTTCAAATACGACATCAAATAATTTAGGGTGGTCATTATGCGTACTGATAATTGCTCTTTCTAACACATACAAGTCTACTCCTTTGTCTTCGCCACTTGATCCAATGTATGAGAGACCAAAATCTATCATTACTAAGTCCAACGCTCCGAAGAACCATTGTGGATCATCAGTTTCAGCTTTAGGAACTAAGAGCATGTTAGATGTCGTCAAGTCTCCGTGAATAATATTGAAGCCATGTAATTTCCTCACAGTTTGACCAATCAATTCAGCAACTGCGTGTAATTGCTTTGTGTGTGTTTCTTCTTTAATATTAACGTGATTAATGATAAAATCCTTTACTGTTATACTTTTCTCTATGTGCTCCATATAAATTCGTCGTCTATGGAAATCAACTAAATATAATGCTGGAGTTCTGACAAACGCAGCTTTGCAACGGACTATGGAACGCGCCTCATTTTTCATCCGATCTTTGGTTATTATTTCGTCCAAATCACTATGACGATAGTTTTTCTTGAATCTTTCTTTAATCAATGTTGGCTTTCCAAGATAGTTACAAATAAACAGTTTTGCCTCTGCGCCTTGTTTCAGTAATTTTAAATTGTCTTCCATGTTGACTGAATCAGGCGAAGATTTGCCGCCTTTTGAAGTAAGCACAGAGAAGACTAGTAATTTCTGTTAATTAATAAAACTCACGTGTCTTGCTACGCAATGACGAATAATTATACTGCTACATTTGTTGCTATTGTATTAGATTGATTGATTTTTAGATAAACACAAAGTAAACATGGGACACTCGATTTGACATTGACGTTTTTGACACTTACAGTTGAACGTTTAGTTTATGCAGATGGACAAAATAACTTTCTTCTATTATTCTGGTTATGTCTCCTACCATTTTTGAATGCATAAGTTATTTTAAAATTTATGAAATACATCAAGACTGAACTTTCACATGTTTATGAAAACTCGAATGTATCATTATTCACACAGAAACAAAACTAAACGTATTAACATTTTATGCGTTTTCACGTAAAACGGATCGGTGGAAAGACCGAAAACTCGAAATCGTCGTAATGAAGCCGTACCTTACATTTAACACGTAGGTATTGGGATGTTTATCTACTTTCTATGGATATATATTTGTATGTATTCACTCACTGGAGAGCGAGGGAGGCTGTGGGCGTGATATTGGTTGCTGCACCCGGGCCGACCGCCGGCACCACGTTATAATTTCATTCAAACAATAATTCCCATCAAATGCTTAATGGAAACTGTGTTTTATCTTTATAAGATTTAGTGCTGGTACGACGTTCGAACGCTCCGCTGGCTCTACGTGAACTATAAAGCCGTAGTGTGTAAAAACCGGTAAAAATACCAAAAAATAATATTTTTAGTGTTCAATTGTGATTTAAATAAATTGTGAGAATGATGTCGGAGGGCTTAGAATACGAGACCATCGTGCAGAATGGACCAAGAAAAGTAAGTGCTTTTTTTACTTTTAATTCCATCCGTGGCATGAAAGAACAATGTTGTGCCTCTTAGTCATGGCAAGCGTGCCTAAGTTATATATACATCTCTAGGTTCAAATGGGGGGAGGTAGTGTCCTATACGAACGTCTGGGTGCATTTTCGTAGTTATAGGATGCAGCCGTCTCGAAATGCCGGCTGATGCGATTTCCTGCGTTCCCGTTTTGAGTAAAACGTTGGCGGGAAATTACGTAGGCTGGAATATTTCATATGCGGATATAAATCGTTAAGGAACCGAGAGCTACGATAAAAGTTTTATTGCTTAATAAATATGATTTATTTCGGCAGTGAATTATACAATTTTTATTTCAATATGCGTCTTCAAATACGTTTCTTACAAGTTAAACTATAAAACTATTACGAGTGCATATTCAAATAATGTTGTACTTGTACATATTCTAAATGGAGTCTTAAGAGAATTAAAAATAATATTATTATACTATTTACTTTTGGGATAAAAATCTAATTAATGGTATTCAATATTTGTAAAGGATCCAGTCCTTTACGTAAATCTGAACCAACCCTTGCGTTTGCCTATTGTCTCTATGCTAACGAAGGAAATGAGCGGAAAATTAAAAAAAAAGGAATCCGTAAAAAGGTTTTAATGCCGGGTTCATAAAACTTTCTTTTTTATTTAAGTACGTAGGTACGAGTTTTTACGATTGCCAGCTTACATTTAGTAAATTGCGTTCTGTTTTTGAAATGTGACTAGCATGGCTGCATTTGGAGACACGCCTTTAAATTTTGTAACTTCGATTTTACATTATAGAATTAACAGTTTTTAATTTATCAGCTACATATTCTTAATGTGCTGTCGTGTTTTTTCAACATCATGAGTAACAGATGGTAGTATATTTTGAAAAGATTCCAAATAAATAATCGTTCTCAAAAATTTATAAATCTGGAAAGCATAGCCAATAGCAACTCTATCTTAACAAATATCGTAATTCCAGCCAATGCTAACACATATAGACAAATATTAATCATTTTAATACCTGTCTCTAGACGAGACAATAGCAGAATAGTTTAATTGGAATGATAATAAGCCTACATGATCCAAGTCTATAATGGCTATAAACAATAATAATCAATAGGGTATGGCGGCATTATGTGATCCGTATATACAGAAATATATGAGGATGTTTGTCGGTATTGTATACCTAAATTGTTTGGCTATATGCGCATTAAGTCCTAAATCAGCTCTTAGGGCCAATTTCACCGGTTGTTGATAAGATCCAGATAGTTCACTTTTTAATTTATCTGGTAGATAGTGGCTATCCGCAACCTGTGAAACTGGCCCTTAATGTGGTAAATAATATCATTTTATGTTGATTAATGATTGATATTTCTTAGTAGGTATAATTTCGATTCCAAAATAAAGAATAGTAATAAAAATCTTAATGTATGCTCCAGAGGAAACTAGTTTAGTTTTCCTGTCATAAAAACACTAACCTACTGTATTATTTGCGGAAAAAAAAATATCGGAGTTTTGATATCGAGCTTTATAAGTAGATATATATTTAAGTATGGTTTCCAATAGGAAATTATTCATAACTCAACCCTTTTCAAGCGTCACGACGAAATTCATGTAGGGTCCATTTCCATCTTCCCATAGAAATAACGGGTCGGTAATTAACCTCAATCAGATGTTGCGTAAAAAGGAACGTCCCCCTTCGGATCTATGAAAATAATTTACGCGCGTAAATATTTAATAATGTTTATGTTTTAAAAATGGAATACCTTTTTGTCTGTACATGAACTGTTTCCCGCGTTTTTACACATAGAGAAGGAACTTTTTAGCGACGGTCTACTATGGAGGTCTATGACCCGAAAAATCTAGGTAATTTGATTCAGATACACAAATATACTTAGGTAATATAATTTTTTGAAATAGATTGAAGCTTACCGTGAAATATAATTAATTACTATTCGGACGGGTCTGAAAGCATTGCGAGGGATGTATAAGGCTATCATATCTATCTATGATCGCGAGTAATAACTTCTTCTATAATATTTTACCTAAAGACGCCTGCATATCAAGCTACCCGAAACTGAAACCTACTCGAAACTGACAAATCCCAATCAACTTTAAACAATATGCTTCAGCGATGATTTGCTGGCGTCTGTACATACAGTCAAACACGCCGGCATAACGAGCTACCCGAAACTGATTTTCCTAATCAACTTTGAACATATGGTTCAATGGCGTCAGCGATAACGTTGAAAATGTATTAAGAAAATGTGACATATTGTAGTAGCTTGATATGCTGGCGTCTGTAAAAAAATTACTAAGCAAGACCATGGCCCCGTCACTAGACTAAACCTAACAGTATGTACCAAAGCAACCTCCCACATAATGTTAGTTAGTTAGTAACGGTATTAAAATAACCGTGAGATCTTACCGATGGTGACTCACAACTGGGACAGGTTAAAATTAAACAAAAACTAGATTTTAACTGTACACACTAGTTATTTAATATCTGGGGTCTGTGTTACGGAGTCTGACATGTGGTCTAACTGCAGATTTTTGTAAAATTACAGCTTTTTTTTACACATTATACCTACTTTTATATATATTACGATATCTCATCTGCCTAGCTTTTTACCAAGCTGTTTTAGGGTTGGGGTCGGCTTCCAGTCTTAACCGGAATCAGCTGAGTACCAGTGTTTTAAATGGAGCGACTGTCTATCTGACCTCCTCAACCCAGTTACTTGGGCGAACTGATACCCCTTGGTAAGACTGCTCGCCTGACGTTCTGGCTTCTGACTGCCAAAGATGTACAAATGACAACCAAGACCCACCAATTTAACGTTCCTTACGAAACACGGAGGAACTCATCATGACAAGATAGTAAGATGATGATGGCATCCAGGCCGATTGTCGGCTACGGTGGCCGTTCTCATTTATGGAGATCAGCCAGCTGCGCAGGGCATATTATGGTGCACAAGCATTCGCGCAGAAACAGGTGCACTCTCTATTCCCTCACTCTCATAGTCCGATGGGACGGCAATCTGAACCGACCGGAGAGATCAGGCGCAGGACCGACATTTACGTGCTCTCCGATGCACGGGTGAATCAATCACCAACTTCCAGACTCCAGGCTGCTTAATGAAAGTATCTCAACATCCACAAAGCGATTCCGGCCCGACCCGGGAATCGAACCCGAGACCCCGTGCACAGCAGTCGCCCCTTGCGACCACTAGACCAACGAGGCAGATAGATAGTAAGATAGTCACTCATGAACGGACCGACCGCACCAAGCGTTGCTTAACCTCATGATCGATCGACCCGTGTGGCTGTTACTTAGCCACGAGCTCCTCATTTTATATGACCCTGAAGGTGTACGTAGTGCTGTTTAAAGATTATTTAAATGTAATCGGGGAGTGTTAATTAATGAGGCCAGTTCACTTGTCGCGGGTCGCTGGGTATCCTGAGAAATATTATTAAATTTACATATTATAGCATCACGCTTCTTTGCCCCGAAAGGATAGGCAGAGGTGTTGTAATTATTTTTTTACTGCTTTATAAGTATTATGAATAATAGGTTTAGAGGTTTTTCTCTGTTGGAACAGCATCCCACCACATAGCAAAATTTTTGCTATCTTCCGCCAGGTTACACCCGCGTCCCAAGAAAACTATTTCGTGCAGATAAAAACCCAGATAAAAAGTAAAAAATATGTATATACCTAGCATTCCTCAATAAATGGGCTATCTAACGATGAAAGAATTATTCAAATCGGTTCAGTAGTTCCCGAGATTAGCGCGTTCAAGCAAATAATTGACTCTCCAGCTTTATTTTTGCGTGAAAAGCTACAAAACACAGTTTACAGACGCCAGCACATCAACCTGGCTTAATCTGTCAAATTTCTTTAATAGATTTTCAAAATACCAGAATCCTTAAGAACTATCTCATTTAATGACATTAGAAGGATACTAATATTATAAAGCTGAAGAGTTTGTTTGTTTGAACGCGCTAATCTCCGAAACTACTGGTTCGATTTGAAAAATTCTTTCAGTATTAGATAGCCCATTTATCGAGGAAGGATATAGGCTATATACCATCACGCTAAGACACACGGGAGCGGAGCAGTAACCAAAGATGCGGGTAAAACCGCTGGAGACAGCTAGTTAGAAGGATATAGATATATTTTTTTAAGAAAATCCAGCGTGTTATATCCTACCCACCTTCCAAACATATACATACCTAAATAAGGCTTCTATCACCGCATAATAAACCTGTAACTACATAGCAACACTTCGCTCACCGGATACCTTATCAGCAGGCACTCGAAGCTTATCAGCACACCTCATGTATTACCTATGGACCAGCTCACACGTATGTAGCGCCGTATAATCATCTATAGTTATTGATGGGGCAAACCCTGCTAGACAAGCCGATACGTGCTTGATACGTCTGATATAAGTCATCCATAATATTTAGGGTCTGTTTCACCACCTACGAATAAGTTTCAATTAGTTTATTTGGTAGATAATTTCATACAAATTCTGTTCCATTTTTTAATTTATTCGGTAGATAGTGGCTATTTGGACATTGTGAAACTGGCCCTTCATCTGTTTCCCTCGGTTTTATCTGCGTCACTAGCTGTCCCCAGCGGTTTCACCTGCATCTTTGGTTACTGCTCCGCTTCCGTGTGTCTTAGCGTGATGGTATATAGCCTATAGCCTTCCTCGATAAATGGGCTATCTAACACTGAAAGAATTTTTCAAATCGAACCAGTAGTTCCTGAGATTAGCGCGTTCAAACAAACAAACAAACTCTTCAGCTTTATAATTTTAGTACAGATTAGGTACGTTAGGTGACAACTAGTCAAATTCAATACTTTTATTGAACTGTCAAAACCGGTTACTTTATATGCAACTAGCGACCCGCCCCGGCTTCGCACGGGTGCAATGCTGATACTAAATACACTACAGAAAAACTGTGAACGTTGTATATAAAAACATAGCAAATCTATCAAACAATTTAATGGATGTTATTATACATATAAACCTTCCTTTAGAATCACTCTATCTATAAAAAAAAAACCGCATCAAAATCCGTTGCGTAGTTTCAAAGATTTAAGCATACAAAGGGACATAGGGACAGAGAAAGCGACTTTGTTTTATACTATGTAGTGATATGCTTGCAATATGTATGAAAACACAATCTATGACGTCACAGATTTTTCACATTCAATGCGTATACTTATTTCTACTACCGTATACTATACCGTATACTTAACTTAGATCTATTTGCCGACGGATTAGTACATTTTTATAATGAATTAAACATAATTTTAGTTCGGACTTTACGAAATTGTTAGTGTTATATGTGTTTTGGATAATAATCTGTTAGCTTATGACATAAATTGAATAAATAAATAAATATCGACAACAAAAAAATAAAACAATTTTCTGTTCAAAATTATACTATTACCACTAAAAATGAAAACAATTTTCGTTTCAAAACGATAAATTAAACGCGTTGTACTCTCTGGTCACGCGACTGTCGCATTTCGAATCTGAGATCTTAGTACATATTTGGCTTTCGCATTTGAAATCTAAGTAAAAAAATATTACAATAACTATAAATCAATTATAGAAATATAAAAAAAATAACCGGTTTTACTTTTAGAGGCTTTTATATAATCTAAACTGGTATTCAGAGCCCAAATGTATGACGTAACAATATAATTTAAACTTATTCTCCTACGATCCTAGACTAGCAGGTCATTGACCCGCACCTACGCGACGCTGTATACCAAAATCCGGTATTTTTGGAGATCGGTTAGCGAAGGGTTGTTTTGTTTTTAATTATTTATTTGTATTTGTACATTGTGTAGATTGTGTTTATGCTTAATTATTAATGTAGGATACATTTTTGATGCTTTTTGGCACGGTTTGTGAAAATTACGGCAGGCTTGGAGTATTTTCTGTGGCGTTCATAATGTCAATTTTTGAATTAGGAAAAGTTTTTTTTTAATAAACCGTTTGTGTTGTATTTTCTTATATACCTGCATAACTGATATAGTGAGAATAAAATATCAACCGTCTAGCCTTTTCCCAAGCTATATTGGAGCCGGCTTTCAGTCTTAACCGGATGCAGCTAAGTACCAGTGATTTACGTAGAGCGACTGCCAGTCTTACCTCCTCAACCCAGTTACCTGAGCAACCCGAGACCCCTCGGTAAAACTGGTTGTCAGACTTTCTGGCTTCTGACTACCCGTAACAACTGCCAAGGATGTTCAATGACAGCCGGGACCTACAGTTTAACGTGCCATCCGAAACACGATCCTTGATGTCCAAGAAATACTTAGAAAGTTCATACAAACTTAGAAAAATTGCATTGGTACTTGCCCGACCTGGAATCGAACCCACGCACTCATACTTGAGAGGTTGGCTCTAACCACTAGGCCACCACGACTAACTACTACTAAACAAAGCTCAGTATAAATGCAACTACAAATTCTGTTTATCTTTGACCCTAATTACGTATCCTATTATTATTTAAGCTCTCACCGCTTTCCAGCGCATTGCAATTAAAAACAGTGACGAATAACCAGTTCGTCATCACCAGACCAAATGAATGACATGTCAATTGGAGTGACAAGCGATTTCATTAGTCATCATCAACACGTTGATTATCATTTAGAACAGGAAGCTGACCTTAAAGGGGTTTAGTTTGACACTGAATAAAATGCCATCTATCATATGATCAGAAGCGCAGCGAGCTTTGGCGGGGCACCGTATAAAAATTTGATTGGGGCCCTTAGGAAGGGTAAACATATTAATAAAAATGCGTTATAATTAAATAAATTCCGTAAAAAGTGTTCATACGTGGTCAGGATCTACGAGAGTTGTGCTTTTGATAGTACAAAATCACCTGCGCAGCCCATGCGTTATTTTTGCCATCTTTAAGCAAATTTTTGCTTAAGCAAGTTGGGGGCCCTCGTAGATACTAGCTACGCCCCTGTATATGATGAAGCAATTATCTTATGTCCTATCTTAAGTTCAAGTTCCTCAAAGAGCAGTCAGTAAATTTCGAAGGGACCCGTAGCTAGGACCGAGGCCTGCGAGGTTACTTAGCAAAAGTTACCGCAGCTCTGGTAAACAAAGACCTCCAGAAAGAACAATAGTGGGTTTTAGTCTGACACTCCCTTTAGTTGCACCGATAGCGGGTTTTACCTACAGTTCGTACCGGGCAGTTAATTACCTGGGGTACCCGATACCCCTTGGTAAGACTGGTTGTCAGACTTTCTGGCTTCTTACTACCCGTAACGACTGCCAAAATGTACAAATGACAGCCGGGACCTAACAAATTAGCGGGCCTTGCGAAGCACGAAAGAACTCGTCATGACAAGATGGTCACTCATTCACGGACCGACCGCGCGAAGCGTTGCTTAACCTTATGATCGATAGACCCTTGCGTTACTTAGCCACGAACTCCACATTTCCTTTTGAAGTACAAACCGCTAAAAAGAGACAGCAACATGCCTTAACCATAACACGTGCTAACTAACCACAATTTTAATTCGTCCCACATTAATTACATAGAGTAGGTACCTACAACAAGTTACTGTCAGATCATTAAAATTAAGTGAAAGTGCATTAAACTCGGTCCAGTCGTTTCAAGTAGGTATAATAGAATAAAATTATACAAATTTGTTTTCGTTGGTTATCATCAAACTCGCTTCACGCTCTTATGCATAGGTTTTTTTTTAATCTGTGAAATTATTTGGGTTTATGTAACTTAAGATATTATCAACATTGGGCTGCGGGTTGTTCGTGAGAGATACCGTGGCCCTGGCACACAGGGACCTCCAGAAGGAACATAGTGGGTTTTAGTCAGTAAGAGTCTGACACTCCCTCCAGCTGCACCCTCAGCGGGAGGGGTCATTTGATGATTTCCCACGAAGATATTATCAACATGCTACCTTGCATGTAGGTTAAGCTAGGTTATGATAATTATTATAGTTATTTTTTGGAAATGCTTTAAGGAAATTTGACAGATTGTAGTAGCTTGATGTGAAGGCGACTGTACGTTTTATTAACTAACTATTCGTCATTGTTATTAATTTAGAACTGAAATAACGCATTATCCTGTTTTTCAAGTATTTGTTGTTTACAAAATCGTGGTCTTTGCAAGCATTTTTATAAAACATCTGTTTTTTTTATGACAACATGGTCACCCATCAACGAACCGACCGCTCCAAGCGTTGCTTAACCTTTTTGTTTTAATAATAGATAATATTATTTACTTGACTGAAACATGGTACAGACGCCAGCACGTCAGGCTACCCGAAATTGTCAATTTTTCAATCAGCAATGAAGTTGAAAATCTATTAAGGAAATTTGACAGATTGTAGTAGCCTGATGTGCTGGCGTCTGTACTTACAGATGTTAAAACAAATTTAATAGTAGTTCTTCACATTTCGCCTCCTAAATTCAGCATGGAAATTATATTTTTTTTGTATTTATTAGTTATCAATAAAAAAAAAAAAAAAAAAAAGTTATCAATAAAATTATTAATTTCAATACATTTCACATTATAACCTTATTATCGATAGACCCGTGCGGTTGTTCTATGTTCTTAACTGGAAATAAAAATTATACCTATAGTACAGACGCCAGCAGGTCATCCTACCCGAATATGTAAAATTTTACCAATCGAATATTAAGCTTCCATTATTGTTATAAGGTTGAAAATCTATTTAAAATATTGTCAGATTGAGGTAGGTTGATGTGCTGGCGTCTGTACATTATTACAAAAAGAAAAAAGCAGAAATCTAATTTCAATATTGAACTTAATACATAAGTAATTATGGTCGAACAACAAATTATCAAGTAACATAGTCACTTAAACCCTTGTTTAACAAGACCGTTCAACGTAGCAGTTAAAAATAACCGCAGAGCGTGCTGTTAATGTTAAGTTTTACGGGTTGTTTTTTACTTGACTATGTTTATCCTAGTTTATGGTATGGGGTGTTATTTAAATCCACTTATCTATTGTTGGTAGCTGGTAGTGTCACTTAAGTTATTAAGATTATAATTATGAATCAATTTAAAATAGGGTAAAATGTAAAATAGAGAAATAAATAATTTATAAACCTTTCAAAATCAGTAGAAAGTCAAACAGTTAAATAACAGAAAAAGGATGCACATATTAACATGTGACGTCACTCTATTTGATCACGCATGTGCAAAAGAGATAGCAAGATGTCCCCACTATGATCCCATGATCCCATTCTTCATCATACGAATATAAAAAATGTTGATTGCTGCTCCATTTATCAACCAATTTTGACGCTGTTTTCAGAAAAATGTTCCTTGTGCGTGTGTTTATTTATTTTGTATATTTTTATTTACAAAATCAAACACAGGCAAATACCCTATTATGGCATACACATACATTATAGTACATACATTATAGTACATACCTAGATCTACATAATAAGATCAGATAAAAGTCATGGTGGCCTAGTGGTTAAAGCACCAGCCTCCCAATCTCTCAAGTATGAGTGCGCGGGTTCGTTTCCAGGCCAGGCAAGTACCAATAAAGTAACTTTAAGTTATATGTACTTTCTAAGTATTCTAGGACACCAATGACTGATGAAGGTGAAGGAAAACGCATTGAGCAAGCGTGGTGATTAACGCTCAATCCCTCTCTGTGTGAGAGGAGGCCTGAGCTCAGCAGTGGGACGATAAAAAGGCTGACGATGATGACATAGATCTATATATCATTCATCCTTTTATTTCATTTTACAAACCGCAACAGATTATAATCTTAATTCGCGTTTCGGTCTTGACCTCTTTTAGTAGCAACAATATAAGTTAATTCTCATCCCAAATATGGTTGCCCAAAAGGTAAGGAGATGACCTTAAAGTTCCCCATAATTGGGCAATGGGCTCACAAGGTTGGCGGGAAAAATATTATAGGTACAGATGCTAGTACACCAAGCTACCCGAAACTGACAAATATAATATAACTTTGAACCGTATCCTTAAGCGATAAAAGCGTCATAAATCATCGTCATGGCCTTTTTATCGTCCCACTGCTGGGCACAGGCTTCCTCTCCCACGGAGAAGGATTGAGCGTTAATCACCACGCTTGCTCAATGCGGGTTGGTGATTTCAGACTTTATAGTCCAGGTTTCCTCGAGATGTTTTGCTTCATCTTTAATTAGTCATTGGTGTCCAAGATAAACTTAGAAAGAAAAACTTTTTAAAATCCATTAAGGAAATTTGACTGATTGTAGTAGCTTGATGTCCTAACGTCTGGACATCGTTATTAGGTTATTAGGTTACGGGTTACGCCATTTTGAAAATCATCTTGACACGTTCAGAAACGTCAGATGAAGCGCCATTTTGAAGTGTGGGCGAGTATGAGTTTATGTTTTTGTCCGAAAACAAAGACTCGCTTTCTTTGATATTTATTTTTGTCACATTATGACTGTACGGAAATAATTAGCTATTTTTAGAACCTTTCTTTGGGAGACGGTTTATAATATAACACGAACAATTAAAGTTTACAAATGGTTCTGAAACTGTTTTCTAACCGTACCCCTAGAATACCTACAGATTTATAAAAAAGTACTTCATCATCTCCCGAGCCTTTTCCCAAATATGTCGGGGTCGGATTCCAGTCTTATTGGATTTAAGCTGAGTACCAGTGTTTTACAAACAGCGACTGCCTATGTGACCTCCTCATCCCAGTTACCCGGGCAACCCAATACCCCTTGGTTAGACTGACTTCTGATTACCCGTAACGACTGCCAAGGATGATCAATGACAGCCGGGACCTACAGTTTAACGTGCCATGCGAAACACAGTCATTGGTATCCAAGATATACTTACAAAGTACATACAAACTTAGAAAAGATGCATTGGTACTTGCCTGAACTGGAACCAAACCCACGCCCTCATACTTGAAAAGTTGGCTCTTTACCCACTAGGCTGCCGCGACTTTTTTAATACCGTCAAATACCGTCTCGTATTGGATGTTGAGCTCAGCGCGAACTTTTTTAACTGTTAGCAACACCACCGCTCCCATAACATTGCAACCCCGAAACAAACTAACGGCATACGTTTGGACAACCGCCAGAGTATAAATAGATTTGTTATAAAAGGATCTCCTTAGGGTATTCAGTGTTGCCATTATTGGAATGAAAGATATTTTAAGTCCAAAATAAATAGGGATAAGGGATCTTTATGACCGCGAAAATATGACCGGATTTTAGTTTTATATTGTTTTTGGGGATTCTATGTTAAGCTCTGATTGTATTAGCAGTTCTAAATAGTGTTGCTGGCTCATACTGGCTTAGATTTCGTTTCTAAGAGTAGGTACAAATCACGTTAACTTAGTCTGCCCTTCTGAAATCATCATATTCCTCCGCGCATGAGTAGTTTATCTGTTCTTTACAACTCTAGAGACGCGTTTTTGACGTGAACTGTAAAGGTAGGTATGGAGATATTTTTTTGAAGGCTGTACTGCATTTTTCTGCTATAGGTGCTCTACTTATTACCTTTTATAATGCCTACTAAAATGAAGTATAGCAATGGATAGCTATTTGATTTCATAATTACAAAAACTTATACATATGTCAAATCACTAAATCGTACGTAACTGGCTTCAGTTTCTTACCTAATTCAATCCAAACCGATTAATGGCCACGGCAACCATTCTCTCTAAGGAGATCAGCCAGCTATGCAAGACATATTATACTGCATGCACATTTGCGTTGTCACAGGTGCACTCTATTCCCTCACTCTCATAGTCCGATGGGACTGCAAGCCCTGGCTAATTAAACAACATCATAAAAGTCATCGGTGTAAGCTTCCTTGTTTATTAAGCATTCATTTATTATAAACCAATAAGTCAGTAAAAGGTCCTCATTGATGGGGCCCCTTCTAAACCGTCCATCCGGAAGTCTGTAGCCACATGCGGCACAACGCGACATTGTATCCGACCACATAGGATGACTCCGAGAGCAATGAACCAAACACACATAAAAATCATTGTTGTGATCTGTTTGTGGACCATTTGGTTGGATCAAGCTCTATGCCTTTTTTGTTAGTATTTTTTTAATAGATAAGTAAATATTTGATAGATGTAAGTCATCATCTCCCGAGCCTTTTCCGAACGATGTTGGGGTCCCCAGTCTAACCGGATTTAGCTGAGTACCAGTGTTTTACAAGGAGCGACTGCCTATCTGACCTCCTCAACCCTTTTACCCGGGCGGGCAACCCAATATCCCTTGGTTAGACTAACTTTAGACTTACTGGCTTCTGACTACCCGTAACGACTGCCAATGATGTTCAATAATCGCCGGGACCTAAAGTTTAACGTGTCATCCGAAACACAGTCATTGGTGTCCAAGATATACTTAGAAAGTACATACAAACTTAGAAAAGTTGCAAGTTGTTGATGTTCTTGATGAAGAGTTGGGTTGAGGCACATCCCACCACCCCAGGTAGTGAATAGTCCATGAGAATATTCCTCCTGTAAGAATAAAAAAAGGCGTAACACACTCACTTCTGAATATATCCTCCTTCCAAACTTCGAGCGCTCGCTTTCAAAAATTCCCCGATGTCATATAGATAAAACAATTACTAATGAAATAAAGCAATTAATATCAATGAGAGCAAGTAAACAATAACTGCAGCTATTTGCAATGTGAAAGCGCAGTGCGTTCCGCGTCGGAAGAGTATTGTCTCGCGCGGACAGCCGGCTGCACACCGACGGCTTATTGCTACACGTTATAAATAATAACACGCCCACTGAAGGGTAAGAAGGTTTAATCTAAGTATGTTTTAATAGTACAGACACGCCAGCACATCAGGCTACCCGAAACTTTAAAATTTTCCCATCAACTTTAAGACAAGGGCCCATTTATCGAGTAAGACTGAAGGATACTTTTTATTCGGGTGCGCGAAGGATATCAATAAAAGCACTGTGAAAACTAGTTACGGATATACATATAAGTAATTAGTTTTGATAAGCAAGCAGTCTAAGTCGAATTCTAAGGAAATATTACGATTACATTAACTGTTAGTATATTTGCCTACTATTAATTAACAGCAATTTTGATATTGGGTATTCTTTGTCTTCAAACAATATAACAGCTATCCAAGAATGTAAGAGTCCTTAAAGAGATCAGATATAAGATATTTCTTCTTCCAATTGATGCTGTATGTTTTCATAAGGCTATTTGTCGATTTTTCTATCATAACTCACTACACAATGATTAAAGGAAGGTAGCTTTTGCATATCAAAAACGTCATCATAGATTAGATTTTTAAAACTAATCTTGATACTTGAAAATGATTTGATGGCCTTGACAGAAGCTAGATACAGCTCATCATGACTGGAGATCACCTGACTGATCGCGTGCAGAAAAGGGACAGCAAGATGTCCTCAACATAGCCCCAATCTATACTAATATTATAAAGATGAAGAGTTTGTTTGTTTGAACGCGCTGATCTCAGGAAGTACTGGTTCGATTTGAAAAAATCTTTCAGTGTTAGATAGCCCATTTATCGAGGAAGGCTATAGGCTATATACCATCACGCTAAGACACACGGGAGCGGAGCAGTAACCAAAGATGCAGGTGAAACCGCTGGGGACAGGTAGTGTTCATAATAAAAATATTAGTAAGTAATAGGGGACTGATTCAGAAGGCAGTACTCCTTGAAATGTGTTGCTGGGGAGTTTGTTGCGCAACTCCTTCCCAGCAAAAACACATAGGAAGTGGTGAAGGGTGGGCGTTATGGGGGCTGTCTTTTGTAATTTTTGACGTTCAAAAAGTGCTGTTTTACAGCCAAGTTTGAATAAATGATTTTGAGTTTGAGTTTGTCCCTAACCACCGGTAGCTTGGACCCTGTTCCCGATATCGGTGGACAACTGTTTTTTTATATATTATTAAATGTTTTTTTTTATATTAATACTTGAAAAACGTAAATTATAAGTTTAAAAATAAATACATGAAGATCAAAATGATAATTGCTGTGCAATTTTTTAAAACCTATTTTTATTCTGTTTTCAGAACAATGTTTCTTACGCGTGAAATATATTCAAACAAACACCCACTTATCTATTTCTTTTCATAAAAAAGACCGCCTTAAAAGGCCCTGTTAGAGCATGTAGTTAAACCATAAAATTGTACTCATAAAACAGAATAAATATCCATAAAAAGAGCCTATTCATGTCAATTTCTCGGTAACCAATCGATCGATTGCATTTATAGTCTTACAAATGACATTACCACAGATAAGATACAGGCGGACGATCCCAGTACTTAGGTGAACGTGTGATGTTATATTTCTTAGAGCATACAATCAGGCTGTTAGTGATAAGTGATAAGTTCTTGCGATTTCAGGCTGTATGATTTAGGTATATTATTCATTTAACCTACCACAATGTTTAAAATTTCTTTAATAGATTTTCAACTTTATAGCTTAAGCATATGGTTCAAAGTTGATTAGGAAAATTTAGCAGTTTCGGGTAGCTTGATGGTAAATACATACATAGTAGCGGACTTTTATTTCGTGGTAAATCATCAAATGACACCTCCCGCTGTGGGTGCAGCTGAAGGGAATGTCAGACTCTTACTGACTAAAACCCACTATATATTCCTTCTGGAGATCTTTGTGTGCTAGGGCCGCGTAACTCTTGTGGACAACCAGCTTGGAATATCCAGTGCTAGACTTTTTTGTTAAGGACCTTGCTAAAGGAGACACAGCTACTGAATTTGTCTCTACACATATTGCTGCTTCTTTGAAACATACAGGATATCAGATAGATATCAAAGAGACATGCCTATTGCTTAGCACGATAGACGGGAAACCCAGGTTTCAGTTTAGTATTCAGATACATCTTATTCACACATGATTACCAAGCCTCAAAATTTCCATCTAGGACCTCAAACAACTAGCACAAAATAAAAGCACTCTCACCAAGTCATATTTTAATCAATAATATTATAATTCAAATCAATATTGGCTACACTACAGGATAACTGCTATAACGACCAACTTTTAATGCCCTTCATCTCACTTTTAATCCCGCATCTTTGGTTACTGCTCCGCTCCCGTGTGTCTTAGCGTGTATAGCCTTCCTCGATAAATGGGCTATCTAACACTTAAATAATTTTTCAAATCGAACCAGTAGTTTCGGAGATTAGCGCGTTCAAACAAACAAACAAACTCTTCAGCTTTATAATATTAGTATAGATAAGTTTTCATTTGTCTTTCAATATTAACACTTTTATTTTCGTTAAGAAAATTCAACATATATATTTTTTTGTAAATTATAATGAGTAACCAATAATTTACTTTAGCCCTACTCCATTTAGAATCCAGTCTTAACAAACGCATGGCCATCGGGAGATGACACCCAAGGTTAACACTCTATGGATCTAAATAAAGTCAATGACGCATGCGCGGGAGTTGAACGAACGCGCCCGAGTTAAGTTCTGTGCAGACGTGCGAGAGTCAGGCAACTGTTGCTTACTGAGGCAACTTTTTATGTTGTTAAAAAAGTTTTTGTATAAACATATTTGGTTTGATTATTAATTATTTACTCGGGCTTACCTATCACATTTTACGTGGTTTAATTAATCTTATGCATATTTGACTCTGTTTTTCGCTTGAAATTATCAAATGACCTCTCCCACTGTGGGTGCAGCTGGAGGGAGTGTCAGACTCTTACTGACTAAAACCCACTATGTTCCTTTTGGAGGTCTTTGTGTGCCAGGGCTGCGGTAACTGTTGCGAACATCCCGCAGCCCAGGCAGACCTCTCTGTGAGTTCCTCAATTCTTTTCGAGGATGTATGTATATTTGATCCTTCATTAGAATCTTAAATAATTTTACGTGAGTTCTTGTATTGTATTATATTTTTTTCATGAGGCTATTGGCTCATTCCTAAATAGTCATTTCCTCTGAATCAAGGTCACATTGTAGATTGAGCATGGATAACGATGGAAGTGTTGCTCCTCGCGGAGTCGTAAAGTCGCCCGTCTATACAGCATAATCACGCTGAACTACAAGCAATTTAAAAGGAAAATATTTAGTTAATACATATTTATTTACTAAAGGGCTGGTCTTAAAATCAAATATTTCTGTTATTTACCTACTAAGTATTTTGTTTGCGTGAAACTTTAAGAAGATAAGCTATGCTAAGTACAGACGCCAGAACATCAAGCTACTATAAACTGACAAATTTCCTTTATAGATTTTCAACTTTATCACAATAACAGAAGGTTAATATTCGATTGGTAAAATTTGACAGGTTCGGGTAGGTTGTCCTGCTGGCCTCTGTACCTACATACTGAAAAAATAATCTTCATAATAACATTCCTATAAAACCCTATTAAAAAGTAAATGCTTAATCTAAAAGGTCAAACATTTTATTGAAATTACAAATACGCATTTCTTTTACATATTTTATTCAATGAAAACATAACATTACTTACATAATTATATATGTGTTGTAATCAATTTTAATTGGCGACCCGTCATACTTTCGTCGACTTATACATTTGTAATAAACCCTAATTAAAATTAACAACGATGTACACACACCAGCACATCAAGCTACCCGAAACACTCAAATTTCCCCAATCAAATTTGAACCATAAATTCTTCAGCAATAAAGTTGAAGATCTATTAAGGAAATTTGACACATTAAAGTAGCTTGATGTGCTGGCGTCTGTATATACATAATTGATATACCTATGTGCCCTTTTTTTCGTGGGAAATCATCAAATGACCCCTCCCGCTGAGGGTGCAGCTGGAGGGAGTGTCAGACTCTTACTGACTAAAACCCACTATGTTCCTTCGGTAGGTCCCTGTGTGCCAGGGCCGCGGTAACTCTTGCGAACAACCCGCAGCCCAGGCAGACCATACCTATGTGCCCTTACGGTAATATAAATAAATAAAGTTATCCTGTATATCATGTACCTACCTGTTTTCCTGTTTGTTCATACATAAGCAGATGTCGTAGAAATACTGAAGTAACCGATAATTAACATGAATAATACAAATTTCAGGAATTGGTTTTGTTTTTAACTGATTTCGTCGAAAAACTTCTTTATGACGAACCTTTTTCATTATATAAATAGCTTAATGTAATCGAATGGACAGAATTACGTCTTATCTGTATCGTACGTAAGTAGTTCTAATAAATACCACTAGATTTAACAATAAAGACAGGATTTATTCATTTGCATCATCTGCCTAGTCTCTTCCTAAACGATCATCATCTCCCGAGCCTTTTCCCAACTATGTTGGGGTCGGCTGCCAGTCTAACCGGATTCAGCTGAGTACCAGTGTTTCACAAGGAGCGACTGCCTATTTGACCTCCTCAACCCAGTTACCCGGGCTTCCCAATACCCCTTGGTTAGACAGGCGTCAGACTTACTGGCTTTAGACTACCCGTAACATTGAAACATTGAATAAACGAAGATTGGCTTCAAAAAATGCAGTTGAGTACCTACGATTACCAGAGTAGTACGTGGAGCGACTGTCAGGTATGTACATGTAATGCGGAGGAATGAGGATCATGTTGTGAGGAAGGTTTTGAATATGAATGTGGATGGATATAGAGGAAGGGGACGACCAAAGAAACGATGGATGGATTGCGTGAAAGTTGATATGGCTAGAAAGAAGGTAACTTGTGAGATGACGGCAGATAGAAGAGCGTGGAAGACAAAAACATGCTGCGCCGACCCCAAATAAAACTTGGGATAAATGCAGGAGGATAATCAAATGATGATGGCCTAAAGCTCAAAAAACCCACGCTTGTTTCAACAATAACTTACCAGACTAAAAAAACAGCGTCAAAAATCATTGTTCATGAAATTGCACTGTTCACAACTTTCTTTTGCAGTAATTCTCAGAATAAGTTCAAGTAATGAAGCACACAAAGCGATCTGCAAACACTAGACGGTATAAATAAAAATAATTTCCGTTTGTCATTTACTAGCACTTAGAGAACGGCGTACTGCGTAAGCTTCAAGCGGGGAGCGACGCAAAGGTCATTAGCACAAACAAAATATAGTTGATCATTAAAATAACCCATAAGTTGTCACGAATACATAGCTAAGGGTCTGTTTCACCACCTACGAATAAGTTCCAGTTAATTTATTTGGTAGATAATTTCATACAAATTCTGTTTCATTTTTAAATTTATTCGGTAGATAGTGGCTATTCGGACATTGTGAAACTGGCTCTAAATTTCTTAACATGAGAGAATACATCATCATCATCATCATCATCATGTCAGCCATAGGACGTCCACTGCTGAACATAGGCCTCCCCTATAGATCTCCACATACACCGGTTGGAAGCGACCTGCATCCAGCGTCTTCCAGCGACCTTTATAAGGTCATCTGTCCATCTCGTTGGTGGACGTCCTACGCTGCGCTTGCTGGTCCGTGGTCTCTGATAGTCTGGTAGTTGACAACTAGTCAAATTCGTTACTTTTATTGATCTGTCAAAACGGCGAAAATGTTTTCTTTCAATCTAGTAAAGATTATTATAAAACTGAAGAGTTTGTTTGTTTCAACACGCTTATCTCAGGAAATACTCGTAGAATTCAAAAATCTTTTGTAGTTTTAGATAGGCCTTTAATCGAGGAAGACTAAAAGCTATTTTTTATGCAGGTGCGTCAAGTAGGCCCTACGATGGAAACTAGTATTTCACTAACAACATTGCCTTTATAGTGAATTGAAAAATCAGAAACTGTATTTCTCTTAAAGACAAATACAGTTCACGAATTGTTCGCGAATCACTACAAAAACCTGCCAGAATGCTTATCTTGACCTTTGACCATGGGCACGAGTACACCTTCGGTCAAGGTTAATCAGATTTGCGGAGGTGACCGCACGATCTCAAGGGCATAGTGGACGGCGAACGAGACAATACGTTCGAATATTTAAAGAAATAAAACATGATATGACGACCCCGTTGGCGCAATGGTAACCACGCCGGATTGCCAAGCTGAGGGTCTCGGGTTCAAGTCCTGGTATGGGCGCCATTTATATTATGAACATGCTGGGTGTTATAATATGTATTTATAAGTTATATGTAAGTATTTACAAAGTATAGGTTCTAGTATATAAGTTGTGTTGGCACCCATAACACGAGCTAATAAATAGCTTACTTCAGGGCTAACCGACACCGCGTGTGACAAACTGAAAAGCTCCTTTTTTTAGAAGTCGCTTAAAAAGATGTCCCGATATTATTACAGGTTTAACACTCTTTGACACTCTTCAAAGGATTGTTAAAGTTTCCGCATCGCTCATAGCTTGTGCCACAGGCTGTTTGCTCCAGTTTCTGAGATGTTTTCGCTCAAATGAAAGTGATCCGCGATCTTACCGCGTGGCGTCGCGGTCGGCTGCGTCTGCCGTGCTCAGATTGATAAACTTTTTGCAAAATAACAGTTTTTTTTTGTCCCACGCCAGCCTGCCAACATGGCCACGGAATTCCAGGAACGCGATGAAAGTTTTTCTTGTTTTTAAATGACGTTGGTGTCAGTCATATTTTTAAAATTGGTCATTGATCTCTCACGCACGTAAATATAGGTCTTCCGTCCTGTGGGCGGTATTGCGAATATAGATTGTTTTTGTTAAGCTTTTCCTGTTTCGCGCCTTCTATTGTTAGAATTGAGGAATTTTCTGTTTTGTGTGTCATTTAAAAGCGCTATTGTTCGTCTTAATTATAATGGAGAATAAAAATCTAATCTTCGGACAGCACTAAATAAAAAAAATAAACAAGGAGTTTTTATTTCCAAATCGATACTTCTCCAATGACATGGCTGGCTCACACGATACAAACATGAATAAAAAACACCAAATGCACGCGTCAAATATGACAACACCTCAAAAAGTAAAACCCTTGATTAAAATGCAGAATTTCTGATCCCAAGTTAAGTATGGACGGGGAGGAGACTAGCCACGTCGAACTCAGCTACAAAGTGCTCCAGGACCACATAAATAAGTTGACAGAAAACCAGACAAATATCATAAACAAATTCGAAGTACTGAACAGAAATGTCGACGACTTGAGGAAGATTCTGGCGCAGTTTTCGGAGAAAATTGCTGCCTTGGAGGAAGTATCAACTGATAGGAAGAAACTTAAGACGGAGATAAAGGTCCTGAAGAATAGGATAGATGAGCTCTATGCCATCGTGAAGGAAGGCAAGGAAGATGACTCCAGTCCTGGGGCTGATGCTCAGGATGTGGAGTCATGTCATTCAGGGTTCTCCTGCTCGTCTAAGGTACTGGTAGAAGTCCAGGTTGTAAGGTGTTGATAGTTAACAAACTGTAGTTTTGACACTTCTAAAATAGGGCCATCCATAGGGCCAGTTTCACAGGTTACGGATAGCCACTATCTACCAGATAAATTAAAAAATTGAACAGAATTGGTATGACATTATCTGCCAGATTAACTATTTGGAACTTATCAGCAACCTGTGAAACTGGCCCTTAGAAGGTGGAATAGTTACAATATTTTAGCTTGTGTAAATCTAGGTGTTTGATAACCACAAAAAAATCTAACTTGTGGATAATTATTGGATTTATTTCACAGTTAATTGATGCAGATACATATACAATTTATCGGGCTACAAACTCTTAATTTCACACATACTTAAAACCAACAATTAAATAACTTGACGAACAAATGTAAGATCGATTCTCGATTCGATTCATTGTAAATGTTGAAATCGATTAAAGCCGTAGAAGTGCCGTGAATCCGATTACGGGCAAAGAAATGGGTAATCAATGACTGTCGTTTATAAAACCGCAAGTCGGTCAGAACGTCGCTATAGAATTACAAGATAACACACTGGTTGTATCAATTATTCAGAGTTAAAAAATAGACCCCAATTTTATGCTCTTTAAATGTTCTGCGTTGGTGGCCCAATATTGGAGTTATTTTATTTATATGGTTGTAATTTTGTGGACCTGTTTTCACTTGATTTATGAACTAAGTATACCTACTTATGTCACTGTAACTTAAGCACCGTCTATAAACATCGAATCTAAAATAATATTACGAAGCTGAAGAGCTGAACCGATTTGAAAATTCATTCCGTGATGCCCTCTGCTCGAGGAAGGTTATAAGCGACTTTATATACGGGTCCGTAAAGTAGCAAAACCTCTGGTTAGCATATAGGTTTCCTCGGTAAAGAATTATTTGCGACTTAACGGCGGAGTCTAAAAATGAAAAGTTTCTAAAAAAACGGGCCACATTTTACACAGGTGCTTAAAATTAAGAAGAAATCGAAAAAAAAAGTCACTAAAGTTCCTAAAGAATCATTAGCACCTCGTCCAATCTCAGTATTTATCTAAAAATACTAAATCGAACGATTGCATAACTTAATTATGCCATCCATTATACAATTCTCTTAGATAAGAGCTTGTTGCCTGCAGATTTGGGCTGTGACGCCCACAGCTTGTTTTTATTATTTCTATCTTTCTTTTATCAGTGTCCACTGCGAGACATTTTAGCTAGATTGAAAAAAAAACCGCCTTTTGTACCGGTCTAGTGTTTAAGCGGGAAGTTTCAAATAGCGGCCATGTTGAAATTCTACGTTTTGTTTTTTCTACAGCTCTAATGGCTAGACGTTTTTCAGAGTGTTTAATTATTACTTTTTTTGTTGTTACATAATTATGTTTACTTAACCGGCTTTAAAAAAGATATCTATAGGTACTTATATATTATACCTACTAATATAAATAAAGCAGAAGAGTTTGTTTGTTAAACAAACACTGAACTACTGGTCCGATTTGATTGAAATTATTTTAGTGTTAGATAGCCCATTTATCGAGGAAGGCCATAGGCTACTTTTTATCAGGGTATGCGGAGTTGTTCCTACGGGACTCTGGCGAAAGCTAGTATATCTATGTTTAGTTTCTACCGAACCAATTTATCACTGTCTCAAAAATCTGGGGCCACCCTCCATGAGTAGTCCTGGGGTTATCAAAAACACGATAGACGTTGCATAAATCGTTTTTCAATATACCGCGATTCAATATACTTCATAGGAGCGGTTACCACAGCTAAATTAGTTTAATAGATATCCCTATCGTCCGAAATATTGCTAACACATGGTTTCCTTGTTCCAGGTGACAATGACAACTGGGCTGGACAGGGACACGATACGGGCCGCCTACGAAGACGTGCGATCCGACACAACGCCTACTGAATGGTGAGCTTACGTTCGAACCCTCCGAAACATAATAAGTCCATATGGGGTCATACTCGTAGGTCTTAAGGCTCAGGGTCATAGGCTTAATTTTGCTAAAAAAGATCTGTGGAAGCGGCAAAACCTTGTATGTGTAAAATTCAGTAAAATATGGGACTTATACGCCAAGCTTCGCGACTTTATCTTCCGAGAACCGCAATGAAATAAATTTGGGCAAAAATGCATTTCCGATGTCTTCACTCTAAGACGACGATTGATATAATTCTGGTACTTTTAAAATGCTGCGTTAAGACAAAACTTCGTCCAGCAATTTTTTCCGCCCCCTGAGGATAGAACGCGTTTTGGCCTTATTTGAAGATAGAAGATCATTCTATTATGAATTAATAATAAATCTGGCTTTCCTTACAGGGCGGTGTTCAAATTTGACGGCGCCCGCATCGTGTGCTCGGCGCGGGGCTCAGACTTCACGGAGTTCCGCACCCAGTTCTCTGACGACGACCGCGCCTTTGGATATCTCAGGTGTGTGTCCTAGTGTCCTCACGAACTTTGGGAACCCTTTCATATCCTTTTCGAATCCCTGCATCTTGACTACGAAGTCTACTAGATTCCGGAAGATCGACATTGCACGTCACTTTTAGCAAGTACACAAGACAGTAGTTAGCAAAAGTATATCCGACTAGAATCCACTGAGCTGTTATTTGAAGTCGTTGGAGTCAATTTGAATGCATAAAAAAACTGCTGCAATAGTGAATGACTACAGTACAGACAGCACAACAAGCTACCGCAATCTGTCAAATTTCATCGATAAATTTTCAACTTTATCGCTAAAGCGTATATGATTCAAAGTTGATTGAGAAAAGTCAGTTTCGGGTAGGCTATCTGTTTTCACTCTCGCAAAAAAAAACTTACGAGCTTTTGTTAAAATACTAAGCTATATGTCTAATCTAGACTACCTATTTCATAATACTGATGTTTTTTTGTTTGCCAGGTTGCAAATGGGCGATGAGATGTCCAAACGCAAGAAGTTCCTGTTTGTCACGTGGGTGGGCCCCAACGTGTCGGTCATCAACCGCGCCAAGATGTCCACTGACAAAGCCATTATAAAGGACATCATCTCTGTGAGTGTATTTACTTAATTATCTCTAGTTACCATGGTTACTTGTTCTACTAAATGTCTGCCTCGTTGGTCTAGTAGTCGCATAGCGCGACTGCTGTGCACAGGGTCTCGGGATCGATTGAAAATATATTAGTGGGACCGAAATCGCTTTTCGGGTTTTAAAGCTTTCGTAAATCAGCCCGGAGTCTGGAAGTTGGTGATTGATACACCAGTGTATCGGAGAGCGCGTAATATCGGTCCTGGGCTTGATCTCTCTCCGATCGTGTCCCATTGCCGTCCAATCGGAGATCGGAGTGTGGGAATAGAGAGTGCACCTATGTCTGCGTAAATGCTTAAGTGCACTGTAACTTATGTCCTGCGTAGCTGGCTGATCTGCTTAGAGAGAACGGCCTCGCTGAGCAGTTCGATACCAGCTTGTTATTAGGGGCTCAAATTCAATCGATCAATTTTACCGGTCATAATTTGTGTGATCTACACGTCTATCATAATTTATTCCACCAAAATGTGCGATAAAATTTGACAACATCAATATTTTACTTTATCACCGCGTCTAGTTGACATTGATGGCTTTTCCAAATACATTCCTCGATATCATAGATGTATATCTACTCGGTATCGATTTATAGATTCCGCACTAACACCCTTGAAAGTCCGTCTGTGTCACGCACGCAGCACTTAGATTTGCGCGTCATTTGTAAATCAAGCGAAATTGTTTTGGCAATAAATTGACTGCAGATTGGTGATTCACCCCTGGGGAATGATTGGGAGAGTCAGATTTACGATTTGTACTTATTAACAAGGACACTGGTAATGTGACTAACGAAATTAATAAATGTGAGAAGTTATCTTTTTATGATAATTGAGTGCTGGGTCGATGTTGTACCTACAGAAGCCAGCACATCAAGCTACACGAAACTGTAAAATCTCCTCAATCAACTTTGACCTATATGCTTCAGCAATAAAGTTGAAAATCTATTAAGGAAATTTGAGAGACAGTTGAGATGTTTCCTAACTGGTCTGATGGTTTATAGCATATGTCCAAATTATGGTGTCTTCATTTCTATAATTATAGTTTATTGCTAAAACTGAAGATATTATGCCATATAGTCGTCGTCCTCGTATCAGCTGAAAGATGTTCACCTGCTGGACAAAGGCATCCCCCAAGTTTGAAAACTTCAAGCAGTCTTCAGCAATCTGCTTCTCTATATATATACCAATATGATTTGAAGTAAATCTAAATAAAAATAAATAAGATAATATTATGAAAACAAAATATAAAGAAAAACAAATATTTGACTCTCCAAACATTGTATAATAAAAATGCAATAAATAATACAAAACGGAATTTCAGATCACATAAAATCATACAAATACTTCCTAACATTAAAACCAACCGTTTGAGCGACGGCAGAAATAAAATCATAGCCAACTATACATTTGTACTTTGCTGTATCCAGATCTATTTCTTTGCTGCCCGCAATCAGCTTTAGTTCCACTAATGTAGCTATTTGAGCGAGCAAATTACTCGTCAAACCAATTTTTTCTTCCAATATAGCGTAAAATATAGCCAATAAACGGTCTAACGTGAATACTTTGGGGCCAAGTTGTGTGTTCAATTTCTCAGTTATCTTAGCCTTTGCCCTGACTTGCTGGAGCCTCTTCCGTTGCTTCCCATGATGTTTCATGAACAGTCTTTTGTCTTCCTTCGGTGGGTTGTAACTGGCTAAGTATGAGGCAATGAGTAAGAACTTAGCATAGTACGGCAGTTCAAAGCTTTGTGCAAATGTTTTTGTTGATGTCAACTCTTCTTTCAACGTGTTTTCGAAGTTATGGTTAGAGATTGGACCGCTATCACTGTTTTCTTTACCCGGTGAAGGTTTAGTTGGCTTAGAGTTACTAATGCGCAAGTAAAGCAGTTCTAAGCTAGTTTTCAGTATTGGAGAGATGTGACGCCAAAGTTTAGACAAGTCGGAAGCATTTATCTCGTTTCTAATTATCGGCTCGCAGTATTTTATGAAGTTGACGCATGCCATGTGCTGCAACTCGATCAGATCGCGACACGGTCTGTAAAATACGCTCAAAAATGCATTGAGAAAGTTCGCGAACAGCTCTGGTTTTCCTAATTCTTCTTTAATTTCATCATCAACTTCATATGTGACAAGTAAATGGCGAATAAAACTTTTTTGGTGCAAAAAGATTATTTTGAATAGTTCCTCTTTGTTGTAATTGGGGAAGTACAACTTTATAGGTTCTCGAACGCCCATTTTGAAGTAGAAGTTCTCATAGACTAAATGTGTTACGAATATGGTACAGATATTCAGGTTGCAGAATTCTTGTAGCCTTAAAAACGCGCTCATTATGTTGTGGTCCATGCTGCGTAGTCTCTCAGACCTATCGAACACTACAACCACCGGTTCATAACCAATTTGTGTCGCCTGCAGCCTGTTCAAACTATTAATGAGATCCATCAGTGTTTCGCATTTAATTTCAGTTTCATCATTGTCTAACCCCGAAAGAATACTCTCGAACATAATTTTAGGTGTGTAACATTCAATACAGTCGATAACAGCGTACTTGTAGTTCAAAGTTTGCAGAACGGAGTTTACACACAAAGATTTTCCCGTAGCCATACTACCACTGATAAATATAGAACAAGGTAAACACTCGTCATCTTCGCCGAGTAGATTAAACAAGTCATTTAACTGTTCTTCCCTGCACGGCACTTTGTTTTGTAATTCTTCCATTTCTTTTTATTATTCTTTCCGGTTTTAAAACAACCTCTCGCGTCGTGCACTTTATTTTGGTATTTTTGACAGTTGACTATTTTGGCGGTTGACTTAACGTTTTAATTTAACGTTCCGTTCGCTGTATTCCTTATTGCGAAGCGTTTGCGTGCGGTCTCACTATGACCATTTTATGTAACATAATCTAATTTTATGTTTTCTTTTACAGAATTTTGCAGTGGAGTTACAATTGGAAAATCAATCCGAAATAGACATCGATCAATTCAAAGACGCCCTGAACAGGGCAGGGGGAGCAAACTACGGGACTGGGGTCAGGGATTTATGAATTGCACAATAACATATCCGCCTATATCCAAACATATCTGTGCTTTGATTTTAACACAGGCCTCTTCCACTTAGTCAAACAGCTAACCCTGTGAGTGGAAGACAGCTTCACTTAAAATCAAAGTTCTGATAACTTTTTTTATTAATTAGGCCATCATCAGGCCCAAAATTGATTTTTCTATAAGTAGGAATATGCTTTTTATTTTTAAATTTTTATACTGGTGTGATTAAGTTCTGCATTAGTCATTTTATCCTGTTTTGGTCGAAAAGAAACCTATTTATTTTTTTACTAAATTGATATTGGAACTTATTTTTTATTTAGGGAAATTGTAAAATTTCAATAATTTATTTTTTTAAAGTCATTGTGCAATTATTATACTCAATAATGTAACGTAAGGATTTGCCAAAAAATCTTAAGTGAATGTTGCCATGTATAGGGCGCGTTAAGTGCATTTATTTTTTTGTCTACCTGTATTTTACTGTGACGAAATTTTACAATGTATCGTATACAAAATGAATTTGGATTTTAAACTGGCTTTTATATACATTGTCTAGTGTTATTACCCAGCATTATTGGTAAACGAATTGAAGTAAATACATACATTAACCAAACGACTATAGTTTGTTTTATTTAACCTTTTATGCAGTAAGGCCCTTCTGCTCCAGTCTTTACACTATGCCTACCAGTTTTACTAAAAGGTATCCCTTTTTAAACGCAATATCTTTAATTAATCAAAACGCTTAAGGCCGACGCCCACTGCCGGCACGGCACGGTGTGTCATGGCAAAGGATTTTAATACTAATTAAGTTATTTTGAATCTTATTTCAATGAGTTTAGAATTTATGTTATTTTATTTTGATACCACGATGCCGCGACGTGCCGCAGGATGCTGCGGCATGACGCGACACGCCGCAGGATGCGGCGGCATGACGTGTTGCTTTTTCATTCCACGGGATGCCGCGGCGCGCTATTGCATCCCTCGAGACGTATGGGTCACTTTGGGGTCGAGGAATTATGATTGCTAGCTAGTTGAAATAAGGTTGAAACTTGTGCAGCATATCGGTGGGGCGCAGTCCGGTCGGTGCGCGGGGGCAAGGGAGGGAGATAAGAGCCGCGGGATGCCACAGCACGCCGCAGGTTGCCACTGCACAACCTGCCGTGCCATGCCGTGCCACGCCGTCAGTGAGCGCCAGCCCATAGACGCGTTTTACGCACATAGTAAAATTAATAAAGTTTAGTTACGGACCGAGACTCTATGTTAGCTATGGTTTTTATTGGCTAAACTTTTGGCACTACGACCTTTTAGGTAATTAAGCTTGCTGATAGGAATTACTAAAAATCTTAAATAAATAATACGATTGTTTATATTGAAATACAACTTTATTTCGAAAAAGTCAACACTTTCACTTAAAGATAAAATTATTGACAGATTATTTGTTTCAAAAGCAATAAAATCCTACACAAGTTAGTGTTTTATTGCCAAAAGAAACTAAATGCTAGTTAAATATGTTATATAAAAATATTATGGCTTATGATTTGGCTCTGAACGAACACATTTGTTATATATTATGTATTACTAGCGTGTTATATAGTCGACATTTTAACTGTACCAATATTTAAATTATATAAACGTCTGAAGAAAAGTCGTGGTGGCCTAGTGGTTAAAGCACCAGCCTCTCAAGTACGAGTATGTGGGTTCGAATCCAGGTTCAGACAAGTACCAATGCAACTTTTCGAAGTTATATGTACTTTCCGAGTATATCTTGGAAACCAATGACTGATTAAAGGTGAAGGAAAACATCTCGAGGAAACCTGGACTATAAAGTCTGAAATCACCAACCCGCATTGAGCAAGCGTGGTGATTAACGCTCAGTGAGAGGAGGCCTGTGCCCAGTGGGACGATAAAAAGGCTGATGATGATGATGAAACGTCTCAAGGCTCTCGTTAGGCGACTGGGTCAAGGGACTGATTCAGAAGGCGGTACTCCTTGAAAGGGCGCGTATTGTGAGCTTTCTGTCTCTGGCGACCTATCCACCGATAGCTTGGACCCTGTTCCCGATATCGGTGGACACCTAGTATTTATAAAGATGTTATTTCATATGTTGATAAACAAAATAGTGAGAAATATGGATTCTTTAGTTTGCTCTATTATACTCATTATTAGAGTCAAAATAAACAATTCAAGGAAATTTCGTCTTTCATTTGATCCTATTTCTCAGACTAAGATTCTACAATATTGGTACAGACTAAAGCTCTATTTAAAAACGATAAATTATTAAACTATTGCTTAAAGTAATGGTGTAATGACATAAAATATAATTAGTAACTGCAAGTAGGTAAAATTGTTGTTACCGAGATTGTTTTAGTGTTATGTAATAGAGTTTGCGCGGAAAGAAACGTCATGAGGATCGCAACTAAAAATGATAATAACATAAGGATAAAAAAAATAGTGATTCTAATTACTGTCTTTGAGATTAGCAAATCCATATTAGACACGTATTTAAAAAAAATATAACATTTAAGTTTCGGAGTGGGGGTTGTGACGTCACGTTTAAGTAAAGTTAGAGCCTAGCAGTGACGTAACACGAAATTTCAACGTGTCGTATCTTAGTCATTATTAGTCTGTGGGAGAAACGAAAAGATACAAAGAACGTCCAATATTTTAGGCTAAACTCAAAGACAGACTTATTATTTACCATGCTTATTATTAGCTTGGCTTGCCTTGGTTAGTTGTTTGTACGAATACCAGCAAATTAAGCTACTACAATCTGTCATATTTCCTCAATAAATTTTCAACTTTATCGCTAAAGCACATGGTTCAAAATTGATTGGGAATGTTCGACAGTTTCGGGTAGCTTGATGTGCTGGCGCCTGTACAATGTACAGTTATAAACGTGAATACACCTTGTTTCCACAATAAGGTTAACGGGACGGTATTCAGTAGTTTCTTAATATTGTCGGTAACATATTAACTTGTAGGTAACAACGCCAAGTCTGATTATTGTACATTTTATTGCTTTTCGTTAGATCTAGCACTTCCTTACTTGCGACGTGGTCCACGTTGCCGAAAATCTTCTTATCTTATATATTTCAGAAGGATAACGGCTTAGGTAGATTTAAAAATAGTAAGGGCCATTTCCACAGGTTACGGATAGCTACTATCAACCAGATAAAAAATGGAACAGTATTTGTATGAAATTATCTGCCTGATAAACTATCTGGAAGTTATCAGCAACTGGTGAAACTAGTCCTAAATGTAATCTTTAACCTTTTGACCGCCACGTCAATAAAAAGGAAAGACATGCTCTCAGCGCCACGTTAAGAATTCGTCCACAAATACCTACAATCTAGTAGTGAGTTCTGACAAAATATCGATTAAAACTAACTATAAATTTGGAACTTTAAGTCTGTCACATAGTCGTGACATTGGCGTGCTGGGCACTATTTGCCTTGTCATCTATACATGACTGTGGCGGTCAAAAGGAGTAATAGTTTTAATCAATACTTAAATAATGTGTTGATGACGACTAAGCGGTCAACACTTTTATGGTGTAAACGGAAAAATATTCCATATTACAAGTTTCGGAGTTTTGTTTACTATTAGTAAGGAAAAATGGGGAAAATAAAATCCACTATTTAATTAATACACATCATAAGATATAATTAGCTTCCCCACAAAAAAAATGTATATTTGATTTATCGATATTTAATACAGTCGATAATAATTAATGATTTCCGGCAACTGTCCCACATTTTGCAAATCTTACAACTAAATAATTGCTAAGTGATATTAAGAACCCTTTGTTATATTATATAAGTTTATTGCTTAAAAAACTATTAATTATTTTATCATTCCATTATAAATGTATAAAATATTGTAGAGGGCAGTATTACTATATAAGGTCTAATAATACTAGTGCACCATATTTTTACAGGTCATCTAGCACATGCTAAGGATCATGTTTACCAGCAAAAAAGTTCAATGACCTAGGGGTCAACGATCGAGCGCCTTCATAGAGACCGGCGTTATGCGTACAATTTGGCGTCTGTGATAATAAATAAAATTAAATATTTTGTTGTTTTCATGACTTTATTGTGGTAAACATAAATGTATGCATGTTCTAGATGACCTGTAAAAATATGATGCACTAGTTTTGTTAGACCTAATATAACCACAATATTATAATTATATTTGAGAACATAATTTTAGACAACAGAATTCGAAAAAGATACTAAAAGTTAAAAAAATAAGAAGAAATTCAATTTTTTCTTAAGATATTATGCTTATTTGTAAAGGTTGATGCCACGATTGGAGCAGGAATTTCAAATACATATATAATATATATATTTTTTTTTATATTTTCATTTTCCCTAAACATTAATATAATATAAACTTTTAAATGCACGAAGAGGTGTATCGATAAACATTTGAATTGAAAGTACTTTTACAATTTATCATAGACATTAAAAATTATATTATCATCGAGAATGATAAATTAACTTAGGTGAAATATATATACATATATTGGGTGCCTGGTAATTAGTGACCGATATTTAAACAAGTGATTGTACTCATGATTACAAACAACTTTCCCGAAGAAACTTTTTTGTTTTTTTTTTTTACTATTACAGCAAAATTTTTCATTATGAGTATAATCACGTGATTAAATATGGCTCACTAATTACCAGTCAACTAATATATATATAAAAATATATATTTTACATTTCTAATTCTCGCAACCAATCGTTGCATTCACCTTAATCTAAATAATCCAGAGGTGCAAGTACACTTGCATAGTAAAAGTATTAATTAATGTATTGTATTTTTTTTTATAATTTTGTTATTTTATAAATTACTATTTTTCCTTCTTCATAAAGATGATTGTAATTCTTTTCTCAAGTGTGCACCTCTGCTTTTCTTATAGATGACGCTGATTTTAGCATCTGTTGAAGAGACGAAAGATTTTTAGTATGAATTGAGATTATCATGTAGTTTGATCATATCCCGAGCCTTTTCCTAACTATGTTGGGGTCGGATTCCAATCTAACCGGATTCAGCTGTGTACCAGTGTTTACAAGGGGCGACTGCTTATCTGACCTCCTCAACCCAGTTACCCAATACCCCTTGGTTAGGCTGGCTAAAGTAATAAATAAAAACACTATTCTATAAAACGCAAAAACGCTTGTTAGATGTAAGATTTTTTTGATTGCGATAAAAATGGGACTTTGTTTTTGACAGTTTAATCCTGCAGTTATATTTTCAAACAAGTAAAACATTATGAAGTCATGGTGGCTTAGTAGTTAAAGCACCAGCCTTTTGAGTATGAGGGCGTGGGTTCGATTCCAGGTTAGGCAAGTAATTTATATGTACTTACCAAGTTTATCTTGGACACCAATGACTGATTAAAGGTGAAGGAAAACATCTCGAGGAAACTTGGACTATAAAGTTTGAAATCACCAACCCGCATTGAGCACGCGTGGTGTTTAACGCTCAATCGTTCTCAATGTGAGAGGAGGCCTGTGCCCAGCAGTGGGACGATAAAAAGGCTGATGATGATAATATTTACCATAGCGGTGGCGCAAGCGCACGTAGCAGTGACGCCCGGGTGCGGGCGCCCAGCAGCACGCAGAGCAGCGACACGCCGTACCCGGTGGCGCGCTCGCCCTGTACATGGACATATTTCTCTTATTCTTTGATACACGCTTAGATAAATGGATCACAAATTAATGCACAAATATTTCTTCTTATAAAAATATGCGGGCGAACAACACCTACAATGTTCGCGAAATAGGGATTATGCATGTAATTTTTTTATTCACTACATTAATACACTTTTAGCTGTAATAAATTAATATGAAAGAATTTATAAATATAATTTATCGACAAGAAGTTATAGAGCTTCAAAACAGCTAATAAGAAAGAGAAGTCCGAGTGTAAAATTTACGTCACAACTACACACGCCCGTAAGGCTGTCATTGAATATAGCGTTTTGGTGAGAGGGACAGGTATACTTGTTTAAAATTGTTATATCTCGTTTGTTTTTCTACTGATTTCGATATTTTTTTCACAGTTAGTATTCTATTTTTGTATATTTATTGATAAACTAGTTAGATAGCAAATATTTATTTCATGCATATTCCCTATTGCAATCTTTGTGCGCAAACACATGATAACTATCGACTCATGCCAACGAGTATATATGTTCTGAACAAAATATGCGCTAACAAATCTAATGGGATCTCGCTATTACTCTTTCACATACCTAAATAATAAATGGATTTTGATAAAACTTAGCTATAATATAACAAATAAATAGGACAAATTATATCCAGGTGCGGGAATTAAGTAGTTTCCTGTGAAAAAGAGTCAATCAAACTAAATTTTAAAGAGTATACATACGCAGTGCGCAGGCGCAGCCATGTCTATATGCAGCCAGTGTCCGGGGAAGTCGAAGCCGAGGTGCGACAGCACAAACAGCCCCGCGCACGACGGCTGCGCGTTGTTGCGGTCCTGGGAACAATATGGAAGATCATAAAATTACTTATTGAAAAAATAGAAAGGGGGTGGGTAGGGGATAACATAACAATGTGGAACTTTTTGAACTATGTATGTGGAAACGAGCCCAGAATCTGATGATGATGGCCTTAAGGCCGATTGTCGGTTACGCCGGCCGTTCTCTTTTATGTAGATCAGCCAGCTGCGCAGGACATATTATAGTGCACGCACATTCGCGCAGACACAGGTGCAGTCTCTATGCCCTCACTCTCACAGTCCGATGGGACGGCAATCCGACACGACCGGAGAGAGATCAGGCGAGAACATTATTTCAGTGTTAGGTAGCCCAATGATCGAGGAAGGCCATAAGCTACTTGTTATCTGGTTACGTGGAAAGGTGGCGGCAGAAGCCAGCATCTCTATAACAAACATCTTGAATTAAGAACATCCTTCTTTTTTGGGAAGTCGGTTAACAATACTCGTCGTCGTCGTTTCAGCCGAAAGACGTCCACTGTTGGACAAAGGCCTCCCCCAAGGCTCGTCACCTTGCGCGATCTTCAGCAACCCGCATCCATTGCTTCCCAGCGACCTTGACTAGATCGTCCGTCCACCTAGTGGGGGGCCTGCCCACGCTGCGTCTTCCGGGTCGTGGTCGCCACTCAAGGACTTTACTGCCCCTTCGGCCATCTGTTCTGCGAGCTATGTGCCCTGCCCATTGCCACTTCGGCTTTGGAATTCTTCTCTCAACAACAATACTCACGGCCACACTATTCTTCATATCAGCGACGCAGCTAGTGAACTCGGTGAAGTGCAGCTCGGGCGCGAAGGGCAGCGGGTGCGCGAGGTCGCCGGTTCGAAGTCCGGCAGTGACGCAGGCCGCCTCCAGGCGAGCACTGTTCGAGATTATCGCCGCGTGGTACTTGCCCGTCGCCGTACCCTGCACAATGGAGTATTTAAATTAGAAATGTTTTCCGTAATGTTTAGAAATCTTATTTTAACTTGGTGACTATAATTAATGTTGTTTTGTATCGACAATAATGCAGACTAACAAAACTATTAATACCAGCTACCATAGAGTAATTTATATTGTATGTGTTTTGTTATTAAAAAATTTAGTTCTCGTCTATGACTCAAGCGTTTCATTTCAAAAATTAAGATGAAAAATATAAAATTTACAGAACCTTCTAGAAACATTGAAAAGCACAAAAAAAACTTTTAATCCATCGCTCCAGAAGCGGGGTCTAGAGTAACCAAATAAAAACTACTGAATCATATTGGATGAAATTTTTATGGGAGCAAACGACAAGTATACTGCATCGAACAAAAATAGACCCTGGCACGCACAGGTCTATCTTACACGTAAGCATATGAATATCACTCAATATTGAACTTAAACCACCTAAATATAAGGTATAAAATGCAATATCTACTGAGACACACACCTGAGCGCCAGTGAGGGTAGCGACATCGATAATGGTGTCTGCCTTCAGGTCCCTGGACGCGTACACCACGCCGTCACTTAGCACCAAACGACCTGAAAATTAATTAACATTTAATAACTCATTACAGCCTTTTTATCGTCCCACTGCTGGGCACAGGCCTCCTCTCACTAGGAGAAGGATTGAGCGTTAATCACCACGCTTGCTCAATGCGGGTTTGTGATTTCAGACTTTATAGTCCAGGTTTCCTCAAGATGTTTTCGAACGAATTTTTCTGTAGTTGTTACTAAGAACGCGCTAAACTCGGAAACTACTGGATCAATCCAGTATATAGGCCCACTTATCAAGTAAGGCTAATAATAATCACAATTTAATAAAATACATTATTATTTTCATGACATTTTTATAGTAAACATGATCCTTAGCATGTACTAGATGACCTGTAAAAATATGGTGCACTAGTTTTGTTACACCTTATATTGTTTAACCTTTTGACCGCCACAGTCACGTATAGACGACAATCCAAAAATTGGTAATATTGTCATACCTTCAGCATCAGTGTTGTTGATTTCCACCGTACGTCCCGAGTACAGCGTGTGGATGTCATCAGGTCTGTGGACAAGATATTATATTAATGGGTGCTACTAGGTGCTAGGCTTAGAAAAGTCTACATACATGAGAACACATACAGGTTGTTTACAAAAAATCTCATATTCCTGTTGTAGCTGTAATGGATATATGGTGTTGTAAAAACGATTTGAAAAATAATTGTCCCTTAAACTATTCTCAATTATAACCAATTATAAAAAAATAATTATTATAACTTAATTTTGAATGATGACTTATGTTTTTCAGTAAGTAATAAACTTTAATTGTTAATTTTAAACTAACTTCAAATTACATTTATGAAGCTACGGGCAATAAATAAAGGAAAGTCACAGAAAATGTATGTTTGTTTTTGACGTTCAAACAGTGCTGTTTTGCAGTCAAGTTTGAATAAACGATTTTGTATTTTTTTATACTTTTGGGACTTCACGCTTATATAATGTGTTACTGTTTGTTTGTCTCACATAAATAAATAAATAGAGCTGGTTACCTGGTGGCGAGGGGCCCGACAGCGTTCTCAGCGAGACATAGCACAGCGTGCAGGTTGACGGTGGGCTTAGACTTAACGGCCAGCGCGAACGCGGCCAGCACCGCCGCCGCGCCCCCGCAGTCGCCCTTCATACCCACCATGGACGTCTGTACAAATGGGAAATTATATTTATTTAGCAAGTAGGTTGAAATCAACAAACTCAAGGGTCATCATAGTCTATTTTAAAGGATACCTATAAGAAATTCAAATTTATTAGATGAAGTTAAATCTACACTTAAACAATTAATATTATATTATCTTTATTTCATATAATAAAATCGTAGAAAAGTCAAAAATGTACATTGAATATTTTTTTTAAAGTATAATTGGGGCGTGATCTAAAATCGATTTCGAAGCCAAAAAGAGTTTTTAGAATTTTTGTCTGTTTGTCTGTATGTATGTCCGGGATAATCTCAAAAAGTACTGTATGGATTTGCTTCAAAGTTGGCATGAATACAACTAAGAGGTCGGGTCAATATATAGGCATATTATCACGCTATCACTACGGGGGGAGGGGGGTGAATGTTTAATCATAATGCCCACGCGTACGACGTCGCGGGCAACAGCTAGTTATAAATAAATGTTGTTTTTGTATGTTGCAAATAAAATTTTAATTAATTTAGAATCAATAACATTGTTATTTCTTATCACTCAATTTTAAAATGGGACATTTTGTCTCTTTAAAAAATATATCTTTGAACCACATAAATATATTATTTAACAGAACAAAAAAAAAGAATGTTCACAGTCAAACTTCACACAGGACCAAGCGAGAATGGAACCAGCACCTTTCTGCATTAAAAAAAAAAACATATTCAAAATACCACCATTTCAATATTGGTATATTTATAAATCTGAAGGAGGGGCTCGTGGCTAAGTAGCAGCTGCATGACCGATCAAAGGGAAAGCAACACTTGGCGCGATCAGTCCGTGGATGGGTGACCATCCTCACACGAGTTCATCCTTGTTTCGGAAGGCACGTTAAATTTGTGGGTTCTGGCTGCTTTTTGTACATCTTTGGTAGCCATTACGATGACAACCAATCTTACAAAGGGCTATCGTGTTGCCCTGGTAACTGGGTTGAGGAGGTCAGACGGGCAGTCGCTCCATGTAAAACACTGGTACTCAGCTGAATCCGGTGAGACTGGAAGCCAACCCCAACATAGCTTGGGAAAAGGCTAGGCATGATGCAATGAAGTATTGATGTGGTTTTGTTAGTATTTTAGTAAACACAAAACAAATGCAAGTATTCATTATTATGCTTTATTATTGTGTGTGTGAATGATTTCCCAGAACAATGACACATTGCATACCCATGGTTAATGATAGACAGGTTACTGTTGTAGAAATTTTAACTATGCCACCATTACAGTGAACACGATGATTATAGGTAGCAGGATATTCAAATATAAAATGATCTTTTTTTATTTCATCTAAGTGACCATTAGATATGAGGCGTTATCTTATCGTTCGCGGTAATGATATACCTCAAAGTAATTTTTCTCTCATCCATAAATTCCTACAAGTATTAAATACAAGAGTTTGGAATTATATCGATTAAAACTGACTATTCATTTTGAACTTTAAAAGTCTGTCATGTAGTCGTGACTACAAGCTTCGCACTTTTTACCTTGTCATTTATACGTGACTGTGGCGGTGAAAAGGTCAAGCGTAACAGAATCATAAATAACCTACAAAAATTCCCAATTTCCTCCAAAAATGTATGAGAATGAGAAAGCAATAATGTGAAACTCACCCTTGCCTTGATACTGAGGCCGCCGGTGTCGTAGACGATGCCCTTGCCGACCCAGGCGACGGTGTCGGTGGCCCCGGCGCAGCGGTAGGACAGCGCCACGAGGGCGGGCGGGCAGGCGGCCGCCCGCCCCACGCCGTAGATGCCGCCCATGCCGCGATCCTTCAGCTCCTCGCCACGAATCACCGTGGGCTCGGGTATGTCGAGATCTTTTGCTACCTTGCAGGCTTCCTGCAAGTATGGAGTGAATCAATATTTTGTGAGATAGGGTAGATTAATTTTATTAAGGTAATAATACAAGGTTACATTTTGATCGTTTTAATGCTGTGGAGGTTTCATGCATCGATTCAACCCTTCACGAAATGAAAAGATCCAAAAATTTCTATTGTAATATTGATATTTTTTTTTTTGAAGTTAGAAGTTTTGAATGTTTGAGTTTAAGGTAAATGGCTGGGGCACTCCCGTGTCCTCAGATAAATATATATGCCTTTCGTCAAATAAATTTAGGGCCAGTTTCACAAGTTGCTGCTAAGTTCCAGATGTTTATCTGGCAGATAATTTCATACAAATTCTGTTCCATTTTTGAATTTATCTGGTAGATAGTGGCTATCTGTGACCTGTGAAACTGGCCCTTATTATTCTTTTTAGTAAGACGTTCCATCGGACTATGAGAGTGAGGCAATAGAAAGTGCACCTGTATCTGCGTGAATGCTTGAGCACTATAACATGTCCTGCGCAGCTGGCTGATCTCCATAAAAGAGAACAGCCGCCGTGGATGCCATCACCATCAGCAAGAGGTACCTCGATGAACTTGTCGACGTTCATGACATTGGCGGGGGTGTCGGTGATGCGTGCGGCGAGGCGGGTGGCGTCGGCGGCGTCCTGCAGCGTGCGCACCTCCTCCGCCGACAGCGTGTTGTCCAGCAGCGCCGCGTCCACCACGCCCACACCCTCGTCTTCCGATTCACCATCTAACATGGTACAAGGGTTAATTAATGCTGAACAGGTGCTGTTGTAGTCCAGTTTCATTATTTCATCAGTTGTGGTAGCCTAGTGGTTAAAGCACCAGCCTCTCAAGTATGAGTTCGCGGATTCTGTTCCAGGTCAGACAAGTACGTACCAATGTAACTTTTCTGAGTATATCTTGGACGGCGTGAGAGGAGGCCTGTCCCAACGTCCCACTACGTTAAAAAAGGCTAACGATGGATGATGGACACATAGGAAGTGGTGAAGGGTGGGCGTTTTGGGGGTGGTCTTTTGTAATTTTCGCTTTGAATATATAATTCTATTAAAATCTCTTCTATTTTGAAGAGTTGCAATAAATGATTTTGAGTTTAAGTTTGAAAAAAAGAAATCCCTTTGCAGACATGCGTAAGTGATAATGAACAAATAAATAATGCAAAAAAAAATGAACAGACATTTCACTAGTTTTTTTATGATGAAAGGAAGAAACGCCTATTTGAAGAAGGGGACATTTTGCGAAAGGGACATTCTGAGAAAGGGACATTTTGCGAAAGGGTGATTCTGAGAAAGGGTCATTTTGAGTAAGGGACATTCTGAGAAAGGGACTTTTGCGAAAGGGACATTCTGAGAAAGGGACATGTTGCGAAGTGGACATTTTGCAAATGAGCCGAAGAAAGAAAGAAAGAAAGAAAAAGTGTTTAATTGCGAACATTAAACGCATACATAACACAACACACAAACAAAACATAAAGAAAAAGATATAAAATAGAGAAAAATATATGTTTATAAAAATCAAACATGAGGGGGTAGTATGCGTAACAATCTCGCAATACGGCCCTCGCTCAGCATAATGCTGCGACCTAATGCGCAGGGATCTGTGGTATTGGCTGTGGCTACAGCTAACGCCAGACACTCACCCTGCTTGTCCTCCCGGACGAGGTGCACCTCGACGGCGACGGCGCGGCTGTTTGGCGCGAGGGGCGCGGGCCCCAGCGGCGCGGCGGCCGAGCGCGCGTGGTACAGCGGGAACGAGCGCGCGATGCTCACCGCGCTCGCCAGCACGTCGCGCTTGCGGCACACCAGCTGATTGAGTAAAAACAAACGGATTCCAATACACAAGTAATGACAGGCTTAATTAACGACCCCGTCGACGCAATGGTCACCATGCATGAACCCTCGGTTCAACAGTCCGGCATGAATCAGGTTCAGCAGTCCAGGTTTGAATCCCGGTACGGTCAATATATGTGGTCTATCAGTTGTGTTAGTACCCACGATGCAAGCTACCGAACAGCTTACTTTGGAGCTAACCGACCGTGTCTGAAACTAGGTACCTAAAAAATAGCAGTGAAGCTGTGTGCGAAGATAACATTAAACATATTATTAATTAACACAGTAACACTATCAAAATCTCTATCAATCAGCCTTACCAAGGGGTATGGGCTTGCTCGAGAAACATTAGTTGAGGAGGTCAGATAGGCAATCACTCTATGTAAAATACTTGTATTTGACTACATCCGATTAGAAAGGAAACTGATCCCAACATGGTTGGAAAAGTACTGAAGTTAAAATAAACTTTTGAATCATCACGTCACGTCAGGTCAAACATAGGTTTAAGCCCCTCCCTATTGGGGGGGACGTGAGGGGCCTGCCGTAAGGCGGGCACTCGCCGGCTGGACTGGATGCTGACTCCCAGGCCCCCTCCACTCAGGCGAGGTCGGAGTGCCGCTGGGTATTTTTGGTGGGTATACCGGGATCGAGTTTACCGGGGAGTCCCACATACCCCTCTCCCGTCCCCTTACGGGAAGGGGATGCGTAACAGCATTTTTTCCCAGCGACAAAAAAAAGGTCAAACATAGGTTTAAGCAGGCACTCACCACAATAGTCTCGTCAGTGGACCGCTGCGTGGCGCGCACGATCTTGGCGAGCGCGTGCCCGCGGGCGGGCGCGGCGTGGCGCGAGCGCCGCGACGGCAGCGACGCCAGCGACGCCGCGCGCGGCCACAGCTCGCACGTCTCGCCCGGCGACGACGTCACGCACTGCAGCCCGCGCCGCCACGCCTGACCACCAAGCCGAGTATTAGATGACTAGCTTCCGCCAGCGGTTTCACCCGCTTTCTGAGGGAAGTACTTTCCATACCCGGATAAAAAGTAGCCTATATGTTATTCTGATGTATAAGCTATATTGTGGTAAAGTTTCATTCAAATCCATTCAGTAGTTTTTACGTGATAGAGTAACAAACATCCATCCATCCATACTTACAAACTTTCGCCTTTATAATAGTTGTAGGATTAGTTTACAACATCCAATTAAGGGCCAGTTTCACAGGTTGCTGATAAGTTACAGATAGTTTATCTGGTAGATAATTTCATACAGATTCTGTTCCATTTTTTAATTTATCTGGTGGATAGTGGCTATCCGTAATCTGTGAAACTGGCCCTAAGTGTTTTAATTGCAATTCATATTCAATATTTTTTTGTTGCCAAATTAATGAAAACTTGTAATTACATAAAAAATAATCATAGTAACATGTTTGCTAACGGTATTTCTTTGGGTAATATTTACTAATTGATCATTTTGGTAGATAAGTAATTTGTAACCAGTATTTCTAACTAGTTTTGTAACTAGTTGGTAGTTTTTTGTGCTCCTTCGAGCTCATTGTAAGGATACAATTGGGTTTTGAAGATCAGATTTGAAGACAAAGTTAGTAATTTCTTAAAATATTTTCAAAACTACATTATATTCTCCCAGTGGTTTCACCCTCCTACCTTGGGAACTACCCCCGCACCTGCAAAAAAGTAATCTCTACCTATAAATGCCCTATGTAACACTTGAAATTTTTCAAATTGGTCCAACAGTTTCCGAGGTTATCGCGTACAAGCATACACACAAAATCTTCAGCTTTATTACATTAGTATAGATAAACAGATTCACATACATATATCACTGGTTCTAAGTCCCTATAAGTTAAGGTACAGACGCCAGCACATCAAGTTACTTGAAACTTTTAAAGTTCCAATCAACTTGGAACTATATGCTTCGGAGATAAAGTTGGAAATCTATTAAGGTAATTTGACATATTGTAGTAGCTTGATCTGCTGGCGTCTGTACATAATAAAACCAGTACTTACCTCCTCAGAGACCCTGGGCTCCAGCTTACACCGCACATCGTCCCAGCTGAGCGCGCCGAGGTGGGCAGCCTGGCCGACGATCAGCACCGGCTGCTGTTCCGGATCTGACGGCGTCAGCCCGCACCGGAACTTTATGCTCACCGATGCGTTCGACATTGTGCGAACTGCCGAACAAACATTATTTGGTTTAGTTTCCCTATAAAATGTAGAAAACATAATATATTCTATATTCAGATAAATCTATTAGGGCCTGTTTCATCACCTACGAATAAGTTCCAGTTAGTTTATTTGGTAGATAATTTCATACAAATTCTGTTACATTTTTGCTTCGACATTTTTCAATTTTTTTTGGAAGATAGTAGATATTCGGACATCGTGAAACTGCTGGCCCTTACTATATTGGAATAAGTTTTTGTTAATCATTAAATATGTACAATTTTTTTCCGTGGGAAAACATGAAATGACCTCTCCCGCTGTGGTTGTAGCTGGAGGGAGTGTCAGACTCTTACTGACTAAAACACACTAAGTTCCTACTGGATGTCTTTGTGTGCCAGGGCCGCGGTATCTCTTGCGAACAGCCCCGGCAGGCCTTAGAGCTGCCCTATAGCTCTGAGGCCAACCAGGGCTCTCAACTCTTCAATGTTGCTGACTTCTCTTGTAGCTTTAATTCTGATTATGTTCAAAATTAACTACTGGCATATTTATTTACTAGTTTTACCCTCACAGCCATATTCCTCAATAAATGGGCTATCTAACATAGAAATATTTTGCCCCGTTGGTCTAGTGGTTGCAAGGCGCGACTGCTGTGCACGGGGTCTCGGGTTCGAATCCCGGGTCTGGCCGAAATCGCTTTGTGGGTTTTGAGGAACTTTAACAAAGCAGCCTGGAGTCTGGAAGTTGGTGATCACCCGTGCATCGGAGAGCACGTAAATGTCGGTCCTGCGCCTGATCTCTTTCCGGTCGTGTCGGATTGCCGTCCCATCGGATTATGAGAGTGAGGGAATAGAGAGTGCACCTGTATCTGCGCGAATGCTTGTGCACTATAATATGTCCTGCGCAGCTGGCTGATCTCCATAAATGAGAACGGCCGCCGTAGCCGACAATCGGCCTGGACGCCATTATTATTTTCTCAAATCGGCTCAGTGGTTCGTGAGATTAGCGCAGTCAAAAACAAACTTAACTCTGCAGCTTAATAATGTTATCATAGATTTTACACACATACACAAGCTTGCTAAATGTGGATTGATTGGCACTGCACTTACAAAATTTATATTTAATTTGGACATATTCACTGTAAATGCAACAAACGGAAATGGTAACTTATGGTTAATTATCACAGCCACAAACAAACAAAAGAACATTAAAATTTACTTTGTCTATTTATCCATCTTGACGAATGAGGTTTTAACCTATACTTCATGTTGTTGGGCAGATCAATTCGTAAATAACTGTTTAGTTCACCAAAATTCTTGTCTGATTTTTATGATCAAATGTTGTGCAACTCGTCACTTATCTAGCATAATTATCAATGCATTTAATATTAGATGATTTTGGTATATTTCTAATAATAGAGCTGGATGCGAGAAGCCGAAAATCGATCTCAGTGGCGTGCACTTGGAGAGGCCTATGTCCAGCAGTGGACTGCGATAGGCTGATGATGAATAATAGACACACATCTGGTTCACACTTAGAAATTAATAATACTGATGTTTTTTTGGCCAGCTGGTGGTCGTCTGAGGTTAAATTTTTTATGGCCATAGAACATAAGATATGTGCATTAATTATTTAGGAACCAGATCTGTGTTGCTAGGGAGCGTTTCTTTTGCCATTTTTTGCTAATAAACACATAGAAATATAACTGGTCTCTGTTTTTTATATAATTAGGGCCAGTTTCACGATGACTGAATAGCCACTAGCTAGGGAATAAATTCAAAAATTGAACAGAATATGTATGAAATTATTTACTGAACTGGAACTTATTTGTAGGTGCTGAAACAGGCCCTAAGTCTATTATTCACATGTTTTTCATATTGATTGAGTATACCAAAAAGTTTTTTTTTACATGTTCACTATTCCCAAATTAAGCAGAGCTTGTACTTATGGGTACTAGACAACCGATAAACGTACTTTTACTATATACTTTTGTAAACACATACTTTAATATATTATACATAGGAACACCCAGACTCAGTCAAACACCCATGTTCATGCACACAAATGTTTGACTAATGCAGGAATCGAACCTGCGACCTCTAGCGTGGCAGGCAGGTTTACTAACTACTACGCCATCTGGTTGTCAAAAGATGATTAAATAACCAATGTAAAATCAAAATAACCAACATAAAAAATAACTTTTATATTATTTACTCACATTTGTTAGATAAACACTAAGATTTTCTAAACAGAATTCTTATTATTTTGCCTTGAAACAATACTCTTTTCGGAACATCTGCCTTGAACGTTAGTTCCATGTATGTCTTTACAAAGTTACAGATAAAAACTATTATCGACTGGACAAAGCAAGCTTAAATACACAACAAAATGCATTTAACGACGTATTGATGCAGTCGCTAAGGCTTCAGTAGGTAATTGCAATCTTGATAAGATTGATAGCCTGCTGCAAATTGCCACAAACACTTAACATTATTGTAAACCACAAATGAGATTTGTTACTTAGCTTAGCTTCTGGCAGCGGTATCACCTGGGTCCCCTGGCAACTACTCTGAGCACCCGGATAACTTTGTGTTCACACGGAGAATGGATAGGATTTTTGTAGCATATAATTTGGCATGTATTGCCGTATCTTCAAATCAAAAGCATGTGAACTCACATATAAAATATATTGTGACTGTACTATATTCTTGCAAAACTCCAATCTGGTCATATCACCATGTGAACGTAGCGTAAGAAGTATTGTAATAATCGGGGAGTAGCGACCCCGCGGCTAATGTGGAAGATGACCAATCAAGCTTCTTTTCCGTTACTTGTGGAGTGAAGCAAGGTTGTGTATTAGCTCCAATATTGTATGCCAATGAGAATCTTAAAACCATGATACAGAACAATGGAAAAATAGCACAACTCCATGTATGATCCAAACAATTAACTATATTATGTCATATAAGAGAAAGTGTTCTAAACCTGGAAACTGGATTCCCAATGACCATCTAGATGAGAACAGCATCACAGGATGCTGAACTCTATTGACTACTAAACCAGAATAAAGTCAAACAATGGAATAGCTCATTGTCGAATGAATTGACAGATTGCTATGAAACAGTATACATAAGAGTAAAAAAAAATGTCATATGGTTTCAAACTAAACTATATAAGCAAAGAGAGAATTGCTGGAGAGTTTTTTTGTGAAGGTTGGGCATTTTGGGGGCTGCCATTTGTAATTTTTGACTTTCATAATGTGCCGTTCTGTAGCCAAGTTTGAATAAATGATTTTGAATTGAACACAGACAGACAATCTTACAAGTCTACGATATTAAAAGTTATGGCTATCATTATAATTAGAAGAATAGAAGTTGATTTGATGATTAATGAGTGTGTGTGATAAGATAGCTTTTTTAATTGCTAGTCACTGACAAAGAGGTAAAAAAGTGAGTCAATGGAACATTTTCTTTTTAATTAAGTGTTGTTCATCCGTTTTTAAAATTAGAACTTGGAATATATTATTGTGTTAGAACAACAAATAAAAAATCTTGTTACTCATATTGTATTTTAAGTGTTTGTTAGTTATTACATAATATTTGTCTCTTCTAATTTATGTAATATTTTAAAGAAATGGTGTGATATGATAACTATAAAATATGATATTTATGTATTGTGTTGTTTGCCAGAACTGTAGCCTTTGTAATTTGAAACTTATGTTCAATAGGTTAGATTGTCATAAAAGTACAGACACCAGCATATCAAGCTACTACAATCTGTCAAATTTCCTTAATAAATTTACAACTTTATTGCTAAAGTTTATGGTTCAAAGATGATTGGACAATTTGACAGTTTAGGGTAGCTTGATGTGCTGGCGTTTCTACAATAAAAGGCCTCATCAGCTACATTTTTTAACTAAAATTATTAAGTTAGAATGTATGTTTAAAGTGTTCAGAACTAAATATCATGAACAAAGGTAACTTTATACTGACACTGGCATACAACAAAATATACTTTGATAAGCTACACTCGATAGCAGATGCCCTCATTGACATTAATACGAGAATAAACAACATATGCACTGCATTTCATTCTAATATGAACAGTGAGTCACGTAAAGATCGATTATTTCGTTATAGATTATTAAGTTATAAGAATTTTCATTCATAAAAGCACACAAAAATGTGTTGTAACAGTCACGATTTCCCAGATTTGATCTAAATATGAAAATACATGTCTAAAAATACCACAAATAGCGCAAATGAGTAATACAGAATAGGTCATTCACCTGCGGCATAAGTTGGATGCTTAATTACACTTATAGACGTATTAAATATTCTTAACAACAGCATGATGACTTACATAACACCAAAACATGACAATTTACAACACAAACAACGTATTTTAGCGTCGAAACCAAAATGATTTGACGAGCGCTAACTTTTAAAAACACTTACCGTTTTTCACGTTCACTTGTTCAGACTTATGTTTTATTGTCACAAATACATTGAAATGTGATTATATTGTATGAAAGTCTATGAATTATTTAATTACAAGCAGTTTATTGTTTACTTTCGTTAAAAAGAAAGCGATAACACTTTCCTCCAACTTGCCAAATCATTGGTTGTTTTCGTTCAGCAATTGAATGAAACGTCATCAATACGTATACTGAAAAAAATAACAACGTAACTGAAATACAAAGATTTCCAATGAAATTAGAAGGGATATAGTGATATTCTATTTTCTATAAAAGCACATAATAAAAATAAATTAACACGATTCATTAATATTTGAAAGCAGGTTTCCGAACGAAAACATTACGTTACATTTTACGCAGTAAAATAAAAATGCTGCTTGTATCACCGTCAAAATCAGAAAAAGGTATATTTAGTATAAGATCAGAGCCGTGATTTTCGTACTGTTTTAGTCTTCTTTAATTTTTTAGAATCTGGGACACTCAGAACTACAGAGGCAGTATATTATACTTTAATAAAAGTATTCAAGTAGGCAAGCTTTGATTCGTATAATATTGTGTGTTATAAGAATATTAAAGTATGTAGCAGGAACTATTTCAATAAAACTCAGTTCAATTTGAATTTTCCTTTAATAATTTCATCATTATCAGCTACAGAACAGAACCACATAACAAATGTCAACCTTAGCACTTTGCGTTAGCTTATTACAATAGATTATTAATAAATATTTAAGCTTTATTTTATACAAACTTTAGAATTGATGACTGTACTGCTTGTAAACGATGCGGTGCAGCAAGCCTGATTGAAAAATATATCTTATGTCTCGATAATTAAGATTACTTTTTGTGTAATGGAAGTCAGTCAACTAAGTGTTGTTGGTACAGTCCGAATCAAAATTAAGTGAACATTTTAAAAAATAAATTATGAAAATTGTAAAAAATAACACAGGGTCAGACCCAATTTCTGAAAATCTGTAATTTTTTACTAACACTTAAGACTTCCATTACATAAAATCTCAAAACACTGAATACTAGTAACTAATCTATAGTTTTCAATGAATCAATTATAATTTTATTTATAATTATTAACTTAGTAGTGTACTTTCTTACAAATTTAACTATGGAAGCGCCTCTTTGTAATTAATCGATGGCTTAATATTATTCACAATGTCACTTAAGATCACCACACCGCAAATTATTCATATAAAATTTAAATCTTAATATAAGAGACCTCAAAGTAGTGTTTTTAATTAACAACCAATAAACTGTGCTTTTCTTTTCATATAAGTAGCTCCCGAAAATATCAGTTCATAAATCATCAATGTAATAATTTGGGTACCTATAAATCTAGATAGATAAATGGAAAAACTCGAACGAATCGTTAAGTTGATTAAGAGGGCTATCACCGAAAGTTGGCAACGTCGCAAATACTTGTCAAATATTAACACGTTTTAATTAATTTGGCCATTTTACTATATGAAAGTAAGACATATGCTCAGGGGGCTCCCTAAAACATTGAATAAGAATTGCAATTATTAATATCGTAACACAGAATATATAGTTTTATATGTAAAAAGTATATATGTACATATTTGACAACTATTTGCGACGTTGCCAACTTTCGGTGATAGCCATCTTAATAAGAAAAAAGAAATGGTTGTTACATATTTCATATTAAGCAGTGCATGCCATTTCCATCGGTAACATGGCAAAAGTTCTTTGAGGTCTAAAAGTGAAGACATACATACTGACAAACAAAGAGTCCTGAGAGATATTAATATGAAACTGTAGAGTATAAAATCAATTTTTCGGATTTTCATAATAATATAATTAAGCTACATAGAAGAATTATTAATGCAAATGAATTTATATCTTCTGGCGTACTAAATAAGATTAATTTTTACAACAATGAAATAGTTATCTTGCAAAACACTTATGGACGATTTTGAAATGTTATCAATACGTAAATTGTCAATATATTTGTGACGTGTGGAGTCCTGTATTAAAAAGTAATATTTTTTTAAATGAAACTGACAAAGTGTATATTTTAAATAAAACGGCAGGCAAAGGCACTTATATAATGTTATAATATACAATTCATAACTGTAAAAAAATCTTTTAAACTAGAACGCGAAAACTATGCCACCATGAACGCTATATTATAAATATTTAAACTACGAATTTATTACTAATATAGTTACTGTTTTAATCCACTTATAATCAATTAATAAATAAAATAAAAACAAAAAATAAAATACAACTAAGTTTTTTATTAACATTTGAACGAGATTTTACATTTTTTTTAATAATATTTTAACAAAGAAAATATAAGAGTATGCACCATAACGAAGCAAAATTAAATAAACTAAATAAATATTTAAGTACATTACAAAATACTAACAGCGATTTTGAGTAAAACACAAATTATAAAAACGACCATCCAATTTAAGGTACAGTTAGAGATGTGAATACGTTACATATCAATCTTTAGTCACAAAAAAAGGTAATATATTAAATAAAAAGAAAAACAATTTGTCGATACTCGAATATTAAAATACAAAAACAAATATTTCTTGACTGTGACTTTTCATTCGTTAGTATGCCAGCACATCAAGCTACCCGAAACTGTAAAATTTTACCAATCAACTTCGAAACATATGCTTCAGTATTAAAGTTGAAAATCTTTTAAGATGCCTGATGTGCTGGCGTGTGTGCAAACAAATGTCAAATGCAATAAAAATCACGTAGCCGACTGTACCTTTAGTAAAAGCGTGCATTCCCAAATAAGAAAAAGCTTTAACAATTATTTTCAAACAAAAAACGAAGAAAAAAAAAGGTATATGAAAATTTCAAATTGTACTTTTAAGTATTTTTAAACATTTATCTAGCCCCCCTATACATAAAATTCACTAGCCACGATTTTATAATTAATAATAATAAAAATTGTTATTCAATTATTAACTATTAACGAGTTAACAAAAAATGGGAAACAGTACTTGCCAGCAACAAAAAAAAAACCCAATAACGGTTCCTATTTCCCATTTTTTTGGCAATATAGGGCCAGCTTCACTTGTTGCTGATAAGTTCCAGATAGTTTATCTGGCAGATAATTTCATACAAATGTTCCATTTTTGAATTAATCTGGTAGGTAGTGGCTATCCGTAACCTGTGAAACTGGCCCTGAGTGTTTGCTATACTTATGCTAATTAATCCAGTAGTATTTTAGACTGCACTCGGCATGTCTAAGCGTAGTTGCAACACTACTGCAGTTATTTTAGCAAGAAAATACAATCACAGCTGTCTTTAATTTAGTCAAAAGTATTTTGAAAAGTCAGAACGTCATATAGTCTCTCAAAGAACAGGCAATTATTATGTAAAATAATAGAAATAGATATTTAAATACATTATTGTATATTTAAAGAGAGCTCTGTCCTTATGACACTTTAAAGTTTTTAGATTTCAATGCGAAAAAGAGATGGAGTTATATTGAACCAATCTTCATTCTTTTTCACACAATATATTTACATATAATTTTCTTTCTAATTACTCCGTCTATTAGATAAGCAAAATATATTGAACACGATTTTTTTGTTTTCCACAAAACAATACTAAAACTAAGATACAACGCATCAAAGATAAGGAGTGGGGGCTTGTGACGTCACGGTTAAGTAAAATTAGTTCCTAAAAGTGACGTAACAACATTTAAACGTGTTGTATCTTCGTCGTTATTAGTTGGTAGGAGAAAATAAAAATTACGAGTCCAATATTTTAGGCTAAGCTAAAAGATAGACTTAGGGCCAGTATTACGGGTTGCTGATAAGTTCCAGATAGTTTACCTGGTAGATCATTTCATACAAATTCTGTTCCAAATTTATCTGGTAGATAGTGGCTATCCGTAACCTGTGAAACTGGCCCTTATTACTTTTTATATTCGTCACGTTTGTTAAGATAGACTTCTGGTAGCTGCAATAAGAATTAATGTTGAACTTTTTAATTGTAACGTAAAATAAATTGCTTTGCTATATTATTTAAAACTGGACTTAGGTATATCATTCATAAATAAATGTAGCTACAGGCGCTAGCACATCAAGCTACCCGAAACTGACAAATTTTCCCAATCAACTTTGAACAATACACTTCAGCGATAAAGTTGAAAATCTACTAAGAAAATTTGACAGATTGTAACAGCTTGATGTGCTGGCGTCTGTACTATTATAAATAATAAAATTGCATTCACTATGCAAAACTTCATTATTTCTAGAATTTTCCAAACCATTTCCAAGCGACAAGATAACATTGTGACCTAGTTGATTGTGAAAAAAAAAACAACCTTTGAACCCGGCGAACAAAAAAAAAATTGGTTAAAAATGCTTTTGTGTCATTCCAAAATAATAATGCCGTAATAATTTATTAACAAATTACTTAAAGTGTTTTAGTTTAGTTTAATGTAGTGCGAAATTCATTACGTACTGCCCCGCAAGTGTGAAAGAAGTATTTATTCATCATCGTCCTGCCACTATTGACTATCACAATTTTTTTTTGTGGTCAGCGCAACATATTTTGTTCTTCTAAAGACATTCTTTATGTTCACGACACTTATAGTTTAACCACTTTTAGTTAACATATTTTATGACACAAAAGCATCTAAAGGTTTGTTTTAGACTTTATGCAGTAAAATGTATCTCATTTGGGACGCCATGACGCTAAAACAGCACTTTCAGAAAACCAGACCAGCATATTAATATTTCCCAGCTTAGAAGGGGGCTTTGGAGTTCTCTCCCCCTTCAAAAATCTTCGCCTCTCTGAAATTTGGCATCAACTCATGCGCAGCCAAGAAACTGAGTGCAAGCAAATTTTTTGAGGACAACTTTATTTACTTATGCATTTGCTCAATTCCTTGATTTTCCCTGACATACATTTTCAAAATATTACTTCATAAAGTCCAACAAGCTATTTTTCTTGTATATACAAATACATCGACATCTAGCCCACAACACGGATAGCTCACGTCACGAACAGTTCACAAGAAGCGCCTACCTAGATACGACATAGCTCCAGCTTATACAGCGTACTGACAATTTGTTCAGATATTCACGCTGAAGGTTACAGCTCGGTAGTTTGCAAATTATATGCGGTTAATATATAACATTAGCTATAGAGAAAATAGTTTAGCATGCAAAATTATAAAATATTTCATTTTTTTTTTTAATAATTTAGCACTATTTGTTTCTTGGATAAGTATATCAAAAATAAAAATTGTTACAATTATAAAAATAATGAATCCGATCTTGACATGTCATGCTAATCTTCGAATTAAATACCAGTGTTTTTCATGGAGCGACTGTCTATCTGACCTCCTCAATCCTGTTACCTAGGCAACCCGATAAGACTATCCTTGGTATCCGATCCTTGGAGATTGTCAAACTTTCTGACTTCTCAATACCCTCAGTGACTGCCATAGACGTACAAATGACAGCCGGGACACATCAATTTATCTCCCATGTTGGCTTTATGATCTATCGACGCGTGCGGCTGTTACTTAGCCACGAGCGCCTCCCGACCAACCAATTTTCAAAGATGTAACTGACCGTTGTCACAAAAAAAAGATATTTTTAGTTTTTTTGTTTTGTAAATTCGTCCAACTAGCCGACCAGTTTAATTTCTCACGCTATTTATAAAAGTAAATGTTGTTTATCGCATTAATTTGTTTATATTTACATAATTCAATAATAAAATAACACATTTGAATGTTATTTTACGATAAGGCTGTATATATTATTTAGGAAAATAACATGTTTTGTACAGATGTGTGGAAAGAAATGTTTTTTTTTTTTTTAGTAAAACGAATAAGTTTTATTTTTAAATCCCAGCTGTAACCTTCACCATGACTCATAGATAAATTATTTCAATATAATGGTAATATTTGTCTTTTATTAACCCGTATTAACCTCAACCGTAGTAATAATTTATTTTTTTATTTAGGTAACAAATTATTTATCATTATGCTCTCCCAATGTGCAACTAGACCACGACCTTATGGATAATTGACGAGACATTTTAATAAATCAATGATTTTATTCTAACTGAATAAACAAAAAATAAAAAAAAAAAACAACGTTTAGGGCCAGTTTCACAGGTTGCTGATAAATTCCAGGTAGTTTATCTGGCAGATTTAAGTTCCAGATACCTAGTTTATGTATCTGGTAGATAATTTTATACAAATTCAGTTCCATTCCTGAATTTATCTGGTAGATAGCGGCTATCCGTAACCTGTGAAACTGGCAGTTAGAGTTACACTTTGTGACCTGAAAATGTAAATAAATAATAACTAAAATCATTTCATGATTTGTTAAAAAATATAACATTGGCGCCAGAATATGTAAATAATAACAAAAAAAAACAAGCTTAATTTCAAACAAAAGTTATTTCATATTTGAGAAATGTCAACTTGGTTAGAATTAATTCTGACGTCAACTAATATTTTGATTTTAAAATAAATATTAACACAATTCGCTTTTTATGGTAACATAATAAAAAGTATAGGTATTGTTTTTTTTTTTATGGAAAGTTGTCACAGCCAAAATTATTTTACCAAGCGTGTCATAACGAAGTACCAACATAATAAATACATTCGCATTTTTGCAAATTTTCAAAATAAAAACGGTATTTTCATACAAAAGTATAAAATAACTTACGCAACAAAGTATTTGTGAAAATTTTTTGACACTTCAAAAGTCAAAATGACATTTCATTGATTTTGGTAATTTTAACTGTAGTAAAATTATATTTATTATATATTGATACCAAACAATATAAATGGGAAGAATTACAGTTTAGATGCTGTTAAAATACCATGCACGTAGTTAAAAAGTATTATATTATTTTTATAATATCTTCGTTTTAATATCTTTCAAGAGGTATCGATTAGCGAGAAAACTTATAAAAATGATAAATCCTTTGCTTAATCACATAAAATACCTATATTTTAAGAATACTCCCATTTTATTTTCATATTATTTTCCAGTGTGCTATTAATTGGCCATGTTCTTGCTTAGTTATGGTGAACGCGACGACTGGTGGCGGGAAATTCAAATATAGAATGTTATTTTTTTATGTTTTAACTAAGGTACAATCAGATATGGGGCGTGACCTTGTTATTCGCGCTAATAATATACAACTCAAAGTAATCTTTGATGTCTTTGTGTAACTTCGAAATGTATGTAAAATTTAAATTATATTTAATTTTCTTTTTTGTATAAATCATGCGTATCTCATGTATAACTTGGTTAAAATACATAAAAAAATCACGCCATTGCATTCACCAGCAAGAATACACATATCTCGTGAAACAATATTGTCACTCTAAAGTCAGCCATTGACGACTTGCGCAGGCGCAGTAGGTTCATTTTCGTTAATTTCGACTATTACATAGTCGCTAGTAGGCACCATCAGAGCGGCAAATTTATTTTACGAGAACTGTGGGTACTAAGAAGTTTCATACAACTGTCATGATTGGCTGTCAAACTCTATCAATACCATTTTTTGTGGAGAATGCAAATTAAAATGAAACCTCTTATATCATTATAATTGATCACATATTACATGTTCATAAAAATAACTGTTTCTCAAAGTGTATATATAGGGTGTAACAATACTAGTGCACCATATTTTTACAGGTCATCTAGTACATGCTAAGGATCATGTTTACCACAAAAGTCATGAAAACAACAACATATTAAATTTATGATCACAGTCGCCAAATTGTACGCATAACGCCGGTCTCTATGAACGCGCTCGATCGTTGACCCCTAGGTCATTCAACTTTTTTTCTGGTAAACATGATCCTTAGCATGTACTAGATGACCTGTAAAAATATGGTGCACTAGTTTTGTTACAGCCTTATAATTAAAATACTTTATTTAAAGATAAATTAAAAAAGCCTTCTTTCATACATTTTTATGAATTGTTTTTTAATAATAATGGAAAGAAAGCTTTTATAAATACACCTTTAATAGTTTACAGGTACCTGACGCTTTTTTATAATATTTGAACATTATTACTAAGAAGTATGTCTATTGATGAACTCCTTTTAAACCCGTTAGGGTCAAATGTGAGAGGAATACTGTATAAAGAAATGTAATAAACATTTATATGGCAAGTAATCTATATGCTAGTGTAACCAGCAGTAAAAAATAATGAAAAAGGTTTTTTTTTCTTAGTTATTATTTTTGATAGTATATTCAGTCAGCAATGACTGTGTTTCGGATGGCACGTTAAGCTGTAGGTCCCGGCTGTCATTGAACATCCTTGGCAGTCGTTACGGGTAGTCAGAAGCCAGTCTAACCAAGGGGTATTAGGTTGCCCAGGTAACTGGGTTGAGAAGGCACTCGCTCCTTGTAAAACACTGGTACTCAGCCGAATCTGGTTAGACTGGAAGCCGACCCCAACATAGTTGGGAAAAGGCTCGAAAGATGATGATTCAGTTAGCAGAAACACATAGGAAGCGGTGAAGGATGGGCATAGTTGGTATCTGTCTTTTGTTTTGACAATCGAAAAGTGCTGATTTATCTTCCTAATTTGAATAAATAAGTTTCGAGTTTGAAACTGTGATGTTGTTATTTTTTATACAGTATTCCTACTCACACACATTTTTGACCCCTTATTAACATAGTCAATTAAAATGCTACATACGTAGTTAATACCCATATTTCATGAACCATCTCTAAGGCTTATGTATTGGCACTTTATTTAGCGATAGACATCTACTATCTCTTTTTGTCACATACTTTGTAACTTAAGATTTGAGAAACTAATGGCAACTTGCTTAGCCCAATTTTGGCGTTAACAAATTTTAATTAATTTTGATTTTTAATTCAAATATTAACATACTTAATATGCTTTTCATGGTAGCGATTAGGTAGAGTAAAGATAATTTTTACCATAGATCTGATAAATTAAACTGTGCTCATATACATATGTATTTCAAAGCGCCATCTTGGTACATTAAACTACTACAATCTGTCAGAGATTTTCAACTTTATCGCTCAGGCATATGGACTAAAGCTGACTGGGAAAATTTGAGAGTTTCAAGTAGCTTGATGTGCTGGTGTCTGTATTAATACAGTAACTAAGATTTTTTTTAAATTCAAATTGAATCCAAAGTTCATTCAATGCTATCGCTAAATAATACACCTTGAAATTTAAAGATGGCGCCAAAGACGGTTATGTATTAATAGAAAATAATATCATATTCTAAATCCATATACACAATTTATTTAACAAATTAAACCACAGTTACACTTAACCCAGCGCCATCGTTAAATTAGTTAAATATAACAAGTAGTTACCTAGTTAGCCTTGACAACAGAGATTAGAGGCTTATAGTTAAAGTCTAGTTAACGATAAGCCGGAAGCGAGACACAACCATCTAGCAGAGCCATTCGCACTGCGGTATGCGCTGAAACAATATATTAAGATATCATCATTATCAGCCTTTATTACTGTCCCACTGCTGGGCACAGGCCTCTTCTCATACAGGGAAGGATTGAGTGTTAATCACCACGATTTTTTTAGGCGGTTTGATACTTTTTAAAGTCCAGATGTTTTCCCAACTTAGTCATTATGGTGGTGTCTAAGATATACTTAAAGAATACATACAGGGTTACTGGGTAAGTCGACCTAGATCCGTTAAGGGCGTGCAGTACCCATCTTTTCTGACTGATTTCACTATGAAACAACCTACCCCAAACCTAACCGTTTTCGAAATAAACGAATGTTAATTTTTATTATAAAAAATGCCGATTTTTTACCATTAAATATGGTATTTTAAAATTAGTATGCTTAATTATTATTATTTTTTATTTTTTACATGCCGGTTAAGATGCTCCATGAACTTAGTAACCAAAATCCTACGTAAGTTAACTAAATACATTGTTCTGGACGATTGAAAGTTCAAAAAGTTATTTAAAAAAATTACAGTTTACATTTCTCTAAAGGATATCAAAAAAAAATTGTATGGCAGACGTTCGGCAGATATGCCTAAAAACATCTACGTTTCATCAGCTATCCAACAAGGTATAACAATCTAGGGTCTTATTTAAACTCGTAAAAAAAATATTAATTTTATAGGCGATAGTGGACGTAAACTAATTACGCTAATTGATTATTCTTTGGCTGGCCCTAGAAACTAAAACAAAACAGCAGGTCAGTTTGTACAAAATAACATTCATAAACGTCCTAGATTAAAGTTCGTGTTCAACATGTCCGCCTCTGTTTTGTACACATCTTCGCATTCTTCTGCGAAGCCCAGTTTTTATTACTCCAGTGGTCAATGTTCTTCTAATTTCGTTTGCGTTGATTATTCTGTCTTTCAATTCTTCGACAGACGCAATTGGATTTATCTCGCTGTAGACGAGGCTCTTCATGTGCCCCCATACATAAAAATCCATGGGGGTCAAATCCGGACTTCTGGCTGGTCAGGGTAAAGGCCCACCTCGTTCTATCCATTCATGAGGATAAGTTGTGCCCAGCCAATGTCTGACACTTCTTCGGAAATGTGCAGGGTAGCCATCATGCTGGAACCACATGTCCCTAATTAGGTTCAATGGCAAATCATTAAAAATCAAGCGAAATCCAATTGCGTCTGTCGAAGAATTGAAAGACAGAATAATCAACGCAAACGAAATTAGAAGAACATTGACCACTGGAGTAATAAAAACTGGGCTTCGCAGAAGAATGCGAAGATGTGTACAAAACAGAGGCGGACATGTTGAACACGAACTTTAATCTAGGACGTTAATGAATGTTATTTTGTACAAACTGACCTGCTGTTTTGTTTTAGTTTCTAGGGCCAGCCAAAGAATAATCAATTAGCGTAATTAGTTTACGTCCACTATCGCCTATAAAATTAAGATTTTTTCACGAGTTTAAATAAGACCCTAGATTGTTATACCTTGTTGGATAGCTGATGAAACGTAGATGTTTTTAGGCATATCTGCCGAACGTCTGCCATACAATTTTTTTTTAATATCCTTTAGAGAAATGTAAACTGTAATTTTTTTAAATAACTTTTTGAACTTTCAATCGTCCAGAACAATGTATTTAGTTAACTTACGTAGGATTTTGGTTACTAAGTTCATGGAGCATCTTAACCGACATGTAAAAAATAAAAAATAATAATAATTAAGCATACTAATTTTGAAATACCATATTTAATGGTAAAAAATCGGCATTTTTTATAATAAAAATTAACATTCGTTTATTTCGAAAACGGTTAGGTTTGGGGTAGGTTGTTTCATAGTGAAATCAGTCAGAAAAGATGGGTACTGCACGCCCTTAACGGATCTAGGTCGACTTACCCAGTAACCCTGTATAACTTAAAAAAGTTATATTGCCTGGCCTGGAATCAATTCAAAACACTCAATTATTACGACTTTTATATAGATATTTTTTTTATAAAGGGATATTAAAAACTGGTTGAAATATCCGTTCCATCAAACAGCTAGCCTTGGTTTTCTAATCGAGGTGATGAAATTGTTTAACATTAGATACAGCTGATTAAAAAGCCTCCATTAAGAAGCTGCAGTGAATGGTGGCGCCATCTAGCTTAAAAACCTTATTGTATACGATAATAAGACGAATCAGATCACAGTCGAAAAAGAAAAACCGGTTCCGTCTTTTAAATGGATGAAAACAAAATAGCATTTTTTAATTCTATCACGTGTCTTATATAATATAGTAAAGTCCAAAGTTGGGCAGTGTGCGTACGTACGTGTATGTGTAGAGGCGGTCACCAGATGGCGGGCGCGGCGACGTCCACGAAGCCCGCCTCGCGCGCTTTCCAGTACGTGCCGCTGAACACCCACGTCTCCTCGCCGCCCTCTACCGTCTTACTGCAATCACGAATTATACACTTACAATTAAATATCATCATCATCATCATCAGCCTATCGCAGTCCACTGCTGGACATAGGCCTCTCCAAGCCGCAAATCGATCTCAATTAAATATACTCATACAAAAAATAAAACCGACTTCAAAAACACTGAAAAGTGAAAAAAAAAAGCTTTTAAGTACATCGCTCTAGAAGTCCGTGTCAAGAAGTTGCAACTGTAATACTGTACTTATTTGGTGAAGTCGGTTTTAATTTTTTGTAAAAAAAAATATTTTTATCTTTTTAGTATCAGGGCCAAAATCTTGTTTCGTCATCCATTTATACACTCCATACCTTCTATAATAGCTATCATAACTCAAGTTTGTGGGAAATTCTCATTAACCGGCCCTTTATAACATCATCCACATTCACATCATCTACATAAATCAAACAAATGCTCATAAAATAAAAAGTACTGACCAAATTGGATGAAATTTTTATGGGACCAAATGACAAGTATACTGCATCGAACAAAAAAAGAATTACACAAATAGGACTAGAAACCTCGGAGTAATCGGTGTACATACATAAAAAAAAAAACATACCGGCCGAATTGAGAACCTCCTCCTTTTTTTGGAAGTCGGTTAAAAATAGATTTAGTGCTGTGTCACCATCAATCACTTCTATCGATATCGATCACCTCTATCGATATCGATCTCGGTATTATTATAACTTATAAATAAAAAATGTCAATATTAACTCTGTATATGGGGTCAGAAAGTGGGAAGGCCTTTGCCCCGCAGTGGTATAAAGAAAGTGGGAAAGAAAGAAGCGAAAAAGAAAAAACATATCCGTGAAGTCGAAAGGGGGTTAAATGAGGGTATCTTACCCCCTTTCGATTTTAAGGATATTCTTTAAGACCTTAAGTATTTAAGTGTAAATAATTGTAAGTATATTTACTGGAACCAGGCGGGCACGTGCAGCGCGGAGTCGCGGCGCCGGTCCCGCTGCGACTGTTCCAGCTGGTGCTTCAGCTGCTCTGCAGCGTCCACGTCACCTTCTTCTAACGCGCGCTGGTCTGGCCTGGGCACATACACCAATTCAATTAATATTATTAATTAACAACGTCGAACTATAGATTATTTTGTTACACATTGTTGACGCATCACGCCATCTACCGGCACATTGGACAAACATCTTGTTCCATGTGCTGCCAACTAGTGTCAACACGACACACCTAAAAATATCATCCAATCACAGTCCATTCATTCTTTTATACATTCAAACGGTACGAAATTCATTCGGTCGACGTATCCGGAAGACTGGAGGATTCGGCCCTTTCCGTTTGGAGCGCCCTGATCGACCACACGTAAACTACATACATGACGTTTTAAAGAAGAAAATTTCAAGATTGTACTGTAAGTTGTCCTGCTGCTCAACCACAGACACGTGTCGGTCCTGCGCCTGATCTCTCTCCGGCCGTGTCGGATTGCCGTCCCATCGGACTATGAGAGTGAGGGAATAGAGAGTACACCTGTGTCTACACAAATGCTTGTGCACTATAATATTCCCAGCGCAGCTGGCTGATCTCCTTAGAGAGGACGGCCGCCGTGGCCGACAATCAGCCTGGTCGTCATTATTACTAGTACAGTTACCTGAGGCGCGTGTCGGTGTGCGGCAGCGTGCTGCGCATGTTGGGCTCCAGCTCGTTGAGCTCCATCGCGAACCGCGTGAAGCCGTAGTACAGCTCGTGCTCGGGGGGCATCGCGCCTGACCGACATACTTTTGTGTTAATATTATTATTAAACTATAGTAATGTTAAAATTGTATTTAAAACCAATCTTAAAGCTTTGTTTTTATATTTTAAAGTATTAAAAGTTAATTTCAACTGTGCTGCCATCTATTGGCAATGTTTGTGCGTTTGAAGATGTTTGTTTGCATTGAATAGGCTCCAACTAGTCGACCGATTTGAAAAATTATTTCACTGTTACAACAAAATTTAACATAGGCTATGTTTTATCCAGGTACGGGAAGAAGGTCCCCGGGAGAAGCCGCAAGAAACTGCTAGTGAAGAATATGGTAATAACTAGCTTCCGCTAGCGGTTCCACCAGCGTACTGTAGGAATAATTCCGGGCACCCGGATAAAAATTAGCATATAGCCTTTTATAGAGTATAGGAGTGCAAGTTACCGGGTCTCCAGAGACAGCGCGCGGCGGGCGGGTCGCCGGCCAGCAGCGCCTCCGACCAGCGCCCCGCCAGCCGCAGCCGCCCGCCCGCGCCGCCCGCCGCGCCGCGCACCTCGTGCCGGCTCGACGACCACGAGCTCGCCTACGCCACAACCACATAAGTTCACGGCTTTATCACGCTAGCAGATTGCGAATGCAACCAATTAGTTACTGAGAGATACGCCGCGCATGCGCAAGGAATACGTTGCGGTCACCCAACGGGATAGCCGCGAACAGAACAGTGGACGAATACGGCGATAATTCGCTACAAGTACGCGACGTATTCACCACGCGTCCGCAACGTCTTCGCTGCCTAACCGCGACGTGTTCGCGACGCGTTCGCTGTGCTAATATGATAAGGCCCTTATGGGTCTCCCCACATTGATCATGGACCGACTTAAGCCGAACGCATATCATCACATAATTTTTATCAATAATATATCTTCTCGTTCGAAAAATGATTTCAGTGAAAGTAAATTAAGACAGATTTAATATTCACAAATTAAAACCAACTACGCACCTTAACAAAGTTAAGTTTGCAAGTAATATCAGTCCCGTGGCAAGTTATGTGCATGTCTCCGTACTGGTCTACCCACCGCTGGCCGCCGAACAAGTTGTGGACACACGTGGTCACCTACAAAACAAACGAAATTAATTAGTCCACATAACAAACAATTATATTTATTTATGAGAGAACATAACGCATAGAAAACAACACAAGTAAGAAAATAAGGTAATGATTTGACAAAAGAACTAAAATATGGATTATAAAACGGCTCTCGTTCGGCCAAAATATATATATATATTTTTTTATTAGCCTGTGTTGTCCCACGGCTGGGCAATTATTTAAATATTTAAAAAACATTTAAATATTTTATATTAATATTTCATGAACTAAATCTAACACTTTCCGACTCATTTTTGCTCATGTAAAGATGCAAGCAAGTCAAGCCGAAATTGTCATATTTTCTCAATCACCTTGAACCATTGCTTCAGCGATAAAGTTGAAAAATTCGAGAGATTGTAGTAACTAGATTTGCTGGCGTTTGTACTTCTTATTTTTTATCTTATATACGGCAAAATTGACAAAAAAATCTTATTTGAGTTTTGGTATTTTTTTCTGATGTACAGACGCAAGCAGATCAACCCACCAAAATCTGTCAAATTTTACCATTCAAACATTAACCTTCCACTATTGTAATAAGGTTGAAAATCCATTAAAGAAATGTGACATATTGAGGTAGGCTGGCCATCCACTAAAAGACCATAAAAAGGCTGATTATAATTATCATCATACCTTGTTCCAGCTGTAATGGTCTCCAGTGGTGAGCAGCTTGACGTGCACGCGCCCAGTGGGCTGGAACTCCATAGACTTGCCCCAGAACTTCGTCTTGATCCTCGCTTCTTGCCAGAAGCACCAGCGGCTGGATTCCGCGTGGCACGCTGAGATTGGCGGGTGGTGGGATACCTGGGACATGTTTGTTAACGTTATATGTATGTATTTCGAATTACGATTGTGAATGTGTTGCTGGGGAGTTTGTTGAGCCACTTCTTCCCAGCAAAAACATAGGAAGTGGTGAAGGGTAGGCGTTTTGGGGGCCGCCAAATGTTGTTAATTTTCAGCTAAGTTTGACTAAATCTAGGAATATTCAATTGCTATATGGCAATTAATTCAATTCCTCTTTCCACCGCATCCCGAAGGGGACACAATTTTTTGTTATTACCTCTTATTTTAGCGTAAAGGTTCAATGAACTATATGATAGTGAAAGATTTCTTCAATCGGACCAGTAGTTCCTAAGATTGGCGTGTTAAAGCAACCTCCTTGCAACTCTTCAGGTTTATTATATTATTATAATTATTTTAGACTCCAGCGTCAGGCGTCAACATTTACGCATAGACATATTCGGTGATAAAACTTGCAGAACTCGCTATAAAGACTAGATTGAACTTGTATACATTTGTTAAATGGCTAGCCAAATAAAGATTAATTAAACAGACCTGTTCAGCAATAAATCTGAAGCCCTTGTCGTCTCTAACGCACTCGTAGGTCTCGGCCAGCAGAGGGTTGAAGGGTTTGGAGGCAGCGCGGTGGGCGGACGAGGCGTACGCGCTGACGGCGAAGGCGGCGATGAGGGCCATGCGCTCTATGGGGTTCTTGCACTCTGACGCTGCGTCCAGGAGTTCCGAGTATTCCAGCTCTTCACACAGACGCTAGAAATGAATGAGAAATCACAAATATAGACGTACAACGCAAGTTGTTTCAAATCCTTCAAATCCATAGGTCGTTGGCTCATATCCGGCTCGAAGGACCATGAATAAAACTCCGTTGATCTCAAAGACAAAGGCATCTATTTTAAATTCATTTCAGAAGCTATATAAATACTGGTAACGAAACCATTGCGTGATGTTGGATTAGCCAAAATGTACAACCCCAACTAGTTTCAAATTTTGAAATACTTCTCAATTGTACACGAGTCTTCAGTACTCCTTAAAATACATATAGTTGAGGAGGTGTGTACCATATATTTACAGGTCATCTAGTACATGCTAAGGATCACGTTTACGACAAAAAAAGTCGTGAAAATATTAACAAATTCGCCAAATTGTAATTGTGTTCTTACGCATAACGCTGGTTTCTATGAACGCGCTCGATTATTGACCTCTAGGTTATTCAACTTTTTTGTGGTAAACATGATCCTTAGCATGTACAAGATGACCTGTAAAAATATGGTGCACTAGTTTTGTTAGACCTTATACAGGGTGTTTATTCAGTTTTCGAGTACATTGATCTCCCTTCGCATGTACATATACCCCCTTTCCGTCACCCTTATAGGCAGTCATTCAATGTTCAATTCAAACACGTAGCTTCATCCAGTTACACTGGAAGACGATTCCAACATAGCTTGGAAACAATTTAGGCACAGGATGGCAGTACTGAACTAAATGTTTTTCCAACTTCAGTTCCAATTTGATGAACTTGTCAGCGAGCTCAACGGGTCTATAGTTTCTATCAGAAGTTATAATATATCGAGAGTAACCTGCAGCATGTTGAGGGGCTCGTTGATGGTGACGGGCATGGAGATCTGGCTGAGGTCCTTGCCGATGTTCTTGTAGAGCAGGTTCCAGAGGCTGGGCCCGCCGGGCGTGGGGCGCGGCGCGGGCAGCCGCGTGCGCCGCGACCACCCCGCCGCCGGCTCCGCCCGCAGCGTCACCTGCTCCGCTGACGCTACTGGGGGACACACATATTACGTTGCTTCGCTTTTGATTATAAGAGGTCGATTTTGAGGGTACCTCTTAAAATGTTGACTTTGGAATTTAATGTTTGAGGTTCGCTTCAACTAAGAAAATAATGTCTTCATTTGCCAGAAACACATCACACAAATGCACTTTCACACAAAAAAAAAATACTGAACGGGTTTTGATGAAACTTTTTAAAAATAAATGCAGTTTATACATAGGCTGGACAAGCTACACATACAGTACAATGACTAGTTCAGTAAGCCACCTATACACAGTGACAAAACTCACTCACACACGCGAACTCTTTTTTAACTGTGAGGCAAGCTTGACACGTTAACACAAACTCACTCACTCACACACAAGTTGTCTGCCGCGGTTGTTAGGTTAGTTAGCACATACTCACACAGGCTGTCTATAGTGGCTGTTAAGCAAAGCAAGCTTCACATAATAACACAAACTCACTCGCTCACACATTAACACAAGCTGTCTACAGTGGCTGTAAAGCTAACTACACACAGTGACACAAACTCACTCGCACCGTCAGAGTTGTCCGAGCTGGCTGAACCCTCCTCGCTGCTGAGGGAACCGGCTTCTGATGACGAGTCACCTTCTAGCTCGATTACTCCCGACTAGAGAAGAAAAAAAAAATCACTTGAGAGTAAAATACGCCGTGCGCATCATCAGTCGCACTAACGTATCATCGGTTGAGTGTGAACGGTCAAGTGTTTTTCTATACATTTGTCAGTTCTGGCGTTACGCGACCGATAACACGCAACGCATGTTCCGTCAGATATGAACCTTCCCTTATTTAAATGCAGGTTAAATCTTCAAAAAGGAGATTTATAATAGGCCTGTTGACGTTGAATAAAAAGTTCACTATCTTTTAGCTGAAAAGAAAAATATTTTTGACACGTATTTTTATCTTCTGAAAAAAGCATTCCGCGTTACGTCAGTCCTCGGACCCCTCATTCATATCTATCTTACTTGTCCAACAGAAAAAAGTACATGCGCTGCTCCTCTCGTAGAAAACGCTAGTTGGTGTGGAGCGTGTCCGTCTGTACTTGCGCGTTATACTCGTAGTCGCAGGCGTTGTTTTATTTGTAAATGATATACTCAACTGGAGTAAGGGCTGTTTTTGGGGACCCCCCCTTGAACGGGGTTGCAGCTACGTTCGTGGTAAGAAGTGTAGTAAATATGGATTTTTAAGGATTATGTCTTACTTCATCAGCAGCAATAATCTCTGCAGGCTTGAGGTCCAGCTCGTGTTCCTCAGCGTCGAAGAACTCTGACGCGGACACGCAAGACGAACTGTAGCTCAGGGACTGTTGGAAGGGACGGTTGTTCACCTGCTTCCAATAAGTAATTGTTGAAATATTTAAAGCGACGATCCAAACTGACCGCCGACAGAGGTGTCTTGGTCGCGTCTCCCGTCGGCCGACAGCGTTCCACACGGTCGGGGCCGACTAAGGACGCAGTCTGTCGCGATGGATGCGCTCCCGACCAAGGTCGTCCAAAGTCGTTTGACTCCACCCACATTTGGCTAACCGACCAATGTCTACGCGGTAGATTTTCGGTGACCTCTGTCAGCGGTTCGTTTAGATCCTGTAGAAGGCCTATGGAGCTGTTGGGCTCATAGATTGTTATTGAATGCTATTGAATCCTTAATAACAACAGTATATCATCATTACCATCACAATAATTATACAAATAGAAAAAATTGTACCGCCTAAGGCGCAACGAAAACCGGCGGAGGCGTGGCGAAGATACAGACAATAGAACAATTTAAAATAAACCTTAACACCTATGACATGCGGTCGAAAACGGCATGCAAAGAGAGTCGCGCGCGGTGGCCGCCAAGCTGCCACGAGAGCAGACGTGCAACGGCCATTTTCAACCGTATGTCATAGGAATTAGGGTTTATTTTAAATTGTTCTATTCTCTGTATCTTCGCCACACTTCCGCCCGTTTGCGTTGCGCCTTAGGAGGCACGAAGTTCGCCGTGTTTTTTTTAGCAAGTTTCTTTCTAATTTTTATTATAAGACACATTTAAAAATACAAGTAGACTTACAGCATCAGAGTTTGGTCCGACGGACGATATCTCAGCCAGATCGGACGCGTCGTGGATCCGCGAGAGGCGCGACCGCAGCTCTGCGCGGAACACTTCACTCGTCATTATTTACGTTACGGACTTAATTGCTATGATTAATTATAATATTTACAAACTATCATGTTTAATGGCGCAATCGTAACCAAGCCGGACTACCGAGCTTGGGGACCCAGGCTCGATTCCCGGTACAGTCGACATTTGTGTGATGAGGATGCTTGTTATCTGTGGTTTGGGTATGATAATAATTATGTATTTAATAGTAGTTTATGAGTTGTGTTGGCACCCATAGTAAAAGCTAATAAAGCATACCTTGGGGTTAACCGACCGTGTGAAAAGATGTCCCGATATTATTTCTCTTCGCTTCTTTCTAGTCTTTTGTAGTGCTTTTTTTCTTGGGAAATTGCATTGCATTTGAAATGCAGCTGGAGGGAGTGTCAGTTTTTTACTAACACTAAGGGGTCCATATTGTAACCTTCTACTATCATTCAACCAGATGTATCTTGCATACGAAATGTTAACGTTAATTATTAGTACCTTTTGTCATTTGTCTTTTATCTGTCGCACTTTCATGCCAAAAGTACTGAACTGATTAGATGAAATTTATAAATAAAATAGTTTGAAGCATGCGAAAAGACATAAGCTACTTTTTAGCCGGGTTTGGGATGTAGTTAGTTGCCCCTGGATGAGGGTGCAACTGCGGGAAACGTCTAGTTTTTTATAAGATTCCTAACTACATGACTTATGATGCAGTCTCACCGGAATTCTGGTGCAGCGCGGTGTTGAGGTTGGAGCGTAAGGCCGCCAGCACCGCGCCCGGCGCCGACGACGACTCTGCCGCCTCCATGGCTGCGCGAAGCCGACCACGTTCGCATACCTATAGAGGAGAGGGTTTTAAAAAGGACATTTTAATCAGGTGTAAAGTATGAAATATGTGGTATGATATGGTGAAAAGTTTTCTGATTGAATGTTTTTAGTAGAAGCGAGTAGCTCTCAAACGCATTTTTTAAGTTGCTATAGAATATGTCAGTATTTAGAACGCTCCAATGAGACAAGCAGGAAAATCTTTTATTTTTATTAAAAAAATATATAATCTAATTCTTTAAGTTAAGATTAAGAATACTGTTATTTATTTTTTATTTTTTTACGCACACGATAAAGAAACTTAACAGGAAAAACAATTTCAAAAGTTAGTCCACCATTTCTTCTTCCCAGCGATAACATATAGTAAGTGGTGAAGGGCGGGCGTTTTGGGGACTGTCTTTTGTAAAAATTGACCTTCAAAAAGTACTGATTTTCTGCCTACTTTGAATAAATGACTTTTTATCTTTTATCTAGTGCTTAATTCTAAAGAAATCTCTACTTGCGAAAGGAAAATTTATAGTCAGTGAACTCACCAAAGTAGAAACAACAGTCTTCAAATTCGATACCAAGTCTTTAGCCAGCACCGTAAAGTCTTCCCTGAGCTGGTGGTCAGGCGTCAGACTGGTTAGGGACGCGGGTCCCTGCGCAGTCCCTAGTGTCTCCGCCCCGGGCAGGGACTGGGGACGAGCCGCCGCGCACGCTGGAAGAAACACATGCGATGTAAATGTGTAAATGATGAAAATTTACCGTGTAATATTTTTCGGGCGTGTTGTGAATGCAATTTGTATTAAAAAATCAAAATTTTGTGATATTTGCTGTTGCATCGCACTGTGAGCTAGTGTAAATTTGTGTGAAAGCTCTTTCTTGTATCGTAGTTTGCGCAAAAGTTGCGCATTGCGCTAAATATGCGCAACCAGTCAAATTTTCAGTGCGGAAATTGATTGAAAACCATTGGGAATATTAAAATAAAATTAAAGAATTGTTACCTTTGCAATAAGTAAACTTAAATAAATGATTGACAGTATACGTAATCTTAGTATAAGATTTTGCATCAAGACAGGCAGTAGCGAAGAAACATAGCTGTAAGTACTTTAACGTTTTAAACTATCAAGATTTTAGTGCGAAAAAGACGGAGATATGCAATATGAAACTTTTTGTCTTGCTAGCACTAGCATCTAGGATATTTAAACGGATAATACCACCACCATTGATATTTTTACTATATATTTATAATAAAGAAAGTGTGGCCATGTATCTTAGAGACCCCAAAGTTAGCTGTTGAACTGTATTTGACTTTTTGGAACAAAAGCGACTCTTGCGCAGTCAATATACTAACTTTAGAATCTAGAAACGTTGGCCATAGTGTTTTATAGTCTATGATAGCAATGCTTTGGCTTGTCAAGGCATTTATTTGATTCGTGAAGAAACTCATGCTTAAACAAGGTTTTGAAATGGAGGTGCTTTATTGTGACGTTGTATATGTAGCCAGTAACCAGAAACTGTCAACTTCCCAATCAATTTTGAACCATATGCTTCAGCGATAAAGTTGAAAATCTATTAAGGAAATTTGACAGCTTGTAGTAGCTTGATGTGCTGGCGTCTGTACATTCTGATCATGATATGCTTCGATAGCTAATGGATTAACGTGTCTACCTATAACGTGTTTATTGTCTAGGTGTATAGTACATAGTAGTTTTTATTGATCTTAGAAGGTTAGATTTTTTTCGTTAATAGCTGTCTAGTATTAACAACAGTTTAATATTATACATTTTAATAAACCCCTTTCTCAAAAATAATGTCTAGAGGTACCTTAATCGATGAAAACGGAAACGGTAACCCGATTTATTGAACAACACAAATAAACACGCCTCAAATAAAAAAATATATAGATCTGCTTTATGGAATGGGTTTTTTATTTGTTATTGAATTTTTATTTTTACATTTTTAAACTACGAATCCCAACACAACACAATATCTTCTATTTTCTTTAAAACAGCTGAGCAGATTCTGATGTAACAAGCCCAAAAATGACCATGTCCCACAGACATACAAACACACGTAGCGGTTAAATAACATCCATGTTTTTGCGTCGGGTTAGGTGACTTATTTTATAAACTACGTTTAAGTTATAATCAGAATTTGGTATCATCATCTTCCGAGCCTTTTCCCAACTATGTTGGGGTCGGCTTCCAGTCTAACCGGTTTCGGCTGAGTACCAGTGTTTTACAAGGAGCAACTGCCTATCTGACCTCCTCAACCCAGTTACCTGGGCAACCCAGTACCCCTTAGTTAGACTGGCGTCAGACTTACTGGCTTCTGACTACCCGTAACGACTGCCAAGGATGTTCAATGACAGCCGGGACCTACAGTTTAACGTGCCATCCGAAACACAGTCATTGGTGTCCAAGATATACTTAGAAAGTACATACAAACTTAGAAAAGTTGCATTGGTACTTGCCCGACCTGGAATCGAAGCCACGCCCTCACACTTGAGAGGTTGGCTCTTTAACCACTGGGCCACCACGACACCAGAATTTGGTATATTACTGATAGTAATAATGAACTTACAATATCGATGCATTTCTTCTCTCAACACTTGTGTAATATATTGACAGATTATTGTAGCTAAAGGCACTAACACACCACCACTGTCTTTTGACATTATTATAGTTTTTAAAAGTTATTATAATCTTGTAATTACACTATTGGAGAATTTGGTACACGTACAAACTGGAAAACTGTTGTATACTGTTTTTACTATACTTTATTGTACACACAAATACATGTCATCATCATCATCCTCCTGCCCTTTTCCCAAGTCTTATTTGGGGTCGGCGCAGCATGTTTTTGTCTTCCACGCTCTTCTATCTGCCGTCATCTCACAAGTTACATTCTTTCTAGGCATATCAACTTTCACGCAATCCATCCATCGTTTCTTTGGTCGTACCCTTCCTCTATATTCATCCACATTCATGTTCAAGACCTTCCTCACAACATGATCCTCATTCTTCCGCATTACATGTAACATATATAATTTGAAATATTATGTACTAAGGCGAGCTTAAGCCAGAGTTGGATTCTCTAACAGCAAACCTTAGAGCGATAGAGAGACTCTGTAGCTCAATACTGTCTTCATTATATTAATATGAAAATTTGTTAATTTCACTTTTATATATGTACTTATTACACACTATAGATAGGTATATTTTGCCTTTAAAATTTAAATTTAATTAAAATAACACACAACTAGACTATATAACAAACGACCATTGTTTCAGCATCACGGAAAGTACTGAAGTATAATAATGACAAACCGATCTATTTAGCTCTTTATCTAATTCTAACGAAATTAGACCTTATGTGAACAACTTAAAGTTTATAATGCTTTGCACGGTGTAACGTACTAAGATTCTGTAGGTATATTGAGTACATTGATAATCTGGGATCTTGTTTATCTATGATAGAGGGAAGTGAAAGATAACTGTCAAGGTTGTTGCGTTATTTTATGAATTTTGAATCTTATGCTCATAGAGTTAAGGTTGATATTATGTTTACTCCGATTGGATTATGACAAGAAAGTTAGCCCCGTAGTAAGCAGAGATAATTTGATTTTGGACTAGATTAAAATTAGGTACCATCTAGATATATAAAAAAACTAGTTTGAAGTCAAGTACAGACGTTAGCATATCAAGTTGCCCGAAACTGTCAAATTTTCCCTATCAATTTTGAACCATATGCTTTAGCGATAAAGTTGAAACTCAATTAAGGAAATTTGTCAGGTTATAGTAGTTTGATGTGCTGGCGTCTGTACCTACCTAAAAACGGGCCTTATAGAATTCATGTCATTATTATTAGGTTTTAAATAATCGTGACTCGCACGGCGTAGTATATCCTATGCACGATAATCATAAAGAAACAATATCATTCTGCCAAATTGATTTTTTAGACCCCCTATAATTTTCTTTTCTACCTAAAAGGTGAAATTTCCATGCACTAATCGCATACAGCTAGCGATTGAGCAATGAGCGTTGTTATATACAATGCAATGCGTTCGAAGGGGTCAAGTAGGGGTCCAAAAACGTAAAATAAAAACAGTCTTACGAACTAAGGTGGATGCCAGAAAAGTCGAGAGAAACGCTGCAACGGAAAGAAGAATATTTTATTATGTATTTATTTATTTATTGGTCGTTCGTGCAGTAAGTTAGAGAAAATATTAATAACGATGGATGATGAAGTTTTAGATTTAAGTTTTAGCACGATATTATTAAGATTAAATAACTGAAATGAGCTATAAGAAAATTAATATGGGGTGTTGTAAATTGTAAGCAATTTCTTAGCGTTTTGTTGCTAGTCGGTACAGACGTCAGCACATCAAGCTACCTGTCTAAACTGTTAAATTTTCCCAATCAGCTTTTAACCATATGATTCAGCGATAAAGTTGAAAATCTATTAAGAAAATTTGACAATTGTAGTAGCTTGATGTGCTGGCATGTGTACATACTGTTTGGTTGATTTATCGTGATGGCATGATAAGTAGAACTTCGAATTACTACTCAGAGTTATGTATTTACTAGCTTTCGCCGGCGGTTTTACCCGATCCGTGGGAATTACTCCACGTACCCGGATAAACATGTATAACTAGACTTCCTCGATATTATTGATAGGCTATCTAAAACGGTGCAGTAGTTACCAAGATTACCGCGTAAAAGCAAACAAACAAACTTTTCAGCTTCATATAATTAAGTATAGATTTTAATAATAGTTTAGTTTATTTGTAGATTAATAATACCTGCAATATGACTGAGGATTAAAAAAAGAACACCTTTTTCGACAACTGAAATTAATAACGACCCCCTTATTATAAAATGGGGTCTTAAAAAAGTGCCGCCTATAAGTGCTAGCTTTAAACCATCTTCTTGAACAAAGTTAATGGTCTAAACTTTACACTACAGCTGGCACTTTTTAACCGACTTCCAAAAAAAAGGAGGAGGTTCTCAATTGAGTCAGTGTGTTTTTTTAAAACCATGTTTTAGAATAATATGAAAGAATTAACCAATCAATAACCTTTAATTTTTTTTTCATAATTTATTATTATTTTATTTCCGAAAGCATGAGAGTAGAGATGACATGAATATAGCAACTCTACAAGAGCCCGTCATGCCCAGACTAATGTCAGATTCACGTGCATTGGAGGCGCCATTTTGTTTTCTGTTTTTTTTTTTCAGAGCCATGCCAAGGCGGCGCATCATTTAAAACTTACCAATTTCATAAAATCCTTGCAAAGACATAAGTTTCAAAACGATTATTTATTTTTTATAAACAAAAATACAAGTAATTTAATAATTATTAGGTAAAATCATGTTTAAGTATAATTTCTAATGGTGTTTTTTTGCAATTGAGTAGAGATCTAAGAGACTAGGTCAAAAATAAAAATCCTTTATGATAATTAACTCGGTAAAGTATCTTAAAATAATGTCTATTTTATTATCTTTGTGAAAGGAAATGCTATTCGATTTTTTATTGCTTATTATAAGTAAAATAAGTATACTGCTTGGTGTGAAAAAAATGTGACGTCATAGTTCTTACTTTCATACAAATTGCAAAGAAAGTATTATATGCAAAGAAAATATTATAAGATTATGTTTACTTTTCTAATTTTAAAGGGAGAGAGAGGGAGTGAGTTTTTGGACATGTCTATAAAGTAAAAATGTTTTCACATGTACAATAATTAATTTTTGAGGGTAAGGTATAGCAAAAGGTTTAAAGTCAATATACTGAAGTATATTGTATGTTGTAGTATTACAATCTTTTATAAAAAAAATGTAGTTTACTTTTTAATAAGATCAAAATGTGTAGTTCATATTCTTGTAACTACCAAAAACCCAAATGTACAGACGCCAGCACATCAAGCTACCCGAAACTGTCAATATATCCGAATCAATTTTGAACTATATGCTTCAACGATAAAGTTGTCTATTAAAGAAATTTGACAGATTGTAGTAGCTTGATGTGCTGTTGTTTGTACTATTAACCTTTTACCATACACAACCCTCACGAAACAGCATGAAGAAGCGTCTAACACACACTAACACAAATACGTGTAGATACAGTGACATATAACATATAATTATATGAACAAATACTTCTATAATACTACAGGTAACATATACAACATAGTATAGCAAGACTTACCTATAGGCAGGGACGCGGCGGAGTTAGGTACGGAGGAGGCGCCGCCCCCGGGGGACGGGGGAGCTGTCAGTGCTGATAATGCCTGGATTAAATTAATAATAGTATCATATTAAGTTAGGAGGCTCTTGGCTCGTCGATAGATCATAAGGGCAAGCAACGCTTGGCGCGGTCGGTCCATGGATGGGTAACAATTTCGTCATGACAAGTTCCTCCCTGTTTTGGGAGGCACGTTAAATTGGTGGGGCCTACATCATCTTTGGCTTAGTCAGAAGCCAGAAATTCTGACAACCAATCTTGCCAAGGGGTATAAGTTGGCCCAGGTAACTGGGTTGCGGAGGCCAGATAGGCAGTCGCTCGTTGTAAAACACTGGTACTCATCTGTATCCGCTTAAGACTCGAAGCCGACCCCAACATAGTTTCGAAAAAGGCTAGGCAGATGATGCGTGAAGTATTTCCCACGGATCACGGGTAAACCCATTAGCAGAAGCTTTTCACAAAACGTCTAGAATATTCTACACACCATATGAGAACTGGAGGGGTCTATATGCGACGCCTGCAGTTCTACGGAGGCACACTTGCTGTTCGACTTCTTCTTCCTCAGTCCGAACTTGCGGCGGTCTTTCTTCACGTTGGGGGAGGCACCTTCTATTGATACCTGAAGGAATAACACTCAAATTAGAATATAATATAAAAAGAAACAAAGCAATTGTTCTTTGTTCGAATAGCAGAACATTGCGCAATTTTGCGCATTAACGCAATTTTTGCGCAATTTGACTTAATTTAGTTTTATTTAAGGGAATTTGAAGATCGTTCCGTATTTTAAAAGTATAATGCTCGTAATATTACGAATAGGGAAACATAAAGTTGATCTGGATCGTAGCTTTGGTAAACTATCAAGTCTTTATGAAGTTGGAAAGTTTTAGTTCACATTTTCAATAAAGCTATTATAGTAGAATTTGTATAGATCTTATCAATACTCTTTACCTGTCCGAAATAAGTCACTGTTGTTCCTACAATATTCAAAAATACATATATGAGCTAAACATGCTGTTCGCACATGCCTGTTCAGGAATGCAAAGACATTTAGCGCGAATTGTACTGTAGTGACGTTACATCACCTTCATCACGAGCAAGCATTGGTCGATCGCTGTACTTACATCAGTATCATGGTGTAACTGTTGCTGCAACTCTAACGCATCTAGCAGTCGTTGCAGCTGCTGCACCGACAGCTGCGCTTGTCCCAGCTCGCGGGATGCATTCTCCAGCGGACCGCCAGATTCTAAAGATACCATAGAACATAGCTTTAGTTTGGATGAATGTTATCAATATATGAGGTTTGGCCATGGTATTTTATTATATCTGAGATTGTGATTTTTGCTTATTGTGGTTCATTATTTTGTTTGTTTTTGCGATTAGTACGTTTTGGTACTTGTTTGTGTAATAATAAATTTGCATTTGTTTGTATAATATACACATTTCCTACGGTCAGGAGTTCAGCTGCAGTGACAACAGTATCTTATGTGATATCAAGACACTGATGGTCATTCATACCCTGTATGTAGCGACTCTACAAGCAGCACCATTTATAAAATAAATACAGTACTAATATACCGAAATCCTTTATCACTCAAATCAAGGGAATCCAAGACTTAAGAATATCCCATACCTGCCTGTCTGTCGGGACAGTAGCTCACCGACTCAACACCTGTTTGGTGGGAGGATCCTCCCTTTTCTATAGGGTATATAGACCTATACTCTCTAGCTTTCACGACCCAAGAGAAAATATATTGGTATCTACATATATGTACTACTGGTAGTTAATTATCTTGTAGTATCTACTTACTAAGGTTCCTTTGAAAGTTTGCGATTTTATGAAGCGCTTTTAAATTAGCTTATATCAATAAGCTTTTTTAAATTAGCAAGGAAGCTTCTGTACGTTGTATAGCAAATTAATTTGGCTAATTGATATCATTCTAGGGCGGCATCTGCTATACTAGACTTTATACATACAAACTAATTTGCAGTATGCAAGTGAAGCATGGCTACTTAATTACCAAAATCAAAGTCTAGCAGAAAAATGTTTATATCAACCATATTTTTTTCACATGCATTAACAAAATATTGTAGACATTCCGGTTGCGCACGAAGATTGGTTTTAATAAATAAATTGCACAGTGTTTTATGCCAATTTTTCGGTCACGCCCTTTTAGTTTGATATATGATAAATGAATGAATGATAAATTTACTAGGTTCTTTTTTGCTACAAAATATGGAGCATAAATGTAATTTATGTTATGATGTAATTCATGCTCCAGAAATTACATTTATGTTATCTATCATAATTTTTAGATAGCCTGCGATATTTTTGCACATAACCTGTGTCGAATTAAGAGGTTTTCACGGTGTTTGAATGTCTATAATTATAGCTTTTCAAATAAAAAGACTGTCCGAAAAATTGTTTACATTAAACACTATGCAGTATGCAAAATCCACGTATTTAGATAAATTTGTATGGCCAAAAAATAATACGAACCATTGTGTGTTAAAAATACTAATTAATTAGTTACATTTTTTAAATTTGTGTTATTACCCAAAAGAGGTAATTAAACTTATCCAGCAAATAATTTAGTACTTTATTTTAGTAATTTAAACACTTTAACGACTGCTTCGCCAATCTGTTATCAATTACAAATCTGTGAATATTTTAAGGCCTTCATTTATTTTCCATCTAAACAGGAGGATTTAAAAACTCTCATGAACCACATACCTATAATCCATCCGGCCAGTCGTCCGCCCGGGGTGCCGGACACGAAGCCGGCTTGGGGCCCGCGGATGGGCCCGGCGGACGGGCTCAACAGCCCTACAGACACGACACGTCAATGTGGGGACCAGGGGAGCGAGCGGTTTGGAATATATTGCGCAGATATGGAGTTAAGCATTGAATATGTAATTTTTATTTTTTCAACAGCTTATATACTGAGGTAATTTGAAAAATAGAACAATAAGGTACAAAGGCACTAACTAAATTTGATTATTGTTACATACGGACAAAAATCTTATATGGTTAAATGAAAATTTGAAGACTGATCTCAATTTTGAAATATGGTAAAGATAGGCACATTAGTTTCGAAGATTCTCAATTTAATTTATTGAATCAGGCGTTAATTTGCGGAAATCCATTACATGTCTCGCGGAATTAAAGCTAGATATGATTCTCAATTTATTGCCATTTAGCGAATTCGGGAATAATAATGAGTGTCAAATGTATTTTTATTCTGTGTTTATTCACCATATTATGTATTCTTTATTTTGACTATTAAGCTTCTTGTTTAAGACATACATCCTCCTCTCTTTATCCTATGTTATTTGTTTAGGAATTGCGTACAAAGAGGAGTGACCCCCTTGAAAATCTATAGGGGAGGCCTTTGCTTAGCAGTTGACGTCATCAACTAAGATGATGGTGCCAATATATATTTTTTTTTAAATTTTTAAAAGATAGAAGAGCCGGCGTTATTGGGGTCTTTTGTAAAATTTACCTTAAAAAAGTGCTGATTTTCACAGCCTATTTTGTATTAATGAATTTTTATCTTTATAGAAGATGACTGCCATTTTAATTTTGCAAAATTGAACAAGTGCCCTAAAAGCCAATATCCTCCATTCTGACAATATATTCCATAACACTCCAAAAACATACTAGCAGAGGACAAATGGTGCATGAGTCAAACATTCCAAATAATCAACAGTAATATCGAACCTCTATTTATAATATTTTTATAACACTTTATCGTCATATTGTACAGTCAAAATAGAGCAATCATTCGCTGATAGCGCTCAGTGACTCATTGGCGTAGTTTTATCATTTTACCTGTACTTAAGGTAATAATTGGTTAATTAATTTATTTCCGCGGTAGTTATCTACTTTATTATATATTCGAGGAAAAAATCATAATACATGTAGGGGGAATTTTACTTATTCTATTTATTTTACTTTGTGTGACGTCTGACTAAAATACGGCAGCGAGTACTTCAATGATTTAATGATAAAACTAGACGGCTGATTGAATGGCGTTGTTCAATCAAAGGGCTAGCTGTTTCATTGAATGACTATTTAAACCATATACTAAGTAGAGTGCAATCATTTGTAAGGTAAACAATGTGTAATTTCTGTTATTAGCAGTTATATAACGTTATACAACTTTGTGTAACACGAGAATATTATGAATGTTATCGTGTTACACATCGTGTTATAATGTTGTATAGCTTTATATAACTGTTGTGTGGGAGCATCCTTAAGGAAACACAAATAACAGAATGCTTCAGCCTACTTTCATTGGTGACTAGTTATTTTGATTTAATTAAACGTCAATGAGTCAGTAATTAAAAATATTATACCATTTTTTAAAATCGAATTACTGTTAATTATTCAAAACACACTAAAAGTAAATTACAAAAAAACTCATGCATTTACTTAGAACAATACACTATTATGAGAATCATATACTATACTATATACCTACTATGATTAAGATTCGCTGTGCTAACAAAACTAAGTATATAATAAATTCCTTGTCTACTATAAAACTACCTAAGCACTAACACTATATTAAAAAACGTTAAATTGATCCTTACATTGCATGAAAATAATAAAAGACATCTGTTTCGCGCTAAATAATATTTTAGCTAGCAAATCATATGATCCAGCAGCAACTCGGATTGGTTTCTATAGTTAGACCATCCACTACTTCCAACTACACAAATATGGATATAAAGACTAGCTGTTATCCGTGTGTCAAGTGTAATTTTTTTTTCGTGGGAAATCATCAAATGACTCTTCCCGCTGAGGGTGCAGCTGGCGGGAGTGTGAGACTCTTACTGACTAAAACCCACTATGTTCCTTCTGGAGGTCCCCGTGTGCCAGGTTCACGGTAACTCTTACGAACAACCCGCAGCCCAGGCAGACCCTGGCACTAAGGGGCCCCTCCTATGTTGCTGACATGTATTCGAGGAGCGCGTGGAATAGAACGCGCCGCCGACACGGGTCTGTCGTCCTTAGACGACACAGACCGGACGGTGACACAGACCCACTCGAGTCTTGAGTGCAAAAATGGCAAACTATCAAGTTTGTAGTTCCATTGGTCCAATCAGTCAGTAGGTCAGTGAGGATCAGTAATAATGTTCGTCTCTGTTTATATTTTTCCAATAATTTATTATAATTAATAAATACTACATAAGAAACGTAACAGTCTAACCGGAACAACAGGACGGATCACTAGAACATCGATACAACGTCTTCATCTCATCACTAGCATTTATTTCCAAGTTAGAATCGGTCAGAGAACTAGCCATCGTCACATTGTAACTTTGATACAACTGGTACATTTTATAATCCTTCTCAACCGCCTGTTCTCTCACGATACGTACCAACTTCCTATCTGTCTGCGATTGAGTTGAAACCTTAAAAGAAGGGGATAGGAGCGCGATTTCCTTGATCAAATCTTGTTGTACTTTAGATGAACGCTTCTTCTTTTTTACTGCATGCTCTTTTGGGATTTGTGGGTGAACGAGAAAGTTGTGGGCGTTAGCATCTAACATAGACTTTATCATGGTGGACATGGGGCATTTCTTCTTGCAGTGCCAGTTGGAGTTCGAAGTAGAATGTTCGCCTGTCCGTCTTTCCATCTCCATCTGTTGACTGAAGGCCGAGTCGGTGCGCGCTATGTTTGTGAACAACGACGTATCGCCTAAAGAAGGAGGCTCCCGTTGATACATCAGCAAAAATTCCTGGGAGTTACTCATCGTTTGCACTTGAGAGTTCATCATCAACTTCAAGTCTAAAGCGCTTATATTTGCATCCTTCATATTTAGTGGCAAATTTTCCTTGACGTTACTGTTACTGCCTGTGTTTATAGCAGTTTCTTTGAGGGACTCGTTCTTGACACCAGGCGCGGTAGTCACGATGTCCCATTGTGTAGTCGCATCTTTGCTATTCCGGCCACTCGACTCTTCGTTATAAATCTTACCTAACAGACTCAACCCCTGCATATTACAGCAGGTTTTCAAAATTTTCTCGTGTTTTTTCCTTAACTTCATGAACAAATTATTTATCTCCTTGTGTAAGCTCGGTATGTTTTTCGATAACAATGATAGATTTTCCAACAGTAACAATATGAATTTCTCGTCAATCACTCTCGGGGTAGGCTTTTCGAATACCGACAATTCAGCTTGCTTAGTAGGAGACAAAGGTCTAGGACTCAAACGTATGCCGTTGCAGTCCTTGAGCCGAACTTTCTTTTTCGAGTGAAATTTTGTAGTCAAAGAATCCTTTTTAAACGACATGATATAGCAGGATTGGGTTCCTTCATTTTCAATAGACCGTCTGGTATTTGAATCATTGAGTAAAGATTTACTGCTCCTAAATGACAAGTCCAAAGAGTGTTCGCTCTCGTGTGTCACCTTATATGCTTTGGAAGTAGCATCGCTGCTACTTGAATAAGGTTTCAAATCAAACTCTTCCGGGAAGGCAACGAAAGGGTTCTCAACTTTAAGCTTCTTTTGAAATATCTCGTTAGAGTTAGTGTCAGAGGGATGAATATACTCCAGCCAGTTATCTTTCATCGCATACTCATTATCCGCTTGCTGTTTCCTGCCTTGAGACTCTGCGAATTGTAGGCTCAGATGTGCGCGTTTAGACTCTCCCATAGTAAGAGGTTTTTCCTTCAGTTTGATAGTAATGGACATAATCCCTTGGATAGCTGGATCGCTAAACATGGAAATATGTTCCAAATCGTATTTAGAAAGACCTATAACAACTGAGTTCTCGTCATAGTTCTCGTAGATAAGATTTTTCCCAGGATACTCTTTCACGGGCCTTCCTAACTCGTCTTTAGGTTCCTCCTTAAAGTTACTGGCTTCTATATCCCCGCTAGACTTTTCATTGTTTCCAGTTTTCTCATCCAGTTTCTTTACCCTAGAGAATATTGTTGTTATTTTGTCTAAAATCTCTTTCAGGTACAGTTGTCCTGGATCTACTGGTTTCATGGCTTCGGTTGATTTTTCTTTTTCTGAGGTTTTTAAAGTGCATACACTTTTAGATACTCTTTTGATTATAGCTTCAGTTTGTACTTCGCATGAAAGGTCTTTAGACGCTTTTTCCCCGGCCGAATGTTCACTGGACTGAGAGCTAGTGCTAGTTCTGCTTTTAGTGTCATCTTTAAGTAGCACATCTAAGTAAGCTCCCAGCAATTCTTTAGCAACATCGGCGGGTAGCGCAGTCTCACTGATAAGATGGTTCAATGTATCCTGTATTTTTTCCGTCGAAGAGTTAGAATTATCGTTCTTAAACTCTGCGGAATTGTCCAGGTCAGACTTGCATGAAAACTTCCCGATGTTATCAATCAGTGTTTTTGTAATTTTGATATCCCTTTCTTTACTTCTGGCCGTTTCACACATGTAAACTGTATTTTTGAGTAATCTTTCGAGTTCTTGTATTCTGCGTTCCTTCTCGTAACTCTCCGTGTCGCGTCTTGGACTCGGACATTTCGGAGGCGGTTCTTTTTTCTCCTCTGGAGGCACTTTGGGTTTTTTCTTGTACTGCACCAACATTTCACTAAGTCCGTGGAATTGTGTTTGCTTAGTCACGTTACTAATATAAACACTCGATAGATTTTTGTCTCTAGTGAAGAATCTATTTGACTGCCTGGCTATTGATCGACTACGTCTCATAGCATTTTTCACAGGTTCCACACTAGTATTCTTTAGCCAATATTCCAATAGACTCCTAAACAAAGCTTTTACCGGGTGTACTTCATGGAATTTGACGTCATACAAATCTTTTATTACTTGTTTGATATAAAATTTTACTTCAGAGGCGGGAGTGTTTTTAGCATTTTGAAATATAGAGACCATCAATCTTTCTGTGATGTTGTCGTAATCTGACATGGTCATGGCCTCTTGTAATGACTTGCCATCGATAATAGTGACTTGCACCTCGTTACTCTCTTTTGGAATAGAATCACAAATGACCCCTCTGTCTGCACTCTTCTCCGTGTCAGATTGTTTCGACACTTTCACTTTATACTTGCCTAGTAGCATACACTTACTCAGAGGCCTTTTCAACGTCGGCTCATCAATAAAGTTTCTGTATTTCACTAAATTCGTGGACTTTTTGCTTCTCTTCATTGGCGAATCAGGGCTTAAACAGCGGGACTTGTTTCGGGTGAAAAAGAAGTACGCTGTCGTCGGTCCGACCTTATTGTCTAGGAATAAAGGTCGTTTTCCTTCGGCATGGTTAAACTTTGAATATCGAACTGGTGATGTTTCCTTGTTTGTTGTGGATTCGTCTTCCATAACAGGTTCAATTGTTCTTACAGAGTTTATGTCAAGATCTGTGCTGTGTATTTGTTTCTCAGCGTCTGTGCTGCCTACAGAGATATTTGGCGATTTTCTTCTCTTAAGATCTTCTTGTGTGAACCTAGCTACACAATTCATGGAGCATAAACTTCTGTGGTTATTAAATAATTTATCGTTTAAGTGTAGGTCATAGACTTTTTGTTCTTCGGGGCTCTGGGGGATGGAAACGTCTGGAGAGGGGTAGAAAGTGGACTGGCAGAAACAGAAGCTGTCGTCACATATTTCGTTGGGCGAGTGCTCCTGGACGCTGGGGAATGGGAAATCATCGCGTGAGCTCAACGTTGAGGATCCCAGGGTGTCATCCGAAGTGCCTGAACCTGTTTGGAGGGAAGGGGATTATATGGCAGGATAGGGTATTTTAAGGGAAATTCGTAAATGGGGACGGAAAAGTTTGGATAGTCTACGTAGAATTCGTAATATTAAAAACGTCATCACATGTGGGCAATTTGTTACATCAGAAATTAATAATCAGGTATGACTGACTTTCGATAAGAACAAACATATATACCTACAAATTGGGAAGTCCACTACTCAACACGCAAACACACACACACAACTAAAACACCCTACTTTTTCTAACTACCCTTAAAACCTGAACACTCTTAAATCTAGACAAAAATCTTACAGCATGCTTAGCAAGAAAATATAAAAAGAAGAATATTTAAAATACGACTTACGGGACGAATTGTCTGTGGGAGGTAGATCGTCTAGGGGAGCATGGATCTTTGGAACCGACTCCCGCGCACCAAATGTTAGCAAATGTTGCCTGTATAACCTGTAGAAAAACACCAAGAAATTTCGTTAGTCAGGACGGGAAGTAGACTTAGATAAAAACGAACTTATGTTCTCACTTTAGAATTTAATTTAGAACTATTTAAACTAGATTCCGCGATTTCATCTGTGTCCAATAGTAAGCACTCCGCGCACCTGGGTAAAAAGCCTTCAACTTCAACTTTGACTAATTTTTCAAATCGGTTTAGTAGATTTTGAGATGTTATATAGTGAGACCTGACTGAACACATTCTGATTTCAACCCCAAATTGGTGCTTATAGAAAATCATAAAATTTTCAAAATTAAATTAGGAAATCAAATTGAGGAACATACTAAAAAAAACTAAAATTAAAAACACAATTTACATGCATCAAACTCACCTATGTGCTTTCAACACGTTCAACCACGTTCGGAAGACATCAGGCGTCTTCGCACGCAGATGGTATATGAACTCGTCGGCGTCTATGTCGATGCGCCTGCGCCTGGCCTTAGCCGATATCACGGAAAGACCGACGTCCACCGAGCCGTGGAGGCGGCCTCGCGCCACGTCTGTGGGGGAGCGCGCGTACACCAGTATACCGCCGTCTACTACGAAGAACCGCTGGAAAGAGGAATTAAGAAATGTGACAATTTAAACTAGGTCAATGGTATGACAAAAAATTGCCAATTGAATACTTTGGAGGTCGAATTACGAAAAAATATCCCCTTAAAAGCTTCAAAGCTAGTTTTGATTGACAAGCATAACTAACAACAATACATAACCCTATTATTAACGACAAGACTTTTTTTAGCAGACACGAAATTTCACAAATACCATACATCCCCATCCTAATCTCAATACTCAATTTTTTATTAGCTTTCCATATGTAATATGGATGGTACATTTTACAATATAGAAGAAACAATATGGACCCGGTAGGGCACAGCTTAAAGAAGTAGGAGAGCTATGCAGTAGCTTATTATTTAGATTATAATATTTTTAATATTTAACAAATTCTGTGTGCATATATTTCTCTCTATATGTGTATGTGTGCGCATGTTTGCATGTGTGTATGTATATGAATGTGTTTTCGTGTGTGAGTGTATGTATTGTGTGTGTGTGTGAGTGCCTTTCATTCAACTTTGTTTTATTTCTTGAAAGATTTGTCTTCCAACGGTCATGTAAAAACAAAAGCTATTATGCCTTATGTTACCTTGTGCCACCCCTTGAGAGGCCATTTCCTCTTCTTGTGTAGGTAGCCGTTGAAGACGTCTGGCCTCTTCTCGAACCTCTGGCCATCCTTTAAACCTTCTAGCACCTCCCACTCACTGCCCCGACGACGGCTGATAAAGAGAAGAAAGATCATTAAGAAATGTCTTACATCTTCTGCAAAAGTAATAATAATGGGGTACAGATCGGTTGTCAGCCACGGTGGCTGCCCCCTCTGCATTAGCCAGCTGCTAAGGACATATTATAGTGTACAAGCATTTGAGCAGACAAAGGTGCATTCTCTATTTATCCACTCTCCTTGTCAGATAGGACATCAATCCAGCACGACCGTAGAGAGACCATATAAAAAAAAGACGCAAGACCATTATTTACGTGCTCTCAGAGGCACGGGTGTATCAATCAAGTGTGAAAGGTATTTAAAATCCACAAAGCCATTTGGAAATCGAACCCCGTGCACCATCTTGCTAGACGAGGTCCAACGATCCATGCTATTTTTGCAGACTGACAGACTAACGAGACATCCTGTCAGTCTACAAAGTAGCGTGGATGAAATCTTAGTCTGTTTATGGAAGAATCTTCTATCGTAATGGTTGATATGACAGAAGGTAGGGACAAGACATAATGAGAAAACCCTCAAATCTCAGAAGTAGCCTTGTGCAATCAACTATCGCAATATGTCCATTGTCCAGTTGAAGAACAGCACAGACGCAGATGATATTAAGTAGAAAAGGCATCTCAATAGCATTAATTCCAAATATTACGAATTTGTAACTTCGGCATTCGGAAAACCACAAAGGTTTGTCTAATTTTATGTCCAAATGCGGCTGACCATACAAATTCAGAAATAACCCCGCCACGTGTATCCCATATCAAAGTTGTCGAATTAAAAAAGGTTACATTCAATATTAGATTACGCCAAGTTTTGAGTTAATTGTGGAAACACAAAGGTCAGGTTTAAATATGCGACCGGGTTTATTTATGCGACCTACAAAATTAATGCTCAGTGAGCTTAGTTTTAAACGAATTTGTAATTAACTGCTTACGTTCCTATTAGACAAGTTTATCGACCCAATATTGAACAAGAATAGAAGGCAAATCGTGTCAACATCTAAAACAGTTCCGTCCCAATGTAGGATGTTTAAAATATATCCGTTGTTATGAGCAATAAACAAATGCCAAATTATAACCAGGTTTTAGGAAATATGCACTTTCGGTGGTACTACGTATAGTGCTGGAGCTGCGGTATTGTTCGCAAGAGTTACGGCGGGCTTAGCACTAAGTCCTCCAGAAGGAATCAAAGTTGGTTTTAGTCAGTGAAAATCTGATGCTCCCTCTAGCAGCACCCACAGCGGGAGGGATCATTTGATGATTTCGAAGGAAATGCGTGAGGTATTGCTTTTCTATGTTGACTGAAAAGAGACGGTAGTAATATATATATTCTGTCATACTTCTTCTACACATCCTTACGAACATTACCTACGGATTATCCAAGGTACAATTTGTCTAGACTTTTTTTTTTAACTTACCCCCTATTCTTTCCAGTGCGCGGGGGCTGGGGAGGCGGGCGGGGGGCGCGGTCGCCGCTGTCGGCGGACAGTGAAGCAGTCTCTCCCGAACAGTCCGAGTCGGAGGGCGCGCGCCGCAGTGCTGCCGCACGTCCCGCCGCGCCGCGACGCCGTTCACCTGAAGATAAAAAGCTGGATTAAGAAAAATATATTTACCATCCTTTCGTTTGTTACACTTTTGGGCTAAACCGGCTGCACTGGTTGGGATGAAATTTGGCATGTACATTGGTCGTACCTTGGAGACAGCAGAGTATGGAAGAAATGTTTCTCAGGGTGTGGCTGAACCACACTGAACACAGCTACAGGCGTCTGATGCTTCACCATGCCTAAATACAGGCTTCCATACATCGACGGAATTTTATTAATTTTATCCATCTTTTTAATAATAAGCTGAAGATCAGGCATTGATGATGAAACCAATATACATTATAAGAACGACTATAGACAATAAAATTAAAATGCTAAGAAAATTATCACCAGAAGCTTTGCCAATTACAGCGCGTAAAATTTCAGGAACACAAGCCTTAATTGATACATCTGGGTAACAAGCCAAAATGTTCGAATTCAATAAACTTAATAAAGCGAATAAAGATAATTCAATATAAACCGCTGGGTTCATTAACAATTTCACGCCTCGGTTAATTACAATGGCAATCTGGTGAGCAAGCGACGTCACGTGTTTGAACGAGTCGTGTAAACACCGCTGTGACAGACAGATGTGTTTTATTAATAAAACATTTCATAATATTTTGATATCTCTTGAAAACTGGCTTCCGGATGTGTCCTAATTTGCATAACACTTTTTTGCTTCGCGATCGTCATATTTTAGCAAACAATGCGTAGATTTGTTATATGCCCTTTGATTAAATGTAGGGCAGACAAAATGTCAGCGAAATTGAGAAAATACTTCAATATCCATATCTTAGAAGACACGAAGACAAGATATATCATCAATCCATTGACTGCTTGTAAAAGCGTCTGAATGATTAATTAACCAAGCCAGATTTTCTGTCCTTTAGAACGAAACCGATCAATTATCGAAAGCAAATTGTCACAAAATAACCCTGAAGCAAAATAAACCCAAGACACATTTCTTATTCACATTCCAATGCATTGGAAAACGCTCTGACACCAAATAGCGAAACTTGCCAAGACCTCATAGAATTACGGCGAAAACTTTAAACTATCGGGTCGTGGTGGCGCAGTGCGACTTATGCTAAGCTAAACGATTGCAACATAATGTGATAATGGGGAGCCATGGGATATCACGCGAACCGAAAATCATAATTTCTGCATCGACATGACCTGAATCTTGGAAGACTTAAAAATGTAATTTGATTAAAAATGAACTTCTTACTCTTCGTACTCTCGGCTTACTTCATAAAGGCACACCTATCGAATTACCACATTTTACGGTTGTCTTAGTTTAGAACTATAAAGATTTTAAATTGCATCGAAAACTTAGTTGCTTTTCTTCCATCAAAATAATCAAACTCAGGATCGACCAACTAGCAGATAAAGTAGCAATTGATTCTAAAACCATTATTCCCTTCTTCGTTTTAGTAATACGTTCTTCGGAATATATCATTTATGTATCATCCAAAATAGTCTTTAAACAACATACATTTTCTTTTTATCCTCTTAAGTTGGGTTAGGACATGGTCAGTTGCAATCCTCAATGCGAGGTGAGAGTTCAATATACTATTTTCGCTACTCGTGTGTAAATCATTTCAAGCTACAATAGTTCCTTAAACATCTCCGTTCCAAGCAATTTCACGATGTCTAAGTGCCTCCTTACCCAATTGAAGCAACAAGCGTGTTGATAATAAACTACAATTTGTATTCACCATGACCGATATGTGACGAAATATTTCCTTACACAAAATGGAAATTCCAAAAATTAAATTATGGAAAATTCGAAGCGGATGAAGACCAAGAAAATTATGGCTTACCTGATGGAAAGCCGTATCCGTTGTTTTTAAACATTAGAAATACGAAAATCTTGAAAGTGTCCGAACTTATACCTCAGTTATGAGTTGGTTTTCGGCAGAAATAGATGTAACGATATAATTTCCTAGGACTAGTTTCCTTACTACTATCTCGAATATTATTTGTCTTATATAACTCACGTTTGTTCTCGATGCGTGTCGGCTCTGTGACGACATTCTTCAGTCCTCCTTGATTCATGACTTCGCCGCTACACGCGCCCAATAGTAACCATCTTAATTCAGCTGGAAAAGAGAAAAATACATATTGAGCACAAATTCCAGTAGTCTAATTATATATATATAACTTTATAATAATTCTATAACTTTAAACTTTAATGAGCATCACAGTTTCTGTCTAAAAATAAGACGCAATTTTATGAATGAACAAAACCTACAAGACATAATTTTGGCTGAAAGTGATTTCCAAAAATAAGAACAGGAATAGGGGCGATATACTTAAATTAAAACCATTGAAGCAACAGAAACCAAAAAAGGAAGCTACAAAAGAAAATTATGAAACAGAAGATCCCAAACGATCAAGTTCAGATCAAAATAATGCCTAAAAGCAAACATTTGGCTGCCTACGACCGTATAGACAGCATGACGTAACCATGTTACTGCAAAGCTGAGATCACCCATATCTCGATACTCGTTAAATTAACTATCATTCACGGTAATTACCAGTATCATACATTATAGTGTAATGGAGAAACAAAGCGAATTCTGAGAAATGGGTGATCATTGTATGAGGCAATTAGTAACACAAATTCAAAGGTACTTCATTTAATTTTCGTCATTAGAGGTAAAACTATCGCCATTGCTCATGATGTCACCGTAAGTTAGAGGTAACTTCACCAGAGCAGTACAAGCTTTATTATGATTTAGAAAGTCTACATAGGGTTCAAAAGGGTATGACTTTTAGAGTGGGCCGAATGATATCCGAATAACATGAGACCAACGGACAAAAGTAGATTACGATAAGATAGATAGTGCAGGATTCTCGTAAAAGACGTACAAGTTTGCATATTGAGTACAGCAAAAGTAGGCTTTAGTCAGTAAGTCTGACACTCCTTTTAGCTGCATCTCCAGCTGGAGAGGTCAAAAGGACAGCATTTGTGTCTTCATTTAGTATAGTTTTGAAGGAGAGAAAATAAATATAAATCAAAAGTTAAACAAAAGGAATTCTGTACCTTTCAAGCCTTTTCTTAATCTAGATCGTAATAGCAGATTATTTAAAAACGTCATTAATACGTTATCACTTAAATCAATTGATGTCAATGACGAAATAATTTAGCTGCAAGAGGGATAAATCGATACAAAACAGAAGTTGGTTATTAACACCACATTATTACATATCAACTGTAGTACTGAATAACAAATGAAAGTACTCGCAGACACAATTAGTAATTAAAACCGCTTTCTGGCTTTTATTCCCATTTGTGAATTTCTAGTCTAATTTAAATTGAAGAATTTTCTTCGCTCAGTGTTACAGTTTGTGTTCATTTAATATTTAGTAGGAAACTCCTAACGAGTGCCACATTGCATCGCCATTGCAGTTACAAAACTAGGCCGCTGCTGTAAAATAAATACGATAACAATGTGTTTTATTGCGATAATAATGATTGTTAAGAATTCAAACAAACATTAAATCAAATGCCGTCAGCGACACCTCAAGCGAATCTAATGAAGATATGTATATATTATTTTTATCGATTATAAAGACCGTATTAGCCATAGGTCATAGTAGATTAACGCTCAATCCTTCTCTGTGTGAGAGGAGGCCTGTGCCCAGCAGTGGGACGATAAAAAGGCTGATGATGATGATGAAAGACCATCAGGTCAACCTACCTGAATATGTCAAATTTTCCCAATCAATTTTGAACCATATGCTTGAGCGACAAAGTTGAAAATCTGTTAAAGAAATTTGACAGATTGTAGTCGTGTATTGGGAGATGTGAAATCTACTACATGACACTTTCCACTGTGGTTGAACTGGATATATGTATGTCAGGCTCTTACCGACTTAAACACACTAAATTTCTCCTTTGCAGATCTTTATGTTCCAGGGCCTAGGCCCAACGTGGGCCGTATGTTTGTTAATCCAACGGGCCTTACTTTCAAGTATTCGCAAATCAGCCTGAATGCCTTTGACATGGAATGATGTAAATACTTTGATCGAATGCATCGACGATATAATGACTCAAGGTGAAGGAAAACATCTCGAGGAAACATGGACTATAAAGTTTGAAATTACCAACCCGCATTGAGTAAGCGTGGTGGTTAACGCTTAGACTTTCTCTGTGTGAGAGGAGGCCTGTGCCCAGGAGTGGGACAGTAAAAAAGCTGATAATAATGCCCCCAATCGATCTATCGAACCCTCATGAGCAAACGATTGAAACATACTTAATTAATCCGCGGCAATAAATGTAGGATATGGTAAAGACGCCAGCACATCAAGCTACCACAATCTGTCAAATTTCCTCAATAGATTCGTCTGTACATAGCTCAGATAAATAAGGGTGACAATAACCCTGGGCCTATAACATAAATAGAATACGTAATTAATGGATTATTGAGCACATTTCCTTAACATATCATTAGCGGCAGTATATTTTACAAGTTTTTCGTCAAATTAGTTTTATCACCTAATTGGTTAATAAAAACGAAACGATATTCTTTTAAGGCGTCTAGTAAATTGCTAACAGAAACTCGACCTACTAGCCTAAACCATTAATCACTTCAACCTAGAAAGAATGGGGTAACTTACGAGTAGTTTTCACATGAACTAACACGAATATTGATAAGGAATCATGGCGACATAATACCTTCTTATCAAAAAACTTCACTGAAGTCATCATCTCCCGAGCCTTTTCCCAACTATGTTGGGGTCGGCTTCCAGTCTAACCGGTTTCGGCTGAGTACCAGTGTTTTACAAGGAGCGACTGCCTATCTGACCTCCTCAACCCAGTTACCTGGGCAACCCAATACCCCTTGGTTAGACTGGCGTCAGACTTACTGGCTTCTGACTACCCTTAACGACTGCCAAGGATGTTCAATGACAGCCGGGACCTACAGTTTAACGTGCCATCCGAAACACAGTCATTGGTGTCCAAGATATACTTAGAAAGTACATACAAACTTAGAAAAGTTGCATTGGTACCTGCCCGACCTGGAATCGAACCCACGCCCTCACACTGGAGAGGTTGGCTCTTTAACCACTAGGCCACCACGACTCAAAAAAACTCTGAATTCTGTGATCACTGAAGTATGATCACAGAATTGCTTGTATCTGGAGATGTATCCCTGATGATACTGAAGCCGCATTTTCATTAGGGGACATTTGTTCCGCGACTCCATCGCTCGACACGAAATTCGCGCTCGCGATTCTGCGTTTACTGATACGCGACATAATGATCATGACTGGCCAATGTGAACAAGGGAAATGTCGAGGGACATCGTCCCACAAAGTTGCAGAGATACCATGTGTATGTTAGGCGATATGTCTCCGCGACATGTCTCCTAGTGAAAATGCGGCTTAAGGACTAATACTAGTAAGTATAACCTTAAGTAAAATCTTTTTACTAATATTATACGAAAGGTGTGTTTGGATCTAAGGTGATCGCGACAGAGTGACTAATTCTTAGCCGGGTGCAGGGCGAAGTTTTCTAAGGTTTTCATTGCGATAAGGTCTTGTCCAGCACCCGCGAATTGGTGCTTTGGAGTACATTGCTTTTTCAGGATGCGTCGTAGTTTCATTAAGCGTGACAAATGCAGCAATGGATAGTAAAACACATTCAAAATCGCGGCGAAATCGTCTTTTTTGGACAGGACCTTAAGATTTTAAATGTAAAAGTATGTACCCTACGCGATAGGAGTCGGGTTTTTTCTAGGTAACGTCAGGAACATAAGCTATGAAGGCAGTTGACTCACAAAACAAAGAACGATAATACTGATAAGGTTTACATTCAGTGCATCAGTACCTATTTTCTGTCGACTGAAGGGATTTTTCACTTTCATTGTTAATTGAAAACACTACTGAAAACACGTTAATTACTCAATTTTAAGTTCCATCTTCTATTCCACCGAACTTTGTATTATATTCTTATATTTTTATGTAATATCAATATGCACCCATTAATTTACACTTAACCCTATAAAACACAAACACCACATTATTTTTTTATATTTCTTACAACTATTGCACTTTATCACTAGTGATGGCCCAACTTCGAACTGAGGTTTTATCTACAAAATAAAGTTGATAAAAAATTTATCGATATCTGTCAAGGATATCGATAAAAAAATAAGATTAATATTTTTTTTATAACATTCTGAGATATAATCTGCGGGGTAATTCCATTACTCATCTTTCATATTGAGAAAATATGACAACTTTTGTTTTTAATAACTTTGTTTCCCTTACATAATAGTAGTTTATATGATAAGAGTGATATATTAGCTAGACATGTTACATGATTCTTAATCCTGATATTAGGTACAAAGCTGAAGTTGTTTGTTTGTATACAAACATTTTTGCTTGCACTCTCATCTAGTATCAGGAACTTGTCAGATTCGAAAAATGATTTCAGTGTTAGATAGTCTATTTATCGGGGAAGGCTAGTGTTTATTCGGAAGCGGGAACTGGATGAGTTCCTTCGAAAAGCGAATGGAACCATATACAACTCTGGACTTGTAAATTCGACATTTCTCGGAAGAAAAACAGTAATAAATTATGTGAAAATTTTCCTTAAAGCACCCCCGTCTATTGGTAAAAACCAGTACGGCAGTTATTAAGTTTATCGGGATTAGACCGAAAGACATGCGTGAGTAATTCGATTTTACAATATTATTATGTTATGATAGTGATTTCCCCACGACTGATTTCCTCAAACTAGTCTCCTAGAATTAGAATATTTCCCTGATTTCCTCAAACTAGTCTCCTGGAATTAGAATATTACCCTGATAACATTTGCATTGAGCAAGCGTGGTGATTAACGCTCAATCCTTCTCCGTGGGAGAGGAGGCCTGTGCCCAGCAGTAGGACGATAAAAAGGCTGTGATGATGATGATGACCCTGATAAAAATTTTGAAATTGAATGCGAAACAATGCTAGTAGACGCTGAAGTCATCTAAAATAAATTAACCAATAACCAAATTTAATTTAAAGTGAATAATTTACTCCTGCTGGGTTCAAGGGGTCAAGATATCATAGACATTAAATAGCTGAACTCCGTGAACCTATAGTAGTTGTTATAGGTAACACGCAATGTAGTGAAGGAATTAAGGAAACTAAGGAGGCAAATGTGAAAACTATAGAGCTGAAGACAAACTTTTAAGAAGGTATACGTATATCAGACATCAAATATGCAAGTTTAGGAAATGGTGGGGAGTCGTGGTGGCATAGAGCCTACGTCACAAGTATGAGGGCGTGGGTTCGATTCCGGGTCAGGCAAGTACCAATGCATCTTTTCAATGTTTGTATGTACTTCCTAAGTATATCTTGGACACCAATGACTGTTTCGGATGGCACGTTAAACTGTAGGTCCCGGCTGTCATTGAACATCCTTGGCAGTCGTTACGGGTTGTCAGAAACCAGTAAGTCTGACGCCAGTCTAACCAAGGGGTATTGGGTTGCCCGGGTAACTGGGTTGAGGAGGTCAGATAGGCACTGGTACTCAGCTGAATCCGGTTAGACTGGAAGCCGACCCCAACATAGTTGGGAAAAGGCTCGGGAGATCAATAGGAAATAGTGGGGAATGTCGACTAGAACTGGACTCTGGTTATAAAGCAAGTTAAAAACCAAACTCATGACATTCCAAAGTACAAACACCTATACTAGAAATACAGCAACATCACCATCATAATCAGTATATCTTAAACGATAAGTTTAAAGGATTTCATATAAGTATTTTATCTCTCAATCCGAAAATACAAAGCACATAACAAGATTAAACAGTGTCTACATTTATTTTCGGGACAATGACGCACGCTTTATAGATTCTTATGTAAATACACATTTACTAAAGTGCTTAAAGTTATTTATTCTTTGAAAGTATTTATTTATGTGGTCGGTAATGTTTTGGGATTGTTTTGTAAGACCGTCTTGATATTCTATATTCTGTTTTTCCTGCAGATCCTGATCCAGATTCCTATGAAATAATTTTCAAATTCGAATCAGAGATCAGGAAGCCCTCTACCAACACACAAAGTCAGCACTTTATCTCTTTATACTAGCCTTTCCAAATAGTATACATTGTCAAGAATCGAATATCAAGATTACTTGCTTCATCGATTCCGTCCAAATCGCTGGCGATGTGTCGGAATATAGTTGAGAACTTGCCGGAGGGGAACGTGTCGGAAGCGGATGGACTGGGGAACTGAATTGTCGCTTCGTGAGACTGGAATCCGATACGTAGATATACGCCCACAACCAAAAATCATTCTGCGGGGCTCTGGCGTTTGATATATTCAAGTATTTTTTTTACTCACTCTATCAGCGAAAACTGTATGGAAATTCGGTCATCCGTATATCGCAAGAAAGACTGGCATATGCGTCGGGCGACTTTATTAATTGTTCCAAATGAAATACTACTAATCTCGAAGGTCTTGTCAAATAAAGTATCTTAATTTGTTATGTCAACTTATTAAACAGTCCCATTATTTACTCCTCTCTAATTCACTTATAAGGACTATCCATTATATTGTTCCAACTTTGCTGCTCAACTTAGTTCATTAAACATTTGATTCACGCGATGAGCCGCGCCATTATGTCATGACGGTGACATCACCGTCTGCCGTCGTGTTTGCGAGCAAACCTGTGTGGACTGACGTACAGTGGGTCAAATCTAAGGTGTGATTCAAGGTCGTGCTATAGATACAAACATTTTCGTATTTCTGTTATTCTTTTGTTCAATTGAAATACTTAAGTTTAGTATCTGACATTTATGAGTCCTTGAAATTAATAAATTAATTTAACTTGTTAAGATCAATCTGTTCCAAGATTAGATTCCGATTATTGTTTTCCTCAACTAGAAGATTTATGTAAACACAGCCTTTTGTAACCACAATCATTAACCAACATCTGGCCTCTTTGAAAACAGTAGCTTGTTATTCTTTCTCGAGGAGTTGGTTTGGAATATTTAATTGCAGAAAACAAAACACGCGCCACAAAACAAAATCATCCAAGTACACTCAAATAAAAAAGGTGTGTTTAAGAGACAAGCGAAGTTCAAAAAGATTATATTAGATCTAAGAGTATGAAAAGCGGGTTCTTATCGTTCTTTGCTTTAGCTGGTAGTCGGACATAAAGCGTCGAGAATATAGGTCAAGGGTGTGACACTTTTCGGGAGATTCACTGTGGCTATTCACTGGTGCGTTCCGTTTATCCATTGACCGTCTCTCGAGCATAATACGAATTCCAGTTTTGCTTAGAACCTTGTGAGTTCCTTTGAGCAAGATAGTGGCAGTTTGCAAGTGAAATGCGTCACTTTATTGGTATTTAAGCCAATGGAAATTAGATACATGTCTTCTATGTTTGGATAAAATGGGAATTCACAATCACAACAAATGATAAATATTAAATTAGATTAGAAACATAGAAATTGGTGCAGCAGTAACCACTGTGACTCTATCAATATTCAATAACCTATAAATCTGTTGATTTGCATACTAGAGATTGCAATTTGAAATTACTTGAGTAGGGCTAATGTCAAAATTCTATCTCTAGAAGGTAAACCAACAGATTGAAATCAGCAGTACATCGACTTACAATAACTTCGGGGAAAAGGCATCCGAAAGAGCTCGGATTTCTTGACACGTAAAGATCTTCAGGTGTTCACAAAACCTTCCTTTTATCACAAATCAACAGACAAAACATTGAGGAAAACGTCATTCAAGGAAAACTGCGAAGAGACTGGTATATTACAGCATACAAATTGTGCGGGTAAACACTGAAACCTTGCATGTGGGACGTAGGTACCGTATGTTAGAGCTGAGTATGAATAATAGAAAGGGGTGACTTCTAGACCTAACTACATAATCAACACTAGCTGTGTTCGTATGAAAATAATTGGAGCGAAATTTTCTATTGGAGACAGTAAAACTAACCGACCAAATATAGGGTTATTGGTATTGCTAAGTAATTGGGCTGTGAAGGTCAGATGATAGTGCTGCGCCAAATTTGGTCAGAAAGGGAGTTGATCTCTATTTACGTGGTAGTGGAAAAAAATTGAAACTGGTTCGTATTAACAATCGTATCGAAGTCTATTTATCATTGTCTCCTGAACACCTGATTAATATCGACATTCTCAAACACCACGAGTAGTAGAATTACCAAGTTTAGGAGTTCTACGAAAGTTTTGAATTTTATATTTGGTTAAAACTCTCCAGACTGGTGGCAACCGCCAATTAATTAAGATATCTAGGATGGATATAGTGTTCTTAGGAATATTGCAAGGTTAATAGTTATCTGGAACTTCGACCCCAAGGGAGTCGTTCGGTGGTGGTGCAGGATAGACAATAGGATTTAAAATGGTAATTTTTGGTTAAAAGGAATTTTCTATAACTGCTCCCAGTAGATACACTAGAATAAAGAGCTAATTTATACAATCTGAATAGTCCATTACTAAATGTTAGGACGTAATTTCCAGCATTTTTACATGGAGCGACTATATTTCTGACCTCGACAATCTAACTACTGGGTACAAATGTACCGCTAGCAAGAATGGTTGACAGAAGCTACTTAATCAACCCAGATAAAAAGTATCATGTTTTTCTCCCGGTTTGTGTTTAGGCTCTGTGCCAAATCCGGACAAGCTCTTATGCGGGAAAGGTAACAAGACCGAAAAGTTCTTATTTATCCTATAAGTACAAGATTTATACCAAACGAGATTTGCTCCACAATCTTGGACACCAATGACTGTGTTTCGGATGGCACGTTAAACTGTAGGTCCCGGCTGTCATTTAACATCCTTGGCAGTTGTTACGGGTAGTCAGAAGCCAGTAAGTCTGATGCCAGTCTAACCAAGGGGTATTGGGTTGTCCGGGTAACTGGGTTGAGGAGGTCAGATAGGCAGTCGCTCCTTGTAAAACACTGGTACTCAGCTGAATCCAGTTAGACTGGAAGCCGACCCCAACATAGTTGGGAAAAGGCTCTGGAGATGATGAGATTTGCTCCACACGCATAGTTAAAATATGATTAAGAATTAAATAATCTTCTTTTTCATGTAATTTTGACAGTTTTACTAAACAAAAAAGTATTCATAGCTTTAACGACATTTAGAAGTTTAAAGTTCATAATATTGGACACAAAACTGTCATTGTTTTCCCGGAAAAATGATATCAGTATTGGCCTAATAATCCAGGAAATAAATTACTTCATTATTATGTGAATTAAGAGTAAAATTAGATAACGTTGTGAAAAGGTTACGTTTGTATGTGATGGATTATCTCTGACTTATCATCATCTGTCTAGCCTTATCCTAAACGATGTTGGGGTCGCTGCTGACCATGTTGCATGAAGCGACTGCCTATCTCTGCATACCTCCTCAATCAAGTTACCTGTGCAGACCGATATACCGTGGTAAAGCTAGTTGTCAAACTTATGAATGCCTGTACCAATAACCAAAGATTTGTTTTGAGATGTTCAAATGATAGCCGGGGCCCACCAATTTAACGACCGCTACTAGCCTTTTGAAACGACTACTACTATAGACTGATTCCTGATAATATTTTAGTATGGAAAGGTATTACTCATATTATCCTTGAATCCTATGCTACGTTTTTCGGGCAGATTGGGTGATACGAGAAATCGTTTTTGGCTACGATCGAAGATGAAGGGTGGACGTTTTAAGAGCTACAGTCGTACATCTGGCAATCACAAAATGCGTGTTAACTTTCGTCTTAGTTAGAATAAATGATTTAACAAGTTTTGGTTTTATGTGCCTATCTACATATATACTTAAAGTGTCCCTTTTGTAGCGAAGCAAAAATTTGCAGCCATTTAAATACACGTATCTATGACAATTTTACGTAAAACACAAGTTGTAATAAGTAAATAGCCTCTAAACACAAAAATGATTCATTTCCTCTACAATTATATCCGCAGCGAGTTGAAATAACTTTAAGAGCACGTAATATTTATTGTGGCAACATTTTGTATAAATAAAACGTTATGAGCACTGTTCGCTTAAAAGTGATTGTCCAATTTCAAGGACAACTATTAAAAATATCGCTTTTACATTTTTTATCACGCATTAATTTCTGGAGCATATTTTTCTATGTTTTGCGTTTCTGTGAAGGTCACTTGTATGTATGTTAACATTAGGTTATTTATTTGTTCAGCACCTGTCGGTTTGATAAGTGTAGGAATGCACACGTATCCCCTTGTCAATCTAAATGGGTCATTTTTATAATACATAGTGAGATCTTTGGTTTCTTTGCCTATTTGCGGTAACAGGCAAGAACATTCTAGAAAATTATGCTGGTCACTAGACACTGTTTTATTTGGATAATCTATATAATACTTCTTACTTATTAATAATGTCCTTTTACCGCCTATCCCAGTACGTAGGGACGCTTCCCCTTTTTTTTTCGTTGGAAATCATCAAATGACCCCATTCGTTGAGAGTGCTGCTGGAGGGAGTGTCAGACTCTTACTCATTAAAACCCACTTTGTTACTACTGGAGGTTTATGTGTATCAGGCAGTGGAACAACCCACAGCTCCGGCAAAAGACGTCTCTCCCTGAACTCATTCTTTTCATTATTGTACACAAGTCCTATCTCAAAAAGACCTCTAAAATAACGACAGCAAGTCAAAATTACCCCTCGGTAGACTAGCACCCCTTACGCAGGTGACGCCAATTCAGTCTAAAAGGCCTTCTACAAGATCCAAAACAACCGCTTACAGAGATCACCTCGGTCTAGTTGGTGTGAAAATCTACCGTGTAGACGTTGGTCGGCCGACCAAATGTAGGCAGAGTCAAAGGACTTTTTTTTTTTCATGGGATATCATCAAATGGCCCCTCCCGCTGAGGGTGCAGCTGGAGGGAGTGTCAGACTCTTACTGACTAAAACCCACTATGTTCCTTCTGGAGGTCCCTGTGTGCCAGGGCCACAGGGCTTACGAACAACCCGCAGAAGTCAAAGAACTTTGGACGACCTTTGTCGGTAGCGCAACGCGGATGGCTGCGTCTTTGGTCGGTCCCAACCGTGTGGAACGCTGTCGGCCGACGGGAGACGCGACCAAGGTCACCTCTGGCGGTCGCTATGGATCGTATAGAGCACGTTTAACTAATAATAAGTTCGTCACAACCTACGTCGACAGCATGACAGACCACGCTATCCATCATGGTTAACACGCCAATTACTGTCCGTTTAATAGTATCTACTTAAACAATGGAATTTAATCTGTATAATGTGGCAGAACGAAAAACTTGTTTATTAATTTATGCTGTGGACAAACCAGTAGCTACAAAGTTTTATACTAGCTTCAGGGATAGGTTTCCATCCAGCCATCCTCGAGATTTTGTGTGACAAATTGACAGTAATTCATATATTAGATACTGAGTCAGGTGGAACCATAGCCTGATATAAGTAACTATTACATATAATAAAATTGTAGAAAAATCAAACTCAATCAAACTGTACATTGAATATATTTTTTTAAGAATAATTGGGACGTGATCTACAATCGATGTCGAAGCCAAAAATATAGTATATAGAATTTTTGTCTGTATGTACATATGTCCGGCCTAATCTCAAAAAGTACTGCATGGATTTGCTTCAAAGTCAGGTCAACATTTAGGCTACATATTATCACCATATCTCATAAGGAGGGGGGGGGGGAAGGGTGAATGTTTAATCACCTAATGCCCACGCGGACGACGTCGCGGGCAACAGCTAGTGTACTATAATTACTTAAATAAATAGACACCAAGCATTATGTACTTTAGACTTAGGCCATCTCCCCATAAAAGATAACAAAATGAACTAACAGAGCTAAACTAGGTATTCAAATTGATTCCATTGTATTGTAATTTATATTCAAGTTATGCCTCTTTGCTTTTATACTCTTTAGCAGGTTGAGCAATTGTGTAGTCAGGTGTTAGTCATTTGTTAAGAATAGTGGTGATGGATTGACGCCTTTACATGATTCTTGCTAATGGAACGATTTATGGTTGAATTTTTTAGATCAATTTTGTTATGGATAATATGTATATTGGGACACCTTTTTCACCTCTTTGTCGGTTAGCCCCATGGTAACCTATTGATTAGCTTGTGTTATGGGTGCCAACACAACTGATAAACTACATAATACTTTACATAAATGTATGTACATATTTATAAATAGCCAACAAGCATGCTCATCACACAAATGTCGATCGTGCCGGGAATGGAACCCGGGCGTCTCAACTCGGTAGTGTGGCGTGATAACCATAGCGCTAACAGGGTCGTCACGATGAATCTCAGTTTTACAGGTTACGAATAGCCAATCTACCAGATAAACTAACTGAAACTTATCAGCAACCGGTGATAATGGCCGTAAATTGATTATTAGTGTAAATATTTAAATGATACTGATATCATATAATCCTTAACTTAACATTATTTACAAATGAAAACTGGCTCATAAATATAAAAGCTAATTTACATGTTTGTACACATTGTGAATGAATATCTTTATGTAACTGTATATATATAATTTTAAATAAGTTACATAGTTTGTCCGAATAAATTATTTATTGACTTTACTGTATTTGCAGTATGAATTTTGTATTTTAAGACAACCCACGGTAGAAAATGATTAAGTAGTTGTTAATATGTAAATTGCTCTTCAAACTAAGTATACCGTGAATGACAAGATGCAAGGTTAGACCTTCGTTTCAAATAATTTGTTAAGCATTATTGTTTTTAAATGTGCATCGTTGTATTATAAATATTTGAGAGTACTTTAATATGGGGTTTACGAGTTTGTACTTTTACACTCGTTTGTATTTCAGCCACACCGGGTAGTTGATTTGGCCATTTACAAGCATGAACTATAGCTAATATTTTGGTTCTTCTAATAATAAAATACTAGATTTTTTTCCACATTTTTACCTGCATCTCAGGGTAGGTACTTCTCTTACCTAGAAAAAAAACTCTAATTGATGTCTTCCGGTCATAGTGTGCCTTCCTAACTGAAAGTAAATTTTTCAATGATTTGTTCCATGATTAATGAAACTTCTACCACATCTTGACTGATTACTTTATTCATTTTAAGATGTATAAGAATTATAAAATGTACAGACGCTAGCATATCAACCTACCTCAATCTGTCAAATTACTTCAATTGATTTTCAAGCTTAACACAATACCGGAAGGTATAATATTTGACTGTAATTTGTGATTTTACAACATTATTCTTTTTAATTGTACAATGTTCTTGCATTCTTTAATTCTAATGTAAGTATGTTTTTATGCAAATAATCCAGACATATTCAATTTTATGTTATGTAGGTACACAATATGGAAATTAATCTTAACCGGTAACCCATTTGTAAAGTGTTATGTTTATTACCTAGAGACCAAGGTTCAATTCCACACTATAGGTTCAAGTGACCTTCAATTACTAACCGAGATTAAGAAGTTTGCGTATGTACTTCCTCATTACGACTGCTTATAAACTTAAATTGCTAAATTTAAATGGTTTTTGCCTGCAATAATTGGGATGATGACTAGGTAAAAATTTTTATAACCTTATCATGTTCGTTTTGGTAAGTGTCATATAATAATATCAGATTAATTTATCGCTTTGAAATTAAAATTGTTTTAATTTTTTTATTGATAATATAATCAAAATAACTATATGGCTTGATTTGAAAATTCTGTGATGTATCATAGTTTGTGTTTTCACACAAATTGCATAGTAAGTAACCATTTTTGAGAGTATAATAAAAGTTTAATTTGACTAGTTGTCACATACCACATTTTTACAATTTAATTTTATGGTTTTATTAATTAAGGGCCTTACTTCAACCTTTAAAATTACTTATTTAGGTATTTGATGTTGGGCCAGTTTCACAGGTAGTCACAATTTACAAGATAAATTAAAAAATGGAACAGAATTTGTATGAAAATCTGCCAGATAGTTTACTATAATCAAATCAAAATAAATCTATAAACTATCTGGAACTTACCAGCAACCTGTGAAACTGGTTCTTAGTCTTTTTATTTTATTGTGAAATATTTTTTGGTTTCCATAGTTACAGGGATAGTTCCTCAAGACTAATGCGTTAAGATTCTTATCTGATTGAAATACTTGTTAGCATCAATATTGTATTGGTTACAGTGAAAAATATAGAGCAACAGGGTGTAGCTGGAGGGAGTGTCAGACTATTACTGACTACCGCTATGTTCCTTTTGGAGGTCTTTGTATACCAGGGCCGCGGTAACTCTTACAAACAACCCGCAGCCTAAGCAGGAGCAATGATGTCTTTTGATGATAAGGAATAAATCCTGTTATACCTCATCAGGGACATATGCCTCGCAGAAGATTTTTCTACTCATTTCGATAATGAGTAGCAAATTCAATGTCTATACAGCCTAGACCAGTTGAGCCAGCCTCCTTCTCAACTGAACGCTTCCAAGTGGTCTTTACGTAAGTTTTTTTTTGGTAAATGAACAAAGGAAATGTTATACCCGATGCATACCGCATTAAATAGAGTATTTCCTGTGCAATGCGATTAAAATCGCAGACAAATTCTAGTTTATTTATAAAACCTCTTTGATCTGAAGCGATGATAGCAACAAATAAAATGGTTTTGAGTGATATAATTTATATTTTGGCTGTTTTCCAACTGAATGATATTTGAATTGAATTGATATTTGTTTTGATGTAATAATGTTTAACATTTCTATTCAACTGTATCATTTAAATTAAAGATATATTACAAACTATTTTTTTTTAATTTGGGTGGATACAAACACATAATATAGAAGGATGTTGTATAGATACATGAGCACCAGGGACATTAGACCAGCTCCGTGAACACTGGCAAATTGTGTAGAAGAAGATCACTTTACTCACTTATTTGGATATCAATGTCAGCTGTTTTATATATTTCATTTTTAATATTTTATGATACAATTATTTCTTATAAGATCCAAGATTAATATGGGGTTTGCTAAGTAGGTGCTTCTGAGAGCCATTCAATCAATCTATGAATAAACACACTTTCATTAACAGATCAAAAAATATTGTCAATGCCAAGTCTCTTCGCGGCAGGAAAATAATCATACGGCTTCCCAACATATTGGTTGGTAATACTAAGTACACTGCCAGCCAGCCTTCAACCAGACGAGCAAACAGGTTTTATCGTACCACAGACACTAATAAACCTCAATCACCTTCATAATAAACACTAATGCCGCCAAAATTACCAGAAAAATGGGGTGTCTTCGACAGTAAAAAAAATATCTATTTAAAAATTATACCACTGCCGCATACGTAAAACTTGGCACTGTCAACCCGCACCAAACATGTTTAACAACAAAAATATGCAATATACTTACGTAATACACTCTAAATAACAGTCAGAACACAAACATCACAGTAGTAATTGATTTTGGATATCGCCGATCTGATTTTTTTAACACACAAGATTCGATAATATAAATTAACACAGAGAATTTTATTTACAATATATAATGGTGTTCACTTGTTACACGTAGAATTTACAGTTCATTTTAGTAATAATTGATATAATTTAGAAAGAAACTCGTTAGTATGAAACACCATTTTGAAAGATTGAAGAAAAGATCGTCAAGGATTTTTCCCCTTCTTTCATGTCAACTGCTTGCGTCATTGCGGCAATTTGACGTTTGTAATACTGATGTTACCAGAGCCGGAATATATATTTCCATTTTATATTTTTACACATTACAACAGCAGTTATCATAAAAAAATCCACAGCAGCCATTTGGTCACACTTTAATAGAATTTGTGGGATTGCGCTAACTATCTACGAAACAAAAGGTTAACAAAATGTATAATTTTAGATTATTAACAAAGGTCCCGAATTATTATTATTCCTCACTAGATTCACCATAAAATCGATTGGAAAATAACTCTGCACCTCTGAAGATGGATACTAGTGATTGAGCAATCTCAAAATCTATGAACAAAATATTCGAGAATTCACGAGGCATCAAGTAGCAAAGCTATTGTGTACGAATCAGGATTCCCTTCTATACTTATAATTTCCGATATGTAGGGAAAAACTTTTATGCTAGCAACATTATATTTCCTCCGTGTTACAGAGGTTGCGTTCCTAAATTGGTATTTTTGTGACAAAGTTGCGTTCACACAGCAATAATTTAAATGCCATGTAATTTAATATTTTGCAACCAAGTATGTAATGTAAGATATTATTCGGTACTTAGTAGCTATACTGTAATTTCTACAGGCAACATAGAAATCTTAAATTACTGTTACACCTTCAGTGCGCCGCATACATAATTAAGTGCAAAAAGTAAAATGCAGAACGGACGGTCTAAACATGAAAATTCACAGTTCATTTTATTAAGACCTCTTCTGATATATGTAGGTACTAAATGTTAAAGTTTATTGTTACATTTTTATCTCCAAAATCGTGACATTGTGTACAAGACTCGGCTCAAAGCTTTTAAAATGACATAATGTTCATTATAATATAAAATACGTGCCCATAACGTGTAGATAAAGATGACCTTAAGTAATTTAATTTTCTAGATGTGAAATTAAAGGGTCAAGGTCTGGGAAGGGTGTAACGTGGGATATGAAGTAAAGTTGTTTAACAATTTAGTCAAATTCTAGCCATGTAAGTCTAGAGGTTACAAGGGTCACTGTGTGGTTCGGGTTCGGCTCCTAGGTTGGAAATATAAAAGTGAAAGAAAATGTGAAAAAATGAACTCCAGGAAAGGATGAGGGGCCTTTGAGGGAAATATTAGTATTCTTATTTGACCAGGGGATTAAGGGGACCTTACAGACTTAAAACCGAAAATAATTAAGTCACTTTAGTCGCAACGTAACTCACTAGTATTTTTTAAAAGCTTTTTTTTATCTTTTAAGTTAAATAAAACAAAAAGATTATACAAAAACATTTATTTACATGCTTAAAGTTACTGTAAAGTTTTACATCTATACTTATAATGTATATTCATAGACAAATAGGTACTTATTTAAATAGGTATTCTTTATCACTAAAACGAATAGTTAGGTAGGTACTGGCTTTTCAATAAATAAACATTAATGTTTATAGTTCTAATGATAAGTTACAGTAAAAAAATGTTTTAAATGCTATTCAAAGATAGAATTGATGGCTATATTATGTCAAGGATAGAGCAAAGTGCAGAAGGAAAATTTGGAAAGCTGACCCCACCACCATGTGGGATACTTACACTGGAAAGAGAAAGAGAGAGATGACCATGGCCATAATATTTATGTAAATTGATTTCATGCAAGCCGATTGTCGGCTACGGCGGCCGTTCTCTTTTAAGGAGATCAGTCAGCTGCACAGGACATATTATAGTGCACAAGCATTCGCGCAGATACAGGTGCACTCTCTATTCACTCACTCTCATAGTCCGATGGAACGGCAATCCGACACGACCGGAGAGAGATCAGACGCAGGACCGACATTTACGTGCTCTCCAATGCACGGATGAATCAATCACCAACTTCCAGACTCCGGGCTGCTTTATAAAAGTTTCTCAAAACCCACAAAGCGATTTCGGCCCGATCCGGGAATCGAACCCGAGGCCCCGTGCACAGCAGTCGCGCCTTGCGACCACTAGACCAACGAGGCAGTCATTAAGTACATCATACATTATTTGTCAATATGATCTATTTTCATGCAATACCATACATAAACAACATGGTGTCATTTGATATACGAAGCATGTCAACTAACAAGTATGTACCTACTTACTGCTGACAAGTGCAATGTCAACTACCAACTCGTTTTATTCAAAACAACTGGTGAAATATAATGTATTGGAAAATAACAAACTTACCTACATAAGTTAGGGTTACGAAATAATTTTGTTTTAATACCAGTGTGTTAAGTGGAGATATAAAAACGAAGCCAATTCCTCGTGAGAGAGAACGCTGCCAGGAGATGGCTTCTCTGTTTCTCTCTATCTCACTGTATGTTTGGGCACACGCGGAAATCAAGAAAAAGATAGAAAGGGCCTTTCCGAGATACCAGAGATAGGGATAAGGGAAGTGCGAGAGAAATCGTTTCTCTTGCACCTCCCTTATCCCTATTTCTCGTATCTCGGAAGGGCCCTCTCGTATTCTCTTCTCTTTCTTAGAGTACTATATTCTTCTCTAATCTTGGTTCTTTATCTATATGCAGTTTTATCTTAAGACTGCGCGTATCCCAGACAAGAAATGTATGTGGTCTTATGCAGCGCCGATGCAGTGTGCACCAGTCTCGTGTAGAAACGACAGCAATTCTTGTCGGGAACACGCAGTCTTAAATTAAAACTGCTACGTGGTTCCGTTCATAAACAAGTGCATCACATTCCCAATCACATACAAGACTTACAAACAAAAAGCAAATATAGTTGATAAAATACAGGACCATCCTACCTATACAGAGTATACTATGCCACGTAAGACTACAGCGATACCTACATAAAATATCTGTTCCCGAGCCGAATTCTAGGGTCGCCATAATCTGATATCATTTATTATTTCGCAGCTAGGGTCTGTTCCTGATAGGGTTGTGCAATCATCATCGGGTTTGCTAGAAGTTTGTAATTCACTGGGGTTCCCTGATTCCCACAGTGGGATCGAAATAAGGAAAATGATAGTCGAAGGAAGGCATCGCACTACTTTTTATTTTTGTTGTTTTATACGGAATTCTCTCGAACATTCTCGAACCTTCAAAGGTACTTTATTGATACTGCACTATTATTTTACGTATAGATTTCTATATCATGCCCATTATTAATATCAGTCAATCTCTTCCAGTAAACATACTCCTCCTTCAACCCTTTTCCCCCTAAATGGAAGGGATATTCCATAGTGGTAGCTAGGTAGAATATACCCCTTTCATTCCTGTCTATACTAAGCCCCATAACAATAGTATGCATGGGAATATTCCCATAGCAAGCGGAGTCTCTTGCTTGCTGAATATCTTTACATTTCATTCCTATAAACTTCTTAGGGTTCTTCAAAGATGAGACCCATAAAGGGAGTACTCGGAAGTGGCTGCAAGTTGTAGTACAAGGGTAGAGGCTGATATCTGAAGGTTGATACTCTCCCCCGTTCACGTAGATGTCGACATGGCCCATAGGAGCAGCCATGCCGTAACCATCAATGTTGGTATGAATAACTTGGACAAAATCAGCATCGGAAGCATCGAGACGATGTTTTGGTCCTAAATTCCGAAAACAAGGACCAGAAGGCTCTAAGGCTGATATGGTGGATATATTTCGGCCAGTCATGGTCTGAAAGTGTTTGGCTATGAAGCTGGCTGTGTGACAGCCTAAGCTGAAACCTAGGATTTCCAGTTTGTTTGGATCTAGTCCATATTGCATGAGTTGGATTAGAACTTCAGCTACGTGCTTGCCTACAGGTCTCATGAGTCGTGTTGCCCTGAAATAAACAGAGTAAAATACATAGGGAGTGGTGAAGGGTAAGCGTTTTTGGGCCTGTCCTTTGTAGGTAATTTTTGAACTAGAAAAAGTGCGATTTTGCGGCCATGTTCGAATAATTGATTTTGAGATTGAGTTTGAAATCAATTCTATCATACCAGTTTTAAAAATAATGTTATAATATTTTAAATTAGCATCAATAGTTTTGGTTTTTAGTATGTTTTAGTAATTTTAGCTGAATAGCTCTAGAAAGTAGTAGAAATATTCGAATGCATAAAATGTAATAATGTATGTATGATTGTTGGTTACACTTTTACACGAAACTACCAAATATATTCTAATGAGTCTTAGCAGTAATATAGACACAAGATACTTACAAATGATAATGCACGGTAGCAAATCGTTGGTTATCCACGAGGATAACGTTGTATCCTAGGTCCTCGTACTCGTTAGCAAACATCGCTGATATCGGCAGGTTGGGGCTGTCCAGGTAGCCTATAGCTACCAGTAGCGTCTTTCTGGAAATCATACAATCGATAAGTTAATTTACTAACTTCTTGGTGGAAAATAACTGGAACATAATAAACCTAGGGATTTGGAGTTGTTCTTAGGAAGAAGGAACATGTGGGTTTTAGTCAGTAACAATCTGACGCACCCTCCACCTACACCCACAGCAAAAGAATAAAGGGGTCTTGAGGTCCCTACCGATCTATTCTTGACAATTGATTACAAACTTATGCTATTTTAGACATTAAAAAATTCCAAATATTTAAAAAAATATTATAATACACAAATGTTCCACTATTTAAACATTATAGATTTAACAAAACACACCTCTCAAAATTTATTCTGGGATCGTTGGCGATGTTTCTGGCGTTCCAGTAGGAATACTTCTGTCTGGTACGCCCATTGCCCTGGACCACGAAGGATAAGTACTTCAGCTGGCCCTTGGGGATTAGTGCTGGTTTAGTGGAGCCAGGACCTGGAAAGAAAGACCTGGATGAAAAACTTTGGGTTGTTTAACGGTTATTCCTTCTTTGTAGAAGAGACTTGGTGTGAGTCTGAGGGTAATAGACCTGATGTTAATAATACGTGTACATTCAGATATCTTTGCAACAGTCGTAAGTTTGTTTGATAATAAAAAGTATCCCACAAAATGTAGTTCTCAAAACTGAGCACAACGACACGTTTATCCTCATTTTCCTAAGCTTCTTGCCCTGTTCCCAAGCTGAATATGATTTGTCATTGTAGGATATTTAAATTTAGCCCAAGATCATACTGCGGCCATAGGGGATGCCTGCCAGGACTGCGGGTTTATCGCAAGAGTTACCGCGGCCCTGGCACGGCCTCCAGAAAGAACAAAGTGGGTTTTAGTTACCAAAAGTCTGAAACTACCTCCCGCTGCACGCACAGCGCAGTCATTTGATGATTCCCACTCAAAAAATAAAAGAAATCCAGCCAACTTCACAGTTTATCAAATGTGCAGACAGAAATACACTCAGCTTTATCTCCATCTACCAGACGATTGCTGCCATTAAAGACTACCGCGTTACCGCATTCTGGTTACTCCATAACACCAACATGAGGTACGAAATTGCTGGAACATTCCAGTTACCTAAGTTAAGCGTAAACACTTATCTCGGCTACAATTATGTTTGTAACGCTTCCTTGCCTGCTGAAGTTATGAGTTGGTACCGAAGTTCGTTTGTTTGTTGAAGGATATTTCGGTACCACCCGCTTTCCGTAAGTACGTACTGAGAGCTCGTTGTACCAGAATAAAATTTGCATATGCCATTGACAACTTGGCTTTCTATTAGTAAAATAATTTGGAATCGGGTTCACTAGATCTGTAGACCTTATGAACATCATCTCCATCATCTCCCGAGCCTTTTCCCAACTATGTTGGGGTCGGCTTTCAGTCTAACCGGATTTAGCTGAGTACCAGTGTTTTACAAAGAGCGACTGCCTATGTGACCTCCTCAACCCAATTACCCGGGCAACCCAATACTATAATAATAATAATGGTTAGACTGGCGTCAAACTTACTGGCTTCTGACTACCCGTAACGACTGCCAAGGATGTTTAATGACAGCCGGGACCTACAGTTTAACGTGCCATCCGAAACACAGTCATTGGTGTCCGAGATATTCTTAGAAAGTACATACAAACTTAGAAAAGTTGCATTGATACTTGCCCGACCTGGAATCGAACCCACGCCCTTATCCTTGAGAGGCTGGCTCTTTAATCACTAGGACACCACGACTTCTTGATCTGTAGACCGTATGAACATCATTATGTAATACTAACTTTTACTAGCGGTTTCATCCGCATCCTGTGGATTCTTTTCCGCGCACCCGGATAAAAAGCGGCCTATAGCTATCCTCGATAATTGGGATATCTAATACTGAAATAATTTTTCAATTCGGACATGTAGTTCCAGAGATTAGCGTGTTCAAACAAACTCTACGGTTTTATAATATTAGTACCTACCTATACATAGAGTTGTAAAGTTAGCCTTAATAACTATTTAAGAAAATGTCTATAATATACAGACTTTTTTAACCGACTTCCCAGAAAGAAGGAGTTTTTCAATTCAACCGCGCACATATTTTTTTACAACTTGTTTTCCTACAAATCTTTGACAATGATTGACGGCGCGGCGCATCTTCGAAATTTCCTAAAAGGTACAATTTTCCTGTTTTTCAAACAATGAGGTCAATGCCATCGTTAGTTTATGATTAGAATGCCGACAGCAATGCCTGTTATTGTTTATACATAGATAGGTTTTTGTTTATCGATTAGAAAATCGATCTCAGTGGCGTGCACTTGGAGAGGCCTATGTCCAGCAGTGGACTGCGATAGGCTGATGATGATGAAGTTTTTATTTTATGAACCTTTAAAAGAATTCAGTAGTAATTTTAAGCCATATTGACAGAAAATATGCGATTTTTTTTTTAATTTTTCGTCAAGTTTTCAGTGGGAAATCATAAAATAAGAGGACTACTCGGGGATGATGTGGGTTGCAGCTGGAGGGAGTGTCAAACTTTTAAAGACTAAAACCCACTATGTTCCTTCGGGAGGTTCCTGTGTGCCACCAGGGCCACGGTAACTCTTGCGAACAACCCGCAGCCCAGGCAGATACCGGAGAAGTCTTGATAAACAAACAACTCCTATCCTACTAAATATTATAAATGTGAAAAGTAAGAGTCTGACACTCTGGTTATTTGATGATTTCCCACGAAAAAAAGGCTTCTCCCGTATTATGAATCGGTAAGTGCTCCCGTATTATATGTATATCGTCATACTGCCCCGTTGGTCTAGTGGTCGCAAAGCGCGACTGCTGTGCACGGGGTCTCGGGTTCGAATCCCGGGTCGGGCCGAAATCGCTTTGTGGGTTTTGAGAAACTTTCACAAGCAGCCTGGAGTCTGGAAGTTGGTGATTGATTCACCCGTGCATCGGAGAGCACGCAAATGTCGGTCCTGCGCCTGATCTCTCTCCGGTCGTGTCGGATAGCCGTCCCATCGGATTATGAGAGTGAGGGAATAGAGAGTGCACCTGTGTCTGCGCGAATGCTTGTGCACTATAATATGTCCTGCGCAGCTGGCTGATTTCCATGAATGAGAACGGCCGCCGTAGTCGACAATCGGCCTGGATGCCATCATATCGTCATATAGAAACGATAATGTCTCGATAGCAGACTGCGAAGTGAGAGGTAACTCAATCTACTGCGCATAGATATAATAACATAGGCAAAGGCATGCATTTCCTTGCAACTATTAGTGCACGAACGACACGCTGATATAATAAGTATCTAGTAGTATAAACATTAATAACTAATATTAAAAAGTAAAATTAACTCCATCTGTCGCACTTGCACGCTAAACTACTGAATTTATTTAAATAAAAGGTACAGACGCCAGCACATCAAGCTACTACAATTATGTCTTTCGTTAAATAGATTTTCAACTTTATCCCTGAAGCAAATAGGGTTCAAAGTTTGCCAGTTTCGTTTCGGTAGCTTGTCATCTAACATCGGTTATTTTACCAAAAACCTATTATTATTTTCTCATTATTGCTTCCTGCTATCGTCTAACCCTGTTATTCAGACAATATATGTACATTATAATATTGGCATACATCCAATCATTGTGTATTGATTGTCCAAACTTTTATCCTATATGGCACATCGATTTTATGGTCGCCATAACCTTGAGGATCAGCCAACTAATATCTAACGGTAATAAAAGTCACTGTTTAAAATAAATATTTCTATATTTCTCAAGTTCAATATCAATACCGATAGCAAGGGCATGCAATCATTCATCATGATCATGTAATGGTTAAGCTCCATGTATACGATAAATGAATACTAAACACGAGGAAGATTTCCAAAAAAAAACACGATCAAAGTCCTACTAAAACCATCTGCCTAGCCTTTTCCCAACTATGTTGGTGTCGGGTTGGGTTCGGAGTACCCATGTTTTCGGTGGAGCGACTGCCCGTCTGACCTGAGTAAGACTGATTGTCAGATTTTCTGGCTTCTGACTACCCGTAAAGACTGCCAAAGATGTACAAATGACAGACCCTCCAAAATGAACGTGCCTTTTGAAAACGGAGGAACTCGTCATGACAAGATGGTCACCTATCCACGGACCGACCGCGCCAAGCGTTGCTTAACCTTATGATCGATCGACCCGTGCGGCTGTTCCTTAGCCACGAGCTCTTCAAACGAAGTAGTATACTAATATAAAACATTAAAATAAACATACATATTGACATCAATCCGGACGGATATCCGATGTCTCCCCTACGGTTGTCCGTTGCAGTCGGACACGACACCATAAAGAAGGAAACACTCGTAAATAACACAAGTTTTATCATTTTTCACTAATAAAAAACACTAAGAACCAGTTTCAATTAATTAAGGAATTAACAAACTTGTGCTAAAAATGTTTTGACTAGTATTTGATTTTTGTTTTTGATGTCAATAATTAAAAAAAGTTTATATTTCATAATAACTTTGGCGCGAAAAATTTGTCGTCGTTATTTTTAAGTGTTATTGCAACGGCTGCGCGCTTATACAGCCTCTTTAATACTGGCTGGTTTTGGTTTTCGAGCGGCAAGGACCGTGGCGTGGGGTGTTGTGAAAAACATGCATTCTTTTAGATAATCTTGTGGATAAAATGGCTTGCCCTTCATTCTTCTATGCACGTAGGGACGTTTGTTATTGTTGAACTTGTTTATCTTATTATACGTAAATTCATTGTGTACATCATAAAGATGTCGTGATAAGTGAAGTTTTTAGAAAAAAAAAAAAAACAATAGACGATTATGTTACTCAAGTATTAAGTCATTTGTTTTCGATGTTTGAATCGTTTTTATCATTTATTGTTGGTTTTGGCATCGATAATACGAGTAGGAATATGTAAGATTTTGATTTACATCTGCCCAATCGTTTTTGACTGCATCATCTGCCTTTTCATCGTAGCCTGCTCACACAGAGAAGGGTTAAGCGTTATTCATCACGCTTGCTCAATGCGGGTAAGTAATATTGGCCTTTACTATAGCCCAGGTTTCCTTCAGATGTTTTCACTCTTTGATCAGTCATTAGTGTCCAAGAAGATACACTAAGAAATTACATTCTCTGGTCTGGGTGTTATAATAATTATGTATTTTTAAATATATGTATGTATGTATATATACATATATGAAAGGTAGGTATATGTAGGTAGTTTATAAGTTGTGTTGGCACCCATAACACAAGATAATCTATAGCTTACCATGGGGCTAACCGACCGTGTGTGAAAAAGGTGTCCCGATGTATCATATAAAAAAGCGCAGGAGGAGTCAACGTGTAGAGCGAATAAAAGTATATATTTTTACCTTGAAAGACATGAGATGGCGGATGAAGTTTCTCCACAACTAATAAAATCGTGTGCCCGCCATAAAATATCGTAATTACGTATAAATAGGTATATTAGATTTCCGAGATGCATCGATTACTGCAGTGTTCGGTAAACGCAGTTGCATTGTTGCACAAGATGCAACTTTGAATGTAGTTCTAAAGGTTGTGGGTTAAGTGGTGGTAAAACTAGATTCAGCCTTGTTTAAAACTATTTGGATTAAGTTAATATTGTTGCAGGCTAGTTAAATCCTTCTGATAATTTTATCCGCTGGAGAGCTTTTTTTTTCAGATCGACGGCAGTTCTTGAAGCAGATCAGTCAGCCGAGCGTATGTAAATACAAGTGCACTTTCTATTCTCTCATTCTCATAGCCCGATGGGTCAGTAATCCGACACGATCAGAGAGAGATTACTACCAACTGAAAACGGGTGGACGGACTCCGGGCTGGGTGTGAAAGCTTCTTAAAACCAACAAAGTGATTTCAGACAAACCCGGGAATCAAACCCGTGCTCAGCAGTCTTGCGAATAGGCGACAGCCTGCGCGATCGACTAGAAGGTCATAGGTGCTTTCTGTGCACATATCAGACCTTTTTTTTCAGTGGGAAATCATCAATTACTGGTCAACAAATGACTCCTCTTGCTGAGGGGCAGCAGGAGGGAGTGTCAGAGTCTTCTGCAGGTTTTTGTGTGCCAGGGCCACGGTAATTGATAAATCATTTTAAAAATTCTTGAAATAATAAAAACCATTTTTGTGATTTTTTTATTTTCATTTATTTACAAAATATATTCGGATATATCGAATACTGATTCCATATTTGACAGTTTTTGGTAAAATAACTGTATAGGTGTAATGTTGCAGGTTTCAACATTTCTATTTTTTGTGTATATTTAAAGAAGGTGCATTAAAATAGCCTGAATAAGTGTAATATAAGCAGTCTTAAGTCTTAAAAGTATCATACGTAGCTGTCTCCTTTACGCACTATGAAACCTTCATGTCTTCATAATCTCACATTATAACACATCAAAGAAATCTTCACCCATATTTTTCTTTACAGCCTCAAAGGCTTTGCATACTGACAGTCCTCACAGCTTTCCATAACCTTGGTTTTACACACTCCCCCCTTGCAAGGGTACTCCCCCTTCCGCGGGTATTCTTGGGGCTTGTCAGGGATAAACCAGGGTTTGTGTAGTTTGTTCAACATCGATAGCTCGTATTCGTGGAGGTTGGAAGGCGCTGGTGATGAGAAATGGAAGGTCATTGTGATGACGAACAGGGGTAGCTGGAATATAAAAAGAAAAAAATATAATATATTAAAAGTTAACGAAACTTCATGATTCCTTTTGACTACTCTACCGAATAAATTCAAAAATGGAACAGAATTTGTATGTTTGGTTTGGATTTGTATGCTTATCTTAGGTAATCCTACTAATATTATAAAGGCGAAAGTTTGTAAGTATGGATGTATGGATGGATGGATGTATGGATGTATGGATGTTTGTTACTCTTTCACGTAAAAACTACTGAATGGATTTGAATGAAACTTTACCACAATATAGCTTATACATCAGAATAACATATAGGCTACTTTTTATCCGGGTATGGAAAGTACTTTCCTCAGAAAGCGGGTGAAACCGCTGGCGGAAGCTAGTTATCTATAAAAAAAAATCCAGCATTTATTCGTAGGTGGTGCAGGCCAAACAGGCCCCAAGACGCGGATTTTAATTCTTAATTCAAATAAATTTTAAAATTTTGAAATGGAACTTTTTTTAAAAGGGAATTTGGAGCTACTCGATTCATCTCGATAATAATAATATGAAGATAAGTTAGTTGTTTGACATAGATGGTAACCAACCAACGCACAGACCGTTGCTTAACATTATGACCAATCGACTCGTATAAATACAGATTTTGTTACATACAAGTCTAATTAAATGTCTTCCGTCATTTTTTAAAGTCCTCTCGTCAATTCAAAACGAGGATTTCCGTGGAAACATGATTATTGAATAATTAGTATTGAATTAACATGATGTTCACACGAAAATTTATTTTTTTAGCATCTATAATTGACAGTATTGTCCATTGCAGTATAATGGGCTCGTCAAATTAATCAAAGTTAATTAAAACTTTTTATAACAAGTTTTAGGGTTCTTTAGAACCAAAGTTAGGATTAGAAGTAAATTTGGTATACATAGGTATTTTATTGGCTTTCAAAATCGATTTCAATACGGTAGATGACAAAATATAGTCAAATTAAATACCTACTTTTATTGAAGTGTCAATAACGGTTTGGCATTTGGGTTGGTATTTGGCTTAGGTATATTGTTTATAAAATAAATTCTAACAAAACGATAATTGACATCATTATTTTAAGATGCGTTACTATATGGTAAAGAAAAGTATTTTATTTTTGCCCTAGTCAAACCAATTTTCTCTATCGTAAATTTACCTGTAGCACAATTTGGAGCGGCAAACTTATTGACCTTTGTGTGTACAGACGCCAGCAAATCAACTAACCCGAATATGCCAATTTTTTCCAATCGAATATTAACCTTCCGGTATTGTGATAAGGATGAAAATTTATTAAAGAAAGACAGATTGGCGTAGGTTGACGTGTCTGTACAATAATTACAACAAAAATTAAATTGAAACATTAAATCCGTCAATCGAGTAATTCAATAACAAACAAAACATATCCTACAAACGAGGCGAACACATTCCACAAAAAAAAATACTAAAACATATTAACTTTCTTTAGAAATCGTGGTGGCCGAGTGGTTAAAGAGGTAACCTTTCAAGTATGAGTACAGGCCAGTACCAATGACTGTGTTTCGGATGGCACGTTAAACTGTAGGTCTAGGTTGTAATGGAACATCCTTGGCAGTCGTTACGGGTAGTCAGAAGCCAGTAAGTCTGACGACTGTCTAACAAAAGGGTATTGGGTTCTGCCTGAGCTGCGGGTTGTTCGTAAGAGTAACCGTGGCCCTGGCACACATAGACTTCCCGAAGGAACATAGTCCCCTTTATTATAAAACGTGGTATCAAAACAGTACCGCCATTAGTGCTAGCTTTAAACCGTCTTCTTGAACAAAGTTAATGGTCTAACTCTAGTACTAAAGCCGGTACTTTGTAAGTCCACGTTTTATAATAAGAGTATGTGGGTTTTCGTCAGTAAGAGTCTGACACTCCCTCCAGCTGCACCCAAGGCGGGATGATCATGATAAAAAAGGGGTATTGGCCCGGGTAACTGGGTTGAGGAGGTCAGATAGGCAGTCGCTCCTTGTAAAACATTGGTACTCATTTTTTTTTCACCTCTTTCTCCAACATAGCTTGGGAAAAGGCCTTGGGAGATGGAGATGAGATTTTATAATTTCCTTTAGAAAAAAGTCAAAAAAACTTACCAATAGCTTCATGACTGCGTCTGTATACAATTTGACAATATTTTTTATGCGTTTTTGCTTATAAACGTTTAGAATAACCGCACTACGCCCCAGTATATTGTGTTTGTACATCAGCTGTGAGCCCCGTTATCTGGGTTTGATATAAAAACTGTGCGATAAAGCCGTGTACATACTGACGTTTTATAGGACGTATAAATATTAGCTGTTTCTAGCAGTTTCTCTCGCGTAAGCGGAAATTTTCTTTCCGTACCTGGATAAAACATATGTAGGCTATGTTTACCGGGGATAGTGTAGCTTTTCAACTGTGAAATATTTTTTTTTATAATAGGTATGCGGACAACTAGTCAAATTCAATACTTTTATAGAACTGTCAAAAACGGTTACTCTCTATGAAATTTGTATGAAAACACCACATATGGCGTCACAGATTTTTCACATCAATCCGTATACTTAATCCGATTATATTAGCAATAAAAAAATAAAAATAGTTTTCGGTTTAAAACGATAAATTAAACTGACATTATTTTAAGATGCTTTACAAAATTAATATGATAAAGTATTTTATTTATGACCTAGTCCGCATCTCAATTGGTTAATTAGTTTTGGAGACATTTAAATAAACAAACAAATCTTTCCTCTTATAATATTTAACGAGTAGTATGCTCGTAGATTGTTACCATTCTGAATAAAAAGTAACCCATAGTTATCCCCAGAATCTATATCAAATTTCATTTAGCCATTAATTAAATGTTAATACATTAGTAAAAATAATAAGGGCCTATTTATCGAGAGAAACTCAAGATAGTTTTATATTATGGCTACAATAATTTCAACAGTATGAACCAATCCTTACCTGCTCATCAACATAATGAATGAATGAGTCATATTATCACAGTTTTACAAAGCCGCTGGTTTAGGATGTATGAACACACGCCAGCACATCAAGCTACCCTAAACCGTCAAATTAGCCCAATCAACTTTGAACCATATGCTTCGGCGATAAAATTGAAAATCTATTAAGGAACTTTCACAGATTTTAGTAGCTCGATGAGCTGGCATCTGTACATAATGTATTATAAATAAACATGTTAGTATGTTTGCGTATATAATGTGTGTCAAATGATTCACTACACGGCTCCCACTATGTCTAAGTTTATTGACTTTTGTACGTTCAAAATAAATCGGCGAGTCAATTTTGTACCAATTTGTTGTGTCTGCCTCTTTGGTCTAGTAGTCGCATAGCGCGACTGCTGTGCTCCCGGGTCGGACCGAAATCGATTTGTGGGTTTTAAGGGACGTTCATAAAGCAGCTCGAAGTCTGGAACTATGTGATTGATACACCCATGCATCAGAGGTCACGTAAATGTCGGTCCTGCGCCTTGTTTCTCTTCGCTCGTGTCGGATTGCCGTCCCATCGGGCTGTGCCCAAGTCTGCGCAAATGCTTGTGCACTATACAATGTTGCTGCAGCTGGCTGGTCTTATTAGGGAGAACGGCTGCCGTGGCCGACATTCGGTCTGGACGCCATTATTATAATTACATAAACTGTCAAATAAATAAAAGTAAGGAAACTCACAACAAACAGGCATGGAATCTAGATATGGTTCTGATTTCTCTTTTGCTTACAGAGTACGATAATAGGTACATGAGCATTTCCTCCCAAAACTAACATTTACCATAAACTGATGTCCACACATCTGTCTTGTCAACCCACTTACAAAAAAGAGGAGTATATAACCAATGTTAACATTGGTTATGAATAGGTACCACTAGAAGCTCGATGGTGAGGGTAGGTACGAAGTATGAAGGACATTTTAAATGTTTGACTAGGAAACTAAAAAGCATATAATAAAGAAAACTTTTTATAAAAAGAAACTACTTTTCCCTCTTGGCTCTAGAAGTCGATGGCAACCTAAATAATACCATCGAGACACCGACTTCTAGAGCTATGTAAAAAGTAAATTATTGTTTTGTGAAGTCGGCTTCTATTTTTTTTTAAAAGGCTTTTTTGCTCCAGTCCAGTATCAACATGGCGACAGTTGTCACATGTTGCAACATGACCACTTTACTACTTACGTTGCGATATCATCACGCCAGTTATTTTCTAACGTAAGGCTCATTACGTGGCCAAGGTTGGTCGCAGCTATTATAGGGTTAAGCATGTCTGCAGTTTTCACGAAGAAATTGTATATTTTATATATATTTTACGCAAGGTTTGTTTATGATTATATTTCGGAAAGATTCGTCTCAGCTGAGTCTTGAAAATTTGTCAAATAAGATCTTGAAATTTTTTATTGGCCTAGTGGTTAATGCACCAGCCACTCAAGTTTGTAGGAGGGTGTGGGTTCGATTCCAGGTCAGGCAAGTAGCAATGCAACTTTTCTAAGTACCTCATAAGTATTTTCTAAGTCTATCTCGGACACCAATGACTAATTAAAGGTGTAGGAAAACATCTCGAGGAAACCTTGACTTAAAAGTCTGAAATTACCTACATATATACAAGCAAGCATGGTGATTAACGCTCAGTTCTTCTCAGTATGAGAAGAGGCTCGTGCCCAGCATTGGGGTGATACAAAGGCAGATGATGAAGATCTTGAAGAAACCTGTACTTGTGACTTACACGTATCGAGCAAGCGTAGCGATAACGCTCATAAGTCATACCTTCTCTATATGAAAAGAGGCCTGTGCCCTGCACAGGAAGAATAAAAAGGCTGATAATGAAGTAAATTGGTTGTTGTAGGAAGTATCTGAAAAAGATAACACACGGTTAAAATATTCGAAAATAATACGGGTGACGGCCGATTCTGTGAACCAGTCTCTCGGAAGCATTCATCAGCAAGGTATAATTTTTTACCTTTTCCCAACTATGTTGGGGTCGGCTTCCAGTCTAAACAAGGAGCGACTACCTATCTGACCTCCTCAACCCAGTTACCCGGGCAACCCAATATCCCTTGGTTAGAATGGCGTCAGACTTACTGGTTTCTGAGTACTCGTAACATCTAACAAGGCTGTTCAATGACAGCCGGGACCTACAGTTTAACGTGCCATACGAAATACAGCTCGTAAAGTAGACTCTTTACCCACTAGGCCACCACGACATGATTTTACGATTGTATTGATAATAATCTGTCAACGTATATTCCGCATACAATTTATTAAAAATATACTCGATATTCGCGAACGAGCTTATCGTCAGTTGATTTAATTAATTAAAATAATCAGTTCCACTATTAAAAGTTTGAAATACTAACTATAACCTAAATTAGCTAGAATACTGCTAATTGTGAACTTTATCTAATTAAAATAAAAAAAATAGTAGATTCATTGTTAGGGTGTATGCTCACCGCGATGCTTACTGAAAGTTTTTCTGACAATAAGGTCATTTTATTTTGGTCTAAGCCTTTTTCTGCGGGGGATATCCTCCGGCTGAAGAGAGACCAAGAGGCGTGCAATCAAGATTTTTTCAATTTCAACCGGGTAGAAAGTCTCTTCCAGTTTATTTACAATTTTAATGAATACTAACTAGGTATATAATGCATGTTATTTTTGGACGAACATAACAACCACGGCATTTATAATTCTTCCTTATATTCGTATTTTTATTTAAACGATACAAAATGACAGTAGCTAATGTCACTTTGTAAAATAATGTGGCCACATTTAAAGTAATAGTGATGGGTTCAGTTCTCGTTCAATCAGATGAATGAACTATGATTGAACCATAATTATACATTTGAAAATTTTAAAGAATAATATGTGTAAAATAAAATAGTGAAAAAGTGCTCTGATATAAGTTACTAGTAGTATATATGTAACTACAATCCGTTTTAGGTCGGCTTATTAAAAAGCGCAGCTTATTAAAAAATAATTTATGTAATAAGCCTTGTTTTTTTTATTTTTATTACCTTCCTAGTACCTATAATTGATATATTTTATACATCTATTGTTTCAATTACATGATTTACTGAAAATAGGACAATCCTACAAGTTTCCTCGCATTGTTTTCATATTTTTTTGTGAAAACAATCTATTCAATATAGGTAGTGGTCTAAAACTCATTGGTATGTACTAAGCACCTATCCTAACCTAAGATATCAGTAGGTTGGCACACTAATTATTCACTAATCAATCTAAGTAATTTCATTAATTCAGGAACTTTTCCATTCATTCACTTTTTCGCAACACTATTTTTATTTCATCAAAAACTGACAACACAGTAAACGTCATTTTGTATCGTTTAAATAAAAATACGACTATAGTTCTTACTTACAGCTTAGGAACTACTTCGTTATTACTACTTATATAGTTCTAAATATGTGTGCTACAATATCGAATTGGGTCTTCCCTGCAAAGATATTTTTTTGTTCCAAGTTAATTTAATACAAGTGTTTAAAAATTCCCCAGCGCTGACTACAAGGCGCATGCCCAAGAGGCTAGAAACATTGCATTGCACGTCGAACGCCTATGCTTATTCTCTGTCCAAAGTAATAGCCAGCAATATAACATTCCATAAATAATAGGTACTACTATTCCATAATATGTATACTGTTTCTGTAATATGCAAACCGATATAGCAGCAGTATGTATGTATGTGTATGAGCCCTTATTTGCCAATTTTCCCTATAAATATTAAAATTTCGCAATAATTGTGTCAGTCTAGCATTAGTCATTCAAGATGGCGGCTTTTCCCGCCACTTTAGTTTTGTTTTTATATATTACTTTGGCATCAGGATACACACTTTTACGTAAGTTTAACTTGCTGTAACTATCTTTAATGTTTGTTATTTTCCATCATCATTCTTCTGTCTTCATTTCAATTTCATTTGGGAGGAGCATAATATCTTCTTCCATACCCGTGACGTCATATCACAAGTTGAATTCTTTCCAGCAAAGACTATATCTTTCAGACAATCCACTAATAGTGGCTTTAGTTCTTCCTTCTCGTTTTTCCCATTTGTTACTATACTTTTAACACCTGGATAAAAAGAAAAGTGTTTTTTTATATATCTATGGTATAGTACCTCTTAATGTTTTTGTATTTGGCAATCATCAAATCCCGCTGTGGGTGCAGCTGTCTTTGTCTGGGTAAATCCCACTTTTGTTCTTTCTGGAGGTCTTTGTGTGCTACGGCCGCGGTAGCTCTTGTGAACTGTCCTACAGCCCCGACAGAGGTATTATTCATCTGAAAAGGATTAACTAACTGCTTATTACAAATGCATGAATGAGGCAATGATTTTCAGTGTTGTTTTGTTCTTCCTGCAGGTGATGACGATGATAACGAGATAGTATGGCCTTCGGAATACCATTTCAAAGGAGAAAAACTGAACTTCAAATCATCGCTTAAGGAAACCTTTGAAATATGGTAAATTATTTAGTTATCAATTCTAGAAAATTTATATCACTACATAGTATAAAACAAAGTCGCTTTCTCTGTCCCTATGTCCCTTTGTACGCTTAAATCTTTGAAACTACGCAACGGATTTTGATGCGGTTTTTTTAATAGATAGAGTGATTCAAGAGGAAGGTTTATATGTATAATAACATCCATTAAATAGTGGAGAAGTACTGTTATTTTTGTGGTTTCCAATGTGATGTCGTAAATAATTTCATTTTTCCCGCTTACATTACCAGTGCGAAGCCGGGGCGGGTCGCTAGTTTTTCATAAATCCTAATAATACGTTACCTGTATTAACTTCCTTCAGTAATAAGTACAGATGCCAGCACCTCAAGCTATCTGAAACTGTACATTTTCGCTATCAGCTTTGAACCATATGCTTCAGCAATAAAATTGAAAATATACTAAGGAAATTTTACAGATTGTGGTAGCTTGCATTCCACATGTATTCTTAGATGGTAAAACTTATAATAAGTTGACATAGACCCTGTCGGGCGCAGCAATATAAGCGAGTTAGAGGAGCGAGGATAGAGGAAGCACTTATTGATTAGACTTACTTAATTTAACTAAACCCACCTTCTCCCCTGTAGGTACAGCGCCGAACTGAATCGCTCCCGCATCGACTACCAGAACGGCAACGTCAAGAAGTGGTACTATGGAGACACGGGACATGCTTACGTGGTGAGCAGAGATAAAAATATATTTTTAACTGAATTCCCAAGAATAAGGAGGTTCTCTATTCGACCGCGTATATTTTTTTTACATTTATTCAAAGTAGGCTGATAATTAGCAGTTTTTGCACTCGGTATATGTTTTTGGTGGGACAAAGAAATTCGGCTAAAACCCGAAGTGCGGCTACACCTAATTTTAGCCGGTTAGGACTAGGTGTAGCCACTTACTCTTGGTTAAACCTAATACTAGCCGAATGTATACAACTAAAACTAGGTATTCATGACAATTTTCTATTTAACTATGTATGTGGGTTATGACAGCTACAGCAGATATTTTATGAAATGTACAGATACATCAACCTACCGAAACTGCTAGCTAACTTTGCTAGCAACAACGTCAAATTTTCTCAATCAACTTTGAACCATATGCATCAGTGATAAAGTTGAAAATCTTACGAAGAAATTTGACAGATTTTAGTAGCTGATGTAGTAGATGTGCTGGCATCAAATAGACGACGAAACACAATTTTGAACCTCGAAACTACTAGTAATAAGCTAAAAACACACGGCAAAATAAACTCAGCAACAACCTATAGACACCGACTTCTAGAGCGACGTATAAAAAGTACTTTTGGCTTTTCAGCGTCTTTACAAGTCGAACTGACGGCTGCCGAAAAAATAGATCAAAAATATTAAGCTTGAGCAATGATTCCAGATCCACCCAATAACCACAGAGGAGGTGACCAACGAGGAGGTGTGCCTCGTCAGGCCAGAAGAAGACGAGCAGATTGACTTCCTCCCCGACGTCTCCGAATTCACATACACAGGTACGATTTGGAAATATTTTTGTTAGGTAGGTTTTTACAATCTTTTCAGTTATAAGAAGATAACGCTGGGAAAACTTATCCGCCAAATTATGATTGTATTCCTACGCATGGCGACGGTCTCTATGAACGCGCTCGATCCTTGATACTTAGCTCATTCAACTTGTTTGTGGTAAACATGATCCTAAGCTTGTACTAGATGACCTGTAAAAATATGGCGCACTATTTTTGTTACACATTATGTAATATACTTTACCACATTCTATATTTTTACACTAAATAAATTAAAAGAAAAACCTTTTTTTAAAAAGCTTTTATAGTCCGCCATATTGGATTTAGAATAACGTCAAATTATTTTTTAGGTCACTCTCAAGAAGTCCTTTCATTTGATACCCATATTGTTGAAATTCATTAAAAATAACTACTCCGCCATCTTGGACGGTCCACCATATTGGATTTAGAATAACGTCATATAACATATCTTGCATTGTCATACAGACTGAACGTGTATACAAAATTTCAGCTCAATCGGTTGAAGATATCTACTTCAAAATTGAGTTCAAAGAATCCACCGTAACATACATACACGGCAAGTTAAAAAAAAAAAGCTTTTAAAATTATTAGAAATACTGTTACTGTTGCCTAAAGTTCATTACTGAGGACAGCTATTAATAGTAGGAACATAAGCAACAGTCAATTTCGAATTTCGTATTTTTTTCTGTTGAAAGCTGTTCAGTTTTACGAGTACATTGACCTCCCTTCGGATGTATATCCCCTTCCCGTTACACCCTGTATAACAATACCCCATCCTATCCTATGAAATGAGGCCAATGTCTTTGATTTAACTGTAATCACGTTCATTTTGTTCCCAGGTCAAACCATGACTCTCTACGATAAAGTAGTAGACGTCTGGGTCAGTACTGAGGGATACGAGGATAAAATTATGCGAGAGGCAACGCTCTACGTGGTCAAAACTGACGCCGGCGTTGATCTGCCTGTCCAGTAAGTTTGAACCTTATGTGTGTTGTTATAAAGTCAATAATTGATTAGCTAGTCATTATCCTAACTTTATATTATAAATGGGAGCGTAACTGTCTGTCGCTCTTTCATGATAAAATTACTGGGCCAATTCAATTAAAATTTGGCACATAGTTTAGAGCCTGAAAAATTACATAGGTAACTTTATATCCGGATGCGGGAAGTAGTTCCTTTGACACATGAGTGGAACCGCGTGGCAAGGCTTGTATGTCTTGCAAATTTTAAGTTAACACTGGAGCCCATGTAGATAAGCAAATTACATGTAACACAAGTCACAAACCATCAAATCAAAATACATACAATGCTAAATTTTTCCTCTAAAAACAAAATGCGTCTCAATTGGATACCAATGGCTCTTCATCAGCTGCCTAGCTTTTTCCTTATGTTGGGTTTAGCTATCAGTCAAACCAGCATAGCTTTTTGTGGAGCTGTCGACTCCGTTATCAACATTGTACTACTCAGTACCTAATGCTACATACTCTTATAATCTACTGAATTACTGATTGTCTAGGGTATGTTCACACTTTACCTACATAATGTGCTGGGTCGCGCATACTGGCCTGGTTGGCAGGACGCTGAGCCTAAGAAAAGTAACTGTGTTCCTGTTTACTGTAAATTCTATAAGTTTTATTTTTTACTCGATGTACAATAAAATTACGCAATAAGTATCTACTTGGATAAGAAAAATTGACGTATCCACGAGAACTCTGCCGACAAACTGTACTGCAGTTTGGCAGAATATAACTGTTAATTTTTTATGTATTCTTTGCCTGAATAAATAAATAAATAAAAAAATACTTTCCACCAGGCTAGTGAGAAAAACTTACAACTATGAGATCGGAGAGGTGTCGTCCCACACCATTTCCAATTTCTTCGACTTCACTGACCAAATCTCCGAGGAGGAGCTCACCGTCGAGAATGGTAAGCCTTAAAAAAACCATACGTATTCTGGTAAAGCATCTTTTAACATTTTCAAAATTCATCATCACAGCCTATTTATCGTCCCACTGCTGGGCACAGGCCTCCTCTCCCAAGGATAAGGATTGAGTGTTAATCACCACGCTTGCTCAATGCGGGTTGGTGATTTCCGACATTTTAGTCCTCGAGGTTTCCTCGAGATGTTTTCCTTCACCTTTAATCAGTCATCGGTGTCCAAGATAAACATAGAAAGTACGTATAACTTAGAAAAGTTACATTGGTACTTGCCTGACCTGGAATCGAACCCGCACCCTCAAATTCGAAAGGCTGGTACTTGAACCTCTAGGTCACCACGACTTTCTTTTCAAAATTAGTCTAGTAGAATTGGCAACTTTGTGAAGGTCAACTTTCTGTATGATTTGGGGCAAATATAACATTATCTTTGTTTGAAGTCGGTTCTAGAAATATAAGTTTTTTTATAAACACCCTTTCTATATGACTACAGCTAAAGGATGTTGAACCTATTTGTGTAGGACTGTTCCTTCAACCTTTTGACCGCCACAGTCACGTATAGTTGACAAGCCAAAAAGTGCTCAGCACGCCACGGTCACGACTGCATGACAAAGGACTCACTACATACTATATTGTAGGTATTTATGGATGAATTCCAAGCTTGGCGATGAGAGCACGTCTTTCTTTTTTTGACGTGGTGGTCAAAAGATTAAGCAACACTTTAAATCCAATTCATGTCAAAATGTAATTTCAAGAACTCTCTCTCTTTTGACTACCAGAGGACGATTGCGAAGACCCATTCTTCGGCCAGGACTTCAAGACCGACATGAAGTTCTACCACCCAGACATCCCAGTGGAACTGGACGCTGCCTTCGAGAGGTACACCAGCCACCACGGCAAGCATTACCAGGACAACGAACACCAGATCAGGAAAGCCATCTTTGAGAAGAACTGGAGGTGAGAATTATTATAGTTCTAAGCTATACCGTCACTATTCTGGGAGAATCTTTAGTACAGCTATATTTAATTTTATAGTTCATGGTTTTTTGAAGTGAAATAAGTTGTTCTATTGATCTTGACTTGTGGAGAATGGCGGGATTCTGAGGTGAATCACCGATTCGTAACGTTGTGACAACGGAATAACATACAGTTTGAGGATATATGATGGTCTACTGAAACTCTTGGTGTTATCTTGGAAGAGGTGGTTTACACTACTTGCAAGATTTTAAGCATCTAATCGTACACTTGAACTTGGTATAACTAAAAGTAGTTAAATTAGCTGCTAATTTTTATAATTTCGATACTTAATAGAGTTTAGAATACTGATATATTTAACGAATATTTGCACGACAGTTTGTTCGTAATCATCAAAGTTAGTACTAACAAAGTAATTTTCAAATAACATCACCAACCCGCATTGAGCAAGCGTGGTGACTACCGCTCAATCCTTTTCCGTGTGAGAGGAGGCCTACTTATGCACAGGAGTGGGACAATAAAAAGGCTGATGATAATGATGACCATCCCCAATTCTTCCAGAATGGTAGAAGAGCACAACCGCAAGAACCTTGGCTTCAAGATCGAACTGAACGAGTTCTCCGACCAAACCGAGGAAGAACTCAAGTACCTGACTGGAACCTTCCCCTCCAAACACCAGTACCCTGAAATGATACCCTTCCCTCACACTCTGCAGGAGATTGATGAGTTAGCTGAGGAACTTCCTGAGAATTTTGATCTGAGGATCGAAGGCGCTATCACTCCTGTTAAAAGTAAGTTTTTGGACTGACACTTTGCATTTTTTTTTCATAATTAAAAAATTACTTATTCTTTTCTTGTATTTGAAATAAAATATAAGTAGACTCTCTTTATTTACTTTTGGAGAGCGACGGAGTTTAGGCGAGCAGACGTTATAGACATGGTCTTTCACAGGCTAAGTAATGATATTTATTCTTTAAATAGGTTTAAATCAACACTTTTACACGTTGATACATATTTTTTAATACGAGATGGGGTCGGCATTTCCTCACTGACTACCTTCAGAAGAAACGCCGGAACAAACTCAAGGGTCATAGTATCCTTTAAAGTCCAGACGTAAAAATAAATTATATGGTATTGTATGGATGAGCAATCAAGGGTTAGATTCGAAACGGTGACACGCAAATGACCTTTCTGCACACGTGTCATGTTTCAGTATTTTCGCTGTTATTTAAAATTTATTTTTTAAGAATATCCCATTCCTGCTTTTACTTTTAAAACCTAACAATGCATTTTGTGTCCAGACCAGGGTCACTGCGGATCTTGCTGGGCCTTTTGCACGACTGCGGCCGTAGAAGGAGCTATCGCGAGGAGCAATGGTGAAAGACTGCTGGACCTCAGTGAACAGTCTCTGGTTGACTGCGCTTGGGGGTGAGTTAGAGACGTTGGCATTTGTATTATTGCTATAAACTAGTGCTTGATTGCGTTCCCACCTGATGGTAAGAGTGATGCAATCGTTAAGGGTGCGGTGCACTAGTTTATTAAGAGCCTATTCACTGTAAATAGCCTTGAAGACACCTAAGTTATAGCATATAGTCAGATAAACAGAGTGTCTGGTGTGACAAGAGAGTATGAGTATGAGAACATTTCTAACTAATTAAAGTTCAAAAGTACGTTAAGTTAAGAGCCAGTTTCAGTCCACGGGGTAGTTCAATAGACAGCCGGGCCAGCACTAGTGCGGGGCTGCGGAAGAATCTGGATTCCCGCGGCCCCGCGCGCACGTGCGAGGAAACACCGGGGTGGTTTTAGCCGGTAAGAGTCCGGCACACTCCTCCGCCTCTACCCAGGCGGAAGATGTCCATGAGGATTTCAAAGGCCAGTTTCACCGGTTGCGATTTAGTTATCTGATGGATAGTGCTATACTAACAGATAAAGGCTGGTTATAACTTTTTCTGTTTCACCGTTAACCAACACTTTATGTACAAGATATCGCTATCCGACACATGTGAAACCGAAAGCTTTATCTGGCAAATAAGTTTCTGATAGTCTATCAGAGACTTTATCCGTAACCGGTGACACTGGCCCTAAATCTCGATTTGAACTCTGAAAATCTTTATTAAATCTACGTACGTAATCTGTGTTCCACAGCTTTGATAACTTAGGCTGCAACGGCGGTACTCTGGACGGTGCCATGAAGTACGTGCTCACCCACGGCATTCCTACTGAGATGGACTATGGTGTCTATGAGGCCAATGTAAGTATTACCATCTGTCTAATCATTTCCTTTATTATCACGCCACTTTTAACGGAAACTTTTTTTTTTTTTTTTTGATATTTATGCCATCACCAATGACTGTGTTTCGGATGGCACGTTAAACTGTAGGTCCCGGCTGTCATTGAACATTCTTGGCAGTCGTTACGGGTAGTCAGAAGCCAGTAAGTCTGATGCCAGTCTAACCAAGGGGTATTGGGTTGCCCGGTAACTGGGTTGAGGAGGTCAGACAGGCAGTCGCTTCTTGTAAAACACTGGTACTCAGCTGAATCTGATTAGACTGGAAGCCGACCCCAACATAGTTGGGAAAAGGCTCAAGAAGTGATGATATATGCCATCACCAGCTTTTTTATTGTCCCACTGCTGGGCACAGACCTCTTTTCACAAGGAGAGGGATTGAGCGTTAAATCACCACGCTTGCTCAATTCGGGTTGGCGATTTCAGACTTTAAAGTCCAGGTTTCCTCGAGATGTTTTCCTTTACTTTTACTGAAGATATACTTATAAAGTACATATAGCATATTAAAGTTACATTGGTACTTATCTGACTTGGAACCGAACCTGCACACTTGTACTTGGAGCTTTATCCACTAGGCCACCACATACTATATTTTCATCAATATTTGTGTCACTTTGTCACAACCCTAGCGTGTTATTTCTTAAGACACAATCTTACCAACAGTTCACACAAAGATGTTCCAAGAATAACTCTGTTTTCATTCATTCCAGGACGGTTTCTGCTCCATCCAAAATATGACATCCCCCTACAAGATCCGAGGGTTCTCTCAGGTCACCCCACGCAACCCCAACGCCCTTAAACTGACCCTCGTCAAATACGGCCCCGTCACAGTGGGGGTCCACGCCAGCTCTTTTATGCAGCATTATTCGAATGGACTTTTCTATGACTTCGAGTGGTAAGAATAATAATAATATATAATATAATATCCGTCACACATTCACACAACGTCATCTAGTCCCAAACTAAGCAGAGCTTGTACTATGGGTACAAGACAACTGATAAACATACTTATATACTTTTCTTTTGTAAATACAAACATATTATATATAAAAACACCAATAGATTCAACTATTGAACAGTTACAGACTACACAGAATTTCTATATCTTTTTATTATCACGCTTAGGCTTTAAACAGATGGACTGCATTTCAACTGCATTCCAACAGCAAAGCAGTTCGGATGCAGTTGAAACGACTGCAATAGAACTGCAAACCAACCGTGCGGTCCAATTGCAGTCTGCGTGCAGTCGTGTGAACTGCACAACGACTGCAATCGAACTGCATCCGAACTTTGTAGTCTTTTCATCAAATCTTTTAACCATTGATTTGGGTTCTATTCCCAATCTAATTTGATAAGTAATGGATACCATACAGATGTATATACATATATAGTAAAAACGGACGTCAGCACATTAAGCTATCAGAAACTGTAAATTTTTCCCAATCAACTTTGAACCGTACTCTTCAGCGATGAAGTTGAAAATGTATTAACAAAATTTGACACACTGTAGTAGCTTGACGTGCTGGCGTCTGTACATCTATACGACCACTTTACAACACCAATTTCTCAATAAATTAAATAATCCTTACCTACTTTTCTAGCGAGGATTCATACCCTAACCACGGGGTCACCGTAGTGGGTTACGGCGTCCGCGACGGAGAGGAATACTGGCTGGTCAAGAACTCCTGGGGAGAGAACTGGGGAGAAGACGGTTACATCCTCATTTCGGCCAAGAACAACAACTGTGGCGTGCTAGACTCGCCCTACTATCCCATCGTTTAGTATAGAAAAACTATTTAAATAAATACCACGTGCTTTTAAAAGTTGTTTTTTTATTTATATAACCAGCTTCAAAGTCGCGTGTAACTACCAAATAGTAAAAATATTCTTCCAGATCAATCTAGTAGTTCCTGAGATAAGTGCGTTTAAGCAAGAAAACAAACTATTCGGCTTTATGACATATTAGTATTTCTGATAATATAGCTTACGCTCGCGACCTGTGCGATCGACTTCACACATCAATAGCCTATAACGGTCCCCAATAAATAAACTATCTAGTTAAAAGGAAATAAACTTATCAAGTATTTCCGGAGCAATCGACATTTTTTCAATATTTAAGCAGCTAGGTATATGTAGTAGTGACATCTGTTGGCGTTTTCATGAGACCTCTGGAATGAACTTGGTGATTTTCAAGTGCATTATACACTTGAATGCACTTGCATGTTGCAGAATAAAATGCCAATAAAAAATAAAAGTATTTTAGTCTTATATACAAAGATGTAATATCCAAAATAACATTTTAACTTTCAAAATGTGTTTCACATCAAGTTGCCGATATTGTAAACAGCGCCATCTATCGGAGTTTTCCCGAACTACATGTAAAGTCTTCGCAATAAACTGTCACAACGACATTAATGGGTTATATCTTCGTTTACCCACATTTTTATTAGTACGCATTAATTTTTATAACATCTTTATTACATGTAACATGTACGTGATCAGAATAAAAAAAGAAAACATTTTAGTTTAAATGTTATTGTCCACCGCGTATGTGAAATAAATTTTGAGGAAAAAAAGACACAATCAGAAAACCTACTTGGAATAATTAGTGTTCAAGGCTTGTTTTTGATTTGTGATAACTTCAGCTGATCAACTTAAAACTACTTCTACTCAATCATAGGTAAGGGGTACTTACTTAATTCTTATTTCGATACTAATTTAAAACTCGTGCTTGTGACTAATAAAAGCCGCACGGGTCGATCGGTTAAGCAACGCTTGGCGCGGTCGGTCCGTGGATGGGTGACCGCCTTTTCATAACGAGTTTCTCCGTATTTCAGAAGGCACGTTAAATTGATGGGTCCCGTCTGTCATTTGAACATCATTGGCAGTCGTTACAGGTAATCAGAAGCCAGAAAGTTTGACAACCAGTCTTACCAAGAGATTTCAAGGAGGTCAGATAGGCAGTCGCTCCACGTAAAGCACTGGTATTCAGCTCCATCCAGTTAGACTGGAAGCCGACCCCAGCATAGTTAGGAAAAGGCTAGGCAGATGAATAACAAATGCCTATCTGACACAGCTGGGTCTCAAAGCATAGCTACTTTCTTACATTTTACGACCCTCAAGTTAGGGTAGGTTTATATTTAGACAGGTAACCGGGCGATAGAATAAAATGAGCTTTTATATGACTACATAAAGTTTTTATGTCTATTATTTTGTATGTCATTGTTATATGTCTAGACATATTATGTTAACAATGAGAGGTTTATAAAAGGCAAGTATTATTTCTGAATATTATACTAATAGTATAAAGCTGAAAAGTTTGTTTGTTTGAACGCGGTTATCTTTTGAACTACTGGACCGATTTGAATAATTCTTTCAGCGTTAGATAGCCTATTTTTTGAAGAAGGCGATAGGTTAGGTTAGGTTAGTTAGTTTATATTTTATCCGGATGGGCAGAGTAGTTTCTCCGGAACGCGGGTTAAGCCGTGGCAGCTAGTAAGTAGTAGACGGTATTTATTAATATGTGATTAGAAATTTAGATTGAACTTGAACTCAAAACAGCACTTTTTGAACGTCAAAAATTACAAAAGACAGCCCCCAAAACGTCCACCCTTCACCACTTCCTATGTGTTTTTGCTGGGAAGAAGAAGTGGCGCAATAAACTCCCCGGCAGGCTTGTGAGACATAAGACCATTTTCAGGGATATAATGACAAAGATACGTCATTAAATTTTAATAAAAAATTATTATTCGACCGGCTCTAACAAAATACTAGATGTGATTCTGTTCAGTATCAAAATGAGAATGGATAAACGCTTATTTGTTCCTAGGAGCTTGGTACTATAACAATAATTTCATTCAAAACAATGTTTTTTTGTTCCGTGGAAATAATAATCATTATTATTCGAGTTACGAACTCCAAAATTAAGAAACAAAACAAAAGAGAATATAACAGCTTGTCATTAATTTCCCGACTGCGAGTATTATTTTTGAGCAAATCTTTCAAAGTCGGGTCGCTAAGGCTTTTTTGTTTCAACTTTTTTTGAGGTTCCCTTTATCGCTCTTTTAAGATCGTTTTTATTAGCCAATTTGAGGAAAAAATAACTTAAGATTCATTGAAGCATATTAAGATAGATATATGATTTTAATTTTTCTAAGTTTGTATGTACTTTCTTAGTATATCTTGGACACCAATGACTGTGTTTCGGATGGCACGTTAAACTGTAGGTCCCGGCTGTCATTGAATATCCTTTGCAGTAGTTACGGGTAGTTAGAAGCCAGTAAGTCTGACGTCAGTCTAACCAACGAGTGGGATGCCCGGGTAACTGGATTGAGGAGGAAAGGCAGATAGTCGCTCCTTGTAAAACATTGGTAAAGTTAGTTAAAGTTTAATGCCTTTCTCGATAAATAGGCTATTTAACGCTGAATTTTTTTTTGAATCGGTTGAGTAGTTCCTGAGATAAGCGCGTTCAACCAAACAAACAACCCTTTCTGCTTCATGATATAAGGATAGAAATAATTTCAAAAAAGTTTTAAATCTACGAATGTAAATTACCTTACCTAAGTTAATATATAATATGGGCCCATTTATACATAAAAAGTTTATTTCTTTTTAACAACAATGGATTAATTTTTCAGTCCATTTCACCATATAATAATTACCATAAAAATGTAATGAGATACTTCAATCAAGTTATTCCATAACAAACAAAAGATAAACGTAAAAGTAATCCTACGCATAATATTTTCCATTTTCTTGTCGTAGTAATAATAAATCAGGACTTATTTCATACTAGCGGTCGAACGCGACTCCGCCCGCGTGGATGTCGGTTTTCGCGACAAAAATTAGTCTATGTGTTGTTGTCTAAAAGCGCCAACCAGCCGCTCTCAGTATAATTGTTTTCAGAGATCACCTTCATCTAAAGTGCTGATAAACTTAAAATTATTTTTAAAGAGAAAGAGGACTTACGGATATGACTATATGAAAATAAGGTGATAATTTTTCTTCTCTGATATTGTAAATGCTACTTTAATGGTCTATTTCTTTAATATCCCTCACCTGAACCTCTGCTCATCACGTAAGATTGCACGCTAATGCTACACACAGCTCCACACAATATAGAAAGCAAATGAAAATCATACCGGTCGACGTACTTTCTCCAGAGCGCGGCGTTCGTCGGAAAATCCGATATAAAAGTAAAATAGTTGGTATGTGTATAATATTTGAAATTAAATAATTATTTTATTTTATAGGTAGACAGACGATCTTGTTAAAGTGGCCGGACGACACTGGATAGCCATAACACAAAACCGTCAGAAGTGGAAAGATTTGGAAGAGACCTACACTCAGCATTGGGTGACTAAAGGTTGAAGAAGAAGAAGAATTATTTTATTATGACATATTATGTATACAAATACTACAATAAGAAGAATAAGATAAATAAACTAAGGGCCAGTTTCACCATATCCGAATAGCCACTATCTACCGAATAAATTCAAAACTGGAACAGAATTTGTATTACATTATCTACCAGGTAAACTAACTTTAACGTTTGGAACTTATTCGTAGGTGGTGAAACAGGCCCTATATAATCTTCTACTTTTTAAATCAAGAAGATTTGTTTGTGAAATGTCAACCTCCTTTTAGAAGCTACTCTCATTTAAAAACAAAAAGAGTTCTAGACCTTGACAGATCTGAAATAATTAAACATTTTCAAAGTTCCATCAATTCATGATTACCAGGTTCTGAAAACTACGGAATTTGCTAATTTTAAGTTAATCAAAGTTACAATTCTGACGTAAATTTTCGCGGCTTTTCAGTTTTCCAGTCCGTATGTCCCGTCTCCCAGGGTTGGAGCAGGGAGGGGATCAGGGGACCACCTCAGATCGCGTCGAACCGCCGCGAAGGACGGACGCGTTTATAAAATGGTCCTCTGAGCCCCAGTGCCCGTGTCGAGACAATGGTGAAGTACAACGTATTATTTGCTGTTACGATAGCCATCTCCCTGGCATTGGGTAAGTCATAGATTTTATTACGATTTTATTGGTACGTTTTAAAATTGGAACGGTTCAATTTTTGGTCGTTCGATTCGTGTTTTTGGTACAATTTGTTTTTTTTCTTCGGTTTTATTAAAGGTTGTCTATTAGAAATGTTTTTTTTTCTCTAGGTTTATTATTCTAGAGCGTGTATTGTTTTAACAACTCGTAATTTTAAAACAAAAGGAAATATTTTCTGTGAATATTTTGTTTTTATAGACCTAGATAGACAGTGTCGTGTTGCGTGTTTATTATGCGGATTCCCAGCTATTTGTTTATTTTTTTTCTTTTAAAACCTTACATATTGATCAAATCGGAACAATAAGCGTATTAATTAAATTTTTAACAGAAATTTATTAAAAAACTGAATCAGCTGTTGATTGTATCATCTCTCTTAGATATTTCTAGATTAATTGATTTTTCATGGATTTTCTAAAGGACAGCTTGGGTTGTTCTTTGGTTGTTGCAGGATAGTAGGGTTGGTCCTTTTGCCCTTTTATAAATGAATAATACTATTTACATGTTGATAATACTTTAGCATCAAGCTTAGCAACATTATTAATATTGACGTTTTTTTTCTTTTAGAATTAATTAATTTTAAGTAGGTAACGTAATTAGAATAGATTGGAGGAATCTAGATTACAGATAAGATAATAAATAACCTATGTGTTACTGTTCGTAAGAGTATAAATATTAGATATTCAACAAAACCTTTGAGAGCATTTAAGGACCAATTATCTATGTTATGTACAGACGCCAGCAGGTCAACTTACTCGAATCTCACATTTTTTACCAAACCAATATTAACGTTTCACTATTGTGATAAGGTTGAAAATATATTCAAGAGATTCGACTGATTGAGGTAGGTTGGTGTGTTGGCTGATACATTTAAAAGGCATGACTGTTACAACACTTATATGAAACTTTATATTATATCCAATCTGAAAAATAATCTGAAGTAGCCTTTAGCTTAAATAATGAATTTACAATTTGTGGTCTTGAAAAAACATGTTGATCGATTGTTACGAGTCTAATCGAATTATTCGGTTTGAAAATATTATATATTTGAAAATATATTCAGTCAGTAAGAGTATGACACTCCCTCCAGCTGCACCCTCAGTAGGAGAGGTCATTCGATGATTTCCCATTAAAAAAAGTCCGTTACCTATACTGCGAATCGATGTCAACTTTCAGTCCAAAAGAAAAAGATTTCTTAACTAATTCGAAATTCAAACACAGCATTCTTTTTCGACTTTTTATTTGGCGCCTTAACTTGACGTTTGTAAGTCGAAAAATAGAATTCTCATTGAATTAAAGTACACTTTGATAGCATTCGCATGTATTTGTGAAGCAGACATTTTCTAACAGACTTTTAAAGAAAATGGAGGTTCTTAATTTTAACGTAGAATTTGTTCTCTTATTCTTTATTCGTCCCGGATAATTAATTCATTGAATTATGTAAAAACATCAAATAAATAAATAAAAATTATGATAAATTATATAATCGTTGCATCCAAGTATAAGAATTTTTTTTACAGGTCAATCTTTCACGGTGTGAGGAGGCCTGTGCCCAGATCTGTGTGGGATGATAAAAAAGACTCATTCTATCATAAACAGCCTTTAAGTAATCTCGTCTTTGACATTGATAATGATTCATCATCATCATTATCAGCCTCTTTATTGTTCCATTGCTGGGCACAGCCCTTCTCTCACACTGAGAAGGATTGAGCGTTAATCACCACGCTTGTTTAATGTGGGTTGGTGATTTCAGACTTTATGGTCCAGGTTTCCTCGAGATGTTTTCCTTCACCTTTAATTAGTCATTGGTGTCTAAGATATACTTAGAAATTACATACAACTTTAAAAAACTGCATTGGTACTTGCCTGACCTGGAAACGAACCCGCACACTCACACTTGAGAGGCTGCTGCCACTAGGCCACCACGACTTTAAAAAAGACTTAATGAATAAAAGTTGAAAAGTGAAGAATCTAGTGTAAAATTCTTCTTTATAATTTATTTCAAGTAACAATAGATTCACAGACTAGACACAATGTGCATATATTTTTTTAATTATAAGTCAAACGAATTCATTCTCTCAAAATGCAACTAAAACTACAAACAGTTGTGTTGCCAGCGTATCATTTCAGTAACAGTTGAAATAACTTGTTCTGAGATGGCAACACCAGCTTGGTAAAACGATATTATTGTCCTGTACCGAGTTAATTAGTTGCTGGCTTAATTAGCAGGCTGCCGAGCTAAATTATATGTATATATACATATAGTATGTTCTATTTAGTTTTACTTGACAACGTATAACATATAGGGGAAGGAAGTTATAATAATGTGGGATAAACTTGGAAAATGCATTGCTTAAAATTTTTCAGGATTTTTGTTTTTTTTTGTTTAACTAGCGACCCGCCCCAGCTTCGCACGGGTGCAATGCACATATAAACCTTCCTCTTTAATCACTCTATCTATTAAAAAAAACCGCATTAAAATCCGTTGCGTAGTTTTAAAGATTTAAGCATACAAAGGGACATAGGGACAGAAAAAGCGATTTTGTTTTATACTATGTAGTGATGTCGTGTTTCGGATGGCACGGTAGAATGGTAGGTCGCGGCTGTCATTTGTACAGACATCAAGCTACCCGAGACTGTCAAATACTCCCAATCAACTTTGAACCATAGACGCATATTATGCTTCTGTGGCAAAGTTGAAAATCTATTAAGGAAATTTGACAGATTGTAGTAGCTTGGTGTGCTGGGGTCTGTACTCCAAAAAAAGCCTATATTTTTTTTGGATCATCTTTGGTAGAGGAAGTGTAGGATAGCTTGCTGCACGGTGGACCGAGGATTTTAAGGAGGTGGGCAGTGGACTGATATGTGCTGAAGAGCGGGTTGGTTGACTCTCATCAGGGGAGGCCGACGGTGATGAAAGTTGGTGATTGATACTACGAGAATGAAGGAATAGAATAGAGTGTGCATATGTGTCCTCAAAAATGCTTATGCACTAGCATTTGTCCCGCGTAGTTGGCTGATTTTCTCCGAGAGAACAGACACCATGGCCGACTTACATTCTAAACGTCACAATAACGATGACTCAGCATAACAGTAAATAATTTTAATGTTAACAGGTCATCAATGAAATCCTAAATCAGATTTGTCAAAAGCACACACTTTTTTGACGTCAATAAAGGCCCGTTTACAATATAAAGACGGAATGACAGTCCCGGCGTGCGGCTTAGCTTTAATAAAATGTTATATGTATGTACAAAAAATAAAAAAAAATAAAAATATATCTTTTGATACATTTTCGACGGAAATTGATTCACTAACCTAACTAAGAACTCAATTTGGTTCACGCAATCACAAAGAGATTCCTAAAAATAACCGCCATTCACAGTTCAAAGCGTTTTACGCAGAAATTCAATAAAAGTTTTTGTGCCAAAAAAAAATAATGCTTTTCGGGCTCCCTCGTTCGATGTCGCTATAATTGTATCAATTTGTGACGAGCTTTCAAAGCCACGGTTAGCCTAGTTACTAGATATCTAGTGAAAAAATATGAAAAAGTTTTAGTTATTAAAAAAAACTGTGACGTCATAGGCTGTCAATAGGCAAATTATTAATAGGCATTTTATGTTATCGGTATTGTAAGTAGATATTATTATCACTTGTCTATGTATAATATCGTATTGTAAATGCAATTTTAATAACTGTTTGTTAATTAATCATGCTTATATACCAATGGCTGAAACACGCTGAACCGAATTAAATACTTAAAAGAAATAATACAAAAATATTACTAAAATAAATAAAAAAAAAACATCAAGATACTATCATAATTTTATCCTTTAAAAATGTTGGTACTTTATGTTATTAGTTAGTGCTTATAATTCAATAATATTACGGTTTTGTTTGTAAAATTTTCTTTTTGTTGTTTTTTTTCTGGTTATCGATTTAATTGTATGCTAACTCCGAGCCGATGAATAGCCAGTGCTGTACGTCACAGATTACCATACACAAATATTCTAATACTTTCAAGCTTTTTACAAGATCTTGAAGGTCAGAAGTCTGATCTTTTCAATCTGAGCATGCTCGCAATGAGTAAAAAAAGTCTCCATACGGTTGCTACATTTCAACTTTTACCAACGCGTTCTAGAATTTTCCATTTCCAGTTACGTCTTTTGTTTTTCTTGAATTCGCGAAACAGTGGATAATATGCAAATTTATGTCTGCGGGTTCCGTGTACATAGCTCAATTGCTGACGACCGTTTCTTAAGTAGCTATGTGACTAAAACATGAGTACTGTGGTATATAAGGGTGAATATTTCACTAGGGTTATGGAACTATATAAGCTGCTCCCTGCGGTTCCATCCTCCGCTCGAGGAAACAACTTCCCGCATCAGGATACGATTACGATTATAAAGAGGACAGGAGAGGATGATGTGATTCAGATTACCAACATTTGTGCCACATTCACAAAAGAGGTCGTCAATGATTTTCAGTCTGGCGAGATGTGCTGGAGAACAAACATTTTTTCTTTCGGGGGGAAATCCTCATGGACTATCGTCCGCCTGGGGAGAGGCGGCGAGGGGTGTGCCGGGCTAAAAAAAAGTGGCCAGTAGCCAAATTTTATCACAAAATCATCAAATCATACAGTTACATTCCAGTTGCATCCCCCCACGGTTTCACCCACGTCCCCGGGTCGTCCTGTTAGCCGAAAAAAATCTCAAATCGGTCTAGTAGTTCTTGAGATTAGCACGTTCAAGAAAAAAAAATCTTCAAGATTAACAATGTTCATCATCACAGCCTTTTTATCGTCCCACTGCTGGGCACAGGCCTCCTCTCCCACGGAGAAGGATTGAGCGTTAATAAATGATTAATCATGTTAGTATAAATTTAAGATGGATGACACTAGTACTGGCGAGTTCACCTCCAGAGATTAACCAATACAATAAATCACAGAACTACAACTGAACCCCTCATTAAACTCTCATTCTGAGCATGTTTCTATTAATCCAGCATTAGACAGAAAGGTATTATTCTTCGTTCAGAGTTATTTAACATTAAAACTTATATATTTCTACGTGGAGACAGGTCAGGACCAGTCTAGACATATTTCTAGATATTATCGATGCTATACCGAGTGTAGGATCCATTATGTAACACTCATTTTCAAAATCCATTATGTTAGGGTACTATAAGTGGGTATAGATGGCAGTATTATATGATAAATCGTATGTCATAAAGACTATACTTATAAATTTTTAAAACTGGGTAAAAGTAATTTTATTTTAGTTAAAACTTCAAGAGCCATGCCGAAAGTATTTTGTATTTGCTTTACTACGACAATTATTTATGTACAACACTTCCTAATCTAACATGACAAACTAAAACTATTGTCTTAAAAACTTATTAAAACTAAAAGTAGTTAGAACATTGTTTTACGACAGAAAGGAATTGAAAATTAAAGGGATTTGTTTGACGTGTGTCTGTTTGTATCAGTAAATTCACTTTTATATAGAAAATAGTGTGAAGTGTGGATGACAGCGATATCATCATAAAAACTATAGAAACAGGCCCTGACAGGCCATAGGCATTTTTTCGCGGGAAATTGTCTAATGAAAATTGTCCATATACCCTTATATGCCCATTACCAATTGACCATACAGCCTTTTAATATTAATGATATGGTGAGAGCTTTTCTTATATTCTATTTCTTTTCATGTTATTTCCTTTTATAGCATACCTTGTTGTTGGCAACACAAGTTTAATTTTTTAATTATTTTCGACGTAAGTCTTGATTTTGTTTTGTCTCTGTCATCTGCAAGAAATGATAAATCGCAACTGGCGTAGTATATTGTATACTCTTTGGCAACTAGCTTGTTATGTGTTGTGCTGCTATTAATAAATATGTTATCAAGCATCCGGAGTTTTCCCCAACAACGATTCTACAGTCCACGAGCTCCAAACATACCTCATCACATTTTCAATGCAATTTTTCTTGCCTCGAACATTGTTGAGATGGTTAAGCAGGCAACATATTACGTGAGCCTTATCAGACATTTCCAGTTACGTAAAGCGATTCCATATTATTATCAACCGTTGTGTCATAAGCCGAGGAAGATTAAAATATTACGTCGCCGTCTCTCTATTACTTATTGCCGTAGATAAACATGATATTTGTTGTTATGTCAACATCTTGAAGACTGCTTCGTTGGTCTAGTAGTCAGATAGTGCGACTGCTGTGCACGGGGTCTCCGGTTCGATTCTTGGATCGAGCCGAAACCGCTTTGTGGGTTTTGAGAAACTTTCATAAAGCAGCCCGGAGTCTGGAAGTTGGTGATTGATTCACCCGTGCATCGGAGAGCACGTAAATGTCGGTCCTGCGCCAGATCTCTCTCCGGTCGTGTCGGATTGCCATCCCATCGGATTATGAGAGTGAGGGAATAGAGAGTGCACCTGTGTCTGCGCGAATGCTTGTGCTCTATAATATGTTCTGCGCAGCTGGCTGATCTCCTTAGAGAGAGTATCTTGATGTTATTAGGTACCACTTTATTAAGAAACTAGTTGTTACCCTTGGTTCCAAATACATCCCGAGAGAAATACTGCCAATATCCGGATAAAAAATAGCCTATGTCCTTTCTCAGGCTTTAGGCTATGTTTGTTCCAAATTGTATTAAAATTGGTTCAGCAGTTTTGGCATAACTGCGCGACGATCTAGGTTAAGAAGGTCAGATTAATTCACTGAGGAAGAATATACTATGTATGCGTTTATCTTTTATCTGGGTACGTAAAGTAGTTCCTACGAGTGATACAACTAGCGGAAGATAGTATAATAGAAAATAATGGTATTGAACTGCGCCTGATAAGATTGGAAGTTCTTATACCTCAGAGTTACATAGTAACGGTTCTTCTAACCATACAGACAGAATTGTGTTGCTGGGGAGTTTGTTCCATCATTTCTTCTGCCCAGCGATAACACATAGGAAGTGGTGAAGGGCGGGCGTTTTGGTGGCTGTCTTATGTAAAATTGACCTTCAAAAAGTGCTAATTTTCAGCCTACTTTGAATAAATGACTTTTGTATCTAGTAAAAGCTAGGCAGATACACAGCGAATCAATCACAAAACATTTATTTATTTGCGATCAATCAAAACCTTTAATTTATTAGTTTATTTTTCCATCAGCCGGCGAGCCGTGAAGCTAGCCAGTCGACAAATGTAATTTATCGTACGCGTAGATACTTTGAGTGTATCGACAGATCGGACGCGAACCGGACTCATGCCGGACAGCCGGATTGTAGTGATCGATATAATAGTTTGGGTATATTGTTATATAAATAACAAAAAAATATTGTTTTTTACTAAGTTTTCATGCTTCCTTATGAAACATTCAAAATTCTAACCAAAATTTTGTTTAATTTGTTTTATCCTTTTTAACTTGAAAAAGTCTATATAAAATTTGTTAGAGAATTATGTGAATTATGTGAGAAACACCTACCAATTAAAAAAAATCTTCAAATACATCATAAGGAGCTCGTGGCTAAGTAAGAGCTGCATGGCTTTCTTAAGATGGGAGATCAGCGAATCTCCCATTGCACTCCGCACACTCCACTCCACACTGACTAAAACCCACTATTATTCCTTCTGGAGTCTTTTATGTGTCCGGGCCGAGGTAACTCTTTCCACTTATATCGCAGAGTCGTCAGAATTCAGTCCTAACGGGACCTGCTTAATTTGCTGACTTCTCTTTGAGATATACTAAATCATGTAAAATTTAACATACATATTTTCTATGCTGTTGGCAATTAAAGATTTCTCTCTTTTCTGAAGACCACAAAGCTTGCCATAAAAGCTTATGTCAACGAAACAAAACCAACATTATAGTTTTCAACTCCACTGCATCAGACACTGGACATGAAAAGCATTAAATGTAGCATAAACTCTTTAAAGAGAGACAAAATAGCCGATTCAGATGTTTCTATTCATCCTTCACTCGAAGTACGAAGACTTTGTCAAAGAGAGCGTTCACCAACTGCTTTGAAAAGTCCTCAGAAAGGATAGGAGCGCTCGGCTCCCGTTTCGAGAGCTCCAACCCGAAACTGCTCGGAATAATTGCCGATACAGCTATCACTTACGATTCACTTTGAGATAATATTATATTGAGTTTTTGTGTCAGCAAGTGTAATTTCGTTAGGAGAATAGAATGGCCCTTTGAGGATAATAATAAGTATGTAATATGCTTTCAATTTCTTCTATTGAATGCCCAACTAGGTTACTTATTTTTAAAATACGGCCGAAGAATAACTGATAACTTTTCTACAATTTTAGATGACGAAATTTATCAAAGGATTCGTATTTATGGGTATTTTAATCTTTAACCGCTACGTCAAAAAAAGAAAGACGTGCTCTCAACGCCGAGCTAAGAATTCATCTATTAATATCTAAAATATAGTAGTGAGTTCGGAATTATAGCGATTAAAATTCACTATAATTTTTTAACTTTAAAAGTCTGTCATGTAGTCGTGACCGTGGCGTGCTGGACACTTTTTGGTTTGTCATCTATACGTGACTGTGGTGGACAAAATTATTCAAAGATTTAAGTCCTAGCAAGCTAAAGATGAGGCATTGTATTTATCATCTTTGGTCATTGTTTTTCATGTCTGAATCAGGTCCAAAAATCACACACAACCCCAACATCGAAATGATAAAACCTTAACGGGGTATACCCGGGTCGAGTACGGCCGGGCGCCGGGCGGGGAGGCGTTTATTTTATTACCACTTCGCACCCCTATTAAGTGGTATCAGACTTATGGCTCGCTTGATGCCCGGGTCTTTGTGTGGGCGCCGGGTGGGGAGTATATGGGGGGTAGGCAGTTAGTTCAGCTTGTATATAATGGTGATTTTTTTTTAATATAATCTATCAATCTTTTATAAAATTAGTTTACGTGATAATTTTCTGAGAAGAAAAAGAAAATAAGAATTTTGTTTCCAGCAGGCTTAGCATGGCGATTTTGTATCTATTCTGTCAAGAAAAGACAAAGCTCTTTCTGTCAATGTCAACATGTTTTCTGCCCGAGCATGGCGCGACCTTTCAACTCGCATATAATGACTTGTAGCCTTATGTCAACCGAAGAAAAGAAAAATTACTTCAAAAAATTTCAAAAGAAATCTTACGTCAATCTGTCAGTTTTCTGTCATTATATCCAATCTCCGGTAAACAAGACTTGTTTCTACGGTTGCCATGCTAAGCCTGCAGCCATATTTTATAAAGTCAAACCTTCTTCTTCTTCTGACAGCCAGTCTTTCTATAGAATACCGGGTTGCCCAGGCAGCGGTTAAGAGAGTCAGATAGGCAGTCGCGCCACATAAAACACTGGTACTCAGCTCCATACGGTGAGACTGGAAGCCGACCCCAACATAGCTTGGCAAAAGGGTACAAAGATATCTAAGAATTTATGCTAAATTAATTAAAAATTCCAATCAATTGTAAAATATGAAATTCTGCATAAGGAATAATTACATCCCCTACATTAAAAAGTCGTGGTGGCCTAGTGGTAAAAGCACCAGCCTTTCGAGTATGAGGGTGCGGGTTCGATTCCAGGTCAGGCAAGTACCAATGTAACTTTTCTAAGTTATACGTACTTTCTAAGTTTATCTTGGACACCAATGACTGATTAAAGGTGAAGGAAAACATCTCGAGGAAACCTGGACTATAAAGTCTGAAATCACCAACCCGCATTGAGCAAGCGTGGTGATTAACGCTCAATCCTTCTCCGTGGGAGAGGAGGCCTGTGCCCAGCAGTGGGACGATAAAAAGGCTGTGATGATGACATCCCCTACATATGTTCATGTTTAATTAAGCCGATATCTCGATATAGGAACGAATATCGAAAAATCTGTTGGGTTTAATGAAAAGCAATTAATAGACCAGACCTGGCGGATACGTGCGGATATCTGATAGGTAAGGCGCTTTGTAATATGTAGGTAATATATTTTATACAGATATTTAAGACTGCAGATACATGTGAAAATAATTCACGCGCCACTTGTACTGGAGGTTGTACGGGGTGTATCCGCTGTACCCGCTTATGTACCCAACATTGTTCGTGCTGGGTATGGTCGGGTACAACCAGTTAAAGGTGCGACGAGAATTTGCACTTATAATGTATTTGGTTAAGTTGCTCCGTGGCAAGGAGCACAATCCTGAAGTACTGCGGTGCTTGAGTTTTTGTGTTCCGGACCGCTACGTATGGAGACGGCGGCGCCCGCCGCTGCTGTCAGTGCCAACCGCCAGGACCAACCTGCTGGCCAAGACGCCTCTAACGCGAGCGATTCGTACTTTAAATGACATCCAGAACAACCTAGACATTTTTTCGTGTCAGTTCAGTGAACTCGCAAGGGTTATTTTATATATATTATGTTATACGCTAGATTAGGCTTATTAATGTTTTGTTTTTTATGTTATTTAATTTTTTCAAATTCTTATTGTAATATTTTTAATTGTAATTTAATAGGTTTTAATATGTCTGTTTTATTTTTTTGGTTATTTAGTTAAATGCCTCACTAACGCATTAGGTTATAAGTACCTGTAATGTTAGTGATAAGGTTGTAAATAAATAAATAAATAAATAAATAAAAATAATGAAGGACAGTAATTTTTTTGCGACATCAATATTTGGGGTGGTTTTGTAATTTCTTTTGTGGTTATAATTAAGATTGTAAGTGAGATTTTTTGCACTATTGATTTTAATTCATGGGTATAGTTAATTAAAAAACATAGAATAAATTGTTCATGAGGTACATGAAGTATTTTTGGGATTAAACATTTTTAATTATAAATTGCAACGATTCAATATTTAGTTACAGATGCCAGCACATCAAGCTACCCGAAACTGTCAAATTTTCCCAATCAACTTTGAATCATAATATGCTTCATGGATAAAGTTGTAAATTTATTAAGGAAATTTGACAGATTATAGTAGCTTGATGTGCTGGCGTGCGTTTCATAAAGAAACTAGTTATCTACCTAGAAAGATAAATAGTATACATACATATAATATCGAAAATAATTCACAATTTAATCCCACTAACCCATTACCATGATTCAACGAAAAATATCCGCAGCGTGTTAATTATTTGGAAGCCATTAATAAGGTGTGACAGATATCCGCGCGGCGGATATGTTCGGATATTGGAGGTGACAATACTGCCGTTATCCATCATAACTGATGCATCGCCCGAATGTATTGGTAGCCCACTCTACGGTGTATCGATTTTCGCAAAATCGAGGGTATTTTGGGATTTACCTGAAGTACCTTTTATTAAGATTTTGGTTATCACGGCATCACACATAAACAAAAGAAATATATTATGATAGTAATCAGATTTTTTGACGTTATTTTGACGTGGTTGTATATCCTTCTCAGTCGTTACGGGTAGTCAGAAGCTAGAAAATCTGACAACCAGTGTTAGCAAAATATAGCAAACAGCTTTGGCAGTCGTTACGGATAGTCAGAAGCCAGAAAGACTGACAACCAGTGTTACCGAGGGATATCGGGTTACCCAGGTAACTGGGTTGAGGTCAGACAGGCAGTCGCTCCACGTAAAATACTCAGCAGCATCCGGTTAAGACTGGAATCCGACCCCAACATAGCTTAGGAAAAGTCTAGGCAGATAACGATTTTTTCACCAAAGCGAAAAAATTAAAACGCCATTGACACAAAACGCCCGATAATCAAAACACGTTCAAGCAGCCGACAAATTAATCATCGTCATTTACGCATCGTTATCCGTCACCTCAATTTGTGCGGATACATTAAAAATGTTGCAACGTTTTAAAAATCGCTCACCCGTATTAAATTAAAATCAATTACCGGGCATATACCCGGGTGGCGGATATTTCGGATATGTGCGGATATTTGCGGATATTTGCGGCCGCTACATGCGGTTTGAATGCACGTAATGGCAGTAATATGAAGAGGTAATGGTGCATTGGTGAAGGCTTTCGGGCTTGTATTTACAATACTTGGTCTATTAACTAGCGAGCATTGCTAATATTGTGGTTGTTTGATTTGCAGCTCAAATACGCTGGTTTAGTTTATTCGGCAGTTAGTTGTGGATTTATTTGCGAACTGTTTTTTTTTATAAAATTAACGACTAGAAAAATAAATAAAAATAACCAATAAAGTTTTTTTTACCAATGAATTAACCTTCCGGGATTGTGGTAAAGTTTAAGAGAGTGCGGGTTCGATTCCAGTTCAGGCAAGTACCAATGTAACTTTTCTTTTTTACCAATGTTACGTTATACGTACTTTCTAAGTTTATCTTGGACACCAATGACTGATTAAAGGTGAAGTAAAACATCACGAGGAAACCTGGATTATAAAGTCTGAAATCACCAACCCGCATTGAGCAAGTGTGGTGATTAACGCTCAATCCTTCTCATTAAGATAGGAGGCCTGTGGCCAGCAGCAGGACGATAAAAAAGGCTGTGATGATTGTGGTAAAGTTGTTAAAGAAATTTGACACATTGAGGTAGGTTTATGTGCTGGCGTCAGAAGGCACATAGTGATAAGAGTTTGATACTCCCTCCAGCTGCACATACAGCGGGATTTACCATGAAAAAAATAAATATACATAAATATAATAGCTTGCTTGGTGGATTTCTACAGACATTAAACAGTTAATTAGCTTAACCATAGAAGCTTCAAGGATTGAACTAAGTTGTTCACTCAATTAACACGCGAACTCCAGTATGCAAGTATCTAACTATTTCGAGAGTATAAGTTGCACTGACAAACATAGTTAGCAATTGAACAGACTAAGAACAATCTAGATTAAAGCGAAGCGAAACTGATAATTTTCCCAATCAACTTTGAACCATATGCTTCATCGATAAAGTTGAAAATCTATTAAGGAAATTTGACAGATTGTAGTAGCTTAATGTCTAACCAAAGGGGTATTGGGTTGCCCGGGTAACTGGGTTGAGGAGGTCAGATAGGCAGCCGCTCCTTTTAAAACACTGGTACTCAGCTGAATCCGGTTAGACTGGAAGCCGACCCCAACATAGTTGGGAAAAAGGCTCGGGAGCTGATGTAGTAGCTTGATGTCTGTATGTCATCTGTTTAAATTTCAACTGTCTAACTATCATAGTTAATTAGATACAGCCTGGTGACAGACGGGCAGACGGTTAGAGCCCCGTTTTACTCTTTGGGTGCAATTAAATCTTTGTTTTGTAAATCACGAATCCAGCGAGATATCTATAGTGCAATTTGATTGACAAATCACTCGGCCACTATACATAGTCTGTCTGACGGATATTGATAGCTTTTTCAGCAAAAACCAGCTTAAAATCGAGAGTAAAAATAAAATGTAAAATTAATGGATCGCGTTCCAGTATTTATTTAAGCCAGTGTTTTGTAAATTGGTTTTTTGAAATGTTAACGAGTTATTTGTTTATTTGCTTGCAAATTTTCTATTTGTAGATAGGTTGGTAGCTTTAGATAAATTAAAAGAAATTTAATTAGAGGCGCTCTTACAGAAATGTATATTTAGATATTTCAGATACGGGTTTGAAAGTGATCTTAGCTCAGTAAAAGTCGTTATAATTGATTTATTTATTTCTATATCAAAGTAAAAAGTTAAAAAGTTGCCGTAGTTAGAATTGTCTGTGATCTTTGTTTGTCTGTCTGTCCCTGATTCTTAATTAGAACAGTAAATACTAATCCATAAAAAATGAGGGAGTGCAATGGTGTCAATAGTTAAAAACACACAGTTACTTACATAACAATTTTAATACTAAAAAAATGCCAATCAAAAAAGAAGACTGAAGAAACAAACTGCATATATGTAACCCATGAAAAAAACTAATGAAAACCAATTAATACGGTCAGCTGACCCGGCTAACTGAATACCCGGATACGTGCAGTAGCCGGGCATCCGACATCCGTGACGGATGGCCTGGATTACTGCCAATCCCTGTATTTATGTGCTGCCAATATTCCGGACAGATTGCCGGGGACAACGCGGTAGGCAGTTGTTTATCTCCTTGTATATTTTTTAATTACTAGCTTAGTGTTACGTAACTTAGATCGTGGTGGGTTAGATGTTAGCCATTTGAGCGCCATGTCAAAAAATAAAGACGTGCCCTCAGCGCCAAGCTAAGAATTCATCCATAAACACCTACAATAAAGTAGTGAGTTCGGAACTATATCGATTAGGACTGACTATTAATTTTTAATTTTAAAAGTCTGTCATCTAGTCATGACCGTGGCTTGCTGGGCACTTTTTGTTTGTCATCTATATGTGACTGTGGTGGTGTGGATGGATTTGGTGTTCTTCTCCAGATCATGGAGTTATTATAAGTCAAGTTCAATTTATGAAGACGAGGCAGATAATATTTGGAAATAACTGTCAATAACGGCGGAAGCCAGATTTAAGTACCTATAATGAAAAAAATATAAAATATATAAATATTAGAAGGAACTGTTAGCCATTTTCCACGATCCGCAGAAAATATAATAAATAATACTATTACCTACGTATAACCTAACCTAACCTACGATTATATATTATATACCTATAATCAAATTTATCAACTCCTAAAAATTGATAAATTTGATTATAGGTATATAATATATAATCGTAGGTTAGGTTAGGTTATACGTAGGTAATAGTATTATTTTTAACTTTTTAGTGCGTTTAGTTTTTTTGAAGTCGGTTTTATTTTTTTGCAAAAAATTTTTTATTTATTAATTTTTAGTGGCATATTTTTAATCTTATAAAATATGGGTAGGCCTAGTAAAGACACTGCTCGTATGAGAAAGCGTCAGCCATGAGGAATTCACAGAGTCAATAAGCTGATACCCTGATTTGGACTGCCCCGTTGGTCTAGTGGTCGCAAGGCGCGACTGCTGTGCACGGGGTATCGGGTTCGAATCCCGGGTCGGGCCGAAATCGCTTTGTGGGTTTTGAGAAACTTTCACAAAGCAGCCTGGAGTCTGGAAGTTGGTGATTGATTCACCCGTGCATCGGAGAGCACGTTAATGTCAGTCCTGCGCCTGATCTCTCTCCGGTCGTGTCGGATTGCCGTCCCATCGGATTATGAGAGTGAGGGAATAGAGAGTGCACCTGTGTCTGCGCGAATGCTTGTGCACTATAATATGTCCTGCACAGCTGGCTGATCTCCATAAATGAGAACGGCCGCCGTAGCCGACAATCGGCCTGGATGCCATCAAGCTGATACCCTTCTATATCATCATGATTATTTCTATCAAACGAAATCCACTGTTTACACATTCACGAGGTTATCTACCATCCACTTAATGAAAAGTTCCGTTGCCTATCTCTAAATGCAGCCTCAGATCTGCACGAAATACTTATCAAACAAAAAGAAAACATCAAAATCCATACATAAATGACATAGTTATGCCCGAACAAACATTAAGCTAATACATACGGAGAATAATATTTTTGGACGAATAATTTTATCAGTGGTATACCTGGAAAGTGACGTACCACTGTACTGTACTTGTTTTAGAAAAAAAAAAATGTTTAAAAATATCAAATTCTCTATATGTTTTCCTATAAAATTTGAAGAGTTCCCTCGATTTCACCAAGATGCCATCAACAAATCCCGACTTGGTGACTATAGGACTATTCCAACAAAAAATGAATTTTTCAAATCGGTTGGCAAACGATGAAGTTAAAAAGTTTTTTATTTCACTTTTTTTAGTTGTGATCTTGCGATACACTTATAACCCGAACTATTAACCCGTACACTGCTACGATACATTGTTTTATTATGAAGTTCCCATGACTCCCTTCCACCTTCCGATTCCATCATCAGATCTGTTCGATAGTACGTCATAGCCAAAGTGCATCTTATGACAATTTTAACAAGCCCAAACAAGGCTAAGATACATTGATTAATTACGGAGTTCCGGTGCCTAGCTTCCAGCTCCATTATCATCATCAGGTTACTTCGATGATATTATTTTCAACATAACTGCTAAGAACTATTTATTTTTTATTTGTATTGCTATAGTCGCCCTTCATTGTGATATCTATTTGAGTATGAAGTACCGTTGGCCATTTCTGGTCTTCATCATCAGCTCCACTTCATCGAATGTTACGTTTTGACTGTAAATGCTTAAGTTCTCGAGGAAAATACCAAAATCATCATATGGTTGCCTTTAATATTTGAAGAGTTCCCTTGATTTCGCCAAGATTCCATCATCAGATCCCAACCTGGTGACTATGGGACCATTTGGGATGTATACCCTTTCCAACAAAAAAATAATTTTTCAAATCGGTTGGCAAGCGACGAAGTTATGCGCGAACAAACATAAAAAAAAAAATAGAAACATCCGAATTGAGAACCTCCTCCTTTTTTAGAAGTCGGTTAAAAATTGGTAGTCAGTTGTTTTTTTTAAACTAGTTCGTTTCTAACTACCGACTGCGTTGCGATTGGCTTTGTAGCTGATTCCGCGAATCCGAATTGAAAATTCCGCTTTTGAAAAAGAAAGTGGCTATGAAATTTTCAGCATGCAGTAACGAGAGTGCAGTGAATATTACTCGCAGAGTGAAATTACTAATGAAATCCATTTTTCAGTAATTATTTTATGGCGAAGAAAGATGTTAGAAGGTTAAGCAACGCTTGGCGCAGTCAGTCCGTGGATGGGTGATCATCTTGTCATGACGATTCCTCTGTGTTTAGGAAGGCACGCTAAATTGGTGGGTCCAGGCTGTCATTTCTACATCTTTAGCCAGAAAGTGTGACAAGCACTCTTACTAAGGGTTATGGGGGTATATAGGGGTGTCTCAATAAATTATTGGCCTTCATCATAATAGGTAGATAGCTAGGTACATGAACCTCATATTATAGTAAAGAGGAGTTTGATTGCTTTTTTTTTTAATTTGAATTGAATTGACTCCAACAATCTCGTCCGATTTGAAAAAAAATATTTCACTGTTGGGAAGGGACACTATCCCCGGAGAACATAAGCTATGTTTTATTCTGATACGGCAAGAAGTTCCCTAAGTATGAGTAACTGCTAGTAAATTTTATTCGTCTGAACTTCATCATCAAGCCGAAAATCGATCTTAGTGGCGTGCACTTGGAGAGGCCTATGTCCAGCAGTGGACTGCGATAGGCTGATGATGATGATGATGATGATGAACTTCATCATCATCATCTCAGCCATAGGACGTCTATTGCTGAACATATAGGCCTCCTCTTCAGATCTCCACATATACCGGTTGAAAGCGACCTGCATCCAGCGTCTTCCGGCTTTACTTGAATATAAATAGTGTCAATTTAGGTACTACACAACGCAACGCAGACTAAAGAATAAATTCTGTAAACAGTTAATCGAATCCACAGTGTAAAAAGAGGCAGTTGTCCAATGCAAAGTTTTAAATAAATATTCATAATTTCAAGCGTGGCGCCCACAAGCTGTCATTAGGGTATTGGCACACGACTGTTGAATTACTATCATGTGGACATGCTGCCCTGATACGGGGAATTAACGATATAACATACGGGTTCCGTAGTGCCAATATTGCGGAAATATTGATAAATTGTGTTGATAAAATATTATTGCGTGTGACGTCATAATGGTGGTATTTCATTTTTATGGGATGTTTGTTCTTTTTATGTTCAAAAGAATGGAATATATGTAAAACTGTCTCATTTGTTATATAAATATCGTATTATAGTAATTTAATTTTAAAATTATAAAGAATCTTGGCAGTCGTTACAGGTAGTCAGAAGCCAGTAAGTCTGACGCCAGTCTAACCAAGGGGTATTGGGTTGCCCGGGTAACTGGTTTGAGGAGGTCAGATAGGCAGTCGCTCCTTGTAAAACACTGGTACCCAGCTGAATCCGGTTAGAATGGAAGCCGACCCCAACATAGTTGGGAAAAGGCTCGGGAGATGTAAATATAAAGAATCTAAAACAAAGCTGCTTTTCAGGATGCATAGTGAACTGAAGTTTCTGTAAGACATCATTCTGAAATTCCAATCTGAATCCCTTCATGAAACAACAAGAAATCGATTTTCTGTATTATTTTGATAAGCGTACCTACACAATCATTTCAAAAATTTGCTGATTGAAAATTGCTAGCTATTCACAATGTCCTAATAGCCACTACCTACCGAATAAATGCAAAAAATGGAACAGAATTTGTATGAAACAGGCCCTTCGCCCCGTAGGTGGTGAAACAGGCTCTTAGAGCTAATTCCCCGTCTCTCCTGACTAAATATTTATAGTGAATTCGTGATTAAACAATCAATTTTCTTTCATCTTTCGTATAAAAAGAAAACAATTCCTGAAGAGTAATTCTGCGATCTGCAATCACCGCTACTTATTACCCTACATTTAAGACCTTTTCATAATATTTCTGATTGAAATGCGAGCGATTTGGGAGTCGTATCGATTCGTATCATAAAAATTCAGGCCCCGATCTGTTTGAATACATACTTCAGATGTTTTTACAGTAGTATAAGTTCACCCATCTACGGAACGGCCGCGTCAAGCGTTGATTAACTTTATGTACGATTTACTTTTTTTTTACTTATTATTAATTCTACAATTATCATCATCATCCTCCTGCCCTTATCCCAAGTTTTATTTGTGGTCGGCGCAGCATGTTTTTGTCTTCCACGCTCTTCTATCTGCCGTCATCTCACAAGTTACATTCTTTCTAGCCACATCAACTTTCATGCTATCCATTGATCGTTTCTTTGGCTAGTATTACAATTATTATATAGGTATATATCTACTTTTAATAACAACCAAAAATCGCTAAGTTATTATGTCAAAAAATATAGCTTATTTTTATCAAAGAACAATACAAAAATCTTAGAATTTTTGGGTGTAAAAGTTAAAAGTCATATATTCAAAGTAGGCTGAAAATCAGCACTTTATAACGGTACATTTAATTCGAGTACCTACCTAAATAATATTTTAATACATTCTTAAAAACTTGTGTTAAGTTTAATACATTCTTAAGTTTACATTTGATTAAAGTATACTTGTCTTAGTCGCGAGTTTACAATTTACAAAACCAAACATAAGTCGAATTTTCACCTCCACACTATATCAAACATAGTACCCACAATTTTAAACCCCCTGTTCACGGTTAGACAAATAGCGACCGTTACACTTCTGCCCCACGTACACTTCACCTGACTTTAGTTACGAACGACACGATAAAACTCAGTGAAATAGGATTTTATTCACTGACCGATTCGTTTGCCAGCCGAGTGGGCTCTGGGGGGAGGAGGGGAGGGCTCTCCCTATACCCGGCACCCGGGTGTCCGGAATAAGGCACTCGGAATAACGTCTGTAAAACGGAATTGGCAGGATTTTTTTTTATTTTTTTTTTATTGGGCTTGATTGATTTCTAGTTGTTTTATCTTCCGTGTTATCACACTCAAATATATAATAATATAGTGTGTGTATGTTTGTTACGTCTTCACGCTGAAATGGCTGAATGGATTTTGATGAAACTTGGCAGAAATATAGTTTAGACATCAGAATAACATGTCGATCTTCTTCTTATATTATCATACTAGCTACTTTAATATAGGGCTAAGTAAGTAACTGTACCTACGGGTCGATGGCTAAAGCAACGCTTGGCGCGGTCGGATTGTGGATGGGAGACTATGTCATACCGATTTCCTCAGTATTTTGGATGCCACGCTAACCTACCTATGTATATTGGGATACCTCGGGAAACCTTTTATTTCACACACAGTCGGTTAGCCCCAAGATAAGCTATTGATTAGCTTGTATTATGGGTGCCAACACAACTGATAAACTAGGTACATTTATATACTTTACACATGCCAACTAGCATGTTTATCGCACAAATACATAGTATAACACTCAGACCACAGTCGACAAGCATAATCATCACTCAAATGTCGACGGTACCGGGAATCGAACCTGTGAAAGATCACAGGTTCGATTCCTGCTGAGGACAGCTTGGCAGTCCGGCGTGGTTACCATTGCGCTAACGGGGTCGTTATATCAAAACGTTATATTTAAAACATTGGTTCAAAATACGAATTAGTGTAACAATCCAACCTATTTATGTCAATTTATCTAATTAGAATCAATTTAGTGTATCATCATAAACACAAATAGATTTTGTTACATACAAACAGTGTGTTAATTAATTATCAATCAAAACACAATTAACTTATTGGGGATATATGGGATCCAACTAAACTAAGAATGGAAAGATGTAGAAGTACTTTACATAAGAAAAATAGTCGAATGATGGTAATAAATATATATAACAAAATTCCCAAAGATATTAGAGAGCTACCTAAAACAAAATTTAAAAAGAAGCTAAAAGCTTGGCTAATTGAAAAGTGCTTCTACACATTGGAAGAATTTATTAATTGTAGAACCTAATTGTGTACCTATGTATAATTTTCGCATGCCTACTGAAGGCGAGATATGTTAAGCAACTTTTATTTGTTTACCATCTTTTGTATTTACCATGTCTCTGCGAATAAAGATTTTCATTTTCATTTTCATTTTCATTTTCATTTTCATTTATTAGCGAATTTCCAAGTGAATTAGCTGAAATAAATACGTTAATTCAATATATCGTCATTAACATAGATAAAGATAAAAAGTCATTTATTCAAAGTAGGCTGAAAATCAGCACTTTTCAAAGGTCAATTCTACAAAAGACAGCCCCAAAAACGCCCACCCTTCTCCACTTCCTTTGTGTTATCGCTGGGAAGAAGAAATGGTGGAACAAACTCCCCAGCAATACAATTCTGTCTGTATGGTTTGAAGAACCATAACCATAGGTTAATTTTTTACTGATTCATGCTAGCCTCTAGGCCAGCATCGGCTACAGCGGCCATTCTCCCTAAGGATCAGCCAGCTGCACAGGACATATTATAGTGCACAAGCATTCGGTCCGATGGGACGGCAATCCGACACGACCGGAGAGAGATCAGGCGCAGGACCGTTATTTACGTGCTCTCCGATGCACGGGCGTATCAATCACCAACTTCCAGACTCCGGGCTGCTTTATGAAAGTTTATCAAAACCCACCAAGCGATTTCGGTCCGACCCGGGAATCGAACCCGAGACCCCGTGCACAGCAGTCACGCCATGCGACTACTAGACCAACGAGGCAGTCAAAATCAATTTTGTACTACTGCAGAGCAAAGCCTCTTCTTATACAAAGAAGAAATGAGTGTTTATCACCAAGCATGCTTGCTCAAGGCAGATAGGCGATTTCACCGATACCAATAAAAAAATATTTTTGTGTTTTTGTTTAGTAAGTTTTAATACATTAAATCATATGCCTGGCCTTTTCGTAACTATGTTGGGTATGCCTTCCAATCTAACCGGATGAAGCCTGGTGCCAGTTTTTACATGGAGCGATTGCCTATTTGACTTCCTCAACCCAGTTACCTGGACAACCCGATACCTAAGACTGGTTGTCAGACTTTCTAGCTTCTGACTACCCGTAACAACTGCCAAAGAATGTTCAAATGACAGCCGCGACCCACCAATTTAACGTGCCTTCCGAAACACGTAGGAATCAAATCAAAATGGTTATCGATCCATGGACCGACCGCGCCAACCATTGCTTAATTTTATGATCGATCAACCCGAGCGGCATTTAAATATACCACGAAAATTATAAATCTACGTTTGTATGTTTCTGACATGTGACCGCGAACACTGCAAGCGACATAATTATAATAGGTACGAAAATATTTTATAAACAAACCAACAAAATGTTTATTATTTAATTTGGTGACCATTATTCCGTTTAGTGTTACTGAAATTAATTACGCGGAAAATACGCATGGATTAATACATTTGTGATTGTTAGTTGTATACACAGCAATAAAGCTATATAGAAGTTTGTAAGTTGGTGATTGATTCACCCGTGCATCCGATGCACTACGTTAATGTCGGTCCTGCTTGTGATCTCTCTCCGGTTGTGTCTAATTGCCGTCCCATCGGACTATGAGAGTGAGGGAATAGAGAGTGTCTGCGAAGATGCTTGTTACTATTATTTTGCAGGACTGGCTTAATTTAACTAATTTTTTATTAACATTTTTTTTTTCGGTAAATCTTAAGGAATACCTCTGTATATCAATTAGTTTTCATGATGTTTTCATCGATAGATATAAACCCATGAAATAAATATTTACGAAGAAGATATAATTATGCTATTATATTCCTGCGAAGTCAGGGAGGATCGCAATTGTAGAACTAACAAAATTTTAGTCAGTGATCAGAGTTATATCTAAGTATTAATATGGTATGTACGTATACACGTATTTTCAGCTACCTAGGAACCTGCTGATATTTTGCCACACTTAGCTTTATATAGCTACTGTAATATTAACCGTAGATAGCTACTAGGAATTTAATATCCGCTCAAGTCTACACTAGTCTTATACCCGGATGTGTTCTAAATAAACCCGGGTAAACAGTATTATCATGAAATATGGTTTTATAAAAATTTATAAATATCTTCATGTATAAATAAGTGTAAGGTTTTTTTGAGACCTTTGGGAAGAGACGGCTGGGTCACCCCCTACCACTTGGAGGCGTTCAGGTGGCTGCCTCAACTGGTCTAGGCTGGAAAGACATCGAACTTGCTGTTCAAGATCGAAAAGAGTGGAAAAATCTTCTGCGAGCCTAATGCCCCTGATGAGGGATAACAGGATTTCATCATCATCATCATCACCCATTTGCCATGTATGTTGGGATCGTCCACGATAGAATGATCATCCATCCACAGACCGACCTCGCAAAGCGTTGATCGATCCATGCGGCTTAGGTCCTGTTTCACTGCTAATATTGTGGAATATTAGGAAACCGCAATGTCGCCTATTTAAGATAAACGGGGCAAAACTCATCATCTCCCGAGCCTTTTCTCAACTATGTTGGGGTTGGCTTCCAGTCTAACCGGATTCGGCTGAGTACCAGTGTTTTACGAGGAGCGACTGCCTATCTGACCTCCTCAACCCAGTTACCCGGCATCCCAATAGCGGGTAACGCGGCAAAACTAAAGAGTGCATATTTCTGAGAAACAAGCAAAAATTTACTTAGTGGTTAGGCCTGAGTGGCCGCTATGTAACGTTTGCCGATTCTAGCCGCGTTTAAAACAATTTCGAAACCTCGGCCATATTTTATCCAATATTCTAAAAACACAGTTCTGGAGTAAAGCCAAAGCATTGCCCAGTCTGTAATCCAATGCACTTTGCCGCTTATTACCCGGGTCAGCGGGTCCGGATATCCGCTCGGATAAGTCGGTCTAACCGGGACAATCTTTGCGGGGCATTGGCCCGGATTCTTTACGTTTCGAATAATAAAATCCGAATTAGGCGAGTCCATTTTGCGGAAATATGCTGGCTCTGTTTCTTGCGATGGGAAAATTCGTTTTCGCTTTTGATAAAAGTTTGAGCGTTTGGTAAACAATGATTGCTTTCTTATTTTTCTAGGGAATTGATTAGCTGGATTGGACAGAATTTCATTGAATTTTTTCATGTAAGGAATTTCGAAGAATAGGTGATTATGTATGTCATCGGGGGTGGCGTCCTTATCGCACCTGCGTGATGTCACACTGATGAAGGCTTTCAAGATCAATTTGACAAATGTCTTTCAATATTAGATTGTTTGTGAAGCGTCAAGTGGTGACAGCGGTCACTATCATTGCTTGGGAGTGGTCTACGCTTGGAAGAAGAAATTCGAACGTCAACCGCCGTGGCGAATTTTTTTTTAACAATAAATGACTCTAGAAACACTAGTTTTGAGACGGTAGTTCGTGAAGGTCTATTCATTTTTGAACTTCTTTGAAACGATTATTTGTTAAGACTGGTTTTCAGACTTTCTGGCTTCTGACTACCCATAACGACTGCCAAAGATGTACAAATGACAGCCGGGACCCACCAATATAACGTACCTTCCAAAATACAGAAGAACACAGTACCAAGCGCCACTTAACACCTTGATCGATCGACCAGTTCAGCTGTAATTTGGCCAGCAAAAACGGGACACATTTAACTAAATTCAATCGACCGTTTCACGAGAAACTTTGTAACAAGTTAGAAACGATCTGCGGCGACACTTAGCTACAAATTAAACGCTGGCTCAGCTCGATCAGAAACCTGCAAATATCGATCTCGTTCAATCTTACTTTGGTCAACACTTGACGTAAGGCGTGGTCTTACTGTCAGCGGGTGATGCGTGATTGAAAGATGGCGCGGCTTTTGATTGACGTGATATTAATGAATACTTAAGGTTCATTCCGAGTTTCAGACGTCGTGTTTAATACATAGTATAACACTCAGACCACAGTCGACAAGCACAGTCATCATCCAAATGTCGACCGTGCCGGGAAACGAACCCTTTGGTCGCCAGTCCGTCGTGGTTATCATTGTGCCCATGGGGTTGTCGAATTGCTAGCCATAGTAAAAACAAAGATATAATAATAGAAAGTAAACAAAACAAGTTACTCGCTGACACTTTCCGTGACCCAAAGGCTGGCTTTTATTTCGGTTAACGATTAAGCATTGCTTGACAACGTGGCTGCCAGCCTATTGGGTACACTCCCGATAGGCAGCGATAAGGATGGTTTCAATGTAACTTTTCTAAAGTTATACGTACTTTTTAAGTATATCTTGGACCCCAATGACTGCTTAAAGGTGAAGGAGAAAATGTCGAGGAAACCTGGACTATTATCTAAGTCTGAAGCAAGCGTGGTGATTAACGCTCAATCCTTCTCAGTATGAGAGGAGGCATGTGCCCAGCAGTGCGACGATAAAAGGATGACGATGATGATTTATTAAAAAAGGATTTTTTTGTTATGTGCATATTTTAATTAAAATTTGTTAATAAGTTACAAATTTTGTATAATAAAAAATTACCTTTATAGAAAGTAAAAACATTTCTTTTGACGACCGACAATCGGCAAGTTAACGAGTTAATCCCAGCGCCACTGCACTCCGTTGAACCTATTGTAGTAACTAACTTTAAACTCGTTAGCAGTGAGACTCACCAATGGCGAAGTTGGTTCAATCATTTACAAGTTACTGCAGTAACGACCGCCAGTAACGTTTTGCAGTCAATAGTTAAATTGCAACCGTTTTTTGTTGTAAAAGCGAAACTGAATAAATTCTGTATTCAGCTTCGAGAGCTTTGGCACGGGCACTAGAATATTAAATGCGAAAAAATTGTTTTACATACGAAATTTTTTTTTTACGATGCTGATATTTTTTTTTCTTTTTTAATTGGTTTATCCTGTAAGTTAGTTTACATTAATTTTTAAAATAAATTTATATCGCAGGAATATCATTATAACTTTATTATATGAGTAGCTATAATATTTTGTAATGGGCGACCAAAATTAACCAAAATAGCGGTTATAGGAGGAGATAGAGAGAGAGGATAAGAGGAGCTCTAGTAACAACCACACAGGTCGATCGTTGTCGATACGTGGATGAGTGATGAGTCATGACGAGTTCCTCCGTGTTTCGGATTCAGGCACGTTGTATTGGTGGGTTTAAGTTAGTATTTGAACAGCTTTGACAGTCGTCACTGGTAGTCAGAAGCGAGAAAGTCTGACATCCAGGTTTATCAAGGGGTAGCAGGACGCTCGGGCTACTGGGTTGAGGAGTTCAGGTAATCACAAGTACAAGTACTCAGCTGCATCTGATGAGACTGGAAGCCGACCCCAGCATAGCTTGGGAAAAGGTTGGGCACACGAAACAAGATGGCTGCTGTGAGCGTCATAATAGAGGATGAAATTCAATTTGTTTGATGTCTAAGTCGATTGTTCTGTTACAGCCATTGTTAAGACAATCAAATTAATTAAATCTAATTACATTTGCTCGTAGAGATAATTAGTTTTGACATAGTTTCTCCTAGTTGCTTACAAATTGTGTAGGTATATATGTATAACAATAATAGGCATGTATAACATAATTTTGAGTCCCATGGGTTAAACTTTGTGGGAGGTGACGAATGTGGGAAGGTCCTGTAGGGCCAAAGCCTGCCGGGGCTGCGGGATTATTGGATGCTGGTTTTAATTGCGAGATGTTGATTGGAGAAGGAACAGACATGGGTTTTTAGTCAGTAAAAGTCTGACACTCCCTACAGCTGCACTCTCAGCGGTTTATTTGATGATATCCCACAAAAAAAATCTAGGTTACTTCTAGACAAGCGTGCTTCCTTCGACCACATCCACATTCTCGAAAGATTTACCGCGGTCTTGACCCAAAGACATCCAGAAGGAACATAGTGGGTTTTAGCCTGTAAAAGTCTGACACTCCCTCCATCTGCACCCACAACGAGAGGAGTCATATGATAATTATTAGATACCCTTTATTGCGAAATATTATTAACATACCTATCTTATCCCACCATTTTACAGAGAAACTATTTAAAGAAACATAATTGATATATTCTTTACAGGAATAAACACGTTAAATCACTTAACACTCCTACTTGCATAGTATAGATAAATCAAAAAACCTTTTTCTAGTTCCTTAAGCGACTCTCTCCCAGTAGCACCACACCCGAATCCGCTTAAAGTCCGCTACACTGAATCTACAAAGCAGAGTCGGTTTATTTGCAACGTGCAACTAACGATCGGCCTCTAGCTGGGAGTTATCATCCCCGGTTAGATGCACACAATCGGTTAGATGAACAAATTGTACAGTTTCGTGGAACGTTCCACAATGACTTTGATGATGGCTTTAGTTCTAGGATAATCGCTTAGAACTTTGTTGGCGTTAAATGTCTTTTAGTCTACTTACTTTATAATTAGTGGATAGATTGCTCCTGTTGATTTATTCGTTATATAGGCGTGTATGTGACTGCCCCATTGGTCTAGGCGCAAGGCGCGACTGCTGTGCACGGGGCCTCGGGTACGATTCCCGGGTCGGGCCGAAATCGATTTGTAGGTGATGAGAAACTTTCATAAAGCAGACTGGAGTCTAGAAGTTGGTGATTGAATCACCCGTGCATCGGCGAGCACGTAAATGTCAGTCCTGCGCCTGATCTCTCTCCGGTCGCGTCGGATTGCCGTCCCAACGGACTATGAGAGTGAGGGAATAGAGAGTGCACCTGCACTAAAATATGTCCTGAGTAGCTGGCTGACCTTTAATAGAACAGTCGCCAACAGTTGGTTTGGACACCTTCATACCAGCCTTTTGTCAAACACTGCTGAATTTTGCCTTCTCCGTTGAGCCATCTCAATCACACAATTCGTACGTAGTCAAAATATCCAGTCAGTAAGTATTTGAGCGGGTTTTCCTAGAATTCGACTGAAGAATTTAATATCGCCACTCATGGAAGGTTGGTTGATAGCCCTGACGCGCTCAAAGAGAGGAGATTCCAGCTTAAACCTTACGCCGTACATGAGAGGCATGGGACTGCTGGTCAGCGAACACAGAACCGAAGCTCTCACAAAAGCCCTTTGACAGAGTTTTAATTAAATATCCGTACATCACGACATAATTACTATATGAGTACAACAAAGACTGGTATATCTTCTCGCGATTAACTCAAAACCTAACGAATTGTTATGCGCTGTTCACTAAAAGGTATCTAAGAGTGACTTATGACTAATTTATGAAGAAGTTACTTAAGGTTTAATTGAAAGAAAAAATATTTGACGTTTTCCTAAAATAATATATTATTTAAGGTGTTACAAAAACACATGGCACGGCTCTAAATAGTGAACATAAATTATTGATTATTAATTTGTTATATTTTTTTTTCATACAAAAAAATTACGTGCCTATTATTTGTGAACCATGTTATGCAGCCAATGTTAATTGCCAATAAGCCAATGTTAACTTAACTACATACTTTATGTTCTCAAATTGAATTAACTATTCCGAGGTACAAAAGTTCTTCACTATTGTAAAGCTAGTACTACACAATACTACCTCCCATTAAAGCCGTGGCAGATATGTTTATAGCACCTTATAAAACTTTAACAAAAAAATTCAAAAGTCCCACGTAAAATGCAGATTTTGTGAAATCCAAAAAATTATACAGTCCCTCGATAAAAGTGGTATGGTAACATCTCACCTGATTATTATTCGGGGAGAAATAAAATTATGGAGAAATGGGAATGGAATAAAAGTTTCGCCATTTCGAATATTGTATCGGGATACAATGCAGACCTACCTTAGATCATTAAACCAGCTGGATACGCCCGTTGCCCTGCTTTCATGTTTGCCAAAGTCGAGAGCGCCGCTCATGCTTTTTTGTACCAAACGCCAGCACATCAAGCTGCTACAATCTGTCAAATTACTTTAATAGATAGTCAACTTTGCTTAAGCATAATTGTTCAAAGTTTCAGGTAGCTTCATGTCCTGGCGACTGTAAACGCTTGTAATTTGATGGTGTGCGTGCGTATAACGATTAAATTGAAAATACATATATGAGCTTCCTATCACCATTTGTTGCGTTACCTCAAGCGTAAATTAGTAGACTATTTCGCTGTGCCCATGGCAGTTCCGGTGGTTTATATGCTCTAAGAGATGTACGGACTTATTTGCATATTGGCGCAGTCTAACAAGTGGATTTGTATTCAATGCTTGGGTAGTCCGACAGATTGCAACGATTTGGAGTTTCGTTTTATAAAAATGGTTGTCTGTAGAATTTAGAGGTTGCTGGTTTAAAATGAGTAAGTTTTTTTCAAAGACTTTCAGTCTAAGTACATTTATACATGTATACAGACGCCAGCTCATCAAGTTACAACTAATCCGACAAAATTTTCAACTTTATCGGATTTGGATTGAGAAAATTTGTCTGTTTCGGGTAGCTTGATGTGCTGGCGCCTGTACCTACATAATACTTGTCCCATATGAGATACTACCAACCTGCATTGAGCAAGCGTGGTGATTAACGCTCAATCCTTATCTGTGTGAGAGGAGGCCTGTATACATACTATACTACTGTTTATATACGGGTGTATCAATCATCAACCACCAGACCGGGCTGCTTTATGAAAGTCTCTCAAACGACCCACAAAGCGATTTCAACCCGGGAATCGAAGCTGAGACCCCGTGCTCAGCAGTGGCGCTTTGCGATTTAAATACCAACAAGGCAGTCTTTGTGAACATCGAGTTGAAATTATTGAAATCATCATCTCCCGAGCCTTTTACCAACTACATATATTGGGGTCGGCTTCCAATACCCCTTGTATTGGGTTGCCCGGGTAACTGGGTTGAGGAGGTCAGATAGGTAGTCGCTCCTTGTAAAATACTGGTGCTCAGCTAAATTCCGTTAGACTGGAAGACGACCCCAATATATGTAGTTAGACTGGCGTCAGGCTTACTGGCTTCTGACTACCCGTAACGACTGCCAAGGATGTTGAATGACAGCCGGGACCTACAGTTTAACGTGCCATCCGAAACACAGTCATTGGTGTCCAAGATATACTTAGAAAGTACATACAAACTTAGAAAAGTTGCATTGGTACTTGCCTAACCTGGAATCAAACACGCACCCTCATACTCGAAAGGCTGGTGCTTTAACCACTGGGCCACCACGATTCCAATTTTCACACACAATTTTCACCAAAATTAAATACCCTTCAAAAGATAAAATTATCAATATTCATGATTTGCAAATACCCATAAATATTTAGCTGATGTCTTAATAATGGGTGCAGAATTCGCAAACCCTTAGTTTACAAGACATGGGTACCCCTGAATTGGTCGAAATTGTTTTGATCTGTATAATACTAAGTTTTCGTGATGATAAATGGGTGGGGCGCGTTTTCGCACCAACTATGCGGTACAATTCTTTAAATATTAAATACAGATTTAGCAAAACGTACTTTATTTAATCAAATTTTATATTGAATCCAAAATTTTCTCTTCATTTGGTTGGAATTTGTTTACATAGGACTGTTTAAGCTAGGAACTCGAAACTTTGACCAGCTTTCAATGTTCGCTTTTAGAATGTAAATAGTAATAAACTTGTGTATCTTTGATTCTAAAGGAATTATTAAATTTCTGATAATAAAGTATGATTTTAAAGAATTTTAGGTAGACTATAAATAGGAAAAATAAATAAGTAGTTTGTGAGCCAGTTCACCGTTACTGATAGCCATTATCTAACAGATAAATTATAAAATGGATCAGAATTTGTATGAAATTATCTACCTGCGGGCTCAGCATGGCGATTTTATATCTATTCTGTCAAGAAAAGACAAAGCTCTTTCTGTCAATGTCAACATGTCTTCTGCTCGAGCATGGCGCGACCTGTCAACTCGCATATAATCATTTGTAGATTTATGTCGATCGTAGAAAAGAAAAATTACTTCAAAAAATGACAAAAGAAATCAATCGATCACTTTTCTGTCATTATGTCCATTCTCCGGTAGAAAAAACTTGTTTCTACGATTGCCATGCTAAGCCTGCAGATAAACTATCTGGAACTTATCCGTAACCGGTGAAACTAGCCGTGTATATTTTTGTCGTTTCAGTGTAAAATGCAGTTATTAGTAAGTTTCAGAAAAAATATTACTGTGTTAGATAGCCCACATATCGAGGAAGACTAAAGGCTATATTTTTTATCCGGATACACTAAGTAGTTGCCATGGGACGCAGATGAAGATGACGAAAACTAGTATAAGGAAGCTATGAAGTATCGGACCGTATTCGCCTGCCGTGTTGAATCGCCAACAAAGGTGGGGTTGTGGGTGGTCTACTAGGCTAGATGGAGGGAGGGGAGGGGGTTTTGGTCTATTGTGACCTATTTTCTTAACTGGCTGTTACAACTGAATTCAATAAGCATTAAAAGCTTCAATGGGGCAGACGCCGACTAAGTTGGGGTTAAGTAGGAGTGTTCATTAATATTGTGATTCAATTGTTTTCAGGGATGTAGTGGGGGAAGTTGTTAGTTAGTTAGTTATACGAGTATTTAGGTGTTAACACAACTGAAGGTTGTGTAAATTCTAAGTATATCTTAGACACCAATGACTGTGTTTCGGATGGCACGTTAAACTGTAGGTCCCGGCTGTCATTTAACATCCTTGGCAGTCGTTACGGGTAGTCAGAAGCCAGTAAGTGTGACGCCAGTCTAACCAAGGGGTATAGGGTTGCCCGGGTAACTGGGTTGCGGATGTCAGATAGAATGACAAACTTCACAAAATACATTTTATTAGTATAAGCGTAAAAGAGCAGGAGATGATGATGATGATGTGATTATGTAAGACTTTGTAGCTGCAAGACATCAACATACACATTCGTCCACCGCGACGGCCGGCGCGCACTGAGGTCCCGCGCGCCATGTCGTGGTATATTTACGTGCGCTCCCGCGCGCCCTCTGGTGTCACACGAAAGTGCAAGTGTTTTGTGTTTGCGGTCACGCGCTCCTATTGGCTAATTTAGATTTAAGATTGATGTACACCCTACAATAATTGTTTATGTTTTTTAGGTTTAAGTATACACGTTTTTTACTCAAAATATACCATTCTCTCTTCGACTTGAGTTTTATTCATACACGCCTATCTGCGCTACAGTGGTGACCCCGACGTGATTCTGCTCCTAATTAATCATGGCAAACAGCGGCGAACAAGTCTCCGGAGTATCAACTTCTCAGCGCATCCCACTAATATGGCGCGACCGGATTCGCCTGTGGTTCGCCCAATTCGAGGCTATCATGTCGCCACAGAAGAAAGGAGACCAAGGCATGTACGAGGTCCTCGTCGGTCAACTCGAGCGGCAAGACCTTGACGAGATCAGCGACATCATCCTGCGTCCACCCGAGAAGAACCGGTACGAAACACTGAAGAACCGGCTGCTTCAGGTTTACGATGAGTCCGAGCAGAGGCAAGTCCAACGGCTTCTGTCTGAAATGGAGCTCGGCGACCTAAAACCATCGCAGTTACTACGTCGCATGAAAAACCTCGCTGCTGACAACATCTCCGACTCCACGCTACGAGTTATGTGGACAAACCACCTGCCACAGTCCATACGCGCAGTCCTCGCCGTCAGTGACAATATCGCGAAGCATTCTGACCTCCACGAGCTCGCGGTGATGGCGGATAAAATCCTGGAACAAACTCAACCGCCTGGGGCAGTCGCCGCAATTTCATTCCCGCCACCTCCCCGCGCATCCACATCATCATCAATCGAAGCCAAGATTGAGATGCTCATCGAAGAAATCGCTGAACTCAAAGCATCGCAATCAAATCGCCGTGATCGCAGAGCGTTCGACAAGTATCGCTCAAGGTCACGCTCGCCGAGCCGCGCACGCCAACAGCGCGCGCCACGCATGCGCAGCAACACCCCGCGCCGACTTCAAGGACAAGCAAACATTTGCTACTACCATCGCCGTTTCGGCGCAGACGCGCAGCGTTGCACGCGTCCCTGCGAGTATGAAAATGGCGGCAAACCTGCATCGATGGCGGGAAACTAGCCCGTGCGTTGGACGAGGCGGGTACCGGCGCAAGAAACACTTCGTACCGCCTATTTATAACAGACAGAAACTCCCGTCTGTCGTTTCTTATCGACACCGGTGCAAATGTCTCCGTGATTCCACGAAAAAAGGGCGGCAAATGCACACCGAGCGACTTCTGTCTGTACGCAGCGAACAATACAGTCATCCCTACCTACGGTGAAAAAACGCTGCAACTCGACTTCAACCTACGAAGACCGTACAGCTGGAAGTTTATCATCGCAGAAGTCGGTAAACCCATCATCGGTGCAGATTTCCTGAAGCATCATCAGCTGCTGGTCGACATAGCCGGACAATGTCTAGTCGACAAAGTAACGAAGTTAACCGTCAAGGCGCCAATCTCATATACGTCCGAGCCGACCGTAAGAAGCATCGACGTTGACCAGCCATACCATCAGCTACTCAGCAAGTTTCCTGACATACTCCGACCATCCTGCATGAAGGAAACTCCCAAACACCGTGTAGAACACCATATAGAAACTACTGGCCCGCCTATTCACAGCAAGACTAGGCCATTACCTCCACATCGATACCTCGCCGTGAAGAAAGAATTTGAGACGATGATGCAGCAAGGAATTTGCCGTCCAAGCAAAAGTCCATGGTCCAGTCCACTGCACGTCGTACCGAAAAAGAACGGCGACATCCGCGTGTGTGGCGATTACAGAAGACTAAATGACGTCACAAAACCAGACCGCTACCCCGTGCCGCGACTCAAAGATTTTACCTACCTGCTGTACGGGAAGAAGATCTTCAGCACGTTAGATCTAAATCGTGCTTATCAACAATTACCCGTCTACGAACCTGACATCGAGAAAACAGCCATCACAACACCATACGGCTTGTTTGAGTTCCCGAGAATGTGTCCAGGTCTAAAAAACGCCGGACAGACATTCCAACGATTTATACATCAAGTACTCAACGGGTTAGATTATGCATTCCCATTTATTGATGACGTCATAATAGGGTCTGAAAACGAAGCACGCCACATGCAAGATCTACAAGACGTCCTGCACAGACTGAATGAGTACGGCATTACTATTAACCCGTCAAAATGCGTCTTCGGTCAAGAAAGCGTCAAGTTCCTCGGGTACGAAGTTACGAGCGAAGGCATCAAGCCACCTACAGACAAGGTCAACGCCATCGCCGCCTACCCCAAACCCGAGACCGTGCACGACTTACGTCGATTTATCGGCATGGTGAACTTCTATCGGGACAGCATACCTAACGCTGCCCACCTACAAGCACCACTCAACGCGTACTTACACAATTCCAAGAAACGCGATAAGACGAAAATCGACTGGAATCATGAAGCATTGCAAGCGTTCGAGTTATGTAAAGCCAGCATACAAAACGCAGCTTTACTCGCTCATCCATCTCCTTCTCCCACCGACGCTATCTCTCTCATGTGCGACGCATCGAACACCTGTGCCGGCGCCGTGTTACAACAACATATAAACAACAAGTGGATACCTCTCGGCTATTTCTCGAAGAAATTCTCAGATACGCAACAGAGATATAGTACATTCGATCGAGAATTATTATCAATTTACATGGCAATCAAGCACTTCAGAAAGATGTTCGAAGGAAGAGAATTAATCATCTACACGGATCACAAACCGCTCACCTACGCCATTCGCAAGCCACCGTCTGATAATGATACGCAACGACGCACGCGTCAGCTGTTATTTATCAGCGAGTTCACTACGGACATTCGACATGTGAGCGGCGTGAATAACGTTGTAGCCGACGCGCTATCACGCATCGAAACCATCGACTTACCCTCTCCAATAAACTACGAGGAATTGGCTCAAGCGCAAGAAAGAGATAGCACGATAACAACATTATCAACTCAATCAAATCTACAATTCAAGAAGATCGTCATTCCGGGTATAAACAAACCAATAACTTGTGAAACTTCAACATCGAACATTCGCCCGTATCTACCAGCTGACTATCGTCGTATCGCATTCAACGCCGTGCACAATGTCAGTCACCCCGGAGTACGCACTACACGCACACTAATGCAACAGCGTTACTTCTGGCCGTCTATGAACACAGACGTCGGCGAGTGGGCCAAATCATGTACTGCGTGTCAACAATCTAAGGTGCAGCGACATAATCATAGTGGTATCGAATCATTTCCGCCAAGTGAACGATTCCAACACATACACATCGACATAGTCGGACCACTACCTATATCTCCGTGTGGACACCGATTCCTGCTCACCATCATCGACCGCTGCACTCGTTGGCCCGAGGCTGTACCGCTGCGAGAGATAACAGCTGAAGTCGTCGCAAGAAAACTGTATGAAGCATGGATTGCACGTTTCGGTTGTCCTCTACAAATAACAACCGACCAAGGACGACAGTTCGAGAGCCAGCTGTTCCATGACCTCGCACTTCTACTCGGCGCGAACAAAACCCGTACTACTGCCTACCACCCGCAGAGTAACGGCATCGTCGAGCGCTGGCATAGATCGCTGAAAGCTGCACTCATGTCGCGACTAAACACCAATAGTCATTGGATTACGGAACTACCTACAGTTCTTCTGGGACTACGAGCCGCTACGCGCACGGACACTCACACAAGCGCAGCGCAGCTTACGTACGGGCAAACACTGCGCCTGCCCGGCGATTTTCTATCTCCGTCACCGAGCACCGTGAGGATGGACTGTAGCTACGTCGATCAGCTGCACAGAGTGATAACAGAATTAACGCCGGCATTCGCACCACATTCCAATAAGAAATGTTTGTTCGTACACAAACACCTACACTCGTGCGATCGAGTGTTTGTACGAGACGACTCCGTCCGCAAGCCGCTGCAACGTCCGTACAACGGCCCATACCCAGTTATCGAGAGGAAGCCTAAATATTTCACCATCCAGATGCCAGGAAGAACTGCCAACATATCAATTGACCGCCTAAAACCAGCGTTCACCTTAAACACTGAGGTCAACGCACAACCGAATGCACCCGCTCCAGCATCACCGGCAACAGATGTCCACACCAGCCGACCTACGAGTCCTCCTAGCAACGATGCCACTGCTGCACACTGCACGAGATCGGGCAGAGTCGTCAAGTTGCCCGTGCGCTTCGCTAGGGGGGGAGTACTGTAGCTGCAAGACATCAACATACACATTCGTCCACCGCGACGGCCGGCGCGCACTGAGGTCCCGCGCGCCGAGTCGTGGTATATTTACGTGCGCTCCCGCGCGCCCTCTGGTGTCACACGAAAGTGCAAGTGTTTTGTGTTTGCGGTCACGCGCTCCTATTGGCTAATTTAGATTTAAGATTGATGTACACCCTACAATAATTGTTTATGTTTTTTAGGTTTAAGTATACACGTTTTTTACTCAAAATATACCATTCTCTCTTCGACTTGAGTTTTATTCATACACGCCTATCTGCGCTACAACTTCATTCTAAAATTCGAATCTGAATCCGCTGCGAGTTTCTTGATTGGCATTCTATAACTCGGTTCATAATAAGAATCTACACTAGCGCTACTCTTGCGAGCGTGTTTGCGAGTTCAACTAAATTGACTTCGAGATTTTGACGGGTAAAGTATGAGATGAAATAAAAAGTGGTATTCTGTAAGGTATTCCCTCGTCACTTCACACTCAAACCCGATTAAAAGTATCAAACCTTATGTGAAGTGAGAGGGAATAGCGAAGTGAATGCGAGTTCTTGTTCGAATTTTCCAGAATCGACCTGCTGGCTCCAAATATTTATCCACGTAGTACAAACTTCATCGTACTAACGAACTATGATCTTCCCACAAAATATTCCCAACAACATCGTCCATAAAAGCCTACTATACACACCGAAAACTGTAAAATAATCCTCCAATAAGCCTTTTCAGCGATCTTTTGCTCAACCCTTTTGCGATCGAAACTGTTATGTCGTATACATTGATGGTTTTATGAAGTGGTAGCCGTGAGGTCAGCGTTATCCCCAGCAATGGACGTAAACATATTAAGGAGGATTACCATAGGAACGGCTAGCGTGGGCTTGGGGCGCTTTGTTGAATATTTAATGGGTTATCCTTGGGTTATTTTGAAGTGTCGTAATGTTCAGCGGTATTCCGTGTATTGAATAGCGGTATACTGTTAGATATATACATATATTTGATGATGTATTTTTCGATTCGAAGTATGAATTAAATGGAGTGGGGGGCTAGATAGAAGAGATTGAGATTGAGAGAGAGACGAAATTGTTGACTTGGAAATGCCATTTTTTTTCTGTAATTTCGCTTAAAGAATCGATTTTTGAGGATCGATGTCGATATATATTGTTATTATCACCATATTCGTGTTTGGATAAAGAGTTTGTACGTGTGAGTTAAAGTTATTAGGCCTATTCACATGATGTTCATCTTATGTACAGATGCCATCACATCAATCTACTACAATCTAACCAATTTTCCTCAATAGATTTTCAACTTTATCCCTGATACATAGGGTTTAAAGTTGATCGTAAATTTTACAGTTACGCTATAGCTTGATGTGCTGGCGTCTGCACAAAGCGTTGTTATAATCTATTGTTATGTTATAGTTTTTAGTTTAGCTCAAAATTAAACCCTATTATGTTGAACATAAGTACGAAAAACGCATAAATATGCAACATATCTCCTCCAACATGATTTACGTAATCCAAATTTTCCATGCATGAAACACTGAGGTCAGTGTATGCAGATATGGACTGGGAACCAGATAGGAACGTGACCGACTGTGCGATGTCGGAATATTTGCAGAACATTTGGGTCGGCTGCAAGCGTCATGTTACGTTCGTTAACGTCCAACGTCCGATTTTGGGAAGTTTCATCCGATTCCCTGGGTCTTTGAATTACGTCTGTTCTTACTAAAAGGGGTAGACACTGGAAGACCTAGGATCTATACAAAAACTAAAGGTAGTATAGTGTAGAAGTTTGAATTCATTGGGTTTTTAATAAAGGCACTGAAGCTAACACATCAAGCTAGCCGAAACTGACAAATTTTCCCAATAACCTTTGAACGCATATCTATATATATAACAGCATATATATATATATAACAGCATCATACGCTTCAGCGATAAAGTTGAAAATACCGTACCGTTGATCGTACATTTAGCTTGTCTTGATTCTTGCTGGCGCTCTGTGGACAGAGATATGATTCATTTAAGACATTATTATACGGAACGTTTATTATCTGTCGTCTCGGTTATGCGCAGCGCGGAGTGCGGGGTATTGTCTATGGCCAGGGATTGGCGGGCAGATAGTGTGGAGGCACGAGAGGACGCTGAAATATATACCGAGCCGATATCCTAAATAATAAACTTGCCGGGAAGGTTTCACAAAACCCACAAAGCGATTTCGGCCCGACCCGGGCATCGAACCCGAGGCCCCGTGCACAGCAGTCGCGCCTTGCGACTGCTAGACCAATGAGGCAGTCGCAACATAGCGAACATAGAATAATACCACTATAGCCAATAAACCAGCTTCTGCCATTATCTCAGGTAATGTCTTCAAGAAAGCGACGTTTTTCGCGCCAACACAACAAAAACTGTCATCAAAATCCAAGATGGCGTCATTACAAATTGACAGGCACTTTCTCTACACAACTATGGCAGATAAGCTGTTTATTTACTGCATTACATAAGTTTTATCGACGCGTAAATAATAGAAGGTGCTTTCATGCGCTTTACGAGCTGTGAGGCGTAGAGATAAAACTCGTATGAGCTGTATACGGGACTTGGGTTTATCCGTGATATTGGAAACAAAAGTTAGGATGTCGTGGTGGCCTAGTGGTTAAAGAGCTAACCTCTCAAGTATGATTCCAGGTCGGGCAAGTACAAGTGTAACTTTTCTTAAGTTTGTATGTACTCTCTAAGTATGTTTTGGACACCAATGACTGTGTTTCGGATGGCACGTTAAACTGTAGGTCTCGGCTGTCATTGAACATCCTTGGCAGTCGTTACCGGTAGTCAGAAGCCAGTAAGTCTGACGCCATTCAAGGGGTATTAGGTTGTCCGGGTAACTGGGTTGAGGAGGTCAGATAGGCATTCGCTCCTTCTAAAACACTGGCACTCAGCTAAATCCGGTTAGACTGGAAGCCGACCCCAACGTAGTTGGGAAAAAAGCTCGGGAGATGATGATTTAGTATAAGACTTTGTAATATTCATTTTGTAAATCATCTCAAAATAAGTTCAGTTTAATTTATCGTTTCAAACTGAAAATTGTTTTCATTTTTAATGGAAATAAATATGCGGCTTGGTGCGAAAAATCTGTGACGTCACAGTTTTTGTTTTCATACAAATTGCATACAAAGTAAGTGACCGTTTTTGACAGTTCAACCGTTTTTAAAAGTATTGAATTTGACTAGTTGTCAACTACCGTATTCAAGCAAGTTTTGTTCAACCAAATTTCAGCGTCCCAAATCCCAAATGACAAAATCTGTATGAGATAAACAATCGAAGGTTTGCGGGTCAAATCATCAGCGATTTGCTCGTCCAACACTCGTTGTGTGCCGATGACAAACATCAGTAATAACGGTCGCTGCGTCGATAAAATGTCCAACAGATGCGGGTTTTATGTGCAATGTTTATTTGCAGAAGGGCTGTATAATTTTTGGAGGATTCTGAACTCTATTTTTTGTGAACATCTCATGTCAATGTTTTATAATACATTTATACGTAGGTATTATTATTTAATCATTTAACGCTTAAATATCGGTCCTGCGCCTGATCTCTCTCCAATCGAGTCGGATGGCCATCCAATCGGACTATGTGAGTGAGGGAATAGAGAGTGCACCTGTATCTGCGCGAATGCTTGTGCACTATAATATGTCCTGCATAGCTGGCTGATCTCCTTATGGAAAACGGCCTGGAAGCAATCATAATAAAACTTAATACACGAATACGTCCACATGCATTGGCAAAACCCACAGATTTTCCGATACAATTCTTTAAACTTTTAAGACAATACAGTTTCCTCAGTTTCGTAACATTTAGGAAGTGACGCAAAAAGTATTGCAGCCAAACAATACGTCTTAGATCTATTACGAAGGTTGTTTGCCGTGGGACCGACTAGGCTGGTCTATTGTATCTTCAAGCAGTTTTAAGGTAGCCAGTTATATAGTTAGAATAGTTTTATAGGAATTTGGTGTTGTAGAGTTTGCATCGCTACACGTTTGCAGACGGGTCGGCATCAGTCACGACTGGAGACACACAAGCAGATTTACATGCTCTCCGATGCACGGGCGTATCAATCACCAGCTTCCAAACTCCGAGCTGCTTTTGTGAATGTTTATTACAACCTACAAATTCACTTCGACCAGGAAATCGAACCCGAGACCCTGTGCTCAGCCTTCGCGCCTTGCAACTACTAGATCAACAAGGAAGATGACATAGTAGGATAGGGTAACAATACAGTTTGTGATTTCCTTACATTTCCCGGCAAATGGGAATGTCTCCGAGATACAATAAGCTTGTCACAACGAGATACGATTCTTGCGAAATAAATGTAGTTCACGGAGTATGTCTGTTTGTAGAATGGTTGTACAAATGTGTCTTATGTTATGTAGGTTTTGACTGACGTTCCAAAAAGGAGGAAGTTGTTAGTTCGACCGCGTATACATTATACATATACCTATATTTTTTTTTGTTGGGGAGTTTGTGACTAGTAACAGCCGAACAGGTCGATCGATTATAAGCAATTAAGCAACGCTTGACGTTAATATCGGTCTGTGGATGGGTGAACATTTTATCCTGAAAAGCTCCTTGAAAGGTACTTTCAATTGGCGGTTCAGTTCAGTTAAAGTCTAATACTACTGTGGGGTATTTTGTATATTTATCTATACCTAATCATATTGACTTTACAACATTTTATAAACGTGTACTTTAATTATAATAAATCAGTATTTACTCAACAGCCGAGTCGTATCATTTCAACGCCATCCCTACACTACCTCCAGCTGCACCCACAGCGGGAGAGGTCATTTGATGATTTCCCAAGAAAAAACGCTTATCTATATTTCAATAACTGTACAAAAGAGAAGTATTTTCAATATAAAATATGTAACCAAATAAGTGTTGAAAGTGAAGTGGAATCATTAAAATTATTAATTCTCCGAGTAACATTCTCCTCTGGTGTAAATACCTTTGTAAGGAGCGTTTACATTAGTCGAGTACAGTGAGCTAGTACCATGTAATTAAATCTAATAATTTCCAAGAAATATTTACTTAATACTTATACAACTATGAAAACATAAATTAGGTGCCCTAATGACTGCCAAAGATGAACAAATGATAGCCAGCTATTTAAAAATCCAGCAATTTGACGTGCCTTCTGAAACACGCAGGAACTTGTCATGACAAGATGGTCATCCATTCACGGAACGACTGCGCCAACCGTTGCTTGAGTTTACGATAGATCGATCCGTTCGGCAATTACTTAGCTACAAGCTCATCAAGAACATCTAGTATATGTATACCATCGCAAAAGGTAACATTAGGTATGCCAGTGACGACTCCATACTCAATCGTTCACTAGTCCAAAATACTCGCCCGAAGTAAACGCACCTCCATACTTCAAAGTATAAGTTACAACGTACCCCAAAATTGCTACCATTAACGAAATTCAGTAGACACCAACAATTTTGTGCGCCGATAATCGATATGTCTCAAATCAACACTCAAAACTGAACCTTAAATTGTCGGGCTAAAGTTGACTTTCGAAAAGCTGGTTGTTTTGAACAATTTATCACTGGAACTCATAACTCAGGGGTTTGATATCATATCTGCGAGATAGCGTGGAGAGATGCTTCATTTTATTACGTATAGGGTAAGCAGAGGGTAGCTCGTAACTTTAACGCGCCATAATGTTTGGCTGACAAAGGGGTTAATATTTAAGCGTTGCCAGCGAATTTTTTTGTCTGTTTTAATAGGTTAGACACCAGGAGGCTAAGCTAGGCAAATAATTCTGGCGAGGCTGCGGGTGGTTCGCAAATGGAACAGAAGTGGGTTTTAGTCAGTAAAATTCTGATACTCCCTCCAGCTGCGCCCACAGTGGAAGATGTCAATTGGCGATTTCCCAATCAACAAAAAGGGTGATCTGATAGTTCAATGTTATGATACCCTTACAAAAGTGCTGATTTCTCAGCCGAATTTGAATGAATGATTTTTTTACCAAAAGTTTTTACCAAAACTTGAAATGGGCTGCAGATGACAAGCGTTTTACTAACCACTCATTGTTGTGTAGTCTTTTTGGAACCTTTAGAAGTGATTTATTTCTCATTTTCTCTACAAAAGCTTATTCAATATTTGTTTTTTTTTTTTATATTTAGTTTTTGGTTTTAAATTATTACTTTTCTGCTTATTCCAAGTACTTAACATCGCCGGCTACCTGAAATCCAGTTTTTGATAATTTTTGAATAGTCTCGTCTTTTCGGTCTGTATCGAACTTTAGGATTGTTGCGTATGTCACTTTTTTTTGTAGATAATCAACAAAAGATCCCTCCCGCTGAGGGTGCAGCTGGAGGGAGTGTCAGACTCTGACTGAATAAAACTCACCTTATTCCTTCTAGAATCCTTTGTGTAAATATGGGAACTTAGGCTATAATATTTTCAAAAATATTCCACGTTTATCTAAAAAGCGTCTCATAAACCCGGCTACTCATCGTGCTATAATAAAACAGTTTGTCTTGGACTCGCTTTATATGGTCTTTCTACTAATTTAACGGTCAGCTTATACTAGTTTTTTATAGCTTGATGTGTAACCGTGTGTGCGTATAAGATATTGATCAACAATAAATAATTCTTTAATAAAGTAGGTACTTTCTAAGCGGAACCCACTACGTCTATTATCTCGACAATGGACGACGCTAGTAAAAACAAAATTACCAGACTATAATGATTATTTGCTAGATATATTACAGATGACTAGATTTATGACCAAGATAATGATAGTTCATTGTATTTTATATTAAAGAAGATTATTTTTTTAGATGTATCATGATTTCTACTAGTAAATTTTCAGTGAAAGTAAAAATAAAATTAATTGTAAACAAAAGTCTAATGTCAATCATCACATCAGACAAAGACTAGTAAGAAAAGAGAACAGACAACATATTTATGTACCTAGATATCTATGAGCTACGAACAGTCTCTGAAAATAACGATCCGCTCATAAAAGGCGATCGCAACTGCTTTAGCAATTACTCCTCTGGACCTACATTAACATATGAAGTAGTTACTTACTCTAGACTGAGTAAAACCGCAGGCCTCGACTAGTGACCTACACTACGATAAATAGAATTAGTAACTCGATAAAATCAAAGGAATTGACTAGGGTTTGACACTTGTGTAGTAGATCTTTTAAATTAAATTGTAGCAGAAGTTCTTCTCAGCATTAGGAGGGTCCCCCTAGGGCCAGGGTCTGCCTGGGCTGCGGGTTGTTCGTAAGAATTACCGCAGCCCTGGCACACGGGGACCTCCAGAAGGAACATAGTGGGTTTTAGTCAGTAAGATTATCACACTCCAGTCTCTATCCAGCTGCACTTGCTAATTTCCCAACAAAAAAATGACTCGAGATTGGGGGACGCGGATGCTAGTGGAACAGCTAGTGTTTTATGCATATTTATGTAGTTGGAAGTAGTGAACCTCCAGCAGGCTTAGCATGGCAACCGTAGAAACAAGTTTTGTTTACCGGAGAATGGACATAATGACAGAAAAGTGACAGATTGACGTAAGATTTCTTTTGTAATTTTTTGAAGAAATGTTTATTTTCTTCGATCGACATAAGTCTACAAGTAATTATATGCGAGTTGACAGGTCGTGCCATGCTCGGGCAGAAGACATGTTGACGTTTACAGAAAGAGCTTTGTCTTTTCTTGATAAAATAGATATAGAATCGCCATGCTAAGCCTGCAGAAGGAACATAGTGGGAAAACATCACACAAAAAAAAGCAACTTTGTTCAACTTCAATTATTTCTGAATGTGCAATATAAATAATAGCGACAATTTATTTAGAATTTAGGTCTTCAGTCAATATATGTACGTAATATTTTTTATTTATTTTCACTGTGCGTATACCTACAATAAAATGCTTAAAAAAATAAAAAATGTATAATATTCAAATTCCCCTTAATAATATTTGTAAACGTTAATTAAATAAATAAACAATGAACATTAATCAAACAAAAATATTGAAAAGTAAACCAATAAAAAAATAAACCTATATAAAAACTATTATAATCTAATATTAATTATTCTCAACTAACAACTAACCTATAATACACCTATAACAAAATACCACAAAAATGCCATCATGAGCTACCACAGCAATACCACGACCTGCCCCCTCTAAATCTTCATCCGCCAGCATCAGCTGTGATTGTTGGGGCGACATCCACAATTTACCGCGCATTGTGTAAATCTCCCCCCATCTCACCCCTATTATGTTGGGGCAGCCCTTAATGCGGAAAAGACCTTGGCCTAAATAGCCGTATCTTGGAAATCATAAACTACTAGCTTCTGTGAGCGGTTTCACTCGCGTATCAAGTAAAAACTAGCCTATATAGGGTGTAACAAAACTAGTGCACCATATTTTTACAGGTCATCTAAAACATGCTAAGGATCATTTTTACCACAAAAAAGTCATGAAAACAACAACATATTTTAGTAAATTTATTATCACAGTCGCCAATCTATGAAGGTGCTCAATCGTTGACCCCTAGGTCATTCAACTTTTTTTGTGTAAACATGATCGTTAGCATGTACTAGATAACCTGTCAAAATATGGTGCACTAGTTTTGTTACACCCTATATATTATCCTGATCTACAAGCTATAATATTGCAAAATCTCATCAAAATCCGTGCTGCCGTTTGCGTGTGTGTGTTTTATTTTTATGAAAAAAAAAAATCATCATCTCCCGAGCCTTTTCCCAACTATGTTGGGGTCGGCTTCCAGTCTAACCGGTTTCGGCTGAGTACCAGTGTTTTACAAGGAGCGACTGCCTATCTGACCTCCTCAACCCAGTTACCTGGGCAACCCAATATCCCTTGGTTAGACTGGCGTCAGACTTACTGGCTTCTGACTACCCGTAACGACTGCCAAGGATGTTCAATGACAGCCGGGACCTACAGTTTAACGTGTCAAAAATATAAAAACCAAAAATATAAAAAAAAAATATAAAAAGCAAAACTAACTGTTAATAGACTCAAAACAGAAATATAAAACAAACGATACATTGTGTGTATGTACTCGTATGTAACATTTTCTCAAAGAAAGTATTATGTATTGATGCACTTGTATTGGTACAAACAGCAAAACAAATTTTATTAAAAAAAATTAGCACTAGAATGCGTAAAAATATTCTAGAGTAATTTGTAATGAAAATGCTAAAAAATAATAGTGTTGGATGGATGCTGGATTCTGTACTGTACTGTTTTTTGTACATACATATTTTATCGCGTTTTATATATTGGTAGGTATTTTATAATTTTTCGATGCTTTTATTCACAAATCACTGTTATTGTATTTAAATAGCTTTTTATTAAATACTAGCTTTCTTCAAATCAGTCCAGTACATAATTCCTGAGATAACCGCGTTCAAGCAAATAAACATATGTATGTATATAAATAACGTCTGTGATATATGTACCGCTAAAGCAACAGTCGGACAGATAGACTTGACGAATCATTAAGGGTTTCTTTTTCTACAATTTGGCTACGGAACACTAAAAAAAAAACAGCTTTTTAATACTATCGTATAAAATAATTCAAGCTTAAAAATTACTAAATAATGTGTGGTCAATGATTAACACTCCCTAAACCTAAATATTGATAAACAATCAAACCGGAGATGTTCCAACACCTTTCTTGCCGACTGTACACTGCTGTCTGTTACATAAGTGCTGTTACGCACGCAATGCCGATGCACTGTCACAAGAAATGTGCGCGAGTGTACCTACTGACAGGACAATGTAACTCTTCGCAGGTGAACACGACGGAAAAAAATGTATATGCTACGGTGGTACCAATAGGTTATTTTAGTCATCATCATCTGCCTAGCCTTTTCCCATATGCTATTCACTCTAAGGAGATCAGCCAGCTGCGCAAGACATATTATAGTGCACAAGCATTCGCGTAGATACACGTGCTCTCTATTCCCTCACTTTCATAGTCCGATGGGACGGCAATCCGACACGACCGGAGAGAGATCAAAAAATGACTGATATAGTGATCTATTAACGTACAGCCCAAAGCACTGGATGGATCGGGTTGTTTGGCATGCAGGTAGATGTTATGACGTAGGCATTCGGTAAAAAAGGATTTTGATCAATTCTAACCCCAAGGGGATAAAATAGGGGATGAAAGTTTACATGAAACTTTATCAATTTTAAACCGATAGGGGTGAGACTTCGCATGTATAAAGTTATTATGACGAAGCATTCCCTAAGAAAGATTTTGATGAATTCCACCCCTAAGGGGATAAAATAGGGGATGAAGGTTAAAACTATACCTAATTCATAAAAATACATCTTAACGCGAGCGAAGGTGCGAGCAACCCGATACACGTTAGTAAGACTAGTTGTCAGACTTTCTGACTTCATGATAAAATGGCCATCATTACTACCTCATGATCGATCAACCCGTGTGGCTTGTACTTAGCCCGGAGTCATCTCAGGAGGTACCGGAAAAATCTTTCAATATTAAATAGTCCGTTAATCAATGGCTACTTTTTATCCGAGTGAGCGAAGGTGCGCTGGCGGGAACTAGTCTAACTAACTTCGCACCGCAATAATCACTCCTTAACCATTTCGCAAGCAGCTTAATATCCTTTGAAATATGTCGTGTCAAATACTTATAATGGAGTCTAAGTTATGTTCAAGTTTATATTAAGTGAACAACTTGAGGAAAGCGCTCACTTAGCAGTTAGTAGTTCACACCAACAGAAGTGCGTCCAAATATTCAAAGTTCAAAATGGGTCATATGTATCATTATGTGTCTGTGTTTCGGATGGCACGTTAAACTGTAGGTCCCGGCTGTCATTGAACATCCTTGGCAGTCGTTACGGGTAGTCAGAAGCCAGTAAGTCTGATGCCAGTCTAGCCAAGGGGTATTGGGTTGCCCGGGTAACCGGGTTGAGGAGGTCAGATAGGCAGTCGCTCCTTGTAAAACACTGGTACTCAGCTGAATCCGGTTAGACTGGAAGCCGACCCCAACATAGTTGGGAAAAGGCTTCAATGATAAAGTTGCAAATATATAAAGGACTTTGGATAGGTTTTAGTAGCTTGATGTGCTGGCGTCTGTACATTGACCACCCTTTGGAGGTATAACCCAGTATACATCGAATGCCGAGCGGTCGTCGAGTCAACATCTCCTGAGGACGCCCCGTGGAGGGGCGAAACACGTGTCGAGTCGGCTTGGTTGCAGGGCTTGCTGCCTATTCTCCGTGTGCAGGTTTATGAGGGCGGGAGGGTGGTATTGCGGTGCATCCTGCACCCAATGCTGGATTTTCGATTTTTTTTTACATTTATTGTAATGGATAACGCCTGATTCGATAATTTAAATAATACGTTAAAAACTTTTCACACTATATCTCCATGACCAGAATTTCCACTACAAGCACACAACTAGTAACTGTCCGCCATAACTTGTGCACAATTCGGCTCTGTGAAGCTGCGCGTCAACATGACCCGTAGCCCGTATGTCGTCGGCCGTGTGTGCACGCCCTTAGACAAACATGCGCTGGTTTCATTTACAATTTACATCAAGCGAGCTCTATATTGAATTCAGTTTACTTATATAATATTGTTTTACGTTTAAAAAGGTTTAAAATAAATTACGGAAAATATGTTATATTCCTCACACATCCACACAACGTCATCTAGTCCCTAACTAAGCAGAGCTTGTACTATGGGTACTAGACAACTGATTAATGTACTTGCATACTTTTCTTTTATAAATACATACTACATAATTATACCCAGACTTAATCAATATTTTTAAACGTTGTCTTGAATTCAAGTAAAGTGTGAAAACTGTTATCTATTGACTGCTTCGTTGGTCTAGTAGTCAAAAAGCGCGACTAGTATTCACGGGGTCTTGGGTTTGATTTCCGGGTCGGCCCAAAATGCTTGTGCTTGGGCTGACTTCTTTAGAGAGAACGGCCGAAATGTATTCAAGTACCAGCGGAATGAACTAAGAAGTAGGTAATTCTATAAATGTTTTAATCCTGGGTCGAATTATATGACCTGCAGTCTAATTAAAAAAAAGCTATTTAAACGAGAGTATGTATGTATGTATCAGCTCACATAGGCTGCGAACTGGATGGGAACCAGTTCGCAGGTGGAAATTCAACACCTTCCGCTTACTCAATGCGGCGAGTTCCGGTAAAAGTGCGCGCTCTAATGACTGCGGGGTCTGCGCTTAGAGGAGCGGAGCTGACGCGAGAGCGGAGACGTAGAATCAATTTATCATCGGCTGATGTTTTACCGTCCCACTGCTGGGCTCTTCACACAGAAGAGGATTGAGCTTTAAAGGCATTGTACACGATCCTAACCGACCGCTGACAGAGGTCCAGTTGGTGTGAAAATTTACCGTGTAGACATTGGTCGGACGATTTTAGTCGATCTTGGTTGAGACCGCATCCATCGGTATCATGTGAAACGCTGCGACGGGAGACATCATGGTCACCTCAGCACGTCGATTCTATAAAACTCACTTCACTTCGCCCTCACTTCGCCTCAGCTGTCAAAATGGTATTCTGTAAGCATCACCTAGGCCACTGGCGAACTCTCGGCGGTCGGCTTGGATCGTTTAGAACGACTTTTCAATGTGCATTGAAACCACCACGTTTGCTCAATGTGTGTTTTTGATTTCAGACTTTATAGCCCAGGTTTTCTCAAGAGGATTTCCTTTACCGTTAATCAGTGACCAGTTATTTGTGTCCAAGATATACTTAGAAAGTACATATAACTTAGTAAAGTTGCATTGGTACTTGCCTGGAATCGAACAGGTGCTTTAATCATTACGCAACCACGACTTTGACACAACTATTGCATAACGAATAAATAAATCAGTAATCGCTACCCGCTCCGCTAGTCTTAGGTCGCTGCTCTCGCTAATAGCGTGAGCGCCACGGAGTATGAACTAGCGTCATCTAACACAACACAGTTATTGTCGACACAAATGTAACATTTCCGATAGTGGTTTTGACTTAATTACCTATTGTCATTGTGTGTTAATTGATATATTATTTAAAGCTGAAGATTTTGTTTGTTTGACTGCGCTGAGATCAGAAACTACTGGACCGATTTGAAAAATTCATAGTGTTATATAGCCCTTTTATTGAGGAATAAGCCTATGGGCTGCTTTTTATCCAGACACGCAGATTTGTTCCCAGGATGTAGGTGAAACCGCTTGCGGAAGCTACTTATGTAAGGCTTGATAAAGGTCCCAATTTCCCACGATATAAAAAACTTAAACTTCCTTGTCTGTGGGATAATTGATAAGTGTTATACAGTCATCATGATGCAAAGCTTCTGGAAGTTAGTGATTGATGCACCCGTGTGTCGGAGAGCACGTAAATGTCGGTCCTGCGTCTGATCTCTCTCCGGTCGTGTCGGATTGCCGTCCTATCGGACTAAAAGAGTGAAGGAATAGAGAGCGCAGCTCAAATGCTTATGCACTATATGTTTTGCGTAGCTGGTTGATCTCCTTAGAGAGAACCGCCGCCGTGGCCGGTAATTATATTAATCTTCAGTTAAAGCCAATATCGTGTCGGAAATTTAAGGGGACAAAAGTAGCTTTACCTAGTCATCACCATTTAACCAACCAGTGCCTTACTGACCTACAAACCCTACACAATTTAACACCATCGACAAAAATTTACAATACCTATACTCAATCGTGTTTTACGTTCCAATACACGCAAAAAATGCAGCTATCCCATTCATGTTCATCGACAGACTGTATCGTGAGTGCAGTCGCGCGTTAACATACGTCATACTGCATTCGATGCAGTAAAATATTCGAAAATTGCAAGCGGGAACGTCAATGGAATGCAAGATATTATTTCCTACTCACATACCTTAATTTTGTTTCCTTTTTTAGGGTTATGAAATACAAATAGTTATCTGGTTATTTAATGGTTACTTGTGTGTAAGAATCGTCGATTATGTTGGAGTAATCTCGTTATTATTAGAAATTAACAAATGCCGATGATACAATCGTGTTTGTACTTTTTATTAATGCAATTTTTGCACGTCTTCGGCATACAGTCATCTGTTGTCACTAGTTAAAGCACCAGCCTCTAAAGTATGAGTGTGCGGGTTCGATCCAGGTCAGGCAAGTAGTAATGAAACTTTTTTAAGTTGTATGTACTTTCTAAGTATATCTTGGACACCAGTGACTAATTTAAGGTGAAGGAAAATATCTCGAGGAAACCTGGACTATAAAGTCTGGAATCATGATTAACGCTCTATCCTTCTGTGTGAGAGGAGGCCTGTACCCAGCAGTGGGACGATAGAAGTTGATGATGATGAACAAAGCAATATTATGTAGTTTGATTAAATTGGTGGTCCACTGGGAGACTTTGACTTTGACTTTGAAGAGAAGTCTAACAATATGATATTTTTTATTATTAATCAACCTTCTTCATCATCACAGAGAATTTACTACATCGCTGTTGACACCATAAAGGCTGTCAATAACGCATAAACAAATGCCTGTCAAATGATTTGTGGGTAAACGTTCGATTTCATATTTACATTATGAATACTGTTTGGATATCTACGGTAATATAATGTTGTTGACACGTAAATTATGGCCCGACTAGGTACATAAATTGTTTACTTGAATCGTTTATTACAGTTTGGTAAAACGTATTTAGTGGTAGGTTGTGATATATGAGGTGCTATCATACTAGTGCACACTATTTTTATGGGTCATTTAGTACATGCTAAGGACCATGTTTACCACAAAAAAAGTTGAATGGCCAAAGGGTTAACAACCGAGCGCCTTCATAGAGACCGGCGTTATATGTACAATTTGGCGACTGAGATGATAAATTTGGTAAAGAATGATATTATTTTCATAACTTTTTTGGAATAAACATGATCCTTAGCATGTACTAAATGACCTGTAAAAATAGTGTACACTAGTTTTGTTACACCTTATATAATAGCGTGCAGACCGATTGCTAGCCACGCAATACGGTACCTAGATGACAACTAGTTAAATTCATTACTTTTATGGTACTGTCAAAAACTGTTACTTAGTATTCAATTTTTATAAAATGCAAAGTTTTGACGTCACAGATTTTTTACATCAAGCCGTTTAATTATTTCGATTATATTATCAATGAAAAAATGGGAAAAAAAATTAAAACGATAACTTAAACTCTCCTTATTTTAAGATGCTGTACAAAATGAATATGAAGAAGTCTTTTATTTTTCACCTAGTCATCCCAATTGGCTGACACCCGCAACTCCCAGGCCCAGTTGAAAACCAGCGTCAGGCACTAGTTGTTTGACATAAATGCTAAACTGGAGTCTATTTGGCACAACCATTTTTTTGTTACATATTTATTAATATTTCATGTTTGTTTTTTTTTCGTGAAAAATCATCAAATGACCCCTTCTGAGCTTGCAGCTGGAGAGAGAGGAAAGACTATTATTGACTAAAACCCACTATGTTTCTTCTGGAGGTCCTTGTGTGCCAGAGCCACGGTAACTCTTGCGAACAACCCGCAGCCCAGGCAGACCGTGGCTCTAAGGGTCCCCTCCTATGTTGATGTTTTGTGGTCTTCTGTCAATCGATGTATTTTCTTTCTTCTTCTTGCTGATCTCCTTAGAGAGAACAGCAGCCGTGGCCGACAATCGGCCCGGACGCTATCTAAAGAATGCTATCCATCGCCATTGTGTAACCGCCCCGCTATCAGCTCGACTCATCACATCCCCCTCCTCCTCGTCTACAAACATCATCGCTACTAATGTGGCTCTAATGATTAATTGCTTTAGCCCGTGTACCTATTGTATTTTACTTTGTTATAGTTAAGCAGAGCTCTGTCTTACAACGTAGGTATTTGTTGCCTAGAGTGCGGAGTCAGCGTTACACATAAAGAAAGCTTTTCTGCAAGTAAGAAACAAGACGAAATGGAAGAATAGTAGTATATATTATTTACTTATTTAATGTTAGAAATACGAAAGTGAGTATTGTTTTTGTAGAAAGCTGGAAGTTGCGGGCCACAACTAAAGAAAGAAGAAAGAAAAAGCTGCATAATAGCGTAGATTTAAGACTACATTTTAAATTACAAAAAATCACCTCAAAAAAAAATATTTTAATTAAATAAATAGTTAAAAAATTGTTGTGAAGTTCAAGTGACATCTCAAGGAAAATTGGACTATAGTCTGAAATCACCAACCCGCACTGAGCAAGCGTGGTGATTAACTCTCAATCCTTCTCCGTGTGAGAGGAGGCCTGTGCCCAGCAGTGGGACGATAAAAAGACTGATGATGATGAACGTAATAAAGTAATAGTAATAATTACAGTTAAAAAACAGTAACAAGCACGTACAACAAATTCCAAACAGCCACTCCGCCATCTTGAGGAGCTCGCCATTTTGGATTTGTAATGACGTTTCTTAGCTAGTCATGTATTGTCATCAGAACTCGGAGCCTGTGTAAAATGTTATCCTAATCGAAGACCGGGAAGTGGATTTTCTTACATACATACATATTATATTTCTTACTTACATAGTTATTTTTTAGGGACTTTTATCCTTACAAGGCATATCGGCCCTAACTATTTATTACCACGTAGCTACTTGCTAGATCTACAAAAAGTGAATTCATCGGCATAATGCCATGCTTACATAGTTTGTTACAAGTGAAGCTAAGATAAGCGTGTTAATTAAAAAAAAACAATTAAGAATCAGTTAGACCGCTAACAGTAACAAACCATCGATCGCAGTTGTATTTCCGGTCTCCCCTGGGCCCGGGATCCGGGATCCAACTTGTTGGAGCCGTTAAATAAATAATTAACCACTCAATCCAGGGTTCTATGGTCCTATGAGACGCTCGATATGGTACAAGTCTCTTGGGGCACATGCTAAGGTTAAGAACAGGGTACTGTTCTGTGATCGCGAAAAGTACCTACTTATTACTTATCTGTACTTATATTATAAAACTGAAGAGTTTGTTTGTTTGTATGAACGCACTAATCTCCGAAACTACTGGTTCGATTTGAATTTTTTTTTCAGTGTTAGATAGCCCATTTATCAAGGAAGGCTATAGGCTATATACCATCACGCTAAGACACACGGGAGCGCAGCAGTAACAAAAGATGCGGGTGAAACCGCTGGGGACAGCTAGTTACTAGATATTTTGCGAATCTTGGAGATGAGGGATGATGCGACAAATAATGCTGGCATAGTTTTTGATTTTGAAATATCAGAATATGATTTGCGTAAATCAGTAATGAGACTTCGAAACGTTATGAAGTATTTGCTAATTAAATAGATTTCATAAAAAAACTGATTCTAAATTATAGAACTTCTTAAAATCTTTGAATGGCTTTTATGATTATCTTGTATGTACCAGCCTCCGTCAACGGTTTCATCCGCGTCCCGTAGGAACGACTCCGTGCACCCGGATAAAAAGCCTATAGCCTTCCGCGATAAATGGGCTATCTAACACTGGAAAATGTTTTGAAATCGGACTAGTAGTTCCTGAGATTTGCGCGTTCAACCAAACAAACAGATTCTTCTGTTTTATAAATTAGCATTTAGATTTTATTTTATAGATTAGCAAATAGAGTACCTAACTATTGTCATTAGACCAGAATTTATGAGCTGTGACAAGGGGGATGTTATTGCTAATTACAAAAACCTTGACAATAAGACTTACAGAGTGTCTCACAGACATATTTCTGAATATTTTTGAATTGTTAATAACACTTCAGGAGGAGAATTTCACTGGGTCTGTTGATTTTTGCTTCTTAATATACATTTTTTGAAGTTTCATTAATATTTTATGAGAGCGATGAATATTTTGCAGCGAAATGAGTGTTTATTTTTTAATGTACAATAGGTAATTGTGAACGATTGAATTATTTTTTTAAGATGATACCGCTGTTCAATTTCCAAATCAGGAAAATATATTGCTGGGGTTTCTATTAAGTAGATTGCAGCACGGAGTTTGCACGATGCAACTGCGAGTCGCCCATTACTTGAACGTCCCTCAGAGGGTCATAGCCCAGAGGCTAGTGCGGGGTACCGCACTATCTACATATACCATGGCCCTGGCACACAGGGACCTCCAGAAGGAACATAGTGTGTTTTAGTCAGTAAGAGTCTGACACTCCCTCCAGCTGCACCCACAGCGGGAGGGGTCATTTGATGATGACAAAAAAGCAAACTCCGTGCTTTTTTTTTTCATGGGAAATCTTCAATCCCGCTATGGGTGCAGTTGGAAGGGTCATTCGATGATTTCCCACGAAAAAAAAGCACGGAGTTTGCTTTTTTGTTACCAATCAATCGGGCTGAGACTTTGCATGCATAAAGCTAAGATGACGTTATGTAGCCATCCTATAAGAAAGGATTTTGATAAAATCCACTCCTTAGGGAATGAAATGGGGGATTAAAGTTAAAACTATTCCTAATCAATAATAATACTTCTTAACTGGTCATGACATAATTTTAATTACTTTTTCTTTTGTAAATACTCTTTTTAAAGTACAAGAAATATAGCCGTCGCCTTGAAACCTGCGAGTCAGACTACTCGAACGTCTATTTGAGTAAGAAACCAATTACCAGGGTATACCTGGTCCTTTCATCCTCCGTAGCCTTATTATGTAATTAGCGTCCCTTTGTCGTTGCGTTACACTTCTGACTAATTAGATTTACGAGGCAATGAGAACATGTGGCTTCTACCTCCATTATTGTTAGCAGGATGATGGGGGGAGATTCGCGGAAGATTATTTTGGAAGGAGTGAATTTTCTGAACTACTGCTTTGAGTTAAAGTAGATATAAAGACTGACTTATTATTTGTCGTAATTATAATCAAGGCCACTTATGTACCTATTAACAAAAGAACCTTAGAATATCTATTTTAATATATAAATAAACTTCAATATAATAAAAAAGTTTTATTTCTTAAGTGTCATAAGAGTGAATATTGTATTGATTTCTTCTGATTTATGAATATATTTTAGTACTCGCGATTGGATATTTTGGGTGTCTACTAAAGCATGATATTAATTATCACAAGATTTAATTTTCTCCTTATAAAATAGTTAGGCGGTTTCTTTTTTAACAAAATTTTAACTAGATCGCAATATATTTTTATTTTACTTTATAACATAACACCTACAAATCGTTAGTAATAATAATGATAATGATTATTACCATTTCAGAAACAGACTATTTCTAAGTACCTGTGATGGCATTTACCATCTGAAACTTTCCTTGTTGAAGGTTTTAAACCCGTGCTAATTAACACAGGAACTTTATACAGCAATCAACTTTAACAAAAGACTTTGTACTTTCTTCGTCCTAAAATAATTAGGCCTTTAACACGCCCACGTAAATAAATTAATTTAGTTTGTTAGCCTCTTTGATAGATGCTCTACTTAGGGCCCTCGCCCACGGCGACTTTTTGTAGCAATGTAGTCGCGATACTGTCACGGGAAGGCATCGATATTGTCGTGCGTAGGCATCGATACTGTCGCGCGTAGGCATCGATGCAGACTCAGTCACGATGTAAACGCGATTCGGTCTGATGTTCGGCACAATGCCTCCTCTCCCCTCTATTCTGTATTGCTACAAGAAGTCGCCGTGGGCGAGAGGCCTTATTCTGACTAATATTATATTGCGAAAGTAACTCTGTGTGTCTGTCTGTCTGTCGTACTTTCGCGTTATAACTATTAGGGCAATTTAAATAAAAAATGCGTAGAAACTGTCTAAAGCTTGAAGAAAGATATAGTATTCGGACGTGCAAAAAGTGGTGCAAAACAATATGAATTAATTAATTTTATACTTCATAGTGTTGTGTTTTTTATTTAATATCTCTTTAAATCTAATTTGACCCGTTTTAGAATTAAATACCAGTAATATTACACCCACAAAAATACTAACTTAAAATTCTCTTATTCCCAGCGTCATCCCTGCCGAGCCCGACAGCGGCGGACGATGATGACGACGATGATGACACGACGCAACAGAGCCGCGCCGACGCAGATGACGACGGCAGGATCTACAAGAACCCAAGGAACTCGCCCTCCGCGCAGTGTCCTCGGGATGAGGAGCAGGCTACGCTGCTGGTAAGGCCTGAATACAGACAGGGTTTATTGAGTACTGTATAACGTACCTACAGATGCTTAGCACATCAAGCTACTTAAATCTGAAAAATTTCCTTAATGGATTTTCTACTTTATCGCTGGAGTCTTGTGTTTTTTGTTCATATGGTTCTAAGTTGATTGTGAAAATTTGTCAGTTTCGGGTAGCGTGATGTGCTGGTATCTATACATCGAGTTTGTAAGGTTTGTGTATAGATATGTCACCGCAAAATTGTAAATATCGTCAGGTTATTATCTATGTCACGAGATTGTGAACTGCCGAAATATTGTAAAAAGTACTGCTTTCAATTTAACGTATTAGTTCGTTAGATTGTAATCTAGCGAAGTGAACCCGTCAAATTGTGAATGCACCTCACGAACTGGTGGAACTAAGGGATTCGGCTAATTCATCATCATCATCATCATCTCAGCCATAAGACGTCCACTGCTGAATATAGACCTCCCCTTTAGATCTCCACATACATCGGTTGGAAGCGACCTGCATCCAGCGTCTTCCGGCGACCTTCATAAGGTCGTCTGTCCATCTCGTTGGTGGACGTCCTACGCTGCGCTTACTGGTCCGTGGTCGTTCGGCTAATTGGTTTCATGAAATGTATAATTGCAATTTGTTTCAGGGTCAAAAATGTCTACGAAAGTGCTCATCAGACGAGGACTGCAAGAGCAAAAAGAAGAAGTGCCTCTGCGATGGAGCCTGCGGCATGTCCTGCATCAAACCAGGTCAGTGGTAGCTTTGTACAGTCACCCGCACATCAGTAGACACACTTTGACCTTGAGACCGCCTCTATTTCCTACGACATAAGAGCTGTTTTCGCAGTTCAAATGTTTCCACTGATGTTTCCACTGGTGACTGTACATGTGCGAGCAATTAAACTGGGTCAGCAAATATCTTTCCCTTAACTAAATATTTTAATTTTAATTAGTCTTATATTGTTTATGAAAACGACTGCTCATTTTATTTTAAATACTGATATTGTAAATCAACGAAATATCTGTTATAATGTTATAAAGCTAAAAAGTTCGTTTGTTTGCTTAAACGCGCTAATCTTAGGAACCAGTGAACCGGTTTGATAAATTCTTTCAGTCTTAAATAGTCTATTTATCGTATAAGAATATGACTGAATATTAGATTTATTGATAAACTTGTATTTTTTGTTCAATTTACAATGACTTATTATACATAGATAATTTGTTTTGACTTGTAACATAATCCACAATCTACCTGTGGCAACGGTATTTGGACTGCAGCATTTTAGTTTTCCTAACATGCACTTTTACAAAATTTATCAGCGTAAAATTTTTCAAACTCAAACCCAAACTCAAAATCATTTATTCAAACTTGGCTGTAAAACAGCACTTTTTGAACGTCAAAAATTACAAAAGACAGCCCCCAAAATGCCCACCCTTCACCACTTCCTATGTTTTATTCTTTATGTACCTTCTTCAAAAAATGACAATGTGAATTTAAATGTTCTATCATATTATACTCTACGTCTATCGCTTATAATTCGTCTATCATTTCTTTATAAAAACAAAACAATAATATCCTACAAAAGAAATAACAAACATACCGAACTCAAAAAGGCCAACAATAAAATAATTCTAATAGAGAAACCGTTGCACGAATTCAGGGACCTCCATTCGCCGGCCGTAGGAAATGGAGCAATATTCAGAAGAGGCTTTCTCTTCGAGACTGTACGTATTGCATATTTGCCGGCCTTGCCTCCAAGTGCTAGACGCTGATGGTTATTGGTCCTTATGTACGGAACTGCGCACTAAAAGACCCGGTGATTCATGCGATTGTCGGATTTTATTTTATTCTTGAACTTATTGAATGTGAACTCGTTTTCCACCTATGTGGAGTATTTATAAAGGCTTTTTTTAGTAGGTAGATTTTAGCAGGGTAAGCAAGCGGGTGAGCGACGCTATTACCAAATTAAGTAGGTAGTTGACAACTAGTCAAATTCAATACTTTTATTGAACTGTCAAAAACGATTACTTTGTATGCAAATGTATGAAAACACAAACTATGACGTCACAGATTTTTCATATCAAGCCTATAGTATACTATTTTGATTATATTATCGATAAAAATTATAAAAAAAATCGGAAAACCAAGAATTTAAACTGACATTATTTTAAAACGCTTCACCAAATGAATATGATAATAGTATTTTATTCTTAAACCACACCAATACTTTCCTTGAATCAACGATGCCCTGAATTTATAACCACAACTTCAGAACAGTCGTTATTAATAAAATTTCGGATATTCGGTCTTACAAATTAATGCATTTCTTTTTCAAGAAAACTAACAAGCTCATTGGCGTTTTGCCACGTAATTGGCGGCCATTGACAATTATGGCGCCTAGATGCCAGACTGCACTTAATTGCACATTCTTGTACCGATATAAAATGACTGCAATAGTTGCTTTGTTGTTATTTAATGGCACAATAAAATACAGTGTGAAACTGCAGGCAGGAACAATGCAGGTGGAGACTATGTGCTACGACATAGTTAAGGAAGGTATTTCATTAGTGGACAATTATTTAATAGATTTTTGAGATTGATGCCTGTCTAGTTGTCTAGTAGTCGCATAGTGCGACTGCTGTGCACGGGGTTTCGGGTTCAATATCTGGGTGTTAGTCTGGACGTTGGTGATTGATACACCTCTCTCCGGTCTCCTTCTCTCTCCGGTCGTGTCGGATTGCCATCCCATCGGACTATGAGAGTGAGGGAATAGAGAGTGCACCTGTGTCTGCGGAGATGCTTGTGCACAATAATACCTTTGTCCTGCGCAGCTAGTTGATCTCCTTAGAGAGAACGGCTGCCGTAGCCGACAATCGGCTTGGATGCTATCATCATGTTCTTCGTAGCTGGCTGATCTCTTTAGAGATCACGGCTGCCATGGCCGGCAATCATTATGGACGCTATTATTATTAGATTAATGAGTATAATTCTTGATGGCGGTTCTTTTTCAGTTAAAATTTTTAAAGGTTAAGCTTGAGTCTTTGAGAAAAAAATGACGGAAAATTAATTCATGTTCATTAAAGTGTCGGTCCTTGAACTCAATTTAAAATATTCAGCGCTTAAATGCTTATTTCTCCGACAAAAGCCGTAAATGAGGCCATAAACCTGAAAGGTAATTTTTGTCCTTTCAGACACTTCGCCATCGATAATTGAGTTTCATATGATTAATGAAGAGGTACTTAGGTACGTAAATTGATGAAATTTCAAGTTATTTGAGTCAAAGAACGAACCGCTTTTTTACGAAAGCTAATCAAGTTAAATAACAAAAAGGTTTTTAAATATACTGATGGCCTGTTTCACAACATTCGAATAAGTTCCAGTTAGTTTATTTGGTAGATCATTTCACACAAATTCATCTCCATTATTGAATTTATTCGGTAGATAGTGGCTATTCGGACATTGTGAAACTGGCCCTTAACTTCGACGGTAATCTCGATAGATGTTACTGAAATAAAATGCAGATTCTTATGTTCTATATTATTTATAAAAATATATTCGGATAACACAAAAAATATTTCTCCAATCAGACGAAAACTTACAATTATTATTGTGACTTAAAAAAACGCCATCTCTTGGCACACATTGGGAACTAATCAGTAATGACGAACTCATTATTATACGCGTAAACAATTTGTATGTCTATTTAAATTGAATTAAGAATAATATTTTTACACGGCTATACTCCTAAAAACTGTTCGCAATTTAAAACACTGTACTGGTCCTTCTACCCGCAGTATACCAAATCGCTACAAATTACATACACTCCGCACTTTGTCAGTCGCGTGCCAGCAGCGGGCGTTTATTGCTGAGCATATATTTACGTCGTCACTTGAATTATGTACAAAATACAAGCGAACACTATTGTAGCTCCATGTTGCGGTGTAGGAAGTTAATAAATTTCTACATACTCGAAACAATTACCAGTTTTATTTACTGAGGAAAGATAAAAAGAAAATTAATTTATAGATGACGTTTTAAGTTTAACTAGCGACCTGTTTTGCCTTTAACGATGAAGATACAAAGTTATTTGTTTAAAGTAGGCTGAAAGTCACCATTTTTAACAAATAGACATTCCTCTAGAACGCCCGCTCTTCACCACTTTCTATGTGTTATCGCAGGCAGAAGAAATAATGGAACATACTCTTCAGAAACTTTTTTTTAGGTGTGTTCATGTGTTGTTTTACCTTCTGCCAATTTTGTACAAGGTGTAAGGGACAGCCCTCCACAAACTGATAGGGTGCATTCAGCTCCTTATTTTGAATCATTTTTCACTGGAAAAATTCCAGTGAAATATGATTCTCAGGATTTTTTTTCCGATTATTCCGTATTTTTTCCTTTCTTTCAATGCAAAATTACATTTCACACCAACTGGACCAAGGTGACCTCTGTAAGCGTTTGGGTTGGATCGTATAGAAGACCTTTTATTCAGTATTTTTGACTGACAAACAGATAAACAGACGTGGTAAAGGACTTTCTTATAATAGGCTTAAGTACATAAAAATTGTCAAATGATCATACCAAAATTTCAACGTAGTTAAGTAATTAGTGAAGAAACTTAGTAGGTATTATCTCGTAGGTTTACAAAGGCACGACTTAGATAAATAATATCTTACTTGTCTAAGACTAAAAGCAACTTGTAGAGTCCATTTCTCAAAGGATACCATCTTCGTAGATAATTCTATAGTTAATTAAACGAAGTTATAAGACTGCGTATTTATTACGAGCTAAGAAGCGTGCAGATAAGGCGTAGGAGGAGACGTGGTTAATACAAAGGCAATTAATTTTTAAGTTCTTATCTTCTTTCACCCAGTTTCTTAATCTTTTTCAGATTGACGCAAAAAATCTTTTTGTCTTCTATCTTTCTCTGTAAGGCATGCTATCTATTATTTCTCTCTTATTCGTTTTCTATTTCAGATAGATCTAGCTTTTGGTTCGTGACCTTAATTTTAAATGACCTACTCACGTAAATTTAAAATATAAATTATTTTTATATAAATGTAAAGCCTGGTTTTATAAGGCAATAATTAATGGTTTTAAGACCAATTTTCGACCTCAGCAGCTCTTTTCTCGATAAAATTAACCAGCTGAGCAGGACATACTACAGTCCACAATGAAACCCAGGTGTACTCTCTATTTTCTCGCTCTCATAGTCCGATGGGACGGAAATCCGACACGACCGGAGAGAGATCAGGCGCAGACCGACATTTACGTGCTTCCCAAATTTCTAACTAAAACCCGTAAAGCGATTACTGCCTGACTGAGGAATCAAACACAGGACCCCTTGCACGAGATTCGCGCTTGCGAGTACTACGACTAACATTTAACCAAGTTAGAAAGTAAGTTCGCCGGTAGAATCGGCTAGAGCAAGCATTTTTATGAGTACAATACAACCGAGCGTCTGCTTCTTAACTGTTTTAGTTACAAATTAACTGAATTCCAGTATACAGTGTAATTAGCACGTGTCTTGTTTCTTCATGAAGCAAACTCCAGCAGTTAGCTAACTACACAAGCGAACGTTGTTATTATAAAAAGAAATATAAAGAAAATTCATTATGTCATAGCCAAGTAGGTGGTGCTAATTAAGTTCCTGGCTGCGACTGATGCAGAGAATAAATATTATGCTACATATTTCCCGCAAGCTAAGGAACTGTTTTTTATTTATTTATTTAATTCTGATGAAAGCTATGTTATGTATTTTTTCAAATTTCAACCTAATACAATTTTCATAATAAATTAGTCCAGCCGTATGGAAATGTTGTTTCGGAAGGAAGGCTTTATTACCTCATACGCTCCTGGGGGTGATCAGCGGGCGACAGGCACGGGGGCGCTTTCTTCTGTATCACAGGATCCACCCTCTGTACTCCGACAAAGCCCCTTCCTATTGGGAGGGGACGTGAGGGGCCTGCCGTAAGGCGGCGGGGGACTGGACGCCATAGACTCCCAGGCGACTCCCACTCAGGCGAGGCCAGAGTCAGGCCGATGTGTACTGCCTTTTTCGATAAATAGGCTATCTAACACTGAAAGAAGTTTTCAAATCGGACCAGTAGTTCCTGAGATTAGCGCGTTCAAACAAACGCACACTTCAGCTTTATAAAATTAATAAAGTGAATGTACTACTATTGAACCACGAGCCCCTCTTGACATGACCATGCCACACATATGCAGTTACTATATTCCATTTTCTGGTCCTTCGAACCGACTCCGGCATAACACTCAATGCAATACCTGTGCTGAAGGTTGTTCGCAAGAGTTACCGCGGCCATCGCACACAGGGACCTCCAGAAGGAACATAGTGGGTTTTAGTCAGTAAGAGTCTGACACTCCCTCCAGCTGCACCCACAGCGGGTATCAGCTGGGTCACCGTAATGTCCCTGGCACACAAAGACCTCCAGAAGGAACATAGTGGGTTTTAGTCAGTAAGAGTCTGACACTCCCTCCAGCTGCACCCACACAGGGTCATTTGATGATTTCCCAAAAGAAAAAGTACTCAAACCAAAACTAGTTACATACAATAGTTAATTAAACCCTAGATCTAATTAGACAGATGGAACAGAATTATTGCTGGCTTTGTCGCTATTCTGTTAGCTTCATAATTAACGTTCATCCTCATTTTGTGTAATGGCCGGCGGGACTTTATCTGATTTCGAAGCTTATTGTAGTGACTACAAAAATATGGGAGGAATTTATAGCGCTGGAGATTCTTTCTTATCGCTGTAGGAAGTAATTTAATAGTTTACTAGAACGTTAAATAAAAGGTAACGTTACTTTTGTAAAATCTACAGACGCCAGCACATCAAGCTGTCTGAAACTGTTAAATTTTTCCAATCAACTTTTAACCATGTGCTTTAGCGTTAAAGTTGAAAAACTATTAAGGAAATGTTGTCAGATGGTGCAGGCGTATGTACAGACGCCAGCACATCAAGCTAACTGAAACTATTAAATTCTTCCAATCAACTTTTAATTATATGCTTCAGCGCTACAGTTCAAAATCTATTTAGCAAATTTGACAGATGGCAGTAGCTTGGTGTGCAGGCGTATGTACAGACGCCAGCACATCAAGTCATCTGAAACTGTCAAATTCTCCCGATCAACATTTAATCGTATATGCTTCAGAAATAGGTCAAGTTGAAAATCTATTAAGAAAAAATATTGAAACAATGTAAAAAGTTGATTAGCACAACACTAAAAATACCAAACTCGATATACAAAAAAGAAATCGTCCAAAAGGTACTACTTCGCAAAAAAAAAGACTCTTGAAACTTATCCGTGTTTTAATCAAAACTTGGCGGGCTTTTGGTAATAATTAACTCAGTATAACTCAGTTATTATGAACTGAGTTGGTACCTAAAAAAATCCGTGGCCCTCTTACATCATAAACAGGCACTTTTAACTTGAAAGGTCGAGAGACTTGGCTCCGGTTTTCTTTTTTATAATATTTTCATACAGGTGCCCGTGACACGGTTCTGAAATGACTGAAAAGGTTGTAGTTTCAGTAAGCCCTGGCTTATTAAAGCCTTGAATTTTGATGAGATGTGGTATTGAGAGAGGTTATGTTTACATGACGAATACTCATAAAACTTGCTTTGGTCTTGATGGTATTTTTATGTTGAATTTTCAGTATCTTGCAGTTTGAAACTTAAGTTACTTAATTACTCTAGGTATCTACTTAATTACTCGATCTATAACTTAGTGATGTTATTGAAATGAAGTCATTATTGTTACTTATAAGGTTTCCTTGAGTTATAGCGTAGTTTGTAGATTGTTGAATCTGCATGTTGGTGTTTGATACATCATAAATGTCGGTAAATGTCGGTACTGCGGGGTTAGCCAAGTTGTCTTTCTACAATCGTAAACGCTAGTAGAAACGATAAAAATGTATGGAAATGACATTTGAAATCGATAAGTCACATGGTCATAACGTGAGTCGAAATGTCAATTCCATACATTTTTGTCGTTTCTACTAGCGTTTACGATTGTAGAAAGACATCTTGGCTACAGGCGCAGCGCCTGATCTCTTCTCGGTCGTGTCGGCTTGCGATCCCATCGGACAATAGCTATATAATATGTCCTGCGCAGGTGGTCAATCTCCTTAGAGACAACTGCCTGGGCGTCTGGACGCCATTATTAGTATTAAATTCTCGTCGAATAGAAATAGAATCATACCATGGTTATGTAACATATTTAAATGAAAAGAAATACCAAGGAATAATGTAGTTTTTCATATACTTTTACTCGTTATAAAAATAGCAACCATTAGAAAAGGCGTGACAACACATACTACAATGTAAAATAATATATTCAGTTTCTTATTACTCGCGTGAACTCGCGTCCTAGTTTAACAATAAAATGGGTTAATTATGCCGTCGATGTTGATTACAAATAACTATTAAATATGGCGTCTTTGTTTTTGTAGAAAGTGGTTTAAAAGCGTAAAAATATTTTTTTTGTTGTTTTTACAGAAACTTTGCTTTAGTTTTAGATTTTTTTTTTAGTTCTAGCCCATTAGGGCCAGGGTCTGCCTGGGCTGCGGGTTGTTCGCAAGAGTTACCGTGGCCTTGGCACACAGGGACCTCCTGAAAGAACATAGTGGGTTCCCACAAAAAAAGGACCAAAATAGGACCAGACAGTAATAATTTCTGACCCGTAAACTGTAATAATAGTAATAAAATTTTAATGGAACATCTTAATCCTGTAATGAACAATTTAATTACACAAATAACAATTAACACAGAATATTGCGTCGTCCTCCTGGAGTTGTGTTACCGACTCGCGGAGAATTTAGTAATGGATGTTTTGGAAGAAGCTGTTATTTGTTTATTGCTATATTTTTAAATATTTCTTGAAGGCTTTTTTGGTCAAATTTAATGTTCAGTCTTGAACTTTTAGGACATTATGGATTTAATAGAATTATTGATTCTTGTAGCTACAATTTTAATTTTAATACCTACATTTTTTCACTGGTTAAAGCCTTTTTTATGTCTAGGTTCCTAGGTATGGTGCGAATATCAAATCATAGCATGTACGCCAGCTCACCAAGCTACTCTACACAATAAGCTTCTGTAATCTGTAAAATTTCCTTAACAGATTTTCAACTTTATCAATCTATACTTATAGGTAATATTATAAAGCAGAAGCTTGTTTGTTTGGTCCGATTTGAAAAATTCTTTGAGTGTTAGATAGCCCATTTATGGAGGAAGGCTGTAGACTATTTTTTATCCGGGTATGTGTTGTTGTTCCTATGGGACGCGGGTGAAACCGCTGGTGGAAGCTAGTCAGTAATACACCAACTAAATAAAACAAGTTAATCTAACTAATAATAACCATTTTGATAGCATAAATCAAATACATAGTAAAATTATATTCCCATTCACTTGGCACAATAAACATCAGTTCCGCTACGCACGGCTTTATTGCGTCCCACACATCACGCGACTAAATTGAAACAATCCGTTACAGGGTTAATAAAAGGCCACACGACATTTATCGTTGGTTACCCGGCTAAATTAAATACCGTTGCTAACTAGCGACATGCGACAAAAAATCGCAATGTTGTTAGAGCTGATTTTATAGTCGCTGCAATATTTTTTTTTATTTTAAAGGATCATTATTGGCATTACGATGTAGATTTTTTCTAGTTTAGGTATATGTATCTCTATTTTAAGTTTCATCTAGACCAAGCAGATATTTTTTACAGTTTAACGTGCCATCCGAAACACAGTCATTGGTGTCCAAGATATACTTAGAAAGTGCATACAAACTGGAATCGAACCCACGCTCTCAAACCTGAAAGGTATGGCTCTTTACCCACTAGGCCACCACGACTAAAATGATAAAATGAACAGTATATATATAGAAATTCTAGTCTTTGAGTAAGCAAATGAATTCCTAAATAATACTACAAGTGCAATTAACCTTCAATTGCCCGTGGTAGCACGACATCGCTTCCCGCATAACTATAATACCTCCTTAAATGATGTTGTTCAAGTTTAAATTGTGTTCAACTAACTTCGGGAATAAATCAAGGGGATTAGTCGAAGCCTTCTCTGATCGAGTTTGGAATACAAAACTTTTTTTAAGGGTTTTTAAAGACAAAACAAAAGAATAAATGAGGTTTCGGAATTGAAAATGTTGGATACACTTTTCTTCAAAAAACTTTTCTTCCTAAAAGTCTTCCATTGAAAATGATTTAAAATAAGATTAGTTCATGATCATAATGAACGACTAAATAATCAATGACTAGAAAAATATAGAAAATTAAATTTCGTCCACAACTTCGTCCTCGTTCTGAGGGAACTATAAACCCCATACCACGATTAAAAGTAGCCTATCTCTCTCTTTAAGGTACCCAAAACTATCAAATTTTCTCAATTATCTTTGAAGCATATTATGTTTCAGCAATAAAGTTGAAAATCTATTATGGAAATTTGACAGATTGTAGTAGCTTGATTTGTTGACGTATGTGCCAAAAATAGTGCAAATTGGTTCAGCCTTTTTTGCGTGAAAGCTGTAGAATCAAAATGGTTTTCGTATTTAAAATATAAGTAAGGATGGTCCAGTGCATAATATTGCAAAAAAAGGAATACTTTCATATACTTTGTGTCTGTAACTGCTTTTTCTTTTCAATCTTCTGAAATCTGGATCACATCACGATCTCATCACAACGACCTAGATAGAACATTCCCCTATTTCCTATCCGACAAAAACTTAAGGCCCCATATCTTAAAGCAACGTAAACCCGCATGGAAATACAAACGGGAGATTAAACTCCCGTTTAAAATTACGACCAAATAGTCGCGACTGTCACCGCAGCACAATGAATGGGCCGCCTTATTGCACAAATAAATCAGCCTAGTGCTGCACCGCTTTGAAATTATAACCGTCTACTGGTTACGCTGCTTAAGCGGCTTTTTTGTCATAAACATAATTGTTATTTTGTTGCGGATGAGAAATTTAAATTGTTAGTTACAATTTATTAAAATGGAGATCTATTGATTGGCTTACAACCCTTAGTAAGACTGGTTGTCAGACTTTCCGGCTTCTGACTACCTGTAACGATGCCAGAACATCAAACTATAATCTGTCTTCCTTAATAAGTAGATTTTCAACTTTATCCCTGAAGCATATGGTTCAAAGTTGATTGGGATTTTTTACAGTTTCAGGTAGCTAGATGTGCTGTCGTCTTTAAAAATGAAAGCCGGTACCCACCATTTTACTTTAAATAAAAAAAATAAAATTCTGAAAACTTTTTCATTTTTATACTTACAGAAAAATATACAATTCTAGAACTTTAAAAATTTATTCAAAAATTCAGAAAATGTCCTTCAAAGAATCCAGGGAATATTGCAATAACGTTGGTATATAAAATATTAAGGTATATAATATTATGTTGAATTATTCATGTGCTTAGCGCGCTTATGTAAAGACGAGATGGCGACGAGACGGGATATCGCGATTATGCCGTATGAATATTTATACATAGGAAGATACTGAATATTTTCGGAAAAATACGGATTTATACAAGCTATTTAAGGTGTTTTGCTCTTATTAAATACGAGAAGAAAATGATTTTATAAACCTAGCTGAGAAGATGGATCTATTATGTTTGAGATATTTTTTTTTGATATATTTTTATAAAGGAATAAAAAGAGATTTAAGATATAAGGGGTGTCTTTTTACTTGATTATTCTGTTTTGTCTTATACACTGTGTACATAAACCGTTTAATAAATAAAATATAAATAAATATTCCTTACACATTCACACAACGTCATCTAGTCCCAAACTAAGCAGAGCTTGTACTGTGGGTACTAGACAACTGATATACATACTTATATTTTTTTCTTTTGTAAATACATACATTCATATTATACCCCACTAAGTCAAACACCCATGTTCATGCACACAAATGGTAAACTTATACGGGAATCAAACCAGTGACCTCTGGCGAGGCAGGCAGATTCACTTACTAGCATGGCGATTTTATATCTATTCTATCAAGAAAAGACAAAGCTCTTTCTGACAATGTCAACATGTCTTCTGCTCGAGCATGGCGCGACCTGTCAACTCGCATATAATCAGTTGTAGACTTATGTCGATCATAGAAAAGAAAAATTTCTTAAAAAAATGTCAAAGGAAATCTTACGTCAATCTGTGACTTTTCTGTCATTATGTCCATTCTCCGGTAGACAAAACATGTAACGTAGACGGTTGTCAAGCTGAGCCTGCTGGTCGTAATAAAAGAACATAAAATAATAGCCACATTTGTACGTGAATTTGTATCACATTCGGTTTTGAAATCATTAATTTTTCACAAGACATCCTTCAAACAAAGCACAGAACAACACATATTGCGAATTTGGGTAAAACAATGATACCCAAATAAGCTATTCCACGCAAACGTAACCGCGGGCTGAGCTAGTTAATATGTAAGGAGGATCTATTTAAACATTTAATGAACACATATACTCGAAGCAGGATCGGGAGGCTTGGTAGTGCCCCCGCCAAGTCGACCGCGAATATACCTACATTTACGGAAAAGGGACACAAATGGTATTCATCACCCCGTGGGAACTAGTCCGCATAGGGAATAGAGAGTGCACCTGTGTCCACGTAAGTACTTGTGCACTATAACATGTCCTGCGCAGCTGGCTGATCTCCTTAGAGAGAACAGCCGCCGTAGCCGACAATCCGTCTGGACGCCATCATCATCAGATATACACTACAGTTTGATGCGAAGAACATTTTTAACGTGGTGTTTCATATGAATTCTAATTTACCTTTTTATTAATGATCAAAATTATTATTAATTAAACATTGAGTGGACCTCTTTTGTCATCATTTGGCACAGGCCTCCTCTCCCACGGAGAAGGATTGAGCGTTAATCACGACGCTTGCTCAATGCGGGTTGGTGATTTCAGACTTTATAGTTCAGGTTTCCCCGAGATGTTTTCCTTCACCTTTAATCGGTCATTGTTGTCCAAGATAAACTTAGAAAGTATGTATAACTAAGAAAAGTTACATTGGTACTTGCCTGACCTGGAATCGAACCCGCACCCTCATAATCGAAAGGCTGGTGCTTTAACCTAGTGTTTAGGCCACCACGACTTTTTGAGCGACCACCTCTTTTTTAAGACGACTCAAAAGTCATTGTGTATATGATACCTCTCCTGCAGGCTTAGCATGGCAACCGTAGAAACAAGTTTTGTTTACCGGAGATTGGATATAATGACAGAAAAGTGACAGATTGACGTAAGATTTCTTTGACATTTTTTTAAGTAATTTTTCTTTTCTTCGATTGACATAAGTCTACAAGAGATTATATGCGAGTTAACAGGACGCGCCATGCTCGGGCAGAAGACATGTTGACATTGACAGAAAGAGCTTTGTCTTTTCTTGACAGAATAGATATAAAATCGCCATGCTAAGCGAACTGTATTTGTCCTAAATATCTTGAGTATTTTATGCAAAAATATGCTACCTACTAACATTTGCATCTTCTCGCAGTAAGGTTCTAACCCCATCTGCCCTGTACAATCTAATTAATAGCGACATCCTAAGATTACACCCGTTGTCAGACTGCTAAGCTTCAGACAATATACACCGGCTTACGTACTGGTGAGATATATCCTTTGTACAGTCTTATTTATATGGATAACATTTGAGATTTGAACTACAATATTAAAGTTTTTTTTTCTTTAGATTAAATAAAGACTAAATTAGCCGTATTAAAACACTTTAAACAGACAAAGTAAAGCTCAAAACTTGTCTAAAATAAATATAAAAAATCAAAAAGAATATACAACACTCATTATTATAAAAAAATAATTAAAACTAATGAACTATAACATCCCATCGCTGTCTACTGGGAGCGTACCCAAGAGGCTGGCAGCATTGCCACGTTGTATGGCAATGCCTTTTCTCTGATCAAAGTAAATAAAAAGTTATCTGTAGAAAAAAAGTATATTATTATTATAAGTTTAATTTTATAATTATTAAATGAGGTCAATATTTCAGAGATTCGCGACACTTGCTACACCCCTGCTAATGCTGAAAAAACAGCAACTTGCATCAATTGATCATATTAAAAAAGTCCCAAAAAAGTCCAATTACAAACATAAAAAAAAACACGACGTCAACCCTCAACAGACCAAAAAACAAGAACACAAACAAACCTTTTTAATTATTCTACCCATTAAAAGATTTCCACACATCGCCGTTAAAAAGTGCATTTATAAATGTGCGCCCGTGCGGGTAGTCGGAAAATGTAGGTTGTCCGCTATAATGAAGCTTGGGTGACATAAATCCTTGTCAAAAGATGTTTTTTAGCTAAAAGAGCTTCCGACACGAAACGTGGCGGACGCATAAAGAATGCAAGAGGTCAGCGGTAGGGTTGCCAGGTCATTAAAATTAATTTCACCTAGTAGGACTTTTATTGGTCAACGCATTTGGTAGTGTGTGTTTGACTGTGGATTGCTCAATGCGGGTTGATAATTTCAGACTTTATAGTCCAGGTTTCCTCTTAAATTTTTACCTCAACTTGAATCAGTCTTTGATGTCAAAGATATACTCAAAAAGTGAATATATCGTAGAAAAGTTCCTGAAAGACCTGGAATCGACCCGCACTTTCGTATTTGAGAGATTGGTGGCTTTTTTCAAGCTGTGTTGTGATGCTGCCAGTCTTAGCCGGATGCAGCTGAGTACCAGTGTTTACCGTGAAGGGACTGCCTATCTGACCTCCTCAACCCAGTTACCTGGGCATCCTGATACCCTGACTAGACTGGTTGTCAAACTTCCTGGCTTCTAAGGACCCGTGACGACTGCCAAAGATGAACAAATTACAGCCAGGACCGACCAATTTTATGTGCCTTCCGAAACACGGAGGAACCCGTCATGACAAGATGGTCATCCATTCACGGACCGACCGCGCCAAGCTTAGCTTAACCTTATGATCGATGGACCCTTGTGGCTTTTACTTAGCCACGAGCTCATCTTGACTTAGTAAGTATATGGAAATAAATCTTCTTCCATCAGTTACCTAAGTGACAGCCCTACTGACATATGTACATAGGTGTGCTGACCCGGGGCCTGTATTTCATAGTAAGCATCATTCGTTCTTCATGTACCGAGAGCCACATTTCATGCATTCCTGACTCGCTGTCTGATTCAATGGCTCTGTTTATGTAACTACACTTTTCCTTTGAAATCGCAAAAATATACTCTTTAGACATATGTATATTTACAGGTCATCTAGAAGGATTATGTTTACCTAAAAAAAAGTTGAATGAGCTAGGGGTCAAAGATCTAGCGCGTTTATAGAAGCCGGCAGTATGCGTAGGAACACAATTACAATTTGGCGAATGTGATGATAAATTTAATAAAATGTTATTGTTTTCATGAGTTTTATTTTTGGTAAATATGATTTTTAGCACGTATTAAATGACTTATGCAAATATGGTGCAGTATTTTTGTAAGACCTTATAGAAGTAATATGTATGATTAACGCTCAATCCTTCTCTGTTTGAGAGGAGGTATGTGCTCAGCAGTGGGACGATAAAAGGGCTGATGATGAAGATGACGTGTATGCATTTACACTTACAGTCAGGCCTAGTGGTCAAAGCACCTGCGTCTCAATAATGAGTGTGAGGATTCGATTCCAGGTCAGGCAAGTACCAATAAAACTTTTCTGAGTTATAATGTACAGACGCCAGCACATCAGGCTACTGCAATCTGTCAAATTTTCTTTATAGATTTTCAACTTTACCGCTGAAGCGTTATGGTTCAAAGTTGAATGGGAAATTTTGACAGTTTCGGGTGGCCTGATGTGCTTGGACCTGTACATTCTAAGTATATCAACACCAATGACTGATTAAATGGAAACGTAAATGGAAGAATGATTGGTATATTTCAGAGCCTTTCACAAAGATAAAATAAATGAGATTTCTATCTACTAATTTTAAACTTTTAAGTCGTACATAATTCGTGATTAAGTTATCCCTAGATTCTATTAAAATCTGTCTTGTAATAAATCCCTTCTCCTAGATACATTGTCTGCTTCGCTACATTTCCGTGCTATCTTCATTGTGAAACGTCTAGTTGTCTTGTTGTTTTGCAAGTTTAAAGAACTCTAGAGATTTAACAGTATATTCAGGATTTCAGAAACGTTTCATGCGGGAATCGTATCTGACACTAGCAGCTTATACCAGAAAATCTTGTATTGCGCCAACTAGGCGACTAGCCTTCATCTTTTATTTGTATCCTCACATCTCAAACACAAGTCTATCTTTTTTTAAGAAAAACGTGCCCTCCGCTCCAAACTAAGAATTCATCCATAACTGCCTATAATATAGTAGTGAGTCCGGAATTATATCAATTTAAACTAACTATTAATTTTGAACTTAAAAAATCTGTCATGTAGTCGTGACCGTAGCGTGCTGAGCACTTTTTGGCTTGTCATCTATAAGTGACTATAAATTCATCCATCAATACCAACAATATATGTATGTAGTCATAAGTCGGAATTATATCGATTAAAGTTGATTATTAATTTTGAACTTAAAAAGTCTGTCATGTAGTCATAACCGTGGCGTGCTGGGCACTTTTTGGCTCATCTATACTTCACTGTGACGGTCAAAAGGAGAAACGAAAATCAAAGAATAAACCTCACTTTTTACGATCACAAGAATTTATTACAGAAAATTAGAGGAAAAAGTGCAACTAGCAAAACTACCTTGTATTTTTGCAACAACAAAACCAGTATAAAGTGGACTCCGTGATAAACCGCACTTCCTGGGCACAAAAATTTAAACGAAAAACCAAACAAAGACAGGGGAACCATAAATTTCCAGTAGAAAAGGCATAGGAAGGAACCACGGGAGGGAGACGTTCTGAATTACGAGTTAAAAGGGAGTATTATCATTTAGAATGGCTGTTTCTAGGTTATACAAGTTTGTACTACTGCTTGGCTTGCATTTAGGTCGCTGTTTTGTGGGTTAGGCGACCCAGTTCCTGGGTTAAGGATATGCTAAAGTTTTTATTTGCGGGCTGAATAAATTTATTGGTGATGTCATGTGCCACGTAGTTTGCGATGCGAATATGAAATTCAGTTATGTGCCAAAAAGTACGATTTAATTGCTGAAACTTTGTGCTGTGACTTTGTCTCGCATTAGGTCCCAGCATCATACTGAGCGGGGGCCGTATTGAGTGGTTGTGACGCATACTACCCGCTCATGTTAGTTTTTTTTATGTGTTCAATTACGCACCATTTTTTTTTCTTTCTTTCTTTCATTTATAACTTTCTTCATAAAATAATATTATGTGAACAATGTCTTACCATAGATTTCGGGGTATCACTGGAGAGTTTCAAAGTTTCAATTAAATTGAAACCCAAACCTATCATATGCACTCAAATGCCCTTGAACAATTTGGTCTATGTAGGAGCCATTTTGAATTTTTATCATTATTTCATTGTAAGGTGCCTCGGACGGCCAGGGTCTGCCTAGGCTGCGGGTAGTTCGTAAGAGACACCGTGGACCTGGCACACAGGGACCCTTGAAGGAATAAAGTGGCTTTTAGTCAGTAAGAGTCTGACACTCCCTCCAGCTGCACCCTCAGCGGGAGGGGTCTTTTGATGATTTCCCACGGAAAAAAGGTGCCTTGGATGTTACAGGGACTTTAAAAAAATATGTTTATTTTTTACTTACGTTTTGTGTCTTTAAAATAAATTACGAGTTACGCAAGATATCACAGACAGACCACAATAAATTAAGCAGGGCCTGCTATCTCCAGCCATACCAACTACTCTAGAATTTAACACAGATGCGTCTGAATAAATACCAGAATCCCACACAAAGCCAACCGCTAATAATTCTACAACAGTATCCAGTATCGCATACAAATAAATTTCGCAAACGTTCATTTTAATGACTAAAAGGACCAAAAACAAAAAGGACCAGTCTGAATAATAGGCCAAAAAGTTGAAACAATTATTGAGTTTATGGAAGATTATCGAACTGTGTTGTGGGTAGGGTAATTTGTTTTGTGGGGTAGCAAAGCCGGCTGTGATTAATTAAAGGGTTGCTTGATGAAGTGATAGTATTGTGGGGGCAACGCGACATTTTAGGTCAGATTTCGGATTGCGGGTCCTTTATAACCTTATAATGTGAGAAGTTGAAATGCTTTTCCGTCTTTGGATTGAATTTGGTGACCCTTTTTGGGTGCCCTAAATAATATTAAGTAAGGGATTAAGTTAGATACAGTGATGGCGTCCAGACCGATTGTCGGCTAAGGTGGCCGCTCTCTCTAAGGAAGACATATAGTGCACAAGCATTTGCGCAGACACAGGTGCACTCTCTATTCCCTCATTCTCATAGTTCGATGGGACGGCAATCCGACCGGAGAGAGATCAGGCTGCATTCGGTTAAGACTGGAAGCCGACCCAACAGAGCTTTGGAAAATCAGCAAGGTAAACTTTACAAAAAAAAAAAACGCCAATTATTTCCATGGAGTAAAATTGGCAAATTAATTTAAAACTCGCAAATATTTGCCAGACAGTTATTTGCGACGTTGCCAACTTTTAGTACAGATGCCAGCACATCAGGGTGCCCGAAACTGTCAAATTTTCCCAATCAACTTTGAACTTTATGCTTCAGTGATAAAGTTGAAAATCTATTAAGGAATTTTGACAGATTGTAGTAGCTTGATATGCTGGCGTCTGTACATAAGCCTTTAATGATCCTAGACGCAGAAAGGCGCTAAAAATACATTGTTTCAAATATGTTTACGTCAAAAAATATCTCCAAAGAGACTATACAGGGTGATCTCAGATAGCCGGGCACCTGTCAGTTGGGATAAGTGGTAAAGTGTCGACGGAGATACATCGGGGTTCGAACCTTTTTCATAAAACACTATATTTTACCTACATTTGTTTACTGATGGAAAAGATAATGGTCCTTAGATCCGAAATGGATTAATGGTACCAAATAAATAAATAAAACAAAAAAAGACGGAGGATTATGTTGAGTGACATGAAAAACAACTGAACGGCTTTTTTTCATAATGGTTCAGTAGTTTACAACTAGTCAAATTCAATACTTTTATTGAACGGTCAAAAACGGTTACTCTCTATGCGATATGTATGAAAACTAGAACTAGGTATGACGACACAGATTTTTCAAATCAAGCTGTATACTTATAATGAAAGTGACATTATTTTGAGATGCTGTATCAAAAGTACAGACGCCAGCACATCAAGCTGCTGCTAAACTGGCAAGTTTTCTCAATTAACTTTGAACTATTATAATTAAGCGATAAAGTTGAAAATCTATTAAGGAAATTTGACAGATTGTAGTAAGTCTGTGCATCATAGAGGATTTTATTGTTGACCTAGTCTGCCAACTGCCCTATTATGAAATTCGAGAATAAAGGGTATTACTACAAAAAAGTTTGACACGTGTTTAAAATATTGTTTTCTTTAAAAGAGAGAAGAAAAAAAAGCAATATTTCTTTAAAGAGGAGCTCGTAACTGCCGCACAAGTCTATCGATCATAAGGTTAAGCAGCGCTTGGCGCGGTCGATCCATGGATGGGGTGACCGAGGCACGTTAAATTGGTAGGTCCCGGTTGTCATTTGTACACCTTTGGTAGTCATTACGGGTAGTCAGAAGCCAGAAAGTCTGACAACCAGTCTTACCAAAGAACTTTCCTTTACTTATCAGACATTCATGCACATAAAACAATACACAAATACCATTATAAGAGTAGAATACAATAGAAATTTAATATACTCGAAACTATAGATACCAAACTTTAATTTTACGTGGAATTACAAGTAAAATACGATAACAATACGTAGAATGGTACCTAGTATTTTCGTTCACCCCGCGGCGGAGACGAATCAAATAATATGAAACAGGTCATTGCTTTGCAGATGTAGGGTGACAAGCCTTTAGCCGCAAAGTGAGCAACGTTGGATATTAAGGTCGTATGCATTTGTGTGGAACTTAAATTGGATGACAATTCACTTATTTAATAGGTTTATGTTCATACACACGTCCCTAAAAAACCCCTTAATAGATTTTCAACTTTATCGCTGAAGCATACGGTTCAAAGTTGATTGGGATAATTTGACAGTTTCGGGTATAAAGTACAAAGGAACTGCTTATTTCTTAACAAATCTCTTCCTGTAGGCCCGTTATGTTTCAAATTTATTTTATTTGTACTTTTTCATCAATAAATCGGATTACAATCTATTTGTTACTAATATACTTAGCGTTTAAAAAACAAAAACGATAGCTAAAGTAACTGATTGAAGTCGCCACTCAAAATTAAAAAATACGCCATGTCAAATCTTACCAAGTTATATTCAATACCTAGTTCATCTGCTATAATGCAAGTTTTTAAAGTTATTTATGTTACCTATAGTCCAATTTTTACTCACACCTACCCTTTTTTGTGAATTGAAAACAAAAAAAAACAGTCTTTAATTTCTACAAAATGATGGTCACCCTTTTCACCGCCGCTCGGTACAAGAGTTCGCTTGTATTTCATTACAGTGAATACTTCATAAACATCGCTATAATAATAATACCTTCATACAATACGTAGCTTCGTATTTTGTATTTACGTACTGAGAGAAACAACGGGTTATTTGCATTGATTCACTAAAACCCTAGATGCAGAATTGCTTTCACAGGTTGCTAATAAGTTCCAGATAGTTTATCTGGCAGATAATTTCATACAAATTCTGTTCCATTTTTGAATTTCACTGGTAGATTTGAAACCGGCCCTAAATATATATCACAACGAAATTACTGCCAGTCACATCAAAATATGTCAAAACAAACACACACATACACACACACACACACACACTCTCTCACACACACTCACACACACACACTCTCACACACACAATTAAATGAAATTTTATTTTCCTAATTGATGATATAATATAATAGCAATTCTTTATTTATTGTCTATATGTAAATACTTATAGGTATCTAGGTGTGGTATATTTTTATAACTTTGTAAATAAATGCTTATTTTCTGCAATACTCATTAAAAACAAAACAAAAAGTTTTCACTATTTCTATAGATTCTGTAGACAATATTTTATATAAAATCAAAATAATACCACTTTCTAGGTACTGTCTCTCTCGTTGAACATCATTCCATAAAAACACAATTCCTCAGAAAAATCTTTTGAAAACTAAATAAAAACTACATTTAACAGAAGAGAATGAAATTCTACGAGCTTTTATAGAGAAATATTTTGTTCAATAATATTCCTCATCTCTGTTACGAACAGTAACTAAGAAACTACGAGGCTGTGTTCCGCTGTTTTCAGTTACCGAGAAATTTTCTAGAACTTTCCAACTGTTGTTGAGAGCTATAAAATTATGGAGTTTGAAAAGATATTATTAAGTACTATTGTTATGGCTTTAAAATTGCGATCTTATGGGTAAATTTATTGCCTCTGAATGGAAATTTGTTAAAGTAACCTTTAGATCACACGATGCAACTTATATGATGCAACTTATGTGAATATGAGCCGATGCGACGCAAGAACCGAACCTGGGACCTCATATACTCGGCAGTTGTGCTAAAGTGCCAAAAATCCTTATTTAAAAAACCCATTTGTCACATTTGAAACATTTATAGCATAAAACCAAGACAAAAACACTAAAATAAAAGTTTTAAAAATCTTTTAAACTTACCTCACCTGTTTGTAGTCCAAGTGAAGTTTTAAAACTTGTCCAAGAATGCCGCTGTATAGCCAAGTTTGCCAACGGTAAACTTGGCTAAAGTTGCCAAGTGGCCAAGTGATGCCAAGTCTGAGATTTAAAGCGAAATGGCTAGGTACGAAAGTTTTGTAAATAAAAAAATAAAATTTTCTGTTTTAGAAAGTAGAACACTCGTATCGTAGAATTTTGTACTGGGTTTATACCTACGAGTATGTATTATACGGAGCGTTTTCATGGTTCGTAGCTGAGTAACAGTCGCACTGCAGGCTTAGCATGGCGGCTTTATATCTATTCTGTCAATAAAAGACAAAGCTCTTGCCCTCTTGCCCGAGCATATCGCGACCTGTCAACTCGCATGTGATCACAAAAAATTACAAAAGAAATCTTACGGCAATCTGTCACTTTTCTGTCATTATGTCCATTCTCCAATAAACAAAACTTGTTGCCACGGTTGCCATGCTAAGCCTGCTGGTCGATCGTGAGGTTAAGGAAAGCTTGGCGCGGTAGATTCGTGGATGGGTGATATCCACGTCAAACGAGTTCTTACGTATTTGGAAAGTATTAAATTTGTTGTCCGTCATTTCACCACCTTTGGCAATGAGTATTTTACTATCTACTTCTCCGTTGCTATGGAATGTTTTTGTCTTCATAGAAACGGGAGTTGATAGGTCGCCCCATGCTTGGATAGAAGCTGGTAGAAGCCTGCTGATATTGATAGAAAGAGCTTTGTCTTTTCTTGATAGAATAGACATAGAATCGCCGTGCTGAGCCTGCATATGGGCAGTCGCTCCACGTAAAACTGTGGCTATTCAGCTCAATCCAGCCGACCCCAATATAGTTGAAAAATAGCACAATTCAAATGTAATATTATTGGCTTTGTGTTGCTTAGCCTATATACTCTATAGGAGACGTCTCCTCAATAAAAAATCGCGTCGTTTGTAACCATTTCGGGGGTCAATTGCTACATCTACTTTGATGGACGTACATTATAGCTTGAACCGGAGATAGATGTTATAATGTAGGTAACTACTTCCCACAACCGGGTAGCGAGCAGCTAGTAGGCAAGGCGCAGCTGGTGATAACCCTAATATAACAGCTTCGAGATACGGAATTTTAAAGCCATTACAACATTCAATAAATGAATATATCGGGACACCTTTTTCACACACGGTCGGTTAGCCTCAAGGTAAGCTATTGCTTAGCTTGTGTTATTGGTACCAACACAACTGATAAACTACATATACTTTATACACATATACCTATAACACCCAGACCAGTAACCACAGTCAACAATCATGCTCATCAAAATGTCGACCATGCCGGGAATCGAACCCAGGACCTAAGCTCGGCAGTCCGGCGTGGTTACCTTTTCACAAACGAGGTTGTCAAAAATTATTTGCAGTGTTTTGTGAAATCGGTTTTTCTCAAGAAAATCCATCCTTAACTTCTTGGAAGACCGAACAAAAGAAATCATTGAAGACATTCTATTAATAGAATGTATTGATCAGCGTCTTCTTAGATATTTATCGAAACATTCCTGACTGACTGGGATCTCACACCCCTTTGGGAGTTGGCTGAAACTTCAGATATCACGTCCTATATATAGAGATTGATAGATATGTTATTTGTTATTTTCTCTAAGGGGAAAAAAGTAACGGAAGGTTCCATGAATGTGTATTTTTACGGAGTTTATATACCTAACAAATGTGGATTTTCACTTGACACGCGACGTCATTCGCGTTCCAAGGGAACTTCCTCCCACTCATAATCAAAAAGTACTACCTAAATTACATCTGCCTAGCCTTTTTCCAACCTATGTAGGGGTCGGATTACAGTCTTAACTGGATGCAGCTGGGTAGCAGTGTTTTTAAGTGGAGTTACTGCCTGTCTGACCACCCAGTTACCTGGGCAAACCTATACCAATTGGTAAGACTGGTTTTCAGACTTGCTGGCTTCTGACTACCCATAACGACTGCCAAGGCTGTACAAATAACCGCCAAATTAGGCAAAAAAAAACCGATCTCTTATTCCTTACGTCTGTCCGTCCGTCCGTTCGTCTGTCCGCCGTATGTAGCACCCACTCTTTTGGGAAAATCAGCCGTGATATTATAAAACTTATTTTATCAGAATTTTGATACACCAGGAAAAATATTTTCGTGGTAAAACTCGAAATATTTTAGGAATTTCCCTCGGAGGTATGTTTGGGAATAACCCTGTTTGAAACAAATCACGGGCCCTCTCGTGTTTTATGTAAACTAAACGAATTCACCTCCAGAATCTATTTTCTGCTACTTAGATGCTACCTTCCTTTAGTGCTGAAATACAGGGGAGACAGTTCTGATATAAACCGCTGTGTATGTTTTTGTTGAAATGAAGAAGTAATTGGGTAGTTGGCTAGGTCAAAAATAAAAACCCTTTATTATATTAATTTAGTAAGGTATCTTCAAATATATAATTATATTTTATACATAATGTATTGTTACAATAAAACTTAACTAAAAACTACTATCTATAATTAGAACTAACCAAAAATATATATGTATACCTATATCTAAATTAACATACTTATATATACATACATACACGTCAGGCATCGAAGTATTCCTCCGCGTCGCTGTCATTTGGAAACGTGCCCAGAAGACTGGCTGCATTGCCACGTTGGATGGCAATGCTTATTCTTTTATATTATTTTCTTTTCTTTTATTCCCGCTGAAGTATTCGTTTAATAATTTAATAAAAAATAATATACAACAGTTAATTAAGGTACTTAAGCCGTCATGGTTAGATACGGTTTAGTTGTAAGAGAGATTATACCCGTATTATACTCCCAAAAGACTCAATCTTTAGCAGCAATAAATTACTAGCGTTTTAGCCGCGTGGTCGGTCGCAATACATCCCCGTATGTTGTTAGTTGCCTCGTATTAGCGCTGTGGGACCCAACCCGTAGCTTATTTATGTATGTATAAGTAGATACGTTGTTTTGCTTGTGAGTGAATTTAATTATTATCAGGATTTTTAACGACATTTTCTGTTATATTGGGATCAGTTTCACTTGATTTTGAATGACATTGATGCCTTAAAAATCTTTCTAAGTAGGTAGGTGTTTTAGTAGAGTATTTAAGGTAAAAATAAAGAAGCCATAGGACTCCCCTTTAGATCTCCACATATACCGGTTTGATGATTACTCGTCTCAATCTCAAAAAAGGTATGCTTAGGTATAGCAACGAAATTTAAATTAAATATGTGAAGATAGTAGACCTTCTTGCTTACTATTTTTATCTTAAAATAATGTCTTCTTCTATCTTCTATTCTATCTTAAAATAAATATATTTTTTCTCTTATTTCAGCTTGTAAATGTTAATTAAAAAACCTCTTTAATTCATTTTTATTTCAAACCTTTCTAAACATTATTGCCCCAACAGTATATAAAAGAAAGCCTATTTTATATCAACGTTATCTACCTATCAACCCACTTAATTTTACTCAACAAAATCCCAGTCTAGACAATAAATATCTAGCCTGTTGAATACTAACGTAGTCTCCCGGGTCGGCCCGCAACTGACGCCTGTATGTAATGGGTATTAGTGCCCAGGGAGACGACCCGTGTCCTCCGTCCGCCTGGGTTACGTGACACGCTATGCGGCCCTTATTAACTGCGATTAGGTTAAGTTAGAATTATTTATTGTTTTTTGTTTAATTCTTAATTTTGGAATTACTTATCCTTTTTAAAAGCTTTTATTTAACTTGCCGTGTATGTATGTTACGGTGGATTCTTTGAACTCAATTTTGAAGTAGATATCTTCAACCGATTGAGCTGAAATTTTGTGTACACGTTCAGTTTGGATGACAATGCAGGATATGTTATATGAAGTCATAAAAGCTTTTTTAAAAAAAGGTTTTCCTTTAATTTTTTGGAATTACGTATGTACTTAAACTGTTGGTAATTTTAAGTATTTGGTTTGCCATTAAAGATGGACAAAGTTAGTAGCTAGTTTCAATATTGATGCAATGAAAACCAGTTATAGGAAAGATATTTAATTTAAATATTAAATAATGAGAGCCAGTTTCACAGGTTGCTGATAAGTTCCAGATAGTTTATCTGACAGATAATTTCATACAAATTCTGTTCCATTTTTTAATTTATCTGGTAGATGTGTGGCTATCCGTAACTTGCGAAACCGGCCCTTAGACTCTTAAAAAATATCATCATCATCACAGCCTTTTTATCGTCCCACTGCTAGGCACAGGCCTCCTCTCCCACGGAGAAGGATTGAGCATCAATCACCACGCTTGCTCAATGCGGGTTGGTGATTTCAGACTTTATAGTCCAGGTTTCCTCGAGATGTTTTCCTTTAAGATGTATTCGTAAAAAATATTACGACGGTAAAATATCAGAGCAACTACATTATAGACTATAAGCACATCACGCTAATATGCCAATACATATTCGTATAGGTAAGACCAAAGTGATACCTATCAGTGATGGATTTACCAATAGGCCAAGTAGGCCGGTGCCTAGGGCGGCAGATATTGAAGGGTGGCAAATTTAGCAAAAAATTATAGGTATACACAATCCATATATAAATAAACTATTAATAAACGCACTGTAAATATACTTAGGTACTTATGTGATCATGAATTTTGAAATATTCCGTAATAATATCGTTTTGGATTAAACTAAAGTATTGAATTTTTGAATTTTTATTTAATTGAATTTCAAAAGTCAGTAGGAGCGGGAAAAATTTAATGGCCTACTAGCGGCAAATTTGTAAATCCGCCACTGATACCTATTATGCTATGGACTCTGAAGATTTAATCGAGAAAGGAAACAAAAAACGAACGAAGAGTTTTTTTTGCAAGCTTTAACAAAGAAGATTTTGGCAAAATAAAGTTAACAAACTACAGGCAACATAATCAGCTCTCACAGCCCGCTTGTGTGTATCTGTATTCGCCGGGAATTAGTGCCCAGGGAGACGAACCGTGTACAATGTCTCCTAGTATTACGTGACACTTCTCTCACGATGTAGTACTTTATTATCAGGATACTGAATCAAGAAACGAATAAAATATAACGAATTTAAAATACTACTATTTTTAGACACTATTTTTTTTTTGGTTTTAACAGGTTTTAACCATGAAAACATAAAAGTTGAGAGAGTTATTTTCTTTTTATTAGTTACTAGCTGTTGCCCGCGACGTCGTCCGCGTGGGTATTAGGTGATTAAAAATTCACCCCCACTGTACATGATAGCGTGATAATATGTAGCCTATGTTGACCCGACCTCTTAGTTATATTCATGCCAAATTTGAAGCAAATCCATGCAGTACTTTTTGAGATTATCCCGGACATACATACAGACAAACTGACAAAATTTCAAAAAACTATATTTTGTTCACTGTGAAATCCTGAGCCGTCAATAATTAGGGCCAGTTTCACAGGTTGCTGATAAGTTCCAGATAGTTTATCTAGCAGATATTTTCATACAAATTCTGTTACATTTTTTAATTTAACTGGTAGATTTGAAACCGGCCCTAAATATATATCACAACGAAATTACTGCCAGTCACATCAAAATATGTCAAAACAAACACACACACACACAATATTAAATGAAATTAATGATTTTATAATTCTAATTGATCTAATTGATGATATAATATAATAATAATTCTTTATTTATTGTCTATATGTAAATACTTATAGGTATCTAGGTGTGGTATATTTTTATAACTTTGTAAATAAATGCATATTTTCTGCAATACTTATTAAAAATAAAAAACAAAAAGTCTTCAAAAAGATTCTGTAGACAATATTTTATATAAAATCAGAATAATACCACTTTCTAAGTACCGTCTCTCTCGTTGAACATCATTCCATAAAAATATCTGGTAGATAGTGGCTATCCGTAACCTGTGAAACTGGCCCTTGGTCTAGTAAAAATTACTATAGGTACATACCCCCAAATCACATTTTACGTGTATTCTTTGTTGAGGTCAGCGCCAAAACTCGCATCTCCATACCCTCTTTAACCCATCACATATTTCATTAAGATACTGTTCCAACTAAGGCGATCTCACAGCATCTACAACCACATGCAAATCCCGTTTATTAGTGCCCGGGGAGACGACCCGTGTCGACTCCGGACGCTTTTACGTGACACATCCCTTGTGAACTCACAGAACATGATAATCACAGATTAGAGGCACAGAACATCTACTAATGACTTTAGATTCTATCTCAAGTAGTTTGATTAACTTTCGATTTAGTAGACGAGGATTAGAGTCAGTCGTTTATGGCACTGAAGCTCAGTGATCAGGTTTAATCTTGGAGTCTGTCTAGCTGGCCTATTTTCTTATATTTTTTGTCAGACTGATTGTAGGTCACGGCGGCCCTAACTAAGGAGATCAGCCAGCTACGCAGGACATGTTATAGTGCACAAGCATTCGCGCGGACACAGGTCCATCTCTATTCCCTCATTCTTATAGTCCGGTGGAACGGCAATCCGACCGGAGGGTGACCAAGGGTGTATCAATCACCAACTTCCAGTCTCCGGGCTACTTTATGAAACTCTGTCAAAAACCACAAAGCGATTTCGTCCAGACCCGGGAATCGAGACCCCGTGCACAGCAGTTGCGATATGCGTCAACAAGACCAAAGAGGAAGTTAATCCAATCACCAAACCGTATTGAGCAAGCGTGGTGATTAACGCTCAATCCTTCTCAGTGGGAGAGGAGGCCTGTGCCCAGCAGTGGGAAGATAAAAAGGCTGTGGTGATGATGATAATTGAAAGCAAAACTTTTAACATCTTAATAAGCGTCAAGATGTTTCTGTCGTAATTTTAAAATAATGAACGTCTACTCCACGTAGGTAAGACTCCCTTGGTAGTCAACTAAGTTATAAGATCGTTAGTTTTAAAGTTTTTCACATATCGACTATGCTATTAGCCTCATCTGAGTAAAAAGTTATCAGTACTTAGTTACTTACCTCATTATTTTTAACTTTGTTAGTTTACTTAAGCTACATACATGTTTGCAACTTATTAACAAAGTTTAAAGAAATAAATATAATATGGTATACATATAATACAAATATTCATCCCCATCGCTGTCTAGGGGGCGTGCCCGAGAGGCTGGCAGCATTGCCACGTTGAATGGCAATGCTTATTCTCTGACCAATGTTATAGGCAGCCTTTGGGTCTCTGAAAGCGTCAGCCAGTCGCTTAGATAGCTCGTTATAGTGACTTGGAGCAATCGGACCCCACGACCCGAGGGTATTGACCACAAATGGTTCGAAGATACTGTTGCCGATGAGCAGACGAAATCAGGCTTTTGGCGCTGATTAGTTTTATTAATTCATCATATTTCAATCGTCCCACTACTAGGCACAGGTCTCCTCTCACACAGAGGTGTATCGAGCGGTAATCACCACGCTTGCTCAATGCGGGTTGGTGATTTCAGACTTAATAGTCCCGGTTTCCTCGAGATGTTTTCCTTCACCTTTAATCAGTCATTGGTGTTCAAGATAAACTTAGAAAGTACGTATAACTTAGAAAAGTTACATTGGTACTCGCCTGGCCAGCAAGCTTAGCCTGGCAACCGTGGACATAATGACAGATAAGTGACAGATTGACGTAAGTTTTCTTTTGACGCGCGATCAAACCCGCATCCTCATTCATACAGAGATGCCAGGTCACCACCGGGCCACCGTGACTTTTTACCTTTTGAAAAACCCTCCTCTTTTATTTCTTGTTCAAAATATTTGACTAAAAACTTAATTCAATCCTGTTTTTCCAATACTCCCAAAATATATCAGTTTGTGTCAAGGGATCAATTTGTCGAACACTCAAGGGACGTGTCACGTATCAAAATGTAGCGTCCGATCCGGGCCGTCGTCACCCGGGGCCGTCCCCAACCGGGGTCACCTGAACATGTCACCTAGAGTAGACACGTGCGCTGGGTTACAATACAATGTGATCGATTGCTTGTGTGTCTGCGGAAATAACAGTTTCTCACGAAAATAGATGGTTGAGTCGCATTGCACGTATAGATACAATTTCTGACTCTTCTTCGACTGCCTATCTGCCCACCTCAAACCACTTACCCGGGCAACCCAATAAAAAAATTTAAAAATGTTTAAAGTAATAAAGGGTTTTTAAGGCTGTCATTGAACATCCTTGGCAGTCGTTACGGGTAGTCAGAAGCCAGTAAGTCTGACGCCAGTCTAACCAAGGGGTATTGGGTTGCCCGGGAAACTCGGTTGAGGAGGTCAGATAAGCAGTCGCCCCTTGTGCACTGGTACTACCTACTACACTTATAGCACTGGTACCCTGATATAGTTGGGAAAAGGCTCGGTAGATGATAATGAGTTTGTAAAATACCATTCTCCCCCTAACTTTGAAAACATTTAGGTATACAACTAGTAAAACACCACTTTTTAAAACCTTGCAATGGTGTAAAACTTTGCTAGCGCCTGTATAAAATTGTTAGCAAAATAAATCAGTACTACAGCTATCGCAGCTGCGAAGTTTGTGATGTAACGGAACTGAACATATGTGAATGGGATCAAGTCGGATTGGATTCAGCGGAGTTTGGTTGTGGGGCCACGAGATAAGCGGGCGGATTTTTAAAAAAGGAATACGGTACCTAAACTTTGAACTTTTCGTGTAACTTACATCAAACAACTTTGTTGCTTTGTATTTGGCTTACAGTGACTGTGAGTCGAAATTTAATGTCAATACGCATGTGTGAGGCAGCAAATGCAGTGATTTGTTCGAATATTCTGACTATCGTGACATCACACTAGCTAACATCAGAGCGACAAAGGTATCTGACAAGAAATGTAAATGTCAATCATGACCTTCCATCATACATGTGTAGATTGGCCCCTAAAGGTTTTACAACCAACTAGATTTTTATCGAACACTGGAAGATTTTTTTTTAAATCGTGTAGTAGTTCCTGAGATTAGCGTGTTCAAGCAAACAACCAAACTCTCTAGATTTATAATATTAGTATAATTACAATCACAAACACTTAATTTTGAGGATTTATAAAGAACTCAGGAATTTAATTGCGTAATACTTTAGATGGGAATAATCTCATAAATTATTCTCCCTAATGCCGTATATAATCCTCAAAATTTGAGTTTTCCATTACGATATAAAACTATAGACACGTTATTAAGGTGGTAGCTTAGCTATCTATTATTGAAAAAAAAACAACACACTATACTCGTATATGCAAGAATCGCCGATTTCATGGCTCCAATGAAAGCTAAAAGCTCTCTGCTGCAATGTAAAACAAGGCTGCCGGTCACCTGTCGATACGTCGCGTTTTATAACGTAACATGTAACGTAACGTTTTAACTAACGGGTTAACGGTGCGAGTGCCTTTCCAATCGGATAGGAATAATTCATGGACAAAATTGCTTCTGTCAGAAATCGTTCGGATTTCAATTGTCTAAATTGAATTGGCACACATGTGTACGGACGTCAGTACATCAATCTGATACATCATCTCCCGAGCCTTTTCCCAACTATGTTGGGGTCGACTTCCAGTCTAACCGGATTCAGCTGAGTACCGGTGTTTTACAAGGAGCGACTGCCTATTCGACCTCCTCAACCCAGTTACCCGGGCAACCCAATACCCCTTGGTTAGACTGGCGTCAGACTTACTGGTTTCTGACTACCCGTAACGACTGCCATGGATGTTCAATGACAGCCAGGACCTACAGTTTAACGTGCCATCCGAAACACAGTCATTGGTATCCAAGATATGCTTAGAAAGTACATACAAACTTAGAAAAGTTGCATTGGTACTTGCCCGACCTGGAACCCACGCCCTCACACTTGAGAGATTGGCTCTTTAACCACTAGGCCACCACGACATCCAAGCTGATACATTCTGTCTTTCTTTAATAGATTTTCAACTTTATCTCTGAAGCATATGGTTGATGTGCTGGCATCTATACATACAATACATATAACACCGTTAGGTACAGACTCCAACAAAGTAGAATGGAGCTGAAATATTTTTATAAACCAATAGACGTTTTCCAGTCAGGGGTATTGTTGAAGTGATAGATAGAGAAGAGACGTTTATGTAAAGAAACTAGCTGTTGCCCGCGACGTCGTCCGAGTGGGCATTAGGTGATTAAACATTCACCCCGCTCCCCCCGTAGTGATAGCGTGATAATAAGTAGCCTATATATTGACCCGACCTCTTAGCTATATTCATAAGAAATTTGTAGCAAATCCATGCAGTACTTTTTGCGATTATCCCGGACATACATACAGACAAACAGACAAAAATTCTAAAAAGTATATTTTTGTATTCGATATCAAATGTAGATCACGCCCCAATTATTGTTTAAAACAATATTCAATGTACAGTTTTGAGTTTTCTACGGTTTTATTATATGTATAGATTATATTGGATGAAATTGTATTGAATTCTATTCATGACAAACACCCATCCATACTAACTTTCACGTTATTTTGTAATCTTAAGTGCGTGCTAAAGCGTGTTTTTTAGTTATTACACTATTTCGTATGAAAAGCGCGTTCAAGCAAGCGAACAAACTTATTAGCTTTATAATATTGCTATAGATTTTGTCAACTGAGCACGTATTGACGAGCCAAGCCTCGAATACAGGCCTATATCCACTGACACAGTAAAATTCAGACTCAATACACACTAAGCTATATTTTGCAAACGGGGCATGAAAATACGGGTCCTCTATGCCTCTCGACTGAAAGCCAGCGGAGGGCTGTTATGCCGCCGGAGGGCCCTCGCGCCGCCTTTGTGTCGAAGGTCAAGATCACCAGATTCTGTACCGCCTCCACTTTGCACGGCTTTATGCAAATGTTCGTACATTTTGTTAAATAGGCTTTTGTGAGGATTTTTTAGGGTTAGCCATGTTGAAGGGTTGTGTTTTGTACAAATTTTAAACTGATTTTGTGTTTTATTTTTGCATAGGTATATTGGTACAAGATTAGTGATTTCAAATTTTGAAGATTGATACTTAAAATAAGAACGGATAGTTTTAACATATTTTGTGAATAAATTTGTATAGCTTGTGGGGCTATTGACGACCAGGGAGTAAAGGTCTTCATATCCCGAAGTAAAGGGAGAATCCTCCGACCAGACAGGTGTTCTGTCTGGCAGGCTACTGCCCCGACAGTTATTGTCGGATTCTTCTATATAAATGTTGAATAACGTTGAAAACGTTGTTTGTGCGATGCAGGATAGCTTTTTCATATTAAACTAGATGGCGTTGTATGTAGTGTCGCTACAAGCTACTACTTATGCTATAAGTTAACTGATAAATTACCAATATTTTCTTTGGGTTACTTAGTCATCAAATCAATCACCCCTCCCGCTTTGGGCGCAGCTGGAGTGATTGTCAGACTTTTCCTGACTAAAACCCATCTTTGTTCCTTCTGATATCCTCTGTGTACTGGAGCCTTGGTAACTCTTGCGAACAATACCGCAGACAGTAGTAAATTGCCTGTTTTCGTGGGAAATCACCATGACCCCTCTCGCTGTGTGTGCAGCTGGAGGGAGTGTGAGACTTCTACGGACTAACCCACTATGTTCCTTCTAGAAGTCTTTATGTACTAGAGCCGCGATAACTTTTAAGAACAGTTCCACAGACACTACTAAATTTCCCAACAGTTGACAGAATCGTTTCTATCTAAATGTTATAATTTTTATTCAGTTTATTATAAAAAAACGTACGATTATATCATCATCATCATCAGCCTTTTTATCGTCCCACTGCTGGGCACAGGCCTCTTCTCACACGGGGAAGGATTGAGCGGTACGATTATATAAAGTAGCTTTATACTTAAGTCATCTTCAGATATAGACATAAATAAGATGAAGAAATCTTCAAACAATAACATTTTATTTTACCTCAAAAAAGCCGAGCTGTTAGTCCCATAAAAACATAAACGAATAAATTAGTTTTAAAAGCTTTTTTGTGGAAACACGATAATTAATAGGAGCCCGCCATATTGCTGGGGAATATCTTAAACCCGGATTAAGGTTAAGATGTTTTATGTGGGTTCCTTAAAAGAAATCGTGGTGGTTCAGTGGTTAAAGCACCAGCCTCTCAAGTATGTATGAGTATGCGGGTGTCGATTCCGGGTCAGGCAAGTACCAATGCAACTTTTCTAAGTTATAATGTACTTTCTTAGTATATCTTGGACACCAATAACTGATCTCCAGGTATCCTGGACTATAAAGTCTGAAATCACCAACCCGCATTGAGCAAACGTGATGATTAAAGTAGTAGTACCAGTAGTATGACGATAAAAAGCCTGATAATGATTGTTGGTTCTGTAGCACGGAATAAATGATTGCACGATTTGCTCTATCTCGTTGGTCTGGTAGTCGCAAGGCGCGACTGCTGTGCACGGGTTCTCGGGTTCGATTCCCGGGTCAGGCCGAAATCGCTTTGTGGGTTTTGGTGTTTTGGTTTTGGTCGACTAACGTCGAGATGCCTGGCGTCGGGGCGCATTGCGTCGCAACGCCTAGCATTGGGGTGACTAGCGTCGGGGCGACTAGCGTCTGGACGCCTAGCGTCGGGGCGACTAGCGTCTGGACGCCTAGCGTCGGGGCGCTAGAACACGACCCAAAATTAAGATAAGAGTAGAAGAACTGTGGCCCTTAGAGATGATTCCCTCACTCATGAGGTACCTCATTTGAGGTACTCGAGATTGGCATTATCCCGACAAAAAAAGAGAATGCCGTCACCCAAATCCGTGGCGTATTTCCTTAGGTACTTCGCCATTAATCAGTAATTTTAATTAAATCGTAGGTACTTTTCGAGAGTTTCGATTAGAACTTAAGAGTATCAAACTCGCTAACGATCAGATAATGGACGAAATGGTTAAGCTGAAAATAAGTTAATTAAGTGTCATTCTGTTTTTAATCCACGTGAATTTTATTAAGATGCGACAGTTCATTTTAGCAGTTTTTAAGATTGGGCTTTCATTTTCATAATTACTTATACTTATTGTTATGGGTTGAAAACGCTTATAGCTAGGTAATATGGACTCTATTTGGACACAGCAAAAAGACGGTATTTACTTTTAAAACACCGAATAACTGCTAGGTAAGAACTTTTCAAATCAGTACAGCAACTGTAGTTCCAATATTAACGCGTTCAAGCAGACAAAAAAAAATATAGAAATAAAGAAACTCTTCAGTTTTATAATATGAGTATAAATAAAGGTAAGATACATATTTAAGGCCTGCTGATGGTGAATCTACGAATAAGTTCCAGTTAGTTTATTTGGTAGTTAATTACAAACAAATTCTGTTACATTTCTGAATTTATTCTGTAGATAGTGGCTATTTGAAACATCGGACATTGTGAAACTGGCCCTTAATAAGATACGATGCGGTTAGTCCGTCCACATCCAAGTCGCGAAAGTTCAAAAACTGAAAACAGGCCCTTTTTTTTTTTGATATAACCTCTTGCAGTTCAGCCTAGGAGGCCGTGTACTGCTTAACCGGGCTTTCCTGTGGGTCCTAAATTTATTATTTAGGCCTCCAGCCAGGGGTGAAAACAGGCCCGGTCGCAAGTAGGTACTTATTAGTTACCACTTAAAATACTAGATGGATAGTGACGTAATGACCCTATGCTTTGGCGATTACCTGAGATAAACTACCGGTTTTCTAAATGAAAATCTATGGCTATCGTTATACGTAGTCAGGAGCCCGAAAGTCAGATACTAAATCTAGATTAAGTAAGGGTATTGACCCCGTGTTCACCCATTATTTTGAATTGTGGGTTTCCATCAATATCTATACATCTATACATATAATAAAATCTTAGAAAAGCCAAAACTGTACATTGAATATTTTTTTAAAAGAATAATTGGGGCGTGATCTACAATTGATATCGAATCCAAAAATATACATAGGTTTTAGAATTTGTGTCTGTTTGTCTGTATTTTATGTATGTTGTCCGGGATAATCTGAAAAAGTGCTTCATGGATTTGCTTCAAATTTGGCATGAATAAAGCTAAGAAGTCGGGTTAACATACAGGCTACATATTATTATCACGCTATCACGTACGGAGGGGGGTGAAGGTTTAATCACCTAATACCCACGCGGACGACGTCGCGGGCAACAACTAGTATTGTTATAAAACAAATGTCAGTCTGTTTATGGTAAACTCGAAAACAAACAAACATCGGATTTTTGTGTGTATTTTTTTTGAAGATGGTTTTTAGTCAATCTCTCTTTGCTACTAGCGCGCACTGCCTTGCGGTGGAATACGGTGCGTTTATTCTACCACACGGTAGATTGAATTTACCGCATGCGTTTATTTCACCGCAGTACGCGCACTTCTATACTTCACAGATTAAGCATTAGAAAAACGCACCGCAGTGCGCAGACGGCCTTAGACAAAACCGATCTGGATTGCTAGCCTACGCCTACTAATATAAGAAAGAAGCAGTTAGTTGCGTTGGAGGGATAATCTCTGAACCCGACTGATCTAGAAAATTCCTTTCTTTATAGAATGGAATTTTATTTGTCAGTGTGACATATGTATATTAAATGTATTTTATTCTGCAGGTTTAGCATGGCGATTTTATATTCTGTCAAGAGAAGACAAATGTTCCTTCTGTCAATGTCAACATGTCTTATGCCCGAGCATGGCGCGACCTATCAACTCGCATATAATCACTTGTAGCCTTATGTCACTCGGAGAAAAGAAAAATTACTTCAAGAAATGACAAAAGTAATCTTACGTCAATCTGTCACTTTTCTGTCATTATATCCAATCTCCGGTAAAGAAAACCTGTTTCTACGGTTGCCATGCTAAGCCTGCTGGTATAGCTAGTCTATGTCCAATTGCATAGTTGTAACCAATGCAATTTTGCAACCTTTTATCAAGAACTCGGACGACCCCGTTGGCGCAATGATAACCACGCCGGACTGCAAAACCGAGGGTCCGTGGTTCGATTCCTGGTACAGTTGTCCAGTCGACATTTGTGTGATGAGCATGCTTGTTGGCTGTGGTTTGGGCGTTTTTCAGTTGTGTTAGTACCTATAACACAAGCTAATCAATAGCTTATATTGGGGCTAACCAATCGTACGTGAAAAAGGTGTCCTGATTATAAAAAAAATATCGTGGCGATTGCATTCAGACAAAAAAGATTAAAATGCGAGTGAAGCCTAAGAAAACTCCTAGTTTCAGTGATCGAAGTATTTGTCCCCAAGCTTAGGGATTCGTGATTTATCTTCGATGCTTCTATAGGCCTTAAAGACCGTAAGAAAGAGACATTAATATCTATCTTTCTTTGTCTAATGACAGGTAAAGCCGTAGGCGTTGGTACGAAAATTTATTGGCGACTGAATTCACAATCAACGGCTTTACTTGTCACTTGAAAGCAATTCTTATTAAGATTTGATGGCGGTTAAAAAGGTATTGTAAGGTCCCAGCCACAATCCTAGCTCCACAGCAAGCTTAGCATGGCACCCTTAGAAACAAGTTTTGTCTACCGGAGAATGGACATAATGACAGAAAAGTGACAGATTGACGTAAGATTTCTTTTGTCATTTTTTGAAGAAATTTATCTTTTCTTCGATTCTTATAATTATAAAAACCTTCTCCTGATAATAAAAAACAAAAGGAAAATCGGTCCAGCCATTCACGCGTGATACCATGACATTTTTGAATGATTATTAACTAAAATACTTATGAAAACAATACATAAATAGAATTGTTTTTATATAGTACTAGCGACCCGCCCCGGCTTCGCACGGGTGCAATGCTGATACTAAAATTATACATATAAACCTTCCTCTTGAATCACTCTATCTATTAAAAAAAACCGCATCAAAATCCGTTGCGTAGTTTCAAAGATTTAAGCATACAAAGGGACATAGGGACAGAGAAAGCGATTTTGTTTTATTCTAGGTAGTGATATCTATAAATTAATCAAGAATCTATCGTCCATAACCCAAAAGAAACGTTCGATAGGGCGAAAGAAAAAAACGCGAACTCTTTAAAAACAGCTCACGTTTATATTGAAATAAATTGAATTTATAGATTAACAGCTTCTCTCAAGGGTTGGTCTGAGGATTATCCATAGAGAATTCTAGATCGACAACTTTGTATTTCTTCGGTGTTTATTTTTCAGTGGCGTTTTGCCGCCATTTCATATCTTCCCTCAGGGTAAATAAATATTTTTAAGATGAAATTATTTAGTTTCTTTCGTCTGATACAGGAAAAAATCTAGTCAAGTAATAAGTTCATTTTGTTTGCAAAAATACTGGTTATGCTTTTGCGTGTTTTTCGGTGTTTTTCAGTACAGAGGTTTACTGGAAATACCTATCGGGAAAAGATCCTGATTTGATAATGATTCAGAAATGTGTAAATACTTGCCTTCGGCAGCGGTTTCAACCGGAGAACTACTCAAAGGACTCGGATAAATTGTAGCCTATTAGTTTTTTCGAGATTACCCACTCTACATATAATCTTACAAACAAATGTAATCTTTTTATTATGTTAGTATAGATGAACTCCTATACTTAAAACTTTAACCTTTTGACCGCCACGTCAAATAAAGAAATACATGCCCTCAGCGCCAAGCTAAGAATTCATACATAGATATCTACAATATAGTAGTGAGTTCGGATTTATATTGATTGAAACTGACTATTAATTTTGAACTTTAAAGTCTGTCATGTAGTCGTGACCGTGGCGTGCTGGGCACTTTTTGGCTTGTCATCTATACGTAACTGTGGCGGTCAAAAGGATAAGTTGAATTTTCAGAGTTCTTCAACGCCTTTCAATAAACACGTAGCAAGCAGTCACTCACTGTCGTTAAATTAACCAGTTCATGTTTTGTAACCTTTTAATCAGGGGCAAGGGTTAATGACTCCATTGGTTCAATTATCGGATTAACCTCTAGTTCAATAATTAAGCTGCTAACGGTTCGTATAAAGCCCTTTGTATTTATAAATTATCTAAATCAATAATTACAGTGTTGTTTAATCCTTATACCTTACTTTAAAATATTATAAATGCGAAAGTCGTGGTGGCCTAGTGGTTAAAAGCACCAGCCTCTCAAGTCTGAGTATCCGGGTTCCATTACAGGGCAGACAAGTACCTACTAATGTAACATTTTTTAAGTTATATGTACTTTCTAAGTATGTCTTGGACACCAATTACTGATTAAAGGTGAAGGAAAACATTTTGAGGAAACCTGGACTATAAAGTCTGAAATCACCAACCCGCATTGAGCAAGCGTAGTGATTATCCTTCTCTGCGTAAGAGGAGGCCTGTGCCCGATTGGGACGATAAAAAGGCTGATGATGAAATGCGAAAGTAATTCTGTCTGTCTGTCACGCTTTCACGCCAAAACTACTGAACCGATTTAAATGAAACTTGGTAAACACATAGTTTGGACTCTGAGAAAATATATAGGCTACTTTTTATCCGGGAGAAGTTCCCTCGGGGAGCAGGTGGAACCGTGGGGAATAGCTAGTCTTCTATATTTAGTCATAAACAAACCAATGTACAAGTATATACCTATATAATAATATTATTATTACTTATAGATGCGAAAGTTTGTAAGGATTTATGTATGTGTTTTTGTTAGTCGTTGACTCAAAAACTACTCGATGGATTTTGATTAAACTTAGCACTAATGTGGCATATTTAAATTAGAATTTTGTTGCTGGGGAGTTTGTTGCGCCACTTCTTCTTCCCAGCAAAAACACTTATGAAGTGGTGATGGGTGGGCGTTTTGGGGTCTGTCTTTTGTAATATTTGACGTTCAAAAAGTACTGTTTTACAGCCAAGTTTGAATAAATGATTTTGAGGTTTTTTTTAGAATGATTTAGGCTATTTTTATCGAAGGTGCGAAAGCTATTTGAGTTATAAGTAGGCAATTAACAAAATTTCGAGCGCGTACGGATCATTCAACCACCCCCTCCTCCATTCCAGTTCGCAGATACCTAAAAATTGGTTTCTGCGCAACAACTCGCGCAATGTTCCGTGACGACAAAAAGATTGGTAAAAGCCATATCCGTGCAAACAGTTCCGAAAACCCCAAACCCACCTTCCCAGAAATTAATTAGCAGTCAAACACAAAAGCGGAGCCGACAGAATTAACAAATAGGAATTATTTAGCAAATTTACTGAGCCAAGTAAATAACTGAACTGAATCATACTGATAACAGCTGGTTGTAATCCCACGCTTCTGTTGGATACTTAGAGTATATAACAAACTGGAACGGCCATGAGCACGAATCGAGAAAAGGAAGCGAGGCAACGCTCACTCATTATTGAACACATCGTTACGCACGTTGACTACAAAATTGTTTGAACTTAACACGAAAAGTATAGACGCCAGCACATCAAGCTACCCGAAACTGTCAAATTTTCCCAATTAAATTTGAACCTTGATATGCTTCAGCGATAAAGTTGAAAATCTATTAAGGATATTTGACAGATTGTTGTAGATTGATGTGCTAGCGTCTGTATAACTTTCAAATACATTTGGAAAGCACGATATCATATCCAGTTGGTTTAATACTCCAAGTATGGGAAGCGGAGAAGATACGTCGCCTTTGTTTTTAAAGGCTGTGGTACGTAAGATAAAATTTGTGGACTCATGTGAGGGTATGAAACGTTCCGATAGACTAGCTTTTACACGAGGCTTTGTTTGGAATTTTAATCCTATAAGCCACAGAAACCACATCCTTTCAGTTTTAATAAATATAATATATCTATGTAGGTCCATCTAACATATTTCAAGTCTTCAATAATAGGCATGATTATATAAAAAAGTGATGACTTTATGATGATGATGAAATCCTGTTATCCCTCATCAGGGACATAGGCACTCGCCTTTATGTTTGACTGCCTTGTTGGTCTAGTAGTCGCAAGGTGCGACTGCTGTGCATGGGGTCTCGGGTTCGATTCCCGTGTCGGGCCGAAATCACTTTGTGGGCTTTGAGAAACTTTCATAAAGCAGCCTGGAGTCTGGAAGTTGGTAATTGATGTACCCGTGCATCGGAGAGCACGTAAATGTCGGTCCTGCGCCCTGATCTCTCTCCGGTCGTGTCGGATTGCCGTCCCATCGGACTATGACAGTGAGAGAATAGAGAGTGCACCTGTGTCTGCGCGAATACTTGTGCACTATAATATGTCCTGCGCACCTAGCTGATCTCCATAAAAGAAAACGGCCGCCGTAGCTGACAATCGGCCTGGATGCCATCATGTTTGGCCTAAAATAATTTATTCGTATATTTTCTATTCTCCCACAAATTAATAACAATGACGTGGATACAACACGTTGGATACAACAACTTTCGTGTCACGTCACTTTAAGGTATTTAATTATTACTTAAACTTGACGTCACTAGCCCCCACTCCTGAACTTCAAAGCGTTGTGTCTTGGTATTTTTTGTTAAAACAATGATATACGTCTCTAATATGTTTTGCTAATCCAAAAATACGGAGTTATTAGTTGGTACAGTAGTAGTAGCTTGTTATTCTATAACGTAAGAACTACTGAATAGATTTTGATGAAACTTAGCAGTCATATAGCTTACACATCAGAATAAAATATTGGCTACCTTCTATCCGTGAGCGGGAAATTGTTCCTCCAGAAAGCGGGTGTAACTAACTGCTTGCAGAAACTAATTCTTCAATAAATTATGTATCTAGTACGAACAATAATCAGTATGGAACAAGACTTTTCAGCGATTTTTCTTCAAAACAAAAGAAGGGTACTTGAATTTTAATTTTGCGCTGTAACTTGATGCATCTTAGATGGTAAATAACATAGTTTCCTTTGAAATGAACGTTTCTTCAGAGAAGGTACTTTCTGCAATTCGTCTTATCCAATTTACTTGAAGAAATTCTAAAATTAAGTATTCTAGAAAGTTCCTATCTGTGAAATAGGATTCGCTTGTAATCCGGAATAAAGAATACTCGTAGCTTTCTCCCAGAACTTGGCTTGGTAAAACGATTTAAACATTGCCTGCGTACATACTCCAAAAGTTGACAATGCAATGTCGCAAATAGCTGTCAAATATATATGTACATGTTTTTATTAATTTGTCAATACGGTAGTAGACAACTAGTAAAAATTTAGATTACCTGTTCTAACTTAAATTAATTTAAATTTATAAAAAAATGTAAATATTTGACAGTTATTTGCGACACGTTGCCAGCTTTTGGTAGGTATATGCGTTCTTAAACATCGCATTTAAAAATCAGGAAGCGAGTCGTGGTTGCCTAGACGTGGTCAGGCGACTACAGACGCCAGCACATCCAAATAAACCAATTTTACTCTTCGACTTATTAATATTAGTAAAGGTCTGGGGGCACGGACGGTAGTGCACCGGCCAAGTCGAGCGCGAAGCACACACTGCCGTACCATTCATCATCATCACCAGCCTTTTTATCGTCCCACTGCTGAGCACAGGCCGCCTCTCACTCAGAGTAGGATTGAGCGTTATTACCACGCTTGCTAAATGCGGGTTGGTGATTTCAGACTTCATAGTCCAGGTTTCCTCGAGATGTTTTCCTTCACCTTTAATCAGTCATTGGTGTCCAAGATATAAAGTACATATAACTTAGAAAAGTTGCATTGGTATTTGCCGTACCATAAATTTTACAGAAATGACTGCATCCTGTTATAGTTATACCTAAAATCGGTATTTCCTTGTTTCAGATCGCGAATGTCCTGAACTAAGTCAGCCTGAAATCGGAAAGGTTACCCTCACAGGAAGGCTTTTTGGCGATAAGTAAGCAAAACTTTCTTATTAAGTGTCTAACTACCCTGCGGTACATAAACTCAAGTTCTTAAACTTTCAGAACTTGTTTTGATTCATAGAACTTCTGAACTATGGTACAGTAAATTTTTGCGGGGATATTTTTTAAAATTTTGTGTCCTTTTACATTATTATAGTATATTTTTAGAGTAGGTATATTTCGCGGATCTGAATAAACATTAATATGACACAATTCATTGATTTTAGATCTAGTACGAAATGACGCTTCTATTGGTATTTACTAGGTCCATACAAAATCATTCCTTCATCAATTAAAATAACGCATTAGAATTTATTTGTCAATTCAATGAGTTTATTACTATATTTGCATAATTCTTTTATTTTATCAGTTGACTGTTTATCACTTATTATAAAATGAATTCCTCCTTTCTATAATTATTTTCAGATCCATCAGCTTCTAGTAGGGTTCCCGCTTAAGGTACTCTTCCGACACAGGCATCTGTCACGTGCGGCCGATGCATGCTCACATTGGCTACAAAAGTCGTTACTTTCGAAAGACGTTGGCCGTCGGCCGTGTGCATGACAAAGCACTGCTGTGTTCTTTCTATGATTCTCTTTTTCTTCCTCAGAGCGGTATACTCGTGCCCCCACGGGTACCACGTGGTGGGTCTGCAGAGCAGGAGCTGCCAGGCGGATGGCAAGTGGGCTGGTCAGCCGCCAGCCTGCAAGGAAAACAGTATGTATTTATAAACATGCTAAATGTATCACAATTTCATCTAAAATTGGTTACGAGTCGTGAAAGGCGCTTCGTAATTTTGCCTTAAGGTCATAGCACACTTAAATGAGTTTGCTCCAACACTGATCCCACTCAACAAAGCTCAAAATACGACGACAGCTAGTTAACACCAAGGACTCTGTCGCAAAATGTCCACTTCTCAAAATGACTAAAGGTAGAAAAATGTCCCTTTCGCGATATGCCCCTTTCGCAAAATGTCCCCAAATACGAAAGGGAAATTTTGCTACCTGTAATTATTTTGGGAAGTGGACATTTTGCGACATAGTCTCAACCAGTAGTCCACGCGGTGACAGCTAGTAGACGTGCTACGACTACATGTATAAACGGCGCGGAGACTTCTGGCAGTTAGGCATTAACTACGAAGACGAGCAGTCTGATACGGCGTTAAGCTCGCTAACAGCAAGCAGTCCGCTAATTATGTCATCGATATAAAATATATCTATACAGAAACTTTAATAGCCTATTTTTCAATTATTTTTGCCAGGTGAGAGCAGGGTCTTTTATGTGTGCTATGACCTTTACACGGATTTTTTAATGTCTATAAAGCCTCGAATTTTTAAACCAAAATACGTCATAATAATAACATTATAAATTAAATGTACATACAATATGAAAATTCTTGTTACACGGAGAAATAATTTGTCAAACTAGTTATAACGATGTGTCACAAGAACAGCTAACTTCCACAGTTCGCACCACAGAACCTAACGAAGAAACTTCAAACAGCATACAGATCTTGGAATATAATGTCGTAGTTCTTGTTTTCATACAAATTGTATAGAAAGTCACCATTTTTGAGAGTTCAATAAAATTATTGAATTTGACTAACTGTCAACTACCGTATTAAAATGTAACTAAGAACAAAGCAATGTGTTCTTAGTAGTTGTCACCGTGTCCCAGTCACACGCAGAGCTGAAATGGCCAGCTATAAGTACACACGCAAGCACTTATTTCCTTAATAGATTTTAGACTTTATTGCTAGAGCATACGAATTAAATACGATTGGGAAAATTCGACAGTTGCTCACGGACGGCACATTTTATTATGAAGTTAATAGAATAAAAATAAGAAAGAATTTCGGAGGCCTTAATTCCTAGACATCCACAGGGATTGACCAGTTAAGCAGTACACAGCCTCCTAAGCAAAACTAGGATTCGCAAGCACTTCATAACTTCATCCTTTACTTACTAACGACCAGCTCTCCACCTGGTTTCACAGTCTACTGCCTGCAGCCCCCTACGATTGAGCACGCTCGTCACTCGGCCTTACCAGAACAGGCTACCTTCGACCTTGACGCTACTGTCCAGTATAATTGTCACACTGGATATGTGACCAATGGATTCCCAAGAGCCAAGTGCTTGGCTATAGATGGACAAGCGTCTTGGTATGGACCTGATATCAGCTGTGAACGTGAGTAGAAACTTGTAAATAGTCTTTATTATTGAATTGTTGCTGTCAGGATTTAAAAACATCTTTATGAGTTGACCTATCTTTATGAGGCCTACGCCGCAGAGGCGACTACTACCATAAATAAGGAATAACTTCTAATTTTAACATATAAGTAATTTACAAATATAAAGGAATAAGCATTAAGAGAAAATAATGAAATAAAAACTTGTAATTTGAAAAAAAAATGTTAATTCTATTACTTAGTTGGTTGGTTAAAAATGTTAATTCTTAACTTATAAAATGGCTATTTTTATTTATTTTATTATGAGTTGACAGTCTTTATAACCTAATGGCGTTTTTTGTTGTTGGATCTAAGAAACTAGAACAGATACTAAAACTAAGGATCACTGTTTGAACGAGATCTTGCTTACTTATACTAAAAAAAAAATAGTTTTACCACTTTCAAGTTCAGCTACAAAAAAACTTTGGAGTATCATCGATCCCTTTGGAGGAATATTAGAAACTAGATGAGCAGCCAACTTCGTCTGCATCCCAAGGGAACTATTTTCGAACCTAATTTTATCAATCAGATAGGCAGTTTTAAAGTATTGTAATTGAAAAATTCCTTTTTAAAAGTATCTACAATAAGGTGAATATCTGTTAAACCTAACTAACCTAACCCATCACCAGCTCGTTCCTGTGGCGAGCCTGGTGACGTCCCCCACGGCTGGGTAACAGCAGACTGCCACACCTTCGGGTGCCGGGCAGTAGTCCAGTGTGGACAAGGCTTCGAGCTGGTCGGCAAGGCGGAGCGGTACTGCCAGGCCGATGGCGCGTGGGCACCCAAGGAGTTACCCACCTGCGTCCGTAAGTAGAAGTTTATTTCTGACTTTTTTTAAGACGTCTTGATGATGAGTCTACGGAAGAAGATTGGTCTTAATCCCTTTAAATTTAGATGACTCGTTTCTCTTCTAGAAAAAATCAAGGATTATGTATAAAAGAATATTTGTAGCCTAACTTCAAGAATTATATTTGATAATAGATAGACCCTGGACAAAGACGGACTAGAAGCCAAACTTAATATTCAAACACATTACTATCAAAAGAATACTTGTTCTAGTTGTACTTTAACCTGAAGAATAAGTTCAGGGGACAGTTTGGGAACTCCTCGACTCATCATCAATACATAAAATAATATTTTCAAAATTCTCCGCGACTGGTCTTGCTTCGTGACAATGTAGTTGCCGATTTCAGTGTTGTCCCTCATTTTGGAATGTTGCATGGTACCGGTTCTCGATTCTACCTACATTACATCGGTATAGATCGCATGACGCTTCAACAAATGATTATCATGGCTATCATCGGAGCAATTTCATTGTCATGACGCAATTTATGGAAATCCCACTTTTTAGTTGATCTGATTGCTAGGTTGAGCGGATTGGTCGTTGAAATATTGGCAAATTTGATCTCTGGGTTTAATGGACAGTACCTATATAAAATTTGAACCACGATTCTAAATCTAAGCTAGAATTTTTATTTTGGGTGGGAAAACATTTTGTGCAAAGTGGGAATTCCTCTGAAATTTGCCCAAAAATGGATTTTTCTGATTGTTTTTTCTCCTTTTAATGCTGCTTAGAAGGAGATGCCGGGACAGTTTGAGCATCCATTACATTACGTAGTATATCAAAAGTAATGTTATTATAGAAACGTTGTCACCTTCAAATTCTATGAAGCTATCGTTTTCCGCAACTTTAAAAGTTGTTTCTTTCTGTGGCCATGATAAAAAATTGTCGTTAACTGCCTATTTGACTATTAGATGATATAGCAATGTTAGTAGTATTCGATGTTTATTGTAAATTTCTATCTTTAATGCTGTAGTGAAATAAATGTACAACAGAAAAGAATATTGTTTCATTTTTGCATGATTGCATGGTTAGTATTTGGTATGAGCGCCATCTGTGTTTTGGTCGGGTAATGTTAAAGCGACGCGTGTCGCCACCTAGTGGTCACGCAGGTGCAGTGCCCGCCACCCGAGGCGCCACGCCACGGCAAGGCAGTGTACACGTCTTGCGCGTACAATTCTGTCGTGTCGTACGAATGCAAGTATGGATACCGGCTTGTGGGGGACGCGACGAGAAGATGTGGCGCTGACAAGAAGTGGTCTGGCGGACAGCCGATGTGCAAAGGTTAAGACTTTTTTATATTAGTAGACAAAGTAATTGTTTATTTTAATTGAAATAAATTGATTTTACATCAGTCTTGGACATAATAATGCACGTAAACTAATACAGATTTTTCTATTGGAAATTCTGATTGATGAGTATAATTCAGCAGGTAAAACTCCTTATTACTTAAACTTTCAGAGATCAACTGCGGCCATCCAGGTCAACTCTGGAACGGTTGGCTGGAGAACATCTCTTCAGGAACAGGGCTGGGAGCCTCTATTATCTTCAGATGTCAGGATGGCATGAAGATGGAGGGGAACGGATCTGCTATCTGCCAGAGTGATGGCACTTGGAGTCATCCACTGCCAATGTGTTTAGGTTAGTTGATTACTGCTTCGACCACAAAGACTGTTAAGCTTTTGTTTATGCTGCTTTGGTAACCGATTAACACTTATGGAACAAAAAATGATCACCCCTTTAATCTTTCAAAGTATTGATAAGCATCTGTTTTAATTATCCTCATTATTGTCTTGTTCTAACAAATTGTCTATTTTCGTTTCAGCGCCGTGTGTGGTGCCCCATGTGTCACAAGGCCGGGTGGTGCTGGTGGAGAACAAGACTGGAGATAACAGCACTCACGAAGGCAACACTCAGATCGTAGGCAGCTCTACTATGGTGCAGCATGGTAATGGCCATTCTCTCAGTCAGCACGCACCTGCATTCTCTATTCCCTCACTCTCATAGTCCGATGGGACGGCAATCCGTCACGACGAGAGAGATCAAGCGCAGGACCGACCATTTACGTGCTCTCCAATGAGTACATTAATCACTAACTTCCAAAGTTTAGGCTGCTTTATGAAAATTTTAAAACCTATAAAACAATTCGGCCCGACCCGGGAATCGAACCCGACACTACTCAACCAACAAGGCAGTATCGAAATACTGAATGTTCTACAGTATGGTCCTCCTTATGAGCGATTAATAAGCGATGTGTTTCTCTGCAATACGTACAAAATCAATACGTAGAATAAAAATACTAAAAAGTTTTTGATTTCTTCTACAGGAGAGATAATAGTGGTAGACTGTGAGAAGAACTACGAGTTTCCATCGAGCAATGCAGCTGTGACGTGCAATAACGGAACCTGGACGCAGATACCGAGATGTCAGCCAGCAAGGTAGATTTCGTAACATATCTTAAACACCCTATATGTATAAATAATCACTCAAAATTTTTGGACGGTTGCGACCAAAATAATATGATCAAGCTATTAATTATTTTAATTGCACACACACATGCACGCACACACACACACACCACACGCCTCACACACATGTAACGCACTTGAAATATGTTGTTCTAATTTGGTTGTTAAGTATTATTTGAGTTTTTTGTGAACGGATCATCGAGCCTGGGTCCTACAATACAGGGAATCCTAGTGTAGGATCTAGGGGACAAACAATATTGTATATTCTTTTTTGGTAATAACCGATTTTTCATTTTTTCAATTGAATCTTTCTGATTCAATTACAGATGCAAAAAAATGCCGAAATTTCCTCGCAACGGTATGGTGATAGCTCCTAAGACGGAACACGGTATGAAAGCTAGATTTCGTTGCAAGGATGGGTATGAGTTGCGAGGGAATCCGATCGTCGTGTGTTCTTTCGGAGTTTGGAGTGGAGATACGCCGAAGTGTGAGGAAGGTAGATGATCTAAGTTTTAAAAACTATGCTGTATACGTTAGTTTTTTAAATTTCAAGCCTTTAAAATACCGAAGGGACCCATTAGGGTCAAGGTCTGCCGGGGCCGCGGGTCTTCCGTGATACCATGACCCTGGCACACAGGGACCTCCAGAAGTCAGTAAGAGTCTGACACTTCCTCCACCTACACCGTCAACGGAAGCGGTCATTTGACGATTTCCAACGAAAAAGGCTTTTTAAATGCGTACAAAAATTTCCCCTGCATATCAGACATCTTCGATATCCCAAAAAGTAACAGTATGTCTTTATGATTCTCTGTCATAATTTTGTTTTGTTTCAGTCTTCTGCCCTTTCCCCGGTTACATAGAAAACGGTAAAGTCCTTCTAGTGGGTAACATGGGCTTGTATGACTATCGGCCTTATGTAAAAAAGGTACTTTATCTTTATCTTGTTCAGTAAGATAACAAGTTGGTTTTCGTTAGTGTATATCAATGTTGTTTGATTTTACAGGTGGTTAACAACAAACAAATAATGTACGAGTGTGAGAAAGGATATGTCTTGTCTGAAGGTCCACCAGGTGCTACATGCGTTGGTGGTCACTGGAGTCCAAGGGAACTGCCCAAGTAAGATATCAATATAAATTCTCACTTCCAAAAATCACTAATTTGATATAAATTATCATAAAATATTTTAATATTCTCAGATGTACACTATACCAGCATCCACGTATTCGCTGGAGCCGCAGACGCCGTTCCATCCCAGATCCTGAAATCCGTCATCGAAGATCGACTTACCTTCGACAGTATTACAACCATCTCCACCGTCAAACAGACCCGTCACAACAGTACCTCGACCAACTCTACGATAAATACAATCACGGTACATCCAAACCTACACTAAGACATGCAAACTTTAAAATCATGAAGAAATTTGATTTCGAAGAAGATATGGAACCACCAACCAGTGTTGAAAAAAATGATGAAAACTTCCCAACTGCTGTCTATACTATATACAACGTTCACGGAGAACCCGTTGGTCATAGATTATATTCCTATCAACCTGTGTATGAACCAGAGCAGGATGACATAATACAGCACGAGGATACGTCAGAATATGAAAATTCAGATGAAGAAGACGATGATCTTTCGCATATAACAGTACTTAAAGGTGGAATGTTTGGAGAGCACAGTTTAAGTTCAGAAAATAATGCTGAAAATATTAACAAATTAAAACATGAGTATTTTGAAAGGTACGTAGATAAGCGACGTAAAAGATTCCTTAATAAAAGTTCTGAAGACACCAAAAAAGATTTGGCTATAGATATGGATAGCGATCATGACGATGATGAAAAAGATGATATTTTGGAACCAGGTGAAAATGTCAAAAGAGAAATAAATTATGAGTTAGAGGGCGATGAAAGTAAAGTTGTAACTGTAACGAAACTGCCACCTGAAATGACTACTACTAAGGTTAGAATTAAACGTGGAATTAATAACGAAGAGTTTGATACTAATCATTGGACTTTTAGACCAACTGTAGATGATTCAGATTTGAATAATGAGATAAGTGTCGACTTATTAAAAGTAGTTCCTTTGGCAAAGGAGCCTAGTTATAACAATTCTGAAGAAAGCAATGAAATGTTAGTTATACCATTAAAATCTACTGTAGTCATGCCTCATAAAGAATTAAGTAAGGAAACGGCGGTAGTACCTTTACAGTATAATAACACGAATTCAACAGAAGTCGATAATATTTTGGATAAACGTGAAAAAAGGACGAGTAGGAAAACTGACAGACTTAATCAAACCACAGCTACAATACCTAAAACGTGAGTATAACAAGTTATCGCAGATAAAAATAAATATATTGTTAACAGCATTAGCTAAAGTTATGGAATTAAGCCAATCCACCAAGATAATAATACACAACTTTATAAACTAAAATTAATCTAAAAAACTACATCTACAGAGGCAGAGAAGGAAAAGGTGGTAGGACCCGTCAGCAATCAGCAACAGGGGAAGAACAAGAAACGGATGCTAAAGACCTAGCCGAAGGAGGCGGTGCGCAGAACTCCACTGAAAAGGGAAAGAAAGGTCGCCCCAAGAGTCCCTGTGAGCCAATTGAAAGCGAACCTTATGTTAATATAGAAATTGTCAAGTATGGTCGGGATCCTAATAATACGTTTAGTTCAGGTAAGCAACAAACGATACAACATTTTAATGATATTCATTGCCAACCATCTTAAGCAAATGAGACTTCGCAGACCTTTGTTATGTTAATAAAATCATCGATGCATACAATGTGTAGGCGGATATCCCAGATGAAGTAACATAACAAGAGTAAATACTAAATTCCCTTGCCTAAATATAAGAATTTTTGTTCAAATTCAGGCACCATAGTACGAGTAGCTTGCGGAAAAGGTTATGGATTAAACTTGGAAACAAATGCCACAGCCAAGTGTGTGCGGGGACGATGGAAACCAGAGAAGCCTAAATGCGAAATATGTGAGTAAAACATGCACAATCATTTTCAAATTAAATCAAATACAAGATTTTTCCTAAACTCTTGGACCAAAGGTCACAATACAATCTTAACTTCTTCTGTAAATGATGTCCATTGTCCTTTCAACTAGTACCCTGCCATGTGCCATCAACGGAGTACGGAATCTACACAATGTCGGCCGATGCTGGTCATCCAATGACTGCAAGCCAGGTGTTAGGGTCTAATCAAGATGAGAAGGAGTTGAATGAAACGGATCCAGTACCTAACGGTCAAGTCGTGCATTTCTCTTGTGAATATGGGTAAGTTAAACATGTGACAGAATATTAAAGAGCATTAAGATAAGAGGATTAAATGTATCCAAAAACGCCTATACAAGTTATTGATAGCAAAATTTTGCATACAGATACAATGTGCAAGGACCGACGAATCTTCGGTGCTGGCTTGGAGAATGGGCTGTGACTAGCATGCCTGAATGTGTAGCAGGTCAGTAAATTTAAAAAGGAACTAAAGAATAGCTGAAAGTATTTTATTTTGTAAATCACTATGAGTATGAAGAATGGAAAAAAATTGTAGATGTTGACTTGAAGATTAATAATCACGTCATTCAAACGCCGCTGTTTTAAAACAAAGAAGCACTCATGGCTTCCCATGTTTCAGCTCCCTGTGAACTTCCCTTGCTTCACGGAGCTACGTACGAGGCAGGGTACCGAGCAGGTCTGACAGTCGCTCACGCCTCATCCGTAAACATAGCTTGTGAACCTGGAAGATCACCTCCGGCCACACTCAATTGCCATCTTGGAAGACTACAGCCAACCGTCCATGATTTCTGTAGGCCTTTAGGTAATTATGACACACTGATTATTTTGATATTAAAATTCGAATACAGATTGAACTAGACTACTTCTATGTTTAATGCCCAACGCAAACTCACTAAGGCTAAAATGCTACTAACATCTGTGTAGTGAGTTAGACTATAGTTGTCATAAACCAACATCGATATAACTATAAAAAATGTATAAAATTATGAAACCTCCATCTTCAGCAAATTTAACCCGTCCACGACCGACTTCGGAATATCAGAGTGGTTCAGACATCGTCAGAGAAGACATATCAGAGCTGGAACCTGATATCGATGCCACCACCAACACTGATTGCGGACCACCAGCGAGGTAATTTAGATAATCTTTAAATCAGACAAAAGAAAGAGCTAAGCACATGTTATCGATTACATAAGTAGTAAGAATTCTAAGAAATGTGTATAGGAAAGACTTAAGAAAGGCTTTTGACACGTGATCACAGGGTAAGGATAAATATTTAAGACAGATCTAGTAAATCTTTAATGTACATAAGTTCATCAAGAATAAGCCACTGAGAATATAATGAAAATTTACATAAACTATAATGATAAAATTAATGTCAGGAATATTGAACCATAGAATGAGTTATTACATTTTCTTTTATAAAGACCAAGGCCAGGTAGATCTTAATAAAATTATAAAGTTTGAGTCCTAAGTATGTAAATGTTATAATTTTTTGTGCAGGAATCCACAAGAAGTCAGGTAATGTGTGATTAGCTCTGAATGTGATAAAACTGAGATAAAACATGATATTAGTTTGTGATATCAAGTTGTTTGTTTAATTTGACCAAACGCTTTCATTGTAGCTTCTATGTGGATTTTGTTTGTGTCTTCTTACGCCATATTTGTGAAGTGTCTTGCGTGGATCCGCGTCTTCAGCATACAAAAGCATTTTTTTTGGAAAAGCTTAAATTTGATAAGGGAAAAACTAATAATAACTGTGTAAAAAAACATATCCCTATTTTAAGGGTACCTCAAGGTTCTATAATTGGTCCCATGCATTTTATTAAGAGTCATTCTTTTTTTATTCATGATTGAATATGAAAATTCCTTCTAAAAATTATAATTTAGAAGATTGATGTCATCTGTATTAGTACTTAATAATCTTTCATATGTATTATTTGAGCTAAATCAGATAGGTAATGAAAAAAATATGACGTAAAGACATGTATTTGAAGTAAATTTTGTTTCGTCACTCATCCAAATCACGTTCAAGGATCAAACATTTGCAGGCATAGAAATATAGTCCTTCACTCCAAATGAATAAAGTCTACTTTAGAAAATCAGAAAATGTTAGATCCTTACGCTTTGGAGCAGTTGGTTTCGTTTTGTTATTTTCTGTTTTTCTTTTAAGTTCGCTGTTGTACACTGTGATAAGCAATTCTTGAGGTAAGCTGTGTTTGGGGCCATAATATAAAAGAGATAAATATCTGTCGAATCTGATCTTGTATCAGTATCTGATTTCTTGCTCAAACGTGATATAAATCTACAGCTTAAAGATACGATATTCTATGTACTACAGTTGAATTTTAACTGACGTCTAAACCATTTCTGAACACAGCTTCCTTCATCAGATCACTGTCATCCACAAACGGATGGACTGAGCCGCGTGAAAAGAAGTAATATGTTTGCAAAGATATGCGTTTCTTATTTGCTCGCTGAAGACTGAAGGGAACCCAGGCGTTCAGGGATGCCAAGCCCTGGTGAGAGCCTTATAGGTTCGAAATTTTGCTTCTTTACCTCTCATCATCACCATTTGTTCATCGATGATCATACTCATCATCTTTAACTTCATGTTTGACATATTTCGGTGATGTCTGTTGAGCCAGGCTATGGGATTGACTAAGACATTCGTATAGATCCTCTTTACTGAAATTTTCTGCTGTGACTACAACTAGGGATTACTTCATATTCTCTGCTGATCTTCAAGGGATAAAACGGGTCATAGCGTACTTTTTCAACCCTGTCTTGTGAAGACAACTATATCACCTAGAATTATTAGCATCTATTTAGACTTTCTCCTTTTTATCAATTATCCTTTCTATTGCATCTTAGTCATTCCCAATACATCACTACTTTTTCTCACATTTTTCAAGGGTCAAAAAGTCACATTCATGGTACAAATCCTCGGAAGGCAGGGCTTAGTTAACGTTGAAAAATATAATTTATGTCTATGTTGATAAGAACGCTAATTGTATGGCCGTAACCTGGCTTCTTATGTCTTGGCCAAGCTTTTGTTTGGTTGCTGTTAAAATTTCGAGTTGTAGTGCATGTTTTGTGTATTACATACAATATTGTAAACGGAATATTTTTGGATATTCTGAAGATTTTGAATTTATTTATAATTGAAATATTCGGCCACTGACACAGTAATTGTCATTCTAAAACCCTTACTTACACCGCTATACTTACAAGAATTTTAAATTACTAAAACAAAATAGCAGGTTTAGTTTTACCAAATCAGTTGTCAGTTATCTTACAAAATTGGTGTCCAAACATTCAAACCATACCAGTGGCCGAAATAGTACCTATGTTTTGTACCTCAGTATCTTGCAATAATTGCTTGAAGGGTCCAGGGTACGCTGATATACCGGGACGGGGCTGAGGTCAATAGCTCCCTGGGTGTGGAAGGCTATCCCCATGGTACTGAGATCACCTTCAGGTGCATAGCTTCTATCATGGGAGAGAAGACTACTTGGAAACTGATCTGCGAACAGGGAAATTGGGTTGGCAAGAGTTTTAATTGTGGTAAGTGTGATTATACAATTTTATACTCAATGTGTACTATCTTTCTGACAGATGACTTTTTTCTAAAGTCATAACTGAATGCAAGCGAAATGTCCGTCTTTGCAAGTTCAAGGTGGTGTAAAAGTTCGTTTCTAAATTTTAAATGCAATCAAAAATTAACTGAGTGGTGTCCAGGCCAGAGTCACCAAGATCAAACAACATACACCAAGACCTACCAAGAACTATTAAAGTAACACATTTTCCTACTTACAGTACTCCTTTTGATGATTTTTGAATATTATAAGATCAATATCAACTCGCAAAAAATCAACAACATTAGACAACATTTATTACTGATAGCAGTTACACTGGGCATATTACTTTTCATTGCAGAAGAACTAGAAGCTCAAAATGAAGAGCTTATGAATAACAACAGCTGCACTTTTGAGAACGATGAACCGAACGTTGTTGCTTTCTACAACGACATGCAAATCACAGAAGTTGTCGACTTCCCAGCTGGTGCTATGATAACATCGAGGTAAATATTTTTTTCATAGGGTATAAACTTGTCCAATTTTAGGATATAAGTATGATTAAATATGGTATAAAGAAAAAGATGTTCGTTTGTGAAGTTACTAATATAAAGTTTACTTTGTTTTCTCAATATATACAAATTTAGTAGACCATCACGAACTGTAAAAACGATCAGCTTAAATCGATTGCAAAAATATAATTTTCATTTATGTTGTATGACATAATTCATGAAGAAGATTTATATTGATATGTTTACTAAACTAAAGCTTGTTTTAACATTTTCAGGTGTAGTGACATCGGTAAATATGCCATGACAGGGTCGCAAACGCGAAAATGTATCGGCGGTTCGTGGGATGGCGTGAAACCATCTTGCTTTGGACTCAACCAACAAATGGACTACGCCAGTACGTTTCCCAAATATTAATAATGTTTCATAATTTAAACTGTCACTTCTTAATCATATTTTGAAAACTTTTCATCTCATTTTTAGCATTATTATTTTCATAGATCTAAAAACTTATAAATTACTTAATAAAATAAAATAAATCACATTTACAGTGGAGAAGCGACCGACGATTTTATTCCGCCACTCCAATGGTCCGATAGCGCAGACCAACGACGGCAAACTCCTGGTATACCCTGGCACCATACTGCATATGGAGTGTTTGTGGATGAGAAGGTTCGGAAACCCCAAGTGGAATGTCACGCATACTAATCCTGAGTAAGTATTTAAAGGTTCAGCTCCCTTAGTACAGTTCTGCAAATCTGCGAACTAACTTTGCAATATATTTTGTGTAATAACCGTAACCTTTTTCAGCACTGAACGCACATACCTAGAAGGATGGACGACAGATCCCGGGAGGGACAGTGCTCTGGAGTATAGGCTAAGTATAATCAATGCTGTGAAGGAAGATTCTGGAATATACCGCTGTGAGACTCCTGCTAGGCAGAGCCATCAGGTCGAGATTATAGTGGAAGGTATGTGGATACCAAACATTAACTACTACACTGCGTAAATGACTAGGCGCTTCCCCTTTCTACCGAAGGGTCTACGTAAATTGCCTGGGCTGCGGGTTGTTCGTAAGAGATACCGTGGCCCTGACACACAAGGACCTCCAGAAGGAACATAGTGGGTTTTAGTCAGTAAGAGTCTGAAACTCCCTCTAGCTGCACCCTCAGTGGTATGGCCTACGTAAATGATATCAGTAGTAAGATTTTAATTAGAACGAGAACTCGAGAAGTGTGTATTTGAGTGTGTAAAATCCCAGTCAAAAATAGAACAATCATTATTTCCTTTGTTAAGTGCATCATAATCGATCTGCTCTTTGACTATTGTGACATGCATTAGCTTCGTGCACCTGCTGCACGCAACCGATCGAGCGACAACCGATATACATTTTACAAATCAATTACCTCTTTTGCCAGATGTGCATTGCCCACCACTACCGATACGCCGCGGGCTGGTAGCTAGCGGCCTGGGTACACGACTGGGCACAGAGATCCGCTTCCACTGCGCCAACGGGAACGCGCTGCTGGGCGCTCACACACTAGTCTGTCGCGCCTCTGGGAACTGGAGCGCGCCGCTTCCTGTGTGCGAGAGTGAGTATACAGAGTTCTGGTCCACAGAGTTCTTTTAGTCACAAGAGAGTTGAATGGCTTCGGAAGCAAAAACACTGTTCCTGCCCTCCAAAGGCAATTCGTTTGCGATGACAAGCCATGCACGCCTCGAAGGGATCTAAACACACGCAGGTAGAAAATCTACCAAGACTGGGATTATCCGAAATAATTACCACCGTAAAACGCAACGAATAATACATGAATAATACTAAATAGACCATGCATGAACTGTGTAAAATTGTACTTCTATTGTTTAAGCATCCACCATTGGTAATTGTGTAATTAGCTTATAGAGATTGACTTCTTCCCTGCAGGTGTGGAATGTGGTGAAGTGGTCCACGACACGCCTCTAGGAGAGGGGGAGCGAAGACCACGCGTGGCCGTGGTGTCGCGAGGAGTTGGAGGCAGAGCTGCCTTCTCGTGTGCCCCGGGCTGGGCCCTGCGAGGTGCTCCTGAGACCGTGTGTCTGCCAGCCGCTGACTGGGCGAAACCTTTTCCAGTTTGCCGAGGCAAGTTAACTTTTTCAATAGTTGAAAGTATTCCTGGTCGCATATGATAAGGTTTTGTTATGAGATTTGGCTTTTAATCAGTTCTTTAACTGTTGGTGGTTACAAAGTAAAAAGGGCAAAGAAGACCTGATTCCGTGCTAAACCATTATTTTTTATTAATTTTCCAGAGGTATCCTGTCCAGCTCTCCCGCCACCCACATCAGGCTACGTATTAGGGAGGGCGCCGTACCGAGCTGGTGACGTGCTGCAGTTCCACTGCAACCCTGAACACACGCTGCACGGGAGACCCATACTGGTCTGCCAGGATAGCGGCCGTTGGAGTGATAAGCCGCCTACGTGTAAGGATTTTTTCACTCATGACTATTTTGGATCCTTAGCAGAATAAAAATGGCAAGGGAATAAGCAAGAAAGTAAATCTTGTCAAAATTACTATTCATTGTATTCGTAACAGATAGACACAAAAATGGACATAACTGCTAGGACAGTGTTTCTATTAGTCTCATTGAATCAACTCCTTAGATCTAAATGATTCAAAAAAGACCAGACAAAAGAAATAATCCATTTCGTTTTGCGTTGTTTCCAAAGTAGTCCTGTCAGATCAAGCAAACAAGTCAAGAATAGCCTTGTTGACTATCATTAACCTACCCCACAGGTGCTCAAGCATGCACGTACCCTGGTACCACGATATCCGGCCGCATGTCATCCGTGAAGTTCTACTACAAGATCGGCGAGACCATCACGTTTACCTGCGAGCCAGGCTATCGGCTGAAGGGAGCCCCCATGCTCAGGTGTTTGAAGTAAGTACCAAGTTCCATGTTCCTCTATATAGTAGGTAAATTACAAACAGAATATAAAGTTTTAAAATACTTTTTAAGGTCTGATTCGTTGGACATTTAGTCAGAGCTCAAGCTTGGAGACTATTTAATTCTAAAGAGAGAGTCTACAGACTAGCCCCCTAGGTCGTATATCCGGGTCGGTATAAGTGAAGCTAGTTGTTTTGCCTCACAAATCAGCTCGCAAATAAATAGTTAACCACGGCTACTGAGGATTTGCGATGAACTAGATCAATGTTTCTACCACCACCTCGCTTATTAAACCGACTTACCTTTATTATTACAGAAACAGAAAGTGGTCAAACGCGATCCCTCTCTGCACACCCAACACAAACTACACATCATCCGACACAGTCGCCATGTTTAACGGCGACATCGACGCCATGTTGTCCGACCCGCCGGCAGACATCTTGCGAACGCGGGAATCTCCCGCCATTTTGTCACCAGAGAGCTACAAAGCAGCGGTGACTAGAGCTGCGGTATCTAGACTTTTGCGAAGAGGACCTATTGAGAATTACAGAAATCGAGTATACAGAGTGAATCGATTACTAAGGAGGGACACTGAGAGATAATTTTTGGGTACTTTTCGGTTTTTTGTGTGCGGTAATTTGATGGCGACGATTAGGAGAATGAATGAGGGCGTGGATGATTATTTTTGACGGTATTTTGAAAAGCAAAGTCTAAAGGCGAAGTAGAAAGTTCCGTGCAATAAGTTTCTGTGCTATTTAAGCACGTGTGTGATGTACTTATTTTATGAATTTTAAACAATATTAAGGTTGTCAATTATATGATTAAAAACTTATTTTAAAAAAGATTTATAAATGGAATTGATACTCTAGTAGTTTTGTGGGATATTGTTGATTTTTAACTTGTTTTTTTTTCTTTTGTTATTTTGATAACCAATACATTACCGCATGCAAAAGTATTTCACCAATGAGGTATTGTTTTAGTATAATAATGTAGATATTTTTCCTGTTTTATGATTTCTTTTACTACTCAAAATAATAAGCTCATTAAAAAATACGGCATTTATCCGATCTTTCTATTGATTTTTTGAAAAATTGATGAAACACGGATTTGAAAAAAAAACTAATGAGACTAAAAAAAATAGAATAAATTATTTAAAAAAAAAGTAGTAAAATATTTATTTATTTATTTTATTCCTTTAAAGACTGTTTAATTATAGTGAAAGCATTCCGATCGTTGCCAAATTTTTATTAGTATGTTTTTTCAGAATTTTATTTTTTTATCGATTTTTACAATTGTAAATAAAAAATGCTTCGCCAAAGAAAATTAGAATACTCTTATAAATATTAGTTACAATTTATGTAGATAAACTATTATTGAATAGTATAGTTGTAAGTTTACTAAAAAAATATACCGACTATTGTCAGTTTAAAAAATTATAACTCCCACATAAACTCAAAATAATCGACTAAATGCTAAACTAATCGATATAATAATCGACTATAAAATAGTTGATTTCGCAAAAAGTCGATAGTCGGTACATTTTATATTTTTAAAAGTCGTAATATTAATATTGTAAGAAATTTTAAATATCGCGCTAGTAACTATAACACTACCACGCACAAATATTTGGAAACATTTTTTGATCATTAATTCTACTTTAGACGGATTAACTTAAGCGCTGTTAAGTATCTAATGAAAATATTAAGAAACTAATACTTTATTGATTTTTATTTCACTTTTTGATTAAAAAAAAAATAATTAAAAAATCTTTTTTTATTATTTTTTACTATTATTTTATCAATGCACTTAAGTTAAATCCGTACAATATTAATATTTATGCATATCAATAAAAAAAAAAACAAAATTGCATATCTTATTATAAATTGATTTTAAAAAAATACTACTAAGCGATCAGATATCAAATCTTTAAATAGTTGTATACTTTTTCAGACATAAAAAGTACCTATATAACTCTGTCCCATTAAACAAAATAAATTAATAAATGAATTGAGAACAAAATACTTTGTTGTTTTATTTAAAATCCCCATTATTATATTTAGCCAGTTTCACAATGTCCGAACAGCCACTTCAAAAATGGAAAAGAATGTGTATGAAATTATCTACCAAATGAATAATGAACTATCTGGAACTTATTCGTAGGTGGTGAAACAGGCCCTTAAACTACGAAAACTAATAAAATCTAATTTGTGATAGATCCTTTATTTTTATCTGCAATCTAATAGCTTTCAAATCGACAGTTTCCTAACAACACTGCAATATTTATAAAACAAATTACATTACAGATTAAATAAACGAAAACTCATTAATCAATGTTGAAAATGACGCAATGTACAACGCTCTGTCTGTGATTTGTACGTGATTGATTTGCTCCGGGGAGACGTCTAAATCGTTAAAGATTAAAATAATTAATTAGTATACATTACCGGTTCTGTAAGAACACCTACTAAATGCACGAAGAAACCACGCAATGGATATCAAACACAGCAATAAGTAACGTAGCCTATAGCGTTAGCTTAAATTTATAGTACGCGTTCAAAAACCAAAGATTTTCAATTCAGTCAAGCGCCCGCCGCGCTGCCAGTGTGACGTATCGTGTCGCGCGTTTTCCCGCCAAAACGCGTGTTCCTTCACGACTGTCAAATACAAAATTCGAATCACGAGAATAGAGCGTCTTGTTTTTTATTTATTTAAAGCTTATCTTTATAAAGATGGCGGTGATTTAAATAATTTGACTGTTGATTGTTTTTTTTTTGTTTGGAAAATTGTCGTTTGCAGTGATTGTGTGACAGTGGTTTGTTCTAGTGTTTTTATGGCGCAGTTGGCGATAAAAGGCGATAACTAATAGGTAATATTTGAACGGATTGCCTTAATGTTAATACCTGACGTAATTAAGATAAGTGAGGTGCGCAGTTTGACCTGCATACCGTCGCGTCGTCTACCCTCATTATTGTTTTAGTCATTAGGATCGTTCAACTTCTAAAAAGTTAAGGAAAATGGGTACGTTTTGTTAATATTATATTTAAAAGTACCTTACTTTTGAAAAACCTTTCAATGATTAATATTTTTGAGAATATATAGGATACTAACTCTGTAAGCTTGCAATTTTTAGTTAATTAACTGTAAAATAGAACCTTAAAATGCTTGAAAATCAATTGAGTTAATGATTAAGCAAATAATTGACGCCACGGATTGTTTTTGCCAGTAAATTATTTATATTAATATTTGCCAATCGTACAGACGCCAGAACATCAAGCTACCCAAAACTGTCAAATTTTCCCAATCAATTTTGAACTATTTGATTCAGCGATAGAGTTGAAAATTTGACAGATTGTAATAGCTTAATTTGATGGCGTCTAGACCTACCTACTTTAAAAATAAGACAAATTAGGTATAAAAGTATAAAAAATATAATCTTTTTGTCAATACGTCGACAAACGAATAAAGTTGCTTAATGCTGTTAAGTTATTAATAATTACAGTAATAGTTTGTACGAGATAGTTAGCTAGTAATGAATTAATAGCTTCCGCGACTGAACCAAAAGTTCCTGAGATTATTCCAGACAAACAAGCTAAGTTTTCAGCTCTAGATAGAAAAAAACTAGGCAGCTAGGTTTCCTAACTTCAATACTTTAAAAAGCAGGTCAGTTACCTAGGCATGCTAATCGATACAGAAATAAGCATGACTATAAAACATTGCACTAGATGACTAGACTATACAAAAAGAAACAAAATTGTTCCCAAATCAAGCATGCTACCAACCGATTAGACAGTCCGAGTTATAGAATCGATCTCCGCATATCGATTCAACGTGCATGTGTATCGAGAAATGGAACATAGAATCGTGTTCAATTGTTTTCTTGCGTGCGTCGAGATAGCGGCCAGCCTCGCGTTGACTATTCGGAAACATATCGATTATTACAAAATTCTGTAATTTTTCACAGTCCATTTCCTAGTTTCGTGAACTAGATTCGATTTTAATTGGTTCTAGTTTAGTTTGGTTCTGTTTTATTGTGGTATAAGATTTATTCTTCCGCGACATATAAGTTAATTCTGGTTCTGTATTGTCTACATGTACTAATACTGGAAAGTTTTTTTTTTGGATGAAATAGGCTTCGAAACTACGTGAGTGATTTGAAAAATTCTTTCTAAAGTATATAGACCGAGCCTCTAACTTCTTTGACATAACAGAAATCAATTAGTAACATAAAATGTCAGGATTATCCTTTACAGGAAGTGACGGAACCCATATACGGGTCGCCCGGTACGGACGTGACGTGTCGTGTTTACAAAATGGCTGCACGTGTCAGGTTGCTTTGTCTATGGTTTGTCGCACTCGCTAGTGTGACTTATTCCACCTTATTATAAAAGATGGGCTTAAAATGGATTGCTGGGGAGTTAGTTGCTAGGAAAATTAAAAGAAAACTTGGTTTATTTCACACAATTGTGTACAGACGCCAGCATATCAGGCTACTACAATGTCGAATTCCCTCAATAGATTTTCAACTTTATCCCTGAAGCATATGGTTCAAAGCTGAAAATTCATCCAAAAATTCATGTGGTAGTAATTAATACCTGCTCAAAATAATAAAACTAAAGCATTTAAATATTAAATAGGTATTTAAACATTATCTTAATATGTGTACCCACATTATTATGAAGATGACGTGAGTAAATACATTAAAAATATTCTCCAACAGAATTTTAAATAACAAAAACTCTTCACGGCAAACTAATCCTAATCCTAATACTATTATAAAGGTGAAAGTTTGTAAGTATGGATGTATGGATGGATGGATGTATGGATGTTTGTTACTCTTTCACGTAAAAACTACTGAATGGATTTGAATGAAACTTTACCACAATATAGCTTATACATCAGAATAACATATAGGCTACTTTTTATCCGGGTATGGAAAGTACTTCCTTCAGAAAGCGGGTGAAACCGCTGGCGGAAGCTAGTAAGTATAATAATTAAGTTTGTTTAGTAATGACATTGAACAGTAAAGATGACAGAAAGATCACTTCGAAAAATACATTATACACGTAAATCTATCCTGGCCAATAATACAACTTCTTTATTAACGTCGGTTTAAAAAGGAGGAGGTTATCAATTCGACGCTTTTTTTTAAATTTTAAGTATAAATATGATACGGTAGGTGACAACTATTCAAAACCAATACTTATGTCAATAAATTCAATAATTAAAAATAATTCCAATACATTTATTGAACTGTCAAAAACTGTTACTTTCTCTTTAAGGAGATGAGCCGGCTGCGCAGGATATATTATAGTGCACAAGCATTTGCGCAGATACAGGTGCACTCTATTCCCTCACTCTCATAGTCCGATACGGCAATCCGACACGACCGGAGAGAGATCAGGGACAGGACCGATATTTACGTGTTTCATTCACCAACTTCCTAACTCCGAACCGCTTTATGAAAGTCTCCTAAAACAAACAAAGCGATTTCGACTCGACCCGGGAATCGAACCCAAGACCCCGTGCACAGCAGTCACGGTATGCGACTATATGTCCAGCGAGGCTGTACATAGATCGAAATAGTCCTTCTGTGTCACCTATTTGTTGATGTGTGCCAACTGGCACTAGTCTCTATGCCAAGGTCGGCGGCTCTACGGAGCCAGCATTGTCTATTACTTGTAATTAAGTGGTAATTGTTTATTTAACTTGACGAATGAAACGCTAAGACTTGCTTTGATTCGTTATTGATGAGTCCAATTTAGCTTTGATGGTGGAATCAAATATTTACGTCGTCAAACGTTTACGTAAATGACCCCTCCCGCTGAGGGTGCAGCTGGAGGGCGTGTCAGACTCTTACTGACTAAAACCCACTATGTTTCTTCTGGAGGTCCCTGTGTGCCAGAGCCACGGTAACTCTTACGAACAACCCGCAGCCCAGGCAAAATATTTACGTCTTAGAACTCAATCTTTACCTTAACAGCTGTAGTGGTTTGGGGCCTTACCGCCACTGTCTGAGTTTTCTACAACATCTCTGACATGAAATTATGACAACGACTGCTATCAAGATGGTACAGACGCCAGCACATCTACTGCTACTACTACTACTACGCTACTTCAAGCTGTCAAATTTCCTTAATAGATTTTCAACTTTATCGCTGAACCATATGGTTCAAAGTTGATTAGTAAAATTTGATAGTTTCGGGTAGCTTGATGTGCTGGTGTCTGTACCTGCAGCTTGACGTGTTCTCCAATCTAACTCCTACGTGGACAACATAATTTTTTTGGAAACCTTCCACTTATACCATAAAACTGTAAATTTTTGCTAGATACTCGCTTAGGGGCAACGTAACTAGGGTCTTTTTGTGAGCGGGAAATTATCAAATGACCCCTCCCGCTGTGCAGCTAGAGGGCTTGTCAGACTTTTACTGACTAAAAGCCACTTCTTTTCTTTTGTGCACACCCTATAGTGACAAAGACAATTTTAAGTTAGACAATTTAACATATTCATAATGTAAATAAAACCACAAGAAAATAACTTATAGCAAACACATTAACAACTACAAACTCATTAATAACACACAGGATCAAGTTCAAGATCGCCATCTTACTTACTTATAACTTAGTACACAACTCGTGTAAACTGTTAGGTAAGTATGCTAAGTTATACCTAAGTTATTAAGTCAATAGCATGTGTAAGTGGTATATGTGTTTATGTGGTATTTACACGTACTTGCGAAGTATTAGGTCACTTTGAGATCAAATAGTACAGTCAACAATACATATATGTAAGTATAGCTAGTATGTTTGACGTAAGTAAAGTGCTTATTTATCAGCCTAATTTGAATAAATGTTTTTGAGTTGGATTTAATAGAAAAATATAGGTAGGTATTTTATGGAGAAAAGAAAGAGAAAAGAGTTTGTTTAAATCGTGCCAGCATTTGGACATTACATATTTTGTTTAAACGACTTATAAGCTAAAGTTTCTTCGAGATGTTTTCGTTCACCTTTAATCATTCTCTTGTGTCCAAGATATACATAGTTATAAAGTGACAAATGAAAAATGAGTGAAATATGACTTAGGAAAGCTGCAATGGATGCCTGTAATCGAAGCTGCTTGAGATGGTGGTCCTTTAGCCACTAGGCCACCACAAATTCATGAACAACTAATGAGCACTACAATACATAGGAGAGTACCTATACATTTTTACAGAACACAAAATAGCGTGCAGTTTTAGGCATGATACAAATAATTATGTATCCCAAAGTTCTTCAAAATGTTTTCATATTACAGTACAGTAGTCTGCGTATGATGATGATGACGGCATCCAGGCCGATTGTCGGCTACTGCGACCGTTCTCTCTTATGGAGATCAGCCAGCTGTGCAGGACATTATTATAGTGCACAAGTATTCGCGACAATCCGACACGACTGGAGAGAGGCGCAGGACCGACATTTACGTGCTCTCCGATGCACTGCAGGCTGCTTTTTGAAAGTTTCTCAAACACACCCACAAAGCGATTTCGGCCCGACCCGGGATTCGAACCCGGGACCCCGTGCACAGCAGTCGGGCCTTGCGACCACTAGACCAATGAGGCAGTCAAACAAGCCAGTCTGCGCATATAGGTATGATACAAATATAGATATAATATAATAACCGTCATCCGTTTAAGTTGTGCAGTATACTACTGTGAAAATTATGACGAACGTGTAGGTCGAGGTGTCAGAGAAAACGGGAAGAATGTACGACTACATCGTAGCGACGCTGGCTCAATACCAGACCGGCTTCTGCAGAAGGATCCATATTTAAATTTTGTATTATATCTACCTATATGTGTATATAGTATAGTTCACAGGCGGCCTCGTTGATCTAGTGGTCGCAAGGCGCGACAGTTGTGTACGGGGTCTCTGGTTCGATTCCCGGGTCGAGGGTTTTAAGAAACTTTCATAAAGCAGCCGGGACTTTGGAAGTTGGGGATTGATTCACCCGTGCATCGGAGAGCACGTAAATGTCGGTCCTGTGGCTGATCTCTCTCCGGTCGTGTCACATTGCCGTCCCATCGGACTATGAGAGTGCACCTGTATCTGCGCGAATGCTTGTGCACTATAATATGTGAGTAAGGAATGATTATTTAAGAGGAAGTTTGAAAGTAGCACCGATAGCCCAAAAACTAGGTTCAAACCTATCATGGCATGGGTATGTAATGTGGAGGAATGAGAGTTAATAAAAGTTACTTAAAATACCTGAAGTTGTTTCGGTACGACCCGGGAATCGCACCCGAGACCTTGTACTAGACGAATGAGTCTATACTACTCGTATACATACCTATATTATGGTAAAACAAAAGATTATCTACATATTAAGCCAGTCTCTGCCGCATCTAATTAAATAATTAAATGATATTAATATATTCTCAGGTCGGAACAATAGTTCTTATGTATAATTGTTGTAATACTCTATACTCTATGACACTAGAGAATGCAATGGTTGAAACAGCGAGTAAAGATGGTAACAGATAAAATGTATAATCTCTTAGATTTTATACAGATAAAGGGTTAAATAACAGAACTGGCGGACTTATAACAGAGAAAAATAATAGATTAGTAAAGTTCAGTTTCTCGAGTGGTCAATTATAAGTAATATAGTAATTATACGTTTGTCTATAGTAATACTCTGTATAAGTAGTGATCACATTAATACATAAAGGCCAAAAGTTTGTGAGCTTATGTGTACCTATGCTTGTTACCTCTTTACACCGAAATGGCTGAACGAATCTTTATGAATATTGACGGTAATATAGCTTAAACGTCAGATTAATATATAGGCTACTTTTTAACCGAATACGGGAAGTAGTTTCTTCAGGAAGCGGGTAAAACGGCTGATGGAGATAGTTTCTTTATAATTTAAATCATATAATTTTTATGTAAAATTGATCAAGTTTACATAGCGCATTGATTAACAAAAATACAACAACCATACTAACTCAGGCTAAATCTATACATATAATAAATCTGTAGAAAAGTCATTTTTGTACATTGAAGCAATTGAAAAAAAAAATAGCCAGCGTGTTAAAGGATGACCAACAGAACCCATTTTCTTAATTTTTGAAATTTTTGTCTGTTTGTCTGTATGTCTGTTTGTCTGTTTATATGTTTGTTTGTGCGCGCATAACGTAAAATCTACGAATTCAATGCAGACAATGTTTATATACAAAAATTATACGCAACTTGAGTTACAACTTAGTTTTTGTTTCATTGAATTCGGTTCACTCTATCAAAAGATATGATTAATTTAGTGTGTTCGAGAAGTAAAATATTACAACACGCAATTCAGTATATGTAGTGCTTGCAACGTTCAACATCTGATAGATGGCGTCGTGCAAATGATTTTTGTTGTATAGGTGTTAGGTCGGAGCAACATAATAGGCTATAAATTATCTTGGAAACTTGAACAGCTGATGCAGAACAGCAACAGACCAGCTTAACTATAACAGATAGAGAAATGCTGCCATAGCAAAAACTGTTCCACGTGATGAGCATTTTCTTCTGCGAGATAAAATTTGAAGATCTGGAACAGCTGTTTTGGACCTCCTAGAGCCCAGCTACACCATTACACATATAGAAATGGCGTCTTAGCAAAAGTCGTTCAGCCTGATGAGCACTCGCTGTTGACGTATAAAAATTGAAGATCTAGAACACTTCTATGGAACTCTAAGAGCCCAGCTACACCATCAAACATATAGGACTGACGTCTTAGAAAAGTTGTTCGGTCTGATAGGCATTTCCGGTTGACTTATAAAAATCTAAGATCAGACACATTTGATGTGCAGAACCTCCCTTTTTAGAAGTCGGTTAAAAACAACAAGCTGAAAGTACCTCAGCGCGGTGAAAGCTATAACAGTTTAGGACTGCGTTTCGTATAGACGCCAGCACATCAAGTTACCCGAAACTGTTAATATTTTCCAATCAACTTTGAACCATATGCTTCAGCGATAAAGTTGAAATTCTTTTAAGGAAATTTAACAGATTGGAAATTTTTACAAATTTGACAGCTTAATGTGCTGCATCATTGAAGATTCCGGCCAAAACTCCCATTTTTTTATTTTATCGCATTAATATTCCTTCACATTTACGTTATTTCATTTTTTAATTTTCTTTTCCATTTATCTCCGCGACACGGCAGCCTACCAGGTAGTGCAATAGACCAGAGATTCAGATTTTTAAGGATCAAGTATCTTCACAACAAAACTATAGGTAACTATGCTTACAAAAAGTTAAATTGTTTCGATTGTCTAAAGAAGCTAAGATTCATCGGATCATAAGATTCCTAGAATCCAACGAAGAGCTAATCTAAGTGTGGAGAGGCTTGATGCTGTTCGAGGACATAAGGCTGCAACTCGCACCGTTGAAACCTTTTCGGATCGAGAATTACGCCTGCGTGTTCAGCGTATTTACGCTTCCACATCCAGTTCTCTATATAGAGACCAAAGAAGGGTACTTCTCAGCGTATTCGTACATCTACTAACGCTTTTGAAACCAGTAATTAATCTAATGCACGACTAATTTTCTATCGAGATTATCATACATTGTCCAGAATGATGGCATCCAGGCCGATTGTCGGCTACGGCGGCCGTTCTCTTTTATGGAGATCGACCAGCTGCGCAGGATATTTATTATAGCGCTCAAGCATTCACGCAGATACAGGTGCACTCTCTATTCCCTCACTCTCATAGTCCGATGGGACGGCAATCCGACATGACCGGAGAGAGATCAGGCGCAGGACCGAAATTTACGAAATTTACGGGTGAATCAATCACCAACTTCCAGACTCCAGGCTGCTTTATGAAAGTTTCTCAAAACTCACAAAGCGATTTCGACCCGGGAATCGAACCCGAAACCCCGTGCACAGCAGTCGCGCCTTGCGACTACGATCTATAGATCAACGAGGCTGTTCAGAATAATCACACAACGAAATATTCATAAGCAGTTAGAAAGTGGAAGAGACGTATAAAATTGAAGATCAGGAACAACTGTTATGGTATTCCAAGCGCCCAGCTACACTGTTAACTATTAGGATTGACGTTAACAAAATGTTCAATTTGAGGCATTACAAAAAGAAATCGTCTCGCGCATCCTGTTGTTTTCCCGTCCCCTGACTCATAGAATTCGATATCAGACGATTCAAATCTTCGATTTTGACGACCCTGTAGTCGCTGGCATAAGCGACTGGATCCGCGTACGAAGTCGCGGGCAGAAGCTAGTCGGAAATATAAACTCAATAGATGCCCTTAAAATTTAGACCAACGAAATGATCCTAAGTGTGCCCTTTTTAATATGACCTTCTGATTTTGACCTCTGCAAACAAGCAGAAACAATGAACCGCAACACAGACAAAAAACAAACGAATAATTATAATTAATCCTTGAACTATCAGACTGAAAAACTTAAGCTCAAACATAAGCCTTAAAAACCCGGATGTAGGCAAGTTTTTGTGCCTAAATTAATAATCATTTGTCGAGTATAATATACCAGTTAAATGCGCAATGAATTTTTAAAATAACGATTTTCAAGATGGCGGCGGTGCCTCGTGAATGGCGCAAGAAAAATTTTACGACGATTCGTATTGTATTATTATGTTAATATTTTGAAAATAATTGGTCTTAAATTTGTGTGGCTGATTTTAGTTGGGTGGTTGAATGAATAATATGAATATTCATGTTATTGTGAATGAGATTTGCGAGTGATTTTTTGTTAGTTATACAGATATTGACGTGTGTTCCGCCATTTTGAATAGTGGAAAAATTATAGAACTAGAATCTTCAGTCTCGATACTTATAATTAATCTGTCTTCTGTGTTGCTTATAATTGGGATAATGACTAGGTCAAAAATAAAATACTTTATCATATTCATTTGGAAAGCATCTTAGAATAATGTAAGTTTCATTTATCGTTTTGAACCGAAAATTGTTTTTATTTTTTTTATTGATAATATAATCGAATTATATACTGGCTTGATGTGAAAAATCTGTGTTGCATAGTTCTTTTCATACAAATTGTATACAAAGTAACTTGACAGTTTAATAAAAGTATTAAATTTGACTAGTTGCCTACTGTGTAAAATCTAATGTTCGCTTAGTATTAGATTATTAAGAACCAGTTTCACAGGTTGCTGATAAGTTCTAGATAGTTCATCTGGCAGATAATTTCATACAAATTCCGTTCCCTTTTTTAATTTATCTGGTAGATAGTGGCTATCCGTGACCTGTGAAACTGGCCCTAGGAGTAATAATAATTTATCTTTCTACTTTATTATATTATATTTAAATAAGTGTCTTCTAAAAGAAAGGCAACTTTCGATGTCTTCTGTGACAAATCGACTCCTAAACTCCTAATTATCCGTATTATGATCGCTCCAATAATAATTAACGGAGTTGTCCACGCTGATTTGTGAACCGTACGTGCAACGCGCCATTTTTGTTCGGTCACTGTGGGAAAAAGTGCAGTAGTTTGATTAGAAAGGTGATTTTTGCAAACCAATGAAATAGATTTTGTAAAGTGACGAGTTACTTCAAACTGATCAATTAGTTTCAGAGTATATTTTACCTGAGTGCCTTGTTGATCTAGTACTTACATGGCGCGATTGCTGAGCATGGGGTCTCGGTTTCGATTCCCAGGTTGGGCCGAAATTGCTTTGTGTGTTTGAGAAACTTTTATACAAGCAACCTGGAGACTGGAAGTTGGTGAGTGCACCTCCTCAACCCAGTTACCTGGGCAACCCAATAATCTTGGTAAGACTGGTTGTCAGACTTTTGGGCTTATATGCACAAATGATAACCGGGACCTACCAATTTAACGTGCCCTCCGAAACATGGAGAAACTCGTCATGACACGATGGTCACCCATCCAAGGACCGACCGCGCCAAGCGTTGCTTAACCTCATGATCGATCGACCCGTGCGGCTGTTCCTTAGCCACGAGCTCCTCCAAACACACAAACTAAAATCTAATCACTTAAAAAAACAATTTCAAAAACCCCTTTACGCACAAAAACTGACACCATGACATAACAAGGCATAAAAACTTGAACTCAAATAATGATGGCTGACATAAAAACTCTATGTACAAGGCCGCGTACTAAGCGTGACGTTGATTGCCGAGTTACTATACAGTAATCATTAAATTAGATGATGTTCGTGTTGCTGATGGCGGGTTTTATGTTTTGATCTTCGAACTGGGGTATAATTGGTGGAATATTATCATGTATGAGTTCCCCGAAATGCTAGAGATCCCCTATTTTTAAGGCTCACGCTATAGGAGAGAGACGTCTTGTTCGGACCACTGGTTCAGGAGTTTTTTGGTACTGAGATATTTCATTCCGAGCACAGATTCAGGATGCTTTTGGTACTGAGAAATTCTTTTAAGCAAGGCGGCTTGCCAACATGTGATAATTTTGATTTTTAATGTATTAATTGTTCATGTGATAATTATGTATGTTTTTCTGTGCTCAAATAATTTAAGTTTGGACTTGCTTTTGTATAAATCTGGCTCTTCAAACCTAACAGACAAACATGTGTTGCTAGGGAATTTGTTGTGCCAATAGGTGCTTGTTTTCAGCAAGAACACATACGAAGTGGTGAAGGGTAGGCGTTTTAGCGGCTGTCTTCTATTATGATATTCCAAGTGCTAATTTATCAGCCTAAATTAAATAAATGGCCCTAACAAGCCCTTTTGTCAGTTTTTTGTTAGGTTTCGATAACGATCTTTAGTGTAGATCAATGGTTTGACTGCCCCGTTGGTCTAGTGGTCGCAAGGCGCGACTGCTATGCACGGGGTCTCGGGTTCGAATCCCGGGTCGGGCCGAAATCGCTTTGTGGGTTTTGAGAAACTTTCGCAAAGCAGCCTGGAGTCTGGAAGTTGGTGATTGATTCACCCGTGCATCGGAGAGCACGTTAATGTCGGTCCTGCGCCTGATCTCTCTCCGGTCGTGTCGGATTGCCGTCCCATCGGATTATGAGAGTGAGGGAATAGAGAGTGCACCTGTGTCTGCGCGAATGCTTGTGCACTATAATATGTCCTGCGCAGCTGGCTGATCTCCATAAATGAGAACGGCCGCCGTAGCCGACAATCGGCCTGGATGCCATCATCATCATCAGATCAATGGTTTGGTAACAGTTGAAGACGTTGATATTGCAATTAAGCCTTTAAAAATATGAGTCTGTCCAAAGGAAAATATTGTTTGAAAAATAATTATCATTCCTTCTCTGTGTCAGAGTAAGTTTATGTCGAGCAGTGGGACGATCAAAAGGCTGATGATGATTTATCAAATTTACTATGCGGTTATAAACTCATTTCTGAAAGTTAACTTGAAATATCTTCATATTATCAGACAGACATACCTATCATCAGACAGCCCTAATATTAATCAGGCTCCTCTAACCCCTCTCTTTATCTCCCAAAAATAAATTCATGATATTATGTATACCCAGCTCCAAGCCGCTACAACGTGACGTATAATTTTCAAAGCGCACTCTTGGCGAACTCGTCCCGTCATGGTCTGGTGATGTCCTCACTTTGACCTTGTACATGCTACACGCATCACATGATCTTTCTTTCTTTGATTTTTTTAGTATTTGGATTGAGAATTATGGGGTATAATTCTATAAGACTTAATTCTGAAATTCAAATCTGAATCTGCTGTGAGTTTCTTGATCATTTAGGCATTTTATATCTCGGTTCTTAATTCGAATCTACACTAGCGCTGTTCTTGCGAGCGTGTTTATGAGTTGAACTAAATTAACTTCGAGATTTTGACAGATTAAGTATGAGATGAAGTAAAGAGTGGTATTCTGTAAGGTATTCCCTCGTCACTTCGCACTCAAACTAGATTAAAAGTGTCAAACGTTATGTGAAGTGAGACTTATAGCGAATTGAATGCGAGTTCTTGTTTGAATTTTACAGAATGCAAAAAAAAAAAAACGAATATTTGAATTTTCCGGTCTTCATCGTCACAACCATCTTAACATATTTTTTTCTGGTTCACCAATCCTATCGCAGAAAGGTCAACAAGTAACCTTCAAAGCCTAAAACAGTTAAGAGCGCGTATACCAAAAGTTGACAACGTCGCAAATAGATGTCAAATACTATATGAAAGTAAGACATATGGCTATGTAGTGCACTAAAACATTGAATAGGAATTGCAATTAAAACACTAAATTTAATGTTTTAAACGTTTTAGGTGTAAAAAGGCACTTGGAAAGTTTCCAAATACGTTTTTTACATGTAAAACTATATATTCGGTGTTACGGTATTAATAATTGCATTCTCTATTAACTTTCTTAGTGCACTACAGAGCATTATTTTATGTTTTCATAGAATAAAATTGAGAAATTAATTAAAACATGTAAATATTTGACAGCTATTTGCGACGTTGCCAGCTTTTCGAACACGCGCCCTTAACTTGCCAATAACCGCGATCAGTTGTAATGGGAAGCCGTTGGTATTGTTCAGATGGAAAGCTGTTGATGTTGACACTAGCTTTCATCGTCAGGTAGACGTTATATGCACTGTTTTGTGGGTAAGCATAAATGTTGGGATTTGTAGAAAGAAAGTTTTGAAAACAAAGAAACCAACGTAAATATCAAGGAGCTAGTGATTTTGAAATTTGAACTTTATCGCTAAAGCATAAGGTTCAAAGATTTGATTGCGAAAATTTTATAGTTTTCTGTAGCTTGTCTGGTAGCTTGATGTGCTGTCGTCTGTACCTATAAGAGAAGTCATTAGCGGTCTAGCCTGCGACCTTTACCTGCTACACTAAACGGTAACACCATATAGCTAACTGATAATTAACACCTTACGGGAAGAGGCGGTTAGGAAGAGTGTAATGAATATATTCTTGGGAAATAATCATCGTATCGACTGATGGTTCTGATGGCCAGGTCCTAGCACAAGGCTTGAGGTATTGAGGGTCGAATTCCCTCCCTGAGACCGCTTCTTAGTAACTACGTTTTTTTTTTTTGATGCTGGTAACTCGCAGTTCAGCCTAGGAGGCTGTTTACTGCTTAACTGGACAGGGAACTACAACGTGTGAGTCTTGCAAGTCAAGAGTGAATAGGGTACGTCTAGGCCTCCATCTGCATCCTTAAATCTTAAATCTGTGATGTATTGAGATTTATTACTAATATTTTCTTGATTTTTCTTTAAACTTTCGTAATTTCTTTTGGAAGATGAACTGAAATTAATTTGGATTTGCTCTTAATTTCGACTTTTCGAGTCTGAAATCTGTGAAAATAATATTTTTTATCTCATCTGGCTACCTCGCAAAATAAATTATTATTAATTAAATATATGTAGGTACTTCATTGGTTTACCAAGATATAAGACTGATAATTCTTGATATAAGTCGGATTTTTTTTTTGAGTGCGCATCTCGCTGTTCAGCCTAAGGAGGCTGTTTACTGCTTAACCGGACAAACCCTGTGGATGCCTAGAATTTAAGGCCTCCAGCCAGGGGCAAATAAAAGTCGGAACCTTACACCTCTTTAATTGTACCCTAAGCCATATTCAATCCATTCAAGCCATCAAAATTCGCTAAAACTCACAATATGCAACCTAAAACCAATTTGACCGTCGCGAGAGCCACACAAAAGGGCACATAATTCTAAAGCAAACAGAAAGTCCCGAATAAAGCCTTTGAAGAGCCAAAAGTCCTATAAACAAGAGTTAAGAGGGCTATCACCGAAAGTTGGCAACGTCGCAAATAGCTGTCAAATATTTACACGTTTTAATTAATTTGGCCCTTTTACTATATGAAAGTAAGACATATGCTTAGGGAGCTCCCTAAAACATTGAATAGGAATTGCAATTAAAACACTAAATTTGATGTTTTTAACGTTTTACTCGTAAAAAAGGCACTTGGGAAGTTTCCAACTACGTTTTTTACATATAAAACTATATATTCTGTGTTACGATATTAATAATTGCAATTCTTATTCAATGTTTTAGGGAGCCCCCTGAGCATATGTCTTACTTTCATATAGTAAAATGGCCATATTAATTAAAACGTGTAAATATTGCCAACTTTTGGTGATAGCCCTCTTAAGTAGTTCCATAAGGGGACACCATAAATGTACAGGAAGCGTTATGCATGTGTGCGTGAGTGTCAGCGTGTGCGATGCGTCATGCACGATCAACTTTACGTGAGGGCTGGCGCGGGTCATTGTTGTATTTTATTTTGTATATTTCGGTAGCGACGATGAACGTCTTGCGATGGTTGATCTAAAAGGTTAGCTTTAGGCAAGCGCTTATAATTGTTTTAAACTTCAAGGGAGTTGGAGATCTACCTTCAGGCCCAGGCAAATGACAAGAAATATTTGTATTTACCGTAAAAAGTAGTTGCTTGTTTTCCCTGACTACTGTTCGAAATGTAATACATAGCATGGACAAGCATGGAACTACCTTTTTTTATACATACTTCCTTAGCTCTTTACAACAATCTTCAATAAAAACCTATATTATTATTTTTAATTGTAGTACAATATAATTTAATCTACCGACTTTAGCACGTTTTCTGTTTTAATTGAAATAGAAGCACAAATCAATAAACTTAATCCTGACAGCCCTACTCAAACTTCACACTCCACTTGCGCATGCGCAAATTGATCGCTCGTATATCTGTCCTTCTCCCCCGCACCACTTTACCGTATCTCCATCCCTTTCTCACCTAACTGTGGACTGCATACAGTTAGCCGGCGTGATGGATGTTCGTGATTCTTGGCTTAAATGCCTTTTGGGGATGATTAAAAACAGTGGAGAAGGTATGGAGGATATGAAGCTTACACTATGCTGTTGAAGATTTGGTCTGTCGTACTTTCTAGAAGCTGTGGCTAATGGTCCAGTAAAAGGCACAGTGTTATCGATCTGGGTTAAGCGATACATATGTACGGATACCTGAGTGAAGTTCGTGGTTAGGAAAATTTATTGTATGTTGATTTTAACTGACATGGTCATTAGCTTTTGAATTATTTGTTACGAGTTTGCTACCATGTACAGACGCCAGCACATCAGGCTACCCGAAACTATAAAATTTCCCAATCAACTTTGAACCATAATGCTTTAGCGATAAAGTTGAAAATCTATAAAAGAAATTTGACAGATCGTAGTAGCCTGATGTGCTGACGTCTGTACCTTTTTATTGAGTTCCCGATATTTCGGCTCTGTTGCAAGCGCCATGAACACGGAGTTACTCCGAAATATCGAATATGGTAGCAATCTCGAAATAAGTAATTCAACAATTTATTGTAGGATCTTTTTTTTTGTACTTTGAGGAGAGGGGGTAACACTTATGGTATGTCTGCACCCCTCTCCTGAATGGTTTTGGGTTGGGAAGGTATTATGGAAGGGTGAGTGATGAGATGGGTAGTTTGGGGATGAATAGGATTTTAGTAGGTGTGCACAATTGGTGCATTGTGCATCGAAGATCATATAACAATTACATATAAGTGTTGACAAGTGGAAGAGATGAAGACATAAGGGTTGGGTTCGTAAAGTGTAGACAAGTGCGATGCTTAAAAACTAAACTTAAAGATAAACAATATATAAATACAAATAAAGTTATACAAAATGTATAACAGTACAGCTAACGTCGTTTAGTTAATGACAATAATAGTAATAATCTAAATATATACAGTGTTTAGGTGGACTTACAACTAAAATCGGCGGTTACAATTATATGTAGGTATGTTTATTGTAGGACGTTAGTAAGCGGACGACGATCTTTGCGATCGAACTTGGAAGCTTCAAGCTGAGGATCAGGTAATATCGCACACGTTGAAGGACTGGCACATGATTATATAGATGATCAATAATAAGCACGAACATAATTATGATGTTCAGCTGTTTTGAGACACAAGTAAAGACTCGACAGGTATTAAAAAATCTTTCGCAGAAGTAATTAGTACTGTAATGTAAGACAACACAAATAACCAGGAATGTCAATTAATGTGGTCAATACAAGTGACCTGATACTGGTCATTATGTCCATACGGCTCGTGCCATCGTGATCGACATTCTTGTGGCTATGAGGAATCGGATACTTAGTTGTCATGATACACCTGGGTGGTTCAGGAGATCGAAATTCGAAGATGAAGAACAGTGATGTAGCTTTTCTGAAACTACATTATGTAATTTTGTAGTTCACCTTCTTTAAAGGACTTCCAAAAAAGGAGGAGAATCTCAATTCGAAGAGATTCGGTAGAAATTATTACATGACCCTTCCCGCTGAAGATGTAGCTTTAGGGAGTGTCAGAATTTTACTGAATAAAACCCACAATGTTCCTTCTGGACGTCTTTGTATGCTGGGGTCGCGCTATTTCTTGCCAACGACTGGCAATCCCGCAGACGTGTCTACTGGGCCCGCCAATATTTTACTACCTACTTTTCGATGAGCGCCGCATGTAGTTCATCTGAGACACACACAATCAAAAAAAGTTTCTTGACGATATTTTGATTTATAAATTGATTTAAAGACATCCTCTCCTACAAAATAATACATAATAACAGGCTTTATTCTTAAATATAAATTACCAGACACTGGTTAAGAAACTAATTTGTCTTTATATAATCAGTTGACCCTAGTAACACTATTACATCTAAGGGTAACCTTAACGTAGCTATTATAATTACAGCAGGTAATATACCAACACCAAACTATAATCACCGAAACGGTAACCAAAGACCTCACATAGAATACCAATACCAGTGACACTCAATGAAACATTGCCATTAGCTAGAGGCGGCACGTGCCAACTTATTGGCATTCAGTAGATACCAGACTTCTGTAGTTTATGACTAGAGCCTCATGTTGCTTATGTTTTTTGCCTTGTTTTTTTTTGCTGAAGGCTTCGTCATGTTAAACCTTAAGGTTTTTCTATCAGAGATTTAAAAAGTTTCATCATCTGCCTAGCTTTTTCCCAAGCTATGTCGGGGTCGACTTCCTGTCTAGTAGATGCAGCTCATTACCATTGGTGTACATGGCGCTACTGCCTATCTGCTAATTTTATTTATGTACACATTATTAATATATATTACATTACCACTTAAGCTACTATCTAAAATATACTGCCTATCCAACCTCCTCATCTCAGTAACCTGGGCAACTCGATACCTCTTCGTAAGACTGGTTGTCAGTCTTTCTGGTTTCTGACTACCCGTAACGAGTGTCAAAGATGTCAGATCTTGAAAAGGTTTATAAGAACTTTTTAAAGTAGGTAGTTCTTTCGTCTTGAAGGAGCTCGTGGCTAAGTAACAGCCGCACGGGTCGATCGATCATAAGGTTAAGCAACGATTAAAGCGTTCGGTCCATGCATAGATGACCATCTTGTCATGACGAGCTCCTCCACGTATCAGAAGCCACGTTAAATTGGTGGGTCCCGGCTGTCATTTGTACATCTTTGGCAGCCGTTACTTGTAGTTTGTATCCATATCCACCATAACGCTTCTTGACAACCATTGTTCTATCAACAAAGAAAGTATTGGTGACAAACTTGCGAAGTTTACTTCGAGTCATGTTTCCGCATTCGTCTTTCACTGAGGAAATTATGGTTCAGCCATCCTGAACAACATCCGCTCAATATTTTTTCCGTGAAGGAGGAATAAACATCCATTCATTTACGTTTTTATGATATTAGTCATCATTTGCCTAGCCGTTTCCCAAACGATTTTGGGGACGACTTCAAGTCTAACTGGATGCAGCTGAGTACCAGTGTTTTACGTGAAGCGACTGCTTATCTGACCTTCTCAACCCAGTAACTTTGGCAACCCGATACTCCTTGGTATAACTGGTTGTCAGACTTTCTGGTTTCTGACTACCAGTAAGGACTGCCAAAGATATTCAAATGATAGCCAGGACTCACCAATTAAACATGTCTCCTGAAACACGGAAGAAGTCGTCTTTATGAGATGGTCATCAAGTCTTAATGAGTTGCTTAACCTTATGATTGATCAACTCGTGCAGCTGATACGATGCTATACTCATTACTACTATTATAGGGTCTAATGATACTAGTGCACCATATTTTAACAGGTCATCTAGTACATGCTAAGGATCATGTTTACCACAAAATATGGTTCACTAGTATTGTTAGACCTATTATATTGTTAGAACTATATATATTAATTATATATAGATATTGTCTTGAACAAAATTTTCCTCGACCATAAAAATACTAAACAACTCTCAATTTATCACGATAAACAATGACAAGACACGGCAGGCGAGTGTCACGGCAACCCCAATACATTTCTAAGTCTTCGCACGCCATTTTAAAACTATCGATTGGTTTAAAACCTTAATTGAATAAAACTCCTTAGGGTGCTATCACACTATCTTGGTCCAAGTAGTTATGCCTTCTTTTTACTTTCATAAATATTTTGCCATTAAAATATTCCAGAATGTATTTTTTACAGACTATTTGATCAAAGTAAAACAATCATGTATTCAAATTAGGCAGTCATTACTTTTCGAATGTCAAAACAAAAGACAGCTTCCCAAAACGCCCATCCTTCACCAATTCCTAGGTGTTTTCGCTAGAAAGAAGAAGTGTCTAAATGTCATGATGGCATCCAGGCCGATTATCGGCTACGGCGGCCGTTCTCTTTTATGGAGATCAGCCGGCTGCGTCGGACATGTTATCGTGCACAAGCACTCGCGCAGATACAGGTGCACTCTCTAGTCCCTCACTCTCATAGTCTGATGGGACGGCAAGCCGACACGACAGGAAAGAGATAAGGCGCAGGACCGACATTTTCGTGTTCCCCGATGCACGGGTGAATCAATCACCAACTTCCAGGCCCCAGGCTGCTTTATGAAAGTTTCTCAAAACCCACAAAGTGATTGAAACAAATGTATTTAATAATTATATAATTGAAACATATTTCATTAATTGTCGATGTGTCCATCGATTTGATGAAGTGGTCAAGAGATCAGCTGTTTCACCCAAGAAACAACAAGTGTAACACCAGCCTTAGACAGAAACCTTGTGACTACGACATTGAACCACCTCTGAATTGTCGATTAGTAATCCTTAATTGCTGTTTAACCGAAGTTATGGGTCTTTAAATAGGCTAATTATGTCGGTATTCAGTCAGCTCGTTTTAATTGATTGTTTTATTCTGTAGTTGAATTGTAAGTTGAATATTTATTGCTATAAAATGTAGAACTAAAAAACTTACCGACTGAATTGATAACCTCCTCCTTTTTTTGGAAGTCAGTTTAAAAGAGTTGTCTCTGAAAGATCTTGTACGAGGAACGGCGAATATTGTTTTGTTTTTTTTTAAGTGCGTAGAAGTCATGCTGTTGAAACTTTAAGGGTATATTATTAATTTATTATATGCGAAAGTTACTTGCGGATTGTCAAATTAAAAAAAACAATCGTATAAACTCAACTGATAGCTTTACAATGGTGTAATCTTACGAAATTTAATTATTTTTTTATGAATTTCTCTCTTTACTGTACACCTTTATTGACCCAAGATGAACTTGATGCTTGTGGCATTTTTTTAAACATTTACATTATTTAGTTAAAAAAAAAATCTAGGTAGGTAACTAACATGGAATCGTAAAAAAATCTTTTATCCCAGTTTTCTACGACTTACAAAACATATACATGCTTTGAAATCACCTGTAACCAGTATTTAGGTTAAGATAATGCAGATCTAGAAAAGTAGCATTTAAACTAACCTCAGGTTTTTTTTTAATAAAATTAAAGAAACAACAACTAATTTAATCGATAACAAAAATTGACCTTGTTACTCCAATAAAAGATTTCCTAAGGAAAACTTGATGACAAAAATGATCGTCAGAAGGAAGTTCTATTCAGATGACTTTAAAAGGCACGACACAGGAAAAATAAAGGAAAGTTTTAAGAAGCCTTGATGTTGTATTTCAAGGTTTTCGTGAAGGTCCATTTTGCTCATAAGCTCTAGCTCGCTAGCTAGTGACTAAGTAACAGCCGCAAGGGTCAATCGCTCATAAGGTTAAGCAAACACTGGCGAGGTCGGTCCGTGGATGGGTGACCATCTTGTTATGACAAGTTTCAAGACCGTGTTTCGGAAGGCGCGCTAAATTCAAAAAATCTTTAGCAGTTTTTACGGCTAGTCAGAAGTCAGAAAGTCTGACAATCTGTCCAAGGGAAATGGTGATGTTAGGAATGGAAAGGGGTCATATAGCGAAAGGGTCATTCTATGAAGGCGACATTTTGTGAAAGGGACATTTCGCGAAAGGGACATTCTGAGAGAGGGACATCTACAAAAGAGACATTTCGCGAAAGGGACAATTTCCGAATGGGAAGTTCTGAGAAGGGACATTTTACTATATGTAGTTATTTGAAAACAGAGCCATTTCAGGTGCAATTAAAGAGGTTGCCTTGAAACCTTTTATCACAAGAATACAATGTTTACAATCTCCAAGAAAAGCCTATTCTTCGTTTCACTGATAAGCTTATAAAAATAGAAGAAGAAAAAAACGCGAACAATACTCTTGAAGCCATTTTGTCACACTTCTTCAAAACATCGGCGAAGCCGTGAATAAAATGCGTTTAAAATTGGAACCTTATCACCGCCATGTTTGCAAGGTTATGACGTCAGACCATAGATAAGAAACAAGGTCGTATTTCGGTGGCCTTGACGGCAGATCATAAAGGATACGTGGACAGCCTTAATGGCAATGTTTGCCTGCGTAATCTTTTTTTTATTGTTGACGTAGTGTGTAATAGCCCATTGAAATTGTGACAAACCTACACCTGTTTTATATAGGCCTACTTCATAAGTGAAGCAAGAAAGAATTTTACTTGTGCGATGACGTCAGTTGACGTCAGATAGAAAAGATAGAAGAAAATATGCTGCCCCGTCCTCGAATAAAATTGAGATAAGTACAAGAGGGTGATGATAACTGAATAAGATTAAAATATTGATATCCAGGTTTAGCGAAGCACACAGGCCGAGAATGAAGAGAAGGCGGTGGTTTAACTTCTAATTGAATTTAAACCTGTCGACTCACATCATCCAATAGTTACGAAGAGGTCACATAAGCCGGTCACAAAAACATTTATCTGCACTAGTTAGGTAATAGTTCACTGGAAATCGAACCCCAAGTAATTATTATGGGTATTTAAACAAAACATCATCTGCTTAACCTTTTCCCAAGCTATGTTGGCTTCTAGTCTAACCAATGTTTTCCATGGACTTACAGCTCGTCATGACTCGATCATCTGATCGAGCGTTGTTCTACGAGAGGTTACTCTTAGCCACGAGCTAAAGACACCGTACCAGAAAAACAAAAGTGAACCTACATGGCACCTACTTTAACTTAATTATTTAGAGAAAGAGACTAGCTAGAAAATGACGGTCTAATCAAAATTTCCATAACAATAAAGCACCGTTCATACTTTCCTCGTACATCAATAACACTCGTGCGCATTAGCGGGTGCGTACGGATCCGTTTAATTGCACAGCAGTGGCGCAGCCTTGAACCAGTGCGCACGACCTCGCGTAGAAATGCGCATAACCAGAGCGTGATGCTACGGTGCAAGTGAGGATGTCGACTGTTGACGAAATTACTAGATACTGGATACTTTGTTTGATAGTTGTTATATAGGGTATCACGCTTCTAAATTTAATGTAGGTAATAATAAATCATCATTATATTTTAACCGTCACATTGCAGGGCACTGAGCTCTTTCCATACAATTAAGGAATTAGCGTTAATCACCACGCTTACTCAAGGCGGAGTGGCGATTTCAGACTTTCAAGTTCAGGTTTCCTTAAGATGTTTTCCTTCACTTTTATTTATTCAGTCTTAAGTGTCCAAGATATACTTTGAAAGTACTTAAAATGTACATTGGTACTGGCCTGACCTGAAATCGAACCTGATGATTTATACACCCGTGCAACGGAGAGAACTTAAATGTCGGTCCATCGCCGGGTCTTTCCCGTTTTCACGAATTACCGCTCCATCTAGCTAGGAACGTGAAGGAATAGAGAGTGCACCTGTGCCTGCCTAAATGCTTGTGCACTATATGTCCTGCGCAACTGGAAAGCTGATCTCCTTAGAGAACGGCCGCCACGCCATTATTGACGGTCAATTTGTATGGTAAAAATAGAGCGTTAATAAAGTTTTACGACAATTTTCTAAAATGTCGAGTTTTATACCTGCACCGTAACATAATAAGCATCTTTCTCTGTTCAGCGTAACTAACCACATGTGTGGCTGTTATTACTAACTTGGTTAGTTTGTTTGAGTGACCAGCTCGTGTATTATGCTTTTCATAAATAACTGTGCTTTCTTTGTTCTAGCACTTTCCCCTTATGATGGGTGACATGGATTTAATTAATAGCTTCTAAAATATAACATGATCTCATGTTCAGAGGAACTTATTTATTTAATTCATGATGCACGTTAACCAACATTTTACGAAGAAGAGAATTTACAACTTATTTACAAATTAAACAAAAACTTAAAAAAACATTCAAGGAATTTATAAATATTCACAATAATATTAATAGAAATATGTACAGAAGCCAGCAGCACGTAAAGCTACTACAATCTGTACAATTTCCTTAAGTAAAGTTTCCGTAAGTGAGCTGGCGAGTCTCCTCCTGCCACTTTTACATATATATTTTTTACATTGTAATCGTCAGGGGCCATAGTCCCCATAGTGTCCCCTTCCCTAATCCACTAGCCCATCACAATAGCCCAAGTTGTATTTCTTCCACAGTTAGCAATAGTTAAGCACAAACCGGGGGTAATTGTCCTTGGGTACATTTCCATAGTGTATACAGGGACAATCGTCGGTTTTGTGTAACCATTACATATATTAAAGTTGTCTCAAAAGGGCGTCAGCGTGTTGGCTTCGGCCCCACGTTCGCCTTCCAAAAGTCCGGGACTCTATAGTCCCGAGTGCATGGCAGAGACATACATATTATGTATGTACATTTTTGAAAATAATAATCATCTCCCGAGCCTTTTCCCAACTATGTCGAGGTCGGCTTCCAGCCTAACCGGATTCAGCTGAGTACCAGTGTTTTACAAGGAGCGACTGCCTATCTGACCTCCTCAACCCAGGCAACCCAGGCATTCCATTACCCCTTGGTTAGACTGGCGTCAGACTTACTGGCTTCTGACTAACCCGTAACGACTGCCAAGGATGTTCAATGACAGCCGGGAACTACAGTTTAACGTGCCATCCGAAACACAGTTTGAAAATAATAATAAGTTATTAAAATGGAAAGGCACTTAACATCTTAGGAATTTGTAATCACCCGGCTCACTCATATTATGCGTTTCTGTTTAGTTGTAAATCAATATGAGTCATATATTATTGTGCAAGCTGCAGGTAGTTGTGATTCAAACGCAGTAGGCTGATTAATTTTGTGATTCCACGAAGATTGTAACCTTTAATAACTTTTCTTACTTTAAGACCAGCAGGCTTAGCATGGCAAGCGTAGAAACAAGTTTTGTTTACCGGAGATTGGATATAATGACAGATTGACGTAAGATTTCTTTTGACATTTTTTAAAGAAATTTTTCTTTTCTTCGATCGACATAAGTCTTCAAGTGATTATATGCGAGTTGACAGGTCGCGCCATGCTCGGGCAGAAGACATGTTGACATTGACAGAAAGAGCTTTGTCTTTTCTTGACAGAATAGATATAAAATCGCCATGCTGAGCCTGCTGATTAATTTCCATTGATGTTTATTTTTTTCAGCTACATCAATCATCTCCCGAGCCTTTTCCCAACTATGTTGGGGTCGGCTTCCAGTCTAACCGGATTCAGCTGAGTACCAGTGTTTTACTAGGAGCGACTGCCTATCTGACCTCCTCAACCCAGTTACCCGGGCAACCCAATACCCCTTGGTTAGACTGGCGTCAGACTTACTGGCTTCTGACTACCCGTAACGACTGCCAAGGATGTTCAATGACAGCCGGGACCTACAGTTTAACGTGCCATCCGAAACACAGTCATTGGTGTCCAAGATATACTTAGGAAGTACATGCAAACTTAGAAAAGCTTGATAGTCTGGGGTCTGTATCTACTACTGTTTTTAGCTAAAAACACGTCATTAACTAAACATATGATATAAATTCGTTTGCAGTAACTGAGGACCACATAGGTCTGCGCGCCAGCACCCACTTCACAAACTGTCTCTTATTATGTAATGCGTATTGTTTTCATAACCCAAGTGCCAACGCCATCATACATGTTATTATTACTTTGAGAACTATGTAACCCCACTATTGTATACAAGAAATATTGTGTTACAAGATTTATATTCTTGCATAGATTTCACCCGCAACTTGATAGAAATTATCCTATCTTCATTTCTAGGGTATGACCTATGTCTCTGTCAAAGTTAAGATCAGTTGTTTAGCCGTTTTAGCCTTAGCGTATCAAACAAACAAACTTAGGGCTAGTTTTACAGGTTACAGGCAGCCACTATCTACCAGATAAATTAAATAATGGAACAGAATTTGTATAAAATTATCCGCAGATAAACTATCTGAAACTTATCAGCAACCTGTGAAACTGGCCCTTATACTTTCGTATTCACAAGAATCTGTTTACAATGATGCTGAGATGAATGGTTTGTCTCCCAATTCGAACGAAGTGGAAATTATGAATGCTATCTTGTAATAGGTACCTACATATAATAAAACAAAATCACAGCATCTGTGTATCAGGCAATCAATGAATAATCGAAGAGCAATACATCAAGCTACCCGAAACTTTCAAATGTTGCCAATCAACTTTGAAACATATGCTTCAGCGATAAAGTTGAAAATCAATTACCTTATATAAATTTACCAATGCTGCCTTCTGTACATACTCCTGTAATTGTTACATTAACTTAATAGCTGTGATATTGCTACACTTATCTAAATGCAAACGTATAGTACCACTAATCCAATAATACAAAGATTAAAACGAAAATATTACCCAACAGAATTACAAATACAAACAAAATAGTATCTAAAACGATTACTGACAAGATAACACTATCAGTCGACTTTAACTCGGTCGTAATGACATCAATGTTTAACCAAACGTTGTTCACTATCTGTGTCGTAATTAATCTAGAATATCAATCGTTACAGGTATTCGTCGCGAGCGCACGCGTCTGAAAGTTGGATCTACAAAAGTGTTCTTAAATTAAAAATCCAAATAATAAAAGTGTAAAATAAAGGTGACACTTAAAAATTTAAAAGTGGAATTCCAAATTTAAGTGTGGAATTCCAAATTTTAGTGTTAATTTTTGAATAAAGAATTCTAAATTTTAATTTTAAAAGTGTGTTGTTGGCCGGCCTGTGGGTGACAGTGTAGTGATAGTGTAACCCTGTGTATGATGAGTGGCGGGTATGGATGAGCCCCAGACTATCCATAAAACCTGCGTGAGGGTTAACTCCGCGGAGGATGACGAGTCCAGAGACGAGATCGACCATGATTTACCAAAGAAAAACCCTTTTGTACGGGTAAGTGATATTTTTTAACAAATTTTTGTTTAAGTTTTAACTCATAAGAAAAAAAATTACGCATCATTTTAATTTAATAATAGCGTGATAATATGTAGCCTATATGTTGACCCGACCTCTTAGTTATATTCATGCCGAATTTGAACCAAATCCATGCATTACTTTTTGGGATTAGCCCGGACATACATACAGACAGACAAACAGATCCAAATTCTAAAAAGTATAATTTTGGCTTCAATATTGATTGTAGATCACGCCCCAATTTTTTTTTTTTTTAAATATTCAATGTACTGTTTTGATTTTTCTACAATTTTATTATGTAAGATAGATATTACGTGTGTAAATAAAATTTTGATAATATGTAAGAAAATAACAGTTTAAAACTAGAATTTTCCTATATTACTTGGAATTATTACTATAAAGACACCTCTGTGTAAAACATTTATTTTTTTATTATGATGACTGAGTCAATTTCCAAAATGTCTTGGGTGTGTTTGAGCAATTAACAAGAGATAAGTTTTACTCGCAGAACGAAAACTTGTAACAATACAAAAATAATGATAGTATATTATTATAATTTATTTTATCGTTGGGAAAACCCTTACCCTATCCCCACTAATATTATAAATACGAAAGTACCTAACTCTGTCTGTCACGGTTTCACGCTAAAACTACTGAACCGATTTAAACAAAATTTGGTAGAAATAAAAATTAATACTCAGTGCTCTTCCTCCTCTCTCCTACTACTTCTGATATATGCTGTGCCCGACAGGGTCCATAATTGTGACTAAATACCTATATATTAACATCCTGTATAACATCATTTACTCTTGAGTCTGAGAAAGGATATAGGCTACTTTTGTACGCTTGTGGGAAGGAGTTCCCCCGTCGGCGGGTGAAACCACGGGGAACAGCTAGTATAAACTAAGTGAAAATAAAACTTATTCCAAGTAAATAACAGCTAGAATTTTTTAGGGCATTTCATTGAAAAACTTTTTTATTTATGCAATAACATTGCCTTGGATACATACTTTAAAATTAGTAATATCCGGACAAACAAGTGTTGTAAATAAAGTAATTTTATTAATAAAACAAATTTGCTTCTGAATACGGTAATTGACAACTAGTCAAATTCGATACTTTTATAGAACTGTAAAAAACGGTTACTCTATGCAATTTGTTTGAAAACGGAACCTATGACGTCACAAATAAAGATGAAAATCTATTGAGAAAAGACAGATTGAAGTAATTTGATGTATTAGCGTCTAAAAAGAAAAGAAAAGTCGGTAGTTGCCAGTCCAAACGTAGAAACGAGAGAGAATAATATAGTTGTTTAATTAAAACTATTTACTGTCAGAGATATTAAATATTTTCTTTAGTCACTGGCTAAGCGAGATTAGTCAGTTTAATATGAAATAGGTAACTCGTAAGAGTTTGTTTTGATAACTTAGTCATGCATACGATATGAAACAGGAGCTATTTTATGATGTAAAATTTTGCGGTTGAAAGACGTCATCTATACATCATCATCATCATCATCGCAGGCTTTTTATCGTCCCACTGCTGGGCATAGGCCTCCCCTCCCACGGAGAAGGATTGAGCGTTAATCACCACGCGTGCTCAATGCGGGTTGGTGATTTCAGACTTTATAGTCCAGGTTTCCTCGAGATGTTTTCCTTCACCTTTTAATCAGTCATTGGTGTCCAAGATAAACTTAGAAAGTACGTATAACTTTGTTACATTGGTAATTGCCTGACCTGGAATCGAACCCGCACCCTCATACTCGAAAGGCTAGTGCTTTAACCACTAGGCCACCACGACTTTTTGTTTGTTTGTATAAACAAGGTTATCTCATGATTTTCCAAAAAAAAAAAATACAAAAATCTTTTAGCTGTAGTCTCTCAACATTTCTAATCATTCCATATTTAAATGATGGTTCGGCCATTCCCAAAATCATATAAAAACGCAAAGAAGTCTAACCTCTACATTACCTACTTCGTAGGATGCATATATGTATCATGTGGCTACAAAGATCATCATAATAATGTATGTATACATATGTGGGTATTACCTACTACATTCCGTACATATGCACAGTGTTCACTATGTAATTACTATTCAAAGTCAGATCACTTATTCCTGCAATTGACTATTTATAGTAAATATTGAAGGTTAAGTTGGTATATTTAGAGAAAAATGAGTGTGAATGGGTTTTTAATTAAGCAATAGAGCTACTTAGTACTTTGGTGAACTTAGAACTGCAATTATACCTGCATATTCTTCCACACTCTTACATACTTACACTCAAAAGCTAGTAAGTCTGACGCCAGTCTAAACAAGGGGTATTGGGTTGCCCGGGTGACTGGGTTGAGGAGGTCAGATAGGCAGTCGCTCCTTGTAAAACACTGGTACTCAGCTGAATCCGGTTAGACTGGAAGCCGACCCCAACGTAGTTGGGAAAAGGCTCGGGAGATGATGATTCTTCCTTACTCTTCTATCTGACGTCATCTCTCAAGTAACATTCTTTCCAGCCTTATATTATAGACTTTCTGATAATCCATCCATCATCTCCCGAGCCTATATACATACAAGCATATGTATATACAGATAATCCATCCACAGTCAAAAAAGATACATGGATCATATATAGTTTTTTTACCAACAAACAAGAACGCAAAAAAACTGCTCATTCGCAAACCCATTAAGTCTCTAATTATCTTAGAAAGTAGCCAGTATTAAAAAGTAACACCTGCACTTGTTGCAGATAATTTCCCCGTTGCACTCCATAAGGAAATCCCGTGCATCTCGCATGCATTCCCCCGTATGCAGGCATGCAAGTAAAAGTGCAGCGTATCGACAAATAGATTCTTTGCTTCATTTAATACTAGTTATGTTTTCTCGACATGTTCTTGTAACTACTGTTAGTTATTTTTTCTCGTTAAGTTTAAACTGAACAGAAATAAAAATTGGGAATTCGTTATTGTTATCTATTTATTACTTACTCGCTACCACCAGTTGTTTCTCCTGGAAATAGTTCACGCACCTGGATGAAGTAGTCTTACAGACATTATCATCATCTCCCGAGCCTTTTGCCAACTATGTTGGGGTCGGCTTCCAGTCTAACCGGTTTCGGCTGAGTACCAGTGTTTTACAAGGAGCGACTGCCTATCTGACCTCCTCAACCCAGTTACCTAGGCAACCCAATACCCCTTGGTTAGACTGGCGTCAGACTTACTAGCTTCTGACTACCCGTAACCACTGCCAAGGATCTTCAATGACAGGCGGGACCAACAGTTTAACGTGCCATCCGAAACACAGTCATTGGTGTCCAAGATATACTTAGAAAGTACATACAAACTTAGAAAGGTTGCATTGGTACTTGCCCGACCTGGAATCGAACCCACGCCCTCACACTTGAGAGGTTAGCTCTTTAACCACATCCACCACGACTTGTGAAAGTAGTCTTATAGACATCGTCGAAAAATGAGCTATTTTGTAGTGAAAGAATTTTCAAATCGGACCAGAGATTAGCGCGTTCAAGCAAATAACCTCTTCAGCTTTATCTGTGTTAAATATATATTTATATTTACATTGGGTTATTACACATACATACACATACAAACTTAATATCTAGTAATACTTATATAGGATGTAACAAAACTGGTGCACCATATTTTTACGTGTCATCCAGAATATGCTAAGGATCATGTTTACTACAAAAAAAAGTAATGAAAACAACAATATATTTTATTAAATTTATCATCACAGTCGCCAAATTGTATGCATAAAGCCGGTCTCTATGAAGGAGCTCATGATCATTCATCTTTTTTTGTGGTAAAGATGATCCTTTGCTTGTACTAACCTGTAAAAATTTGGTGCACTAATTTTGTTACACCCTATATATGGCGTCAATAAATTCCCATCCACTGGTAACGTACCCAAGAAGCTGGAAACCAGCCTTTGGGTCACTTGATGGGTCAATAAGCCGCTTCGTTAGATTTTTAAAAATGTTATGAGCATTTGGACTCCCAAGGCCCGAGGGTTTCAACCCCAAACGGCTCAAAAATATAGCTCAGCTTCATTAGATATAAAATAAGTTTGGATCGTTTGGATCAACCTCATATGACATATAACGTAGGATTACACAAGTTGGGAGGTGGCTTCTCTGCAAACTTTTACAAGTAGGCAGGAAAGTGCCGCGCCCTGCGCCCGGCGTGTTTGTTACCCAATCTGCGTGAGGCGAGGCTGCAATGACAGATGTACTTTATCTACGGAGATGAAACAGCTTTTAGAGGATTGAAAGATTGTTTTAATATGGACAGACAACTCACTACCTTGTTACAATAAAAATATCCTTAAGTTCTACTATTTAGATGCAAAAGTTATCTACTGTAACTTATCTATAATCCACTTAGAAAATACATAAGGCTGACCTGGAATCAAAACACACTTATACTTGAGAGGCTGGTGCTGTTGGTCATGGCATCCAATGCATATAGGAGGTCCTGAAACCGAAAGAAACCAAAATATATCAGTTAGCTGGTAGTTACCAACTAACTGATATTTTTTAATTAGACGTCATAGTTGCTAGCATTTGGCAGTCGTTACGGGTACTCAGAAGCCAGTAAGTTTAACCCAGTCTAACCAAGGGGTATTGGGTTGCCCGAGTAACTGGGTTGAGGAGGTCAGATAGGCAATCGCTGCTTGTAAAACAGTGGTACTCAGCTGAATCCGGTTAGACTGGAAGCCGACCCCAATATAGTTGTGAAAAGGCTCGGGAGATGATGAGTTGCTAGCATTTCTAAAGAGGTGTAGAATCAAGCAGGCGGCCAGCTGTAAAACTTACCACAAAACCTATTAGCAGAATGACAATAATGAGTAGCCACTACTGCCGGACATATGTATTAATCGGAATCTATCTATCACAATATCACATTCTCATAATGACAATGAGTAAAAAATCTTATCTTTGCAAAATAGATGACTGGTTCCGATTAATCAAGGTCAAAAAACAATTAGCTATTGTCAAGTGTAACCCAATTTCTACTTTAGTAAATACAAAAGATAATAAACACAAATTATACTACTATTATAATTAACTAGCTGTTGCCCGCGACGTCGTCCTCGTGGGCATTAGGTGATTGAACATCCACCTCCCCCCCATACGTGATAGAGTGATAATACATATGTAGCCTATATGTTGACCCGACCTCCTACCTATACTCACGCCAAACTTGAATCAAATCTATGCAGTACTTTTTGAGATTAGCCCGGACATACATACAGACAAACAGACAAAAATTCTAAAAACTATATTTTTGGCTTCGACATCGATTGTAGATCACGCCCCAATTATTCTTTTAAAAAAAATATTCAATGTACAGTTTTGACTTTTCTACAATTTTATTTGATAATGCATAGTAAAAAAGGACTCCCTACCTCCGCCTCGCTTAGCTAGCATTGGGACCTCGCCTAGCCGGACATATTTGTCCACACTGGTACTTGTCGGAGTGAGTTAGCCATAACTTTAAGTTGACTTTAAAGTTTATTGGTCGCGAGTGACCGCGGTGTACTCCACGACTTACTTGTACGTACAACATGCACATTGCACACATTTATACTAAACTAGCGGTCCCCAGCGGTTTCACCCGCATCTTTGGTTACTGCTCCGCTCTCGTGTGTCTTAGCGTGATGGTATATAGCCTATAGCCTTCCTCGATAAATGGACTGAAAGAATTTTTCAAATCGAACCAGTACTTTCGGAGATTAGCGCGTTCAAACAAACAAACAAACAAACCCTTCAGCTTTATAATATTAGTATAGATAAATGACAAAAACCTACACGTGGATGAATACCTAACTTGAATTTTTAGGAGCTCCTAGCTAAGCAAACGCCGCACGGGTCGATCTATCATAAGGTTAAGCCACGCTTGGCGCGGTAGTTCCGTGGATGGATGACCATATTGTCATGACGAATTATGGGTTGTCATGACGCTAAATTGTGGGGTCCCAGCTATCATTTGTATTTGGCAATCGTTACGGGTAGCCAGAAGCCAGAAAGTCTGACAACAAGTCTTACCAAAGGGTATTGGGTTGCCCAGGTACTGGGTTGAGGAGGTCAGACTGGCAGTCGCTCCACGTAAAACACTGGTACTCAACTGCACCCAGTTAAAAAGTGAGGGCAGAAGACATGTTGACATAAACAGAAAGAGCTCTCTTGATAGAATAGACATATGTAGAATCGCCATGCTGAGCCTGATGGTTTTACACTAGAAATGTATTTCTACAATATTAAGTTAAGTATCCTAGATAAGTTTATCTTGGACACCAAAGACTGATTAAAGGTGAAGGAAAACATCTTGAGGAAACCTGGACTATAACGTCTGAAATCACCAACCCGCATTGAGCAAGCGTGGTGATTAACGCTCAATCCTTCTCCGTGGGAGAGGAGGCCTGTGCCCAGCAGTGGGACGATAAAAAGGCTGTGATGATGATGATCCTAGATATGTATCACTTAGAACTTTAGCTTTCCCAAAAATCTGTCCAATAGCGTCTCGTCTACAGAAGAACGTTCTATTATTTAGCATAGAAATAATATCAATACAGTTACTACATCAAAATTCACAATGAAATCCTTCACACTATAAGACCCAGCTAATAAATTCACAATTGCCTATACACGTACAAGTAGAAAGCTATACATTTTCCCATGGCGTCGCCACAAACAAAGGGGTTTACTAAATAAGCTATTATTTTCTCCAAACACATAGTTTGTGTGCACTTTCTCTGTTATATTTGGCTGCCATGACAAACTTTATGGTCAAATATTTGGACCTTATTAAAAGGCGGAAGTTCTAAGAACATCATATCTCCCGAGCCTTTTCCCAACTATGTATGTATGTTGGGATCGACTTCCAGTCTCGCCGGATTCAGCTGAATACTAATGTTTTACAAGGAGCGACTGCAAAAATAACAGATTTTGATCTCGTGTACTCAAAAACTAAATATTTCTCCTAACATTTAAACTTGATTGTCTTACAACAAAAAACCGCTTCAACAACATCTTCAAAAAAAAAAAAACTGTAACACTTTCATATCGACCTACATTTGCGAAACATTTCTCCGAAACTACTGAACCAAAACAGAGTAAAAACTGCTTAAAAAACTAGATGGTTTAATTTAAGTTTTTTGATATTAAACGTGTTGCATTTAGTGGTACAGGCGCCAGCACATCAAGCTACAATCTGTAAAATTTACAACCTTATCGCTGAAGCGTATTTATGGTTCAAAGTTCATTGGGAAAATTTGACAGTTTCTTAGGTAGCTTGATATGCTGGCGTCTGTACATAGATTTTGTTAAAACACTTTAAATTGTAGACTCAACTAGTTGCCAATGTAAAAGAAATTGTCCACCTTATCTTCTTATCATAGAAATATAATTTCAAACTGATATCTTTTTAACTAATAAGCAGAATAATCATGAATTGCCTTTAAAAAATTACCGTTACACAATTGATTTTTTTGGCGGTTTTTTTTGGGGGCTATTTTATAGCTTGATCATTAGGAAAAATATATTCTAACAAGCCATTCGAGTCTCATTGGTCTAGTAGTCGTATAACGCAACTGCTGTGCACGGGGTCTCGACTTCGATTCCCGGGTCGGGCCGAAATCGCTTTGTGGGTTTTGAGAAACTTTTACGAAGCAGCCCCGAGTCTGGGAGTTCGTGATTGATTCACCCGTGCATCGGAGAGCACGTAAATGTCGGTCCTGCGCCTGATCTCTCTCCGGTCGTGTCGGATTGCCGTCCCATCGGACTATGAGAGTGAGGGAATAGAGAGTGCACCTGAGTAAGGCTCTATAGTGAACACGGCCGCCATGGCCGACAATCGGTCTGGACGCCATCATAATAATATTACCTAAATAGTTATTTTATTACACAAAACTGTATATTGCACATTCCACCTTTAGTTTAGATAATAATTGTTAAACAATGCAGATACCCTTGCAATTTTCACACCGAATCTAAACACCATCGGCGCCATTCAAATTTCAACCTTATTTCTAAGCCCATAAAGTTTGAAATAAGTTGTAATGGTTCACAAAGATCTGATAACGTGAATGACAACACAAGTCGTTTCATTCACTCGAGCAGACTGTTCTAGTTCATTCAACCCTTGCAAAGGAAATCTGTTTTCAAGGTCGTTTAAAAAAAATAACCTTGTTCTCAGATTATCTGACTAAGTTATGAAGAATGAAAATTTGACGACCAGATGGCGTAGGCGTAGTGAGTCTGCGTGCCACGCTTGAGGTCATTGGTTCGATTCCCTCGTAAGTTAAACATTTGTGTTCATTCATGAACATAGGTGTTTGATTTAGTCTGGGGTTTTCGTATGTATAATATGTATGTATTTAGAAAGAAAAGTATATAAGTATCTATGTTTATCAGTTGTCTAGTACCCATAGTACAAAATGACAAAATGACCCATTGGGACAAAATGACTTTGTGTCGAATTTGTTTGAACACGTGTTTAATTGATGAGCGTCGTGGTGGTGTAGTTGTTAAAGCACCAGCCTCCCAAGTATGAGTATGCGTGTCGATTCCAGATTAGACAAGTAATAATGAAACTTTCTGGAAGTCATACGTATTTTCTAAGGAAATCTTGGACACCAATGACTTTTTAAATGTGAAGGAAGAATCTCGAGAAAACCTGGACTGTAAAATCTGCAATCAACAAACCGGATTGAGCAAGCGTGATGATTAATGCTGCAATCCTTCTTTGTGTGAGAGGAGACCTGGGCCCTGCAGTGGAACCGACAAAAATACTGATGATTATGATGCTGATGAGCGACTGTTCAAAATCAGAAAAAGTGGTAACGTACTTTCAAGTCCTGCCCGTATCCACGAAATCACCAAAATAAGCTCTTAATGTATCCATTGAATGAATGTACTGAATACTTGAGTACTTAATTCAGCTGAGTACCGGTGTTTTACAAGGAGCGACTGCCTATCTGACCTCCTCAACCCAGTTACCCGGACAACCCAATACCCCTTGGTTAGACTGGCGTCAGACTTACCAGCTTCTGACTACCCGTAACGACTTATTTTATTTTATTCTAACTACTTGAGTACTTAATATACCATAACAAATCCATAGTATCGATCAAGAGATTCATAAGCCTCTATTATTAATAAATCAATGTCTAGTACAACACAATCGCTTGCCTATGGAATGTCGTAAACATTAGCACTCCTTTACCCTAATCTGCGCCTGCGCAGGTGTCTTACAAGACTATCCAGCCATATTTGTTTACCATTTTGGCGTCGAGCAAGCTTTAACAATTTATTCTATGACCTCAATACCTCTTGTGTAAGACCTAATCAGACAACCAGCGAAGGAGTTTCAACCTTAAGGCTAGGGCAGAAAGTTGATAATAGCTTGTAGAAGTATTAGGAGTTAGGATGTTGTGAATTTAAGGTGTTTAATGCTTGCACATCTGAGATCGAATTGTAGGAAAGAATTTTGTTTCATTAAGCGTAATTCGCTCTAAGCAGTTAGAGGTCTGTGGCATTCCAGAGGCCTAGGAATGTCGGCTTACTAACTTGGTTTGGGCATGTTATAATTGCTTTAAAAATAAGTGAAAAAAGGCACATTGGGCAAGCACAATTGCCACCGTTTCTATAGTTAATTTTAAGGTTGCACGTCCTCTAGTCCCAAGCTAAGCAGAACTTGTACTATGGGTACTAGATAACTGATAAACTTACTTATGTACTCTTCTACTGTAAATGCACACGTAAGATACATATATAGGAACAGCCAGACAAATCTAAACATCTATGTTCATAGTACAGACATCTTTGTCTTATTCGGGAATAGAACCATCGGATCGCAGGCAGATTCCCTCGAATTTGTGCCTGGATATTTTGTGTTGTGTTTCAATATTGTGCCCGTTTGCGCAGTTTCACAAATAAGTATATATATTGTATATTAATTTCCAAGTTTCATCAAAATTCAAGCTATAGTTTATGCGTGTAATGACAGCAACAGAACGAAGGGGGCAACACCTCATTTTAAAAATTATGAACTTTTTGATGAAAAACTAGCTAAAAACAGGAGATAAGTACAATAAATAGGCAAATGACAACACTTTCTCATACTCAACAGTATTCTTATCTATATACTAGCTGTCCCCAGCGGTTTCACCCGCATCTTTGGTTACTGCTCCGCTCCCGTGTGTCTTAGCGTGATGGTATATAGCCTATAGCCTTCCTCGATAAATGGGCTATCTAACACTGAAAGAATTTTTCAAATTGAACCAGTAGTTCCTGAGATTTCAAACAAACAAACAAACTCTTCAGCTTTATGATATTAGTATAGATGTAAAACATGACATCACACAGACAAAAATATAACTCGAAACGAGCTATTACGACATAGCTTCTCAATTTCCTCAAGCTGTACCTACCCTAACGGGTCCATATTATTTCTATCCTATAAAATGTACCACCCATATAACAAATAGAATCCCAATAAAGAATTGACTATTGAGTATAAAACATAAACTTCATATTTCACCGCAAAGTGAAGCATCGAAGAGCTTGCGTTCTGCATAATCTAGATACCCTAGCTAGACAAGTACCAGGTACTAAGCGACTATGTTCGCCGTGGGAACCAGGCACCTTCATATTGTCACGATAATTGGAAACATTTCTGATCTACATAGTTGAGAACGAGAAGACTCGTGTTTTGTGAGATCTCTCATTGTCAGGTAATTGGGAATATGGTTTTCTAAAATTGTTTTAGGTGAAACAGGTGAAGAATAACCATGCTAGATGTTGCGGGTTCGATTCCCGTATGAACATGGGTGTTTGACTTAGTCCGGGTGTTACAAAAGAAAAGTATACAAGTACGTTTATCATTTGTCTAGTACCCATAGTACAAGCTTTCCTTAGTTTGGGACTAGATGACGTTGTGTGAATATGTCAGGCATATTTTATTATACTAGGGATGCGCTTGCGCTGTGTAGCAGCTACTTGATAATATCCCACTTAAAGCAATCATATGTCTTTCAAATGATTTTATATCTACACTTACCTGATCTATACCAATATTATAAAGGCCATTAGACCAATTTGCAAAATTATTTCAGTGTCAGATAGCCTATTTATTAAAGAAGGCAAAAGATGTGTGTGTTTTTGAGTAGTGGTTCCCACGGGATGAGGATGGAACCGCTGGTGGAAACCAGTGTCAAATAAAGGAGTTCGGTTGATTATCGGTCGATGTAAATTTTCATCCAAATCATCATCCTCCTCATCCTCCCGCCCTAATTCCAATTATACACTTGTGGATTCGTTATCGAATGCCTTGCTCTTCCATTCTCTATCTGAGATCATTGTTTCTTCGAAGTGATATCAGCAGTCTTCAACACGTCTTTATGCAGTTTCATCTGTTTGTACAGACGCCAGCACATCAAGCTACCACGAAACTGTCAAATGGTCTCAATCAAATTTGAACCGTATGCTTCAGGGATAAAGTTGAAAATCTAATCAGGAAATTCGACAGATTGGATTGAATTTGGAGCACCACAAATCTACATAAAGTCACAATTTTCAACTGCCGCATGAACTACTGAGCACAGAAACCATTTTTGTCTGTTGTAGTACCTACTTTAAAATGTTATTCAAAGCTGCAGTTCAAACAAACAGCTAGCCTTACTGTGCAATGTGACCTTAATGGTGGGTATTCAGCTGTCAGCATCAATCATGAGGTGTGGTGGTATGAGTCAGCAGAATTGGTAGCCAATGACAGAAGACTATCGTTTTGTGTGAACAGTATTTATTTAAAACTAGCTTCTGCCCGCAACTTCGTATGCGGATCCTATCGCATATGCTAGTGACTATGGGGTTGTCAAAATCGAAGATTTGAAACGTCTTATTCTCGCAGCAGAAAATGCTCATCATGTGGAACAGTTTTTGCTATGGCAGCATTTTTGTATGTCTTATAGTCTAGCTGGTCTGTTGCGGTTCTTCTTCACCAGGTGTTCAGGTTTCCAAGATAATTTATAGCCTATATGTTGCCCCGACCTAACACCTATACAACAAAAAAAGAATCATTAAAATCTGTCCAGTGGTTCCGAAGATTAACGCGTACAAACACAGTAGTTTTTACTGTTTTATTATATGTATATAGCTATAGATAGATATAGATATAGACTAGTGTTGTCGTAAGATATCTCGGAAATTGCAATGAAATGATGACCACAAGGTCAGCCCTAGATAAGCTAAGGCATTTGAGATGTGATAGTTAAACCACCTCAAAATATATTGTTTGGGAATGCAGAGGAGCTCGTGGCCGGGAACAGCCGGATGGGTCGATCGATCATAAGGTTAAGTAACGCTAGGCGCCGTCGATCCGTGGTTAGGATCAGGACATGACAATTTCCTCCATGTTTCAGAAGGCACGCTAACTTGGTGGGTCCCAGCTGACATTTGGCAAGATTTTGTCAGTGAGAAGCCAGAAAGTCTGATAACCAGTGTTATCGAGGGATATCCCGATATCCCTTGCCCGAGCAACTGGGTTGAGGAGGTCATATAGGCCGTCGCTTCATATGAATCACTTGTAGTGGCATCCAGTTATGTCTGGAAGCTTACCCCCATAATTGTTCGGGAAAACTGAAAAGGCTAAGTAGATGATTTTAGAGAAGGCAGAAAAAACAAGGTAAGATACCATGGTAAGAACAGGATAAAAATATGAGAGACCGTTCGTTTCACGCCCTAACATTAAAAAAAAAATACAACCGTCAATCATCCGCTGTTCGCACGCCATACAAACGTCAGTTATCGGTTTGACATGTACGATGACGTCACTGCGCGCGTATTGCGCCGAGCGTCAACAATCCTGCGTGCACGATGAACGAAGATGCGAGCGACATAGATGGGTGGGGTATTCTCTTGTCAGTCAATTGCTTTTTTTTTGCGAAAGCACTATTGTGAATGTAGGAAGTTTTCTCCTTCTTAAATCAAGTAAATAAACGAGGCTATATCGATTTCGTAAGGCCTTCTTCCAGCGGTATTTATTGTAGTACGACGCTATGGAGCTACAGAAGGCTTCCGTCGGAAGCAGCTTCTAAGAGGAGACACAGTAAGAACCCTAAGCAGAAGATATGCGTGTGGAAAAAAGAAATTTTATCCTCTGATTGACTTTGGTAAGTAGTGTGGTCATGGGAGTATACAGTCGTTTGATGGCTTCTTAGCTTACAACGCTTTTAATTACCTGGTATTAATATAGTAAATATTTTTGATATGGACTTAATTGGCTATCTGCAATTAAATACTCGACTGGATCTGAAGCCAGCCAAAAGAATGTGCCCTCGTTTTCCTAACTACATTAAGAATGACTAAACATTGCTGACACAATGTGGCTATATCTACCTAAGCCTAATAGTCAATCCTCATTCAATTAACGCACGCACGTTTAACACACCCGTTGGCGCAAAGGTCAAATAATACGTTTTTTTTATTATGTATGTAATTAAAAATACATAATATAAATTAATAACTAAACATTCTTGTATAAGTACTCATACAGCATTCATTTGTAAGTCCTACTTCTCAAAAGAAATTCCTGTATATGTATGTTTTAACGAAAGTGACAGTTTACTCGGACCCGCTACCAGTGGTTACAGGTTATCATAACTGTGTGGCTGCTGGGGCTGACCGTTACGTGCGATTCAGGTCCTCACTTGATGATAGGATGCTTTTAACATGCGAATACTCTTGCTTACAGTTTATTTGCACGATGTACATACGATGCACGTAAAGCTACCCGAATCTGTCAAATTTTAAAGCGTTTTAATTCTGCATAAGAAGACTTTCCGATGATTAAAAATAATTTTGGGAGAGTGTAACTACATAGTACAGACGCCAGCACATCAGGCTATCCTAAACTGTAAAAATTTCCCAATCAACTTTGAACTTTATGCTTCAGCGATAAGGTTGAAAATTCATTATGGAAATTTGACAGATACGTATAAACAAATGAATAAGTATATTTTTATCTTTGCCGACTGAATGTTAAATTGAAATTATGATTATTTACCATTATTCTGTATATATTTTTATTATAATATTCTTGTATCCTTCAGCGAACGCCTCCATTAGAACCCAGCTCAATCAGAAAGCAAATTGTCAACGGTATTGTATGCAAACTATTACCACCCACGCGCATCACCATCATCTATAACTTTAAACTTTATATTTGAAGTATTAAAGTCGAATTTCGTTCGAACTTTCAATCAATCGAGAGAGTATTGATTAAATAAGATGGCGTCACAATTCTATATACAAATTTTAAAATTTGAACTTCGAAAATAATTTGCTATTAGCTGATTTAAAGCGACTATTCCATTTTGAACTCTATCACTTAAAGAATAAAGTTTTAAATTGTTTGTTCTATGAAAGTATTAGACAAACATTTAAAAAACATGAATGACTAAAAAATGTTACAGCACTTTGAACTCTATTTTGTTAGTGATAAGGTTGCAAATGGTTAGAGAACTAAAGTGACGGTTAAAATTGAATGGCGGTTAGTCGTGACCGGGGCAAATGCAATGGTGCCCGGTTTTTTCAGTGAATATGCAAGATGTCTACATTGTTATCTAAACCAGTTATGTTATCATACTGGTTTCCTATCTAGGTTAACTAGAACCTATTGTTGCTAGATCACACGAATACAGTCTAGTGAGACAGTAGCGTGATTGTTTGTTGTTAGATCGTAGGTTTGATTCCAGGAATTTTTATTCTAAATAAAGCTTATCTTGTAGGTTATTGTATATTTTACACGTAAAGATAGGTAGCACAGTGGCTAAGGTCATTAACTGTTTTCTGTTCACAGGTTCGATTTCAACGCTATTTTTTTTGCTAAATTTTTCATATGGAAAGAAAGAAAAGCTCTTGGCTAAGAAACAGGCGCACGGGTCGATTGATCGTTTTGTTTCCTGCGTGTGTGGAAGACACGTTAAATTGGCGGGTCCCAACTGTCATTTGTATATCTTTGGCAGTCGTTACGAGTAATCCAAAGCCCAAAAGTCTGACAACCAGTCTTACCATGGGATATCGGGTTGCCCAAGTAACAGACAGGCAGTCGCTCTACGTAAAACGCTAGGCAGAACTTCAAAGCAAGTACATATTTCTTCAAAGTTTAGAGTGACACAAATTTTGCCTTTAAGCTATCATTCCAAACATTTCGTACCTACATATTTAACAATATCCTCACAAATATCTCACAAAAAAACTTAAAATGGGTTCCAAAACAAAATAAAACAATACCAAACCATTAACAAGCTGTATAGTTAATAATAAAATTAGTGAGCAACTTGTCCGTCTGTCAGGAGTGAGGCGCATTCCTCGGTGACGGACGATCTGTGCAATAAACTGTTGGTAAATACTTGCATCGATGCGTTTCTGATATGTACGACCAGGGACACGGAGTATGTAGCAGTGGAGTGCTCAAATTCGCCTGAAAGATTACCAATTTTCTTGTGCCACAAGTAAATCTTTATAGTATCGTGAATGACAATTAATTCTGAATAACACATGCAATTTAATATCGTGAAAGTACTGACTCGGCTAACTTAATCTTAAAATACTTTTCCTAAAACCGCATCTAAATTGATTCAGCCCAATGCGAGAAAATTGCGGACAAACATACATACCCAAAACCGTCAAATTGAGAACCTCCTTACTTTGAAATCAGTTAAAAACATGGAATTTGTTTATATTAAGTACTTATTAAAATTATATTTACCGATATTTCAAGTTTTTAGTAGGAGTTTTAAATATATTTTATTTAAACGGCGGAGTTCTTAGTTTCATTATTTTTATTATCTTTCGATCTATTTTTTGGGTTTTTGGTTGAAGGAAGAAGACCGACAACAAACTCCCTAGTAAGACTTAGTACTTAGTAGAACTTAACTGATACCTGAATACACTGCAAATGAAGTATAAACACTCCATTCACTACTCAATCTGTTACCACCTCCAGCCATAAGCAGCGTAATACTTACCGTCCCACATTCCACTAGCCGTGCCCAAATGTCGCGCTCACAGCGAGGTCGCCGGTTCGATCCCTGTCGAGGCATTATCTCGTATATCTACGTAGTAATTGCTGTGAGGAATTTACTCTGAGGGTAAGGAAGATTAATTGTTATTTCTACGAGTTAAGGAAGTTTTTTTTAATGATTTAGGTCTAGACAGATTTTAACCTTGATGAAGTTCATTTGAGGGATGCAGATCTGCCTGCCGGGGATGCGGGTTGTTCGCAAGAGTTACCGCGGCTCTGGCACACATGGACCTCCAGAAGGAACATAGTGGGTTTTAGTCAGTGAGAGTCTGATACTCCATCCAGCTGCACCCACAGTTGGAGGGGACATTTGATAATTTCAAACGGAAAAAAATAGGGATGCGGATTTATCAGTATTAAGTTGTACCTACAAACACAAACCATGATCATTCTATAGAAAGGTAATATTTTTTTGAACATAACGCGTATAATCTCCAAAATTTTAGGAATTAATATATAGCTCTTGTAGCAAATAAAACTATTTTTTTAATTCTCAAAAATTGTAGCTTGACCTGACTCAAACTCGTTTATTCAAATTAGGCTGATAAATCAAGCACTTTTCTAACGTCAAAACAAAAGGCAGCTCCCAACGTCCACCCTACACCACTTCCTATGTGTTCTCGCTGGGAAGAAGAAGTGGCGCAACAAACTCCCCAGCAACACATTCCAATTTCTTAGTCATTTGTAAGTCTAGAAGTACCAACCAAATGCCATTGATATCAAAACCAGGACATTCTCCTTGCATAATACCAACACCATAACGATCGCCGTCAGATACTATAGGTATTTACAAAGGTCGAGCATGGTGCGACCTTCATACCTTCGCTTATGAAGTCATGGTTGAACAAATGGCGTGTTCACTAAACGCTTATCTCTGCCTGGTCTGTTGTAAAGATATTGTCGAGGTACCTACCTGTAGTATTTTTAAAGCATTTTCGTTTTTTTAGGAATTTTATGATGAAATTTCGCAATTTTATGGTGGATGGTGAAAAATGAGAGATAGTAAAACATTTATTGCTAGGATAGTTATATCTGGGAAATGGGAATAACGTTAATTTATAATGAAAATTATAGATGGCACGAATATTTCGCAAGTTTTCTACACTGGGTCACTTTTTTGGTATTCTGTAAGCGGAAACATAGTTAACAATATTCGCTGACGACTATAATAAAAGTGCCAGATATTCGGTATTCGTACCAATACAAGATAAATTGACACAATCTTAAACAGTATAAGAATTAAAGTTTTAAAACAGACGCCAACACATCAATCTACTACGAAAACAGGCTATCAAACTTTATCGCTGACTGAAGCATATGGTTCAAAGTTAATTTGAAAAAATTGATAGTTTCGGGTAACTTGATTTGTGGCGTCTGTGCTTACCTCAATAACATAAATATTATTTTTCAATACGAGTCCCGGTTTTGGGCGCACTGCCGAAGCATGCGTATGGTATTTCGAAAAGTATTTTTATTGGGCACCGGTTCTTAAAAGGGTCATAACAAAATTTAACAACTACTTACGTAATAACTGTAATACATGTTGATTAAAGTGTATAGTTCTCTCAGTTTAAAATAACATAAAAAAGTTTTTTTTTTTAATTATTTGTACGCTTTTATTTTGGTAATCTGCTGTTAATTACCTAAAAATAGAAGTGCACTTACTTACGTAATATCCTTTGTCAATATGTATCAAAAGCTAAAACATTTCAACACCCCGTGATAATAAATTAACGGTATTTAATGCAACTTCCCAAACTACCAAACTGTATTTTATTAACACATTTTCCTCAAACAACACGACTTCGAAAAGTACCTACTTTTTTTCTTTAAAAACCTCCGCTGTTAATCTATTCTGCTTACTTCACTGCTATATCTTTAATAGAGCATAGCAGAGCACAGTTGTTGGTTGCAAAAAAGTGCATACCTAAAATGCTTCATAACGCCTGACGATATTATTATAGCAAGGTAAACGGACACTCGTAATAACATCATGCTATGCGTTGTTGTATAGGCGTTACAACATGTTACCTGGCCGGAGTATTTGAGTAGGCGCTTAACAGTTGGACATTTTGTCCATTGTCATTTATTAATTAATATTAATAAATACTTTATGACGTACCTATATAATGTGCAATATCATAAATTGTGTAAATTCTATTCAGAAAAGGAATGTTCATAATACTAGCTATAATTAATCAGATTACCCATTCCAAATTTTATTGAATATTAATCAAATGCTTTTAAAGACTTCATCTTGATAAAATAAACGACGTCATAGATAGTAATTAATTTATACTCGAATAGGTAAGCGAGGCTGTCTCTCTGTCACATTCACACAAATCTTCGCATGCATGCCTAATAATTTTAAGTGATAGTCATTTGTTAATTGAATAAAGTTAACAAAAACAGGTTCTAAGGGATATCCGAAATCAATTTACCTCAGGAATTTGAGTTATTTCGTCGTTTTGTTTTGAAAACGTTATAAAGTGACAGACCTAGTCATTTTGTTCTCCATGTGACAGACAGATCTTTGGATCAAGTTAACTTCTAGAGACTTCAGGACACTCAAAACAAAACACTACTACGCATGCTCGAGACCTCGAGGCGTCAAAATGTTGATTTCAGACCTGCAAAAGTATTTGACGTGAACTGAATTTTGAAATGTAGGTATTTGAACTTCGTAGGCGATTTGAAAACGTGATACTTGTACAGAAGCCAGCACATCAAGCTACTACAATCCTTACCTAATAGATCTTCAACTTTCAAAGTTGATTGGGAAAATGAGACAGTTTCGTGTAGCTCGATGTGCTGGCGTCTGTACCTGTTCACGCACACATGAGAAGATAAGGTATTAATTAAATTAGTGTTTAAGAACATTTATCATCACAATCGATTAAGTACAGCATTTGTTATCAATGTCATCTTAAAACCAACGTGTTCTAGTTCAAAGCCCCCTTTTAAAATCTACTTAGAAATCATTATAATTTATAATTTCGTCAGCGTATCATCTCATTTCATATGATTAAGAAGCGCCATTAATGTATTCGCGTTGAGCAGGCCGATGACATGGTAACCATGAGGTCACGGGGTCAATTCTGAGCTGTTGATATTTCAAAATATTTATCGAAATGATATAATATGATCTGTTTTGTCCAAGGATTCATTATCAGCCCATGATAAATTATTGTTTGAAATCTAGTAATCAGTCAACAAAGCTCTTAACGAAGCCTACTAGGGCTGCCGAATTGTTGGAAGGTGTTACCCCGGCCCTGACACACAAAATGGCCTAGAAAGAACAAAGACAGGTCAGTAGAAGTCTGACTCTCCCTCCCACCTGCACCTACAGCAGGAGGGGTCATTTATGTCAAAGTTAAGTTATGACTAACAAGTATCACTTAAGTACGTTTTGCAAATCAAATCCAAAGAGTACCTAAATCATTAATAAACAAAAGTAGCTGTCTAAAATAACTGAGGTTATTAAAGGTCTTCAAATCGAGAGTGAAGTAAGTTACTTCTAGACAAGCGGGCTCCATCTTCCTCCATCTCGAACACATTATCCTTTACCATCACTTGAGATAGTAATTAAATCCTTGTCATTCATAGATAAAGCGATTCTGTAGAAATTCTGGAGAAGGTAGTCTACCAGTAAGCTACCATACTCGTTATTGTTTGTAGCCTATCCTTAATGTTTCTGTATCTGCCTCATTTAAATTGGTCTAGTAGTCGCATTGCGTTCATGGTGTCTCAGGTTGAATTCCCGGATCAGGCCGAAAGCGCTTTGTGGGTTTTAAGAGAATTTCATAAAGCAGCCCGGAGTATGGGAGTTGGTGATTGATACACTCGTGCATCGGAAAGTACATAAATGTCGGTCCTGCGCCCGATGTCTCTCCGGTCGTGTCAGATTGCCGTCCCATCGGACCATTATCAATGTGTTTGTATAGGTAATGTCTTTCCTATCGACTACCCACACTTGCCATATAAGTGCTCCAACTATTTACACTTCCTTCCCTTTTAGTTCCACCTTTCCCTTTGATAAAAACATTATCAGTACCTTAAATGACCTTCGATAATCACGCCGCATGATTGCGCCCAATTTCGGCACAGCCTCTCCATTCGATCGGTCGGCAGCTAGTACCGTTACGCTTGATGTGGTGTTTGTCGACCGGCGCACGATCGCTTCCGTGTTCTGGCGCATCCTCTTAAGGGGAAGTTTTTTTAATAGTGTCTTCACCATCACGCGGGAAGTCTCCAACAAGCTATCTTAGATAAAGGTACGACAGAACAGGCAGATGAGAAACGTTCACGTGTGTTCTCGGTTTTTTTTTACGTTTGTAGGAGCCATATTTCTCCTTATCTCTTCCCTTCTGTCAAGTCATTTGTCTTTTGATTAATTGATCGAATTTTATGTCTGTGTTTTAACCTTGGTATGGTCTATGCATCATGGTTTATTTTAATTTTCAATAATAAATTTAGTTTATTTCTTATTCTTCTTATTCAACCTTTACTCACCCAATGCTGAGTGTTTTTCTTTCTAGTTACAACAATAACGACCGTTTAAATTTCTCCCGGGTCTTGGATGCTTTTCAAAATTATATTACACGTACAAAAATGTTTATCCTTAAAACCCCCATGTCTCAGTAGTAAAAAAAAAAAAAATAGTCCATTTATAATCTTCGGAAAGTTGACAATTAGTTTTCATAGTATTTCCAGGTTTCTATGTTTATCGAACTTTTGTAAAATAGTTGCAATGTGATTGTAGGCTAGCCTGATAGTCAGTACAGTAATTGAATACTTAGCTATTAAAGAAATACGTATATCGTACATCCTTTCATAAATTGAGCTTAAATATCAACGATTACTCCAAACGTTTATTTATATTACCGGTTGATATTCACGAAATTTCACAATTACACCAACTTAGCCTTAACAATCTGAGCAGGCATTTCGCTGCGCTCGCGCACACCGCGACCATCCACGCTCATTCTCTCGTTGACCGCCGTGGAGTGAACACGTATTAACGCTATCAAATTCTCGAATCGAAACAAGTGAAGTGCAGTGTGTGATTTTCAGTGAAAAGATGTGAATATTCCTGTTTTTCTTTTAGTGATTTTCCAACGTCACTGATATGAAGACCGTCGATATTTTGGAGGTAGGTTTTCCTTATACTTAAATTTAATTTTCCGGTCGCTTTGTTCAGTTAACGAGGTAGTATTTTGTAAAGATTGGTAAGAGTACCGTCGAAATATTTAAATGATGTCGCATTTTTGTGTTGTTTGTTGATGGCAATCTGAATCTTTGGAGACGATGTATGGAGACTGGTTAATTACTTAAGTGTTAAGCTGTATATGGCTTGTAGATTTCACTTCGTATAAAATACGACTTGCCTAATGAATGACCATTGACTGCGAAGTATTTGCAAGTCGCAACAGAGGATAGTCTTCAGTTTCTCTTGATTAAACTTTCTTTACCGTTGTGCAGAATCTGGTAAGGTATTTGAAAGAACCTTCCTTCCTCCTGCAATAAAATTAGCGATAATAATACACGAAGAAAAAACAAGAGACTATCCTATCCCTGGAACAGCGTGTCGCTTAATGAGTATCAAACTTTTCAATTGGGAATGCCCCAAGGAAGCATACTGGCACCCATACATTTGCCAAACAAAAAAAACAAATGCTAATCACAGTAAATATTCTAAATCTCTTTCAAATAAATTAAAAATGTTTAAAGAGACAACAAAACAAAGTTTTTTCAACCTCTTTGATATGACCACGAATTTCTACGTGAAAGTGCGAAGCAATGCACAAGTATTAAGTACGCTTAAAACTGTGATTAATTAATTATGTAGTATACGTGAGAATTTGATTTTGAATGAATATTTTGTGCATGCAGACATGCGGTCAGCATTTAATTAGTAGGTCATGTAAGATGTGTTGTAAACCAATACAGATGCAATATTCGATAAACAAATGAAAGCTGATAATGCAATTTGCAAGTTGAAGTAGGTTTTGGGTAGTTTAACAAATCATTACAGTTGGACGAGATGTTTAATATGTAATCTGTATAAGGTGCTTTTTATTTGGCAAACAGTATAAACTTAGTATCTATATTGCCACTTTGTTTATATTTCAAAGTGAGTTCTGTGTTCGTGTAGAAGAAGCCTTATTTACTTACTACTTTACTTTTTACTATGAAGATCAGATTACATGATTCCAAAACTAAACGTTTTTGTAACTTAAAAAAAAAGTCAAATTAGGCTGATAAATCAGCACTTTTCGAACGTCAAAACAAAAGACTGCCTCCAATACCCTTCACCACTTTCCTATGTGTTTTTACTGGAAAGAAGAAATGGCTCAACAAACACCCCAGCTAATGCATACTTTTCTAATAATCTTTAAATAATCTGATATCATGCATCCTCACAAAAATCTTCATCATCATCATAACCAGCGTCGTCTACTACTGCTGAACCTCCTCCAATGTTCGCCGACCGTCTTGAGTCCAACAAAAAATATTTTCTGTAAAGCCAAAATTTATTCCACATCTGGACCTTCTATGCCACATAAAAATTATCTCTCATATTATATTTTACCAAGTCATCGAAGACTGACTTATTATCTTCATTTATCCTTAAAATATTCAAATGTTGCCAGCTTCAATCACCCATTTATCTCGTAATTCTGTAACGTCCCCTAATTGTGGCAATTTTACAAAACTGTCAACTGTCTGGCTTATTTTAAGATGTTATTATGCTGATGTGTTCTGCGCTTGAGTCGTTTAATATGTATATTTAAGCAGTTTTGCATCAAGAGTAAGTAGTGCTTATACTGCGATTATAACAATAGCGAAGACAGGTTGTTTGAAAGTATAACCTCCAGAATACCAAGCTACTACAATCTGTCAAATTTCCTTAATAGATTTTCAACTTTATTGCTGAAGTATTATGGTTTAATGTTGATTGAGGAAATTAGATAGTTTCGGGGTCGCTTTATGTGCTGGCGTCTGCACCTTTGTAAAGCAAGTTTTAGTGTTAACAAATTATTATATAAGCTGATCTTAAAGTAAATGTTATTGTTGTGTGAAGAAACTTCGCCATTAAAATAAGCACTGTTTTGTTTTATTTTGTAATAAAATAGTCTTACAGTACTTATTTCTAAGACTAATATATTTAACAAGTCTATATTATTTGTGAAAATCTTTCAGTGCATAATCACTTACATTCTTATCTCCTACCCTATAAAATTGGAAATTTCTTCCGTATTTCCATTAGACGAAACAAATTAAATAACTCTCCTCTGTCTGGCTACAATAGCAACTTAGCAAAACCAATCAGTTTTCATGAGGCTTCAATTTAAAATTATGGACGTAACATACTTTGAAAATACGAAGACAACTTAGCTTATTAACGTGAGCTTTTTGGATTAAAAAGTTACCTACACTTCTACATATATCAATATTACAAAAAAGAAAAAATGTGTTTATGTTTGTAATGAGTAAAATAAAAAAAGCGCCGATTTCAAAATCTTTCACCATTGGTAAGCTACATTTATGCTCTCCTAAGTAACATAGGCTATATTCTTATATAGGCTATATTTACCCGGGTAAATGGAGAATAGTATCCATGCAACCCTGATAGAATCTCAGGAAAACCGATATAACCTACTTAAAAGCTAGATATTTCCATTTATGATTATTTATTCTCATATATTGACGACCAGATGGTGTGGTGGTTAGGTTACCTGCCACGCCATAGGTCACGGGTTCGATTCCCGCGTAAGTCAAACATTTGTGCACATGTATAATATGTATGTGTTTACAAAAGAAAAGTATATAAGTATGTTTATCAGTTGTCTAGTACCCATAGTACATGCTCTGCTTAGTTTGGGACTAGATGACGTTGTGTGAATGTGTGAGGGATAATATTGCTTCAAGATATATTCTATAACACTCTGTATACTAATAGGACTATTTTTTTATTTCATTTATCTTCATAACACATTGCATACGAAACGTTAATCATATTTCCTTTGAAATGAGCTATTTATTTCGTCACCTTCTCCAATTTCATTAAATTTCCCTCGAATGAGATTTCGGCTTTCATAAACATGGAATTCGGGCTGGTGTCTTCAGCGTATTAATCATTTTACTTCGAAAACAAAGCTGAGAGGAAATCGCTTACGAATGTTAAAATACTTACAGTTTTATTGTATCCCATCCTGTGTAGTGTGTTTTTAATGTATTTTTGTCAAACTCTTTGGACAGGACGTTATTTTCGCTGGTATCAAAAACACCAAAACTAGTTGACAACGGGTGGGGATTTTTTTTTCGTGGGAAATCATCAAATGACCCCTCCGCTCCTTGTCTAGTCTTAATATTTATGAAAGTCTTGGATCTAGGGACAAACCCTGTCCCCTTAAAGCTCAATAAAATAAATCTCGTAAAGGTTCGCTTCCAATCCGCATCCTCTCCTGCAGCATTGCATTACTCACGATGACAGCTTATGTGTAACGGATAACCATATCTTTTATGTGTGTGGTTTTTGCTTGTGTGATTGCTATGTGTGTTTTACTTGAAGTCAGCAATCGAGGTTTATGCTTGGCACAGATAAAACCCGGCTGCGGACAAGTTTTTAAGCAAATAAAAGTTTATTGGTCAACCTTATTGATGGAGTTGCATTATTTGTTACGACAGCCTCATCGGGTGATGTAGGTACTGTAGAGATGTAACCTCTTTTCTTTACATCTGAAATTATATTTTTGGTACTGGCTGAAATAGCAGTTAAAGATAGAATTATTTAAGAATAAGTAATTCGTTTTATTTATATTGACATGTGATTCGCCCGTCAGCCCCGAAGAAACAAATACAGATGAAGTGAAATATGTATCAATAACGGCCAGATAAGTTCCAGATAGTTTATCTAACACATAATGTAATACAAATTTTGTTCCATTTTTGAATTTATCTGGTAGAAAGTGGCTATCAGCAACCTGTGAAACTGGCCCTAAATCTTTTAATTTAAATCAATCCCGATAACGGTACCCGGAGATTTTATCTTCTCATGTAGAAGATTCGATTTCCACAGTACTTTCTATAGAGATTTTCGTGTCAAATTTTTCAGTGTCGGGAAACCGTCAAATGGTCAAATCGTCAAACCGTCAAAATCCCACTGAGGGTGAACTTGGAGGGAGTGTCAGACAGAGAAATAAATAAGCCTTTTAATCAGACATCAAGTTAACAATATTGAATACAAAGTTAAGAGTATTTACTTAATCTAACAATTACTCATATATGTATATAGGTACTTTATCTAGCAGTTCTGACGAGTTGGTGACACCAACAGCCTGGTCTGTTTGTAAAAGGTTTGGCAAAAGCCTCCTTTCGATGTCCGAATAGCCACTATCAAAATTCGAACAGAATTTGTATGAAATTATCTACCAGATAAACTATCTGGAACTTATCCGTAACCGGTGAAACTGGCCCTTAGAGTCCTAGACACTTTAGATTGCACTAGGCCGTGTCTGTTTGTTTTACGTGAGCTATAGTTTGGTACCTACTCCTACATATTTAGCGAGTCCTCAATGATCAGTAAAAACAGCGGGGCGTATAGAATGTGTTCTGTCTTCGTCTGCGCACACGCATAAATCAAGTCGCGTGCGCCGCCGTCGTTAGCGGACATCTTATAGTAAAAGTATTATACAGTTCTTGTCTTGAAGAGATTCTTATGTATTTTTGTATTTTATTGAGATATTTTGCATTTAGTTTTAAATGTGTAGAAACTTCGCCATTAAAATGAGTTTTTTTTTAATCTTTTGTACTAAAATAAGTATTAGTAGCATAGGTACCTAGTACTTTTTTCTAAAAACAACAAATATTTAACAAGTAATTTTCCATGATTTTTTTATTTTTTCTCGCATCTTCAAGGTAATAGCCACATTTTATATATCCATATGACTTTTCTCAGGGTCCATTCTATCCCATTACGTTTGATAGTTTTATTAGACCCAGGGGTAACAGTTCCTTGTTATATTTTGAGTATTTTGCAAGGGCTGAACAATAGGGTCTTTTTTTCAAATGACCCCTCCCGCTGAGAGTGCAGCTGGAAGGAGTTTCAGACTCTTACTAACTAAAACCCACTATGTTCCTTCTGGAGGTCCCTGGGTGCCAGGGACACGGTAACTCTTACGAACAACACGCAGCGAAAAATAGGGTCTTGCATTCAACTTCCCAGTCAGATTGCATTCTTGGATTTTCCATAAGGAATTCCTAAGTTAATAACAGGAGTTTGGACATGCGCCCACTCGACATATCTATTATTGCCTCTTTATGTAGGATCTTCATTTAATACACGACTTCACTGCCAAAATATCCATGAACCAAAGGCTGGTTTCTATTTTGATCAAAATTTAAGCAAAGTCTTCAGGATAAACTTAACTATATGAAGTTATATATATGGATATGAAGTTAGGTTATGGATGTACAGAGGCCATCACATCAACCTACATCAATCTGTTAAATGTCTTTAATAGATGTTCAACCTTATCACAATCCCTGAAGGTCAATATTCAATTGATAAAATTTGACAGATTCCTGCTGGAGTCTGTACACTATAAAAACAGTTATCACTAAATACCTCACATGCATTATTATCATCTTCATATCCTGCTATCCTATAAGAGAAGCGATGAACAAAAAAATACATACATTGTCATAACATACAAGTTTCTCTCATGTAGTAGATAGAGTCATAGAGCAGTGACATAGAGCTATAGAGCTATAAATATCCCCTATTAGCTATAACATTGTGGTGGCTGTCTCGGAGACACGATGTTGCATTTCCTGCCGGTATAAATAAGTACCTGGAAGGATATCGAAGACTGTGGAGTCGACAGAACTTACATAAAATTATACTTGCAATCTATATAATGTATATAAAAATGTATCTATATTTCCCTTCGTCACGGCATCACTCGTGAACGAATATAGATAATAGAATAGATATAATAATAGAATTTAGTAGACCCATAGTCTAAAGTCACAGAAAGGATATAGGGAGCAAGCAACGTCTCTTCATTAGGTCAAGACGACTGAATATCAATTAAAAAATCGTCTACTACACGTATAAACTCCTCATCTTTACCTAAGAGATGAATCTTAAATACAATCATAAATAAAACTTTCTAACTAAACAGTCGATTACAAAATACGTAACACATCACTGTTACATACACTCTTCCTTATCTCATTAAACATCTAATGCCCAGTACATAACATGTCATAACAAACAAACATACACACAAATGTTTACATAAGAAAATGTATTTAGAAGTGTCATATGTCTATAGTTTTCCTATTCTATGCAGGTCGTCGCTCCGCTCGGTTGCATAATAATGTCCTCAAGTGTAGGGTCAGTACGCAAGATGTCTGGCTTGGAAATTGTCCTGTTTTTTATCATGAGACACTTGAGGTCACACACCAATACCCTTAGGGCCTGTTTCACTTCATACGAATAAGTTCCAGTTAGTTTATTTGGTAGGTAGTGGCTATTTGGAGATCGTGAAACTGGTCCTTAGTAGATAAACAGCAGTTTTTAAAGGTCAATTTTGATGGGTGATGTCTATAGTAATATTGTAACTGATATTATGAAGCTGAACAGTTTGTTTGGTCTGCTTAAACACGCTAATCTCAGGAGCAATTGGTCGGTGATTTGAAAAATTATTTCAGTGTTAGATAGCCCATTTATTTGGGAAGGCTATAGACAAGAGCTCCGCGAAGAAACTCAGCAGGGGAAGATAAATAATAAATAAAAATTAACAAAAAAAGCTGTCATATACTAATCGGCCCAAACTTGTATATAGGACCTCAAGCTCAGCCTTAAACACGTATTAAAATAATTTATTCAAATTAGGCTGATAAATCAGCACTTTTCGAACGTCAAAAAACAAAAGATAGCCCCCAAAATGCCCACCCTTCACCACTTCCTATGTTTTTAGTTATTGTAAATCGGCCTGGGTTTACATCGATAATTTAAAGAATCCTTTGAAGCATGGAATGTCATGCTATGCTGGGATTCCTTTTGGCATCGCTATGGAATTCCCTTCAAATTACTTTGCTTCTCCAAAGCCATTTGACGAGTCGCGCTCGCGCGGTAGTGTTTTGTTCATACACGTTGACTATCGTGAAGTTAACTTCGGACAAGTAAAGCTAAAATAAGAAGTAATACAAACAACAAAAACTGTTCTCAACTACATTTAATAACTGTCCCAGTTAAAATACATTGAATCCGGATTCTCACATGGCACGTACAATCTATACAAATATTTTACAGCTGGGTGTTTGTTTGTTTGTTTGGATGAACAAGCTAATATCAGGTCCGATTTGAAAATTATTTCAATACTAACCGTTCCCGCGACGTCGTCCGCGTGAGCACTAGGTGATTAAACATTCACCGTGCGTGATAATAGCCTATATGTTGACCCGACCGCTTAGTTATATTCATGCCGAATTTGAAGCAAATCCATGCAGTACTTTTTGAGATTATCCCGGACTTACATACAGACAAATAGACAAAAATTTAAAAAACTATATTTTTGATTTCGATATCGGTTGCAGATCACGCCCCAATTATTCTTTTAAAAAGTTTTCAATGTACTTTTGACTTATCTACGATTTTATTATATGTACAGATTAGATAGCCTGTTTATCGAGGCAGGTTATAGGCTACCTTTTATCCCGGTGTGTTAAGAGAATCCCGTGAGATACGAGTGAACCGGCTGGCAGAAGCTAGCTAAAAACAATTCAACTTTTTATTACGAAAAGCTCTCGGTTTCCTAGTCGATACAAATGCATCGAAACAATAGGTGTTACTCGTAAAGTGTTGAGTTCATTGCAATTCAATCTAACTGCACATTGTGTTGGCAGACAATAGCGAGTGCGATGAGGGTGAAGTGAGCTATCAAATTGCAATGACAACAAATGACTTATTGGAAATGCGTGCAGTATTAATTGTTAGATCATTTGCGTATCATAATAGCGTCCTGACCGATTGCCGGCCACGTCAGCCGACCTCTCTAAGGAGATCAGCCAGCTGCGCAGGAAATAATATTATATTTGAATTATTTTTAACGAGATTGCTACCATGTACCTTTTTATTGAGTTCCCGATATTTCGGCACTTTTGGGCAAGCGCCGTGATCACCATAATATTATAGTGCACAAGCATTCACGCGGACACTGGTGCACTCTCTATTCCCTCACTCTCATAGTCCGATGAGACGGCAATCCGACACGACCGGAGAGAGATCAGGCTCAGGACCGACATTTACATGCTTCGAAGTTAGACCAAGGAAGAGAATGGACTGTTAGCTTTTTTTTCTACCATCTTGGGTACCATCTTTATCGGTACTATGTAATGATACCATCTTTGGTATCTATTTAATTTTCCTTCATGGTAACCCTAGAAGTCTGGCCATGGCAGTCACCGGCGATCGATTTATGACCGACCAGTAACATGTTCGTAATATTATGAAATATCTATAAATACAGCCTGCCTCAATTGACAGATTAAACGTATGACGATACATTTCTTTCGTATGTGTTGGAAGAGACATAACTATGTGAAGGTTTTATGGCGATTCTCATTTTTAAAGGCCTTTTCATTAACTTCCTTGGTAGGAAAACTGCGTTAATTATAATTTCTTGTAAAATGTTTTAGATAGACATTCTTGTAAGGATTTAAGGTAAGGTTAGTAGGTTACTTGTCATATTTAAATATTGCTTGCTATATTTAAATCTTCGACTCACCCGTTTACCCATCCTCCCAGAGACAGTGGGAGTGAGCTGTTCTGCCGATTAATACGGAAAACTTTTGAATTGTTACGTCAATAACTTCTGCAGAGCGAGCGCGCTTGATAATACATCAAAAAATTCATCCGCATCGCGGTCAGCGGGGATCGTGCCTAAAAGGCTGGACGCATTGCCACGTTGTTGTATAGCCATGCTAATTAATTATGTAATAGTCTATTTTCACACCATAGTTATTTCTATAAGTTTATAACTTGGTCTAAAATAATATGTTCGCTTTTAGTTAAGTGGAAAACAATTAATTTAGCTCACACAGTATATTCTAACAACTCAAATTAAACCATAGATAATAAACGTAGGTCGTAAACCAGAAAATTGTGGATGTACATAAAAGTAAGTATGATTAACATCTAGAAACCGGTTTTAACTGGTATACAGGCGCCATAGTTCGTTAATAACTATTACAATTATTATATCTTGGAAATTATTACGATCATAACAGATTTGACTTGCACCTTTGTCCGCGTATCGAACCGGGAACTACGTACCGCACCTGAATAAAAGTTAGTCTATCTAAAACTCGAGGTTACCTGTCTCCATGCGAAATTTAATCTCAATTGGTTTAGCCGTTTTAGTTTAAAAGCATAACATGTGTAGACGGATAAAAATCTTTTGTAATTATTAGCGGGTTTCAGTTATTTTTTATTTTGCCAAAATTATCCTTTTCTTAATTACGACACAAATGACCAAATAAAGCCATTATTATAAAAACATTTACATCATTTACGTGTGATAAAAATTACATTCACACTATCTTAAAAAAATTAAAACAAGTATTGTTTACATAAAAACAAAAACTCATCTATTTCTATAATTATATCTAGGTAATGGGAGCACGCTAGTATTTTGATAACGATAAATTTTTTTGTATTTTATTGAAATAGGCTAAAATTTCTAAGCAATATTCCCGGCTAGATTTTTTTTCAAGCCGTGCAGTGGCTTAGAGAAGTTCTCATTGGCAGTTTATGTAAACTAAATAGAAATAATGAGTTTCATATTTATTTTGAGGTCATCAAATTCGGGTCACCTACAAAAGTGACTTTGAAAAGTATACGTCTATGTTTATTGTGTAAACATTTATTATTTAATGATAAACAAGCGAATAAATAAAGTTTACATAACTTATTGCTTATGAGTAACTCGTAATGACACGAACATATTATTAAGTATTAAGTAATCATAACTTGGACGTTAAGTAGATCAATTTGAAGTATTTTGTCACCGTATATTGACCTCGATTTTTCTCCAAAGCGAAATAAACTGCTTATATACCTATACACTGTTAAGGGGAACAATTTGTGATCCACGCATTCCTCTAAACATAAGGGGAACATCTTTAGGACTATGGTCAGGCCTGCTGTCCTGTATGGTTCAAAGTGCTGGCCCATAAAAGAGATGAATGAATGAAAGACAACTGCATGCAGCAGGGATGAGACTGTTAAGAGGAATGTGTGGTGTTACGCGAATGGATAGAGTAATGAATGAGTAGGTATATAAGAGGAAGTTTGGAGGTAGCACCGACCGACCGAAAAACTATGTGGAAACCGGCTATCATGGTATGGGCATGTAATGCGGAGGAATGAGGATTATGTTGTGAGGAAGGTTTTGAGCATGAACGTGGATGAATACAGAGGGAGGGGACGACCAAAGAAACGATGGATAGATTGTGTAAAAGTCGATATGACAAGAAATAATGTTACTTGTGAGATGACGGCAGATAGAAGAGTGTGGAAGTAGAAAACATGCTGGCCGGCCCCAAATAAAATTTGGGATAAGGACAGGAAGATGATGATGTAATACATTACTCACCCCTTTTTCTTGGGAAATCATCAAATGACGGTACAGCTGGAGGGAAATATCAGACTTTTACTGACTAAAACCCACTATGTTGCATCTGGCGCTCCCTGTGTGCCACGGCCACGGTAACTCTCGCGAATAACCCGCAGACCCGGCAGACACACTGCTTACCCCTTAAAAGGAAAACAAAAACTTGATAACACGTTAGGTAAACATACATAATAATGCAATTTAGTGTGTGTTCATTATTAGACCGAGTCCGCGCTGAGTTGAAGAATTTAAACATCCGTGTACGTAACAGATTTAAAGAGATAAAAAGCATTTCTATCTGGATATGCGAGGATATATCATTATGGCTTATCTTGAAAGTGTAGGGAGGTGTATCAGAATCAGAACTGTATAGTCTGCTTCTAGCTTCTGCCGGTGATTTTACTATTTTCCTTCATCTGGTTAATAAGTGGCCTATAAAATTTATCCATACTTACAAAATTTTTGCGTTTATGCTATTTTTCAACATATTACTATTTTTCAAATAATTATATATCCTTTATATTCCTAAATATTATAAAAATGAATCCCTATTCCCTATTTCCCTTCTTGGCGCCATAACGCGTGAACGCCTGGAAAATTAGGTAGACAAATAGACTCTAGACGAGTCATCATCTAATTTTATTCGGGCGAAGGAAGTATTTCCTTCGGGCGCTCCACACATATAAATATATATAAAAAATTGATGATCCCAGAATTTCTTGCTCAACAATCACCTCTACTACATTCTTACATTCGTTTACATTCTTCTATCGGCAGAGCGCAAGCGCAGCCTCACACAGCTACGCCGTTCAATATATTATTTCGTTACAACACATTGACAGATTAATCAAGCAGTTTATGGAATTATTAGCTGTGATATATTCAGAAGCCGCCATATTAAACTAGTTAAAGGCTATAAAATGATACTCAGTTTCATTAATATTTTCGTTTCAATCTGTTGAGTGTCTAAATATACATTTATGTCAAGTTAGAAATGGTAGTTCATCTTTTTAAAGAGAGCTTATTATGGCAAGGTCGATGTTTTTTTAAACTATGATAACTTATATATAAAAAAAAAGCTGGTGATTGATACACCCGTGCATCGGAGAGCACGTAAATGTCGGGCCTGCGCGTGATCTCTCTCCGGTCGTGTCGGATTGCCATCCCATCGGACTATGAGAGTGAGGGAATAGAGAGTGCACCTGTATCTGCGCGAATGCTTGTGCACTAATAAGTCCCGCGTAGCTGGCTGATCTCCTTAGAAAGAACGGCCGAAGTAGCCGACAATCGGCCTGGACGCCATCATCATCATCATACTAAGCTAGTAACAGTAATTGTCACTTCTAATTATAGTACTTAAGTTATTTCAAAATTAAAGTAAATAGTTAATTAAACGTGTAAACTATAATTGGTTAGTTATACCGCCATAACATGGCAAGTTTCTCTCGTAAATTAACCATAGATTCAAATGATAACTTCAAGTTAAAGTTAGTTTCATGGTCTAGTTATCTAACATGGCGAAATTATAAAAAAACAACTAGGTGTCGCTTTGGGAAAGTTATTTTGTTTGGCTAAAGGTTAGCTAAAGTTTTATTTTAAAATACAACAGCTATGGATATTTTGCGTCCTTATTTTAACAAATCTATATTAATATTATAAAGTAGAAGAGTTTATTTGTTTGTTTGTTTGTTTGAACGCATTAATCCCAGGAACTATTGGTCCGATTTGAATAATCTTTGAGTGTTAGATAGCCCATTCATAGAGGAAGCCTATAAGCTACTTTTTATCCGGGTGCGCGGAGTTGTTCCTGTGAGACACAGGTGAAACCGCTGGCGGAAGCTAGTTTAAAATAAAACCGCCAAGAATTTTGCATCCTTATTTTAATGAATATTAATATTATACAATTTGATTTTAAATAATTGCCTAAAACATGAGTTTTAGTCAAAAAAACAATTTAGAATAGCATTAATTAGGAATTAAATTTTAATAATCTACTAATGTCGTTAATAAAACCTTTAAAATATACAGTTGACGAACAAAATAAACTGTAAATAGTTAAAATGCCTAAAAGGGTAAAACCAGTTATCTAACTAATGGTCATAGTTTAAATTTTGACGTCAGAAAGCCTAATAACCGATTCTAAATTTTAAATTTTCTTCTTGTATAAACTAAAAGAGAACTACAACATATCTATGTATACTAATATTATAAAAAGGAAACCCTTTGTATTTTTGTATGTTTGTATTGAATAGGCTCAAAAACTACTGGATTTCAAATTTATTTTTACCGTTACTTAGAGGAAATCTTCCGAATCAGTATAGGCTATATTTTATCATGGAAAATAGATAGGATTTTTCGTGGTAGTGAAAATTGTGGACTAAGGCGTCGAAAAAACTGCCGTACGTTAACGATTCTCGCGAACGCTGCCTAAATGTTTTGAGATATAAAATAAATGTCCACCCATGCGAAGCCGGGGCGGGTCGCTAGTATAAAATATACATAAAACATTACAGTATCTAATAATGTATCTCTTATAATAAGTTTCTGTCCAATAAAAGTCAGTTCTGACTAGAATTTTTAATTAATATACATATCTCTGTATATTTTTTTCTATTATATTTTTACAAAAATATAATATGTTGCAATATATTACTACAAATGGCGTGCTGGTTAGTGAATCTGCCTGCCAAGCTACAGGTCGCAGGTTCGATCCCCACACAAGTCATCTGTGTGCATGATGACTTAGTCCGGGTGTTTCTATGAAATAATATGTATGTATTTACAAAAGAAAAGTATGTTTATCAGTTGTCTAGTACCCATAGTACAAGCTCTGCTTAGTTTGGGACTAGATGACGTTCTGTGAATGTGCGAGGAATATTATATGTATTATTAATTTATGAACGGTATCAAGTCAACAATATCCAAGAAAACATAATGCCAATAAGAGCCATAATAATAAGCGAATATTATAAGTTAAGTTATAGCTGCGAAAGAGAAAGGTGCCATCGCATCGTGGAGACGGTCCGAATTCCGGTACGGTTATCAGACCGTGACCGACTTGTTACCTTAACTTTAACTGTGTAGGGTTACTTTATACGCTGGCGTTTTAAGGGACTGGTGTAAGTAATGTCAGTGGTTTTCGATCTCCTTTTAAATTTGGAACGCAGTAGTGATTGACATGTTCTATAGATAGAAAAGAAGTATTCAGTTTCGGAATTCGAAAAAAAATGCTTGATTTTTGGCATGTAAATGTCGAATCCGGTTAGACTGGAAGCCGACCCCAACATAGTTGGGAAAAGGCTCGGGAGATGATGAAATGCGTGTACTTTTGTTGTTTCTTTTTTCAAACCTTAAAAGAACTCGAATCCTCAAAATATTTATTTGCATGTTAAAGTGGCCTAGTGGTTCAAGCACCAGACTTTCGAGTATGAGGGTGCGGGTTCGATTCCAGGTCGGGCAAGTAGCAGTGTACTTTTCTAAGTTATACGTACTTTCTAGGTTATCTTGGACACTAATGACTGATCAAAGGTGAAGGAAAAGATCTTGAGGAAACCTGGACTATAAAGTCTGAAATCACCATCCCGCATTGAGCAAGCGGGGTGATTGACGCTCAATCCTTCTCCTTGGGAGAAGAGGCCTGTGCCCAGCAGTTGGACGACATATAACTTAGAAAAGTTACATTGGTGCCTGACCTGGAATTGAACCCGCGCAGATCAATCTCTTACGATACACAGAATCAATATTTTCTGAATATAACCGTCGGTGGTACTTAACTAGTCGTGTTGTTTGATGATTATAATGATGACTCACTCAGAATGTCGTCAAGTGATGGTAGAATACGTTTTTAAAATCATCTTGTTCTACTTAATAAATTGAATATTTTAGGTTAAGTCACACTTATACCACTCCTTAACATGATAACGACGACCAGATGGCGTGGTGGTTAGCGAACCTGCCTGCCACGCTATAGGTCGCGAGTTCGATTCCCGCATAAGTCAAACATTTGTGTGCACGAAGATGGGTGTTTGACTTAGTCTGTGTGTTTCTACATATAATTTGTATGTATTTACGAAAGAAAAGTATATAAGTATGTTTATCAGTAGTCTATAGTACTACCCATAGTACAAGCTCTGCTTAGTTTAGGACTAAATGTCGTTGTGTGAATGTGTGAGGAATATTATTTGTGTAAATAATAATGTTTGTCTAACCTCTTGTAGTTATAACAACGATTGTATGAAAATTGATACACGTTAATATTTTATCTGGAAACAAATCCATTTAAGTTAATAATCCAAATTACTATTAACTACAGTGACCTACACACTGACCCGTAAGACCCCTTTAAGATACGTAAATAAAAAATGGATTAATTAAAGGATAATTTCCTAATTGATACAGGAACTTAACAGTTGTGCCGAATTTTGTCATGCATTCTGTAGTGTTGCATGATTGAGTAATATCAAAATACTTTCACATCTATAAATAACATTTGACTCATTGCAATGTTTTGAATATTATAGAAATGCATTTTGGCCAATTAAATACAAGTTTCTGGGCTTTGACTTTTTAAAATCGAATCCATTTATTTATTGCTTGATATTGTAAAAGTTATTATAGGAACAAACTCCTTCGGCGCATCTTTCTGTCTGTCAGTTTGGGATAAATTCAAAGAAAACTGCTGGGGTTATCATGCTATTTCCTATCTGAACTCCTCCACCAAGTTACCTGGGTACTTAATTCAATACGGCTTGGTAAGACTAGTTGTCAGACTTTCTGGCTTCTAACTACCCGTAACGACTGCCAAAGATGTACAAATGACAGCCGGGAGCCGCCAATTTAAAGTGCCTTTCGAAACCCATAGAAACTCATCATGTCAATATGGTCAACTATCCATGGACCGACCGCGCCAAGCATTGCTTAACTATATAGCTTCTACGTTTAAATAATGGACTGAAATTCAGTATATATCGATCATAACCTCGTCATTTTACTAACGAAATAACCAATAAACATCATTATTTTATATGAAATTGTCCATTTTCGCAATCGATCCAAATACAAGTATCCGAATGCAATATCCCAGCGTTTATCGAAATCGAGTGAACCACAAATACACAAGTAGGTATATTACAGCATTCCTATACTAAATTACGGCAAACACAGTTTCATAACTGCTACGTTTTCTAATCTATGACTTTTTGCGGGGCCAAAAATGTTTACACGCTAAATTGAACTTTATTTCCCAAAGAATAAAGTTGAGGTATTGATTTGACACGTTACATGAGTGGTAGCCAATAAATTGATTGGAAACACGCAATGGTAATGTTTCAGAAATATAATTGCGCGATTTACTTGTGTGATGCTTGTTCGCTTAATAACATTGAATATAACAAAGTTTGGAGTACATAGAGGAGCTCGTGGCTAAGGAACAACAACACGGGTCGATCGATCACAAGGTTAAGCAACGCTTGGCGCGGTCGGGCCGAGGATGGGTAACCATCTTGTCATGACAAGTTCCTCCGTGTTTCGGAAGGCACGCTAAATTCACCAATTTCTCGTCTCGGCTGTCATTTGTACATCTTTAGCAGTCGTTACGGGTAGTAATAAGCCAAAAAGTCTGACAACCAGTCTTACCAAGGGGTATCGGGTTGCCCAGGTAAATGGGTCGAGGAGGTCAGACAGGCAGCCGCTCCACGTAAAATATTGGTACTCAGCTGTATCAAATTAAGACTGAAAGATCAATTAAGACTGGATCGATCGACCCATGCTGCTATTACATACTTAGCCATGATCTTTATCAATAAATCAATCTCATTTTTAACTTATATAAATTTTGTCTTATCTGGGAGAACCTAATCCATATTTTGTTAGCCAAAATAAAATTGGATAAAACGATCTATTAAAGTTGTACATATATTCCATTTGACCATACAAAGTCGAACAGAAAACTTATTAACAAAATAGAAATGAAATCTCTTTCTTTTCTCATAATAATAAAAAAAAAACATTGATGAATGAACCGAGATTACTATCTGAGAAAGTCATTTGAGTTTGACCGACTTCTGTTTAAATGGTACGTATTCTGCGTGTGTTGTCTGATTTTTATAATATTACCTACTAGCTGTTCCATGCATATACGACTGAACCGAATTAAATACATCATCATCTGCCGAGCCTTTTCCCAACTATGTTGGGGTCGGCTTCCAGTCTAACCGGATTCAGCTGAGTACCAGTGTTTTACAAGGAACGACTGCCTATCTGACCTCCTTAACCCAGGTACCCGGGCAACCCAATACCCCTTGGTTAGACTGGCGTCAGACTTACTGGCTCCTGCCAAGGATGTTCAATGACAGCCGAGACCTACAGTTTAACGTGCCATCCGAAACAGTCAATTTACGCTCACAGTTTGACGATAAAATAAATTAAATAAGCTTATGCTAATACAAATCCAGTAATTTCTGTGAAATTTTAATTAAATTTCTAATTTGTGGTGATCACAATTATCGTAATCATATGATTATGATATATAACAATGAACTAGTTGCCAACCAGTGCAAGGGAGATAAACAAAATAATATTTGAAGCGTCATGAATATGCATTGTTTAGCATTTGGTCAAAATATCACAGACTTTCTGTGATCCATTCATTCATTGTAATTTATTTGAGCAAGTACGAAATCTTTTGTTTAGATAAATCATATAATAAAGAGAATTAACAATGGTCTTATAATTGAAATCATCAAATAACCCCATCTGCTGTGGGTGCAGCTGGAGAATCCCAGACACGGCCGGAGCAGCCGCTCCAAGCGCCAAATCCTATAGGAGCGCCAAAATGGTAATGATAAATATAAGTTTTGTTTTTAGTGTTTCTATATGTATTTATTCACAAAAAGGAGGCGCCATAATTGGTCTCGCTCCATTCTAAAATTTGTCCCATAAGTACTTTAACTGCCTAAAACCCACTATGTCCCTTCTGCCCTTGTGTGCTAGGGCCATAAACCCGATTCTAATCGAAATAAAATTAAACTTTATATCTTTCATGGAAGATAATATGTAAATATAGTTTTTATTATAAATGAATATAATTGGCTATATCAAATTGCAAAAATCTTGCATAAAACTAGACATTTAATATGCTATGAAAATTTTTATTTTAACTTCATAACTCGAGTGAGATTTGAGTTTTTATTTGTCAAGTTGACATTTCTGTCACAAAATAGCTTTGTTGTCCTGTGATTGGTTATTATAAAAATCTTCTTTGTGTGTACCTAGATGGTACGTAGTTTATGTATAAAGATGTTTAATTTTTTTAAACACGAAATACAATCATACTTATCGCTATCTGTTTGACCAGTATCAAACATTATTCTTTAGAAAAATATAAGTAAACTAAATATCTAAAACTAATCCTATTGAAGGAGGATTAGTACTGTAAATATTTAACCAAACTAATTATAAAGATAAAAGATATTCCACATGACACTATCACGTACCCTTCATCTACTAAAGGCCATACACGGCGCTGGTTAGAAAGCCTGCGTTTGCGCACTTGTAATTAGCTGCTTATTACTAATTCTTGACCATGCAGGTAGGTAGCTGACACTTTCACCTGTTACCTGTCTTCGAAGAACTGGAGAAATAAATACACATATCGTCCAAGTAAACTATGAGTCATGTCTAGAGGATAAAAAGAAAAAATAATTAGTTGAACATTTTAAACACGTGATTGTACATATGATTACAACTTTCCCAAAGAAACTTTTTTGTTTTTTTTTTACCATTACAGCAAAATTCAAATTTAGCCGATCAGCTGTTAGCGGCGAGGCCCCATTAATAAAAAAAAAAAACAAAAAAGTTTCTTCGGGTAAGTTGTTTGTAATCATGAGTACAATCACGTGTTAAAATATCGGTCACTAATTACCAGTCACCCAATATGTATAATAAAACATGTAAAGTAGCTTTTATATCATTATGCTACTACTATTTAAGCTTTGAAAAAAAAATACTGCTGTATCCATAATCTTTTCAAAGTTTGTATGTACATTCACACCTATGGCTGTGTTTTAGATGGTTCACGTTAAACTGATAGAGAGAGATAGGCAGTCGCTTCTTGTAAAACACTGGTTAGACTGGAAACCGACCCCAACATAGTTGGGAAAAAGCTCGATGATGATGATCCAGAATTCAGCCTGTAGTTACGTAATAGCTGGGTTGAAGAAGTCAGATAGGCAGTCGCTCCATGTACATAAGACTCTAGTACTCAGCTGTATTCAGTTATTAATACTTGAAGCTGACCCCAACATCGTTTGGGAAAAGGCTAGGCAGATGATGTTATAAAAAATCAATAAGAATTTGATAAAAGCCATAGCGCATACCTAGTGATAACGAAATACTTAAAACAAAAGCAGAGACAGATGACATGCAAAACATCTACTTGAATTCATTCATTCCGATGTACCATCATTATCGTCATCCACGGCAGAGGATAGGTGATGATTGATGGATCCAAGCAACCGGTTGGATTTACAGCTAGTAACGGTTGGTTGCGTTAGGCAATACGTATGCTAATAACATGTTACAGCCATCTTTCTTACGTCTATTTCATTGAACACTTTCACTGTTATAGGACATACTAATAAGTAATATTCCTACAATTTATCTTTATTTACGATCAATTACAACTCCAATTTCTTCATAGAAAATTGTATAAGATAGTCTCGTTGCTCTAGTTAATGTAGATATTTAAATTTCTCTTCAGATCAGTATTGGTGATTGCTAAAATTGGTAATACGGAGATAATTATCATACTTGGTCTAACAAGATTTGATAAGATCTGTTTCTAAGTAGTACACGATTATAAATTGAAAAGTTTTTAGCGTCTCTTTTTGATTTTGACATCTCTTTTTGATGCATCGGGAATAGTGACGGTTGTAAGTACGGATTTGTAAATGATAATAATGGTGAAAGAAACAATGGAAATATAATTAAAAAGGATATGAAGGCTAATATAGCTGATATCGAAAAAAATAATTATGTAGTAGATTATACCCAAACTCAAACTCAAAATCATTTATGCAAAACAGCACTTTCTGAACGTCAAGAATTACAAAAGACAGCCCCCAAAACGCCCACCCTTCACCACTTAATATGTGTTTTTGCTGGGAAGAAGAAGTGGTGCAACAAACTCCCCAGCAAGCATGCATACCGCATGGATGGTCTGCGAGATTGTAAACAAAGGGCTCTACTAGGAACAAAGTAGATTTCAGAAAGTAGACTTAGATTTCCACCAGCTGCACAAAAAGGCAGAAGTCATTTGATGATTTCAAAAGGATCAGCAGTAAGATACAAATTTAATATCAGACGATTAACTATTATATTATACCATTTTGCGAAACCATTTAATTCCATAAGTTACCTTGGAATATCTAATTGCCAGTTCTCCGTAATAATGTTAAAAGTAATGTTTATCGTAGTGTGTCGATCTGATCAAGTGGTTAATGTTTAGTTGTACTGTCGTCAACATAAATTATTTTCAAAGTTTCTTTATAGCCTTGTTATCGAGCTTATTGCTGACGTAAAAAAAACATTTTGAATAATTTCAGATTCGGAAGCAGTTTCATTAAAATCTCTTTCTTAATGACTTAAAATTTCTCTATTTGGACTTTACTCATCATAACCACATTTGGATTTAACTACTACTGTTCAATCACTGCAACTCTAGCCACATTTCCTTCTACTGCATCTATTACTACACCCTGAATTGTTTCCATAAGATGACCAAACAAATACACAAACAGAATACTGTTACCAAATTCATACAATTACCTATTTGTTAAGTTGCTGCTGGAGGGTATTCCAAAATCCTATTGTTGAGCAAACTATGAAGCTATTGTTCTTGACAAATTGCTCGTTTCGGGAGTGTTGGTTTAATTTAATTTAGACTTGGGTAACTAGATGTTAACTAGAAGGGGCTATAACAATGAGAGTTTATCGAACAAGGTTAAGCTACGCTGGATGGAATCTTTGGATCTGTGGATGAAAATGATTTTCTTAGATTCTTTGAAAGCGAAACGACTTTCCGTCAAAGAACGCTATGCTGTCAGGTCATTACTAGTAGCAGGGTTATGGAGATTAGTTAGAAATCTACAGACAGATACTGATTTGTACTAGGTTAGGTTATTATATATCAGTCAAATTAAAGAGAAGGTGAAGGTTGGCACTTAAAAGAAAGTTAAAGAGTTAGCACACGATAGGCTGAAATGGAAGAAGCTGGAACGAAATTAGCTAGGCTCTTAAGTTTAATAAGAGACTTAGTTAGACTAGAATCCAAGCTACAGGAAATATCTAAATCTATCTAGTTCTAATCAGTCTGGACTAGACGCTTACTATTGCCTATTTAATTGAGATGAGAAACCTTGAATGAGAATTTATCAATTAATTTTAAAAAATGCATACTGAAATGGCGTGCACGTCTTTAATACGCGACTGGTCTATCTCAAAATGTCACGATATTTGAAGGTGGTCTAGTAACCTTAGACTAAATAATAATGAATAAGTTAATTAAGACTGTATAATTAGACAATATTAATACTAAAATAAAAATATTTATGAAAAATGTCCGACCAGATTTGTATTAAGTCTAAACTAGGTAGATATTGTCTCGTCTTGTCTCTTGTTTTTATCACCTTTTTTGAGTTGTAAATTAGCAAATGACCCTGCTGTGGATGCAGATGGAATGTCAGACTTTTACGGACCAAAACCCACATGTGTTCCTCCTGGAGGTATTTCTGTGCCAGGGCCGCGGTAACTCTTGCGAACAACCCGCAGCCCCGACAGTTCTATTTATCACCTTTCCTGCAGGCTCAGCTTGACAACCGTAGAAACAAGTTTTGACTACCGGAGAATGGACATAATGACAGAAAAGTGACAGATTGACGTAAGATTTCTTTTGACACGCAGAAAAAAAAATCTTTTCTTCGGTCGACATAAGTCTACAAGTGATTATATGCGAGTTTACAGCGCCATGCTCGGGCAGAAGACATGTTAACATTTACAGAAAGAGCTTTGTCTTTTCTTGATAGAACAGATACAGAATCGCCTGCAGTCGTGAGCATTTTCTCAAGTATTATTATAGCACCCTTATACTCATAAATATTGGAATCAACGATGCTATGAGCTGATCTTCTGTTGTTAAAAACAACTTCATACATCAAATAGTTGTGTGCCTAACCAAGTGTGGAGCATCCGATTTCGCAAGCCATATCCCGCGACTAGCCTTGTGAAGCTACTGCAATTTGTAACGGTTAACACGAAAGGGCTTCGCGCAGACATTTCGATATGTATGTTAGTATATATGGAGATTATGAAATGTAGTATAAATATTGTACAGACAGCAAGCTACTACAATCTGTAAAATTTTCATGATAGATTTTCAACTTTATCGCTGAAGCATATGGTTCAAAGTTGATTAGGAAAATTTTGGGAGCTTCAGGTAGCTTGATGTCAATTATGACGGTGGGAGTTTAAATGATCATGTTAATAAATTTGTAATAAAAATAATAATTATCAATATAAATAAATATACTTCTAATAAAAATCAGTATAAATAAATAAACCTCTTGTGACAGTTACTAAAGAAGAAATATTTAAAAACAAATTATATCACAATTATTTCCGCACCAAATTTTCGTCAATAAAACATCAGTGTAAGGGATAAATGACACATAAAGACCTCCAGATGGAACAAAAGTAAGGTTTGAGTCAGTAAAAGTCTGATACTTCCTTCAGCTGCAACCCCGGCAGAGGGATAGATACAGTTTTAGAACTAATCGATTAAGGAAGTCAATTTAAATTACAAATACATCGGCAAATAAGCTCATAGTTTGCCGTCTTAACAACCAAACCAACTTACAATAACTGTTAATAGTACAGACGCCAGCACATCAAGCTACCCGACACTGTCGAATTTTCCAAATCTACTTTGAACCGTATGCGCCGGCGATAAGGTTGCAATTCTATCAAGTAAATTTGACAGATTATAGTAACTTGATGTAGACGTCTGTACACAACACATTCCTCACGCGACTTAACATAATCATTGCAAACACCAAATTACATAAATCTCCAGCGATAAATCGATGATCGTTATAATTTAAAATCGATCGACACAACGAAACATTACATAAAGGTAATCAAGTACTTACGTAAAGTAATCGAAGCGGTGAATCGATTGGGAATTGGTGGCCCGTGACTGTTTCCGATTGGATTCGATACAATCGTGGTGACCTTTGTATTTGTTATTCGGATCGTGTTCTCTAGTATAAGGATGGAAGTTACTAGTAACATCTAGACACTTGATGATAATATAATATTCCTTATATTCCTCACACTTTTACACAACGTCAGCTAGTCCCAAACTAAGTAGAGCGTGTACTATGGGTACTAGACAACTGATGAACATACTTATATACTTTTCTTTTATTAATACATACGTAGTATAATTCGTGGTGGCCTGGTGGTTAAAGCACCAGCCTTTCGAGTACGAGGGTGCGTGTTCGATTTCAAGTCAGGCAAGTACCAATGTAACTTTTCTAAGTTATACCACAGATTACTGAATAGTTACTACGTAACAGATACTTCACTCAGTAGAAAATTTCCAATACCTACTACGATAATTGCCTACTCCTTCGCGTCAACAACCACTGTATGCTAAAATGCGCTTAAATGCTCAAGCGTACAGCAGTGATTGCTTCGCACCGCGCGATTCCACAGTAATCGCAGGGCTGCCTCTTCGGTAAAATTAAATTAACATAAATTTTTATCTATGTTATTGAGAACTGTTAATATGTTCTGACTTTTATGTGGCAGTTAAAAATTTTATCATTTATAAAATATTTAACCAACTTAAAAAAAAGGAGTTGATCAGACATAGGTACATGCCAAACTGAGAAGTTTGACTTGTATGGTTTGTAGGTATGTATGTTTGTGCGCGATAATCTCGCGTTTGGCTAAACCGATATCGATGCGGTTTTCAGAAAAGGATTTGTTACATTTAGGAGAACGTTTTAAAATAAGTATAATACTTCTTAGTTTGATGATGATCTTCGGAGATGTTCACTAGAAATGAAAAAAAAAAGCCTTAAAAAAAGAGAACCGACTTCAAATAAGGCACTAAGCCGTAAGAAATAATTTGTTTTTTTTTTATGTTGGTGTGGTGCTAACAGCTGGTAATTACGAATCGAAAAAGCACCTACATTTACACCCATCTACAGCACATAAGGCACCACACGGCATCCTAATACGCGTACGAACGAACAGCACTATTAGAAGTCGGTTAAAAAATTAACGGCGTGCGCGCGCTTCGCTTGCGAAAGCCGCACTGAATTCGCTCCGCCGGCGGACCGAGACCGCTCGGCTGGGCGGTAGGCACTTATAGCGCGCAAGTACATGGAGTGACGGAGGCCTGGTTATACGTACTTTCTAAGTTTATCTTGGACATCAATGACTGATTAAAGGTGAAGACTCAGACAGACTAAGCTAAACACCCATGTTCATGCACACAAATGTTTGAATTTATGCGGGAATTGAACTTTCCAGCGAGGCAGGCAGATTCACTAACTACTACGCCATCTGGTCTTATTATATATTTAGTAGATTGATTAGTTCTTTTGCGTCAAGGAAATCATGTGCTACTTCGTCCAAATAATCCAATTTAAAGACACGACGGAAATGCCTTTAAACAGAATTTGCCAATAAATGCATAATAACTACCAAATGATTTGCAGCATTGCTTTAATTTAGTCTAGATTGAACTGGTTTATTCTTGCTTTACATTACACGGAAATATGTGAACGTAAAACATTAATTGTTTATTGAGTGTGCCGTGGGATAATATGAGATGAAATATTACTTGGTGATCAATAAATTTAAAAGTAAAAACATACAATACAAGTATTTACATAAAAAACTAAAAGGCGTCGACAAATTTATCCTTATCGCTGTCTGCTGGGAGCGTGCCCAAGAGGCTGGCAGCATTGCCAAGTTGAATGGCAATGCTTATTCTCTGACCAGAGTAATAGACAGCCTTTGGGTCACGGATAGCGTCAACCAGCCGCTTAGATAGCTCTTTAAAGAGACCAACATGTTTGGGACCAACATTTCTTTGCATACTTCATTTCGTCATATCATCTTTCGTCTTCATCTCATTGTCCACTGGTCGTTTTTTTTCTTATATGAATTTTGTAGTATACCTGCATGCTGTAACCCTTTGTTATATCTACATATGTGTTTACATACATACTTTTATCTCAACATAAACCATTTTGGGCATGTCATAATTCTTGCCTATCTGTAATTTGCTAGACCTTTCTCGAATCTTCTAGAAATTCATTACAAACGCCCCTATTGTATCTAATTCAATTATCTGCATTTGCTATTCTTAGACAGTTTATTGTATGCACTTCTTTGTTATTAGTGACTGCATACAAATGATGTAACTTATTATGTTAACTAGCGGCTAATTTGTATCGCGTGGTGTTGTACAGTGATTAGCTAGGTTATTGCATAGCTTTCGATTTATTAAATAGATTGAGTTTATGAATTTTAGACTAGACTTTGCTGAATTATCTTTGGAATTTATTATATCTCGATGTCGATTGTGATTGACATTTAAAAGTATGTCATCTAAGTCAGAAAATGTGTCTTTATCATCAGGGCTTTCAAATCTTACTAATATTTTAATATAATTTGCTAATTTAAATCGTATTTTTAGTGCAAAAACATTTACTTACCTACGGTATCAATATTTTTCAACAGTTTTTCTAGCAATTTGATGGTTCTCAAATTCTCTTTACTTTTTAGAATTAAAATAAAACAACTCGTTACCTTTCCATCATCATCATCCTCCTGCCCTTATCCCAACTTTTATTTGGGGTCAACGCAGCCTGTCTTCTTCCCCACTTCTCTGTCTGACGTCATCTCGTCAGTGACGATCTTTTCTACCATATCGTCTTTCCCATAATCCATTAATCGATTCTTTGGGCCCTTCCTCTAAATCCATCCACGTTCATATTCATGCCCTTGTTACATTTACCATTCATTAACTAATAATAATATGTCGGGACACCTTTTTCACACACGGTCGGTAACCCAAGGTAAGCTATTGATTAGCTTGTGTTATGAGTGCCAACACAACTGAAAGTACATATACTTTACACACAAATATTTATAAATACATATTATAACACCCAGATCACAGCCAACAATCATGCTCATCACACAAATGTCGACCGTCCCGGAAATCGAGTCCTGGACCCTCAGCTCGGCAATCCGGCGTGGTTACCATTGCGCCACCGGCAACGGGGCGGTCAAACTTAACATTAACTGGACCAGAAAAATCCAAACTACATTTAACTCGAAATAACTAACTATGATAGTTTTCTAAAATGTTGTAGCCAGCGCTGCGTGGCGGTGCAACATGCATTTATCGACAATCCCGCTACTCTAATAGAATTCTCGATAAATCATAGTGCTGTGCAACCGGGAAGTAGTGGGCTGTAATCCACGGCCATAACACTTAATTGCTTTACAATCCGAGTTTAAGTAGTGAGGGGACATCGTGAGTCGATTGGTTAAGTGTTGGTCATTTAGTTTTATTTTATTGTGGCCGATTTATTGGATGTATTACATAGCTATTATTCAATTTTATGCATAGTGTATGGTTTTAATAGCCGCACTGATTAGTAAAAATTTAATTAAAACAACTCCTGAAGTAAGTTCATGGTTTTAGTATTTATATCGCAAATAAACATTACCGTGAATTTGGCCAGTTAAAATTACACTTTCGTTACCAAAGATGAAGTTTAAAGTGTAGCTAACTTTCTCCCTTTTGAAGTTTTACCGCTGTTTAACCACAACAAAACACAATCCACACTTATAACGATCAAATCAACAATTTCCGATAATATCGATGGAATCACATCACTAGGGCACTCAAATGTATGCGCGTCGGCGCGGGCGCAGCGCTAGGGCAATGTAACGGTTCTCCGGTTCCCGGTACCGGCTCATTATATCGCCAAGCTGCAAATTATTGAACTTAAGCTTTTGTTCTAACTTCCAGTGTCAGGGTATGGAGTTTATTTGTTATTTAGTTTTTGTAAAGGTTTTTTAAATGATTTGTAATTGGAAGCTTCTTTGACATAATATCGATTGATTACTATGTCAAAGAATGACGACGGTCTTTGATGAGAACGTCACTTGAGAACTATTAAATATGTTTATCAATCCTGATTATTGTGCCAAGAGGGAAGTAAATTAGAAAATGTTTAAGGTTTGAGTTAAACTGAAATTGTTTCTCTAATAGGGAAACTCAATCAAAATTGGGCACGCGTCAGCTCGAGTTCACTGCTAGTACGTGTACGCGCACAAAGGGAATAGAATTTCCTCAAACTCAAATTGTTACTGTTTTCTAGGGTGAGTAGACCAAAAGAATCATTTGTGTACTTCTTCAACTGCGTCAAGAAGTGCCGCACATTGGTAGAATCTTCCTTAAATTTGTCCTAATTAATATCACCTGCGTTGTTCATTCCAAAACCAAAAATAGAGCTTCAAGATGCAATGGAAAAAACACGCCAAGGCTCTGGACCTGACCTAAAGTCTTTGGTTATGGATTTTCCCAACTTAGGTAAAGACTGCAGAAAAATAATTTCCAAGTATCATACAATTAGGAATAAACGCCATAACAATATAACGACACGAACTAGGTGTTACTATCGCGCACATCTCGACTTACGTGACGTTTTCTTTACCTATTATCTAACGATAGATCTTAAAGTGGTGTGACAAAATGACTGCGCACTGACATAGTAATTATAAGCTGTGTTTTTGTTAGAATTATACGATGGCTAAAGATTTTGATGAAAGCATTTATCGCAAAAGCTTTGCGACTGCAAATACAAGGTGTAAGAGACAGCCCTCCACAGATTGATAGGGTGCATTGAGTTCCTTATTTTGAATCATATTTCACTGGATTTTTTTACTCGATTATTTTTTTACCGATTATTCAATAAATTTCTAATCTTTCTTTCAATGGCAAATTACATTCTTTGTACGCAGAGCTTCATTTTTTTTTCATAATACCGCTAAAAATAAAAATCGAGAAATGGATCTTGAAATAATCGTAACAGTTTTAAATTAAAAACAGTTTTATTGGATTTCCATAACGTTACCGAAACAATTTCATGAAACAGTCTTCTTAGTATGGTATACTGAACTCTATCAGTCTGTAGAGGGCTGTTCCTTACACCCAGTATAATGATCCACAGGTCTGTAAGTCTCTAAAAATAGTAGTTAGACTAACTAAATGCACTAGAAATTGAAAATAAAGTGCTGGCAGTTTCTTTAAAAAGTTGCCAAACAAGGAGTTTCTGTCAAACACTTGCAATTTTACTAAAATTTTCTTTTAACCATAGACATTATTTCCACATGCATGAAAACTTATGTACTCCCCAAGAACTGTGATTAACACTTTCACAGGCAGGCAGTCAGTCACGTCCTTAAGTTTTCTACACTTAGCAACCTAACCACCATTTAGATCCACCTAAATATTCATTAAAACATGGTTTTAACATGCCATGCCTCCGTGGAGAAATGGAGAGAAAATGGCCGCCGCGCGCCAATGCATTCTAACAGCTGTGTTTGACAGTCGACACGTAAATTAACAATTGAAGGCTATGGAATATGGCAGTAGGCTTATGTAATGTAATGAATTATTTAATTATTGTACGAAATTTAATTTGTATTTTAACGTGAGGGAAAGTTTTGTGACAAACATTTGTAACTATGTTCGTTCTGAATGTCATAAGGTATCCGTACATTTCTTATGTACCTAATTGGTTGCATTTTTTGTCTGTATACCAATATTTTATGCATCAAGCTATGATAGGATTCCTCTTCACAGAAAAGCTAAGAGTTTTAATAAACAATGATATTTATTCAAACTGTATAATTATTGCTTTTTCACAACCGTACGCCGCCATTTTCCAAGTGTTGCTAGCTTCTGGATAGGTTCTCCTATTTGGTAAAATAGATCGAGAGAAATAGTTAGAATAAGTATATTCCACTTTTAAAAATTATAAAATATAAAATAAAACAACGCCAACTATTTTGAAATATGACAATCATTTTAACAACTTTGTTAATTTGAATTTGAAAAATGCCGAATTTGACAAATAACTGCACAACCTCATTGTGCAATATGCATTTACTAATAAACGCAAATAAAATGCAGATAACTGTAACACTATAAAACAGTATCAAGAAAACACTACAAATTAGAATAATAAAGGTATAAATCAACAACACCAGACATTTTCCATATTTTTTTCAAAGTTTGACGTGTCTATTGATGCGTATGACATAAAAAACTTAATTAAATGCAGAGAGAACAACAGTAATTGATTGTGAAAAAAATCTTCTTGCGGTCCATTGGACACCAGATCTTGAGTTCCGAGTATTAGAGATGTATGCAGCGAATTCTGGTGATATACAAATAAGGAGGTTGAATTATATTGTCGACCTACATGGCCAAGATGTCATTATCATCATCAAGCCGTTTTATCGTCCCATTGCTGGGCACAGGCTTCCTCCCACACAGAGAAGGATTGAGCGTTAATCACCACGCTTGCTCAATGCGAGTTGGTGATTTGAGACTTTATAGACCAGGTTTCCTAGAGCAGTTTTCCTTCACCAATCAGTCACTGGCGTCTAAGATATACCTACTAAAAAAGTACATAGAAAAACTCCATTAGTATCATGATCAAATTTTGCTTATACGAATTTCCGAACTGCTTATTAGCAATTAAAGTGCCTTAAAGGTACCTAAAGGTGAATCTTGATATACTGTTAAAAGATCACGCGTCATCAAGCCAATAACCGGACAAGAAATAAACAAATTACAAGAAGTGCTCCACAATACCGGAGCGTACCACAATCAAACAATGACTGGCACATATCATTCCATTTTTGAATGATCTGACAGCGTATCGACCAATCCCGTTACAGTATTCAGGTTGGGCTCGCGCGCTTCTTGTTAACTGTGTTCGAGTTTTTGTGGCACATTTGTTAACTTGATTATAATTTGTAAATTGGCGGTGTACTGAGAAGCGAAGGCTTTTTTTGTTTTATTAATGTTCTGGGTTAAAAGATGTCTTGGTGTTTCTGAGTGTATTTTTATATTCATCGCCTATTTTAGTCTTAATTGGAATATTTAGGACGCATTTATTTAGTATTCTACATCTTAAGAAATTACTCGTAAAGTTTGACGAAAGGTGAAACATAAAGAATTTATTCAAATTCGGTTGATAAATCAGCAATTTTCTAAGGTCAAAACAAAAGTCAAGAAGCTAAACGCAAGGCGCTTCTAGACTCTGCTGGGGTTGTTCGCAAGAGTTGGCGTGGCCCTGGCACAAAGGGACTTCCAGAAGGAACATAGTGGGTTTTAGTCAGTGAGTGACACTCAATCCAGCTGCACCCTCAATAGGAGAGGTCATTTGATGAGTTCCCCACGAAAAATTAAGGCCTCTTGGAAATGAATGGGAGGCCGGTGTTCAACAGTGGATGTCCTAGGATTGAGAAGATGACCTATCAGGCTTTTTGATTAGTTGTATTATGTATGAAATCACTTTTGGCATTTTATTATCATTACTGTTTTACATAGGTATTCTACTTATGAATATCTACGTTCCTTCTGACGTAGATAGATCTAAGTGTTACGAAATATTTATAGTTTTAATCTGCGTCATCTTGTAGGCAAACAGCTAGCTATCTATGTTTTTAATTCTATCTGTTATCTTACATAACAATTATGCGGCAAATATTCTTGTTTATCAGTAGACAGAACTTCAAATATTTTATGACGACCCCGGTGGCGCAATGGTTACCACGCTGGACTTCCGAACCGAGGGACTCGGGTTCAATTCCCGGCACGGTCGACATTTGTGTGATAAGCATGCTTGTTGGCTGTGGTCTGGGTGTTATCATTTATGCATTTATAACGTGTAAAGTATATGTAGGTTATCAGTTGTGTTGGCACCCATAACACAAGCTAATCAATAGCTTACCATGGGGCTAACCGACCGTGTGTGAAAAGGGTGTCCCGATATACATGAACAAAATAAGTAGAAGTAGAAAAGGTAGAAGGAAGTGAAGTAAAACAAACTGAATAGTTTGTTTTACTTTATGCTTATAGACTTTTATTCGGGTGCACGTCTACCTCTCCCGAGATATATCCAAAACCGTGGGAGGAAACTAGTATAAAATACTTTCTTCAAAGAATATGACGTAATACAAGTGACGTCACACGTTAGGGCCAATTTACACGACAGTGCTAAAGCTCCCATCTGTAGATATGTGAACAATACTTTCTACCGGTAATAAATACTGTTATGTAAGACAATGCCAGTAGATATTACAACATTGAGTGATCGGAGAAAGATGGAGTCATCATTTTTTTACGATATTACGGTAGAAGATTTATTTATTTCGAGTGTAAATTATAAATATACACTTTAGAGACACGCTATAGAGTTTACACGGCATGTTGCATTATAAACTCCACAAGAACTATAAATTCATGGCTATTTTCACATCAAGCTTGTTCAAAAGTAAACTATAATTAATAAAGTGTCCATCAAACACTCAAAACAAAAAAAAAACACTAAAAATTATCCCTATATATCGTAAAAAATACAGTAACCAACATTGCCCTTTAAGGTACGGTACCAACAAAACGACTATTTGATCGCAGAAGCGTAGCTCCACCCTTAATTACTATAATCTGAAGCTAGTGCTGTGCTAGTATTCAACTGACCTTATTTCTGACAGATGGGATGAAAAAAGGCTGTATTTGACCTACTAGTTGCTTGTAATTGTATAGTACTGGCCACTAGATGATAGTTTTAAAAATAGAGTACGGTTTTTTGTTTTTTTTTTTCTTGTCTTCGTGTTTCTAAGTAGGGTTGTGAAGTGAGGTCTAGTGTTGTTAAAAGTGAGGTCTAGTGTTTTTTAAAGGTATAGTTTTAGCCAAACTCAATAGATGTTTGTACGCTTACGCGTAGAAGTTTGCTGGGGAGTTTGTTCCACCATTTCTTTTTCCAACCGATTACACATAGGAAGTGGTGAAAGGCGGGCGTTTTTGGGGACTGTCTTTTGTAGAGTTGACCTTCAAAAAGTGCTGATTTTCAGCCTACTTTGACTAAATGGGTTTATATGTTTATCTTTTATCTCTGTATATCGGCCCATCATACCTCTCGGACGACAATTTTATTTAACAACTAGCTGTTGCCCGAGACGTCGTCTGCGTGGGCATTAAGTGATTAAGCATTCACCCCTTCGTACGTGAAGTTGTGATAATATGTAGCCTATATGTTGACCCGACCTCATAGTATTCATGCCAAATTTGAAGCAAATCCATAAAGTACTTTTTGAGCAGACAAACCGACAAAAATTCTAAAAACTATATTTTTAGTTTCGATATCGATTGTAGATCACAACCCAATCATTCTTTTAAAAAAAAATCAATGTTCAATTTTGACTTTTCTACGATTTTATTATATGTAGGTATACTTTCACAATAACGAATAAAATGGAACGTTTATTCAAAAAGTCGTAAATTCACGATTAGATTTTAATTACGCTATCTGACACTTACCTTGGAACAATCCTTAGTTTCTTATTAAAGCTAAGGATTATTATTTATCTTGTCGATAAAGTTTTATTCAATGTTATGTCCTCTTTTATTTGTATCTAATGGTGCAATTAAAGTCTGGATTTGCAAGAAGGCGGTGGTGAACAGGACTTTATTGCGTAATCAAATATGGCGGCTAGTGTTCTGTCAGATTCTTTTTTTTTATTGTAGCTCCTGTTACGCAACTGTTATAGTGTTTAGAGTGTTATAGCATAATTGACAATAGAAGAGTAAGTTTGATTGTCGAATTGTTTAGTAATAAAATATAAACAAAGATTAGCTTAAAACCTATACTATTTATGACATAATAAGTCCAAATTCATCATCTTTAAGATATTTTTCCCTACATTTCTATCTCCTTTGTTAAATACTACTACTGGCTTTCTCATCACGTCATTTGTATAATTATCAACTTTGACAACGTCGACACCGTTTGCCATATCAAAAAAATAAATATTTTTCGTCATCATTTCTCAAGAATATTGTATTTAAGTTTTAATTTTGTAAAATTGACCTTTAAAAAGTGCTGATTTTCAGGCTTTGAAAAAAAAAATGCTTTTTATCTTTATTTTAGAATTGTATCCAGAACCTTCACTTTCTCAGTTGCAAACCAAAATAACTATCTAAGTCCGTTGATATCTCGTGAACTCGGCTTAAACTATAAAATGCGGCCTAGCATTCATTAGCTAGATAACGGCTGTCCATTCCACCAGGTATCTTCCTATTTATATGGCTGACTGGTTTCTAAGTCTAACCCTGCAGTCACAGATAAAAATATATTTAGAACATACATTCTAGATGTGTTATCTTCTAAGCTAGAAAATATTAAAGCCGTGTATGTGAGTTTTTATTAGTTTTAGTTATTATGGTAGTCTAATGCAATATATAAGTGTAATGAATTTATTTTAGCTATTGTTATACATAAACAAATGTTGTTATCCGTTTGAACCGACTTCCGAAAAAGGAGTAGGTTCTCAATTCGGTCGGTATGCTGTTTTTTATTTTTTATTATATACACCGATTACTCTGAGGTTTCTAGTCCCATAAGTGTGATTATTTTTTGCTTGAAGCAGTACACTTGTATTTTTTTCAAAAATAAGTGTTCAGGAATCCAAGTGGACTTTGATGTTGAAACAGAAACTGAAATGGTATCTCACCAGTTGAGCCTAGATAGGCTGTTCACTGCTTATCCGGACAATCCTTGACATGCCTAGAAGTTAAGGCCTCCAGGGCCACTTTGGTTTTTCTTCCCTTTCACACTCACAAATAAATAAAAAATGACGCTTTTAAACCGCAAATTAATTCAATGCATTCTACAAATTAATCAAAATGCTAAATAATTCAAACACAATTCCTAGTTCATATTTCCCAACGCTTTCTTGTGTTGTCATATTATAAAACGATTTGCGGTCGAATTGTATTTTCCTAGTGGCAACTAATGCAACCAAACATAATCATAAACAACACGTATTGGTTATTTCACGCGTGATTCCACTGAGCATTCTCTATGGATTTATAGAGGTCAGTTGAATATAATATTATCTTGGTCACTACAGATTAAGATAAATCCATGAATGTCAGAGTTTAGTCTTGCCTTCATAGACAAAAAATGGCTACCACGCATACTCTTGCATGATATACAACTGACAAACATTTTAATCTATGGTTACTTCTATTTCGTTATTAGGTATGAAACAAATTCATTGTCACATCTGTATGTAGGTCTCTCTGTTTGCCTGGGCTGCGGGTTGTTCGGAAGAGATACCGTGGCCCTGGCACACAAGGACCTCCAGAAGGAACATAGTGGGTTTTAGTCAGTAAGAGTCTGACACTCCCTCCAGCTGCACCCTCAGCGGGAGAGGTCATTTAATGATTTCTCTGTTTACAATCAACTCATAAAGTACTAGACGAATTTTCGTACGGTTGTCATCGAGTTTTAAGAAGGGGAAGCATAATAATAGAATAACAATAATAAATAGGTTTCTCTCTGTACGGCCAGGGCTCTCTGACCGTAGCTTGATGCTAGCTTGGACAATGCTCCCGATGCCGGTGGGACACAAATATTATATTTTTAAATGTTTTGTTTTCATATAAAATATTAAAAAATGTAAGTACAAATATGTGACAGGTCTTTAAAAAAAACATAAAGTACCGGCAATAAGGTTCCAGACCAATTCAAAACTCTTTTATTCTGCATTAAAAAAGATGTTAAAAATCACTGAAGCCTCAAAAACAAAAGAATTCCCGACTTATAATTACCAAATGTAACGAATGAGACGTCAACGCTTCGGCACAGATTCGCGACGTCACCGCGAGTGCTGCCGACCCCGTTAGCTAAAAGAGCGTGAAGGAACTTAATCTATTAGTCACTTTAATTAATGAAAACTTATTGTTCCTGGGAAAGAATTTCCTATTGGCTCAGTTGCAAAATTTTAATGCCCACTTCTCAAAATGAGTATTCATTTTAGTAGCAAAATTCCTCTTTTATTGCGAAAAGGACATTTTGCGAAAGAGACATTCTGAGAAAGGGGACATTTTGCGAAAGGGACATTCCGAGATTCAGTCAGTCAGTTCAGAGGACATTCAGTCAAAATACCTAAGGGACATTTTGAGAAGTGTACATTTTGTGACTGATCCCTTCTAATCATTAAGCCATAGCTTGGTCTTCAATTGTGGCAAAAATAAACTTTTAAGCTCATACTTAAATAGCTTATTAGAATGGAAACATCTGCATAAATAAGATTGTAACATATTTTTTGACCTTTAAATTAAATATAATAAGGCGAAGGCAAAAACAGAATAAAATAACATGAAATTGCTACAATCTGTCAAATTAACAATTTTCAACTTTATCACAAGTTGACAGTTAGTCTTTCACTCACTCTTTCACTTTTCAAGACTCTGAAAGCATCTTTAAAATAAAATCGATCTCATAACCATTTCATTCGTATCGTTCGTTTCATTCATTTCATACAGGTGCTTTGAAAAAACAAAAGCAAGATAAATAATTTCGTTTTTATTTAAATAGTCATGAAGCCATTACGAATATAATTCTTTCGGCATTAAAATTTCAAGGGGATAATCATCACCGCTCGTTAAACTTTAAAGAGGCTGGTATTTGGACCTCTTAAAGATATTACCTAACCTAACCTTGAGAGATGAACGCATAATTTATAATAATTACCCAAAAGTTATGTCCTAATTATTTAATAAATAATCTAGATTAAATGTTAATTATATCATCTCATGGCTACAACTTTACTGACTGAAAGATAGTCAATACTTACGCTAAATATTTTAATGAACATTTTTATAATAATGTCAATTTGATTATGAAAGCTATCTGACCATTTTCGTCTATACTAATTGACAGAAAGACGTCATTTAAATGACAAAGATTGACAGGTTTGTTCAACATTCAAACATGGCGGTGAACTCAAAAATTCTTGCAATAAAATTGCATTGTTATTTTAAATTAAATTGATTGAGTGAATGAGCTACAAAATTATCTTTCCAATAGAAAACCAAGCTAAAACAAATTTTAGTTACAATTTGTTTTAGCTTGGTTGCTAGGCTTGCTAATAAATTGTTCTTTTTAATTTCTGTACAAAAAAGCGCTAACTGTCAAAAATGTCCACAGATAACTAACTAAAGAACTTTTACTTTTTTATTACTTCGCATGAAATAACCCAAGGCGGTCCGGTGTGCCTGGTAAATAAATCCTGAGTATTTGTCAGCCGTGACATTATCTTGTTATTATAGTGTTGTTACACTCGAAACTTTCTTGCATAATAATGTACATAAATATAACTTTTTTTTAAAGCGTTTTTTTCGTATTACATTTTTTTTCATATTATTTTTGCTACCTATGCTTTTTTTTATTTAATACTAAATTTTACACGTGGTCAAAGGAGCCTTCTTTAAGTGGAATCTCATCAAATGACCCCTCCCGCTAAGGGTGCAGCTGGAGGGAGAGTCAGACTTTATCGACAAAAACCCACTATGTTCCTTCTGGAGTTCCCTGTGTTCCAGGGCCGCGGTAACTCTTTCGAACAACCCGCAGCTGGTCTAAGGACCCTGGTATCCTGTTCATTGTTATTTATTCTTCTATTCGGGAAGAAGAGAAATCCAACAAATGAAAAACCATGATAATCATTCATGAATCATCACGAGTTTATTCAAAATTTTAGCGAGAAGCTCGCACCTAAGTAACAGTCGCACGGATGATGCGGTTGGTCTGTGGATGAGTGATAATCTTGATTAATTTCTCTGTGTTTCGGAAGGCACGTAAATTGGTCGGTCCCGGATGCTATTTGAAAATCTCTGGCAGTCTCTACGGGTATTCAGACACCAGAAATTCTGACAAGACTTTCCATTCTACATTATTAACAGAAAAGTCATACTATTGCAAAACATTAGCGTAGGCATATGGAAACTGCTTGCATTTCCGCATGCGTGCGCGCCGGGCCGAGACGCGCCGCTACGCAATCACTAGTATAGCTATGATAGACCGTTCTGCGCTATTGTCTCTGGTTCCAGCAGAGTAGGGAATATTGTCTAAGTATGTGCATGTACGAGTATGTTGAATGAGGATGTCAACCGCTCCTTTCTAATATTATTTATCTGAAGAGTTTAGTTTTCGGACACACTTATGTGAGGAACAATTGGGTTGATTTGAAAAGAAAATTTCAGTACGAGTATTAAGACTAGGAAAGCTAGATGTTACTTTTTGTCAAAGTGCGCGAAGTAGTTTCTACGGGACGCAGGCGTGGCAGGTGGGAGACTAGTTTGTATGTAAGAAGATCCTCTAATATTATCAATCCAGTCTCCATGAGTACCTAAATACAAACCAGCATACAAAAATCCCTGAAATATCCTTGAAAAGGAAGTGTGCACTCGGACTCCACGACCCGAGAGCTTAAACCCCAAACGGCTCAAAAGTATAATAGACCATCAAGCTACTATTGTCTTCTGCAGCAGCGGAGACAGAGCAATAGTTCGAGCAAGCTGGAATGGCGCAAGAGCATCATAATGCCAGTAAATATAGAATACAAAATTTAGCAAGAAATCATTTTTCCTAAAGCACTTTTGAACTTTAAAAACACCCGCTATGCAATCAGCTAACGTACCTATGCAAACGACTTAGTTCTGCACTATTGCTGGTTCCCTGGTACACTAGCTTACTGGGACGAGCCTTCATGCTCCTCTTGTTTATGAGATCGACCAGCAAATGCATCGAAGGCGTGTGCAAATGGCATGGAATAATGCATTTTTAGAGCGTACCTATATTCGAAGTCAATGAGGGGTCCATATTTAATTATGATTGAGATGACTGAATGCTGCTGAAGCATTTACACAGTCAATAAATAAATCCATACAGTTATGATTAAATAAGCATTTATTTTCCAAAGATCTCAGATTTTTACTTCAAGGTTCGCGTCAGCCTAGCTTTTCCCAACTATGTTGGGTTCGACTTTCAAACAGTTAAGTAGGTATTATTAGTGTTTTACATAGAGCGAATGCCTATCTGACCCAACCCGATACTCTTTGACAGAACTTGTGGTCAGACTATCTGTCTTTAAAGTGCCCGTAACGACTCACAACTATTCAAAAGACAGCCGGGACCCACCAATTTCATCATGACAAGATCGTCCCATCCACGAACCGACGGCTCCAACCGTTGCTTAACCTTATGATCGGTCACAGACACAAACAAAACTTTACTAATAAAATAAAACAAATCCTGTTACCTACATAATATGTATTATGATATTCATATCTTATTATCTAAACTATCGCAACAATGAATGATCTCGATACTGTCCGTTGCAAATCTATCGATAACCAACAACATAGAATGTGTCACAACATAACCGGCGGTTGTTGGTAAACAACACATGATGTTTGCAAATGCGACCAGTTTCTGCATCGGTGCATATTTCCTGATTCATATCTTAATGTTTATCTTTCTATTTGCTTATGCTTTGCAACTGTGGGAAAGGTGTATAAACACTTCGTTGGTCTGACAGTCGCAGGCCGCGACTTCTGAGCACAGGTTCTCGGGTTCGATTGCGGGTGAGAAATTGCTTTGTGGGTTTTAAGAGATTCTCACAGAAGCAGTCCGGAGTCTGGAGGTTGGTGATTGAGTTACCGGTACATCGAAGAGCACGTAAATGTCAGTCGTGCGCCTATCTATGTCCGGTCGTTTCGGATTGCCGAACCATCGTGCTAGGAGACTGAGGGAGTGCAGGATAAAACGTCCTGCGTAGCAGACTGATCTCCTTAACTAATGAAAGACTGGTGATGATGTAAACAATTACCACGATGTGACATCTACAAGACTTTCTATATTTATGTTCACGACAAAAGCGCTATGCTCAGAGACACAGAGATGTGGAGTTTCTTAGAAATAGCCCTATATCTTCTTGTGGGCTCAGTTTCAGACAAAAATTGGGATCCTTTTTCATGAAACCTTTAATTACTCAAGAACTGAGAGTTTTTCAGAAGTCTGCTAAAGAATATAGCAACTTAGAGCGACGTGTTCATTTACAATTCTTTCAGGAGAAAATATTTATATAAATCTTATAATTTTCATATAAATCTTTTTGAAATCGGCTGTATTTAATACATACATACATATCTTTGACTATAAAACACTTAACATTTAAAACACGTCGTTTATCAAAAAAAAAAACAAAAGTGAAATGCCTACAGCATGACAGCTAATTATTTCGTGTCACGTCCTTTCGGTGCATATAAAAGAAGTACATTTTTATGCAACCCTCGGGCAGGCACGCACCGCAGGCAACGTGTGAACGACGGAGTTTTAAGTTTATTTATTGCTTTTTATAGTTGTATGTGATTTTAAAAGCGTTTTAAAGGTTAACGCTTACTGTACGATAAATAGGTACGGAAACTACAAATAAACAGACTTAATAGAATATAATTTTAATTTTCAAATATGGGTATACAAAACTTCTTTAAAATATATATATAAATCAGTTCGGCAATATTTTGCCATTTGGCATGCAAAGTTTGAATTATATTATTTCAGATATTGTTCAGCCTCAAACAACATTTTTAGCTTAAAGGTATGAGGAGGTCTGAATCTAACTGAAATGGGATTAATTTAATTAAGGCAGACTAAAAAATTCTAAGAACTGAAGAATTCTGCAGATTTCTAGAAACACTGAAAAGATAAAAAATTATATATCGCTATAGAAGTCTGTGACTAAAGCTATATTCTTCAATTTGATCTTGAGTTTACGACACAACGCAATTCCACTCGTGGCAATCCTTAACCTACTATATGTGTACCTCCAGGGCATATTATAACAAGGTTACTCCATATTATCAATTCAAAGCACATAATATTATATTATTTTAACGTTATCATTGCGTTGCCCGCCATATTAGGACGTTACGTAATATCATTGTAATGGCGACCGTGTCATCATACTTAGTAGATAGAAAGAGGTGAATTTTTAATTAAGTATTGTGCATTTGTTTATTGATTGTGACTCGTGGCTAAGCAAAAACCGTTCAGGGGTCGATCGACCAAATGTAAACGTAACGTAAAATTAATTTGATTAATTTGAACTTAATTTGTGGCAGTAATGATTTAAGAGTTTGAAAGAATAATTATAGCTCGTCTTGACTATAACTAAGAAAAAAAGTCTGGTATAGGTACTAAAGTATGCTATACGTATACTAAGGTATGTTTGTAAATCATAAAAAATGCATTGATAATGCTTGAAAAAGTGCCTAAAAGCTTATATTATAATTGTTTTTTTACGTATCTACGAAACTGTGTATCGTATCGAAAAATCTGTTTTATCTGTAGATAGAGCTCGAAAAGTTGACTAGCTTGGTGTAAATAAATCATTCTTGAAAAATAATGCAACTATTTGGTTTAACCAATAAAGGGACGGTATACACCGTTCATAAGATCTATTTTTAATTTTAAGAGTTCAATCATCAAATACATATACAATACCTACATAGAAATTACATTAAACTGTCAAAATAAGCCTCAAATCTTATTTACATTCAAAACATTTGTAAGTCGATAAATATTGAAGTAAACGAACAAGTCGTTCATCGCTGATCATGCAGTCAGTGAAAGCCGCAGTACATCACTCCCGCGCATACTTCATCATTGCGCATCACATGCGCGTGCGACGACGCATTGGCCATTTGTTTATTTACAACGTTATTTTATGTAGAATTCCATTTTAAATACGCAAGCTTATATCATCTAATGGTCTTTCTCCGTTGTTCCAGGGTTCAGACCCGCGCGTGGCGACCTGCCGTGGACGGCTGCAGACGAGGCGATGCCAGCTCAACCAGGAGATTAACAAGGAGTTGCGGCTCAGAGCCGGCGCTGAGAACTTGTTCAAGGTCAGTACAAAATATGATTGCTAATGATATGCGTGACTGGACACTTTATCAAAGAACCCAAAGACCATCATCATCAGCCTATTTATCGTCCCAATGCTGGGCACAGGCTACACACAGAAGGATTTCATTGTTAATCATCATCTCCCGAGCCTTTTCCCAACTATGCTGGAGTCAGCTTCCAGTCTAACCGAATTCAGTTGAGTACCGCAGTGCTTTACAAAGAGCGACTGCCTATCTGACCTCCTCAACCCAGTTACCCGGGCAACCCAATACCCCTTGGTTAGACTGGCGTCACGACTTACTGGCTTCTGCCTACCCGTAATGACTGCCAAGGATGTTCAATTGATGTCATTTTTAATGAGAACCAAAAAATATTGTCAATACGATCTATGTATCTATCTACCCTATAGTTGAGTACTTATACTTTCTGAATATCGCTTGCTACGTAGGGACAGATGGTTATGGTTATGACGAATATACATATAAATAAGGGCTTTGTTTTTTGCCGTTTGGCTACAGAACCCTAAAAAAGCACGTGAAATATGAAGATTATCGTGATAACTAAATATGTATATACAAACAGTGTTAGATTAATCTTCTAGGAAACCATTTACCGGTAGATCGGTATGATTCACTCGTATAAAAACATTTCCCTATGTACGAACACTTCCCGCAACAAATCGCCGCTCAATCGCCACTAATCGCCAGTGCGCGTGACGTCACGATTGACACTTTCTCTGCGCACGCGTTCTGCGATTACGTTTTTGTTACGATTGTGTAGTTCTGATTAGTTCTACTTCTATATTATTATGTGGAATGGTTATTACAGACGCCAGCACATCAAGCTATTACAACCTATCAAATTGTCTTAGTAGATTTTCAATTTTATCGCTGAAGCATATATTTCAAGGTTGATTGAGAAAAATTATCAGATTCGGGTAGCTTGATGTGCTGGCGTCGTTGACGTAGCATGGAGACATTCCGCGGTCCCACAACTACGCCCTGTTGAGTGATATGTCATCAAATTATGATTTTAAATCTGAAGTGTCTATTACCTCATCATCACAGCCTTTTTATCGTCTCACTGCTGGGCACAGGTCTCTTCTCACACAGAGAAGGATTGAGCGTTAATATTACCTCATACGAATAATTTAATATGCCACTTTGGGCTAGCACGCTTGCTCTATTGGTGGAGCTATAGATGAAGAGCCAGTGATTGTCAGACCTTCTTGATTTTATAAATCTTTATTTCTATGTATTACAGTAGGACTAACGCTGGCTTTGGAAGATGTTAAATTATTTTCTATGACCGCAGTAACTTATTGTTGGGTTAGGTTCTTTTTTATTCTCCCAAAGCAACCATCAGTCAAACTCCTTAGAAGTTTCAACCAAACCAAAGTTTCAACCTTTGTAAAATAAAGAAGGGGCTGACTATCTGACAGAGCGAAGTCTTATTAGCAATCTAAAGATCGCTATGTGTCCTGAATTCTGAATAGGCGTCCTAATAATGGCAATAGGTATAATATCCTCTATTTTATGTGTCTAAAATCTACCTACCTGTTACTTACTCATCAAAAGAATCATCCGCAAAGTGACGTCACTCTTTATTGTGTAAGAAAATCAGTGAACTTTAACTTTGAACTCCTTCGCACAATCCTTGGCGTGAAACAAAAGACGCCAGTACGTCGACCCGCTATTGTGCTGCTTGAGCGACCGGCGCCCTACGGTCCGTGACCCCTGACCGTCAACCATGGGGTGACAGGTGGGAATCAACAAGGGGTTTTGAGGTTAAGGGGAATTGCGAAAAGCTTTTGAATATCGTTTTCTTGAAACTACGGACTTTTTGACCATGTCAAAAAATGAATAACGTGCCCTCAGCGCCAAGCTAAGAATTTGTCAATGAAATGCCTACAAAGTAGTAGTAAATTCGAAATTACATATATCGATTAAAACTGACTGTTAATTATGAACTTTAAAAGTTTGTCATGTAGTCGTGACCGTGGCGTGCGGGGCACTTTTTGGCTTGTGATCTATATGTGTCTGTAGCAGCCAAAAAGTTGATTATTAGTCCTTTATAGAATGTATTATGATGAAGTTTTGCGAGCCACAGACTCACAGTCTATTATGATACCAATTAAGTATGAACTAGCTGTCACCCGCGGTTATGTCTGTTATCTTAGTGAACTTCTCCCCCGTACAGGAATATAAATTAGCCCATGTGTTATTCTTAATTTCAAAACTATACTTCATCTACTGTAAAGTACCTATTATATCAAATTCTTCAGCCTTGATAAATAGGCTGAGAGATGTTTTTATTGGTTCAGTAAGTTCCCGAGATTTGCGCGTTTAATCAAACAAATAAAATCTTCAGCTTTATAATTATAATATTAGTGTACCCTATAGATTATTGTGTGATTATCAGATTAAGGGCCAGTTTCACAATGTCCGAATAGCCACTATCTACCGAATAAATTAAAAACTGAAACAGAATTTGTATGAAACTATCTCCCAAATTAAACTAACTGGAACTTAATCGAGGTGGTGAAACAGACCCTAAGGCAGTAAGGTAACATCAAATCCAATTTATTAAAATTTTCCACAGGACAAATTACATATAAAATATAAAATTAAATCTTTGTCTTACATGCCTGAACTAGGAAGTCCTGTATTTCAGGCAAAAAGTGCTAAAATAATTCAAAATTAACAAATAATAAAAAAAATACATAATTCCATTGTACAATAAATTAAATTATCTGTCAACGTGGACAAGCTCGCTTATACTATTATACTATATGTACATAATTTTTATTTATTTATTATACGATACATAATAATATGCTGAAACTAATAATATATCTTTTTTGTTAGTTCTAATTATAGATAGTAGTTTTTAGTTAAGTTTTACTGAAACTATAGTTAAAAACAAACAGTTTCTAATACCTCGCTCCATCCAAGTGACCAACTTAGCGAATATCGAAGTAACGCTACATATGCCTCACAGACAAATACATCTTGTTCGCACCATTTGCTAAACAATAGATGAAATGACGTGAGAGTTCAATGACCTAGTATTTTCATTTCAAAGTAGCGACTGCTCATGGTTTTTGAATTCCGATTATTCTTTGTTGGTCTAGACTTTAAGTCAATGGTTAGTTAGGTTAGGTAGACCTGGCAGCAAGCATTAGTGAAGGTACCTATATAAAGTCTTCAGTTTAGAACTTTTAAAAGTTTAGCAGAAATAAGCAAAGGATAGACGCGGATTATTTAAATTATTATGAGCAAATCCTGATTTAAAAACTTTTTTTTTTAATTAAATCTTTCTTGAAGGGAGAAGGGAAAGGAGGGTAGATAAAAATTATGTTAACCCTCTATGCCCACGAAACTGTACTGAGAGATGTCTTAATGAAATATTTGATTGCCCTAGTTATGTTTTTGGAAAAAATACTGTGCTGTAGGTACTTATTTTTCATATCAAACAGTTTTTCCTTGAAAACGATAAATGAAAGTGACATTATTTTAAGATGCTTTACCAAATTAATATAATAAAGGATTTTATTTTTGACCGAGTCAACTACCGCAACTACCCATTTTAACCAATAAGGCTTACTTATCTTAATTTTCTTTATGTTTCCCAGGCAACGACAAACAGAAAACTTCGCGAGACCGTGGCTCTGGAGCTGAGCTTCGTGAACTCCAACCTGCAGCTGCTGAAGGAGCAGCTGGCGGAGCTCAACTCATCCGTGGAACTTTACCAGAGCGACAGGTAGGCAATACATCATCTCCTGCCAAGACGTTTTGTAAGCAGATGCAATTGTGTACCAGGGTTTTATATATGAAGAGCTTTATTTCCACTTATTTATCCCCTTAATGTAGAAAAACATTTAAAAATATAAAAAATAGGTGACCACCGATATCGGGAACAGGGTCTAGGCTACCGGTAATTAGAGGTACCAGAGACAGAAACCTCCTCTCAATACGTGCGTCTCAAGGAGACTTCCAGCCTTCTGAAGCAGCCCCTTGACCCAGCTGCCTAACGATAGCTTGTAGGCTTGATAGGTATTGGTCGAGACTCTTGGCTATTAGACCATCGGCACGATGACAGCCGTCGACATTCCACATGACGGCAACCTCGTGCGCTAAGTCGAGATACTTCATGGAATATCTTTATTATGAAAACCTTTTTCACACACGGTCGGTTGCCCCCACGGTTGTGTTATTGTGCCAACACGACTGATAAACTACATACATATACTTTACACATATATCTTTATAAATACATAATGTAACACCCAGATCACAGCCAACAATCATGCTCATCACACATTTCTCGACCGTACCAGGAATCGAACCCGGGACTTGCGTGGTTACCATTGCGAAAAAAGTCCCATCAGACGTTTCTCACACTCACAACCTTGAATAAACAAATTTTAATTATCTGTCAATTTCCGTTCTCACACATTAATTAAAGCTTGCCTTATATAACCAGGCTAATCAATAACTTATCTACGTATATATAGAGTAAAACATGTTGAATTAGTTCATTAAGTTCGGCCAATAAATTATATTTTTGTAACAAATTATCTAAACCACCTTGACAAGATTGAGAGATTTTATTAGATAAGCGACAAGAATCATGATAATTCTGTAAGTAGAACATTCAAATTAAATATTTATTACTGTTGTAAAATTTAAAAGAAAAGCAACTCTTTCAAGTGCCCCATTTGTCTGTTATTCTAATTTTTCATGCACGGCATTCCTCAGCACTTATAATCACGATCCTTTAAGAAGACCTGAGAGCACAGCAGTGCCTCAGCCAAGTCTCAAGCAGAGCGGTCACGGCCGTACCATTTTTTCTTGAAGCGATTCGCAGCTGTTTCTACCCCCCTAACAAAGCTAGGATTTTAGGTTTTATATTTGACTGAGCACTTTATTCAACTTGGCTGACATACTTGTTTTAAGAAGAAATATAATTAAAAACGTATTTGCCAATTGTCGAAATAGAACTCAATATAAGAAAATTCCGCGACACATCTTCGTAAGCACAGTCATCAAACAAACCACCCAAAGGCAGCACTATTTCTTACGAAAACGCAAACTTTCACCAAACGACGCCGTAGGATATAATAATACACATCTACGACAATTATTTATGTTCAATTCTAATAATAAAAGCTTAAGTAAAAGTCGTACTTGTAAGGTTGACTGATAGTTACGTAATAATACTCGTCTCGACGTGATTTGCATAAAGTTGGATAAGGTCAGACTGCGAGCGGAGAGCGGGAAAACATCTAATACTTACTAGTTTTTGCCATGAAACTGTCTTTTCCCAATCAATTTTGTACCATAAGCTTCAGCGATAAAGTTGAAAATCTATCGAGGAAATTTGACAGATTGTAGTAGCTTGATGTGTGTACCTAGGAATTATGTTGGGTGGGTCCTTTCTTCTTTATAAACGATTGTGTAGCAATCGGTCCTTAATTTTCGAAAAATGTGCCCTAAACAAAAGAATAAGAAAGGAAATAAATATACGAATATGACGCATAGAGTAATGTAATCTATACATACTACGAGGTTATACCAAAAACTGTTTATAATAAGGGTGTAAATAAAATAGACCAAGAAAAATTAAGCTGTGTCTAACTACAGTTTCATCTTTCTAACACAGTAGACACTGAGATTTACAAACTTCAAACTCACGTTTAAAAAGTTGCTTAAAAAGTTTAAATTATTAACACTTTTTTTGTACATTTATTTCATTGCACACATAAATACACGTATAAAACATACAATTAAAAAGATTATGTACAAAAGATAGGATTTTGATATATTAAATCAACATAATTTGCTCAATATTTTTATCATTCTGTAACATACTTGATACATATGCGAAGATATGTGCTGCACCAAAAAATGCGAGGTCTAATTGCGCAAAAATAAACATTGGTTGTGCATATCAACCGTGACATTATTACAGGCAATAAAACAAATTAAATGTCACACAGCATTCACATTAATTTAATTACATACATTAAAATATGTAAATATGTCTTGTAGTAATAAAAGATTGTAAACAACGAGTAGGTATACTCCTAGGCCAGGCTACTACTGTTACTAGTATATCCTTACTTTTATAGTAAAGTTGAGTGTGCAGGTTCGATTCCGAGACAGGCTAGAACCAATGCAACTTAGAAAAAGTTATACTTACTTTCTGAGTATATTTTGGACACCAATGACTGATTATAGGTGAAGGAAAACATCTCGAGGAAACCTGGACTATAAAGTCTGATAATCGCAAACGCGTATTGAACAAGCGTGGTGATTAACGCTCAATCCTTCTCCCTGGGAGAGAAGGCCTGTGCCTACCAGTGGAACAATAAAAAGGCTGATGATTGATGAATAAAATTCAATTACAATTAAACTTTTGTGTTTGACATTCCTGGTTAATTACGTACCTACGTTAGTAAACGCAGGCAAAAAAAATGAAACTTAAAAAGTTTATCTTAAAACCGCTGTCGGCGAGACCTCGGTCTAAAATAATTGATGAGTTGACAAACAGGAAAACGATTTTACAACTAGATCCAATTAGTTTGGTGTCTAGCGTGTTTTGTTTTATTGCTAGATTTATTTCATCATCATAAATATTTCTCGCCGAAAATAAAACTTATTAATTGATGCTCTTTGACCAATGACATTTATTGCATAAATTGTGATCGGCTTTTGTTTTGGCGGGAAACCTTCAAATGATGTTTGTGTCTTCATACTGTGGTAGCGGTGAGTGTCAGTCTTTTACTGTCTTCTTCTACCTCCAGCCATGTTCCCAAGTTATTTGGGGGTCGTCGGCGCAATATGTTTTTCGATTCCATTCGTCTCTGTTGGTTGTCATACTAATATCCACTCCCTTCTTAATTATGTAGTTTTTCAGGCATTCAATCCATCCCTTCCTTATGGTCTTCTAGACTCTTTGTAGCATGCGTTTCACCTACTCATGACATGCCCATACCACGACAAGCGCTTGCCTCTCTTTTTTTCTGTCACTGGCACTATTTTCAGGCTTCCTATGATATACTCACTCCTCACTTTATTCATCCTAGTTATTCAGCATTCTCATCTCTGTTACATGCATGCATCTTTCTCATGCCTCTTTTTTAATGCTCAACACTCTGACTGATCCATACGACACGACAGGACTTATAATTATATATTTGTAAATTTTACCCCTTTGACTTATACTGACTAACTGATCCATATTCCTTCTATAATATCCCCTTTCGAGCAATTCCGCAGACCAGAATGACCATCACCGAGAATACAAAACGACAATAAATACAAAACACTATCTTCTTTAGTCTGGGGAAGTCTAAATTAAAATGTTAAAACATATTTTATAAATACATAATATATATTATTCATTACATATGCACATAGCCTGAATTTGAAAAAAACATTCACTCTTGAATTCGCGTGTCATCGGCAAGGCCGTTCGAAGAACTAGGTACCTAATTTGATAAAATATAATGTTTGCTTGACTAAGTGCCTTTCACCGCTAATTATTAATTTATTTATTCAGATTTTAAATTGATTTTTATCGGAACCTAAGTTATGCAATATTAAATAACAAGTACTTTTATGTTTATAGTCTTACCGTCTTTTTTGATTTATGTTAATTCATTAAAATTCTGAAATATTATGCATAATATTTTAATAAAGCGTAAGAAATAGGGTATAATATCCTTACTAATATAATATCATGCAAAATGCGACAGTAACTCTGTCTGTCTATCTGTCTGTTAAGCTTCCACGCCAAAACTACTGAACTGATTTAAATAAAATTTGGTTGACAATGATCAAGACTAGACACAGGCTACTATAGGATAGGTGAAGTAAAAAAACTGAATATTATTAGGAAAATTCTTTATATGTATATGTAGATGCACAAAATTTATTTACGGTTCGATTTAATATTCTCTAAATTCACATCGCCATAGCTTTTATGTACATACAACAATTTAACAAATTATTTATTCATATCTTGTACGCATTTTGAGCGCGAAAATAAATTTTTGACAGTTCTTTTTTTCTGTGCAAAAGCAACACAGATAGGTATTTAAAATGCCACAAAACAAAAGAAATGTTCACAAAGCTGGCTACATTATTATCATACCATAACACTTGAGGGTCCAACAAAACGTCTGTAAAGTGTAAAATTCTAGATAATCGTAGTTATTATGGACAAAAAGCCGACAGTTAAAAGGTGGACACAAAAACTCTATGGACTGTAATTGGATGCGATGCGGTTACATGGACGATGCACTAGCATGTTCATGCGGTTCCACTTGATATATTTTAAGTGTTATTTTTCTTTATAAAGGTGTAATTTTCGTATTATAAAATTCAATGTGAAAGTTGTTTTAATAGTTTGATAATTTCCGACTAGATTATCTATTATTTAATGAAAATAAATGTTTATTTTTTTGTATTGTGTAATAACTACTTCCCGAACCCGTACATAAATACCGGTCGTACTGTACACGGGGTATCGGGTTCGATTGGTCGGGCCGAAGTCGTTTTGTGGGTTTTGAGAAACTTTCATACAGCAGTCTGGAAGCACCCGTGCATATGAGAGCACGTAAATGTCGCTCCTGTGCCTGATCTCTCTCCGGTCGTGTCGGATTGCCGTCCCATCGGACTATGAAAGTGAGGGAATAGAGAGAGCACCTTATCTGCTCGAATGCTTGTGCACTGTAATATGTCCTGCGCAGCTGGCTGATCTCCTTAGAGATAACGGCCGCCGTAGCCGACAATCGGCCTGGAAGCCATCATCATCATATAAATAAAAAAATATCAAAATTCGTTCAGGCACTCTATTTTTATAAGGCAGAGGAAAAAGATTGATAGGCCTATTATTTTATATGAGATTTCTTCTCTATTTTCTCTATGTCTATGTATATCAGGTCACATGAGAAAATTCAGAATAAATGAGTATATGTAGTTATTAAACAGACTTTCGCAATCAATTTCTTTCAAATAACCTTACACAATTAAAACGAAACATAATATCGTTACAATTCAATTACGGCGCCAATTAAACTTAACAGATGAAATAAAAAAAACGGTTTCCGCCATTGTGTTCATTTTCCCGCGCTCCGCCATATTGTAACCATAGACTAATAGAGAGGAATGCGCGCGCTAATCTACGTTCTTTGTGAGGAATGTGAACTTTTTAAAACTGTTTAATTTTATGTAGTTAAACTAATTATTATTATTTATTTATACTTTTAAGTTACTGAAGGTAGTTAGTTGCTTATTTCTTTGCAGTTTTTATTTCACTGACTAAAAATAAAAGTTTAAAGTAGGTTACCCGTAATTGGGTGAGAAAAACTGGAAATAAAAAGAATCTGAACCGTTTAGACATTATTAGTGTTCTTAAGTTAAACGACTACCTCCTGGAGGCTATAATTTACCTCCTATAACACTTAGGACCTAACTTACATTTAAACTATATAACCATTTATTTATTCATTAAATACTTTTTGCACAATGTACGGTCGCCAGCACATCAAACTCCTACAATGTGTCGAGCTTGTTTATAGATTTTCAACTTTAGCGCTGAAGCATATGGTTCAAAGTTGATTGGCAAAATTTGACAGTTTTCTGTAGCTTGATGTTCTGGCGTCTGTACAATGGCGGACTTAAAGGCCTTAGGCCTTTTCTACCAGTTGACTTTTGGTAGTAGAAAAATAGCTGTGGTAGGTGCAACACTTTCTTGAGGTATTTAATGAGATAAATACAGAAATGTATGTATAACTACCATATTATGATGCCTTAACTTTCTTTTAGATAAAATCTACAACGATTTAATGTTATAAACAATGTCATTACTTATTATCTTCATTACCTTCTCATTTATTACATAAGATGTCCAAGAGAGTCCAAGAAATGTATTACTTGAAAAGAATTTTGAAAATCGGTCCACAATCGACGGAGCCATCGCGTAACAAACACACAAAAAAAATTAAAAAAAACATACCGTCGAATTGATTACCTCCTCTTTTTTAAAGTCGGTTAAAAAGGGACTATCCCACCTTAGAACAAAACGTATTTCAGCACCCATCTCTCTCTGTCACACGTGTGTGCATATTCCTAATCTCTCGCTCCCGCACCAGTGTTAATAGCCGTGTGTTTGTCGACAGCAGCAAGGAGTGTGTCATGCCGATGATCCCGCTGGGCCTGAAGGAGACCAAGGAGGTGGACTTCAGGGAGCCCTTCAAGGACTTCATACTGGAACATTATAGTGAAGACGCGGCCGCTTATGAAGATGCTATTTCAGATTTTATGGATATGAGACAGGTAGGTACTGTCAAGGTTTCTCTTGGTGTTTTAGTAATTATTTCGAATTCAAAATTCTGAATTTTTGATTTATGCGGTTACGGCGAGGACATAATTATTGTAATCATTGCTTTGTGTCTTAATTTTTTTCTGCGTTCTTAAAGTGTTCGATTCGTTGTCGTCATTTTCGACTTATGCTTAAAAGACAAATTTTGACATGTCCTGAAGCTCTGATCCTTCTTTGGTTTAATATGTCGTCAATTATTATTGTTCCAAACTTCTAAGCCCCTTTTCTTCTACACAGGCGATGCGGACGCCAGTGCGGTCAAGCGCGGGTGTGGCGCTACTCTTCAAGTACTACAACCAGCTGTACTTCATAGAGCGGCGCTTCTTCCCGCCAGACCGCTCGCTCGGCGTCTACTTCGAGTGGTTCGATTCGTTGACAGGTGTGGTCTAACTTCTTTTTAATGTTACACGAGTCGGAAAGGGCTCTCTCACAGGCAATTTATTATAGTACCACAGTGTAAGGAATGCTCTATAACCTTTAAGTAGAAATATGGACAGATATTATAGCGAGTGTGTGCAATATCTAGACAAACTAAACTTACAGTGCCATCTATTGACTGTGAGGATGGCACTGCTTTAGTTTGATTCCGGGAAACAAATGTAGATGGCGTTAGTTGTGCAATTTACAAGGGAATTACTAAAAAAATATGTTGTTATTATCTCAGGAGTCCCGTCATGCCAGCGAACAGTGGCTTTCGAGAAAGCTTGTGTCTTGTTCAACATAGCTGGCATCTACACTCAACTTGGCGCTAAACAGGTACAAATAAATCTTTATCTTTTGGATTATATTTCATTATGTATACTTAAAATGTTGTATCATGGAAAGATGTTAAAGAAAAATATACAAACATAAAAAGATTACCTCAACATGTGATGTGATATACTTGGGTAGTTATAGCTCCCGAAACTTAAGCATCAATATTCTTTCAGTATTCTTCCCTAAAATCCACAACATTTGCATTTTTTATGACTGGTGTTTATCAATACAAATATATTTTGTGAAACGAATGACACGAGGTTAATGTAATGTTGTTTTTTTTGTCCAGGACCGCTCGACATGTTCCGGGCTGGATGGCGGCGTGGAGGCGTGGCTGCGTGCGGCGGGCGCGCTGCGCTACGTGCTCGACAACTTCACCAACGCGCCCTCCGTCGATCTCGCCGCTGACACGCTGCTTGTGCTCGCCGCGCTAATGACTGTAAATAAATATGAAGATTGTTCCTTGCCATAATCCACATACCTACTACCCGAATTGATTGTTCATGTTTCAGTATTGTCGACTCTTTCTAGTTTTTCAAACTTATTGAGCTTGACTAATGATGAGCCGTAAATGTTTGTTTTTATTTTCACGTTTCTGTTGTTTGGATTGTTATCTATTGGTGATATATGTAGGTCATCGTTGTGTTTAAATTGTTAATATTGACAAATGTCATTCAGGCACAAGCTCGCGAGTGCCTGTTCGAGAAGCTGGTGCTGCAGGCGGGCGAGGCGCGCGGCGAGCTGCGGCGCGCGCCCGACCTGTGCCTCGACCTCGCGCACGAGAGCGCGCACCTCGCGCACACCTACCGCCAGCTCTACGACAAGGTACACATCAACTCGTCTTTTAACAAGTGGCTCTATACATGTTGTCGCAACCCTTTTTAACCTTCAAGACACCCAAAAATCTATCTTTACCATTGTCAATTTGGGCATATTTAATACCGGTCACTGGTATCGAAATTAAACCTACGTATGTGGATTTCAGATGCAATCTGAAGGTGTCTTCAACTACGTGCCATACTCGTGGGTCTCTTTAGTCCACGTCAAGACTGAGTACTACAAAGGTATGTGTCAACACACACACACGACTTAGCTACCTCAAAGTTATAGATTTCACCAAAAATATTTATATCCACAGCGTTGGCGCACCAGTACTGCGCGACTGGTCTGCTGAATATGCCGGCGTCGGCGCAATCTCCGAGCCGCCTCGCATCACTATACGATGCTGACACTCATCTCGAAAACGGTAAAATTAAGAAAAAATAACCTTACCAAAATAGAGTATTCGAAGCCCATAATTTCTGTACATAAAATCTGCCTAACTCTTCTGGAAATTCTGCTGTGGTCATATAATGGACTTGCTGTATTGCTTATATTCCAGGTTCATCCATATCCCCAACGCTGAAGGACGCGGACGTAGACTGGGCGGCGCTGGGGCGGGCACATCTAGCTGAAGCGCTCACACTCTACGAGGAAGCGCTAAGGCTGCAGAGAATGTGTCGGTATGTAAAATACAATTTCCGTTGCTCATGAATGTATTACACCACAAGTGCCTGAGCCTAGTCTTTCCGCTGTGGGATTTGCAAAATAGATCAATTTTTTTGTGCAAATCAAATAAGTCATTAACCTGAATCCAATTTACAATATATCTAAGAGTGCTGGTAAAAACTTAGATACGTTGACATCATACTGTGATTGCCGTGAAACAGGCTGCAGACTTCCTTCAAAACGCATAAAAAAATGTTGCTCCAACTAATATGAATGGTATGTAACAGCGAGTTGCGCGGCAAGGAGGCGATATCGCTGGTGGTGCGCGCGCAGCTGGCGCGGGCGGCGCGGGACCGGGCCGCGCGCGACTCCGCCACCGACGACTTCACCGACCTCATCGACGCGCCCAACGTCACGCGTATGTATCCACACCTATACAACTTGTTGCACATGCGCAAAACAAAGAAAATGATTAGTATTTTTACACCAGAAAATGCATTAATAAAACTTTGCGAATGCTTTTAAATTACAGCATCTTCAAAATTCCAACTGGCTCTAACACAGCCTGACTTCGCTCAACACCGAGTGGAAGACCTATTCAAGTCTCTGGGGCCAATCGCCATATTCTCCGCCAAACGCCACTGGAGCGCACCTCGCCTTGTCCAGCTACAGAAGTATAGGGAAGGAGCACGACGCACAGAAAGACCACGAAACGGAAACACAGAAGAATACGAAGAAACCAGGAACAGCAAACACAGGACTGACAAAAGAGATCGGTCGGAAGACAACAGCACTTACTACAACCAAATAATCAGAAGCGACGAGAAATATTCCAACGATTATGAGAAAAAGAAACTGCACAGGGTCAAAAAACAGAACGGAGTTTATATTAATAGTTATAACAATAATAATTATGAATATCATCCAAAGGTTTTGGATTATGACTCTCAGAATGAGTATAAGACGAAAGGGGATGGGAAGGTTGAGAATGGAGTGAAGGAGAATGGTAAAGCGAAGAATACGAGACGAAAAGACCCTCTGAGGAGGGCGGCGAGTGAGTACAACGTCTCGAACGCGAAGACTGAAGATGAAGGCTTCGGATTCTCTGTAAGAGGGGATGCGCCGGTCGTTATTGCTGGGGTTGAGCCTAACTCTTTGGCAGATGTAAGTATTGAACCTCCTGGATTTAGTACAACAATGTATTAAGCTTCAAAATATTGAAAAAATCTATTATATCACACTTGTAGATTGGAGGCATGCGAGAAGGAGATTTCATCATGAGCATCGGAGACACGGATGTGAAGTGGAGCTCCCATGACGAGGTAGTGCGGCTGATACAGGCGGCCGGCGACACGCTCACTATGAAGCTAGCCACGCCGATGGACAAGAGTTGTCTGAAGGTAAATCTAAAAAAATATACTTACATAACCTACTATATGTAAAACTTATAAAATAATATAAAAAAGACTAACAGATGTAGTTTTAAGCATTAGCAGTATATAAAATGCAAAATTTACTCTTATCCCTCTCACCTTTCCTCAAAACTCTTCTAAAGCGAAAGAGTGAGAGAACTTTCTCTGTAAGAGTATGACTTTATGATAATATCTATCGTCACAATTCGCAGGCGTCACCAGAAACTCCACGGCAGTCAAACTCGAACCAGGGCTCGGTGTCAGCGGCGTCGACGGCGTCCAGCGGCTCCACCGCCGCCACCGCGCGCTCGTCGGCGCGGCGCGCGCCCTCCTGGAACCCCTTCCGGCGCCACACCGCGCGCGACAACACCTCGCACCGCGGCTCGCACACCACCAACATTATATTCAGATAAAGCGAACTGCTTGTGACACCACACGCGGAGGTCTTCTTTACATTTTTAATGCGGTAAATTTGTAACAGCGCCATCTAGTAGCAAGAGTCAAAAAACTTACAATGTCAACAGTCAATACTACTTATGGCAATACCTTGTGGATGTTTTGATAAAATCAAATGAGCATCAATAAAATGATTGCAAAAGTTAAAAAGCGCCTAATTCTGAATAACATCACTGGTCATAGTTAAGATAAAATTCATAATTTTAAACATTTCATTAAAAATACACTGTTCATTGTCACAAGTCATTAACGAGTCACAAAAAAGTTGATTTAAACGAATTAGAAGGGCCATCTATATTTATAAGACTAAAACTATTATATGCTAAACTGTAAACCAACGCCATCTATTATCAGATCCCTTTAACTACTTATAGATTCCTTATTGGTGTGTCTGGGTTGAAGATTTCTTAGGGTTACTTAGGAGAGCGACATTCGCTGCTATAATATTTAGGTTCCTAAATATATAGTTAGATATGGGGACCTTACATCGGCTATGAAACTCCAAAGTTTTTCATTTATTATTTTATAAGTTTCCTGCTTGGCAAGCAATAAATATTTTAGGAAGAAATAAATATATTTTTTTGTTGTTTTTTGAAATAAAGTTTTGCCAAGTATGTTGTTTACTTAATACTTACAATTTATTATTAAGATAACTGTCTATGTTCTTTACTAAATCAAAAATGAAACATTAATATGTTTCAGTTTAAGACATTTTTGCAATCATTCCGTCACAAATCTAAAAGCCTTTATTTTCCTTTGAGAATATCTAAAAGTTTTCTGCTATATTTGTATTTATAAAAAACCATTGAAAAATATAAGCTCCTTTATATAATTGTATGTATATGTAGAAGTCGGATTATATATATTTAAGTATATATTTATTTTGTTAAAATTATTTTTTTTTTTCAAAAAAAACTATCCTTCGATAAGTGATTACCTATTTCAATGTACTGGCACATCTTTATATCGCAAAAGACGTGCGCAGTCGCTTGAAAACGTCGACATTTTGATAAGAAAAGAAACGTTATTTTTTGCACTTTTTAAAAATATTTTTCTAAACAAATTTGTTTGCTCTAAATTCAAAATAAATAAAAATACCTGTTTTACAAAAGAGGTAGGTAGTTATTATCTATGACTGATTGAAAATGTACTTAACAGATTAAAAAATATAATGTATATTTTGGTTAAAACTTAATTATGTATATTCGTAGCAAATAGAAAGTATACGTCACAATTTATTTAGATAATAAATGTAATTACAGTATTTTAGTGGTTATTAAATAAAATAATAATTATTACTTTAATTTTTGGATGTGATCGATTTTTAAAAAAGAAAAGTTGAAAAAAACCTTTGGCAAAATATTGATCGCGTCCAAAAGTAAAATTTTAGATTGATTGTAACAATTTAAAATTTTTGATTCGACTTTGTTTTTTTTTTTTATTTTGTATAATATAACAATAAAAAATAGATTAAAATGTATATCATTGTATAGAGTTGTTTAAGATATAAATGTATAAAACTGTTGTGGTTACTTTTGAACAATAAAGGATATTTAAAGGCTAGTAATGTTTTTTTTTAAAACGTAACTAGCAATGTCAATGACTGCCGCACGAGTCGAGCAATCGACCTGTCAGTATGTGATAGGGTTGAAAAAAAAATATTTCAGCTATAACACATTTTATTTTAAAACATCACAGAATAATATCTATATACATACTTTAATTACTAACTACGTATATAAAATTATAACTATACACATATGTATAACAACGACTCTATTTATTTTTGTTTTAAATTAAAATTATCTGTATAAATAATTCGACGAATAATAAATAGGAACAAATTTCTTATAATATGCACATAATTTATAGATTAACTTGGAATATGCGATTGATGAGTGGTGACAACTAGTCAAATTCAATACTTTTATAGAACTGTCAAATACGGTTATGCTCTATGCAATTTGTATGAAAACACCACATATGACGTCACAGATTTTTCACATTAATCCGTATACTTATTTCGATTATATTATCAATAAAAAAAACAAAAGCAGATTTCGGTTCAAAACGATAAATTAAACTGACATTATTTTAAGATGCTTTACAAAATGAATATGATAAAGTATTTTATTTATGACCTAGTCCACATCCCAAATTGTATGAGAATACAAAGTTGTGACGTCAAAGATTTTTCACATCAAGCTGTATACTTATTTCGATTATATTATCAATAAAAAAATTAAAACAATTTTCGGTTCAAAACGATAAACTAAACTGATATTTTTTTAGCTATTCAACATCCCAAATTGCATGGAACTTATAATTATATATTAAATATCAATTCACATAGACTTGTTTCGGCTCCAAAATCTTCCTAAATCAGTATACTCATAATCGTGTACTTAATTACAAAACAAAATCAAACTTAACAATTTTATGTAGAAAACATTAACAATTATGTAAACGCTACGTAGGTACAGACGGCTGCACATCACGTCTATACATAACCAGTTTGTCTTGGATTCGCTTTATATGGTCTTTCTACTAGTTGAACGGTCAGCTTATACTAGTTTTGTTAAGGTTGATGTGTAGCCGTGTGTACCTACAATGTTGTTATTACAATTACCCATATATTTATAAAGCTTGGTAAAAACTATTACATATTTGTACGAAGGACACTTATTTTTGGCGCTGACTGTACTTTTATACGTGTTATATTTATGAGAAAATTGATAGATTATCTTGAAACATAAGGATTAGCTATAAAATAAGTAGTCAATTGATGAGAAATTTGTAAATAATAAGGTTAGGTTATTTTTGTAGATATTACATATTTTTTTCCATTTTTAACCGACTTCCAAAAACGGAGGAGGTTCTCAATTCGACGTTTATATTCGATGTTTACATTATTTTATGTTTAATGATGACCTATTTCTGTAGTTTTGATAATATTTTAGGCAATAGATTTGTAAATTGCAGAAGCCTGTCAAAATTCTTGTCAACTTTTTGAAAAAAAGCCCTTCTAAGTTACGTATACAGTCTTTGGTGAAGACAGCTGCAATATTTAGGGCTTACACAAACCTGCGAACTCGCGTGACGCATCGCAACAACATGCGATTAGATTCGCATCGCAACAACTTGTGATAAGATTGTCATCGCGCTGTTATGCGATATTAAATCATTCTTGTTGAAAATCTTTGAAAATCTATCAATTCTAATCAATCATAGTGACAGTGCTAAACAATGAAGAATGTTTACTAGTAATGATTCTATACGTTTCATATAGTCCAAATGATATTAAAAAAGTATGTGTAAATATTATTTCCATATGTCACTTAGTTCCCGAGATATTCAATTTTAAAGAGCGCGGGACACGGTCGGTGACGTCACATGTCATACACTCACCCAGCGCGCTCCAGTACGGTTTGCTACGAAATAACGCAAGCGTTAGCTTATATCTCCGTCCGTGTACTGTGACGTCATACTAACATTGCGCCCGCCAATTGGAATATTTAAATGTCTATAAAACCTAACATACCCACATAGGCTTTAGTAGGCACAAAGTTATAAATCCATTTAGCATAGCCAGTAACATTCTTCCTATTAAACTACATGAGAAGAAGCCATATCCTGCGAATTCACATCGCGCCGACTCGCAGACTTGTGCTCGAACCCGCACAAAAACATTACCCACTCAACAAAACAAGTGCTAACTCCCATCCAAATACTTTTCTAAATACTTTTTCGAGTCATCGTAAACGCCGAAGAATACAAAGCCTCCAATCATGATCGCAGTCATTCGGGGCATCATGCCTGCAAACAGTCCTTTTACCCCCGATTCTAGGTAAATGTCTACTAAGATGGGTAGTATGCGCATTTTCCTGGTCACACTGTACCCGTTGCCTAGCATTATGCGCGTTTTGGCGAGGTCTAGAGGGGTGGTTAGTGCGGCCGCGAAGCCTCCAGCTATCGAACCGCAAACTGCACTCTGAAAGGAAATATACTGATAAGAAGAGATGTATCTTTGGACTGAAATGTGGTGCAGGCTTCATTTATTGTTTTGAAGCTACATGAAATGATCAGGACAGGGATTAAAGTCTAATTAAGGTCATCAGATTATGTCTGAAATCACCAACCCGCATTGAGCAAGCGTGGTGATTAACGCTCAATCCTTCTCCGTGGGAGAGGAGGCCTGTGCCCAGCGGTGGGACGATAAAAAGGGCTATGATGATGATGATGAAGGTCATCAGAACCAGAGAGAAGAAAGGTCCCGAATATTTAAGAAGCAGTCTTGTATTATTTCCTTTTTCTTCTATGGCAATAAAACAAATAAATAAAAGCAAAAATACTAGCTTTACAGTGATCACGATATAATATAGCAGATACAAGCGTCCGCCAGCGGGTTCACCAGGGACCCGTGGGAACGCGCACAACTTCCTCGATAGATGGGAATAAATAACACATTTTCTTTTTCAAATTGGACCCTGATTCCTAAGTTTAGCGCGAGCCAACAAACTCTTCATATATATGTTTATTCCATTACCACGCTGGTCCTCTAATATACCCAAACCAGTATATCTGAAAAACATTGATACCTGTATCACTCACCTGAAAACTGCTAATCTCTCCGTTGTTATGTTTCCTAACTGTTGTCTTCAGCAACTCCCAGACGGGCAGCTCTATGAAGCTGAAGGGCAGGTCCCGCAGGACCGTGGACCCGAACCCACGGTACACGCCGCGGAAGAAACCCTCAGACTTATACGCCTGATTAACAAAAGAAAATGTTTGATTGAGTATACCGCAAAACTCTATTGTCCTAATTTAGGTTTTAAGTTTTACAATAATTCAGTTTTTGTGAATGGATCATGGAGGCTGGGTCCTACAACACAGGTAATCCTAGTGTAGGGGAAACAGGGGATCCTAGGATCTAGGGCACAAACAATATTGTATATTCTTTACAACCTTATCACTAACATTGCAGGTACTTATAACCTAATGCGTTAGCGAGGCATTTAACTAGGTAAGTAAAAATAATATAATTAATAAAAAAAAAAAACATCTCAATGGCGACAACTAAATTCCCAACACAGGTACGCGTGTGTGGCCACTCCACACCAGTTAACCTATGATAAGTTTCTGCGCAGCAACACAATGTTTCGAGAGCACTATAAGTACGAACTGTTCCCTTAGCTTGGTTTTCGCACTAGAATGATGCAGCGACTGACTATATCTGGCCTCCTCAATCCAGTTACCTGGGCAAACCGATACCAGACTTTCTGGCTTCTGATAACCCGTAACGACTGCCGAAGATGTTCAAATGACAACCGCGAACAATTAGTGTCACCGTACACGGGCCACCGGCCACCACAAAACGCCGCCACTAGTATATCTCCCGTACTTTTCATACACACGGCGATTGTTGCGTGTGGCGGCCAGCGGCCTCAACCGTTTGCAGCGAGTCCATATAAAATGTATGAAAATTACAGGAAATATGCCAGTGGCGACGTTTTGTGGTTGTGGCCGGTGACCCGTGTGCGGGAGCCCCTAAACGTGTCTTCCGAAAAACGGAAGAGCCTCGTCATGACATGATGGTCACCTATCCACGGACCGACCGTGCCAAGTGTTGCTTAACCTTAGGGTCAATCGACCCGTACAGCTATACTTAGCACGAAGCAATATCAGTGAGACAGGAACAGTTGAAAATCTTCCACCGCATACCAAATCAGTACTCTTTTCACTTATAAGGATGGATTATATGACCATAAAAGTGATCTTATCATCTGTGATAAGCAGGTTTGCGTCACGCATTGCACAATAAGCTCAGTGATTACTAGATGCGCTGTACTACAGGGGTTCAATGTTTGCCCAAAGCAAATATTACATTACATAGTAATACTATGACTGTTTGAGCAATTACACATATATCATAGGGGTTTTCCTTGGATACTGACAACTTCACCCTTTTAAACGCCACAGTTACGAATAGATGACAAGCCAAAAAGTGCCCAGCACGCCACTGTCACGACTACATGACAGACTTTTAAAGTTCAAAATTAATAGTAATTCCGAACTCACTACTATATTGTAGGTATTTATGGATGATTTCTTAGTTTGGCGCTGAGGGCACGGCTTCCTTTTTTTGACGTGGCGGTCAAATTTCAAACAAATAATCACACTAATGATGATGATGGCATCCAGGCTTCTCTTTTATGGAGATCAGCCAGCTGCGCAGGACATAGGACATGTTATAGTGCACAAGCACTCGCGCAGACACAGGTGCACTCTCTATTTCCTCACTCTCATAGTCCTCAGGGACGGCAGTCCGACACAACCGGAGAGAGATCAGGCGCAGAACCGACATTTACGTGCTCTCCGACGCACAGGTGAATCAATCACCAACTTCCAGACTCCAGGCTTCCAGGCTGGTTTACGAAAGTTTCAAAACGTATGTATACTTACATGTAACAGTATAGACACGCTGCTGATGGCGTTAGAGCCGACATACGTCTGCTTCCTCTGCTTGGCGATCTCGGTGGGGACTCGGATCACGCACGCTAACTGTAACAAAGATAAAACATAAAGAGAAAAAAGTCATTTATTCAAAGTAGACTGAAAATCAGCACATTTGGAGAGATTTACACTATTTACCTAGCTTTGTATTAAATCTATGTTTATTACTAAAACTGAAGTACAGACGCCAGCACATCAGGCTACTACTAATACCTAATATAATCTGTCAAATTTCCTTAATCTATTTTCAACTTTATCGCTGAAGCATAAAGTTCAAAGTTGATTGGGAAAATTTGTCAGTTTCAGGTAGCCTGATGTGCAGGCGTCTGTACATTGACATGTTGTATTCTTAACTTAATGTTTGTTGCGTGCGTGTGTGTGAGTGTGTGTGTGCACTTGTGGATTATATTTATGTAGATGAGGTATATATACTTCTGGAGGTATTTGTATTCCAGGACCGCTGTACCTCTTGTGAAAAATCCCACAGCCAATTCAGTCCTAAATAATTAATATATTCAGTCCTAAATACTAATTCTATTGTTTTACTTCAAAATCTTGACGTCCTATCAGTGACCTTCAAAATAAGGTCGAAGACACGACACCGAAAAAGGTAGGTAAATAAACTTAGGGTTTTTACCATTATATGTATGAATCACAAAGAGAGGTTGGCTCTTTACCCACTAGGCCACCACAACTATTTCAGGATTATATTATATTTGTTAAAAAATGTTGTAGCCTACTTTTATCCAATTATTTTATAATTATAAATTTTCCAGAGGTTCATATTAAAAAAAAAATTTTTGAGTACAGTCAACAACTAATAACCAATGGGTATTAGGTTGCCTGAGTTGAGAAGGTCAGATAGGCAGTCGCTCCTTGTAAAACACTGGTACTCAGCTGAATCCGGTTAGATTGGAAGCCGACCCCAACATAGTTGGGAAAAGGCTCGGGAGATGATGATTATACCCTGAAATTAGCATGTTCAGTCAAGATTAATTTTATTTAAGTCAGTAGACACTGATAACATTAGTCTGAAATTGCCAATAGTACTTACGACTTCACCAATGCTTGCAGCGAACATGTGTGTCAGTGGAGCATACTGTGGCGACACAAGCGGCTGGCACTGGGCTTTGGTTGCTTCATATGATGCAAAGAACAGCGCCGTTGTCGGCATGGATGTTGCTGCTACCGTTAATAAGCCTGAGGAACAAAAATTATTTAACTATAGTGCTTTTTATTTCTTTTCTCAAAATAACAAATTTTCCTGGTATTAATGAGAATCGAAATATATAATAATTCAAAGCTGACTGACTGACATAGTGATCTATCAACGCACAGCCGGAACCATTGGTCAGATTGGGTTGAAATATGGCATGCTAGTTTCTTTATATTTGTATATGGCTCTAAATTTGCTATGCTAAGTAAGGATTTAGATCAATTCTATCCACAAGGGGATAAAATAGGGGATGGAAGTTTTTGTATAACTTTGTTAATTTTAAATGATTGGGCTGAGACTATGCATGCATTTAAACTTGGAGGATAAGGGCATAAAAAATGGGGACGGGGATAATAATGCTTCTTAACGCGGGCGAAGCCGCGAACAAAAGCTAGTTTCAGTAATAATTTTTTTATTCACACCTCTATAAACTCCATTGAACCCGCCAGCCTTCTGGAAACCCTGAGCACTTTGCAGCCGAGTCTTCAGCGTATCCAAGGGGTACAGCGTCACATCCACCGATACACCGGCCAAAGCACCCGCCTAATTATACCAAAAATTAATAAAGTAAACAAAACTAAAATTATGTTACAACAGTTTACAAAACTAACAATTACTTACGATTAACGGTGGAAAATGAGTAGATTTAAACGACTTCGGCTGACCAATGCCAGCCATTTCGACCATTTAATTCAAAACCTCTGAGAAATTAATAGTTATGTAAATAAGCATGAAATAACCTCAAAATATTTGAACAGGAAAATAATAGTACTGATTTTTATCAGCGTGTGTAATATTTCTTAGAGTTTAAGTTATTATTTAAACTTAAGACGATACGTGGGCACATGATAGCAATCGTGAATAACCAAATAAATCTTTTTCAACTAGCTTATTAGATTTTAAATGTTTCCCGGGCACTATTCTAATCGCGGAATTCACAATCACTGACATCCATCGGTCATCTGTCAAACGAGCTTGCCAGTTCAAACTAAAGTTTACCCTGATTACTGTAAAAATTTACATGTGTATAAGTATTCTTAAATCACTTCAGTAAGATGTCGGATCGACGATCAGCAGCGTAGATTTATTCTGTCCAGGGCGTCTAATTCTGAATTAATCCTCTTGAGTATGCCAAAATAAATAAATTATGTCCCAGATACAGACACAGCCGTTAAGGCCCTTATTATTACTACTTTATAACCGCCTGATAAAACACTATTTAAAACTTTTCAGGTTGCATTCATTATTTTTTTAACTAGTATTGTTTACTTTATTATACGCTCCAAAGCGGTATTGTTTAAGACAATCAATGAATAAGGGAGTGTTTTATGTTAATTTACTTTGATTAAGGAAAAATACTATAAGTTGGAAACACTTTTCCTGACAGTATTAATGACAATGACACTAGTATTCGTTTTATTTTTGCTTTTTCATCTATCTAAAAGTAGTACTGCTTATTAGAATGATGCAATTTGTTAATAAATTGCATGTAAGGAAAATCCTAAAAAATACAAATTGGCATTAAAACCATCATAAGTATAAAAATCTCAATTACTTGAATTATCTCAAGAACAGGCAATTTCGCTTCTAAAAACTGATAGACAGCCATAACATGAAAAAGAAAAATAACCGTTGCCTAGCAACGAAAACCTTACTAATTCCTCTTTAAAAATCATAGATGTCACTAAATATACTTTTGTAGCGAATTTATTTCACGGGAAATCAAAAAGGTTGAATTTGCTATCTCACTTACATTATTTAACTAGGCTTATTAAAAGCACAATAATCTTAAAGAATCAAATTATTTGTCGTATTTCAACCAAAGAGGTGAAATATTTCTGTAAACAAATCAATCATAGCTACAAATAAACAATTATTACCTTATTTGTTGTTACCTAGCAACATAGAATATGTATTCCCTTCCTAGTAACAGCAACGATAAGTGCAAGAATTCGCACATTTTAATTTACGTGTTTTGTTTAATTTTCTAAAAATTTTACAATGCCGAAAGTTTGTAACAAGAATCCACACGAAAACGTACCGTATCATACCGTGCAGTTTGGAGACGATCCGGGCTGCTACCAGTTACATAGGTATAAGTATTCAGTTGCTATGCTCCTTAAGTAAATAAGTTCTAGTTGCAGAGAACTCATATAAAATCTTAATTTAACCCTAAAAGCCTAATTAAATCATATTTTGCTAGACTATAATTCTTAATAAATTAAAAGAAAAGAACTTTTTTTAAAAAAGCTTTTATTTGAACAGTCTTAAAAGAAGAAAATAAATTTTCTTTAAAATCTTAACTATCAACTTATAACCTCATCATACATCATACGTCACGGATCTACCGTGAATTGTCACGGATCTACCTTCGAGTGTCACGAGTGTACGGTTGAGTGTCACGAGTGTACGGTCGAGTGTCACGAGTGTCACGAGTGTACTGTCGAGTGTCACGAGTGTACGGTCGAGTGTCACGAGTGTACGGTCGAGTGTCACGAGTGTCACGAGTGTACTGTCGAGTGTCACGAGTGTACGGTCGAGTGTCACGAGTGTACGGTCGAGTGTCACGAGTGTACGGTCGAGTGTCACGAGTGTACTGTCGAGTGTCACGAGTTTCACGAGTGTCACGAGTGTAGTGTCGACTGTCATGGATCGACCTTCGAGTGTCACGGACCTACCTTCGAGTGTCACGAGTGTACCGTCGAGTGTCACGAGTGTCACGGATCAACAGTCGAGTGTCACGGATCTACAGTCGAGTGTCGCGGATCTACCTTCGAGTGTCACGGATCGACCTTCGAGTGTCACGAGTGTGCTGTCGAGTGTCACAATTCTATCGTGAAGTGTCACGGATCTACAATCCACTGCCACGGATCTACCTGAGAGTGTCACGAGTGTACTGTCGGGTGTCACGAGTGTACTGTCGAGTGTCACGAGTGTACACTTCATGGTAGATCCGTGACACACTCGTGACACTCGTGACACTCGACAGTACACTCGTGACACTCGACAGTACACTCGTGACACTCGAAGGTAGAACCGTGACAGTCGATTGTAGATCCGTGACACTTCATGGTAGATCCGTGACACACTCGTGACACTCGTGACACTCGACAGTACACTCGTGACACTCAACCGTACACTCGTGACACTCGACCGTACACTCGTGACACTCGACCGTACACTCGTGACACTCGACAGTACACTCGTGACACTCGTGACACTCGACAGTACACTCGTGACACTCGACCGTACACTCGTGACACTCGACCGTACACTCGTGACACTCGACCGTACACTCGTGACACTCGACCGTACACTCGTGACACTCGACCGTACACTCGTGACACTCGACCGTACACTCGTGACACTCGACCGTACACTCGTGACACTCGACCGTACACTCGTGACACTCGACCGTACACTCGTGACACTCGTGACACTCGACAGTACACTCGTGACACTCGTGACACTCGACAGTACACTCGTGACACTCGTGACACTCGACAGTACACTCGTGACACTCGACAGTACACTCGTGACACTCTCAGGTAGATCCGTGGCAGTGGATTGTAGATCCGTGACACTTCACGATAGAATTGTGACACTCGACAGCACACTCGTGACACTCGAAGGTCGATCCGTGACAGTCGATTGTAGATCCGTGACACTTCATGGTAGATCCGTGACACACTCGTGACACTCGTGACACTCGACAGTACACTCGTGACACTCGAAGGTAGATCCGCGACATTCGACTGTAGATCCGTGACACTCGACTGTTGATCCGTGACACTCGTGACACTCGACGGTACACTCGTGACACTCGAAGGTAGGTCCGTGACACTCGAAGGTCGATCCATGACAGTCGACACTACACTCGTGACACTCGTGAAACTCGTGACACTCGACAGTACACTCGTGACACTCGACCGTACACTCGTGACACTCGACCGTACACTCGTGACACTCGACCGTACACTCGTGACACTCGACAGTACACTCGTGACACTCGTAACACTCGACAGTACACTCGTGACACTCGACCGTATACTCGTGACACTCGTGACACTCGTGACACTCGTGACACTCGACAGTACACTCGTGACACTCGACAGTACACTCGTGACACTCGACAGTACACTCGTGACACTCGAAGGTAGATCCGCGACACTCGACTGTAGATCCGTGACACTCGACTGTTGATCCGTGACACTCGTGACACTCGACGGTACACTCGTGACACTCGAAGGTAGGTCCGTGACACTCGAAGGTCGATCCATGACAGTCGACAGTACACTCGTGACACTCGTGAAACTCGTGACACTCGACAGTACACTCGTGACACTCGACCGTACACTCGTGACACTCGACCGTACACTCGTGACACTCGACCGTACACTCGTGACACTCGACAGTACACTCGTGACACTCGTAACACTCGACAGTACACTCGTGACACTCGACCGTACACTCGTGACACTCGACAGTACACTCGTGACACTCGACAGTACACTCGTGACACTCGACAGTACATTCGTGACACTCGACAGTACACTCGTGACACTCGACAGTACACTCGTGACACTCGACAGCACACTCGTGACACTCGTAACACTCGTGACACTCGACAGTACACTCGTGACACTCGACCGTACACTCGTGACACTCGACAGTACACTCGTGACACTCGTGACACTCGACTGTACACTCGTGAAACTCGTGACACTCGACAGTACACTCGTGACACTCGACCGTACACTCGTGACACTCGACCGTACACTCGTGTCACTCGACCGTACACTCGTGACACTCGACAGTACACTCGTGACACTCGACCGTACACTCGTGACACTCGACAGTACACTCGTGACACTCGAAGGTAGATCCGCGACACTCGACTGTAGATCCGTGACACTCGTGACACTCGACGGTACACTCGTGACACTCGAAGGTAGGTCCGTGACACTCGAAGGTCGATCCATGACAGTCGACAGTACACTCGTGACACTCGTGAAACTCGTGACACTCGACAGTACACTCGTGACACTCGACCGCACACTCGTGACACTCGACCGTACACTCGTGACACTCGACCGTACACTCGTGACACTCGACAGTACACTCGTGACACTCGTGACACTCGACAGTACACTCGTGACACTCAACCGTACACTCGTGACACTCGTGACACTCGACAGTACACTCGTGACACTCGACAGTACACTCGTGACACTCGACAGTACACTCGTGACACTCGACAGCACACTCGTGACACTCGTGACACTCGACCGTACACTCGTGACACTCGACCGTACACTCGTGACACTCGACCGTACACTCGTGACACTCGACAGTACACTCGTGACACTCGACCGTACACTCGTGACACTCGACCGTACACTCGTGACACTCGACAGTACACTCGTGACACTCGTGACACTCGACAGTACACTCGTGACACTCGAAGGTAGGTCCGTGACACTCGAAGGTCGATCCGTGACAGTTGACAGTACACTCGTGACACTCGACAGTACACTCGTGACACTCGACAGTACACTCGTGACACTCGACAGTACACTCGTGACACTCTCAGGTAGATCCGTGGCAGTCCATTGTAGATCCGTGACACTTCACGATAAATGATAAATGATATTTATTTTGCAAATAGGTTGAAATCAACTTTTTTACACGTCAACACATTTTTTATAAAATAACGAGATGAGGTCGGCATTTCCTAACTGACTGCCTTGAGAAGAAACGCCGAAACAAACTCAAGGGTCACAGTCTCTTTTAAAGTCCAGACATAAAAATAAATTACATACTTAAGTATGGATGAGCAATGTAGGCTTGTGTCTGCAATGACCTTTTGAAGAAAGTGTCATACAAGTTTGAATGGACCTGACCAATCAGCTGGTACGCATTTGTCGGTCGTCGTTGAACTCAACAGTAACATAGGAGTTCAACAATCCGACGAACATAACAGCAGAAAAGACATTTGGGTAGGCCACTTATAGTACTCAAACTGTCAGACAGAATTATATTCTTATATCTTCAGATTATTATCTTCAGATAGAATTGTGACACTCGACAGCACACTCGTGACACTCGAAGGTAGATCCGTGACAGTTCACGGTATATCCGTGATACACGACGGTACACTCGTGACACTCGACAGTACACTCGTGACACTCGACCGTACACTCGTGAAACTCGTGACACTCGACAGTACACTCGTGACACTCGACCGTACACTCGTGACACTCGACCGTACACTCGTGACACTCGACAGTACACTCGTGACCCTCGACAGTACACTCGTGACACTCGACGGTACACTCGTGACACTCGAAGGTAGATTCGTGACACTCGAAGGTCGATCCGTGACAGTCGATTGTAGATACGTGACACTTCATTGTAGATCCGTGACACACTCGTGACACTCGGCTCCGTACACTCACGTACGGAGTTTATTATTTTACTTAACATTATTTTAATTACATGTGTTTCATTCATAGATATTAATTAACAATTTCCAGACTCGAGTACCTAATTGTGCTTACAAAGCAAACGTGTATTATGATGACAGGCCATTTTTTAGTACTTGCTTGAAGATTTGATTAAGAATGAAGGCATGACTGATTAGAAATCATTTTTCTATTATTTTCTAACATCGGTTAGATACTACGTGTCTACCATTGTTTATTATCGTTTCGTTACACGATGTAAGAAGAACAGAAATAAATTAAATGAAAAATCTTTTTTTAAAAAGCTTTTATAGTCCGCAATATTGGATTTAGAATAACGTCAAATTATTTTTTTAAGTCACTCTCAATAAGCCCTTTCATTTGATACCCATATTGTTGAAATTCATAAAAAATAACTACTCCGCCATTTTGTGTGGTCCGCCATTTTGGATTTATAATGACGCAACATATCATGCATTGTCATCCAAACTGAACGTGTATACAAAATTTCAGCTCAATCGGTTGAAGTTATCTACTTCAAAACTGAGTTCAAAGAATCCACCGTAACATACTTACACGGCAAGTTAAATAAAAGCTTTTAAAAATATTTAAAGCATAAATTAAACTGCACACGATATGCAAAATTTGATTAAAATCATTTAATCAATTTAGAAGTCCATTGCTCTATCACTAAGATTAACGCTAGATTAACGCTCAATCCTTCTCCGTGGGAGAGGAGGCCTGTGCCCAGCAGTGGGATGATAAAAAAGCTGTGATGTGATGACAAGTCCATCGCGCACGAACAACTTGATACGTAATTTTTATACATAAGACTTGTCAACTTAAAAATACGGATAAACACCCTCGTGTGTTCATAAGTTTTGGGGCGAGAGGAAAGGCATAACCATTATAATAATAGCATCTATTGTCTCACATATACACACCACCAAATTAACCAGCTGCATTCTCCACCAGACCATCACAATGCCGCCTCAAGTTCCCGATAACCAAACGGCCGATACACAAATGCGAGCCAGAAGAAAAGGAGGTGATCCTCATCCCGCAGACGGGCAACTTCAGGAAGCTCCTCATACCCAAGAAGAGACCCAACTTCTACCCCGCAGTTATGCATAAGACTGAGTTTGATAGGTTGAAGAAGCAAGCTACGGTAAGGTTTCTTTTCGTTCATGAAACCCAAGTGTATAGCGAAGAAATGTGTAAATTACCATTTTTACTAGAGCAAATGACTCCCCCCCCCCTTCTCTTATAAACTTCCTATCGGGGAGGGGAAGGAGGGGCTTGCATTTCGATACTTATGCTATTCTATCAGTATATAAATTCTGTGTTTGAGTTCGCTCAAAATCCAAACTTGACTATTTTCTAATGACAACCAACCCTCGCCCACCACCAAATCCCACATATATGACAGTGCTTGATGATACTAGTTAACAGAACGCCGAATTCCTAATATGCTTCATGTATTCCGACATCTGCCCATTTGTTTCTGGATCTACAATCTGGGCACGAAATTCTAGATAGTCTCCCAAGAAGAACAGCTGGCAGCCATGCACGCACAAGAAGCGGCCATTCAGAAGGCTGCCAAAGCTTCTGAAGCCAGGAAGCAGCAGCTCAAGAAGAACCTCAAGCCGCAGCCGGGAGCTGAGACTGCTACGGGCACTGCAGACCCTGAGCTTGAAGGACCCGACCAGGCCGCGCATACTCTGTCGAGAGCTGAGAGTAAGTCATAGAAGTGTTAGAAAGAGGAACTTGTAGCAGCAGGTAGTGTATAACAAAATATTAGTACCTAGTGGTTCCTTCGAAGTAGGGATAAGCTATCCAACTTAAATTTCCCTTCATTGAACATCCTTGGCAGTCGTTACGGCTAGTCAGAAGCCAGTAAGTCTGACGCCAGTCTAACCAAAGGGTTGCCCTTGTAACTGGGTTGAGGAGGTCAGATAGGCAGTCGCTCTTTGTAAAACACTGGTACTCAACTAAATCCGGTTAGACTGGAAGCCGACTCCAACATAGTTGGGAAAAGGCTCGGGAGATGATGATATCAGTTTATCGCCATCAAGAGTTTTGCTCAATAAGCTTAACATCTTCTTTTCGTCTTAACCATCTCCCCGCCACTTCAAATGAACCCCTTGTGCCTCCAAAAAATACACCAGGTTCCAGAGATCTTACTACTATCCTTCGTGGTGGAAAAGTGTAGCATTAAAATGCGATGTCGCTGGTTTCCTCGGCAGTGCTCCGCGCGGACAACATGCAGGGCCCGCGTCTGTGCAACCGCATCATCCTCGCGTCCAAGTGCCACGCCATACGTGATGCTCAGATCACGGAGAAGGAGCTCATTAAGAAGGAACTCGATGAGGAGCAGAGGAGGTTCAATTATTTGTACCTTTGCTTAAGTTATTCATGTTCTTTTGGCTAAGGTAGTTAATGAATGCCTTGCGTTAGTATTTCGGGATATATTTCATGACTTTTATGTTGAGAACTTTTAATGAATTTCTAGTTGATTTACAATTTTTGATTACTTTCTTTAAAGTTTTTGCGGATCTTTCATAAAACGAAAATTTTTGGCTTCCTCCTGTTTAAACTTAATAGCTTTGCACTCTCGTTTTTTTTTTTAATATCTGAGTTAAATTTCGCTTCTACAACCAAAACGCGTTCCGCGCTCAGACTGGACGCCATAATGGAAGAGAACCGAACTCGTGCGGTGACGCGCGCCGAGCAGGAGGAGGAGAGGCGCCAGCGCCTGCGCCTGCAGAACCTCGCCGCGCTCAAGGAACAGATACAGGCGCACGAGACGGCCAAGGTAAACTCAGCCACCTTCACCTTCAGTTGGGATTCATTGGCTCTGAAGAAGAATCTGTTTTATTAAACCCTTACACATCCTTGGTTATTTTGTGAATTAAGGAAGCCCTCTTGACATTTATTCACTGGCTTCTACTGACTGTCCGCTTCTTCTTTTTGGGATCCTGCCTAGTCTGCATACTTTCCACCGTCGTTAAACCCACTGAGAGACCTGGTCTAAGTTGATCCACTATTTCTTTAAGAAACTTCACACATTTAAAAATCTCGAAATATAACCTACAACAATGTTCCACCAGATAATGGAGGCGGAGCGCATCGAGGAGGAGAGCATCCGCGTGAACCAGGCCAACATCGCCATGCAGATCGACGAGGCGCAGAAACTGAAGGAGAAGCACCACCGACAGCACAAGCTTAAGGAGATGCTTGATCAGGGTATGTTGACTATTAAAATTTCAGGAAATTCCCACCCTGGAAGGATTTTGCAGGTGGATTTCCACACAACCAAGATAGATTAATTATGCTAATGGCTAGTTCGCTATCAGTCGTGTACAACATTACAGACTACTGCAGCAAATTCTAGACTCTTAAAACACCAAAACATGCTAGCCAAAATCTATTTCTGTATTCCTACGCAAATATCACTTCATTCTTCAACGTATTGACTTTATATTAGGCCTTGACTTAGATCATTTGTCAGACGAAAATTTCGACGAAAAATGCACCAAATTATCTTTATTGGCCAGGCAACGCGGAGCTCCTGTACTACAAACAGCTGCAGAACGAAGAGGAGCGCATCATGGACCTGCGCATCGCCAACTTCCTCAAGCAGAAGCAGGATAGAGAGGCCAAGAACAAGGAAGAGGCGGAGGCAGTGAAGGCAGCGAAACAGAAGGGGATCGATCATATTTCTAAGGCTCAGAAGGTAATAATGTTCCACCTCTGCGTAATCGTACATTCGTTTGTTCATATTTTCCTTCCAAACATTTTGCTCTTCACCAGTTTCAGTTTGACAATAGCAAGATCTGGCGATAGGAAGAAATCTGGTTTTAGATTATTAGTCACCGTATTTCTTGGTGGTAACGAAGGTATTGAAACTCTTTTTGGACATTTAGACAGGCTTTACCTCAAAATCCCAACGCGGACGGTTGACAGCCACAAAAAGAAGACGAGACAAATCCTCGTCCTGTGAGATAACATGCTTGACCTTAACCCGTGCAATCTGCTGCCTCTGTAGGCTTTGACGGTAAGGAGAACTCTGAAACTGCTAATATTTAACGAACGAACATTTTTCTCCTATCATCCAGGCTGAACAAGAGCTGAAAGAGGAATTAGAGCGCATCCGCAACCTGAAGATCCAGGAGGACGTGGAGCGCGAGTACCGGCGCCGGGAACGGGACGCCGCCATCAAGCGGAACAGGGAGATGAAGCAACTGCACGAGGCGCGGGTGCAGCAGGTCGGTACTACCTGCTGGGAGAAAATCCAAATTTTCTTAGTTCTTCGGCTAGTAGTCGGCTCTAGTCTATCCGGGTGATCTTATGTTGCTCTTGGCTCCTGAAATTTACCAAAAAGCAGTCAAAATCGGTTCACCGGTTGAGAGCTACAATGCAACAATTCTGTGTATCTTCACACAAAGACTCGTGAAATTTAGTTCGACCGGGGGGCCAAATAATATAGATCACATCGGAGGATCAACCAGCGCCAGCGACTAAGGACAACTTAAAAAGATTTTTTTATATCAATTTAACAGCCAAGTGACGATAGCTCAAAGAAAAATTCTCAACGATGATGTGATTATGATGATCTACAACTACTTCGTATCCTTTCAGATCAACGACATCCACCGCCTCATAGCTCGTGAGATAGCTAAGGACGAGCAGAGCTTCAACAACGCGGCGCGGCAGAACGAGGAGTTCATACGCAAGGAGAAGGAGGTATCAGCATACTTCTATTGTGTTCACCTAACGTACATATTGACCTAGATGCCGACTATTTAACAAAGAGAGTCGGAAAGTCTATCATTCTATTAATATGTTCATCTCACGGTCTGATTAAGGCTTAAAGTGTTGTTTGAGCGGCCCTGGCACACAAGGAGGACCGCTCCAGAAGGAGCATAGTGGGTTTTAGTCAGTAAGGATCTGACACGTCCTCCAGCTGCACCCACAGTGGAAGAGGTCATTTGATTACGGTTAATTTAAAAAATAGCCTTGATTTTGGCCAAAACCTTTGACAAACCTCTTCAATAATTTATGATTGTTTGTGCCCACAGCTGGATGACAAACGCAAAGCGCGCATAGAACAACACCGCCAGGCCATCATGAAGCAGATCAACGACAAGGAACGCGCCAGGTGAGCAAGGAACTGCTTCAGCTGGGGTCTTAGCCTCCATGGCTATCATACAAATCATCAGTCATCACTTTAATACTATAAAGGCGAAAGTTTGCATTTCGCAAACGGCTGAACGGATTTTGAGGAAACTTGACAGTAATATAGCATCCGAATAACAAACAAGTTACTTTTTATCCGGTTCCGAGAAGAAGTTCCCTCAGGAAATAGAATAGAAAATTGAATAAATTGAAGTTTATGCCAATATTGTCTGTGACTTCCTCAGGGCTGACCTCCGCGAGAAGATCCACAACGAAGGTGTGGCGCTGCGCATGGAACAGGAACAGCAGGAGAAATACGAGAGAGCTGTGATCAAGGAGAAGGTAACATACTTTATTGGCAACGTGCAGATTGAGAACTGCCGAGCGCGGTGTACCACTGGGTTTCACTCTCGGCCCACTGCCGTATTGTACTTGATGAATGTCGCCGCTTTCAAGTTTTCTTATGATAAATATAATTTATCCAGGTGGCTACGATGAGGAACCAGAAGGTAGCAGAGAAGTACGTGAAAGAGGTGGAACAGACGCTCACCAAACACGGATATAATCAGTAACGTAGGTTCACGTAGGTATATGTGTGGCGTGCCTGTAGTTTATAGACTAATTCCGGCATTAGGATGTAGATTTTAGCAATGCGAAGGTTTTGGGTCGAGAACTACCAGTTTCTTCACAAAAACTGTCGTAAGAGGATTGTTTCACACACCTGAGTAAAAATATTAGGGGGCACGGTAGTGTCTCCGCCAAGACCAACTTTAATTTGACAGCTTTACTTAATTGAACTGGTCGCGTAACAAATAAGAACCGAAATCAGTTTCGAATTTAATTATTACCTGCTTAGTATTGAAAGTGTAAAATATCGGTAGAGTGCCGCATGAAAACTATACCTGTAGCGCTCGTACAACTATAACATTTTCTTAATAGCAGGTTACTGTAATTGAAAACGCGACGCTTTTCGTTCTTTAAACATCTAAATATGCGAGCAGAAACTATTTTTTCAAAGTCAAAAGGTTGTTTTTTCAAAGTAGAACGTCTCTAGGGACGGATTGATTAATTTTAATAGTAAATGACGCTCATGTGGTCACCAGCCATAAGCTTAGGTTAGTAGTTTGATAAAATCTTATTTGTGGAAATACTTTTTAATATTATTATAATGTTTTGTGTGGTGTGATTAGAATGATATTAAATGGAGTAATTTATTACGTCTTTGTTTTAATTTCAGATAATAATTATTGTGATTAATAACCTTATAAAGTTCTTATATCGGATTTTATGTAAATAAAATATAATGTAAAAGTCAAGATTTTAATACTATTACTATCAATAAAAAGGTACACAATTATACACAAGTCAGCCATAACATTAAGAATTAATTCATAAACAATAAAACATTCACACTCATAAAACTAATATTACCTATAAGATACCAAGCAATGGGAAATTTCCCAGTCACTGGATTACACTAGTAAATACTGGTAAACAGTTTAAAATCCACTTTAGAATACAAAACAGTTATTTTTATTAAATGGGAATTTCCCATATGCTAGGAATGTTCTGGGAAAAAATTCCCAGTACCTGGAATTTTCCCCAGCAATTAGTTAATGGTACTAAAGTCACTTCATGGCTTTTTCTCCTAGTTTAACGACTTTGTCCAGGTTGTCTTTGAGCGTCTTGAGCTGTGTGAGCACTTTAGAGTCCATGAGGGAGAAAGGTATGTACGCCTGCGACTGGCGCAGCTGTTTGGGCTGCAGCGACAGCATGGTGCCATCCTGTAGCAGAATGTTGCAGTTTGCCATCTCGTCTGGTTTCATCCTATGAAGAGGAATAAAACTTTGTAAAAATTAAGAGCTTGGTTATACCTGAATTCTAGTGCACAGCACACCTTGAGTATGATATATTCAGGGATTATCTGTACCTAATAAGGAGTACCGTTGATAATTATGATGGGCAGCAGCACGTCTGGAAGAAAAGATTGACGATCGAACCAATCAACTGCACTTACGTGTAACAAGAAGGCACCATAACCGGCGACCCGGACATGGAGACCACCATCTCGCCCTGTCGCGGCTGACGCAGCACCGTCAGTGGCGTTTGTGGCGTCACCTAAAAAACAAACATTCATTAGAATATAATAATTTATTATTGCATCCATTCTTAATGTACATCAAAATTTATTTTAAAGTTCCGTATTTTATGTTTTGGTCAGGCTTCTCCGAACTAACCACGGGTTCCCAGTCAATGGAAGCTCGTACTCCAGGCTCTTTCAGTTAGACAGGTTGAACCATTCGTATTGTATATCCACGTATGAAAATATATTTTATCTACTGTCTTTATAATAGGGCTTACAATGATGCGCTAAGAGTTGCAGTTCGCGCAAGCTTGGCGCGCATTTTTAAGTATCAGCGGTGTCAGAGGCGTGCGAAACGTATTTACGAGGCTAGATTCATTAATGGTTATATTTTAGAAAGTCATTTGCGAAACACCATTAGCGAGAACTATATCTGAGGTTGTCCCACCTTAGGCGTGATAGCTGGATAGTTAACAGCGGAGTTTTTGTTGTACGCTGGAGTACGGTAGACAGAGCGCGAGCGGCGCCGCACGGTCTTGCTGGCGGTGGGCGGCGGCAGCTTGCGGCACGACGCGTCGGCTGAGCGCGACCGGCGGCTCGCTGTCGTCGGCCGACCGGTCGTTGTAGGGCGACCGACAGACGGGGGAACTGTTTATGTAAAATCAATGACGTGGTAGTGTGATTATGTATTTAGTAGTCTTTAGTACTTATACACAATTTTTTTTTTTCAATACAGGAATTCCCATTTCCTGGAAATAAAATCCAAATTAACCTGTTCAAATTTTTTAGGAAGTTTGACTTTCGCTGATAGTTTTAACAGGTAGAAGAAAATGATGATGATCTTAGAAAAATATATAAATACGTAAAAGTCCATGAAGTGCTAAAACCAAAGCTTATACTGCTAATTACTTATAGTTTCACATACCTATACACTGATACACGACAGCTGCAGTTAAATCCCATACGTAAAAATTTGAAGAATAACCCTTAATTTTCTCAAAACTGCATAGTACAATAAATTTCATCAAAGCAGTGTGACAAAATTAGCAGTATAAAGCAGAGTACTCACCTATCTGCTTCTTACCGCCGCCGCCGGAGCCCTGCGACGAGTTCTCCGTCAGATAGCCTGGCCCAAGGAAGCACCCCGTTAGTGGAAACATGGCAGAGGAGTTAGTACATGGCTATAGACCGATGACAGGAGAGATATTTGTTGAGAATATTGTAATATGTTTATTTGACTTGGCGAGAGCACTGCCGTGCCCTCCGATAATAAGTCTTCAGGTTTGTATAGTTTTGAGTATTTTGTAAACTTTAAATGCTGTGCAGAACTTATTGAGACTGACTCCACAGACAAGCATTTTACTGAGACATATTAATATGTAGGCCGAAAATGAACATTTGAGTGTGTCTCCTATACATTACTCTATTAAATAATTTCACATACTTTATTAGAGTAAGAGCCAGATTATCATAAAGAACTCTTTTATAATTAGATAACTGTTAATATTTTTATATTATGTTTTTAGGAACAGTTTCACAATGTCCGAATAGCGATTATATACCGAATAATTTTAAAATTTGTATGAAATTATCTACCAAATAAACTGAAACTTGTTCTTATGTGGTGAAACAGACCCTTAATGTGTTTATGTATTGTTTGCTAGTCTCTACAGAAGGTACAAAGCTATTGCACTACAATTTTAAATTGATTATCTAGCACTAATTGTATTTTACAGTATATTATTGCTACAAACTATATTAAAACTACTATAAAAAGACAGCACATGGTGAAAGATAATAGTGATGATTCAATATACCCCATGATTTTATAGAAGACGAAATTTTAAGAGATACTTTACCGTCATCATGAGATGCCGACCGGCTGGAGTGACGAGTTCTTCTCGTATTTGTGACTTCTTTTAGATGTAGCTCTGTTTTCTGGAAATTATATCCATGAACACCATGATAAAAAAAATACAAGCTTATGTAACAATTTATAATACTTTGTACAGAAGCCAGCACATCAACCTACCTGCCTCAATCTATCAAATTTCTTTACCAGATTTTTAACCTTATCACACTATTGAAAGGTTAATAATATATAAATATGATTGGGGTAGGTTGACCTGCTAGTATATGTACTACTACTTTCATTAACCATATCACTAGCTTCCACCAGCAATATCACCCACTTCCTGAATGGACCACATCCCTACCCAGATTAAAAGTAACTGATAATATTATTCAATAGTGTTAACTATATTAATGCAAAGATTCATCAAAAGCTGTTTAGCCATTAGTGAGGTAAGGTCCTTACCAGTTCTCCAATAGTTTTCTGCAAGTAAGTATTACTGATTGGTCCAAGCAGTATCTTGAAAGCGAGCTCCAAGTTCCGGAGCTCCATATGAGCACGGGAATCTATTTTATTTTTTTGGTCCGTCACTGAAAAATCATAACTGGTGTTTAAACAGCCACGTTTAAATAGAGATATGAGGTAAGTTTTACTTTTACGAACAGTAGAGTTTTATTATTATGGGAAACGATGCGTTAGCAAAACTTGTAGTTAAGTAATGAAACAAATATATTTGGTGCCATAAAACTAATACCAGATATAATGCAATGTGTACATACCAAGTTTATTTAGCTTTTTCAACTCATCGTCGTATTCTGCAGTCTTTTCCTGCTTTCTTGCAGGCCGTTTCGTTCTCGGCATTTTTAATAATCTAGTGCTTCTACAACTAATCGAATGGTTAAAATAATTTCACAGTACTTAAATATTTGATTGGACGTGTTATCATACAACTAAACTACCTAATTTAAAATAAAAACTTAAAAGATTATTCAAACATGAAGTCGTAACAAAACAAAACAGAAACGGCCATTTTTAAATCATCCGATCGGATACATCACAGATAAATACTTCAAGCTGAGGTACACTGCATATCTTTTGTCGTTCCTTCCTTTTTAAAAATGGTTTTTAACGGTAATTCATATTTTTTTATTAGAAAATCAAAAGCTGTTTTATATAATTCAGTTAATGTCGTCTGAATTTCAAACTTTAACATAAGGGTAACATTAATATCGAAGTACGTTTTCAACTTAGAACATGTATCCGAACATATTTTTTCGTTCAGAAACCTATTTTTCTTGGAACACCAAGTGCGTTCAGAAACAGAATTTAGTTCAAGGTAACCGGAAATCAGCTTGCTGTTAAAGGAAGTGAGAGTCGACAAGATTTCTTACCTTTTTCGTACTATTTAACTTAAATAAATTAAACAAGTGAAGGGAAGATTTTTTAAATCTTAAAATGATATTTATGTATTATTTTTATGATTTAAAAGTATTGGTACCTTTGCATATTTATTTCCACTTGTTCAATATAAGTTCGTAATATGACCTCAGTAGTGCATTGTTATGATGAATGAAGAATGGCGGACGTTGTCATTTTACGATATTTGTTCACATTTCTATTGATAAATGCTTGTTACGGTAAGTTTTTTCAATTATTTGTAAGACCAATTGTGCGCCTAAGTGTGACATACGATTCATAAAAATACAGAACAAGATAGGCTTCTAAAAAAGTGAATTTCATAGTGGCTTCCGTATTCCAGTTTTTCTATTATTGTTTTTCAACAGGATTCACAAATGTGGCTTTGGATATGTTTTATTTGTGACATCCTGTGTTATTCGACGTTTTATCCTTTGCGACACGGGCTTTGATAGTGGAAATGTGTGATAATTTACGTAGTTGTCCATTTATGATCATGGGAGTCCTAAATGAAGGTAAAATGTAACTGGAGCATCAATGCTATGGAGAGTTCCTTCTCGAAGCAAAAATTTAAACTTAGAACAACTTGTAATACTAGACATATTCACTTCTAACATGAATGCAACTGTTTGTAAACATATCTATAGATCTCTTTACACTGTTTGTACTTATTGAAGTCTATTGTCTTACATGTTTATCATTTTTATGTATTATATTTTGTTCAGAAAGAAGAATAGTATAAGTATTTTGTGACCAAACTGTTCTCTTTCTCCCACCAAAGACTTCACTTTTATGTACATCATTATACTAACATCGCTTATGCCATTTTAGCGGGCCTGCCTGGTTTGGAAGAAGATGGAGTGTCCGGCAGCACTCAGGGGCCTGACAATCAGCTACTGGATGACCCTATCTCCCTACAAAAGATGATGGTACAGCAACCTAGGTATGTTTCTTATGTTTGCATTATGTATACTCATAAAAGATACTTGTAGGTTAAATTATAGTCTTAAAAGGCTTTTTTGGGACCTGTACGACCCATATCAATCAATTCAAGTTCACTCTAATGTGTACTGAAGAAACAGAATTTTTCAATAAAAAAATGTGCATAGTAACCCCTAATTCTATTTTTATAATCTCTGACATATGTAACATGCTATGTAAAAACAGTTTTAAAATTATTTAAATACATTTTAATTAAAATTTATTCTAATGAAACAAATATCTGAACTGGAATGGTACATGACCTTTAATAATATTAAGATGGCTCATGCATAATCTATCTCACATTCAATTATAATATAAGAAAAACATCCTCAAAGGATTGATTAATGATACAATGTTTTAATACATACTCTTTCCATTTGCACCGCTTACAAAAGGAGGAAGAAGTTTCAAAAAAGGTAATATACAATGCTACGTCTAACATATGACATCCCAGTCCATTCATAAAGCATGTTGATAAATTTTATCACTCATATTGTCTGATTCACAGCATGAATGGGCCTTATCAGTGCGGTCCAAATGATTAATCATTTTGTTATCAATACTAGCGTGTCTGTTGTGTTTTATGATTGGGATATTATTGTGTTGGTTTTGTTAATAGGATAGACTGCTATTTTAGTTTTCATATAGGACATCATTTACCTTTTGACCGCTACAGACACATATAGATGACAAGCCAAAAAGTGCCCAGCACGCCACAGTCACGACTACATTTTCTTCTTCTAGTGCATCTCCACTACTGGAGGTTGGCAGTCAGCTCAGCGAACTTATCCCGGTCCTGCGCCAAGCGAAACAGTTGCTCGACGCTGGCGATACTTGTCCACTTGACACGACTACATGACAGACTTTTAAAGCTTCAAAATTAATAGTCAGTTTTAATTGATATAATTCCGAACGCACTACTATATTGTAGGTATTTATGGATGAATTCTTAGCTTGGCGCTGACGGCACGTCTTTCATTTTTTGACATGGCGGTCAAAAGTTTAAGGCACGTCGTGCACTAGACAGGAACGAACACGACCAGTCGTGGCCACAACGAGTACTGGTCGCAAAGCAGCTATCTATTGAGCTGCTGTGGTTATTGTTCTGAGCTCGGTCAATATGAAAATCGAGAGGCTGTTATACATACTGTGTACTGTATGGCTGGCCGCAGATATACTGTGTTGGTTGCGACAACCAGCCTTGCCAGTTGCCAGCGAGGTATAGAGGCCAAGTGCACGACATTGATAATGGTTTCTTTAGTTATTCTGGTTGTGGAGGCCACTGGTCGTCCTGCGTGCCCGTCTAGTGTGCAAGGTGCCTAAGACTACAAAAATCATGATTGTCCTAGCAACATCCAGTTGGAATTCTGATGTTAGCAGTTTGACGCTTGTATTATTTTGGATTTTATTGATCATCATTAAATAACGCATACATAATAACGTATTTTTAATCTCATAAATAAAACATTTATATATCAACATAAATGTATTGAATAAACATAGCTACAGTCTAGATTGTAGTAATAAATTTTGCAATAACTGACTAGGCTTCACCCTCGTCTCGTGGGAGCTACTCCGCGCACCCGGATAAAAAATAGCCAATAACATTCCTTGACTCTGATTTCTTTTTCAAATTGTTCCTGTACTTTCTGAGATTGGAAACAAACAAACTCTTCAGCTTTTTAATATTAGTTAGTATAGATATAACATGTAATTCAGACTAACTGCAGATAATATAAAAGACAGTATTTATTTGAAAGTAATCCAATTTGAGCAACTTTCCAAAAATAAGTAGTTAATGTAACTTAGCTGTTAGCATTCAAAAGTAATTTCCTATGTTCGTATATTCTGTCCTTCAGATATAAATGCCATCAATGCGAGGAGCCGGAATGCGGTACATCATCGCACGAGGTGTGCCACGAGGCGCTGTACTGCTTCAAGTCGTCCGTGCGCGACTCGGACGGGGAGCTCCGGTACACAAGAGGGTGCTCCACGCAGACAGCACACTACCAGTTCACTTGTAGGACTAATACACCGCAGCAGAGGTATGTCACAGGATGATAAATATTTCTGATGCAAAAAAAAATATCTGCAGGCAAAGTTGTTTTTTAAATTAACTATGGGCTGCTTAGATATTATTTGCGATTTTAGGGTTTACATACATACATACATAGTTATGCACTTCAAACAAAATAACTGTCCTGTTTTTTTAAGAACCTTCTCTTACAAACAAAAAACAAAATAAAAATGTGAAATTGGTCCAGCCGCTTATCTGTGATAGGGATCAATTTAAATATAAATAATGAGGACAAGAAGAACTGTAATTGTTTCATTTCCATAACACTACATTTAGTATTTTACTATTTCAATAAATTCAGCATACCATGCAATTGCGTAAAAGAAAGTTAAATATAATGTATAACTCTCCCCTCAGCCTACGCAAACGTCACGCCGGCTTCCACAACGTGACATGCTGCCAGGGAGACCTGTGCAACGCCGGCAAGTTCCCCGAGCTGCCGCCGCTGCCGGACACGGCCATCGAGCCGCTGCCCTCCAACGCGTGGAAGCTGTGGGCCAGCGTGGCCGCCTCCGTGCTCATCGTCAGCGCCATCGGCGCCATGGCTATCTTTGTGCTGAGGAGGAGTCACAGGTAACAAGGCCGGATTTGACATCCGAAACGGGAAGTTTGCGTATTTTGGAACCGAAAAACATTTATTTATTATTAAATAGATAGAATGGCCAAAGCCAGTTACACCATTTAATCTACATATTTACATTTATTCAAACTACAAACTTTACATAGTCATGCAATCTTCTCACAAAAAAAAAAAAAACAAATATTCTGACATTATCATCCCATTCATCTGCAAACACTGCAGACTTGTTGAAAAACATCATTAAAATAGTTTCAAATTAGAATAATAATTCTGAAGGCGATAACATATGATTTGATGATCGATTCTCCTACTGTATTGATTTTGATAAAACTTGTCAGTAATGTAGCTTATATAACAAAATAAGGTATAAGTAGGCTACTTTTCATGCATGTGCGGCAAAATTATCGTTTTACATTTAGCAGCATTTTTTTTTACAAAAATAAGCAAAAATCAATTTTACTAAATTTCATGTTGTCATTTGGTTAATGCCCATGTTATTGTTGTGCCAGACTGCGCGTGTCCCGCGCGGCGCTGCACAAGCTGGGCGCGGACTCCAACTACTTCTCGTCCAACCTGTACAGCCCGCACCTCACCAGCGCTTATTACGAAGGTAAGATGGAAGACACACGAAGGGCCTGTTTTACCTACGAATAAATTCCTATTAGCTTTATGTAAAAGTGGAATAACCACTTTTGACAGGGGAATGAAGCGAATTTGCAAGATATCATGAAATATCCGCCATCCGAATTTAATCTATATATAAGGTGTAACAAAATAAGTGTGCCATATTTTTACAGTTCATCTAGTATATTATGCTAAGGATCATGTTTACCACAGAAAAGTCATGTAAACTTAAAGAAAATACATTGAAACATACGTAAAATTCTCTATATGAAAGCGCTCGATCGTTGACCCCTAGGTCATTCAACTTTTTTTGTGGTGAACATGATCCTTAGCGTGTACTAGATGACCTGTAAAAATATTTTGCACTATTTTTGTTAGACCTTATACACCCCGAAGGTCTTATCATGAGAGCTGAGTGTGCATGTGATGTGTGCAGGCGTGGAGGGGTCGCAGGCGGGCGTGCGCGCGACGGCGGCGGGCGACTCCACGCTGCGCGAGTACCTCGAGAGCTCCGTCACCAGCGGCTCGGGCTCCGGCCTGCCCCTCATGGTGCAGCGCACCCTCGCCAAGCAGGTCTCGCTCTGCCACTGTGTCGGGAAGGTATGCTCGCTTCTAACTCATTTACATACTATTCTTAAAACTATGAGATTGACACTGCCATGATTACTATCCAAGGATTTTTGAAAAGAAATTCTATCTAAGGCCGCCTGTCCATTAATGCGGAGCGCCGCCGCAGTATGCTTATCAATCCTATTGCTTAGCACAGTGAAAAAGTACTGATCATCCCGACAGTAGACTATTTCATTACTTAAAGATCTACTACGATATTGATACTGTATAAACAGTCAAAGAAAAAATTATTAATACCAACTAAAACTATTTTACCGACTTCCAGGGTCGTTACGGCGAGGTATGGCGCGGCTCGTGGTACGCGGACAGCGTGGCCGTCAAGATATTCTTCTCGCGCGACGAGGCCAGCTGGCGCCGCGAGACCGAGATATACTCCACCGTGCTGCTGCGGCACGACAACATCCTCGCCTACATCGGCAGCGACATGACCAGCAGGGGCAGTTGTACGCAGGTCAGATTAGTAACACAAGCCTACATTGCTCATCCATACTTTAGTATGTAATTTCTTTTTATGTCTGGACTTTAAAAGAGACTATGACCCTTGAGTTTGTTTCTGGCGTTTCTTCTCAAGGCAGTCAGTTAGGAAATGCCGACCTCATCTCGTTATTTTATAAAAAATGTGTTGACGTGTAAAAGTGTTGATTTCAACCTATTTGCAAAATAAATATCATTTATCATTATCATTTAAGTATTAGCTAAAACTTTTTACAACATTAATTCGTAACGCAAAAAAATTATTTGCTTCGCTTGAAGTGCCTAGGCGTCTTTGGGTGATTGCTGAAATTATTCCCAGTATCATCTGCCTAGCCTTTTCCTAAGTAATGTTGGAGCCAGCTTTGTCTTAACCAGATGCAGCAAAAAATATTTTTTTGATCATATATGGTCATAACGAGTTATATGCTTTGGAAGGCACGCTAAATTGTGCAGAACCCACTACACATTTGTAAAACACTGGTGCTCAACTGCATCAGGTTAGACTGGAAAGTGATGAAATTATATTTTAAACCTTCCTTTGATTCCACAGTTATGGCTGATCACACACTTCCATCCCCTGGGATCTCTATACGAACACCTGAACAGAACAACGCTGACGCGTCACCAGATGATGGCCATCTGCCTGTCTGCCGTCAACGGATTACTGCATCTGCACACTGAAATACATGGGACACAGGTATGGCGACATTGTCTTGTACTGGTCTAGACAGATTTTGTCTATAGTATGCGTAACAAGTTTTTATTAAAAACAATATGAAAACCTATGTTAGGTTGTTATTAATTTATGTATGTCAAATAATTAAACTGTTTTACATCTAAATTGACACTTTGAAATAATATGGTTATTTACATATTATTATGTAAAAAACTGGATTCTTTGCAGTAACCACCTCTTAGAAAACATACTTTAGCTACAAACCAATATTATTAATTTATTGTTTTTCAACATAAAGGTTTATATTTTATTGTCCCCTTCCCCAGGGCAAGCCGGCCATAGCGCACCGCGACATAAAAAGCAAGAACATTCTGGTGAAGGTGAACGGCGACGTGTGCATCGCCGACCTCGGCCTCGCCACCACCCGCGCACACCTCGCCGCCGGCGCCGCGCTCAACCCGCGCCAGGGCACCAAGCGCTACATGAGCCCCGAGATGCTGGACCAGAGGTGACGCCCGTGCCGATTATTAATGGGATTTTATATGAAATTCAATGGGACTTTATCATTACCATATTAAATAATAACTTAATACTGCTATAAAGAAAGGAGAGAGACCAATAATGTATGAGGGAAGTGTAAATGATGCTAAATAATCACCAGGATGTCATAGGAATTTTGTCTGCTTTATATGTTTTTTATGGTCCCATGGCTAAGTGAAAATGGTGACTGGAGTCGCATTACATTTTGTATTAATAAAGTAAATTATGTCTAAATGACTATCAATACCTAACAATTTTATTACATTTATTTATTGACATGATGTATTTTCTGCATGACCTATTGAAATTAAACTAAGTTTCACATGTCAATATTTCCCTAAGAAACAAAGAAATCATTTATTTGCAATGAATATGGGTATAAATCCAAGTAATGTAGCAAAACTATTTCACACGTGAACTAACCCGTAACTTGTTGCGCAGCATAAACACGCAATGCTTCGAGTCGTTCCTGAAGTGCGACATCTACGCGCTGGCGCTGGTGCTGTGGGAGGTGGCGCGGCGCGTGGCGCCCGCGCGCGACTACCGCCCGCCCTACCACGAGCTGGCCGCCACTGACCCCAGCTTCGACGACATGAGGAAGATCGTCTGCGTCGACGCCGCCCGCCCCGACCCGCCTGACGACCCGCATCCCGTGAGTATTTCGTGAAACAAGTTTGGGAGCTACGGTGACTCGCAATGACAATAACCTCATTGGTTTGAAAATTAAATATGAAAGCTAACACTTAGCATTTTGACCGCCACAGTCACGTATGGATGACAAGCAAAAAAGTGCCCAGTACGCCACGGTCACAACTACATGATAATTTTAAGTTTAAAATTTCGATATAATTATGAACTCCTAAGTTATATTGTAGGTATTTATGGATGAACAAAATAAAAGCTTAAAAGGTTAAGTAACTTAGATATTGGTCACTTTATGAACTTAGATATATTCTGAATATTTCCTCCTCATTTAAATTTAAAATTATACAATTGGCAGATAAATCAATTTTAGATTTATAATTTGAGTACAAATACATAGGTATTATTTGCGATTTTTAATCTCCAAATGATATGTCAACTCAAACTTCACAAAGGTAATTTTGAAACTGCATAACTAAGTTTTTTATTCATATCACAGACCATGGTGGGCATGGCGGCGCTGATGCGCGAGTGCTGGCACCAGAACCCGTCGGTGCGGCTGCCCGCGCTGCGCATCAAGAAGACGCTCCTCAAGCTCGCCGCCAACGACAACAGCATACGACTCAACGAGGACAACGAAGTGTCCGTCTAACCCCTGGAATGTTCTAGAAACTTCGAGAAATATCTACAATTTGGGGATAAAACTCTAACATGGTGTTTGAACTAACTTCTCGATAATTCTAGAGAACATAGTATGTGGTTTAATCAAACATCTGATCACTTATAGCAAAGCCTAAAATATGAAGTAAATAACCTAGAATCATTATCAGCCTAGACTTTTCCACTATATAGGGTCTAACAGTACTAGTGCGCCTGTACAGGCTAAGGATCGTATTTACCACAAAAATATGAATGACCTAGGGGTCAACGATCTACCACGTTACGGTCGCGATACGACCAGCGTTATGTCAGGCCTCCGTCACTCCATGTACTTGCGCGCTATAAGTGCCTACCGCCCAGCCGAGCGGTCTCGGTCCGCCGGCGGAGCGAATTCAGTGCGGCTTTCGCAAGCGAAGCGCGCGCACGTCGTTCAATTTTTAACCGACTTCTAATAGTGCTGTTCGTTCGTATGCGTATTACGATGCCGTGTGGTGCCTTATGTGCTGTAGATGGGTGTAAATCGAGCAAAAGAAGAGATAAACACACAAAGGGACAAACATATTCACAGTTCTCAATAACATCGATAAAAAGTTATGTTAATTTAATTTTACCGAAGAGGCAGCCCTGCGATTACTGTAGAATCGCGCGGTGCGAAGCAATCACTGCTGTACGCTTGAGCATTTAGGCGCATTTTAGCATACAGTGGTTGTTGACGCGAAGGAGTAGGCAATTATCGTAATAGGTATTGGAAATTTTCTACTAAGTGAAGTATCTGTTACGTAGTAACTATTCAGTAATCTGTGGTTATGCGTACAATTTGGCGACTGTGATGATAAATTTCATTAAATATGTTGTTGTTTTCATGACTTTTTGTCGTTAACGTGATCCTTAGTATGTTTTAGATGACCTGTAAAAATATGGTGCACTAGTAGTGTTAGACTTTGGTGAAACTCAGTGTGATAGGAAAAGGCAACACGAATAACCATTTCTTAGACTTCATTTGCTGATTCAGCTAACAAATCCCAATTGAATTTTAGAGTAGTATCAATTTTGCAAATTCTGTTATCAATGACACTATAAGTTCTGTTTTTAACAAATAAATATTTGACATTTATTTAGATTTAAAGTAACGTAAAGCCTCGTTTCCACTAGGCAACAATTGACGCGCAACATGTTGCACAACAAGTTGCCCAACATGTTGAAAGTCAGCGCGGAACTTTGTTGAACAACATTGTCTGTCTACGCATCGCTACTCTTTAAACAAACAACAAGCCGCGCGTCATGTTGCGCGCTAGCTGACGTCGCGCGCTGTTGTGCAGCGTTGCCTTACATGTTGAGCGTCACGTGTCGCGCGCCAAATGTTGCCTAGTGGAAACGCGGCTTAACAATATTTTGTTGTACAATGTGTTATGTACAAATCACAACAGATATAATCCAGCAGTTTCAAAACACACAAACAGTTGGACTGGGAAGGTTCATATCTGACGGAACATGCGTCGCGTATTATCGGTCGCGTAACGCCAGAACAGACAAATGTATAGAAAAACACCTGACCGGTCACACTCAACCGATGATATGTTAGTGCGACTGATGATACGCTCGGCGTATTTACGTCAGATTTGGATCTGATCTAAGTTTGCCGTGAAACGAAGAGTGTGTACACGATAGCTTTACTTAAAAGTAAACATATTGCTTATTATTTATAGCATAGTATGGATTTAATGAGACTTCTGCGTCGGCAGTCATAGGATACTAAAACGTAGTGGTTGATAGGCAGGACTTGGTATTATATGGGGGTAACTTAGTTATATATTATAAACTCAAACTCGTTTATTCAAATTAGACTGATAAATCTTTTTGTATTATTCTTTTTATGTCTGCTCTTTAAAAGAGACTATGACCCTTGAGTTTGTTTCGGCGTTTCTTCTCAAGGTAGTCAGTTAGGAAATACCGACGAAAAATGTGTTGACGTGTAAAAGTGTTGATTTCAACCTATTTGCAAAATAAATATCATTTATCAATCAGCACTTTTCGAACGTCGAAACTAAAGACAGCCCACAAAACGACCAACCTTCGAATTTAATTTATCTATTTGAAATCATCGATATAGGAAAGACTAGATGGAGTGTTTAGTACAAAACGGAACGTTCATATTGACAGCATGTTTGATGCGCGTGTGAGTGCCGAAAGTGTATGATTATCGCGTCTGCATTTGTGTGCGTGTCATTCTAATATACCAGCGCAAAGTGATTACCCCCAAAATGTGGGAAAATTAAAATTTGTGCAGTTTTATTCACATTGACATAGGTGATAAAATTATCTTATAAATATAAATATAAATATAAATATAAATATAAATATAAATATAAATATAAATATAAATATAAATATAAATATAAATATAAATATAAATATAAATATAAATATAAATATAAATATAAATATAAATATAAATATAAATATAAATATAAATATAAATATAAATATAAATATAATGTCTGGATGTCACAGGATCAGTCGGAAATCTATTGAAGAAATAAACTTATGTATTATCAATAAGTATCTTACTAAATTACAATAAAATAATAATGTTGATTTCGTAATACCATTTTACAATATTAATCGCAGCATTAAAAAAGAAGGTAAAAATATTTCATACCTTGGCAATACTCAAACAATATGGAGTCGTTTTGTTGTTATTTTGCCGTCGTAATATTTTCAAAGAAATGCATAGATATCTATACATATTTATCATAAAATTTCAAACTTACCTATGAAAAGAGATGTTCGTATCCTTATGTTTTTTTGCAGTGTAGTTATTACAAAGTTTCACTACACAAACCGTCATTTTTGAATTTTTTTGTGAAAAATTTACAATGTAAACACGCGGCAAACGTCTGTCGCGTAATGGCGGCCTGTGGGTGGGGTTAAGCCAAATTGATGTCTCTGATCATAATGCATTTTGACATCGCGTACTAGGCATCTAGACACTTCTTATATCGATGTTTGAAATACTTTAGACAGAAATGCTTAAAACAGACGGACAAAAAGTATAAAACTTATCGCCTTACGTAAATTATACAGCATCACAATGTAAGAGTAAGACTATTATTATAGTGACTAATTTAAAATGCCCTTTGAAATGCTAAATCTTAAGTGCTGTCATAAAATAAAATCTACCCTCATAGAATATCAAGTCTTAATTAGTTACTTAATCTTGAAGTGCCGAATAGTATTTGTAATTAGATGTAAATGTAAAAATATATTATACTGTAAATATTATTATAATTTTGTAAGTTTTATTACTCATATTAATTAATTAATTTACTGATGTGGACTTTGATTTGTTTGTTGGGAATCTCTAATATAATATTCATTTTAACAACATGTCTAACAACTTTTTAGTACAGGCTAGCAGATGGCTAGAAAACAATTAAAAAAAACATAACAAATTAAATCAAAGTCCACAGAATTACTAATGTCCTAATACACCAAACGACACATAAATACCAACGTTTCTGCGTCGCTATACAATCATGACAAAACGACAGAAATACCTTAAATTTGAGTGTCGCTTGAGTATTACACAACACTACGTAACGACGTATCTTTGCGCGTCTGAAGTTAGCCGATTAGCTGCGCAGTGAACAAATTTATTCATAAAACGTTGACTGCGCAGCCAATCAGCATACTTCAGACTGGCAAAGGTAGGTCAGTCGTAATGTATTTTATTCTAAGTTTAGTAAAATTTTGGCGTTAGTTCGCTTCGAGTCGACGACGGCTTTAGAAACAAAATTGAGTTGCCATATCGTATGTATTGTAAACACCGAGTTATTTAGCATTTGTCGATATAAGTTAATATAATTCTGTTTGTGTGACAACATTTATTTTTAAACACATTGATTATATTTTTAAATATTAATATAAAAAAAAAAACATTTAAAAATATAAAAAACAGTTAGCCACCGATATCGGGAACAGGGTCCAAGCTACCGGTGGTTAGGGTCCCAGAGACAGAAACCTCCTCACAATACGTGCCGTTTCAAGGAGTACTGCCTTCTGAATCAGTCCCTTGATCCAGCCGTCTAACGAGAGCCTCTTCAGATGTTGATCGAGGCTCTTGGCTATTAGACCATTGGCCGTAACGACGATCGGCACGATGATAGCCGTGTCGACATCCCACATGGCAACAACCTCGTGTGCTAAATCAAGATACTTAATTTGTTTCTCTTTCTCAGCTTTCACGAGGTTCTCGTCATGTGGTACGGTAACATCGATTATCATCGTGCGGCGCGTTAATCGATCTATCACCACTATATCAGGCTTATTGGCTACAATAGTCCTGTCAGTGATGATAGATCGATCCCAGTACAACGTGACATGGTCATTTTCGAGAACTGGGTCGGGCGCGTACCTGTAGTACGGTACCTCAAGATCCACAAGTTTGTACTGCAGAGCAAGCTGCTGGTGTATAATCTTGGCCACTTGGTTATGCCTGTGCAAGTATTCGCCGTTAGCTAAACGAGAACAACCAGATATGATATGTCTGATAGACTCACCCGGATGGTGACATGCCCGACATATGTCAACCGTCCCGTCTTTCATTATATATCTCCGGTAGTTATTCGTTAAGATAACTTCGTCCATAATTGCACAGATAGAACCTTCGGTTTCTCCAAACAGATCACCGAAGCGTAGCCAAGACACGGACGCTTTGAAGTCTACATCGGGACCATGTAGAGCCCCGAAAAAGCGTCCGTGTAGCTGCTTGCTTTGCCATACCTCCTTGCGATCATTGGTAGTTAGTACCACAGGTTTGCGCCAGTTCTCATTAGCCAACGATAGCGGGGTGAGCCCTTTGTCCACTGCTACCACATCTCGATGCATACTCACGTCGTTTTTAGTGAAGTATTCCCTGAGATTATACACCTCACGGTTGTGGAGTGTTTGTGTGACAACATTATTATTATACTGTTGATTGTCTCGTGTTAATAACGACGAAATTATTGCGCCTTGTAAATGTTGTTCAATACAAATACAATTTAAAAAAAATTAATGTGTCCGTGGGACAAATATTATTTCATACATGAAAGTTTAGAATTTTTTGTAATAATTATATCTTTGTAAACAATTTGAACGACATTTACAAGCAAAATAAAGCTTTATGAAAGAAGAAAAAAATTCAAAGAATCTCTTGTTTGTATAATAGAGAAGAAAATTAACAATAACTCACTTGTTGACGTACACTGTAGTTGTAACAACGTTAGTTGTAAGTTTGTGCCGCTGAGACATAAGTATGGGATGATGAATTTATGAATACAAGCTAGGCTATAATATATGTGACTGAGACATTGAATAATCTGTGTAAACAACCTTTTTTTTAACTTGGGGTATCGTCAAACCTCACCCGCTGTGGGTGCAGCTAGAGGGAGTGTGCAGCAACCTCGCCAGTGTGCAATAAACCTTATGACCATTTAGAAAACTGCAAGTGTACTGTGTCTATTTCAATGGTTTTCATGTAACAAAAATGCAATGAACTCAGAATTGTCGCGTATTATTTTTTTCTTTAGTCATTACATGTTTTTGCATCCACTCGCGTTGTTTTCAGACTTTTAGACGTACTGTTGGCAAACATGTCATTTCAGAATAAAATTCATGATTTCGATACTCTCGACTACGTGTACAATAAGATTTTTTATTATAAACTGGAACAGAGAAAGTAACTCCCATTACAAGTAACAGTTTTAGCCTCATCATAGTCATGCCATACTTATACTGAGCGGCTTGTATGTTAAGGTTTACAGAAACAGGCATTTAATTCCGTTCCTTTACGAAATACTCGAAAAGACAATAATTATCCCGTGTTAGAGCTGTCGATGGTTTTGGTATCGAAAGAGGAAATTATGTAAATTGATGGCTTTAATACTTACAGTTATTATTTGAGAATACAGTTTCAGTCGATCGTAGCTCATAAGATTAAATGCCATAAATTAGTTCAAATATTAAAAATTGTGTCGACAAATTAATTGACAAAATTACTTTAAACAATTTAGAAGTCTGACGCCAGTCTAACCAATGGGTATCGGGTTGCCCGGGTAACTGGGTTGAGGAGGTCAGATAGATAGTCGCTCTTTGTAAAACATTGGTACTCGGCTGAATGTGGTGAGACTGGAAGCCGACCCAAACATAGTTGGGAAAAGGCTCGGGAGATGATGATGGAACTTTAAAAAAATTAACTGATCTGCGGTCTACTGAATCTATTCTACAAATAATCTGTAACATAACTCAAGGATTTATTTCGATTAAATTCCTCAAAAACGTTTCGATTAATACAGATATTTATTTGTATTTAGATAAATGTTTAATTTACAAACGTAAGTAGAATGTACCAGTTGCGCGTCGTGTGCGACTATTGTGTTCAGTTATTGTAAATATCTAGCGTTACGAGCCTTATGATAGACGCGATGCGTCACAGTTATGAAGAGAAATACATATTTGTCTATTACTGCTGTGTTTTATTATACACCTTTCATTACTTCGATGAAATAACTAGCATTGGTAACTCGTAACTCGGATGCAGCTGCGTACCGCCTTGGTAAAACTTGACAGGTTTCAAACACTCGTACATCGCTCGTGATGATGAGTGACAAAGCAAGATAAAAAGCCATTTCAGCGCTTTTTGATGGTCGATGGTAGAACAAACTCTCCAGCAACACATTTTTTTTATTTATTATTATCACAAAATTTTCTTAACAACGTTATCTATTACGCTATTACTAATTCTGCCTGTATGGTTTGCAGAACCGATTTTACACAAATACAATAAAATATTTAACTGTGTTGGCTAGCACATGCCTTTCTTCCCAAGAGAGTGTATTTGCAGCCAGTCATAAGAGGTACCAAAAGAGGCTTTCTCGTCAGATCTGAATAAATCGGATACTTTTGCCTACCGACCGCGTCGCGCAGTAAAGAGCATAGCGGCGTATAGATGGCGCTACTCGACCTAAAATATCGATATCGCGCTGATCACGTGACTAGCAAGTTCATGGCAATTTACTGATCACGGAGTACATTTTTATATAGACGATGCAGGGAGAACGGAAACGCAAGCATTATTTTGTGGTAAAAGGAATATTTAAATTTACTTTATACTGGCTACTTGCGCATCATGATTATTTTGGGCACAAAAGGACAACTGTTGATTAGTGGTGCCATTATACATACTAACGGCTGACTCATCGGCAGTCTTCAGACATCGTCGAGCTCTGCTTCCACATGGCAAGAATCGAGCTGTCTATCTAGGGGCTTAGTTCATTCTCCGAATTATCACAGTACTTACAAATAAGACGTTCTCGAGAAATTAATTCTTATAGAAGATCGATGTTCTAGATTATAGAAATAAGTTTGAGAATATCCAAAGATTTAATTTTTAAAAGTCTCGTCAGATATTATTTTATTTAATTCAGAAACTTTAAGTAACGGGGCCGGACCAATCCAGGTATTATGCATTAAAATGGAGACTTCATTGCGAACGGTGCGTAATTATTATCGCAAAACTATAAGCAGTTTTAAAATCTACGTCTGATCGGGTGCGACCTGGTGGGACCTCGTCTCATTGGCTATTTGAAAGGTATAAATGATGACACATCAAAGTAATTTAAAACATTTATTATAAATTAATATAATAAAAAGCATACAAGAAAATAACTTAAGCTAAGAAATGCACAAGTTGGTACGTTTCTTATAAATTTTCCACTTAATCTAATTAGTAGATATTCAATTAAAACAGACTTCGGATAATACTATCATTTGATAAAATTTATATAATAAGAAATCATAATTATTGCACGTGAAACGTCAATGACGTTGACGGGTCAGTGCTAATGCAGAATTCGGAAAACGTTCGTTGGTCCACGCGGACACTTTGGTAATAAATGCAGTCCACTTAGCCTCTACAGTACGCATGGAAAACATATAAAACTTGTATAAAACTGGTCCGGCGAGGGTCTGGCCCTTACATAACTTACAATCTACCACGACACAGGAATAGGGCACACTTTTACTAATTCAGAGGAAAATATATTGCAAAAATACGTTCTAATGGTCTGTGTGGTGGTAGGCTTACAGTACGTTATACTAAAACTTGGCCTAAATGCACAGAAGTCAAAAAGCATGCGCTTTGGGTAAGCTGAGTATCCGCTCTGCCGGACGCGGCAGACACGACACCCGGCTAACCCAAAGCGCTTGCTGACTGCTGTGTACGTGGGCGTGTCCGCGCGGCGCCTAGTCGTGGTGGTCGTCTTGCGCGAGCTCCTCCATGTCCTCCTGGTCGAACTCCGTGTCGTCCTCCGCCGTCGCCTCCTGGTACTGCTGGTACTCCGACACCAGGTCGTTCACGTTGCTCTCGGCTTCGTTGAACTCCATCTCGTCCATACCCTCACCAGTATACCAATGTAAGAAAGCCTTGCGCCTGAACATAGCGGTGAACTGCTCCGATATTCTCTTGAACAGTTCCTGGATGGCGGTCGTGTTACCAATGAATGTGGACGACATCTTCAGGCCCTTCGGCGGTATGTCGCACACGGCAGTCTTCACGTTGTTGGGGATCCATTCGACAAAGAAACTGCTGTTCTTGTTCTGTATGGAGAGCATCTGCTCGTCGACCTCCTTCATGGACATGCGGCCTCGGAAGATAGCGGCCACGGTGAGGTAGCGGCCGTGGCGCGGGTCGCACGCCGCCATCATGTTCTTGGCGTCGAACATCTGCTGCGTGAGCTCGGGCACGGTGAGGGCGCGGTACTGTTGGCTGCCGCGAGATGTCAGGGGGGCGAAGCCGGGCATGAAGAAGTGCAGACGTGGGAACGGCACCATGTTGACCGCCAGCTTGCGGAGATCCGCATTCAGCTGGCCAGGGAACCGCAGACACGTCGTCACGCCGGACATGGTCAGCGACACCAGGTGGTTGAGGTCGCCGTACGTAGGGTTGGGCACTTTGAGGGTTCTGTAGCAGATGTCGTAGAGAGCTTCGTTGTCTATGCAGTAGGTTTCATCTGTGTTTTCGACTAGTTGATGAATAGAGAGCACTGCGTTGTAGGGCTCCACCACGGTGTCGGACACCTTGGGCGAGGGCACCACGGAGTAGGTGTTCATGATCCTGTCGGGGTACTCCTCGCGGATCTTAGAGATGAGCAGCGTGCCCATGCCGGAGCCGGTGCCGCCGCCGAGCGAGTGCGTCAGCTGGAAGCCCTGCAGGCAGTCGCAGTTCTCGCACTCCTTGCGCACTACGTCGAGTACGGCGTCGACGAGCTCGGCGCCCTCTGTGTAGTGCCCCTTGGCCCAGTTGTTGCCGGCGCCGGACTGTCCGAACACGAAGTTGTCCGGCCGGAAGAGTTGGCCGTATGCGCCGGACCGGACGGCGTCCATGGTGCCGGGCTCGAGGTCGAGGAGGATGGCGCGGGGGACGTACTTGCCCCCGTTCTCCGCCGTCGCAACTGTGGACAACAGATACACATTATTATTATACATCAGACAGGCATGATTGCTAGTTAGTCGAGTTCGTCTACGTGTCCAAGTCAAGGTTCATGAAAAAATTCAAGGATTTTGTTCTAGGCACTAAATCGACCGGCAAGTGACGAAACAGGAAATTCCATTGTGAATAAAGTGTTTGCAGCTGAATCGAAAGGCGATTCGTATCGAGATCAGTCTGAAATCAGTTTTTCTAGCTTGCGTTGACAATGGCAACTAGACTGCGACATTGGAGCCTTAATCAATTTCTATTCGAGGCAATACAATCAATTTTCAGTAATAAACATAATGATTGTTTTAACGAGCTATCCTTTTTCTTATAACTAAAGTTCCTAATCTTAGATACGCCGAGACTTCCAATATTTTTTTTCCAAAAGCTGCTATGCTCAGTGAATCATCTCTCGTAATCGAACAAACATGATTTGATTGCCCTCACACCGCAGCACACTACAATATAACATGAATTGCACTTGTAAGCAAAATAACTTAGACAATGGTCACAGTGGCGGCGGCCGAGGTCGTTCACCCCAGATATCTCAACTTGAACTTAACTTGTACATTGGACGTTGAAATCATTTCTGTGTAATCAAATGAAAGATAATGTTTTAAATGCTTAGTTTTTAATGAATGAATTGCGAAAGTCGGTCTGTTGCAGTTTACTGTTAAATTAGAAACTGATTTTTATAAAACGTTTTCTTTATACAGAAGAGAAATTACATACTTTCGTTCTGTCACGAAGAACCTAGAATTTGCGGGCATTCGACATACAAAGAAAAACAAGCTCCTTCATGTCCTTAATCATCATCATCATCATCAGCCTTTTTATCGTCCCACTGGTGGGGACAGGCCTCTTCTTACAAGAGGGATTGAGCGCTAATCATGTCCCCAAATTCATCTTTATTACTAACATCAAACATTTCGTCAACAATTACATTTACGACCGCACCAATCATTGTTTTTTTACTCCATTCAAATGAGTCTCATATCAAAGCTGCAATAAAGGTGCGCGGGCGCAGCGGGCCGTGTCCGGGCATTGCGGAGAATAACCGCTAACTGTACCGACACTGTTAGCCAGTGCGGTTGGAGCTGATACATTGGTATCAAATGCCAGGCTCGGCGTATGCTGTGAGAGGTTGAAATTAATCGACAGCGTATTTAGATATACATAAACATATGTTGCTGGGGAGTTTGTTCCACCATTTCTTCTTCCCAGCGATAACACATAGAAGGGGTTAAGGGCAGGCGCTTTGGGGGCTGTCTTTTGTAAAATTGACCTTCAAAAAGTGCTGATTTTCAGCCTACTTTGAATAAATGACTTTTTATCTCTATCTTATCTTTACATATTTCTAACATTATTAGGGCTTTTAAGGAGAATAAAACTTCGGAACACAGTATAAAAATAGAATTATGTAATACAGAATATAAAATCTTGTATACATTTCAGAATAGAGGTTTGACTTTATGCACAGCAACCTTCTTTAAATATTTAAGTGTTGCCAGGGTCACAATAATTACCCCGTAATTAGCTAACCCCATTTACGGGGTAATTATTCAACTGCACAGAGCTAATCCTGTAGTCGTGAAGTGTTGCAAGTTTTTCGTGTAATTGTAAAGAACTTTATTGCAACTGGATGTTTTATATATATTTTTTTTGTTGCTACTGTAGTTTCGATAAAGTAGCTTACTAATCAATTGAATCAAAGACAATGATTTTGCTAACAAAACTGTAATTATGAGAAACAAAATGGTCCAACGCCTGATGTAATCGCTATGCAGATTAGTGTAACGCCAGGCCATTGACCCCTGTACTGATTAACTCAATCATATGCGCGAGAGTTACCTAATTGTTGTGAATCATATGTAATTGTTCACTAGCTATCATCATCAGCATTTTTAGCGTCCCACTGCTGGGCTCAGGCCTCATCTCACAAAGAGCACTCGCAAAGATAACTACAGAAAATGAAATTTTAAGAGTTTAGCGTTCAATATACATACACATATGGTGGAATTAATAAATTGTATATAGAAGGATTTGAGCTGCTAATTACATTAACGACCCCAATGGCACAAGGTTATCACACCGGACTGCCTAGCTGGGGGTCCCGGGTTCAATTCCCGGCACGCTTTGTGTAATGAGCATACATGTTGGCTGTGGTCTGGGTGTTATAATATGTATTTATAAATATAATTATGTATGTAAAGTAAATGTATTTTCCCGTAGTGTAATTTTTTAAATGTGGTGTCCCGATATTATCATTATCATCATCAGCCTTTTTTATCTTCCCACTTCTGGGCACAGGCCTCTTCTCACACGGAGAAGGATTGAGCATTAAGCGTCCCGATATAATATCTTTTTTTTAAATTAACTTTCTTTATTTTAACTCTAAGATTAAAAATATTTTCCTAATTAGCTAGTAGTCATTACAAACTGTCGCCATTTTGTCATATGCGCGTCACGTCAACTTTCTATTCCATTATTTTATAATTGGAACGAACAGATCTAATCGGAGATTTTTAATCTGTAACGAAACAACGCGCCAATTTACTTATTAAGATTTTAAGATAATATTTTTTTGTTTCACTCGAAATTGATGAAAGCTAAAACTATATTTAGTAGGTAGACTTTTTTAGCGAACTCGTTTTGACGCTGAAACGATTATGAAAGTAAATTGGCAATTCACGCCATTTTGTTATTAATTTCTAGACAATCTAATCTAGTCAGTCTTTCATTTTACTTTTGCATCGCTTTCATAAAATATGCTTGAGAATTTGGATAGTTTTTTTAGTCGTAATCATTTAGGTACTTTCTTTCAATATCTTTTAATTTTTTTTTAGGTATTTATGACAACGGCTAAAGATATTTATTTTCTCAAAAGAATTACAAATTCACTTATAGAGAAAACATAAATAAAGGTTTACAACAATATTTTCTTCCAGCAAGCGTAGATAAAAGAAAAATAATAAAAAATGCATCGTACAACTAAACAATATTACAGTAATACTTCACCAAGTGAGTTCTATTACAGAACTATAGTCCTGGGTATCCAAGGACCTTGAAAGTTAGACATCACTATAATTAAACTGTCTATACAAATGCTGTTGCAGCCTACTAGACCGAATAATGAGCCTGTATCGCTACTAATAATAAGCTCCTTCATGTACTTACAGTGCTTAGCCTTATTACTTGAACTTACAACGACAGGTATCTATATTATTTCCTTTAAATAAATCCAGTAATATTCATAAAATTATACCAAAAAAGTATTAGGTAAAACATTTTATTCGCTGGCAACACTAAGTTGATCGACCTTATTAATGAAGACAGCTGTTGGTTTTAGCATCAATGTGCACGCGTTTTAACATTATTATTTTTCATAGTGTGAAATGACACCTGATCCATATTAAGTGGATAACCTTGAGATATACAAGTAAACATATGGCCCGGTGTACATATGCGTTGTCCTTCATTAAATTGGCCAATTTAAAAAAACGTGTCTTAAAGTTCAAATTAAATTGTTTTAAATGCTAATGCTCATTGTATAACTGTAGCTTTACAAAATTACAAATCGTAGCAGTCAGAAATATGTATAACATTCAACCCCTACGTCATCCTTGTCTGAAAACGCCTACACAAATGAAAGAGGAGTAGGTATACTGACCAGAGGCCTCATTGTAGTATACGGAGATCCTCTCGAGCTGTAGGTCGCTGGTGCCGCGGTACACGCCAGTCGGGTCGATGCCGTGCTCCTCCGATATGATCTCCCAGAACTACGGACAAACAGACAAATTTTACATTAATTATGATAGATATTACACGGTAGAAATGGGTATGGAGAAAATAGTTTCGGGTGTAAATAATTATAACTTGGCAACATTATAGGAATGACAAATGGAACGAAGAATAATTTAAATGTTAATACGATTTTCCTAATGTTTTCTGTTTTATCTAAATGCAAATCTTTTGATTTTCAAATACTTTAGTTTCAAGTAACAATATAACAGCTTTTTGAGGTCATACAAAAATAAATTCGAAAGAAAAATTAAGTTTATCATACGTTTACAAACAAATAAATAGTTTAAATATCAACAATATTTTATTGAACCCCAAACATCTATCAGTACCTATACTACGAAACATGTCAGAACTTGTCTCATTTGTGCTCTAAAAAAATAATTTCGATTAAAAATAACCGTTGTTTATTTACATTAGTGTCTAAAAAGGTCAAAACACACGATCTTTTTTTCGTTAAATTAATGAGTTCGTTATAAATTCTGTGATTGCGATTTGATTTTTAAATATCAACGGTAGTTTAGCTTTCTCGTCATGTAAAAAATTAAAATTTGTAAGAAATATTTACATGAATTAGAATAACCGTTTTTTTTTTAATTTTAACTTGGTAAATAAGAGCCAACATATTTTTATAAAATTTCTAATTTACGTTACGTTTCAATTCATCAGTATCGTCTTTTATTGAAAGTCCTTAGATGACAACAAATCAAATTCATTACTTTTATTGACCTGTCAAAATCGGTTATTTTCTAGTTTGTATGAAAGTAAGAACAGCTATAACGTCACAAGTTTTTCACATTAAGCCATGCATAATAAAATTATTTATACGTAAATAATCAATAAAAAAATCAAATAGTTTTTCCTTCAAAACAATAAATGAAAGTGACATTATTTTAAGATGCCAAATTAATATCATAAAGTATTTTATTGTTGACCTAGTCAAGTACCAAATTACAATACAAGAATCGTTCATTTATAAAAGCTTTTCTTTTCATGAAAAACGATGGTATTACAGTAGACGCTATGACAGGTAAACACCATAAATAAAGGTAGCGCTATCGGGCTCCGGGAAATTGGGAGATAAAGTACTGATAACGCAGAAAACACATGTCTCTGATAAACTTGACGGTAGAACTAAATTATGTATTTGTTTACAATATATTGATTCGTCGTGGTGGCCCAGTGGTTAAAGAACCAATCTCTCAAGTATGAGGGCGTGGGTTCGATTCCAGGTCAGGCAAGTACTAATGCAACTTTTCTAAGTTTGTATGTACTTTCTAAGTATATCTTGGGTGTCCAAAAAATGACTGTTTCGGATGGCACGTTAAACTGTAGGTCCCGGCTGTCATTGAACATCCTTGTCAGTCGTTACGAGTAGCCAGAAGCCAGTCTAACCAACCAGGGGGTCTTGGGTTGCCCGGGTAACTGGGTTGAGGTCAGATAGGCAGTCGCTCCTTGTAAAACACTGGTACTCAGCTGAATCCGGTTAGACTGGGAGCCGACCCCAACATAATTGGGAAAAGTCTCGGGAGATGAGAGCAATTAGTTGAAATTTTTAAAACATGAATATGAAGCCGATAAATATCTTAAATAAGATCTTCAACAACAACCCTGATTTTTAACCATAAAATGCTGAAAAGGGTCAACTTATAAAGTCCAACTACTCAATGACGTATGAACGCAGTCCCAGACAGCCACGTCACCCGTATGCAGCAATTGCACCCAATCATGCACTATTGACTGCCCATTAGATGCAGCACACAATAGGCCCGCAGTCGCAAGTAAATCATTGTTGTCTTAGATTCACAATTACAGAGTTGACACTCGAAGAATATCATTCCTATCTTCCAGAATAATGATATTTAGCTTTACTGGTTTTTATATTTCGTAATAATGAGTAATCAATCCTGCTCAGTGTGAGAGGAGGCTTGTGCCCAGCAGTGGGACAATAAAGAGGCTGATAATGATGAATAATGAGTAACAGTTCTGGTAAATATGATCCTTAGCATGTACTAGATGACCTGTAAAAATATGGTGCACTAGTATTGATTGTTAGACCCTATAATATATAAGTATATACGATCAGGTACTAGTGTGTCTAACACGGAGACCTTAGCAAATGTAAATAATTCATTTAGTGAGACAAACGTAAGTTGGCTGTCAGCCATATTGGCTGGAAGCGCGCCAAATCTAGGTTTATTTCTCCGTATGGCGATGTCACTTCAAGCGCGCATAATATTACGAAGCTATCCATATTCAATTGTTATTAGACTAATAAAAGAGGGAATTTTGACATGACTAACAGACAGACAAGTTTTATAACTTACATATAACATCATTTTGTTGGAAATATCGCCATCATCAGCCTTTTTATAGTCCCACTGCTGGACACATGCTTGTTTTATTCAGAGAAGGATTGAGCGTTAATCACTACGTTTGCTCAATGCGATTCATTAACTAATCAATCAATTGTTGGAACTATCAGAAAAAGTTATTCTTAAAATAAATCACAGCGTAACTAAGAACGATGACATAAAGAGGCTTTTCGCTTGAGAAGATGTCTAAGCTCAAAATCACCTTTGTCATAAAAATTAAAACGTGTCGCAACGTATAAAAGCTACGGCCAATTTCACAGGTTACGGATAGCCACTATCTACAAGATAAATTAAAAAATGGAACAGAATTTGTATGAAATTATCTGCCAGATAAACTATCTGGAACTTATCAGCAAACCGTGAAACCTTTTACTTGTAATATCTCGAAATACACAAAAAAGGTCGTAGAACAAAATCTATGAATTCAAACATTTCTCCAACTGATATTCTAGAAAGTTCCTTTGTACATGAAGGTTTTAATCAACGCATAGGGTTGTCGCACCGTACGAGTATACTAGGTGATAGAGTATGTGTGGCCAGTTGCGTGTGTTCCCATTTTCAAGTATTGCCTGACAAACGTTGACCTGTCGTACATAAATTATGATTTCAGTTCGGCATCTCACAGAACGTTGACTTCAGATTGATTTTTGTGGTATTTATAACGTGTTTTAAAAGTTACAAGAATGCTTCAGGGGTTACAATTTCTTTAAACGGTAGTAATTTGGATTTAAAGATTCGTTAAAGGTTAGTAAGTTTTGTGAAAGTAACACAGAGAGAAACTTGTAAATTTTGCTAAAGTTGAAAAGTACTTCATGGTAAAAAAACAGTGGGTACAGACGCCAGCTCATCAACCTACCTAAATCTTTTAATTTTTTTTCAAAGATTTTCAACCTTGTTACAATACTGGAAGGTCAATTATTCGAGTAGAAGTGACCTGCTGGCGTCCGCACGTACCTCAATGTCTAAAAGATGTACCTTTAAATAAGTACTATTGTATATCTGTTATCGTAGCCAGAATATCTATTACCATTATCATCTATCCTGCATTCCTCACTAAGTGGCGGGGCAGCTCGTAAAACGGGCGGCTCCGCGACACTCAATAAGTATGCAAATGCAAGTTCTAATCTAGTCTAGGGCATCCACCCCTGACGTGGGGAATGTGAACACACAGCGCCCCAACTCCCATGTTCAAATACTATGTACATATATTAACGATAGTATTTTTTATAGAGCTTATTTCTGGTAACAAGACATGCTGTTACTGCAAGGATTTCAGGAATGAAAAATACTTAAGAAGTATTTCACTTTGAGTTTATTTTCCGTTTCTCCTATGAACTGTTCACCGATAGGACATTTCGTTCTTGACAGATTCGCATTTGTTCCGATGGACGTAAGAATTAAAACTACAAAAAGAATGACTATTTAAAAAACTATCTCGTAACTTTTCTACGATTCCATATTTAAATGACACTTCAGCCAGCTAGAGTTTCTAATTTAAAAGATTATGAGGTTTTGCCTAAGACAAGTATTTTTTCTAATGAAAGGAATAAATCCCTATTTGAGACAGGGGACATTTTGCGAAGGGGACATTCTGCAAAAGGGACATTTTGCTTTATGTAGTTATTTTGAGAAGTGGGCATTTTGCTACTAAGGTGGTAAAACCTCTATAGTATGCATAGCAAAAGATGGTTTGACTGTTGTAAGTCAAACACTGTCCACTACAAAGAAAAATACCTTAGGTTCTTAGCACTGTGTATTGTTCGTAGGTACAGTTTAGTATTTACTCAGCCACCATATTGGATGTGCTGTATGTATGACAAGGGGTGTCGGCCAGTCTAGACTCTATCGATCTGTTTGTATAGACTAAGGAGGTTAGTTTGCTTACAGATCTTATACTTATTAGACAAGACATCTACTTACTTATCTATTTCTAGGATATTTATTGTGATTTATTTAGAAAGTAAAATAGAAAGAAATTTATATGATACAAATATTTAAGTACGTAAAAACAAAAAGGCGTTGAAAAATAAATCCTAATTGCGGTCTTTATCGGATTTAATAATAAAAGTTGATTATGGAAATATTTACTAAGCAATCGAAAACGTTTACTATGTGTGTTAGCTTCAATAGTGACATAGGTATTAAGTCCAAATCGGTTTTACATATTCACAAACAGTCTTCAACACACATAAAAAAGAAAGCTCGCAAAATCTTTTCTTCTTTCAATAATCAACTTCTAAAAAGACACCAATGTTAGTACATCAAGCTACCTGAAACTATAAATTTTCCCAATTAACTTTGAACCACATGCTTCTGCTAAAAGTTGAAAATCTATTAAGGAAAATTTACAGATTGTAGTAGCTTGATGTTCTGGTGTCTGAACATACCAGCTCTCAACTTTTTAACTGGAATACCCATATGGGGAATTTATTGAAACTCCCTAGAAATAGCATTGCAGTATCGATTTTGTTATTAGCGAGTGGTGGGTGACGGTGAGTGTCCATGCAGTGAGTTCCCGGTATGGGTATCAATACGGCACTGACCGGGCTTCCCTAATTACCGGTATTGACCACCCCCGGCGCCGGAAGGGTTGGGACGATTCTGTATGTTGTAGTTTATTTATTACTTTTATTGGTCAGGTGACAAAACTAAAAGGATATTATTGGGTTATTGTTTTTCTGTTGTTTAATAACTTAAGGAGTAAAGACGCCAGCACATCAATCTACCTAAAACTGACAAATTTTCCCAATCAACTTTGAAGGATATGCTTCAGAGATAAAGTAGGAAGTAGGAAATTTGACAGATTATAGTAGCTTGATGTCTGTGCTATGAAACAAATTAACGGATGTTATTTTTTTTTAATATTAAAAGCACTTAACTTTGATATACGTATTATATCCATATTCATGCATTTGCAAACAAACTGTTACTAAGTCCAATTATTTTCTTAAATCTTTGCAATTTCTTTTATTAAAGTTATAGGTAAGTATAAAAATATTGTTGCGTCGGCTATATTTTTTCAGGTCACCTTCATATGAATGACTATACATTCACTGTCCATAGAGTAATGCCGGTGACGTTATTGATTTCATTGCTAATGTCTGTAAGGTCTGTTACTAGCTCATTTCAGGCTCGATATCAAATAAAACACGTACAGACGCCAGCACATCAAGCTACTATAATCTATCGAATTTCCTTAATAGATTTTACAACTTTATCGCTGAAGCATGTTTTTTTTGGCAACTCTCTCACGAAGCATAAAATATGGTTCAAAATAGATTAAGAAAATTTGTCAATTTCGGATAGCTTGACGTGCTGTCTTTTGTATAAATATCTGAAAGAGTAACAACTACCTACTAGACATACTTAACATCAAATAGTTTAAAATCATATAAAGAAAGTAACTAGACGAAATTATATTTGAAGTCCGAATAATTACTATCGTCTTAAATTTAAATCAGCTGTCAGATCATAATTTAGATTTGAACAAACTTAAACCAATCCTTAATCAGATGAATTGAGAACTGATGCACTGCGCTACAACTGATTTAACAAGAGCACATCAAAACAACAAAGACATTAACAACTGTCTTTTTCAATTATTCTTAAAGAAAAGTGACAGCCAACTAATTAAACTCAGTCAGCACGACAATTTCTCAGAACGCCTGACTCTGACCGAAATATCAGTAAGTAAGAATAACGGTACCAAACATTTTCATGGCAAAACCAAAGTCGTGACAATAAAAGACTTACGAACCACAAATCAATGATGAACATCAAAGTGAAAGTACAACCTGTCACACGATCCTAACGAAAATATAAAATTCCCATAAAATGTGAGAGCGAAATGCTGGCAACACCGTTCGGATGGCGCGGAGCGTGCAGCCACAGATAACTGTACTTTGATACTAAAAAGTTTAGTTATAAATTAATTGTTGCCGCGCGAATTCGCGACGCGACGTAGGAAATGCATTAAGGACTGCAAATGCAGGAGATACATCAATGATTTACGATCAAAGATTGCGGATGAGGTTTATCTTTGAATTTCCATATTTACAGCATCCGCTGTGTCCGTGCGCAGATAGTTTTAAAATTAGCATTCCCTATTCCTGTAATCTAGGAGTTCATCGTAAATTAATCTTTTAAATTTAGTTTTATTTAATTTATACATTAAAAAAAAAAACTGCGTTGTATCCTCTAGACACGTAGCTCATATAAAAGTAAGTACTTAGATTGTAGACTGATTCAGTACGTTCGATAAAATTCCAGCCATTTAAAACCAGTCACACCTTCCCACGAAGATTTCAAGTAATCCTATTTTCGATGCATCACGTTCTCTGCATAGAATAATTTAGAACCGTTTCCTAGACGTTTATTTGCTATGGTATTCGTAGCTAATAGCCGCCATCAGCGTCCATAATCTCTGCTTTGACAGTTTACATGCTCAAATCTTAAAACTACTCGATTCAAATTGTTCTGAATGCCGGCGCACAAAACTGTAACCTTTTTTGTTGCTCGCCATCTTGGAGACGCTCTCCACTGCAATTTGAAAATAGAACGTTGTATTTTTTTTCTCTTATTGCATCGCGGGTTGGCCGTTGACATCAGACTGCATTTTATTTTCGGCCAACCTCCGGGAGTGTTGCCTTAAATGGAAAACTAAATATACCTTGTAAGACGACACTGGGCCGACTTAAATCTACATGTCTGGATGTTAAAATATTAATCGTGGGGTAGGTAATGAATATAAACGGCGGACATCTGAAGACTGTGTCGTGTGCAGGATACAAATGTGTTAAAATAGCAGAATGTCAGGTTGTGAACGAGCAGGAAACCCTAATTCCAGTTTCCTTTATTTAAGCAGCCGGACGACACGCAGCTGATACGCATTTTTCACTCCACACTACCTATTAACGTCTTTTTGGTCTATTATTAATAAGTACTCCTTCTTACATACCTTTATGCAGATGTTTAAGAATTAAAAAGTTTTTTTACATTAAGGGCCACGATCGCAAGTTACTGCAGTGTTACCAGCACGTAAAATACCTTGCTTAAAATGTCCGTAGCAGATGTTGCTGAAGGAGAGAAAACATTTATAAACACTTTAATTGGGAACTTAAAAACTTATACAAGTAACCTTTTATTACTTTCCGTTAAGATTTTAAGAGGAATAAAAGCAATGAAACTTAATTATATTATGTATAGTGAAATGAATGATTTCTTTGTGAGTGGTGTTAAGATCTGAGCTTAAAGTGTTTCCTGTGATAAAATTAACACAGGAAAGAGTTCATAAAAGTACATTTTTACATTTTAACAGTAGCTTAAGTGGGGTTCGAAATGGGTTTTATGTTAGTTGAGAAAAATAAAATAGCCACATGCAATGCCATGCTGACGTGCTCTCATAATCTTAACATCGTCATCTGCCTAGCCTTTTCCCAAGCTATGTTGGGGTCAGCTTCCATTTGACCTCCTCAACTCATCTACCTACCTGGGCAACCCGCTTCCCGTAACAACTGCTAAAGATTTACAAATGACAGCCGGTACCTACCAATTTAGTGTGCCTTTTGAAACACGGAGAAACTCGTCATGAAAAGATGGTCACTCATCCACGGACCGACCGCGCCAAGCGTTGCTTAACCTTATGATAGATCGACCCGTGCGGCTCTCTCATAATCTTAACAAATCATTTGAAAACAATAAATATTTAATGTTCCTCTACGTAAAACTCCGATTCCTCAACGCCATTTATGAGAGTAAAACAACGTCAGGTTATTTTAAAAATATCAAACATAAACAACTTGCCCGGAGTGTTGAAACAAGGCTGAATGTAAACATTCATTTGCTCCGAGTTAAAAAAAAAACAAAACGAAGCGGCCATATTGAAATTTCAAATGGGGGAAAAGATTCATACATTTATTTATTGCTAAAAATAGAAAATATTTTTATTTTATTCTCGGAATTCTAATAAATTTATCATTATTATAATTGACGAGGAAAATAATAATGTTTTTGCGTGTTATAATTGGCTTTTAAAATGCAAAACAGGACATAATGGATTTTCCGATGCACACAAAATATATTTAATACTAAATAACACTAGAAAAATTATGTTTCATGAAAACCTAGGCTTTAAAAGTTAAGTTTCACAGATTTTTATTGGGTAAAGTGGGCTCAAAACCCCACAAAATACTCGTAGAGATTAAAATACAATAAAGTCCCAGTTCACCCTTCCATTCCAAGCATGAAGACACTCGCTCATCGTTAAGTCACAGACAGATTAGCAATTAGTCAGCGGCGGAGGCTATTGACCCCAGCTGGAAAGAATTGAATCATGCTTGTAAGCACTGCGCTTGGCAGTACACTGCTAGCAAATTGTAGGGAAATTAATTATAGGTACCACGGAATAGCATTGTCTATGCTTTGTGGGATTTTTGTAGCAAATATTCCTGGCGGGAAATGATGGTGATCGGAGAATTTGAAAATACTCTAGTAAGGTTGGATTATACAACATGACTTAAAATTGATAAAGTCGACATTCAATATATCATATTTAATTTGTCCTCTCATCATCATCAGCCATTTTATCATCCCACGTTATCACTACGCTCGCTCAATGCGGGTTTGTCATTCCAGACTTTATAGTCCAGGTTCCTCGAGATGTTTTCCTTCACCTTTAATCAGTCATTGGTATCCAAAATAAACTTTGAAAGTACGTACAACTCAGAAAAGTTGCATTGGTATTTGCCTGGAATCGAATTCGCACACTCATACTTGAGAGGTTTGTACTTAAACCGCTTTTTAAGCGACTTTTTCAAAATAAAATCTTCGGTTAGATAAATTTTCTATATGATAATAAGTTAGGTACTAGGGTACTAGTTAGTTTAAAGACCAAAATCACTGTTATGAAATATGTTCACCTACCCTGCTGCATCTAGTGCTATCACGAATGACATCAACATTTCTGAACGTAATTAGTAACACAAATGTGTCACTATTGCATTTTTTATTAATTTTATTCTTGCGCACTTTGCTTCAAACAGATTATGAATAAAACATCAATATGTATACGAGTAATCGAATTTTTGTCAGTGTGCATACATTTGACATCAATGGCATCAAAATAATCATTCAATTGGTTTATAATAAAAAGAAATAAAAAATAAGCAAGATACAAGCGAAACTTTTGTCTAGAATTTTCTAAGATAACAAAAAGAATGCGGCTATTCTTTGGAGAAGTTTTCAAACTCAAAATCATTTATTCAAACTTGGCTGCAAAACAGCACTTTTTGAACGACAAATATTACAAAAGACAGCCCCCAAAACGCCCACCCTTCACCACTTGCTATGTGTTTTTGCTGGGAAGAAGAAGTGGCGCAACAAACTCCCCAAAGGTCTATATCTGACGTAAACTACGCCGAGCGTATCATCAGTCGCACTAACGTATCATCGGTTGAGTGAGCGGTCAAGTGTTTTTCTATACATTTGTCTGTAGCGTGATGAAAACAACATAGGTATCTCAACAAAAGGAAGTAATATACTTATGATGACGTGGAAGCCGCGAATTATAACTGAGTCACAAGTTGTGAGGAAGTGGTCAACAGTCAATTAGACACAAGTAGCCACAAATCTGGATTAACTAAGCGATGTGAAAATGACTGGAGAATCAAAGTCCTTACTTAACACAATTTTCCCAATCAACTTTGAGCCTTATGCTTCAGGGATAAGGTTGAAAATCTATTACGGGAATTTGACAGATTGTAGTAGTTTGATGTGCTGGCGTCTGTACTACTCCTCCTAATAACCATGTCAGAATCTGGTGAAAAGGACATGCTTTAGATTGGTTTGATGTATGCAGTTTATTATAACCAACCCGCATGGTGATAAACGATCAATAACATTTTTTGAGAGGAGTCCTGTGCTCAGAGGTACTGTAAAAAGGCTGATGATGATGAAGCAGTACATCAGTTCTTACCAGTCACGATATAATCTATTCTTTGTCATTCCTGAAGGTGCAAATGAAAAAAGAGTATTAAGGTATCTTGCCTAATACAATATAATAAGGGCCAGATTCACAATGTCCGAATAGACACTATCAACCAGATAAATAAAAAATGTAACAGAATTTGTATGAAATATCTGCCAAGTAAATTATCTGAAACTTATTCGAAAGTGGTGCACTGCTATTTTTTCCATCTTGATATTAGTGAGAGGAGACTGAAGGTAACATGTTCTTCCTATTGCGGAACACAAGACGAATACCATTGAACTCGACAATTGCATGAGAACCGAGGAGTTTGCCCTGTCCGTGAATTAGCCGAAGCATTCAATTATAGGATTACGCATGACCGTTCTAGATCTTTCCGTTCACTTTGACTATTGTGTTGTGAATTTGAAAATTTTATCGCTTATAATGTCACTAAGAAATAAATCTCCAATACTCGCTGATGACGTAAGTGTTGAAACACAGACTGCCTCGTTGGTCTATTAGTCTCATAGTGCGACTGTTGTGAACGAGGTCTCGGGTTCGATTCCCGGTGCGGGCCGAAATTGATTTGTTTTGAAAAACTTTCATAAAGCAGCCCGGAGTCTGAAAGTTGGTGATTGATTCACCCATGCATCGGTGAGCACGTAAATGTCGGTCCTGCGCCTGATCTTTCTCCGGTCGTGTCAGATTGCCGTCCCATCGGACTATGAGAATGAGGGAACACAGAGTGCATTTGTGTCAGCGCAAATGCTTGTACACTAAAATGTCCTGCGCAGCTGGCTGATCTCCATAGAGACAACGGCTGCCGTAACCGACAATCGGTTTGGACGCCATCATCATCATCAACAAAGACTGTAATTAGATGAACTAGTAAAAAGAAGTTTGAATTCTGTTTCACCACCTACAAATAAGTTCCAGTTGTTGTATTACAGTGTATTTATTCGGTTGTAAGTGGGTATTCGGACATTGTGAAACTGGCCCTAAAATTAACTACAATAGGTCATTCCAGCATAATCAATTAAACCACAAACGTCATAGGAATGCGATATGAAGGTCAAATTAAACAGTTGCATGCCACTATAAATGGTATAAATTTTGTAAAGCAATTTCCAATCTTGATTGTTGATTAATCAATTACAACTTACTTATGTTATGAAAACGAATTCATCAAATGGCAATAACATAGAAATGGAGAATGTTTAAATAATATTTATGGTTAGAAAGAACATCATGAGGTCGTGACAACCAAGTGTCAAATTATTTATATCTTCAAATATGGAATCATACAACCAAAGAGTTTCAATAACAGACAAACTTCTTTAAGTTAGTAGGGTCTTACTGTCACCGCGCATAACTTAGCAAGGATTTTGACTCTTTTATTGAGGATAAGTTCGCGCATCGGGCCTTTATTTACACAAAATAGTGTTCCCTTCATATGCTTTCCATTAATCTATAGTCAGGTATTACTTGTAATCATGTCTGTTTCGAACAAATTAGATCTGTTTTCTCTTAACGGTTTTGGCCAAGTTATGTTCCGGGACTAAAAACAGGTTGACACTCAGATAGTTTTTTTGTAAAATTACGACTTTACGATTCACATTATTAATCATAAAGTCCTAATCTGCAAAAAAATGAAGTTTCAGTCTATTTTGGACAAATATTTTTTCCAGAGTTATTCAGCTATTTCAGCGAAATAGAATAAGTGACTAAGCAAGAATAAAACTTCTCGCAAGTGCAACCACGTGCAACTAAGTTAGACGATAAGAATATCTCTAACTATACTTATATGGTGGTTTTAAAAACATTATCATTGAGAATACTAACATTTGAAAATAATAGATAACCTCTTCTTCTTATCAGTATTGTTTAAAGGCGTTGTGAGTCACCAAATTATTTACATTAGATTAGTTAAGAGATAGTAAATGTATGTATGTATCATTATAATGATGTAACTCAAATTGGGTTTACCTAGATACTAAAAGGAAAGATCTGATTGTTTGAATTGACAAGACTCCAAAACTACTTGACCGATTAAAATTATTTTTCACTATTGGGAAGCTACACTATCCCCGGTAAACATGGGCTATGTTTTATCCAGGTACGGAAGATAGTTAAAACAGCGAGAAATTGATAGATTGAGATAGCTATATCTAATTAAAGGAATAGATTAATCATTATCCCCACATACAACTTATTCTGTCTCGCTCTCGCGCTAAATTAATAGATCTAATTTATCAACCTCTATAACGAATATCCTGCAAACTTGAACGTCACATAAAAACTCCTTTCAGCTACTAACCTTGACGATATAAAACCTATCTTAAATAAGATCTCTTTGTATGTCTGTTACAATGCGACACATGTGTATCGAACTGCCCCGGCATTGAAGTGGCCACTACACTCAGATAGCGAAGTGAATCGAAAGGAGACAGGCTGCAGGACAGGAGAATAAAGTATGGAAATAATGTGGCTGGAATATACAGAACGTGTTTCGCAGAAAATGCATGTGAATACATAAATAGTTCTAAGATTTTAAAAGGTGGTTTTAAAGATTAAGGAAAAATACCGTATTAAGCGTCTTTGATGAAATGCAAGCTTTGAAATGTTTTCTATAACTGCCGGGGCTGCGGGTTGTTCGTAAGAGTTACCGCGGCTCTGGCACACAGGGACCTCCAGAAGGAACATAGTAGGTTTTAGTCAGTAAGAGTCTGACACTCCCTCTAGCTAGGGTGCAGCTGAAGCGGTCAGTTAATGTTGTCTATAAATTATGAAATTTGAAAGATCAGATGGAAATGTTTGTTTGGTATCAATTATATGGACATTATGAAAACTAATTAACAGATTAAGAACCCTATGTTCGAAACTCAGACACACTATATCCCTAAAGGCCTAGATTATGCAGTGTACTCATGTGTACTCTGTGGTGAGGTGATATATCTTAACCGACTGAAAAAACAGCTAACAAGTTTAAACACATAAACCTTTACATACTAGACAAAAAAACTATAGCATGAGATAACCACACCCCTATAGGAAGTCCGATGAACTAAAGGCGCCTGGTACGGCAAACTTTATGGATCTCCATATCTGAAACAAGGGTTTCCCCAGACGACAATATGGCATGCTGATCTTCATGCCCACGTCAGAGGGGGCGTGACCATGATACACGATATCAATAGAAAGTGGAATTTGTACAGACTCCGTGAATGGTTGGTACCAGGAAGATTAAGAAATTGTATTCAGTAAAAAAATTTGGAGAATTGAATCCACAATAATTTTAGCTTGTTATGGGAAAATCTCCTATTTCTTACTTGATAATGTTAACAAAATGTATGTTGAAGAATACTATAGGACCCCATATCACACTAATATAAAGGCGACAGTTTGCGAGTATGTTGTGTATGTTTCTTACCTCTTCACGCTAAAACAGCTGTATGGATTTTAATGAAACTTGGTAGTAATATAGGTTAGACATCGGAATAATATATAGGCTAATTTTTATAGGGTTGAGGGAAGCAGTTTTGTCAGGAAGCGGGTCAAACCGCTGTCATAATAAATCTAAGAAAAACCCTACCTAGTACTTAGAATTTGTGATAGATATCTCGAAGAGAAACCATTTCTAAAAGTCAAAAGTACCAGGCAAGCATAAAATAAACAGTCCTTGAGCAGTGCACTTGTTAAATGCCCTTGCCAGCTCAGTTTACGCGAGCAAATATAAGCGATGGCTTATCTGTGGTTACATCTATTCTGTATGCGAAGATCCTTGTCTGTTGGCTGTATGCGATGCATACCTGTGCGATCATGCCGATGCAATCTATAACCTATACTAAAATATACAAGTTGAAGATAATATAAACCTTTGTTTATTTGAACGTTCACCTTTGGAAACTAAATAAGAAATATATGTATGTAAGTATGTTTATTTAAAATCTATTTATGTTTGATGAGTCAATGTTTGAGACAGATCGGGCAATTTAAATTTCTGTTATACTTGGGAGATAAACAAAGAAAAGGGGCGGATAAAACCATGGGGCAGACCTAGTGCTTGTGTAATAAATATTTCGCATCAATTTTCTGTACGAGCATAGATAAAGAAACGCCCACGCATGGCGGGAAGCTACATTGTTTTTAAACAAAGAACATGGTTTTACTAGAGAATCCCCGTGCGGATCAGTTTTGTTATGTTTAAAAATGGAACATATAATGCCTTATTTGAGATTGCTTACAGCTATCTGTAACCGGATACATTGGTTTGTTTGAAAAAAGAATGCAGTCTATTTTTAGATGTTCGTTGCACTTTCTTTTTTAATTAGGTAAATAATCAATTGGATTTCGAATTTTCGAATAATAGTGCCATTCCAAATACGGTTATCATTTTGAACGAGTCTTTTTAAAAATAAATGAATTCCATTTATCGTCTGAACTCAACACGCGGTAACGCCATGAACTAATCCATATTGTAAGGATAACAAACTTAACTGTGTTGATCGTTAAATAAAAATCTACGGAACTGGCCTACTTTGGCGCCATTAAAGTCGTGTTAGTTAACGTTCCCATTTCGGTGTTCCCAAATTATTCATGGCTACACAAACGATCGAAATTCGAATTGAATTCTAGAAGAGAAAATGTATGATACTAAAATGAGTAACATTTTTCATTTAAATCGATGACAAACTACCGTGAAATGGAATGGTATCTCAAATTCGAATTTAAACATTATGGAATGACATAAAACAGCTGCGATTTTAATGTTTTATTTTAACGGCTGTACCATGGCTGCCTTTTCGCGACAACGTACAAGTAACAAAATAAAAATGGCAGACAAGCTGATATCACCCAGTTATTTATCACGAATAATTGTTTGAAATTATCCTGTTCACCGTTGCAAGCGTTATAAATAAAATACCAATTAATTCTCCGATAAACAATTCTTTTTTTAAATTATCAAATTGAAAATCGAACACTTTATTCTTTATCAATCGCAGGAGTAAATGGCTGCAAAAATAAGCACGCTGATTTAAAAGAGATGATTTTTACTCACAATTTTCCAGCGTGGATGAACACACAACACGTCTGGCTCAATAGCAGGTAAAATTATAACTAAACGTATGTAAACACATCAATACATACACAGACAGGCCGGCTTTAGAATTAATTCGCGCTTTTCAAGGACACTTATAGCGATATGAGAAAATTTTTGAGATTACTTTTAGGAAGTGAAACGGAACGGGTGCAAGGGTAGACTTTGACGTGGTAAGGTTTGAGAAAATGTGTGATTCAGATAGTGGTGTGTGGCGTTTTTATCCTTGTGGATGTTGGGTTTTACTGATTAAGCAAAATGCAGTTGGCGATGACGTAGACAGTCAGCTGCTTGCGGTGCATAAAGTATTTGTACAGCACATCAAGCTACCCGAATCTGTCAAATTTTACCAATCAACTTTGAACCTTAATTCTTCAGCTCTTAAGTTGAAAATCTATTAAGGAAATTTGACAGATTTTCATCTGTGGGTAGGGACAGGTACTTCTAACTTGAACTGAAGTGTTCGCTTTAAAGCGCCAATCTTTGGAACTTTGTTTCAAGGATTATTCTGATTTCTGTATAATTCGATAGACCGTAGAATACAAAGTACATAAGGTTGGTATGTAGATAGATTAAAGAGGGTCGAAATTACGCCGTCAAAACTAGAGAAAAACGCCAATAATTTTAAGGAAAAAGAAATGTTCCAAAATTTGCATCGACACTTATCAACTTAATCGTGTCGGGATTAGCCCTTGCAGTAACGGTTTCACGCACACACACGGAAATTTAAAGCACGTTCCAAGTTTAAAATACGATGACGTATACAAAAGACGTCAGGTGTAAATAACACACACCCATCGCATAAGGAAAAGGCACTTGTGTTGGAGTTGTTTCAAACCTGCGTGACAATCATTTGTATAATACATAGGTAATATAATAATATAATACATATATAGGTACCTATATGTACTAGTTGAAGCAGCTTTTTATTTTTTATTTGTATTTTTTTTTGTCATTTTTTTAAATGTTTTTTTATCTTAGTAGAAAAATCCTCGTATTTCGAAGAAATATAAAGAAAATAATTAGCGATATCGGTTCAGCTGTTATCAAGATTCATTTTTAATCAACTTACAAAAAAAGGAGGTGTTTCTCAATTCTGAAAGATGAACAATTATTGCGTAACAGGACTTAATGGAAATCTGATATAAAGAAAAGTTTGAAAATTCATAAGAAAAGCTAATTTTGATCATTGTTCTCATGTCAATCACATCAGATTTCCCTTATTTCAGTATGAAGTACCGATTTCTAATGTCTTGATTGTGCATCGTTTATCAACGACTTAAACTGAATGCAGGCTTATGACTAGTTAGAAAGATATTTGAACTTTTAAAGCTGTTAATAGTCTCCTTGTGTACTCTGCGTCATAGACTATTTGTGACGTCAGCCTTAGACGTTACAGCCAGCTGTCGGTAACTCGATCTGCAATGCATCTAGAGCGAGATAAAACTATTTCAATTTAAACTATAACACAACTACCCATTGTGATGTAACTTGATAAGCTTTGTAACGTCAGTATAACGTCTTAAACAGAGACTTAATTGTCCAACATATGGGCAACAAATCCCTTATTTTGCAAATAAATCGTCAGACATCCATATAAGATCAGCGCACCATAAAAGAAAAACAAAAACAGGCCGGATATTCGTCAGCTGAGGACTGCAGGACAATACGCGACGACAATATGGCGCCCGTTGCCCGCCATTATTAGCAGCTAATGACATATTCAGCGCATGCGTGCAACTTCCCAGCGCTATCGTGATTCACGGCCGGCTGTGGAGCGATTTTTGAATTTAGAATGATCTTGTTTGATTTATTGTTTTTATTTATTGACTGTTGAAGGTTTTTATTGGTAGATATAGGAAGCGTGTTTGTTTTAACGTTCTTAGTGTCACCTTCCGAGATTGAAGATGTACTTAACCAAAATATTTGATGAAATAATGGAAGATTCGTGTATGGTATGAGTCATGACCTGAAACGAATTTATTTCTATGTACAGATTACTGCAGTTTACGTGTCCAACAATACCCATCCAGATTTAAGAAAAATCGTGACTAATCTTAACGAAAAACAGAATGTGATTAACATGGATTTCCCGAAACTGATAATAGTTTCAAGAAATATGGAAGAAATATCACATTTTGCTAAGAAAATGCATGTTGACATTTCTTTGACAAGGCGTGACGAACGTAATTGTGTTGAAATTATCAAAATAAACACGTATTATTTTTAAATGATGACTTATGCGTTTGTAATTGGATAGACGATTATAATGCCGAACATGAGGCGTTATTGTTTCTGACACTTGGACAATCGCGCCATATTCAGACTGTACTATTTTATAAATGATCACCACGTGATAAGGCAATATCCTTTCCTTATAAAAGAACGACCTATCTAACTTAATCGACCAAGGAGTTTCTTATCACGACTCATGGCCAGACGATTTTTTTAAATTTCGAACAGATGATTTTAAAATATCATTGTTTATGAATTATCTTTGTTTGCAATCTTAAGTCGAGTTCATAAAAAGTCAATTAACTATTTAGGCAGTTGATTACCTAGTTAGTTTTTTGTGTGTAGCTCGTAAAAACTGATTTTGTTTTCCTTATAAAGCAAGCTTCATGTTTTATACAAATCTAGACAGGATAATTTTAAAATAATATGTTGGTAATTACTGTAAGGAAGGACAAATATCTAACTATCCCATTCTGTGGTGATAGCTGTCTAGAGATTAGAAAGTGCTTAATAAAGTTTCTTTGCAAAAAAAACGTTCTAGACTTCACTTATAACGATAAAAATCTTAAAAGCATTCAGTATTCAAACTCATTTTGATTGACAACTCTTTCGCGCCAAACTGTTGTCTATGGTTACACACGTCAGAGACTTATATCTGAAATTATTTTTATGGTATAAGTTTTTAACTGTATATTACTGTTGCTGGATCATTTTGCGCTAATAATAGTTGTAATGACAATATAAATTAGCGTTTGCCGCTAACCCGTGGTGAGAGGCAATCATACGAAATTACCTACAGACTTTTCGTGAGAGAAATATCAGCCGCCATTTTTTATCGCGAATAATGTAACAGCATTTTTTATTCATTTATTAAAAAGCTGATCTTTATTCGTTCTGTTTTAACATTTGAGAGTACAATTTCAGTAAAAAGACGTATTTATTTCTTCCTTTTCTTTTTCAAGGACATCATTAGTTAAAGCAATTTCTTTCGTCGTATATTCCTTACAGCTACACCAAAAGGAGGATCCTTCTAAGGTAAGAAACAAGACAGTCACATAAATAGTTTCAATTACTGTGCCCAGTGAATTCAGTTCCACTTGCTGCACTGTATTTTGAAGGTGATCCATTCAAAGCTCCTGGTCGGTCTGATACCGGCTAGATACCAGATTTTAGAACAGATTTATGAGCCCGATCAAACTGTCGGCTGACAGTTTAGTCTGTAGTTGGCGGTAGCTCTTAAAAAACTGGTAATAGGTTGAGATTGAAACTAGTGCATCGAGGATTTTATTGTTATTTTTTAAACTATATAAAAAAATAAGATTAAGATTCAATTTCGAGCTCCACCAAATATTACATGACTATCAAGCAAAAAAATTTCAAAAATTAAATAAAATAAAAAAAGCAGCTGAAAATGATTACCGTTTTATTTTTAATTAAGACTAAGTAGACCTAACTGCGCAATACCATAAACTATAACTTACTGTTATTTTTATTATTATTCATAAATTAATTTGGAACAACGTTTGTTAGAAACAAAATTACATATTTCTTTAAGATTTTCATCTAGCATGTGATGAGTGATGACAATTAAACGTCATAGCGACCGAAAAATTGTAATAAGTAATCATTTTACGTTAGAAAGCATATCGCTTTGCTTTGCTCCAGTAAAATGTAGTAAAAGCGTGGCAGAGACCGTTAGGCCGCCATACTTAGAATGAAAGCCAATTTAATGACAGACCTGAAGCTAGATGAAAATAGAATACCTACTTACACATTATTTTACATAAAGAGACTAGGTACATCTGCTCTTTTTTTTAATTTTGATTAATTAAAAAAAGAGCAGATGAGGAAAATAGGTACTTTAATGACACTCATAGTTTATGTATATATTTATTGAACATCCTTGCCAGTCGTTACGGGTAGTCTGACGCCAGTCTAACCAAGGGGTATTGGGTTGCCCGGGTAACTGGGTTGAGGAGGTCAGATAGGCAGTCGCTCCTTGTAAAACACTGGTACTCAGCTAAATACGGTTGGACTGGAAGTCGACCCCAACATAGTTGGGAAAAAGGCTCGGATATAAGTCATAGACACAAATGATTGGAATTAAAACCTTATTTATCCTGTAACTGTATTAATAACACTAAACAATCGAACAAAATTACGAATTCTAAATAAAGAATACATCGAAAAAATATATTGTTTCTCATGTCAGTCAGATTGGTAAGTATTAGTTCGACACAGGTAGCAGTAACACGCAATATTGACCGTAGATAACACTATAATTATTGTGCCTAACTGTAAAAAACTATTTCCGTCTAACAAAAGGAATGAAGAGCTTTTTGCTACTCAAATGCATTTTAAAATATCAGCGAAGATTTTTTTTTTTGCTGGGGAGTTGGTTGCGCCACTTCTTCCCAGCAAAAACACATAGGAAGTTAAGGGTGGGCGTTTTTGGGGCTGTCTTTTGTAATTTTTGACGTTCAAAAAGTGCTGTTTTGCAGCCAAGTTTGAATTAATGATTTTGAGTTTGAGTTTAAGAATTTATCGTCTTGATTTAAATTGAAAGCGATTGTTCGCTGTCCCAGGCTTTCTTCGACATGTTTAGCAAAACGTCTTGAAATGTGAATATAACATGAACAGAAACATTCACTGTTTTGTCTAAATTTGGATTCTGTCTGCCCAAATTACTCAGCTGAAGTCTGGTAGGGTGTGTGTCTGTTTCATGGTAATATGGACAGCATAAGCAGTTTAGACTTGCCTTAAATTGGCTGCTGTACGGATGCCAGCACATCAAGCTCCTACATCTGACAAATTTTCTTAATAGATTTTCAAATTTATCACTGAAGCATAATACGGTTCAATGTTGAATGGGAAATTTTGTCAGTTTGTCAACCCAAAACTGTCATATTTTCCCAATAAACTTTGAACCATATTCTTCAGCGATAAAGTTGAAAATCCATTAAGGAAATTTGACAGATTGTAGTATCTTACTTAATGTGCTAACACCAACCTACCCGAATCTGTCAATTTTACCAATCGAATATTAACCTTCCGGTATTGTGATAAGGTTAAAATCTATTTAAAAATATTGACAGATTAAGTTACATACAAAACTTCAGGAAAGACAAAATGATTAATGTTTTACCAAGCTGTTTGTATGATTTTGTAAATCGATGGCTTATCACCACGTCCTTGGTATTTTGAAGTGGTTTTATTGGAGTTTATTCGTAAGTTCGAGAGAGCGTGACTATCGGGTTTTGTTTACATCTGATTATGTTCTTGTTTCACTGTCAAACACTTATTTCTTATGTTATTTTTTTATTTGCATCATCATCACAGCTTTTTTATCGTCCCACTGCTGGGCACAGGCCTCCTCTCCCACGGAGATCCACGGGTTTGTGATTTCAGACTTTATAGTCCAGGTTTTCTCGAGATGTTTTCCTTCACCTTTAATCAGTCATTGGTGTCCAAGATAAACTTAGAAAGTACGACCTGCAATCGAACCCGCACCCTGATACTCGAAAGGCTGGTGCTTTAACCACTAGGCCACCACAACTTTTTTTTATTTGCATATTTTAGAAAAATAATTGTGGAAGGTAACCGTCTTCCTTTAGACATAAGTATTCTTCTTCCAGCCCTGTTCCCAATTCTATTTGGGGTCTACGCTATATGTTTTCCGCTTCCATTCATTTCTCTTAGCTGTCATACTACTATCCACTCCCTTCTTCATCATATCATATCGTACGTAACAGACATACGTAACTTTATAAAACTTTTCATTGACATAAAAGTTACTGTATCTTAAACCTAGTTTTATTATTGACCACGTACTTTATTGTTGGGTTATTTTCCATCAGATGTTGACCTTAATTTCATGTGCGGTCTACGATAACTGAAGCCAATTGTTACTTTTTGTTATTTCTAGAATAAGAAAGAAAGTTGTCTATGGTTAAATGTGGTTAGAGACGATTCTGACTTAGCTTGTATTTATATGCACAAAGTGTATAAAAATCTACAATTTATTGTTCTATACAGACGCCAGCACATCAAGCTACTACAATCTGTCAAATTTCCTTAATAGATTTTCAACTTTATCGCTGAAGCATATGGTTCAAAGTTGATTGGGACAATTTGTCAGTTTGGGATAGCTGGATGTGCTGGCATCTGTACTTACACATATGTATTGAATAATTTGGATTAAAGGGATTAATATACTGTGTACAATTATTATAGTCATGTTAATTACTAAAATAATGTAAATTCTCTGTAACTAACACGACACCACTGATAACAACGATTTTCTATGCTGATAAACTATGTATGTGTAACTCACCTACTCATTTCTGAATCATTTTTAGTACACAAAACAAAATATTTTCAAAATTATTCATACTTCATCGTGTATTTTTTTGAAAAATGCGCCATTTTCGGCTCGGCGTGCTGGTAAAAAAAAAACTCGTCATGCTTCTTAATTGAAATTGATGACGTTCTTTTAACGAAATATTGAAAACTTAACTTGCATTAAGATAATCATCATAACGAAGCTATATTTTGCATCATTAGGGCAATTTATTAACTAAGTAAGTAACACCATAGTCTAAATGAATTCTATTCCAATACGGTAGGTGACAACTAGTCAAATTCATTACTTTTATTGAACTGTCAAAAACGGTTACTTTCGATGCAATTTGTATGAAAGTAAGAATTGTGACGTCACATTTCGTCACTTATTTACTTCAATTATCAATAAAAAATATCAAATAGTTTTTTTCTTAAAAGCGATAAATGAAAATGAAATTGTTTAAAGATGGTACCAAATAAATATCATAAAGTATTTTATTGTCGACGTAGTCATCTAGCCAATTTTTTAAAGTATCGAGTTTATTACAACAGAAGTTTATACACGTCAAAATCCACATCTCCGCATTCTTTTATTAAAGAAATCAGGACGGATGCACTTGTAAGTAGGAAAATGCATATTTAAGTAATATTTTCTACAGCTAGTCGGCAAAATATTATAATTTCTCACCTCATCAAAAATACTTACATACCTTTACGAGTGCGTACGTGTGATAGAAAAAAAAAAAAAATTATTGACGTGATCAGCATTTATATAAGTCATGTTCAACCTGATTATTCAAATTCTGCAAAGAATATTATCTAATATTTGGTATTCTTCCTATAAATGGTGGACGAAAAACTTATTGATTTTTTTAACAAGTACAATGATACGTTTAATTAAATACGCTTATCAGATAAAACCCTCATTCATTAGAATGTTAGTTTGTTGATTAAAAATATTTATCTTTCGTTACCCTCATGTTAAAACTGTATCAAAATATTTACACATTCCTGGTTCCTTCTTGTTAGAATTTAAAAATAATTAGGACAGGACATAACATTGCCAAGTTATAGATGTAATATTTTTTCTCGAATTAGGAACACAAAACATTTAAAAAATAATAGAAATGATATAGACTTTTAGTCATAATCACAACTTAAAAAAAATCACAGATCCTGATAACAGAACTGTCAAAAAGAACGTTGCGAATTTAAAATTTAAATGTAGTATAAGTACTCACTTTGGCTCCAATCTGGTTACCGCATTGTCCGGCTTGCAGGTGCACTATTTCCCTCATATTTGTTCTGTTTTAGTGACTATTTAATATTAAACTAAATAATATGAGTTTGTTAGCGCGGACCCGTCACACGCACGGACGGTCTGCCCGAATGAAATGAAATGAAAAAGGAATGGTGAACGTCGAACGAATCGGCTCTGCTCGGGGTGTGTGTGTGGCTGCCGTTGGAAATTCTCCCCGATTTCTGGGTAAATGGAATATTGTTGTTGGTTTGTAATAGAGAACGGGCGGGCGTTTTGTAAAAGTATGTTTTGTGACTTAGATTTGAGCATTCAATAATAATTAATAATAAGGAAAATTAATTTTCGATAAATGCTCATGTCTTAAGTAGAAGGCGTTAATTATCCCCAACCCCGGGTTAAAATAAACCGTTTATATATTTTTTTAATATCAACATTGTTATTTGAATTTTTAAAATAAAGCATCCTTCCATTGAAAATTAAAAACATATATATTGTACACACATTATGTATTTTCCCAAATCTTATTTTTTACAGCAAATACTTCACCTCAAACCTAGCAACCCTCGGCCATGATTCACCGAGCCGTCGCAAGTTCACGTCGACAATGAAACCATAAATTATAAATTAATTCAAGCACTAATTACATTCTCTGTGCCGACGACCGCCGCCGGCCCCAAGCTACAACAAGTTTCAAGACCTAAGATCGACGTTTAAACAAATAATTGTTGATAATAAATATTTATGTAATTTTTATATTTTAGTAGATAATAATTTTCAGTAGTTAGGGTTTCCTTATAATTTATAGGGGATAAGAATATGTATTTTAAAAACAATAATAAAATCAGTTCATGAAAAAGTAATAACTGATGTCGATTTATTTTATTTTAATTAGAAATGTATAGAAATACTGTAAAAATTAACAATTATTTTGAATAAGCATTTACTTCATACATAAGACAATGTGATTACCTACAAGTAGCGCCACCTACCATGTTTGACCTGAAGTATAGTTAGCCCTTGAACTTTTACAGTATGAAATAATTGTACAGAACTAAAACAATAGCGGCTCAGTCAACGTTACGATATTAACAACTGATACATAATAATATTATAAAGGTGACTGTGATGATGAATATTTAAGTTACCTGTTTGTACAGACAACAACACTGTCAAATTTTCCCAAACAACTTTGAACCATATTACGCTTCTGCCAGCACAGCAGGCTACTACAGTCTGTCAAATTTCCTTTATAGATTTTCAGCTTTATCGTCAAAACATTATGGATAAAAGTTGTATGGGAAAGTTTTGCAGTTTCGGGTAACCTGATGTGCTGGCGTCTGTACATTTTTCGGTAAAGACATTTAACACGACCAGAAACAAATGCCATCTGTCGCACCATCGCTGAAAACATTTCAACACGCCACATTTTTTCGCCGGCTTATACAATGAAGTATTTAGTTTTATGAAGTTCTCGAGTGAACGCTGAGTCATAATAAATTCTGTTATTGGTGAACATTACTTTCACGTAAGTGCAGTCTTTGTGCAGTTAATAGATTTTAGTACTAAGAATGCTACAGAATATAGAAAGTCTTTTGTAGCGAGCAATAATATCTTAAGTTATAAATTATCTTTATTGGTACTGAAATAAAAGAGAATTGACATTATGTTATCGCTCATTCGTTGGAGTATAGAGAGACAAAAAACTATGAACAATAATCATCATCACCATCATCATCTCAGCCATAGGACGTCCACTGCTGAACATAGGCCTCCCCTTTAGATCTCCACATACACCGGTTGGAAGCGACCTGCATCCAGCGTCTTCCGGCGACCTTTATAAGGAACAATAATAGTGGAATATAATAATTTGACACGTGTAAAAAAATATTGGAGTTAAAGTACAGTTGCCAGCACATCAAGCTATCCGAAACTGACAAATTTTCCCAATCAACTTTGAACATTTTGCTTGAGCGATAAAATTGAAAATCTATTAAGGAAATTTGACAGATTGTTGAGTGCTGTATATATTTTTTGTATCAACTTAGTCTTTAACCTCAATTACGGAATTTTAATCTAATACTTAATATTTTGACACCAGTTTGTTATCATTAAAACAGTTTTTACATGTCTTATGACTATGATTCAAAGTCCTGATGACTGAGCTTTGAGGCTTGTTATAATTCTTATTCTAAGTTTTTTGCTTCGTGAACAAAGAAATATAAATCACTTTATTTTCTTCTAATTATATACGTTGTTATAATACATATATACAAACGTAATATCCAATAATACTATATATAAATTACAAAATGATTTTTGGTATTAATAACTCATAATTAAAAACTAAATATAAGTGGTAATTAAAAATCATTAATGGCAATACTCTAAACAAACTACCGTTTTCATGACATCTTCAAATCATACATACGAATAGCATTGAATTAATGTTAGCAATCGATATCAAGGCTGCTTTTATTTGCAATACTGGCAGTTTAAACTAAATTAATAGTTAATACATTTTAAATTGTACCTTTATTTATAATTATTCAATAATTAAGGTAATCTATAGATATAAATAAAATTGCGAACGTCTTTTTGTAATGTTGAAATAACCGCTTTTTCCTTAAATAATATTTTTATATCGTTGTTATAGAGTCCACCAACACACACAGCTTCCAGCTTTCATTCCTGTCATCCTCATCATCATTCATTATTCAAACTTGGCTGCAAAACAGCACTTTTTCAACGTCAAAAATTACAAAAGACAGCCCCCAAAACGCCCACCCTTCACCACGTCCTATGTGTTCTCGCTCTGAAGAAGTGGCGCAACAAACTCCACAGCAACACATGCCTGTCTGTTGGTTTGAAGAACCATCATCATCATCATACTTACATATTTGTATATAAACATTTAAAAAAAATATCTCTGTTTCTGCTAAGCCATGATGTAAGTCCTTTTGGACGCCGTTGAAACCGTGGGAGTGGCTAGTCAAGAATAAGATACGTGAAGACGCATGATATATTTGAAGGAACCTCCCTCACTAATAAATTGTTAAGGATAACAGTAACACATCAATGCAATTTTGTCTTCAGGAAAAAACACACTCTCTACAACATAATAGAATTTTAAAACTTTAAAAGTTAATGAGCCTTTACGAAACTTTTACATATGCCCTAAAATCTTTAAATAGCATAAGTTCATATACGTAATTCTGACACGGTATCGCCATAATTTCCATCATTCACGCAATTTGATAACAATTTTAATGTAATTCACACTACTTGGGCTCTCCTGCTTAAGAATAATTAAAGGAATTTACGAGCCCTTGTGAAATTAATAGTAAACAAGAAAGTACTATAAATGGTAACTCAGAAATTGGGCCATTTCTAATTAGAACGATCATTAACAAGTTCCTTTTAGTAACGGCTAGCGTGTGTCGGGAGAATATGCTCGATTTTATGGACTTAATAAAGTTTTTTTATTGTCATTCTTGTGTTTAGCTGCATATTCTTAGGTATTTAATTTAGATAGTAGTTCAATAGTCCTGTTTTCCTGACATGTTAACTATCAACGCCTGTGAAAATGTTACGATTATAAAAGACTAGCTTCTGCCAGCGGCCTCACCCGCTTTCTGAGGGAAGTGCTTCCCGCACCCGGATAAAAAGTTGCCTATATTTTATTCTATTGTATAAGCTATAATACTACCAAGTTTCATCAAAATCCGTTCAGCCGTTTGGATGTGAAGAGGTAACAAACATACACACATTCTCACAAACTTTCGCATTTATTTATTAGTAGGATAGGATAATAAGTAGGATAGGAAAAAAAGATAAAAGTCATTTATTCTAAGTAGGCTGAAAATCAGCAGTTTTGAAGATCAATTTATTTTACAAAACACAGTCTCCAAAAAAAAAGACTGTGTTTTGTGATACATAGGCAGTGTTATCTCTGAGAAGAAGAAATGATGGAACAAACTCCCCAGCAAGATAAGAGTAGGTACGTGTTCTCGATTGCCGTTGTTTCTGACTAGAGGAAAACAATTGACTGTGTGAGATATCACTTGTAAACCTGATGACTCTTCCACTATTACAAGCCTTTGGCTATCCTATCTTCTCACGCATCAGATAATCACAGACTTTACATAGTCCTACACAAATCTTGATCTAAAGTGCTTTACAATTCAACAGCCTAAATCCACAATTGAAACGTTGCCATACTTTCCCTCTCATTTTACAGTATTTGCGCCGTTTGTTTAACAGTATTTTTGCTCGGATCTATTTAATGGGCCCTAACAATAGGCCGCGCGAATACCCCGCCATTTTTACTGTCAATTTGACAGCTAGACTGCAGTTAGGGATGCCAGTCACTATTTTGTTTTTACCCCATTTTAACTGTAAATTACTTTAATCTAAATGGTGATTTTATGATTTTATATTTAAATTAAATAAAAACCGTTTATCGATTAAACGGGTTTCTTTAATAAATCATGTCAGATGGACAGGCAACATGTCTTCTTTATAATTAAATGAGAAATTTATTATAATTAATAGTTTCGACTTCTACACTATAAGTCAGTAGCTAAGTCATGACAAGGTATTTGCTTATGATAAAAATCGATATTGTACAGACGCCAGCACATCAAGCTACACGAAACTGTTAAATTTTCCTAGTCAATTTTAAACCATATGCTTCAGTGATAAAGTTGATTTTTTTAAGAAATCTGACAGATTGTAGTAGCTTGATGAGGCGTCTGTGCCTAGGTATACTTTTTGCTACAGATAATTTTAAAAGCAATTAAAATTATATAAAAACGAAAGCATAGACAACTGGCCGTCTAGCCTAGATAATAAAAAAGTCAGATATCGAACGAGTGCATTATGTATGTAGACAAAAAAGAGACAGTCTATTTCGGAGTTAATCTTGACTTAAAATTAGACAATAAAATGAAATAGACACACGATACTGCAATTTGTGAACCGATGATGAATAGGTACGTAGGTACAGACGCCAGCACATCAAGCTACAACATTCTGTCAAATTCCATTAATAGATTTTCAACTTTATCGCTGAAGTATATGGTTCAAATTAGATTGGGATTTTTTTTCAGTTTCAGGTAGCTTAATGTGGTTTGTATTGTCGATTGTTTTTATCCAATGGAAATATAAAGGTCCTCAAGGATTCTTTTGAAAGAAGAAAACATGCTGAGCCGACCTGAAATGAAAATTGGGATAAGGGCAGGAGGATGGATGGATGAAAAGCATGCGTTGGTTCGTCTTGTGTGTGAATCATATTCCTAAGAACTAGTTAAGTGTAAAACATTTGTTATATGAATGACCTATTATTGAAATACGTTAGTCATAGTGTGATGTTTTCTTTTCTTTTTCTTTCTTGAAGTCAAAATAATAACTCAGAGCTCCAAGTAATCTTGGTGCCTTTTCCGTAAACTAATATATGGCATACAGTTATTAGTGTCATTACTAGACCACGGGACTACCGAGTCCCGGATTTTTAGAAGGCGAACGTGGGGCCGAAGCCAACACGCTGAAGCCCTTTAGAGACAACTTTAATATACATATGTAATGGTGACACAAAACCGACGATTATCCCTGTATACACTATAGAAATGTACCCAAGGACAACCCACGGTTTGTGCTAAACTATTGCTAAGTATGGAAGAAAAACTACTTGAGTTATTGTGATGGGATGCTAGTGGACTAGGGAAGGGAAAACCATATAGGATTGAATAGGCTCTGAAACTATATTACTTGACCCATTTGAACATATAATTCTTTTTCATCTCTGGTCATCACAAATATCGGTTTATATAAAGTGCTCTTTGTAAGATAAACAAGCAATTAAGCACAGCACCAACCCTACGCCTACAGACTCAAAGGTACAGCACTAGCTATTCCCGTCTGTATATTCGGACACTTAATAACCAAATGCTATAAATTGCAACAGGCTAACAGCCAAAGCCTGTATGAAGCATAAGCTTAGGGATATTAAAATGGAAAGCAGCTAGGCAATAACCATAGCTACTTTATTTGCATAATCACTATCACTACATAGTATAAAACAAAGTCGCTTTCTCTGTCCCTATGTCCCTTTGTATGCTTAAATCTTTGAAACTATGCAACGGATTTTGATGCGGTTTTTTTTAATAGATAGAGTGATTCAAGAGGAAGGTTTATATGTATAATTTTAGTATCAGCATTGCACCCGTGCGAAGCCGGGGCAGGTCGCTAGTAAACCTATAGAAGTTAAGTTCTACACATAAAAAAATCTCAATCATCTTCGCAAGGCAGACTTCATCTTGACGCATCCAGAGATCCAAAGAATATAAGTGGGGTTTAGTCAATTGTTTTGAGTCTGACACTCCCTTCTACTCCAATCACAGCTAAAGGGGGAAACGCGAAAGGGAGAAGAAGCGATATCCCACAAAAATTAGTGCACTTCCATTCAATGTGAAATAATCAATTTCAGCTACAACAAATAGGGACCCTAGATCTAGGATCTAGGGTCCAACCAATAATGTATAATGTATACTCTCTAGTAATAAACTATTTTTTCATTTTTATTTACAGAAGTATGTTTCCAGTCGAATTGAGAATATTATTTTCGGGAAGTCCAAGAAAATAAATTAAATAAATCAGTAAACTGGTTTGAACGGTTTACTGCCAAAGAAAGACAAAACCAAAATATAGACAGCTTCACATCTGTCATCCAATTTATGTAAAACGTATTTATGTTTAATTTAATCTCAACAAAGTCGTTTAAAAAGTACAATACCAAGGTGAAGTGTAAGCTATTAGCCAACAACAAAATGACAGAGGTACAGTTTGTGATAGTACGCAGATAATCTAGATTACATACGTACGAGTAGCTAGGAACTGGACCGGAACATGATAATTTGCATATGCCACACATATGCGATGCACTAGATATGAAAGTTGGTGTTTTCTAAGCTAATCGTGTCGCTCCGCCATTAATTATTAGGTTACACTATACGGAGAAAAAGGTCAATACAAAAAAAAAAAATTTTGAAACGCGGGAAATCTCGCTGTGACGTCTGGCCAAGATATTGAGCGATGGCCGAAAATATCGTAGTTTAAAGGTAAGATATATAGTGTAGTTGTCGTGAGGACATAGGCCCATACCAAGATAGGTAAACCCTTTCTTCATTATTTGGATTCCAAATTCAAACTTATTTATTCTAATTGTGCTGATAAATCAGCACTTTTCGTACGTCAAAACAAAAGACAGCCCCCGAAACGCTCACCGTTCACCACATTCTATTATGTTTTTGCTGGGCAGAACGTTCTAAAACTCCGGAAGAGCCTGGAAGACTACAAGATTTAAAATTTTTGCCACCCTTGTCCTGGGCAACAACGGAATATGAATTAATGCTCTTCAAAAGGCATAAAGTCATAAACTTTTTTTTTTCAATTGTATATAATTTATTTCCTTTTAGTAGGTACTTACAAAGTGAAGAACTAAATAAATTCAATTTCTTCGCCCAATCCAAAACTAGAAACTTATTAATATTTCCGGACATCCAATCGAAAATAACAGTTTGACAAATTCGAATTCATATTCTATCAATCTCCGATGTGAACCACAGACAATTGATGTTTTTCATAATATTTTTTACAGGTGTAGCATTCGTCGTGCATATAGTGCGTCCGTGGAGAATTGGCGGCGATAATGTTATACTGTGAAGTTGAAAGTGAGTCTCTCGGGGGCTCGTTTCTCTTTAAATAATGATCAGCCTAGTATTATCGTCACGAAACATTGCTAGAAATTATTACTTTCTTTCTTTATTCTATTTTTGGCTTCCTTATTTTATACTTACGCTTGTTAAGCTTTTTTTTGTGTAGGTAAAACATATTACATATTGTACATATTATATGTAGGTACAGGAAATGCAATAATTTAAACAATATAATTAAATATATTCAGAGCTCTACAACAATACACTAATTAGTACAGACGCCAGCATATCAAGCTAAGCGAAATATCTTATTTTATTACATACATTATTATCCGAAAATCTTTAACATTTTCCCGATCAATTTTGAACCATATGCTTCAGCGATAAACTCGAAAATCTATTAAGTAAATTTCACAGTTAGTAGTAATTTGATGTGCTATGTAGGTACCATAAAAAAGAAAACCCATTACCTTCACTCGACACGCCACAAAAACGAACAACAATATACGGCCATTACAGTTGACGCGCACTACACCGTTACGCGCGTCGCAGACGAAGCTTAGCCGCGCAAAAAGTTGGCGACAGCAGACGCGAGGCGAAACTTTGCGTTTTACATACAATTGTTTGACCTTATTTGGCTATGTCTTGTTGAGAGAAGTTGAAAATAAGACACGCCCTACACATTGAATAAGATGACCTGGGTAACAGAGCTTAGAAAAGTATTTTCTTTTTGGACAAAAATTTCTGAAAATTGAAACTAACTAGATAGATTTTTTGTTCCCTTTTCGTACAAAATATCATCGTTCCAAGATCCTGTGAATAAAAATACTTACATAATATAAGAATTGCTCGTTTAAATGCATTATGTGTATAAGATAGATTTAAACGCTATCAGTAATCCCAAGATAATTGTTATTTCAAAATTAGCAATGTTTCTTCTTATTTAGCAATTTATTACTTCGATCATTAAAGGGTCTATAATTTTACAAACAGTAAAAATATAGGAATAACGACGCTATAATTATAGATTTTAAACACAAAAAAAATATCTTCAAACAGTCGCATTTTAGTTAAATGGTAAACAAAAAAATAAACTCAAAATAAATAAGGAAAACCAGTGTTTACTCAATGTGAAGCTATCACATAAATACTCCATGTTTCTAAGAACATTGGGAAAGCGAAGCTAAAAGCGTTTGTATCTCGTGTTTATCGCTAAAGAGGTTCTTTACGATGTCCTCACTGCACGCCGGAGTGGAGGAAGTGCAGCGAACACGTAATACGACGTCTTAAAAAGTCTTGTCTTCAGATAGTGGTAAGTTATTGGTGAAATACTTTTGTTTTTAACCGGTATTGAGAGTGGTAGAGAAAGATGGTGAGTCTTAGGGCCAGTTTCACAGGTTACGGATAGCCACTATTTACCAGGTAAATTAAAAAATGGAACAGAATTTGTATGAAGTTAACTGCCAGATAAACTATCTTAAACTTATCAGCAACCTGTGAAACTGGCCTTTAGTCTATGAACAAGTTTTTGATTCAGATGAAAAAATCTTGTTTTTTTTTATATAGATTTAAATCATTGAACTGTCCAAAAACGGTTACTTTGTATGCAACTCGTATGAAAATACAATCTATGACGTCACAGATTATTGAAATGACGCCGTGTTCTGTTTTCGAAATTTACTCGTTAACCAATAAATAAAAGAAAACGATATTATTAACTGTCATTATTTTAAGATGCTTTACAAAATGAATTAATGATAAAGTATTTTATATTTCACCTTATCATCATCCCAAATTGGACTTGGCGTTCCTTCATATAATATACTACATATTATTTAAATCATTTATCGTTTTAATTTTGAAGCAATTATTTCGCACATAATAACATTTGCAAAGAATGTAAATTCGTACGACACAAAATGTGCGTACAACATCCTTTGACCAGCCAAGCTATTGTTCCGTTTAAGGATCCCGGTTCGGGCTCCCAAACAAAGTATGTAGCATTGTGCAGTGCAGTCCGATGCACCGCGCCTAACATAGATCAGTGCGCTGGTTTTCCTTGTGGCACTTTTATGACTTTGACGTGCCCACTCCCATGTACGTTCCTTATGTGAAATATATGGGCTGTTTCAACTCAAGGAGTTGAGCAGAGGTTGTCTGCCGGAACACGAGCTACCGCGGCCCTGGCACACAGGGACCTCCAGATTGAACAAAATGGATTGGAATCAGTAAAAGTCTGATCCTCCCCCCAGCTGCACCTTCAGCGGGCGCCGGTTATTTTATCTGCTGGGTTTGCAGGTTGTTCGCTAGTTTACCGTGTTCCTGGACCACAAATAGTATCTTTATAATAGATAGATTCTAGAGGGAGACACGTGCGGTCACACACATATTCCGAACTCTGAAATGAACTTTGAATATAGACTTTTGAAAAACTAAAACAAAGACTAAACGATTAGTACCTAACCTAGTGCAATTATAATAATGACAAGATTGTATGTAGCCACTATCTACCAGATAAACTATCTGGAACTAATCAGCAACGTAGTAATAAAGGTTGCTTTGTATTCGGAGTAGCATTTAGCTAGACAAACTTCTTATACTAGCGCCAACTTAAATTTCACTTTTAAAAATAGTTCAGTAGATATTACTTCAAAAGTATTAAACTCCATAAGGCCGCGAATGAGACAGTTTAAACTCGTAAGGAAGCTATTCCCTGGCAGTGCGCCAGCGCAGTCGTTGACTGGCGAGACACTGGCGCCAGCGGCTGCAGGAAACTCAACGCACTTTTTGAACTTTTATTCTTTACATGTATTTTTAGTTAAGTATTGTTTAACTTACTGAAACGGCTACTTATGATAATGTTTAGTTTGTTATTTTTATGTAGGAAGGGGTTTGCGTGTGTCGTTTTGTTGTTTCAAAAGGATTTGAATAAACGGTGTCCATGTTTGTTTATATTCTGAGAGAAGCGGTCTTGTATTTATATACCTAGTTATTTTTTCAGTAGGTAGTTTATTATTATTTGAAATTGTAGGATTCTCAGATGCATTCAGAGCCACTTACATAGTAGGTAATCAATCTGCAAAAATACTGCTAAGTGTATTGTATCGTCGTCCTAATAATCTTTTAGTATCTGTATCTGCTATCTGTAGGTAGCCATTTTCAGACCAATTATTTAAGAAATATAAAACTTTTTTTTCAGCAACCAAATAGTTTCCATTTTTAGTCTCAACAGCCAGTTTCAAAGCCCGCGTAAAAATCCGGACGCACCGATCTAGGCCTAATCATAACAAAAAAAAAGTTGCGCCATTGTCGACGGACGTTGCGCAGTGTCTATGGCAAGTATGGCGGTTGTTTGTTTATAAATCTTGAACTATCGCCGCGATCCGGCGATGTTTACGTCAAATAGGACGTTACCCTGTGCCCGGAACTGTGTGCCGATGTGTTAGTTCATTTATTTTTGATTTTTATGGGTTTACTCGCAAAATAAATTTTGCTTGAAATACGTCAATGAGTTATAAGTCTAGTGGTCAAGCGTGGTTACCGTGAACGGGGTCTCGGGCTCAATTTCCCGGTCGATCTGAACCCACTTCTTACATATTAGCAGCCCGGAGTCTGGATGTTGGTGGTAATACCTACACCCTGATTCGGAGAAGTACGTAATAAGAATGATGGCCCAACATACGGATTGCCGTCCCATCAGACTATGGAAGTAATAATAGAGTGCACCTGTGTCCGCGCAAATGCTTGTGCACTATAAATTATGTCCTGCGCAGCTGGCTGTTCTTAGAGAGAACAGACGTTGTGGCCTATAATAAAATTGTTCTAGACGATATTATTATTATAAGTCTGTATACGCTTTTTAACCTGTATTCGTATACAGAACACTTAAAAAAACAATTGGTGGATGTCCCAAAGAATATAGGTAATAATCATTTAACACAAGAAGGAATTTGACTAATGTAGGGAACTATTCACTCACCATTTTATACACTTTGCTGCATAATCTAGCTCTTACAAAATGAGCGTAGCAAAAATTACGTTTCTCAAGTTTGAAGGCTCAATCTATGTATATCCACAGTTAAAATCCACCATTTTCGTTCAAATACAAGTCTCTTATCCGCTCAAATCAAATCAGACAATATGAAAGTGTTACGCTACGTACCTGTGCTCCACTTAAGCACTTGATCTTCAACCTGACACGTAAAGCGACCGAGACTACCCATTCTACTTACCTTAGAAAGGAAACAGAGCGCAAAGATAAGTTCCCTTGTAGTGTAGGCGCTTGAACATAGATGGCGCTGTTATAAAACTTGAAACTAGTTAATTTTTCAATGTATTTTTTTTTAAGTTAACTTTTATAATAAGTTTTGTCATTAAGTACGCGAAATTCTGATTTAAAAGCTATGAAACCACATATATGCGGATTGTTAGTTAAGAATAGCTCCAACTTTGTCCATAACTGCCATGCTATTTCCTTTTGCACCATTAATGAAAATGCGGAGACAGTTACCATGCCACTACAAATAACAACAAAAAAACATATTGCCTAAAATAGACGCAAATCTCCGACGACGCAGACCAAATAAATAAAGCAGAAATTTTATAACGTTATGCGTTTCATTCTATAGAAGTCATTCAAACATGTACCTTAAATAGTGCGTGGTAAGGTTCAAAATGATATTCTTACTTTGCCATAGAGTCATTTTCTGTTTGCCGTAGCTTCAAAACTTAGGAATGTGTTGTCTATTCTTGTGACGGATGACAAAATGAAAAGTTAAACTTTAGTGTTCCAATCTGAAGTTTATTTTCATGTTCGACACACGTGACGTCTGCCGGATAACTATTTCTAGACAATATAGTGAAAAGACATACTTTTAGTTGAACATAAGTAAATGAATTAACTCAAAATCATGTATTCAAACTGCAAAACAGCACTTTTTGAACGTCAAAACTTACAAAAGACAGCCCCCAAAACACCCACCCTTTACCACTTCATATGTGTTTTTGCTGGGAAGAAGAAGTAGCGCAACAAACTCCCCAGTAACACATGTCTGTCTATAGGTTTGAAGAACTAGTTAAGGGTTCAATGTGACACTATCCACGTCGCTTATTCTTGTAAAAAGTTGTTCTGAAAATTGAAATAAATATTTGAATTGGAAGAAGCCCTCTATATGTCTAAGAAGACGAAAATGATGGTCAATGGCGTAAAAAGATGCTGGAGTAGAGACCATGGAATAGCAACGTAGCGGTAGGCGACAACTAACGAACTAGTGAGACGATCTGACAAAGGTCCGGAGCTAGGGCGAGCTGAGGCTGAGCGCCGGCCGCAAAAAGCCTGTCCCTTTGGAAATATAAGACGCCTATGTTCAGCAGTTGGCGGACTGCGGGCGGAGGGGGGGGGGAAATCCTCTCCGCTCGCCGTACCTGCTAAAACCACCCCAGGGTCTCCGCGGAAATCCAAATCCTTCCGCAGGGTTTCAGTGTACACACGCTAGCACACATAATCTGCCAACCTCCTAGATTTTCAATTTTATCGCTGAAGCATTTCACAACAGTTTCGGGTAGCTTGATGCGCTGGCGTCTGTACCTATCCCAAGTCAATAAAAAGTATCGTTAATTCTCAATGTGAAATTGTATCCGTAACTGACCTTGTAAACTCAACAACGATACCCTATCCACTAAAAAAATATATTACATAATACATATTATATGTTACAAACACCGGTATTACCTACCTGCTAATGTATCTTGGTGTCAGATATTAAAGATCAATGAATTCTGGTTCCATTATCGTGGATCTGATAATATCTGTCTAGCATAACAAAAGTTATTTATAGTTGTTGCCGGATTATGACACTATATCAACTATTAGTGGACCTACATATGTTGACTTATAATAAGTAAATTTAAAATTATACGTTCGTAATAGGTCACTTGATCAATATTTTATAAATTTTATAGTTTTTATTAAATTGCTTCCAAAATGGGGGTCTTTTTTCGTGGCAAATCATCAAATGACCCCTTCCGCTGTGGGTGCAGATGGAGAGAGTGTCAGACTCTTACTGACTAAAACCCATAATGTTCCTTCTGGAGGTATCTATGTGCCAGGGTCACGGCAACTCTTGCTAATTAATAACTCGCAGCCCTGGCAGACCTTATGGCCCTAAGGGGAGGCCTTCGACTCTAAAATGCTAGTCTGCCATAGACGAAAAGCATTTAAATTGGTACAATATGCGCAGATAACGATTTTGATACCTAACCTTGGACAACTCCATCTATTTCGTAAATAAGACAAGATAAAAATATAAGGAAACTGATTGTTTTATTGATGTATTTTATCTAATTCAGACCTTACTTAATTAATACAACACCTATCTACAACGTGGACACTAATTACGAGAATAAATCCTACGACAGATTCCTATCAGTACACAACTAACCTTTGATAGTAACGTAGTAGTCTTACCAAGGAGTATCGGGTTGCCCAGGTAACTGAGTTGAGGAGGTCAGATAGGCAGTCGCTCCTTGTAAAACACTGGTACTCAGCTGCATCCAGATAGTTTGGGAAAAGGCTAGACAGATAATCAAGTCTGCTTCTTTATAGTGTACCTACTTACAACATAATTAAAAAGTCCTATACATTAAAAAAATAAACTTCAACATGTGCGGAATTGCTATCCAATCATAAAAAAATATATTTTTTTAAAGCAGCTTTTTTATGACTACAAAATTGGTAATGGGCAATAGCACCTCATTTAAAAAAAATATCGAGTTTCTAACATTTATCTTAAAATCTCAAGGATTATATTTTGATCGAGAGATAAAACCCATCATAAAGTTGAGATTTAACATGATAAACAGCTGGATTCTGAAGAAAATACTAGAAACCTTTCGATGTACGACTATATGCTAGAAACTATAAATACTTATACACAAGACAAATATGTAATTAGCTACTATCTACCAGATAAATTCAAAAATGGAACAGAAAAAAAAATATGTATGAAATTATCTGGTACTTATCCGTAACCGGTGAAACTGGCCGTAAATGTAATGTTAGCAAGCCTATCTTTCAAGTTGGATCAAACTGCACACGGTGTGCAAATTTGATATATTCTGTATCTATAGGATAGGGAATATCCTGGCTGGCTGACTATGAGGGTATATGGAATAAAAAAGACTATGTGACATTATGAATAATATAGACAGGAAACCGAAGGACTAACTTAGTAAAACTCAAAATATTTCCTAGAATCAACGGTCTGAACGTAACTGTATTAAAAGCAAAAAAAAAACAACCGAGGAACTATTTATAGCAATGAAACAAAACAAGTAACTAATCAACAGACATCGATATAAGAAATGTCTAGATGCCTAGTACGCGCTGTCAAAATGCATTATGATCAGAGACACCAATTTCGCTTATCCCCACCCACAGGCCGCCATTACGCGACAGACGTTTGTCGCGTGTTTACGTCGTAAATATTTCATAAAAAATTGCAAAAATGACCGTTTGTGCAGCGAAATGATATAAAAACTACACTCCAAGAAAAAATAAGCATACAAACATCACTTTTCATAAGTAAGTTTGCAATTTTATGATAAATATGTATAGATATCTATGCATTTCTTTGAAAATATTACGACGGAAAAATAACAACAAAACGACTCCATATTGTTTGAGTATTGCCAAGGTATGAAATATTTTAACCTTCTTTTTTGATGCTGCGATTAATATTGTAAAATGGTATTACGAAATCAACATTATTATTTTATTGTAATTTAGTAAGATACTTATTGATAATACATAAGTTTATTTCTTCAATAGATTTCCGACTGATCCTGTGACATCCAGTCATTATATTTATATTTATATTTATATTTATATTTATATTTATATTTATATTTATATTTATATTTATATTTATATTTATATTTATATTTATATTTATATTTATATTTATATTTATATTTATATTTATATTTATATTTATATTTATATTTATATTTATATTTATATTTATATTTATATTTATATTTATATTTATATTTATATTTATATTTATATTTATATTTATATTTATATTTATATTTATATTTATATTTATATTTATATTTATATTTATATTTATATTTATATTTATATTTATATTTATATTTATATTTATATTTATATTTATATTTATATTTATATTTATATTTATATTTATATTTATATTTATATTTATATTTATATTTATATTTATATTTATATTTATATTTATATTTATATTTATATTTATATTTATATTTATATTTATATTTATATTTATATTTATATTTATATTTATATTTATATTTATATTTATATTTATATTTATATTTATATTTATATTTATATTTATATTTATATTTATATTTATATTTATATTTATATTTATATTTATATTTATATTTATATTTATATTTATATTTATATTTATATTTATATTTATATTTATATTTATATTTATATTTATATTTATATTTATATTTATATTTATATTTATATTTATATTTATATTTATATTTATATTTATATTTATATTTATATTTATATTTATATTTATATTTATATTTATATTTATATTTATATTTATATTTATATTTATATTTATATTTATATTTATATTTATATTTATATTTATATTTATATTTATATTTATATTTATATTTATATTTATATTTATATTTATATTTATATTTATATTTATATTTATATTTATATTTATATTTATATTTATATTTATATTTATATTTATATTTATATTTATATTTATATTTATATTTATATTTATATTTATATTTATATTTATATTTATATTTATATTTATATTTATATTTATATTTATATTTATATTTATATTTATATTTATATTTATATTTATATTTATATTTATATTTATATTTATATTTATATTTATATTTATATTTATATTTATATTTATATTTATATTTATATTTATATTTATATTTATATTTATATTTATATTTATATTTATATTTATATTTATATTTATATTTATATTTATATTTATATTTATATTTATATTTATATTTATATTTATATTTATATTTATATTTATATTTATATTTATATTTATATTTATATTTATATTTATATTTATATTTATATTTATATTTATATTTATATTTATATTTATATTTATATTTATATTTATATTTATATTTATATTTATATTTATATTTATATTTATATTTATATTTATATTTATATTTATATTTATATTTATATTTATATTTATATTTATATTTATATTTATATTTATATTTATATTTATATTTATATTTATATTTATATTTATATTTATATTTATATTTATATTTATATTTATATTTATATTTATATTTATATTTATATTTATATTTATATTTATATTTATATTTATATTTATATTTATATTTATATTTATATTTATATTTATATTTATATTTATATTTATATTTATATTTATATTTATATTTATATTTATATTTATATTTATATTTATATTTATATTTATATTTATATTTATATTTATATTTATATTTATATTTATATTTATATTTATATTTATATTTATAAGATAATTTTATCACCTATGTCAATGTGAATAAAACTGCACAAATTTTAATTTTCCCACATTTTGGGGGTAATCACTTTGCGCTGGTATATTAGAATGACACGCACACAAATGCAGACGCGATAATCATACACTTTCGGCACTCACACGCGCATCAAACATGCTGTCAATATGAACGTTCCGTTTTGTACTGAACACTCCATCTAGTCTTTCCTATATCGATGTCAACAGATTAGCTTTCTCAGAAAACATCTTTATCGAATAAAAACTTTGACAACTAGACAAATTCAATACTTTTATTGACTTTTATACTGTCAAAAATGGTTACTCTCTATGGAAACGAAACCTATGACGTCACAGATTTTTCACATTAAGCAGTATACCCGTGGAGAACAAAATAACGAGCGTATACCTATTTCGATTATATCCTACTACTATTATAAAGGCGAAAGTTTGTAAGTATGGATGTATGGATGTATAGATGTATGGATGTATGGATGTTTGTTACTCTTTCACGTAAAAACTACTGAATGGATTTGAATGAAACTTTACCACAATATAGCTTATACATCAGAATAACATATAGGCTACTTTTTATCCGGGTATGGAAAGTACTTCCCTCAGAAAGCGGGTGAAACCGCTGGCGGAAGCTAGTTAACAATAAAAAGACGAAAAAAAACTTGATGCTTTACAAAATGAATATGATAAAGCATTTTATTTTTGACCTAGTCCACATCCCAATTTTATACTTAAAGGCTGAATGTGGCCTACTCTCCCTTGCCATAACAAAAAGAAAAACAAAAATCTAAATGGATTCCTCCGTTTCAAATTTTACAAAGGGCTGTCTCAATTAAATTGCATTCAATAATCTGACCTTCGATTGAATGGACCTGTTCACATAATTACTGAGTCATTTGCTTATCAATGTGTAAATTATTATAGTTGTATACCTATGTTATTATAAAAGATTCGCTAATAGCATTCTGGAAAGTTTGTATAGTTATTTAATTAAATATTGATGAATCTAATGTGTTTTTATATTAATTGAGATTGCAATTTAAAGTCAATGACTAATGACTGTGTTTAAGATAAGACTTTATATTTTTTTCATTAAGTAGGTAAACCTGTTATTCATAATAAGGTACCTCATTAAATATTAATAAAATGTGTATAGTCATCCTTTTGACCGGACTGTCAAGAAAGGGTTTTTAGCTTGTCTCTAATTTAAGACACCTCTTCTAAGATCACACTAAGTTTCTATATACCATTATATTCCCTCAATCTGTATAATATTCCCCTTTTTTACAAAATTACCAATCGGCGATCCCGCTCAGAATCCCGCGATTTTCCATATGTCAAAAACAATAGTGCAGCATTTTACTTTTAAAAACCATGAACAATGAAATGAAATGTAGCGGATTGTTTGAAATATAACAAAAACTTACACTAATAATAAGCATTAAGCAAACGAAACTTTACTTATCCAATAGTAATGTAAGATAGATATTATACATTTTTCCGTTAATTATTAATATTTTTTTAAACACTCACTATTTTCAGGCAGATCCTCTACAACAGTGGTTTCAAAACATACGCCAAACAAATTAAAATTATGCTTATGGCTAATACTTTTATAACATACCGTTTAAATAACAATAACGAACATGACTGAAACTAAAATACTAAATTCATCAAAACCTGTGAAACTCACTCAAATTGCACAAACATAGGTAAGCCTATCCTCTCATGCACTCCATTCCGATGCCATGAAAACGTACACGGAAATACTCAACATACAGGCTATGGGAATAGATATTTATTAGAACTTACTTTTTTATTGTTAGCTCGTTATTTCGAACCTTACTATTAAACCTGTAACAGGCAGACCCTAGAAAAAATCACACTCATCCAACAATAATTTTTACGAACATACCAAATAAAAAAACGAGCAAGAACAGCCGCACGCAAAAACTATATTATAATAAGATATTAAGTTATTGCTTGTATCATAATAAGCAGACTTGTTTATTTCAACAATAACTGTTGTACTAGTCACATGTGTCTACCGAAGCAACAAATACTTAGGTTCGTTTAAAAATAGTGATGTGATTTATAAATTAGGAACAACAAAAAAAATATCGATAAATTTTCATGGCCGAAACGCACCGGACAAATTCTAGAAATTCCTGTGCACCCATTAATAGCTAATTAGTTTGTGTATTTACATAGAAAAAGTGTTATAATATTTTCTTGCGGAAATCGTTAAATTTAACTCGACGATATGACGTATTGGACTTAGGCGCTGGGGTCCAAAATCCGGACACTAATGCCGAATTGTGACAGCTCCGTTACTGTGCTGTGGGACCCCGAGCTAGGCTGACGTAGACAGACATCTATTTGGACGAAATTCCTTGAAAACACGTAAGTATTTTCAATTTGTTAATCTGTCTATACATCTATATCTATAATATATAGCATATAATAAAATCATAGGAAAGTCAAAACTTATTATATTTTTTTTATAATACTTGGGGCGTGATCTACAATCGATGTAGAAGCCATACAGTTTTTAGAATTTTTGTCTGTTTGTCTGTATGTATGTCCGGGATAATCTCAATAAGTATTGCATGGATTTACTTCAAATTTTGCATGAATATAACTTAGAGGTCGGGTCAACATATAGGCTACATATTATCACGCTATCACTTACGGGAGAGCAGCTGTGAATCTTTATTCTATTATCTTGCTACTCTAAGCCTACGCGGACGACGTCGCGGGTAACAGCTAGTTGTATAAATACCGTTTGGTTATATCGAAGTTGAAACGCAATTTGTTTATATTGGTTGAGAGAAAGTGATATAAGTATGTACGTAGGTATGCTAGCCTTGATGAAATGTCATATATCTTGGTTATCTTCTACTAAACTATCGACATATACCTACATACATACCGAGAGGTGAATTAAGTCCTTACCTACTTTAGTCGTATTACTAAGAAATGTCTGAATAAAAAAATACTAGATTTTTCCTGAATATGTTGTTTTTTCACGGTGCTCTGAAAACTGACGATTGTTAATGCTATTTTCTATCGAATTGATTAAGTTTATTAGACTTTTAAGTTATGATTAGAGCACAACACTACGTAGTACGTCGCTAGTGCTTTTAGCTTTTCCGTTAAGAGACGTTAACAGAATTGATTAAGTACTTATATTTATTTAAAACCTCACACTTTTGTATATATACGCAAGCACATTAAGCTACTACAATCTGGTTTTTTTTTTAATATTTGTACTTTATCGCTTAAGGATATGGTTGAAACTTGATTGGGAAAATTTGTCAGTTTCGGGTAGCTTAACGTGCTGGCGTCTGTACTATCATAGTTTATTATAACTTAGGTACAGACAGATTCGATATTTCAATAACCAATCGGAATGCCCTTAGTCGGGAGGGGATGATAAAATCAGAAAGTCACAATCACACAAAATATTATTCCAGAAATTCAGTAAAGGTATAGACGCCAGCAAGCTACACGATACTGACAAATATTCCCAATTAGTTTTGAACCATATGCTTCAGCGATAAAGTTGATAATCTATTAAGGACAGACAGTACAGATTGTAGTAGCTTCATGTACTGGCATCTGTACATAAGTAAGTAGGTACTCTAGTTATGGTAAAAAACTCAACCTTAACAACATAACGTTAACGGTAAATATCAATGTCATTGCCATCAATGATCAATGAGCTCATTAATTTATTTGAACCTTAACTAAATACGAGTTGATAGCTTCCTAATGAACAACTTTTGAAGGCTTTATGATGGTGCCGATACCATACACTTGGAGCCAGTTTCACAGGTTACAGATAGCCACTATCTACCAGATAGATAAAAAAATGGAACAGTATTTATTTATTTTATTTATTTAAGACTATGGAAGACTTACAGCTTAATACAATATGATTAAAACGTAAAACTAATACATTTGCTACTGGTTATTGTTAGATATACTTATGTTATTACAAATTGTATAATCATGAATTTGTAGTAAAATTATCTGCCAGATAAACTATCTGGAACTTATCAGCAACCGGTGAAACTGGCCCTTAGTCTCTTAGGTGATCGGTTCTAAAAAGTTGTTCCTTAGGAATAGAACCGGCAAAAACTCCATGGACAGTTTATAGAAATATCGAGAATATTTTTGATTAGTCATAGATGTTAGAAATTGGAAGGATGATGCAATATAAAGCTCGATTACCTTAAACAAACAACGCTTTCACAGTTCCCATGAAAGCTTTGGGAATTTAAATCATTGTAGAACCCGCAACCTAAGTATATGATCACCTCACATTATATCGTTCAGCAAGAACTCCCGTGATGGACGTCATGAACCGACGAAATAATATTCGTCCAATAATATCCTAACTTTCGCAAAATTTGGCTATAGAGCCTGTAAACTACGTACGACCTGGTAAGAAAATTAAACATTATACTGGTTTTACCTCATTATGGTTGTAAATTAGTTTTTTTTAATATTCTGAACAACTTCCGCCTGCGATATCACCCGCGTCCCGCAGGAAGAACTCCGCGCACGCGGGTAAAAAGTAGCTTACAGACTTCCTCGATAGGCTATCTAATACTGAAAGAATTTTTCAAATCGAACCAGTAGTTAATGAGATTAGCGCGTTCAACCAAACAAGAAAACATCAAACGAAAATATAGCGTGTTCTAGCGTATTTCTATTCACCTCTACTTCTTGAGACATCCATTCGCACACCTTTTAAATACATTTTTGCACCAAACAGAGCCTTTTTTCCTGCTCAATTCGGTACCTATAATTCTGAACAAAACAAGATCAACACCGCAGGATTGAACTAGGTATTTAGATGAGTCACAAGTCACGTTTCTGGCATGAGGTGTTGTGTTGGCCGACGCTCGGGTCCGCTGTCTGATGCCCGGTCGAATAATCTTATGCAATACTATCCACTGTTAGGAAACCCCTCGTCAATAGGGCATTCACTTCCAGTTAGATCCTAATCTTCGCGTTGAATTCGAGCATTTGGTTTTTTATTGGTAGGTACTTGTAGGTCGATCTTTGTGATAGAATTAACACTTATGATATATCTGCGACCCTGTTCCTAATGGTTTTGGTTTAGAAAGGCAAAAATGTAGAATAACATGTGGTTTGGGGAGAAATAGGTTTTTCAGGAGGAGCATAATTATAGGCCAATTTTAGGCAAAAAGTATACTGGGGAAGACAAAAGTAATGGAGCATTTGGATCCTATCAGTTAGCTGTTCCTAACAAGAGAAAACTTATTGGTTTATCAGCCTCAGGGTCAGTCTCGAGAGGCGGTATCACCGAGCAATGCAATGACCTTTATGATCTCCTAAAACTCTGATCTTGAAAGATATTACGTTATCCACTTACCAGTTAATTTTCATACGGATAATCGAACGATTTATCGTAAACGGGGAATGATTCGTAAGAAACCGCTCTAAATCACAAAAATCCCCGCGAACGCGCGAACTTTAAGACTAAAAAAATATTTTCACGTAGTAATAGCATAGTAGCAAATACACCTTGCAACGAGAACAGGGATACCCGAGAAAGTGCTAATAAAACTATATCAAGGGCAAGCCCTATACGGCCTCCAATGACTAATTAAAATCATGTAGGAAGCTAACTGAACAAAAATAATGCGATCATAGAAACTTGCCCTAATTTAAATAAGGACAATATTTTGGTCATACAAATGGTTAAAATTAATCTCATATTGACGTCAGAACTTGCGCAAGATTAAATAAAATGTCCCTATGTTCTACATAAGTTCCAAATCAATGGAGATGTTGTTCAAACAAACAGACAAACACTGACAAACACTGTATTAATTTCAACCGGTTTGGCGCGGAACTTTTCGGTGTACATAACAAGATAGATTTTATTACAAATTTAACCTTATTCAAGGATTTAAATTAAATTAACATAGTTCCTTCTTGTTTCGGAAAGGGATCTAAAAATATATGTAGCTTTAGAATTGTATCATGCGTTTACCTCGTGTGCAACTATGTAGGTAGATGTTTTCTTCTTTAATATTTACAAGATTATCAAATGTCCGCCGCGACATTTGACAGAATGCATTGATGTTAGATCTGGTAGGTGAATCTAACCATACATACGGTGATTGCTGTGGCCGGCCCTTTTTTTCTATTTCCATATTTGAGGCAAAAGCTTAGTACCTACAGTTTCTACACCTGAATTTCAATGTACAGACGCCAGCACATCAGGTTACTACAATCTGTCAAATTTCCTTAATCGATTTTCAACTTTATCACTGAAACATAAAGTTCAAAGTTGATAGGGAAAATTTTTCAGTTTCGTGTAGCGTGCTGTGTGTTGCTGTGCTTGTGTACAAAACTTTAAACAAGTGACAAACATTGTTTGTAACAAATATGTGTCAGTCTTGTGTTCTAAATACGATCTCAAAAAATTATGAGACCTTATTGTAGGCTCCGTTGCTCACTACCAACTGACGTCAGAGTCTTATTATAAAACGTGGTCTTAAAAAAGTACCGCCTAAAGAGCTAGATTTAAACTATCTTGTTGTACAAAATTAAAGTTTCAAATCTAGTATCAAAGAGGGACTGAATTTGTCAATAACGAAAAATCTTCCCATATTTCCAGACAATGTGGAGTCTAGAGGAGCTGGCAGTTCGGCTGTTTGATGCCGGAGCGGTGCGCCTTGGAGACATCGAGGCCAAGATCGGCAGGCGAACCCCCATCTACTTCGACCTGCGAGTCGTCGTGTCGCACCCACAGATCATGGTGAATATTAAGTGCTAGTTTGAATGAAGAAGATCACAAAAAAAAAGGTTTCTCAATTGACTTTAAAAACAAAAGAGTATTTGTTGCTGAATAAATACCTACATTCTCATTTCCGTAAATGTATCATGGTCCCAGAGTCCAGAATATATCCAGACTTGTCTTCATTTATGACTCTTTCGTCTGTACTTTCATGAAACACTAAAATAAAATAATGCAATTTTCACATTTCAGCTATCAGTGGCGCAACATCTACAGAAGCTAGCGAGAGAAATAGATCACGACTTGCTCTGCGGAGTTCCGTACGCCGCGCTCCCACTCGCCGCCGTCATGTCGGTCCACACCAACACTCCCATGATCATGAAGAGAAAAGAAACCAAAATGTACGCCACCAAAAGGATCCTCGAAGGAATCTTCGAGAAAAACCAGAAATGCTTAGTCGTAGAGGACGTAGTGACATCTGGCGGCAGTCTTATGGAAACAGTTGGCACGTTACGTTCCGAAGGCTTAATCGTCACACACGCCGTAATAGTTCTCGACCGAGACCAAGGTGGCGCTAGTGTACTAAAACAGAATGGAATTCACGTAAAATCAATATTCACTCTAACCGGTTTGTTGAAAATATTGAACGAAGCCGGAAAAATAAAAGATGAAACTGTTGAAATTATATTAGACCACATTAAGGAGTGTCAATTTAGCGATTTGGATTTTATGAAGGACAATTTGGAAATTATTTGAGGTTATAATTTAATTGAGATAGTATAATACATCTACTCTATTTACCTTAAGCTTTCAGAATTATCGTATGGTTCCACCTGCGGTAATAATATTTATAAAAAAGAAATATGCGCTATGGCGGCAATTATAAGTGCAGCCATAAATGATATCAAGAGTTGACCTTTTCAACACTAACGCTAGTTACTATTTAGTATTCTGTGTCAACACTAGAAATCAGCAGCTGCATTAGTTTTAACAATAACTTCTATACTTATCGAATATAAAAAAGCTGAGTTGATGATTCAAATATATTATCATCGTCATCAGTGGTTCAGATAATTTAAATTTCAAGTTGTAGTAGTAAAGAGTAATTTTAAATTTACCTCTAATAATTTAAGGATGGCTTTTTTAAAAGCGATTTTTGCTACTGATAAGCAACAGCGTCAATATTCATACAGCCTTCTATAATGAAGCACACCTATTCAGTCACTTGTATTAAAAATGTGTACTAATATTTATCTGCTTAGTTATTATTGTCTATTTGTAATGTAAATAAATCAGTCGACAGGATTTCCACTGCATGACAAGAATGTAATACCTACCTACCTATTGAGAGGGCGGATATTATAACAACTACCTATAACAATAAATTATGAAGTTCAATCTAGTGATGTAGTTCAAACAATGTAAATTATGTTACAAGAATTAAATTGGTTTATACAATAGTTAAAAGGCATTTTCATTTAGGTCGAAGCGTGTAAGGGCTATAGGTACTATCTAGCTGCTAGCATGGTCCTTGTAGGCTGCACCGGCGTCTCGTGGGTTTATACTTCGCCCACCTGATCCTTTAGCCTTCCTCGATAAATGGGTTTTTAAATCCGACTAATAGTATTAGTATAAATATGTTTGATTTACCCATGGAATATTTTTCCAAAAATAAATACAAAGTGGGTAGTTACTGAGAATAGGTACCTACATTATGTGCAGGCAGGATGAACAAAACTATAAATAAATAATTATAATAGTTATATCTTTGAAGTTCCTACACCAGCCTCTATCAAATTTTCCTGTTTAGAGGTCACCTCTAATGACTTATATTTAGTTCCCTTTGATAAGACAATGCGTGCCTACACCTAGTGCACCGTTATTCGCTATGATGAGGAAGCGGCCACATCCGGCGAATACAAAATGCATTTTAATTGTAGCTAGTTCTATCGCTATGCTAATGTAGGTGTTGTAGGTACCTAAGTTATCAAGCCTCCCGTTTCACCAAAAACTGGCCAGAATACAATTCTTTGCTATCCCGAAGCTTTAACGTAGGGACGAAAAACACTAGATAGGTAGTAACCTAATTAGTACCGGGATAGGCTGTAAAGCTTTTATCTGATAGGTAGCACGATAGGTAGGTACCTATACTGCGACTCTTATTTCTTACATAGCATCAGCTCAGGTACCTACCTACCTATGGCTTCAGCCTTTTTTTAATAATTCATTTTATATGAATTTATTATCAAGTAGTGTTAGTTTTAACCTGGCACTAAAATAGGATAGGCAGATCTGTGAAACTTGCAACTTAGGTATACTGGTTTACAGAGCCCCAGGTGTGTGGGTCAGTGTGCGTTACCCCAGCCAGAAGTTGTCGAAAATGATAATTTGAATCTTATAGATAATTAGTATTGTGGCTTCTATAATTGTTGCGCACATTTTTAAATTTGTTGCGCTTATAGTTTTTTAATTATTTCGAAAAAACATTTCCTGCTGGGGTAACGTTACCCCAGCCAGACTTTTTTCTTTCTAATGAGAATATTTAAATAAAAACTAGCTATAAAATTAGTTGTCTAGATGAAGTAAATGTTGTGCCTTATTTTGAATTTTTTTTTTCTTCCGTTGCGAAGTTATTCGAGATTTTGCTGGGGTAACGTTTCTGGGTTGGCTATATCTCTGAAATGGTAAAGCGGATTCTTATCATATTTTGTAGAAGACTTCTTAGGAATTAGTTTAAATTTGTTGGGCAATAAAAAAAACCAAAATAATGCATAGCTTAAGAGTTATTTCATTAAATAGAAAAACACTTCAATTGGCCCCAGCACTCTCAATAAGAGGTCTAAAGGCTTACTTTAAACATTATTTTGAAGCTTGTAACTGCCTTCAAATGTATGTGAAATTTCATTAGTATCCTGTAAGTATTTAACAAGTTATGATGATATTCAGTTCTTCACGAGCACGGTATTGATGCGCGTGGTGTTATTTGGCCACTGGATTGGAAATATGAACTGAATGTTATATCAATAATTAGTTGTTTAGTTCAGTTTTATATCAGTAAAATTTCAGCTCAGTACATTGGATAATTAATGAGATAATACGATTAAAGTCATTAGGAAGTGAATGACCGTGGCAACCCGACCAAGTTTAGGTGGTTACGAAAAAGCGAAAACGCAGAACATTATGGTACCTTTTGAAATGTTTAGTATAATACACCTTACAATTTCGGTACAGACGCGTACACTGTTAAATACACAATAATATAATAATACATTCTGTGCTATGAAAACATTTTGAACTTCATTTTTTTTAATATTAATAAAAAATAACATTTAAAACTATTAAAAAGAAACATTATCATTATCTTCCAGTTGCACAGACAACAAAAATCACCGATATAACTATATATAATCACCGATATAATTCATTTTATTTGTATACACTTAGGAAAGAAACTGTGCGTTTATGATAAGCATTTTATTAGGTACATTGTGATGTCATTTTATATTACTCTTGATCTGTGATTTTAATTGAAATAAGTAGGTATTAGTAACATATGTATTAGTACCTAATAAAAGTACGTAAGTTTAGTGTTAACTGAAAAAAATCATTGTATATAATTTATTATCTGTGACCATTACACATTCCAATATGTGCATATTTAAATAAAAACTGTAACTGTGTACTGTGTATACTAAAATCTATAATTTAAATAAAAAAATATAGAAAATTTTAAAAAAGCAAATTACTGTGTGTAATTTTAATCTGTGATTGTTTTAAGTATAAGTTAATTAATACTTTAAAAGTTCAATTGAAATGATTATTTTACCTGTAAATAAACATTATTTAATAATCATGTAGTTTTTTTTAAACTTGTGTACACGTCTGTACTAAATTTGTAATACTATCCTACATATTTTAGAAGGTACCATAATGTTCTGCGTTTTCGCTTTTTCGTAACCACCCAAACTTGGTCGGGTTGCCTCGGTAATTCACTTCCTAATGACTTTAATCGTATATCTCATTAATTATCCAATGTACTGAGCTGAAATTTTACTGATATAAAACTGAACTAAACAACTAATTATTGATATAACATTCAGTTCATATTTCCAATCCAGTGGCCAAATAACACCACGCGCATCAATACCGTGCTCGTGAAGAACTGAATATCATCATAACTTGTTAAATACTTACAGGATACTAATGAAATTTCACATACATTTGAAGGCAGTTACAAGCTTCAAAATAATGTTTAAAGTAAGCCTTTAGACCTCTTATTGAGAGTGCTGGGGCCAATTGAAGTGTTTTTCTATTTAATGAAATAACTCTTAAGCTATGCATTATTTTGGTTTTTTTTATTGCCCAACAAATTTAAACTAATTCCTAAGAAGTCTTCTACAAAATATGATAAGAATCCGCTTAACCATTTCAGAGATATAGCCAACCCAGAAACGTTACCCCAGCAAAATCTCGAATAACTTCGCAACGGAAGAAAAAAAAAATTCAAAATAAGGCACAACATTTACTTCATCTAGACAACTAATTTTATAGCTAGTTTTTATTTAAATATTCTCATTAGAAAGAAAAAAGTCTGGCTGGGGTAACGTTACCCCAGCAGGAAATGTTTTTTCGAAATAATTAAAAAACTATAAGCGCAACAAATTTAAAAATGTGCGCAACAATTACAGAAGCCACAATACTAATTATCTATAAGATTCAAATTATCATTTTCGACAACTTCTGGCTGGGGTAACGCACACTGTGGGTCAGAACCCTTGCTCTGAAGTTTGATGCAGCCAGCTCATGATTCATTAGATGGGTGTATGCCGCATATTCAGTTATGATCATTTAGGACCGACCGCGACAGTGCGATGTCCAGGCATAGGTAAAATATAAAATAAAACGAAGGAATTAAAATCATTGTAGTTTTATTACTCACTGGAATATAATAATTAAAAACCTTTGATCGATTTCGAAATGTTGTACTAGCTTCTTAGTAAAAAAGCCAATGAATAACACATTATTTGAACAGTATCAAACGAAGTATTAAAATTAAACTTAGGCATTAAAAAATAGTTCAGCCTTATCAAAAAAAAGATCTTTTCCTTTGTGTCATCAGTGTGTCGACAGCACTGCGCTGGTGGTCAGGCGAAGGGCCCACGTCGCTGGGGGAACCTGTTTACAGCCATAAACATCCGAGAGTCGCCCTTCGGTCAAGGAAAACACACACACGGGAATGTAGACGCGACGTCACCAACGTGTAGGAACGTCCTACGTAACATAAATAAGTCAACGACGGTACACTTACACGGAAATACTAATGCAAATCAAAAGACGTCCCGTGCGACACGCCGGACGCTCGGATAGGGAGCGGGGGGAGGTGTTAGGGGGAGCGGGAGGGGGTTGTTGGGTGTGACTGCTTAGTTGTCCTCGATCTCCTGCTCCTGCTCCTCGTCGAACTCGGCGTCCTCGTCGGCGGTGGCCTCCTGGTACTGTTGGTACTCGGACACCAGGTCGTTCATGTTGCTCTCCGCCTCCGTGAACTCCATCTCGTCCATGCCCTCGCCGGTGTACCAATGCAAGAAAGCCTTGCGCCTGAACATAGCGGTGAACTGTTCCGAGATGCGCTTGAACAGCTCCTGGATGGCGGTCGAGTTGCCGATAAACGTGGCTGCCATCTTGAGGCCGCGAGGCGGGATGTCGCACACGGCGGTCTTCACGTTGTTGGGGATCCATTCCACGAAGTATGACGAGTTCTTGTTTTGGATGTTGAGCATCTGCTCGTCGACCTCCTTCATGGACATGCGGCCTCGGAAGATAGCGGCCACGGTGAGGTAGCGGCCGTGGCGCGGGTCGCACGCCGCCATCATGTTCTTGGCGTCGAACATCTGCTGCGTGAGCTCGGGCACGGTGAGGGCGCGGTACTGTTGGCTGCCGCGAGATGTCAGGGGGGCGAAGCCGGGCATGAAGAAGTGCAGACGTGGGAACGGCACCATGTTGACCGCCAGCTTGCGGAGATCCGCATTCAGCTGGCCAGGGAACCGCAGACACGTCGTCACGCCCGACATGGTCAGCGACACCAGGTGGTTGAGGTCGCCGTACGTGGGTGTGGATAGTTTGAGCGTGCGGAAGCAGATGTCATATAATGCCTCATTGTCGATACAGTAGGTCTCGTCTGTGTTTTCTACTAACTGGTGGACTGATAGTGTGGCGTTGTAAGGTTCTACTACTGTGTCTGACACTTTGGGCGAAGGTACAACTGAGTATGTGTTCATAATTCTGTCGGGATATTCCTCTCTGATTTTGGAGATTAGAAGTGTGCCCATTCCGGAACCAGTACCGCCGCCGAGCGAGTGTGTGAGTTGGAAACCTTGAAGGCAGTCACATGACTCTGCTTCCTTGCGTACGACGTCTAATACTGAATCGACTAGTTCGGCTCCCTCGGTGTAGTGACCCTTGGCCCAGTTGTTGCCGGCGCCGGACTGTCCGAACACGAAGTTGTCCGGCCGGAAGATCTGTCCGAAGGGGCCCGAGCGCACCGAGTCCATGGTGCCGGGCTCCAGGTCGACGAGGATGGCGCGCGGCACGTACTTGCCGCCGGAGGCCTCATTGTAGTACACGTTGATGCGCTCCAGCTGCAGGTCCGAGTCGCCATGGTAGGCGCCGGTGGGGTCGATGCCGTGCTCGTCCGAGATGATCTCCCAGAACTGAAACAATTATGGATTACTTATTAACACTAAGAAAAGAAAAATAAGATGAAATAACATTACAATGAAGTTAAGTATAAGGTGAATAATCTATTAGCACAAGGCGGCGGCGCGGCGGTGTGTGCGTAGGATGAGTCACGGTCGCCCAGGCGACGGGGTTCGCAACAAACGGCGGCTCCCGAGGCGTCGCCTCGACATTAACATATTCACGAGGTCGACATTATCGATCCAGCCCACTACCATAAAGGTACATCAACGATTTAAATCACGTCTTAAACGTATGAATAAGCATAATTGCAATAAAAACATTATGGCCGCCCACTTTCGTGTTTATCTCATGTTGCCTTAAAAGAGGAGAGCGCGCAGCAAGTTTCTCGTTTGGTCTGACAGCCTGTCGAACTATAAATCAGGCGGGTCGGGGTTACTGTGCGCGCACCCAGCTACAGTGTACCACGTATAAACGTAATTCTTGGTACAGAACACAAGTCATCCATTAACATTGCCGCGAGATTTTATCGCGAATCAATTGAGAGGCTTTCTAGGTAAATGAAACTCGCGCGAATAGAACGGCCGATAAGATCGGTTGTTGACTCATTCGTGGCGAGATTATAATGTAGAAAGAAACAATATCTTTAAACAGTGCAGTCACGTAACAGTTTTATTCATGGCTACTTTTCAGAGGCCATCAATGGTAACAATAGGCAGTATTTTTGTCTGAAAAAGGACAACTTAGCGCTTACTAAACAACACGCATGATAACCGCCGCGCCGCGGCTTTTAGGGTAGACTATGATGACGATATTTTGAAAATAAAATTATGAACATTGGTATTACATTAATGTACATATTTAAATGCACAATTCTACGTACTTTATCTGACATATCTTGTTGTAAATATTACCTTTTATCAGTTTTAATATCGTTATCTATATCATATCACCACAATAGCGAAAATACATTGGAACTTTCTTGAAAGTCTTAAAATTGAGTGTTTGTTATATTGGTGGACGTGATGCGATGTTTCACACCACGACTTCATCATAACGTGATATTCTAGCGCCTTGTTGGTAGGCACATATGTAGGACACATCATGTACCTTCATTGAAGCGCATAAAGTAACGTGTTAAAATTTTGTTAATGACCGATTCGGATTTTTTATCACCGGAAAGTCTGCCGATCGATCGACAAGTAGATCATGCTACAAAAAGCGGGTCACAGCGGAAGACACCGCGGGATTGGCTAAGCTCGTAAAATCACAGACTGGCACGGAGACAGTTGCGTGTCGCTGGCAATTACCGTCTGTGACATGCAAATAACTAAGAAAGTTTAGAAAAGAACGACTTATTAGCATTTAGGTACAACAATGAATTGCTTTGAAGGTTGATACGGTATTTCGGAAAAATACTCGTTATTTTATTATAAACATACTCGTTGCACTTTCTCAAAAGCGGTTCACGTGTTTTGTGTCAAAGAAATAAAATTCATTCCACGGTGTCTATTCGAAGAGCTCGGGCATTTTGCCAAAAACTGGAAAAATTGCTTCCGACAGCACTCACACATTCCATTTACCAATATACACATATACCCTACGTAGGTAACGATTTGACGTTTTAGGATAAAGGTAGCAAGTCAGTTTGTCGAACTATTTTTAACCCCAGTCATCAGGAAAGAATGTAAATCTCATGATACACTAGTAACCTACTGAAAATAAACATGATGCATTATTTGAATCATATCTACGATACTTCTGTATCAGTTTCGTGGCGTGTTGTTATCATCGATATTGTGATCCAAACATCTAGAACCTTCTACAAATCCACCTCAAGACTTTAATCACTTGATTGTTTACTGCCTAGATCTTAATGCAATTTGACTTAGTTTAATTAATTAACGTTTACAAATTGGCAATCATTCAATTAGGTTTATTCATTCAACAGAATTGGTTCAGCCACGTGTTTTATCAAATTAATCCAATAAAACTAAATGCTATCATCTATCTTTGACTGGTAACTAATAGTGTAGAATTTATTTGTTAAGAGATAATCTTCAATATAGGTCAGTATTTCCCTTTTCCTGGAGTTATTTATGTATTTGTTAAGAATAGGTAGGTACTAAGAGATGATTTATTATTATTCTATTTTCAAGTTAAGAGATCCCGACAAGACAACTTACTGTCTCTCCTTAGTATAGTTGGTTTATTTCTTTATCTACCCACCATTATAAAGAATTAGATTTCAAACATGTCAAAAAGTCATGATTTACTTATTGACAAGAACAAAAAAAAGTATAATACAGGTATAATATCATGTACTGACTATGCTAGACATAGTTTCTCTTGTATTTCATGGAGTTGAGCTAACTTGATGCGTTTGTAAAATCCAATCAAGAGTTCAAAGAGACTAGGAAACATCAAACAGTTCCCTGATTTCGAAACAAACGTCACGGGATAGTTATCTTGTCGTAAACTTGCTCCACAAACATGTGCTAAGCCGTGCTATTTCGGCTACTGCGGAAGAGCGCCGGTCATCGAACTGCTGCTGAGTAATACCGCGGTAACTGCCGCAGCCTACTTAAATTTCATAATTAACTTTTTGCAGTACGCGCATAAAATTAAAATCTGCAATTAGAAACTACGTGCGAGCTTTTTATATTGACTACTATTAATTTATTTTTCATTTTATGTAATGAAGTATAGGAAATCCCGGAACTTGGTTCAAAATCGCGTTCTTTTGAGTACCTACCTTCTAATTATTAAGATGTGTCTACTGCATTCATCTAATCATACTAATATTGTAAGAAAGAAGACTCAAAATAATGGGACGTTCGGATAGGTAGCATATTCTGTTCAGGACAAAAAAAAAAACTTCCGCGGCAGCTGGTATAACATTTGGCGGATCCCGCAGTACAATACCAACGGAAAGGACTCGAATTTCGAACGTTACAAACGCAGGCCTACGATTGGCTGGCCCTTATCATGGGACGCGGTCCGGCAGCCTTGAGCGGGGATCCAAACATGCGTGCCCTTTATTTATAACGGTTTTTTTATGGCGGGAACTCACCTACTAGACTACAAAAGATTAAAAGCTATTGTATTAGCCGTACCCTCATTGTTATTACAGAAGCAATGTATAGGTATGACTAGATGGAAACAATATTGAATTCCTTTGTCTGAACTAGGTAGATATGCTATATACCTCTACACAATAGACGTTCAAGTATTTTTTGCGAAATACACAACAATATAAAGCCGTGTTTCCATGAAAAACATTAGATTACTCGCGAAACTTGATAATCCAAAACCATAGTGCAATCGCCAACCGGCAAATAACACGTGGAAGTCGGCGACGGATGACTTCAGAGGCCTACGTATCGATCGATAGTTACCCGAATTCATTGGGTGCGGCTTTCACCAAGACGTAGTCTTTTACATAATATTTACACGATAAATGATGACGTGACTACATAAATGCGAAAGTCATCAGAAAAGTGACACGATACTACATCGACGAACGAAATGAAAGAAGTTCGTAATCCGCGGCCACACCCACTGACTCTAAAATAATGACAAACACTCGACCACCGTTAATTGAACACAATTCGTACCTTATTTGCTAGAATTAATGGAAACATTTGTCAATTGTTTCATTTTTCGAGTCGTGGCGTGAGGCCGGCGTCACAAAATGCCGGCTGCTAAGCGCACGTTCGAAATTAGATATTTCAAAAAACAAAAGAATTACCTTGGCTCCAATCTGGTTACCGCATTGTCCGGCCTGGATATGCACGATTTCCCTCATTTTGTTTTATATGAACTTAGTTTACTTAGTAACTATAAAAATTGTTTTCCTGCTCCGCACGCACCACGTACTCTCGTGGTCGCTTGAAGAATAATTTTGTTCCGTTTCGTCCGATCGACCTAAGCTACGGATACGATAGTGCTGTAGTCATACCCGTCCAACAATATATCGATAAAATTTGACGCATTGCGACATACTTTCAAGTATGTGGGAAATTGAGTGCTTCTCCATATGACATTTTTTATGTAATTGAACAAATTTAGTATCACGTATTAATTTTTACTTTTTAAATTATAACTTTTTGTGATGGCGATATTGTGATTTTTACCATTCAAAAACTTTAAATATTCACAATTCAAATATGATGTTTCTGCTATATCGTAATTAAAATTACGTTTATACATAAAGCGGCGTAACATATATAAAATAATAAAAAAAAACTATTTATTTTTTCAAAGGTTTCAGACACAACTGCTAGCAAATCTAATAGCATACATTTATTACAGCATTAACATAACCTAAAACACATATTATTATATTAAATATCATTTTATTTTTCTCCCGTGCCGTGTAAGGTGTGTTAAAGCGTAAAACAAACCGATCAATACTTAATTTCAATATTGTGCGTGTGTGTACGAAAACACAACTCTTTAATAATCGTGTTAATTATGCTTTATTGAACGTTGTTCACTTTAGTTGTGGAATTGAATAAATATAAATAAGACCTTAGTTTTTCTAATTCAAATACTGATTAAAATTAATATTCACTGTTTATTTTTACTTACAATTAAAAATGTATAAATCATTACAATTATGGTTTCATCGGCCATGACAATTCAGAAAAAATATGAATAATTTATTTTCATAATACGGTAATTGACAACCAGTCAAATTCATTACTTTTATTGAACTGTAAAAAACGGTTAGTTTTTACGCAATTTGTATGAAATGACAAATTATGATTGACAATGTTTTCAGATCAAGCCATATATACCTATTTTACTTAAATTATCTATAAAAAAAATTCAGACAGTTTTTCCTTCAAAACGATAAATGAAAGTAATATTATTTTAAGATGCTTCACTAAATTAATATCATACAGAATTTTATTTTCGACCTGGTCAACCACCCAACTATCGATAGGCGTATGTCGATACGTGAGCAGCCCTAAATTTACAGCTGTTCTCCTATTGGTTGGAAGACGCCATATTGCCGTCATGGCTGCCAACTTAACAACAATAATTGGCGTCCCATTTTAGTAATGATTAACGTATTTCTTTGTTTTTCAAAGTTATTATCAGAACTAAATGAAAGAGTTAATGAATTACATGTTAATGTGTGATTTCTCCATTTTAAACAGATTTTTAATTTTATTAGTATGCTGTATTTTTTGTTCCGAGTCACAGATGTATCTTTTTGTGTGGTTGGTATTCCTCAACAGGCGAATCTGGGGATGGCAAAGTGGCGATGCTTGGCTCGCTAATGGCGCCGGCCGGCGAAAACAGCTAAAGAAAATTTGATCAATCACCTAACTATTTAAATAGAATTATGTAATAAACAATATGAATACGAATTTAAAAAGGGATGTCTTAATACGTTATTAAATTAATAATAATATGTTACTAATATTAACAAATGCTGACAGGTTTCAAATATTTCGGAATCTCAAAAAGGAAAGCTATTTTTTTTACAATTCATTATAAATTACACTGCCTTCCTGTCAATAATTGATCATTTTAGAGGCTTTCCTACTCATATGTAAATAATCTATACAAATATGTATAGCTGATGAGGTTTTTTTTTGTTTTCTTTAACTAGTTAGATAGCCCATTTATCGAGGAAGGCAACATCAATAAAATTCATCAGCCTATGTGTTGGTGGATGATTTTCATGATCAATTTCTGCCTGCCGGATGTTATAGTACCTAGGTATTTTGTAGATATTATATTCATACGAATGATTGTACCTAACTTAGTCTAGCCTAGGTTAATTAACAAACCTTTATTTAATTAGTCTGATAAAAGTACCTAATTACATATAAATAAAGACACTAATTTGACACACCCATATCCCAGGTGTCCGCAATTTCGCGGGCGTGTACATCATAACATGGAGCCGCCATGTCGCAATGACGTCACAACCGGCACGCCCGGTCGTTGACATGCACTTAAATTTTAAAACAAGAATGTTATTGTAGGTGCTAATGTTTTTAGAAATATCACATTAGGCAGAGCGGTTGTCAGTTGTTTTTGGTTTAAAACTGTTTATAATAGTGCACATTTGACATAATTAGGTATCTATATAAATGTACAATACATCGATATAAGAAGTGTCTAGATGCCTAGTACGCGCTGTCAAAATGCATTATGATCAGAGACATCAATTTGGCTTAACCCCACCCACAGGCCGCCATTACGCGACAGACGTTTGCCGCGTGTTTACATTGTAAATTTTTCACAAAAAAATTCAAAAATGACGGTTTGTGTAGTGAAACTTTGTAATAACTACACTGCAAAAAAACATAAGGATACGAACATCTCTTTTCATAGGTAAGTTTGAAATTTTATGATAAATATGTATAGATATCTATGCATTTCTTTGAAAATATTACGACGGCAAAATAACAACAAAACGACTCCATATTGTTTGAGTATTGCCAAGGTATGAAATATTTTTACCTTCTTTTTTGATGCTGCGATTAATATTGTAAAATGGTATTACGAAATCAACATTATTATTTTATTGTAATTTAGTAAGATACTTATTGATAATACATAAGTTTATTTCTTCAATAGATTTCCGACTGATCCTGTGACATCCAGTCATTATATTTACATTTACATTTACATTTACATTTATATTTATATTTATATCTATATCTATATCTATATCTATATCTATATCTATATCTATATCTATATCTATATCTATATCTATATCTATATCTATATCTATATCTATATCTATATCTATATCTATATCTATATCTATATCTATATCTATATCTATATCTATATCTATATCTATATCTATATCTATATCTATATCTATATCTATATCTATATCTATATCTATATCTATATCTATATCTATATCTATATCTATATCTATATCTATATCTATATCTATATCTATATCTATATCTATATCTATATCTATATCTATATCTATATCTATATCTATATCTATATCTATATCTATATCTATATCTATATCTATATCTATATCTATATCTATATCTATATCTATATCTATATCTATATCTATATCTATATCTATATCTATATCTATATTTATATTTATATTTATAAGATAATTTTATCACCTATGTCAATGTGAATAAAACTGCACAAATTTTAATTTTCCCACATTTTGGGGGTAATCACTTTGCGCTGGTATATTAGAATGACACGCACACAAATGCAGACGCGATAATCATACACTTTCGGCACTCACACGCGCATCAAACATGCTGTCAATATGAACGTTCCGTTTTGTACTAAACACTCCATCTAGTCTTTCCTATATCGATGGTACAATACTATAATTTCTCCGCCCAATTAGGCTGCGGTGCTAATGGAATGATTCAATAACACTGTCTGTTCGGAGAATCGAATCTGGGAACTAGATCAATAGTTAGCTAGCAGATATACTTGCATAAGTAGCTTACGTTGGTACCTACCGAGTTTTTTAGCATTGTAGTGTTATATAAGTACCTATAGTTAGAATTTATTTTTAGTAAAGAACCCAGGAAGATTTCATAGGTGCTTATCTCATTTTCTAGTTGGATTTTAAGTAGAAAGTATTTGGACATTGGTAGGTACTTACCTACTCATTAATTAGTTTATATTTTATAGAAAATCCTGACTAGAGGCAAAGGAACTCAGCCAAGAGGCTGGTTGTAAAATAATAAATCTAAGCTTGAAAGTGCATATTTGCTTATGACATATCACACACTAACAATAATTTGTGTCTAAAATACCTATATTTTTAACGAAGGGACAATACGTAAAAGAGTAATTAAAAAAAATCCAATTACTTAATTTAGGTGGGTGTTAATTTTACCTGCATGCAAAGTTTCATTATTATTTCCATCCTAGCACAAAATAAATCTATCATTTAGCTTGGTACCTAGTACCTACCTACTAACACTACTAGGTAGTACAGCATTGCTCCTATTACTAACTCCTTACCTAAACCACAAAATAAGTTAGTTCTACACATCTGTTTCTATCTACATAAAGCAGAGAACAAAAGTTTTAATAAGTCTTTGTTGTAAGTAAATAAAACCTGCAGGCCATCGGAAAGTTTCTAACTAAAGGCATAATCGTATGGTAACTTCCTTTTTAAGTAATGGCTGGAAGTTGTCGATACGGCTAGCTAGACTTTCCGAGAAAACCGGGCGTGTCCAACCAAACAGGCACACGCCATTTTAACAAGAATAGGTAAAAGTTCCTACTTCTTGGATACTAGTTAGCTAGGTACAGAAGAATAGAATTCATTTTCCATCAATATAATTTACAGATTCTAATTAGGGTAGAAGACAACTAGTCAAATTCATTACTTTTATTGAACTGTCAAAAACGATTTCTTTCTTTGCCATTTGCATGAAAGTTAGAGTTATGACGTCACAGTATTATAACATCAAGCCATATAATTATTTTACCTACTTAAATTATCAATAAAAAAATTCAAACAGTTTTTCCTTCAAAACGATAAATAAAAGTGACATTATTTTAAGATGCCTTACTAAATATCATAAAGGATCTTATTTTTGATCTAGTAAACTAAATAATTATTATATCCATTCTACTAGGCGATTTCCCACTTAAAAAAGGGGCAAACAAGTTTGAGGTCTATCTTGAAGTGGTAGGTACGTAAAAAAATCTAATTGGAAACCACTGCTCTTGCTTAAATGAAAAACTTGCCGGAATACGAAAACACACCTACCTATACATATTTTTGCAGAGAAACCATTACCTACCTTACTAATTGCCAATGCAATATTTTGTGACAGGATACACCAGTCATCAAAAATTTGTTACACATTATTACGTAAGCATGGCAAAAATTACGCGAAACTAGTCTTTATTTCAAAAAGCATCGTGTAATTTGACGCTATTGACTTCGCCAAATGCTTTTGTCAGCTGTAATAGTATACAATCAGTTTGTTTGTCTGTCTCTGAAGTAAATAGGTTATGTCGAGTATTGGCAAAGCGCAGTGCGTCACCTTACTACTTGGTACAATGTTGACCATCTGTTCGATTGGCGCTGAGGATGGGCGAATTTCTCTACTCTGTGGCGGCGCTCGATGTCTGGCGGTTCTTACAATTTGTATCATGTACATTGACTGTTTATGCATACTTTCATTGTATCGCTGGCTGTGGAGTTGGCAAAAAAAGGTTCTGGAGAAAGAGAGAGTTTCAGTGGGATTAATTAAAAAAATTGATATAATTTTTAATCAAAAGTTGTTGCTAAGTCACCAAATGTTACCTTGTTGCGAAACAAAAAATAGTAGGTCTAGTATAGTCTAGGTATTATTTGATAAATAGTATTGAAGATTCATTTGAATGACAGTGCCTTGAATTTTAACTTCCATTTTTCTTGGTTAACGTATTTAATACCTGAAGAAATACGTTTAACAAAACAAAAGGCTCCATAGCCAATGCCGTCTTTACCATAAAAGCACACGGGGCCCGTGCCCAGGGTCCCTTTTCTCAGAGGCCCCGAAGGAACGACAATTATGCTGACAAATTTTTTTCGGGCACATTACACTAGAGGCATACACTTACACTACATACTCAGTAATATTTTTTTTATAATTCGCTTTTTTACTTTCCAAAAGGGTCCCAAAATCTTGTGTATCCAAGGGGCCCAGGCTAGTCTAAGACGGTCCTGTCTATACCTGTTCTATTGACATCTTTCAAATCATCATCATCTCCTGAGCCTTTTCCCAACTATGTTGGGATCGGCTTCCAGTCTAACCGGATTCAGCTGAGTACCAGTGTTTTACAAGGAGCGACTGCCTATCTTTCAAATATAAGCATATAATGTAAGCTTGTTGTATTCTCAGCCAGCAATGAACACGTAACATTACCTTCTCATCGGCTCCATCTCGCAATACGTACTCTCGTGAATCCTCATGAGTCACCGCTTTCTACAGCTATCGATCAAACATGGCGACTTCCAGCGCATGCATTATAGTTTTAATTTAATGTAGGTATTGAGACGCTCCATCGTTTGTAAAACATGGATTTAATCCTACTTCGTCATGTTATAGAGGGAAGGAAATACATTATAATGAGAATAATACCACAAATAATTCCTACTATAAATTCCAAAATTACCTACTTATTTGTTTAAATTCAATTTTATTTACCTGCCTATGTATGGTTTTCATTTTATTTATTATGTAAATCATCATCTGCCTAGCCGTTTCCCTGGCTATGTTGGTTGGGGTCGGCTTCCAGTCTTAACCGGATGCAGCTAAGTACCAGTGTTTTACCTGTTACCTGGGCAACTCGATACCTCTTGGTAAGACTGTTTGTCAGACATTCTGAGTACCTGTAACGACTGCCAAACATGTACATGTCAATTTAACGTGCCTTCCGAAACACGGAGGAACACGTCATGTAAAGATGGTTGCTCATGCACTGGCCGACCGCGCCAAGAGTAGCTTAACCTTATGATCGATCGACCCGTGCGGCTGTAACTTAGCGACTAGCTCCTCTCCATTCAATCCAAGTTTCAAACATCATGTCTAAACAAAATGGCCTTCATTTTAAACGTAGTCTGTGAAATCTCAGGTGCTCTGCCAGCAAAAAATCTCATAGTCCCACTTACCTACTCACACAGGTGTGACATATTCACACGAGCCCACACTCGAGTGTGACTGACAGCTAAGGCCACCGAGAGCTAGCCTCAAGCTAAGGTTGTGTCGTGCAGTCAGCCACCTGTGACGTCATTTGCCACTATGTCTATTATTAGCGAAGGTGTAATGACATGTTCGATGTATCGTTGTTTTGTCATTTGTATTGCTATATTTGGGCCACATATTGGGATTCTTTATATCCGGGTACGGGAAATAGTTCCTCTTTATTGTTGTCGAGGACAAGATGTGTTTTTATGAAGCTTTGATTATCTATCACATTTAATTTCATTCATCCTGCCGTGGCTGCGGGTTGTTCGCAAGAGTTACCGCGGCCCTGGCACACAAAGACCTCCAGAAGGAACATAGTGGGTTGTAGTCAGTAAGAGTCTGATACTCCCTCCAGTTGCATCCTAAGCGGGAGGGTTCATTCGATGAAAAAAAGCACATCCTAACAAACCAGTCAGTGACAATTTTAGATAGTACATTTTATTTTAAAAATCTAACCCAAGATAATGCACTCAAGCCATTTGTACAAAAGATGAATTTAATTAACATTGTCTTCTAGTCGACCTTTAGAAGAAGCTGAAGACACATTAAGACCAAATGACGTCATTAATATTTTTTTTCATAGGTAGGTTTAAGCTCTGTGGTTAAGACAAGATTTCTTCACAAAAAAGTTACCTCCGAATATAGTAGGAACATGATTCATTTTTCACCAAAAAGGTTTTGTAAAAGTGAAGCAGTATGTTATGTAAGCTGTTTATTTTGACAGCAGAGAAATACAATGTAAGTGAAAACGAATGTGATTGTGGACAAAAAATGGGTCCGAGTTGCTGGTCGCGCGCTGCGTAGTCGTGGCGTTCCGTGGGCAAATGTCAGTCAAAACGTTATGCAGTCTACATGCTGTCTAGTTATGGTTTAGAATTATACGAGTATTCTTAGATCTCATTTTTCTGGTGGGTCCTAACTATGTCCTAACTTATTCATTAACAGTAATAACTATGAAAGATCTTGGCTATGCTAATTTGAAGGAATTTTGACTACTTTTTCTTGATGTGCGTAATCCATTGTTGTTCACTGTGTTCTGCTACATGACCCCTTTGTAGAATATTATTAGTTACAAAAGTACAATCTTTATTTCCCCGACACAGGTACAGACGCCAGCACATCGTGCCACCCGAAACTGACAAATTTTCCCAATCAAATTTGTACCATATGCTTCAGAGTATAGTTGACATTTTGAAGATTCTATTAAGGTTTGATAGATTGTACTGTTTGGTGTGCTAACGACAGTACACAAATTTAAAATATGGCAGATTGGCCTGATGCGCTTCATTAAGCATAGACTACAAACGGGACTAGTGACGTCATTCAACATCCAGGCAGTACTTGCGAAGCTTCATAAAATAAAAATGTAATAGGGGTGCGGACAACTAGTCAAATTCAATACTTTTATAGAACTATTAAACACGGTTACTCTCTATGCAATTTGTTTGAAAACACCACATATGACGTCACAGATTTTTCATATCAATCCGTATACTTATTTCGATTAAATTATCAATAAAAAAAATAAATTAAACTGACATTATTTTAAGATGCTTTAACAAATGAATATAATAAAGTATTTTATTTATGACCTAGTCCGCATCCCAATTTTCTATTTTAATATCTTTTGTCTGTGTAAAATTACAATTTACTAAGAATAATAAAACTTGTTACACCTCTAACCTCGTCAGTTTTCAGTAACTCCAGCCTCCGGAGAACAGCCTTGGTTTGACGCCTATGTGACACTCACGAGAAGGCAGTCACACCTACACGGTACACCGCTTAGCAATAAAGGCGGACTGAACACGAATTTTGTAAATTTAAACTAGCTTTTTACTTGGACATCGTTCGCCTTTGTATTATACTTAGGCATTATTTATGTGTACGATTATAAAAAGTCAAAAATCCTCCTTAGGGGATTATGAGAAACGCGCTCTTCGAAGTTATGTCAGCAACATATGTATGTAGGATTGTTCGCAAGAGTTACCGTGGCCCTGGTATACAGGGACCTCCAGAAGGAACATAGTGGATTTTAGTCAGTAAGAGTCTGACACGCCCTCCAGCTAAACCCTCAATACCCCCAGCAAGAGGTGTCATTTTATGATTTCCCGAAAAAAGGGGGAATATGAGAAAACTTGAGCCGGCGGCCAATGGTATCAAAAAATACCATGATCATCGGCCATCAATCTTAACGGATACTTAAATACTACTGTATCCGAAAATAATTATCTAAGTTCAAACTGTAGCTTTGAAAAAGGTTTCACACCTTATCTCCGTTCCGTCATAGAATAATTCTTACATATTTCTACGGAATACAATCTAATCTTTGAAGGTCAAAGCCGGAAGGCTCTTGACCTGACAGTATTGGAATTCCATTGCAGTCTCGCTAATCTAACCACATCAAATTGTAACGGTGATTTTTATCGATCTGTTTTAAATTATGAAATACAAGTTGTAAAATGTTATAACATCAATAATCAACTGCCTAGCCTTTTCCAACTATGTTGCCGTCAGCTTGCATGTTTTACGTGGAGAGACTGCATATCTGACCTCCTCAACCCAATCACCCGAGCTACCTAATACTCTGTGGTAAGACCGGTAGTCTAACTTCTTGGCTTCTGTCTTCCAATTTAACGTGCGTTCCAAATCACGGAGGAAGTTGTTATGACATAGATGGTCACCCATCTACGTACCGACTGCGCCAAGCGTTGCTTCATCTTTCGTTCGAATGACCCGTGCGGCTGTTACTAATCCAAAAACTCCTTTCCACAAAACATTTTCACTCTGGCAATTCGATAAAATAATAGTTCTAAATTTAAATCTCTCCAAGATGTCCGCCTTGCACGATGCATGACTAATACATAAATAAGCAGACTATGGGTAATGATTACGTTGAGGTAAGAAGCATTAATTATTGGAAGTGTCACGTCTAGATAACCTGACGGACAAAGTTCTCTGGTAATTAGGTATTTAATGATATAAACACAAATATGTTAACCGGGTATGATCATTCTTTAGGGATCGTTAGGGGAAATTCACTCCTGCAATTTTATTCCTAGCTGGAAACATTGGATTCCTTATTTGAAAACCATTTTGAAGTTCTAATCATGTGTTTTTTGGCATTTACTCGTAAATTGTGATAGTCAATCAATACATCATTGTGGATTATGATTTTTTTGTAGTATAGCGTCATCCTTTTCATTTGGTAAACATTTTAACATTCATAACAGTTCATTTAATAAACAAAAAAAGGACCAATCAAAATAATTCATCAAAAAATTCATGCGCGTCATCGTCAGCGTGGATTGAGCGTAAAAGGCTGGCCGTATTGCCATGTTGGATGGTAAGTAAAAGCAAATTCTTTGGCCATTATTGGCCAGGTATTGGCCAGCCCTTTGGTCACGTGTGGACTCCACTAAACGCTTGCTAATTGTCTATATTGAAGAATGAAGACTCGGATTTACTCGGGTCATACTCATAGATAATATCTTGTTCTGTTGTCTCGACAGCCAGTAAGAGTAAGCTTCATTAAACTCATGACTAAATTAATGATCAAAAACAACATGATCTTAGCAAAGTTGTTGCGAAAGTTAACTTGTTAATTCAGCAATAAATATAATTCTTGTTAATAAAGTACTTAGTAAATATAAAGTGAAAGTCTACCGCCGCAAGATTTTATTGAAATTTTTGTCGCGACAATCTTATCCGTGAGATAATGTGCATTTTTTATTGATTGCAATATCCTGTATTATTGGTATTTACAAAAAGAGATGTAGATGAGGTATACAACCAATTGACAATATTTTTGAACCTTCATGATCAGGAGTCTAAGTAGCTAAAAGTCCAACAGTGCTAAACGTCTAATAAGCAGTAAGTCTTATTAGCAAAATATCCATGTAGCAACACATCCAACTAGCAGATGGTCTTTATAGCAGAACTGTCAATATGCAGACTTTCCCAATCAACTTTGAACCGTATGCTTTAGCAATAAAGTTGATAATCTATTACGGAAATTTCACAGATTGTAGTAGCTTGATGTGCTGGCGTATATACCTTCTTTATCATCAGCTGATTTTGATTGCATCCATGATGTCTAGCTGTGATTCAATAACAAATTAAAATGTTGCCGATGAATTTAAAGATAATGCAAAGAGCAGGCATATTCTTCAGCTAATAACAAGCTTTCACTGTCGATCCTAATAACGCCTTGCAAAGATTTGTTTCTTTTGTTTCATCGGGATAAGCCTTAGAAAGCTAAAGGTAGTGTGGCCCTTGTTTTCTGGATTTTGATGAGTACTGTTAACTTTTTATGGTCCTACGGCAGGGCACAGACCTCCTATATAGAAAAGGAATAAGCAGTTAGTAAGTTAAGTAAGTAACTTAAAGTTGATATGTGCAAACGAATAGTTATATATAAGATCGTAATTAATCAGTGAGTGACTTATTCTGGCTGTAATCCGGAAGAAGTTGTTACAGCATAAAGTCAAGAAAAGAGGAAACCTTGCCTAGTGTCTTGTTCCTATGGACCGTCTGTCTCTATAGTGCTTATTAATTGATTATATCTTGACAAGCATATTATAACAGACGATATAGTACTCAAAGACAGACATGTCTTGTGTAGTTGTGATGTAACTGAAAGTGATTGACTATTATTGTAATAGATTTCATTGTGACGCATACAATGGTAATGTATGATAATGAGAGTATTACAAAATTAGAGAATGAAATGATAAAAATAGAATAGGGCCTGGAATACACCCTTGGGGTATACTCCTCCCTTAATGTCGTTTTTTATTATTTATATTTCATCGTTTTTGCCTGGACTTTGAACCAAATAATCAATAAGTTAATGCAATCATCAAATACCAAGAAAAAAACACCTGACATATCAATTATATACAAATTTACCTACTGTTGTCGTACGCATGTTACTCAAATGCCTAATTACGTGCGAAAACACATTTTTTTATAATAACAGGTACTGTTAAGATCAACAATTAGTTATTATATATTATGAACATAAATATATGTATAAATGCATGTTTTGCGTTTAAGTCCAAGAACTGTGACCCAATTGTCACAGAATGTCATCCGCTATCAGTGATGCGGTCATTCAGCAGTAATGTGGGCAATTTATTATGAAAACATTATAGCATGTCTATTTTTGGAAATGCACTTCATGACATTATAATGGTTAAAGAATAATCCGTCTGGCTTTTATAGCTGCTTCTTAGACCCTAATTTCTCGTCAAATAACTGCCCCCCTCTGAAAGAAACGAAGTAATTTCCTAGTGTTCAATATAGGTAATATCCATAAAAAAACTTAGACCAACTTACTTAGATTGCTGAAGATAAGTCTTTCTTAAATTCAGTCAAAGAAATAAATGACTAATGATATTTTGACGGACATTTGTAGACATAAGAACAAGAGACAAGATTCTTTAAAAAATGTCTACTACTCTATAGTTTGCAAGACTTCAGGCTTTTTGGACTATAACCTCCTTTGTGTCTGCTGGCTGAAGTTTTTATTTCAAGACTGTTTTTTTGGCCGTGCTTTATATTCAATGGTTTTATGGGCTGTCAAACTGTTGGCAGCGTTCCATTAATTTTATTGTATTGTAGACAGGACTCCAGTCTAGTTTTAAAACAATATAATAGCTAAGGAAGGATTGCACAATAAAGTATCTAAGATCATCAATCACCAAGATAAGTATTAATCTATTTGTATGATTATCGATTTCTTTAGAAAAGACATAAATAGCATTATTTTTAATTGGAACTATGAATAACAATAATTCTCTGCAGTGAGTCAAGTCCGCTACCAGAAAATGACATATTCGCTACAAGGCAATAACAACGTAATCGTAATATGTACCGAATGTCACACAAACCCACATGACATAAGTTGTTTGTTTCTGACGAACACGGTGACATCATGCCGTTATCACCTGACCAATTTAAATTGATACCTCTCGCATCGGCTCTAATTCGTTTATTAATACAAATGGAGGCTCTAACGGGAGTTGACGGTGTCCACACAAAATGGCCGACGTTTAAGTGCATTTCTAAATTTAGCCCAAGGCGGTGATGTAAGGTGCGTACCTGGAGACCACTTTTTTTGTTGTTGCTAACTCAACGTGAATCGTTCACTGTCCTAAATAGGCATTTGAGATAATTTAATTAAACAGTGAACTTAATAGCATGTTGTTGTTTTTAGATCCGTTATATTTTGGGTCACATTATCATAGATAATTGATAAATAGAATATCTTATCTGTGGATTATATAATGGCTGCCAATCTTGTTCGTTCGTCCTTTATTTTTATTTGTTGTTGATATCATCGGATTACGGCAGTTACCTTCGGCGAAATCATTTAATACTAGAATCATATTTCCATTTAAGTCATGACGTAAGTATTATCCAACTAGAGGGGTCGATGTAAAGCAAACGAACATGTTAAATAAAAATCTTTATTATATACATTAAATTATTGTTGAAAACAATTTGAATCGTAATAAAACTTCGGTTATTGAAGCACTCTATAATATTTCTTGTATGCCCATGTTTGGAGACATCGAAACTTTATCATAAATACATAAAGAGTGTCTATCAGCCTTAAAGAAATGTTCAGATCTTGTCTCAACGAGGCCAGGCATGGAATCACTAGGAATGTATATGTATACAATTACATAAATATGCCCACGAGTCGCAAGTAACGTCATATCCGGGGTTTTAGTCGTGCGTTCTGTTAAAAGTTAGAAAGCATGTCTTTTCATTCAAAACACGTCGTAGGAATCATTAATGTTACTTAAACGTAAAGTAACGAGTAAATACATGGCAATGTACTATGTGCGGCACCGTCCCCTCCCCTCTAGTGGTGCTCGTCCAGCTCCTGCTCCTGCTCCTCGTCGAACTCGGCGTCCTCGTCGGCGGTGGCCTCCTGGTACTGCTGGTACTCGGACACCAGGTCGTTCATGTTGCTCTCCGCCTCCGTGAACTCCATCTCGTCCATGCCCTCGCCGGTGTACCAATGCAAGAAAGCCTTGCGCCTGAACATAGCGGTGAACTGTTCCGAGATGCGCTTGAACAGCTCCTGGATGGCGGTCGAGTTGCCGATAAACGTGGCTGCCATCTTGAGGCCGCGAGGTGGGATGTCGCACACGGCGGTCTTCACGTTGTTGGGGATCCATTCCACGAAGTATGACGAGTTCTTGTTTTGGATGTTGAGCATCTGCTCGTCGACCTCCTTCATGGACATGCGGCCTCGGAAGATAGCGGCCACGGTGAGGTAGCGGCCGTGGCGCGGGTCGCACGCCGCCATCATGTTCTTGGCGTCGAACATCTGCTGCGTGAGCTCGGGCACGGTGAGGGCACGGTATTGTCTGCTTCCGCGGGATGTGAGGGGTGCGAAACCGGGCATGAAGAAGTGGAGACGGGGGAAGGGAACCATGTTGACAGCCAATTTACGGAGATCAGCGTTCAACTGACCGGGGAACCTGAGGCAGGTGGTGACACCGGACATTGTGAGGGAGACCAAGTGGTTGAGATCACCGTAGGTGGGTGTGGACAGTTTGAGTGTGCGGAAGCAGATGTCATAAAGGGCCTCGTTGTCGATGCAGTAGGTTTCGTCTGTGTTTTCTACGAGCTGGTGGACTGAGAGAGTCGCATTGTAGGGTTCGACTACGGTGTCTGATACTTTGGGTGAGGGGACGACTGAGTATGTGTTCATGATTCTGTCGGGGTACTCTTCACGGATCTTTGAGATGAGGAGTGTTCCCATTCCTGAACCGGTACCACCGCCAAGTGAGTGTGTGAGCTGGAAGCCCTGTAGGCAATCGCAGGACTCGGATTCTTTGCGTACTACATCAAGAACGGAGTCAACTAGCTCAGCTCCCTCGGTGTAGTGACCCTTGGCCCAGTTGTTGCCGGCGCCGGACTGTCCGAACACGAAGTTGTCCGGCCGGAAGATCTGTCCGAAGGGGCCCGAGCGCACCGAGTCCATGGTGCCGGGCTCCAGGTCGACGAGGATGGCGCGCGGCACGTACTTGCCGCCGGAGGCCTCATTGTAGTACACGTTGATGCGCTCCAGCTGCAGGTCCGAGTCGCCATGGTAGGCGCCGGTGGGGTCGATGCCGTGCTCGTCCGAGATGATCTCCCAGAACTGGAACAAAATATTACTGTTAGCGGAACGAAAACATTGCTGGAGTGAACGCGGTATAGAATGCAGTCAATTAAGATGCCTACACGAAAGCTCTTGGTGCACTATTTGTAAGCGCACCGACGCGACTTTCCAACCGGTTCCGAGGCGTGTTGTGGTATCACGGGAGACTCGTCCCCAGCGAGTTCCGTTCGAGTTTCAATGGACACTTTCATGATTCTATTCAAATGTAATTTCCTAAAGGTTATAAAGCTCAATGAACCGTCGTAAAAGGTAGACAGGATACATAATATATCATTAATGAACGTTCAGCTTCGGGAAGGGTTACGCAAGACAATGGCTTGAGTTATGACGACGGCACAATAGCTCGCCTCGACGACGACGGCCGACGCCCACGTCCTCCCGTATTTGGTTTATCTCGCCGTATAAGCGGAGAATGTCTCGAACGAGTCCACTTATTAGCATTCAATTTTTCGATGTCCCTTGAAATCTGCTACATGATTTCAGGGCCGGTGGCCATATGGTCGCCGAAATTTCGCAATGAAACAATTACGGTGTGTTTATTTTTATTTTGGTGAGAACCCAAGTACCTACTCGTAGCTGCGGATGTGTGCAATTATCTGACGCAATCGCCACGCCTACCAATTTGGAGATCAGTAGTCGGAACGAACATATTTTAGGATGCGTCGATTGTATCATGCATTATCTTTTAAGATAAGTTGAATTTTATGAGCGTTCACTCAAAGCTTAGCGGATCATAAATCAATTTTTCAACGCTTACGTAATTGGTTGAACTGTTGGTGAAAATACTTAGCAACTCAAGCTGCGTGGATCGTGTCGTGTTGGACGAACATTAACATTCAGCTGCGCGCGCGCCGATCCTAGTGATGTCATCCGCGAGTGGGTACAACTCGACATGTACATATATGGTAATATGACTAACATGGCCGCCTTTTTGGTTCAGGGTTTAAGTTCGGCTCTTGTTTATTTAGTTTAGATGTTTAAATTACTCGAGAGTCGAGTCCTTATGAGGCGATTGATATTTTTAGACGAATCGATTTTCATTTTGGATGTTAATTAAGAGTCTTTGGTTTTTTTTTGTATATGCCAACTATGGGTTGGTGAATAGCTATATCGATTTATACCTAGATAAATAAAATTGTTTGTATGTCGATTTAAGGCATCTCTGGACACAATATTAGTTTAATCTTCATCAATTGTTAAATTGGTCATGCCATACGCTATTTTGGCAATCTGATTAATACCTTCATGTAGTTAAGTAGCATAAAATACAGAATCTAATCCTCTAAATAAAAAAAGTGACTACAAAGTATACCACCAGAATATAATCGCAAGAACATCACGATAAATCCAATCCGTACACGTCAATTTATCAAGACTTTCATGGATGACATTGTAATGATTTTTAATAACAGCAAAAGTGAAAGGCTGTCTGTTGGAAAGGCTTGCTTTCTTAGTAACTAGATAGAGCAGGCAAGTTGAAAGTATCGTGTGAACAGACGAAGGGAAACTATGGCGCCTGTGTAATGGTTTCATGGTCGTAATACTATTACCATTGTGTTGGATTTCACCGTACGCCGGCCGTTCTCTATGTATCTTACTTTCAACTGCACCTACATGTTCTAAGAGAATTGCCATTCGATCTTTGTGTGGGCTAGCCAAACTATTGTTTATTATCTTATCGAATTCGACTTTAATTTATAGACCTGATAGCTACAAGTTTTCATTATTAAAAACTAATCCGTCTGTCAGTTCAATTTGTTTCCCATTTCAGATAATAATCAATTTAGACCTTGCGAATTCCGGAGTTCATTGCTCCAGTTAACGCATTGTGGGGTACATAGTTTCCTGCAGTTAATCCATCACAGATATGCATTCTGGGCTCTATAGTTATATGGTAACGGTACTGCGCGCCTGCACCAACTCCATGGCGAACCTCGCCGGCTATGGCAGCTATTTATAACTGGGCATCGACCGACAGCCGACGGGACGTTGAACTCCATAATCTAGCTCCTATTGCCAAACGTTTGATAAGATAAGCTCACTTATGAACTTTGTTATTAAGAATGAGAAAAGCCAGATCTTAATGGTCATCTTAAACGCTTCAAATGAATTCCTCTCTCGGTGCGTTGCCTTTTGATTGGATTTTATCGATTCGTTCGTTTTAGTTCATAGTCTGATGAATCGGAAATTGATCGTGAAATCGCTTTTTATTTTAATTTTAGAATGCGTTACTGAACTGTTTATTCGTTTTAGTGCCTCTTTGCTACTATTTTTGCTAACACAATGATTACAGATTTATCCCTTATTTTATCCTGTTTACGAGTATTACTGCTCTATTCACCTTTTCGAACAGCGTAGGTATAATATTCTTCTCGCCATTTGAATATGAAGTCATATCAATAAATTACTTAAAATGATTCACGGCACAATGATTCTAATAAAGTCTGACGTCATCGCCTATGTTTTCGAAACAATTTTCGCGGGCAGTGAACGGATGAAACTGTTCATAACTATCTGATTTTAGAAAAAGTCGATGTAGCTGCTGTCCATTTGATTTGCTATAGTTATGACTAATATGTTGTACTCATTTGTTTTTGTATAGTGAGCTAGTTTCAAGGTTTGATTATATACACATCGGACAACAAAATTGATTGAAATGATGTCATTTTTTAAGGACAAACGCGGTTTTACCGCTTAGCTAAATATAAACTTTACATTATTTCCTTAACCATACAAACTGGCTACGTTCATAATTAAGCTGTTAACACAGCTGTTATAAGTATTCCTGCGAGTGTACCAACACAGAGCATGATTCATGTCCTGACTAACAAATGACTTTCAGACGTAAATAGTCATGAGAGCTGACTGAACCAATAACAGTACGAGTATAAGTATCAAATTGATGGGAACTCTTTGATACAACATCTCTTTGCTTTCAGAAAGGTTCTTGCGAGCTAAATTTAAGTTTTCTTGATGTTGGTAGCTCTGTCTTATTTATGTTGGATATTTTAGGGTGTTGAAGATTTAAGATGATCTCGTTTTGGATCGAAAGGATTGCGCTAACGCATGCTTCAGGAATTTAGAGCCTTTGAAAGATTTTAACATGAATAAAGTGGTAAAATATAGTCGGATCTGCTTTTAAATCCTTATTCATTTTAGGTGGAACTGTACATCCGTGATAATTTTAATGACTGACTGATGAACAGTGTGTTCTCATAAGCAATTGGGTACATTGTATTTATGATTAATGTTTTTAATAGCCTTAAACCAGCAGACAGGAAAACTAAGAAAACACTCACTGAAGCATTGACTTATTTTTTTTTATAAAATCCAATCCGAAGTGGCTTCATTTAACATTTAATTCAATGATCAAAGAATACGAGAGATTCATGACTTATAATTGACCTCAATTTGTAGCAGTCACTTGTTTAGAAGCATGATGCTGACACAACATAAAAAAAGTAAAAATTGCCACAAATCCAATGGCAAAAATATTAAAGATATAGTTTTGTAAGTTTGAAGGCGTTTTAAGTCAGATAGCATGTTATTCATGATCAAACAGTGAACAGCGGTAGTTTCTCCGCAATATAATAGGAAAGTATTTAATTACCGCTAATTTACAAAGTAGGTTTCATACGTGGCTAAACCTTATCGGTTATCGACTGTCAGATTTGTGAGATTCCGCCAAATTCACTTGACAATACGGCCATCTTTGTTTGTTTGGCTCGGGTTTTAAAAGCATCTAAATTATCCTTTTATAAGTACTGTAGTTGAGGTCATCGCCATTCTTGAGACTGAGTATTTTTGCATCCGCAGTTTGAGTGAATAGCAGTGCAATCTCCGCGGATAAATCTTCTATGATTGTTCCAACATCAACTTAGACCCAGTTCTCAAGATTCAATCACGATATGATTTATATCGACCATAAAAACAACGCTAGCAATAGAGAAAGGAGATTTCTCGTCAAATTGAACGACCATCTGTCAAATTTCAATGGAAATCCTTCTTTACGTATGGCGGCCATTTTTTGCTTTGCGATTAAAATGGATTTATGATTTTAAACACGTCTGAACAGGTATATTATTAAGATTGATCCATAAACCATTAGGTTTTAAACCGGTTTTTCGTACACGTATAAGTGTTTGCCGTCTGTATGCCCACCAATAGAATTGTCCCACATACTGGCGTATCAACATGAATGTCATTGCCTATTTTAGAATGTTATTTGTTTAAATGTATTCGTAGGTAATTACTTAGAAACAGAATTTTCTAGAAACAACGGGTTTTATCTAACTGCTACAAAATTATCTTTATCAACATCTACAAACTACAAAACAAATTAAGAGCAAGGATTATGACTAAAACAAAAAACTGTCTGGTAGGTAGTATCGTGTAGCGACAGAGACATTTGTGTATTAAAGATTTATCTCCTGTCATTCATTGTCATTGACCTTCCGATAAAAAGCGAATACCAATCCACAACTAATACAAATATTTAAATTTAAACCCGGCGATATCGTTGTAGGTCATGCGCGTTAGGGGATGACAGTTGCGCTCCCCTTACGAACGCGATCATGCGTGCGCGAAATATAACTGTCATTGTCTATTCCCGAATTATGAACGCAGCTATGCAACACGGCAATGTAGCGGTCGACCTACTTAACGTCTATCTATGTAAGATCACTTAACAATACAATTTCATACCACATTATAACTAAGAACCAGCGAACAGCGACCTTACATTACACAGAGTACGATTCTAATTGTATTTCTAGCGGACTCCATGATAGAGACCGTTAGTAACCGTTATCGTACTAAAATGAAAACATATCAATACATACCTTAGCTCCAATCTGGTTACCGCACTGGCCGGCCTGGAGGTGCACGATTTCCCTCATATTTGATTATTAAAAATTATTTGTATTTTGTAATAAATAACTTAACACTATACGCGGCTCTCGCACTACACAACTCGCAGATTTGATCAGCCGGCCGGCCCGGTGGGGATTTTTGAGGCACGCTTCGCCTCCGCGCTGCGGTCGGATCGACGGCTCTGATTGGTCGATAGCGACCGCGCGCTGCCAACTTCACGGCAAACGAGACGCTTATCAATTCGAAAATGGAATCATCCCACATTTCTATACATGGATATTGTCGCGTTTGTATTGATGGTCGCTCGTTTAGAAATGTCTGCTTTTTGTTCGAGATAAGGCGGGACGGTCGAAATGTCGGAGTTTTAATAGTTTTTAATTTAGTTTATTGGTTCTGTTTGACATGACAGCGTGTTGGGGTGTGATCATGCGTGCAATTGGGTAAAAGGGATAGTTTCCTGGGAATATTAGCTTGCGTGGCGTGTCGGTATATGTTTACAGCCCCTAAGCACGTAACTTGTCTGTTTGTTCGATAATAGTCGCCTGTCGTGTAACCAGGCCGCCAGACATAATTAAATTTAATGTTGTTGCTGAAATATATTTCGTGTTTATCGTGTTTGTCATATTTTTGCGCGAAAAGAAATACAAAATAAAGCATAGATAACAGCGACATAATTTTTTTTCGGCCAGTTTCAGCGGTTGCTGATAAGTTTAAAATAGTTTATCTGGCAGATAATTTCATACAAATTCTGTTCCATTTGTTAATTTATCTGGTAGATAGTGGCTATCCGTAACCTTTGAAACCGGCCCTTAATATTATTTATTTTGTTTCGTTGTTATCTTACTAAGAAATAACAAATCAATTTAGATGTTAATCATAATCATGATTCAGATTTTTTTAATTACTTATGAGACCGTAAATTAATTTGAATTTATCTATGAATATTTATAAAATGTCGCTTCATTAGTTTACTGGGTCAGCCTGTACCAGTAGTGAGATACAATCTGGATTTGGATTGATTGTAGAACACGGTCATACAAAAGACATTATTCTGGGATCACCATAGCTTATGGGCAAGGGAAGATGGGATCCGGCAGAGTACCAGCGTCAGGTATTCTACCTGGCACAAGCTGAGCTGGACTCCCATTCGGTGCAAACTTAAGACATACCGCACCGCGTCGTAATAATCATATTTTCTTTTTGTATAGTCAATAATCTTTGTAACAACTTTTCCTTTTTTTCTTCACTTTGTCTCTTACTCTATTTATCAAAAGGGTCGGCGTTTTTTATTTTGACTTTCGAAAGGTGCTGATTTATTAGCCTAATTTGAATAAATGATTTTGAGTTTTGGGTTATATACATAAACTAGCTTTCGTCAGCGGTATCACCCGCGTCCTGTGGGAACTATTCCGTGCACCCGGATAAAAGGTAGCCTATAGCCTTCTTCAATAAATGGAATATCTAACACTGAAATATTTTTCAACTCGGAGCGGTAAACAAACTCTTCTGCTTTGTAATATTTAGTATAGATACAGACGACTAGATTAAGTAATAACCCATTACTATAGAAGTTGTTCAGACCCTGACCTTCAAACCAGACAGATATCCGATAGAAGGGGGATATGAGCTCACCGTTACATACAACAACATATTACATACGAATTCCGGTCAATTCGTTTCATGTCTTATCCAAATTAATTAAATCCTTATTGATAAAAGACGCAATTTGTATTTTCGTTGCTCTGATTGTGAAGTCTCGGGTTCAATGCCTAGGTCGAGTTTGTTTTTACTATTATTAGAAGTCAATTTATTGATTAAGGAAAGGTCAAATATATTTCAAAGCTTAAAAAAATGATGAACTGGTTTAAAAATACAAATAAAGAAAACCGCACAAAGCGCAAAAAGCACAGAAAAGCAAAGAATAAAACTTTTAAGTACATCACTATAGAAGTCGGTGTCTAGAAGTGGCAGCTGTGTTTATTTCGTCACCAAATGTACCGACGACAGCACATCAAACCACTAGATTCTGTAAAATTAATTTCCTTAGTAAATTTTCAACTTTATCGCTAAAGCGTTATGGTTCAAAGTTGATTGGATGTCAGTTCGGTCCTGGCGTTTGCACGTACGGTAAACGCATTTTTCTGTAATTAAACATATGTTAGATTAAGCTATTACTCACACTTTTCAATGCTACGTCTTGTAAATGGAGGAAAAAGAGAAAAACAACAACATTCTCAAACTTGACTCATAATACCTTGAGCCAGCCGCTAGGATACCATCATGAGGACACATCTGTTTTGTTATAAACATGCCTCGCTCTGCGTCGTCACTCGCATGCAACTCCATAAAATAAACTTTGTTGTACCTATTTGCTATGCATCGAATGAAGTCTAAGTTATACGGTTACACACACTGAACCTACATGTAGGAATGGTATTTACATGATTCTTTTAATAAAGATTATTGTATTGGGTCTAGGATAGTTCCCTGCGCAACACTTTTTATACTGAAGGGATATCAAAGATTATTGCAGGTTGATCTTTGTCTTAATTGCGTCCTAAAAAGTCATTTATTCAAAGTAGGCTGAAAATTGGCACCTTTTAAAGGTCAATTTTACAAAAGACAGCCCCAAGACGCCCACCCTTCACCACTTCCTATGTGTTTTCACTGGGAAGAAGGAGTGGCGCAACAAACTCCCCAGCAACACATGTCTGTCTGTTATGTTTGTCAATCATCATCATTTACCTTCGCCGCAGTACGGTGTTTCGATCGAGTTAACCTAAAAACCTAACGGAAACTTAAGAGGTTGGATATAAAAGGAAGGATTATGATTAATGACGCCTCGTGTAAGTAGGTGTTATCAAATGTTAGATGAAAGAACAGATTAAATTGATTGTCTTGAATTGTAGCCATGTTATGCTATCCAAAATGATTTTGTAATGCGGCCCACGTAGACAGCTTGAAATTCAGTTACCAAATATGTATGTGTAACTAGCTTCTGCCAGCGGTTTCACCTGCATCTCGAAGGAACTACTTCCTGCAACCGGATAAAAAGTAATCTTGTAGGAACTACTTCCCGGATAAAAAGTAGCCTATATGTTATTCTGATTTTTAAGCTATGTTACTGCCAATTTGTATCAAAATCTGTTCAGCGGTTTGGGTGTAAATGGGTAAGAAACATACACACATGCTTACAAACTTTCGCCATATATATTAGTGTGATGTGATGATTTTGTGTTGATATGAATGGTATATACAAAGGTCATTGTTAGAAACTGGTTTTTAGTGAACTGATACTCCAATTAAGCATACTTAATCTAACTCGAGTACCGAATTAACATGCGAAACATGAAAATGATTTTTGAAGTTTTAAACAATCATCTTTTGTTGGTAATTTAAGGTGTATAATAAAGTCATCATCATCACAGCCTTTTTATCGTTCCTGTGCTGGGCATAGGCCGCCTCTCCCACGGAGAAGGATTGAGCGTTAAGCGCCACGCTTTCTCAATGCGGGTCTATAAAGTAAAGAAATCGAACTAGTTAACATAAAATTTCATAATATCCCCTAGCACGGCAATAATGACCCTGAAATTCTTGGTTTCTAATCTGCAACAGACCAAGAAGTTTAATTGGACTCCTAGACCTACCGGCAGGCTGCAAACTTTAAGTAGGCCGTGTTTTGTGAACCGTTACTGTCAGGCAACTATCAGCCAATAGCTTCGTCTGCAGTCTAGTCTCTTATAGGCACAAATTGACTTTAAATATCATCATCATCAGCCTTTTTATCGTCCCACTGCTCGGCACAGGCCTCCGGATTGAAGCGTTATTCATTACGCTTGCTCAATGCGGGTTGGTGATTTCAGGCTTTATAGTACAGGTTTCCTCGAGATGTTTTCCTTCACCTTTAATCGATCATTGGTGACCTGGATTCGAACCTGCACACTCTTAATGAGAGGCTGGTGCATCCTTAAACCCAGTATTTAGTTTACCGTAATTCTTAAAACAACTGACAAGATACTTAACATGTAATGCTATCCAAATGAGCTCCATTTAAGGGTTAAACATTTACAAACAACCTTAAAAGGAAAAATACGTATTTACAACTAAATGTCAGCATGTTCTAGCTAATGCTAATTATGATGCCAAGGACGATCAGTCATTGGTCATCCGCCATTTTTCGCAGAAATCGTACCAGACCGCCATCTTGCGGTTGGCTGACACAACTTCAAAATAAGTTATATTCGGGTCAAAAACAAATGTTACAGAAATAGGTTTGGATCAACGAATTATAACAGGAAAATTCTTGTGTATATTGTGGTAAACATGATCCCTAGCATGTACTAGATAACCTGTAAATATATGGTGCACTAGTTTAGTTACACATTATATAGGTACGAACAATATTTTTTGGAGATTATTTTTATTTTAATTATTTTGTGAATATGTCTAGGATGATTTTTTGGGTTAGGAAGTAATGGCACCAGTGATGAAATAAAACATCATCATTATTATTCGTCCCCTGCCCCTATCCCAATTTATTACGAGTATTATCTGTGGTCGACGCAGAACTCTGCGATCATACCGATTTTTCAATCTCTGCATCATCGATATAAGAAAGTCCCTGCATGTATTTATCTTAAAATTTGGAATAGGTACATGAAGATTTAAAGCTAAGATTTATATGAGAGATGTAAAGCACAAAGGAAGCTCTGACAATGATCACTAAATATATACAAAATTTAAAGTAAAACAAACCAGGAGAAACTGGAATGGCGGTGAGCCTGATAACTTCTGTAAAATTTATGAGCTTTAAAAACACTGAGAATGAACTTTTAAGTTTTTGACCACTTCATCACATTTTGATTACGCAAGAATGAACTAAGATAAGTTTGTTTTTTACTGGTTTCACTTAAAGACTTCCTCACAAAGGATATTTCCAAGCGCCTGATTGACATTTCCCATGTCCCAAAGGCTGGTTTTTATTTCGCCCAACAGCGTGTGGGTTTTTTTGGGTTTTTTTGACGCTCTTTATTAGTAGTAGGTCATTAGAAATTAAGTATATATTGCATGTATACCTGTAGAATCTTGAAATCATCAAAAAAGACTAATTCTAATATTGAAAATTACCTATCATTTTTAGATCGTCAATTGCTATTTTTACCAAATAACAATCCTTCCTTGCCCGCATCGAAACACGCCATAGCAATTTCTAGAAACATTCAGAATTCAGCTCACATTTTCTAGACCTTTCGACGTTAAATTTTCAGGTCATTGTCCGGTGCAGGAAAGTTCATCTGGTTTATTGATTGTGTTGCACTGCGCGGAAGCTACCCCGCCATTGCTGATCTGTATTAATGTGTGAGTGAGTGCGTTTTGCGCATGTCGACTTGGCTCATGGAAGCTGCATTTATATAAGGGTTTGTTGACCTGTATTTTCAGGATTTTATCAAGTAACTAGTTGTCCCCAGCGGTTTCACCCACATCTTTGGTTACTGCTCCGCTCCCGTATGTCTTAGCGTGATGGTATATAGCCTATAGCCTTCCTCGATAAATAGGCTATCTAACACTGAAAGAATTTTTCAAATCGAACCAGTAGTTCCTGAGATTGGCGCGTTCAAACAAACAAACAAACTCTTCAGCTTTATAATATCAGTATAGATGTAAGTAGGCAAATGTACGGGTCATCTTTTTCTAAATGCATATGTCTTGAAAGTTGACTTATAACATGAATTAGAATCTTAGAGGTTTATTGAGCATGAATTTTCTATAAGAAGCTGAATTTTTAAAGCAAGTAAAAGAATAATATTAAATCAGGTCAAAGCAAGACAAGGTATTGATTGAGCTGCGCCAGTCTAGCTCAAACGGGAGAGGTCAGACCAAGCCCGGCAGGTACTAGGGTAACATAATGCGACAAGCGTTTAAGGAAATGCTGGGGAAAATATTTATGTAAGGAGTATGTATGCTAAGGAGGATTATATCAAAGTACCTATAAACTAGTATTATTTGCATTTACTTACTTGTATAATTTGCAATTTGTCTAGGAAAGTTACAATAGGTGTGACGATAGAATTCAAAAGTGTGATTCTAATTACTTCGCCTTTTAGATTAGCAAAATATATTGGACACGTATTTTTTTTAACATCATCATCTGCCTCATATGCTTAGCCAGTAATGGATGCAGGATGCAGCTAAGTATCAGTGTTTTACGTGGAGCGATTGCCTATTTGACCAACACCTATCCACAACCCAGTTACCAGGGCAATCTCAAGCCTTGGTAAGACAGATTGTCTGACTTTCTGGCTTCTGCCTGTTACGACTGCCAAAGATATACAAATGACAGCCGGGACCCACCAATTTAACGTGCCTTCCGAAACACGGAGGAACTCGTCATGACAAATTGGTCACCCATCCACGGACCGACCGCTCCAAGCGTTGCTTAACCTTATGATCGATCGACCCGTGCGGCTGTTGCTTCTCCACGAGCTCCTCCAGCTTTTAACAAAACAATAAAAATATTAAGCTATTTCAAATCACTAAAGATCAGTAGAGGGACCCTATGACGTCACGTTTGTCACCTAAAAATGACGTTACACAATATTTCAGCTTATTATATCTTCGTCGTTATTATTATTTCGGAGAATAGAAAAGTTACGTGTCAAAAATTTTACGAACTTGTTAGTTTTTCTTTAGTCATGCCATATTTCAATAATAGAAAGCTAAGGTTTGTCTATCTATAGATAGTAGCCATCTCTACTACACAGAAGTAAAAAAATTTTTTACAAAAAAATAAAACCGACTTCAAAAACACTGAAAAGTGAAAAAAAAAAGCTTTTAAGTACATCGCTCTAGAAGTCGGTGTCAAGAAGTTGCAACTGTAATATTGTATTTATTTGGACACCGACTTCTAGAGCGATGTACTTAAAAGCTTTTTTTTTTCACTTTTCAGTGTTTTTGAAGTCGGTTTTATTTTTTTGTAAAAAAATTTTATTTTTATCTTTTTAGTATCAGGTCCCAAATCTGTTTTCGTCATCCATTTATACACTCCATACCTTCTATAATAGCTATCATAACTCAAGTTTGTAGGAAATTCTCATTAACAACAACATCATCCACATACACATCGTCCACATAAATCAAACAAATGCTCATAAAATAAAAAGTACTGAACCAAATTGGATGAAATTTTTATGGGACCAAATGGCAAGTATACTGCATCGAACAAAAAAAGAATTACACAAATCGGACAAGAAACCTCGGAGTAATCGGTGTACATACATAAAAAAAAAAAATAAAAAAAAAAAAAAACATACCTGCCGAATTGAGAACCTCCTCCTTTTTTTGGAAGTCGGTTAAAAAATATCGTCTACAGTTTTTGTTTACGACTGAGTGAACAAAATGCCGGCAATTTATGCTAAATACATGAGTTTGTTGACAAAAACATCTTTAATGAAACACGAACAGCAGATTAAATATTCATTTAATTCAAAATTAACTTAGTGGATTATCCTTGGTTTATTTTTAGTGCTAGACGGTATTAACTAAATGAGAATTTAGCTAAGATGTATAGACGCCAAGCTCATCAAGCAAGCCACTATAATCTGTCAAATTTCCTTAATAGATTCTGAACTTTACCGCTGAAGCGTATGGTTCAAAGTTGTCAGTTTTGTGTAGCTTGATGTGCTGGTTGACGTCCTTACATAATAATACATAGTAGTTAGCATACCAAACTGAATCATTATTTCATTACTTCAGTAATCCATAAAAATAGCGCATAAAATTAGCTCTCTATTAATAAAAGAATAATAAATAATTATTCATAAATTGTCTCACACGTTTGGCGCGAAATATGAGTCATAGACAAATCAAAAACATGGCGTGTTTGACCACAGACTATTGTATGTTCAATGTTTATACAGCCAATAAGAATGTATGAAAAGAATATTTTCTTTGGCATGAAATTGAATATTTAGAGTGACCTTGGGTTTGCTTTTGTTGATCTTATTTTAACAAATGAAGCTATTTATTGATGGTCGTAATAGTTTGATCAGAGGTGGTCGTCAAAATGTCGAAACTGCAGGATTAACAAAATGGCTATTAAATTGTGTGTTTTATATTTAAGAAGTTTAGGCTACTGTTTAAATCCTTCGTATAAAGATGACATTTTTTTTTTTCTTCCGCAGAGGGTGCAGCTGGAGGGAGTGTCAGCCTTTTACTGGCTAAAACCCACTATGTTCCTTCTGGAGGTGCCAGGGCCACGGTAACTCTTGCGAAAATTCCACACCCCCGGCAGGTATTATGATGATGATGGCCTAAGGGTGGCATTTGTAAAACCTGTCTGTCGACTGTTGGTTTAATATTCATAACATTAGTAATCTACAGTTAAGTATGAGAGGGAAGCTCCCTCACAGTTTTTGTTTCTATAGTGTTATAGATCTATATCTCATCATCATCATCTCCCGAGTCTTTTCTCTATGTTGGGGTCGGCTTTCAGTCTAACCGAATTTAGCTGAGTACCAGTGTTTTATAAGGAGCGACTGCCTATCTGACCTCCTAAACCCAGTTACTCGGGCAACCCAATACCCCTTGGTTAGACTGGCGTCAGACTTACTGGCTTCTGACAACCTGTAACGACTGCCAAGGATGTTTAGTGACAGCCTGGACCTACAGTTTAACGTGCCATCCGAAACACAGTCATTGGTGTCCAAGATATACTTAGAAAGGACAAAATTTGCATTGGTACTTGCCTGACCTCGAATCGAACCCACGCACTCATATTTGAGAGGTTGGCTCTTTAACCACCATATCTAACAAGACTAATAAGGCCTGTACATTTTCAGCCCAATATTTAAAAGCATATTGATAGGTACTTGCAATACAAGACCACGTCATACAATTGTGATTCAAGTGAAGTAATGTTGTCACAGACTAAAGTCACCTAGAACCGGTCGCCATAAGTGGTAATACCTGATGTACCCGTGCCAAATCATCAGCGCTCCGGTGCCGCCCACAGACGCGCGCGTCTCGCCTTTTATGAACTTAACTGTATTTGTTTTGATATATTAGATTGTATATAGGATTAATTAAGTACATCTTGACCGAGCCTATATCTCTGTACAGACGTCAGCACACGAAACTGCCATTTTTTCCCAATCTATTTTGAACTACTTACATGCTTCAGCGATAAAGTTGAAAATTTATTAAGAAAATTTGACAGGTTGTAGTAGTTTGATGTGCTGGTAACTGTACTTCCATGTTACTCTTGGGTTTATTCTGGTGTTACTTCTCAAATTAATCAGATCATAAATACAGGGCACATCTAGTTTTAGAAATATTGACGTGTTTTGTAAAACTCTAACACCTATTAACAGAAGAAAATTATTAAATTTTATTGACTTACTTTTCTGTGAACTGTTCAAAAAGCTTTGGAAAAATAATTTGAATTATAGACGCCAGCACATCAAAGCGACTACAATCTGTCAAGTTTCCTTAACGGATTTTCAACTTTATCGCTGAAGCATAAATGGTTTAAAGTTGATCGGGAATTTTTCAGTTTGACCAGACTGACTTTTTGAGTCAGACCAGATGTCCCGAGCTGCCACTAGAAGCGGTAACCATTAGCACAATAGAGAAAAAATCGTACGTGCATATCAAACATTCCACAACCAAATGAAGACGCATATAAAGGGATAGGTACATTTCTATAAGAAAGACTTTCTCTTTAAGTTGGATTGATGTGTTTAGACATTTATTGTAACTTGCACACAACAGATAATAGATGACTTGATTGATTGACTACCCAAGTCGAAGAGATCAAGAGATCATAGGTTTGTATCTTTTGATGATGAAAACCAGATGACTGATCAGAAAAAAAAAATATGTTTGCTAAGAGAAAATTATGTTTTTGAAAAATCAAGAAAGTAACGACACAAGTCACATAGGTACCTAGTAAATCTTAGTAAATAAATAAAATTCTAATATCAAATTATGTGGTTAGCAGTCCAAAAAGTTTGATAAATGATATTTATTTTGCAAATAGGTTGAACTCAACACTTTTCCACGTCAACGCATTTTTTATTAAAACGAGATGGGGTCGGCATTTACTAACTGACTACCTTGAGAAGAAACGCCGAAATAAACTCAAGGGTCACAGTCTCTTTTAGAGTCCAGACATAAAAAAAGATTACATACTTAAGTACGGATGAGCAATGTAGGCTTGTGTTTAGATGAGATACTGGTTCATCTTCATCACGGTATACTTAATAATTATTAGAATGTGACTTTAAAGGAAGCCAAGTTCTGAACGATGAAATTATGACCTTTAGAAAAACCCTCTTTTAAAAAACCAGCGGTGTGAGAGATAGAGGTCTCTCGTCAAATACCAATTCTTCTTATTTTGATATGATTATTTCATTTTAAAGTAATACATCAAACATTATGTAAAAATTTCAATCATCTACCTGTTACCGTTATAAATTTCGACCAAAAACATTACAATTTTTGTATTGAGGCCATAAATATTGATTTTATACTAATTTTCAGTAAAGTCGGTAACAAAAAAACATCGTCAATAAAAATTTCAACTTTCAACTATCACAGTTCACAGGATATACAGTCTGGTGACATACGCAGAGACTGACGTAGTAACAATTCAGTAATCTGTGCTGACGGTGAAGTACCTAATAGGGTCCCGATTAGAAGAATTTTCGGCGAGAAGCCGAAAATCAATCTCAGTGGTGTGCACTTCTGCGGGTTGTTCGTAAGAGATACCGAGGCCCTGGCACGCAGGGACCTCCAGAAGGAACATAGTGGGTTTTAGTCAGTAAGAGTCTGACACTCCCTCCAGCTGCACCCTTAGCGGGAGGGGTCCTTTGATGATATCCCACGAAAAAAAAAGTGGCGTGCGCTTGGAGAGGCCTATGTCCAGCAGTGGACTGCGATAGGCTGATGATGATAATGATGAGGGTCCCGATTTACCCCTTATGGTACGGAACCCTAAAAAGAGAAATCTTCAACTCCACATTAAATAGGTAGACAGAACTTTCTCAGAAGACCCAACTACAAAACTTACTGTAGACTATAGACATGTTTTTTTTGCATGTATGTCGCCTGTGCACATTTTCCTCGTGTGGTGAGCTTCTTTATAAGGCGCGTGCCCAATAGCGGACAATTATGGTAGCTTGTCGTTCTGTAAGTGGGACGCCCGATTCGAGTGTGTAATCGCTTTATAATTTATTTATTAGTGTCGAAATTGGTATGAGATTGATTTAAAATGTAAAAGTATGGTGTTAGGCGGTAATAATTAGAATTTGTCTTTTATTAATGGTTATTGTCTATGGTAAACACGACGCTAGAGAACTATGGTTAAGTATAGAAGGATAACATACCTTGGTAAGCTTCGTTTATCTCTGAATAAGGTACTGTAGAAGATAAGATAAAAAGTCCTATATTCAAAGTAGGCTGAAAATCATGCCCGCCAAAAGTGGCCGGTTTAACAGGTTACGGAGAGCCACTATCTACCAGATAAATTCAAAGAATAGTTTACCAGGTTGCTGATAAGTTCCAGATAAACTATCTGGAACTTATCAGCAACCTGTGAAACTGGCCCTAAAGATTATAAATATCTAAAAAGCTCCATGCTTTCTTTCATAAAACTAAATGTGTTTTATTTTTTAAACTATTATTTTTTTACTTACAGTTAGGTAAATTATGGGCCCCTAAGAAACACATAATTGTCGCAAATCCTCATGAATATCAAACGGAAAATTGACATGTCAGTCTTTTGAAAGAATTCTTTAAAAGAATTGTACGTTTATTATCCAATTTAATACTTTTTGCATACGAATGTTGTTTCGTACGATGCATTTAAAATACCGTTTTAACTTTTAAGTCAAGAGTCGGTTTGTAATGAAAGTGATACTCCGTAGGGTGAAGTTACCAGTTATCATCCTACGCTTTTATAATCTTTATTTTTTAAAGTACTTTTTCAATCTTAAGATGTTTGTTTTATTGGTCAGATTGTCCCTAGACTAATTTGACAGACTGTCCCTATACTTATATTATAAATCAGAAGAGTTTGTTTGTTTGTTTGGTTGTACCCGCTAATGTAACTACTACGCGGAACTACTTATCCGATTTGAAAAATTCTTTAAGTATTACCTATATATAGCCCATTTATCGAGATAGGCTATATAAGCTACTTTTGATTCGGGCGCGAGGCTATTTTTAATTTGGAGCTCAATCTTAATTTTGAATCGACATCACCCAAAGCAATAATTATAATACAAACGGCTGTCGTCCTCGTGCCACATCCGCCATTTTGATTTCCTAAACAACTGTTTATTATATTATTCTAAGTTGATACAATGAGTACATCAAGCTATGACAATCTGTCTTTCCTTAATAGATTTTCAACTTTTATCGCTGAAACATAAGGTTCAAAGTTGATTGGGAAAATTTGACAGTTTCGAGTAGCTCGATATGCTGGCGTCTGTACTTACACCAAGACAGTAACCAAAAGTAATGACTGTGGGGCACCGCACAACAGTCCCTTCCACCCTGCTCAATAAAAATAAATATTTTATCCAAAACCCGCGGGTCATGGTGAGCCGGTCTCTCTTACATTTGGATGTAGCAATAAATAAAATGTTTTTAAAGAAGATGGTACCCTGGATGTACAGGCGCCGCAGCACATCAAGCTACTAAAATCTGTCAGGTTCAGAGGTGATTGGGAAAATTTGACAGTTTTGAGTTACTTGATGTGCTGCCATCTACTTGCAGTTCGATACCATCTACTGATAAATAAAATATTATACTGTAGAAATAAACATTTGGGTAGGTACTATGAAATCATCATGTTTTTCGTGAGAAATCATCAAAAAACCTCTCCCGCTGATGGTGCAGCTGTAGGAAGTGTCAGACTCTTACTGACTAAAACCCACTATGTTCCTTCTGGAGGTCCCTGTGTGCCAGGGCCATGGTAACTCTTGCGAACAACCCGCTGCCCCCGCCCCGGGAGATGACCATTTGTGGCGTATTATAAAGCGAAGGGTCTGGAATTTGGTGATTGATACACCCATACTTTGGAGAGCACGTAAATGTTGGTCCTGCTCCTAATTTCTCTCCGGTCGTGTTGGATTGACGTACCATCGGACTATGAGAGTGAGGGATTAAAGAGGTATGTCTTTTCGCAAATGCTTGTGCACTATACCATGTCCTACGCAGCTAGCTGATCTCCTTTGAGAAAACAGCCGCCATGGCCGACAATCAGTCTAGAAGCCATTAATATAACAGACTTAGAGATATCACGTAACAATTCAACTTGCATGAGAAAAACCCATCTACAAAACCTTAATACTAAACAAAAATAACAGCCCATAAAAATAACACGCATTTACACCACACCTTTCTCACATTATTTGCCAAAAAAAGTATTTATTTCCCCTCCGTGCATTACCGAAATTAACATTATGGCTTAGAGCAACTAACTTACTGGACACGCAATTTCATTATCATGCCTTTCCTGTTGATAAATATACGTAAGCGCTTAAACTCGTATTATTAGTATATAATCTGTGCTTGTATGTACAGGCGCCAAGCAGCACATCAAGCTACCCAAAACTGTAAAATTTTGAAAATCAACTTTATACCATATGCTTCAGCGATTAAGTTGAAAATCTTTTAAGGAAATTTGACATATTTTAATAGCATGTTTGAGTCAAGTTTATGCTTGAGTTCTTAATTTTTTTTCGAGTGTCCGTGTCTCGCCTCCGCGTGTAAAAATCGGCATGCATATCCACAAAGGGTTTTGTGCGATTCCAGTTTATCAGATGCTCCAAGTATTAGGGTATAAAGTTACCCCTAAGTCGTGACGTCACGTCTGACTCACCGTCCCACCTCCCAATCGATTGACTTAACCGGGTTTCTTTTTACGCCAACTTGCTAGTTTCTAGCCTAAATAAATATACTTAGTGTTTGTTTTACTTGTAGTTTCCAATAAAGTAATTATAACAAGTCTTTTTTGTATGTCCTTTCTAAGTATATCTTGGACCACTGAACATCCTTGGCAGTCGTTACGGGTAGTCAGAAGTCAGTAAGTCTGACGCCATTTTGCCCGGGTAACTGAGTTGAGGAAGTCAGATAGGCAGTCGCTCCTTGTAAAACACTGGTACTCAGCTGAATCAGGTTGGACTGGAAGCCGACAACAACATAGTTGGGAGAAGGCTCCGGAGATGATGATGAACAATTCTTTTTTGAGTGTAGGTAATCTTCAAATAAGTTTTGGAGCTATGATAACATTCCTCTTGTTAATCTTTCAATAATACACATTACATAGTATATTGTTGCATTTCTTCTGGATTGTTATATTATTTTGTACTATACTTGGACATTCAGATGTTTAAATCTATTTTTCCTGAAAAATTAGGTCTATTTATAGTATTTTAAGGAAATATATTAATTACATATACAGATTTAAACGTGTAGGTACATATTATATAGGTGATAATAATATAGTAAAATATTCATGACTAAATGTAACTAAAGTATAAATATATGTATGTAGATAGAATAGTGAAACAAAATACAGTAATATTATGTAATGAAAAATCTATATCTACTAAAAATAAAAGAAAATACAAAAGCCCCTCAGTCCCCACATGATGAACGATTGTACAATAGTCTCGGAAATACCAGTTCAGCACGCGTATTTCTCTGATTCCTAATTAAAGTAACTAATAGACATACTAGCTGTCGACTGCCATATAAGCAAAATTAATCATAACGCCATACAAATAATCAATAGTTCAGTCACCTTTCGCCTACGACACCATAGCTGGACTGTTGTATAGAAAATCACCATCAATCACATATTTAGAAGAAGTAATTTTATTGGACAGTATCTAACAGAAATGGTATTCATTACATTAGACAAGGAACAAAACAGAAATATGCAAAAAAACTTATCGCATAGTGCGACCGCTGTGCACGGAGGTTCGATTCCCGGTCGAGCCGAAATCGCTATGTGGTTTAAGGAAACTTTCATAAAGGGGCCTGGAGTCTGCAAGTTGGTGATTGATACACCCGTGCATCGGAGAGCACGTAAATGTCAGTCCTACGCCTGATCTCTCTCCGGTCGTGTCGGGTTGCCGTCCCTTCAGACTATGAGAGTGAGGGAATAGACAGTGCACCTGTATATGCGCAAATGCTTGTTCACTATAATTTGTCCTGCTTAACTGGCTGATTTTCTAAGAGAGAACGGCCGCCGGGGTTGGTAATCACTCTGGTGGAAGCCATTACTCAGAGTGGAAGCCGGTCCCAACATAGTTGAGAAGAGGCTAGACAGATGGTAATGACTTTCAGATGTGTAAGTCTAGCACTATTAGATATCGGAATAATTCGCAACACAAACACTCATTGATGATAAAAGAAAACGACAGAAAGTATTTAATAAATAGCCAAAATTATATGCGAATATTAATTGATAAGGCTCGTAAAGTACAGCGAAAGCGATGCTAATCTAGTTATTGCGTGTTGCGGTGCTAACATTAACTGATTTTATAGCATCGTTAGCGGTGTGGGTTCGGCTTTATTGGCTATTGAGCCTCGTAAAACAATACACACACGTAGGCCAGATTTCAGATCTAGAGTTACTAAACTGACCTTGAACTCGTAGAAAGCGATATTTTTTAATTGGGAAAGAAACATATAAAAATATGCCATTATAAAAAACACAATCACAAACAATATAAGCAAATAAAACATTATCCAAAACAGTTACCTACTACATTTACGTAAAAAAAAAACAATTAATTACGATTTTAATTAAACAAATTAATTGGGATAAATAAGTAAATTTCAGTGAAAATACGAGTACTATAGGCACTCCTATTACCGTTTTATTTTAAGCTGTAAAGACTTTAGAAGTAACAAAATTAAAGAAAGAAAGCGCAAGACGAAAACATGTTGCGCAGACCCCAAATAATAATAGGGACAAGGGCAGGAGGATAGCGATGACGAGTGGGCTTAAAAACAATGTCTAATGGATCTTCCATATTGCATACTAAGACTGACCAACAGACGAGATTGCATGCAAATCACATGGGCTCTTCTGATTTGTGAGAAATTAAACCCTATACGGATGAATGTAGAATTCTGCCTTGCCATACCCAAAGAAAGAACCCTACAATCAGAAACTAGACTCTGGTACAACAATCGACAAGAAAGAACATCAGTTTGGTCAAAGCTTTTGTAAACCTTACATCTAGCTATAACATAAGTCTAGAAACGTCTCCCAATTCAGCGAACCTCCAACCAGCAGAGCGTCGCCATATAGGGAGTGAGATCGATCGCCGCGTGGGCGAGACGCGCAGGGCATACCAAACAATTCTGTACTTTTGAAGATTTCCAGTTGCCATGTAAAAATGGGTTTTATTTGTGGCAGCAGAGAGTTCATATTTAGTTTGGTCACGAGAGACATTATTCATTATTTTCAATAATGTTCATTATACGTGTAAATAGTGTGTTTTTCGCAATTTTCTTATTTACCATCAGGGTGGTACTCTGTGTACCTATCGGAATAATAAAGTTTCTATCTATTGTACTACTTTTCTCAGTATTATTTCAATTTGCTATACTAGACAACTAACAGTTGCTCGGGGAATTTCTTTCCATACCCGGATAAAACATAGCCTATGTTCACCGGGGATAGTGTAGCTTTCCAAAGGTGATAGAATTTTTCAAATCCATCAAGTAGTTTTGGAGCCTATTCAGTTCAAATAAACAATCAGATATTTCCTCTTATAAAATTAGAATAGAAAATAATTACAGCAGTTAATTTACAGACATACAAAAATATATTCGCAATTTAAAAACATAAGTCATCGCATCACACTAATGAAAAAGGCTGCTGGCCGAAGCTCATCAGCTCAAGTCATCTAAAAATACTTTCCGTACCTTAAAACAAAGGTAAACTCCACAATACGATGCGGAGACCCGAACTAACCGCACAAACATACGGGGCTCTAAAACTGATTACGTGTGCCTCGGACCCCCTCACAAGGTCACTTGGGGCGACACGTTGCTCGCCAGGGGTGGGCTTGAGGGTGACTCACTAGGCTTGTACCTGGGGTGGAAATGGATAAGGGATGACGTCACCGGATGTCAAAAAACTATATTTTAGTTAGTGCGCGGCATGATTGCATAGAAAGATCGAAATGATTTGCATTTGTCTATAAAAAATTTGAATGAGTACATTTAGAACAATTAGGGCTAGTTTCACAATGTCCGAATAGCCACTATCTACACAGATATTCAGGAACAGAATTTGTATGAAATGATCTACCAAATAAACTAACTGGAACTTATTCGTAGGTGGTGAAACAGGCCCTTAATTTGATTTGGTTAATTCTGTTTTTTTAGCCAGAAAATCATGTACTTAGTTTACAAGACGTTACATATATCATTTAAGGTACAGAGGCCAGCACATCAAGCTGCTTGAAACTTACAAATTTTCCCAATCAGCTTTGAACCACATGCTTCAGCGATAAAATCTAAAATCTATCAGACAGATTGTAGTAGCTTAATTATAACTAGAAGCCTTTGTAAATAGACCTTGGATTAGCTATACATTTTGTCAATTGAATAACTTAGTTCTTAGTTAAGTAACAATGCGTAGGAGTTACACACTTACTTTCAACTTTAAAACCGCGACAAATTAATCGATAACACACAACTATGGCGCCATTTCTTTATGATTACATTTTACGATTACAACCCACGTTACATAAGATTCAAGTATTTTCATTCACTTTGCCTTGGAGGCGTCGTAGGCGACGATGACTTCAGCTGGCGTCGAACCTGCTACTGAGTCATAGTCGTCCGCCTACGGTGAGCGTGCCATATGGAAGTGCTTTCTTACTTTTCGAAGGTTTTTCCTATGATGGGTTGTTTTATGATTAAGGGGTTGTGTGAGGCTGTTTGAGAGGAAGGTGGGGGTGTAATTTATTTGCTAGGGAGATACAAATGGGCTTTTGATAATGGGTAGTTGATATTCTCATTATAGTGCACTGAATGGAGTGCAAAAGTTTTATGTGCCTAATTTATAACGCCTTTTTATGTTTAATTGCTGTTTTCCGCGGTTCGACCCTGGATAAAAAGTAGTCTATGTCCTTTCACAGACTCTAGACTACGTGTCTACCAAATTTTATTTCAATCGGTGAAGCCGTTTTTGCGTGAAAGAGTTACAAACATACATCCATACTCACGATCTTTCTCATTTATAATCATTTATTGTTGTTGGTATTTGAGACTGTCATCAATTTTCTTTCATCAGTGAGACTCTGAGATCTTACACATGATTAACCTTCAAGGGAAAACACTGAATTTCTTTTTCAGCTTTTCAATATGACAATTTTGGTAAGGATCTGATCTGAATTACCGAAGAATTCAGATATAGCTCGAGTCATACTTGACTTGTGCTAAGCGCAATAGGTTTTAACTCTGGTTTTAACATTTCAAGCATCTCTTTAACAAATTGAAATTTCAATAGCGTTCAAAGATTATCCTTACTTGTCCTAACAAATATTATAAACTAGCTTCCGCCAGCGGTTTCACCCGCTTTCTGAGGGAAGTACTTTCCATACGCGGATAAAAAGTAGCCTATATGTCATTCTGATGTATAAGCTATATTGTGGTAAAGTTTTATTCAAATCCATTCAGTAGTTTTTACGTGAAAGAGTAACAAACATCCATAATAAATAAAATTTGGCATACACATACTCTGTAGCTTGAGAAAGGACATAGGCTATTTTTTTTGGGTGGAACTGTGGGGAACAGCTAGTACTACATTATACAAGTATTCGTAATAATCAATCAGTAGGTCCGGCCTTAATATCTACAATCCGGTTGCATTCGAAACAGTCGATGACAGGCATCTGTAGGCGTTTATTGCCTTACTACTTAAACCCTGTTTACCCCGCCATTCGAAACAGTAATCGTCAAAACAGTACAGCACATCAAGCTACCACAATCTGACAAGTTTCCTTAATACATTTTCAACTTTATCGCTGAAGTATATGGTTCAAAGTTGATTGGGATTTGTCCGTATTGATAGCTTGATGTGCTGTAGTCTGTACCAAAAACTCGTCTAAATGAAACCAAGGCTATCACAAATTCCCGTAGGCGTTTAGTAGGCGATTCTTTCATATTCTTCCTGCTAACTTAATACTGCAGTTTGTGTGAACTTTATTGTTATTGAAGTAAGGGTGATATTCGTTTGAGTGGTAGTTGAATTTAATGAGACCATAAAAGTCAGTTGAGGCAGCCATGTATCTCAATTTACGCGGTTGAAAGCTATCAGGAACGTATGTCGGTCATGAGTTGAATTGAATTTAAAGATGTTTATTAGCTAATGACTACCTATAGATCTCCTCTTATTATCTTTTAAGAAGACTATATTATCTTGTAACTACATAGTTCAAAAGTATCTGTTTTACACTGTTTGATGCATACAGAAAGAGGACACAAACAGTAATGGACGAAATTTTTTATCAAAATTACCAAAATCAACTCTTTATGGCAACTCTTTTTGGAACAATTTTCTTATGTTAATTGATTCGACGGTGAAGTTTGAAGAAGGCAAAAATAGAAAAAAAAATAGAAAAGATGCTATACCTTAGATGTTATACCCTATTTTTACACAGCCCTGAGAATGTTTCCCTGAGAATGTATCTAGAAGGCCATTAGTATTATACATATATTTTACGAGGGGCACTTTGGAGCCACGCCCTGAAGCAATATTCATAATTTTCATTCACATTTCTTTCTTCACGACTGATAACATCGGCATTATCGTTATTTCCTTAAGGTTGAGGAGAGCGGCAGCCGCAACGCGTTCGTGATAAGCTCTCCTTTTATAAGTTAGCTGTTCATTTCAATTCCATCTGCTTCCTTGGAGATCTACTTCTTGGCCTACATTTGCCAAATGACATTTCAATGGTTCATCAAGCGGGAGTGACATTTTAATATATTTGGCAGGAGTGTATGCGCCAGATCGCCGGGCCTGTTGATATATCTTATTGTTATTGCGTATTTGGTGAAGTAAAAGGACTTATTTACAATTTACATACTATGTAAATTATACCTACATATAATATTTTGTACTTTGTTTTTTGCCTTCATTTCCTTTCAATTGAAGCAATGTACAATATTATTAGTTCATGTTTTCTGGACCTAATGCCCAGTCCAGGTGGCAAACGCGACATGGAGTGCCCAAAATCACTTTGTGGGTGTTTAGAAACTTTCACAAAGCAGCTCGTAGTTTGTATGTTGGTGATTGATACACCTGTGCATCGGAGAGCATGTATAATTATGTAATTATGGTCCTGCGCTTGATTTCTGTCCGGTCGTATCAGATTTCCTTCCAATCAGACCATGAGAGTGATGGAATAGAGAATGCACTTGTGTACTATAGAACGACCTGCGCAGCTAGCTGATCTCTTTAAAAAAAAAAGCCGTCATGGCTGACAAGCGGTGTAGACGCCATATTATTTTGAATTTACCCAAAAGCCTAGGCGGTTATTTTCAGAAGAATTGCCAAATAAAGTAGCGCCCAGTCCGTTTCGTAAACCAATTCTTACATCACAAGATGGCTATTTCCATCCGCCACGTGTTTTTACGACAGGCTAAGGAAAAGGGTGGTATTTTTCCAAAAATATACAACCAAGTAGGTATACGCAATACTTCGTAAGACTTCGTTATTCTTAAAAGTATGATATTTTTAATTGGTAATGTCGAAACTGTTCATTTACGTAACTGTACTTAATTGGGCCTTAATTATTTATTTGTATCTGATTTTAACGAAGGACTACTACATAATAATTGGTGACAATACCTTGGGACTTGTCTTGTTTCTTGCTAATCCCCTTAAACTGGATTTTCTAAGCATTACCACTTTATGAGGAAGATGAGCGCTAACTTTGGTGTTATAAAATACTATAATGTGTTAATTACTTAATCGTCCTGTTCTCCTCATAATAATTATATCTACAGCATAAATGTTGTCTAATGGACAATGAGACCTAGTATTGCCTTTTTTCTTTCATAAAATGTATTAAAATACACTTGCCAGGGTTTTCCCTCATAGCTAACAAAAACGAAAATAATTATACACCATAGCCCATATCGCTCGCGACTACCACGTCTGTTCGAAATATGTCCAGATACCAGGATCTATCCAGAGGGGTGTATCCAGATTAATACACATCCTTATGTGCCAGATAGCTTCCAAATCAATTGATCCGTTCATTATTTTTTGCGTAAAACATCTTTCCTTCCTTTCATAGCACATTCATCCATTTAAAATCTCTGGTTTCAGAATTACCCGATAATCATACACTTCAATAGCATAGCAGGTCAGTATTTCCCTCATCCTACTCCATCTTTGTCAGACATATTACGTAAGACTATAAAATATTGTCGCATCGACTACCCACAGTGCTCTCCCGTTGTCATAGCAACCGACATACCCGGCTACTATAGGCACTTATAACCGCAAATCTATAAGTGCGAGGGAAAGGGATGATGTATGTCCCGCTCTCTCTTAGGGCTCAGTCGTATTGCAGGCACCCCACCCACGGCCTAGCCTAGGTCGGGGAATTGGGCCTAACTTGTGTATAATCTAGATAGGTAGGTGAAAAAGGTTGGTGGTACTGTGTAACTTGACGGGAGTTTAAACTACGGTTTAAAATAATCCACAATTGGGATGTGGACTAGGTCACAAATAAAATATTTTTTCACATTCATTTTGTAAAGCATCTTAAAATAATGTCAGTTTAATTTATCGTTTTGAAACGAAAATTGTTTTTATTTTTTCATTGATAATATTATCTAAGTTTACGGCTTGATGTGAAAAATCTGTGACGTCATAGGTTCCGTTTTCATACAAATTGCATAAATCTATTGAATTTGACTAGTTGTACACATCCCTATAGAACAATAGAATATACTGGTATAACAATTGCCTTATAGTCTGTTACTGAGTACTTTTATCCACGTTATATTTTTAACATTACTCCCTAAATAAGTAGGTAAAAAAAGAAATCAGAAACCGTCCTATGTCATGCAAAAATTACTTCCCTTTATTTCACAAAAGAATAGACAAGATACAAAGATGGTTTTTTGAAAATGAATACCAACAAAACAATATCTCTATAGAACGATGCAGCGACGTCAAAATGGGGAACCTTACAAGTTCCCCTAATTTTATCGCACCTGGCTTTTCCTGCACCCTCCACTAATTGGAGGTGACCTTGACAGCTAACTTACAATGGGGTAACTCCATTCAGCTTGCAGTCTTTAACCCCCAATGACTTTGGAGCTTTAGCTACGTAATTGCAGTTGCAACGTCGTCGCAATATAACTATAGTTTAACAGTGCAATTTTGTTTAACCTGTCAGGTTAATTAGATCCCTTTGTTGGAATCGGTATACCTTTCAGTGGGTTGTAAGACCACTTACAATATTTTAATGTGTTTATTTTGACATCGTGTGTATTTTATTACCAAGTCAATTTTTCGTGAATCTCTCGTGAGTCTAAAGAAAATCTGCGTTTTTATAGACCCCTGTTTTGTTTTCCCGCTAGTGATGATAACAGGCTGAACAAAGCTGTTGCTATAAAGACAGTAATTACATAATTAGAAAGTGCAGACACTTATAAAAGCATAGATTTCTATCATAATCCTTACGTAAAAGCTTTGAAAACTAAAACGTATGATACGCTAAACTATACACAAGCCTCAACTTTTACATAATAATTTATAGACGTCCTCTAATAACGAAACTGTCAGTATTTCAAGAGGGACACCCACACGATACACTCTCGTTGAAAAATAAATTAGATAATTGGACAAAGAAATAATTAATAATAGGCGTTTAGTTTTAGAAACACAGTTAAGCAATTTTGAAAGGAATTAAAGAACTAGTTATGCCGTCCCACGTACGAGGGACTAACTAGGTCTATTGTAACGAGTTGGTCATTAACTAGAGTATAGTTAATAAGTGTCTTTGCTATATTAATGGCCAATATGCGATCATATCGAATAATATTTAATTACGGCCAGTTTCACAATGTTCGAAGAGCCACTACCTATCTACTTTGTATGAAATTATTATGAATTTGTATGAAATTATCTGCCAGATAAACTGACTGGAACTTATTCGTAGGTGGAGAATCAGGCCCTAAGAATAATACTTAAGTTATAGACGTTATAGGCACACAGGAACCTCCATAAGGAACATACTGGGTTTTAGTAAGTAAGAGTCTGACACTCTCTCCAGCTGCACCCACAGTAAGCGGGGTCATTTGATGATTTAAGACAAAAAATATGGTATGGCAGAGATTTCCTACTTCGTAAACAAGAAACGATTTCAAAAGAGAATAAAAATTTATTTTAAAACTTCTCCCTCAAACTGCACTTGTCAAGGCGGAAGCTACAGCTAAAATATAAAAATGTACTTTCTATACAAAACAAAACAATTTACGACTAGCGTGTATCAGTAAGTAATATTCCCTTTCATGTAGATTGCTATCACTTAACTTCCGCAATTTTATGCCTATAACCTTCCATTCGCATGGAATCAAGCAGTTATTCTTAAACGACGTTTATCATGGTACCACCAGCCCGGGAGCCAACCCAGACTGTATTGATTCCGTGGTATAACGACCTGACGCACACATACACAAACACACACACAGACAAATCTCAGTTCTATCGCTATAGCTATGTCAGGGAGTGCATGCGAACCCTGGATTTTCAGTAAATAGGTTTTATGTCGACTATTTTATCTGTGGTGCTTATATTTTTAGCAGGCTTGTACGCAGGTTCGCTGTGTATTGATTTTTCTCGACTGCCTACTTTTTACGCATTAAAAGTGGGAAGGGTTCTATATATAGACTTTGTATGTAACCAAAACTTATCCCTGCTTAATATAAAACATGGTTTTATATAAGCTGTATTTAGTATTAGCATTGCACCCGTGCGAAGCCGGGGCGGGTCGAGAGTTTACCTATATTGTATTGCTGCAGCAATCTTACCCTAGAAACTAGTGGTCATCGTTCCTATTAGAAATAGGTATTATTAAAATATTCGCAGGCAGCGCATTGCAGTCGCGTTCTCGCATGCACTTAGCATCACAAATAGGCTATTTGTGTTTTTATGCGAATTTTATTGTAGGTATGTTTCAAAGTGTTCTTGGGAATTTATAGGTATTAAATGGATACTAACATTATACAGTTGAAAGGCATAGATTTATTTGAAAGGCTTGTTTGTATGCTTGAACGCAATAATCTCAGGAATTACTTTACCAAATTTGAAAAGAATTCAGTGCTAGATAGCGAGATAGTATCACTATTTGGTATGTTAGTTCATGATTGTAAACTAATGGCGCAAAGATAACCACGCCGGACTGCCGAGCTGAGGGTCCCTGGTTCGTTTCCCCTGGTTTGTGTGCTGTAGTATGCTGACTGTGGTCCCAGACCACGTTGTTATAATAATGTGTGTAAAGTATTATGCAGTTTACCAGTTGTGTTGGCACTCATGACACAAGCTAATCAATAGCTTACCTTGGGGCTATCAAACCGTGTGTGAAAAGGTGTCCCGATGTATTATTATTAATCATAACTCATCAGCGCTCAAGATCGGTAGGTGTGGAAAAAAAGTGGGGAGGCCTTTGCCCAGCAGTGGGACAACACAGGCTGGAGAAAAAAAATAACTCATCAGCATATCTAGCGAACTACCATAACAGTTAACCAAACAACTCAGATAACAGCCAATAGATTAACCAGTCTTCCTAACTGCAGTATCCTAACACTATAATAGTCCATTCGTAAGCGACACTGTAAGACAGTGACATCACTTGCATATCACCCACTTTATGTACTGTATACCGCAGGATTATGACTTATCAGACCCATTAATAATCAGCTGATATACTCCAAGTTTATCGTCAGGGAAATCGGTAGCTGTGCCGAGACACGTAGGCGACCCGGTTTGTTATAAAATTAGTATAATAGGTAGGTATTTTATTGCATCATGCTTTACCATTGTCATTTATAACTTTTTCTTAAGCAAGTTTTAGGATCTTAGGGTTTGGAATGTCTAGGAGAGTTATTGGAATGTTATAGGTCACCCTATCCCCCCTCACCCCCACCCTTCCCAAAGTTTTGGATCGTTGCAATAATTAATCTATATGTTCAGAATCAACCCTAAAAATGGACAATGCTTTAGAAAGATCCTGCCATCAGATAGCTTGCATAATGATTTGTCTGGTAAAAATGTAGAAGGTACAGCCGCCAGCACAGCACATCAATCTACCCGAAACTGTCAAATATTCTTTATATTGATAAAGTTAAAAATCTATTGAGGAAATATAGATTGATTTGCTTCTTCTACTAAATTAATCAGGTTTTTCACGGGAAAGAAAAGGGAAGAATATTTAAATCAAAACAAACGGAAACGGATTCCCTTTATCAAATTAAAAAACGTATTATCAATCCTTTGATAATAATCTAAAAATGCGACAAGGTCGTGACAAATCGCCGAAATATAATCGCGGCCATATTTCATTCGATTGTCTATGGGCAATCGGGTGTAGTGCCGGCCAGAGACAAGGCATTTTTATTTTAATACGTTGCATCATTCATTGTTAAGATTTATCGTTCGTGCACAAAAATTAGGATCATTCTTTTATCTGTTTCGACTAGACTCGTTAAATGTTTACGACAACTAAATATGGTTTTATTTCATTTGTTTTGTTACCTATTTGTTCAGCAAAACATTAAAATTGGGGTTTATTTAATACTCATTGAGGTTTATAGGACAACGATTGAGACCACATAAGGTCGACCGACTGTTTCTAGATTTGTTCTCTTGATATGAAACCATAAATCCGTGATAGACTAAACAAATATTCCATATTGATTGAAAAGTCCTGGCTGCCTGAAGTGTAGAACTTCCGAGTATATTTGATACTAGCTGTTGCCCGCGACGTCGCCGTCGTCTGCGTGGGCATTGGGATTAAACATTCACCCCCCTCCCCCTCGTAGTGATAGCGTGATAATATGTAGCCTATATGTTGACCCGACCTCTTAGTTATATCCATGCCGAATTTGAAGCAAATCCATGCAGTACTTTTTGAGATTAGCCCGGACATACATACAGACAAACAGACAAAAATTCTAAAAACTACATTTTTGGCTTCGATATCAATTGTAGATGCTCGCCCCAATTATTCTTTTAAAAATATATTCAATGTACAGTTTTATATTTTCTAAGATTTTATTATATGTATAGATTGCAGGAACAATGAATAGGTCAACAGTTCCTTGAAGTTCTTCCCACCTGGTAATAACTAGTACCAATGAATAAATATTTTACTAGGCACATTTTATAGCACGGCCCCAAACGTAGTGAGTGAGTGACACTGAGTCACCACTTCCGTAATATTGTTCAAATTAATGTAGGCCGGCTGTAATAATGATTGATGTATTTTATTCAGATCAAACTCCTTCCTACTGGCTGTTTGTTACTTGATTCCTGATTGTATCGTCCTACGGGTTCCTTAGCCTCAGTACTACAAGTTTACTTACACAATAGAGATGTGGACAACTAGTCAAATTCAATACTTTTATGGAACTGACAGAAACGGTTACTCCCTATGCAATTTGTAGGAATACGCAACTTATGACGTCACACATTTTTCACATCAAGCCGTATACTTATTTCGATTATATGTATTATCAATAAAAAAATAAAAACAATTTTCGGTTCAAAACGATAAATTAAATGACATTATTTTAAATTGCTAATTTTATTTTTGACCTATTATTCCAAATCAGAATTTGAGACATCTTAAATTATGCATTGTTTTAATGGATTAAAGAAAGTAGTCCAAAGGGACGTTTTATAGTTTCGTCATGTCTGAAATAGGTCTATCTTTATGTGATGTTCTCTTAATGACTACTAGAAACACGCAAGTAGGTAAAAGTTAATTGAAATCTTTATGCCCAAATTTCCAGTTGTCTGTTCTATGTTAGGTCTTTTAGTGCCTATTTTGTTAACTTCTCATAAGTATTCATATGCTTGAAACTATGCGCAGAAGTCAGCTTGGAGATCGGATAACAAGGAAGTCCTTACAAAGCGGTTGGCAACAAGCCAACAAGAACAATCGATAGACGCATCTCGCAAAACATAATTTATGACAGAATTTAGAGAAACCAACTTTCAAACTTCTCCGTGTTTTGTTCTATTCTATTTTTGATTTATGTCCAGTTATGACGTAGATGTCGGTGTGGATGATTCTGGTAATGTCAGAAGTAAGAACCTCAGCCAATTATAAGTACATACACTAGCACATCAAGCTACCCAAAACTGTCAAATTTTCCCAATAAACTTTGAATCATATGATATGCTGCAGCGATAAAGTTTGACGGATTGTAGTAGCTTGATGTGCTGGCGTATGTATGCATCTTGAAGTGGACAATGAGGTGCAGGAAATTCATATATAAATTGTATTTCTTTTTAAGTCGTGATTTTATCATTCGTGGAAATTATATAGGTAACTACCAAAAGTAAACTTTAATGTTGCTGGGGATATAGTTCCACCATTTCATCTTCCCAGCGATAACAGTTCAACAAAAGTTCTAACAATTTCAATACTAATAATATAAAAGTTTTAGAATTAGAAACATTTGTATTGCAAGTATTGTAAGAAGTTTGAAGTTTTTTTTTTTATTTAACCCGCTCAGTCGGAATTTAGCTGTCAATGTGGCGTCTAGGAATTTTGGCGCCAATTAATCAACAGACTGTCTTTTTTAATTGGAAAAATGGTGACATTGAAACTGCTTTATAAATTAAATAATAGTTTTATTTTGTCATGGATATTAGACGTAAGACCTTGGGCATTGCTTAGTCATCAATATTGCCTACCTACTTGTGAAACAGCCTGCGTGTACCTACGAACGTAGGCAGGTACATGACTAACAATAATATTTTCAAAACGGCCATGTTGCTCTATGGTAATGTTGTCATCAGGTTTTTATTTGTCCTACTTATTGCGCTCATGTTGTTGTTTTCAATAAAAATGAACAGCTGCTCATTCTATTTTAATTATTTTCATACAGAACTATAGGGTACTAGTCGTTGTTAAAATTCACGTCAGAGGCCACTAGGCGGACTTGACAATAACCCTCATCCATCAGCCTAGATATCTACAGCACGACAGCCTGGCAGTACCGCAGTAGATATCACCTAAAGCAATTTAATTCACTTTTCGCGGAATCAAAATAATCGTTATCTACAATAACACCTGCTAATATAAAAAATAAAATCCCTGTCCGGTTAAGCAGTAAACAGCCTCCTAGGCTACACTGCGAGTTGCCAGAATGAAAAACAAAATCTAAATAAATATTCAGTAAAATGAGTGCTACTATGATGTGAAGAGTTTTTTTTCGGCTTGAAAACGCTTATCTCAGTAGCTAGTGGACCGATTTGGAAAATTAGTTCAGTGTTAGATAGTCCATTTATCGAGTAAGGCAACATTTTAACCAGGTGCGCAGAGTTCGTATAGGATGCGGGTGAAACCCCTGGCCGAAGCTAGTTTATTACAGTAAACTGCAGGATACCTTGAAATGACCTTGGGTGATTAATTTGTAATAATAAGTGCGTTGTGTCATACTTGAATTAGCTTATTGATATGTTTACTTCGTACAGATAAGATAAACAGATAATTATTGATGTTCAGATGCTATGATATCTATCGATACCACTAAGCGGCCGAATTAGAAACGTTACTGAATTTTAATTAAATTTTTAAGAACTGCTCATTTTTATTTTGTCCTTGTTATACTTGTGTCAATTGTGGCTACAAAATTTTAGACAGTAAAATTTAAAGTTTTGATTAATGACGAATATGAACCCATCACTAAAAAAAACAAACAAGAGTTTTCGAAATACGAAATCTTAGCATCCATTTACATTCCATTCACTAAAACTGCTGTCCATCTAACTAAAACTGCCTAAAAACTAGCCTTAAGAAGACTCTAAATATGTGTCCGCGCCCCGCCCGGCTCGCGTGTGGCAAGTCGTCAAGATGTCCAGCGAGATTGATGTAGGTTGACAGACACGGACGACGGCCGAGCCACTTCCTCGAAGATGGCAAGGTGACTGATGTAACGCTTAAGTGATCTATTTTATGATTGTAAGTCAAAGACAATTATAGCATTAGACTTAGGTTCTAAAGTTTTGTTGATGTCAAATTAAGGGCCAGTTTCACCGGTTGCTGATAAGTTCCAGATAGTTTATTTGGCAGATAATTTCATACAAATTCTGTTCCATTTTTTAATTTATCTAATAGATAGTGGCTATCCGTAACCTGTGAAACTGGCTCTGTTTTGCTTGTCACTAAAATACCTGAACATTTTCAATGAACTTGATGATAGTTCTTAGTTCTACAAGCCCATGGCAACACTGGTAGTCGGTAGATAGGATTATCTATTTTTGTGGCTCTCGTCGCGTTTGTGATCGATTTAAGGATTGAATAAGTATTTTTGTCTATTACAGAAAGCAAACGACTTTCAATAGAGACTTCTTTGTAAAAATTCTTAAATTATTCGGTGTCTGTAAGTGGTCATGATTTCCACGATACAAAGTATCGCATACGCAGTCTGTCAGCATATTTTGGAACCCTTTATAAACCATCAGCTACACCTACTTACATAACCCGTTACAGTTCTGGGTCACAGTCATCAGAAGGTTATTTAAACGTAACCATTTGTAAGGGAATCGATTACAATCGCTAATATTGACGTTACACGCGATTACTTTAATAGCTCAAAGGGACTCTTTATTTTCATGGCGCTAAGGGTTGATTTGCAAAGATCAATATAAGTTGCGTGCTTTTTTCTTTTACATTTGTAATATTGGTCGCATTAAGTAAATTAGACCTTGCGTTTTGTTTTCGGGAGCTTATTTAATTGTTTTCTTATACCTAGTCATGTGAAATAACAAAAAGCTAAAGTCACACACAAAATAAAAAAAAAATACTTCGCAAAAAATGTGTCCTTTAAAAAGCTATAACTAATACGAGGATCTATCTACATTTTCACGCCCGGGTACCGCTAAATTTAAACCTTAAAGACATAAAGACTTCTTCCCCCTAAACAACGTGGTCTTAATAAAGTACGGGCTTTAGTGCTAGCTTTAAACCTTCTTATTGAACAAAGCTAATGGTCTAAATCTAGTACTAAAACCGGTATTTGTAAATACCACGTTCTATATAAGGGCAAGCTTTTTTAAAACAACGAATCAAATTCTACATGCACCGTAATTCATAAAATATGAAATCAAAACTTTTTTATTAAAAGACCTAATAGTTAAGTCCTACAATCTGACCAAATATTTCAAGTGTCAAATAAACCGCCTCTAGACACGATTAGGTCTCTCGACCCCAACAGACTCAGTACAATTGTTTTGGCAAATAAATCTAAATCCCAGTTGTAATGTTCCCGTTCATCATTCTATTATGACTGATGGCTCGCTTGCGTGCCACCACTTTGCAACAAACGACGTACGAAGACAGGCGACCTCTACTGGGAATCATCGTAATTGTTAATTGAGCTATTTTTGTGTGTCAGTGGGACTGCCGTCAAGGCCATGTTCAAAGCTTCCAGGAAGGATGACACAAGGCAGACTTCAGAACAATCTCAGTTTGGAAGGATGCACATAAGTACCTGTCTATCTCTAAGTTGGTTTGCTTATTTGAAACGTGAATTACACTTAGCAAGTACAGATTTTTTCTTAATTTTAACTTTATCAAGCAAATCAAAAGATAAGGTTATTACAATCCATAGTTAGACACAAGTCTTCAACTTGTCGTAAAAATCTATTTGCGGCAATATTATGTATTTGTATTGCAGCACCAGTGTCTATGTACGTCAGTTGTAAGATTGTTTTGCATTGAACCAGAAATATGTGGACTGAAGTATCGAGTCGTTAACTACTATGAAACCAATAAACTCAGGAATATTTGATTGTAGACAGTAGTACAACAAGCTTCTACAATCTTACAAATTTTCCTAATTTTCAACCTTATCGCTGAAGCATACAGTTCAAAGTTGATTGGGAAAATTTGACACTTTCGGGTAGCTTGATATGCAGGCTGTGCAATGAGTGAAGTTGTTATTCCCTTAGAAGGCATTTAAAAGTAAATTTGTCTCAATCATCTACTGGTTCCCAGAATTTTAACTTATAAAAGTAAAAAAAGAAAACAACAGAAAATTCCTTAATAAAATATATTAAGACAGTTGTGCCTACGCGTCGGCGATGGTGACCTCTACTTCTACACCAGGCTCGATGTTGATGGAGGTGATTTGCTTCACGATCTCAGAGGGAGAGTGGAGGTCGATCACTCGCTTGTGGATGCGCATCTGGAACCTGTCCCAGGTCTTGGAACCTTCACCACAAGGGGTCTTACGGGTGGTGATGCGGAGGATCTTGGTTGGCATGCGGACTGGTCCCTGGAATTAACAAAATGATTTAATTTAGTTATGAAGTTTTAATCGGGATGTTGAAAGATAGTTCTTATTCAATAATGTCCAGTCTGAACTTGGCTACTCTTTATTTAAGACTAGCGGTCGCCCGCGGCTCCACCCGCGTGGATGTCGGTTTTCTATGTGTTGTTCTGATATATAACCTATAGAGGACCCCCGCGGCTACGCCAGTGTGGATGTCGATTACCGCTACCAAAGCCTAACTTTTGTCGGGATGAGAAGCTCGCGCTCGGACCTCCCGCCTTATCATGCCTACCGACCGATTTTATGTATAAGTTTGGTATTTCTACACCGATTTCTATGATTCTTTTTTTATAGAATATGTTATAATGTTATCTTTTGTTAATTAGGCATGAGCGAGAATATTATAAATATAAGAGAGTAAACAAATCAATAACAAATAATCAGAAAGCTCCGAACTGGTAAACTATCGGAAGTTATACGTATTATTGTGAGTCAACCATTAAAGATAGACATATGCTGTTGTGGATTTTTTTTAAGATAATTTTATGTAGAATATTTCCGTCATACATGATTTCTATGTAGCTTTAACCATTAAGGCTGCACACGCGACGAAAGCTTAAAAAATGGTGTAACTTCTCCCGTTTTCCCAACATTTTCCTTCACTGCTCTGCTCCTATTGATTGTAGCGTGATGAAAAGTATCCTATAACCTGCCCAGGAGTATGAAGAATAATTGTACCAAGTTTCATTAAAATCCGTCCAGTAGTTTTTGTTCCTATTAATAACATACAGACAGACAGACAAAAATTTTACTGATTGCATTTTTGGCATCAGTATCGATCACTTATCACCCCCTGATAGTTATTTTGATAATATATTCAATGTACAGAATTGACCTCTCTACAGATTTATTATAAGTATAGATTATAAAAATGTACAATCTAAAAAATTGCCTTCATGAGATCTCAAATGGCTGAATACAGAGGGATAGAGATAGTCAATGAGAACCGGGGGCTTTCTACAATCGTAAACGCTAGTAGAAATGACAAAAATGTATGGAAATGATATTTGAACACATATTATGACCATGTGATTCATCAATTTCAAATGTCATTTCTATACATTTTTGTCGTTTCTACAAGCATTTACGATTGTAGAAAGACATCTTGGCTACAAGCCCTGTACTTGTGATAGTTTACATACATACAACTATTAAAAAAAATATACATGCTGAACAAGTAGTAAAGTAACTCATCTATACTTATAATAAATCTGTAGAGAGGTCAATTCTGTACATTGAATATATTTTCAAAATAACTATCAGGGGGTGATAAGTGATCGATACTGATGCCAAAAATGCAATCAGTAAAATTTTTGTCTGTCTTTCTGTCTGTCTGTCTGTCTGTCTGTCTGTCTGTCTGTCTGTCTGTCTGTATGTTATTAATAGGAACAAAAACTACTGGACGGATTTTAATGAAACTTGGTACAATTATTCTTCATACTCCTGGGCAGGTTATAGGATACTTTTCATCACGCTACAATCAATAGGAGCAGAGCAGTGAAGGGAAATGTTGGGAAAACGGTAGAAGTTACACCATTTTTTAAGCTTTCGTCGCGTGTGCAGCCTTAATGGTTAAAGCTACATAGAAATTATGTATGACGGAAATGTTCTACATAAAATTATCTAAAAAATATTCCAGTACAGCGTATGTCTATCTTTAATGGTTGACTCACAATAACACGTATAACTCCCGATAGTTTACCAGTTCGGAGCTTTCTGATTATTTGTTATTGATTTGTTTACTCTTATGTTTATAATAATACTCTCGCTCATCCCTAATTAACAAAAGATAACATTATTACATATTCTATAAAAAAAGAATCATAGAAATCGGTATAGAAATACCAAACTTATACATGAATTACGATAATCAGCCATCGCCCCGTGTCGTTGCCTCGCTCGACGCGGGTCGGCTGATAGGTATAATAAGACGGGAGATCTGAGCGCGAGGTTCTCATCCCGACAAAAGTTAGGCTTTGGTAGCGGTAATCGACATCCACACAGGCGTAGCCGCGGGGGTCCTCTATAGGTTATATATCAGAACAACACATAGACTACTTTTTGTCGCGAAAACCGACATCCACGCGGGCGGAGCCGCGGGCGACCGCTAGTCTGAAATATAACACCAACCAACAGCACATTACCACTAAGAAAATAAGTATAAAAATAATAATTGTGTTTGTTACTCTCTAATGAACAATATGCCGTGTGGAGACTAGCATAAAGCACTTTTGAGAGTGCTGCTCTGGCGCCATTTTGGTGAACACAGCTGTATGGAACATGCTGTGTCTTCATCTAGCGCTAGTATAGATCAGAATTAAGATATTTGTGATAAAGCCCATATTTCTAGGTCCTATTTCTCAGGAGTCCACTGGATGAATCAATAGATCTAATTTTATAAAGAGCAGTGTAAAACCATGCTGATATCCGATTCCTAGATGTTTATTATACTTTAATTTTATGCATACAAATTCTTTGTAAGTGACTCTAAAGAAATACACAAATGTTTAGAGTATTTACATTTAACTTGTCATTTTGCCCCAATGACAACTCTCGCTGTGGGTACAGCTGGAGGTAATGTTAGAATCTTATCTTATTAACTAAAACACACTGTTCCGTCTTTGTTTGTTGGGGCTGTGATAACTCTTGCCGAACAACTTGCAGCTCCAGCAGGCCAATTTGCAAAGTCTATTGCAGGTAATTTTATTTGAACATTGCTTAACAGGAACTTAACATGCATGATATACTTCTATGTATGTAAGGTATGTATAGTAAAGCAGCTCTCCTCATCTTCCTTCTCTTATCATGACTCTATCTAGGATATAGGTTATTTACCTTAACACGGAGCTTCTGTTTCTTGGCACCGTTGATGAGGTCAGCGCACACCTTCTCCAGGGAGCGCACGTTGCGGGAGGTCAGCGTGATACGGATACGGTGGATGGGAGAGATCTCAGCCTGGGGCTTCTCGATGTCCTTGCCTGACACGACGGCGGCTGCCTGGAAGATGCATCATATCGATGAGACATTCCTTCTTAAATAATCAGGTTGAGAATATAAAGTACATGGCTAACTAAGGAACGACTAATGAAAACTATAAATTGTAGATGCTGAACTAACTCGTTTGTTGGTTACTTTCTTATTTATTATCTGTGATTGTTTGCTATACCTGTCTATAAATTAGAGATTATACTGTTAGTCAGTTTCAGTGTTGCCAACTTAGTGGAATTTCCACTAAATCTGGTGGTTTAGACTTACCTTTTAGTGGTCAAATTTTGGTTTTAGTGGCTAGTGGATTTTGTTAGTGGCTACAGTTGTTTCCATTAGTGGATAGGTACGAAATTCAACCACTTAAATGATTTACATATGTATTTGCAGCACTATACTTCATAAAATATGTCTTGATCTGTGACAGCTGTCAGTAAAATCACGTCTATGAAGTCCTGATTTTTTTAATAGTTATTACCTGTACTGACAGTGCCTCTCAATGTCATATTTGCTGCTGTCATATATGCTGCAATAACTACGTTTTACCAAATAGCGTAATCAGAAAAATTGGAACAAAAGAAATGTATTCTGCCACATCAGAAAAGGTTGATTCTTCCGAAGATGACAGTCTTTAATATATATATTTTTTAATTTATCATAATAAATAAAAAGTTTATAATATAACAATTTTTTTTATTTCATATAATATGTAGCATAATAGGTAAAGTGTAAGTGGTTTTCTGGTGGTTTGACGGATCATCTAAGTTAGTGGTTTTCTGGTGGATTATGGTACTGCAATTTGTGGATTCCTTAAAATATAGTTGGCAACACTGGTCAGTTTTGGAGCCAAATTTTATGATGTACAAGAAACAATCTTGAACATCATAAGATCATGTTATAATATAGCATAAAATTTATTGTTTTTTTAAGAATACTGTAAGGACTTCTATACAATAACTTAATCGGATAATAAGCTAAGAAAAGACAAACGAGCGGGAATCATACAGTATTTGACACGTGCATACATAACCTCCAAATCTTACTTGGCATGAGAATTGGAAATGAGCTTCAATCTTTGCAAATTTTTATAAGAATACAATAAAGTGTTTATTAAAGAATCAGTACTTACCATGTTGATGCGATATTCCGGTCGAGATAAACAATTTCAGAGAAAATTGCACAGCGCTGAACCGGAGCACAGCTTCACTTCACTTGGAAAGAGAGAGAAGAAAAATGTCGTTCTCGTTTAATTGTCAACGCGTTTTGTATTTGGTTGGTACAAAAAATTCATAAATATAATTGTTGTTATTTTTGTCTGCAATTTTTTTATACTCCTCGTGAGAAATTTTAGAGGATTATGGCGCTTTTGTACAAAATTTTATTTATTCTTTAAAATTATTAATAAATTGCAAAGTTCGAAATCCTAATCATTGAACAAAACGTAGTTCACCTACATTGTTTGTGGTTACATCGATAGAGTTGCAAGCTTCGAAAAAGTTTGCTAAAAAACAGGTAAATGTTTTTTCTACGGTAACGACTACGATTAACCCACATAAATAATGTTGAACCTAGCGAAATTAAACCATGGGTGTTCCATAAGGCGAACAAGGCACGGATATGGAACTGAGAAACAGACTGCGTGTTTAGTTATTCGTTTCAAGATTGCGGCCACTGTTTACTGTAATAATATTATGCAGTAGTAAAGAAATAATGAAACAATGATATTACATAAATAAAAACGTTTAATCGTAAAGTATATGTATAAACAATCAAACATCTCAGTATTTTGATTAACTTATTATTAAAATTATAATACTTAATTTATATTGGAGAGAAAATCATTTCTTATGAACTTTCAACACAATTGAATTGAACTAAACATTAACAAATCATAACGTCACAAGTTCAGATGATGATTACACGTTGTTCAGCATTAGATGGCGCACCTGTTTGTCGAATTTCCTGAAAACAAAACATGAATTTTGATTAAAAATATCTAGAAATATGAAAAGATTTTTATTGAATGTTATTCCTCAATAAAATTCTTACTGCGAAGTGATCTGGTCTCCAGGCAAATGGAATGGGTTGCAGATGGCATCAGCATATAGCGCATGCAAGCGACGGAGCGCCGTCCGCACTTCAGCGTCACGGATATTGGAGCCACTGGGCGAAGTCGATGAGGTCACCAGAACCAGCTTGATGCGAGTGTTCGTCACGTACCCGTAGCTAGAAAGAAAACAAATAGCTCATCTATCATAAAAATCATAATTTTACAATCTAACTTCAACTGTAAGTCCATTATTGATGTAATAATTAATTAATATAATTTTGGGCAGACAACTTTGCATGTGATACGAAAACATTCAGTGTTCGTCTGTCCTCATTCTGAATATACTTATTATGAAGTTAGAAAGCTAAGTAAATATTTTATACAAATTACATTTTATGAGTATCTGTGGAATAGAGCAAGCCTAAATACAAGTCTCTCAGGTCAGTCCTAGCAGCAGTGGCGTTTGCGCCCGAAGCGCTGGTGCTGGTGGTGGCCAGGCGCTCCTCGAGCGCGTCCAGTGCGGTGTGGACAAGCCATTGGCGCGAGAGCTCGTTGTCCGTGCTAGTGTCATTACCCACGCCGCCTATGTACAGAGGCGAGTTCTGGAAACGTAAACATATTTTAAATTTAATTTCAGATATTATTTGAATTGATTTTAAAATACTTCGTATATATAGGGAACAAGTATCTGAACTGGTGGGGTAATCACATTATTTCCCCTGGCAAGTACAATGCAACAAGAGGACACAACACAACAAATTACATTATCTGGTCTATGGTTGTTATAATTCAGAAACTTAATAAAAGATAGGGCTTCGACAAAATTCCGAAGCAAAATAAAATTACAGTGCGGTATTGAAAAACTTTTGACGTCATCATGTAAAGAAGCAATCACCCTGCGAGCAAGAACGAAAACAACGAATACTCCCACAATTGTTTCGAAACATGGTGCAACTAAGTCGTTCCTGGGTGTAATATATGGAAATTCATAGTATTCATTGATGGTGTATCAAGTGCAACACAGATTTGGTGAAAGATAGTGCAATAAACTTACATCTTTGCCGATAACTGCTACGCAGACTGCCATTGTTGACAATTATTTTGACGGAAGTGTTCTGGATCACGAACATTGACATTTCTATAAATTTAGCGGGAATATTTAAAATACTGTGCGTGAAGTAATTTGGACAAAAATCAAAATAAATTAAGAAATGGCTATTCACGACGATTTACTGTACGAATTGAACGAAAGAGGTGAGAATGTCGTAGTTAAATCAATAAACTCTGACCGTCAGGCGTTTCTCCGGTTTACAAATCGAACATCGCGTCTCGTGGACTTGTGGTGGCGAGATTTCGGCGGCAGAAGGCGGCATTACGAGCGCATGGAGCCGGGAGCATTTTATGACATCAATTCTTATTTGACTCACCCCTGGGAGTTCACTGATGCGGCGACGGGCGAGCAGTACGTCATCAACAATAAATACGTGTTCAGAGCGCCTAATCATGTGGGCGACATGATGTACAGGACTAATTGGAACATCACCATACCTGTGCGGAGTCTGAGATCCACCACTATGTTGACACTGGCTTCATTGCTTGGCAACCCAGAGGCTGCTGAGAGCCTCGACCTGCCCATGGTCCTGACTCGGGAACTTTCAGAGCTGGTTACAAGAATGCAAAGCTTGACCACCGTAGAGGAGAATGCCGACTCAGAATGATGATGGCTGTACATGCCAGTAGCTGTAGTATTCCTTACGCTAGCTGGCATTGTGTTTATTTGGTGTGTCTTAGTAAGGAGGTCTTATAAAATTGGCTTGATTGTACTATTCTTTTGTGTTTGGAATTTGTTGAGCTCTTTAGAAAATGGTGAATCATTAATGCTTAAAGAAGGTACCAATGCCAAAACAGTAATGAGAAAGTTCTTCTAAGTGGTGATAGTCTAGTCTGCTGGTTTCTTTGAGAAATGGACAGCACAGCGGTGCTAAACACGCAACGTGTGAGAATAGTGAGATACAGAACTGATAATTAAGAATAAATATGTGTTAAGTGTAATGTAAATTATGATATTAATGTTATAACATATAATGTATTGATTATTTATTTTAAGGACCTATCTGTTGTTATGTAACTCGAGCATTTATAATCATGATTTTTTATATTATATTAATTTTGCATTTCTTTTCGTTTTTTTTTCGGTTTGGAGCGGGAAATGTAGTTTTACACAAGATCAACCTGCTACATATTATGTGTACTATGTACAATACTGTTCAATTGTCACTTCAATTAAATATATTATGATGCTAAATAAACTAAAACATTGGGCTTAATAAAATAAACATGGCCTGCTGCTTTTGTCTAATTTATAATTAGAATCAGATCTAAGCTAAGAACTAAAATAAAATTTCTCTTAAAATTTCATGAGTTGTAATAATAACTTCAAATGCTCCTCATTGCCACCTTAATAAAAATTACCATTCATATTCTATCAAGATTTACAGCTCGCCTATTTTAAGAAATTAGCAAGTAGCAATCTAAAAATTCAGAGTACATTAAACAAGCCCGTTGCTGTGTGATGTTTTTCATATCTTTTTGTTGGTACAGTGACCTATATGACTAACTCTCCCGTATCCGTTATAGATGATGAGGTCATGGGTTAGATGCTTTTTACGATTTGAATTGCGAAACTTTCCTATACCTACTTAAGTATTTGTTTATTTCAACGATTGTTCTTGTAATATGGAACTTATATCACTAATAATTATATTATTTAACTATTAATAACAATAGTCTTAAAAATGTGCAATAGTTTTAATAATCTTAATCGACAGAATGAATTTGTGATTCAGAGTAATTTTTGATTTTAATTTCCTCAACCCATAAAGTGGGAATGAGTAGTTAAGTACTTCGCGTCGCTCTTCATTAATATTGATAAGCCATATGATATCAGTAACCATTCAAATTACTGTTGCTTGACTCAACGCGAACGCTATTATTACAGTAGCTTGGTATCTTCTGTTTTACATTTTTTTTAGACACAATAGTAATATTTAAAAAATAATTAAACGCCTGGAGAGAAAAAAATCGGGTTTTCGTAATTTACAATTATAATTTTCGTTAGAACGTATACACTGCAAAAAACGAAATTTAAACAACTGCATTCTATATATATTCAAATTAAAGATTCTTTCAATGGCCGATGTATCGAAAACACTCACAAGCGAAGCGAAAAAACTAAGAAAACTTTTGAAATCCCGAAAGAAAATTTCATGTTCACTCCTGAAGTCGGGAGATTTAAGTTTTCATCGCTGAATTCCTGGAGACTCCCTAAATTCCTAGAGGGGACCCTAAGACCAGACCACGATTAATGCAACACTCACAGCTCTGGTATTTAGTTCTAAAGATTTTGAGATTAACTAATCTTTAGATACCGAATCACTTTATTCACAAATTGTTTTTCCCCAAACCGATATTAACAGGAAAATTACATTAAAAAAAATACCTGGGCTATCTATCATAAGATCAAGTTTAGATAGCTAAAAGAATAATAAAAAGAAAATTATTTATTGTTTAGGTAAAGGGTAAAACCATACTAAGTGTATTTCTTAATAATTGACTTTAGTAATAAGATATAACTTTTTTTATATCACAAAGTTTAAATATTCGCCATACATCCACTAGCGAACGTAAACTATGCGGAGTTCAATAATACTATATTATATCTATTAATGTTTATCCAGTCGCCATTTGCCTGAAATAATCATGTGAAATAAATGTTTTTATATAATAAATGCCTTGTGTTATTTCAAATGTACCTATAGTATACATAAAGATTACAGTAGGTACCAATAATTTCAGGAAATAAAACCTCAAAACACAGGGTATAAAAAATAATTTATTGTGTAAAAAAAAAACAAATTAAGTATTGCAATCACATTACTGGTTATGGCAAGTCAGTGTTTGTTCTGATGCATGTGCGACACTAGGGCGAGCGCGCCGCCCGGGATGAACCGCATGAAGTTGTCTGCAGTCAGCGGGCCCAGGGCATACATGCCTTCCGGGCCATTCAGGATCTCGTGAGTAGACTTATCTATAGCTATAGGATTGTTCCTACCATCTACGGGTTTTTTAGGGTCAATACCAAAACCTAGGCCTGAAGAATACGGACTTATATCATCGCAAGTGCATTTAACTTTCTCCTCTTCAGAGTATGGAATGATTTGACATTTATCGTTTATTTCACTGTCTATTTCTTTGGGCCTTTTATTGCAGTCTGGTATCACACATTTTGTGTCAGTGTTGCCATTAATTTCTGAATAATTTAAATATCTGGATTTGCAGCTTTGAATGCTTTGTCCGAGCATAGATTTGATGAAGTGCCAGTGGTTTTTCAGGAAACATTGTTTCTCTTCGATTTTCCTTTGTGATATTTTGGATTGGTCAATGCATTTTGTGCAGTCGATTTTAATGTTGATGCAGTCGAGGTAGTTTGTTTGTAGGAAGAAGAGGTCTGGTTTGGATCCGATGTAGACTCCGATTAGGTGGACCTTGATCTCTGTTATTTGGTTGGTTGTGAGGTTGAGGAGTTTGACCCTCTTCAGGGAGAGGGAGAGGTCCTCAAGGTCTTCGGCGTGAAGTTTGTGCGGGTCGTGTTCAGGGATGACCTCTACTATGGCGTGGTCTGGGTAGGGCGTGTAGTTGTTGTGGTTGCCTGCGGGGCCGTCGCACATCATCTTGTACACCTGGAATGGGATATGAACGTGGATTAGAACATGTACAGGTAAATGTGTGTGATTAGTGTGTTGGAAATGACGAACAGGTAAGTGTATGGAGTAACCAATGTAGAAGTTTTTTAATATATATACCATAGCTTATTCTGTTCTATGTATCAACCATTGATTAGAACTCCGTTAGATGTTATTTTATCATCTTCAAGGGTTATTTGCTTCCACTTTCCTTCAGAAGTAAACCAATGACCTGACACTGTATTTGTGTATATCTATCAACGCTTTTGACTCATAAGGTTGGCGCGTCCGAACCTTCTAAAGATATAGGCCTACTTTAGAACATATTTCAGACTTAATATTTTAGACGTGTTACCTGACAATAATCAGGGTATGCTTGTGGGTCGAGGCGGGCGAGTGCGTCAGCCGGCGCGCGGTGCAGGTGGTGCACGTGCAGCCGCGCGCGCAGCGACATCCACACGCCGTCCGCCGCCGACACGCCCGACCCCACCACCAGCACGGACGCCGACGGCACTGTGGGGAGAGAGAAAATTCACTTATTTTATAGGAAAAACAAGTTTGAACGAACTTAAGTCTTAAAAGTATGTTAATATCTAATAAGTAACCCTGGTACAGCCCATGACTGGATGATCATCTATTTGATGCCGTGCCGGCGCCGCACGTGTAGTGTACGTACCGTGCGCGGCGAGCAGCGTGACGGCGCGGTCGAGGCGCGCGAGGCCGTGCAGCGCGTGGCGCGCGAGGTGGGGCGCCAGCGCGTTGGGCCGGTCGCCGGCGCCGCACGTGTAGTGTACGTACCGTGCGCGGCGAGCAGCGTGACGGCGCGGTCGAGGCGCGCGAGGCCGTGCAGCGCGTGGCGCGCGAGGTGGGGCGCCAGCGCGTTGGGCCGGTCGCCGGCGCCGCACGTGTAGTGTACGTACCGTGCGCGGCGAGCAGCGTGACGGCGCGGTCGAGGCGCGCGAGGCCGTGCAGCGCGTGGCGCGCGAGGTGGGGCGCCAGCGCGTTGGGCCGGTCGCCGGCGCCGCACGTGTAGTGTACGTACCGTGCGCGGCGAGCAGCGTGACGGCGCGGTCGAGGCGCGCGAGGCCGTGCAGCGCGTGGCGCGCGAGGTGGGGCGCCAGCGCGTTGGGCCGGTCGCCGGCGCCGCACGCCACCACCACGCGCGCGCACACGTACCGCACCGCCTGGCCGGATGCCGCCTCGTACCTGACGGACAGAACATTATATCTTATAGCATTATTTAGAAAATTATATATTTTTATATTGATAGATATTTTATATACAGAGTGTAACGGAAAGGGTATATAGATCCAAAGGGAGGTCAATGTACTCGTAAATCTGAACAACTTTCAACAGAAAAAAATACGAAATTCGAAAAAAATTTTGGACGTTGCACAATTTTTTTTTAAGAATTTCGTATTTTTTTCTGTTGAAAGTTTTTTTAAGATTTACGAGTACATTGACCTCCCTTCGGATGTATATCACCTTTCCGTTACACCCTGTGTAGAACCAGTGAAAAATGTATCACATTTAAAAATAACGCTTTAACTGCAGATCGAAATAATAACAGGGAGGAATATCCGAATCAAAGGATTCCTTTACTACACAAAAAAAGTAAAAAAAAAAATTCTGCTTTATTATTTTACTTGATTCATAAAATATTGCCTATGCAGACGATATTTTTATCTTTTAAAAAGAAAACACAAAAAATGAGCTTACCCAGTGACGCAAAACTGTGCGTTGAGTGCACAGTCCCTGTTGTGACAGCGCGGCGCGGGCTGCGGCAGCCGCGTCACGCTCGTCACCGTCACGCCGGACCGGAAGAATTTCTGCAAAACAACATCAACACTCATTCATCCATTTTCATTAAGAGGTAGTTTTTTTTGGCGTCTATTTGACATCTTGTACTTAAAACCGAATCATGGTGGGACCAGCTCTATAAGCAGTTATAATCCAAGTAGTCTACATTGAACTTGGTGCATTTCAAAATTAGCAGGTTTAAGAACCTTCAAATGAATCAATAAATAAATGAGATAGAAGCTATACCTGCAGCTTACAAGCGGTGACGTATCGGCGGCAGTAGGCGGCGACGGCTCGCGCGGTGAGGCGGGCGGCGCCGGCGCCGGCGTGCGGCGGCAGGGTGAGCCACGCGCCCGGCGACAGCGTGCGCACGCCGCCCGGGAACGTCGCCCACGCGCCGCCCGGCGGGCCGCGCCCCACCACTATGTGCGATATCTGGAATTAACGATGCACAGTATAACATAACGAAGACCTCCAGAAGGATCAAAAGTGGATTTTAGTCAGTCTGACACTCCCCCCATCTGCACCCACAGTCCACAGGACAGGAGCGTCATTTGATGATTTCCCACTTAACAAATAAGAAAGGGAGGACAACAAACGGGCAATCTAATGGCAAATGATGAATGAATGATAATTACCTGTTTCTCTATGTCAAACTTCCACTCAATTAATGAGTCTGCCTGAATCCCCATATCTGCGCAGGGTCTTAGCAAATTGTCCATCTGCAAGAAACAAATGCCAGTCGTTAAAAAACTTTCACTTACTTACACTTACATATTATGTACATACATATAAAAGATTAAAGACGTTTTTTTATAAAAAGGCTAAGGGCCAAATCGGAACAGAATTTGTATGAAATTATCTACCAAATAAACTAATTGGAATTAATTCGTAGGTGGTGAAACAGGCCCTAAGTATCAATACATATTTATTGAAGGTCCTACAAAAAAGATGCCCTCAAACTTACGTCCTTAATCACTTCCTATGTGTTTTTGCAGGGAAGAATAAATGAAAAAAAAAAGAACAGTTTATACTACTTTATTAAAACAGGATGTTGGCTTCGCTGGTGGCACAGACGCCAGCACAACAACTTACCTCAATCTGTCAAATTTCTGTAATAGATTTCCGACCTTATCACAATACCGGAGACTTATTATTCGATTGGTAAAAGACAGATTGAGGTAGGTTTATGTGCTGGCGTCTTTACATACTCCCCAGCAGCTCAGGCAGGAAGGCATTTGTAAATATTTGGATTGAGCAATACTGATAAGGAATTTAGTTGAGCAATCAGACTGTTTTATAAACAATTCTATATCAAGACCATGTGACTCCAACGCCAGACAAAAAGTGGCAAAAAAGAACCATAGACAGGAAAAACCATAAAAAAATAAGTCGATGCCTGAAGATACCTGAAGTGTCTATTTTGCTTCCTTCTTTTTGGCAAGTCGGTTAAAAGCTCATAAAGGATGTTCAGCACTAATTGGGATGTGGACTATGTCAAAAATAGAATACTTTATCATATTCATTTTGTAAAGCATTTTATATCAGTTTCATTCATTCAAAATGATAAGTTTTGAACCGAAAATTGGTTTTATTTTTTTATTGATGATACATTATAATCGAAATAAGTGTACGGTTCGATATTGTGACGTCTTAGGTTCTGTTTTCATACAAATTGTATAGAGAGTAACAGTTTTTGACAGTTCTATAAAAGTATTGAATTTTACTAGTTGTCCACATCTCTATTGTGGTTCATAAAAATAATTGAACATAAAAATGTTCCTCACGTTGAAGCATATAAAAAAATTGCAGTTTCATACTTAATGGACAAAACGTGACAAAACTCACCGACGTAATAATTAAAATTCCATAATGAGCTTTATCTGTTAATACATTGGACGGCTGTAGTTTGATATTTTCTTATAAATGTGTTTATTACTGTATTATATTCCTCACACATTCACAGAACGTCATCTAGTCCCAAACTAAGCAGAGCTTGTACTATGGGTACTAGACAACTGATAAACGTACTTGTATACTTTTCTTTTGTAAATACATACATATTATACATGGAGGAACACCTAGACCAAGTCAAACACCCATGTTCATGCACACAAATGTTTGATTTATGCGGGATTCGAACCCGCGACCTAGTCGTGAATTGAGAATGTGATCTAAAAAAAGCAAAAGTAATTTAGTCTAGCCGAAGGTTGTGCTGGCATTTCCTTGTTTTATAACAAGAAGTCGAGACATTTCTTCCTGTTCTGCACAAATTGCCGATTGGGGAAATCCATTTTGTATAGACGGAATTTAAATTGAGTAATTCTCACTTCAATGACAGACCGAATGGTTTTGGACAATTTACAAGATTCAGATCAATTTTCCAGTCTTGTCTTCAGTAGTTTTTCAGATAAAACAATATTCCTTTGTATAATTGTATTGTATGTTTTTATAAAAGAAGAAGTCTACATAATTAAGTACACTTATTAGTTGTCTAGTATCCATAGTACAAGCTCTGCTTAGTTTGGGACTAGATGACGTTTTGGGATGAAATGTGTGATGAAAATAATATATTATTTTTATGTATATTACATACAAGACAAACTTTGAATGATAGTCCCTGCATATTAAATTATACGGAACTTGTCATAACTAGTTTTGACGCAAGATGATAGAGTTGGCAACATTACTAAAGTTTAATATTTAAATGTCATGTTCAACAATGAATATTTCGTCTGGTAACACAACACGCACGCTTTGTTGGCGACACGTGAAGTTGCTACTTAACATTGTAATTAATTTCAATTGATAGTAATAAATTAATGGATGCCATTCGCTGATTAATTTTTTTGCAAGTCACTTCACAGATTCATGGGACGCTGGTTACGTCATAGGTCAGAATGAATCAAGTTTCATGAGTGTTCAAAAAGTTATTAAAAAAAATCCTTTACTTCAGGCAATCAAGGCCCACAGAATATACAAAAAATACATACATTAATGATATCAATAAATTATACATATTACCACATATAATTACAATCACGAAACTAGAAATATACATGCAATATGTAAATAAAATAATATTAAATTATTATCTACCACCCTGACACACAGAGGGCGCCAGAAATGACATAGGTGGAATTTAGGCAATATTTAAAAGTCCAACCCTCCCGCTTATAGCACTCACAGCGGAGGGAGTCATTTACCACGAAAATGGCTATTGAAAAATCCGATAAGACAACTTCCCAGATACTGTGTGGTCTGAACCGAAAATTAAAGCCTGAATATCATGACCAAATACAGTTTTTAATAGGTAAATATTCCTATTCTTACAAGGACTGTTTAAACAGATAAAACTAAAGTAAGTAATAATTTTCACGGCTCACTAACTGCGTGAGGTTAGCAGGTAGGTGTCAAATTTATCGAGCGACCGAGGCTCGGCTCATGAATCATTTAAATGTACACAATTTCCATACAATACGATGTCAATAAAAAAAAAATATCGAAGGTTTTTTTTGTTTGAGGACTTTTCATTGGTTCAAGAGCTATTTAATTGAAATCGATTATTTTGAATTAGGGTTATTAACGATAATGACTAAAAACAAGATTTATTATCATACTCAGTTGTCAAGGTTTTTTAATATAAATTCCGATTTACTGTTACAAGTCAATGCAGGCTACTACAATCTGTCAAATTTCTTTAAAAGACTTTCAACTTTATTGCTGAAGCATAATATGGTTCAAAGTTCATTGGGAACATTTGTCAGCTTCGGGTACCTTGATGAGCTAGGTAAACTGTAGGTCCCGGCTGTCATTGAACATCCTTGGCAGTCGTTACGGGTACTCAGAAGCCAGTAAGTCTGACGCCAGTCTAATCAAGGGGTATTGGGTTGCTCAGGTAACTGGGTTGAGGAGGTCAGATAGGCAGTCGCTCCTTGTAAAACACTGGTACTCAGCCGAAACCGGTTAGACTGGAAGCCGACCCCAACATAGTTGGGAAAAGGCTCGGGAGATGATGGGTACCTTGATGAGCTAGCTTCTGTACTATGCTATACCATCCACGAATCGATTATTCATTTCACTTTTCAGCAAGCCTATCGTCACGTGGTTATAGTTTTCGCTGTAATTTAGTAAAAAATTCGCCATCGCTTCCCACCTACTAAATTAGCATAGAACTATGTATGTAGGTACTTATACCTCGAATTGTAAGTTCATCGTCCTCAATTCGAGTACACATATCAGCTAGACGGATAACTGCCCTAACGACAAAGTACATTCAGACGAGTTCACCTGCGTCACTAGGTACAGTCGCGACGTAAACAGCCAACATTGCTTTGTATGAGGGACTAGACATCATTGAACTAGGCAGGTTGGCGCCGGGCGCCAGTGTTGTGTTGGTTCTGTGTGAGTTCATACAATCGATTGATGGAGAGTAGATAAAACAAATCATGATTACAAATCACGCTTGTTTTTCATGTTGGGACAACACATTTAGTTTCACATTTACAGTATATTTAGACAATATTGTTAATTCTGATAGGTACATATGTGTGGGAAATTCGTAGGTACCAATAATTCCGTATAGTACTGATATTTATCAGTGTCGTGTGCAATAATACACCTTTCACGGCCATTAAAATAGTAAGTTTGCTAAACTATAATAAGCAATTAATTTCTTTTAATTTAATTAATATTTCTTTTCTTTTATTTACACACTGTCTACATCTCTTTTATTCCCATTTTCTCTTCGTAGGTATGCTGGAAGAGAATTCTTCAGAATTACGCATTACCTTTGTAAATCATTTCTTTCCTGATGTGTTTTTTTTATCGTGTGTACAAAAAATCATAAATAAAATAAATAGCTCGCGTCTATTTTAACTTCGGCGCCCAATATTTTTCCAAACCTAGCGCCCGGACGCCTAAAATAACAAAAAACAATTACAAAATTCGGTGCCAAAACTTGCCAGAATTCTAGTCTAGTTAGCCTTTAAGAACTTAACGACAGTATTTCGTGACTATAACGACAAAATTGAAGCAATTTCGATAATGATGGCCTCGTGAACTGCGCTGATTGGTATTTAACGACAGCTTTACAATTGTAAAGTAATTCCGAAGTCTGTGACTCAGGTATTTTGTTTATGACTAGATGATTCCAATTTACTTTGTTCAAATAACAAATGTACTTTATTAGCAATTATCTGACTGGGTGTATGTACAGACGCCAGCACATCAAGCTACTATAATCAGTCAAATTTCCTTAATAGATTTTCAACTTTATCGCTGAAGCATATGGTTCAAAGTTGATTATGGAAATTTGTCAGTTTCGGGTAGCTTGATGTGACTATACAAGTCTAAATCGCTTATAGAACATTGTTACACTTTCACGTTAAAACTACTGTATGGGCTTTGATACTGGGAATAATATATTAAACTTAGTAGTAATATTAAGATTAACGCTCAATCCTTCTCCCCATTTGATGAAACGCGTGCCCAGCAGTGGGACGATAAAAAAGCTAGAAATTCGTATTGGGCTTGAAATGAGAGCTATTATTGTCCCGCGGATGGGAAACATTAAATTGGTTAACAACAATTTATGTTTGTTTACCTATTTTATTGGGTTTGGCCAGCTAATGGCTTGACCTAAAAGTTAATAGACAGTACAACGTTTAAAGAGAAGATTAAAAAAAAATGTGACCTATATTAAAAAGCGATTTAATTGATACTGCTCGTTATTCTGATCAATCTATTTTCAGGTTTTTGCGCATTTAATGTTACGCGTTGTATATCAGACACCATAATGGCTACTTTTTATATATGTATATGCGGGGAGGAGGTCCATCAGAACGCGAGTAAAACCACAGGCGTTAGCTTGTCTTCTATATATATCAAATAAAAACCCAATGAACAAACATTAATCCCATTAAATAACTACTTACATCGACTAAACAAGTTCGCAATATCGATACATCGACCCCTTATCGATAGCAAGTTCAGTGGTGAAGGCCGCATGCGCGGGCGCAGTGGAACTGGTTCCAACCGTACGTGGCTTATGGACTGGCGCTGATTTACGAGATTAGCCGGTGTAAGGGCTTGTTTATATCATTCTATTAATTAATTAATTATTAGTTTACACGGCTTGACTCCAATTATATAAACAGTGAAACAGTTTGTTATGCTAAGGGTCTGTTTCACCACCTACGAATAAGTTCCAGTTAGTTTATTTGGCAGATAATTTCATACATATTCTGTTCCATTTTTGAATTATTATCATACTAGCTTCCGCCAGCGGTTTCACCCGTTTCCTGAGGGAAGTACTTTCCATACCCGGATAAAAAGTAGCCTATATGTTATTCTGATGTATAAGCTATATTGTGGTAAAGTTTCATTCAAATCCATTCAGTAGTTTTTACGTGAAAGAGTAACAAACATCCATACATCCATACTTACAAACTTTCGCCTTTATAATAGTAGTAGGATTCCCCACACATTCACACAACGTCATCTAGTCCCAAACTAAGCAGAGCTTCTACTATGGATACTAGACAACTGATAAACGTACTTATATACTTTTATTTTGTAAATACACACATTATTAGGAACACCCAGATTAAGTCAAAGACCCATGTTCATGCACACAAATGTTTGTCTTGTGCGGGAATTGAACCCTTGACCTGTAGCGTAGCAGGCAGGTACACTAACTACTACGCCACCTGGTCGTCAAAGTTTATGCGGTAGGTAGTGGCTTTGACAATTTGACAGATTGTAGTACCTTGATATACTGGCGCCTGTACATAAATAAACATAAACAACCAATCGATGTGATTATTTAGCCATCCATTTTGTACAAGTCTTTATGTACTGACGGACAGGTTAATATTTACTATAACTCTTTAAAAAAACGATAAAAAGCATTGATAATAAAACGCACACAACAAATTCGACATTAACAAATTGTACGCTTTGAACGCAAACCTTTGATAAATGTTCGGACTGACGACTGAGTGATTAATGTTTTAACTAATGATTTTGTGTACACTGAAAACATATGTTTGTACATACTGTATAGTGCTTCTAGGTATGTTACAGACGCCAGCACATCAAGCTACTACAATCCGTCAAAATTCCCAATGGATTTTCAACTTTATCGCTGAAGCATATGGTTCAAAGTTGATTGGGAAAATTTTACAGTTTCATACCATTTTGATCAGGTATTGTATCTAAACATAACAGCTACCTTGTTTTCGGGTAGCTTGTTGTGCTGGCGTCTGAAAAAATCTGCGAAGACAGACCCTTAACTGTTTTAAAGATGCTGTGCATGTGTAAGGTTTTATCATAAAGATCGTAAAAAAAATATGATCATTATAATTTTAACGTGTTTATCCGTCTGCTTAGCTGTTGCTATCTCCAAATCGGATAAACCAATTTGAATGCGTCTTGTCAAAGTCAAAAGTTCTTTTTCATGTGGTTATAGGTTAAAAAAGGAACAGGAATGAAATGAAATACTATCTTATCTTAATATTACATAAATTAAGTATCACGTTGTTTGTGCGCGATGGACATCTAAATTACTTAACTAGTTCCATCCAATTTGAAAGATAGGATAGCTTATAACTTAATTTTTAATCCCAATATTATTATATTGCAAATAATTTAACAAAACGCGTGGCCTGGTCTGCTACTGTTATTATATAAAAAAATATAGATTACAAAAATTATACATAACCCTGTATAAAGTTACCCGAAGCCCGTACCTAATATAATGCTAAATGATATTTATTTTGCAAATAGGTTGAAATCAACACTTTTACACGTCAACACATATTTTATAAAATAAGGAGATGAGGTCGGTATTTCCTAACTGACTGCCTTCAGAAGAAACGCCGAAACAAACTCAAGGGTCACAGTCTCTTTTAGAGTCCAGACATAAAAAGAAATTACATACTAAAGTATGGATGAGTAATGTAGGCTTGTGTCTGAAATGACCTTTTGAAGAAAGTGTCATACAAGTTTGAATAATAATATAATACTTGTTATATCACACTAGTGACATGCATGAAGTGTAAATATTGCATACAATAAGCGTGTAAGCATGCATGGCTGACACTTACTATAAATCAGTAACCACCGCGACACGAGACGAATCGATTATTCCGTCTAACGCTAACTAGTGCGGGCATAAATCTGTATGTTACGTTTCCATGGTTAAAACAGCTGTATCTATTTTGATAGTCTTTGGCACAGGGTAGGAAAGATATACGGAGAAGGACAACGGAGAGTTATTATTGGATATCCTATAATGTTTTGTGTTATGGATACAAGAATGATTGTGAGTATTAAGGGTGTTGCTAAAACTATCGAAATCGATTTTCAATAGACTCCATCGTTCATTGGTAGAATAATGATTGATAGACTCTATGAGTATGGTGGAAACTATCGATCGACGTCGACTATTCCATTTTATCATCGATTCACGGCATCTATCGACAATTGATCGATTATTCAGGGTGCTACCCTAAAATTTCGTGAATTTATAAGAAACTAGCTGTTCCCTGCGGTTCCACCCGATGCCTGAAGGAACTACTTTCCGCACTCGGATAAATAGTAGCCTATGTTCTTTCTCAGATTCCAGACTTTGTGTTTACCAAATTGTATTTAAATCGGTCCAGCCGTTTAAGCGTGATTGCGTGACCAAGGACAATAGAGATAAATTTTTATATGTATTAGAGTAGATTATAGAAGAGTTATAATTCCCACGATTTAAAAAACTAAATAAATATAAATCCCTACACAGAAATAAGAAACTCCGACTAGCTACATTCGTTCTTAAATATTCTATATCACAAGCCCGTCATATTTTATCAAAGAGAATAACATAACGACAACTCGACAGTCTACCTATGTACTTATACATGAAATGCTGTAAACACATGATTCAGTACTGTCAGACATGCATACAATATGATCTTTTACGTATATGAATAGGATAATAAATGACTTGCGATTCACGCACGAAAATATAAGTATATGGTGATTTGTGTTGTATTATTCCCAACTCTATGATCATAAACATATGTCTAGCCCCTCCCTAATATGTCGAGGCCTGCTTGTACAGACACCAGCACATAAAGCTACCAAAACTAAAAAAAAATCCCAATTAACTGTGCTTAATATTTGTACTCGTATGCTTTACCGATAAAGTTGAAAATCTATTATAGAAATTTGACAGATTGTAGTAGCTTGATGTGCTGGCGCAGGAACGCAGGAATGTCGTTATGACATAACATAATACACCCATCCACCGAATGACCGCTACAAACGTAGCTTAACCTTCATCGAACGACTCGTGCGGATAAGCTAAAACATTCAACTTTATTTTTAATTATAAATGTCAGCGCAGTTTGTCTTTTTTCAAATATACATAGAGATTATTTATATATTTGTATGCATATAATACTGGTTTTATTACATAAGGTGCTAAAGCTGTGATTTGGCTGACATAATTACGATTTTATTTTAATAATTCTGTCACCATGAACTTCGTATCAAGGTAAATTATCGAAAATGGCAACTCTTAACATAACGGTGAATGCTATATATGTTTTATTTATGTAAATAGCAACCAGTTTTTTAATTAAGTAATGGACTATAAAATGGTGTTCAAAGGTGATGTTAATAAATCAAACTTTTGCTAGCTGCTTTTTTTACGAGTTCAAGACAATTTAGTTTATTGATTTAAATAAGAATATAGAATAAAGATTGAAAAGCTCAAATCTGTCAATTGACCATATTTGAATTTATTTTAGGGTGTTTCTAGACAATAGACGCCATTGATCGTTGGTAGAATGGATTGGTCGACGCTATCAGCAGGCTCAGCATGGCGATTTTGTATCTATTCTGTAAGGAAAGACAAAGCACTTTCTGTCAATGTCAACAAGTCTTCTGCCCGAGCATGGCGCGACCTGTCAACTCGCATATAATCACTTGGAGGCTTATGTTGATCGAAGAAAAGAAAAATTACTTCAAAAAATGAAAAAAGGAATTTTACGTCAGTCTGTCACTTTTCTGTCATTATGTCCATTCTCCGGTAGACAAAACTTGTTTCTACGGTTGCCATGCTAAGCCTGCTGTATGGTGAAAACTATGTCATCGACATCGATCGACATCGGCCATTCCATTTTAGCATCGATACATTGGCATCTATCGACAGTCGATCGATGAGCCTGGTAGCAGGTAGCCCTTCCGCGAATATCCCTATATGCCCTATCAATTGCTTTACCAACCAAAGTTCAATACACACTGTGGTATTTGCAAGTGTTACCGCGGCCCTGGCACACAAAGACCTCCAGAAGGGACATAAGTGGGTTTTAGTCAGTAACAGTCTAAGATCTAAGACATTTGAAGATTTCCCACTCAAAAAACAGGTTCATTAATACAGCTGTCAAAAAGTGATGCACAGAACCAGCACATCAAGCTACTACAATCTGTCAAATTTCTTAAATTCTATATCGCTGAAGCTTTGGGTTGAAAGTTGATTGAGAAGACAGTATGGGGTACCTTAAAGTGCTGTCGCCTTTACTTCCAGCCAATATCAAACAAACTTCCCCTTCCGAGTTTTAAATCGAATAGTTTGTAAATACGTTTTATAATAGTCTAGTAAAGAATCGATTCATTGAACCGTTGATATCAAGGTCTGCGCACTGGGGCGTTACGTCTGCTCAATGGAGAACTGGGTCGTAGGCTTTTATGGACTTCCAGTTGGAATTGTTTAACGTTTTTATTCGTTCTAGCATTGCCTAGGTCAACTGCATTATCGGTGAGACGTTTTAATGCTCATTTCTGGTTAAAAAATTCTGTCTATTTTTCTATATGACCGCATGATTTTTATGCTGCACTAGCTGTCCCCAGCGGTTTCACCCGCATCTTTGGTTACTGCTCCGCTCCCGTGTGTCTTAGCGTGATGGTATATAGCCTATAGCCTTCCTCGATAAATGGGCTATCTAACACCGAAATAATTTTTCAAATCGAACCAATAGTTTCGGAGATTAGCGCGTTCAAACAAACAAACAAACAAACTCTTCAGCTTTATAATATTAGTTTAGATGTACATTGAATTGCTTCTACTTCACGCACTAAAGACTTTGGAAAAGTCTTTAGTTTCTTTCGATAGGTTTTAAAGTTGTTATCAGGCACTAAAAAAAGATAGCTAATTGATTGTCTAATAATTATTGTGTATGTATGTATTTCGTGGTATTCCTAGGTGTTTGGTGAAATCCCTGATCTTCATTTCCCTGCGACAACACATAATTTGAATTTATTTTTTTAATTGAATAAAATAGCAAGACACGACCAACGTTAGGGCCTCACAGTAACAACAAAGTTCCTACCTACATATACGTAAACGTATAAATAGCAACACGGAAACCCGCGTCTCACGTTACTCGTACGAGTAGATAACAACACGTGGTTGTTACGAAATCACACGATTTACCGATATACAGTGTCGATGTCGCAGTCCCCTGGTTAAAATAGCCATTCAATCAAACAACTAGCCCTTTGATTGAACAACGTAATTCAAACACTCGTCTAGGTTTTGGAACTAGCCAGCGTCAGCGGTTTTACCCGCTTCCCGTGGGTACTACGCGTCACCAGATAAAAAGTAGTCTTCCTCTATAAATGGGTTATCTAATACTGAAATAATTTTTCAAATCTGTCCAGTAGTTCCTGAGATTAGAGGGTTCAAGCAAAGAAACCAACTCTTCAGCTTTATGATCTGAGTATAAAAGTGTAGATAGCTGAAAGTAGCGCCAGTGACAGAAATAATGACACATCAACCTTTTCACAATTTCGGAAGGTAAAATTTGATAGGTTGACCTGCTGGCGTCCGTTCCATTGATGGGGAGGTATTGATGGTTATTTTATTTCTAAAATATTTTGAAAGAAAACCCAATACGACTAAGTGAAAATTGCTGTTGATAAAATCGTAGTTTTGTAATTGACATATAAATTGATTGAACTAAGCCTGGCTTTGCTTGATAAGAACATGGTCATGTTACACTGGTTAGTCACAATATTTGAAACTTGTTCAGATTTTATTTGATCAAACATAGATTGTTGAACAAACGCCACAAGACAATTAGTTAAATATTATCTTCATGACATGAGAGAGTATCAATCTGTGTTTCGTATGGCACGTTAAACTGTAGGTCCCGGCTGTCATTGAACATCCTTGGCAGTCGTTACGGGTAGTCAGAAGCCAGTAAGTCTGACGCCAGTCTAACCAAGGGGTATTGGGTTGCCCGGTAACTGGGTTGACTTGGGCTGTCCCTTACAGCAACATAGTTTTCGTGGTATAGTTCTTGGCAATGCGAGCATGCGTGGTGATTGACTCTCATTCCTTCTTTGTTTGATGAAAATCCTACTACTAATATAAAGGCGAAAGTTTGTATGTATGGATGTATGGATGTTTGTTACTCTTTCACGTAAAAACTACTGAATGGATTTGAATGAAACTTTACCACAATATAGCTTATACATCAGAATAACACATAGACTACTTTTTGTCGCGAAAACCGACATCCACGCGGGCGGAGCCGCGGGCGACCGCTAGTACTATATAAAAATCTGATTATATCAGGTACGTTTTGGCAAATAATCGTTATCATTGAAACTGCACAGGTAAGGTAGGCACGTTTTTTTATGAAAAAGCTATGTCATCATCATCTCCCGAGCCTTTTCCCAACTATGTTGGGGTCGCCTTCCAGTCTAACCGGATTTAGCTGAGTACCAGTGTTTTTCACGGAGCTTACTGCCTATCTGACCTCCTCAACCCAGTTACCCGGGCAACCCAATATCCCTTTGTTAGACTGGCGTCAGACTTACTGGCTTCTGACTACCCGTAATGACTGCTAAGGGTGTTCAATGACAGCCGGGACCTACAGTTTAACGTGCCATACGAAACACTATGAAAAGGCTATGTATTAATTATTAAAAAACATTATGTTGTTGGATCACGTTGTTATTCATGTGGTAGGTTAGGTTACTAAGTGGCTAAAGTAACATGTTTTTATGCATTCCAAGCATGATTATGTTGTATATTGCTTTGTACATAATTACATTGTAAATTATGGGTTTAACGATACTATGAGGTATGGATTCGATGACTCGATAAGTATTAAATTGAGCAGAGTTATTTAAACCGTTTTTTGTTTTCAACGTTTTCAACTTTGTATACGTACAGTACAGACGCTAGAAATTGTAGAATTTTCCCAATCAACTTTGAACTTTACGCTTCGGCGATAAAGTTGAAAATTGATTGAGGAAATTTGACAGATTGTTTTAGCTTGATGTGCTGGCGTCTGTACCTGTTTTTTTTATTAAAGTATTTTTTATAAGATTGGTCACGTACGATCAGTAGAAACTAATTTTGGAAGGTTTTTTAAGTTTATTTTCAGAATGTCGTCTGTAGGCTTGGTAATTCCTGCCGCGGCTGCGAGTTCTTCTCAAGAGTTTAAGCCCTGGCACACAGGGACCTCCAAAAGGAACATAGTAGGTTTAAGTCAGTAAGAGTCTGACACTCCCGACGTTTCGAGCAGCCAATAGTTTGGCAATAACCTGGAAAATACATCAGCCAACATTGGTACTCACCAGCAGAGGTATGGGGTTCTGGCTCCTGCCCTCGAGACCTTCAGCGAGCTCTAGGAGGTCTGTCTCGTACAAACTCTGTCCTGGAGGTACGTTTGATAATCTGAAAGAGTTGTTATTGTTACAAGACTGTTCAGATGAAGAGGCTTCGTGGGGTGAAGGTACTAAAGAAGAAATTTAGGTTATAATGAACTAGCTGTCCCCCACGGTTTCACCCGCATCTTTGGTTACTGCTCCGCTCCCATGTGTCTTAGCGTGATGGTATATAGCCTATAGCCTTCCTCAATAAATGGGCTATCTAACACTGAAAGAATTTTTCAAATCGAACCAGTAGTTTCGGAGATTAGCGCGTTCAAACAAACAAACAAACTCTTCAGCTTTATAATATTAGTATAGATATACTGTAATATAAAAAATGTGTTAATGAGGACATACGGAACTCAAAAAGTTTTGCTCAAGTTATTTATTTGCTGAAACACAAGACAACACTTATATAACTAAGTGAAAAATTTGGCTCTGTGCATTTATATTATTACTCTTTCACGCTAAAAGTACTGAACGGATTTCGATGAAACTTGACAGTAATAAAACTGGACATCAGAATAACAAAAAGGTTATTTATCGAGTTGCAAGAAGTAATTTCTTCGATGCGCGAGTTAAACACAGGGAAATGCGAAAAAAAATAATGCTTTGATGTTTTTCAAACTTTTTGAGAGGTGATTAAAACAACGTTTTTTTTTTAAATTGCACAAGAGAACATATTTTTTAAACGTTTATTACAAGAGCTATACTGACTGAGCATTTGGTATAATTTATCCTTTATATGAACGGGAAGCAAAAAAATCCGCATCAATTACCTGGCTCTAAGCATTTCATCGATGGGCAAGTCATCTGGTATGTTCTTCAGGTACGGCACATTACCAGCTAGCATGAATGATGTCACCAGGCCGCTGGGTCCATTGCCTGCGGAGACAGAACAAATTGAACATCGAACAGTTTTTTTTTCGAACGCCGTATTGTGAATCTTAAAATTATAGTTGATTATATTACTTTTGAAAACAAATAGGAACCAAAATATAATTTTACATACATATTTATTGCCACCCGAAACACAGTCATTAGTGTCCATGATATACTTAGAAAGTACATACAAACTTAGAAAAGTTGCATTGGTTGCCTGACCTGGAATCGAATCCACGCACTCATACTTGAGAGGTTGGCTCTTTAACCACTAGGCCACCACGACTTAAGTTACGTTACACGTTATGGACACACAATAATAATGAATGCAATTCTAATACAAGTAAATAATTACATTAATAAGTATAAAATTATCTATGTTGCGAATAGGAAACAGTACGATTTTCCTGTTCATAAAAACCTATGATAGTATTCAAACCAATTAATTCAAACTTCCGTTGATGTATAACTATATGTATATGTCACTTAAATAACTATTAAGACGCACTTGGATTTTCCTGCATTTTGTACAGACGTCAGCACGTTAAGCTACCCGAAACTGTAAAATTTTCCCAAACAACTTTCAACGCTATGCTTCACTGATAAAGTTGAAAATCTATTAAAGAAATTTGACAGATCGTAGTAGCTTCATGTGCCATCTGTAAATATGTTTTCCTCTAAAAATTCATAAATAGAATTTAATAAAAAAATAACCAAAAGAGATTAATTATGTCATACGGTAAATAACTGGGAATTGAAGCCGCGACACGCTGCGTAAACCCTACATAAGTCACTGTGTCATTCGGCAAAAAATTGTATAGATCCAGCGCAAAGTTAAATTCACCCTATTCATCATCATCATCCTCCTGCCCTTATCCCAAGTTTTATTTGGGGTCGGCGCAGCATGTTTTTGTCTTCCACGCTCTTCTATCTGCCGTCATCTCACAAGTTACATTATTTCTAGCCATGTCAACTTTCACGCAATCCATCCATCGTTTCTTTGGTCGTCCCCTTCCTCTATATCCATCCACATTCACGTTCAAAACCTTCCTCACAACATGATCCTAAATTAAATTCACCCTAATACTATTTTGAAAGTGTTTTTCATGGGAATATATGTTTCTACTATTGTTTTGGAAACAAAGTAGGTCAATTGATCAAAAAACTACTTCAAGGCCAGACACTGATTACTCCAAGTTTTAGAAAACTTGGCTGACGTCCAGGCAGTTCGAAGTAATTCAGTGTTCATTTTATTGGATAATAAACTAATTGATTCACTTCACTTTGCTGGAGTAAAAATATTTATACAAATAACCTATTTTATTATGAACGCTTAAACTATTGAATGATCAAGATATGTATGTATAATATTGAAAATATTAAAGATATTACTTCTGAAAATATATCTACTATTCTATTCTCGAGCGAGACTAATTGACTATCTTTTAAAGACGGGCATTATCTTTTGTAACATTAGCAATTTATCGCGGTTTTTTTATCCTCCTCTGGGAACTTCTTCCCGTAGTATAAAACATAGCCTATGTTCACCGGGGATAGTGTAGATACATAACAGTAAAATATTTTTTTTAATCTTTTAAGCAGTTGTGGAGCCTATTCAATTCAAACAAACAAACATTCAAATCTTTCCACTTCATAACAGTAGCTTCCGCAAGCGATTTCAGCCGCGTGACAACCGTAGAAACAAGTTTTGTCTACCGGAGAATGACAGAAAAGTGACTGATTGACGTACGATTTCTTTTGAAATTGAAAGTAATTTTTCTTTTCTTCGATCGACATAAGCCTACAAGTGATTATATGCGATTTGACAGGTAGCGCCATGCTCGGGCAGTAGACATGTTGACATTGACAGAAAGAGCTTTATCTTTTCTTGATGGAATAGATATTAAATCGCCATGCTAAGCCTGCAGTAATTCCTGAGATTAGCGCGTTCTACCAAAACAACCATTCTCTTCTGCATTAAATTAATAGTATACATAGATTAGTAGAGATATTCGGCCAAAAGTCCTACGTCAACCGATCCCCTTGACCAGTAAACGCGACGGCCATGGAAAACTCTGGAAACTTACGACGGAGTATCCCTGACAGCGAGCGTGAGGCGAGTAAACAAACAATAACTATGTCTACATCTAACGCACCGTAGAATGTAGGGCGGTCATGGTCACCACGGCCCATCGAACAATATAATAATATTCCTTCGTTGTTTCATTTCATTAGCAATCTGTATTATTATACTATTATGTTCGCTAGCAATTGTTATGTCCTTCAGACCGAATTTGGATGATAATATTTTATGATATTATTATTCTGGTTTTACGCGAATGGATAGAGTAAGAAATGAGTATATAGGAGGAAGTTTAAAAGTGGCACCGGTAGCCGAAAAACTATGTGGGAACCGGCTAGCATGGTATGGGCATGTAATGCTGAGGAATGAAGATCATGTTGTGAGAAAGGTCTTGAACATGAATGTGGATGGATATAGAAGAAGGGGACGACCAAAGAAACGATGGATGGATTGCGGCAGATAGAAGAGCGTGGAAGAGAAGAAAATGCTGCGCCGACCCCAAATAAAACTTGTGATAAGGGCAGGAGGATGATGATGATGATATTATTGTGCGTGCCCAAAGAAATTAACCTGCTGTTTATTCTTTAATTATTCCCGTAGTAAATTATTATCTGCCTGGTCTTTTCCTAATTATGTTGAGGTCAGTTTTCAGCCTAGCCGAATGCAGTAGAGTACCAGCAGTGTTTTACATGGAGCGCCTGTCTATTCAACCTACTCAACCCAGTTGCTTGAGTAGCTGTGAGTTGTTAGTTTTTTTGACTTCTGCTGACTGTAACAACTGCCGTGAAACCCATCTGTTTAACACTCCTTCCGATTAAAAGATGAACTCGTTATGACATGGATGAATGACCCATTGACCGCACCAAAATTTGCAACCTTATCATCGATCGTCCCGTGCGGTTATTACTTAAGCACAATCTCCCTTAATTTATATAGTCCAATAGAACGAACCTAATCCATTACGACTGGAGATCAGATTTCTTAAGTTATTTCAAGGCAACATTCACAAAAAGATTTATCAGATATAATACAGATTTATCAAGTCTCTTATCAAAGAAGGACGATTTTATCATTTCAAAAGTTCATTCCGTGTTCTACAAGAACCCAACCAGAGCGAAAATAATATTGGCTGACTACCGACGCTATTAATACAGTCAGAAAAATAAAATTTTGAACAATTAAAACCAATGGCAACACGCGATCTAATCTACTTTTAAATTGTCGAATACATAAGCGCAGTATGTATGAGTGACACGGGTACAAAGTGACACAGGTCAATTGATTCGTCTGCATGGACGCCGGGGTGACGGGAATATTCCGTGAGTTATAGTAATGAGCCTCATTGATACACTACTTAGCTCTTACTGACCTGAATAGCTACCATTCAATGTAGGTACCACCTATGTGGAAAATTTCTAGTAATATTTTACAGATGCCAGTACATCAAGCTAAACGAAGCTCAAATTTTCCCAATAAAGAACCATATTGTACTTTAGCGATAGTGTTTTGGATGGCATGTTAAACTGTAGGTTGAACATCCTTGGTAGTCGTTACGAATAGTCAGAAGCCAGTAAGTCTGACGCCAGTCTAACCAAGGGGTATTGCGTTGCCCGGGTAACTGGGTTGAGTAGGTCAGATAGGCAGTCGCCTCTTGTATAACACTGGTACTCAGCTGAATCCGGTTGGACTGGAAGCCGACCCCAACATAGTTGGGAAAAGGCTCGGGAGATGAGATGATACTACAGCGATAAAGTTGAAGAAAAGTGTATAGATTGTAGGAGCTTGATATACTGGCACATATGAAATGATTACAACTGAAAAAAAAATATCTTGTCTAGGGTCAGGGCTAGGATTTCACACGGGTAACAGGGAACTTCAAACTCCAAAACAAATGTTGTTAATACCCATGGGGAACGGGAAAACCTTCAAAAAACATCTAGTGGTGAATAAAACCCATAAATAACTTACCGATAACAACTACTTCTTTGTACACGACGTCTTCTGATAACGTGTGTTGGCAGGATCTCATGCTGTCTTTCATTTTACTGTCCGATTTTATCGCATACAGCCTCCTTTGATCCAGCCTTTTTCTTTTCCTGCCTCTTGTCTATTATCTGTTCCCTTAGTCTATGGCGAGTTCTAAATGGCGGATTTTTAAATAGCGAATTCTAAATTCTAAATGCAGTCAGAATAAATACTTTTTAATTAAATTAATATCACAAGCAGTTTTGAGTCTTACGGACTTTTTTAGTCTAGATTTTCTTCGTCGTAATTTTTTGGGTCTGTGGTAGGTTCTGATAATCAGCGTTTTATCTTGTTTTATGTGAGGTCGTGATTTCTGCTATCTGAAACAATAATGAGCAAATAGGTTAATAAAAAGGTCATTATGTTACCATAATAATTAAGATAAAAATCATTTATATAATGTCTTACAGGATTTTTGCTTAGCGACCCGAAAACGTATACATACAAAGGTGATTATCGGATGTGATAATATAATCAAATGTTGGGATGCACGTTTCATGTACAGACGCCAGCACATCAAGCTACTACAATATGTCAAATTTTCTCAATACATTTTCAACTTACTGCTGAAGTACATGATTCAAAGTTGATAAGAAAAAAATTACAGTTTCAGGTAGCTTGATGTGCTGGCGTCTGTACTTATTTTGATAGTTTCAATGCATATTAGCAAAAAAGGTACTACCTATTTAATTTTAGTCCTATATTAACCCCAGGAACATTTGAAAAAAAAAAAATGTAACAGCGTAATAGAGCCCATCCCTTATTTTTATCCCGGTGCGCGGATTAGTACCCATATACCCCGAAACTAGTACAGGATATAGTACACATACCATCCCAGTAGATATAAAATTTTCCAATTAGGTAATCAAAAACTTAGAATCAGCAAGTCATCGGTTGTAACAACTATAATTATTTGAATTTGTTTACATTTAAGATCAGAAGTCATTATGATCGCCATAATCAAGGGGTCGGTTCATCAAAACAAAGAGTACCAAATGATAAAATTTATGGCGTAATATGTGACAAGACGAGAAAAGGCCGATAGTATACCAATATTACATGATTAATTAAAACTGATACATATTCTAAACTAGCTGTTGCCCGCGACGTCGTCCGCGTGGGCATTAGGCGATTTAACATTCACCCCCCAATATGTAGCCTATATGTTAACTCGACCTCTTAGTTATATTCATGCCAAATTTGAAGCAAATCCATGCAGTACTTTTTGAGATTAGCCCGGACATATGTACATACAGACAAACAGACAAAAATTCTAAAAACTATTTTTTGGCTTCGATACCGGTTCTTTTAAAAAAATATTCAATGTTTTCTAATTGTTTCTTTCTCAAACGTTGTCGTTCAAAAAAATCTATTAAATATATCATAATATAGAAATGACCAATAACTTGTAAGAATCAATACCCATTCATCGATCATTTAGAGTACCTACCAGTTTGAACTTTGAACGCGCATAAATTATCTGAAGATTAATTACTCCGGTCGTGATTAATAATAATAAGCCAGTACTGCTTGATAAGGAGGTGAGGCCCCCCTCGACTCCTTATCAGGAGACCAGAGAGAAATACTTGAGTATTATTCATGTACAGACGCCCGCATATCAAGCCACTACAATATGTCAAATTTCCTTAATAGATTATCAACTTTATCGCTGAAGCATAAAATATGTTTCAAAGTTGATTGGAAGAATTTGGCAGTTTTGGATAGCTTGATGTGCTGGCGACTGTGCATGTAAGAGTCTGAGATTTTAACCGTCTCTTAAGCAGCTTGATATATGTATGTAATTTGAACATTTTTGAAAGACAGGAGACATTTTTCATAGTTTTTTTATGACCGTCAAAAATATGTTGACGGGAATGCTGAAGTTACCTGTCTTTCTTAAATGGATGTTAAATCAGCACTTTTCAAAACGTCAAAACAAAAGACAGCACCTAAAACACCCACCCTCCACCACTTCCTATGTGTTCTCGCTGGGAAGAAGTGGCGCAACAAACTCCCCAGCAACACATGTCTGTCTGTTAGTTTTGAAGAAGAATTTTAAAACTCAATTCTATCTATGGCTTGGGCTCATATTGATTACTTAAATATTCCTCAAACATTCACACAACATCATCTAGTCCCAAACTAAGTAGACCTTGTACTATGGGTACTAGACAACTGATAATACTTTTCTTTTGTACATATTATACATAGAAACACACTTAAATTGTCCCTGATTTTGACCTTGACAAAAACTAAGCATTACGTAGCACTAATTAAATACCTAGAATGCTCCACAGGGAGCATTCCGGACCTTTTGATATTTACTTCTGAGTCATACAGATGACTCAGAAGTAAATATCAAAAGGTCCGGTAATTTCTCTAAAGATATGCAATTATCTTGATAACAAGCGTAATCAAATATCGATAATACGCGTGTCTCATGGTGACATCACTATTCTCGTCACTGTCGTGGTGGGTATGAGGCTGATATCAGACTAGGTACATAATAATATATAGGTATGTATGGTTTATTGTGTCAGTCCTTGATATGACGACGAATATATTTCGACGCAGTTCTAGAAATAGGATATCTGTTGAGGTATTAATTTGTATATAAAAAACATCATCATCATCATCACAGCCTTTTTTTCGTCCCACTGCTGGGCACAGGCCTCCTCTCCCATGGAGAAGAATTGAGCGTTAATCTCACCACGCTTGCTCAATGCGGGTTGGGTTATAAAAAACATATCTTGATGTTTATTATATTCATAAAAAAAAAGCTTTGAACACTTATACAGCACAGCCCGTTGCGATCAAAGTCTACTTTTTTGCTGTCTGCACCATCAATCATGAAAAAAAATTACACCAATCTAAAGATCCGTTCCGAAGGTGTAACAGTTGCTGGCTATAATCAATTTGACGTAATCACAACTCATGACATAACAAAATAAAAGAATTATGTCACACATACAAACAAACAAATGTGTCACGTATGTATATCTTCGTTTACTCCGAGTTTGTATAAATACGACTCACGAGTCGATATATCGATCACTTATCGATCAATGCCAAGATAACTCGATTATATTGATCTCATTCACGATATTTGGAAATGACAAATGTTTGTAGGGAAAACCAAGCAAAAATAAAGAACGTATCATAAATACTAGGAAGTAGAACATGGAAGACGCTTTGCCATTTTAATACACTGGTCTCAGGATCTCCTTCCGCTGACCCTACATTAGATAGACTAGAAGCTCTCCCCTGCTAAGTAAAGGTTCACGGATTTCTCGAAGCATTATTGCCTGGAGGAAAAACGCTGCCGGAGCTGCGGGTTGTTTGCAAGGGTTACCGTGGCTCTAGCACACAGGGACCTCCAGAAGGAACATAGTGAGTTTTAGCTAGTAAGAGTTTGACACTCCCATCTTCATGATTTCCCACAAAATGCCATACTTAGGCGATACCTTCGTATTTTTAGTAAAAATATCAGTGAAGATATTATAACACGAAGATATAAATAAAGCATAAAATCTCTCTAGACCAATGCTGGAATTATTCCCTGTATTAGAAGAGCCATTTATCCAGCTGTGGGGTAGCTTAAGTAAGGCAAAAATGAAGATCATGTGGAGTCTAAGCATCTCTAACATCACAGCTCTGTAAATGAGTGGCGCTTCAGAAAAAATCCAAAAAATCCAAGCTATTAGCGTTGGCAATATATTTAGGGCGGACACGCGGATACACCACTACTTGGCAAATGTTCAGACGACTCGAATATTATTAGTATGTTGGACTTAATTCTTTTTCTTGCATTGCACGGCCTAGACCGACGTTTGAGCTGTTTCTTAGGAATAGGAAAAACGAATGGCGATACTCTGATGTGACAAAAATATTGTTAGTACCCAACCCACATTACCAAGCCAATAGGGAAGTTGACAACTAGTCAAATTCATTACTTTTATTGAACTGTCAAAAACGGTTACTTGCTAAGCAACTTCTATGAAAGTATATGAAGTCACAATTTTTTCACATCAAGCCATATACTTATTTTACTTAAATTATCAATAAAAAATCAAATAGTTTTTTCTTCAAAACGATAAATGAAAGATACATTATTTTTAGACGCTTTACTTAATCAATATCATAGAGTATTTTATTTTGATCTAGTCAACTACCTAATTGTCTATAAACAGTTTTATTCCAAATCAGGTAAGTTAACAATTGTTGTCACGATATGAATGCGACTGCAAAATGTCTGCAGAACTTTTCAGAATTCTAAAATTAAATCTTAAAGTCCAGTTTCACAATGTCCGAATTGCAACTAACTACCGAATAAATAAAAAAAAATGGAACAGAATTTGTAGGAAACTATCTACCAAATAAAGTAACTGCAACTAATTCGTAGGGGGTGAAGCAGGTCCTTAAAATAATCTTTTAGGAATACGAAAATATAAGAATTACGATTAAGAAAAAAAATCATATAGATACGATATAGAATCGTAATATTTGAGAAAATTCCTGACATTAAGTGATCTACGCAACCATGTTTAAATTTGTATGTATCCATGCCAAAATACTTCCTAGTTTCAGCGACGTCAACAATGAAGACACGAAGACACAAATATACTTGTTAAGATGTTTTTTTTTTTCAACCAGGAAATGAGCAATAAAGGCCCATTATTGCGAACATGATTAAAACCAGAAGCCCTTGAGAATTGATTTATTTTAGTTAATTCATGCGAATCATAATAGCAAATTGTTGCTACGTCATCACGAACGTAAATAATGTAAATGAGAACAGGTGTCCAAATAATAAATTACATAAAAAACAAGATGATTCAAAAAAAGAATCAATTCCAGTTTCGCGGGAAATATCCATAGACAAGTAAAGTGTACGAGTCGAATAGGTAAATGATTAACGTGTATTGATAGGTATAAGTGACTAGTTTCTGATGCTTCATCTGTGTCCACTACTGCGTGCACCCAAATAACAAATAGCCTATAGTCTTCCTCGAAAGAAATTTTCGTATTAGTCAAGTAGTTCCTTACACAAGCGAGTCCAAACCAACTCTTCAGCTTCACTACTACAGTACTAGCTGTTTTCCGTGGTTTCTCCCGCTGTCCAATGGAACTACTCTCCGCACCTGTATAACTTTAGCCTATGTCCTTTCTCAAGCTCTGGGCTATGTGTCCACCAAATTTAATTTAAATCGCTTCAGTAGTTTTGGCGTGAAATCGTGACATACAAACATAGTATGGTATAGTATGATTATATAGGTGCGACCTTCGAGAACATCAAAGGGTTATGCTACCAGCTATTGCGGTTTTCCCCTCATCGTACTGAAGACACTTTTTCCTGTTTCCCGCCTTGTTTGAACCTTAGTATTTCTTAAGTATCATTCAAGTTTCCTCGTGGTAAATTCCCTGTAAGTGTGCTAACCACTAGTTATCTTTTTCTGCCTATGTTTTTTTTTTTTCATTTTATTTTATAGCCTGCCTGAGTACAATGCCTGGTTTGTGATAGCCTGGAGCAGTAAGAGTGAGTCACTCTAGGTGTAGTCAATGTGTGACAGTGACAGCTTTGGAGGGGATTTTCGTGGTTCATTGTTGACTCATGACTATTTATGCGAGTATCATCATCATCTCCCGAGCCTTTTCCCAACTATGTTGGGGTCGGCTTCCAGTCGCAGGCATGCGAGTATCTTGCCACTTTTTTAATTAATATAAAAATATCAATAGTGACACTGCGTTCAGTTACAGCTAATGTGAGATTGTTTCAAATAAATCTGTGAAAATCTTTAGTAACTGGTAACTGGGTTGAGAAGGTCAGATAGGCAGTCGCTCCACGTACAACATTGGTACACAGCTGCATCCGATTAAGACTGGAAATCGACCCCACCACAGCTTGGGAAAAGGCTAGGCAGATGATGATTAGAAAGCATTTCGTCATAGTCGTAGAATAGTGACAGATCTAACAAATATTAAACTTTCCAGGTCAGCCATTTCAAATAATTATGTTGTTTTTTTTGGCATAACTTTTTTAATTTTAAGTCTATAATTTATAACTAAAATACATACATTTTTTTCTTAAATGTAGTAATAATATTTTAATAATAATGTATCCAAATATGGTTAAAAGTGATTTTCGTATTTTTTTCAAAACCGACATTATTCTACGATCATGACGATTTAGTAAATACAGGCACACATATCTACAAAGATAATAATTTTCAGCAAAAAAAGAAACATAATTTACCGCTATATATAACATTTGAAATTCCGATTTGATACAAACAACATAAAATGGGTTGCTCGTTATTCAAAACCGTAGCACCCACTTATACACCGATTACAAAATAAAATAGCTATACCTACTCTTTTATTCAGGACATTCGAATCATTGAATGTACACTTATATCATGCTAAAGAGTGTGTTTGTTTGCTTGTAAGCGCTATTTAAAAAAATAAATGACCGGATTAGAAAAATATTTTATTGTTAGGGTGCTCCCACACTTCCAGGGTCTGGCTGGGCTGCGGGTTTTTCGCAAGAGTTACCGTGGCCCTAGCACACAGGGACCTCCAGAAGGAACATAGTGGGTTTTAGTCGGTAAGTCGGACATTCCCTCCAACTGCACCCGCAGCGGGAAGGGTCATTTGATAATTTCCCAGGAAAAAAAAATGGTGTTTTACATAAAATATAACGTTATCCAACATTGTATAACACGATAATATTATGAATTTTATCGTGTTACACATCTTGTTATAATGTTGTGTAGCACCTTTGGGAGCACCCTTCGACAGTTCATTTATCAAAGAGGGATATAGGCTACACGTAGGTAATCCTGGTGCGCGAAGTAGTACCCACGGGATGCGGGTGCGACCGCGTGCAGAAGCTAGTATTTCATATTGCCATAGTTTATGTACATACGTCAGCACATCAACCTACCTCAATCTGTCAAATGTTTTTAATAGATTTTCAACCTTATCACAATTCCAGAAGGTTAGTATTCGATTGGTAAAATTTCACAGATTCGGGTAAGGCGACTTGCTGACGTCTATACTACGTAGTTACGCAGCGACAAACTTGTCGGTTTTCCAGTGGTTAACCGTTATCAAGTTATCAGTTAATTATAACTGCATTTCCGAGAAAGTTATCATGGAAAATGGGCCAGTAGGTTTCATAAATTGAGTAGAAAATGAAAGTGGGATTAATGTATTCAAAACTTCGTACGGACGCCAGCACATCAAGCTACCCGGAAATGTCAAATTTTCCCAATCCACTTTGAACCATATGCTTAAGCGATAAAGCTGAAAATCTATTAAGGAAATTTGACAGATTATAGTAGCTTGCGTCTTGACATCGCTCTAGAAGTACCTAGATGGTTATTATTTCTCCACTGAATGTTAGACGCCAGCACATCAAGCTACTACAATTTGTCAAATTTCCTTACTAGATTTCAACTTTATCGCTCAAGCATATGGTACAAAGTTCATTGGGAAAATTAGACAGTTTCAGCTTGAAGTACTGGCGTCTGCACTACTCGCGTATTTCCTAAATAAAAGCACCCATCTTTCAATTCGGTTACCAACAGAAGTAAGTTTCTCTGAACCCATCCCAACGTTGGTATAAAGAAAAAATACCCATAAACCTTCGCTTTTACAATATCAGCTTCTAGCATTGCAAGTATAACCAAAAGCGATGAAAATATTTTTTGTGAACATCGATCCAATCTCAACAAACATTCGTCTTCACAATCTACTATATAGAATGTGTAAGACAGTATGTGATGTAAGACAGTGTTCAGACGCGGCTCAGACATCAAGGATGGCCTGGCGCGTCGCCAGAGATTATCTCTTATTATTTATCTGCAGTTTGTTATTTGTTACATAGAGATATTGCCCCACTATGAGTCATTGTTTTTTTTGGAGAACTGTCGTCGAGATTTTGTATTCTATTGAATTTTATCTGACGGCACGGGAAAGTCACGATATGAATTCGTGTCATAAGGAGTAAATAATGTTAGGATCATCACTCATTAAAGATTATGAAAGAAGTCATTGTTAAGTACCAGGTTCTGAGCGTTTTTTCAGTGGTTTATCTATATTATATACATTTTTGTTTAAAAACCTATACTAATTTATTTACACTGTATTTACAAATAAAATATAAATTAATATATACAAGTAAAAAAAACAAACTCATTAATAAATTGCGTCAAAAAATTCTTCCTCATCACTGCCCGCCGGGAGTGTACCCAAAAGGCTGGCATCATTGCCACGTTACTATACTAATAGTATTAAGTTGAAGAGTTTGCTTTCCTGAAGGTGGTGATATCAAGAAGTATTGGTTCAATTTGACGAAAAAAATACTTTGTTTCTTATGGCCCATTGCTTGAGATTGCATCGAGTGGGAGATGAATGAGTGATGAAGATGAAGTCGCTGACAAAACAAAGTGAATAGATAAAGTAAAGAGAATACCGAAGACTAGGGTGCTTAGTACCTCATATTTTTTTTTGTACTTTAACTCTATTGGGTATGTGCGAAACTATTTACTAATTAGAAGAAAGCTTTGCTGGGGAGTTTGTTGCGCCACTTCTTCTCAGCAAAAAACACATAGGAAGTGAGAATACAGATAAACCCAAATAAACAAAAGCCCTTCAGCATTGATATGAATGCTATAAATAAAACATAATACAAATCGGCTGTGCAATTTCAAAACCTAGTATCTGACAAATTTAAAAAAAACGTGTTTTTGCATTTTTCGACCTTATAGACCACTCTCCACATACTAGGACAGTAAAAACTCCCAAAAATAACTCAAAAACGAAGTTACAGAAATTCTGAAACCTAGTATCTACAGCAAACGTTTTCAAAATGCAAAAATTACAAGATTAAAACATAGTATCTAACATCAACCATTTTAAAAACCTAGTAAGTGCTTGTAGTTACTTGGTTATAAAATGGTTCATGTAGATACTAAGTGAATGAAATGGTTGAAATAAACGTCAAAACTCCCGCGCAACTTTAGTAAGTGAGAAAAACTCGTTGCAAGTGCGTGTTTTTGTCTCTAAAAATTAGTAAAAATCAGTTTTATAGGTCGAAATTGATCTTGAATGCTTTAAAATAACGCGAGGAGGGGCTGTGTCGGGGGGAGTCCCCGTGTTGCGGCAAATCGCAGTCCTCCGGCGCGATCTCATGGTGGAGTGGAGAGATCGCCTCACGCAACCCCGTGCAGGGCACGCCACAAAAGTGGCCACAGTGCCCCTCTTCGAGGAGTGGATTGGGAGGAGTCATGGCACCCTCTCTTACCGCCTGACGCAGGTCCTCACCGGACATGGGTGTTTCGTGAGGTACTTGCATCGTATCGGGCGGGAGGAGACGCCTGGGTGTTACCACTGCGCGGACCGGCCAGAGGACACGGTGGAGGTATGTTCTGCCTGGGCGGAGGACCGTCGTGTCCTCACAGCGGCAATTGGCGGCGGCGACCTCTCGCGTCCGGCCCTGATCCAGGCCATGGTCCGGAGCGAGAGAGAATGGGATGCCGTCGCCTCCTTCTGTGAAGCAGTTATGCTAGCGAAGGAGGCGGCGGAGCGGCTGAGAGACCGCACCGCTCATCCCTGGTACCGGTCGACACCACGGGCGCCGTGTGTCGAGGGATGACTCCCAACCACCGTAGGCGCGGGTCTGGGTGAGTGGGTCCGGGTGGGCGGTGAGTGTGGGTAGCTCATCGTCCGTACGTCTAAGGACGACAGGCCCGTGTCGGCGGCACGTTCTATTCCACGCGCTCCTCGAAGAGATGTCAGCAATATGGAGGGGGTTTAGGGCCAGGGTCTGCCTGGGCTGCGGGTTGTTCGTAAGAGATACCGTGGCCCTGGCACACAGGGACCTCCAGAAGGAACATAGTGGGTTTTAGTCAGTAAGAGTCTGACATTCCCTCCAGCTGCACCCTCAGCGGGAGTGGTCATTTGATGATTTCATACGAAAAAAAAGTGCTTTAAAAAAACAACATGGTGAAATGTAAGTACGCTTCAGTGTATAATAATGTCAAGTTTTTTTTTCAATGTTTTTTATGAATAAAAAGCTGAACCTCAAAATAATAACACAAGCTTGTAAGATTTATTGGTAACTGGCGAGATTTTGTTTCGTGTCTTGTTTGGTTTTAATGAATGTTCTGTTGTTTTTTACTAAATAGGTTAAATAAATTGCATTAAGTTCCTACTCAGTAAATTAAAACCTAAATGAAAACAAAGCAAGTGATCTTACTAAGCCTATTAATTTGCGTTTAGTCCCCACTCAGTATACTCAAACCCAGATGAAAACAAAGCAAGTGATCTTACTAGGTTTTGAAATTGTCACACTCACAAAGTTAGGTCTAAGAAAACAATATTTTTATTAGTAACTGCTCCTCTACGTACATAGTTTGTAATAGACGCATTAAAACTATTTTTTTATATAGCCTGTTATATGCCTCAAATTTTGCAACCACTCCCAAGAATATACGACTAATATTATTGAAACGGCAAGCTGTCAAAGATATGAAATCGTTTTTCGGCTCTCCTGTAAAATTTGGTTTTATGCAGATACTGGGTTTTGATATTTCACAGCCGAAATATGGCATCAAAAGTTAAAAATACAGAATGTAAACAAACAGTAAGAAGAAAGTAGGTATTGCACAACTTGACCTAATAGTCGAGTAGACCTAACTCTTATATAAAATACTTAAAACTAATATAATCCACAAATTTATGTACAAAAATAAGTTCGTGTCGTCATGCGTCAAACAGATCGAAGTATACGATTTTTTTTTATAAATTGGTTTATCTAAGTAGGTACTATGCTGAGAAACGATATTATTACGTAACTGGATGACTTGGCATTTTTTCTTCTACGCCGCACCTATAAAGGTTTTTTTCAATTGAATGTTTAACTACGTTAGCTTATCGGCATAATATATTTCATTTTTCAGTTCATACATATTATATCAAAATATTACAGGAAGAGTACAATATTTATTTGATCTTATCACGAATTTAATTAATCATCTGTTATCTTAACGAATCCATTAGAAAACGTAATAATTTCGATATTTTTGACATTTAAAAAATATTTGACGTGAGTTCGACTTGTATTTCATGGATTTTTAAGAAAGCTTTTAAAAACTAATAAAAAAATGTAATTTATTTATTTTTTTCCTCTGGAAAATACTGATGGAAGGTTGCATATTCATTATTGTTTTTATTTTAGTTCTTTTTTTTCACTATAGCAACAAAGATTTTTTCTTTTATTTCAAAGTGTTCTTAAGCCAAAGGTCTTTGACTCTGCTTACGTCGACCGCATAACCGGCTTGAATATAATGTAATTATGTATTTGTTAATGTATGCTACGATACTATGTCTTGCATAAACAATGTAAATAAATTAATTGAGTCAATGTCACCAATAAATTATCACGCTTGACATTTTCTTTTTATTGACAAGAAAAATCTAGAATATCTGTAATAACTTGAATTTTGATATTTTAGGTTGTATTTTTAAAGTGAGACTTATTTTTTTGTCATTCTAAAAAAAAACATTTAGTCTAAATGCCTAACTGCAAAATTCCAAGTCCACGAAAAATATTTTTTAGCTTCACTTTTTTTTTTTTCAGATCTGTACATATTTATAATTAATAATTATATAACTATTACTACTACCTATATGTATATTGAAATATATTTACACACTTAAAGTATAATACTATATATTATATATTTAAAGTATATATTTTTTAGCTGCTATATACATATATTTATGAGTTTTTTTAAATGATTATAAATTATGTAAAATGCTAAATTAATAATAATTAGTCTCTAAGTCATTATTTTTACAGCTGCAAGCAATAAATGTCATTCCAATTGCAGTAATTATTTATTACTTTTATCTTATAAAATAAATAATGATACTAATATTTTTCATAAAAGGATTAGTGTTATTAAAAAAATCTTTATTTTAAAAATAAGCGACGATGAAACATGGAAATTTGGGCGAATAAGTTTTATTAAGAAATTAAATAAATTGTAGAGCACTTATAATTTTTGGCCACATAATAATCACGATAATTATTGCATAACAAAAAGATAACACATTTCTTTAAATCACCCAAAAATTCAAAAAAGAAAACATACATACCAATTCACACAAATAAACTAAACAAAGCACACACAACACTAGAACGTTTATCAAACGATTCAATAGTTTATTTATCGCGATTATGCCGTTAGAACGATTCAAGTATACTCGTATACGTGCGCTCTCGCTCGCGGTTCGATGCCGACTGAAAATAAACCGACAACTGACATTGATAGTCGATTTAATAGCACAGCCGGCTACACACGTGTTTCACACACTTTCATGACTTTTCAGGTGTGGGAAGAAACACTAAGTGGATAATTATTATACCTAATGTTGCCACCTCATTAGCAAACTAGGTAAGGTAAAATAAAGTAAGTAAAAGTAAACAAGGTAAGTACTTATACCTCACACGTAATTAGGTAAACTTTTTAGAGTTCTGGTTGAATGAACTTATCTTTGAGCTACTATTGACTGATGAGTATTGAGTACATATTTGTTCTGTTTATAAATTATTATTTAAGATAGTGTGAGCATTTACTATTTACCGTATGAGGGCTGGGCAATATGGCGTAACCAAAAAGTCTGTGTTTAAGAGTGGAGCAATGAGACCTGATGTCTGAACTTCAAGGAACAACATGATTTTCAATCTCTATTTAGCTTGTAATAAATTGGAACTTAACTGATTCTCTAGTTCTCTCAAAACCTCTAGTATCCTAGCTACTCCCATTAAAGATACGCCTTGACAATACGATAGTGGACCACTAGTAGACAAATTCAATACTTTTATAGAACTGACAAAAATGGTAACTCTCTATGCAATTTGTATGAAAACGCAACCTATGACGTCACAGATTTTTCACATCAAGCCGTATACTTTTTTCGATTATATGATCGATAAAACAAAAAATCGGTTCGACACAATAAATTAAATTGACATTATTTTAAGATCATTTACATGATGAATGTGATGAAGCATTTTATTTTTGACCCAGTCCACATCCCAATTAACACACTTGACAACCTTCATCATCTAAGCGGTAGACATGAAGTATTCCCTCCTTTCAACTCCAATTACCCATAACTTCATGTTATCTCTACCAACCACTCCACCACCACATGAAAGAACACGTGTTCCGAACACATCACGAAACACGTGTTGCAGAAATATGCACTTCAGCAGAATGCATATTGAAATCAGCTTATTAATTAGTCATTAAGGCAGGCTATTATCTGTCTAGGCACTTAGGATTTCCGCTTACTTGTTAGTGCCTTTGATTAGATTTTGTTTACAAACATCGTTGGGTGCGGAGTAGCGGTGTGCTGGACAGTTGACAATCATTATTTACTTCCTTAAATTCACTCATAGGTGCGTAGAAAGATGTCGACAAAAACGAACCTTCTAGAATCATAAACTAGAATGGTTTTACACCAGGAAGTCCTTGGCCTATTTTTTTTTTCAATCATTTATTTGAAGAGGCTTGTGCTCTTCTGTGTTAAGTCAGCCTCGTTGGGTGATGCATTTTACAATAGACTGTTTTATTTTTAACCGACTTCCAAAAAAGGAGGAGGTTCTAAATTCGGTCGGTATGTTTTTTTTCTTCGTTCAAAAACCCTTAAATGACCAATGTATACATTTAATGCGTTCTATCAAATACAAGATAATATTTTTTCTGTTTGACTTATAAAATAGCTTTCCTTCCAAAAAGATGGTGAAATGAATCTTATTATCTTAACGATAGCAACTTCCTAGAATTTGGTAGATGGCTAGGTAACTTCCAACATTTTCTAGAACAACCCCACAGACTTTGTACGGCTTGCTGACAAACTGTAGACAATAATATTATGTATCTTGCACAGTTGACGGAGCGAGCAGGAAGACGAGCTTCCTTCCTAAATCTTCCATTAGCAGCACGAGTGTAAACATGAACAGTAAAGGCGTAAGCATACGGGTAGATGATCAAGTCCTTACTAATGGAAAAACTGTTTCTAAGTTACATATCTTATACTACCTACTTAAACCGACGAATTTGTAGGTTCTTGATCTCATTTGTATAGACGCTACTACAATTTGCCTTTCCTTAATAGATTTTTAGCTTTATCCCTGAAGCAATGTTGGTTCAATGGCAAATGGTTCAAAGTTGATTTGGAAATTTTGGTAGTTTCGGGTAGCTTGATGTTCTGGTGTCTGTACATCTTTGTAGTCAGAAGCCAGAAAGTGTCAACTACCACCAACGGGTAACGGGTGGCCCGGGTATATGGGTTGAGGTTATGGGCAAATCTGGTACTCGGCTGATAATAGAGAAATGGTTCAGTAGTTGATGATCGCGTACGACTACCAATGTGTTAAATTAATGTGATGACGTCAAACACTCATTTCCTAAACGCACTAGAGGAGAGATAGGAGGTTGTTTATAGAGACAATACAGATTTAAAATCAGCTGATGACTTTGACAATTAGCCGAGAAAGAACTAGAACTGTGTCCATGTCATTGACATCTGAACGATTCTAGATGAAGCGTTGATTGATATAACAAAATACGTTAATGAATAATGCAAAACGTAGTATTTATTTTAAGCATAGCTTTTTAATTAGCAGTTTTCGATACTAAGAAACTCCAAACAGAAAAATAAACAACAAATTTATTATTGAATGTACTTTTAACAATTCGAAAGTGTCTCCAGATCAACACGTTCAAGGATGCATTACTACGTTCCAATGCAGTAAAAGTTCTTGAAACTTCTCTTGAATGGAGATAAATTGGAACGCAATAACCCGTAGTAATCAGAGGTTAAGTAACTACTCTACTGGCTTTTATTGCGCCCTGGCTAGATAATGTATGTGAGGTTGGATTTCAATGGGCTTGCGGCAACTGGCAAGGGGAACACTAAGTTGGACAAGACAAATATTTCACTGTCTTAAGCCCTCATTTATAAAGATTCCTCCCGAAAAATAAGCTGCGGCAAAATTCTATTAAGACAGCGAAGCATTTGATGAATGCGCTGCGGAATTTTTATCCAAATCTTTACGTAAAAGTATTATAAAAGATAAGGGTTGAATTAGCATTTGTCCTGATAAAAGACAATTTTTGTAATAGACTATGCGCAAGGTCGTCCCCAATTCACTATCACAAACATGCCATTTCAAGAAATAATTCCACACTACCAAGTATCAATAGCTTCCAGTTTTGCTTGTAAACGCTAAGAATTTGTTTAGAGACGTTTACCAACAGCGGAAATTTTTGTAACGACAACTCAATTTCATGAAACGTTGATAGTAATCGTTCTAACTGAGGTGCTTTCGGAGCAGAACTAATTGCTAGAGACAGTTCACAGAGACGCCAAACGGATCCTGAAATAGTCTGTGACGCATATCAACAGAATTAAAACGAACTACATAGACGATTGTCGCGTCTGGGACGCGGATAATGTGCATCCAGGAATCCGTTGTTTTCAGAAATATGTTGAATGATCGCAGAGTTAAACAATTCCTGCTAGACAAATGAGTATTTTGTTTTTGTTGTGCGTCCAAAATTATTCGTGACATCATCAACATAGAAATTCCCCCTACTGATTGTATTACAAGTGTTAAAAATCCAATTCAAGTGCTCATTTGATAAACCCCCCCTACGTGCGATAATTGAAAGTTCCTGAAACGCCTAGTCACTCCCTCAATGACGTCAGTTCTATAGCATATGGTAATGTATCCGATCAAATATAAACTTGTAACACTCTTGTCTCCTTATCAAACTTACTGTTGATATTGATGTAGGCAGTTGTGATTAGATATTATATTTATTTATGTGTATTTTTTATTAAATCTCGCGCAGTTTTTGATCGTTATCTTATACAGAGTAGAGCTAAATGAGCTTCGAAAACAATAATAAGGAAAACGGAGTATCTTCAGTTTTTAGTCTCTAGTTGCGTATCGGCTTCTGCCAACGAGAACTTCTTTTTTGAGTTAGTAATCACCAAATGATCCCGCTGTAAGAGCTGTTAAGGAGAGCGCCAGATTTTTACTAACAAAAACCAACTTGTGTTTTCCTTCTGGACCCCTTTATGCTCTAGGACCGCGGTAACTCTTGCAATTCATTCCTGCAGGTACCAACGAACCTTTGCGGCAAACAAGTTTTCAATTTCAATTAAAGCTTTTGGGGTGTGTATTTAAAGCGTCATGGTGAACTGTTGCATAATTGGATAAGTCAACATAACCGTTCATATGTGAGTAGGTCTTTTAACACAGCTCTAAAGACTAAACCTATCCCGTTACATATCGGGACACCTCTATCTATCGGGAGACTTATTAATTTAATCGTGTATTTTGGTCAATAGTATCCAAAACTAAATGTAAAGAGATTGAAATTCGCTATCTCACACGTTAATGGCCTATCTATAGTACCATAATCTAGTCCGTCTAAGAGGTCATAATGTACACGTGTAAGGAAAACTAGTCAAACAGATTCAGCTTAAAATTAATTTGATTATGTGTTTCTAATAATATGTTTATTTATTTACAATCATCATTTCAATGCTAATATCAAATAGATAGGTAATCTAAATGATAATATGTAATATGAAAAAAGTGGAATATTTTTTGCGAATTATTGCGCAATTTCTTGGTTTCCTGCTTATGTTATTTCAAAGCGTATTTGAATACAATCTTTGCAATCGTCGAGTCATAACACAGATAAGGTTTAACTGGAGAAAGATGGTAGAACCATAATTTGGGCTGGATAGAAAACACAGGCCGAAAGAAGGAATATTTAGGGGTTTCAGTCAATAAGATTCTGACACTCCCTACCGCTCCGGATACGGAGTAGTAAATTCCTAGTTTTCTGAACGATACACGGGTGAATCAATCACCAACTTGCAGACTCCGGACTTCTTTATGAATGGGTCTCAAAAAACACAGTGCACAGCAGACGCGCTATGCGACTATTATTCAATGTCCACCGTCAACTTAATAAAAGAAAAGCACTTACCGTTTTCCAACAATTTTTTATTAGCTTACCTAATGAAAAATTGTGACAGATAGATATCCTAAAAGCCTGACCTTTATATGATTCAACTGTTTTATCTTGAATACAAACTTATAGAATGCATCCGAATAAAAAGTAGTTTTTTCTTAGACTTTCGTCTATCTGGTATTTTAATTCGATTCAGTACTTTTTACGTAAAAGCGAGACACTCAGACAGAGCTATTTTCGCATTTATATTATTAGTACGAAATGTCAAGGTTAGAATGGTCTGGTCATCACATTATAAGGAAATTACACTTTATGAAAATTTAAATAAGTAGATCTATTTCGGTAATGTATACACATCGAAAACATTACTTTTATCTGTGGTCAGAGTATAAAGTGCTATCATGATAATATCGAAGTCAAGCTTAGATATATAAAGTAATTTATTCAGACCATTGTAAGTACAGACATCAAACCCGAAACTAAAATTTTCCCAATCAATTTTGAACCATATGATTCAACGATAAAGTTGAAAATCTATTAAGGGACTTTGACAGATTGTAGTAGCTTAATGTCCTGTCTGTACAAACAAATAAATCTATTGTAATAATGTATTAATGTGCAATCCTTATATGACTAAGCAATAATATTATGCTGGGTCAGTGTTCAATTTATGCTTAGAGCTTTTTTATATTAGGTTCTTAACGAGTGACAAAAACTCATGTCCGATACGAATGACTGGCGTTTTCATCAAGGTTAGTGTTCGCAAAAAACTTGGAAGTCATGAACATGTTATCGATATAGTATTACGTCATTGTTTTGTATAAATACGAGTTTAGTATAAGTAAAAGAAAGTACTTTGATTGGAGGCTCTACATTGCACGGCTGGTAAAAAGGGTTATGTATTTTTCTATACACATTTTCTTTCGTACAATCTTTCTAAACGAAGGAGACTTACGAAATTTGGATCAAGTATTGGTTTGTAAAACTCTTGAAAGTCTTGTAGGACTTTTGAGTTTCATCTGGTAACCCTTTACCAGATGAAACTCAAAAGTCCGCAGAAAAGGCCCGATTTTCATTTAAAAATCCTGAGATTTCTACATTACTTAATCAGGTCTTCTGATCTTAACAAAATAAGTATGACAATATGTGATTCACAAAATTTATTTTTGGAATGATGAGGGTGACAAATGGAGGCTTCAACTACTTCAACGTGTGATGGTATCTCTTCGTGGATTCATTTTCTACGAGTAGCCCTTGAAAAGCCAGTCGCTCTGACTGTTGGGAGGAAAACCAGCTAGGTTTTATTCTGGATTGATGAGACGGGAAAGTTATCTACATTATTTTTAAATATCTTTATAATTGTTTATACGTCGCAAAGTATGGTATCATTGGACTATAATACTTCGGGTTGGATTAGTGGCTAAAGCACCAGCCTCTCAAGTATGAGTGTGCGGGTTCGATTCCAGGTCAGGCAAGTACCATTGATACTTTTCTAAGTTATATGTACTTTCTAAGTATATCTTGGACACCAATGACTGATTAAAGGTGAAGGAAAACATCTCGAGGAAACCTGGACTATAAAAAGTCTGAAATCACCATCCCGCATTGAGCAAGCGTGGTGGTTAACGCTCAATCCCTTTCTGTGTGAGAGGAGACCTTTGCCCAGCAGTGAGACTTCGTTGGGTAAGGGCTAGGCGATTGATAATGACTGCTGTAGCCCCGTTTCATCCAGTACATTTCAGTTCTTGAGTTTTTCAAGAGGACTCGATGCAGTGATGTCATCCGTTCAAAACCTCTGTCGCAATATTGATAACTTATCTGCGAAATTAAAATCTGCAATGTCATCGTTTCGTCGTTAATATTTTTAAGGTGTAAGGCCATTAGTTTAGTAGTTGTATCTTATCGTCGCATGTTTATAATATATTTTAGAGCCATAAATTGCATTTTTTTGTCCGCCGGCGGTTTGCTGGGGCTCATAAATCAGTATGGAGTTGAATGGTAGTGCGCGCATTACAACGATCAGGTATCCGGCCGGTAACACCGAAAAAAGTTAAAGTTAGATTGGATTCACGATTACCTTCAAAATAAACCTTTTAACCAACCAACCAACAATCGGTCATAAATTTAGTCAGTAGTATGCGAGGGCTCTTGGTACATTCATATTTAATTTAAAAAATGTTAGGAAAAGGCAGACGGACGAGATAAGTTTTTTTTGGGATTGGCCCTAAAAATGGCCTCATTACTCATTAGTACTCGTAAAATAATTTTGCTGCTGTGAAATTAGTACGTCAGACATTTAATATTCTGCGCGTGCGCAGTGATATTTAGAACCTACTATCGCCAATAGCTATTTGACGCGTAGTATTTTATAAAGAAGTACTGTTTGACTTTCAACGCACGACACTTACTACAATTACCGATTGTTTTATAAATAATTGAATTAAAACTGCAGTAACAATGACTACAGTTAGATACAAAGATGTTATAATAACCCTAGCGTGCGTGTGCGCTATGATATATTTATAAAATCAACCTTTTCATTATCGTCAAACATTATGGCATAACAGGGCAGGTGTTGCCAGTACGGTATGTTATTCTCATCTCACGTGCGGTATTATTTTAACCATACTAGTGCACCATATTTTTACAGGTCATCTAGTACATGCTAATGATCAGGTTTACTACAAAACAGTTGAATGACCACGGTCAGCAATCGAGCGCTTTCATAGAGACCGGCGTTTAGCGGACAATTTGGCGAATGTGACGATAAATTTAATAAAATATTTTATTGCTTTTTGTGGTAAAGATGATCCTCAGCATGTACTAGATGACCTGTGAAACTATGGTGCACTATTTTTGTTAGACCTTATAAAAAGCAATAAAAGACAGGAACGGGAAGCAGGTTGCTTTAAATTATTTTTTTTTGGATCCAATCCTCAGACATAGCATTCAATTTATTTTGAAAATAAATATTTAAACAGAAAAATGACAGAGACAGTGGTAGCACAGCTCAAATTGGCAGGCAAAGTCGGCGCTACTGCTAAACACATCTGGTAGTGGCCGTGTCTGAACGTTGCCGTTGGAGAGAGAAAGAAAATTTTAAATTAACCAACCTTTAGACGCACTATGCCAATATCTCTATGTTCCGAAGTCGGTAATCAATAACTGCGCGTGCACAAGGCATCAAATGGCTGACTTCAGAAGGGAAAGCGATTTAATGTGAGCTGTTGTAATAGAAAATTGATTTTTTAGGACTCACGTACTTTAACAACGAAGACAAATATATGTAGTAGTAATGGCGTTCAGACTGATTATTATTTTGAACACGGTAGCTATTCCCTATAACGAGATAAGCCAGCTACGCAGAACAATTAAAGAACAAAAACATTTGCACGGATACAGGTGCACTTTCCCTCACTCTCATAATCCGATGCGTCAGCAATCCGATTAGGACCATATTGCCGATGTACGGTTTTTTTTACCACCAAACTCAGCGATTTGGGTGATTCACAGCACCAACAAGAAGAAAACAAGCATTGAAGAATATAATTACAAAACAACTTTTAATTGCGATTAAAACTTTACTACTAGAAAAAAAAAAACTATTTTAATGAATGACGGACAGACGATACGACGCACCCTTTAATCAAATATAAATATCATTAATTTTAATTGAGCTCGTAACTTTATCGCTAATTACAAACAATTCACGTTCATTCAAGACATAGGCAATTAAAGTTTTTTCTACTAGTCAGACCAGTATATCAAGCTACTACTATCTGTCAAATTTCCTCAATAGATTTTCAACTTTCTCGCTGAAGCATATGGTTCAAAGTTGATTGGGAAAATTTGACAGTTTTTGGTAGCTTCATGTGCTGTCTGTATAATAATAAATGTTCATTGTCATTAGAGTACCTATCAGTGTGTGATGCGTCTGCGCCGCCTGTGTGGCGGTTGATAGAGACTAATCTAGAGATATGTGACTGGAAGATTTGACCCGTATTTAATTACGATGACGAAGCAATTGTTCATAAATCATATGCGCCATTAATTTTTTGAGTGGGGTACCAAGAGGTATCCAGATGCCCGGGTAACTGGGTTGAGGAGGTCACCTGCATCCGGTTAAGACTGGACGTCGACCCGAACAATTTTTAAAAAGGCTAGGCAGATAACAATAAACATTAATTGCGTACCAAAAGATTAACAATCAATTTGTTTACAAAAAAAATCGTATCTCGGATAAGTAGAAGATTATTGGAATGAGTATAAACTTAAAGAGCGCTTTAATAAGGTTGATACGATACTAATATGTAATTATCTTTAAAGCAACAAAAAGATATGAAAAAATATATTATAAACCTCCAGTATGGAGAGGTCAATTTTAAGGTTTTCAGCAGAGGACACTCCGAACCTCAATATTAACATCTCAGCATATAAGATTTCCAATAGGGTACAGACGCCAGCTCATCAAGCTACCCGAAACTCTACAATTTTCCCAATTGTCTGCAACTACAGCTGAAACTGCGGAAAACTTAAATCTAGCTACAAATTAAATTGAATTTAGTATTTCCCAAGCTATGTTGTGGTCAGTTTCCAGTTTCGACCGGATGCAGCAGAGTACCAGTATTCTACGCGGAGTGACTGCTTGTCTGACCTCCTCAACCCAGTTACCTGGGCATACCAATACGTCTTGGTCAGCAGACTAGTCGTCAGACTTTTTGGCGTCTGACTACCCGTAACGACTGCCAAGGATGTAAACATGACAACCGGGACCCTCCAATTTAACGTGCCTTCCGAAACACGGAGAAACTTCTCATGACATGATGGTCACCCAACCACGGAACGACCGCGCCAAGCGTTGCTTAACCTTGATCGATCGACCTGCGCGGCTATTCTTTAGCTACGAGCTCCGCTTACAAAACTGATATGATATCAATATAGGTACCTACTACGAGTATAACATAGGTACCTACTGCAAATATATTAAAACACAAGCTAAAACATTGTATCCAACGATGATCTTATCGAGTTACGGGCAATTAACCTTTTCGGGTTAATTAGCGCCCAGACTCGGAGCAATTGAACTTTTGTCTGAAATTTTTTACACTGGGTAGCAACGGTTTTATTTGGAGAATCTGTGTGTACGTATAGGATTGCGTCTAGCTGTCTATGTGTGGGTGTTCTTCTTTTATTAAATCTACACACACATTGGTGTATGTATATTAATCAATATGTAAATGCTTAAAAAGTTTTTCAGTCACTACGATTTTTGTTAAGTAATTGCAATTTTCTCGATAACTTATAATTGTATGACCTTCTCAAAGAAGTTTTTCAATGTTACCTTTAGGACAATCAGTAGAGCCATTGGGTAAAAAATGTATCGACTTTAAGGTTCTTTAGGGAGTGGTCATATGTGAGTGTGGAAGAGTTTTACTGACTAAAACCCACCTATGTTACTTCTGCAGCCCTTTCTGTATCATGTTTAGAAGAATATCAGCAGAACCCTGGCAGGTATCTCTTCCGGGACCCAGAACCATAGCAACATAGTAACTATCAAAATAGCTTTTTTTTAATAATTATTAATAACAAAACAACTACATATAAATCTACCTACAATTACACATTTTACGTTTGATAAGTTCAATGACCCGACTTGGGTCTTTAAGCTACATTAGCAAATTATATTCAGCAGTTGTTATGCTTATTAAGGTTTATTAACACTTCAAATTAATTCATCATTTTTATTATTGTCTTCTACATGTTCCGACGCCAGCACATCAAGCTACCCGAAACTTACAAATTTCCCAATCAACTTTGAACCATACTGCTTTAGCGATAAAATTGAAAATCTATTAAAAAAACCGGCCAAGTGCGAGTCGGACTCGCGTACGAAGGGTTCCGTACCATTATTTATATAAACTCAATATTCAGGGAAGATTTCAAGCGTCTGCCTCTTGCCGTTATCAATATCGAGTAAAAAACGAGCAAAAAATCATGTTTGTTGTATGGGAGTATAATTTAATTTTAATAAAATTACTTATTTTTAAAGTAAGTAATACATTCCATATTCTGTGAATATTTCAAGCATCTACCTGTTGCCGTTATCGATATCGAGCAAAAATGAACAAAAAAATCACGTTTGTTGTATGGGAGCCCCCCAAAATATTTATTTTATTCTAGTTTTCAGTATTTGTTGTTATAGCGGCAACAGAAATACATCATCTGTGAAAATTTCAACTCTCTAACTATCACGGTTCATGAGATACAGCCTGGTGACAGACGGACGGACGGACGGACGGACAGAGGAGCGAAAACAATAGGGTTCCGATTTACCCTTTGGGTACGGAACCCTAAAAATTGACAGATTGTAGTAGTTGATGTGCTGGCGTCTGTACAATAGTTACATTGGCCTGAGCTGAATCGAAACCGCACACTCGTAATAAGGCGTAAGCCACCACGACTGAAAAATTTGATGTCAATTTATTTTATGTTAATAACTTTATTAAAGGTCATTGTTTTATTAACATTTTGTTACTTTTGTTGTCTTTAGGCATCGAAAAAAGTTGCATCGGTCACTTCATAGTCTTAATATTTTGAATGCCAATTAAAAAATAAAATATACTTTCATTCCTTCCTTTTATGGGACTTAAACTTCCTAACAAAAGGTAAAAGCCATTAACATTTTGACCGCGACAGTCACGTATAGATGACAAGCCAAAAAGCACCCAGCACGCCACGGTCATGACTACATGACAGTCTTTTAAAGTTCAAAATTAATAATCAGTTTTAATCGATATAATTCCGAACTCACTGTATATTGTAGGTACCTATTTATAGACTAATTCTTAGCTTAGCGCTAAGGGCACGCCTTTCTTATTTTGACGTGGCAGTCAAAAGGTTAATAATAATAGGACCTTCAACAAATATTGACTGAATTCCATGACAATTTACTATCGTATATAAATATATAGCATTTAACCCATGTGTACATATAATCTGTTACCATAGCGAAGAATGATGGCGCAGATATCGAAGGTCGCAACACTACATACAAAACATTCAATACATCATCCATATGCCATACAGTTGGTATGCCATGTCATTCAGTATTTAAAAAACTATACTACGCCGTTGTATAGACGCCAGCACGTCAGGCTACCCGAAACTGACAATTTTCCCAATCAACTCTGAACTTTATGCTTAAGCGATAAGGTTGAAAATCCATTAAGGAACTTTGACAAATTATTGTAGCCTGATGTGCTGGCGTCTGTATGTAATTACAATTTCTGATTGGTTTAGAGTTTGTATATCTGTTGCATATTTAATATAGCTACTTAATGTAATTATTTTTTTCTGTCCACGTCTCCGGCTGTACCGCCTAGCTTGCAGCGGTTAGAATCCTTAGGGTACTTCCACACATCAGTTATGTATAACATTATACAACATTGTATAACACGATAAAATTATGAATGTCATCGTGTTACACATCGTGTTATAATGTTGTATAACGTTTTATAACTGCTGTGTGGGAGCACCCTTACTAATATTATAATAATGCGAAAGTAACTCTGTCTGTCCGTCACGTTTTGACGCCAAAAGTACTGAATTGATTTAAATAAAAGGTAAACTCTAACTCGTTCATTCAAATAAGACTGATAAATCAGCACTTTTCGAATGTTAAAACAAGAGACAGCCCCCAAAACGCCCACCCATATAGACCTATTATAGTCTAGTTTGAGAAAGTACTTAGGCTACTTTATATCCAACGTTGACAACGCTTACTGGGGTCATGCGGCGTCTATCTGTGTCACACGCGTCGACAACTAGTTGACGTCGAGTGGCATGAGGGTGCGAAGAATAACAAATAATATCACAATGTACAGTCACCCGCACATCAGTAGACACACTTTGACCTTGAGACCGCCTCTATTTCCTACGACATAAGAGCTGTTTTCGCAGTTCAAATGTTTCCACTGATGTGCGGGTGACTGTACATATGTATGTAACTCTAAGAGATACCAATCTTATCGGCGAGATAATCCCTTATTACCTGATATATGTTGGTATATGCGACGTTATGAAATTCGGCTATTTGTTTTACTTATCTATATCTATCTCTATCTATCCATACATGTGTACGGTGACTTAGCGATAGTTTCATCATCCTGTTTATTTATAAGATAAGGTACTGTTTGGATTTCATTAATTCATTCAGTCGTGGTAGCCTAGTGGTTAAAGCAGTAGTCTCTCAAGTATGAGCGTGCGGGTTCGATTCCAGCAGGCTTAGCATGGCAACCGTAGAAACAAATTTTGTTTACCGGAGAATGGACATAATGACAGAAAAGTGACAGATTGACGTAAGATTTCTGTTGACATTTTTTGAAGAAAATTTTCTTTTCTTCGATCGACATAAGTTTACAAGCGATTCTATGCGATTCTTGACAGGTCGCGCCATGCACGGGCAGAAGACATGTTGACATTGACAGAAAGAGCTTTGTCTTTTCTTGACAGAATAGATATAGAATCGCCATGCTAAGCCTGCAGGTTAGGCTAGTACCAATGCAACTTTTCTAAGTTGTATGTAGGTATACTTTGAAGAAATTAAAAATTTCTTTTCTACGTGTCAAAAGAAATCTTACGTCAATCTGTCACATATCTGTCATTATGGCCATTCTCCGGTAGACAAAACTTGTTTCTACAGTTGCCATGCTGACCTTCAGATAGACAAGACGAAACAGGCGTACTCTATGTATGTTGTCACGAAGGCAGTTGTGACCACAATCCGTCACGACCTATGAGATATCAGGCATAGGATCGTCACCCCCGTATTTCCTTTCTCACCTGTTTCATAGGCCTTTTGAAGTATTTAAAAATCACGTCATCTTGTGATGATTTCCTAATGAGGTAAACACGTTCATCACAATCTAAAGATATGCAATCAATCAGGTCTAATCACAGCCAAGTTGTATTTACGATACAAAGCTTGGCACAAAGCCTTACTGATTAAATAAATCTTATAACTAATAATTATAATATGTTTTTGGGTTCCGATCCGAAGATTAGGTTTTATAATGCCGTGTGTATAGAAAACATGTATACGTCCGTCTTCAAAATAGTTTTTAATTTTCCTTCGAAAAAAGCCACAAATGGAACTGTGTAAATGTCACGTTAGGCCATTGGTTGACCACCTCAGTGGCGTATCAGACGACATCGGGCCGTGGAAAAATACTCCACATGCTATCACCGCCTGATAACAATAGAAGTGGACTACTAACAAATTAATAATGTCATGCGGATTTCGCGTGGGCACTACACATCTTTTTTCAAGTAAAAAAAATATGTAAACGACTCTTGCGCAGCGGATACGCGGGCGGATTTTTTGTTGTGTTTAGTTTTAATTATATCGTAAATTTTCCTGGTTCAATAAATCTTCAGCTTCTGAAACCTCAAAAATAAAGTAATTTATTTGGATATGGATTTGTGAATAACTAATAACGGCCTCTTACTTCGACCGGCATTTTAATTTACTCTCAATCACAAAATAGTCAAAATGACAAAAGTATGATAGTTAGACATACATCATCGTGGATTGTTTTGTAGACTCATTTTTTATCCACAAGCGCAAAAATGTATGTGTTTATTTACAACATCACTGTCGAAACCTCTAAAATTTTCAGTTAAGTGTGAAAAGATCTATGAAGATTATTATTATTTTCTGTATATGTAGGAAATTCACAGAAATACGAAAACTTTGAACTATGTGTCAGTTGATTCAACTGACCCCAGTTTATGTCACTTCAGTTGTGTTGCAACATGTCGTGACTTGTTCACGCCCCAATCGGTCATCGCTACTTTATCATGCATTTCCTTAGTAAAAATAACTTCAATTATAAACAAACATACGCCTTTATTGATTGTGCATATAAATAGCTCTTCTGATAACTGCTAATGTTTGTGTACATAGCTTTACGTGTGTGCGTCACTACCACACCTCCTGCATGCATGTGTGTGTACACGGCAGTGTTTGTGTGTGCGTTGTATAGCTGAAAATGTTGATGTGTCATTGTTTTAGGTAATTTATTTGATGTTAGTATTTCTAGCTGTATAAATATTTTATTTATGACAATTTCATTACTCAGTCGACGTATTGTGGCTTTTACATTTAAATATCATGCCAGCCTTTACAAAATTGAAAGCTAAGGGTATACCCACGTATCTGTTCATCCCTTTCCGTCTTTCCTTCATTAAATTGGTATTAGATTAGATGACATAGAAGAAAATTATGGCGCAAACTACACTTTGACTGACTAAAAAAATATTTTGAAGCTTTTGAGAATACAGTTTCTTTGAACACACAGCGTGTTCAAAGCCCTGCCAACTATGGAGAAAAATCACGCGTATACATAATTATGTATATTGTTGGGATCGATGGATGCCAACTACCCTACATCAGGATAGTTGGAACCTTTTGGGAGACTCCACCGTTAAGCGGAAGGTCGATATGATGATGAAGTTAAATATTTGCAAAATGATACGTCAATAGTCCAAGTGATTATAGGTACAAAGTCCATAGCTCTCTGCTAGAGCTAAAGGTTTTTGAACCGTATTACATAACAACAAAGTTCATTATCCTTTCTGCGGCAAATCGATGCAATTCACATTGAGGATTATTTACAATAGCTGTTACATAACTATTGAATCAGTGCCAAGTTCAACGGGCATGTATTCAGCTACGACTGTCATATGCTGTGAATTATGGACCTTAGGTTGTAGGTTTAAAGTTGGATTTTGTTTGCCTCATATTTCAGAGCACATGCACTACGTTTGTTTCTTAGTAAGTAATTGTGACTCATATGTTCCTTAGTTTAAGAACCAATTTGTCTTGTAGTCATTTTGGTGGATCGTATATCAACTTAGTTGCGTTGTGTCGCAGTTGTTTCTAATTTAATCTAATTTTCTATTGTGAGTTCGATGCTCGGGTTACACAGGTGAAAATAGAGCGGAAAACTCGCATATTTTTAGTTCGTTGTCGCGGTGATTTTCCGCGAACTTAAAGAAAATAACTGCAGTGAACCCTCGGTAGTATAAAAACATTGTTTCAGACCGATATTTTAACTATCGGATTAGAGAATCCAACATAAATAAGAAATAAGCTGTGCCTTTGTACTTGATTGTTCTATTTTACCTCTTGTCTTATTTACTGTGTACATAAACTGTTAAATAAATAAATCTCTTTCTCAAATTCAAAATATTAATTGCCGGTTAAGGCGGCCGTACTCTGTAAGACTTACAAGCATTTGCGCAGACAAAGGTGAACCCTCTAGTCCTTGACTGCGAGCTGATTTATTAGTCTCTTAAAACCCACAATGCACTTTCGCGAATCGAAACCAAGACCCCGAGCGCAGCCATGCTATGCGTCAACGAGCCAGTTAAAAAATATGTAAGTATGGACAATGGCTTGTGCTTTTTAACAGTGAGTTATAAGTAAGAACGATGAACGCACACTACTCTAGTGCTATATCATATATGTATGTGTAAGTAGACATTGGTATGACTTTTATTAAGCTTAGGTTTGAAGATCTACATGACGCATACAGACCAAACAAGAAGACGTTACGAAATATTATGCAATACCTATGAACATAAATATTTAATGTAATGCACTTACGTTCTTTTTAGCTTTGTTTATATTTATGAAAAACGTAACTCATCGTGATTCTATACTAGTTTTAAAATCTAAACACTGATTGTTGGTTTTATCTAGATGTATAGCTAGTTTGCATTTCATTGTCCGTCAGTTTTTTAGGCACTGGATATGTTACCTGTATCTTTGGGTAGCCAGGTTTTTTTTGTAGTATTACTCCGAAAATAGCTGCAAAAGTATAGTACTTTTGAGGAAATTCAGGTAAGAAAAAATAAAAACTCATTGATTTTACCTTTAAGCGTTGCACTGCTGAACAGACCCTTTGAGACTTCCAGTCACAGATAATACAAAAAAGCGAGACAGTTGAATTAGGGATAAAAATATAGTATTTTTCCTAGCATTTTATTTTTGTACTAACTCTCGCCAGTGGTTTCAGGTTTCACAACAGTTCAGCTTTATGATATTAAGGATTGTTTCGGCCTTAAATTGCATACATTTGGCACGCACATTTATATTTATCCTACTACTATTATAAAGGCGAAAGTTTGTAAGTATGGATGTTTGTTACTCTTTCACGTAAAAGCTACTGAACGGATTTGAATGAAACTTTACCACAATATAGCTTATACATCAGAATAACATATAGGCTACTTTTTATCCGGGTATGGCAAATACTTCCCTCAGAAACCGGGTGAAACCGCTGGCGGAAGCTAGTTTTTTATATGTGTACCTACTTTATTTTTCCTTGTAAGTGTGCTTGTGCTGTGTCAATAATAAAAGTTTTTTCTTTCTTTCTTTTTTACATAGCATTGATATTATTGATAGTAGATCCTTCTAGGAATCCAGTCGACATGACTATTCAGAAAATCTTCACTTAATACATGTTTGAACAAGTTGTAACTTGTACACTATTATAAAATTGATAACACTTATAATATAATAGTACGATACTGGGTCCTTCATTTTTCTGTAAAAATCATACTCCGTTTGCTTCTTAGTTCTGTAATATCTTCGGGGTCCTCAGAAATGATGGAAAGGAAGCAAAGAAGCTCCTGTCGACGGTGTTCCTACGAATTTCTTAACGTAACATGCCTAGATATAGTCAACCCCCATTTTATCTCACAGTACATTATTTAAGTGTTCAAGACCCACTTATTATATCTTAACTTCAAATAGATTGTACTTTAATTGGCCATAATTTATCATCAGTTCGGTAATTCAGTATACGAGCAAAAGGCCTTCCACACGATCCAAACCAACCGCCCCGCGCCAACAGAGATCACCCTGGACTTCCTCCTAAGTCGTTCACTCTTGACAGAGTGGTCGTGGTTGATGGCGTTTCATTTTCATTGGGTATTGAGGCTCTCGCGATGCGTCTCCACTTGTCACGGTTTACAGCGTCTCGAGAACTCAGGACTATGGAAGTTTGTGTTGCAGATCTGATGAGGTCTGTCCAACGTGGGTCCCGCGTGACCGCTTACCCTCTACTATTCCCTGGACAATGAGTCGCTCCATTGAGTAGTCGTTGCGAACAAAGTGACCAAAATATTTGAGGATTACCACCTTGGACTAGTTGGTGTGAAAATCTACCGTGTAGACGATGGTAGATCGACAGACGACTTTGGACGACGTTTGCCGGGAGCGCATCGCGACGGGATGTGTCCTTGGTTAGCTCCAACCGTTTAGAACCATTATAGAACGCTGTCGGCCGACGGGAGGACAAGGTTACCTATGTCGGCGGTCGGTTTGTATCGTGTAGAGAGCGTTTATCTTATAGTGACCTTGCCAAAGCCGTTCGGAATTAGTTCTACGTCAACACTTGCGAGTACAGTAACGGTGCGACAGCCAATTGCATTGTAAACAATGACGTAGGCTCTGTGCCCTTTCATTCCGTAATATTACGCTTGAATTGATTGATGGGGTAAGTAGGGTTGTAACTGGCTACAAGGGTATAAGTTATACCACCTCATTGAGCATTTGACCTTTGGTATTATGTTTTGTATAAAGATAAAAAGGATAAATATTAAAGTTATTCAAAGAAGGTCGAAAATCAGCACTTTTTGGAAGTCAATTTTACAAAAGACAGTTTCTAATACAAGGAGTATTAGAAACTGTCTTTTGTAAAATTGACCATTTACTCTAAAGAACAAAATGATGGAACAGACTTCAGAATACGTTAGACCCCATAGAGTCAAGGCTAAAGGTCATAGAGGCAGAGTCAGGGCAGTCACTCCTGCAGGTTTAATTGAGGTTTCCATGATTCTGATCAGACCTACAATATTGTCTTAAGAACACGGGGTTTGAGTCACATACCAAAGAATATTTTATCGCCTTCTTATGCTTAAAATTCTAAGCGTCATTATCAAGAATTGCGGAAATCCCATATTTTCTTCTATTATTTTCTTCCTCTATGAAGGAGATCTACGAAATTCTAGATTTAGACCTAGTTCATCTTTTTCGACGTCATTACCTATCCTTGTAGGTAAAGACAAATTGGACAAAAACCCTATTGCGCAATTTGTTGAGTTTTTATTTTTATTCTTCGTAACTAATCGATTAGTTTTATTAGTCTGGCGATTATAATTCTGTATGGCCTTTCTTTCGCTTTGATTAGTGACTGTAAAATAATGTAAGTATTTATCAATTGTTTTTAATAAATTAGCTCTACTCATTTAAGTTTTTACTTAGGGCCATTATCACCGGTTACGGATAAGTTCCAGATAGTTTATCTGGCAGATAATTTTATACAAATTCTGTTCCATTTTTTAATTTATCTGGTAGATAGTGGCTATCCGTAACCGGTGAAACTGGTCCTTAAAGTCATAATTATTATGTTTTACCCCTTATGCAAAACGACGGGGTTTTATAAGTTTGACGTGTCTCTGTGTGTGTGTAGATGTGTATGTCTGTCTGTGGCATCGTAGCTCCCAATCGGATGATCAGATTTTAATGAGGTTTTTTTAATCTATCCATAGGTATGGTACGCTGCTATTTATGATAATTTATAATAAGTAATTAATCATCATTTATCAATCATTGATTATGTCGAAAATAATGTGAGTTGGGGAAATACAGGATTATAAACTTACAATATTATTGTACGATATACTACATCACACGTAGCATTGATACCGTTTTTTTACATACAGAACTATAACAGTGCGTTGTGGTAGACGCCAGCAGGTCGTCTACCCGAACCTGGAAAATTTTACCAATCGAATATTAACCTTCCAGTATTATGATAAGGTTGAAAATCTCTCAATCTGTACACACCTAGGGTTCTTTTTATTACCAACCTATCTATCAAAACGAAAAAAATATACCTACCCAACAATTTTTGCCCTAGTTATCCTCAGTATACCGCTTATCAAAGTACCATCTAAGATGACATTATCAGTATTATCATTCTATGCATCACAGTCATGTCCTTGTGTAACAGCTGGTGGCGCAGACGTGACGGTAACGAGGCCAATGTTACAACAGTATCATGGAAAACTTTCCATACATGATTTACAGACGGCAGCACCCGAAACTGTCAAATTTTCAATCAACTTTGAACCATATGCTTCAGCGATAAAGTTGAAAATCTATCAACAAAATTTGTCAGATTGTGAGTAGCTTGATGTGCTGGCAATTGTACCAAGATTGTACCTTCATTGAACACCATGCAATCAGCTGATATCAGGATCGCTAACATACGAAAGCTGTGCAGCTAAAGGCAAAAAATGTTGCTAAAGTTGGCTAGTATCTTCACGATGGTCTATATGTAGGAACGAAACGCTAATGAGCACGCCTTTTTTTTCGTAGGAAATCATAAAATGACCCCTCCCGCTCTTCGTGCAGCTGGAGAGTGTCAGACGCTTACTGACTAAAACCCAATATGTTCCTTCTGGAGTGAATTTGTATGAAATTATCTACCAGATAAACTATCTGGAACTTATCAGCAACCTGTGAAACTGGCTCTAAATAACTCTGTCGCGAAAAATCTAATTCTAAAAAAAGAATAGTAAGTTCTGCATGTTAACTGCAAATAAACAAAGTATGTCAAAACCTTCGTTATTTTCCCTAAATCCATCGATTACGATGATATCTCTCGCGATAAATATCCAAGTTCTACAGTCGGACTTGTGCAATGAAATCTGAGACGATTTGAATGGAAGATATTGTTTGAGACAAGCTGTATTATCGATTCATCGTCTGGAATATATGCTGTGATAACCGTTGAATAACAAAATTATCACCATTACTTATATTAAAGTTGTTTCAAGCGGGCTTCAGTTTGTTGGCTGCGGGCCGACGTTCGTTTTCTAAATTCCGGGACTGGACTCTATAGTATCGTAGTCTAAAAGAGATACATACAATATAAAATAATAACAATATAAAAAATCATGTGAACATTGTCACTACTGAGCTTTTTTCGAAGATCCACCTATTTTATCCAATCTGATAAGAATAATATTATGTAGCAATATAAACTAGATAAGTTGCTATAATATGTGAGATAAGAGTGTCTAGTTTTTCACAAGCTCCTGCACACTCTGCAATAATATTTTTTGGAAAAATTAATGCCTTTCTAGACTAATACCAAAAACCCACCAATCTAGAATGGGTTTGTCTTGATTAGCAAAGAACTTGAATGGACTTATTCCTACTAGCAAATTATTGAACTTTTGTGGCAACTGATTTTAACTGGTGCTAATCTGAAAGTACTGATAATTATGATAAGCCGAAGGACTATGTATATACATAACTTATGGTAAAACTAGCTGTTCCCTGCGGTTCCACCCTGTCACCCAAGGGAACTAACAGCACCCGGTTAAAAAGTAGCCTATGTCCTTTCTCCGAGTCTAGACTTTCTATGCCGACCAAATTTTTCTTACATCGGTTCACTACTTTTGGAATGAAAGAGTGACAGACAGACAGAGTTACTTTTTCAATTATAATATAAATTAGTAATAGTAAGGAGAAGCTGTTATACAACCCATCAATCATGTTGAGACTACACAATAGCACAATATTATTGTTCCAGTTTACAATATGTGTTGACACACACATTTTAATGTGTACATTGTAAATAGTTTTGTTTGCACTTGATTTCAATGGACGGATACAGTTTCAGTATTGACAGTTTTGTTTAAAAAGTGCTGATGAATTCTATTTTCAAATAGGCTGTATAACTGTTTGTTACATAATCAATTAAAATGAGATTTTTGATTTGAATATGAAACAAAAATTCTTATTCAAACCTTACATAAATAATAATTGATATATTTATTTTGCAAATAGGCTGAAATCAACACTTTTACACATCAAGACTTAAGGCCAGTTTCACAGGTTACGGATGGCAACTATCTACCAGATAAATTAAAAAAATGGAACAGAATTTGTATGAAATTATCTGTCAGATAAACTATCTGGAACTTATCAGAAACCTGCGAAACCGGTTGTTATAAAAGAAAGAGATGAGGTTAATCTAGTTAACATAGCCAAACTGTCTCTGAAATCAAGATTCTCAATTGAGTTTTTGGTTTAATCATCAAAAGGTGAAATAGAAAAAATAAATGAACATTATTGAATTGAGGTATGTATTGAACTGATGCAAATATAAAAAGCATTGCGGAAAAACATGAGTGGCATAACTATACTATGTGTCTAAGCTGCAAAAATCAATGCTAGAACCAGGTCACTATGCTAATATAGAGCTGAGTGAATAACCTTCTTTGAATGCAGCATAACTTATAACTGGATCAGCCATAAACATAGACCAAATGTTTCTAAGAAAGTCTATTGCATTTCTAAATTTATTACATTCAGATAAGAATCTTATTGTCATTTTGTGATCAATAAAGTATTCTATTATCATTCACCAACAATAAATTGTAATTGGAATCAATAATCATATAATTTTATTACTTAGAATTACTGTTTATTGCTTATAATTCTTTATTTATATAATCTAAGATACTTGTATAAAGATATGACGATATCAGAAGTGAAATTTTTGACACTTCCCTGCCCTCAGTCTTTCAAGGCATATTGGTCGATTATTAGTGAAAAAAAGAGGTTGGTTCGCGGGAATAAGTCTGTATACTACAATTACTGGCCAGTAACACACGTCACGTGCAGTAAAGGCACAATGTATTCGGAGAAACAAGCACGTTTACCGGCTGTTCGGGCGCAGACAAATCATAACAATACTGACGATAATTGTTTTCCGCGCGGCTAACATCCTATCGTATTACATAAAACACCTCGGTTTTACACTCCGACACTCGAATAAAAAGCCAACCTGCAATCGCAGATCGATAAAACACCACACCACAAACGTAAATAAATCATAAGGACTTCACTTGCTCGTATTGATTTGAGCCGCATGTACGCATAGATTAACCGATTTTTAACAAACGTATGTCAAATTAAAGCGTGAATGTTCGTCTTATTTATAATTTTGCACATTATATCCCGTTTACGATACAGAAATAATGATAAAACTTACCAAAGAATAAGGTGTTGCAATGGTGACTGGCTAATGCACTGAATTATTTATATTACACTCTACACGTAATGAAATTCTTACAGTCGAATATATTTTAAAAGCTAATAAACCATGAGCTTTAGTTATTTAACAATTTTATCTACGAGAATTACAGGAATTGTTATTTAAACGTGTAATAACCTTCCGCAAAGTGTTTCAATTCAGCGATTTTTTCTACGGGATTCTTCGATATTTTACGCCAGAGGGCACACCTGTGTCATAGTCTTTTGACATTTAATTTAGGAATGCGTTCCCATTTAACACGAGTACTTTATTACCCATATAATTTAATTGCTGTTGCGATTTCTCACCTTAAACTGATACAGGTATTTGTAACAGTGTGTTAAAATATCACGTCTGTCATCTTCTATCTAACTAGCTTATACAGTTAGATAAAAATGGAGTGACAGTAAAAATACTCTTTGTCGCTAAACTTATGGTTCTGACAATCAATTTTACTTGCTTTCTGGGAAGAAGTTAATAGAGCTCCTGGAAAAAGTTCTTTTTGAGGTGCCTAGTAGGGTGCCATTCAGTTTGTCTAATTAACGAAGTAAATTACCAAGATGGGAACAACAAAACGGAACGTCAGTCACTGTCAAACCAAAGAGTATACAATAAATGTCAAACTTTGACAGTTTAAAAATCCGCGCCCAATCGTGTGTGCTCAAATACTGTACCAATTTTTTATTTATTTTTGTTTATTGTTTACTGTACCTTAAAAGAAATGAGTGCTCGAACAGCGCGCTTAGCCAGAGAAGTGAAACACTTTGAAACCAAACCTCCCTGGGGAATAGTTTGCCATCCCCGGGAGGAAGATGTTTACGATGTTTTGGACTTCACTTTGCAAGGCCCGAAAGGTTCCCCGTATGAAAATGGATCGTTTAAGTTAACTGTTACTATACCGCAGAAGTATCCCTTTGAGCCGCCCCTAGTTAAGTTCGTTACACCGGTTTATCATCCCAATATCGATAAAGGTAAGTCGCTGAAAAAAGAAGGGATTTTTAATGAACCAGTTTTATAGATAAACTAGCTTCCGCCAGCGGTTTCACCCGCTTTCTGAGGGAAGTACTTTCCATACCCGGATAAAAAGTAGCCTATGTGTTATTCTGATGTATAAGCTATATTGTGGTAAAGTTTCATTCAAATCCATTCAGTAGTTTTAACGTGAAAGAGTAACAAACATCCATACATCCACACATCCATACATCCATACTTACAAACTTTCGCCTTTATAATAGTATTAGGATAGGATATTTTTCAATAACACCAGCACCAGTAATTAGTTGGAGTTCCATTATTCTAAGACTTAACTTTGTGTTTGTCATAATATTGTTTGTGAATACAAATGTTGTTATGTATTTATTATACTTACAAAATCATTCTCTATGTTTACAGGCGGCAGAATATGTATGGACATGCTTAAAATGCCACCCAAAGGTGCTTGGCTACCAACCATTACGCTGGAAACTCTTCTCGTGTCCCTCCAGACTCTGCTTGCCAATCCCAACCCTGATGACCCTCTAATGATGGATGTAGCTAACGAATATAAGTACAATATAGACCAGTTTTTAATTAATGCTAAGAAACACACGGAGAAATATTCAAAATGATAAGTTATGGCTTGTCTAGCTACGTCATTGCTGCAATCATGCAATTTTGAACTTTATGTACAGGACTCATGATTGAATTTGTCTTGAGATTGTTCATCAAATATCAATACTACTTAATTAATGAAAGTTAAAATGAAGAAATACTTGACAAATGATAAAATAAGAATGAGAACAATATTACAAGAACTTGTTAAATTGTTTTAGAAAGTATATACCTAAAATTTAAGATTGATATGATGAGAATTTATGATTAAGTTTGAGGATATTGAGAATCTATGCTGAATTTCCTTTTGTGCACATTGCTACCTAATATATTTTGGAGTCTGTTAGTTTTATTACTGAACTACAGTATAGTATAGTACAGTACCCACCAAGTAGACAGAACATTTTCTTATGTGATAAGGGAAACAAGGAATGAATGTACTAAATAAGAGACTGGATAATAATATTTTGATAATCTTTAATAATTATTGTTTTATTTACATGATTATACTACAATTACTAATTTTTAAATAAATAACCGTAGCATTTAAGTCAATAGTAAACTGTTCAATTGAATATTGAGAATAGCACATTTAGGGCCTGTTTCACTACCTATAAATAAGTTCCAGTTAGTTTATTTCATACAAATTCTGTTCAGTTTTTCAATATATGCAGTAGATACTGGGTATTCGGACATTGTGAAACTGGCCCTCAGTACAGATATTAAATTCATGGAAGACAGCACTATATTTTAGGGTAAGTAATCTATCTGAAGCTGTGAGGCCATTTTTTGTATTTGAGTTATGTTAACCTTATTACATAGTGAGGTAAACTTACTGAAGAAACTAAGCAAATATACAAAATAATCTTAGTTTAACGAAGAGCTGGTTATATTTTTTTTTCTTTAAATATAGTCATAGACAATCTACTGCAAACTTCAAATCTATAAATAAACTAATGTGATGACTATAGATATTATTCTCGCCTTCAGGTATTATCAGGCCATGGTGGTGAAGGAGGGGCAGTGTAGGCCACATACATATACCTTGGAGTCTAAGTTTCAAACCACCATTGAGTTTTTTGAGAAGTTCTTGATGAAAAATGCTAATTTGTAGCCCCATTTTCACTAGGAGACATTATCATGTGCAACTTTGTGCCTGGGACAATGTCGCTCGACATTTCCCTTGTTCACATTGGCCAGTCTTGCGTGATCAGTATTGCGCGTATCAATACACACTGAAACGCGCGTGTCGACACACGCTGATCATCGACTAGCGACAAGTTGCGCGACCCTAATTACCCGTGAATTCAGTCGACAGAGTCGTGGAAAAAATGTCCCCTTGTGAAAATGCGGCTTATATATTACAGTTTGTTGCATATCTTATAGAATAAATACATGTTATTTACATGATTAACTATATATAACTTTGTGATTTAATGAGTACAACATGGCATACACTAGAATGATGCCACAATGTGGATCTAAGCAAATAAGTGACTAGTTTTATTATATTATGTATTGGAACCCAGTTGCACCTTTCAGCTAGACAGAGAAAAGAAAATGTAGATATAGTTTTCATAAACAATTTAGCCAACTTTTACATACAGCATCTGATAATATGTTTCAATTAAGCCAAACGATTGTGTGGCAATCCATATGCAGCAAGCAAGATCTAAACAAAAGATTAATTTTTAAGAATTAATCTCAAAAAAATTCAGCCTGTATCCGTACTGCTGTCATCCCCGGAACTCGCACTTTCCGTCTCAGAAGAACTACTATTCCTCTTTACTTTTCTACCAACATTTTTCGAATTTCCTGCACTGGCAACACTAGGTTCTTCATTGTTATTACTTTCATCAGTAGGCAGTGGTTTTTTCTTAGTTTTCTTGCTTGTGTCACTGGTGGTAGGTTTTAAAGTTTCTGTGGAGACAGTGGCAACCATTTTGGATTCCATTCTGGTGCTGGATGGTTTGAACTCTTCATCATCATCTTCCTCCACGGGTCGTCTATTAGCTATCGACGCTGCTACGGCTGATTTGTATGCTTCGGGGTATTGGGTGCTGGAATTATTGAAGAATTTAATTAATGCGCGATTGAAATAAAGAACTGTAAACATCATGTTTCTCAAATGCTATAATTTTTTGTACCAGTGGATTATGAATTCCTTTCCAATTTTAATTTTTGTAGCAAATGCAAGTTTATTGGAAACATAGAGAGTGAAATAGAAAATCTAGCAAATATAAGATACCTGGTGTGCATACATTCATGTTTAATTATAACTTCCTAGCTAGGTAGGTCCCAGCTGTCATTGAACATCCTTGGCAGTCCTTACGGGTATTCAGAAGCAGCAGATAGTCTGACACCCGTCTAATCAAGGGGTATTGGGTAACGGGGTTAAGGAGGTTATATAGGAGGCAGTCGTTCCTTGTAAAACACTGGTACTCAGCTAAATCTGGTTAGACTTGAAGCTGGCCCCAATATAGTTGGGAAAAGGATCAGGAGATGGTATTATACTTTTCTAGACACTACCAACCTCAGCTTAGTCTTAATAGCTCTAATCTTCTTAAATATAAATTCCAGATCTTTCCTCATCTCCAACAGCAGCTGTGTGTGTTTTTTGAACTCGGTGGACGCAGCCCGCAGCCGGCTAGCAGACAACTGGTTGCAGTTTGTCAACATCTCTGTTGTCTTCTCGAAGCGCTGCAACCTGGAATTTGTATAATCGAAAATTGTAGGTAAAGGATCATTTAATGACTCAGTCAGGCCATTGTATCATGAAAACTGAAAGCCGACTTCTATGTAGTTAGGATGAGGCTAGCATACAGGCATAAGAGCTGGACTATGAATTTGCCAGGCAAAATTGATCAATTCATTGAATGCTCCTCATCATCTGCCTCTGCATCAGCTAAATTGCATTACCTAGATAGATAAAATAACACTATATCTGTAAATTTTTAAGAGCCCTTGGGAAGAGAGGTTTATACGTCTCGTCAACAGGTAAATAAAAATAACAACAGAGAATTGACCTACTAACAAACTACTTGATGACGTATCACATGTTATTTATTATAAAATTCTTAATTCAAATACTCACATATTCTTCTGAGCCCGGATGATTGTTTCCACATCGTTCTGATTCACCATACCCGCCAAACCCTGGACAAAAACTTCCGGGGCGGAATAATTCTGGAAACATTCTATAGAGAAATCGCTTTCAGGAGTATCGTTAGCCATTTTACAACACTTTCATTCCAATGAACTGGAAAGAAATGAAAATAAATCGATATTTTGTCAATGACTTGATGTTGTGATGATATGTCAACAAAGTAAATGCCGAAACGTCAGATTGACATTAAAATTACGGAATTAAATAAAAGAAATGCGTTCTTTTAAAATGATTCCCTACATAATAATATTCCTAAGATCGATCTATTATCAGTTCATCACAGATAGGTCTACTATTATATGAAGCCAATAAGCATCATATATGTCTGATGTATTATTTAAATATTACATTTTCATTAGTTGGCCAAAACTATCAGCGTTACCGTACTTTTGCTTTACTGAGGCGTCCAATAGATGTCAGTAGTATGTAACGAATGCATTCTGTGCCCTTGTTGATGACGATTTAAAGGGTTTTAAATAAAATAAAATTCAAATGCGTTAATATTTAAATATCGTTATGGATTAACTTGACCTAGACCCTGGACTTCAAGATGGAATGGCACTCCTACATCTTGATCAAAGCTACGACGAAATATTTTCCGAGGTCGTGTTGTAGTTGGTTGCTTTTTATTATTTTTCTCTTTTTGTCTTGCTTTCTGTTGTTTCGTAAAAGGGAGCAGATTCTTCATTAACTGCTTATTATATCGTGCTCTCACGTTCGTTTTAGATACAACTTCATCTAGTAGCCATTGAGGGATGTATACGTTATTGTTTCCTTCATTGTGTGGCAGTATTTTAGAAGTTCCTTTTGTAGATTTATCAAGGTTATATTCATCATTCTTAAGGTTATCTTCGACAAAATTTCCATACTCGTCATATTCCTGATCAGACGCGTTGTCGTCGTGGGATAGCACTTGTTTAATTTGTTTTGCTACTGCATCCCCATTATCTACTTGTGTTAAATCGAACACAACAGCTTCCACATTTGTCTTCTTATTGGCAATGCTTTTGCTATTAAGAAGACGGTTTAAATCAATATTTTGAACAAGTTTCGTACCTGAGACTTTATGTGTACGTTGCTGTCTGGGTGCATTCAAATTAGTAAGCAAACGGTCAACATCAGACATCCCGAGTACTACTGCATCTAAATCATCGCTAATTTTGATTTTGTTTGCTAACTGTTTCGAATTGTATCGGAGATTACCTTCTTTATCATCATACCTACTTCGGGCACAATTTTTTCCATTACAACGCAAACCATCCACGCCGTCCGGATTATTTTGACCGTCACTCTCAGTTCTGGTACATTTATCTCCTATACATACTAAATTGTCGTTGCTCCTGACGTCAGCAAAATCTATTTCACTATCATCTTTACTCCTTGCACAATTTTTCCCGTTACAGCGTAGGTCATCTCTGTCATCATCCCTATCACCTGCACTAACTCTTTTATCTTGGCACCTGTTCCCCGCGCAGCGTAACTGACTGACATAGCTGCCATCGTCCGCTAAATTTCTCTGTATATCGTTGAGTAAATCAGCAACGTCGGCATTTCCACTGGCATCTGCATTGGCATTGTCATCGTTCTCTCTATAATGCAGCAAGTCTTCTAATAAATTTTGCGCATTTTGTAATGCTGGATATTTGTCAGTGTTCTGTGCAAATATTTGGTTTATGAGCTTCAACTCGTCCTGCCCCTTGCCTACGGTTTCGCTTGATGAATAATATTGTCCATAGTTAGCTCTGTTGTTAGGATTGTGACGTAATTCTCGTTGTCTGCTAGCTTTGTCTTCATTATTATGGCTGCTAGGTATAGTATATTTACCTTGTTTCGCTAGCGTATGCAATAGCTTTTCGAGTTCTAATTCGTCTTTCACTAAATAAGTGTCAGTGGTTTTCCCTGCTGGTTTCCCATTTGTAACAGTTACTATTCCGATTATAATAAAGTATGAGATCTTCATGGCCATTATTTCAAATTTGGTTTCTTAACATACTAAGTTACTTGCTGAATCAAATGATTATGAAAAAATCATTTTGAGTTTACTTAATGGATAAATATAATTGCTTGTGTAACTAGCTGGAGGTGAGGCTATCCGCGCCAAATTGAGCGTGAGATTGAAAATTTTATTAATTACGTCACTGAGTTTCATGCGATTAATTACAGTTGTACAAGTGCATGAAACTGGTTTTTTAATGGAACCTGCTAATAACATCTATAAAGTAGTTAGTAAGTGTGAACAGTTAGGGGTCTCTGTTACATATTTTGGATCTTATGTACATTTTGAATTTAGTATTCGCAGAAAATTTGTATTTTGTTATAGAGTCCGCAGAGTGCCTACTTACCTACTTAAGTCATCAGCGTTGTTAGTAGTTGACAACAACGCTATAAATATTAGTACAAGTAATACTTTCAGTTGGTTATGGTCCAGTAAAGTTTTAAGTAAAACTATTTGCTAGCATAATGTCGTTTCAAAAATTATTGCACTGAAGAAAATCAGTAGACTACGATAAAACGTAAAAATCTTCATTTAATTCAACACTAACTAGTACCCAATAACGAAGTAATTGAAAATAATTCGAATCAGACGTATTAATGATTAAAAACCACTGATTGTACTAATCATAGGCTATGTATTGAACATGTTAAACTACAGATTGAACGGGGAAGCAAAGTATTAAAAGCCTATCAATACTACAGACGGATACAACAAAACAGTTGAAGATAACGATTATGAACGATAACATTAATATACGTGTCTAATTCTGTCGTATTGTCGAGCTGAAGTCATTGAATCGTTCTTGGAGCATATTATAGAGTACTAGCTGTTCCCCGTGGTTTCAGACAAACAGACAGAATTACTTTCGCATTTATATTATTAGTAAGGATGTAGTCTTTGAATTACAATATATTTTACAACTCTGCGTCTTTCTCAGAGAGATGTATTCAAATTGTCATGTCTGCGCTGTCTTCATTCTTTTCATAACCTTTGGCACTTCTACACAAAGTGTTGTCAGCACAGTCCAAAGCTACTTTTTTTTGTCTATCTTGCAACATTTGATCGAGGTCATGCAGAAATTCAGCGGCTTCATTACTCTGAATATATTTTTCCCCAGGACCGGACCTGCCAAATCTCTTTTGTTTATAATAGTAAGTGTTTCTCTTTTTGAATTTCTTGTCATCGGTTTCACACATTTCCACCTCAGGCGGTTCCGTCATGCATTTTTCTGGGGTACAATGGTAAACTCTTGGTTTCTTCTTACAAATTCTGAGACCTTCTTTTGTATAATTTATTTCTTCATCATCATTTGATTTTCCAATCGGTTTAAATCCCATTAGAAGATTAAGAGCCTCCAAATTGCTGATGACGTTTTTCGGATCTTGAACTTGCACAGGTTTGTTTACTTTTACACTGTGATAAGTGTGAGTATGACTATATATTTGACCGTTTTTGGCCTCTCTGTGGCCTCCATCAATATGGTCGAAGTTTAGGCCATATTTCGTTCGTTGATTCGAGAGGGTATTCAACAAGGATTTAAGTTTATCGTTGTACTCATCAGCTTTTACATTTGTAAGTAATAATATACCAAAAGTGAAGACACATGAGATGATGTTAGGTGAAGTCATAACTCAATACTTGCTCACTAGGTACTAATCTACTAGAAAGCTGATAATGCGGTTTGACTGTGACATCGTATTAGGAACTAAAATTGATTAGATATACTGAAATAATTGTTTATGGAGTCTTACAGCATAAAGGTTGATGGATACAGAGGAAGAAAGACGATATAATAATGACACATGTAAGATGACGTCAGACAGATAGGTATGGAAGAGAAATACATGCTCTACCGGACTTAGTAATGGAGTCCAGTTAAGTTAAGGGCGGAAAGTTGAAAGTTGCTGTGCCCATCAGGGTCCATGATTGATACCATGTCATTTATATTACCATCTTATTATTTTACATTGTGGATTTGCAATAAAGATTATGATTATGATTATGATTATGATTATGAAAGACAACGTTGATTTTTTACATTATTGATTCATGGTGATGGATTGTTAGATAAAAAATCTAAAATAGGATGAGGTGCGTCGTTACCTTTGTTGTAAGATTCACTGCGATACTAACTTTTTAGTGCACTATTATCGTAAAATGCCTTTCTGTGTTACACTGGAAGTTTAGATATAGCTTTATCTATATATAACAGGTTGCAATCATGTGTAACTTTGACATTGTTGTTAATCGATTTTATATTTTTAAGGGCTAAGTAATAGCCAAACGTACAAAAAGCTGAATTGTGGAATATGCTTAAAGCAGGTTAACCAGAACAGAAATTAATCCCTGGCTATACTTTCCCGGGGAAAGTGTGTGATTATGAAAGATGTGATTCCCCATCTTTAACATTCGTTACTGGTTGTCTAACAGAGAGTTATTGGGTAACCCGGTAAATGATAAATGTTAGGAAAGATATAATTCTGCGAGACGAAAATCCAGCATTGGGTGCAGGATGCACATGCAATACCACCCTCGCACCCCCGGACACAAGTACAGGAAAGAAAGATCCCACCCTCCCGCCTTCGTGCACCTGCACACGGAGAAAAGGCAGCAAGCCCTGCAACCAAGCCAACTCGACACGTGTTTCGCCCCTCCACGGGGCATCCTCAGGAGATGTTGACGTCAACACCGGGTGGTATTGCATGTGCATCCTGCACCCAATGCTGGATTTTCGTCTGGCGGAATTAAAACTAGATATTCTTTCCTAACATTTATTGTAATGGATTCCCACAAAGTAACGCCTGATTCAATAAGTTAACCCGGTAAATGGGCAACGGAGGTTTGACAGGCATCGCATAGCAATCGCTCTATGTAGTACATGGTATTATTCATCCAGTAAACCCCAACCCCAACGAATTTAGAATGTCAAAACATCAGTGCAATCTAAGGACGAGTACAGATGCCTAGGTTCATGAATTTATAGTGCTGGTAAAAGTAACTCCAGGTTGTAGAAACTTTTATATTGTTACAGTAAATTATGCACAGACTTATAGCTAAAAACTATAAAAGGTATAATGACGTAAAATTTCTCTTATAAAAAGAAACCCCTACACCTACAATATTATTGTGCAATTTGATTGAAAGTTAGCTTTTTTATTGATCTTTTTGATTATGCACAAAAAATCTGAAAATAATATAATCGATTTAAATGACTTTTACAAACAATTCTAGCCCGAAACTGTTAACAGCATTGCTCAGAGGAAGACTGGTGACAAATTTTCTGGGACTTTTGACAAATTAAAAATATATTTAATAATATTGTTTTTTAATTGGTTAGTTAAAATTTAAATAAAAATAACTCTTGGTAGGTACTCAAACTTTTATTGAATATGGCGACCTACATTACAATTCACAATAAATCATTAAATAGAAGAAATGACAACACGACGATCCTAAAATTACAACAAGCAAGTATTTCATATAGAGACATCTTAATCTAGGTACAATTGTAGACAAATTATTCGTTTTTCAATTCAGCCAGCAAACTTCTAACTTGTTTCATAATGTTATTCCTGTTTCTAACAAGCATTTCTAGGTCTGCTTTTTCAAGTAATTTGCTTTGCCTCAAATTATTTTTCAGAACGGTCCTCAGAAGATTATTGACATCTTCCTCCAGATCTTCAATTTCATCACCAATTGGATTATCATTTAGTTTGTCATCATTCCGATCTCTACTGCAAGTATTGCCATTACAACGTAAGCCGTTTACGAGATTGTCATCGTTCAATCTGCTGCATTGATTTCCATTGCATCGTAGATTGCCTCTGTCATATCTGTCATCATTATTATCATCATCATCATCTCTGTTTGCATCATCCCTGTTTCGAGCACATCTATCACCACTACAGCGCAAATTATCTAGAACCCTATCATAATTGTTATCATCATCGCGGTCCCTACCGCACCTGTCTCCAACACAACGGAGATTGTCTGCGTCATCTCTGTCATCGTTTAAGTATATACTGCACCGATCTCCAATGCAGCGTAGGTTCTCAACACGGTCATTGTTATCCCTATCATCATCATCTGCATCATCATCCCTATTTTTGCTACATCTGTTCCCTCTACAACGCAGCGTATCTATGCCATCCGTGTCATCATCACGATCTATATTTGAGTCATCACCGCCCCGCAAAATGTTTACATTTTTCTTAAAAACATAAGGGTTGTCGTTTCTGTCAATGTTGTTTATATCATTTATCTGACCAATAATTCTGTCGTCATTTTCTCTTCTACTGCACTTTTCTCCAATACAGCGCAATTCTTCTCTGTCATTTCGATCATTATCGGCTCGCAAGAGATTGTTATAATATTTATTGATTCTGTCGTTATAGGAGTCTTCTTTTCTATTCAAATTATCGTGTCTGTAATTGTTGTAATTATCTTGTATGTTGCTCCTGTAATAACTATCTCTATTGTTATTGTATCGATCTACTCTGTTGCTATCGTAATTATCATTCCTGTTGCTATTGTAATTATTATTCCTGTTGCTATCGTAATTGTCATTCCTGTTGCTATCGTAATTATTATTCCTGTTGCTGTCGTAATTATTATTCCTGTTGCTATCGTAATTATTATTCCTGTTGCTATCGTAATTGTCATTCCTGTTGGTATCGTAATTATTATTCCTGTTGCTGTCGTAATTATTATTCCTGTTGCTATTGTAATTATCATTCCTGTTGCTATCGTAATTATTATTCTTGTTGCTATCGTAGTTGTCATTCCTGTTGCTATCGTAATTATTATTCCTGTTGCTGTCGTAATTATTATTTCTGTTGCTATCGTAATTATTATTCCTGTTACTATCGTAATTATTATTCCTGTTGCTGTCGTAATTATTATTCCTGTTGCTATCTTCTCTGTTGTTGTAAGAGTTACCTCTGTTTTTACTGTAATTATCATATTCTGCAGGTGCATTTCTATATGCATTATTAAGATCAGATTGCAACTCATTATCAAGGTAACTTAAGAATTCTTGAATTTCATCTAACGATCTCACGTTATTTGTTTCAGCATTTGAGTGATATTTCTTTCTAAGTAATTCATTATAGTTTTCTATGTTTTGAAGACTTGATTGGCTATTGTCATTGAAGCTATTTCCATCCGAGCGTGCATCCGAACCTGAACGATATTTGTTATTGTTATAGCTAGATTTTGATTTATCGTTGTAGTACGTTATTGCTGCTTTATCCTCGTGGTGTGTCCTTGGTGTGTCTTCATGATGACTAAACGCTACATCGTAATTACCTTGTCTGTAGAGATCTTCCAACAAATTTTTGAGGTCATGTGCAGCGTCGGCAGCTTCATCTTGTTTGTAAGCAGGCTTCCCGTTGGTGAATATTACCATCCCGAAGAGAACAATGTATGAGATCTCGGACACCATCGTTCAGACGATTGGTATCATACTGCCAGCTAACCGAAATAATAATGGTAGTTATTCGATTGTATCGCTTGCTTATAGTGAAGAATAATCGATTATGAAATCAGATAAAAATGATGAACAGGATAATTAAGCGTGAGATTGATATACTCGATGAAGATAATTTGTTGTTGATATAAGAAATGATTCCTAATCAAGAAAGTGTAGCTGAAACTAATGCGATATAGGAAAAGAAAATCATATTGTTTTTTAATAATTCTGTGCTTATTTTAGATCCGAGTATGTTAACATGTTGTACGTCTCTCTTAGTGAAATTATTCTTAAGACTTTGAATGTCTGATTGCTGAAGATCCAGCTCAATGTCATGCTATAGTTTAGCCATGATAAAATGCCACAGAAAACATGTGACATCAGAATGTTACAGAATATGAGAAAATAGCAGGATTTAAAATTAGCACTAGATTAGAATACATAGTTTTAGGAAAGCTTAGAAAAGCGGATGAAGCAAAGTTGAATTTTGTCGTTTATTTTTTTTTTTAAAACTGCTGTCTTTTGATGACTTTTTCATCATTATAAATTAATTAACCCAAAGTCTGTTGAAATCAAAATTGTATTGGCAAATGATTTTTCTGCATGTGTACCCAAATTACCTTTCCTTACAATTTTTCCGAATACGTAAGTTGACTAAGTGCAATTATTCGGTGGTACATAACTCTAATCTACTTATTATATTGGTAGGTCATCATTCCGCTTTTTGGGTTCGTAGCATATCTTCTCCTTTCATACTCAACCCCCTTTCTCACAACATGATCCCCATTCCTCCGCATAAACGGCTTTGTAGGCATGTTAGAAAGTAGGTACCTACTTGTAATAGTACCTACTAGGTATAGAAAACATAGCTGGCTCCAGAGTGGATTGGAGCATCGATCATTCGGGTTTGATGGTTGAGACTCGTGAGCTTACGCCTGTCTCATCATGTGTGAGTGGAAGTAAACATAAGTCTATATTTTGATCAACCAACCAACTCAGTATTGCTACTGAAATAGCTTGTGATCTTGAACTGTTTGACTATTATCTAAAAAGGTAAGAGGAATTATATCAAACAAGGTGGAACAAAGGTTACTCTTATTTGTATTCTTATCTTACAGTGGTTTAGGTAATAGTTCCTTGTCCTGCTTTTCTTAATAATATTTTGGGTAAGAAAAAAAAAGACAACAAATGATTTGGTATTTTGATATATGTTTTACTTGTGAGTTGACAAGATAGAAGCTCCGCAATCCACCACCTTACAGGATATGAAAAACTTAAGACTACTGCGATAATTCGATACCTTGTGATAACAACCTTTTTAATTGTCTTGACAAAGCATTTCTATCGCTTCGTTTCTCTAGATCATACACCGCAGCTTCCACGTCAGAGTTTCTATCATTGGTATTAATAAGAAGGCTATCCAGATCAACATTTTCCAGTATCCTAGCTCCTGCAAGCTTATTATTCCGGTTGTTCCCATTTGATAGCACCCGATCTAAATTAGACATGTCTAGAACGATAGCGTCCAAATTTTCATTACCTCTGTAATTTATTGGCTCTGCTTGTGTACCGTACCTCACGTTGTCATCATCATTATCAAATCTACTAGCTGCGCAGCTGCGTCCACGGCAGCGTAAGTTATCTGCGCGAACCCTACTATCATCGTCCCTATCGTTGTTATCAATGCTGCACTTGTTTGAAGAACATCGCAGGTTATCAATATCATCTCTGTAATTAGAATCTCTAATATTACATTTATCTCCGATACAGACTTCATGATTTCTATCACTCCTTGTTATACTGCATCGTTCTCCAGAACACCGCAAGTCCTCTCTAATTCGGAGCGAGTCATCTCGCGCTATGCTACATCTGTTCCCAGAGCACCGGAGATTATCTCTGTTTTCTCTGGTATCTCCGTTTAAGCTACACCTGTTTCCATTGTTTCCAATACATCTCAGAAAATCCCATACATTTCTGCTGGAATCGTCTCTATCGTCCCTGCTCCTGCTGCAGGTCTTCCCTCTACAACGCAAGTCGTATCTTTGATTTTGGTTATTATCCCTAACGCTTCTACTTCGGCTGCAGCTTCGCCCTGCACATCGCAACTCCCTAGCGTAGTTATCATCTCCAAATTTGCTATCAAGTTCACTTAGAAATTCTAAAACCTCGTCAACATTATCATACTCTTTACCTTTTCTGATTAAGAATTGTACTTCTCGGCATCTTGCATTGCAATTACCTTGTCTGGTTGGTGGAGGACCTATCAAAACTGTGGTTTCTTCAGAAGACTTTGGAATATTCACAGGCGTAATTGATTTAACTGGTAGATCTCCGAGTTTTTCGTAAATTTTGCCCTTTGAAGGTGATATACTATTTTGAGAAGAAATGACAGCTGTGTCCTCGTGGTGTGTCCTAGGTCCGTCTTCATGATGTGAGAGCGCTATGTCGTATTTCCCTTGCTGATTGGTCAGTTCCTTCAACAAGGACTCGAATGCGTATGGACCATATCCATTGTCAGCTGGCTTCCCATTTATAAAGGAAATGAGTCCAATGAGGAAAAAATATGAGATCTCAGACGCCATGGCTCACGATGCGCTCGGTACCATACTGTTCTTCTCAAACTAATAATGGAGATAACTTGATCGAAACTTTTGATTATAAGGAAGCGTGATTGATTGGGAAACTAGTTTTAAAGGTGAAGCTATCTGCGGATAATTTGGCGTGAGATTGGAAATATTAGACATGTCAGTGCGAGGCATCGTGATGAGTTTTGAAGTTAATTAGCTATCCGTATTTAATGTTCATCAGCTTCCCATTATGTCGATGTCATAGGTATTTTGAAAGACACGTGCTGATATATCAAGCCTGTCGTATTCTTATCCTGAACCGATTTACAAAAAAAGAGGAGATTCTACTATATTCGACTCCTTATATTTGATGGATGTCCATTGATTTCTCCGTCACTTGTTTACTAATTGTAAATATTCAAAACTTTTGACACTAGCCGATTTACCGCTCGGTTTTTCCGCGCAGTAAGATTGGATTACGCCTCTTATCTGATGTTAACTTTGGTAAAATATATAAAAAAGAAAACATTTCATGTTAATTATCGCTTACAGCCGTCGTATTCACATGTTTTGAGGTGTTTGATGGCCATTTTTTCATTATGAATGAAGCTATAACTTGTACTGGGGCCCACTAGGGCCAGGGTCTGCCTAGGCTGCGGGTTGTTCGCAAGAGTTACCGCCCTGGCACACAGGGATCTCCCGAAGGAACATATTGGGTTTTAGTCAGTAAGAGTCTGACACTCCCTCCAGCTGCACCCACAGCGGGAGGGGTCATTTGATGATTTCCCACGAAAAAAAAGCTATAACTAGTACCAAATACTTTTGATTCAAAAATCGGTAGCACTATTACAAGGGACAGATTTTGGTTTGGAAAAAAACACACGACACAAAGTTTGAACACACAGATGTTTTGACGTGAATAAAAATTAAATTAGGACAACAGGCCAGATATTTTATTTTAGACTTTTAGCCAATTACAAAGGAGGTTTCAAATAGCCGTCAACTTTAAAAATAAAAGGCACCACATTGTTCATGAGAACTTGACCCTCAGTATCGTCATCTGCACTTCTTCTAAGCCTCTTATACTGTGAATGGTCATCGTAATCTTTAAACCTTCTACTAGGATCCTTTATACGCTGGAAATGTTTCAAATTCTCTTCGAAATCAGACATGGTCCCACCTTCCCTGCTGTCCATACGGTCATGGTAAGCGAAATCGCCTTCAGCTCTTCTAGTTAATGTTTTTTTAACACCTTGACGCCTGAAGTCTTCGTCATCGTCTTCGTCCGCTAGTGGGATATCTCGATTGGCTTTATCTTGGGCACCCATCATTTCAGTCAGGTCAAACCTGCTGTTGGTGTCAGTGAAACTGACGTCTGGCTGGACGTAGTCTTGCGCTAGAGTGGTGCATGTCGAACATAGTAGATAAACGCCGAGTAGTCTCCAAATCTGGAAGAGGAATTGGGGTAGTACAATGTCTGTTGTGTGTATTGGGATCTTCATTGTTGGTGATAAATTCCTACTTCGAACTACGAAAGTTTAGATTCCTACTTCAGACTTGAGATTTTTAAGACTGTTTCCTTATTGTATTCTTTTATATTTTATATGATTGTTCCTTTTTTTTTAAATAGTTATTTAAAAGTTAAATTTTGTTTTGAGGATTTACTTTTATAAACTGAGTAGTTTTTAAGATTGATTGCAATATTTGTACGCCTTCACGGCTAAACATAGCGCACGTATAACAACCTGATCCACATGTTTCTCAAATAAATATTCTGATTCTGATTCTGAAAGGTGTTAAAACTAGCAAGCGAAAATCTATTTTAAGACCATAACTTTATTGGCAGTCGTGTTAATGTATTGTATGGTTAATTTCTATTCCTATTCAGTACCACTAAAGTATGGACGCCAGCACATTAGGCTACAGAAACTGTCAATTTTTCCCAATCAACTTTGATCCACGTTCGTCAGTGATAAAGTTGAAAATCCATTAAAGGAATTTGTCAGACTGTAGCAGCTTGATGTGCTGGTGTCTGTACCTAACATCCTTCCTTGTGGATAAAAATCCCTTATAATTTTAAAGAATAAAAAAAAACCTAACATTCTATATACGAGTATTTGATTCTATTTATAAAGTATTTTGCACCTTCCATATCGCTCTAGGTTACAAAACCCAAATAAAGAAGCACCTTTTTATGGAATGTCATATTGCATAACCACAATATCAAAAAAACAATCTTACCATTCTGTTTGTTCTCAATTCCAAATCATATTTCCTGAAAGTGCCTTTTGATATTGCCTAGCATATTTCTGAATCAAATTTTATGCTTAGACTTTTAATTAATTTTTAAACAATTATTTTGTTTTATTGATAACAGAGATTGCCGTGCATGTTTTTGTGGAAACAACATCTATTTTAGTAAATTAAGTTATTATGTATGTAAGTGAGTAATTATTTGAAGCGTGTGTGAAATTTTACAAGACTTTTTATTTATAGAAATATGTGCGTCTCATGACAAAGGAGAGAAATTTGTACATTCTTAGAATTTGTTTATCATTTATTTCAGTTAGGTATATTACTGTCACATCAAATGGAGAGTATACCTACTTATTATATAAGTATATTTTGAACGCTGCAGCTGTTTCTTAGATCTTCACAAGTAGGTACAGACGTCAGCACATCAACCTACCTCAATCTGTCAGACTACCTGGATGAGTAACAAGACAATTATACGTTAAGAACTGCCTAGTGGTTGAGGCACCAGCTTCGTAATTATGAGTGTGTGGGTTCGATTTCAGGTCAGGCAAATATCTGTTAAATCTTGGATACCTACCAATGACTGATAAAAGGTGAAGGAAAACATCTCGGGGAAACTTGGACTATAAAAAGTCTTAAATCACCATCATCAAAATCGGTCAAATGTGGTGATTAACGCTGAATCCTTCTGAGGCCTGTGTCCAACAGTGGGAAGATAAAAGGGCTGATGATGATGACATACGTTATACATATAATAATATAGTTTCTACATACTTATTGAAGTAACTGAAAACACTATGAAATCTGATGAAGTCGCTAAACAAATTGATTTTCAATGCCAGTGCTGTCTCATTATCTTCCAATTATGAATTTTGATAAATGATCAGAAAGAAGATTAGGTTCTTCATAAGATTAGACTTTCTGGTACGAAATATTATTATTTGCGGTGCTAACCTTTACAAGGAATTCCAAGATTTTTTAAATAAAGTTGATTGGTTACCATTTGATTTGTTTTATTTGTGTCCTCTTTTCTCACAACTAAGTTTGACTAAACCCAATATTATAGATTGATGAATTCGAACGGGTAATACAAGATATTTAGAACAAACTACGAAATTATGTCATTTCACGCGAGCAGAAAGAAGTAGATAAATAAAACACATAACAGTGCCTCCTAATGACAGTAGATATAGCTTATATATTTGTACAAATGATTTAATCCGTTAAATGTGTAATTATAGTAAACATTTCACAGTATTTGAATAATACAATTCGTATTTACGTAGCACATAATACTAACGCACCCCGCAAACTCGCGGTTGGCGGTAAAAAAATGCAAATGGCCGCGCTCCGTGACGTCACGTAGGTGCCGGCTGGCGCGCGTGTGCTCGCTTGATGGCGTTTTAATTACACGACATTGGTGTTTTATTGGCCAGCTCTGCTGATTTCCAACTTGATTTCAGAGGGAAAAATTTAGCAGCGAAAATAGTGCTTTTGATGTATACTGAAATTAGGTAAACGAATAAAGTTAGTTTTTAAACGGAACTAAAAGAACCTATTTTACAGTCACATAAAAAACTTAAATGAGACTTTTTGTAGGTCAGGTACGCTAAGTCGTAATCTTTGGAGATAGTTATCACAACTTGGAAAAATATTTTTCAGCATGCCAGAGTATTTCAAGTTCACCTGACGGCCTCTGAAGTGGAATTGTAACAACAATTGCCACTGGGTAGCAATCGGGAGAGACCGCTTTACGGGCGTCTAACACCACCCAGACTCAGGGCTGCTTAAGGTTCCTTAAACCCACAAAGCTATTTAGGACTGACTTGAGAATCGAAAGGCGCTTTCAACCACCAGACTAATTGGGTAGTATTAGATGATATTTAAATGCTCGCCTGTAAGCTTCCGACAGAAATTAAATGCGCAGTTTGGGCGATGTGGTCACTACTGTGTACCTTTTTTTTTTTTGCAATCTTTAAATGACCAATCCTGCTGAGGGTGCTGCTGGAGGGAGTATCAGACTCTAGTAACTGATACCCACTACATATGTTCCTTCTAGAGGCTAGTGGTCCCCGTGTGCCAGGGCCAGTAGAGTCACTTTCGTCCTGGACTTTAATGGAAATTCAACAAAAAATATTAGTCACACAATTATGCAGCCTGAAATATACCCTTTATTATACCCTATAATATTAAAACTAAAATTATAACGATTATCGTTTAAAAATAATAGTGTTCCTGCTTCGAAAATTCGTCCCAACTAATGTTTGACACCTACGTAAAAAAGGTGGAAGTGGTGAGCAGTGTTTATTAGAATAAATAATTAATGAAGACCGATGTGTGATTTCTATCAGGGAGGGAGGAGGAACTAATCACCCTTCGAGGTATATTTAAAAAACCATCAATTCTAAAATGTTAGCCAAAGGAACTGAACGATCACACATTATCTACTTTAAAATCCTGCTTTCAAAATGAGTTAATTTAGGACACACACTTCTTTTCTTAAAAAAAATGTTTTGTTATTTTTAGAGCAGTTCTCAAATGTATATTATCATCATCATCCTTCTGCCCTTATCCGAAGTTTTATTTGAAGTCGGCGCAGTATGTTTTTGTCTTTCAAGCTCTTCTATCTGCCGTCATCTCACAAGTCCCATTCTTTTTAGCCATATCAACTTTCACGCAATCCATCCATCGTTTCTTTGGTTGTCTCAAATGTATATATATGTACTTATTATTATATATATGTACTGAAATAAAATTATGAGGAAAGTACTGTAGTACAGGCAGGTCACCAATGCGTTGGACGGACCAAATTAAAACTGCCCTCGACGGTTCGCCCCATGAATGCACAAGACGCGCTGTAGTGCGGGAGGAATGGCGACGGTCTGTGAAGCTTTCCACTACGGCCATGACCACTCTGCCAAGAGTATAGCGACGAACAAGAAGACTGTAGTACCGACTTGTATAACAACGTAAAGAATGTTGGCTTAATTACTATTGAAGCTATTAATGATAATTAATAATACGAGATGTTGTTGTCTTATATTTGAAATATTTTCCTTTATTAACTCGTAACACTTGCTTCGAAGAACAATTGCCTTAATAGGCGTTTGTCTCATTCAACGTCCAGACAAGTTACACAAGAAATCCAAGAACAGACTCTGTGAACGAAAAATAATGATATATATCACGTAATTCTTCTTGCCAACTGTGAAAACAGCGGAGGTATCGTCAGGCACGTGCGCTCGCGGCTGCGGCTGTTTAGCAACTGAACAAATATTGTTCGAAATTTGAATTAACGTTCGATTTGCGACGGGACAGGTGTTCAGTAACTACGCTGTCTGTTGTCTATGCCTATTGTTATGTATATCATGCTAAGTCACTGTGGGGCTCGAAGAAGATTTTAAGAAAAACTGTTCAATTAAAATTGTTTGGAAAGTTGGAGAATTCTTTCTAGAATCCCAATAATGTGGTTTTAAATACATTTTTCCCATACTTTCGTTGGTACTTATCCATATTTCTACAGATAGTAAAACTACCAACTCTTTTATTTCTTCAGTTGCAAATATTTCAAAAGTGAGATGTAGGTAATCTCTTGATGCTCTTATTTAAGCATTTCCTACATTGCCTATCATTCAATAATAATCTTTTTTTGCTTATCATAAATATGCACCCTGTTGTTTCATGAATTAGTTACTTACAATATCTGCACAGTACCTAGCTTTCACACAATTTTATTTATTTTCGTCTCTCCCAATACAAGGCCTAGCCCAAACAACCAATAAGACCAATAATATACAGAGTGATTTTGAATTCGCGCGTGATATTTCTACCACGTGTTTTACTCATGATTGATTACCCTTTGAGCTCATAAAATAGTGTATTAAAATTGTCAAGAAAAAACCTTTTAAATCGTCATAGAATATGTCAATTATGTTAATAAATCATGAAAACAATACATCTACAAAAATACGAAACCCAAAAAAAATATCTTCAAAATTAAATAAATCACAAATACCAAGACTCACGCGACGCGGTTTCTACCGAGTAGCCTTATCTGGGGTCGATAAACGGGAACAATAGGCGCGCGGTAGGCAACTACGGTCAGCTGTGAGCTGTATCGGCAAGTGGCGCTGCCGCCACTCGCCAGTCTCGCGAGCACCATTGCGCGGACGCGACGTGCGCACGATCTCGTAAGTGAACTCTCGACTGCAGTGATTTACGTATCTCCAGCAATTCTGGTGGAATGCAGTGTACACAAAAATCCCGAATTTTTATTTTAATCCAAATTTTACGAAATCAATACTTGTAAAAGGTATGTTTCACCTCCACAAGTTGTTAAGATAGGTAAACATAAACACGACACCTGCAGCAACATTACAATTAAAATGTCCCACTTACTACCACCTTGATTAACTAACCGATTTTTTAATCGTCAGTTTACGATTTTTGATCTAAAACCGCTCTTATCGGTAGTTTCCTACGAATACCTAAACTGCCACAAGTCATAAAAACAGGTCCAAACAATAAATTTACAACACAATAATTAGTCGAACGTACGTCGAATTTAGTTACGAAAGTAATTTTTAAAATGTTGAAGAATAATAATTATTACGTAAATCAACAATGAAATTAGGTACAAATTCTTATCTTGCTAATTCGCAAAAGGTCACACCATCGATACCTACGCAAGTGCGCAGACGACGCGCGACGCTCGGCGCCTCGTTAGAGCCAGCCCGAAACTTTGTTCAATTTGCTCAAGTAAAACCAAACAGTTCATAATACACCGGGTCGAAGTATTTAAACAAAATGCTTTCACGCAAATAAAACATTCCTATTCGTAATCATCTCTTATTACCAACTAAAAGGTACAGATGCCAGCACATCAGGCTACCCAAAACTGTAAAATTTTCCCAATCAACTTTACATTTTCAACCTTATTGCTGAAGCATAAATTTGAAAATCCACTAAAGTTTGTGCGCACCGCACGCCCTCCCTTCGTGGCCCCTCAGTGTCCTGCGCGCTGTGCCGGCGTGCGGGCATGTAATGAATGAGTGTTTGTAGGTAACTACAACGTAGTTTTGGCGCGAGCCGGAGAGTCGCGACCCGGTGGCGCGGCATCGGCCTTTCATGTAATTTTACTTGCCTACAAGTGTTGGGTGCCGCGCGCCGAGTAACTTATTTTATGTTAATCACAAATTTGGGTAGGGTATTATTAGCACTTCTAACCAACCAGTTAAATCAGTTTAACAATTTATGAACGTACTAACGATTAAGTAAACAATTAAATTACAAAATTGTTTTTAGTGAACACGAGAATCCTTTGTCATTACATCGGTGTCTAGCGACTCGCGCTCTTTGCAAATCCGATTATGCGCCTTATTCGTAAGAGTTTAGGGAACAATTTAGTATGCAAGTATTTTTACTTTGAAAGTATTTATTTGTAAACGCGATTGTGCTCTTTATTAATAGGACATCAGAGTTCAATTTCCTTTGCGACTATTTTTTTATTCAATATGGCTTTTGGATGGATTAGTAGTAGAAACTTTAATCGTCTGAAGTAGGTATTTATTTAAACACGGTTGTGCTCCTTGTTTGTACAAAATTACGGGTAAATTTTCTATGCAGAGATAATACTTGAAAGTATCTATCCGAGCTCTGGTTTTTTAGGACGCGGTTTCTTAAAGGAGACGTAGTTGGAAGCCCTGGTGGGTACCTACTTGATTTTGCGAATGTTGAGTGATATCGAAATGAAGAGATTTCCATTTTGAAATCGGTATAATATTAAATTTCGATTTATTAGTTAGTGACGCGCTCGCGCTTTTCTGTGTGCGTGCGTAAGGCGATTGACCTCTCGATAGCACGTAAGAGTGCGATGTAGCGCTCCGTCATGTCTTGAACTTTTATTTATTTTTGTTAATTTTGGGACCTCTCTTGTGAGTAACTATTGAACAGTTGACTACATCTATAAATTATTATTACCTCGATTAGATTCTGGGGAAAAAATATTGCCAATGAATTCAATTTCATCCTGTATTTATTAAATGAAATAACAACTCTTCAATAAATAAATAATTACGTGTAAAATTTTCAGCACAGCTTACCAGGCGCTCATAAAACGCAGCGATCGAGCTGCTAACACATAAACTGAGGGTTAGGCAGATCCGAAGCTGTTAACTGTTTGCCCGGTTACTTAACACCTGCGCCAGAGATATTGCTACCACTAAAAATTAATACTAACTTGTAAGTATACACTTTATAGCTTGGAATGAGATTGATTCTTTAGTTTTGTTTCAAGTGATTTTGAGTTACTTTTAAAGCTGTCGTATACCTTTTTTTAACCAATTTCCAAAAAAGGTGGAGGTTCTCAATTTCAGGTTGGTATGTTTTTGTTTTGGAATTTTTAATAAAAACAACGAAAATAACTATAGAGTGCACTGTCTCCGGGAGGTAAATGTGAAGGCAATTTTAGAAGTATTTCAAGATGAAAATAAATTTTCCCCTAATACTGTGAAGGTAATAATTAAGTAACACAACATTACGGATAAGTTTCACAGGTTGCTGATAAGTTCCAGATACTTTATCTGGTAGATAATTTCATAGAAATTCTGTCCCATAGTTGACTTTATCTAGTACATAGTGGCTTTGAAACTGGCCCTAAATAGGTACTGCAAAACAGCACTTAATACAAATATCAATAAAAAACAAAACTGGGCGTTTAGTTTGCGAATTAGCGATACCCAATTTGAATGTGGAAAACAGACGCAGAACGATAGCCGCCCAACAGCTGAACACTTGAAAAAAAAAAGCGTTTTCCAAGCGAATGGCGCTTAGACGCAGGCGTTCCCGCCCTCAGTGCTTAGCCAGGCGCGATCGTGAACGCACGCGAAATTTCGCCGCGCGAACGCTGCCGAAAGACATCGCGGCGGAAAATCTGTTAAAAAAAACAAAGTTATTAATCCTATCTTATTAATATTAAAAAAATATTTTGGCTGGTTGTAATATTTGTTTATTACGTGAACATTTGGGTTTTTTAATAGTGATTTATTACAATAGTGCGTGTAACAGTGCCAGACTGCAATAAAAAGCGAGGGAAAGCTGTTTGCTGTCATCTGTCAAAAAGGTTGAGGTGAGCGATGAAATTTAATTTATTATACCGTTATAAATTACTACAAAACCTTACAATATTTCTTGTTACTTTTATATATTTACTACTTTAGGAAACGTAATATAATTAAAAGACTACGTATGATTTAAATATATGTTTGATGTTATCCGGTATTAAAATTAATTAAATAAAATCAAAAGACGAATATTCTGAAATCCCCAAAGCTTTATATCTTACTTCAAAAGCTAGAGTAAGATAAACACTAGGTTCTAGAATTGTTTATTTATGTATAGAGGACATTTGTCAAGTATAACTCGCGTACTTAGATATTGTATTATATAAGACTAGATGTTTGTTTTGAATTCGAAATGAGACGAAAATTATTTTGTATTATCTAACTAAACTGCTATTCATTTACGGCCGAAATTAATAACCTATCTATCCGTAGTTTTGCTTACTAGAGACTGCACTTTGACATTAGACCTATCTCTAGTAAGCAAAACAACGGATAGATAGGTTATTAATTTCCGCCGTTATTCATTCATTCATTCATTAATTTGTATCGCTAGTATCTCTAGTCTTCTTCTACAATCTTAGTATCACCAGTCGCTAGTAATAAATAAAATAAACTATCCTAATTGATCTACAGAGTTCCTTGACTTAAGAATACAGCTATAGAAAAAATAAAATCTGTGACCCTTAAAACAAAATCCATCAGTCGCCTTGTTATGATGAATGGTTGAAACGTTTTGGTAACATTAAATACTCTTTAGACTTATCTAAAAACATATTTTTTTATTACATTTAAAACTTCAGCATTCCTAATATCACGTAAGATAGCATTTTCTCATATGACGCTGATTTAAAAGAAAATTTCACTTAAGAAATTAATGAAAACGGCTCGTTAGATAACAGCAGAAAAGCTTCTCTTAGAACCTTAGTAGGTAGTACCTAATTGAAGATCAAAATAAGAAACTGGTCCTTCGATCCAAACGCTATCCAAAAAGTCCAGCAACCAACTAACTCTAAAACTCCGATCGCATCTAAACAACAGTGCACATAAAAGTCGACATTACTCTTAGCTCACGTCGTACGGGAATAAATAAAACGTTATTAGTTTTCATAAAGGGGGCACCTGTGCACCGCATCAGCTGGTTCCACCAATATAGCGATCATTAAGTGTGGCCCGACGGTTTGTGCCATACGCGCTCCACGGCTTCGATACGTAAAATTACGTATTCGCTTTTTCTGATACGTTTGCTGGTGTTTTTTTTTTTAGATTTTTCTGGCGTTTTTTAAATCTTCTGTGTCATCACTGAAGTGCCTTTAGTAAAAACTACAGCAGTTTGTTATAAACATAATGAAAACTTTATTTAAAAATGTATTATAATCTTATATAGTATAGTAGTCTAATCAAAGGGTATTGAGTTGCCCGGGTAACTGGGTTGAGGAGGTCAGATAGGTTGTCGCTTCTTGGTGTACTCAACTAAATCCGTTTAGACTGGAAACTGGCCCCAACATGGTTGGGAAAAGGCTCGGGAGATGATGATATAGTATAGTCGTAAATCATTTTGTGAATCAATTAAGTAGAATAACCAACCAAAAGAGAAGAAAAGACTGTCCTTATCCAAAAATCAACTGATACTACAAACAAACTCAAACTAGTCATAACTTCATCTACATAATATATGCCTAAAAAATATTTGGTAATGACCTGCATACATATCTCCCGTCTATTTATATCTTCTCAAAGTAAACAAGGAACTTATTTTGAGACAAAAGTTTACTTAACGCCACGCGCACGATCTCCCTTGCTTCCTGTTTTAGAAAAAAAAAACATTGTTTAATATGGCAACTTTAGTAACGAAAATGTTACCATTTAACGTTATGAAGGTTGTATTTTCAATAGGTATTTGCTTTTAAGTTTCATATTTTTCGACTCAAAAGACCAAATTTCGCTTTTACGTACGCAAAAAGCGTTTAAGAAATTGAATTTTCTCACTAAGCGTGTACTCTAATTAATATTCTTTGAAGGCAGGCTTGAAATTAACAAAATAAACACATGGCGGCGGGTTTTCTAATAATTGAAGTTTTTTTTACCGTTTTTGTGGAAATTCTTTTGAAAAACTACTGCGTTTATATGCACTAGATATAAAAGAACACATAAATTTACATAAAAAAATATTATCTAGTTAGTTTAGCACATAGTTTTATCCCATCAAGTGTTATCTAAGTCACTTTACTACCTTCACACTCAAGGGTCAACTGTCTTTATTAAAAAAAATCACACCCATTCGAATGGACCTGTCAAGTAAGTCAACAAGCAATTGTCTGTCTTCGTTAACAGTAGATACAAACGCCAGCACATCAGGCTACAACAATCTGTAAAATTTCCTTAATGGAGTTTCAACCTTATTTCTGAAGCATAAAGTTCAAATTTGAATGGGAAAATTTGTCAGTTTCGGTTAGCCTGATGTGCTGGCTCAAAAATTCAACAAGCACATTTCTACTCATAGTAAGATTACAGTTACATACAACAATGCTTGTATGTCAATCACACATTGTTTGTGATTGAAAATCTTTATCATATCACCTTCCCAAGACTTGTCCCGGCCATCATCATCACACAACATCATCCAGCCTGTCACTGAATCAGACCCGTATGACACTGTGCTGTATGGTGGACTGGTGGCCCCATTCCTTCACCTTACACCCGCATGTCTGTCTACCCCGTATTTGTTCATTCAATTAACTTTGTTCACTCGTAAATCAAGCTGTATCGGGGCTGTTGTGTTGTTAGTTATTGTTAAGTGTGAATTGGAAACTACGGGCGTAGAAATAAGATAGAATTTAGATTTTTTAGCTGTCAGATATTTTGCAGGTATGCCTGCCTCGTTGGTCTAGTAATCGCATAGCACAACTGTTGTGCATATTTCGGTTTTGATTCTCAGGTCGAGTCGAAATCGCTTTAGACTTTTATAAAGCATAAAGGAGTCTGGATTGGTGACTGATACACGCGTGCATCGGAGAGATCTCTCTCCGGTGAACGGATTGCTATCCTATCGGGCTATGAGATTGAGGAAGTACAGGATTGCATCTCAGTCTGCTTGTTGTGCATTTGTGTATAATGTATCCTGCACAGTTAGCTGAACTCTCGGCCGACAATCGTTCTGGACGCCAATTATTGTACTTGATTTTTCTTATTTGTCTTATCTTCTTGTCTTATCAACTGTGTACATAAACTATTTAATAAATAAGTAAACCATTAATAAATGTTATTTATGTATTGCAATTAAAATCCTATTAGACGCGTTCAACATCTGCAACAGGAAAATCAAATGCGTGTAAAAAGCTTTGCTAGATCAGAAAATAAAACAAAATAACTTAAATTGATCCCGTTTACGTTTCAAAGTCGCCTCGCCCGCTAGATGGGTGCATACATTTAAGAATCACCGCAGGTGCATTTGATGCACTCCAAACATACGTAATATGCTATCTTTTGCATAGTACATCAATAAAACCTTATATAGAGATAAGTCTTGGGTTGTACGGAGCTCGTGGCTAACAGCCGCATGGATAGATGTCTCGCAAGGTTAAGCAACGCATACCATCGTCGGTTTGTGAATGGATGAACATACATATATATCATAACGAGTTCCTTGCCCTTCGGATGGTATTTAAAATTGGTCGGTCCCAGCTGTCATCTAAACATCATCTCCCGAGCCTTTTCCCAACTATATCGGGGTCGGCTTCCAGTCTAACCAGATCTAGCTGAGTACCAGTGTTTTACAAGGAGCGACTGCCTATCTGACCTCCTCAACCCAGTTACCCGGGCAAACCAATATCCCTTGATTAGACTGGCGTCAGAATTATTGGCTTCTGACTACCCGTACCGACTGCCATGGATGTTCAATGACAGCCGGAACCTGTCATCTATACATCTTCGGCAATTATTTCAGGTAGTCAGGAGCTAGAAAGTCTGACAACCAGTTTTAACAACGACTAGCGTGTTGCCTGGGTTACTATACTGGCTAGGCAGATCATAGGGTGGGCGTTATGTGGGTTGTCTTTTGTTTTTTTGACGTTCGAAAAGTGCTGATTTATCAGCCTAATTTGAATAACTGATTTTCAATTTTGATAGGTAAGTGCTATAAGTACAAAGAACTATTCCCACAAATACAAAACTACCAAACCCCAAAAGTTAAGCAAACATTCGGTCTATAAGTGGGGTCTAATCTCCTAAACTGCTAAGTGTATTTCGGTGCAGTTTTCGCTAGAGCTCGGGAGTTTTTCGATATATTTCGGGCTTAGGTATTAATTCACCGTGCGGGCCCATTGGAAGATAAACATCACATCAGCTGTGTTGGTTCCCGCGCTAAAACTGACGCAAATTCGACTATGAGTTGCTGTCACGTCACAGGGGAGACAGAAGATCTCGTATTGTCGTGAATTGGTTGCGAATTTGTGAAGTACTTGTTAAATATTTGTATATGTTTATATATGTTAATTTAATTGTATAGTACTTTATGTAATCTTTTGTATAGAACCTGAAAATCCATGCAGATAGAATTGAGTTGCTTCGTTTATTGCATTTTTTTTATCCTCAATGGTAACGCATAGGAATTGCTGAAGGGTGGGCGTTTTGGAGCTTTTGTAAATTTTTCTTTCAAAAAGTGCCATGGTTTTTGCCTTCTTTGACTAAGTAACTTTTTTTTATTTTATAGGCTCCAAAACTGTATGAAAGCTAAAAAACACTATCCTCAGATGACATACCTAGATTATATTTTACCCGAGATCAGGAAGAAGAAATAGTACACTATAAGTATGTTGGTGGTTTTAGATAGATATGTATTGAAATCTATCTGGATAGTGAATGGCTGAATGTAGGGAAAATACTTAATAATACTTAAAAAATTATTGACACTTCTTTATGTATCTTTTTTATAATTAGAGATGTGATTTAGATTAAGCTACTATTTGGAACATAGCTTACAACTGCTAATGACGACAGCACCAACATTTTATTAGCCATCATTTCATTATTATTTACTTAATTTCCTTGAACTCTCGCTTTTCTGGAGTCTTTATCATCAAATGTGTCTGCTTTACGTTTAAGTGCGACTTCTGTACCATTGCTTTAATACGGTGTGCTGGTTGTCATGGCAACCGGCGCTATTGATAGGATAGCGAGTTGTGACGTAATTCAGTGGAATGAAATATTGTTTCAATGCGTGACCCACACGATTGCTGGTTATAATGGTATTCTATTCAGTTTTATGGTATAACCATGTATTTGAAACCTTCACAGATTTGCCTTTCCAAGTGAGCTTTACAATAAGTCTATATTCTTTAAAACATAAATATTCCATTATTTTTTTGAGATTTAATGTTTGGCTTCCTAATCTAACCTTTTTTTTTTGTTTTCCCGAGAAAATTGGTAACTTCTCGCACCTTAATAGAAAAGCTTTTAACCAGTGTACAATTATGTACCACCTGTCTACATACTCTTCCTCAACCTCAATTAATTAAACAGACATCCAATTAGGTTATTTATCATGAATTTATCGAAAATTGATTATCGAAGATAAGGGTCATTTTCACAGGTTGCTGATAATTTCCAGATAGTTTATCTGGCAGATAATTTCATACAAAATTTTGTTCCATTTTTTAATTTATCTAGTAGATAGTGGCTATCCGTAACCTGTGAAACTGGCCCTTAGTAAGAGACCACCGATATAAAATCCTCTCACGTCAAGAAGAGACCCAAATCTTCAACATGGAAAGGCAAAAAGACAAAAAGCGTTTCAGTAGCAAAAGTTTCAGAGCTAGCACATCCAGCATTGCACATCTGTGTCAACAATAACGCAGCATCTGTGCGCGCAGGTGTTACTCGCTTTACGTATAAATTGTAACAGGGAAATTCCAATAACGTAGGGTTCCTCCGAGGTTTTAGTGGCCACGACACGGGGACGGCGCGTGATTGATCGGAGTTGGATACCTATGGAGTAATGTGTGAGGATGTGGGTTTGTTATAAAGTTGTAGTATTGAAGAATCTTGTGAACGAAGTCTAGCTTACTCAAAGTAAAGTAAAATAACAATTCTACCATCAAATAAATGCTTTAAGAAGTAAGTGAACGCTCCTATTTTTGACTTAACAAGCTAATACAATTGAGATTAGTGGAAAGGTAAGGTATCCTCATATCCTGGCAGAGTTTTTGGTTCTTTTTATCCAGGTGTGAAAAATTGAACGTAAGTTCTTTGTGACGTGTGGTGACGAGTGGGCGTTTTGGAGTTGTTCTTTGTTTTGACGTATGAAAAGTGCTGATTTAGAGCCTAATTTGAATGGTGTTGAATTAATCTTGCCGTTGCCGCAAGGTAAATATTGCTCGCGATTATTTTTATTTTCCACTAGATTCCCAGCAGTTTTATCCCCGTCCTGAAAAAAAATCTTATAGCACGTGGATAAAAAGTAACCTAACCTATACATTATTCTGATTATCTGCAAAATTTTATCAAAATCCAATTATAAGTAGTCACTGTAGTTTTAGCGTGAAGGAATAACAAACATACCGTCATATACACATACAGCCTTTCTCATTTATCGTTGTCGTGTCGTGATCGTACCGGACAGTAAAAATACTCAATAACATAAAGGGTTAGGTTTCGTGAATAGACTGTCGAGTTATTAGATTTTTTCCTACAAACTTATGGGAGCCGTATTTTTTTCACTTCAATTATATTGAGACGTAGGTCTATCGAATTGTCCCTTCTGATGATTTAATATTATCTTTTTATTTTCCGTCTAGTTTATTACGGATCCAAAAATTTAGGAGGACGTATAAATTGCGTTGCAGTGTGCTGAAGTAGGTATGAGATGAGAAACTCTTTTTTTGTATACAATGTGATGATGATTCTTATGTATGCTGCAGGGCACAGACCTCTTATCATAGAGAGAAGGAATGAGCGTTAATCACCACGCTTATTTAAAGTAAATTGGCAATTTCTGACTTTTTTAAGTCCAGCTTTCCTCAAAATGTTTTCTCTCACCTTTACTCAGTCATTGTTGTCCGAGATATAATTAGAAAGTACATATTATAACTTGGAAAAGTTACAGTGATCTGTAGTCCTTGCCTGAACGGGAATCAAATCGGCACACTTGATTCTTACCTAATATAACAACTGAGAAAGACGGAGAGAGTGTTAACCGTTGCAGATTGGTTTTAAATTTTCCCTTGACCTTCGGTGCCTGGTATAATGGATATAATAATGATTAAATAAATATAATATCACCAATCACCATTTTCAAATGGCGATTGAATGCGCTTAAATATCAATAGGCAAACCGCATATAGGTACAAATAAATTTCAAAAACAAAAAAAAATCACCACACCATGATATCAGGATTCATAAATAGCACACAAAGGACCCAGCAACAGTGTTGAACAGTACAACTAACGCAGTGACGTCACCAGGCGTTGGGTTACATTGTTTTTAGCGGCACACCTGTGTCAACGAGCGGCGCGTGCGATGCGGCGCCCGCGCGGGGCCCAGCCTGCGTGGACTGCGTTCTCTATATTGTTGTTTTATGAACGAAAACGGGTGTATGGTGTAACACCGCCAGCCAACCTTCCAAGCTCTAGGCCACTATGTAAGTTTCTAAAATCTATAAAGTGATTGCAATTACCGTGCACGGGATCTCGGGTTCGAATCCCTGGTCGGGCCGAAATCGCTTTGTGGGTTTTGAAAGCAGCTCGGAGTCTGGAAATTGGTGATTGATTCACCCGTGCATCGGAGAGCACGTAAATGTCGGTCCTGCGCCTGATCTCTCTCCGGTCGTGTCGGATTGCCGTCCCATCGGACTATGAGAGTGAGGGAATAGACAGTGCACCTGTGTCTGCGTAAATTTGTGCACTATAATAAGTCCTGCGCAGCTGGCTGATCTCCGTAGAGAGAACGGCTGCCTTAGCCGACCATTGGTCTGGACGCCATCATCAATCTATATGCTATTCATACCTCCGTAAGCATTGTCGATGTCTTTTATAACACTTAAGAAGTAGGATTTAAAACGACCTCATCACGCCTTTTGTAGCTATCATGAGGTAGACAGAGGTAAATATCTCACGGCAAATTTTTAAATCATGGTTTAATTTGTATACCTGGTGCTGGCTCAGCTGTGCTCCTAATCGTGGAGTTACGGTCATCATAAGGCGCCCATCTTAAATTAAATGTTACAATAACCGTGTGAGAACGTTCTAGAAGGTTTTTTAAAGAAATGTGTCGTCAGGCACAAGCTGCATCTTAACTATAGAAATCTATCGCGTTTCTTTTTTTAAGATAAGATTCAGCGGCTCGGAAGACACCTTATCACCTATTAGTGCTTCTATTTTTTTAAGGGCAAGCAAAAATTCTTTAGATACTATTATAGTTGTCCCCGATAGAGTACATACATTGTGTTACTGTTCCATACCGTTATAAATAAATAAAGCTTTCTGTCCATTTGCACTTTGACACACGAACTAAAAGCTATGCGGACAAACACGCGTTAGTTTTTTATTATAGTTAAATACGAGGTTGAAGTTCTTGTCAATGGCGCCCAACGTGGGCTTATAATTGTCAATTGATCAAGAATTGATTACTTACATATAATATACGCATGAACGTTTAACTGTGTCTTTAGAATAATTTAAAACATTACGCATGATATGTAATGTCTTCCAATGAGATAAAAAACTTATCTTTAAGTTAACATTTGTAGTGTCCATTTCCACAACAAATAAGTTAATCCATCACCACCTAATCAGCCACGAGCCCACCTAGGTTATATTATATCCCAGTCATAATCCATTAGGCTTGCTTGTGGTGGTAACAGCCAGCAATCCGCCATTGTATAAATAACGTTAAGAGCACAGCTGCGCACAGCCGCTCGAGCGCGCGCTAAATGCATCTCTTTCGCGCCACAAACGCTTTTTAAATAAAGAACCAGGTGTTCCAATGAGTTTGTTTTACCTGCTTGTTTGTCTATGGGAGGTTACGAATAAGTTTGGCTAGTGATAGCGGAGGCTGTGGGACAGGTGTCGTTATCAAAGTTGTCCCCTGTGTCTCGTGGATTTCTTATCGTTTTGTTGTAGAATTAAGAAGACAAATATGATCTTTGTAGTGTATCATTGGTTTATCTAAAGCTATATCCTCCAGAAATATGGCCTAAATAAGTTTATTTTTTAAATATTGATGGAAATACGAGAAGTTAAGACTAGTATACAAGCGTAGTTAAGAAGGCGAATGCATCAAAAGAATAGAAACATGTTGAACAATCGCTGTTGTTACTGTAATTACTGAATATAGCTCGTGTCTGTCGTTTTTGATGCAGTCGATGTTTTTATTTTTAATTTTAAACACTTATAGTTATCTTAGAAAAATATGCAGTCAGCAGTATCGCAGCAATAGGTACTACTTCTGCTAACTTTAAAGAGCTGAAGATTCTTATTTGATACCCAACTCCTTCATTGACGATTTTTATTGTTATCTTGTGAGATTATAGCCTAAAAAGTCGATCATTTTGAATTTTCAAAATTTTCGTAGTTTCTATCAACGACATACTATCATTTATCAAAAGTTGGCCACGTGTAGACCTCAACAGTGCCAAAAAGTTACAAACCCACATACATATGTACATAAGCTGACAAACACATTACCCTCCTTTGCGTAGCGCAGTCGGGTAAAAACACACCAGCCTACATTTTTTTGAACTTCGAAACGTTATCAATACTTTTCTTTTAGTAAACAATGGTACTTTGTACGTAAAACATACAGCATACCGAGCAATTAAATGTAGATTACAGTAAACACTCCCGGGAGATAAAACTGTCCCCCATGATCGAGTTGTGCGCCTATCACCGCTATACGGGCCGTAGCGTCAGCAGCGCAAGGACTAGGCGTCACTGTAAAATAGAAAAAGTTTCTAATTTTGAAAACTTGAATAGAAATAGCAAAAACCACAATTGATACAGCTTTAAGTTAAGAACCAATGAAATAATAATTTAATTAACTAAAGGCGTTCGCGTTCACACGTACTTTCTAAGAGTAGCGTGGACTACAATCACTGAGTTAAGATGAAGAAAAATATATAGAGGAAACTGGACATTAGCGCAAAACATTTCTTCTCTGTATATATGAAGAGGCCTGTGTCCGGCAATGGGATAGTAAAAAGGCTGATGTTGATGATGATGTCTCTCTTTATCTGAAACATTTTATAAATTAACTGCATAAATGTGAGCACAGTCTTAAAACGACATATTATGCTGATATATTTTTTTTTAAATAGTAAGGTATAATAAACCAAATTAAGCTTCAAATTTTAATTGCTATTTGAAAGTAAATCTTCAGACTAAAATATACATTTTATTTTTGTAAATTTATCTGCTGTCGCTACAAGCCGGCCCGCATACGGGCTCGATTTGAGTACGTTTGCTTGCGCGAACCAGAGCGCTGCTTGATAAATTGTCACCAGTGAGCACCGGCAGATAGCTAACGATGATGCAGGTCTCATGACCCTCAATATGAGTTGCTGTGGAGTCAGTCCAGCGATAAATATATTTCAGAGTCCACCCGTGACCACGGTCGGTGTAATTCGGCCGAAAAGTCGGGAGATATATGTAGGTAGATAGCGTACATGCCTTTATTATTTTTCATCGCGAGTAAGTCCCGTGTGTTGTGTATAATATGTGTACAAGTCTATGTATTTAATTTCAGATATTATCTCGAATCAATCAAATTCAAAAGGGAGATTTTTTTTTGTGTTTATTAAATTTTCAACATAGGAACCGGTGACCCATTCAATGTTACAATTACCATAGACTGCAGTAGTCACGCTTGCGACTGATCTCGGCAATTTTATTGATATGAGTTATGAGATGTTTTGTTATGAATTACTAGGCAAAGAATGCTCTGATTTTAGCTTAGTTTTGAACCCCTATATTTATACCTTGTTAGTTCGTTTTTCCGAGGGAGTTCTTTCTTCAAAGGGGTGCATCAAAATGAGTTAACACAAAAAAGCGCGGGAGTCGTGGCGTCTAAAATTTTTGGGTAATAAAATGGAGACAGTTATGTAGTTAGACAAATCTAGATGACTACGAAAAGCATACAATTCGATCCTGTGTGAAATCCCTAAGCGAATACTAAACAGACATTTGTAAATTATAGTATCTATAGAATTATGAATAGTTCGATAAACAGCACGCAAGAACACGCACACACATAAATCACCACTACACATGCATAGTCGTTTCCAAACGACCTTACACATGTTATCGACCAACCGACCGGCGGGCACCCCCCGCAGTCGTCTCCCCGCAACCAGTTGCCGCGCGGCGCCCGCACGCAGCACCCGCGCGCCATGAAGAAAGAAAAAATGATGGAGCGATTCACCGAGGCACAAATGTACCAACTAGTAAACATTTACAAAGAATATGAGTGTTTATGGGATATGACGAACGAGTTATACAAAAACAGAATAGCGAGAGACAATGCTTACAAAGAAATATTACAGAAATTAAATATACCCGAATTGAAAGTACGAGATGTTCCCCAGAAGATAAAGAATTTGAGGACCTCGTATTACCAGGAGACCAGGAAGATAGAAGCGAGTGTGAAGGATGGGGTAGCGACCTATAAACCAAAGGTGTCCTGGTTTCCGATTGCTGACGAAATTTTACGAACGATTCCGAGCAATCGAGAACGTTCCGAAACTGTGAGTTGAATATTATTAATGTTTTGTACTTTATGCGTGTAGCGCATGCTGGCTGGGTTATGTGTCAGTAGCGAGTTTGATTCCCGTGTAATTAATGAACACCTTGAGAGTTCGTTTACTATGTTATGTGATTATGTCACACAGTCACGTACTGTATGTTATCTAATACTTTGATGAAATAGGTCTATGAGTGCACAGTGCACTTGAAAACAATATAAATATGTGCAATAATTTAATTACATGTATGCAGAAGTTACGGTATAGACGCCAGCACGTCAAGATACCGGAATTGACAAATTCTCCCAATCAACTTTGAACCATATGCTTCAGCCAAAAAATTGAAAATCTTTTAAGGAAATTTTACAGTTTGTAGTATCTTGATGTTGGCATCTGTACATTAGACTGCTTAGTTAGTTTACTGGTCATGAATACTTTACAATTTTCTTATAAGGAAGGGGAGTCTTAGTTTTTTACTGTTAATTATAAATCTAAAACACATTCCTTAATTTCAGGGATCAGAACCAGAAACAAGTAGCAAACGAATAAAAAAATCTACAGAAACAAAACTCCCTACGTTAGAACAAGCCCCAAAAATCGTAACACCACAGACTATACAACAGTATGAACCACAGACAAAAAACATGGACGATGAATTTGACAGTTTCGGTAAATACATAGCGGCAAGTTTACGCGCGATGTCACAGGAAATGTCAATAATTGCGAAAATGGAATTACAGAAAACTATGGCGGGAATACAGTTGCAGGCTGTTAGGCAAAAATATAGGGATTCTCAGCCAGAATGTGGACCTTCTACGTCTGGGGAACAACTCTTGGATCCTCTTGAAGAATTTACGGCGGTGGCTGATTACTGTACTGTCAAAGTTGAAACGGAGGATTAAGTATGAATATCATGTAATAGGTACAAAGTAATTGGCTATTATTTTATTTTGAAAAGTCAAAGTTGCCAATTTTTGCGAAAAAACACACAGAGTAAAAAAAAATAAGTAGGTATATAATATCTCTGTCTCTGTAATTTACTTTCCCCGAGACAATTAGAATTTTGATGTAAATATTGTTAAGTAAACATTTTATGGCTTTTGATAAACTTTTATTTACTGCCTTTAATAATGTTTGAGCTCGGTATTCCTTATGGATACACTACTTCACGTTAATGAAAGAAAAGGTCCCCCAATTTTGAATCAATATTCGGACATCATTTTCTAAAACAATCATTTCAAAATGTTAGCTTTGATAACACATAAACACAAATTCTTACACGTACACTTACAAACAACAAGAATTAATGCTGTCTTATTACTTATTAGTTTTAGCCAGCGGTTTTACCCGCGTCCCGTGGGAACAACTCTGCGCACCCGATAAATGGGCTATCTAACATTGAAACATTTTTTCAAATTGGACTTGTAGTTCTTGAGATTAGCGGGTTCAACCAAACAAACATATTTTTCTACATTACAAATTATATTAGTAGACGTCTAGATAGAAATGTCATTATATGAACACTAAACGGTACTGATAACCCAAGAATCATAACACACATTGTAATAAAGTGTAAAACCGCAGCCCCCATGCGCGGCGAGTTTATCTGCGCCCCGCTGTACACCGATGCGGGTCCCGTATCTGATGTATTGTAATTCCATGTCGCACCTGAGCCTACAGGACCTATTTGGAGAGCATCCAGGGATAATTTCGCTAAGATTTGTGTTATTGTATTTATTTTTAAGTGGAAGGTGTCGTGCTGGTCTTGTGGTTAAAACACCAGCGTCTCAAGTATGAGTGTGTGGGCTCGATTCCTGGTCTGGCAAGGACCAATAACTTTTATAAGTTATGTATTTCTTAATATGATCTTGAACAGCAATGACTGAGTAACGGTCATCTCGAAGAAACCTGGACTATAAAGTCCGAAATTATCGACCCTTATTGAGCAAGCGTAGTGATTAACACTCAATTCTTTTCTGTTTGCGAGGAGGCCTGTGCCCAGCAGTAGGACGATAAAATGTAATAATGGATTGAAGCGGAACCGAGGGTTTTGGACGAATGTCTTCATTTCTTGACTGAGAGAGTTCTGAGACTTGATAAATTTCCATCTTCGTAGACTAGCTGCTCCAGCTGCACCCTCAGCGGGAAGGGAAATAAAGGCCAGAAGCTATCTTTACGAAGCTGTATTTTTATAGTCAGTAGTCAGTAAGCCACACAAAACAAAGATCTTATTTGAATACAACATGAAAGATGAAGAGCTGTAACAGACTCATCCCTATCACTAACCCAATTAGCAGAACTAGTGTAACAGTGGTACAATTATGTTTGTCAATATCTCTGGTAATCCTCGCGGAGTGGGCGCGTGGTGGGGAGGTGGAGGGGGCACGGTTAATCGTTTGGCAACATTAATCATGCGGCACACCTGACGAGCGGACGTCTCCGCACTGGTAGGCACTGGTAAGAAAAATTGCACAGCTGACAAATAAGGTTGGTTGTATGGATTTGGATTTAAATATCAAAGTATCAAAACTTTTTATGCTAGGGTTAGGAATTGAATGTAATGGGAGTAAATATTTTCAAAGATGTAGTAGATGTCAGTATGCACTTATGAAATACAATTCCCTTTAGGTACTTGCCATAAACTGAAGGAGTGAAGAAGTGGTTAGAAAAATACAGGAAAATTTTGCAGCTGATCATTTGACTATTCATTTTGGTTAAACGAACTTATTTTGCTTATTCATAGTGTTGAACTTTAGTAGAGAAAAGTGGAGAAGAAAAATCAGAAAAGCTGACCCCACCACCATGTGGGATACGTAGCTGGAGAGAGAGAAAGAGAGAGTGTTGAACTTCAGTAGACATTTCATTTGGAATTTCAATAAAAGATATGTTAGCTTGTAATTATAAGATTCATGTAAATCACCGAATCCTAGCAAGCAACAGCAAAAAAGTCAAAACTCTTTTGTTTTGCTTAAACACGACTCCTAAAAAACAAAACATCCCCCTCTTTGGAACAAACGAACCAATTTCAAAATTCAAAATCACAAACACCTGAGTTTATCTGGCGTCCGTTTAGCTGATTGGTTTGGTTTTAATCAAAGTTTCGCGCGCGGCTGCGGCTGACAGCTCGATTATGGCGGGAATTTGCTTAACATACTCGATTATGAGTAAAAACTGTGTCGTTGGTGTCGCTTGCACACGCTCTTTGTTCGGTACGAGCCGTTTTTAAAGTACGTTTAAATTGGTAGGTTTATTTCAGTTTCTTTGTGGTGTCTACTGATATTTTTGTGTGGTTCGCTATTGTTTTAATTTTTTTTCGTAAAGGCTGTTAAGGTCAGCTCTGATTCTGTCGTTGTCTATTTGACATCATCTGCATTACATATGGATATGTTACTTTTTTGTCATCAATATTGATTCTGTATTTTGAAAAAAGCCGTATTTTAACCTAATTACAATGCTTTTACAAAATTAACATTTTTACTCTACGACAATTAGCATATCTCTAGATGTTGATTTGAAAATGGAAGAATAACAGACAGATGGAGGTTTTCCCGCGCTTCGGAGTCGTTGCCATGGCAACGGGATCGAAATTTAGTTATTGTTTAATAGTCTCTTTGGTAATTAATCTAGTTTTGTGTTGATGGATAAACTAGCACAGAAATATTTAGACGTTTCTAACTAATTTCATTGGACTTTACTGTGGGAAATTCTATCCACTATGAACTAGAATCGGGGACCCTACTTAATACATGTAGGTAATAAGTAAAGAAAATATCTGATTTTAATTTACAGCATCAAAATGAATACATTTAAGCATTGAGTACCTACTAATTTTATTTTACAAATTAAAAGTACAGACGCCAGCACATCCAGCTACTACAATCTGTCAAATTTCCTTTATACATTTTCCAAAGTTGATTAGGAAAATTTGTCAGTTTTGGGTGCCTTGATGTGCTGGAGTCTGTACAATGTATCTATGTAACAATTAGTATTCATCTATACTGTTAAAAAAATCCGGCAGAACAGTCAATTAAAATAATTAATTACCAATATTGTCAAGAAATTCTGTTGATTGCTGAAAAACAACCATCGAACCAGCTAACAAAAGCAAGGCACGTGCCTGTCACTAAAAAAAAACAAAACAAAGCATCCGTCAACCAGCCAATGCCATAAGGAGGTATAGCACGAAACAGGTACGATGTATAAGCTATAATCCTTGCTTAGGCCGCTCCAAGTGTTGAGCCGATGGTCTGTCGGTGACAGCTCGATTACGCCCCCCTCCCGCTTCTCCTCCTCTCCCCTCCACCCGCCGCAACCGCCCCGCAACCGCACCGCTCGCAAGTTCTGGCAGAATGTTTGCATTCTGTGTTTTGGGCTGAAAAAAAAAACTAAAATATAGAGTGGAATAGGTCAGCCAGGGTTGTGGGGGTTTTTGTGATTTTCTATGTAAATTAGGTAAGCCAACTATGACGTACTAGGTACTATACGCAAAATAAATAATGTGGTTTTCAGTTATATAACATTTTTTTTGGTCAAATGCTTTTACTGTCAAACGACCCATTGAATTAATTAACCCATGTTCACTATCTTCCTCATATTAGATCATATTTCACATGGAATTCAAATTCTTGGATCCACGGAAACTGCGCATCACAATCACCTGAAATCTCCAGCCGTAGTTCATCAAATGTAAGGTCGGCAGTAAATTAGGCGAGACCCTGGGGGGGGGGAGGGCGTGGAGGGTGGTAGACGTCAGCTGTCGCCGTCAGTGGCAGCCGGCACCACACTCTTAAACTTTTACATACACTCGCGCCTCGCCTTCATATCTTGGAAGATTCAATGATGTGAAACGGATTATTGACACTTGAGACTGAGTACTAATTCTACGGAGAATTTGCTAAGAACTGTTAAAACCATATAAGTAAGTAAATTTAACAAAAAAATTGCTAGAAAAAGAACATACATATCTAACTATTTCTAGATGTTTTAGAAAGAATAGTAAGCCTGTTCCTAATTAAAGATTGACAAAGACATGAGCACAGACGCCACCACATCAAGCTACTACAATCTGTCAAATCTCCTGAATAGATTTTCAACTTTATCGCTGAAGCATATTGTTCAAAGTTAATTGAGAAAATTTGGCAGTTTCGGGTAGCTTGATGTGCTTTCGTCTGTACAAATACGTCACTTAAAGATACTACATAATTTAACCTTCGTAATCATGACAAACTTGTAGACTATTAACATCATCATCAGCCTTTTATCCGATAACCCACTACGGGACAAGACTCAAGGAAATAATAAGTGTTAAATGTTGATTATTGTCAATATCTGCCAAAATTAATAAAGTAAGAACACTAGTTTTTTTGGTGTTATTTTCAGACCTATATCACATTAAAATAGTCTAACTGATAATGCGGAGAAAAAGAATCACTATTCCGAGTACAATTATGTACAGAATGGATATTCGTTCGAGTTCATTAGAAGCTACGGTCGCCACGCCTCGTACTATACTATATAAGTAACTTATTTTAATAACATAGCCAGCTGTTACAACAAACCTACCCCCAAGCGAGGGGGTAATAAATCCCGGTTTTCTTTGATTCTCCAAACGTCAATGGCTAATAAGTTTCTCACCAATTTGAATTAATGTTTCAATTTTAGTAGAAAAAAGTTTCAAATGAAGTAAAGGTATGTTTGAGAATCTTATTAATGCATTTGATGAATTTTCGGACTTAAATAAAGCTATCTAAAATTACCTTGAGGTATTTTATTAGCGTGAATAATAACGACGGTTGAAAGGCTAATTAGTATAAGCGAATTTTTTTGCGATATTGAGTTATATACCTACATAATCGGAATCAGCATTTCTTTCTATCGTTTGATCCGTCCTCCTGTAAGTTTTGAAAAATGTCGCATAGGTAAATCAATTAGCCTTGCAACCGCCGAGAATAAGATCGCGCCTCATATACATACGATATTGATTTAGGTAAAATATCAAAGAACAATTTTCTATTTAAATTCCGCGCTGCAATCGTAGCTATGCTTTATTCTCCATTACTTTTCACACCACGAAAAAAACCATAACTCTCTTTCTGCCCCATCGGGTCAAACCGCCACAACCAATCAAACCCAACATCAACCTAATCAACCAAAACAAAAGATATTAAAAATAAAATACATAATATCAAAAAAGCCCCCATTTTTTCCGTAACATCGATAATTGTAATCCTTTCCCCCAGGGGGTGGGGGGAGGGGGCAACAGCTGTGCCGCCCTCGCAGCCTGTCAACCGCAGCGGGGCAAACCGTTTATTTATTTGAAGACCCCTAAATTGATTCGTTTGATACGAGTATGTTCTGGACAAAATACTGGAGATTCAGGACTCGGGATGCTGTAGTTGTCGTCGTATCTTAAGAAAATCATTCAGTTACAATACAATGTAGTAGTAAATATCCAGAATCCAGTTAACAAGTAATTTTAGTTAGATTTTTTGTAAGTAAATAGCAGTTTACCAGTGTCGTAACCAGCCTTTTATGCGCCCGGTGCGAGTATTCAAAACTGCGCCAGAAAATGTTCTAACCAGGCTCTTATGAAATTCAGAACCAGATGGATGTTTTTGAGACATGTTGTTTGCTATAGCGTGCGTTCTTAGCTTACGGTAACCGACAGGAAATATTTCCAAACGAGTGTATTACTCAGCAACCGGTGAAACTGGCCCTTACTGTCCTATTTCTAAAATGCACTTAAAAGAAACAAGGACTTACATTTATCAAGGAAGCTGTGTGCGCTAAGATTCTCTATATAACATTAATAGATCATGAAATCATATATTGTTCCTCATAAAATTGATATTTTCTTCTAGGAAACTCTGTCTTAAAAGTTTCCTCAATAACCAGCAATATGTTGCATTGGCCAGCGACATATTTTTTAAGTCGCGCGTAAAAATTCGCATTAGCGTTAATCCTGACGATGTTATACGTTTTCCTAAATGAAAACCCGTATAACACGCCTCTCGGAGGCACATGGCGACCTACAAAGATGTAAAGTGACGCTGGAAGAGGTGAGGTAGTTGAGTGCGTGGTGTAAGCGTAGTTGCTTTACTTTTTTCTGATCTGTTCTGAGTTTAAAATATAAAAAGGATGCGCTGCGATATTCTGCTATGATGAAGTCAGATCAAGAAGTAAATCACTAAACATATTGACTTTCACTGGGTACCTTCCCATAAATTGCTAGTTAGAGATCGCTTTTAGCGATAAGACCGCACATTGTGTCATTGCTTTCTTTTTCTTCAATATTAGTTTTTTTTTAATTTAAATTAGTATACATAATAAAGAAAATTATAATATCTATCTATCATTGCTCTTCGTATTATTGCCCCACCCCACGGCCAATATTGTTTTTGATGTAACACACTTGCTCATTCGACAGTTTAATGCGAATAATGATAATATAATACATCGCCTGTAGACTATGTGTAAGGAATCGCTAAAATGATTTTAAAAACTCATTTAAAGTAATGGGTAACCCACATATCAACCTGTACAACTTTCCAAACTAACCTAATCACATCCAGCCACATCTAGCACCACAAATTCTAGGTGAACATTCATTAAAATTTGCCAAACCCGCGGAACCGTCGGTCGCACCTGACGTTGCCGTGCCTCGCCGCACCAAACCCGCAATCCATACATTGAAGGTTTTGCTAACAACGCGCCAACTGACGTACGAACCTAGCACGCAATGTATAAGGTTTATTGCGATAGTGTCGGTAAATTTACAAATTGAAGGTGAATTTTCGATACATTTCCATTGTATTTTCTTTTTGTTATAGACACCGTCTTAATTTTGAAGGTGTAGGTTTTTCCAACTAAGAAATATCGAGAAGTTCTCTTAATGTGAACTAATTATAGGGCCAGCCAGGAATTCTTTGACGCCATTTTTTTTATGTAAATATTTTAATTAACTTTTGTAAATAAATTGTAATATAATATGCAATTATGAAAAGTTAACAAATCAAATAGTGTCAAGCTATTTCTGATAGACATTGCTTAAACTTGATTTTCAAAGTTTTGTAGGATATTGTTCAAAGTTGATTGGAAAAATTTGACAGGTAGCTTGATGTGCTGGCGTCTGTGCAAAAAAAACAATGTCTACGTTTTGCCTATGTAAAACTTCAAAAGTTACTATTCGTAACTAAAACGAATAGATTCCTGTTTATAGACAATCCGGGTAAGCAGAGGTACACCTTGAATTAGGGTTCCGTGCCCCGGGAACAGCCAGCTGATAGTGTTGATGTTTCATTAGCCCGCAGTCTCACAATAGTCGAGGTATGTAGTTCCGCACCCTCTACTCATATTATTTATTATATTTTATTGATTATACTTTTAAATCGACTAAGGGCCGGTTTCACAGGTTGCTGATATGTTCCAGATAGCTTATCTGGCAGATAATTTCATACTAATTTTGTTCCATTTTTTAATTTATCTGGTAGATAGTGGCTATCCGTAACCTGTAAAACCGGCCATAACACTTACTTTTTGCACTATTTTTTAGCACACACGCCAGCACATCAAGCAATCAACTTTGAACCATATGTTTCAGTAAAAAAGTTGGAAATCTAGTAAGGAAATTTTACAGATTATGGTAGATGTACGTGCTGACGTCTGTACTAAGATTCTGTATGTAAATCAATTGACAATCATTGCTCCCACCCGGTAGTGTGTCCAACAGGCTGGCAACATTATTTGACGTTCTTTAAAAGCAGTCAGTTGTTAATATAAATATAATATTAATTTAGCATATAAAATAAGTAAAAATATTAACACCTGTTGCTGAAACAAAATGTTACATTACATAATATACAATCAAAAGAAACGTCTAAATCTCCATAATTTTATTTAAAATTTAAACATTTTCCAAAAACGAAACAAATACATCATAACGACATCTTCAATCAAACATTACACTCGGTTGCAATAAAACGTACCGCCCATATACTTGGCAGTATAAATACAATGGCGTGGTACACACCGCGTGCGTGTGACGGGAACAGCTGGAGGATATTTTTCATCCCCACCTCCCTCCCCCCAGCTGCCTTAGTGCCAGCAGCCCCCTTTATCAATAGGGAACAATGTTTTAGACTGCTCGGACCAGGACGAAGGATTATGTGCTATTTTGATAGATTGTTTAATGCTCTCCGTGTTTTGTTACTTTTAAAATACCATAAACAAGTAAGCAACCGTCTTCCGCAAATTTTCAAAACAGTTTTGAATGAAAGAAAGGGAGAAAATACATTTATTGTCACAAGACTAATAAATAAATAACACAAATATAGTTATAAGTTATAATTGTATATGTTATTTATACACGACATACGTCTATAAGTAACTCTTTTAATCATTCATTGTTATTGATAAAACAATACAATAGGATATATTTGCGTATTTTTTTCTAAATTTATTATACCTACATAATGTTTGCCTAAATTTTCCGTAATTATAATCAAATTTTATTTTACCGAATACTACAGATATTCTTGAGATTAATTCTACAAAATCTACGCCCGTTATCATTCAATATTCACATAACAAAAATAAATTCATAATTAATAAATACTATAAAATTACTTAACGCTCAATCCTTCTCCGTGTGAGAAGAGGCCTGTGCCCAGCAGTGGGACTATAAAAAGGCTGATGATGATGATGATAATAATACAAATGAATTAAAACATAACGACCACTTCGCTGCTAATCCTGTATACGTACATTCACGCTATCACAACAAAAGAGCTGACAGACGCGAGGTTCCCATGGCATGCTAATGTCGCCTGAGGCTGTCCTTACAGCTGTTGTCTTAGGACGAGGAGATTACAACATTACATTATACGTAAGGAAAGTATTTTCACAAATTCTAATGGAATAACAAGCTTCTATGTAGAACTGAGGTGCTCGTGGCTAAGTAACAACCACACAGTTCGATATTCAATGTTTAAAGTAAGCTATTTTGTAAGTTATTTTGATCGCAAAAGGTATAACCATAGCCCATTTTTTTTCGTGGGAAATCATCAAATAACCCCTCTAAGTGTCAGACTCCTACTGATAAAAACCCAAATTGTTCCTTTTGGAGGTCCCTGTGTGCCAGGGCCGCGATAACTCTTACGAACAACCCGCAGCCCAGGCAGACCTTGGCCCTAAGTGGCCCTGTGTTGCTGATATCTCTTATATTACTATCGTCCAAAATTTTGTGGAAATATCAATATCACGAATTTTGCTTAACGAAGCTTACATGATAACCCTGATAAGACCGATTATCAAACTTTTGGAGTATCCGTAAAATGACACCCGGGACCCGCCGCGTAACGAGCTTATTATAGATACTCGCTATGACGTAGATGGTCACCCATTTTCGAACCGACCGTTGCAACAGAGGTGAGATTCTATAAAATACCTTTAAAAAACCAAGTACTGTTTTATAGGTTACGCGATTCGTAGCACATGCGTAGCGATGTAGCCTGTGACATGCTGTAGCGCGTTGCTACGCGCGCTGCCTCTACGCCCGTAGCCCACCTCTGTAACAATAGTTACGTTTATTTATTTTTTTAGGATGAATTTTATAAATTGTAATAGGTACTTATTGTTATAGAACATTTATAAGATACTTTACATAAAACTTGATAGATATGAAAAATCTTGAAAAGACAAACATTATAACTATCCTAATGTATTATGTTTTTAGTATAATTTTTTGTTGCTTTTTAGTGTAAATATTACGTACAGTCACCTGTCTGAACTTAAACTTGAATTTCCAAACGTTTATATCCTCACATAACAGAATTCCATGCCTTGTTATTCTTGTATACAGTTCCAAAATTCCTATTTAAATTTTAAGTAATAGTTAGCTCAGATTTGGTTGTTCAAAAGAACCTTAAAATAAGTCTCCCTCAACGCTCATAAAAAAATCGCAAACTCCAAAAAAAGTTGAAAATTTTCCAAAGAATTTTGTCACAAGAAGACACAAATTAGAAAACACACAAGGTAATTAAAACAAAACATACAAAGAGCGTGCTCAGTCCAAAACTCACGTAAACCCAGCATAGATCACTTAAATCTGTACAAACGTTGCACTGAAAATCCAAAATTATCCTGACACATACATATATAAATGTTTGTTTGTCCGTCCGTGTGTTTGGACAGCGGGCGAGCGGCGCAGATGGTACGCCAAATTTATATGTTTGCAGTTTTCAATCGCAGCGTTGGAGCAGCGTCGGGCTGCGTTCTACTGCGTTCAGCTGCGTTAATATTTTAGGGATTAGGGTGTAATGGCCATGTGATTTTGGAGAATTCATGGCTTGGAAAAAGCATCCTATTTAATTTAATTAGCGAAGAATTTGCGAATGTTAGATAAATGGTGTGTTGGAATCGAATTTGAGTGTGTCAAAATGGTTGTCATATTAGTATGAATATTTATTATATTTTTATTTTTAAATACAACGTTAATATGTGATAATTAAATTGTGTTTTAAGGCACAAAGCAAGTGGTAGCATTGATAAAATTTTAAAAAAATCCTAATTACAAAATCTGGTTTAACCTTTTGACCGCCATAGTCATGTATAGATGACAAGCCAAAAAGTGCCCAGCAATCCACGGTCACGAATACATGACCAACTTTAATAGTCAGTTTTAATCCAAATAATTCCGAACTCACCCACTACTAATTTGTAGGTCTATTTATGATGAATTCTTAGCTTGGCACTTCTTTCTATTTTTGACGTCGCGGCAAAAAAATTACGAGTAATAAGTACTTCTTTGGCTTATTGTAAACCAATCAAATACCCCAAAACATCGACACAAAGACAATACCCACACTTCAGCATTCGGTAACACCAAGTCCTACCCTCGGATCCAACATGGCGGATTACCGTACAAATTGAAAGCGGCGACATCTGGCGGCGCTGAATCTTTTTATATTAATGTCGAGCAGCTGGCGACTAACGTGCTACACGATAATTGTTGGCTGGTTGCAAATACAAGCATATTATAATACCCATATAATACCTATGTATTACTAAAAATGTTTAGTTCTTTATAAGAAAATCTTTCATTATGAAAATCTATGGATTATAATCCAAAGCGCCACAAACATAATAAGACAGATAAAAGTGATATTTGTTTTGCAAATAGGTTGAAATCAACACTTTTACACGGCAATACTATTTTTTGGTTTTAAATCGGGATGAGGTCGATGTAAGATTTTAAGTTAGAAGCTTGTAGAAAATGTGTGCTGTTTAAGGGGCATCCTGAAAAAAATGCTTGCATACACCCTGTATATAATAATAGAAGGTGAAAGTATTTGACGACAACTATGCACACTACTATGTTAATGTGCTGAATAAATGGTTTTTCTTTCTTTCTTTCACACACAAAATCAAATAAAAGATAATATAAATTCCTCTCACACCATCATCTAGTCCCAAACTAAGCAGAGCTTGTACCTACTGTGGGTACTAGACAACTGATAAACGTACTTATATACTTTTCTTATGAAAATTCATACATTTACACATAGGAACACCCATACATAGTCAAAAACCCATGTCCATGCTCAAAAATATTTGACTTATGCGGGGAATCGAACCCGCGTGGCAAGCAATCTCACGATCGTCTAATTGTTACTTAAAATATCACCAAAACCTTACAATGTCATATCCAGTAAATACAAGATCTATGTCACATGAAATATATTTTTACGATCACGAGAGATTGTGCCCAAGCAGACGGTAAAAGTATTCATCAAGTGCATTTGTGTGATGCGGATATTGCACAAGATGTCGCGCACAATCGCACGTCTAGGCGCTGTATATCTTTGTTACTCAAACTTTAAGGCACCTGGCGCTAGACGGCTACAATTTACTGAAGAAACATATGAACACGCGCACTTGGCCACATCCAAGCCGCAATGGCCAACGTATTTGATCTGGTTGATCTACTTGGCTACTGGACGTGGTCGAGCCCGTCTACTGCGTGAGACGCCATACTGCTCCGTTGGTTGCAGTGGTTACAGGCGTTACTGCTTTGTAGGGAAAGAGAACGTAGCTTACAGCATTCCTCAATCAATAGAGTATCTAAAACTGAAAGACCTTTTGAAATCGCTTCAGTAGTTCCTGAGATTTGTGCGTTCAAGCAACTATCAAATATTTTTTTAAGCTTTTGTAATATTAGACACGTAAAAACATATTGTATTAAAATATTGCAAGGAAACCCAAAAATATTCAATATCATCAAGAAAAGCCTATTTCCTATAAAAAAACAACTATTCGTTTTGCTTACGCATGGTAAGTAGTTTATTTTTGTCATGAGCCTCACAAAACAAACGTCAGAAAGATCCACCCATAGACAAAACCAATGAGTTCCTTTTTTGTAGAAACCGTCCATAAACCAAGCATAATTCATCACCATTTATTACCAATCTTGACACAATCAATGCAATGCCATTGACCTCCCGCATGGGCCAGCATGGTCGCCGCGTGTACACAGTGGCCGGCCACACATCCGTCCGGCTGCCTGGCCATCTGGCAACGCACCAGTTTTAGCTGGTGGCATGCTGTGATGTTTGTATTACCTGCTGTAACTGAATTACGTAATAGACTGTTCAATTTTAAATTTGATTTTTTATTTGATTTTGAACAATATGTTATAACAAAAAGTCTTTTATTCAAAGTAAGCTGATAATCAGTACTTTTTGAAGGTCAATTTTACAGCAGACAGCCCCCAAAAACGCTTGCCCTTCACCACTCCCTACGTGTTGTCACTCCACAGCAATATACTAGTACTTTCGAGCAGTTTTTCCCGTTTGCCCGGAGAACTTCTTCCCGTACCCAGATAAAACATAGGGGATAGTAGGTTCCCAACAGTAAATATATATTTTTTTAATCGGTCAAGGAGTTTCGGAGCATTAAGGCTATCTGATGTACAGACACCAGCACATCAACCTACTACAATCTGTCCAATTTCCTTAATAGATTATCAACTTTACCGCTGAAGCATATGGTGCAAAGTTGATCTAGAATTTGACAGTTTCGGTAACTGGCTGTTTTTGTACTTCGTAGCCAACTTTGCACCAAATCTATCTCTTCTCTTTTGACGATAGAAGTGAGATAACCAACTAAAGGTCATTAGCAATTGTTTAGCCGCAGCTCCCAGCTGTTGGCTCCAGAGTAGAGCGCACGCCCCCGGACGTACGCGTGCCGTATGCGACGCACGTGCGCGCTATTCCTGCGCGGTACCATGGAGTAATGTGTTACAGAGTGCTATGACGATACTGTCGTCGCTGCATACATGTATTCATTTTTTTCTGTTACCTTCTTTACAATATTAGTATATACATACTGTGTTAGATTAAGCTTGTTATAAGCTCCATAGATTATAATGATGAATTGTCTTCCGAAGTCAAAGCCACAAAAGACATATATAGACAAGCGGTTAACATAATTTTAGTGCCATTAAAGTATATTAAAATGTAACCCAGATAATTTTTACAGTCATACAATTATCAACATTGTTCTTAGTGAAATAATATCTAAAATCAATTAACACAGCTGTGACGTGAAGAGCATCGAAGCGTTTACATGCGGACGTATTAATGCAAGCTCTGTACGCTCACTGCTCCGTGGCACAGCTGCGTGCCGCGGCGCCGCCTGCGTCGTGCACCATTACGCTGGACAGCCAGCAATAACAGTTTGCGTTACGATCAATCTAGTTTTATGTGACCTTAATACTGGCGAGGAGTTTTCGCGTTTGGTCAACTCAGTGGTTTCGATTTTGGGATTGATTGAAGCTTTTTTTAGTAAAAAGATTTTCTTATTTATTTTTGCGTTTGCGTAAGTTCAAACATACACATAGAACGTCACAGTCATCCGAAAAATTCTACATGTATAAACATATAAAGAGAACTTCCTGCTAAGTGATATACAAATAATTCGGAGTCTTTCAACAGATGCGTCTGACTAACAGCCGCTACAGTTTCGGCCTGTCTACGTATTTACCTGAAATTCTAGATAAAAACATGGTAACAGACAAAACACTCGATAAACGTAACTAAGTTTATTTTAATCTATGTAAACATTAGTATTTTGTACTGCAAGTCTTATTTCTGGTGTTCTCTGTCTGGCAAGATTGCACGTTGTGACTAAGGTACAGTTGTCGGATATTTGGATACATGTAAGTTCCCATTTGCGGTAACAGATGTCTTGTAGGAAATCGTACACTTTTATCCTTGAATCATCATCCTCCTGCCCTTATTCCATTATTTGGGGTCGGCGCAGCATGTTTTTGTCTTCCACGCTCTTCTATCTGCCGTCATCTCACAAGTTACATTCTTTCTAGCCATATCAACTTTCACGCAATCCATGCATCGTTCCTTTGGTCGTCCTCTTCCTCTATAGCCGTCCACATTAATATTATTGAAGACGTTGTTTTGTGTCGATCGTCGTTATAGGAGTTGTGGGCTGATGAAACCTATGTAGGCTTCCGTTTTATCCGAAATTGCACAGCAATTATTACGGGCTTAGGGCTATATGCAGGGCGTTAAATATTCATATCATTATTAGTCTTTTGCGACCAATTAAACACTAAACTCTAGCTAAAATATAGTTTTATAAAAAAAAAACGTGTTCAACCGATGAAAGGTTGTAAAAATACCCATGTTCTTGAACCAGTATTTTCCCAAAACACCGAAAACTGTGTTCTCGTAATCAATAATTTAATAAATACTTGTGTAAATCACGTGTAAGCGCCAGCAGTTGTGAGCGAACAGGAATATCATATTTTTCAACACGACGCACCTGAGCGAGTGCCCTTACCACTTGTTCCATCCCTGACGAAAGATGTCGCGTGATAATAATAACTTTTGGTGTATACGTGGGACAAATATTCATCACCAATGTCCTAGCCTTTTTATACCTAGACGTATATCAGTTTCTGTGATATTGACAACGACATAAACCACCAAAAAATATTCAGTGACACGATTGTCAAAATGTAGACAGAAGTGGATGTTAACTGGTGCGAGTGACCAGACTACTGAAGGCTCAACGAATTGCAAAGCAAAGTCAGTCAGTTGACTTTATTTTTATAGTTACAGGTAATCATTATTTATTTATAAAATTTTAGGATTTAGACTAGGAGTAAGACGTGAGAAGTTCAGACAAAGCTTTATTAATTTTAAACGTTAAACTGTAGGTCCCGGCTGTCATTGAACATCCTTGGCAGTCGTTACAGGTAGTCAGAATCCAGTAAGTCTGACGCCAGTCTAACCAAGGGGTATTGGGTTGCTCGTCACAGGGTTATGGAGGTCAGATAGGCAAACGCTCCTTGTAAAATACTGGTACTCAGCCGAATCCGGTGAGTCCAACATAGTTGGGAAAGGGCTTGGGAGATAATGATGATGAAACAAATGCAACTCAAAGTACTTATTAATATTGTGTCTTTCTAGAATGATTTTACCAAATACTATCTGTCAGTTTCGCTTCGGAAACGAATAGTAAGGGCAACGGGGTGGCATCCCCCTAGCACAGGTGCGCTCGGCCGCAGGTGTCGCCAAATCCAATACAATCTTTACTTTCGCACATAATTGGAACTGTGTGCTGTGGCGCTCGCTGAAACACTGGAGTATTGGAATCATGACGTCATATAGGCCAGGAGGAATTTAATTTATGTGGATCGTGTAGAATCATCGAGTATGAAATAATGGAATACTTGTAGTTTGCTATTATAACAATCCAGGGTTGAATATAATGTAGTGTTAAACCATGACGCTTAAACGCGGGTACATAAAGGGTCTATAAGGTTAAACTATGGAATCGTTTGACGAAGATACAGTAATTCATATCTGCTAGTAAATCCAAGTGACTTTTCGGAAGGTCGCTACTTCCCATGTGTGCGACGCACCTTGAGACCACATTATGAGTAAATTCAACGAATAGTTAGTGAATGATCATTTGCACGATCCCGAGTTTCAGATCCTAAGAGATCCGGGCCTTTTTTTCGTGGGAAGTCATCAATACCGCAGAAGGTGCAGCTGGAAGGAGTGTCAGACTCTTACTGACTAAAACCCACTATGTTGCTTCTGGAGGTCCCTGTGTGCCAAGGCCACGGTAGCTCATACGAACAACCTGCAGCCCAAGAGATCCAGAACTGAAATCAAAGTTAACTTTATGTTCCTTGACTACAGTAACCATCAGCTGTCACATTATCCTTTTTTGACAAATTACAAAACACCTGGATTTTGAAGCTTTGGCAGCATCTCGCAGTCGATATCCTAGGCATGTGATACGCAGACGCTGTAGGAAGCACTGTTAGTTGTACATCAATGAGCCACAGTAAAAACATCACGCGCAGCAGTGACGCACGCGCACGTCAGATACACCTCACATGTAGCATGCAGCAGGAATAGTGCAGTAGGCTCACTGTGAATGAATAGGGTTTAGCACTAAAAGGTTAAAAAGGTACCAGTTCTAAGCGGTGATTGGCGTTCAAGCTTCTCATGTCCCAAAGTCTGAGTTTTGGACAAGGGATACCCACTTCCAACGACCTGTAGGTGTTTGTAATGCTAAATAATAGCTGAACCGACTTGGCTTAAATTTGAAGGGAGGTAGTTGGGGTTATTGAAAGCAATTGCTTGCAGGAGTGTATTAATCGTATAAAATAAGTTGCGAAAAAATTAAAAAATTTTTTTGGCCGGTATAAATAAAAAAAAAAACAATTTTAGAATGAAATAAAAGTGGAAATAAGAATATTTATGACATCTTAGCTTGAATTTCGCCTGGAGTAGGGATTTGTTCCCGCGGGTTGGTGATTGATATACAAGTAAACTTGCATTGTAATAAGAGGCTTATATTTAAATTCAGGTTCCAATAACATGCTGGCATAATGTTATAGCATGTTATTTCAGGCACCTTTTAAACTAAAGTGTCCTATATCACTTTTCCTAAGAATGTTTGCTCTAGTAACTGTTTTTTCTTAACTAAGCCTTCTGCAACTGTTCTATTATCGCCTAGTCCACGGTCCAGGCGCTAGATGGTGCTGAGCTGTGTTTTTCAGGCGGATGTTGTTACGGATGACGCTGAACACTGTGCAGACCGCATGCGCAGCCGTGCGGACCGCGCACACTGGCTCACACGAAAATTTGATACAGTGCCATACTTTTGCTAGACTGCAAAATTATTTAATTAAAGTTTCTTCAATTGGACAAAGTAATATACCTTTACGTTCTGTAAGTAAAGTGCTCTCCTGTCAACTTTGCCAGAATAATTTTAAAGCCTCAATGGACATTAAAAAAAGGCTTCAGTAATTTAGGAAAGTATTTCCTTAGCTGATCAGCAGGCTTAGCATGGCAACCGAAGAAACAAGTTTTGTTTACCGGAGATTGGATATAATGACAGAAAAGTGACAGATTGACATAAGACATTTCTTTTGACATTTTTTGAAGTATTTTTTCTTTTCTTCGATTGACATAAGTTATATAGTTATTATATGCGAGTTGACAGGTCGCTCCATGCTCGGGCAGAAGACATGTTGACATTGACAGAGAAAGCTTTATCTTTTCTTGACAGAATAGATATAGAAACGCCATGCTAAGCCTGCTGATGGAGCTATTCAGAACTTTCTAGGCTCGTGTCTCGTGGCTCGGGGCTTGTGCACATTATCTATACTAATATTATAAAACTGAAGAGTTTGTTTGCTTGTTTTTTTGTTTGAACGCGCTAATCTCAGGAACTACTGGTTCGATTTGAAAAATTCTTTCAGTGTTAGATAGCCCAATTATCGAGGAAGGCTATAGACTATATACCATCACGCTAAGACACACGGGAGCGGAGCAGTAACCAAAGATGCGGGTGAAACCGCTGGGGACAGCTAGTTTTTTTTAGAATTCCATGGACCTTAATAACTTATACTAAGTGCCATATCCTAATTTTTTATACTTTCCTTATAACAAAACGGCAAATCTATCGTTCCTCAACAAAGATCGCGTGAACCAGTGTATAAGCTCCTTTACCTCCAGTGCGCAGGTGTATCGCTGGATTCCAGCTGTTTCATGTCAGAGAGACGAGAGCCAGACGTCGAGTGCGACACCAGATTTATATGTTATAGCTTACTGATATTATAGCAACGATAGCTACTGAACTTCTGTATTTTTATGATTGAGATTAATGAAGAATTTGGCATAAAGTAATCTTTTAAGCGATGTGCTTTAGTAGCGGAATCATCAGCCTTTTTATCGTCCCACTGCTGGGCAGAGGCTTCTCTTACGGAGAAGAATTAGGAATGGAATAAGATTAGGAACGGAATAAATAATCAATAAAATAAATAGGCCGCTCAGCTGTTTTCAGATTTTAATCTACTTGCAAAAACATTACCTACGTAAAAAACCAGATACATACTAGTATTATTTTGTACTACTGATGATCTCCGCTTTGTTAGTTTGATTCTACTTATAAGTACAGACGCCAGCACATGAAGCTACCATTAAGCTACAAAAGTATATTCCAACAATTTGATAAATTTAATAACTTTCGATAAGGTACACACGGCCTGTTTTCTTCTCGTTGCTAACAGAATCCCCGAGTGACCCAGTTAGCAACAACTTACCGGCTGTCATTAATTAGCTGTGATGTCGTTGTTGCAGATGGAGGCGAAGGTGAAGGAAGAGGTGCCCGATAAAGATTACACGCAGCCGACTTCTACAGAGAGGAGGAAATGTAAGGAACTCACGTCTTTACTTGATACTAATATTATAGAGGTTAAGAGTTTGTTTGCTTTAATGCGCTAAGCGCAGCTAGTGCTACGGGAACTAGTTCAATAATTATTCGCATCAACCTGGTCTAACGGTCCTTGAGATGTTCAAACGCCAGCACATCAGGCTGCTACAGTCTATCAAATCTCCGTGATGGATTTTCAACATTAACTCTGAAGCATATGGTTCAAAGTTGATTGGGAAAAGGAATATTCGCACATCAGGGGCTTTAAAAAATTACACTAAACTGTTCCAATGCTTTGTAAAATACAGACAAATCAACCTACCCCAATGTGTCAAATTTCTTTATTAGATTTTCTTTATTAGGTTAATATTCGATTGATAAAATTTAACAAATTCGGGTAGCTTGATGTGCTGGCGTCTGTACTCAACCTTCAATGGTGGTAACACGTACCATGATAATATTGCGATTGTTACGATCTGCTGTAACATGGTAAAGCACATCAAATTCTCAAAATGTAATTTTAGACATTAGTCATTCAATAACTATCCAATTAGATCGGAAAACCATTCTATGTACACAAAATAGCAACAGCAATACAACAAAAACGCATTATACACGGCACGTGGTGGGAAGCAGCAACTGTTGCCGATTATAATCTCGCTACTCCGGCGTGGAGCACGGAGCGGTATAGCGGACCACGATGTGCAGTTAATGAAAGTGGTATGGTAGGTGAGCGTGCTTGTGAGGTTGGGGTGAGCGTACTTGGATTAATTGGAAAATGAACTAAGGTTTGGTGGAGATAGACCAAAAATGGCAATAGTAGGTAGGTGATATTATTTGTGAGGTTCAATGTTTGGATGTGTAATATCATCACGAACTCTTTGATTGGAGAATAAATGCTGCTAGATATAATAATAATATTTTTTTCCTTCATTTCATCTTCACAAATAACAATACTTAGGGCCACTTTCACCAGTTCCAGACTACCAAAAGTTCCAGATAGTTTATCTGGCAGATAATTTCATACAAATTCTGTTCCATTTTTTAATTTATCTAGTAGATAGTGGCTATCTGCAACCGATGAAACTGACCCTTAAGGTACTTATTTGATAGGTACATTTTATTAGTACAAGTAAGCTTGACAGGTTTGATTTGTAATTTGTGGGAGATATGGAGTCTGGAGTCTAAGAAATACATACATATATGTAAGGTACCCGTTAAATATATATGACAAATTTTGTCCACCTATTTCATGTGAACATTCAGATTTACAGGACTGTTCTTTTTTTTATTTACGACATATGTTATTAAAGCTATGTAAAACAAATGAAGACAACCCTAATTCGTCTCCTAAAATTGATAGAAACATAGCAACGTACTCATCAGAACAACCATTATATATCTAGACATAAAGAAAATACTTTAAACTACAAAACTAATACAAGTCCGCCCATTATGTTTTGAAACAATTGACACGAATACTACAAATGAGAGTGCGCTAGACACCGTGGGAGCGCCGCCACCTGCTGATCATAATCTAGCGATGTTGGCGCGCGGCACGAACCAGGCGCTGATGGATACGATCATACAGCGCACCTCGCTACTTAGAATATTTATCTTTTCTGACATTTGATAGGGCATTTTTTAATAAATTAAATGTATCCGTTTTATTGTGTATCTATGAAAAAATTGCATTACTTGCTTATAAGAAATGCAGAGTTGTATAGACGCCAGCAGGTGAAGCTACCCGAATCTGTCAAATTCTACCAATCGAATATTAACATTCCGGTATTGTGATAAGGTTAAAAATCAAGTAAATAAAACAATGAAAATATGAAAATCAAGTATATAAAAGCTTAACACCATGTTATGAGTAAGTACATATATGTACATAGGTTAACTGTGTTGTTTTGTATGAAACCCCTTGACGTGCGAATATTTGTTATTATATTAAAACACGCACGCTGTTCAATTTTTTAAATATTTTTCAACAGATTTTGGGCACGATCCCCGCTGGCAGTGATGTGGATGAATTTTTGATGCCCTTTTTATTTATTTTTTGTACAGTTGTTAAGTTTGTAAATACTTGTCAATATTTCAATATGTAAATGCGGATGAGTTTCTGTTAAATTATTTATTGCATAACGTATACAACAACAGTTATAAAAAAATGCATTCTTATAACTAAGTACACATTACCCCGTTAGGGCGCAGCAAATTTACTTAAAAACTAGGTAGTTGAGTTGGTACTTATATATTTCTAGAAACTTTTTTTATTTCATTAAATTATTTTAATTTTCCCATTTTTTTTAATTATTATGTTTGTAAATATGTAACTAAATAGAATATAATAAACAGATTTTAAAAAAGAGACATTTTTATTAGTTGCTGACAAAATTGTAATTAAATTATATTATTTGTAGTCTCTTCCATATTTTCTACATCATTGTCGTACGGCTGGTGTACAAGCATTGTATTTGCCGAGTACTATCGTTTAAATTTTAGTATTTGCAACACCGCTTGTGATTTCTAAGTATTTTTCACTGTATCGTTTAGTATTTGCTCTTTATTTGTTTTTTTGATAGACACAGTTTATTTTTGTAAAAGCTTTTGTTCAAGAAATCAATAACAGTTCTTTTCAGAAGACTAATATTTAACTATATATGATTTGAGAATTCTATGTTGATATTACGAATTTAAATTGCGCTTATTTTCAAAAAGTAGTAGTTAAGAAACATTGCCTGTCTGTTAATCAAACAATTATTTATTTCCATCGTATTTAGCTTTAAGTCATCCATAGTCTTAATTAAAAAAATTACGAACAAATCGAACATTTATATCACCTTCTCGATAAATGATGACATTGTTCTTATTATCATCATCATCATCACTGATTATAGTTGTATAGACGCCAGCACATCAGGCTAGGTCAAATTTCCTTAATAGATTTTCAACTTTATCGCTGAAGCATAAAGTTCAAAGTTGGGAAAAAGAATATTCGCAAAAATTACACTAAGCTGTTCCAATGTTTTGTAAAATACAGACGCCAGCTCATTAACCTACCCCAAAATGTGTCAAATTTCTTTATTAGATTTTCAACGTTATCACACTACTAGAAGGTTAATATTCGATTGGTAAAATTTGTCAGTTTCAGGTAACTTGATGTGCTGGCGTCTTTACTCTTTTCACACAGAATAAGCATTGCCATACAACGTAGCAATGCTGCCAGCCTCTTGGGCGCGCACCCAACAGACAGCGATGGGGACGAATTTTTCGACCCCTTTTAGTTTCTTTAATAATTTCACCTAGTTTTATAAACCTCAGTCATTAACTACACATATTATAATGGTTATAATAAAGTAGAAAGCCCATAGTTCCCCATAGATAAGTGGGGGGCACACCTGCGAGGTCCCACATGGTATATTCATGTTGTTTGCAGCCCATGCCGGTCATCGGTTAGCTCGAAGCTGATTGTCCTAGAATTATGGAGACAGGGATGGATTGACATGTCAGGCTGTGTACATTACGAGGAAATATACCTATATGATGCAAAAGCATTTTTTTAATAATATCACCTTATTTTCATACACGGTCGGTTAGCCCCATGTTAAGCTATTGATTAGCTTGTGTTATGGGTGTCAACACAACTGAAAAACTACATATACTTTACACATACATCTTTATAATTACATATTATAACACCCAGACCACAGCCAACGAGCATGCTCATCGCACAAATGTCACCCGTGCCGGGAATCGAACCCGGGATCCTCAGCTCGGCAGTTCGGCGTGGTTACCATTACCACACCATTACGCAAACGGGGTTGTCATATTTATATCATTGATTGTGTATTTCGTTTACAACACAATGATCCTTATAAAACTATGTATTCTTGAAATATTATTAAGAACCTTTAATAAGAATATTTATTAAGAACCTTTTTTATTCAGCTCTATTTGTGGCAAGAAGAAAACCCTATCTATCTTAATCTAACCCTTATATCTTAGTTTATAATTTCCGAATTATCAATTCGAATTAAAAATAATTCCAAAATCCGTCCACATGAACAATGAGCATCACCAATAAATAATGAGGAGTCCGTCCCGCCCCGCCCCGGCCTGCCCTCTGCTGTCTATGGCGCGTCTACCTTGTCTCTGAGTATTATTATCGCGTACAAGGCCCGCTCACCGTCATTTGCGTACATTTTTCATAGCAAAGCGTTTAACTTTGTTTGTTGAGCATTAGAAAAATGTTAATAGGTATTATTTTAGAGCTATGGAAATGAGGGTTGTGTGTTTAACCTAAATATTTAAAGACAGGTACTTTTTCAGCAGTGGGGTCAAAGCAAGTCTTCCGAATTGTTAGTATGTAAAAAGACGTAGTATTTTTTCGAAAATTTCATCTGTTCTTCATCTTTCGGCGGATTTATAAAAGCTATCTGTTGATTTTCCTACTAGAGATGGGCATTTGACATTATTATTTCAAAACTTTATCTCCAATAAGCAAATCAACAGATACATAGGTTATTCATATCCGCTTAAAGAAGTTAAGAATACGTGTTTTGTTGTAACTACTAGTATGGCAGCGTAATCAATGAGTTTTGACCTAGTCTGGGTTTTCTTATGTATGTACATATTTACAAAAGAAAAAGTATATAACTACGTTTATAAGAAGTCTAGTGTCCACAATACAAGCTCTGCGTAGTTAGAGACTAGATGATGTTGTGTGAATGTGTGAGGAATATTTAATTATATTATCATTAAAGAAACCTCTTGAACTTTCAAGGTATTTTATATAAAAACAGGATTCTTCCTACCTTATTGATTATTTCAGCAGAACAAATACAAATCGTGTTCTGTACCGGTAGGCAGATAGTCCGCCGCCCTCTGACAGGATGATAACTGGCCCTCAGCGAGAGAGCCCTCCACTCGAGTGACGCGGGGCGCACACTGATTTGTGGACGCTAGATTTATTAGGGGTCACGTCATGAGGGCAAAGCTCTACCTGGATGTCATATAGGTACCTAATTAAAGTAAGTTAAATTATCTTGATTAGCCTCGTCACTGATATTGTAAAGAGAAAAGATTAAATCATTTTGTTTGCAATAGGCTGTGAAAATTCTTGACCGATTTGAAAAATCCTTTCACTGTTTAGCAAGCTATTCTTTACCCGATGAACATAGATAGGCTATGTTTTATTGGGACCCTCAGCTTGGCAGTCCGGCGTGGTTACCATTGAGCCAACAGGGTTGTCAGAGGTACACACGTATTTATTGGGTAACGCTGTGTTTCGGATGGCAAGTTAAACTGTAGGTTCCGGCTGTCATTGAACATCCTTGGTAGTCGTTACGGGTAGTCAGAAGCCAGTAAGTCTGACGCCAGGCTACCCAAGGGGTATTGGGTTGCCCAGGTAACTGGGTTGAGGAGGTCAGATAGGCAGTCGCTCCTTGTAAAACACTGGTACTCAGCTGAATCCGGTTAGACTGGAAGCCGACCCCAACATAATTGGGAAAATGCTCGGGAGATGATGAGGTAAAGGTATAGTTGTCGGATCTACAGCATAGATTAAAGTGGTGCGTTCTATGTTAGGCTATTTTGTCATTAATCAGAATATATCGTTCGCAGACAATGTCTATCAGGGATAGGTCCCAGGTGTACTGCCTTGGTACTGAAGACATCATGCTAAGAGATTATTTGTTATTATTATGTGTTAAGTTGTTGTTCAAAAAACTTTAGACCTAAGCTTATTTCTTTATTGTATAGTGTAGGCTTGGTTGGAATTGCATGGTGTAACTGCTGAACACGGGTTGGGCTGAAATTGCTTGGTGGGTTTTAAGAAACTTTCAGAAAAGCAGCTCGACGTCTGGAAATTAGTGATTGATACACCCGTGTATCGGAGAGCACGTAATATCGGTCCTGGGTGTGATATCTCTCGTGTCGTGTCGGATAGCCGTCCCTTCGCGCTATGATAGTGAAGGAATAGAGAGTGCACTTTTGTCTGCGCAGCTGACTGATTTTTTTGAGCTGATTGATTTTTAGTGAGAACTGCCACTATGACAATCGGTTTGGGCGCCATTATATTATGAAGGCTTAACCAATTTTGATGTTACCCAATCAAACTCAAAAATAGCTACGAACAAAGGCCTAAAAGTTTAGCAGCATAAAACTTTCGGTGATGATAACAATATTTTATTATTATCCATTCTTAGGGTCTCTTAAAAGTATACCTATTGTAACTTAGATCTTCGAATGTACAGAATCTTATTCAGTTGTTTTTTTTTTTATTAAAAGAATCTGTATTGTAACAATGACAGTAGCTAACCGTTCATAATGTCAGGATAGTTGTACTCGTAATGTCGCATCTGATATTAGCCGTAATTGCGTGGCAGCGGCGAGATGAAAGCCGCGCCCGGGGCGAGGTGTCGCCTGTCACGGCCAACACTCGCCGCTAGAGATGTCACCTTGTCGATATAAATGTGTCGATATGATTGTGCTGTGGATTTATTTCTGTACATACAAATAACAACATTAACGTTAAAAGTTATGTTCTATTTCTTAGAAACTCTATACTAAGACTTTACAAAGAACAGTTGCTCATAAAGTGTAATTTAGTTATCTGATGGATGGTGCTATTTACCAGATAAAGGCTGGTTATACCTTTTTTCTGTTTCACCATTAACTAACACTTTATCTACCACATATCGCTATCCGACACCTGTGAAACCGAAAGTTTTAGGAAATAAGTTCCTAATAGGCTATCAGAGACTTTATCCATGACCGGTGAAACTGGCCCTAAAGAAGATTATGTTTTACTAAATGCTCTTCTCATTTTCGCCAATTTTTACAATACGACTAGTTCTTTTCGGAATAATAAGAATAGTGTATTTTTGAATTATTTAAAAGTCGTGGTGGCCTAGTGGTTAAAGAGCCAACCTCTCAAGTGTGAGGGCGTGGGTTCGATTCCAGGTCGGGCAAGTGCCAATGCAACTTTTCTAAGTTTGTATGTACTTTCTAAGTATATCTTGGACACCAATGACTGTGTTTCGGATGGCACGTTAAACTGTAGGTCCCGGCTGGCATTGAACATCCTAGGCAGTCATTACGGGTTAGTCAGAAGCCAGTCTAACCAAGGGGTATTGGATTGCCCAGGTAACTGGGTTGAGGAGGTCAGATAGGCAGTCGCTCCTTGTAAGACATTGATACTCAGCCGAAACCGGTTAAACTGGAAGCCGACCCCAACATAGTTGGGAGAAGGCTCGGGAGATGATGATGATTTTTGAATTATTTGTGTCGACTCTGATTAACATGTAAATTAAGTACCGTGTGAGAAAACGAAGTGTGGTCGAGTTTATCGACATCGATAATAACAGTGTGTCCTCCCTATTCTTGCACGGAGGGCGCGTGTCTGTGGCACGCGGGCCGCACTTGGCACACCACTAGCTTTTCACTAAACTTTTATTTATTCTGTCAGCGGCATACACTCGTCGTTTTTATATTTCTATATTACTCACAGATTATTTTATGTAATATCGTGTATTTATATTTATTTTTAATTATAGAGATGTATTGTTGGTCCAACGATATTTTGTTTGTTATATTAAAAGCTACATGAATATCGTAAAATTGTTTTTAAATGATTTTACTGTTTTGTTGGAGAGAATTGATTTTATCTCCAACAAAATAGTCTACGTAAATGATAGTCCGTAAGTAAAGTGTAGTAATCTTTATTGCTTTGATTGAGTAAATACAGGTGTTATAATATAATAGGTACAGTACATCAATCAGCCCATTTAGGCATACAATAATCAAGGGCTGTTTAGGCATAGGTTAAGATAAAATATTACACTGACTTCATAATAAGTTTATAGTAGTAACTTTATAGTAAGGGTATACAGAATTTACGTCTTTATAAAATAACGAAGGAATGTAAATTGCATTAAGTAAAACTGCAGCTGCATCATGGTGGCCTAATAGATAAAGAACGCAGCCTCTTAAGTGCAAGTATGTAGCTTCAATTCCAGGTAATGCAAATACGAATATATCTAACTTTTCCAGGCTTAAAGCTATCATGTACTTTCTATTTAAGTATATTTTAGAGACCAATGGTTGAGTAAAGGTGACGAGTAAACATCTTAAGGAAACCTGGACTTTAAAAGTCTGGAACCCAATCCGCTTGGTGCTAGCGTGGTTTGAAGTGGCGTCCTTTTCTATGTCCAGTAGTGGGACAACAAAGAGGCTTATGATGATGATAAAAAAACTGCAGCTTCTACTACTATCTATATGACACGACCCACGCTAAGCCCAAATAATTCTCCACGAAAATCGGCTAATGGGTGGCATGTCGGCTATACTGAAAACTTCGATAGTTTGGGGCCATTAGATTTCAGGTGCTTGCTTTTCGGCGTACATAGAATGTTTTTTTGGACCAAGCACGTTTATTTCTTGACTGAAAAGTTAGAAGACAGGGATAACTTTTGGATCTAATCAATTAAAAATATTTGCTGACGACCCCAGCTCTTAGTATGGGTTGCTTAGGTCACTGGGTTGAGGAGGTCAGATAGGCAGTCGCTCCTTGTAAAACACTGGTACTCAGTCGAATCCGGTCCACATAGTTGGGAAAAGGCTCGGGAGATGATGATGACCCCAGCTCTTAGTATCCATTTTCACCTGGCTAGCTATTTTTTTATTTGCCTATAAAGTAATGCTTATAATGTAAATTATGGAGACACCTATCAACAACTCGTATATCACGTTAAATATAAAATACAATGTCCACAAAATATTTGGCGCCATTATTTTGGCGCGCAACGCCATGTTGATGGCCGCGCGCTTACCATAGAGTATTGGGGCCTGTGTAAACTTCATGATGAGCTACGTGCGCGGGCATAGACCAGCGCTGTTTATTCCGATATTGGATGCAAAATTGAATAAGGTTAGTGGCTCGCGGTGACGCCTGGTTTATCTAGTCAATATTTTGAGTTTCACTTAAAGTTAATTGGACTACTTATGTTATTTTATCCCAGTTTTATACACAATGGACTTTAGTTCATTGTAAACATAATGACAACTTCAGTATGTTGCAATAAAACTCACTATTCTACTAGTGCTGTCTGTAAGACGCCCGATGAATGTCATATCAAAACCTCATAATGATATCTATGACCATATTTACCTATCTGGGTTTCTTTATGGAATTAAAATTTTCCCGCTTTTATTGAATTCTCTTATAGTTATTACATACAAGTTTTTTCAGAACTGCTCAGCCTAACTTCAAAGCACTATAATTATTGTGAACACACTTCAAAAATACCCACATTACTTTGTCGAACTAGGCGAGAGTACAAAGGCCAGCACGTCAAGCCACCGGAGACTGTATAATTTTCCCAATCAACTTTGAACCATATGCTTCACCGATAAAGTTGAAAATCTATTAAGGATATTAGATAGCTTGTAGTAGCTTGATGTGCTGGCGTCTGTACAATAGTGTTGGTAAAGATAGCATAATCCTACTTAGTCCAAATGATAGCATTGATAGCCACAGCGGCTATCACTAAAACTTACTCTCCGCGTCACTGTCGGTCGTCGCGGCTATCAGCCGAGCCTGCAGCGGCTATAAACCGGCCGCTATACAAACGTGGCCGCGCCGTGACCACGCATACCATTACGTTCGCGTCACGCGCTAGGACGTGCGCGCAGGGCGTATGTTTTTACTGCTTACTGTTTGTTTTGGGACTTGCATATGGATTACAATCCATCTATACAGCTGTGCCCGAGATCTCCTTCCTCATCGACATTTAAATCATGTACAGTTTCTTGTCCTAAAAGCCGAGAAAACAAGGTTGCCCTAGGACTGAAATTGTTTCATTAGTTTCCTTTGCGTGCAGCGCGAGGAACTCATACAAGGGGGGATTGCCTGATCCTTTTACAAAATAGCAAACTGGTTCAGGTAATCCTCCCTTCCATGATTTCCTTTCAAACAACACATACAACTGAGAATGTTTATTGTTGCAGCCACCACAACGTCGAAGGAGCACCGGTCTCCAGAGCAGGAAGAGGCACGCTCGTCCCCCACTCCAGGTCCTGCTAGTCCACTGAACAACGGCACCGCTGGTAGGTAACTGTACCACACTACCTTGTAACCGTCTATTTCTTCTTATCGCATTGCCTGCAGACTAGCCTAGTATCAGAGTTTCATTATAAGTCCTTGACGGCTTCTAACATAAAATTGCAACTGCCATTACTCATTATTTTATCTGACTTGCCTTCTTTACGTTGGGATGGGCTTCCATCTTGGCCAGATGAAAGTAAGAACTGCCTATCTGACCTTTTCAACATAGTTATCCAACTTCTACAACAAGATAAGATGCTAAGGATAATGGGTTGTGGTGTCCTCTTAGACACACGTGTTAACTACCTGACCCCGAGCCGTACCTATCATAAAACTTAAATACACCTATGAAACAATTTTGACCTTACCCTGGCAATCGAACAAAATCTTCTTCATGTCACTAGACCAACTTGACAGTGACGAGTGACTAACCTAACCAAACCTATATTTATTCCCATAGCAGCACTCTCATCAACGGAGTCGCTCTCCCCCCCACTGGCAGAGGGCTCGCGGTCTGCGCCGGCGCTGCAACGCTTGCGCAAGTTTCTCTCCGCGCTGCAACAGTTCGCGACAGATATGGGCGTTGAAACAGGGGATAGAGTGCGGCAACTAATTCACAACCTTGTGGTGAGTGGAATACGGTCTATTTTCTTTAGCAGCAGCTCTCGCTCGAATTCCTGACAGAGTAACAGCAGACGACAGAAGCGACAGAGATCACGCAATTCGTTATCTGAACTACCTCGGTACTCGTCAAACAATAGCAAGTTCCATAAAATACAATACAAACATGATTAGACAGGCCTGATGTGGTATGCCTAAGAAGGTATGATGACTTGTGAAGATGGGTATCGTGGCGTTCTTTCTAATTATGCTGATTATATATATAGTAGGCGCTTCTGTTCTCTAATTTTCTCTTTTTACCCATAGTCTGGCACACTGAACATCGAGGAGTTCCAGGCGGGCGTGCAGGAGAGCACCAACTACCCGCTGCGCGCCTCCGTGCCCGGCTTCCTCCGCGCACTCCTCCCGCTGGCACAGAGAGACCTGCATGCCAGGGCCAGGAGAGCTAAACAGGTCATTTTCAAATTATAGTATTTATTTTTACTTTACTGTTAGATGGTGTTTTTTTTTTTCATTAAACATCTGTAAAAGTATTGTTGATTTTCAAGCCATTTAGCATGTATGAGGCGGTCGCGCGAAGTCCCCTTTTTAATGCGATAGGTTTTAAACAACACTTTGAAAGAATGTTAAGGCATCCATTGTATTCATACATGCTGAAATAAATATATATGCAACAGCTCAAATTTAAACTCAATCACAACCACGATTCCAAGCCGAATCTTGATTTTCTTCCCCCAGACACCGCTACAGTACATCAGATCACACGAGCACCTAATCCTGGAGTCAGGTGGCGACAGCAGCGATATCTTCGCGCCACATCCGCCCGGGACAGCCGGCGAGACCGGAGTCAAGAGACGAGCTAGTGACCCGTGAGTTTTTGAAAACTTCTCCTTATGACGAGATGCAGGGCTAATCACCTCAGAAGAACAGAGGTTTCTTGAGTCAGCTTGATGAGTGATGATGTTGGCGGGGTGAAAGTGAGTTCGCAGCGTGCTGTGGTCATCATCATCATCATCTTCAGTGTCATCATTGGTGTTATATTCATCATCCTCAACCCAGTTACCCGGGCAATCCAAAACCCCTTGGTTAGACTGGCGTCAGACTTACTGGCTACCTGGAACCGAACCCACGCCCTCACACTTGAGAGGTTGGCTCTTTAACCACAAGGTCACCACGACTTCAATTGGTATTATACAAATAAAAAATATTCACTATAGTTCAATATTTACAATCGACGCTTTGTAGCAATCACAGAAAGAAGCCATAGGGCTATTCGCATCATTATTACGACTAAAAAGAGGAAATTGTCAGAGAGTACAGTCAGTTTAGACTTTTTCAGAGTTGGGTAAAGAGAGAAATAACGTCCCAATTCTAAGTTTAAGGTCAAAACAAGCGATTTACCTTCGACCACACAGATTCAATTAACACGTTACCAACATACAAATTATTATAAAACGCAAATTACATCTAATATCAGCCGTCAAGCCGTCAAACTATCAAAGTTTAATTACAAGCACAATACAATATAGTATTCCGACATGGCCAAAAATTGATTAACTAGTGAAAACCGAAACAATATGAATGGGACTATCAATATGTCCGTCACACTCAGGTGAGTGCGCAGGACAGGTAATTTGTAGCTCGCCGCGCCTGCAGCGAAACTACATTTGCTGTTGCTGCTTAATAGCGTAATGTTGCTATATGTAAACAACTAGGAGCTTCGGATGAGGGGCTGGGAAATTTGTGGGATATATTTATTTTTCGTGTGAAATTATGTGATGTTATACTCATAACATCATTTCATAAACTTTAAGCCTGACCATACCTATGTAATCCCAAAATAAAAAGCGTAAATTAAATAAAAGTACTGCATATTTTTTTATATGTATCGTAAAAGTAGTTAATACAAATTTTTAATTTAGTTGTATAGTAAAATGCTAAACTAAAAATAGCATACCAGAGCAAAATTAATATTAAAAAACACAACAGAAAAGCACTTCAAGTCTCTAACCACGACAACCACGGTTGCCATGGTTACGTTGAATTATTATTATTGGACAATTTGGCAGGGTGCTGCGACCGCTAGCTTTAAATACTGCCTACCCCAATTCGTTAGAGCCACGTATGAGCCTTATTTATTACAACACGCCGCGCCCGTGCGTTTGCCAAGTTATAAAGTAAATTTTTAGCATATGGCATTGTTTATTAAGCGTGTAGCTTAGGCTGTGCTGCTGGCATAACTTAGGAGCCAGATAACTAGAGTGTTATTTAAAGCTAGACGCTCTTTAGCTTAACAAGCTGTTAGCGTACGAATTTATGTATGTTTACATAAATTTGTTTAGCTTACAAGATTCTAATTAATGTTAGAAACTTTAATTACAATAACTAATTTCCTTTGCCATACCATTAACACGTAAAAACGATAATTTCATTAACGAGGTAAAACGCTTGCCAGATTAGTGTTAGCAATTAGCGTGATTAGGCATTTGCTATTACGTTACCAGCAGGCGCCGAGGCGGTTAATAGCGCGCGCAGATGTCTCTGATCGGCTGTTTCATTATCACAGGTTGTGTGTGTTACGTAATAGTATTAGTTACGATATTTAAGAAGTAAAGGGTTACGCATTATTTTAGGAATGGATTTAATAAAATTTCTCACTTGACACTAACTTGATAACTTTATTTTTACAATTTCTAATGTTATTGACGAGATAGCAAATTTTTATATTATGAATTTTCTTTTTAGACGAAGGGCGATAAAATAGAGATTTAAAAAACTTCCTTTTAAAATAACATTGGCACTTCATTGTTACCGAAGGGAAAGAAAATTGCAACAAAATAACAGCAATACGAAAAATACAGTCACAACTTAACAAAAGCTTTAAAATACTACACTACTTCCAATAACTGCGAGAAAGTATAAAATATATTCCCATATTTATTAATAGGTCGTATAAACAGAAACTTTTCAAGATCAAGCTGGCGCCTGCCGTTACATTAGTAGCAGCTGGCTTAAGTTTGATTGTCGACTAATTGCTCGCAGTAAACAGTCAGGCGTTAGTTGGCAGCCGCGGGAACACATGTTGCGTACAAAATTACTGTTTGCTAACTTTTGATATATGGGAGCTTGTAATTGTAGTTTGGAAAGATGTGCTAGATACGCGATCGTCTAGACATGGGAGGATATAGAATACTGGACCTTAGGTATTCAAAAAGGAAGAGAGTAAGGGTCTTTAGACAATACGCCGCAGCGGCAGCAGTACCTCAGCCGCGCTAGCGCCACTTGGATTTGGAGCACACTCAGCTTCGACAGCAGCTAATTACGCTACTAATTTAGTCGTGTGTATGAGCCGTATACCTACTTTGAATTTACTTTAATTCAACCTCGATTAAAATTAACTAATAATAGGTGATATTTTGTCGTTTTTAACCGTCACACAAACAGTCATTAAAAAGACAAATATAATACGAAGCACTATACTATTACGTCGGGGTGCCGCTAGTGGGGGGTACCACCACTGAGGTACCACGAGGTAGGGAAAGAATGAATAAAGTAAACAGAATAAATAATCAAGGCAGATAACAAGAGGATGGGAACCGGGCGCGCGAATATTCGTTAGCTTGAGAAATCGAAAAAGAGTGTCCAAATGAATAATAGAGCGCACATTTCTTATTAATTTGAAAACTAAACTACCTAGTAGTTAAAAAAATACAAAGCTACGAAAAGGGAGAAAGATTGGAGCGACAACGAATTTTGAAAATTGTAGAGTTCTTTCAAATTGTACCTACGTTTCGTGTCGGTGCGGATACGGTTCCGCAACGGTGTGTTTGTTGGTTGTCTGTTGGCGTCGACACTGCACCGCAACCTCTCGACAAGCCGCACGGTCGCCGCACCACTCGTTTTGTTTGAAAACAAGTAAACATCAGTACCATCAGTATGCAGGACGATAAATTTACCGTTACGACACTGCAACTACATATTAAAACAAATTCGCGTTAATAATATACCTTAAAGGTACACCTTCGTTTCTTACCTTAATTAAAGCATTTTTTTTTAAATTTGATGGCTTGTTCAACTTCGAAAGTTCAAATGTTTCTCGTAATATTATTGTAAGAACTTTTAGAGTTAGGTAAATTTATATACTTCAAAAATTACTTCGATGTAAAGGTAAAGTAAACTTTGCTGTAAGCTAAAAGGTGCATGACTAAAATTTGGTCGTGTTTTGCGACCAGTGCCTGGCCACCATCGGCAGGGGCTCATTTCGGCACTGTTTATAATTATCATAGTTTGTTAATGGATGAACATGTAGCCTAGAATATGTAGCCTAAAGCGTTACCCACGAAATATTCCTAAATGGTTGCTCTAATAATAACCTTTAGCCTTAAAGAGCAATTTATTAACTTCCAGCTTTCTACTAATTAATATCGAACTTCTGGTAAACAAATAGAGTTTTGGCACAATAATGCGGCTGCCAATTCGCTTATAAGTGCAATGAATAGCCAAAAACGTGTAGGCGTAACGTATAGATCACTAGTTGTGTGCGGGCGACGGCGCGCGACACGGCCGTACGAATCAAACGCTGCTGGCGCGACCCCACGGCTGCGGCGTGGGGCGCAAGCTGTAGCGGGGCTGCGTACCTCTTGGTTGACAAATAAAAAGATATATGTCCATCTTTGAGATCAGCAAAATGTATTGGACGTGTTTCTTTTTTCATTATATTTCGTGTTATGTCACTCCTCAGTATAAATTTTAACAAGCAGTGACATCACAAGCTCTCAATCTCGAAAATTTTGATTTTGTTGTTTTGTTTAAACAAAAATAATGGTGTCCCATATTTTTTGCCAATCTAAAGCATGGTCTAATTATAATCTCTTATTTTTAACCTTCTCTTTTATACGTTTATATCTTCAGAAACAAATCTTTATATAAATTACTCATCAAGCGTGTCATCATAGCTAATCCTTGTAGCCTGAATTTCTTTCAGTAAACATACTTAAAAGAATCTCCATCAAATAAACTTACTATTCTACTGACAATAAAATATTTCTGATAAATACTAATTTCACTATCACCTTACCCGCTGCCTACCACACAACTGGGTACGAGCGCGGCAGGCGTCTCTTGTTCCGATTATTATTTATTGCATCGATTGCATTGCGTGCCTAGTGCGCCTTGTTTGTCCTACGGTACACGCGTGCTCTAAGCTATGAGGCTATGGAGGCGCGATGAGCGATGTGTACGTTTATAATATTATTTATAAGAATTAGAATTGACTATTAATGTTTTCTTATAATTTTTTTATTTTATTCAGGGGAAAATTTTATAAAAATTGCATAGGGAAGCAGCAGTGATGTCAATGCGTTTAAGTATATGATGCTTCATAGGAAGAATCCTGGTTTTCTGTCCGGTGCAGTTTATCTTGACTCTGAAAGTAAAGCATAACAATTGTTAATTTAACACGTAGTTTAGTCGAAACGAAGCTCTGCTGGTGCGGCATGAAGAATAAGGGTTGAACTACATCTGGCAGCACGGAATCGCCTTTTCCGTCGCGTTTTGTCTTTCTGTCGCTTAGAACTGCCATTTGCTAGACCGAGACAGCCGATCGCCTCAAGGATTCCGCCGCGTGCTATCGCATTATGCTTTCTGTCTCATTCTAGCAAATGGCAGTTCTAAGCGACAGAAAGAGAAAGCGCGACGGAAAAGGCGATTCCGTGCTGCCAGATGTAGTTCAACCCTAATTGATATTCTCTTTCTAATCAAAAGGAATACTTAAAAAAAAAAACTAAACTTAGACTTTATCAGTTCGTTTGCTGTCGCTCATGATTTAATCGCCTCCGCTCATGCATCGCGCCAGCAGCTAATTTATGAACGGCGCGCGTTTGTTCCAAGTTTTGTATTGTCTTTATTTTCTAGTTCATTCGCTCGTATTATTAATTTATTATTAATAATAGTCCACGATAATAGTATTGTTCGCCTTCTAACAGTCCGATACCGGCTGCTCTGATTTGTTTTATAATTAATTCGGGATATACAAAGGTTTAGCTTTAGTTTCCTGGAAGTGGTTTTCAATTTGTTGGTACATATTTTTAGCTTTTTTTTATTTGAGGAAGATCTGAAACAAAGCTTTATTAACGATATTTAGGTATTAAGGAAAAAAAATGAAAAAAAAAACTCACTGAAAAGTTACTCGAAATATTGTTTATTTATGGTTTGGATAGTCCATTATTTAGTAAGAATGTATTAAAAAAAAAATACTGTTAAACAAAAATGTCTGACCCGAATCGAACACGTATTTTCAACATACCTTTTCGTACTGATAAGAACTTTAATGGTTTTTTTTTCTTCAACATTTTTATCAGGCGGACATTGGCCACACAAGTACATACATAGAATTTATTTTACATCCACCCAACCCCACAGGTTCTACGAGCCGGGCCAAACGAACGGCACACACGAGGAGTACCCCCCGCAAGCCAAGCGCTCCTTACTGCTGAACCCGTCACCGTTCCTGTACCCGCTGCCCAGCAATGCGAGTCTCTTTGACTACGGACATTATCATTATCACGGCCAGGAGGGGTATGAGAGGAGGGATGGTGAGTTGGGAAGAACATTTGCCATTTTAATTTACTTATTCGCAATTTTGGACTTGGTACTTGTGGCATTAAAAATTGCTTTTGGGGAAGACCGTGTCAATCAATCCGATGTTTGTGATAAATATATTCAGTAACAGAGAAGATGCGCTGACTCTTCTTCTAGTCTGGTCAATTTAGCTAACGCAAAGGATTTATGCTATAACCCCACGAAGCGTAGACTGGGCTTCAATTTATTATGAAGACAATTTCCCTTCTTTGAAACTGACAGCGTTTAATACAGCTGTACCTATTATAGGTGTCTTCATTTTAAAAGACTCAAATGATACTGACAAACATCATAAAATGTATATTATTTGAATAGGTATCATGGATGGAAAATAATGACTTGATCAAAAAAGAGAGTCTATAGTTATGTGCTCTTAAAATGGCATAATATAGGTACTTAATACCAGAAAATTGGGTCTATTCGTTAACTCACAAACACATCTATAGATTTTACAATGTATTATAATTGTACCTTTCTTACTCAGGCGGCATATCAGTCCGCGACGTGTCGTCAATGAACGCAGGGTTCGCGGAGCCCCGCGGGCTGGGCGCTCCGCCCCCCGGACCGCTCAAGACGGACGACGAATGGAAGAACATCAACACCATGCTCAACTGCATCCTCAGCATGGTGGAGAAGACGAAGAGAGCGTTGGCTATACTGCAGCAGAGAGGTATGTGTTGTGACAGAGCGTGGGGGCATGGTAGTGAAATTGGCAGGTTCAAAAAACGTTTAAAGTTTTCGTAAAAGTAAGATTTTAATAAATTAGGGTATTATTATTCTCGTAGTATTTCTGTAATTTTTTTTCGATACGCATCCTACATTTTAAAATTAATGTATTACACTAATCTAATTCGTAGAAAGTAGGTACTATAAAGAAAAGCGTTATTGAATATGAATAGCAAATTGAGGCGTCATTTCACTGCGGCATATCTTTGTTATGACACTATTCTTAATCTCATCGACTTTGCTTTTTTAGGTGTAGAACCCACAGAGAGTAATGACATCAAGCGGGCTGCGAGCGAGATCATGGCGACCGCCGTCAGACAGACAGAGGAGAGAGTGGCTGAGGTGCGGAGACGAGCGGAGGATGCTGTCAACCAGGTACATGGTCGATAATGCTATTAAAGATAACTACTTGGGTTACTCCTGTGGAACGGGGGAATCCGATCCGATGCTTGTTTACATGAGTTTAATATGTCCGCCTAGGTCAAACGTCAAGCTCTATTAGAGCTCCAACGCGCCGTGGGTGCAGCAGAGTCGAAGGCATTGGAGCTGGTGGCGGCCGAGCGCAGCAAGCCACGACACTCCCCGCCACCCGGCCGGGACCTATCGCCTACTGCTAGCACGCAGCAGAATGTAAGTAGTATCTAGTTAATCAACTTATTTTTTTTTTCAAAATAATCAACTATAAAACGTTATTAAACCATACCAGCTTAATGTAACAGTTCTTTTTTCAATTTTTTACTCTCCCATGTCAATACTTCTTATAAAGAGGCAGTGTATATATCATGAAAATCTTAAAACTTTGTTTTTTTTTTATGCTTTTTCGTGTCTAATTGACAATATCTTTAACGTTGCACAGTGCTGCTGGAACTGCGGTCGCAAAGCGCAGGAGACGTGCTCGGGCTGCAACGCCGCGCGATACTGCGGCGCATTCTGTCAGCACAAGGACTGGGAGAACCATCATCAGGTAATACAACAGCACAGATGTTTATTTATTGAAATATTACTTCCGAGATAAAATAACGCAATCTGAAACTCCTTTTGGACAAGACATAAAAAGCATAATTATAGCTCTGCAACTACATTTCTTGAATTAAATGCGCAGCGAGTACTAACGAAATCTCTATCCAACAGGTCTGCAGCGGCCGCGACCAGAAACCAACAGGGCTGCGAACCTCCCCACCAGCCACGCAGCCCTCACTTCCGAAACCCCTCACACGAGCCACCACCCCCATAGCCACGAGCACCGCCCCCGCCCCCGACGCGCGGCTGTCGCTGACCACGCTTAACTCTGCTGAGCGTTTGCTGAGCAACCAGGAGAGGACAGACCGGATAACCCTCGCGTCGCTGTCGACAGCGCAAGGGTTGATCGGGATAGGAAAGAAATGACGACTGAACAAGGAACCCTTCGTCAGCAGTGTCAGGTTCCCTAGGAAGGTCCGGCGGTAGATCGCACCGACATTCTTAAAATACTTTCTTTTTATATTTCAATGAAAAATAAAAATATATTTTTTTGTATTTTTTTTCGATCTTGGCTGTGCTCTGCCGTGTAAAATATTTAATTACCTCTTTTATTTTTTGTATAGCTATCTACCAGATATTTTTTTCTGTTTTATTTTAATGAAAGTTCCTCATTTTTTTTGTACAATAATAATTTTATGATTTAGTTTAAACATGTTATAAATAATAAACTTAATAATAAATTATGTATATAGGCAAAAGGTATACCAAAGAATAATTTGTAAGATGTATGATGTAGTTATTTATTAACATTAAAATGTAAGTAGCTATGTAATTGTTATTTAATTTTCCTCTATCTGTCTATCAATCTATCTGTATCACCAATTTACTCAAAAACCATCCCAATCTATACAGTTTTTCATGGGTTTTAATTTTCAGAATTTACCTTTAAAAGTCTTAGGTCTGATCAAAAATAAAACATTTTAAATAGCTTATAATTAAATGTGTCTTGTTCTTTGTTATTTCTAATAATAAATATATTTTTTATCCTTAATCGAAATTCGTTGAAAAATAAAAACGTATTTGTTCTAAATCTCAACCTACTATGTAATATAATGATTTTATTTGTTAATAACATTACTGTAAATATATTTAATATCCAAAGAAAAGAAAACACTGTAATTGAATGCAATTTAATTTTAATATTTGTGACGGGTTAGGAGTGTTTATTGTTACATTTTTAATTTTGTATAAATTGTCTGTAGTTATTTTGTTTACGCATATAAGAATAAGTTTCACCACCTGGAAATAAGTTCCAGTTATTTTATTTTGTAGATAATTTCATACAAATTCTGTTCCTTTTTTTTATTCGGTACAGTGGCTTTTCGGACATCGTGAAACTGGCCCTAAATCTATATTATCCGTGAGATATTACATACTTAGGAATGAAATTATCTACCAAATAAACTAAATGGAATTTATTCGTAGGTGGTGAAACAGGCCCTTAATTTGTTATTGAATTAAAAGTTAAAAGTACAGTCGACATCATAAATACATGGTCACCTATAATTTGAACCAAAAAACTTACGATAAATATTGAAAGCTAAAAGAAAAAATAATATGTAGGTAAGTATAATGTATGTATACGACAATGTGATCATGTATTTATAATGCCTATTACACTTCCTATAAAAATTTTGTACAATATAATTATTAGAAATAAGCGTTTAATACTTAAATCAATCATCCTTCAGCACTTTATCAATATATAAATAGCACAAAATTATCTTCTAATGTCCCTTTCTAGTCACACAATAATCATTATCGGTTTCATTTTGCCAGAAAATTCATTGCTCCATTCCTTGCTTCCTTCCAGCTGGTATATCTGTGTAAAGGTTACAAAAACGCAATGGATTGCTGTCAAAATTAAAGTCAAAATGACAAACAGTCACCATATTGTAGATTATTGTTCCATTAATTAATATAGACAATCTAAAACCCATACTTAGCCGATACCTATCTACAAAATTGAACACACATGTTATGTACAGACGCCAGCACATCAAGCTTCCCGAAACTGTAAAAATTTCGTTATCAATTTTGAACCGTATATATAATTCACCGATAAAGTTGAAAATCTATTTAGGCAATTTGACATATTGTGTTAGGTTGATGTGCTGGCGCCTGTACTAATTAATAATTAAATAACAATTATTTCCTTGTCTAATGAAGTGCAATATTAATAAATAAATGGTGTATAAAATTTCGAATTTAATAAATATTAAGGTTTAGTACAATACTGTGTTAAGTTCAAAATGGATAATTGCGTATTTGCGTCTTATTGATGAAATAAAAAAACGTGTTAGAAATAACTTTGTTGTTTTGATTACATTCCTGTCTTTACTGATAGCTAGAAACGATGGAAGTAGATACTGTCAGCTTATTAATTTCATTATGTCCCCTATAATTTTTTAAAGTAAAAAAAACGCATGTAATGCAGAAAAAAATAAGAAGTGGTGACCTAGTGGTTAAAGCAGCCTTTCAATTATGAGGATTGGTTCGATTCCCGATCAAGCAAGTACCAATGTAACTTGTCTAAGTTTCAAAAAATATCTTGGACAAATATCTGATTAAAGGTGAAGGATAAACATCTCGAAGAAACCTGGACTATAATAAAGTCTGAAAATTGGTAACACGCATTGAGCAAGCGTGGTGATTAACGCTCAATCCTTCTTTGTATGTGAAATACGAAGGACGATAAAAAGGCTGCGTTTCGTTAGTGGAACTCGTGGCTAAATAAAAGCCGCACGGTACGAGGTAACGCTTAGCGCGGTCGGTCCGTGGATGGGTATGAATGTATATTAAATATTTCCCCTTGGTTTTAAAACAAAAATGGTGATCACTGCGGCCAATTGATAGGAGCTCGCGTGGCTAAGGAACAGCAGTACGGGTCGATCGATCATAAGGTTGATCAACGCCTTCTTTTGCTGTGCCCTAACAGGGTCCATAATATGTACTTAGCTTTAAGCCCCTTATAACATCATTGTAACACTATGGTATGCAAATAAATGAATATGAATATGAACGCTTGGCGCGCTCGGTCCGTGAATGGGTGACCATCTTTTCATGAACAGTTCCTCCGTGTTTCGGAAGACACGTTAAATTGGTGAGTACCGGCTATCATTTGTACATCTTTGACAGTCGTTACGGGTAGTCAAAAGCCAGAAAGTCTGACAACCAGTCTTACCATAAGGGGGTATAAGGTTGCCCAGGTAATTAAGTTGTGGAGGTCAGATAGGCAGTCGCTCCACGAAAAACACTGACACTCAGCTGCATCCGGTTAAGACTGGAAGCCGACCCCAACAAGCCTCGTTAAATATTGGGTATTTTTAAAATCAATTTCTTGGAATAGTGACCTCATAATATTATTAGTAAGTCACTATTTATAAATTATGTATGTATAAAGTGTATTGATAATAATTATGCAAAATTAAAAGGCGTGGTTAATAGCGTTTATGCATAATTTCAGTCATCGTGTACATAATGGCACGATTGTCAGATTACCTATACGTAACTAAACTATAATATCAGATAATAGCACGGTGCCCCACAATTGCAATGTGGACTAGGCAAACAATAAAATACTTTATCATATTCTCTTTGTAAAGAATCTTAAAGTAATGTCAGTTTAATTTATCGTTTTGAACCGAAATTTTTTTTCATTTTTTTATTGATAATATAATCTAAATAAGTATAGATACGGCTTGATGCATAGAACAACAATACATACCGAGAGATAGAGAGTAACCGTTTTTTAAAGTTCTTTAAAAGTATTGAATTTGACTAGTTGTCCGCTACCGTATTTGTTAGTCCATTTAATTAGTTGTGTTACAAATCAGAATTCCCGCTACAGTACATGCAATAAGCATCCTTTTTTTCGTAGAATATCATCAAATGACCCCTCCGGCAGCTGAAGGGAATGTCAGACGCTTACTGACTAAAACCCACTATGTTCCTTCTGGAGGTCTTTCTGTGCCAGGGCCACGGTAACTCTTGCGAACAATACGCAGCCCTGGCAGATGCAATTAGCATCATCGAGGAACGTTTTAGTGGTCGGAAACAGTACCTACTTACGATCGAACGAGATTTCAGTTTGTTGTAAATGTCTGTGGATTTTCTGTATTGGATTTTATAATTAGACTGATCAAAAATGCTGTGCTTTATATTAAAGTTTTATGAAGGATTGATTTTTTTTGTTACTATTGACACACATCTCCCCTAATAAAATGTCACAAAGCACACCTGAATTTGACTGTTGTAAGTAATGTGACGCTTGCATACGTGGCTTTAATAACGTTGGTAGTCAGAATGTCGTGTCAGAGGCCGTCAGGCTAGTTTAGTCCAACTCTGACGAAAGGTCTCATTATGTTAGACAGCCTGAAGCCACGTCAATGAGTACCTTAAGCATAAAAAGCTCATTAATGTTTTATCTTGGAAGAGTCAACTGTTGCAACAATTTATCAGAAATTTATCAAACTTTACGTTAATTAATTAAGTAACTGCCGAAAACCTACAACTCCATACACATTTTTATACTAAATCTAGGTGAAAAGGGATCGTAACAGACACCGCTCCGAGCGCCCAACCAAAGAACTGTCACATCTTAAATATTCGTGAAAACTGACAACTCTTTGATATGGCAAACATTACAAAGCTTTAGCCCACAGTATTATGACATTTGACGCATCTTTGTTGTTATTGTACAAAGCGATGGCCAGAAGCAATTTAAGCTGTTGCGGAGACGTCCGCTCGTCACGGCGGCTGACACCGTTGTGGTGGTTTTGTTCACAATTTGAAATACGTCAGCCGCCGGCGACCAATCCGCTTTGAGAACGTTACTGAATACTGTTTCTGTGGTTTTCTTTTGAAATGTTACCGTTTTAGGAGACATGAGACATCATACTAAATTAATATTTCCCTGGAAAACGAACTGTTTTGAGGAGTGAGAGAGTTTGGTTGAGGGTACGGTGTCATCTTTGTTTGACTCAATTACAAATAGTTTTAAAATGTATGTTAAATTGTATTACGTAAATTCGATGTACAGTCGACAGCATATCACTACAACATACTATTTTCAACTTTATCGCTGAAGCATGGTTCAAAGTTGATTTTGAATAGTTGACAGTTTCGAGTAGCTTGATGTGCTGATGGCGATCACGATCACGATCACGATTAATTACGTACGTCAAGTTGGAACCCAAATTCCTGTTGACTCCTTCACAATTCTATTCACTATTTAACAATATTTTTTTGGCAAACATACTTAAGGCGCTGAGTGTACTTTTTTGTACGATTTAATTAATTTATTTGTACGATTAAATACACGCCATTTTAAATTCATTCATAGGCTTGTGTATAGTTTCAAATAAAAACGATTCTATTAGCAAGGGGAAATGAAACGCCAATAGTCTGAACTCAAAACCAGCCTGTACCCTGTAAATCCTTTTCACCGTGGCAGCTCTTAGCGTCGCGTCGGCTGCCCATCAAGAGATGAAGAGGCGCGGTAATTACGCGTTGTCATGGCAACGCGTACGTCGCGACAAGCACCTCCTGACTGCGATTGAGTTCCATTTATGATTGGGTTGGCTACGCGTTTGGGGAAATTTGGAGGACAGTTTTTATAGCGAGCGAATATTTGTTAATTCAAATTTGCGTCTTAACAATGTGAGTAGGAATTGGATACAGCATTGTAATTGGATATTACATTTAATATGTCTGTCAGTTGTTTATTATAGCTATCTCCAAAATCTATCTAAACAACGAAAGTTTAGCTTTTTTTAAAAAAAAGTACATATCTTTATCAATCGAGTGTATATTCAACTCTTGATCTATTTGACTAGGTTAATGGTCAGAGATTTGTAAAGTTTCAATAAATTAATCCCTTAACAGGTGCACACATTTCTTTAAAAGAAAATAAATTGATTCTCGATCATATAGATATAAGAAAGTTATTTTTAACCGACTTCAAAAAAGAGGAGGTTATCATAACAAACATTCGACGGTATGACTTTTTTTGTGTGTCTTTACATAACAATACTTTCAACCAATTTCCCTAAACGTCACCATTTTCATTACAACAAAAGTACCTATAATATACGAAAACCAGTTAGAAAGCTTCACAGAACTACCCATATTCATGGTCACCCTACCCGTCACTACGCGTCCAGACCGGAGCTGTCCTGGCGTCCACTCCGGCCACTCGGCGTTTAATCATCAGCCGTCACTCCAGCTCGCGTGTCGCTGTGAAACTCTTCAGCTTGTCAGCCGTGATCAGCATGGCAGGTTTATGCAAGTTTTTCGAGGGGAAATGCGGAGGAAATTGATTGTGGAGTCTGATTGAATATGGTTCTGATATTGTCTATAGGTATTAATGTAATAAAAACATACCGACCGAATTGAGAACCTCCTTCCTTTTTTGTAAGTCGGTTAAAGAGGAAAGATTTGTTTGTTTATTTGTTTGGATTGAATGGGCTCCAAAACTATTTGATCGATTTGAAGAAATATTTCACGGGTGGAAAGCTGCACCATCCCCAATGCATAACATATAACGCAATATTTTATCCGGGTACGGGAAAAAGTTCTACCTTGGACGTGGAAGAAGCCGCAAGAAACTGCTACCACCTTGTTACAAAACGTGGTTTTAAAAACGTACCAGGTTTGGTACTAAGTTTAAAGCATCATGTTGAACAAAGTTAGTGGTCCAAACGTAGCATTAGATCCGATAGTTTTTAAAACCACGTTTTATAGTAAGACGGCTAATGTTTTTATAAAGTCTTCTTCGTAATGAATGCTTGTTTTTGTTCCAGTGCATGACTTATTCTGTTCCCATACAGAGAAGCATAAACCGAAGTATCTTTGAAATGTGTATACTTACTCATGCGACTTTCAACAGCTGTAATTGGAGAATTTAATAAGAACTTTTTTGTTAATAAGTACCATTATTTTATTTAAATAGTATATACTTAGGTAGTATACTTACATATATTGCTATACTTTAGTAAATAAAACTGTCAGTTAATGTTTCACAATATCCAAATAGTACCGAATATCTACCGAATAATATCTACCGAATACTTTTAAAAATTAAATAATTATCTACCAAACAAACTAACTGGAACTTATTCGTAGGTTGTGAAACAGACCCTTATTTTAGTAGAATTTTTATTTTATTTAATTCAATAATATGTGATGTAATTTATCTTGTGGTGTAACATAACCAGTGCAGGAAACTGTTGGGCTATTATTCCCATTAATGAACTCAAGTAAGTACCCACAACCTAATATTCCCGGCCACAAGAGTGACTTCCTACGTAATGATTGAACAGTCTACAACAGATTTCGCACATACCTATTTCCCCGAAGGTCATTTCCTATCAAGCATGGGTACATACGTACGCAGGAAAACCAACTTGCTTACTGACAGGAAACAATTTTATTCTGGAAACTTGACACAGAGTGTTTTAGCGATGCAGGATGAGTGTGAATTGTAAATTAAACATTTGAAATGTTTAGTATAAGATTTTTTTTTTAAGTTTCGTTTCGTAGTTGTGATTTGCATCCCGGTAAACAAAAATGGTCAAATAATAATCACAATATATACCTAAGTACAGACGCCAGCACATCAAGCTTCTACAATCTGTCAAATTCCTTTAATAGATTTTCAACTTTGTCACTGAAGCATAAAATATGGTTCAAAGTGTATTGGGAAAATTTGCCAATTTCGGGTAGGTTGATGTGCTGGCGTCTGAATCTACCTAAGTGCATCAAACTAAATAATTGGCGCTCAGTCCGTACGCATATTTCTTTCTTTTATGCTAAGTAGATAGTATAACTGTAATTGGTTATAAAAAAGTAAAGTGTAGATGAAGTATTTAAAAATTCAAAAGTAGTTTTGCTATTTGATGAAAAATACAAAATAGCATAATCTATACTTATAATAAATCTGTAGAGAGGTCAATTCTGTACATTGAATATATTTTTAAAATAACTATCAGGGGGTGATAAGTGATCGATACTGATGCCAAAAATGCAATCAGTAAAATTTTTGTCTGTCTGTCTGTCTTTCTGTCTGTCTGTCTGTCTGTCTGTCTGTCTGTATGTTATTAATAGGAACAAAAACTACTGGACGGATTTTAATGAAACTTGGTACAATTATTCTTCATACTCCTGGGCAGGTTATAGGATACTTTTCATCACGCTACAATCAATAGGAGCAGAGCAGTGAAGGAAAATGTTGGGAAAACGGGAGAAGTTACACCATTTTTTAAGCTTTCGTCGCGTGTGAAGCCTTAATGGTTAAAGCTACATAGAAATCATGTATGACGGAAATGTTCTACATAAAATTATCTAAAAAACAATCTACAACAGCATATGTCTATCTTTAATGGTTGACTCACAATAACACGTATAACTCCCGATAGTTTACCAGTTCGGAGCTTTCTGATTATTTGTTATTGATTTGTTTACTCTTATGTTTATAATATTCTCGCTCATGCCTAATTAACAAAAGATAACATTATAAAATATTCTATAAAAAAAACAATCATAGAAATCGGTGTAGAAATACTAAACTTATACATAAAATCGGTTGGTAGGTATAATCTGTATAATCTCTGTACACGTGCGCCCTGTGGGTCAGTTACACCAAACGCTCGTACAATGCTCTACGAGTCCAGTACAACAACGCTTTTAGGGTGATGCTGGGGCTGCCGCGCTTTTGCAGTGCGTCCGGGATGTTTGCGGAAAGAAGGGTGCCAGATTTTTTTGCACTGATAAGGTCACGGATAGCATCCCTGATGCGGCGAGTGCGCGACAGCTCCAACAGCCTCGTGTGCATCGTTGCGGACAGATTCCAGAGTCCCATTATATGGCACTGGATGACGTCTCATTCAGCGTCATTCAGATATTTAAAATAATATATTTTTTTTTATTGTTTATCTCGTAATTTGTTTTTTTTTTTATGGACTGTAATTTTGGTCTGAAATAAAGTTTTATTATTATTATTATTTTTGTATGTCTCTACTAGACCACGGGACTACAGAGTCCCGGATTTTTAGAAGGCGAACGTGGGGCCGAAGCCAACACGCTGAAGCCCTTTTGAGACAACTTTAATATATGTAATGGTGACACAAAACCGACGATTATCCCTGTATACACTATAGAAATGTACCCAAGGACAACCCCCGGTTTGTGCTAAACTATTGCTAAGTATGGAAGAAAATCTACTTGGGTTATTGTGATGGGATGCTAGTGGACTAGGGAAGGGAAAACTATGGGGACTATGACCCCTGCCGATAACAATGTAATAAATACATGTAAAAATGGCAGGAGGAGACTCGCCAGCTCACTTACCGGGCCCCCGGGAACTAGTCGCTAAGTCGCAACAAGGGGGCAACGGGGACGTGGGCGGCTGAAGAGTGAGGTTGCCCCGGCCGGCTTTCTACCCAGATCACGCGCCTTAAAACCGGCATCAAGCCAGGGGCCAGCATCTCTGTGCCCACTCGCCACTTACCCGAGGCATTCACCCTCCGAGCATTGCTCTAGCGACTCCACTCTGGACGGCCAATGAAGGCAAGCCAGAGGCGGGAGACCTGTCCCCCCTCAGGGTTCACTCCGGCGAGCCGGAGATGAGGGACAGTATCCTCTCCCTGGAGCACTCGGTACCCGCGGGGTCGCTACTCCCCGACATCCGCCTCAGATGCCCTGCGGGCTTATTATTATTATTATAATAAGGCGGGAGGTCCGAGCGCGAGCTTCTCATCCCGACAAAAGTTAGGCTTTGGTAGCGGTAATCGACATCCACACTGGCGTAGCCGCGGGGGTCCTCTATAGGTTATATATCTGAACAACACATAGACTACTTTTTGTTGCGAAAACCGACATCCACGCGGGCGGAGCCGCGGGCGACCGCTAGTTAGCAATAAAATGACGATCCTAGATCCAATAATTTGAATTAAACCTTTGGAAACAAATGAGTTACCGAAGTATAATTACGAGTAGCTGCTACTATAAGCTTTTAATTTACTTTATAATATCGATATGTGCAATAAACAAATGTTTTAGTCATCCACAAAGCAGTTTATTTAGGATTGTCGGTCACCATGACATCATCGCCTCGGTGAGACGCGACGCGAATTTCCTGACTTCCGTACAAAGACCTGTTCAATTCCGCATCACAATCTTGTATACCTACCTTCATATATTATTTAAAGAAGATTCTTAACCTAAGGTTCATGGTCGGGTTTTGCTTTATATTTTTGCATCAAGAACTTAAGCTTCTATTTGAGATTCAACGTCCTTGGAGCCCAAAAGCTTTCTCATTGTCAATGTCAAAAATCATCTATACTAATCATCCATGATACTAATATTATAAAGCTGAAGAGTTTGTTTGTTTGAACGCGCTAATCTCCGAAACTACTGGTTCGATTTGAAAAATTCTTTCAGTGTTAGATAACCCATTTATCGAGGAAGGCTATATACCATCACGCTAAGACACACGGGAGCGGAGCAGTAACCAAAGATGCGGGTGAAACCGCTGGGGGCAGTCTAGTAATTCATAAACACCATGATTCTTTTGTTTTATTTTGGGATATCATCAATCACGACTAGGCTTTGGAGTTGCAGAGATTTAAATTAAGACTAAGGGCCAGTTTCACAGGTTACGGATACCCACTATCTACCAGATAAATTCAAAATACAGCCGAATTGAGAACCTCCTCCTTTTTTGAAGTCAGTAGAAAATGGAACAGAATTTGTATGAAATGATCTGCCCTAAACTCTGGGTGAAACTGGCCCTAAAACCGCTTTCACATGATCTCTTTATGTTCTGGACCGCAGCAACTGCAGCCTGCAGCAGCTAATGCCACAAGTCTTTCAATTAATTCTTGTAACCAATAAAACCAAGTTTTCCCATTTTATTAGGTTATACAGCAGTGTGTCATTTCGTCTGCACAAACAGGGTCGTCTTTCATCTACTAGAGGCACTGGGCACATTAGTATAATGGGGCCCCTACGTGCAATGAATTTAAAAGACATTATGTGATGAGAGATTCCACTTCTTGCTAGACATAAGAAAAACAAAAAAAAACTGAGTAGTAGTCGCCTTCTTGCTGCTTGGTGTAAGCCCTTGCTAGACATCATTTGCTAACTAGACGTTCTGCTATAAAGACGATCTGCTAATTAGACTAACTGTTCATTAGACATTTAGCACGTTTAGCTACATAGACCTTCTGATCATAAAGAAAAATCTTTTTTTAAAAAGCTTTTATAGTCCGCCATATTGGATTTAGAATAACGTCAAACATATCTTGCATTGTCATCAAAACTGAACGTGTATACAAAATTTCAGCTCAATCGGTTGAAGATATCTACTTCAAAATTGAGTTCAAAGAATTCACCGTAACATACATACACGGCAAGTTAAATAAAAGCTTTTAAAAAATAACAAAACAAACAAACTGACTATAGTCGGTAAACATTTGTTAAGACAAATGTTCAGGCTAGAGTAGAGTATCTATCGGTTATCATTTGTTAATGGAGGAATTAGACGATCCATCGCAGGGCCCTGGACACGTGCCCAGGGCAGAAGAGGGGCCTGGATGCAATTGAACAAACGGACAGACGGCGTGTCGTTACATGTGCTGCGAGTCTGTGATTCATTTTCAAATTAATATGAGTCAGGAGTCTGTGCGTTCACGACCTGGACACAGTCTAGATACATATAGTAGTGTAAGTAATATAACAGTATTTATTTACAGACGCCTGCACATCAAGCTACTACTATGTATCTGTCAAATTTCCTTAATAGATATTTAACTTTATCGCTACAGCGTATGGTACAAAGGTGATTGAGAAAATTTGAATGTTTCGGGTAGCTTGATGTGCTGGCATCTGTACCTACTTATTAATCTTGAACTTGTATTTATTACTATTAATACTTTCTTTAATCTTTTAGTTGCTGCCTCGTTGCTCAAGAGGTTGCCATTTTGCCAACCCAGACTACTGTACTATACCCACGGGGTATCGGGTTCGATTCACTATTGATTCGCCTACTTACAACTTGTTAAGAACAAAGCAGTCTGGAAATTAGTGCTGATAAACCCATAAGTAGGGAGAGCCTTGATTGCGCCTGATCTCTTTTCGGTCATCTCGGAGTGCCATCCCAACAGACAAAAACATCCTAGGTAGGTAGTGCAGACGCAAATACAGGTACAGCTAAAGCTAGGTAGGAAAGTACATTGACCTCGCTAAACTTTTCCGACCACAACAAATGTGATTGTTAAACGCATTCGTCATTAGTCTGCCGCATTTACCTACTCTGTGATGAATGATTCGTAAACACAAAGTGCTGTGACCAGTCCAACAGTCTAGAACTACACTTTTGTGATAACAGACGTGTTTTGTTTTTTTATTATTTATTCCTATAAGTTATAAAACAATGAAGATCACGGTAAGTTACGTATTATTATTTTTTTAATGTGTTAAAGGTTTTATTTAAATACTAGCTGTTGCCCGCGACGATGTCAGCGTGGGCATTAGGTGATTAAACATTCAACCCCCCCCCCCCCCCCCGTACGTGATAGCGTGATAATATGTAGCCTATGTTTTGACTCAACCTCTTACTTATTATTCATGCCAAATTTGAAGTAAATCCGTGTAGTACTTTTTGGGATTCCGGACATACATACAGACAAACAGACAAAAATTCTAAAAACTATATTTTTGGCTTCGGTATCGATTGTACATAGATCACGCCCCAATTATTCTTAAAAAAAAATTCAATGTACACTTTTGACTTTTCTATTATTTTATTATATGTATAGATTTTATATAATACATATATAAGCGTCTTACGACAATGTGCGAGCTTTGTTTCTACTCAGAAACAGGTTTAAGTAAATGTTTTTGTTCAAGGAAGTTCGGTTTGTTCTATGTGGTTTACTTGTGTTATTTATTATTTAAATTAAATTCTTACGAATTGGAATGAATAAGTTTCATCCTAAATAAAGTTCACTAGCTGTTCAGACTATGAGGTCACGAATTCGATTCCTAGAAGATACACAAATCTAGTGAGTTGGTTTAATGGTTCTTATGGTTACTTAAAATATGTAGACATACGATAGATTTTCTTTAATTGTCACTTACGAGAGTTTATTAAAGTTATCTGTTATCTGGACCAGGTGTATTGTGCTCCATAAATTTTACAATTCACGTCGTGGTGGCCTAGTGGTTAAAGAGCAGGAAGTACCATTGCAACTTTTTCTATGTTTGTATGTACTTTCTAAGTATATCTTGGATACTGTGTTTCGGAGGGCACATTAAACTGTAGGTCCCGGCTGTCATTTAACATCCTTGGCAGTCGTTACGGGTAGTCAGAAGCTAGTAAGTCTGACGCCAGTGTAACAAAGGGGTATTGAGTTGCCCGGGTAACTGGGTTGTCCCCAACCCAGTTACCCAGGTCAGATAAGCAGTCGCTTCTTATAAAACACTGGTACTCAGCTAAATCAGGTTAGATTGCAAGCCGACCCCAACATAGTTGGGAAAAGGCTCAGGAAATGATGATTCACGTCATAATAATGAAGAGAAGAACTAGTAATTAGGAGTTTGAAATTGTTAATGTCATTTCTGCATGTTGCGAACTTGTATCCATACTTCTCATATAAACTGCGGATTACGTAGTGAGTTACATACTTACAATGTGTATTTGCACGCTTACTTTGCAGTACGTGTTGTGTGTAATTGCTTGTTTTCCCCAATAAAAAAAAATAATAGTAATTGTCAGCCTGTCTGCATTTCTCTTTGCTAAATAGGATTAATCCATTAAATAAACACCCCATCGCCTGTGGTGTATCTTCGCAGAAACATCTCATATTTCATGAAGGCGCAACCCAAAATCCTCCAGCAATCAAACAATTGGGTGCTCTAAATAGCTTACCAGCAGATTGAAAAGGTCATTTCAGACACCAACCTTCATTGCTCATAGTACCTACACATACTATAATTTATTTTATATCTGGACCTTAAAAGAGACTAATGCCCCTTCAGTTTGTTTCGGCGTTTCCTCTCAAGATAGTCAGTTAGGAAATGCCAACCTCACCCAGTTTTGAAAAAAAATGTAGGTACTGACGACGTGTAACAATGTTGTTATTGATCAATTAATCTGGTTTTTCTATCCCCAGCTCGTCCTCGTACTACTCTGCCTGGCCTGCTTGAGCTGCGCCATCCACCAGCGGTCGGGCAAGCGCCACGTGCTCATCAACCGGCCGCACATAGACACGTTCGGAGCGCGGGAGAAGCGCGCGCCGACACAAGCTGGCGTCAAGGGACGCAGAGTTGCCACAGGTACGAAACTTGGTCGTTATCCCAACTTAAACCTGGAATATCTTGGCGTTTCTAAAATTTAGCATTATCATCATCTGTCTAGCCTTTCCTCAGCATGTCGGGTTCGGCATCCTGTGTGACCATAAGGGTCCATCGATCGTTGGTAGAATGGATTAGTCGACGCTATCAGTATGGTGAAAACTATCGATCGATGTCGACCATTCCATTTTAGCGTTGATACGTGGCTTCTATCGACAGTCGATCGATTGTAACACCCTTAGGCTGCCTCGTTAGACTAGTGGTTGCGAGTGCTGTGCACGGGGTCTCGGTCTCGATTCTCGGGTCGGGCCGAAATCGCTTTTGTGGGTTTTCTGTGGGAATCGCTTTCTTAAAGCAGCCCGTCTGGAAGTTGGAGATTGATTCACCCGTGCATCGGAGAGAGAGCACTTAAATGTCAGTCCTGCGCCTGATCTCTCTCCGTTCGTGTCGGATTGCGGTCCCATCGGGATATGAGAGTGAGGGAATAGAGTGCACCTGTGTCTGCGCAATATTAACCGAAGAACCGATAACCGTTGGGGTAAACGAGTTCTAGAGTGGAGACCACGCCTCGGCAAACGTAGTGTAGGACGTCCTCAGGCACGGTGGAGTGATGACTTGCGCAAGACGGCTGGCAGGAGCTGGATGCGAGAAGCCGAAAATCGATCTCAGTGGCGTGCACTTGGAGAGGGTTATGTCCAGCAGTGGACTGCGATAGGCTGATGATGATGATGACTTGTCTGCGCAAATGCTTGTGCACTATACGATGTGTAGCTGGCTGATCTCCTTAGAGAGAACGGCCGCCATGGCTGGATAGGTTTGGACGCCATTATAATTTATGTACTTGTGTTTGTCATTACCGACTTACCATTAGTGACTTCTAATCTAAAGAAGTCTATTACTCGTAGTATAAAAGGTCTTTGAGAAAAATCGTTGATAAGATCCGCTTCAACATCAACCGCGGCGAGCAGGCTGCCGAGTGCGAATCTTACGTACAGACGCCAGCACATTAAGCTACTACAATCTGTCTTCCTCAATAGATTTTAGATTGTTTAAAGATGACTGGGAAAATTTGGTAGTTTCGGGTAGCTTGATGTGCTAGCGTCTGTATGTAAATACACATCTGCCCATCCTCTTTTCGTATTAATAAAGATTATTTTCTAAACTTTTACTTATTTTAAAACAGCGTCACCTGTCCACCTTGAAATGAAACTCCGTAAGGGTGAATACGTCTGCGGGAACAAGATATGCAAGTTGGAGCCAGGAGTTGTGCCGAAGGGCTGCAATGGAGATTGCCAGTATAGAATCTTTAAATAAATATTTTTGTAAAAAATTCTACATTTTGTTTTATTAAAGGCTTTTTTTTTATTATACTGGACAGAACCTACACGTAACTTGATATACTTAAAAAAAACTCATAGATGATAGATGGAGTCGGTTATCTCGTTAGTGAAACGAGCTACGAGATATGAGATTGAGATAATTATGTATATCAAAATAGCAACAACGTATGTTACTATTTTTTTGGAACAGCGCCCTCTTTTAGCAGAAATCTTAAGTTTATGACGAAACTAAACTGTAACCTTTACCTGTAGCAGGTAAAGGTATATTACATTTAGCATTAAACAAATCCATACTCAATATTATAAAGCTTATAAGTTTGTATGTATATTTGATAGCTCTATTGTCGGGAACTACAGTGCTAGATATACCAAGAAAAGCTACATTCAACTTTTTATCCAAGTAAGCCGACTAGTGAAAGCTAGTGCAACGAATATAAAACAGATTTCAGTCCAAATCATTTATTTACAGCATCTTTCTTCTTCCACGTATCTTCCCACTTCTTTTGCGACAATTTAAACACATCAAGCTGTAGTTTCGCAGCCAGTATGCGTCCGTACGGCGTGCTGTTCAGAAGACTACTCTTATCTGCCAGTTCGTTCATTAACTTCACCTTCTGTTCTAGAGAAGCGACGTTGAAGATTTGTTCGAACGCGCGGGACCCGTACTGGGACAGCGCCATCTTTTGGTAGTAGCCCTGAAATATGGTGGGATACAAGTGTTACGTTTGCTTAATTAGTAAATATCGCTGCCGATTTGACGGCTGAAAATTAAGGTGGGGGGGAGGGATTAGATCTAGGAGACGGATACTTTTTATTCCTAACTGGACACGAAACGTAGTTATTTCGGTAAACTAGTGATAAGGGCGTGTCCTGCGAGGCGAGTCGTGGTGGCCTAGTGGTTAAAGAGCCAACCTCTCAAGTATGAGTGCGTGGGTTCGATAGGTCTATAGCGAAGTAAATACCGTTTACTACTATATCACTATACTACCATAATTATGCTAAACTATATAGGGTGTTACAAAACTAGTGCACCATATTTTCACAGGTCATCTAGTACATGCCAAGGATCATGTTTACCACAAAAAAAGTGGAATGACTTAGGGGTCAATGACCGAGCGCCTTCATAGAGAATGCGTTATGAGTACAATTTGGCGACTGTGATATTAAATTTAATAAAATAATATGATGTCGTTTTCATGACTTTTTTGTGGTAAACATGATCCTTAGCATGTACTAGATGACCTGTAAAAATATGGTGCACTAGTTTTGTTACACCTTATATATTACTACTATTTGTTAGCTAACTTCGGACCGGCAAAGTGATTTGACGAGAGTACTACGAACCTTGAGTCGCCACACGAGTTTGTCCCGCGCCTTGACGCCGACACACTGCCCCTTGCAGAGCGCGTCGGCCACGTGGCAGCCCTTCGCGTCGCAGAAAACCACCATCAGTTGTTCAGCCGTCAGGTCTAACAGGCCGGTCACTGCTTTCGCTGGACGCTGGGGAAATCAAGGTTATTGGTTTGAATGGTTTAGCAAATTAATTGGAAAAGAAATAATTTATTGTGCAAAAATATCGAATATAAATTATATATGGTTGGTAAAGTTATAAGTTTACAGTTAATAATACATTAAAAGAAAAATATTTTTTTAAAAAGCTTTTATAGTCCGCCATATTGGATTTAGAATAACGTCAAATTATTTTTTAAGTCACTCTCAATAAGCCCTTTCATTTGATAACCATAATCTTGAAATTCATTAAAAATAACTACTCCGCCATCTTGGACGGTACGCCATATTGGATTTAGAATAACTTCATATAACATATCTTGCATTGTCATCCAAATTGAACGTGTATACAAAATTTCAGCTCAATTGGTTGAAGATGTCTACTTCAAAATTGAGTTCAAAGAATCCACCGTAACATACATACACGGCAAGTTAAATAAAAGCTTTTAAAAAGTACGAGTACGCGGGTTCGACTCCAGGTCAAGCAAGTACCAATGTAACTTTGCCAAGTTATATGTACTTTCTAAGTATATCTTGGACACCAATGACTGATTAAAGGTGAAGGAAACAACAAAGAAACCTGGACTAGAAAGTCTGAAATCACCAACCCAAATTGAGCAAGCGAGGTGATTAACGCTCAATCCTTCTCAGTGTGAGAGGAGGCCTGTGCTCAGCAGTGGGACGATCAAAAGGCTGATGATGATGATTAAAACAAACAAAGTACTTAGTTACCTGAAAGTCCAGTATACACTGCAGAATAACAGATCCGTGCACATTGATGAAGTATTCCTTGTCCAACGCAGTCAAGTCTACTCGGTCGAGTGGCAGCAACCGTAAGCACAGTACGGAGAAGTACTTCTGATTTTCTGGAGCATTACACTTTAGGGCTGCTTCCAGGCTCTGAAAGTTAGTGTATTTAATTATTATTTATCTGAAGTATAAGAATAAGGGCCAGTTTCACAGGTTACGGATAGCCACTATCTGCCAGTTAAAATAGAAAATGGAACAGAATTTGTATGATATTATCTGCCAGATAAACCATCTGGAACTTATCAGCAACCGGTGAAACTGGCCTTAAATTGTTTATTTTTGGTGTCACAAAATTTATCTTTAACCAGAGGAGTGGCTAAGCGATACCAGGCTTTAAACAAATGAGAAAAAAGTCCATGAAATTGAATTATGCAGGTTAAATGACGGATAAAATTGTTTTTTGAATATGTTTTTATTACCACACCCACTTTTTGTACAGTACAGATGTATTCTTTTGCACAAAACTTAAAAAAGTGACTAGGAGTTACCTATAATGTTTTTTTTAATCTATCACTGAATAAGTAGCTTTATATAATATGGCTCTTCTCTTATTTTTCCAGAACTGGGATAGTTTAGCCTGTCTAAATTTTAGGACATCCTATGTGTATATTTATTTTGGCTTGTAAATATAAAAATCTCTTACATTGACAAACTGCGCCTGCTTCGCCTTGAGCCTGAGACAGGCCTTCGCCAGCGCGACCAGCACCCCGGTGTTGCCGCACGACAGCAGCGCCGACACGCGGTCTGACAGCTCCTCGAACATTGGCTCGAACTGTACATAACATACAATTATGTACCTTATTACTATAGTTGCCAGAACTTCGATTTGGTGAAAAAAGTCCAAAGCTTATAACACATACATACAATTATACAACCTTAACTAACAACTATCTTAACTTGTAATAATCGGGACATCTTTTCACAAACGGTCAGTAAGCCCCAAAGTAAGCTATTGATCATTTTGTGTTATGTATGTTAAAACAACAAATAAACTACATATACTTGATTCATATACATATTAAGAGCCAGACCACAGCCAACAATCATGCTCATCACTCGACGACTGTCGACTGTACCGGGAATCGAACCCGGGACCCTCAGCTCGGCAGTTCGGTATGGTTACCAATGCGCCAACGGGAACAATAAAAAATACATAATATAATGATACCAGTTTACATAACATATGTTCTCTTGGCTTTAAAATAAAAATGGTGAGCATCACGGCCAGTAGATCATAGACAACACAATCTCACCTCCTCCTTAACGTCACAGTTGTCAATGAGCCGCTGCACAGTATAGTTGAGCATCGGCATAGCAGCCAGTTGTCCCAGCCGGTTGATGAAGCAGCGAGCATAGATTTGGGTGTAGGTCTTCTTTTTCGATACAAAGAGAGCTGCTTCTAGTAGTCTGTGGAGAAAAGCGATTAAGGCTTGTGTTAAGTAAGGCATGATGTTTTTAAAAAAACCTACATCTAAAGTGTCATAATTTAAAATTAAGAGTTCACCTCACAGCAGCTTCTGACTCAAACACAGGTGGTAGATTACAAGCCTTCACCGCATTATCATCACCGTCAGCATCTTTAACGTCTTTCTTATCATCATCACCTTCTGCCACCCAATCTTCTGGAGCAAAGCTCTCGTCCAACATCTTACGTAACAAGTCCTTTGTAGCATTCTTATCAACATTCTTTATAGCATATAACAGAACCTGCAGTAATCCTGATGTGATATTCTGGTACGCTAAGTCTTTAAACTGAGGCCACGCTGATAAACGGTTCACAAATTCCTTGACAATATCTTTAAATTCTTCCGGAACATTCTTGTAGGTCATTTTGGTGGTGTGCGGTGGTATTCCCTTACCGTCATCAACGGTCTGTTTGAATATATTAACTTTAGGCTTTTCACCAGGAAGTAAAGTGATACCGCTTAAGCATTTGAGTGCACTACGTAAAATATGATTTGCGTATTGATCCCATACAAAATCTTCTAAATTATTCAAAGCATATTTTGATATTTTTATAGTGAATTCGTGGCATTTTTGTATATGATCTTGGCTATATTTTGATTCTGTTTTCGATTCTAATTTGGGTTTTTTCTTCGGCACAGGTTCCTCTGTGTCATTATTTTCTTCTGAGGTCTGTAAATGTTCGGTGGCTCTCTCACAAGCGACCCTTAATAATGTTTCTACAACATGGCTGGTAAAATTATCTGCACATAGTTTACGTAGATCTGGTGACAGTACTTCGATGAACCGTTCCAGATCCTCGGCTGAAGCAAAGGGTAGCAATAGCTCTATGACTCGACAACCGAGCTGGTTTCCCACTACATTGTGTTCCTCTCCCTTTGTGCGTTCCAGTACATTATTTACTAAAGCATCTGAAATATAAAATTGGCTAAGGTAATCACAGGACGCTATTTATAAAGCATTGTTATCCAGAGATACATATAATATAATATTCTTCACAGATTCACTCAACATCATCCAGTCCCAAACTAAGCAGAGCTTGTGCTATGGGTACTAGACAACTGATAAACATACTTATGAATATACTTTTCTTTTGTAAATACATACATATTATACGTAGAAACACCCAGAGTAAACCAAACACCTATGTTCATACACCGA